>JBBMOL010000002.1:11587179-14284493 GCA_037954665.1 Laguncularia racemosa | reverse complement strand
CCAGATAGCAACTGATCATTCTGTCATGACCAGCCCAAATCAGACCATGCCACCAAATCTCTATAAATGAGACATGCTATTCAGGAAATTAAAGAAAAAATGACAACTTATAGTTGAAGCAACAAACCAGGTTAAATGCTTGAACATCTATTTTTGACTTCCAATGTTTCTCCAGAACCTACGATGTGTGAGAATGATAATTAGTGGTCTAAAGTGACCAGTTAGTACCCACAAAAAACAGCAAAAAGATAAATGCAGATGATAACCTTCATGGTTGCATCATGTGTAGTGGTTGAGTCCATGACAAGTAGGGGAATGTTACATCCATACTTTGAATTAAGAAACTGAAACAGCATTAGACTGTCAGATAGGTAGATCACAACCTTAGTACTTACCAATTTAAGAAATGCCAAAGAAAATGACCTCAATTTGTTTTGCCAATATGTCCAGAGCTGTCATCCCATTACTAACTTCAATCAAAGATCTGAGCATGGAACAAACTAATCATAAGATTTGTCACAGGCTTAAAATGCAACTTCAATCAACAATCCAAAAGATAAGGTAAAAAATCAGGGACTCTCTGGAACTTCTTTAGGGCTTCCTTTCTAATTGCTTCATAGGCTAAAGTTAAGACCTTGTCACAAAGAAATCTATCCAAGATAAATAATTTCTAAGGATAACAAGAACAGGGAAAAGAAGGTAGCATTTGATCATAACTATAGCCATGCTAACATTCATAAGCTAAAAGCTGAAATCCAGCCTTTGTTTTTCAGTAATGGAGGGGCATGGCCATAGTTAGACTGACTACCTCCACCACATGAACCACCCTACCCATGCACCAGTTCAGTATAGCTTACACTATTCAAATAACCCCAAAAATTGTCAATGGTGGAATTTGAATCCAAAACCTCATGCAGGTTGTCATAACAGTATCTTGGGCCTTAACCACTAGGCCTACCCCTTGGAGGTAAATCAAGCTAATTTTCCAGCCAGCATAAAGTACTTTTTTTTTTTGGTAATGTTCCAGCATAAAGCACTTGTTCATTCAAAACTTGGCACATTACTTCCAACACTTACACATCAAACTTTTGCATAGTTGGATGTAAGTCCAAAGCTTTCATGATAACAAACAATATAGCAATGTTACTTAAGTAGTGGAAATAAGGAACAGCAATGTTTGAACAGAAACAGGATGCTGTTAAAGCAGATAAGTTCATTTAGAGTGCAGCTGAGCTTTTTATAGGTGTGCTGGAATGCCAGCAAAAGCTAAATAGATTCTGCTGGCAATGGACATTAATGGAATCCCTGAATTCTTGAAGTTGGATTAAGAAGATGAAAGATCTTTCGAGTGTGAGCACATAGAGTTGACTATGTTTCTAATTTTTGGGAACTTGATGAGGACAGACAGACTTTAAAGATTAAACTTTTTATGACATGTACAAGGGTTTTCATTTACATGGATGCAATAATAGTGAGAGAGGATAAAGTCCTCTCAAGAGTGTTTTTGGTTGCAACTTTGCAACAAAGATAAGTTGCTGCATGTGTTTCTATTTTGTTTTAGCTAAGCTAGTACTGGAAAAGAACTGTCTACTCCAGTAAGAGGCAGATGCACATTGCTACATCAATGCTGGGAGAGACTTAATTTGGGAACAGAAATATAACTTGCATTACAAGTTCACGGGAAACTTTTTCTCATAAAGAGATTATATCCAAAGCTCCAGTTTCCATTGCTTGTTTAAATCACATATGTGAGAGTGGAAAAGCTGGTTTGCAGTTAAATTGAATCAATAAACCCCTGTACAGTCAAAGCAAGCAAGAGTGTGCTCATGGCAATGACTGTAAGCCTAAATCACCACTAACAACTCAGTTTTATCAATAAGCAAATCCAATGTATTCTTAAAGATGAAGATGTGTATGAAAAGAAAAATATACTAATAATGAATGCTTTCCACTTCACCATCAGTTCTAAC
Source organism: Laguncularia racemosa (assembly GCA_037954665.1). Taxonomy (NCBI): domain Eukaryota; kingdom Viridiplantae; phylum Streptophyta; class Magnoliopsida; order Myrtales; family Combretaceae; genus Laguncularia; species Laguncularia racemosa. The sequence goes on along the minus strand of JBBMOL010000002.1, from coordinate 14,282,523 downwards.
AAATACACACTTTTTTTGTTTCATGGATAGAAACTGTTAATTCATACCTTGGACCATCAAAACCCATATCCGTTCCCATGTCCCCATTAACCTTCATAACAACAAGTTTATCCAAGTGATCCTTAATTTCAGAAGCATCTGCATTAACCAAGGAAATGGTGAACACTCAATATGATGAGTTAGCTAATCAATCTTCACTTGTTATAATGTCAAAGATCCAATTCTGCCATTGTATGTAAAACAGCAAAAACTAGGTCGATATGCAAGGATGATGAAAAGGAATCTGATATACCATCAGAAAGAGGTTCCAGTTGCTCATAAGGAATTATAGGCAACTCAATGTTTGCAAAGAAAGTCCCTTTTTCAACCTTCTTGCCCTCTGCAATGCCTTTCACCTTCTCCCTTCAGTAACAAACTCAATTAAATAACTATCCAAAAAAAACAAACTCAATTAAATCAAAGCCAAATAAACACAAAACTTCAACTTTATCCCATATATCAAATTATGCAACAAGATAACCCACAAATATGCCAACTTTATCCAATAAGTCAAATATCCCACCAAGAAAATCATAAGGAAGGCATATTTCCATCTTAATTTTTAACTCCAAGGTAAACCAAACAAATCCTAGTGTACATTCATCTCCCGCATTTCCCAGATTTCAATAACAGAAAATAAATTGATCAACGAAAAAAGTTTCCAAAGGAGGAAATCAACCCAATTTTTGTTCATGCTTTATTACTTTCTATACATGCATTCCACAGAAGTAATGTCATCATCTACTCTAATTACTAGCTACTATCATTCCACCAGAGATCATGGGTCAGTCCACTACCTTTCTCTCCTACACCAACCAAAAATTGCTATTTATTACCAATTGATAATTCGAATAACTATAACTACTAAATTGTAATAATTTTTTTAGTAAATTGCAATTTTGTTCCTCGTATTGACTCCATGGGCATTTATTAGACCCCAAATCTTTAAGGAACCTGAAACGGGACAATGAAGCATACTTTGCAAAGATTTGAGGACTCAAAGATAGAGCCCACATATACATAAAGCAAATATAAGACGTTATGGCGGTGTATTCACAATTTTCCTTAAAATTTTCGGCAAAAAATGATCGGCAAGGCAGTACAAGAAACTCCATTACCGAGCTTCAATCTCAGGTTCAATCGGATCCACACTACCACCCATCTTCTTCTTCTCAAGCAAAAAGGTCTTAGTGATCACATTGCAAAGCAAATAAACAAACTGGACAGAATCATTTCCCGGGATCGGATACGCAACCCTTTTATAAACATCCCAGGGCATGCTCGAATCAACCAAGGCAACAACCGGAATCTTCAATTTCTCGGCTTCATAAATTACCGAACTTTTCCTCTCAGAATCCATAATCACAATACAATCCGGTGCCCTGGTAGGCCCAAAACATAATCTCTTATTTCTCGACCTGAATTTCTTAGGACTATAAGAGTTAGTTAAGAACCCATTCATTTTCCATAACCTATTGTTATTAGGGTTATAGCATCCGATCTTCTTCGTCATTTGCTCGACGATTTCGTCAAACAGCGGGTTCGTGTTCACGAAAAGGAAGCGGCCATTTTGGCGGGCAAGTGCGCCCATGAAGTTCAGGGCATTTCGGAGACAAATTAGGGTTTTGTCGGAGTCGATTATAGTGAGGTTGTTGCGGTTGCCGTATGTGAAGAGCTTGAAGTGGTTCGTGGCGAGACGGCGGCCGACGTGAGCATTTGTGCTCAGGAGCTTTTGGATTAAGATGGAGTGGAGTGGCATTGAAGGAGTAAGAAAATAAGGAGAGAGAAAAAAAAATTGATGGAGCGTGGAATGTGAAATTTGGGGGTTAGGGTTTTGGAGGGGGATAAGAAAAATGGCTTAGCTTTGAATTTTTAGAATAAAATCGTGTTATTTTAATCAAATGCTTTATGTAGGAATAAGCTTTTGATATTTTTATTTTTATTTTTATTTTTCTCTCCTTCATTCTATCTTTAATATCGGAACAACTGTAATTTTATTGCAAAAACCATTTATCATATTCAAATTCATTTTTAATTTCTAAACAAATGCTTCTCCAGATTATAAAGTTACTAAAGAAACACTCACTGTTTGGAGATTTTATAGAAGCCAACCCATTGTAATATAATAATATAAATATTGATTTTTAAATTAAATTGAATCTTTGTATTTTCAAATTGTAATATATAATATAATTAAAAAAAGATTATTTAAAAATGAAAGATTTTGTTTTAATTGTAATTTAGGTTATATTTGTATGTACACTTTTTTTAAAATAGAGTTAAAAGTCTACGATGTATGATAGCAATGTATCTATACTTTATCAAAATTAATATATAAAATATGCTTGATATACCAAAATATGTTACAAAAAATATATATATCACACTATTGCATATGTCCTATAATATTATGTTATATGATACATATTTTATAAACATATACATAAAAGTTATATGTGATGACATAGCAAATTTTATTTATTTATTTTTTCATATTATATTGCATGAAATAGCTATCATAGAATATTTAGAGTGGATATAGAAAACTATCTGTATTTTATCCATAACTACAAATTTTCAAGATTTATAACCTCTTGCAACCATATTATAATTTATATTTTATGAAACATATAAATCATGGAGTATTTTGTAGAACCTTAAAAGATTCTATATATATATCATGGGATATTTTTTATAATTTGATTATGATAGTTTAGGTCTGATCCTGAGTGCAATGGTTGGGCGTAATAGGGAGTGAAGGCAAGCGGAAACATGGGGTTGGGGTCAATCGATTGGGATGACAACCAACTGTGCATCCTTGGTAGCATTAGAATCTTTGGGCAACCAAGTATAAAAAAAAATTATCTAGTAAGTATAACAGATTATTTATAACCACTCGAAGATAGCTTAGATAGAGCAGAAAAAAAAAAAAAAAAAAGCAAAGCATGCTATTTAAAAGAGAGGAAATTACTTTTAAAAAAAAAAAACAAAGAAATTACAAATAAAAGGTAAATGATTTTCATACTATTCAGGAAGCAGCACATCAAGCGTAAGAGCACCTGTATTTCTGTCATTGACAATGTCTTCATGGAATTAAGAAGGCAATTGATTTACATATGAATCAACTGGAACAAGTAATAGATACACTCGATTGGAAATTGTAGGAAGATTTGATTTGCTAAAGCAAGCTGGAAGCATATGTACACGTAGCAGATTTCAACTTTTAATCATACACCTTGGTTCCATGAAGTCAACCTGCCACATTTACACTGCATGGTAGACAAATTCTCTCATACAAAGCGAAAAGTTCTACAACACATTTTATAAGATCACCTATAGTTTCGAAGTGTATTTACATTTATCCCTAGGTTTCTTTTTTCCCCAGAGTCTTTCTTCCGTGGAGTATGGTACAATATTCAACGATCATGACAGTGACGAGTATTTTCTTGGGTTTGGCAAGGAGAGGGACTGGTCATAGGAAATGAGTGGTAGAATGGAGATGGAGAGAACACTAGGTTCGTAGGAAGACAACTCACTGCATCATTTCTGTGGCCCAAATTTTCTAATGCTTTGATTTGTGACTTCAGGAATTTGAGATAATTGGCTGCCTCATCAAGCATGGTTGCTGTGTCAAGCTTATTTCCTCCTGGAACCAACCTTTGCAGAATCTTAATTCTTTCACTAATTCTTTCCCTTCTCCGCCTTGCAGCCACGGTTTGTGGATCAGAAGATATCTTTACGTTTTTCCTTTTCGGTTTATCGACAACTTCAATATCTAGATTCACTGGTTTAAGAGCTGCTGCACAGTAAATAATCTCCTTGAATTGTGCGATGTCCTCTGGATGATATTCTTTTTCCAGGGTGGTGGAAGTTTCGGCCGAACTTGACTGCCCTTGAAGGTTGATGTTGGATGCGCGTCTGGGTTTCTTCGGTCTAGGAGGAGTTTCCAGGGCTAGGCTGAAATCGGTCTCCGTCTTTGAAAAGCCAGCTTTAGGGTTGCTTGAGCTCTTAAATTTTTCTGTCCTGGAAGAATTACGATTAAGCCTCCTAATCCTTCCTGGATTGATCTTTCCATCGCTTTCTGGGTTTCCAATGTCTCTCTTGTCAGACTTCTCTGAAGATTCTGTGCTGTTTGTGCACAAGCTATATAAGTTTTGGCAATCGGGCAAGATCATGGATATATCACCACTTTCCTCCACTGTATCCGTTGTAATCGAAACACAATTCGCTGTGTTTTGTCCTCCAGGAAGTACTTGCGATTGCTTTGGTAAGGAAGAAGAATTGGCATTTGAATTCCTTTGGCCCATAAAATTGGAACAAAGTATTTGATCAGATGTTTTAGCTTCTTCCCACGTAAATCCTGCAAAATCGTATTGGTCCTGGAATGAATCCAATTTTGGAACATCGTCATTCCTCGGAAACATTACAGGAGGAGAGAATGGTTGATCGATTTCGATAGCCCTGTCAGGACTTGGAATAATATCTGGTGCTCGAGCTTCCATGAGCGCTTGACTGGGGATTGAAGAGCTTAAAGTTCCACCAGAATTTTGCGGAGTGATGTTCCGGTACAGCCAATCCGGAATGTCCATCTATTTTAGGAGTAAGAATGGTATCAGTACTTCGCAAAATTAAGATCAAAAAGTCATGTACCAGGTTTTTGACAAATTGGCAATGCGATATTTGGTTTTTCTACTCTTTAAGTGGCAACTTAGGACGTGTTTGTGTTGAAGAACAGAGGTTCTGTTCACTAGATGAACAAGACTCTGTAAACTAGTAGAGAACAGGGGAACACAATCTTACAAACTGACGCCGTTTAGAATGTAAAGGACAGGTACAATGTCTCGGCCGATTATTACTAGGTAGACCTAGTCCGCATGGCCCTACTAGAGCACATTACATATAAGTATTATCAAAGTTGTTAAACTTATGATTCTATTTAGAATCGCTAAAAAGTATATAGAATTGAAATGTAAAATCAAAACTTAAAAATGTAAATTTTTATGATTTATATAAAATAGTTTAAAAAAATTATTGATATGTTTACTATAATTATAAAAAAATATAAAATATTAGATAAAAATAAATAAATTCAATATAAATTTTAATCACAATTCATAATAAAAATTATATATTTATAATACAAATAAATTAATATAATTTATTATGCTAATGTATAAAATTATAATATGAATAATAGTGTCAATATGAATTATATTATAATAATAAAATATAAAAATAAAAAAAATTATTTACTTTTTCATCATTAAAAGTAAAAATTATCGTCAACTCTCTCTTTACTATAACTATTATTGTTATCATTTTTATCATTAAAGTCAATATTATTAATGGTATTATTATAAATTATATTTTTATATTCTAATTTTAAGTCTTTTAAATAATAAATAATATTCATATTTTATACAAGTTAAGTTGTATTTTTTAAACTTTAGTTTAATTAACTTTAATATATATAGTTGATAAACTCGATTAAAAGGGTAAATTCTACTAACAAAATTGAGGCTTTATTAGTACACTTCGACAAGTCCGTTGGTTAAATGCCTACTAACAGATTCAAAGTAGTCAAATTTGTCATTGTTTTGCCTTCAATTATTTTCCATAACATTTAATGCTTTTGGATATACTCGAAATAGTGACGAACACTTTTATTCCAGAAAAAATAAATTAAAAAAAAAATCTGCACCAGAACAAAACCAAAATAGAGCGAAACTGTTGGATTACATTAAATCCAATTTTCATATACGACAGTTGACGTGAATAGTCAGTTCTTTGACTTTTAAGCATAATGGGTGTGTTTCACATTTCATGAATCAATGAAGCTTAAAGTAAATTGTTATTTGTGATTGGATTTATTTCAGATGGATAAAAATTTAATTAACGTCTGTTTATAAACTATACCACACATAATAAGCATATATATATATATAATTTTACCATACATTATTAACTATTTAGCTAGATCTGAAATTCTGAGTAGAAGCGGGAATTTACGTATGAAAGTGATGGAAATGGAAGGGTTTATCGGATTTTCCTAACATGCCACAATAAGACAAAAGTTGGGAATCGTGGAAGCATAGAATTCGCAGACAAGCTAGTGCTGGTCCGTGTAATAATTTCTTAAGAGAGGGCAAGGCCTCAGAGGGACCAGGGTTTGTGTAGTGTAGCGGAATCTGATTGTTCTTTTCACATGCCAACCATCACCATACAGCTCATAACTGGTTTCCATTAAGATCTCCTCGCTTCTTGCAGTCTAAATAAATCTAAACCCACTGTCAAGTGCTTCACAAATTTGATTTGATTGTAGTTGGATGGAATTAATCTAAAGGTAGTAAATTCTATAGACATATGAAATAAGTTTGAATTAAGGCTTAGATGTTGATGTTATTATAGTTTATGTTTGTTTTTAAGTAGAATTCACATCAATCGTTCTAAATCCAATTATCTAAGTTTTAAATTTTCAAATTGAACTTAATATTAATTTGATCTATTTATATCTTTATTTATTTATATTTCTTATTTATTATATAATCTGCTCTGATTTATACGCTTTAGATATAAAAACTTAATTGCTCGAATAATAACCCTAATTTATTGCATGTTAAACTCATTGGGTGTATAGAAAATTTAACTAACAAATAATTATTCATATATAAAGTTAGGAAAGTATAATAGGATGAGTAGAGGAAATGATAGGAGGAGATATGATTGGTAAAACAAGGTATACTCAGAAAAACATATTTATATTTTATTTTTATACTCAAAATAAAGTTCATATTACTTAACCTTGTTGTGCATCAAGACTGTAAATGAGAATTTATAATTTTCTCCACCTTCCTTTCTAGGTATCCACCACAAGATATACAATCAACCAACATAATTAGTACAAATTTTTATATACCCCAAAGTTTAAACAAGAGTTAATAATGTAAATCAAAAAAGGCAATATGGGCAGAAGTGAATCATTAGATGCACGAAAAGCATTTGAGCTAGATCGGTTGAGGAAAGTCCACAAACTACTAAAAGCCTAGGCTAGGAAACCTGAAAGAAGCCGATATTCCAAGTGTTTGTCATTTAATGTGGGGCATGATACAAGGTCATGGACCCTAGATGGATTGGGAACTAACAAGTGATAATGATAATCTAGAAGCATAAGCCTGAGTGCCAATTGCTTAATGTGGGGCTAATTGTAAGGTCATGGGTTGACAATTGAAGACAAAATACAAGTCCAACCATTATAAAACAAAACTCATTAAAATGTTTCATTATGTTATGTAATAGCAATAAGGTGAATAATAATCTCATGGCTCATGGATTTGGTGCTACAAGAGGGAATTTTGATTTCCTTCTATCTAAATTCCTTCTTAATCCTAATCCAGTCTTCAAAAAACAGCTATCATATATGGAAGTTAAAAAAGAAAAGTAAATCTCTTCAAATTTTCTTCAAGAGAATTAACAATTAAAATAATTTTCCATTTCACCAAGGAAAAAGAATATATCAAACAAAATAAAAAAATTTTATAAAAAGGAAAATAACTATTGTGGTGAACCGTTGAAGGGATCGAATCATTATTAAAGCAAGCAGCTCCCAGAAAATGTGAAAAGTTTCGGAAACAAGGAATGAAAAACGAAAACGATGAAATCGAGAATGATGGTAGAACGTGGTCCCTTGACATGCCGCTAAATCCGACTGCTCTTGGAGAGTGTCAGAATCGTAATAAAGGTCTTGGTCCCTTCTCCGTGTCTTATTCTCCTACAAACCCAGTCGAGACAAGACAAAGGTTGTCGGCTCAAGGGGACGTGATTAATATGTTGCCGGCTCAGTACCTGAACCGGGACTAGCCGGTCGTGGTCCAATGGCTGGACCCTCGGCAATCAGGCACCCAAGCTCAAGCTCTGATAGCTGAGCCCACACGTGAATTCAGGTCCCGTATCAGAGGTGGCACTGGCTAATTGGATGAAAGCCATTGGCACAGCGGTTATTCACATGGGATTTACTAAAATTGTGGAAGTCTGGATGGACCAGGTATGAATCAATGTGAAATTCGATGTTGACAGGATGCGGCAATGTTAATGCACAGGAGAGGACGCCCCTATCAACCTTGAAGTTAGAAAAATATTCATGAGCAATTCCATAAGCAAACTTAACAAAACGGCCATGAAACAACACTACATAAATTAAAATAACTTTCTAACTATACTTATAATCATCACCCAATAGAAGGTTTTTCTTTTGTTTTTTTCTCTTGAGAAAACATGCTTCAACTTTTCTTTTCTTTTTTTTCTTAAATGTTTTCAATGATAAGATCTATAAAATATTCAAGTGTTATTTACATAACTAATAAATTAGACGATAATTTTTTTTTTTTTTCCACACTCAAAACACAATACAACATTTAAAGGATTGGACCTAGCTTATGAAAAATCTGATGTGTGACAAAAACTCATAACAGTATATGCAAGAAAGAAAGGAAGAGGAAAAAAGATGTGATACTGTTTGCAATTGTAATCTATCTCAACTGTATAGCTACATGTAAAAATACTATTTATATTACATGAGAAAAACACTAACAGCTGTGACTATTTCTACAAATCAAAGAATGACAAATGGCTTTCAATTATAGGTTTCACGTGCAAAATAAATAATGTACACATATACTTATCTCTACATCCCCTCAAGTTGGAGCCTCTTGAAGCCCAACCTGAAACACAAGAATTTATGTGGTTGCTCTTCCAAAAGCTTAGTTAACAAATCTGAAAGCTGTAGGCATGAGGAAACATGTTCTATTTTCAAAAATCCCTATAGAAATATGGTCTTAGATAAAATGACCATCAATATCAATATGTTTTATCTATCAATGTAAGCATGGAGTAGTAGCAATCAACAAGGTGGACTCATTATCACAAATAAATAAATTGGTAGTTCAACAAAAATATGAAGATCTCTCAAAATATAAGAAGTCCATAAGAGTTCCTTAGCAGCAGTTGCTAAACTTTTGTATTCAGCTTTCATGGTTGAAGTTGATGCCATAGGTTGCTTCTTGGTTTCAAAAATATAGGAGTTGAACCCAAGAAAACACAATATCCTTTGATGGACTTACAATCCATTACATTAGCAACCCAATCAGAATAAAAAAAAAAAAAAAAAGCATGCAACTTGAGAGAATTTATGGATGAATAGAACAAACCCAATGATGATATCCCTTTGAGGTATCTTAAGACATGAACAGATCTTATAAATGAGAAGTCCTTAGTTTTGACAAAGACTAACTCAAATGATGTACACCAAACTAATATCAGGTCTTATAAGCATAATATATGACAGTCGACCTATTAACCTCCTAAAAAACCTAGGATCATCCAGCAGGTTCTATTAAACCAACATCTAGCAATACACCAAAAATAAATTTCTTTCGATAGTAAATAGTTTGCTAATGTTCCACAAATTTCAAGTCCAAGAAAGTATCTTACAAGTCCCAAAGCTTTGATTGTGAAGGTTTCATTCAATCATTTTTTTTTTTAATTCTTAAATGATAGAAACATTCGAACTTGTAAGCAACATATCATCAACATAAAGAAGCACAACAACAAAAACTTTAGTGCTTTGCTTAGTGAACTGCAAATAATCTTGCTTAGATTAAATAAAACCATTAGCAATTAAAAAAAAATTGAAATCTCTATGCTCCACTATCGAGATGCTTATTTGAGACTATATAAAAACCTTTTCAATTAACAAACATGATGTGACTTAGCTTTATCATACCCTTCAGGTGGATACATATAAATCTCATCCTCAATATGGCCATGTAAGAAAACGTTATTAATATCAATTTAATGAATAAGCTAATCATAAGTAACAACAACAGCAAGAAGTATGCAAATAGTACTAAGCTTTGCAACCGAAGAAAAAGTGTCATGATAACCTTCTCCTTCCACTTGAGTATACCCTTTAGCTACAAGCCTAATCTTATATCTTTCAAAACTACCATCTGGCCTATATTTAATTTTGTACATCCATTTACAACCTATAGCCTTTTTGTCTTTTGCTTGTGTTTTAAGGTCTCAAGTGCCATTAGTTTCAAGTGCAATAAACTTTTTTTGCATAGCTTCAACTCATTCTTTTTGTTTAAGAGCTCTTGTGTAATTATAAAGCTCTTGTATAGCTAACACATTTACTAAAGACATGACATAATCAAGTGGATAATGCACAAATGTATCTAAATCAAACAGAGTATATGGTGTAGAAGGTAGCTATGTGTAAGTTACAATAGACTTAAGCACATTAGATTGAACTATTTGAACGAAATTTTGAAGCCATCTAAGTGGTCTTCATGTTCTAGATGACTTGTGCAAACACTAGTCAAACAAATTTTAAACTAGATTCCTAAGAGAAATATTAGAATTTCCTTGGTCAAATTCAAGATCAGTGGTATGTAATGAACCAAGAGTTAAGGATTCACAACTATAGTCTTAAGAAGGTGTTTCAAACAAGACGTGTATTTAGAGAAAATTCAAAATCAATGCAACTTAACTCAACTAAAGGTTTTTCCCTAAAAGGGAATGCATGCTAGAAAAAGATAACATCTCCACTCATAAGCATTTTTTTATTAGTAAGATCATACACTTTATAACCCTTTTGTCCATGTCCATAGCCTAAAAAAAAACACATTTTACACATTTAAGATCAAATTTGTCTTTATTAGGTGAAAGTTTGGCAACATAACATAAAACATCCTATCACTCTCAAATCATCATAAGTTGGTGGTTTAACAAACAACATCTCATATAGTGTTTTCTAATTTAGAATTGCCATAAGCATTCTATTGATAAAAAAAGTGGTTGTAAGTATACATTCTCCCCAAATTTCTTTGGGTAAATTTGCATAAAGTCTAAGAGCTCTAAATGTGTCTAATAAATGTCTATGTTTCCTTTTTACCCTCTCATTTTGTCATAGTGTGTAAGAAATCATGTGTTAATAAGCAATTCCTAGACTATGGACCAATGAACGACACTTTTGGAACATGAATTCTCTCTTATTATCCAATTTCACTGTTTTAGGTGTAATAGAGAAATGATTCTTCACATATTTGAAAAAAATGATTGACAATAGAATAAGTTTGGGACTTATGATGTAACAAATAGTCCAAGTAGATTTAGTAAAATCATCTACAATTGTTAGAATATATCTAGCACCAAACAAAGAAAGAATATAAGAGGGACTCTAAACATCAACATGTAATAGCTCAAAGGAAAAAGAGGATGAACTAACACTTTTAGGAAATAGAAGTTTATGAAATTTTGCTTCATGACAAGTATTACAAAGAAAGTCATTGAAATTTAATTCTTTACAAAGACTTAACTGTTGCAATTTTGAAACAAAAGTGTGTTCCATTTGATCATGGATCAAATGTATAGATTTATTGTTTTTACAAGAATGTATAGCTAAAGACAACAAATGTTTGTTTTGTTCATCTAAAACACTATAACTACTAGAAAAACCAAAATATAGGACATACAACCCATTCCTTGTCCTTGCTGTTGCAACTACGTTTTTAAATTTCTGGTCCTAAAAAGTGCATGACAAAGCATCAAATTTAGCCATCAAGGATTGGTTAGAAACTATTTTATGTATTGAGAGTAGATTATGTGTAAATTGGAGAATAAAAAAAAAGTACATTATGAATGATAAGTGTATGGTTAATTTTGATAGATCCAACTCTATTAACGCCAATCATTCTACTATCTAGTAGTTTAATGGAAATGGTTATGTTTAATGGTTTTATATTATGAAGTAAATGAACAAAAGGTGTCATATGGTCTGTCGCACTTGTGTCTACTATCTAAAGAGCCATGTTATTACTCAAAAATGTAAAGCGGAAGACTAGATTAGAAATACCTACATTTGCCATTGCTACATCCACATATTTATTTTTCATAACCCACAACATTTCTTGACATAAACACTGCAAGAGCTGCTTATCAACAAAAGTTATCCCAATATTAGATTGATTAATTGTTGGCCGGATGCCTACTTCAAATGGTGACTCCAAAAAACCACATGTCCCTATTCATTTTGACAATGTGTAGTAGCAACAAAATTCGTTGATCTTCCTTTTTGTACTCTCTTGCCCTTATACTATTTCGATTAACCCATTAATTGAAAACAGGTTTCAACAAATGTGACCCTTAGATTTATAATGCTTACAAAAAAAATGTTCTTTTTGTTTTTCATTTTATCTAGAAATGGTTGAGTACTGTTCATCTTATTAAAAAAAAAAAAGCACTCATCTCAACTTCAATACTAATCACACCAGTAACTTGCCTTTGTTTATCCACTCGTTAGACTGAGTAAAAGGCTCTATTAACTATAGGCAATGAATCCATGGTCAAAATTTGATTTCTAACCCCTTCATAGGCTTCATTTAACCTTATTAGAAACTGTATCGGCTTGGTTTCTCACTTAAACTCAGCAATTCCCCCTTTTAAGTCACAAGTACAATAAGCCAGCCATTCACAAGTACAATTCAGGTATGCACATAACTCATTTAATTTGTCTGAGCAATGTTTGAGCGTGTTATAATAAACTCCAATTAGTTGATTGTTTTGTCTAAGATTACAAATGTCATGTTGTATTTGAAAAACTAAAGGCTGTTCACTACTCTATGTTGCTCACCAATTTCTCTCCACAACTCTTGAGTAGATTGAGTATACAAAAATTTTGAGATAAATTGTTTGTCATTGAGTTAAAGAATTCAACATCTAACCATGTGATCACATTTAATATATTTCATAAGGTTAGGTGAGTTATCTAAGGGTATTTGTATCATACCCTCAAATAGCCATAATTTTAATTTGGCTCCAAGTGCCATTTTCATCGATTGTCTCCAAGAAAGATAATTTTTTCCATTAGCGACTATATTTCCAACAAACATCCCAAGACTATTAGATCTAGAAAGAAGTAATGGATTTGTGAAACCTAATTCAATTGAATTGTTCTTATTTTGATTTTCTAGAGCCGTGATCTATTTTGCAATAAAAAATACTAGTAATTCAACAAAATCTATTGATATGAACATAAATCAATACTTGGATGTTGTTCTAATACCATGAAAAATCTGATGTGTAACAAAAACTCATAGTAATATATGCAAGAAAGAAAGGAAGGAAGAGGAAACAAGATGTGATACTGTTTATAATCTATTATAACTATTTGTACAAATACTATTTATATTTCATGAGAAAAATACTGACAGCTCTAACTACTTTTACTAATCAATGAATGACAAATGGTTTTCAACTATAGACTCCACGTGTAAAATAAATAGTGTACATAAATACATATCTCTACAAATTGTGTGTTGCGCCCAAACCGATCAATCAACTTATGAGATGCATTAATCCATATCCATGTTTGGTGACAAACAAACTCATTTAGTGGCCATGATTACGTTGAAATACGATACCTTGGTACTGGAAATTATGAATGCTTTAAGGTAATTACTAATATTATTAGACATACGTAAAATATGCATATTAAAATAAATAATGTTGAACATAATAAATTGTAGCTATGGGTATACATAAATAGAAACACATTAATGGGCATACCATAGATACTAATTACGTGATTTAAAAGAAAACAGAATTAAAAGACCTCCTAACGTAAGACTTGCTTAAAACTTATCAAAAACTCTATTAATAGATCTTAGTTTCCTCATAATTTGCTCCAAGGAGCAAAAAGAAACCTAAGATTACTCTAATGGGTTTATTATTTAGGAATAAGAACTATTTCTTTCTGACTGAATGACGAAAGCTGGTTACCTACGATAAAGAAGTGTTGTATTGTAGCTGTCCCTAAAGGGCTATTAGTGCTCTAATTGGTTCAATAGAAAATCCCTGGACAGCCATACCTGGAGTTTTAAGTGCACCCAATTGAAAAACTACATCTTTCACCTCCTGTTAAATGGATGCACAAGGATCATAATTGATTCTGATTAATTATGACCTTATTTACCCGCTCTAAGCATTCTCCCCATCTAGGCTACCCGCTTGATTTGAATAGGTTATGATAATGCTTAAGAAACCTTCTACCTATTCATCTTTCGACTCCACCATTTAACAAAAATATCTTCTTCCTTTGCATTCTTCCAGTTGTAGATTGATGGAAAAAGGACATATTCTTGCCCCCCATAAATCAACCAATTAACTCTAGATCTCTAATGCCATCTTTCAACTTTACCATGATACTTGCTAAATCAAGCTGGCCACCACCATCTTCTTAAATCCATTTAACCATTTTACCTTATTCCTTTGAAACTATATATATATTTCAAATCAAAGTTCCTTTTTTCCTTTAATATTGAGTAACACAATTCGATGAGAAGGGTAGTATGATCTAACCCCATAGAGGATTCATGAATCACTTAGGTTTCTAGGTATCTCTTCATTCCTTCAAGAGATCATGAGCCACTATCAATTTTCTCCTTAAATGGGATGTGAGCCCTCAAAAAATCTCTTGGGAGAACTTCTGAATACTAAGGTCATCTTAGAGAAATTATTACAAAGTTGGGATAGAAGAAAAGCATACAAAAGTTAAAGAAAAAGAGTTTATATTGCCTAGGAGGATTTTAAACATAACGAGCTAAATTAATCTCATAAAATGTATTATGTGATATCCCAAATATATATAGTAATAATAATAATAAAATAAATCAAATTATAACTACTTCTAGGTAATGAGAAAGATATCCTCATGATTACAATTCCAAGAAAATTCTAGAGTAGCCCATAGAAAAATAATAATAATAATAAAATAAATACTCTAAGACACTAGCCTTAAGAAAAAAGTGATAGGAAATCTGAAATGCTTAAATCTAATTTACGCTCCTATGTTTAATACAATGTTTTCAAATATTCTACATATATAAACAAGTCTTGTATATTGATTTATTTTAGATGCAGTATTTATAAAAGTTATACTTTGTATATGTTTTACAAATAGACCTTCTACACATATATTTAAAATATTATACATTGGTATTTTTTTTTTGTACAATTCCAACAAATTTATAAAATTCTATACATATATACAAGTTATATATGTAAGTTAATCTGTACATGAATGCGAGTTGGGTATTATTTTGAAATGCATTCAGTGCCAATATCATTTACATATATATGTTTACGTGTAAAAGCATCTTTGTAATCGTGTTTTGTACTCAATATGACAACTACCTTCAATGGTTTTCTGACTACTTGTAGATGATACTCCTACTTTTATATATGTCATTAAGTAGCGCATACTTTATATTCAATGTTACGACTCTTCAAACGATACATCTATATATATAATTTACAGTGTCTGTAATTGTATTAACACATACGAACAAGAGTATACAATAAAAGTGTCAAGGACACCTTCTCTCTATGTCAGCAATAGAAATTTCATTGATGATGGTCCATTGATAAGTATTAAAGTATTAAAATGATTAAAAACGATAAAATTATAGGTACAATGAAAAACTGAAACAGTAATTAAAAATGATTGAAGAATAAAACCATGTATTAATATAATGTCCCTACAGTAATACAATTTTTAATTTTGAAATGTGATATTTTACGGAAAGAACATATTAAAAGATTGCTAAAAGAAAAAAGAAAAGAAATTATAAAATAAAAATTTTCAATTTAGTAAATTATAAACAAGCCATAAATAAGATGTCATTGAAAAATATTATAAAAAGTATATTCAAGAGGTTTATAAATAATCAATCTCCGCAAATGAGATGGTAACATAATTTTTTTTTTTTTTGAATCATTATGATAACTTCTTATACGCCATTTTAGTTATATGCACGTGTGCATGTAGATATAGGAGAAACAAAAAAGAAAAAGAAAAGAAAAGAAAAATTAAACTTATATCTTTTAACAGTAACATTATTGACAACTATGCAATGATAATAAACAATATTAAGAATAACAAACTCAACTGCAGTAGTAATATTCAAATCATCAGTACTAACTACTAGTAGTCATAACTTATAATATTCCAACAATAGGCACTATGTGTATTTAAATATTTACATTATGATTACCAATGTAAAGAAGTACAATGGGTTGTTTGTAGTATTAATTTGAGAGGGATGAAAAAGAATAATTAAATAACTATTCAAAATTAAAATCAATGGAAAGAAATTTCATATACAAGCGATAGGGGGATTAATGAAATTATTGAACCATAAGTTATATAAGCTAAGTAAATGAATAAATTTGAGGAAGGAATCAAGTATGCTCAGCACCAAAAGAACAAAATAAGTGTTTTAACACTTTAGTCTTGATCTCACATAGAAAGTAAACACCACCATAGGGAAATTAATAAATTTATATCCCCTTAATATTTCACTGACTTGACCTTATACTACTAGCTTTGGATTGCCCAAGGTATAAATTACAAGGTCTATGAATAATAGAATACTAATTAACCCAATATTTTCCTAGGCTGTCATGTGCGGAATGAAATTAGAAGAAGAGGGGCTGACTTGTGTCAAATTTTTATATAACCAGATTTTGAAACCTCCCAGCCCAAAGTAAACCCAAGCTCAAAACCCTTCCCTAACCCACAAGCAGCCCTGTCGCCCTTTCAAAGCCCCAGTAATATCCTATACAACTGGCTTTTGTATACACATCTCTAAACAAAATCTTACTAGCTGTTGCATATCTAATCAAAATCTTCATTTACACTGTCCTAACAAATCTGCTACTTTATCTTTCAAAGCATTATCAACACAAAAATCTACAAAGCCTGGATTTGAAATCGACGTGAGATTGGGTAAGGTTGAGAAATTAGAAGCAATCAAACAAGAAAGAAACAAATAAATACAATGTATGTGTGAATGCAGGTTAAGAATATGGAGTAGCTGAACATAAACGTGTAAGTTATTTTTATGGCAGTCTCCTATAGGATAATGAAATAAAATTTGGGAATTTGACAAAATACACGATATGCATGTGGAAGTGTACAGAAATATAGTGTTAGATTTTGAAATGATTTAGTATAAAAAATTGAAATCTTAGAATTAATGAAATATATAGTTAGGCCTATAGGTGCACATGCCATGAGCCATAAAGTGGTATAAGTAAAAGAATTTTAATTCTCATGATTATATGACATATGTTAATGTTAGTCCTTGAAATATATTAAGAACTTTGAGAATTCAAAATATAGCATTTGTGTGTATCTATGTCGTGACATTTCAAATATATATAGGGGCATAAACTCATCATTTTGATAAGGAATAAATTGTGAAATGATAAATTGGGCTAAAAATAAATGTAATTAGTAAATATGGATGTGCATATGTTGAGACTAATATGAGAAACTATAGGTTATTGAACTTAATATACAATATAGGATACATTTTTTAGCAGCTTAATAAACTAATGGGCTTTCTCCTTAAGCCATTCTAGTTCTAGTTTTGGGCTTGTACTCAAAAGTGAAAATTTAGAACTAGATCTTAGAAAAAACATAATAAGGGCCAAAGCATCAATACTTAGGCCCAAAGTGAACTAAATAAGACAACCCCTAATTTAACAAACTATGTTTAACTTACAAATTAATTTAGTTATCTAATTGTATAATAAATTTAGGAACCTTATTGAGAATAGCATCAAACCTTTAATTAAGCGCGCGTTACCAACCGAACATGACTTATGACAAGAAATGAATTAAACTTTTCAAAATATTAATAAAACAAGCTTCTAGTGCTTTGAAACAACTATTTGATCACTAGAATTAGAATTAAAACAAAGAAATTGCAATAAAATGAAGTTTGAACTCAAATAAGGAAATTGAGCGAATTTAGCTAAGTTTAAGTATGTTTAGCTTTCCATATTAGATTTCTCACTACTTGCATTTGATGTTGTCCTAGGTGATATTAATATTATGGAACTGTCTACTCATTATTTCTTGAAAGGCTATTGTGATAGGATAATATGTCCAAATAAGTGAATCTCTATGATTACTATACTTATTTGTACTTATAGTATAGTGGCACTTTAATTAATATAACATGAAAATGAATTGCCTAGGGATATGGGAAATGCATGTGCTTGGTACTACTTGTTACATTGTGCAAAATAATTTAAATTATATGGAATGAAAAATTGAGTGTCATATCATTAATTAATTTATAATTGTTAAGCATCTACCTTGTTTATTTGATTACCTTGTAATGAATATAAGAACTATTCAACTTAAAACTTGAACTAGACATGCATTACACACTTGCATGAAAAAGGCCATAAGTATCACATGATGGCACGTAGAGGCCGTACAAAGGTGATTCTTCGTTCAATGTAACCTCACCCTAACCTCTAGAAACTACTGTGTACCTAAGAATATAGTCCTTTGATTGGGGTTCTATCTACTAATAGAACTGCTTAGGGTTAACCACACTTTCAAGCATATATTTATTATCAAATCTCTATTTTAATATTTGAAATAAAATCTTGCTTGAGCTAGACTTGTGATTTTTTTTTATATTATAATTAGTTAATGGGATATGGGGCTAAAGGTGATTTAGCTTAGAGTGGTGATGCTTGGGGCTAACAAGTTGAAACTTATTTCCTAACCCCTGGTTTCGAAGGGTGAAAATCAATACTATATATACTTTTCTGGATGACTATGTATATTATTGCATCATATAGTTATACATGCATAGCACGTTTAATACTTAATAACTTACTTACTATTGTATGTTGTATGGCATTAGGGAGGATCTCACTAAGAAGTGGTAGGGTACATCTCAACAATTTCTTTTACAGGTAACTTAAAAGCCAGGAAAGGGATTAGGATCCTTGTGAAGAGTGTTTCTCTAACTTAAGTCTATTAGGGAGAGTCTAGCTATACAATTAGGCTAGTAGAAATTACAAACTATAAAAGATTAGGACTTTTGGTTTTTATTTCTCTAAACTAGGTTTTTATTTTTTTAAACTTAAGTTAGTTAAAATGGTTTATCCAATCTTATTGTTTAGTAGGAGATATTGATTCTTTATAATTTTGACAGATTGTAGAATATTAGATTTCATAGTATTTTTATATATTAATTATATATATATGATTAAATGTAATTTAATTAGAGGCATGTGATATGATAACTTTTATGTAATTGTATTAGGCCCCCTTTAAGGTCATTACATAAGATGCCATCACAATCTTTTATTTGACTTAGTGAATTGCTGACTAATAAAACCTAGATCTTATAGTCTTACTTTTGAAATCATATTTTGAAATGATGAAGTTTGCCACCTATCATGTTGCCTCTCTCATCTCTTTTAAATGTCATCTACATTCTAACTAAAATAGGGAAAATTAATTAAGGGGATCAACATCTTGAATAAAGTTTCAAGAAAATTGAACTTTTAAGTGATTAAAATAGATAATCAACATTTTAGTAAATACTTCAAACATAAGATCTTACTATGGCACCATTATGAATGGTAATGGAATCCTCATTTAAACCATTTAGCATATTTATAGAATAATAATAAATTATCTATCTAAACAACTTAATATAACATTGATTTGTTATTCTAACCACTTAAAAAGTTTGATTATTTATTTTAACTATTTAAAAGTTAGATCATCTATTTGAACTTAATCCCAACCTTTAATTCCTTCACTTGTAATTCTCCTAATCAAAATCTCCTATAAACAACTAAGACTGATAGGAATCATATGACTACAGGACCTATCACCAGGGCAAGAGCCAAAGGGTTACAAAATTTGGCGATGGGGGTCCTCTTTGAACAATTAAATCCTGAGAATATTTGTTTAGTATCTTCTTTTTTATTATATATTTGTTGTGCATTCCAACAGGTATATTTATCGATTTTTGTAGGATGATGGATAAATTCACTAATACTCAGTTTGTGGGTCATTTATGGACCTATATGAATCAAAGAAGAACCGGTCCAATATTGTTCCATGTAAGTGAAGAAGTCGGCCACTGTTGAGGGTTTATGTGTAATTGTTCTTTGTTGTTAAAAACCAGTCATTAGTAGGTTTGACTTGTAATTTTGTTTTGTTAATGTTACCCTTTTTAGAAAAAGTATAAATACTTGTTAAGTAGGTTTTAGAAGGGACTTTTTGAACATTTAGAGATCTGCCTTCTTTTGCCGTGAGGGGAGTTCCATCTTCACGCAATACACTCTTATCAATTTCATTTGAAATTGTGGCAAGTTAGCTTAAGGAGTATTGTGAGTCATATCAATTCTTCTTAAGTTGCTTCCAATTATATCTAGTGCCTCATATCTAGTTGTAATTGGTTGTGTTACTTTGTTCTTGTTCACATGAATTAGGGTTTCAAATTTTAGATTTGATTCAATTCCAATTTGAGTCGAATTCGGTTCATTTTAGTGTTATCCTTTACATATTATGCAATTGTAATTGATTCTCATCATAACTTAGCAGTAGATCAATTTCATTCACGCAATTTAAGGTTCACGTGATTGTTGGTGTCATGCCATTTTGTGGGTTTGGTTAGGTTGATTCTTCAATTGGCTTGGTGTTCTTGCATTTGGATCCAAGGCACATCATACTTTTTGGTATTAGAGCAAGGTTTAGAGAAAGGAATTTTGTGAATCACAATTGGGATTTAGGGTTCTTGATCCTTCAAGATTGAAATTGGATTGTGTGAAGAAAATTTGAAGTCTTGTGTTGAATTGTTCATTGAATTGCTTGCTTGATATTTAATTGAAGTATTGTGAAGTGTTGAAATTAGCTTGCATGCTTGCCGTGATTGGGTTGTGAGTGGAAGAAGAGAAAATCTTTGAATTTGAAATTCCATCATTTGAAGTAGTGTTGATTGTTTCCTTGTTATTTCCTTGCAATAGTTTGGAATTGGGAGTGCCTTTTCAGAATTGCTATTCTTGTCGTAGAGGATTTGGAAACAATTTGAATTCAAAAGCAAACATTAAGTTTAAGGAGTTATTGTGTTTTGTTAATCTTAATACACTTTGACTATTTTTGAATTATTTTCTTACCATTTGGAGAAGCCTTCATTAATTGTTCCATTGTTGTTGTTGCCGTAAACTAGGAAGTGTAAGAGTGGTGTAGAAGTGGGTGTATTGTAGTTGAAGAAGTGCTGCACCATGGTTGTGTGCGTGTGTGTATATACCATGGTGAAGTGTGTGTGGCATAGAAGAGTGTGTGTTGTAGTTCATTTTTTGAATTTCAAAATCATTAAGTGTGTAAGTTATTGTGTATTGATCATTTAAATACACTTTGACTAGTTGGAATCATTAGCTTGCCATTTGGAGAAGTGTCCATAATTACTTCTAAGTGCATTTGTTGTCGTGATTGTGGAGTGTATTGTGGGTGTGTGAAGCTTAAGTAGAGTATACTTTGTGTTTTGAAGTGAGTGAAGACGTGAAGTAGTGGTTGTGTGTTACATCGTGGAAGTGAATGTGTGTAACCGTGGTATATGTGTAGTAGTGGTTGTATATTGAAGTGTGGAAGTCTGTGCGTGTGAAGTATTGTTATAAGGTTAAAAAGGGGTGTTGTGTGTGTTGTATTTTGACGTGAAGTGTATTGGGTTATATGGATTTGTTTAGTGGAGGTGATATGTATTTATCTATTAATGTACTACGCCGAACTTTGATTTCGTTTCCTATTAATGATGATGAGTAGAGGAAAAATTTATTCCATACCTCTTGTAGAGTACAAGGTAATCTATGTGCTATTATTATTGATGGCGGTAGTTGTACTAATGTAGTAGCTACATCATTAGTATCAAAATTGAAATTTGTAACTACCCCACATCCAAAATCCTATAAATTGCATTGGCTGAGTGACCATGGTAGTCTACATGTTACCTAGAGGGCTAGGGTACCTTTTAGTATAGGGGATAAATATCATGATGAGATTGCATATAATATCCTTCCCATCCTATGTGTGCATCCCATATATTGCTTGGTAGGCCTTGGTTTTATAACAAGAGGATTTTGCATGATGGCTATAGAAATACTTATATTTTCTAATAGAAGGGTAAGCGTATAGTGTTGAACCCAATGTTACCATCAGAAGTCCAAGAGGTTTAGAGGCAGATGAGTTAACCTTCAGAGGACCAAGAGGTTTAGATGCAGATGAGTCAACCTTTAGAGGACCAAAAGGTTCAAAGACATATAAGTAAAACTTGGAAGAAGAAGACCTTATTGATGGGATAGTTTAAGTTAGGGAAGGCCATAACGGATGATAGACCATTATATTTATTGTAGATGAGGTATATCCTAGAGATGGAGAGACAAGAGCATCTACCCCCTATGGTATCATAGGTATTGAATGACTACAGTGATATTTTTATAGATAAATTGCTATGAGAATACAGAGTCTCTACTACATTTAATGTTACAGACCTGTCACTCTATTTACCTGATGATGTTCATGAAGACCTATTAAATTTGAGGGCAAATCTCTCTGAGGCCTGAGGAGATCATAGGAATCATATGCCTATAGGGCCTATCACTAGGGCAAGAGCCAAAGGGTTACAAAATTTGGCGATGAGGGTCCTCTTTGAACAATAGACCTCGAGAATATTTGTTTAGTATCTTCTTTTTTATTATATATTTGTTGTATATTCCAGTATGTATATTTATTGGCTTTTGCAGGATGGTGGATAAATTCACTAATACTCAGTTTGTGGGTCATTCATGACTTACATGAATCAAAGAAGAACTAGTCCAATATTGTTCCATGTAAGTTGAGAAGTTGGTCACTATTGTGGGTTTATTTGTAATTGTTCTTTGTCGTTAAAAACCGGTCACTAGTGGGTTTGACTTGTAATTTATTTTTGTTGATTTTACCCTATTTAGAGCAAGTATAAATACTTGCTAAGTAGGTTTTAGAAAGCACTTTTTGAACATTTAGAAATCTGCCTTCTTTTGCTGTAAGGGGAGTTCCATCTTCACGCAATACACTCTTATCAATTTCAATTGAAATTGTGGCGAGTTGGCTTAAGGAGTATTATGAGTCATATCAATTCTTCTTAAGTTGCTTCCAATTATATCTAGTGCCTCATATTTAGTTGTAATTGGTTGTGTTACTTTGTTCTTGTTCACATGAATTAGGGTTCCAAATTTCATATTTGATTCAATTCCAATTTGAGTGGAATTTGGTTCATTTTAGTGCTATCCTTTACATATTATGCAATTACAATTGATCCTCATCATTATTTGGCATTAGATCAATTTCATTCACGCAATTTAGGGTTCACATGATTGTTGGTGTCACGCCATTTTGTGGGTTTGGTTAGGTTGATTCTTCAATTGGCTTGGTGTTCTTGCATTTGGATCCAAGGCACATCAAAGACCCATCAATTAATTCAGATAACTCTGTGAAGTTATCCCATGATTTAACTTTCTCCCAATATTCACAAGGGGCTTAGCACCAAGTAAAGTAATTTACTAAGGATCCATCATCAAAGCAAACTTTGGTATGTATAAACCATTTACAACTTTCTAAGACTCTGATCCTCATACTTACATCTCACGATAATAAAAGCTCACCACTTAATCCTCTAGGAGGTATATAGAAACTCTCTAGGTATCTCAATCTATTTGCAGTGCACTATTATGTTCAACATATGCTATTTCCATTAGAAAGATAATACATAAATTATGATTATTCATACGGTACTACAGTTGATGAATTGTTGAGAGCAACTTGCACCCTTGACAATTCCAAAAGAGATAGATCATGGCCTTGCCTGGCTGTTATAGACTAGCCATTGCATTTGTTTTGACAAACAAGGTGGTATTTCATAAAGCTTAAGAGAATTTTTAATCATCATACTTTTTTTACCTTTCCTTATTCTAAATTTTCTAGTGCTCTTTATTGTTGTTGTTGATTTTTTATTCACCTTTATTTCTTTTTTAACTTTACTTACCCCCATTTTTTACCTTTTCTTATTCTAAATTTTCTAGTGCTCTTTATTGTTGTTGTTGATTTTTTTTCACCTTTATTTCTTTTTTAACTTTACTTACCTCCATTTGATCCCCATTTTTTATGCATCTTAACTATGATTTTTTTTTTCTAACACACCCTTGATTTTCTTTCAAAAGCCTTTTAAAAGTGAATTGATGAAAACTTCCACAAATGCTAAAGAGTTTGCAGTATTGGATGAAGCTAATTTTATTGAATAAAATTTGTTTGATTAGGCTCTAAACATACTTAGGGTTCTATTCATTCTTCTCTTCATCGAAAGATAACACAATATAACAATTGAGTGGACACAGTTATCCTTTGTGGCTAATTTGGTTTTATCAACAAGGTATCTTGTTTCTAAAGTTCTATATTTGTTGGTTGTGGGATCTAATTATTTTAGCCCACTACCATTAAAAATTAAATTTACAAGTTTTCTTTTTTCTTAATTGAACTTAGTTGGGTTTGCAAGTTCATCGAGTGAAATAACTCAATGCTTAAATATGAGTTGATAAGCTACTCAAGGGGTTTAAACTCTAACTATAGTAATATTAATTTTTTTTTTAAAAAAAAAAGCATCTAAACTTAAATAAGTTACCATTTGTGACATTCTAATCAAAGCTAGCTATTTTCATATTAAAAATTCTCCACCATGTTTCACTTTGAATTCGAAAGAAGGTCAAGTTGACATGTTTCATTTAGACTTAACAACCTATCCATGAAGAAGCCATAGATGCTAATCATTGGCACATGTTTTCACTAGTGGATGTCCATGTGGGAATATCACATTGACTTGAAGCAAAGAATTCCAACTATTCTTTTAACATATGGAGGGAAGAATGAAACATGGAATTCAAACCCAAAATTTCAACTTAGGTATGGGCTTGATGGCCTAAAACTACCTTGCTAATAGAGTCTAACTCAAACCCACTAATATTACAATATTAGCTATAGTTGTTCCTAGTTTTAACACGTTTGTTGCATAATCATCTTTGTCCGCTAGACTTCTTAAAATAAATGTTAAAGATTTTATTTTTACTTATCATAGTACCAACTTTAGGTCTAGACTATATTTGTAAAATAGAAATAAGGGACAATGTTGCCAACATTACTTGAACTTTAGATAATGGTTCAATTTACTACTTGAACTTTAAATTTATTAAATTTAGTACTTAATTCAAAGATTTCATGTCACCATTACTACTCATGTTAAATTTTGTGACAATCATTGGTCCAGTTATATCTTTCGGCCATTATTAGCATAACATGTGTCCTACTAGTTTAAAGAATTCTACATTGGTATTGTTGGCTATAGTTGTTGAGATGAAAGAGCTTTATTTTTTACACTATGTAGCTAATGTGTTTTTGAGTCTTTTTTTTTTTTTAATTACTAAATCTAGTGTGACAATTTAATACTTAAGAGACCTCGTCTAGCAACACAAACCGGGTATAGTATTCCTTATGGAAACTAAGAACCAATCCAGTAAGCTTTTAAGACTCCAAAGATGGTTGCAATATAGTCATGAATTTTATGTGCCTCTGTTAGGAATTTCTAGGGGCTTAGCTCTATGGTGGATGGATGATGTGAGAATTGAGATTCAGGCTTTTCATAATAATCATATTCGGTCCTCAATATACATGTCCCCTGGTCGTGAGACAACGCTTTGGTATAGACCATTGAAAAAAGGTGATTTCCCAGTAGTTCTATGGATGGAACTGTTGTAAGTGAACTCGACTTGAGAAAGTGCCAAATCCCATTGTTTCGGGTTCTCTCCATAGATGCTTCATATCAAATTTCCAAGGGTCCGGTTCATCACCTCTGTCTGCCCATTGGTTTGAAGGTGGGCTATACTGCTAAAATTAAGGGAAGAATTAAACATGTACCATAACGTCCTCCAGAAGTGGCTAAGAAACCAGGTATCTCTATCAGAAGTAATTGACTTGGGAACCTCGTGCAACCTGACCACCTCTTTAAAGAATAACTTGGCAACGCCCTGTGCATTAGCCGTCTTCCTGCAAGGGATGAAGTAAGCCATCTTGGAGAACCTATCTACAACCACAAAAACAGTGTCAGCACCTCATTGGGTACGAGGCAAACCTAACACGAAGTCCATAGATAGATCCTCCTAGATATTCTCAAGTACTGGTAGCGGAATGTACAACCCAGTATTCTGAGAATGTCCTTTAGATGTCTGGTAGATATAACACCTTTGCATGATTCTCCCTACATCTCTTCTCAACTGAGGCTAATGATATCTTGTAGCCATTGCCGCTAGTGTCTTGTCACGCCCCAGATGTCCGGCTAGTCCCCCTCCATATAGGTCCCTAATCAATTTCTCCCTCAAGGATGATTTGGGAATACAGAGTTGGTTACCCCTCATTAAATAACCCTCTAGGATGTAGTAACTGTCATTGAGTTCCTGATTGGTACATTTACTCCATATAGTTCCGAAATCCGCATCTTCTTCCTACAATTCCTTCAGCTGCTCGAAGCCTACCACCTCAGTCCTCATGGTGACCAACGAATCCGCCCTTCTACTTAATGCGTCTGCCACCTTATTTTGGACCCCGAATTTGTGCATAAGGCGAAATGGAAACTTTTGTAGAAATTGTATCCATTTAGCATGCATATCTTTACAGATGTAGGTCTGATTACTCAGGTGTTTCAGGGTGACACAATCTGAGTATAGGATAAACTCTTTTCCAACCAAGTAGTGCTCCTACATCCTCGGAGCTCAGACCATAGAATAGAACTCTTTGTCGTAAGTGGACTAGTTTCTCTTGGTTTCGCAAAGCTTCTCACTATGGAAAGCCACGGGTCTCTTCTCCTGAGATAACACTGCGCCAATGCCCACGCCACTGGCATCACAGTCAACTTCGAATAGGTTGTCGAAATCTGGTAAGGCCAACACCGGCATACTACACGATCTCTCTTTGAGCACAACAAACCCAGACTCAGCTTCCCCATCCCAACGAAACTTCCCTTTCTTCAAGCACTCAATCAATGGGGCAGCAACCGTACTAAAATGCCGTATGAAACGTCTATAAAATCCTGCCAAACCTAGAAAGCTTCTCAACTCGGTGATTGTTTTGGGAGTGGGCCAATCTCTAATGGCCCTTACTTTGTCCTAATCCACCGTTATACCCTCACTGCTTACTACAAAACCTAAGAACAGTAGTTTTTGTGACATGAATATGCACTTCTTGAGATTGGCGTAGAGCTTATTCTCTTTCAGCACAGTCAATACGCTCTTTAAGTGCACTAGGTGCTCATCTTTAGTCTTGCTATATATCAGGATATCATTAAAGTATACTATTACAAAGCGACCTATCAATGGTTTAAGTACCTGATTCATCACACGCATGAAGGTACTAGGTGCGTTGCTGAGGCCAAATGGGATAACCAACCATTCATACAACCTTTCCGTTATCTTGAAGGCAGTCTTCCATTCATCCCCCGGTCTGACCCGAATCTGATGATACCTACTTCTAAGATCCACTTTCGAGAAGATTACCGCTTCACTCAGCTTATCCAACATGTCTTCAATGCGAGGAATTAGGAATTTATACCCAATCGTAATCTTGTTGATCGCACGGCTGTCCACACACATCCTCCAACTCCCATCCTTCTTGGGTGTCAACAGCATTGGAACAGCACATGGACTCATGCTATCCCTGATGAATCCTTTATCTAGTAATTCCTGGACCTTCTCCTGTAGGACCTCCGTCTCTTTGGGGCTCATCCGATAGTGAGGGAGGTTAGGAAGGTTAGCCCTGGGCACTAAGTTGATGTAGTATTGGATGTCTCGTAATGGAGGCAACCCTTCTGGTATGTCTTCCGGCACTACTGCTTTAAACTCTTCTAATACCCCCTTTACTTCCTCCGGAGCCTCTACACTATCCACGTTCTCTCCCGCATTCTTCACCACAAGAGCATGCATCAATCATGATTCTTTAATATCCTCGGTCATTTCCTTTTCTGATTGAGTGATCGTCAGAAAAGATTTTCCTTCCGCCCTCTGAGTCTTAGGTCGCTTATTCGTCAATGGTAGCAACGTATATTTCACGCCCCCTTTCTCCAATCTATACTTGTTTTCTTTCCCGGCATGTTGGGCATCCACGTCAAACTGCCAAGGCCGTTCAAATAGCAAGTGGTAGGCATCCATATCGACAATGTCGCAGTAGACTTCATCTTGATACTTGCCTATCGAAAATGGAACCCAACACCTCTCCTTCACCTTGATTCGCTTCGCTGCCTTAATCCATCCTATGGTGTAAGGGTTCAGATGCTTCTCTATCTGTAGTTGGAGTCATTTCACAACCTCTCTTTCGATGATGTTCTCACAGCTCCCACTGTCAACAATCAAGTCGAACATTCTCCTACCGATTATGTACCTAGTGCGAAACAACTAGTGTCGTTGTGAACTACCCTCCTGTTTTGGTGCTAACATCATCCTTCTGATCACATAGTTCGGTTCCACTGCATCATCAGCCTCATCATAGTATTCATCTTCACCATCCAGCTCATAGCACACTTCCTCCTCTTCCTCCCTTTCAACAATGTTTATAGTTCGTCGATTCGGGCATTCGTTGGATCGGTGTCTCGGTTGATTACACCTATAGCATTTTCCTAAAATCGGTTTAGCATACGAATTATTTTGCCTTGGGGTTTCTTTGCTCTTAAGAGGTTTCTTTCCCTCAGCCTTGTCCTCTTTCTTCTCCATACTTCCCGCTGGTTTCTCAACTATTCCTCTAGCCCTTTCACAAACCACCTTGCTGCTACTGCCGAGACTATCATAAGCATAATTTCTCTTGCCTCTACCTAGCCTTGCACTCTGTTCTTGAATCATCATCTCAGCTCTAAGGGCCAAATTCTTTGCCTCATTGACGGTTCTGAATACCGTCACCCCTATTTTATCCCTAATCTGGGGCTTCAATCTGTTTACAAATCGTGCCACCTGCTGACCCTCAGTCTCCCTCAGATCATTCCTTTCCGCCAGCCTCATAAACTTGGTAGTGTATCCATGCACCGTCCTTTGCCCTTGACGGCATCGTTGGTACTGCTGGAAAAGGATCTGCTCATAGTCGATTGGTAGAAAATCCCTCTACAATAGATTCTTCACGCGGTACCATGTCCTTATAGGTTGCTTCCCCTCTCTTTGCCTCCAGTTCTGCAAATGATCCCACCATGCAGAAGCCCCTCCTTTTAGCCTACAAGCAACCAACTTTACTCTCTTATCCTTAGGTACTTCCATATAGTCGAAAAACCTATCGCCTTCTGCAAGCCAGTCCAATAAATCTTCTATATTGAGATTACCATTAAAGGATGGAATATCTACCTTGAGATGGAAATCGCCGCCATCAGTATGGTCGTAGCCCTGGTGGTTCCTTCGATATCCTCCACCATATTCCTGGTCAATTCGGTCATCGAACCCGCGGTACTTGCCACCACCAACGCCGTCCCTTCTCAGCGGTTGTTCCCTCCTCTGCAGAAATTCACCCTCTTCCTAAGAGGAACTTTCATCTAGCCTTCGGTTCCACTAATTCGTGGCAGTAGGTTCATTGATAGGACCGCTACGAACGACTGCTACTCCTGGTCGATTCCCAGCAATACCCCTGTTTCCGTTGTAGCCCATCACCATGGTATCAAAACACACAACCAGGTCTTCCAAACGCTGCTCTACGCATCCAAGTCTCTATTCCATGGCTTCAACCACCGTCCTTGGAGCCCATTGATTGACTCCTTGGACTTCCGCATCCCGATCAAGGTCGAGAACGCGACCGCCGTCAACACCATCGTTAGCCGACATTTCTGCAGGAATTTGCCTTGTTTTGATACCAACTGACACAGTGAGGAAAGCGTAAACACACGAAACCAATTCTAGGATTGGAACTCACGAATAAACAAAGAGGAATCTGAGTTTATTCCTTGATAAATATCAATTGCGCACAATCGAGAAAGCAGAGAAACTCTTCTCTAAAAGTGTATAGTGAATAATGAATAAAACTAACCCTAAAATGACTTAGCAACTATATATACTCCTCAGGAAAATATGTAAAAAAGGAAATATATATGTACACGTGGAAATAAATATAAGTATACACGTCTGTCATCTATCATGTACACGGCCGTGCCTAAAGGTCGTGTAGGCTTCTGGGAATATTTCTAACATAATACACAGTCGTGTCCCTTGGCCGTGCATGAAGACCTTGCATGTTTCTGCGAGAGATCCTGATAGAGCATACGGCCGTGCCTCTTGGCCATATAACAGGCCGTGTACGTTTTTGTAAATCATCCTGGTATATCACACGGCCATGCCTTTTGGTCGTGCATGCAGCCGTTGTGTTTCTGGAAGCTCCCTGACATCATACACGACTGTGTTTGTAATAAACACACCTGTATCAACCCGTGTCAGCTACAATGTCCTCATCAACATGCCTAATGGCTCTTAATTTTCACATATCACTTGGATTTATGTAGATACAAACTCAAGAGTACAATTGCAATTATGGTAGGAATTGGTAATGATTGGGGAGAATAACTCAAAACCATAGATTTGCTTAAGGGACTTTAATGATATTCTATATGACCATGAGAGGAAGGAGGAATTCTTAAATGTACAAGGGAGACGGAGAACTTTAATAACATGGTGTTGAATACTAATATGAATGACTTGTGCTTTCAAGGCCTAAAATTTACATGGTCTAATAATATGGAAGAAGGGATTGTCTTGGAAAGAATTGATTTTATCTTATTTCCTGTTTTTTCGAACTTAATTTTATGTTTTCAATACTATAGTCATACTTTTATCAGGATTTGCCTATGACTTTATGGCCTATTCCTTTTATGTTTGTGTTTTGTAGGTCCCTTAGGCTTAGAACTTAAACTACCCTATTATGTTGATCCATGCATTTTCTTAAATAAGTGAGCCTTCAAATGTTTTCGAAAATTAAATGAACTAGCAAAATGTTTTCAAAACCTAATTAATGATTTTACAATTTAAAATCTGATTTAAAAACTTATTTAATAATTATTGTCTTACATATTCTACTTCAATAGACTATGTAATAATCTATCGTCATCGTAGTAAATTAAAGGCATGACATAAAATTTAGAAATAACTGTCATTAATCATTCTCTAAATCATACCATACAGGGATAAAACAAAACACACTTTAAAAAAGGGTAGATTTATCTTCATTGTGACCACCTATGGGCCTTATTTGCATTTGCAGTTTGGGTAACATGGAATAATAGAAATAAATTATTGCAGTAAAACTTAACATCTAACGAGCCCCTTCCAACTTTGATAAGAAGAGAAGTGTATGAGTTTTGGGCCTATCAAAGGGATGTAAAGAAATTATACACTTTAAATGAAATCTCCCTATCCTCGAAACCTCCAAGGAACAATGGGTTGAACTCAATATAGATGCTTCAGTTTTTGTTTTTCTAACCAAGCCACGATTGGGGGAGTTGTACGTGATAGAAAAGGGCAATGGATCGTGGGATTCATGAGAAAACTAGGGAAAGTATATTTTTTAATAGTTGACTTATGGAGGTTATTTTGGGGTCTCGACCTTTGCATCAAAATGAATCTCAAACAAGTGGAAGCATAGATTAACTCTCTTATTGCAATTCATATGGTCCTTGCTTATTAAGCTCATAATAATGAATATATTGATCAGGTCATATACACACGATACACATGTTGCGAGGTTAGTGTCAGGTTAAGTCATTGTTTTTGTAATGACTCTAGACTACTTAGAGAGGATATGGAATAGGAGGAGGAACACACGCGTTGACGGTTCCTCCCGTCAGCTGTTTCCTCTCTAAGCGTTGTCATTGACCTTAGTCGTTGTATGCATGAGCTTGCTCGTTTTCGCATAAAATACAAACATCTAGTCCTTATCTGTCACAGTCAGACCATATTACGTAGGTCTCGGGTTGGTAGAAGATGAATTGCTCGACTGAGGATAAATCTTCACCGTAAAGAAAAAGAAAAGAAAACAAGAGAAATTGTTTGGCTGAGAATTTCAACTATTAGGTGTGAAAGAGGTTTTAAGTCTGCATATATACGGCGCATACTGATCGTTCTGGGCCCGTAGCAGTTGCTGCATAATTAAAGCACTTAAATTCAAGAAATCAAAATGTGACTCGCACAAACAGAAGCCCTGTTATCTTTCTTTCTTTTTTCCTTTTAACCAATGTTCATGATTCTATATATAGGGTTTAAATTCATAATTCAGTTCAGATCAGCTAACTAAACCATACCATGCTCTGTAATTCAGATAAAATTGTTGAATTGAACCATATATACACTTATTATCTATTTTTCAACGTAATAATTTTCGCTTTCATAAATCGTATGCATATGGTCCTTGCTTATTAAGCTCATAATAATTAATATATTGATCAGGTCTTATACACACGATACACATGTAGAATGTAAATAAATAAATAAAAAATCCAGGAAAAATCCAACATTTGAGTCCACATAAACGATGCAAGAGTCGCTTTCCCATCACGTCTATGCTTTATTTGGATTAAAAATAAATAAATACATCTAGTTACATGGTAAAATAAATATAAGTCTTAATGATTTTTTTTTTTTTTTTTTGCTTAAGACATTAGCGTAAGTTCATCTTTTCATGTCCATTCAGGCGTGCATTGAAACTATAATATTAAAGCGAGAATTTTTCTAAATAATATATTAATTAAATTATTAATAATATATTTAAAGTGTGAGTTAGATGGTACAAGTTATTTTTATTCATATTTATATTATTAAAATGAAAAATCTGATTTTTGATAGCTATCTTAACCAATGAAACTTATTCTTTCTTGCTTTTTTCTTCCCCCCCACAATTTTAATATTCTAATGATAGGATGGAAATTTGTCGCTCAAAGTTGATGCACCTAAGTAAATTAAACAATCAAATACTAAGTATTTATTATTAATGATAATTCTGCTTCCAGAAATGGGTAAATCAGATGGACCTATATCTCCTTAGATTCAATCTGTCTGTTAATGCCGTGTTGGAAAGGGATCCAACCATAACCGTGTCTGTTAATGTCTCCAAAATGAATTATCTCATGCAATTATTCTGAAATTTAGTTTTTTTTTTTCTTTTTTTTTTGTGTATTATATTTATCATCCTTTTATATAAGATCTTTACCGATGGCCAGTTTTGAGATATACAAATCATTTGATGTAACATTTACCAAATTGTAGGGAGCAGTGATGGCCAATTGTCAGAGTAAATCTTTATTCGATTAACATAAAAAGATTTGATGATAAGATTTAAAAAAAAAAAAAAGAAATTTTAAGAAGAAGATGTGATGATAAAAAACTAATTAATAAATTATTCATCAATCTAAACTAAAAATTTATTTTACGTTATCAATCAGATAATTTATCCTGGTATTATCCCGAAGAGTTCCAATGAATCTAACTTCGTTGAGGGTGGCAATCATGTCATATGATGATGCCATCTAACTTCCACGACTTGCAGACAATTAAATGCACATGGAAAGCTACGTTTTATGACAAGACCCAACAACGACCAGCCATTAACCTTTACTACTAACTGGATGATACGATTACAAGCTTTAACACGAAAAGGAAAAAGATTGCAGTAATAAAATATGAAACTCGTAAAATATATAGTGAAAAAAATATTAATATCTAAGATGGTATTGTAAACTAATTCGTTTCTATTTTTATTTAGTTTTATCTATGAAAAATAATTGGGTGGTTTAAATAACAATTGCCTGTAATAAGCAATCTTTCTATTGATTTTCTTGTAAGTAGGATAAGAGATTTACATATGAATCTAATTTTTGGATTTATGGTTTCATTATCCTACTTTTCAAACACAAAAGAAGAAAAGAAAAGAAAAAAAAAAAAAGCATGAAACTTTTGCTTGTACGTAATAGCCAACAATATGTAAGACGTCCTTGTACTTCGTTTTAATTTACATCTAGTCATAAAATTTAATGTACTTTTATATATATATATATATATATATATATATTTAAGTTTGTGAAAATTTGGACACCACTCAAGTAATTCCATCGATAGAATTGTTTATTTCATCATTGTTAATATTTTTATTATATTAACCCCTATAATTATTTTAAATATGATAGATGTTGGGATCAATATTTAGTTATTCTTATGATTAAACCACCCATAAATAATTTATGTACAAAATTGAAGAAAAAAATATAAAAGCAATATAAAGAAAGCCCCTTGAATTCGTGACTTGAAAGACTTGGTTACTTAATGTGATGGAGTAGCCTTTCAAGCTAATAGGATGTTCGTAGAGATGTCTTTATTTTATCATTTTTTATGATGAGGTGTTAGAGAGAATAGAATAATATCATTAGTGATTTCAGGACCACAATTATATATATACATATATATGTCCATAGGTTAACTATTTGTTAACTTTTATTATTTTCAATTTTGCCTATCATAAAATTAGAAACAATATTTTTAGTTTCCACACATATTAATTCCTACTTAATGTATTAAAGTTTATAACCTTATTAGATCATTTTATTTAGACTTTATTTAATACGATAGTCTTATTAAACAATTATTATTATTACTAACATATATAAGCCCATATAATTTATCTCTCACTTTAACTATATGTGTGACCTATATAATCATATATAAACCTTATGAGTACTCGATAAATTTTGTTATCATTACTGAATGCATTTCCAAATAATCTAATCCATCAATCATATCAACATATGACTAAAGTGGATTTTGCCACATATGTTGTAACTAACCTTATCAATAATCACATACATTAACACAATTGAATGACATGGATCAAGTATGGATGTATAGCATGAAAAATATATGTAATGTGATCTAACATGCCTTTTTTTCCAACTAGTCTTAGATTATACCTTTGTTAGATTAATTTTATATGAGTTTAGAAATAATTTAACAAAAAATTTCTAATAACTAAAAATAACTTTGTTACTGTAATAATAATCAAAACATAATCTGTATCTAAAATAACAA
This sequence comes from Laguncularia racemosa, assembly GCA_037954665.1. Classification (NCBI taxonomy): domain Eukaryota; kingdom Viridiplantae; phylum Streptophyta; class Magnoliopsida; order Myrtales; family Combretaceae; genus Laguncularia; species Laguncularia racemosa. The sequence goes on along the minus strand of JBBMOL010000002.1, from coordinate 14,247,447 downwards.
TCAATGTATCTAATAGACAATCATTGAAAATACCAACTCCTATCAAAACTAAAAACCCTAAACATACATAACACCCATATGAGCAACATGCTCATGAAAGATCTTAGATGATAATCCCTTAGTAAGTGGATTTGTAACTATAGAGTTTGTTCCTATGTGCTCTATAGGTACCTATTTATTTTGGAGTATTTCTTTCATAGCAAGGAACTTGATGTCTATATGCTTTGACTTCGTTAAGCTCTTATTGTTGTTGGAATAATCTTTAATGGTCTTTTGATGTTATTTACAATGCACAACCCGGTGACAAAGTTCCTTAACCATATTCCATGCCTCATAACAATTTACAAACTTTGCTGTAATGGTAAAAGAATCGATGAGGGTCAATTTAGCACTCTTCTAAGAAACTACTCCTCTAGCAAGCAGATAGATATATCTTGATGCGGATTTCTAATTGTCTTGGCATCCGGAAAAATCTTAATCAAAATAACCAATGATTTCAAACCAATCTGATCTCTTGTATGTGAACTTATAGTCATTTATTCTTTGCAAATATCTCATGGCCTGTTTGATTGCTTTCCAATAATCTATTCCTGGTTTGCTCAAATATTTCCCTAGTATCCCAATAATGTATGCAATTTCTGGATGAACTTGAGCATACATAAGACTTCCTATGCTAAATCATAATGGGCCTTTTCCATTTCTTTTCCTTCAAAGTCATTCTTAGGGCATTGATTCAAATTGAACATGTCTCCTTTAGAAGCAAGGATATCCCTTGGTTTACAGTCTTACATGCCAAACTATTTGAGTACTTTCACAATATATCACTTTTGAGATAATGCAAAAATACCTTAAGAGTGATCCTAATGTATTTGGATTCCTAATACAAAAGAGATTTTTCCAAGATCTTTCATTTCAAAGTTCTTTAATAGAAATTTCTTGGTATCATGTAATAGGCCCATATCATTTGTGGCAAGTAGTATGTCGTCTATTTATAAAACCAAAACGATAAACTTACTCCCATTGAACTTATGGTATACACAATCATCAATTGCATTCATCTCAAAACCAAATGAGATGATGATTTGATGAAATTTGTGTTGCCATTGTCGAGACATCTGCTTAAGTCCATAGATGGATTTTTTTTTTTTAACTTATATACTATCTACTTTGAATCTCCTGAAACAAAGCTTTCTAGTTATACTATGTAGATTGTCTCATTAATGGCACCATTAAGAAATTCTATCTTTACATCAATCTAATATAACTCAAGATCAATATGAGCCACTTGTGCCATTATTATCCTTGAATAGTCTTTCAATAAAATCAAAGAGGAAGTCTCTTTATAATTGATGCCTTCTTTTTATGTAAAACCCTCAACAACAAGATGTTCCTTATACCTTTCAAAATTACCTTTTGAATCCCTTTTCATTTTAAATATCCATTTGCAACCAATGAGTTTTGCATTTTCAAGCAATGGAATAAGGTCCTAAGTGTCATTGTCTTTCATGGACTTCATCTCCTCATTCACGGCATTTATCAACTTTTGTGAATTAGAACTTTTCATAAGTTGGTGGAAGTTGATCATATCATCTTTCATCATTCCAATTCCATCCTCATGTTCTTGAAGAAATACAATATAATAATTCAGAAATTGCATTTCTTCTTTCTCTAGCAGATCTCCTTAATGGCACTAATTCTTGAGGTTATAGAGTTTGTTGATCTAGAATGGGAGATTCATTTACATTATCTTGTTTTAGATTTACTTCTTGAATAATAACATGTATTATAATATGATCCTAAGTACTATCAATAGCAATTAAAGGAATATCAACTTCATCCTCTCCAAAGACAAATTTCTTAACTTTATCTCCTCTCATAAACTCAACATCCTCAAAGAATTGAGCATTTATCATCTCATTAATTCCTTTAATGGTGGGATCATAAAACTTGTAACTTCTTGATTTTTTAGAGTACCCAATAAAATAGTAGCTAATAGTCCTAAAATCTAATTTCCTTTCATTTAGCCTATAAGGCCTAGCTTCAATTAGACATCCCCAAATATGCAAGTGCTTTAAACTAAGTCTTTTACTTGTTCAAAGCTCACAAAGAGTTTTGTTAGTTTCCTTGGTTAATAATCTATTGAGCAAGCATATTGTAGTTTTTAAAATCTCTCCCTAAAGTGATTCTAGCAAGGTGAAATGACTAAGAATACTCCTTATCATGTCCTTAAGTATGTTGTTTTGTCTTTGAACAACACCATTTATTACAGGTGAACCTATCATGGTGTACTATGGGGCGATACCACATTTCTAGGAATTTGGCAAATAATTATAGACGTTGTTCACCTGATCTAGCATATCTACCATAACAATTACCACCATGATTAGATTTGACTGGTTTAATTCTTTTACTTAGCTAATTCTCTATGTTAGCTTTATAGGTTTTGAACACATTTAGTGACTGAGATTCCTTATGAATGAGAAACAAGTAGCCATATCTTGTGAAGTCATTTATGAATGTTATAAAGTATTGTTAACGATTTCAAAAGGCTATAGGGAATAGTCTAAAGATATCTATATGAATCGATTTTGAGACTTTTGTAGCCTTATTGATACCCAATTTCTTGAAATTTGTTTGTTTCTCCTTAATATAGTTAATGCAAGTCTCAAAATCTATATAATTAAGGGGATCAAGAATATTGTCAGACAAAAGTCTTTCTATTCTCCTTTTAGAGATGTGACCTAATCTCTTATGCCATAATGATGTTGAATTCATGCATGAACATGTAGGAATTCATTATAAGAGGCAGTTACATCAAGTAAATATAGATTACCACTATAAGATAATGAACTAGTACCAACTAGTTTTGTTTCATGAAAGGGACTAAATTGGTTATTGCCAAATGAACAAGAATAACCAAATTTGTCTAAAATGACAATAGAAACTAATTTTTGTATAAAAGATGGTACAACGAATATCTCGTTTAAAAATAATAGCCAATCCTTAGCAATAACCTAAAGTTCTCTATTGTCTCAACCTCTACTAACTTGCCATCACCAATGTAGATATATCTTTTACCATCAGTAGGCTTTTGATCTAAAGTTCTCTATTGTCTCGACCTCTATTAACTTGACATCACCATTGTAGATATATTTTTCACCATCATAATCCTTTCGACCACTCAAGGAGCCCTACATAGAAACACTAATGTGAGTTGTTGTACTTGAATCTATCCATCATGTATGTCTAGGTACTAAAGTTAAATTAATCCGAGAACAAAAAAAGTTAAGAAGTGTACATTTCTTTGTACACCAAGCATGATAGTTAGTACATTGCTTCTTCTTGTGTCCTTTTGCACCGTAAAAGAAACAAGCATCCTCAACTTGGTCCTTGTGTTGTTATTGTTTTTTTTTTTTTTTTTTTGGTGGTGTTTGTATCATAGCTTTGTTACCCTTCTTTCTCTTTTTGGTCTTTTTGTCTTTGGGGGTATTATCTAAGTAAGCACTTTTAGTCTTTTCATGATTTAATCTTTCCTCTTTTTGGACATAGTGTGAGATGGGCTTATTAAGGGACTAAGAGTCCTTTTGATAGTTATAACTCACCTTACATGGATTGAACTATGTTAGCAAGTGTACAAGCAATTCTTTAGAAAAATCCAGCTTTAGTTCCTTAAGTTTTGAGGCAATATGAGATGTCTCCATGATGTACTATCTAATATTGCCATTTCCCTTAAACCATATTGAGATAAGTTTTACCAAGAGTGTACTTGTTTCAACCATTTCATTCTTAGAAAATCTTTTCTCAAGATCCTTTAAAAACTCCATAGCTATTTGTATACTTTTCAGACATAGCGCCCCTAAATGCTTCTGGAATAGCATGTTTCATGACCATTAAACTTATGCCATTTGATTGCTCCTAATTTTCCATCTTCCTCCTTTCATAAGAGGTACTCTTGTTAGTAATGGTAGAAGGGCAATCTTCACTTAGCACTAAGTCCAAGTCCATGACTCTTAGAATGACCATTACGTTCTCTTGCCATACCTTAAAATTTTTGCCATTTAGCATAAGAGTGGAATTTATATTCATAGAAATATTTGTAGTAGAACCAATAATTGATTAGGAAACAAAAAAAAAAAAACATAATAGAAATTAAACTCATATTTATAGTAAAGTATACAAAATTACAAAATTTAAATTATGGTGGGTCCCATCACAAGACACCTAGCACAACATTGACACCTAGTCTTTAGACAAAAATATCTACTTATAAATAGTGTTCTAGTGTAGTGATCAAATATTGATAATAAAAGTCTATCATAAGATTAGGCCTTTCTTTGCATTGCTCAATCACTTACAGATAAAACAAAATAATTATCACACATTTATCACTGTTGATATGCAAGTAAATTAGACAAATATTAATCTTTCTTTGAGTAGATCAATGTTTGCATGATTTACTCATCCTTTTTCTATGTATTCAAAATGAACAACTTCCATAGTAGAGGTTCCTTTGATAACATGTAATTTCAATCGTTCATTTTAAACAACAGATATATAGTAGTTTTTCATTATATGAATTAAGCTACAAAACACCTACACCTCCCCTCTTTCCTCCTTTTTTCTATTTCTATTAAACTTAAGGGCTTACGGGTAAAGTAAGACCATGTTCTTCATTCATGAGGCACACAAGCATGAACATAAGTGTCTTCTTGTTTGTTTACTTTATGTATTCCTAGATGGATAGGGTACATAGTCATGGACACCTCCGTGTTTTTGACTATGTACCTAGCATTTTTACTTGTTAAGAGGTTCACGGCTTGAAACATGACTTGTGTTCTTAGATATGTACCTCTTGGCCTTTTTTTTTTTTAAAGCTTGACACGCTCATGTTCTTTATTTGAGCACATTTCCATTCGTGAGATATACAGGTGTGAGCATGCCTATGTATCTTGCTTGTGTTTCCTATCACACCATTCTCTTAATGTACACGGCCTGAAACACAACTGTGTACTTCAAGCATGTATTTTGCATAGATTTTCTTCTTCTCAATTTCAAATCTCACAACCTTAATTTTAATCTAGGTTCAATTTTATCTCTATCTAATGCCAAACTATGATTATGATTGTATTACATATTTTTATAATTCCTCTATTTTCAATCAAATACACTTATTTTAAACAATTTCTTATCGACTTTAATCACAATTCATGGCCCTCATACAAAATTCATGAAAAATAACAAGACTAAATGCTCTGATACCATTGGGTGGGATTAGTATTTAGTTATTCCAACAATTAAATTACTTAAGAACAATCTATGTCCATAAGTTAACTATGATTTAAGGATCACAACTAGAGATATATGTCCATAAGTTAATTGCCTGTTAACCTTTGTTATTTTTAGTTTTACCCTTTATAAAACTAGAAATAATATTTTCGGTCTTTATACATATTAACCCATACTTAATGCCTTAAAGCCCATGACCTTTTGTAACTCCTTGAAACCCAGGCCTCGCTACTGCCTGCCATGGGTTCTTATCTCACAAGAATACGTTAAGACTCTAAATTAACTCTAATATGCTTTAACTTATAACTTCTATATAAAACATTTCATACATTCTCAAAATTTCAATGATAACTTAAACTATATCAATTATCTAAAGCAGCGGAAGTCTTTAAACACCAAAAATAACATTTTCAAAAGACAATGTCTATCATAGTCCAATAACATAATTCTCCCTAAAACCTAAAACAAGCCATCCTCCTAAACTTATAAAATATTAATTAATAAAATTATTTTAAAAAGAAGAAATTAGATATTATATTTATATATTAAAAAGCAAATTGAATTATAAGGATAGAGATGGTAAGTAGTTAAGTATATCTTTTCTAAGTATGAGGTTTCAAGTTTAAATTCTATTGAAGCTATTTTAATTTTTAAGTTGCATATATTGTTTCTCTCAAAATAAATGGTTTTCATTCTCTTTTCATTCTTTTTTTTTCTCCATAATAACCAATAAAATAAAATTTCATTTATTAAAAACAATAGTCAAATAATACTCAATTAAATAAATTTTCATCAAAGACTATTTGTTCATTAACAGTAATACTATAAATAATAATGATGTGCTTTGGTATTATGAAAATAAATGGGTATTACAGAAAAATCAATTGATTAATCATTTATATATATATATATATTTTAGAGATGCTAATGGAATAATCTTATAAAATCACTATAAAAAAAATTATAGAAAACTTATCTTTATATTGTGTTAGGTTCTTTTCATTTGACATGTAATTATTTATTTATTTTTGGTAATCTATTGTTAAAAGCAACCTCATTTATGTATTAATCTCATTTTTTAAATAAATTAACAATTAAATTTCAATTAATATATATGCCTTAGTGAAAAGGTCAAATTTTCTTCTTTTTGATTTTTAACGAACTACAATAAACACTTGTTTTCATTATGCAGAAAAGTTTAAAGCTCCATAGCTTTTCATTATTAGAAAGCATTGCGAGTGAACTTCTTAACAAAATCTTTTCATGTGCATGAGATGTACTATAATTGTAATAACAAATGAAGATTTCTATATGAGAAATTCTAAAATTAGCTTAAATAAGATAGGTTTGACACCAAAACTACTATTGTCATGAGATACTATAATATCTCTCTGTATTGAAAATTATAGATTATGATAATCTTTATCAATTTGCAAAGCTACAATAAAAAATTGAAAGGTGTGATATACCACCATTGGATTCTTCTAAAATCTTTTGAACCACCATTATATTACCATCATTTTTTTGCTTCTAAACCACACAATGTTTTGGTTCAATAATTTATTTCTTTCACACAAGTAAATAAAACAATGGGGACATCACTCAAAATATCACATAGGCAAATAAAACAATGAGAACATCACTTAAAACATTAACCTCTCTCTCTATCTCTCTTATCTCTCTTTTTGGTTCTTAAAATTATAAAATATTAATCTTCTATGTAATTCCCACAAAAGATATAGGACACAAGTTAAAAAAAGAGAACAAAAAACCATTTATTCTAAATACTATTGATAAACTAATATTAACTTGATCACTATAATTTTAAACTAATTAAATATGTAGGTATAAACTTATGAAGGTAAAAATGTAATGTCAATAGGTCGATGATGATATGAATAATAGTAAAAAAAAAAAAAAAATCTAGATGTGATATTAGAATTAGCAGATCTACAAATATTAAGATCAATGGTGGCAGATATGTAGATTTAAGGTGGTAAAGAAAAAGGAAGAGGTATTTGAAAATCTTGTTCTATATACTTCACTAGTTTGCTTAATGTTTCTAATATAAATTATATTGAAAAATATAATAATGCTTATAGAAACATCTTTCTATTTACAAGCTAAATGTACTAATAAGTGAAATGGAAATATATCAGTTGAAGAATATAACTGTTAATCCAAACTTTAAGCACTTATTGTCTAATTTAAGCTAAAGTTTGTAGAATAATTGTTCCATGGGTTAGTCTATTACATTATGTAACTAGTTTAAACAAAATTGGGTTAATTTATATTCATTTTTTTTTCTAGAAATACTAAATGGTTTCACTAATATGGTTGATACTTAATAAGATATGTCTAAATGGATGTACATACAAAGGTTTAAGTGTGATATAATTTTTTTTATAGGAATGTTAAAAATTAGATTATAAGAGGAAATAAAAAGTTAAGAGTGTTACTTCTACAAAATTAGAGCTAAAGTTGGTGGGGATAATATTTAAAGAGTGAATGACAAGAACTAGAAGGACCATTGACAGTAGTTGTAGTAGAGGATGAGAGAGAGAGAGAGAGATAGAGAGAGATAAAAAAGGTGCATAAGAGCTACTTACTCCACATACATATAGGTGATTTGATCAAGTACATATTGTAATCAATACACCTTCAACAATAGATAAGAAAATTAGGCTTTATGACCAATCCTCACTTTATATATAGGTAGCATTAATCTCACATAAAAAAGGAGCTATACTCATTTTTAATTTTATAGAAGATAAGTTAATGACTTGTTATCACTTATATGAATTTACTTTATAAGATTTGCGATCACATCGGTCATACTACTATTATTTGCAATTTTAAACTCGCTTAAGTCTCATTTCCTAAAGTTTTTGTTAAAGGATGAGCCAAAGTCACTTTTGAATTTACATAGGCGAGTGAAAACATAATTTTTAAACAATTTCCTTACTACATCACACCTAAATGTGCAATATTTACCTTAAATGTTTTTTTTTCTCTAATAAAAAAAATCACTAGTATTAATACATGACGTAGATATATGGGTGATCTACCAATACTAATAAAATTTTAGTATGTGGAAGTGATACGAATTTAAAAAAAAAACCATTATTTATGCTTTTATGTGTTACTATTTTATTGGTACCTACATGGCACTTGTCCTTCTATGTGATGTGTTAATATCATTTAAGCCTTTCTCTTTTCAGTGGATATTGTAAGCTAATGGTTGTGATCCATAAACACAAAGCTTGAGAGGTATATCAGTTTTATTCCTAATGGAATTTGTACTAAGGAATTTCTTAGCAACTCAAACATAGCGCTTATTGGCTTTAAAATTGAAAACTCTAAAGCAATAGCAGATTTAGCTAATATAGATAGTTTTGTATATTTCAAAGATATTGCAACACTCTAAGGGAGCACTTAATCATTAGTGGATTTTTGTCTCATTTGTATATGAGATTTTGTTAGTTTTACCTAATCTTCTAATATAGTGGGAAGTTCACTATATAGGATACAATAGGGCATGGCACTTCTTAAATGTTTCATTCTTTAGAGAAATATGGCTCCATGATCATGATTAAATGAATGTGTAAATCTATTCAATATATATACACCATACACTAAATTGGGTGGGGAAAAAACATTTATCAATTAGGTTAAACTTCTTATTTCATTGATTTTTACACCTACTCACTGCTCACCCATTTAGTCTCCACTTTTCAAATTCTAGATTTTCCCTCTAATCTTGTTAGCAATGGTATCTATACCCATTAGTTCAACTAGACATGGGCACAAGACTGAACTACCCCAAAACCACGAGTCTTGGTTTCAGAAGTGTTGAATTGACCCCAAACTATGACCTCCAATTTAGGGTCAGGCCTTAAGAATTGGTAGTTCAATAGTCTAGTTCTTGAACTCGTGGATTATGACTAATTTTTTTTTAAATTCATTTTTTTTCATAAATTAAAATTAAAAAAAATTAACTTTAAAATTTTAAAAATACAAAATACTAAGAACCTAAAACTCTATGTTTTTAACCCATTATGTGAATAAATTGTAAATGATTTATATCAAAACCAAACTCAAGTAGAGTCATTATTTTGACAATGTGGAATAAAAGTTTAAAAAAAAAAATTAAGAGATAAAAATTAGTTTTAGTTTCACATTACTTAAGAATCAAAACTTTCTCTTAAACCATTCCCATTTCTAAAGACCACATTTGGGGTCCTTTAGCACTTTAAAGACCTCTTCTCCTTAAGTACCTCATCATTTTATCCCAAGTCCTTAAGGAGATTTCCTTAGCATTTTCTAAAGATAACTCCAATTTTATTTGCTCATTTATTTACAATTTAAAATTATTTTTGTTAGAAAAATTTAGATAAAAAAATATTTTACAATAGCTTTTTAAAGACCTCAACAAGTATAAGTACCTCTCCCATCTCTTAAGAACTACAAAACATAGACTCTTGGTCTTGAATTTGATGCCAAAAACCAAAGATGGGGATGATCCTAGTGAAGTCTATAAATATCCAATTAAAAATGCTATTTTAGTGCATTAATTTCTTATATTGTTAATAATAATATATTAAATATTGTAAATTGGAATTAATTACTCTTATTTTATATAGAAATAGTTTTAAATTTTAATATTATTTAAATTATTTAAATTTAAATTTAAATTAACTTGATTATTTTTTTTATTTTTTAATCCAAATTGGTTGAACCTAGTAAGTCCACGGGTTTGATGGATCAAATTGCCATGGATCTGTGAACCCACATCTATGCACGGTTCAAAACCGGCCATATAAGACAACTGTCGAATCCGTTTGAGAGCCCAGTCTATGCCCGTGTCATGGTTCAACCGTATGGGCCAGTCGAGCCATGCTTATGAACAATTCCGATGCTTTCTGAGATTTTGCACCGGACCAGAGTGGACTTTGAGGCATAAAAAGTCCACTATCTTCCTGATGCTCACCTGCATTAGAACAGGACCCAACCGAGATTGCCCACAAGCACAAGGCACATAGTCGATCATGATACACAGATGAAAATGAGTCATCCATGTTATGGCCATGATTGTTAGACTAAGCTCCCATAGAACACAACATTATACAGGTGTCAAATTCCTAGTCAATGTTACCCTATTTGAATTATTTCCACTTCGTACCTGTCATATCTGTCCTCTGACATGTGCAACACATGGCAAGGCCAATGAGGATAAGGACAAGCTACTAGAATGAGTTAATCGGCGAGGACCGATTATACGGGCTCGTTATATAGATGATGATTTATTTCAATACTAGCATATTTGGCTATCTTCATAGTAATAATAATAATAATTATTATAAAATAAAATGAAATAATAACTTTTTTTTTTCACTTAAATTTATTACTATGGTTGATTGATCGATAGAATTACTATTTTATAAAATTACCATTATCATCATAGATATAGATGTACAAGTAGATCGAGATGTATAGACCGATCCATTTAATCCAATTTAACTCGTTAAAAAAGAAAATCAAATGAACTTAAACTATTTAACTCATGAGTCAGCACATGACGAGCTCAGTTGACCCACTTTTTAAAGAAATTAAAAAAATAATAATAAGAAATTAAACTACAAGTTATAGTGATCATAAGTGTTGTCATTGTGATTTTATCTTTAAAGGTAAGTTGTCCTACGTTGTAATGTTCCTTCGTCTTTTTCTATTATTGATTTCTTATTTGTATAGTTTTTTTGTTGATTGCAATTTACAAAAATAGTAAAGAAAGTATTAGGCTATTATATTTAGATTTCTTTTTAGGAAAATATACAAGCTTGAAAAATTATATTTAAATTTCTTTTTCTTTTATTTGATAAAGTAAGTTGAAGACGAAACAACACTATATTATTTCCTCATAATTACTCCAAATTTTAAATTTTGTTCTTTTCATTGTGTAATATTTATATAAAGCAAAGTGTCTTATTAAATGAGTGAATATGCATCTATCTTATTATTATTTTTTCTTTTAATCTCAATAACATAAATTTTATTAGCTATTAGAAAATCAAATGATAATAATCAATTTAAAAGTAAAAACACTTACTAAATATATAAATAGGTTAAAATGAATTTTAGTAGGTTAGGCTATATAATCCATTAAAGTACATAGATGGATTAAAAGGATTGAGTTAGCTGGTTTAACTTATTAAAACATATAATAGATTAAATGAGCTTAATTGGTAGATCGATATGTTTAAATCATAGATCAAAATGAATTAGATTAAAACTAACAAATTTTAGCCTATAAACTTCGTAAATCAACTTTTAAATTAACTTTTCAGAGATAAGATAATGGAACTCATTCTAGGATCTAGGAAGTGTAGGCCTTCTTGGCAACTGGTCAAATTTTAAATTTTAATGGGAGGAGTAGATGTACGGTTAAACTAAAAGATACCCCTTGGAGTGTACTTAGTAAAAACTAAAAAGTTTACAGAGTGTGAAGCCTTTAAGGTAAAACCGTTTCTTTAATATCAGAATTCAGAATATGGGCATGACGCTGGCTCGCACGTGGTACGAAGCTCTTCTAGCGTAAAACCACTGTTAATTAATGTGGGAATTTCGATAACTGCGCCGCCCACCGGTGTAATGTGAAGCCTGATAGCGTAAATTTGCTCTTTCGGCTACTACAGGGAAAATTATGCCCGGGCTTTCAATTGTCCGGCAATCAAACCATGGATGGATTATGGGACGAGAGGCGATAGCAGAGGTGAGAGCTTCCAATTAGGGATATAATCGGAACACAGATTTTATAAAATTTTAACTTGTTTAGATAAGATTTAATATTTTTCAAAATCTTATAAATAATTCAAATATCACCAAAAATATAGTCAATCAAGCCCTCCATTCCTATAGTTCATTGTCTACTCTTGGATATATCATTCCTCTCATAAATTCTTTATTGAAAAATTAAAAGTAAAATTTCTTATTTTTATAATAATCTAAATTATGAGTGAGTAAATAACTTTATTGTAATTTATAATTATTGCTCGACTCGATGGACTCCGTAGATATTGAAGATTATAATATAGATTCTTATTATAATTTTTTGGAATCTACTTCTACAAGATACGATATATGTATAAAGTCCCCCAACCTTCTATCCACCATGATACCTGTACTTTAAGATATGTACATATATTACAAAAATTATTAGATAATATAATGAGCAACATTATATTTTTAACCACTAATTTCAACAAAAGAAAAAGAAAAAACACATAATTTATTGCATGATCTCATCATTCATAAAAAATCCTACAAAATTTCCTACTTTATTTTTTTCCATCTCTCTCTTATCTCATTTCTATATTTCTATTTTTCACTTTCCTTGTCACATTTTTTTTTTTCTGTTATTAACCTTATCTTTATTATTATGTTTTTTATTGAATGTTGTACTTGTAAACGTTCTGTAATGGAAATTCCGTTCACCCTTACACAAGCAATAACACATCATATAAATTATAAAACCCAAAAAGAGCATTGTCATTCTCAAATTTACTCAAAATTAAACAAAAAAAAAAAGAAAAAAAAACCATAAAATCTCAAAGTTAACTTCTATGGAGGATCTCTTTCTTCACAATTAGTTTCCTACAAAGCAAATGAAATGACTGATCTATGAAATTGAAAGAACATTAATTCATTAGAAAATGTATAGTGAAACTGTAAAAGGGAGAAAAAGAGTTGAGGTAAGAGATGGTGAGGGAGGATAAGGGCTTGTAACTTAGTGTATACAGTTCCCCTAAGCAGTGAAATTTTTCCCCGCATAGGGAAAAAAAAAAAAGAAGGGCGGTTTTAATGCTTGTTAAAAAAGCTTTTGCGATGAAATATTTTGCTGCACGTAAAAAATTAAGAATAAAATAAAAGCCTGCTGTAGAGATATTTCACCGCTACACTTATACGCGTTTTGGTTAAATTTGCAGTAGTGAGCCATTATCATGGAGAATTGACTGCTAGATTATGATGTAGAATCACTTGGCTCTTGCCTTGCAACTGCCCCGTTAGCCAATTCCCTATCAAATCTGGCGCTGTGATGACGCGTTACATTAATACTATGATTACCCTCATGAGAATTGTCCAGAATCTCGGGTAGGTTAGTTCGTGATGGTTGGATCTGAAATATCATATACCGAGAATATTAATGAGCAATGATAGAAAAATTCATTAGGATTCATACATTTGAACATGAGAGAGAGAGAGAGAGACTGAAGGGGACACGAGTGGTAGAGGACGATGATCGAATAAGAATCTATATAGTGATTGGTTAACTTAGTAGATCTCCGTGAATTTCTTGGTCCAGGTTCTTAGTACTCGTAAGACTATCGCAACACCACAATCATGCCATGGATTCCTTGTTTCTCGTGATACCTTAGCAACCATAATTGGTGGAGCGGAACAGGTATGAGCCCAAGTCAAGTCCACGCGTGCCGTAGCTCTGTCTCACTTGTTTCTTCATCTTTTGAGGGATTTTTAAGGCTGGCAAAATCTAGTCCATGTGGTAAACTTCAGTTTGAAGATTGGGAAATTGTAGTTTCGGAGGTTGCTTCTACTAAATAGAATCCGATGATGATTTTAAATCACACATTGTTAACCCCTTTATCTCAAACTAAAAATCACTTCATCAACAAGCTTTCTTCCGCTACCACAGTCAACTTTCGAGGTATGATAGAACATCACAGTGCCTCCTATTTTTTTTTTTTTTTTTTTGTGTGGGTGCTTGAACGAACTGTAATGACAATTTACTTATTACAAAAAATAAAAGGGATATCTATATTGATTCAACAGGCATAATACTTGCTGAGTGTGCATAAGAATTAGGACAGTAATTACAAAGAATTTTGTTATGCGGGCGCAAATGTTCATAAAACATGCCCAAGAGCACCAAATACGATCAAATAGTACAATACGCCCTATTAAACCCTACCGAACTTCCATGCACGAGTTACTAAGAATAACAGGTGAAAGTATACAAAAATAATATTGAAGATTCGCAATTTAAGTGTTCTTTAATACTAAAAATGGATTTATTTATTTATTTTTAACTGAACGCACCGATTGAGAAAAAGAAAACACATGTTGCACCATTGTACCAAGGCACAATTAGATAAGTCTACTTAGCCACCTATAACTATAAATGTCATTATTACGATTTCCAGAAAATAAAACTCAGCATAAATGCTAAGCGGGGCCCGTCTCGAGTTATCTTTGTCTGTTATCTTGGATCCATGCGGGGATGGGTTCGCATTACACATCCACATTATATTTATAGTTCCAAAAATGGGTAGGGAATATATAACTAACTAAACGGTCCCAGTGAACAGGTTAGTTTTTGATGTGGTCCAGAGCGGTTTAATTTCCACATATCTTCATTGGATAAACCTAAGCATAACATCACAAGAAAATCAGCCAAACAATTATAGTGAGCTGCCTATTGCTAAATAATGTTACATAAATATATAATGTAATATCATAATGTAACATACAATGCAAAATTATATTATGTCGTAAAAATTTACATAATGAATTATTATATGTATACATATATATCCATGTACATATATATATATATATATGTATATTTAAAAGAAAGCCAAGATGGCTGTTTTATTTATTTTTTAGTTTCAATAGTCATTACAAAGAGCAGCACCAAAAAATGCTATACAAAATGCATCCTCCCAAAGGGAAGATGGATACAAAATCTGTCAATAAGATGAATAAAGAGGCTATCGACTTCTTATGTATGGACACCCAGATAAGTCTAAGAGGTAGATACCTTTGAGTCTTTCCGGGAGATCTTGCCAGCGTACAATTCTAACACGATCCAGTTGAGTTGCATATTTAGAAAGACTGTCCGCCAAGGAATTTGCTTCACGATACACATGAACAACGGAGGCCGATAGTGATTGCATCAGGTTCCTTACCTCCATTAATTTAGGGGACAATTGCCACAGACACACTGTTTTGCCTTGAAGGTAAGACACAAGTAGCATACTATCAGTTTGAATATGTACTGGGGAAATATTATTTGAAGCACATGAGCATAGGCCAAAAAGAACACCCTCCAAATCCATGGATAATGCATTTGGAGCATCCAGTGTACGTTGCATTTTTTAATGTATAAATGAGCCATCATTTCGTCACAAAATGTCTGCCCAAGCCGCTCTATCTGAAGTATATGAACCATCAGAATTTATGACATAACCTGATGTAGGCTTCAGCCACTTGACATATATGCATGTACATATGTGTGTGTTTATATATGTATAAACAACATATGATTTTGAACCATATGCCGATTGAATAAGGGTAAAAACTGGTTGATAGCAGGATGTTTAGAGGGTAAGCATTTGACCACCCTTTGGTCAATTGAGTAGGTGATGTGCTAATGGTCAACAGTCAGCACTAGTGGTTGGTTGATGATGGCTAGAGCCAGTAAAGCAGACTAAATGGGCCGGTTTGCCCCGACCTGTATCAGCCTATGGGTCATTGCAGGCTGGCCCGTGGAGGCCCGCAAGTCTTGTGGGTCAGCGAAATTGACCTGTCCTGTCCCGCGGGCTGGCTCGCGACGACCTGCAATTTTTTTTTTTTTTAGAGATTTAGATTTTAGAGTGTATTGTGTAGGGATAAGATATGCTAGATGATTTTTTTTTTAGATAAACATTTTTTTTCTTTACAAGTATAATTTATATTACATATGTTAGGAAAAAAACTGTTGAAAATTGTTTAAATTAGTGTTTCCCAATTCTCACATCTAATTAAACTAGGTAAATTGCAAATTTACGAATTGCAATTGCTCAATTTTTCCATTCACTTTCCTTATACAACTTCAATTTATACGTACTTACTCTTAAATCTCATCCTCATACAATAGAAAAAAAAATAACCTAAAACGATAATTAAGCAATTATAGCAATTATCATAAAGTACTTTTCAGTTTTCACTAATTATATAAGAAAATAAAGACAATAATGAAGGAGATAAAATCACATATATAAATCAATCATCACATCAGTCATCATTATCGTCATCATCAATAACCAAATTGGAGTCTCCCATTGATGAAGTAGTCCCACTCCCACCCACACTTCCATTGTCTTCTTCTTGATCTACAATTTATGAGATTACACATATAATTAAATTAGACAATAAATGCTTGAAACAATACGTTAAAAGAAAATATTACCAATGGAACAAAAAAAAAAAATTACCTTCACATGCAAATCCTTATAACCAATTTTGTGTACAAATTAAAGCTTCTACATTGGTTGGAAGCATAAAATTGTGATACTTATTAAGTACATGAGTGCCGATATTGAAAGTTGACTTTGAAGCTATAGTAGTAATTGGAATGCTAACCACATCGGAGGCCATGATAGATAAATCATGATATCTCTAGCTTTGACTCTTCCAATGTTGTAACACATCCAATTTTGAGTAGAAGTCCATATCTATTACTGGCTCATCTAGATAAATATCTAAAGAAGATTTACCATAACTTTGTACTTCTACTTGATAGTATTGGAATTCCTACATTATTAAGAAAAAAATTAATTAAATACTAATATATATTATGAAAAAAATATAATCGAGAAAATAAAAAAAATATTAAACTTATCACAAATATAGCAAAATCAATCTCAAAGCCTTTCTCAGCTCCATGTGTTGCTGCTGCTTTACTGCTACTATCTCCAGATGTGTCTTGTGCCTAAGAAGATGATCTAACATGATGGCTTCTAGTTCTAGATATGTGATCTGTTTTGCTCTTCTCATATTCTCCATAGAGTTTATATAATTTGTTCTTTATGTGAGCCAACTTCTCTTCACAACTAAGGGGATCAAGTTTATTAAAACAAAAGTTCAAAAAATCAAACTTTATTTGAGGATCAAAGATTGCTCCAAATGCAAGGATAGCACTATAATCACTCCAATACTTATTGAACTTCTGTTTCATTCTAATAGACATCTCCCTTATGACATGATCTTCACTACTTAAATTTTCATTCAGCAAACATTCAATCATCTATGCTTGCAAAAAATAGTGGTTTAATGTTGGCTATGATGACCCTGACATCAAATTAGTGATACTATGAAGCGGGCTTAGAAACTTGCACATCTTTTCTGCTCTTTCCCACTCATCAATGGTTGGACAATATTTATAATGATGATCATTCAATTGAAAGCAAGAAAAAGCACGTCAGTACTTGAGTGCGCTATTAAGCATAAGATAAGTGGAATTCCATCTAATAGTTATATCCAAGCGTAAACCAAGATTCGTATCAATGTTGCTAACCTGTTCAACACAATTCAAAAAGTGTTTCATTCTACTCTTGGAGCCCTTCACATACTTCACACTTTCCCTTACTTTATGCAATGCTTCACTACTTACAGTTAATCCTTCTTTAACGATCAAATGAAGAATATGAGAACAACATCTAATATGAAAAAACTTACTACCACATAACAAACTATGCTGTAAGTTCAATTACTCTTTTAGAAAATCTTACATACAATCATTTGCAAATGCATTATCTAATGTAAGGGAGAATATCTTCCTATCTATGCCCCAATCTTTCAAAAATTCAAATACTTTTTTCAACAACTCAAATCTTGAGTGAGGAGGGGGCATTTTACAAGAAGAAAGAATTTTATTATTCAATTTCCAATTGTCATCCACATAATGTCCAGTCAAACAAATATATCCCTTACTAGTGGAAGCAGTCCATACATCAGAAGTCAAACATACTTTCCCTAGAATTTTTTGCAAAATTTGTTTCAAATTCTTCTTTTAAGTCAAATATAAATTCCAAACATCTGATGTAGCAGTTTTTCTACTAATTGGCTTATAATCAGGATTATATAGCCTTATGAACTGTGTAATCCTCATATACTCAACAAATGAAAATGATAGATCGAGTTCAATAATAGCCATAGCCATTACCTCATGAGCAAATTTAGGGTTTGGTTTTCTTGATCTTAACTTACCAGCATGATCAATTATCATATCACCAGTATCTTTATATCTAGGAATTTGTCTTAAATGACACTTTTCTTTATGAAGTTCCATGTGAATGTGTTCCAATAACATATTCCTTCCCACATGCTTTACACTTAGCTTTGTTTTTATCATCCTTCCCAATATCAATTTTTGTAAATATTTCCTAAACCTGAGAAGAAGAGTTACCTACTCGAGCTTCTTACCTGGTTATAGATTATCGTTATGCTCACCGACCTTAGATATATCATCCACATTAATAGGTTCCATTGTAGTCTCATTACTTGGAGGATCCATTCTATAAATATAGAAAATATTATTAGTAGTAGTACACTTATTTATAAAATATAAATATAGTCACTTCATGTCTCCACTGGCCATCGCATTGGCGTCATCCAAGCCATGACCGATGGCCATACGGCTACACCACACCCCACACCATCCAAGCTACGGTCGGTGGCCAAATGGCCATGCTCCAAGCCACAAACGATGGCCACACTACACACTCCAAGCCACCGGTGTCACCCCCACCCTATACGGCCACACCGCACTGCACCACACCACACTCTCCATTCTCCAAGCCACCGCCACCGGCGTCACCTCCACCTCACACAGCCACACCGCACTATACCACACTACACTCTCCATTGGACCGCCGCCACCCCACACGGCCACACCACACCACACTCTCCATTCTCCAAGCCACCGTCACTAGCATCACCCCCACCCCACACAATTAAAACTATTATGTTTTTATATATTAAAACTATTATGTTTTTATATATTAAAAACATATTGCTACTATTTAATATGTTCTCATAGTCAATGTAGATACAAATAGATTAATGGCACCAAAATATCCAAAATTGAATAGCATGTGGGTTTAAAAGAAAGAAATCCTTAAGAAAAAAATTAAAAAAAATTTTTATACTTAAAAGAGAAAACTCTTGAGGTAAAAATAGAATAATGTATGCTCAAATGCTTATGCATGGTTAGAAGATGTTTTGGTTATTCTAATGCATTGTTCATGTAATTCTATGTTTGACTAACAAGCTCTCTATCGATTAAAACCTTGAATACTAAAAAGGGTTTTGAAGGTTTGGATGAATTAGATCTAGTAATCACTAGACCAATGAGGGAATGTGTAGTTTTTATTGAATTGCTAGAACTCATTTGCTTTACGCAGTTGAAATTGTGATCTAGGACACATATATGTACATAAATCACTAAATCAACTACAATAGCTAGTTTTTGAGGGGAGTAAGTTATTTACTCAATTCTATAGATAAATTACTATCTAGAGATATTCTTGCTATAATGAAACTTTAGCTTCTTGATAGGGAAGTGGATTTTAGTGAGTGTAGTAAAAACTCAATCATATCTACAAGGAATAAAACTAATAATCTAATGGGTAATAAACTCACAATCCCACATTTAATTCACATAGAGTTTTAATTTGTAATGTTATAAACTAATAAAATGGTAGTTTAGATTAAAGTAAGATTACTAAAGTCAAATAAATGGCCCTAAGGTCCCTATTGATCAAGATCTTGTAGTCACTTATTGTACTACATTTGCATAGCTTGTATACTTACTGACTAATGACTTTCAAAAGCAACTAATTTTCAATTTAAAGATGTGCGTTTATAAGTGATTGACAACCTTTGATACTAAAAATTAAGCAAGTAATCGGCACCTCTCTTTTGGCCACCACCTTAGTTCCATCGCCATACCACTATTACCATCATTAATATCAACACCATCACTACAATACCGGTACCACTCCAATACAACCAATTTCACTATCATCGTTGCATTATCATCAATAGTGTCATTGTTGTCACCATCACTGTTATCACCACCAACCTCGCAGCCTCCAAAAATTTCTTCATAACGCTACCACCACCAATGATGAATATTAGAATCTTTGCACCACCACCACCTCAAGAATATATTAGAGTTGGCAATGGTGATAATACAATAGTGGTGGATTGGTGATAATTGAATTTATGGCAATGAGGTTGTAGTGGCAATGATGAGGTGGTAATGGTGTGGCAAATGTTGTAGAAGAGTGGTAGTGACATTATAGTGGTTGGAAATGATGTGGAAGAGGTTACAATGATGATGATGTGGTGGTGTGTTGGTCAAGACCATGATGGTGGTAGTAGTGATGGTGATGGTGACAGTGATAGTGTGGTAAAAATATAAATAGATTTGAATTAACACCATTTATACATAAAATTTAGGAAATTAGGAACAAGTTAAAGGGCCTAATTTATTATAAGTGCTCTTGTCATGAATTATCGTTTTCCTTAAAAGTTTTAAAATCAATCTTATTATATATTAGAATGTGTTATGGTATAATTCTTAATAAAATCTTATAGTATATTAGATGCACTATATTACAACAATAAGGGGTTGTTTTACTATAGGTGATTCAAATAATGGCATTATGCTGAGTGTAATGTGGTAGAACATCATAATCACGAAGTCAACATTTTTTTTTTCAAGCTCTGAACTTCTTATTAATATATGAGTATTTAGTACTAATAAAAAAACAATACATATATATATATATATATAAAAACATAATATGGATACAAAGATTGAAAAGAAAAGGAAAAAAAAAGACACAATTTATTACATTCCTACATAATGATGGAAAGGAGTGAAGGACTCAAGTTTAAAATAAGAAAAAAAAATCCTTCATAGATATGACCAGAAGAAACAAATAATAGATCAAGAAATAATATTAGTGCAACTTTTATTTGTAAATTACATTTTTTTTATCTTAATTAAGAAAAATTCTTTGTATATTAGTCATGGATCAAAATAGTTATTGCGACAATTGACTTAGCAGTAAACATAAAAAATATTACGAATACTTGCACTTATGTTTTATTGGGAAAAGAAACCCTAGAGTTAGTATAGAATGAGATATCATTATTTGAAATATTCTCATAGATTACAAAGTTGCCATCAAAATTATGGTATAAACTATGGTAAATGTCAAATTCAATATTGAACTTCTGATTAATTTGTAGCTAATGACTTAAAATCTAGCACCAAATAGAATTTTTTTAATACAGTTGTTAATACCTCCACTTAGGAATGCAAATAGGTCGAATCTAGCTAAGCTTTTAAGGGCTTGGGCTTGATTTGTTAAAAAAACTATATAGCTCAAGACAAGTTAAGCTTTTATTGAGTAAAGAAATTATAGGCTTGAGTTTGAGCTCGTTAAGGAATCTAATATTTAAGCTCTTCTTGTTTAGATAAATGAGTCTAAGCTCGTTTACATAAATAAATGACCTTGAGCTTGAGCTTGTTTAGCTTTCCTTTGAGTTTTATTAATGATTTTAAATCCATTCTTACATTTTTTAATGATTTTTAATTACATTGGTCTTCTTCTAATATTATGGTATTATATTTTTTTAATATATTATCATTTTAAATATAATATGCTAGTTCTCAAGTTTGTTCACAAGCTGATTCATTCAAAATATAAACATACTTGCTTACAAGTAGGCTCCTTAACAATATAAATAAGTCAGTCAGTGAGTTGGCTTGCAAGCCTAAATAGGATCCTAAGTTTAGTTCAATTAAATAAATGAGTTTTGTGTTGAGTTTAAACTCAACTTATTTATGGATTGAGCTTGACTTGATCAAAGCTTAAAGCGAGCTAAGTAGCTCTACTCATTTACAACCTTATTTCCACTATTAGTATCAAAAGCTACCAAATTTAATGTCATATTGAACCAATGGAGTGATGACACTTGTATTTTCTCATTACTTTGTCTAAAACCTTCTGTGAGGGCAATTGAAATTGAAGGAGAAAATGCCACATTAGTGAGTAAATATAAGATGATTTTCTAAAATAAAACACAGCCATAGTAACATAAGTATATCAAATTAATTTGATAAAATTATAAAAGGAACCCCTTCTTCTAGGCAACCACCAATTAGTTACACATATGGAACTCCAAGCAACCTACCACAAGTGATGGCCAGCCCATACCCACTAGATGTGGTTGGGGTTGCCCCATAAATTTAAAAATATTGTAGGTTACAACTTGCCATATACGCAGATTATACTTAATCATTGTTTGGCTATGGATTAATGGCTTTGCCAATCTAGAATGGTAGATCATTACTCATCACCTAAACTTTAAAGATTTTTTCTTTTGAAATTGGATCAAGATAAGGATCCAATGATATATATTATATATATATATATATTTCTTCCTCCTCCCTTTTACAAGGGTGATAAGTTGCAGCACCCACCCACCTACGGCTTCGATGTATTGCAAGATCCACGTGCGGCTCCAATTGACCTTGATGTGGCAAGAACTGTCACATTGGCACCCACTTGATGGCAACCTACGAAGGAGGGTCTTTATTTTGTTAATTTTATGGATTCAGTTTAATTTAATTTAGTTATATTAATGTGGTAATATTTCGGTTATAATTGGATATTTAAAGTCATATTATGGTTTGTATATGTGATTTTGAAAATTCGATAGTAAAAATTCACTTGTTTTAAAGCTTTTTATGTATTTATTTATCCATTCAATAATTATTTGTACTATAATAGTTATATTATATTTAAGAAGCATTTAGTTATGCATGTCATATTAGGACTCGATTTTGCTTACCTTGAGAAAGTGGCATTTAAATTTACCAAGTATGGAGGTTAGCATGAGAAATGTCCAAAAAAAAAGAAAAAAAGAAAAAACTTTATTGAAACATTCTAAAATTTAGTAGAATAATACTCACATAAATAGTTTTCCAAAATTAGGACAAATCTTAAGATTTTATGGATCAACTCAAGCTTATGTGATTAAACCTTAATTGTCTTGGAATCGTGAAAATGAAATCAAATTAATGATAAAAGTGATAATTATGCCTAAAACCTTAACTAGTAAAGTAGGACAGGCAAATTTCACCCAAGGACCACCCAAAATTAGGGTGTACAAACCTTTATTCTTGAAATTACCCTCGTTTGCACACTATTCCTCAATATACACATATAAGCTCTCATCAAACCCTGTGAAATCCGCCCAAACTTTGACTTTGCAATTGTTCTTCTCCTCAGTAGGTTAGGCCACCGGCAAGCCTCTAATTTGACCACAACACGGGCAATCAAGCAATAAATTTTTTCCTTTCGGCGATCTAACCAATGAATTTGCTCAATTTTAAAAATGCCCAAATCTTCCGTGATAATTCAGCTTAGATTCACCCTCTTGCATGCTTGAGTTCCCTTGCTTCTTTTGATTTTTTTTTTTTTTTTGTGCATATGCTAGTTAACATTTAAATTTCTTGATTCTGATTCAGTTTTCAAAAAATAATTTTTTTAATTTATATTCGAATCAATTTCGCATGAAAATCGATGCATAGACGTCAAAACCAAGTTGATTATCACATGAATTTGGTTACTTGTTTATTATGATTATCGTCATGGATCCACAAATTGACTTTGAAAACAATAAAATTTTTGGGCTCAATCGTAGTTGTTGATAAGTAGCAGGGCCGACATTATATTTTCTGGAAAATTCGATCCATGAACAGGAAAAGATGAAATTATAAACTGTCCTGCGTATTTCTGTGAAAATTTTGATATTGCAACATTAATTATATAATTTTTCATTGCTCGTTGAATTTTTAGCATTACATCCCAAATGTGGGGGTAAATTAATCATATGGTGATTAGCCCAAATCATGAATCCAAGAGTATGAGACAAAAGTAATTACGAGTATAAATTTAAAATTTTCGCATAATGTTTTGTCTATGGTTGCATCAATAGGAAAAACACCAACTCTTTCTAAGATAAAACAACATTATCTAATTTTTTAATATTATTTAATGAAATATTATTTTCTAATGTATGTATGTACATGCAAAGTATAAGTATATGTATGTATGAATAGTATAATACATTATAATGATATGTGGAGTATACACGGGGTAATTAATTGATTGTGTATAATTTGTATGTATAATTCGGAATTTAAAACATATAGGGTGTATTATATTCATATCAATAATAAAATAAACCTCATTAATAAACATAACAATATAATACCATAAAATAATATTTATTAATATAATCATATTTACTTTCACATATAAAATAATATTATAAGAATAATAATAGTATATAATGTCTCGAAACCCGAAAATGCTTTGGCTCATCACGTATCCTTATCAAACGAGGACATGTTAAGGCTCTTAACTCTATTTTGATACCATTCAAGCCTATAACTTATAATACTTGACATTCATAGTTCAATAATTCCCATACTTCAAACATATTACAAGTACATCTTAATCCACTCTTTAAACTTTTGAAATAAATCTTAACAGATTATTCATAGTCAAAATCTAAAACAATTTAACTTTTAAAAATCAATAATCTATTATCTTCCAAAGAAAATAATCATTATTACAATTAGAGGACTTAATTTCCTATTTTCACTTAATCACCATAATAATAATACAAATCTTCATCCTTCCTCTCTTATACATTCACTCTCAGATCCTCTTCATAGGTAACGTTTCCCTCTGTGCTTGCATCTAAAGAAATACATATATGTAGATCTTAAACATCAATAAACAAATTCATGTTTTACTTAAGTCCATATAACAATAATGGGGTACTCATGATCATGTCAAGCACACTTAAAATACTTAATCCTTAACCTAGTGTTGGGAATTACCACTATGGACCCCAATAACCATGAGTCCTTAAACCTGAATCATACTTAAAACTTAAAATGGTGTTGGGAACTATAACTATGAGGCCTTAACACCCATGAGTCTTAAAACTTAAATCAACCTAGATCATTTCCAAGCACGACTCTATTAGAGATAGCATTACATAAGGATCATTGGGGTGCTCTTTAAAGATCTACCACTATAGGCCCTTAAGCCAATCCATGCAGACTTAATAAAAAACTTATCCACTTAAACCAATCCATCCAACTTAATCCAATTTTAGCATTAACTTGATAAGCACAAGAAACAATCAAAGTTATGTGTACTTGAAGTCTTAATCTTAAGCATGTTTGTTCTTAGACTTAAAGCTAGTTTGTAATATGTCAAAACACCAGTGATTCCTTTTTAGTACTAATATAAGAATAAGCTACGTTTTTTACTTCTCTTTACTTAATCATTGTATGATTTCTTCTCTTAGCCTATTGAAGTTTCTAGGGTTACACTATGCTTTTAAGTTGTATAGAAGTTTCTTTGAATATAAATTAAATTGATAAACAAAATATTACTAAGTACACAATCCTATTTTAGGTCATGTACTTTAGCACGGTTAGGATACATAGTCATGTGTAGTGGCCATGTATCATTTTATGTGTTTTGTATTTTTGGCACACCCAAATATACAGTTGTGTAGAGTAGCTATGTATTTTTTTTTTTTAATTTTGTCATTTTGGCATGCCCAAGTACATGGTTATGTAGTTAGCCATGTACCTTTTTATGTGTTTATATAATTTGACACACTTAAGTGCACAAGCGTGTACTTCTACCATGTACCTTTTTCTATACAATGCATGTTTCAGCACGCGCAAGTATATGGGCATGTACTTTACCGTATATCACGCTGTTCTTCATGAACCCTATTTTCTCTTTTCCAAATTATTCCAGATTTAGATTTCTTTAATCTTAGGCCTAATTGAATCCTAAAACTTGTAATTTATAATTGAATTATATAGGTTAGTATACTTACTTGTCAAATTCATGATTAAGATCCCTTAGTTGCTTGATCTCTTTACTTGTTCCACCTTATTCCTTGATCTGTGCAAATGGAAAAAAGGGAAGAGCGTTGGGTAAACTTAGGTTTATATACCATGTATAGGAAAAGACTAGATTACCCCTTATATTACGTGAAATTCTACTTCTGACCTAGCTCCATTTTATAATAGTTATTGAATAAAATATTTTTGTCTAGGCATTTACATTATTCCCGCCTACCTTATAAAGACTTTCATCCTCAAAAGTTACCTCATTCTGGAAGTGCTATGGATTTTCTTCTTTATGTCCTCTTCCAATTTCTATGTCACTTCTCTTGTTGTTTGATTTTTCCATTGCACCTTAATGTAGGGAATCACTCTTCGTCTTAGCACTTGTTCCTTGATGTACATAAACATAGCTGATTTTTCCATAGAGGACAAGTTTAGCTATACATTTAAGGGCTTTAAAGCCACTATTTAGTCCGGGCTGGGTACAAATTTCCTCAACATGGATACATGGAATACATCATATACCCCATCCAAACATGGTAGGAGAGCCAACCTATAAGCTACAATACCAACTCTCTCCAAGATTTCAAATGAGCCTAAATATCTTGAGTTTAACTTCCCTCTCAATTTAAACCTGATCACCTCTTTTGTTAGAGAAACTCTTAATAGAACTTTATCTTTTATTTGGAATTTTAAGGGGCTTCTTCTCTTATCTACAATGCTCTTTTGTTAGGATTGAGCTGTTTCTATCCTCTACTTTATCAATTTCACCTTGTCTACAATCACTTGGACCAATTATGGTCCCAACATCTACCTTTCTCTTACTTCATCCTAGTGTAATGGGGACTTGCATCTTCTACCATATAAAGCCTCATAAGGAGCCATTTAGATGGTTACCTAATAGCTATTGTTATAAGTAAACTCAACTAGAGGTATGTGCTAATTCTAGTTACCTTTAAAATCTAGTGCACATGCTTTGAGAAAATCTTCTAGAGTCTATATGGTTCTCTTAGATTGATCATCCGTTTAAGAGTGGAATGTAGTACTGTGTTGCAGTTTTGTTCCCAAAGTTTTATGTAAGCTATTATAAAATCTGCTTACAAATCTTGTGTCTCTATCAGAAATTATGGTCACTAACACTCCATGTAATCTTACTATCTTTTGTATATCTGTCTGGACTAACTTCTCCAATTTATATCCTACTATAATAGGTAGAAAATGAGCAAACTTGGTTAGCTGTCCTATAATTACCCAAATTGCATCCTAGATCTATTTAGTATTTCGGAGGGTTGTAATAAAGTCCATTGTCATGTGCTCTTATTTTTAATTTGGCATTGGAAGAGATTGTAACTCTCTAACTGGCCTCTGATGCTCAATTCTAATTTGCTGGCAAGCTAGGTATTTGGTTACATACTCAGCTATCTCTCTTTTCATATTCCTCCATCAATAGTGACTCTGTAGGTCTTTGTACATTTTAGTGTTTCTGGGATGGATTGTAGAGGTTGAGTAGTGTATCTCTTTCAATATCTCCTTCTTTAGTTCCACATCATTTAGCACACATAATCTTGTTTCATATCTTAAGATCCTCTTTATGTCCATAATGAATTTAAGAGTCATGCCCTATTTTATCTTGCTCTTGACTGTCCACTAAGGTTGGCTATATAGATAAAGTGGCCATTTTTGCTCCCACTTCTTGAGTTAATAAATCCAACTGTAAAGTGATCAAAGTACAACATTACCCTATTTCTTTCTACTTAAAGCATTTGTCGCCACATTAGCTTTTCCTAGATGGTATTAGATTTTTAGGTTATAGTCTTTGATCAGTTCCAACCATCACCTTTGCCTCATGCTTAGCTCCTTTTGTGTGAAAATATATTTCAAGCTCTTGTGATTTGTGAAAATCTAGCATCTCTCTCTATACAGATAGTGCCTCCATAATTTTAGGGCTAGTACTGTTACTGCCAACTCTAAGTCATGAGTCAGGTAATTCTTCTCATAAGGCTTCAGTTGGCAGAATGCATATACTATCACTTGCCCACCTTGCATTAATATACATCTTAACCCCTAGCTTATGGCATCACTATACACTGTAAATTGTTCACCACTCTTAGGTAGTGCTAAAATTGGTGCTGATACAAGTTTCTCCTTGAGCGTTTGGAAATTAGCTTCACATTTGTCATCCCACTCAAACTTCACATTCTTTTGTGTCAACCTAGTGAGAGGAGTCACTATCTTAGAGAATCCCTCAACAAACCTCCTATTGTAGCCAGCCAGGTCTAAGAAGCTTCTTATATTTGTTATTGTCTTTAGTTTATGCCAATCCACTACAATTTTTACCTTTTCTAGGTCTATAGATATTCCATCTTTGTTAACTACATGATCTAAAAAAACCACCTACTCTAGCCAGAATTCACATTTATTGCATTTGGCATAGTCTTTCTTCATGTAACCTATCCAATACCAATCTTAAGTGCTTTTCATGTTCTTCATTACTTTTTGGGCATATTAGGACATCATTTATGAAGACAATCACAAATTTACCCATGAAGTTCTTAAATACTCTTTTCATTAAATCCATGATTACTATAGGTGTATTGGTTAACTCGAAAGGCATCACCAAAAATTCATATTGCTCATATCGGGTCTTGAAAGCTATCTTTTGCAAGTCTTCTTCTTTAATTTTCAGCTGGTGGTACCTAATCTCAAGTTTATTTTAGAAAACACTCGAGCTCCCTAAAGTTGGTCAAACAAGTCATCTATCCTCAGAAGAGCATACTTATTCTTGATAGTGACTCAGTTCAATTCTCTATAATCTATGCAAAGCTTCATGCAACCATCATTTTTCTTGACAAAATGGACAAATGCATCCTAAGGAGATATATTGGGTCTTATGAAATCCTTATCCTATAGCTTATGTAACTGCTTCCTTAGCTCTTCTAATTCAATGACCATCATCTTATATATAAATTTTGCTATTAATATAGTACCTTGTACCTAATCAATATTGAACTTTATCTCCCTAAGTGAAGGTAAACTAGGAAGGTCTTCTGGAAACACACTTTTAGAAATTCTCTCACTATAAGCACCCCTTCCAATTTTGTTTCTTCACTAGCTTCAATAGCTATAATTACCAGTATATTCCTTCCCCACAACTCATAAGTGAGTAATCCAATTGGTCTTTGAGCTTCCAGCTTATAGTTAAAGTAGTCTCTCCCAGGTATCTTGAACTATACCACCATGTTATGATAGTCAATGGTGGCATGGTATTATGACAACCAGTTGACTCCTAATATGATGTCAAACTGCGCAATCTCCAATATTAAGAGATTTGCTGGCATCACCTTGCCTTATATCTCTATTCTTACTCTTTTGCAAATTCTATTTATCTTCCTTCCAACCCCTAAAGGAGTATTACAACCAAAATATCATCAATCTACTCAACATCCAATGCACATTCACATACAAAATTTTTAGATACATAGGAAATAGATGCACCAGTATTAAAGAGTACATAAGCATTGCAAGCATGTACTTGAAGCATACTTACAATGTTGTCTATGTCTAGAATGTCTTGGTGCTATTGCTATTAAATAGTAAATACTCTAGTAGGAACCTATTGTCTAGGGCCCTTTACCTATGGTCTACCAGCCTATCCCTTCAGTGGAGGTCTTGCTACTTGTGGAGCTAGGGCTGCCTAATTTCTTACTTGCTCCTAAGGACAGTCAATTGTCTTGTGTCTCCGCTAATTGCATACATGACACAATATTAAGGGGACTGGCCTTTCAGTGCAATGTCTGCTAATGTATCCTGTCTTTCCATAAGAGAAGCACACACTCTCTAGCCATCTACATTCCCTCAATTCATGAGGTTCATAGCACCTGGTACATCTAATAGTAGGTGCTATTATAGGAAGTGCCAAAGGCACTAGTTAGGGGTTGTTGCACAGTGTGATCTATTTTAGAACATGTGGGGTCTCTTGCCCTTATCTTGCCCCATTCCACTCGAGGTAGGTCTCTTCCCCAAAGTTATCCCTACTATATGGCTCCTCTGTTCTTCAATTCTTCTCCTACTCTACTCTAGGTATTTGGCCTTATCGACCACTTTCGCATATGTGTTCAACCGAAAGTTCCAACCTTATGTTGGAGATTTAGCTCTAATTCCCTCAAAAATCTTCTAGTCCAAGATTATCATCATCACAAACATTCTTGAGCGAGAATTGATTTAGGTAATTCAATTCCACCTCATACTCTTTCACTATCCTGTTCTATTTATAGTTGTAATAATCATTCTTCATTCAATCTCTAGGGCTACTAGGGAAGTACCTTTGATAAAATAGTTCTTTGAACATTGCCTAGTTTGTACACTCACCTACTAGTTTGGGAATTAATGCTCACCATTTTGTTATAGTTCCTGTTAGCATAAATGCAGCATGGTTAACCATTCTGTCTTCAGGTATCTAGAAAACAACAAATGTCTTTTCCATCTTCTACACCTAATCCTTAGTTTTAATTGGGTAATCTATCATAGGGTTGAATTCCTTTGCCACCTTGATGAACTTATCAAAATTGACTAGTTCATTTGCATTCTTGTTTTATGGGACATGGTGAACTAGATGCTATTGTGTTAACAACCCCACTACGGTCATAATTTGCAATAGTTGGGTAATCTGTTCTACCATTTGACCCTACCCCCCTTATGTTTGCTGACCCTAGATGTTCTCCTCATTTAGGTTGCCATGTCCAGCACCCCGTCTTGAGTCTAATCTAGTGATTCTTCTAAGAGACATTCTGCTTGAGAAGAGATAATTAGATAGACTTAAAAGTTAGTGTTAATTCAATGTTAGTGTTATTATGTGTTAGTATATACATATATATCTCTATGCATAATTGTATACATACATATGAATAACTTAGTAATTGAAAGAATGGCAATTAAAATGATAATATAGTAAAATAAATTACTAAAGAAAAATAATCACCCCATAATTTCACCCACTTTCTTCATGTCTCACCATCCTATTGATTATACGCCTACTTCATCTAAAGATCACATCCTATTTTCCACTGTTCGAAACTTATACCTATTGATCATTACTTAGTTTCTACGAATCATCAACCTATGCTCTATAGATTAACTTAAGTTCTTAAGGATCATTAACCAATGCTCTATAGATCAAAACTAAGTTTCTAAGGATCATCAACCTATGCTCTAATACAATCTAAGCTATAAAACCCCGAAACATAAGAATGTTACAACTCGCCACATGTCCTTACATATAAGAGCATGTTAAGGCTCTTAACTCTACTCTGATACCATTTAAGCCTGTAACTTGTAATACTTGACATTCATCAATTCAATAATTCCCATACTTCAAACATATTACAAATACATCCTAATCTACTCTTCTAACTTTTGAAAAAAAATCTTAATAATCATTATTACAAATAGATGACTCAATTTCCTATTTTTGCTTAATCACCATAATAATAATACAAATCTTCATCCTCCCTCTCCTATACATTCACTCTTGGACCTCTTCATGGGTAGCATTTCTCTTTATACCTACATCTAAAAATAATAATTCCTAAGGGTGAGTTAAAGCCTAGTACATGTAACAATAAACACATACACATAAACAAGCAAGAATATATATGTGTAGATCTTAAACATCAATAAACAAGTTTATGTTTTACTTAAGTTAACATAACAACAATGGGGTACTCATGACCCTATTAAACACACTTAAAACAATGCTTAACTTAGTGTTAACAACTATGAGTCCTTAAACTTTAATCATACTTAAAACTTAAAATAGTGTTGGGAATTGCCACTATAAGCCCAAACAGCTATGAGTCTTAAAACCTTAAACTAACCCAAATTATTTCCAAGTATGACTTCATTAGGGATAGCATCATATAAGTTTCGTTAGGGTGCTTAGAGATCTACCACTATGAGCCCTTAAGCTAAGCTAAGCATAATCAATAAGTAACTTAATCACTTAAATCAATCCATCCAACTTAATCTAATTTTAGTACTAACTAAACAAGCATAAGAAACGATCAAAGTTACATGTACTTAGAGTCATAGTCTTAAGCATGTCTGTTCCTAGACTTAAAGCTAGTTTATAATTTGTCAAAACGCTAGTGATTCCTTCCTAACACTAATATAAAAATAAGCCACATTTCTCACTTCTCTTCACTTAATCATTATATGGTTTCTTCTCTTAGTTTATTGAAGTTTCTAGGGTTATACTATATTTTTAGGTTGCATTAAAGTTCATTTGAATGTAACTTAAATTGATAAACAAATCATTACTAAGTACACAATCGTGTTTTAGGCCATATACTTTGGCACGATTAGGATATTCGGTTATGTGTAATGGTCATGTATCTTTTTATGTGTTTTGTATTTTTGGCATGTTCAGATATACGATTATGTAGAGTAGTTGTGTATCTTTATGTGAATTTTGTCATTTTAGCATACCTAGGTACACGATCATGTAGTTGGCTGTGTACCTTTTTGTGTGTTTATATAATTTGACATTCTTAAGTGCACGGGCGTGTACTTCCACCATGTACCTTTTTGTACAAAATCCGTATTTCAACACATGCAAGTACATGGGCGTGTACTTGACCATATACTACACTGTTCTTCACGACCCTTATTTCCTCTTTTCCAAATTGTTCCAAATTCAAATTTCTTTGATCCTAAGCCTAATTGAATCATAAAACTTGTAAATTATATTCACATTATATAGGTTAGTATACTTACTTATCAATTTCGTGATTCAAATCTCTTAGTTTCTTGATCCCCTTGCTTGTTTTCCCCCATTCCTTGATCTAAATTCTATAATCATAATGTAACACTTGCATAAATCCTTAATTCTATAATCATGAATGCTACTTCAACTATTGAAATCCTTACCTCGTGTAATCAGATTAGACCTTTTTGTATTCCACTTGATCGCCTTTAGGGTTCTCCAAAGAGTGTTTAGTTTGTTATTGCATAATTGGCAAAAAGGAAGGAGCACTAAGTTAACTTGAGTTTATATATCCTGTTTAGGAAATGACCAAATTAGCCCCCATATTATATAAAATTCCACTTTCAACCTAGCTCCATTTCATAAAAATTATTAAATAAAATATTTTTGTTTGGGTACTTACCTAATATAATAATTGAAGTACTCATTAAATAATCTTAAAAATCGTAAATTTTTTTATAAAATTCTTAACAGTGATTTAAATGTTCCTAACCTATTATAAAAATTTAATTTATTTCTAGAATACTCATACTAATTAGCAATCTCTTAAAAACCTTGTAAAAGGGATCGAAAATATAGGTAGGTCTTAGTATTATATATTTTTATGACCTAATGTTTGAAATAATGTATTCTAAACAACATTAGTACATTAGATCGGGATTATTTTGAGTGAGCTTGAAGACTAGGTATGTGTAAGTGTATATTTATGCAAATGCATATTAAGTAAAAGTGTAAGTACCCCATATAAAGATGATGAACATCTTTATTTTGATGTGGTTATGAGTAGTTATGCTTTATGCACATGTAATGAATGTGCTTGAGCTTAAATGCTATATTTGTGCCTTAGCATTTATAGTGTTTGGAGTGTTGTGGTGCATCTTACATTGCATTTTTGCTAAGTGATTGTTAATTTTGTTATCATCAATAATTAACATAATAGTAGCTTTGCTAAAGATTCAAATGAATTATGCATTAGGTTCCTTTATAATGCATTAGGTGAGATATGCTAGAGACTTGACATATTCAGGGAAGAAGAAGTACTTTGCATGATCTTGATTTAAACTAATTGACTTAAGGGGGTCTTGATAAGGTTGAGGTGAGCTTGAATTATGTCATAGGGTGCTTGACTAACCTGGAGATGGGAGGATCACTATAGCCTCATCACTCCCATGACTGCATCAAAAGAATGTACTCCCATAGACATAAGTTAAAGAAGGTTTACCTATTAGACCAAACAATGATGGGGGGGGTGGGGGGGAGGGGGTTGGATACTATAGCTTCTTTGATGCTTTGGATTAGGCTTCTTTAATATGTTCATGGCTTGTATTGTGTCCTCACATAGTTTATTGATTTAGTATGAGCAATGGACACAAAATTTTCTCTTTATAATCTATATTAGTGTAGATCTTAGATGTACGTAATAGGGATGAGCAAGTATAGTATTAGTAAGATAAGGTCTACTCATACCCTAACTTATAAGATACAAGTTCCCATATTTTGAAAATGGCCATTTTGCCCCTTAGGCTCGATTATATCAAGATCAACTTAAAAAGAGGCTCATAACCTTAATCAATGTCTCAAATCATTAAATAAGTCAATCAAGTTCATAGGGAATTTTCCAAGCCAATTAAGAATGATAATTTAAGGATTAAAGGACAATTTTTGAAAATGATCAAAATGCCCCTATACTCAAACTCATAAAGAAATACCCATAATTGAGTTTAGGTAAATTGAATTGGAATAATAAAGTGTCATTAGGCTAAAATAAGGTTTAGGATGAAATTAGGATACCCAATAACCTTAGTTTACTCTCAGATTGAGACTTATCAAAGTAAGGGAAAAGAGCATGTAAATGGTGGGCCCCACTTGAGTTTAACCTGAGGTTTTGAGCAAAACACCCCCATATAACTTGAAATCCCTATCACCACCTTCCTTTAGCCCCATTTCCATTTTCTAAAACCTTACAAGAGGTAAAACCCTAAACCCATACCTAAAATCCTAACCTTTTAACCAAAACCCTAATTTTTACACCAATTTAGGTGTTAAGCCCCTTTATCATGTTTATTTTAGGTTTTGATCAATAAGAACTATAGGGGCTTTAGCAAGTGGGATGTGTACTCTTGCAAGGTAGGTAAGTGAAAATTTTAAGTTCAAATGAGATTAAGTACTCTAATCTTGGATTTAGGTACTGATTAGTGCTTTTAATCATAGAAATTTGTTGAAAGTTGAAAGGGAGACCATCCTTGGATCTTATGAAGTGGCAACATACATTTTGAGGAAAAGCTCAAGTGACACTTAAAGGTAAGTCATCCATTCTTACTTAAATATGTGTGGTTTGAGGTGATTACAAATGATTAAAGTATGATATTAGGCTATTTGATGAAACTTTGAATTGGTTATATAAGACCTACCATTGTTGCCACCCTTGAGATCTTCTTCGAGTGCTATTTGTTGATTTTGAGTGATAATTAGTGATTTAACATGTTGAATTTAGTGTAGTTGATTAATTGGTATGTAAACAAGTTCTTAGAGGTTATAGTCTTAAATTTCTAGCATGCATGATATATACTTTAGAATAGGTTTTGAGATTTTTTTGAAGTTTATTTGATAGTTTTAGGTTTAGATAAGATTTAGTAGACTAAAGATTGAGTTAGAGTAGAGAAATTGCACATTAGACATTCACCATGTGTGACCACCACTATCATGCACAATTTAGGCTTGGAGTTTGTTTATTTCTCATAATTAATGTATTGATATGTTTACTTGATAATTTTTAATTAATTTATGGCCCTAAATTGATAATCTTGATTATGTGTTTGAACATAGTTGAATATTGTTAATTTCCAAGATTTTCCAACATACTTGAAATTTTGATACGAGTGATTTTAATGTTTGAAATAATTTATTTTGTAATCTTGGTGAATGTTAGTGATTAGGGATATTAAGGAGTGATTCTCAACTAATTTTAAAGCATAAGGGTGTATTTAGTGATTTATTGGAAATTTGTTTTTGTGGAAATTCAAATGTCCTTGAATGTTCATAAGAAGATTCAAGTTTTTTTTGACAAAAAGCACTTTTTGATCCATCTCGAACCTCAAATTTCATAAAAAACACTTCTTTTGCAAACTATGTAGAAATGTGTTTATAGCTTACATTTTAAATTTTTGGAATTTGAGTGAGAAAATAAGTACAACAATAAAATAAACAATAAAATTATAATAAATAAATATTTTAATGGATTTAGGTTAAGGTTGATTCATTCCCAATCTACCTTAGTTAAATCAATCAATGAACTAACCTAAAATCCTCCCAAAGGGTAGTTCACTAAACTTTCTTTAAAATTGTCTAATTGAGCTTATTTAATTAAAATTGACCAATTAACTTGTTTTTTAGGATTAATTTAGTAAATTAATGACAATTAAACTTAACTAACTTAGTTAAGCCTAATGGGCACAATTTCTCAAAATTGATTAGACCCATTTCCTTTTCAAAGTCCATACCTTAAATAGGTGTTAGTAAAATAAAATACTTTGAATGGGATCTTATGCCTAATGGGGCCCCAAACCTTTCAAGAAACCTAAATGGACTTATAATATGATAATTAATATAACATAATAGACTTAAATGTGATAATTTGGGCTTAATGGGCCTTAATGAACTTAAAGTGGAAATAATAATACATAATGGACCCAAATAACTTAATTGGGCTTAAGTTAAATAAATTAGATCTAGAAGATCTAATTAGGCCTTAGAAACAAGTAAATATAGGCACATAATTTAACAAGAGACTTAGAATTAAAGTTGGCTTGGGTTTGACCTTAAGAAAATAAAAGAAGTGAAACCAAATTGATTAATTAGAATAAATTATTAGCAATTATAGGATGACCTAATCAATAAAAATCAAGTAATGCAGGCCAAATTTAGCTTAAAGGTTGATTGGGCCTTCTTACCCTTAATGGGTCTATAATTAGTATCGGTTTACACTAGATTTTAGACCGAGTCTAAAAATCATAACAATAACTAAATGATTAAGAAAAACTTGCTACCTTATAATTTTCTTTTTTAATGTATAAGATCAATTGATAATAACTAAATGATTAAGACAAACTTGCTAACTTATAATTTTCTCTTTTAATGTATAAAATCAATTGATTGTGATAATTGGGAATCAACTTCAATTTTGGAGGACCTTCAACCTTCTAGGTACATAGTAATTGCATATTGCGTATTAAGATGGAAATAATAAGCTTGGTTAAAAATTAAACCTAGCTAAGTATCTGCTACCATGGTTATTTATGCACTTAGGCTATCAAGGATGGCTCAACAAGTGGTTGATTGGTGAAATCATGTTGGATAATGAGCACTTTAAGTGGAGAGATGGTATATTGAGAATTGCTTGGGGTTTATGAGACTTGGTGAATGATACAATACAATTAAATTGAGATTAGTGAGTACTTTATAATGGTAATGAACCTAGATAATGCTATTTTATCAATTTGAGGTTATTGAATTGATGTGAAGTGTAGCTACTTTTGTCATCCTTTGATGATTGCTATAGTGGTACAAACCTAGGTCCCCTATTGTGTTTTCGGAGTCATGACTACTTTCATACTATATGTTTATTTAATTAAATGCTAATTTAAAATTAATTACTACTTGTTGCATTTAATATGGGCCCGTGACATCTACTTGTGTATGTGTTACTATGTTTTATGCTTTTTGGCTCACTTTTTTTCTTTTTTAGGTGAAGACTTGTTTATAGACCCCTTCTATGATTTTATGGGGTGTGGCTTTGAGGAGAAGCTGTAGAGGTTACGAGAGCGACTAAGCATATGGATATTATTCCCCTAGCTTTCTTTACTTTATGTTATACTTATCCATCATACTATACTCAAACTTATTGGGAGCCATTTGTGGCTTTATGACTTGTTTTATTTATGTTTGTAGACTTTTATAAGCCTTAGGGCTTAGTTTAAAACTAGTATTAACTATCTTAAATCTAATTTAATCAAACTTTCAACGGTTTTACAAAAACTAAACAAAGAATTTCAATGTCCTAAAATTGGCTTAGAAACCTATACAGTAATTATAAGCCTTATGTATTCAACTTAAGTAGGTTGCATGGTAATTTATTGCCGCCATAGAAAACTAAGGGCATGGCATTTCAAGTTCATGTAATATTAAAAGGTAATTTATATGTCATATTGCAAGTGTTTCTATTGAGTTCTCTGAATTTTAAACTAAGTTTTAATGATAACAAAAAGGTTATTAGTGTATAGAATATATTTTAAGTGCGCAGAACAAAAGCATTCATTCTTATAGACATTTAGTTAGACAATAATTTATAGACACTTAAACAGATAGTAGTATACACACTTAAACAAACAATATTATATAAATACTTAAATAGATACTCTATTAGACGTTTCACTAGACATTTAAACAGACAGTTTGATACTTTGGTTTGTAAACTTTTGATTATATATGTTCTTATACAAGTTAAAATTTGAATTATTTATAACTTTAGTTTGCATAGTTATATATATAACAGATCAACTTGAGGTTGTTTCAACTAAAAAGGAATGAGATGAGGATAAGAACAATCAATATGGTTATTAGTTAAAGATCATCAGAATAAAATGGGATTTTTTATTTCAACTAAGACTTATCCTTTCGATGTTGTTGAAGAGCCAAATGAAGATAAACATTGACAAATATGAACTAAATCTATTACACATTAATAAATTTGAATTTAAATTATAGATTGAATTATTTAAAAAAATAATTTAAGTTGAAGAAATATAAAGATATAGAAGATATGAATAGAAAGAAAAAGTGCTTAAACTGGAGAAAAAACAAATTTTCTTTATTTACATGAGCTTAAATTAGAGAAAGTATATTTTTCTCATCTTTGTAAATTTATCTATTTTTTTGTGTAAAGTTAAGTTTAAGAAAGTAAGGTTACAAAGTCTTGTAGTCTATGCTTAGCTAAGGAAAGGGTTAGAAAGATAGTGAGAGAGCTATTGGTGATTATAAGAAGCTCTTAACAATTGAATTAGTGGAACAACTAGTGTTGAAAACTGAATCCCGAGCTGCAAAGCTGGATTAGAGGATGTACTCAATAGGAGGAACCTTTATAAATCGCAACCTTCTTTAATTTCACTACATGTTATATTTGTCTATTTTGTTATTGCTCATCATGCATAATCTTCATCAAGATGGAAAGTTAGAAAGTGTTCAATTAGTTAAATTTGATAAGTTTTTTTTTTTCTTGTAAACAATTCACTCTCCCTCTTATTTGCCATTTTGGGACATACATTTGGAATCAAAGTAGTGGCTCTTCTACATACAAGAGTTGATCAATGACAAACAACACAATTACAATTGCATCTAATTGTATACCATTCTTTGATGGAACTAACTTTCCTAATTGGAAATGCAAGATGGAAACTTATGTTAAAGCAATTGATTTTGCTTTGTGGGAAATTATATATTGTGGAGATCAAGAAATCATTCTCACTGATAGTCCAATTCTAGCCGATGAAGAAAAGAAAAAGGTTGAAGTTAACAACACAATGAAGAATCTACTTCTAATGAACATATCTCAGATTGTGTTTGCAATGATTTCATCATGCGAATTTGCCAATGAAATATTTGACAAGTTATGCGAAACATATAAAGGTGTTGCAATGATCAAGAACATTAGGAGAGGAGCATTGATGTAGGATTATGAATTGTTTAGATTTCAATCCAGTGAAACTATATCTGATGGATTTAATAGATTTACTTTAATTACTAACAAACTTGCTTTACATGATAAAAGGTTTGATGATAGTGAGCTTGTAAGGAAAATCTTGTGAATCTTGTCAAGTTTGTGGGATTTAAAGACAAATGCAATTGAACAAGCTTATGACTTAGATAAATTGACTTTGAGAAAAGTTTCAGGCATAGGAATCAAAACTAAAACATACGAATGATCAAGAGAAAACCAAAAGATCGAGAACATTTATGGCTACTAAATAAGACATTGAGATGGAAGAAGGATCAGACAGTGAGTAAGACAATGATGACATGACGATGCTAGTCTAAAGATTTACAAAAGCATTCAAGAAAAATGGTAAGTGCTCTGAACGTTTTAAGTGTTTTTCTACTAATCAGTCTAATGGTAAGCGCTTTAAACATTTTAAACATTTTCTACTAAAAGGCTTTCAGAGAAAAAGAAGAAAAGAAAGTGAAAAAGAAGGAAATAGTTTGCTTCGATGCAAAAAGCCAAGACATATCAAGTATGAGTATCTGTGTTGATAAAAAAAATGGAGAAATATAAGAAGAAACAAAAAACTTTAATGATAACATGAAGTGATCTCGATGAGTTAAATGTTGAGTCAAACATTGGATTAGATAATGAAGAAGAAGCAAATTTGTGCTTCATGGCTTTATTTGAGGTATTTTCTAGATCTAATAATGATATGCCTATTAGTTTTAGAAAACAAGTAAAACAAATGTTAAAGGCTTTATCTAAGGCAAATGAAAAGATTGAAACTTTAAGAAATGAAAAAGAAACTATATGTCAAATTAATATGTTATTAATTGATGAAAATAATATTCTAAAAAATGATACCAAAGTGCTATATATGGATAATAAAAGCTTACAAGAAACACAAGATATGTTGACTAATGAAAACAATACATTAAGAAAAGAGATTGTAGAGCTTAATGTAAGAATTAATAAAGTTTCAAAAAGTTTAAGTTCTATGTTCATGAAGTTTTCTGAAAGTAATGAAAAATTGCAAAAATTAATATCATCTTAAAGAGTAAGTAGCTCAAAAGAAGGGATAAGATATAATAAGGTTGAATCCTCAAATCGAATTGAGAAAACTATTTTTGTTAAAGGAAAAGATCCAATAATTAAAGGTAATATAGATATGAGTAAGAAGGCAAATAAAAGTATAAATATGAGAGAAAAAAATTTTCTAAACAAAATAAAAAGAATATTAGAAAGTATTTTAGATAGAGTTCTAGACGGTACTTCAAACAAAATTCTAGACCATTGTGCGGATAATATAACAAAAGATTATACAAAAGGTATTATGGAAGCTATACGAGAACATTTAATTTCAGAATGGTAAGCTCATATCAATATCAATAAAGACCATACCTATATGCCATATACCTTTGAGTATAGGTTTTAGGGTGAGTTCAAGATACCTTAACTTATGAGAGTAGGCTTTGGAAAATTTGTATCTAAAATCTATCCCATGACCCTTAATATCTCCTCGAAACCTATCCGGTTATGATGGGAATCAAACCAATGCAAACAACAGGATCCATTACCCAAGTAAGGACTAAAGGACTATAGAACCTAACATTCTTATCTATATTACAGGAAGGAGATCATACCAATTAACACATGGTTTGGAAGATGGTTTACGACCATGTGTTATGTTGTTTTGAATCGAAATTGGACCTAAAAGAGTCGACCATGTGTCATTATTTTTTTTATGTTGTTTTTCCATATTTAGGGATTAGTATAAATACTTGTAAAGGAGAACAACAAAGGGACACTTGATATTTTGTAGCTTGTTATTCATGTAAAAGGGGTTCCTCTCTTTTTCTTATACACTCTTGTCAATTCCAATTAGGGTTGTGGTGAGTGGAAGCTTGGATCATTGTGTGTTGAATCAATAATTGCAAGTTGTTTCCTCATTCTATTAGTAAGTCATTCTATTTGTTTTTGTTCCATGGAAAATTAGGGTTCAGGTTTAGCATAAGGGATCCATGCTATTTTGAAAACAATTGTTCAATTGTTTCAACAATTAGGATTCTTTGATTGAAATTGGTTTGGCATATCATCTTTTGGTATTAGAGCCACGGTTAAGGGAGGGAATTGCACGTGGAAGTCTTGATTTTGATTTGGGAATTTAGGGTTTATGCCATGCACTTATTCAATTGTTGATTGTAAGTTGAAATTATATATGTTACATGAATTGTGCCATGTTCTAATTGTCATTGTGCATTGAGTTTAAAGAAAAGATTACTTTAGGGTTCTTGCAGTGGATGAATTGGGGTTTATTACAATTGATTCCACAAGTGTGTAATTGTAGTAGTAGTTGTGCATTAAAGTGCCATGAATGCACCAATGACTTAAGTTGAAGGGATTTGTGTCATAGAGTGTGTTGTTCATTTGTGCCGTAGAGTGTGCTGTTCATTTGTGTTGTGAGTATGTGTTTGAGTGTTGGAGAATTTATGCCATGGAGTATGTTATTCATTTGTGTGTGAGTGTGTGTTTGAGTTTTGGGGAAATTTGTGCCATGGAGTGTATGTTGAGTGTTGGAAATTTTGTGTCGTGGAGTGTGTTTGTAATTTGAAGGAATTATGCTGTGAGTGTGTGATGTAGAATTGGAGAACTTGTGCTGTGAAGGTATATTGTGGGTTGGAGGAAAATTAGTATCGTGAAGGTGTGGTTGTGAGATGAAAGAAGAAGAAGATATTATTGTCAAAGCATTAATTCAACAACTATGTCAAATGATAGTGTAAATGGAGGAATTAGAAATGAGGCCAATAGTCAGGTTGGAGGAGGAGGAGGTCAAGGACGTCGTATTGCAGGTGGAAGAAGAACATTAGAAGAATAATTGCAAGACCTTACTACTATTGTTGCTACTCTAGCAACACGGGTTGATCAGATGACATTGCCACAAGTATTAGTGGCAAATCCACAAGCACCCCCACCTCAGGTAGCCCATGATAATGTACGTAGGGAAGAAGCAATTGGAGAAAATAAGGGTAAGTGAATGGGAGGAAATTATCATGCTTATTAGGAGGAAAGGGATGATAACTTTGGGGATAAGTTTTATCCAAATCGTGAGTTCAAGTCGCCTAGAGGTTTGGAATATGTAAAATTGCAGATGCCTTTAGTTGTTGGAAGGGGATCTGTAGGAGGATATCTTGATTGGGAAAACAAGGTGGAAGGACTCTTTGAATGTTATGAGATTAATGACCATACTCAAGTTCATCTAGTAGTAGTCGAGTTTGCAGGGGCATGCCGCCTTGTGGTAGAAAAACCTTGTGGCCAGTAGGAGGAGAGATGGTGATGTTGAGATTTGTACTTGGCAAGAAATGAAAAGAGTTCTAAGGAAGAGGTTTATTTTAGAAAATTACAGATAGGAAATATTCAAGCATCTTCAAACATTGAGATAGGGAGGCAAAACAGTAGAAGAGTATGTCTAGGAATTTAAGGCACTGATGATTCGACATAGAGTAGTCGAACCTCCTGAATAGACTATGGCACGATTTTTGTCTGATCTAAAAAATGAAATTGCTTGCATAGTAAGAGTTGTAGCGATATGACTCCCTTGATGAGGCCGTCTGGTTAGCTTTGAAAGTGGAGAGACAAAGTCATTTCAACCCTTATTGAGTAGTGAGTAACAAGTTTGGATCCACCACTAAACTATATAGGTCAGATAGTCAAAAGGGTGAAACAGGGGGAATTGATAAGATTGTGGAAGCAAATGCAACTGTTACTAATATTAGAAGGGGGAAGGAAATTTCTAGAAAGGGGAAAACGATTGCTAGGGTAGACATTAGGTAAATAGTGCCTAGGTCATCAAGTGGGAAAAGTCATCAAATCTAATGCTTCAAATGTTTGGGCTTTGGACACTTGGTTGCTCAATGTCCTAACAAAAGGGTGATGACTGCTATGGAGGTGGAAAATAAGGATGGTAAGGAAGAGATACTTAAGCTAATAGAATTTTCAATAGTGTTAAAGGAGTATTATGATGATCCAGATGCTATGGCATGAAGATAAGGGAAATGATCGATATCTCTAGATGTTGAGGACGTATAGAGGGTAAACCTATTCCATATTCCCTGTAGGGTTCAAGGTAATCTTTGTGCTCTTCTTATTGATGGTGGTGGTTGCACAAATGTAGTAGTTTCTATAATAGTAAATAAATTGCAACTAGTCACTATCCTACATCCTAATCCCTATAAGTTGCACTGGTTATGTGAACAGGACAGTTTGTATGTTACTCAGAGGCCTAAGGTTCCAATT
Source organism: Laguncularia racemosa (assembly GCA_037954665.1). Lineage (NCBI taxonomy): Eukaryota > Viridiplantae > Streptophyta > Magnoliopsida > Myrtales > Combretaceae > Laguncularia > Laguncularia racemosa. Next base: position 14,203,554 of record JBBMOL010000002.1, on the reverse strand, counting down.
AGCATAAGGAAAAAATACTAGGATGAAATGGTTTGTGATGTTCTTCCTATATTTGCATTACATATACTATTAGGTAGACCTTGGTTATTTGATAGAAGAGTGCTGCATGATGGGTTTAGAAACACCTATGTGTTTTAGAAGGATGATGAGCTGGTTATTTTGACTCCTATGTCACCTACTAAGGTACACAAATTCCAAGAACAGATCAATAAAACTACTAGAAAGAAGTCTTTATTATTGGGGTGAAAGGAACTGGAAGATAACTTGAGTAGAGTGAAATGGTCACAGGAAATTCAAAAGCTTTGTTAAAAGAGTTCTAAATGTCTCAAGAAGACTTTAGGGCAATCACGACTTCAGGACAACAAGCGTATGCAAACCAAGGTTTTCAGTCTAGGTGACTTCCATAAATTCTCATATAAAACAAAGGACCTATTAGATTTGTGGGCAAATATTCCATAGACCTGAGGAGATGATGGGAATCAAACCAATGCAACAACATGATCCATTACTTGAGTAAGGACTAAAGGACTATATAACCTAACATTCTTGTCAGTATTATAGGAACGAGATCAAACCAATTAGCACATGGTTTAGTGGATGGTTCATCGCCATGTGTTATGTTGTTTTGAACCGAAATTAGACCTAGAAGAGCTGGCCATGTTTCATTATTTTTTATGTTATTTTTCTATATTTAGGGATTAGTATAAATACTTGTAAAGGAGAACAACAAAGGGACACTTGATATTTTGCAGCCTGTTATTCACATGAAAAGGGGTTCCTCTCTTTTTCATATACACTCTTATCAATTCCAATTAGGGTTGTGATGAGTGGAAGCTTAGATTGTTATGTGTTAAATCAACAATTGCAAGTTGTTTTCTCATTCTACTAGTGAGTCATATCTGGTAAGAGTTTGGGAATTTCATTTTTGTTCTTGTTCCATGGAAAATTAGGGTTCACATTCATCATAAAGGATCCATGCTATTTTGCAAACAATTGTTCAATTGTTTCAACAATTAGGATTATTTGATTGAAATTGGTTTGGCATATTAAGTTAAGTTAGGTATAGGTGAGTACCATGTACAACAAGGTTATCCTTTCACCCGTAGTATTTAATATACTTGTTTCTTTTCAATAATAAATAATATAGACTTATTAAGTAGGGCCTTTTTTTTCATGCATAGTTTTTAAACCGTACTTTGCCAAAATAAGATACTAAAAAGATAACATATGTACATATATATGTTTCTCACGAAATTAATTATTCTACAAATCCTTATAAAATTGGACCTATATTTACCCCTTATTTTACTTAGTTTTGTGAAGTATATTACATATGTAGGTACACATGTTAGTAGTGGTATTTTTGTCATTCTTAGTCTTTGTATAGCTTGTATATAAACTCTTAGATCAATAACATCATTACGACTTCCCATTTTCACTTTCTGTTTTCTTTCTATTATTTTTGCTAATTGAGGAAGTCTTTTTCAATGGTAAACACAACAAAACAAGAATTTTCCTTTCAATGACTTTTCACATGGTATTAGAGTGGGTTTAGATTACTCTTTCTTCATTCTTTTCTTCACAAAATTGTGATATGGTAGAGAACATAGAATTATGAATACAACAAGTGAATGGATCAATGGATCAAAATTTCTCACATGGAGTGGATCTATTAAAATGGCACTTAGAGCAAAGTTCAAGTTAGGGTTTATCAATAGTGAATTGACTAACCTGATGAAGGTTTTGGAGATTATAAAAAATGGCTTTGATGCGATTATATGGTGACTTGCTGGATTATCGATTCAATGACACAAGATTTATCTAAAATTTTTATTTACTCTTAATTGGCAAAGGAGTTGTGGGATAATATTGTCGAGCTATTTGGTTAGACAAATAGTCCATTACTATTTCAATCACAGTATGACTTTTTGAATATTAAGCAAGGTAATTCTTTAATCTTTATTTGCTATAACAAATTGAAAATGTATTGAGATGAAATTTAGAATTTGAATGGAAAGCTATGTCATACATATGGAGTTTTGCACAATTGCAATTGTAATTTCTATGAGAAGTACTTGGATTTAGAATTTAAAAACAAGTTGATGCAATTTCTTATGAGTCTTAATGAAGGATTTGAAACTTCTCGTGATTAAATACTATCAATGGATCTATTACCTTCTATCGATTGAGCATTTTAGTTAATTTAACTACTGGAGAGGCAAAGAGAAGTTTCAAATAGTATTTCTAGTACACATGAGTCTATTGCTTTCAATGTGAACAAGAATGTTAGGAATTTTCAACCAAATGCAAGAAGATAGATTAAGAAACAGAGAAATACAATAAAGTTACTTTGTAAAAAATTTCATAAAGAGGGCCATTCAATTGAAAAACGTTTTGAAATGTTAGGATATTTTGATTGGTATAAACGTAAATAAGGTTCAAGAAATATGTGATATGCTATAAAGATAACCATAGACAATGGTTTTGATTGTGCTGACACTTCGATTGAAGTTGATAGTCAAGAAAATAAGAGTAATTCTTGCAAAACGATGGCATTAGAGCTAATCCAAATGGTTTATAATGAAGTTGCTAGATTAATGAAAGGAAATGGCCAAACTAATTCAAGAGCTTTTACAAGCATCATTAGTAAACATATGCTCTGCAATTTCTTTTAATGTTTAGAATTTCATGGTTGAATAATATGCTTAGTTTTTAGATAGTAGATTTTGGTGCTACAAATTACATTACACTATATATACATCTTCTTCATAACTAACAAACCCTTGTTCCAAAGTTCAAGCACAATTTTCTTTCTCTACCTCGACTATAGAAGGCTAAAATAATTACAAGCTAATTTTGATTTCCAAAAATATCGTTTTCAAGACCACTCAACTAAAAAAGTTGTGCAATTGCAAAGAAGAAATATGGAGTATATGTGTTAGACAATCAACTAATAAAGAGTAGTTTCATTTCTTCTAGAAATTCTTGTTCTTCCAATAAGTCTTTAGGTTTAAATGCCACTCCATGTCAATTGATTTCAAATGTTATAGATCTACATTTGTTTCATATTCATCTTGGACATTTTGCTTTGTCCATGCTCATGCATATTCCTAGTTGTAAATACCTAATAAATCATGATTTCTTTTGTGATAATTGTAGACTTGTTGAACATCATTGAGTTCCTTTTGATAGAAATGCTGCACACTCTTATGCTTTGTTTGCATTGATTCATGTGGATTTATAGGGCTTATATAAAGTAACTAATATTACTACTACACAATATTTCTTTACCATAGTGGATGACTTGTCACGGTACACTTGGACATACCTTCTACAAAATAAAACCTAAGTTCCTTCTACTTTAGCCAATTTTCTATCCTATATCTAGACACATTTTCATGTTGTCATAAAGTTCATAAGGTCAGATAATGGTTTAGAAATTGTCCAACATCAATGCCATGTTCATTTTTCTAAGCTTGGTAAAGTTCACCAAAAATCAATGGCATATACACCACAACAAAATGGTATAGTTGAGAGAAAACATTCACACCTTTTAGAGACTGTGAGAGCTTTGCATATTTATGCCAATCTCTCAAAATAATTTTAGGGGGAATGCATCCTTGTTGCCACCTATTTATTAAACAAAATGCCTATGTCCAAGTTGTCTTAAAAATCACCTTTTGAAGTCATTTTTGGTAAGCTTCTCGCATATAGTAAGCTACAAGTTATAAGATGTCTTTGTTATGCTTTAAACCCTTAACCTTCATGTGACAAGTTTGATCTTAAAGGTATCGGGTGTGTTTTTTCTTTAGGTTACCTAAATGGACATAAAGGTTTCAAACTTTATGATCTTGAACACCACAAGATCATTTTAAGCAAGATGTAGTATTTCATGAATCCATTTTCCCTTTTTGTGATAAATCTTTGTCCTTAGCTCCTTCCTTGTTTCTAATAATACTTTTTTTTAGATAAAGTCACTTTTACTAATCTTGCAATTTTTTCTCTTGTTTCTCCTTTACTCGATGAGCGACACACTTTGTCCAATGTTTCTATTTAGTAACCATCTTTTGACAAGATTACTCTTGTTGATTCTACCTCTACGTCTTCTTTTCATATTGTGTAAAGATCTATAAGAAATTAAAAAAAAAAAAACCTTGGTTAAAAGACTACATACATATTGTTCATAATTTTGCATCCACTGCTAATATCCCATCTACTTTATTAAATACACCTTACTCCTTATTTCGTCCATTTGATTTTAGCCATCATAACCAAGATTATGTTGCATTTATTTCCAATGTTCTTACTATCCAAAAACCTTCTTGTTATTCACAAGCAAAATTTGATATTAACTAGATTGTTGCTATGTAATCTAAACTACATGTTTTAAAAGCTAACAATACTTGGGATATAGCTGATTTATCTCTAGGAAAGAAACCTATTGGCTCAAAATAGGTTTATAACATCAAATACAGGCTTAATGGTTCTATAGATCATTATGAGGCTTGATTATTTACTAAGGGATACACCTAAGTTTCTAGAAAAGATTATGAGTACACATTTTCTATAGTGGCTAAGTTGGCTACTACTAATATTCTTGTTGCATTAGTAACATCATTTCACTAACCATTGCATCAATTAGACATTAATAATGCATTTTTACATGGTTTCTTGGATGAGGAAATTTACATGGAGCCACTAGAAGGTTACACAAAAGCAACTCTAGGACAAGTTTACAAACTTAATCATTCCTTATATGGTTTTAGGCAAGCTTTAAGGCAATGAAACCTTGAATTTACTAAATTTCTACTACATCATGGCTTCACTTAGTCCAAAAGCAATTATTCACTTTTCGCTATGTCCTATTCGAGTAACTTCTCAATGTTTTAGTTTATGTGAAATGATGTTCTCATTATGAGAAATTGTGAAGAAGACATTTGTTCACTGAAACATGAGTTGGGCAAAGCATCCACTATTAAGGACTTAAAGGCTTTGAAATTTTTCTTAAGCATTAAAGTTTTTCAATCTTCTAATGATACTTGGTTGAACCAATGTAAGTTTTCTCTTGATATTTTAGTAGATGCTGTCCTTATTGGTTATCGCCTTACTAATTGCACTTTGCCTTCTAATGAAAGTTTATTTTTACTTGATCTAAGTTTTGATAGGTGAGTTATTGGCTGCTTGCTTTACCTCACTTTAACTCATCTTGATCTTTTATATGCCACTCATCATCGAAGTCAATTTGTATCATAACCTTAACAACCTCGTTTAGATGCCTTAATGCACATTCTTCATTTTTTGAAGGGTACTATTAACCATGGCTTTTACTGCTCTACTTCTTCTTTGGATATCTCTAGTTATTCAAATTGAGATTGGGGTTTATGTTTGATGAGTAGGCATTCTTTTACTAGGTATTGTGTATTTTGGGGTTCTCTTGATTCTTGGAAGACAAAGAAATAAAAGATTGTTTCTACTTCATATGTAGAGGTTGAATATTGTAGTGTGGCAACTATTACAAAAGAACTTCTATGGGTGTCTTATATTTTGAAGGATTGAGAGTTTCTGTTGCTTTGCCTATTACTCCTTATTCTAATAGCAAATATGCTCAACTCATCACTCTAATCCAAGTCTTCATGGGTGGACTTAACATATAGACATTGATATACATTTTATTTTCTGTTTTCTTTCTATTATTTCTATTGATTGAGGAAGTCTTCTGTAATGGTGAACACAACAAAATAAGATTTTTCCTTTCAATGACTTTTCACAAGTTTCATAAAAAAAAAAAAACTAAATTCTTTATCAAATAAATAATAAATTTCTTAAACCTTTTGAAAATTCACTTCCTAATTCTTTTTGTCCAAATCACCATCTTTATCATAATTATTATAAGACGTAAGAAAAGTAATATAGCTAAACACTAGGTTTCAAATAGAAATAAATAAAATACAAATTAAATAGTTTTTTTGAATGCCATTGAAAACAAATGCATATTAGATACATAATGAATATAGATTACATACAAATAAGACCTAAATAAAAATAAAAAAATCATAAGCCAAGTATTCTTTTGGTATGCAAATCCATGCCAAAGGAAAGACAACAACATAAAGGACGAGCTGTTTTTCCAACAGCTTATTGTGACGAAAAACTCCAATAATCTATCCTTGCTATATATATATACATGATCACATCCCTTCAATGCAAGCTTGTCCGCATACACAAACACTCCACTAAACTAGCCAGTACATAGAAAAGACTAAAGCAAGTATTTTCCCAGTACTCTAATTTGCCTTCTATTTTTCAAATCTCATTTTTCTTGTCACCCCCTAAGGTCCTATCTCACATTTCCATCTCCGAATCCCATAACAAAATATATACCTAGACGATTGACATAATAAATGGAGTTTCCAGATTGGCCATATACACAATCACCGAACATGACATTTTATGAGCAAATGTATGATCAGCAGCAGCATTCCTGTGGAAATCTCATTCAATCCAGCTCAAATTGGTATGATCCTGAATCAAATATCCAGATGACTCCATCAATGGCCGATTTTCCAAATCCTGGAGACCTAGATCAAGGGGTCCCTATGCAATCACCTGCAGATCTGGTTATGATAGAATATGATGACAATTCGAACTTGAGCTGTTGGCAAAACCAGGATCCTGGCACACAAAGTCCTTTGTTCTACATTCCAGGGGAAGCAACATGGGAAAACCCTGGAAATCCTTTGCTCCGCATCCAGGGGGAAGCAACATGGGAAAATCCTGAAAATCCTTTGCTCCACATCCAGGGGGAGGCAACATGGGAAAATCCAGAAAATCCTGAATTTCCTGTTTCCAATTTCATCGGCCAAACCAACCTATTTGCTAATCATTCCCAGCCAACTCTTTCTCAATTCCCTAACTGCATACAAAATACCGAAAATTGCCTTTCACTTACCACCAATTCATTGGAAGAATATGATGGCATATCCGCAACCTTGCCTGATCACTGTAAGTCAGTGAAATCCATGTCACATAATGTGAATCATTCCCTGGAAGCATCAGAGCCCAAGTTCAATGATATTATTGGCATCGAAAGTCAGCTTGAAGAAACTCTCTCACAAATTTCCAGAGAAACCAATCCTGTAGCAAGTATAGTTACCACAACCAATGGTCACCCTGGAATCACGAACAATTCAGCAGGCAATCATACACACGACAGTCTGGTCGAATTTTGGAACCCAGAAGGTGGCTTCCACCTTGGTCTAGAGGATCATCATCCGGATCTAAAGGAATCTAGGCTGGAGAAGGCTACACAATTATCCGGCACAGACTTCTCGGAACCAAGCTCATCTCAAAACGCTAGGATGGAGGAATATGATCAGGCTGAAACCATGATTTCTCCGATGAAGGAGATGATATATTGTGCTGCCGCTTTGAAGCCAGTGAATCTGGACCATGAAGTGGTGGGGAAGGATCAGAAGCCTAAGAGGAAGAACGTGAGAATCTCTTCTGTTCCACAAACAGTGGCTGCAAGACAAAGAAGAGAAAGAATCAATGAGAGACTCAAGGTTTTGCAGAAGTTGGTTCCGGGTGGAGGTAAGTTAGACACGGCATCAATGCTTGAGGAAGCTGCAAATTATCTCAAGTTCTTAAAGGCACAAATCAAAGCATTAGAAAATTTAAGCCACAAAATTGACAATTCGATGACTTGTTCGCCTATGAACCTCATGTTCTATCCACTTCCATTTTACCACTCATTTCCTATGGGAAATAATATTTCCCTCTATCAACTCCAAAACCATACGCATTACTTCCACCAACCACAAGAATGAAGATATTGTATCAGGCCAAGCATTCACCACCACACTTCATCAAACTAAATCATATAATCTCTCCCCAAATCCTTCTCTCTTCTTGTCTTCTTAACCACACAAATACACACATGTCGCATAGTGCCTGCTACTCTTTCATCATTCAGACAGATGTGCCTCTCTCACCTAGTCGTTCATGTTTATCGTTCAATCAATCACTCATACAAGGAATAGAAAAGGGGCCACGCTAGAAGAAAAATCTCGTGTCTTCTAGTCAATACTTAGGTTTATCATTTTGCTCTTTTATCTTCTAAAAGGGGAAAAAAAAAAAAGTCTCTCAAATCTTTTTCCTGGATCTGAACGAGAGTACATAGGTTCCCTAATAATAATAAAAAAAAAACAAACTGTATCGTTCCTCTAATAGTTTGCCGTATATTCATGTTTCGTGGCAATTATTGCTCAATGATATGCTGTATTCTTAGTGTTTGCTTTTGTCTAAGTATTTGTAAATTTGAGTTATATTATTATGTTTGGTCCCAAAAAAAGAAAGAAAAAGTTCTATTATGTTGAAATCTTGAGTTGTATACTATTATTACAATAATACGATAGTAATTTTCAGAATGGCAATATTCATATGTACGTTGCATGGTGACTATATATTGAATATCAATCCCAACCAAGGTGGTGCACAACCGTCTTTTGATTCACTTACTCAATAATAGCAAGCTTTTACGTACCCAAAACTCATTTTTCTCCGCCGAAATTTCTTTTTCATTTTTCGCTTAACAGATGTGTACATACCCTAGGATAACTACAGATACTGGGTTTACTTGTAGATTGGATGTCACTTGATTTTTGTAGATTGGAGACCAAGACCAAGACGTCAATACTAAAAGAAGATGTGTTGGGTGAATGGTTCTACTAGTAGAAACCCTTTCGTTTGAGTATAATAATGTTGCTCAAATTAACCTGGGCAAAGATTTGGCTTGAAAGCTAATGCACTAATTGTGGAGGTTTATTGACGAAAGAGTTCTGGGAATGATACTAGTTTGGAAATTTCTTGTTTGATTATGATTTATGAGTTATATATTTTGATTGATTTTACTCATCATTTTGGAGTCTCTGGGTTGCACTACAACTATATCCAACTCAATGGCAGGAGCTGGCTCTAAGCGATAAATACGAATATAAAATCAGCTGAGTTTTGCGAGCTGCGATTTCCTTTGAGAATTTGAGTGCAACTTCATTTTTATTTAACTAGGATATATTGTTACGGAAGATGTAAAAATAATGACATTTATGAAAAACAAGACACATTATCAATTTAAAAGGGCGAAAAAATTTATATATATATATAGTCGCTTGAAATGAAACACATCAAAATAATAATTTAATAAAAGGGCACTCTAATAGTTGGAAAAAAAAAGAAAAATCCTCGGATAAGTACCATTCATTTCTTTATTTATATTGACTAACCGGGCTATATATCGAAACTTAGTAACGGGAAAGGAACGCATAAACAAACTGTCTCTCTTCAAAACACACCCGCGGACGTGCCAACCATCCCCGCAATAGGGTTCCGCATGTGTTTCTTCTCAGGAAATTAAGCTAAGCGAAAGGGACAATATGAAGGCTACTATCCGAGTTGATTAGCACAGCATCTCTAATCGTTTCAACAAAACCCATGCCTTGATGCATGAGAGAAATGGGACTTTGTTCAAATGGATTATCATTTATGATCTTTAACTAGAGTTAGTCGTTTGGTATTTTTGAATGTTGGATTGTGATTTTTGTTTCCCAAGTATTTAAATGTTTGAATTTTTTTAAAGAGTATCAAGTAATGAATATAAAACTTACATTAGATCTTTAGATTTGTTGCTTATAATATTAACCTCAACATGGGATTAAAGCAAGAGATTCTAAATGCAAAACTCTACATAATCATTAAACCCCAGTTTAAATAAGTCATCGTCTTTGTGGATTTCAATCTAGTCCATAAATATATAGTATCAAGTAATAAATATAAATCCTACATAAAATCTACAAGTTTATATTTTTGAGTTAATTGATTATGGTACTAACCTAAAGAAGGTGTAGTTTAGATAATTCAAGATCACATCTTTTTTATTGGCTTAGCTACAAGTAGGTAACATAATAAAGTATGTATAGGTACAGGATATGGAATACAATCACTAAATTATATAGACTTGGCGCACATAATATGTGTTATTTGTAATTTCAAATCAATATTATATTTGGTAGATAAACTTTTAACTCATTTTGCACCAAACTTAATCAATATTACTTTTAATAATCAATTGAACTTTATTAAACTATCTTCTCACGTGATTTCATTTGTTGGCATCAAGTGAGGTGGCACGTTTGGCCAACAAGTGCATGACATATGTTATATTCACTAAAATAAATCTTAAATTCTAGACTTTCTATAACGCTTTGGAACTTAAAGATGTTACAACTTGTCATGTGTTCTTACTAGACAAGGATACATTGAGGCTATTAACCTTACTTTAATACCATTTAAAAGCATATTTCCTCTTAATCATAATCAATTAGCTCCCATAATTTCAACATAATACAAATATATCCCATTTAAATCTTCAAACTCTTTAAACAATCTTAACAATCATTCATAATCAAAATCTAAAAACATTTAAACTTATAGAGTTTACTATTCTATTATCTTCTAAAGATCCTCACTATTCGATACACAGAATAACTCAAAATGTCTTTCCTCTAATAACCATAATAGTAATAATAATCTTCATCGTCTCTCTCCGATACATTTGGCCTTGAGTTCTCTTCATGGGTAGTATTTCTCTCTATACTTGCATCTAAAAAAGAATATTCTTCAAGGGGTGAGATAATGCCTAGTAAGTATAACTAGCAACCACATACACATGAGCAAGCATGAATTAACTCATATATATTTATGTAGACACTAAACATCACACAACAGGTTATTAATTTTACCTAAGTCTACATAACACCAGTAAGGTACTCATAACCCCATCAAACACATATAAAAATACTTGATACATAATATGGTGTTAAGAATTGCTATTATAGGCCCCAACACCCATGAGTCCTTAAACCTTAAACCTTAACTAACTTAAATCATTTCAAAGTACGACTCCACTAAGGATAACATCACATAAGGATCATTGAGGTGCCCTCTAAAGATTTACCACTATGGGCCCTTAGGTTAAGCCAAACATATATAACAAGTAATTTAAACCAACTTAATCTAATCCATTACAACTTAATCCAGTTTATTACTATCTTAACAATCACAAGAAACAATTAAAATTACATGTACCTAGAGTCTTAGTTTTAAACACATCTAATCTTGCTTAAAGCTAGTCTAAAATTTGTTAAAACATCGGTAATTCATTCTTAGTACTAATATAAGAATAGCCTACATTTCTTAATTCTATTCACTTAGTCATTATATGTTTCCTTCTCTTACTCTATTGAACTTTCTAGGGTTTTATTAAACGTCTAAATTGCACTGAAGTTTGAATAAGTGTAAATTAAATTGATAAACAATATATTTCTAAGTATATGGTTGTGTTTTAGACCATGTACTTTGGTATGGTTAGGATACATGGTCATGCAGAGTGATCGTGCATCTTTCTATGGATTTTGGCATTTTAGCATGCCTAGATACATGGTCATGTACCGTAGCCATGTATCTTTCTATGGATTTTGGTATTTTAGCACGCTTAAGTACATGGTCATGTAGAGTGGTTGTGTACCTTTTGTAAACTATGCATATTTCTATATGAGTAGGTATACGAGCGTGTACTTGACTGTGTATTATGTTGTTCTTCACAAACCCTTTTTCCTCTTTTTCAATTCATTCCTAATTTTGATCTCTCTAATCCTAAGCCTAATTGGATCCTAAAATTTTTAAATTGTAATGAATTATGTAGATTAATATACTCACTTGTCTAATTTTGTGATTCTGAACCTCTAATTGCTTGCTTTAGTGTTTGTTTCACCCTCTTCCTTGATCTGAATTCTAATGAACCACGTAATAGAAGTTGGTTAAATCATCAATTCTATCATTAGATATAATGACTTGATCCTTGAAACTTCTTACTTGATGAAATTAACTTTGTCCTTTGTTGTCGTTCACTAAGTCGCCTTATAGTTCCGAAGAGTACCTGTTTATCTGCTACTATACAAATGGTGAAATGAGATCTCTAGGTCAAATTGAGGTTTATATACCCTGTTGAGGAAATAACAAAATTACTCCTCGTATCTTACAAAAATTACACTTTCGACCTTAGTTTTATTTTACAACAAATATTAAATAAATTTATTTTTCTAGGTATTTACAATTTCCTTATTAGTTCTTGGCCAAAAAATTGAAAACATAGAATAAAAGACACATCGGTTGAGCTGGCCACATCAATAAAATAACCCATCACAATTAAACTAAATTAAGCTCATAGAAAGTCAATAAATTCAATGTATAAGAAAAGAAGAAATTTTAGCCTACCATTTTGCCATCTTCTTCTCGTACTTTAAAGTCTGGATCACAAAACCTACTCACCATCCTCTTCTATGATTCTATCATCTTCAACTCTTAGAAACACAAGTAATTAGTCCATCTGTTTCATTGTTTTTCGTATTCTTCCAAAATATTCTATTAATTGGTAGAAATGCTCACATAATTTTAAGCCACATTAGCATTTGATGGAATTATCAAAATTTAATAGCTTGAGCTAAACCGTGAGAGAGGCCGTACAATCAAGAGTATGATATACTCACCATCCTCACTTCTTTTTTGTCATTTTATTCTTAGCATATTGTAATTACTCATCTATTATTTTATAAATATATATATGCGCATTTTTCATTAATATTATTATTAAAAATGTACTAAGGATAAGATAGGGAATAAGATATATTAATAGGGGCAAGATATTCTTTTTGTAGCCTAGGTATATAAACCCCTTTAAGCTAGGTTTAATCCTTTTCCTCATTTATCACTATAGAACCCTAATTCACTCCACAGAAACTCTCTTAAAGAACAAAAGAATCCCTTAGAAATCTAAAGGGGGAACAAGGGAATCAACATTTTCGCTCAGGTAAGGAACTCAACAATTAGAACAAATGTATAAGACTTTGAATTCATAGCCTTAAAACATTTTAATGATGTACAATTAGGAATTGGGAATTGGAGTGAGGAGTAAGGCAAAAAGTGCATAGGAACGGACAATCCAAGAAGCTAGATCATGACCTATAATAAGTGCCAAAATCCATTGTGATATGATAGAAATAGTATAATTTGAAGTTAATTCGACATATTCATTTAGAAAATTAGGTTAAGATTAGAAAGAACAAGGAATTTTGAATTGGAAAAAGAGTCTATAGTGAATAGATAGATACACAACCTCCCAATATAGTCGTGTCGTGTTTTGTGTTATACCAAGTCCATATAGAGAGACACACAACCTCCCAACATGGCCGTGTCGTACCTCATGTTAAAACCTAGAGGATATGAAAAGGTACACAATCTCCTAACACGGTCGCATTGTGTCCCATTTTAAAACATAACATACTCAAAAAGATACATGGCTTTGCAACATGACCATGTCGAAGCTCCTATCAAACTTAGACTGCACAAAAAGATACATAACTTCATAGCATGATCGTGTCTCACCTATGTGAACAAAAAAAAAAAAAAAGAAGAAAAAAAAAAAGAGAGCGAAAGAAATGTACATGGCCTTTGGCGCAATCGTATACTATCATGTGCTTACCTACGTGGCCTCTAACATGATCGTGTTGAGTTAAAACATGTTCATTTCATTTTAATGTATTGAGATAAAATTATAAGATTATGTAATTGGGATTATGTATAAGTTTAGAGGATTTGTGAAGCTATAGATGTGTAAGGGAAAGTCAAGATTTGCAAAGTCAAGTATGTATATTCCACATGTGATGTTTGTCCTTGTTAAGTAAGATATTGTGTATGGATTAGTTATTATTGTAAATGAATTTTATCGTATGCGCATGTGTTTGTGATGTGTTGGGCCTGAGAAAAGGATTATGGGTCGATGTTCTCGAGGTAGTACCTCAATGATTAGTATGTGATGTTGTCCCTAGTGGAGTCATGTATCGAAATGATCTGAGTAATATATAGATGGATGTTGTGAAATGACTCATGGATAGTGAGGAATACCCATTGTCATATATATATATATATATATTATGTATGAAATAGACTCATGAACAAAGGGAAGTAACCTTTGTCATATATATATATATATATATACATATTGTTTGTGGAAGGATTGTGTGGTTATGTGTAAGGATGTATAATGATTTTGATGATGAGATCGTGTACTGGTTAAATATTGTGAAAGATAAATCAATGATGTATGAATATTATGTTGCATTATGTATGTGTTATTGTTTTTGTCATAGTATGCATATGTGTATGTAGGTATATATAGTGCTAGGCATTAGCTTTCCCCTCATGGGAACATTTTTTTAGTTGCAGGTGTTACAAGAGAGATTGTAGAGTATGAAGAGGCCCTAGTAGAGACCAATTAAGATACCGGGAGGATATAGAATACATATACTATGATGAGTAGTATTTTAATGAAGTGAAAGAAGAGAACGAGATATCTTTGTAAATGTGGTTTTTAGTATGTTGTTAGATATAAGTTGTTGAAAGCTTTTGTTGTATTTGGTTGAAGAGATTAAATATGAATTATGTTTCCTTCAGAGGTTGTTGTAATATTTAAATCTATGAATGCTTCCGCTATAATGATGCGAGGAATTTAATTATCGTTATGAATACTTAAAGATTAATGTTTGGAAAATTTTAGTATATGAGCCTTTGTGTGTCTTCACATTATGAGGACATGTGGCGAGCCGTAGCATTCTTGGGTTTTTGGGCATTACACATACAATTCCTCATCCCCAAAGCTAGATCTATAAAACCTATGAAACCCATGTCTTCTCAATAGTAGAAGTGATGGGCGATGGGTCAAATATATGGTTTTCAATAGTTTGGAGAAAATCTTAGTTTCATGGTTTTAGCAATTTGGATCCTTTATTGATGGGTTAGTGGTTTGAATCAGTCGTTGCAGATTACTACACCTCAGTTGAGGTGGGCATTATTGAATCTGTTTTAACATACAGTTTGGAAAAAACTAACTTAGGGACTAGACTTATAGTCAATTGGTATTTGAGTCACCAAGACCATCGGTTCATTTCCACCGGGCATAATATTGGAAGAGATTGTTGGTAAGGGTTTGTTCATATCTATCTAGTTTATAGTGAAGGTTAGGATGGATCAAGTCAAAGTTGAATATAATGTTGAGGCTATTGTATGAATGAAAATAATTCAAGTTGCACATTATAATTAAATATAACTTTTAATGCAATAGTAAAATGATAGATCTTGCATATTATATATTATATTTAAAAAATTTGTAGTCAATATTATTGGGTTATCATATATGAAATAACGTTTATCTTTCATATAATATATTATATATGATAAAAAATTAATAAAACTATATAAGATAAATTATATTAAAATTACTATTCATAAATTTTCATTTATTAAAGCATTACATATTCATATTTTTATATTAAAATTAATGATAATATATCTATTATATATAATATTCAATTATTTTATAATTAGTATTATTAAATTATTTACCGTATCACATTTATTATAATGTTATTGGATGTGATAAATTACACAATATATCATATATTTGTTAATGGTGCTTTTAAAGATGCTATTCTAAATCACTTGACATAGTAATTAAGTACTTGGTGGGAATGGCAATTTTGGAATTTCTCAAACTAGATATAATTCTTAAAAAGTGTAAATTATACTTAATATATTCACATTTTTATTTTTTATTTGCTTATATATTGGATTTTGACATTTTATATACTTATGTCAGTCCATCATATAGTAATTATTTGGTTGTTAAACATATCAAGGGTAAATTACAAAGAAAAAAAAAAGGTGACCTATGTTTTTTATCTTTTGCAAATAGAATACCCATGTCCTTTTTGTGAGATAAAAAGGTGACTTGAGTTTTTTAATTTTGTGTTAATGACATACAAGTGGCACATGTCTATATATTATTGGGGTAACAATTTTTTTTTTTAATTTTTATATTATTTTAATAATATTTATTTATTTTTTAATTAAATAATTTGATAATATTTTGAACCAGTATTATATGGAAACATGTTGCTTGTATGTCATTAGCATAAAATTTAAAAATTCAAATCATCTCTTTATTAAAAAAATAAAATACGCATAACCACTTTGCAAATAACTAGAATCACAAGTTACTTTTTTATACTTTAATTTATTAAAAAAATGAAAAAAACATAATAGTTTAGCTTTGAACCCCGCTTTCAAAGAACCTTAATCAACCGATAAAAAATGTTCTACTTTCATACCCTAAAATGAAATTGATTAAGGTTTTACTGTAATGAAGTTGATTTGAGCTTTTTTTTTTTTTTTTGGCCTAAGGAAACTTCATTGTAAGAACATAAACAACAGTTACATCAAAGAGTTTGGTGGTTTAGAACCACAATCATGAAGGAGAAGAAAAAAAAATAAAGGAAATAGGGGATTAGAATCCCTACAATTTATGCTCATCCCCCTTTTGGCTCGAGATGCAACTTAAACTACGCATGCATCTACTTTTCTAGTAATTAAAAGAAAATAATAGATAGAAAAGGACTATTTTAAAGATAGAATGCCCTCCAAAATAACTCTAGTCTTTAATGGAAAGTTGGTATTATTAAACAAACCATTAGAAACTAGTTAATCGTTAGTCTCCACTTGAAATCTTAACCAACCTTTCCTCATTGCCAATAATAGGCCCTCCTTCATAGTTATAGCTTTAGCACATTCGACATCAAGACAAGGAGAATTTTTGCAAAAGCTTCTAGAAAAATTCCTTATGTACAACTACATCTATTCCAACCTTTTTCATATTTGAGTCTATAGCTACTTCAACATTGATTTTCACAAATGCCACTAGGGGATTTTTAAGAAATTTTACTTGCTAAATTTATTTGCCTTAAGACAAAGACAACTTTGCTAGCCAAAAGCAATTCCTTACAAGCCTCTTGAACACATCTGATTACCAACCAAGGAGATGGAAGTTTTTACTCAAAAAACTCACTCACACTTATGTTTCTATACATTCCAAATCGTACTGAAAACCAATTGCAACACTTCCTTCCAATTGTGTTTTGCTCTTTCACAATCTAGTAATAACATCATGACCAAAATTTCAAATATATCGCAAATCATCTCATCACTTCTTAATCTTAATAGTTGGAACCATATGCCTTTCATTTGATGACATTGAAACCCCATGTGTTCACTTATTTCCAAGTCATTACAAAAGCTGCAATCATTTGAAGATCGACATTTTCTCTTAAATTTATATTAACCATAAGAGCATTATTGCAACATCTCCATATGTGATGCTTTATCTTTGGTAGAGTATCCATTGCCTAATCTTCCAAAGTTTTGGATCTACTTGAAAAGAGCTTAATGCTCTACTATTTTACTAGTTCTTCACCTTTGACCACTATCTTTGTTAGCTTATAAATTACTTCCATCCCTCTTATGAGGCCATATAAGCATATCTCCCTTATGTTGCATTGGCAAAGGAATAACCTTAATAGCATTTCACTCATTCAAGGGTAATTCCCCTTTTAGATTCTCAATATCCCATTTTCGTTCTTCCTTGTTAATTAGAGAATCAACTTTCAACTCTCTATTTACTTTCTCTACATTTGCTAGATGTAATTAAAAATAATATAATACTTGACACCTAAGAATCCTCTCAAACCTACACATTTCTCCCATTACCTACCGCTAACAACTATAAGCTAACACTACTTCTTCCCCTCTTTAGATGCTTTGCCAACATGAAGAAGCTCTCCCTCCTATTATGAATTTAGTGAAGTCTGTCCTAGGAAAGTAGATATTCTTTAGTACTTTGACCTATAATGCATCAGGATTCTTAATGATTCTCCAAGCCATTTTCCCAAGCACAACATCATTAAAAAGCTCTAGATCTTTAAATCCATGACCTCTTTAGCATTTTGGAAAAGAAATGTCATACTAAGATTTCCAATGGATTTTACTAGTTTAATGATCACCACTCCAAAAAAATTTAGCCATCATGGATGTAACTTCTTGACATAATTTCCTAAGGAACTTAAATACAATCATTGCATTGTTAGGAATAGCATAACCCATTGACTTAATTAAAAATTCTCTTCGTCCCAATGATAATAATAAGTTCTTCCATCCCTGTATCTTACTTTTAATCCTCTCCTTCACATACCTTAAGGCTTTACTTTTTGACCTACTCCAATCAGTAGGTAAACCTAAATATTTTCTTGGTTGATTTTAAGTCTCAATTCCAAAATTTTGCCACATCTCTCCCTTATTTCCTTGAGAGTATTCTTGCTAAAGGGCAAAGTAGATTTTTGAAAATTAATCCTTTTTCCTAAAGTTAAACTATAAAATTCTAGAATTGCCATCAAATTCTTTGAGTTATGTTTACTTGCTTGTAGAAATAATAGAGAATCATATGCAAAGAAGAGATGGGTTAGTTCTAGGCTATTTTACTTAGTTTTTATACCCTTTATGAAATCTCTTGCATTAGCTTTATAGATCATCATGGATAAAGAATCAACTATGAAGAGAAACAAAATAAGGTGATAATAGATTTCCTTACCCTATTCCTTTAGTAGGATTTATTTTGCTAATTCTTTTTCCATTTACCATAAGATTATATAAGACTAATGTTACACATCTCATTATACACCTAACCCAAACATTACTAAAACCCATTTTCAACATTAAAGCTTCTAAGAAACTCCATTCAACTTTATCATAAGCTTTCAACATATCACTCTTGATAGCATAAATGAAAGACTTCATGGGAAATAATAATATTATCTTGTATTAATATGTGAATGCACTTTGATTAGGGGAGATAATTTGGTCCACAAGAGGTTATAACCTATTTTTTAGAATTTTAGAAATTATCTTAAAAGGGAAGTTTTATGAGCTAATTGTTGATGATTGTAATCACACAAATTAAAAATCCTATTTTACCTTATCTCGTCCTTACAATAAATTAGGCAATCGTACCTATCGAGTTTAGTAGTATAGAGTTCAAGCACAGATATCGTTCCCTTAAGGATCTGCGAGTACTAATACTGACTTTAAACCTACTATCCAACCATACAATTTTGAGTGAATTCGATTAAATTAAATCACTTAACAAAGAAATGTAACACTTAAACTAAACACAGAATTAAAATTAGTAAATTCAATAATCAAAGACATACGTTACCCTTACTACTCCTCTAATTATCATATGACTTCATCCTCAAAGTTTCAAACAATAAATGACAATTATCTCTGAACCACGAAGTATCTAATACAAAATCAACGTTCCTCTCGGAATCATTAATTCCTAACTCTAATCACATTAACAAAGATTCCTCTTTCATTAACGTTATTAGAATTGCATTAACACCTTAGGACCCTCCATTAGGTCGAAATATATCAATTCAACTTAATATGGAAAACTCATGCTCTCTATCCCTATATTGCATACAAGTCTCTTATCCATATATGATCTATTCCAATAAGAGATTTTCCAATCAATTTAGAAGAATCAAATGTAAATTCATTGCTGACCAAACATTAAATCACAAAATATGATAAACAATATGAATAAATTTAGAGGAAATTAACCAGTCATGAATTGTACAATCAATCCAATGTCATATGATAATTAGGGTTTCGTAAAGTTTAAGTATGAAATAAACTAGCAGGACATGGTTTTCAAATTTAAAATCAATGGAATAAAAAGATTGATGCGATTAGAACCCTGCGAAGGTAAAAGTCGAATTGTTGTTGATGATGTTTCGTCTTCTCCCACGGATTCAATTTGTGATGTCTTCTTTCTTTCTTTTCTTTTTGTTTCTTGATTCCGCTCTTGTGGATGTTGACGTCTTTTCGAGATTCGGCCTAATGCTGCTCCTCTCGCCGATTCTGGTCGTTGACGTCTTCTTTCGGCTTCGGAATAATGCTGTTCTCTTTCTCCTCTCACGGCTTGGGAATACGGCTCCTCTTCTCGACACGGAATAATGCCCCTGTTTCCAGATTCGGCCTAATACCCCCTTTCTCTTCTCTGAATAATGCCCTCGTTATATCCCTTATATATATATATTTAAATAAAACAACGTATTTATTTTTTATTCTCGCTTTTGCTCATATCATCTTTAAACATTTTTTTTGTTTCATTGATGCATAAAAATAAAATTTAGTCATATAAATACCTTTTTTTTTTTCATAAAATACATGAAATCCATATAAAAATATGATTAATAAGTATAAAAATTAAAGATTTTCTGACACTTATCACTAATCAAACAACATTGGGAAATTGATTATGGACATTAACTTTTGGTATTAGTATAAGATCTATTTCATTGAAATTTGAGGGGATCATACTTGAGGGGAAAAAAAAAAAACTCTTAAATAACTTTTTCACAAAATCTCCAATAATATGTGAATTGGATTGGAAGAAGATACCATTGAATAGATCAAGACTAGGAGCATTTAGATAACCAAGTTGAAAAGCTTCTTTTGTAATTTCCTCATCACCAATTGAACTGGTTGAGGCATCATTCATATCAAGAATTATGAATAGTACTACTACATCCAAGACTATATTAGTCATGCTAGTTTCTTTACTTCTAAACATTTGGTCATAAAACATTGCACATGCAGCGATTACTTCATCCTCTTCCTAAGCCTAAACATTCTACTCTTCTTTTACTCTAAACACCTTATTTGTAGCTCTTGTCATCTAAATTTTCAAGATGTGCTTTAACACATCCATAAACTCTAGTAAATTAGCAAATAACTTTTAAAAATTATAAATAACTCCTTTAAACTTTAATTTTAATTCAAAAATGCCCCTATAAGCTTATCAAAGTGTAATTTAATAGACTTTAAATTTTGACCTTAGTGCTTTTTTTAATTAAAAAATAAATCTCTTCTTATGCCAATTTAATAGAGTTTAAAGAGTTGTAAGCTTAATAGGTATAACTGCACCACAATCAAATTTTATGCAATTTTTCCTTGTTTTCATTAACAAATATTGCATTATGTATAACTATCCTATAATTCATTTTATTTTCTTTAGGGGAAGAGAGGGATTAATTTTGTAATTTTATGAATTTACTAAAATATCTTTTTTTCTTTAAAACATAGATGTTAAAAAATAACAGCCTATTTAGTTCGCTACATAGAATAGGTCTGTAATAGAATAACTATTACTAGGGAATAGAATAGGCAGCGAATTGATACAACGATGTTTACTTTGATGTAATGAAATTAAGACTATATTATTTACTTAAGGGAATAAAAGAAGGAATAAGAGTAGAATAATAAATGGAATGATGGAAATACTCCTAAATGTTGATGGACAATATTGAAGCCCCAAATTGGATTGCATCTTTGAAAAAGCATAATCCTAAGTTGGCATTCACGAGCAACTATCTAGATGTACCTAAGAAATGTGCTATTATAAATTTCTCCTATTGCAAGTGAAGTTGGAATAAACTTACTATTGTAATGTTTTTTAACCATACAAAATATCGATTGGTCATGTAAAGTATTGTTAAGTATTATTCACGCATTGGTGGTGGAAATACCAATTCATGCATTCCTCACTATTGGGAGCATCATACATAAATCATATTTTCATAATTATGGAAATGGCATATGAGATAATTTACATGAACCATATAGATCCTATTTTCGTATGGTTGCCATTCCCTTGTCTTATCAACAAAAATAAATATCAACTACCATGAACAACATCACATTTTCATTTGTCCTCTGAAAGCATTTTCACATATGTTGCACAATGTGATGGATTAATCTTATAGAGGATGTTGACATTTTCTAGCACTTGCAAGAGCTTAATTAATGCTTGATACAATTCCCTCTTAGATAGACCCTTAATTGTAGATAGAAAACTTATCAATTTAGTTGCATCAACTTTGGGCTAATCCATTGTCAACTGATTGACACATGTTCGTATTGTATCCCTCAATTCTTGCATCCTAGCCTTGAAGTGATCCATTATGGTAGATAAGTCTACCATAGGTACATCTTTTATTTTAGTTTACCTCCTCTTTGAAGTTTGATGGGTTGCACTTTAGTGGATGGAGTTCATATTGACATCATCTCTAGGTGGTATAACATCATTTGTGTTCTAAATTAAGGGATCCTCTCTATCTAACTCCTCAATAACGTCTAAAGCAGTTTATGCATCTTGACCTATCACACGATCCTTGGCATAAATCATTGACTGCTCATTTAGGTGTGGGAAACTCCTTGTCATGAAGGGACTGATGTCTTTATGACTTTGTAAAAGGACACAATGAAAATGTGACATTAGCACACCATTGGCTTTACAAAAAAAAAAAAAGTTCATAAAATAGATATAATACACACATTCCAGTAAATAAGCCTCCTAGACTAACTTCTCTACTACTACCATCTTCCTCATGTCATTCTATCCCAACCCACTTGTGTCTTTCCCATAAACCGTATTGTACACTATGCTCCAATCTTTTTTTCAAAGTTCAAATATGCTACTCAATGTGAGGTCTTGCCTTTAATGTATGGTTCGGTATCATTTGCATGAGCATTCGCTCCAACTTATATAGATAACCACTCTTAAAACTAGTGTCAGTGTTGTATGTCCCTCCATTATGCAACTCCACCATACATGCCACTAATGCATCATCCTCTAACATTGTCCACTTCTGGTTACTTTTCTTCATTGGCTTTAGATCAACTTCTATAGATTGCAACTCCTCCATAGCTAATGAAAAAAAAAAAAGCACCTTCAAGCATGGAAACAAACAAGATTGGAATTCAATGTTAGAAAAGAAAACATCGATAAAATGAAGATGAAATAGAGCATAACAAATTAAGGAGTAAACTGGCATTGGTGAAAATGGCATAGCAAGTATTGACAAATGTACATAGAAGTACAATCTAAATATCAATTTTACAAGTATTGTTACAATAATAATCTATGGAAATCAATGTTGACTACATCTATATGTAGTTTAATCACTAAACATCTAATTTAGTAGACTTTGTCTGCAATCTAACCATGCATCGTTGTTCCTCAATGTGAGAATCAAATCATCCTCATTGTCCACAAAATTTTCCTCAATGCCCTCCATTGAATTGTCTAGTGGATCAGAATTCATCTCCATCATGATAAAGTTATGGTGTAAACATCATGCTAGAAAGATTCGATTATGGACTCACACATGATAAAAAGAAGGGCTCCTAAGAATGGACCATTGCATCTTAAGCATGCCGAAACATCTCTCAATCACATTTTTGGCCAAAGAATAGCATATGGTGACCAACTCTTTTGCAGCTCTTAGTTGATGCCCCTGATGCCAATTGTTTACATGATACCTTTGTCTCCTAAATGGGGCAAGGAATCCCTTACAGTTAGGAAAGACTCCATCCACAAGACAATAGATACATTATCGGTTAGCAAAAAAATTGGTTGTTAGAGAATAGAAGTATTTAAAACAAACCAATAAACAAAGCATACCTTGTGGAACTTTGAGGCCATTCCTCTTGGTGATTGAATCTTTGAGAATCTTGTTATCTGTAGCAAATCCATCCCACCTAGGTAGTATATAAATGAAATGCATGTTTGGTGTACATACTTTGAGAACATTAGTGGCAATCTCATTCTTCTGTGTTCTATATCTACCTTTGTCTTTCAGTGGCACTTTAATTTGGATATGTGTCCTATTTAAAGCTCCTAAATAGTTCTACAATTGCATAAATGTTAATCAACCTCCATGCTCACCTTAAGAAATGTCTATAATGTGGAATTTTCCTTAAAAAATTTCCATTGCTCATTGTTGGCATTATCTAGAATGGGTTTAGGATTCTTCAACAATTGATTATTTAATTGCAAGGTAGCATGTAATACTCTATGGAAATACCAACTAACTGTTCATTTGGACCTCTTGATGTTATGCTTAATGACTATATTTTCCACATGGTGGGCAAGTATATGCAAAAACATTGCAACTTTCTCATCTATGTGGAGATTCCTAGTTGCCCTTAACTCACCTATGCACTCTAACATTTCACATAGTTTTGTGAATGCACATCTATCTAACTCAACTGTTCAACATAAGTTACATCATCATAATGAACAAGTTTCCTAATTTTTTCATGATGTTGATAAAATTTAATTCGTAAGACCAAACAGTTGGCTAATGGGTAAGGTTATAGTATTCTACCAACAAAGCTCAATGAAAACCAAGTATCTTCCTTTTCCCCAATGATACAAGGAGATGCAAGATCGACTCATCCATAGCTGCAATTATATGTTGTGGGTCTAAGGAAGTAATAAAAAATCTTGTTATGTGCATTCAATATAGACATGTAACACTCTATAAATTGGAATTTTCATTGAACCCATGCTCCAAACAAGGTATATGTTACATGAAAATAGATTAAAATCCACGAACAACTAAGACAAAAATTTATACTTATTTCTCTTCCCAACAAGAAAATAGAAATGGATTTCCCTTATCATGTAAAAACTACCATTAAAGCAGCCTAAGCAAGAATTAAATCATCTATGTAGAGTATGTGTCCTATTTCTATCAATGAATTATTCCATTATTGTTCACTAATACCAACACAATACCAACAATATGTATTTACAAACATGCAAATGATAGAAATAGATTATGCAACAAAGTGTAACCCTTCCATATTCTAGTGATTCAATGTTAGCCAAGGAGAAATCCAACCAAATACAAAACAAGAAAGGGAAAAAAATCTTTAAGAGGACTATAGAAATCCCAAAACAAAGGAAGAGGACTCAAAAATGCCCATAGATTGTAGCAACAATAGGAATGACGCCTTATAGCACTACAAAAAGGGAAGATAACTTTTGTCAACCTTACCTCAGTGGATGTGAAGACAATGATGGTGGAGAGATGCCCAGCTCCGGCGATATGTCGAATGGTCAACGAGATGCTACAATAGCCACCACTGATGGAGATTTGATGACACGATTGCTACTTTCCTAGGTGACAATGACACAAAGCGAATTTCTGGGAACATTGCACAAATCTCCACTTTCTCCTATGACAACGATGATGATGGTGATGACGACGATAGCCATTGATCATTTCCCTCTCTCTTTAGTTTTCCCTTCACTCAAGAACTCGACCTTCCTTTCTTGTAGATCTATAGTTTACAGTTAGGATAAATGGAGAAACAGAAATGAGTCACTCCACCGAGTTGGAATTCTAATGCTTTTCAATAGTAATAGCTATTCATTGATTTTAGTAATGTCAATTTATTTTCAAATATCTATTTTGTGTTCCTGATAAAGTAAATATTATAATTTTTATTCTGTATAGATTAGGATCATAATAAAATTTTTATTACGAAGAAGTAAATAAAGCATAAAAAAATTCCCTCAAAATAAATATCGCTAGATGATGATCATTATCACAATTAATTACCCTTCCATCACGCCCATTTTGTTTCCACTAGCAATCACTCGGTCGCATGATGTAAGCTGTCGGTTGTGGACTTTAGAGTTAAAGATACGGTTACGACCTGTGGGATCGTCTCAACCCTACATATCCACACCATAATTAATTCTGCTGTAGATTTGCGAGTGGAATCAAAATATGACGTTTGTTTACTGATTAAATTCGAAATTGTTATAAAAAAAAATTGTAAATACTAAGACTGTTTCAAATCTCTTATGAAAAAATCGAATACAAAAATCTTTCTATTATTTTATATATTTATCTTACTCGTAATAGGTATTAATTAATAAATTTTTATAGTTAATATTTACTTATCATACTTGTATTATTGTGAACTTTCTACCTTTATTAGATTATCACTAGCGCTGATATCTTTCACAAACTTCTGGAATCAAGAAACTCAATTTTGGTTTCTTAGGCGTTGGCAAAAGTTTCTTAAAATTCTTTCCGTGTTTATCAAATTTCTCGGACCCTATTCTTTTTCTTTATTAAAACCCTAGCAAATATAAGAGAATTTTAGTCGTTGATAAACGCAATTAGTAGATAAGCTTTTAATTTTTTAATAAACGTTTGTTAATATAAGTTTAATAAATAATATAAAAAATTTTAACAAATTGTTTTTAGAACCTCAAGATAAAGTGTAATTTTTTTTTTTATTTTTAGTTTTTTTTTTTTTTTGTTAGAGTTTTCAAAATGATGAAATGACATTCAAAGACCCGAGTTAGAGTCCTTGTTGCTGGGGATACTCCTGATAATTTTGTCATATAGCCGTTTCCCACGAGGCGAACTCTAATGATTCTAATTGCGTATGGTTTAGTCGACGGGGTCCCACTGTTAATGACAAGGTGGTCACTTTGATGTGAACGGTGGCCATTTTGACGTGAATGGGTAGTTATTGCAATTTAGACATATCATTATTGATTAACATTCACCAGGTGCTGCTGCTACCTGTTCGTCACGCTTAAAAAGAGATATCAACAATCTATAATTTATTTAAATATTAAAATTATAAAGAATTAGTATATGTGATTATTGTATTAGAGCGATTTTTATATTTATATCTGGGTTATTCTAAACTATGTACACATTTTCCAAGAAATTTGGACACGGAAACATTACTACCATTATAATAAAGTACAAAAGAAATAAATAAAATAATATTAATGTCTTTACATGAAACAATTAAAAACTAAAATAGTAAAATAACTAAAATAATTATAAATTAAACAAAATGAAAATTAATTATATTTTTTTATATATAATGAAAAATTAGTACGAAACTGAAATAGGTTCCATATGGACCACCAATCACAATGTATTGATTTTGGATAAAACAATTTTATTTATTAACTTTTTTAAGTTCTTAATTTTTTATGCAATCTCATCTACTAGAAACTATAAATTTTCGTTTGCATATAATGCTCCAAGGTTAAATTATTTCTATGATTGGATTAGTCAAAACCATATGCATAAACTATTCAATATACTACGGGAGAGTAACAGTAAATTAAAAAAAAAACACTTTTAAAATTCTATTTTTAGAGGGTGCATCCCATGCTCCTTGAGGCTTTTTGTTTTTTTTAAAGAATCAAACTCAAAAATATTATTGATGAGCATTAAAGTCCGGTAACTAAGATGGGATAGGGTTTTTCAATCCAGTGGTTGCTGCTCATTCCTAATTTACCGAGTTATGAACATTTTTGTTCTACTTCATAAGAAAATGTCTAATTCTCAGAGTTTATTTGCTTAATTTCAACGGGAATCCTCTCTTAAATGAACAGTTCATCTCTCGGTTTTAATCACTCGCTTTCATCACGGCCTTCGTGAACCTTCTGATTTCAAAGTCAGTCAGTATAATACCGTGCTACAGAGGGTCCTGCCATAATTGCAAGGACCACTTCGCCATTTCCATGTCTAACCTCTCTACATCTTGCACAGTAATTTATATTGCTTCATTTTACCCATAACAAATATCTATGAATATGTACCTATCATAGAAAATGAGATATCTCAAGCTTCTTAAGATAAACTATATAAAGATAATATGTATTTTGATTATTTGTAAAGAGATTATTTATATTTTATCTTTTAATAAAGAGTTGATTTATGTTTTTTAATTTTGTATTAATAATACATAATGATATGCATTGATATTCTACTTGCACTTAATTATTTTCTTTTTTTTTTAATTATTTTTTAGTTTTATCTTTTTTTTTTTCTTGTAACGCCCTATAACCCAAGATGAGTACAACCCGCCATATATCCTCACTAGGTAAAGACACGCAAAGCTTAGACATTACAAATCTTCAACATTAATACTCAAATATTCATAATGATTAATAAATCATTCTCCACATACAAAAGGTTAGAAAGAATATCTATCATAAAAAATATATTATAAATAGTCTCCTCAAATTGTTATAGTAGAAGTGTTTAACAACTTAAATACAATAGAAATCTCAAATCAATTTAACAAATCATCCAATATATGTCTTTTTCTTATTCTGAATATTAATCATCATAGTAGACATATTTTATGTTCTCCTTAGTATTTTGATCCATCTCTACAATGGTCTCATCATCTCTTATAACTTTTCTTATGGTTCCTGCAGCTAAAAAAAAATGGGTCTCACAAGGGAGGAGCTAATACCCAATACAATGTATACCTACACACACATATACATGCCATGCTAGAAACATCATTACATATATAATGCGACATAGTATTCATACACAATTTATTTTATTTCACAATCACTTAAATCAACACACTCATAATTATAAATATTATACAATTCTTCCACAAACATATATATAGATATATATATATGACAAAGGATACTCTCCTTTATCCATGAGTCTATTTTACACATAACAATGATACATATACAATAGTGGGTACTCCTTACTATCAATGAGTCAATGAGTCTTTTCACAACTTGCACAAACATCCTTCCACAATACACACAACATCCTTCCACATAACTTACAAGAGTCCTTCCATACTGAATAGTCCTAAATCTATTCGGATCATTTTGGTACACGACTCTACTAAGGATAATGTCACATACCATTCATCAAGGTGCTACCCTAAGAACACCGACTCTCACTTAGTTTCTTAGACCTAGTCAAATATAATCACATGCACAACCAGTCATATTTATTTATAATATCATTTAACCCATACACAACTCTAAGTTAGAATTCACAAGCAACAAACATGGTATACACATACCTCAATATCCAATAGTTGATCTCCTTACACTTCTATAGTTTCATAGTTCCTCAATACTCAAACTTATTCACATTCACAATTATATATCTTTAAAATTGCAAGTAAATGAAGTAAAATGAAATAGGAAGTGTTTTGAATCTACACAACCATGTAGGAGGTTATATAAAGGAACATAGGGCAGAACACGGCCGTGTTAGAGGCTATGTACCTTTTTGTATGTTTTTGTATTTTGACATGCCCAATTACATAGGCATGTTGGGTAATCGTGTACCTTTTGTGTGTTTTTGTATTTCAACACGGGCAGTTACATTGGTGTGTACCTGGCAATGTAGGTCATTGTTCATCACAAATTTCCCTTTTTCCAACTTTGTAGATTTTTCCCTGACCTACTTTGTAAGGAACTATGTCTAGTTGATCCATTTAATTTGCTAATTCTAATTTATTACAATGATGCATACACTTACTTGATTTAAATTGTAATTGAGGTCCTTGAATTGCTTGTTCCTACACCTTTCCATCTCACTTCTTGACCCAAATTATAACAATACATTGTTAGATTATCTTAGGGCTATGAATCCAAAGTCCTATACAAGTATTTTAGTTTTTGATTTCCTTACTAGTATGAGAATGTTGACTCCATTGCTCTCCTATTAAATTCCTAATAGATTGTTCTGCAGGTTCTCTAAGAGAGTTTCTAGATTTATGTTTAGGGTTTTATAGTTCAAATGGGGGAAAAGGATTACATTAGGTCAAACGAGGATTAAATACCTCAACCTTGAAATTTTATACCTTACTAGTATGCATATATGTATATATTAACCTTTGAGTATTTGCATTTTGTTTGCAATTTTTTAATATTTTTATATAAGGATATAATTTGTTAATATTACTATATTTAATTAATTATTTATTGATTAGTAGAATATTGACACCCATCATTATTTATTATTGACACAATTAGAAAAACACAATTCACCGTTTTGTTACAAAAAGAAAAAAGTATAGGTAACCTATTTATAAATTACCTAAAATTTAAGTTACTTTTTTGTAATTTACTCTTATAGTTATTATTTTTTTTTCTTTTACAATGTCAAAATCACTCTTAATTTTACATTTAGAGTTACGAGTTATTAAACTTAGATATAAAATTTAATCGAACTTTTTCTTATCAAATTTACTACCATACATCTTATTGTTTACACTTGTATTATTTGATCAATGATAGTTTAACACATGATATTTCTCAACTTTAAACTTAGATATAAAATTCAATAAGTAAAAGTTTGATTAAATATGATATTTAGCTTTAAATTTTAAGTATAGAAACATAAAAAAGTATACAATATTTAGGTAGGGACTTTTTTTTTTTTTTAATTTTTTGGGGATCAACAAGAGGTTGTCATTAGTCAAACAAAAAAATGTGACATGAATTGCTTTAAATTTTAAGTATAAAAACATAAAATAGCATGCAATATCTAGGTAGTGATTTTATTTTATTTTTAATCAACTGGGAATTGTCATTGGTCAAACAAAAAATATGGGAGACAAATATTATCTTAAAGTATTAGCTTCTTTAAGTCCACAATGCATGGTCAAATCTTTTAATAGTAAATTAACAATATTTGCCGGTGGAGTATGTAAAAGTAAATCTTGGCCCTATTGGGATTGACCCAATTGAGCTAGTGTATCTACCATAGAGTTGGGATGTTGACTTTGTTCAAACCCCTCAAAGAGAATCCTATGCAAAATCATAACATTAATCTAATTATTAAACATTACTACTATAGATTTGAGCTTAACTAAGAAGTTATGTGTTCATTTTTGGAATGATGGCAAAACTTTTTTTTTTTTTTTTTCATATATCAATAAAATTTCAATGTTCATATCAAACTTTTGAATAATAGTGATGAAATTTCACCTCAAGAGGAGACACATAAAATAAGAAAATGGTTGGTAGTTTGCTTACAAATGGACGATTGACTAGTAAAAAAAGATTAATCATACTTAGATTTCATCGCTTAGTTTGGGTTAAAATGAAACTCTAGTAGATTTTTGTTTCTGATGCTATAGTATAAATACAATGTAGGTTTTCTTCTCTCTCAATTACTTACTTCTTCTGAGAGTGTTTATTTATTTATTTTCTGCCCTCCTTTTGCATTTTAGCTAGCTAATGTGTGTTTTTCTTCACTTGTGAAAACATATATTAATTTAGATTTTACATAAGGTATGTATCATACTATTTCTCATGACAAATGTGTTCATTCGTTCATTTTTTTTTTTTCAAAAACGTTTTTGTTTTATATATATATATGTGTGTGTGTGAGTTAGTTGAATATTTGCTTGAAATACATATGGATGTAATAGTATGCAATGTTGTACATGTGATATTGGATTTTAGAATTTCATTTTTATTGGTTTGCTTCTTTTTATTTTTATTTTTTTGGCTAGATAATCCATTCTATGGTACAAATATGGTGCTTTCTATAAGGTTTGGTGCACAAAAGTTCTAGCCAAGTTTATGGATAATTTTTTTTATGATTCAAAAATTAGTAATTAATTTTTATATCATTTAGCAATATTACCCTTTTTTTCATAAACATTCAGTTTGTTTGGTAAATATTATATACTGAAGTTGTTCGATGATATATTGTATTCTTTGAATCTTTTTATTATTATTATTATTATTATTATTATGAAAATTTAATTTGTAAATAATTTTTTACTTATTTTCATTGAAATTTAAGTAATTTCTTATTGCTGCAACACTTGAAATTTTGGTTTATGTTGATAACCTTTTGGGCATGGACCCCCATAGTCAATCCGACTTGTCTAGGCTCTTATTCGAGCTCTATGTGCCCAAATTGACCTCTTGTAGATCGCTATAGTACAAAAGTGTCAAGGCCTAACTGAGTGCTACCAACCTTCTACTCGGATCACCTATATGTGCCTTGAAACTAGATAAGCATGAAAAGTTTGGGATAGATACGAAAAGGAGTCGATTAAAGATATACTTTTCATAAGATCTAGAAAGAATCTCGAGAATAAATGCACTTACCATATTTCAATTAGCCCTAACCCCTATGAATAGGAGTTAAGATTATTGGGTAAATGACTTTGAATTTTCTCGAATCTCTTACTGCTTTTACATAATTATCTACAAACGTTGTACTAACTTACATATTAGAGTGGCCACACTAGAGTAATCTTTGGCATCCTACATAACCTTCTTTTCCCTTTCTTGTAGGTGAATCAACCACTTGAAAATCTCAGCACAATAGTTTATTTTTGCTCACTTTTAGTTTATAATTCTTTTTTTTTTTTTAACTATGGATGGTTTGTGCATTTTTTCTAATTCTTTAGAATAATCAATATTTTAATTTTTTTTACTAATCTTCAAAAATTATAAATAATGGAAAAATAATTCATAGTTTAAGATGGAAAATCAATAATATTCGAATTTAAAAAAATTTAGTGAAATAATAAAATTTTTCCTACAAAAATTATTAGTTTTTGAATTATAAAGTACTTTTTAGATAAATAAATATTATTATGCAAAATTTATAATTTTTGGAAACTCTAATTTTTGATGGAATAATTGAAACTTTTTATTGGAAATTAGTATTTTTTTGGCCTTCTTAATATATTTGTAGAATTAAATTTCTTATGCAAAATTCGAATTATATGAAAATTAGTAACAATTGGATTTTTAATTTATTTGTACATAAATAATATTTTATGATGGTAAAATTAGTGATGTTTGGATTTCTTAATTTTTGGTGAAATCATTAAATTCTTATGTTTGAAAATTCATTATTTTCCTATTATTTAATAAACTTGTAGGTCATAGATATGATTTAATGATGAAAAATTCGTATTATGTGGAAAATGTAGTGATTAAACTCATGGTTCCAAAAGAAGGCATTCTTGATGATGAGGCTTAAATATTTGATGACAAAGTGGATAATTAGATATTGGAAGTCATGGTGACTAATAATGGTTATAAAGATGAAGATGAATAGATTATTATAATAATAGTGATGTGGTTATGAATATGTAAATTAGTCTATTTGAAGACACAAAACATGAGGTCTATTTAGGTGCGTTCAACAATTTAGCTCTAAAAGTTCTCATGACTACAAAAGAAGGCATTCTTGACGATGAGGCTTGAATATTTCATGACAAAATGGATACTTAGATATTGGGATTCATGGTGATTAATAATGGTGATCAACATGAAGACGAATAGATGATTATAAGGATAGTGATGTGGTTATGAATAGGTAAATTAGTCTGTTTGAAGACAAAAAATGTGAGATCTTTTTGGGTATTTTCAGTTTTCACTTTTGTCAGCTTTGACACAGATGATGAATCTTAAGATTGATGATTAGCAATCTATTATGAGCTTTAATAATTAGCTTACATTTTTTAATAGCTTGTTGCTAAATGGTGAACGATTTCCCCTATCCTACTACAAGGCACCCATTATGCTCAAGGTCATGGGGACAGGCATCAACTTACTTCATGTATGTAAGAATAATTACATGCTATTCAGGAAAGAGTTTTGGGACTTGGAAAAATTGTTCAGCTTTTATGGAGGCAAGGTGGTAGGTTTAGACTAAAAGAAGGAATAAGAGAGTCACAACAAAGATTTTGCTGCATTTTCCTCTAATTTTGTGACTCTAATAGATATTCATGTGTAACAAAATTGCATTGGAAATGAGATTGTATAAAGAAAACCATGTTATCAAGGAAGGAGTCTAGAAGCATCAATCTAACTTTAAACAATGGAATTTAGGAGAGTTATATGGAGGGAAGATTTGGTATTTTGATATTACTTACATTAACAATCTAGTCAATTATGAATGATTAGCTATCAAATCATGGAAATGTAAATTAGTCCTAAATGATCAAATTAAGAGATCATTTTTATTATGAAATGCTTTTGTAGGAAGAGTAAGGATTGATTACTTGAGTATTCAATTTTTCTTTATAGATTGTGACTTGAATTAGATCTATTTGTTTTTAATCTGTATGCATGCAACTCCCTTGATCCCAGAGGATATTTTCACTTTTTTTTTTTAATGTAAATTTTGATACAATCTCTTCTTCTCTTTATTTTTTATTTTATTTTATGACAAGTACAAATATCTAAATTTGCTATTTTTAGATACTATTTTAGATCTACTACCGATTCTAAGTAGTAGTAAAAAATTTGTATCTATTTGACAATTGGCTAAATCCTATGAAACCATTTCATTGAAGTTCATTGATGTCTTCTTTTTATAAAGCAAATCAACTTCTATTCTTAAATCATCACACCACTTTTAATTCTATTTTAACAAAAGATTTCCCTTTTATATGGAAAGGACTTGTATCAAGAATTATGATTTTACGTATGGACGGTGGATAATTGACATACAGTTCTAAGCCCTGGTGCATGACACTAGTCTTGGTGCATATGGGTTTAACCCTTTCAACAACTTAAGCATAATATATAATGTTTGATTGGTGATTCTATTCATATTTAATGTTTTGTCTAGAGATACATGAAGGAGTCGTATCTAATGTTGTCGCTCTTAACTTTAGGACCAAGATCGCTAGGAAAAGATAGCGATATGTACTTGGAGCCTCTTGTTAAAGAGTTGTAAGAATTATGGACTAATGATGTTGTGAGAACATTAGATGTCGTTGCTCGTTGATCATTTCATATAGATGCAGCTTTGTTATATGCAATCAATTATTTCTTGGCATATGGTAACATATCAAGATGGACTACAAACAGGTACAAGGCTCATCCTACATGTAATATACATGCTTTTAGTGGGCATGCCCATAGCGAGTTTCATTACATATGAACATTTAAATAGATTTGTTTTCTTTGGTCATCTAATCTGTAATGATTCTACTTTATTTTCTGCTTGTTAAACGCTATTTGATTTGTTGATTTGCTAGTTGTATTTAATTAGTATTTTGTAATATATACTCGAGTTTAACGTTTTATTTATATGTCTATCTCTTTTATGATTATGCAATTAAGACAATATTAATTATTATTATATTTATAAAAAAATATATTAATTTTAAATATTAATAATTTGAAATTAGCAATTGAATTAATTTTACATAGAAAAATAAAGCACAGTCCATTTCATTGTTAATCTTCTTAAACTTCTTACTCCTAGGATTATGTCAAGCAGATCAACGTGTTTCCACGCTTCTTCGCGTAGCCCGCGATCCACACTTCATGGTCGTCCCTGATTACTATCCTTGCAGGCTGCAGCTGCTTGGTTACTGTGGATTTGAACTTCCTCTCTTTTCTGTGCTTTGTTATCATCGAATGCTCCCCGAGCCCTACACAACATTTTAAAATGTGTTGGAGATGCGTATTAATTGAATTTAAGATTCCTTCTTACTTCCACCACTCGGAGGCCCAAAAAAAAAAAGAAAAAATAAATAAGAATGCATATAATTAATTAACTTTGCAGCTGGGACGGCTCTTGTGCAAAGGCTTGCCATGAAACGGATGAACAAACAATGTGGAAACTCCCTAGTTATAGATTTCCACTTGGCGCCCTCTATTTCGTATTTTGAAACGTAAATTTCAGTTCCTTAAATCAATAATGACAAAAAATGCATTAGTATTTTAATAAACAGATTCCAAATGGCACGTCTTCCACTTTTGAATTTTTAGTCCTTTGAGGGTCTCAAGAAAGCAGCGTTCCCTGGACATTAGAAGACTTTTAGCAATTAAGTCCATATTTATTCATTAAAAGTTTGGGCTTGAGTCCATGAATAGTTGTTATTATATATTCTCTTTTTTACTTGTACTTGTGTGTTGTAACGGGATAGTAAGGTGCTAGTTATAGTGGAACCCTCTACTAGACGTAGCTTTAGTTAACGGGTAAATCAGGATAAAATCTTGTGCCTTTATTTTTCTTCCTCTTTTAACTTTACTTTATTATTTTGTGTGCACCGGCCCTAACATCTGGTATTAGAGCGAGGTTTGAGATTAGGGTTTTCTTAGTAAAGAGAGATCCAGAAAGAAAAAAAAAAAATCAAATCTTGGGAAGATGTCGGCTGGTCAATCACGGATTGAAGTGGAGAAGTTCAGCGGAAAGAGTTTTGAGTTATGGAAGTTGAAGGTGGAGGCTCTACTCATGGACAAAGATATGTGGTATGTAATTGAAGAAGATAAACCTAAGCTAATTACTAAGTAGAAAGCGAAGGAGGAGGAGATTGCGATTGCATCCACTCAGCTGAAGGCGTGGATCAGAAGCGATCGGAAAGCATGAAGCCTAATTTGGCTATGCCTTGCTGATAATGTCTTGGTGAACGTGACCTCTAAGAAGACAGTGAAGGATCTTTGGATTAAATAGGGAAGCCTTTATCAGAGCAAATCGCTCGTGAACAGGTTGTTTCTGCAAAAGCGACTGTACAACCTTCAGATGAGTGAAGGTGATTCTTTTTCTGCACACTTAAACAATTTTAATACTATTTGTGAGCAGCTTGCATCTATTGATGTTAATCTGGATGAGGAGGATAAAGCATGTACTTTGTTGTGTTTGTTACCTAATTCATGGGAACATATAATTTTTTTTATTGGCATTGGTGTTAGTGCGTTGTCATTTAAGAATGTCATATTTGCTTTATTGTTTGAGGATATGAGAAGATGATGTGCCTTAAAAATCCAAAGCACATGAACACCAATACAAATGCATGCACAACCAAATTCCTCAATCAAAATGGCATATCAAAATCACTTCAAATTGGAATCTAATTCATGAGTTTGTACACTAAATTGATATATGGAACAAACAATTGTATCAATACCAATAGAACACAATGGAAAAGAATTAGAATTCAATCTCAAATTGACTTGATTCAAATATGAAAATAAGAACCCTAATTTATGTGTATATGGATAAGTAACCAACAAATTGTACCTAAATATTACTCACTAAACACAATTTATAAATCAACAAGAGATAATTGATATTACTCACAATCACTCTAGTTGGTTCTCGCTACAATTTCACAAATGAAATTGATAAGAGATCAATTGCAATAGAAGGAAACCCCCTTACGGCAACAAGTGTATTTTTAACAAAATATTAAAAAGCTTCCTAAAATCTTAGTTAGCAAGTATTTATACTTGCTCTAATTAGGGTAAAAATGTTCAAAAAATTACACATATGCCACTAAGTGGTTGGTTTTAAAACAAAAAACAAATTACAAGTTCCAAAAATGAACAAAAATGGTTGGTTCAATAATGACAATTACAAGTGTAGAAGTTGGTCTTCAAGTGGCCGATTCTTCAAGTTAGTTAAACAATTTGTGGGCTGTTGGATGAGACTCCAAAAATGTCCTGCAAGTTGATCATTAGTGCATGTTGTTTGGCCATCCCGTAAAACCGATCATTGTACTTGCTATAGTGCAAAACCAAACATTATTAGATAAAAAGTGGACATATGTGGATGTTTTGGATCATACATCCAAATCAAGTTCGCCTACTGCTAGAACTGCAAGGTAGATTCCCATTAGAAGAGTAGGTTCTAATAATGCAACGAATGATGCTCTTCATAAGAGGAAGGAATAGTGAACAATCTAAATCCAGATTTGTTAGTAGGAATAAGTCTAAAGGAAGATTTAAAAGTCGTGATTGATCCAAAATAAAGTGTTGGAAATGTGGAAAAACTGGACACTTAAAGAAGGATTGTAGAAGCAAAAGTGTGGGTCTAGAGAAGCGAGATGATGCATCATCGTCTAGTACAAAGAAAGATGATGACAGTAACGTGGGAGACATGTCTCTCATTTGCAACTTATCTTAGGTTGACTACAGTGTGTGGATAATTGATATTGGAATGTATTTCACATGAAGCCTCATAAAGATTGGTTTTGTTGTTATGAACTATGTCAAGGAGGTACAGTGCAAATGGGAGATGATTCGATGCTTGATATTGTTGGTTGTAGAAAGGTGAAGTTGAAGATGAAGAATGGCATAGTCAAGAATCTTCTCGATGTGATGCATATTCCTAGTCTTACTAGGAATCTTATTTTTGTTGGAACTATGGTAGATGCTGGTATTACTTTCATCAGTGATAAGTATTCATGTAAGCTAACTTGTTGATTTATGGTGATTACTAGAGGCGAACGATGTGGAAAGCTGTAGAAATTGCTAGGAAGTACAGTGATTAGTGGTGAGAGTTATATGATAGAGCAAGTGAAAGAAGATTTTGCAATGTTATGGCATCAGAGATTAGGTCATATCAGTGAGAAAGGATTAATGACCCTTACTTCAAAGAAGATGGTAGATGGAACTCCAAGTTGTTCAATGGGTTTTGGATTATGTAAATATTGTCTACATAGAAAACATAATCGGGTATCTTTTGAATCCATAGGAGGGATAGTAAAAGGGATTCTTGATTTAATCCACAGTGACGTTTTTGGTCCTTCACCTGTTGCATCGTTTGGAAAATCAAGGTATTATGTTTCCTTACCGATGATTATTCCAGGTATGTGTGGATATATATCTTGTAGAAAAAGGATGATGTGTTAGAAAAGTTTCGTGCATTTAAAGCTTTTGTAGAAAATCAATTTGATAGAAATATTAAAGTGTTGCGAACTGACAATGGAGGAGAATTCTATTAAGAGAAATTTGATCAATTCTGTGCAACCAGTAGCATAGCAAGGTAGGAAACCACACCATATTCACCTCAGTAGAATGGGGTGCCTTGAGACTTAATCAATCCCTTATGGAGAAAGCAGGGAGTATGTTAAGTGGTGCAAACTTAGCAACTGAATTTTGGGTAAAAGTAGTGGCTACTGCATGTTATCTAAAGAACTGGTCTCCCACATCAGCTTTGAGGGATCGGACACCATTTGAGGCACTATTCAAGAAGAAGCCAAATATATCCTATGTTAGTGTATTTGGCTGTGAAGTGTATGTGCATGTGCTTAAAGAAAAGAAGAATAAGCTTGAAAGCAAGTCAGAAAAGTGCATCTTCATTGGGTATAAAGATGGTATTAAAGGGTATAAGCTATGGAATCCTGATACTAAATGCATCATTTACAGCAAAGATATGGTATTCAAAGAATCTACAATAAATCAGATTGTTTCAAAAGCTTCTGAAGAACCACAGATGGTTTAGTTAGATGTTGATTTATAGGGAAAGACAGAGGCTACACAAGTTGAAACAGAAAATTCAGATTCTGAAATTGATGAGCTTGATGTAGAGGATGATATTGTAGATTCTGATACTGATTTTAATGTTGAAGCTCCACTTGAATCGGGCTTAAGGAGGTCTATACGGCAAAGAAGACCACCTGAGTGATAGGAATCAAAATCCGACAAGACCTATCATTAGGGCAAAAACTAAAGGAATTCGAATTTTGGCGACGAGGCCCATTTTGAGCAGATCGACCCCAGAATTATTTATATATTAACCTCTTTTCTATTATTCTTGTATTGTGTTTTCCAACAGGCACACTTATCATATTTTATAGGTCAATGGACAAACTCCATCAGATTCAGCTTGTGGGTTATCTATGGACCGACCTGAACCGCCGATGAGTTGGGCCGAAGGATCCTATAGAAGACCGACATCTTGAAGACCATTTCTTTTATATATTTATTGTTTTATGAACTATTTTGGTTGTATTTTGGTTTTGGGACACTTTTATTTCCTTGTAATTTTCATTTAGGGTTAGCCACCTTAAAAGTGGCAAACTTGTAATTTTGAGCACTTTTTAACCTTAGGAGTAGTAAGTATAAATACTTGCTTAAGAGAGGGTTTGGAGGCTAATTTTTGCAGATTATATACTTAATCTTCACGTGAGAATTAGGGTTCCTAATTTTTATTAGACTCTTATCAATTTCAATCCCAAGAGTTGAAATTGTGGTGAGTGCAACACCATGAAATTGTGAGTTATATCAATTTCATTTTGTTGTGATTTCTTTTTTTCTCTAGTGTGTCATATCTAGGGTTGAATTGAAATAGTTCTTGGATAGATTTGCTTCTAATTGTTTTCGAATTCTTGTGTTTATTTAAGGTCCCTTGCAATTGAATTCGAATCATCATTGAGAATTCCCTTGAAAACGTGTTTTTCACTATTGGAAAGGAGTCCTTGGAATTGAGGTTTTCTTTTGAATTTTTGGATTATTTTTCGTGGGATTATATGTGATTAGGGTGTTATTAGAAGAGATTATCATTGTGGTATTACAATTATATCTTTGAGCATTTGGAATTCATTACATCTACTAGGGTTCACGTGAATTTTGCCCTTGTGGATCCGGTTTTACCTTGACTGGAGATTGTTTTTTCTTAAGTCTTTTAATTGTGCTTCTAAGTGGAATTAGGCACATCATCTTTTTGGTATCAGAGCTATATCATATTTGGATTTAATATTGAACACATCATTTTTGTCAAATTGGTTCAAAAGCATTGAGATTTGACGCTAATGTTCATGAGATTGAAGCTAGTTTGAATGAGATTGTTTTATTGTCTTTCAATCTTGGTTTTTGTGTGCTTAAACTTGGTTTTAGGAACATCATCTTTTTGGTATTAGAGCACATGTTGAGAGAAGGGAATTGGTTTTATTTGATTTCGTGGAGTTAATCATCCATTAGGGTTAATTTAGTGAAAACCGCAATTATGTTGATTGTTATGGTTATGAGCTTGTGAAATTGCCTTGACTTGGAGTTTATTTTGCTGTTTGTTGGAGTTGATTGGGAAGGTTGTTGCATCATTTTGTGATTACTAATTTACGTGGAATGGCAAAAGTATAAAGTGTTGTTTACTTCAACAATTTTTTGGAACTTGCAAAACTTACCAAAATCCTTGCCGTGGCTTGTTGAGTCGTGGAGGAGGATGTGTAGTTTGTTGTTTTGATTTCCATTGTGTAATTCTGAATTGGTGGACTACAATTTACAGATTGCATTGAGTTTTGATTAGTAAGGAATTATTTGAATTCAAACACATGCAATTAAGTTGTGGGACTTAATGAGTGCTATTGAATTCATTACTTACCAATTGAAGGAGGCTTGCAATTAGTGAAGTGGTTTGAATTTCAAATTGAAGTTGCTGCCTATTTTGTTGTGAGTTGCGGTTAGAACTTGTGGGGAGTGAAGTATATTTTGTTATTATTTCCGTCGAAATGGAGTGTATTTGTTGTTGTAGCCATTTGTTATCATTGCCGTGGAAGTGAAGTGCAATTTGTTGTTGTTGCCGTGGGTGTTGTGGTGAAGTGAGTGCACCGTGATTGAGGTGTGTGTGGTGGTGCAAATTTGTGGAGTTTTGTGTAGTGTAAGGTGAGGCACATTGTGGTTATTTGAAGTGTGAAATCAAGGCAAGAAAAGGAAGGTTGAGTAGTGGAATTTAAAATTCAAACAAGTCATTAAAGTGTGAAAGTAATTGAATTAATTACTTAAACACTAGTAGTTGAATTTAATTCTATCTGCTTGAAAGTAATTGTGTATGTACTTCATTTATTTAACTTTACTTGAAGTACCAAGAATTATTTCATTGTGCTTCAATTATTTCACTTAACTTTACTTGAAGTAACAATAAGCATTTCTTGTATTGGTTGATTGTGAGCACCATGGGTGTGTAGGGGTGTGTAAGGGTGTGCTGTTGTGGTGTGGTGAAGTGTATTGAGGTTGTTGAAATTAGTAAGCAAAAATGTCATGTGAGTTGTATTTGTCTACTAACATATTACATTGGGACTTGAGTTCCTTTCAAACCATTGATGAGGGACAAAGAGAAAACTTGTTCCATACTTCTTGTAGGGTACAAGGAAACTTGTGCGCAATTATTATTGATGGTGGTAGTTATACTAATGTTGTAGCTGCATCATTAGTATCGAAGTTGAAACTTGAAACTATCCTACATCCCAAACCCTATACATTACATTGGTTGAATGATCAGGATAGTCTTTCTGTAACCCAAAGGGCTAGGGTACCCTTCAGTATAGGAGACAAGTACTATGATGAGCTTGAATGTGATATTCTTCCTCTTTGTGCATCCCATATATTACTTGGTAGACCATGGTTGAATGACAGGATGGTATTACATGATGGGCATAGAAATACTTATATGTTTAAAAAGGATGGTAAACGTATCTTATTGAACCCTATGTCACCATCAGAGGTCCAAGAGATGCAAAGACAAATAAAACAACCATCACAGGTTCGTGAGGATCATAGCCACATGATCAAACCTTCAGAGAACCAAACTGTGCAGACTTAGGCATGCTAACCTTCAAAGGTTCTTGAGGGCTCTAGTGACACGAACCAACCCTTAGAGCATAAAATTTGTCAGACACTGATGTGCCAACCTTCAGAGGATCTTGTTGATCATAGTTAGACGAGCGGACCACCAGAGAGCCAAACCGTTTAGAGACAGTTATGTTTACCTTCAGAGGTTTCAGAGGGTAATGAGTAGTTGGGCCAACCATTAGAAGACCATGAGGATCAACGACATATAGATGAGTTAGAAAAGGAGGATACAATATCAGTAAAATGGGTTGAGATAGGGGACACCTCAGTGGATAATCGGTCATTATTTTTGTTGTAGATGAGATACATCCTAGAAATGGAGGAGAGAAGACAATCACCACTTGTAGTATTTCAGATATTAGAATTCTGCAGAGATACTTCTCTAGATGGACTGTTAGGAGAAAACAAAGTCTCCATTGCATTTGACCTGCCAGATTTGAGGACAAATCTT
This sequence comes from Laguncularia racemosa, assembly GCA_037954665.1. Taxonomy (NCBI): domain Eukaryota; kingdom Viridiplantae; phylum Streptophyta; class Magnoliopsida; order Myrtales; family Combretaceae; genus Laguncularia; species Laguncularia racemosa. The sequence continues at coordinate 14,161,090 of JBBMOL010000002.1, read as the reverse complement.
TTTGAGGCTCGAGGAGATGATAGGAATCAAAATTCGACAAGACCTATCATTAGGGCAAAAACTAAAGGAATTCGAATTTTGGCGACGGGGGCCCATTTTGAGCCGATCAACCCCGGAATTATTTATAGATTAACCTCTTTTCCATTATTCTTGTATTTTGTTTTCCAACAGGCACACTTATCATATTTTATAGGTCAATGGACAAACTCCCTTAGACTCAACTTATGGGTTATCTATGGACCTACCTGAACCGGCGATGAGTTGGGCCAAAGGATCCTATAGAAGACCGGCATCTTGAAGACCATTTCTTTTATATATTTATTGTTTTATGAACTATTTTGGTTGTATTTTGGTTTTGGGACACTTTTATTTCCTTATAATTTTCATTTAGGGTTAGCCACCTTAAAAGTGGCAAACTTGTAATTTTGAGCACTTTTTAACCCTAAGAGTAGCAAGTATAAATACTTGCTTAAGAGAGGGTTTGGAGGCTAATTTTTGTAGATTATATAGTTTATCTTCACGTGAGAATTAGGGTTCCTAATTGTCATTAAACTCTTATCAATTTCAACCCCAAGAGTTGAAATTGTGGCGAGTGTAACACCTTGAAATTGTGAGTTATATCAATTTCATTTTGTTGTGATTTCTTTTCTTCTCTAGTGTGTCATATCTAGGGTTGAATTGAAATAGTTCTTGGACATATTTGCTTCTAATTGTATTCGAATTCTTGTGTTTATTTAAGGTCCATTGCAATTGAATTCGAATCATCATTAAGAATTCCCTTGAAAACGTCTTTTTCACTATTGGAAAGGAGTCCTTGGAATTGAGGTTTTCTTTTGAATTTTTGGATTATTTTCATGGGATTATATGTGATTAGGGTGTTATTAGAAGAGATTATCATTGTGGTATTACAATTATATCTTTGAGCATTTGGAATTCATTACATCTACTAGGGTTCACGTAAATTTTACCTTTGTGGATCCGGTTTTACCTTGACTTGAGATTGTTTTTTCTTAATTCTTTTAATTGTGCTTCTAAGTGGAATTAGGCACATCACTGAGAGGTATAATTTATTTACTAGTAATGAAGATTATGCTTTGACTATTATAGGTGATGATCCAAATAATGTTAAGGAAGTAAGAAGTGTTGAAAATGCAAAATAGTGGGAGAAAGCCATGATAGATGAGATGGACTCATCAGGTAAAAACAGAATGTGGAATTTAGTAAAATTACCTATAGATTGGAGGCAATTGGTTGTAAGTGGGTATTTAAGAAGAAGATATCCGCAGATGGTGATATAAAATGATATAAAGCTCATCTAGTTATGAAGGGATATTTGCAGATGGAAGGAGTAAATTATGGTGAGATTTTTTTCTCTAGTTCCTAAATTAAATTCTATAAGACTTGTTTTATCTATAGCATTTGCATACAATCTATAGGTATAGCAGCTTGATATAAAAACAGCTTTCCTACATGGTGACTTGAAGGAGGATATTTACATGAAGCAACTAGATGGGTTTGTGGTTAAGGGAAAAGAAGATTTCGTTTGTAAACTAAACAAGTCTTTATATGGCCTAAAGCAATCTCCATGAATGTGGTATCAGAAGTTTGACTCCTATGCCTTAAAGCTTGGTTGTGTTCGCTGTGATGCTGATCATTGTGTTTTTATGAAAAGGTTAGATGATGATTTTGTTATTTTAACCTTATATGTTGAAGATATGCTGCTAGTTGGGAATAGTAGGATTATGATTAGTACTGTAAAGGGACTGTTAGGAAAAGAGTTTGAAATGAAAGACTTAAGCTCAACAAACTTCATCTTGGGCATGCAAATAAAAAGAAAGCTAGAGAATGGAAAGTTGTAGTTAAGTTAGAAGAAATATGTTGAAGATCTATTGAAAAAATTCAATATGATAGATTGTAAGCCAGTAAAGACTCTTATGTCCACAAGTTCTAAGTTATCAGCGTCCCAATGTCCCAAGACTGAAGAGGAAATCAAAGGAATGGCAACAATTCCATATGCAAGCGCAGTGGGGAGCTTGATATATGCCATGGTATGTACTTATCCAAAATTTGCTCAAGTAATGGGAGTATTGAGCAAATATATTTCCAATCTAGGAAAGGAGCATTAGATAGTTGCAACGAGGGTGCTTCGTTATCTTCGTGGTACATCTGATTTTGAGTTATGTTATGAAGGCATGAAAAGCTCAAATAAACAGCAAGCATTAGAACTAAAGTGCTTTGTTGATGCTGATTAGGGAGGTGACATTGATAGTAGAAGGTTGACTAGCGGTTATGTTATTTCCTTATTCAGCGGAGTTGTAAGTTGGATGAGTAAGAGACAGAGCATGGTTGCTTTATCTAGTACTGAAGCAGAATACATGGCTCTTACTTATGCTGCTAAGGAAGTGATCTGGATAAGCAGATTGTGTAAAGAGCTTAGTTTTACACAAGGAGGAGTGAAGATTGGATGTGATAGCCAAAGTGCTATATTTTTTGCTAAACATCCTGGTTTTCATGCAAGAACAAAGCATATTGATATACAATATCACTTCATTCGAGAGAAAGTAGAACATAAAGTTATAGTATTGGAAAAAGTTTACACATAGGTGAATAGTGTAGATTTTTTTACCAAGGTAGTGAATGTAGAAAAGTTTGAATGGTGTACAATTGTGTTGGGTTTAAAAAAGCATATGAAGTATTCACTAAGTAGGAGATTGTTAGGGTGTGGCTCATAATCCCCTATGTTAAGCAGGTAGGGGTCTCAAAGGAGTAGTGACCCTTGGACACTAGAGAGCTTTTAGCAATTAAGCTCATATTTGTTCATTAAAAGTTTAGGCTTGGACTCATGAATAGCTGTTACTATATATTCTCTTTTTTCACTTGTAATTGGGTGATGTAATGAGAGAGTGAAGTGCTAATTATAGTGGAATCCTTTGCTGGACGTAGTCCTAGTTACCAGGTGCACTAGGATAAAATCTTATGCCTTTATTTTTCTTCCTCTTTTAACCTTACTTCATTATTTTGTATGTGTCGACCCTAACACTTACCCTATTAGTTTTTCGACTTTATAAATTAAGTAGAAAATTGAAGTTAACTTGATTTAATGAAATCTTTTTTTTTTTTTAGCCATGATTTAATGAAAGATTTATTTTTAAATTAATGTAAAAAATGCATAAAAATAGTGTATCTTTCCAAGAAATTTGGAAATAGTGTGGCACTCTAATTAATATCTTGAATTATACTTGTGTATTCTGAAACCCTTTCCCTTTGTTCCCAAAAGCAAATGCTGTGTTTTTCACCTTATGACACTTCGTGTAGATCCATGCTTTTGAATGAAAATTAATGTCATAAGAAATCCTAATTTTTTTTATTTGAGTTCAAACCTTTCTAAATGTATACTTAAGTTTTAAATCTTTCTTAATTTTTTTAGTTGAGTTTTCTAGATGTGAAGCTTTATACAATGTTGTCACATTGATTGCGTCCAGTATCATGCTATTTATGACCTCAAAGGAGTCAAACATAAATGGCACTTGTAAAAAAGACTTAGAGGGAAAAGGCTAGGAGGAGGAGCAAGTAGTCTCGGACTATCTTAAACACACTTATGACAAGTGAGGGAGTTATTGAGCATTAACCTCATTGTTCTTGATTAAGTGTTGACTCATTCTTGATTTGAGCTTTGCTTTGATCTTTGAGAATAGAGGTTCATTGGATTGCATTGTTTCTCTAATCTTTAAAGCTTTTGAAGTTCCCAAATGAGAAGACATGATTGAGTATTTATAGAATTTTGAATCAAAAGGCATTCATCATATCACATTAATGATTGAATCAAATGACATGAGTTTGCAATGGGCTCAGGGATAACAACTTTCCTTATTAAGCATAAGATTGCTCAAGAAAGGTTGAGAATGGATGAATAGGTTCAATGGTCCCTATTCCAAAGCCATAAATTAAACTCTTCCTAAGTTATCTCAATTATTAATTGGACCCTATAGACCCTGTTGTTTAACCTAAGGAGTTAATCTTGAATATGTAATGGGCCTAACACAATATCTTAATATTACAAATTCACCCCTTTACAAGTTTTAACCATATTTAAAGGTGCATTCAAATACTAAATATTTTTATTAAGTCTTAAGAAGCTCTATTGAAAAAATAATAATTATAGTCATTTGATTTTTCTGAAAACTTTTAGTACATAAGTACACATTTTCGAGGTTTAATATTCAATTGAATAATCAAAATAATTTGGGACTTATTTGTACTCTTGAAAAGGTTTATAATTCAATAAACAAAATCCAAAATGGCATAAGAATTCTTGTAACATTTTCTATATTCAAAACCATCACCAATCTCTAAATTCACTAGTTAAGATTTTTGAACCTATGAAGGGCTCTAAATAAGTGTTTTGAATTTTATTTGAGGTTCTTATGAATCTTTCTCTCCAATCCTAAAATGTTACTGTATAGAAAACGATAATGTAGAAAAGCAATGCTTGTGTTGTGTTCTAAGAATGCTATACTTAAAGAGTATTTTGCTATATATATATATACTAGGAAAAATGCAAAAGAAGGGTCTGTATTTTGTGTACTTTTTGCAAAAAAGAAAGGGCTTGAATTTTTTTTAACTATATAGTTAAGAACCTGTATTTATAAGATACTCTCATTTTAGGACTTCTATTTATCTACTGTTAATGGAATCTAACTTGGTATAGTGGAGACCCTAAAATGAGTATAACTTATATATATAAGCCCTTTAATGCATGGTTAAAAAATTTAGGCCTATTTTTGCAAAATTGCACAAATTTAGACCCTTCTCTGCATTTTTCCAAACAAGCCATAATTAGATAGTAACATTTAGACTATATTTATAACAATCAATTAAAATACATTACAAGAATATTGATTGTGATGATTTTTAAAATTAAATTATTATTTCAGTAGTAATGTATATACTTTAAAGCATAACGCATACATAATGCAGGATAAATTATGAATATATACCAATTCATAATTAGATCAATAAACTTTATCTTTAGGTTTTGATAATTATTTTTGAGGCAATAATAAATAAAAAAAATCTTAATCAATCTAATAATTGATAGATATTGTGGTTAACATTTGTAAAAGTTGCATCTGCCAATAAGGTAATTAAATATTGAATTTAATAATATGTATTGCTAGGAATTTGGTTAAGTAATGATAAACATTAAAAATGGCAAAAAAATAAAACGTAAAAAATATTACTAAAAATGAAAAATAAAATATTACTTCTCATATATACATATATATATGGATGCCATTGAAATATGAGGATTGGTTGTCTCTAATGTGTGTTTTAGTGAGGTTAAAAAATTAAAATTATGTGTGAAAAACCCTAAAATTCTAAATATGGTTAATGAAATTAAGAAGGAAGATTTTGAGTTAATTAAGAAAGGGTTTACAAAATTTAAGGCCATTTTTTTCCCCAAAATGACCATTATACAAATGAACTCAATTTATCAATAATAGCTCTAAAAGTCTAGTGACCTTAAAATAAAATTCCATGATCCTAAGTAAGTGAATAAAATCATTAAAAAACTATTTGAAGTCAATTAGCAAAAAAAAAGTTAGAGGTTGGAGAATAACTTTGCAAAATAGCCATTTTGCCCCTAAACTTGATTTTGTGTAATTGAAGTTAGCTAACATCACTAAAACAACTTAATTAAAGTTATTGGTAGTCCTTTTAAATTATTGGGAGTGGTTTCTTAAAATGTGAAGACAATTTATTAAAAATGACAATTTTTGCTCTTGAAATTTGTTTGATAAAAAATGGACTCAAAATTTCATAAAACCCTTAAATATAGCTCTAAGGAAACAATTAGACAAATAAAATTAATTAAAAATATCTTGAGACAATTAGAGAGGAAAAAATTTAATTTGGAAGTCAATTGGGTAAACTGATCAAAATACCTCTAAGCTTAACTTATGGAGGTGTAACTAAGGAAACTAAATTCCAAGGACAATTTAGTAATGAAAAAAAAAAAACACTAATGTGCAATTGGAGTAAGTGCAAGAAATTAAAGCAAAAATAATACCAAAACAAGCTAAATCAAGATGACACATGTCACCATAAGCTACAACTTACTAACCTTTATAGACCCATTTATCCTTATCCTTAAACCTTACTATAAAAAACCATTTTAGGATAGAAAAACAACAAGCCTAATTTCATTTATTTAGAAAACTCTCTAAGATAAATGCTCTAAAAGACCTATTAAGCCTATTATGCTCCTTAGACCTTTTCATATCCATTAAATCATATACTAATCTAATTGTTTTATTATAAGATTTTAGTCAAGAATCAAGTGGGATTTCAAGCTAAGAGGGGGCATCTTACATGTGATTTAAGTGTAAAGGTAAGTAAGAAAATTACTTGATTCAAGTGGATTTTAGTTTGTAAATTATAATTTTAAGTCATGTATGATGTTTATTGAGAAGAAAATTAATTGGGAGTTTGGAAAAAATATCATTTTGTAAGTGGGTAAGGATGGTTTGGAAAGAATTTGGGTATTTCTTGGATCTCCAAGAACATAAGTTTAAAATCTTATTTATGTTGATGATTTAGGATAGCTGTAAGTGATTGAACTTGAAGATTTAATCATTTCTTAAATGTTGAGGATGTATTGGAATGTACTTTTGTTGTTGCCACCTATATGGTAGATTCTTGAGTGTCATTTGATGATTTAAGAATTAATCCATGATTTAATATGTTTTATGTGTTGTGGGTATTGGATTGAATAATAGAAATGAAGGGTGATGCATGATAATGGAAGACATGTAATGGGTTGTTAGATGTAATTGCAACCTCCAGTATGAAGATGGAATTGAGGCTTATAATTACTTCCTAAATTTGATTTAAATGCTAGGTGATGATAAATTGATGATTGGAGGATGAACATGTGATGTATGGAATGATTTTGATGATTAATTAGTAGATATAACATGAGGAATGTTGGAATTTGATTGTATAACTAAATTAGTGGATGAATTAGTTGATTTAATTGTTATGTTATGAGTTTCCAGCATGCTAATATGTTCTTAGAGTAAAAAATTTGAAGAAAATTAAAGTTACTTAATAAATATTATGTTTGGTGAAGTTTAGGGATGAATTGGGTTAAATTAGAAGAATGTAAGAACTTGAAATTTTGATTTCTTGCATGGTTTTTGGTGAATGTTTAATTTTGGAAAAATATGATGTATTATATTTATTTTGTGTAAATTTGATGGAATTATCATTTAATTATAAATAGAAGTTGGATTGGATGTAAAATGAAATCTAGAAGTGAAAATGTGTAGAAATTGGACTAGTTGAATGGATGGAAACAAGTTAGGGCATGCTTTATTTTCATTGCCCTATTCGGTAGTAATTTTGGTTTGAAAATGAAAAATAAATTATGTATTAGACACTAAGAAAGAGTAGGAGCAAGTGGGTTTTCTTTTTTTAGTGATTTGAACTTAAATTGAATAAATGAGAGGTTCCTAAAGTTGAAAATTCGTAATTAAGTTTGGTTTGATAGTTCAAGGAGCCTGAATTCAACAAATTAAGTTTTTTTTTTTATGTTAAAATAAGTAGTAGAAGTGGTAAGAAAACAATTGCTTTGGTTTTACCTAATTTGGGCTTAAATTGAGTTAGTTATGACCTTTTAAAGTTAAGATCTTAACTTGTGATGAATTAAATTTAAATTAGATAATGGTTTAGTTAAATTGGGTCAAGGTTAACTCAACTCCATGTCGACCTAACCAAAAAAAGGCTCAAGGACCACCCACTTACTTGCCACTTGGATGGCCTATGTAATTAAATATAATTTTCTTAAATGGGCTTAATTAACTAAAGTATTATAATTTGGTTAAAATAGAAATTAACACGATAATATAGAAATAAAAGCTCATGGGCCAAAAATTCTAATTCCAAAATGTAATTAGGCCTATTTCTTCTTAAGGCTCATGCCTTAAATGAGCTTAACACAACAAGCAACTCAATTGGTTCTCAACTCAATTTGAAGCCCAAATCAAATTAACTAATTATAATAAACTAGACATAGGCCTAATAGAATAGAGTAGGCTTACATGACTAAAATAAAACCCAAATATTCTTAGAACCCAAAACCTACTTGATCCTATTAATCTTTAGGGCCTACACCCAAAATAGGACCTAGTGAATAAATCAAATTGAAACTGGCTTTCAACCTTACAAGGCTCTAAATCAAAGGACTTAAAATAAAATTGAAATTAGACTTAATAATCAGTTGAGCTTAAAACATAAGAAATAAGAATAATTAAACACAATGGGTCAAGATTAATTAAAATAGGTAGAAGTAATATGATTGAACTTAAAATGGACTTAATAATTATAACTAAACTTAATTAAAGGACTAGTGGACCTAATTCCAATCATAATTGGGCCTATTATTCTTAAGGGCCTAAAAATCCTAATTAGGCTTTAAACATAGTCAGATTTAAAATTCAAATAACTTATTAAGTTAAAATGAACAATCCCTAAAGGATTCGAGCCACAATTAATTAAAAGCTAACCAAGCCTACATAACCTTGATTGGGCTCATAACTAGTATAGGCCTTCAGTACTTTAAACCAACCTTAGAATATAATTAAGTCACTTGGAATAGTCAATCGACTTATAATTTTCTCTTCGATGTATAAAACTAACTCATTTGACTCAATTTGAACTTGAATTGCGATTCGAGGTACATTGACCTTTTAGGTATGTCGTAACTTCCTTGTTGCGTGTTAAGATAGAAAAATTAACTAGACTAACAATCAACTTGAATAAGTAATTGCTTGCTACTTGTGCATGATTACTTAAGCTAGTAAGTGACAAAATCTTAGATTGGGATTATGGCTACAGTCACATACCTTAAAATAACATGATAGTTAGGCACTTAGGCCACTAAGGGTAGCTTGGTGGGTAGCTAAAAAGTAAAAAGACATTGGATAATTGACACTATAAATGGAAAGAAGGTATATTGAGATTCATTCGAGGTTTTGGGTTTCAACGGGCGATATAATATAACTAAACTATGATAAGTGAGGATCGTGTAACGGTAGGTTCACTTAAACGAAGCTACGTAGGTACACAGTTTTTAGTGACATAGAGTTTGGCTGTTTTTCTCAATCCTTGATGTCCGTTGTGGTGGAATTAAACCCTTTGTCCCCTATTTTGATATTTTCAGTCATGAGTACTCCAATGCTAGATGTATACATAAATAGTTAATTAAATTAAATGACTGTGATGAGGATTATCTAGCACCTAAGAGGATAGAACCAAAAACCTAAGATCCATTGCAAGGAATTGGAGGCCTAATGACTCGAGCTAAAGCAAAGAGGATGAATGATGCCCTATAAGGACTAATCATGGACCTACAAGCCAAGGAATCAAATTACATGAAGGGAAAACATTAAATATTGAAATTACAATACACTTTCTTTTCACAAAAAGAAACCCCCTTCTTGTTCTTTGCAAAAGAACTCTCCTTTGGAGTTCTTCATCTGAATTACTAGAGGAAATCCCTTAATTGATAACTTAGGTTTTAATCAACATGTGTGATTAGGGTCTAGTTTCGTTCTACTTATTCAAGATGATCCTCAAGGAATTGATTCAAATAGCATATGTCAAGTTCTAGGTTTAATGTACCTAGGGTTCACGTATCATTTGGTATCAAAGCTTCCACTTCTTGAATCAAGTAATCTCTATCCTTTTTTTTATTTGCTTATTGTTTAATTCCATACTTCTTGTTCATACCTTAAATTCAATAAAAAAAAATTGGTCGTAAGAACAAATGGGGATTAACAACACACAAGTCTAGCTTAGTCATTGCAAATTAATTGTGATCCAATTCTTATTCCTTCTTTGATGAATACGAAAAAAAAAAAATCAAATCACAAATTCGGTTGTGGAAGAAATCTAAGTACCAAAATCACAAAAGAAAAAAAAAATTGGCAAGTTACAATTCAATTGCTATAATAGACTTTCTGATTCCAACTGCAACACATATCTTGTTCTTTCTAAATTGTGCATCCAAATTACATTCCATAATTCTTGATAGATTCGGTGCAAATTTGTTTGTCCTTTGAATTGCGTGATAGAGAATTGTCTTGATTTGTTTATGAAATTAATAGTAAGGGCTTGTCATATCTATTGGAATTTACATCTATTCTCAATTTTACCATGACTTGAAATCGAAGGTGATCATTAGGTGTTGACTTAGTGATTGTGTTAAGGAGTTTTCCAATTCGAGTTCCTAGTAATGGATTGTAAGAGCAGGTTGTGAGGACATATTTGCGAGAGATATACACAAGTGGATTTGAGAGTATTACTACTTGAGAGCAATATACGAATGAATTATGAGGAACGATTTACTGAATAGTGGAAGTCTAAATTACATCCAAGGGGCGATGGACCTTTCCAAGCAGTGGAGCGAATAAATGACAATGCATACAAGATAGATTTGCCAAGCCACTATGGTAATGTAAGTGCCACCTTTAATGTTTCTGATCTTACTCTTTATGATGTAGGTGATTCGAGGATGAATCTTTTCGAGGAAGGAGGAAATGATGAGGATCATCTAGCACCTAAGAGGATTGAACTGAAATCCTAAGATCCATTGTAAGGAATTGGAGGCCCAATGACCTAAGCTAGAGCAAAGAGGATGAATGATGCCCTATAAAGACAAATCATGGACCTATAAGCCAAGGAATCAAATTACATGAAGGGAGAACATTGAATATTGAAATTACAATACACTTTCTTTTCATGAAAAGAAACCCCCTTCTTGTTCTTTGCAAAAGAACTCTCCTTTGGAATTCTTCATTTGAATTACTAGAGGAAATCCCTTAATTGATAACTTAGGTTTTAGTCAATAGGTGTGATTGGGGTCTAATTCTATACTACTTATTCAAGATGATCCTTGGGGAATTGATTCAAATAGTGTACGTCAGGTTTTAGGTTTAATATACCTAGGGTTCGTGCATTAGACCATTTGTTACACTAGTTGTGGGTTTGCTTGACATGAGTAAATGTTTTTGTGTTATGCACTCCCCTTTTTCATTTTCAAGTGAGGATATTTTTTATTTGTTTTATATTTTGATGGTATATGGCATCGAAGAGGAGTATTGGGATGAGATCATACATTTAGATTATATTGTTTGTGATTATGATTGACTTCTATTTTATTTTCGAAAGTATACTTCGATATTTTAGTTTTATACTTAGACTACTTTAAAAGCTACCTATGACTTTATGGCCTGTTTTAGTTTATTTATATTTTGTGGACACAGTAGGCCTTAGGACTTAGACTATCTTTTTTTTTATTATTATTATTATCACATGTTTTCATTACAAATAAACTATCAAATGTTTTAAAAAATCTAATATTTCACCAAAATGTTTTCAAACTCTAATTAATGATTCAAAGGTTCTAAAATTAGTTTAGAAACCCACTTAGTAATGGCATCCTTATGCATTCTACTTAAGTAGCATATGTGGCAAACTATTGATGTCATAAAGAATTAAGAGCGTGATAATGTGAAATAAAATTTAATCAAAATAATATTTTTATATGTATACACACTAATTATATAATGTTATATATATAAAACGAGTAAATAATAATAATTTTTTACATGTTGTGTGGTTTTGCAAAAAAAAAAACAAAACAAGGGGTATGAACGTTTTAATCATGCATTTAAGGATCTATATTTATAAGATATGTTTATTTTAGGGTCTTCATCCATATCATATCAATTTTTATTAACAATGGATGGACAAAAACTCTAAAATAAGAGTATCTTATAAATGTAGGCCTTTAAAATTATACTAAAAAATTTCAAATACTTTGTTTCGTAAGAAGTGTGCAAATACGAGTCCTTCCTTTATATTTTTTTCCTATATATAATATTTGATGTGAATTAAATACAAATAAATTGTTTAGCACAACTTTTTTCCATAGCTGAATTCTAATTCTATAACCACACAATTAGCATAACTCAACCGACCATTTTTTTACGCACTTAGATAGGGTGGCCATTGATAGACAAAAGTAAGAAAAGAAAACTCAATTGCCATAGTAGCATAAAATATAAAGTGGTCTATAATGGTGGAATTCCATACAGGAACATGTACTCTGCTAAACTACTATACATTGTTTGATAAGTCCCTTGGCATATATAATATAAGCACATGCATCAGTTTTGCATCAGGAATGATGCGCGCATTGATTCAACAGTCTTGACTTAGGGGGGCAGTCTGGTCCCTAATTCTAATTTTTTTTTCTCGGTTCATTAAAGCATGAAGAAGACCAAGAATATCATTTGTCCACTCCAAAATGAGTTTTCGTTTTCCTCACAAAAAGGAAGAAAGGGACACAGTGTGTTTGAGCTAATGGGCTACAATAATATATACATTGCGTTTAGCTATATCTGATGTTGACACTTACGTGCATGCGTAAAGTACGACACACTTCTTCTCAAAATTTTTCCTACAAAGTCATGATACACAGAATTGAACAGAGCATGTGTTCAGTTTATTACTGGCTCTAGAGTAGGAATTCCATTCATCTTGATCTGTGTCCAATCGGTCTTCCGTGTGATCAAATATGCCGGTCAAGCTGTATTAGAAAACGTTGCTCCACTTGTTCGGTCTTTTTTTTGTTTTTATTTATATAAAAAAAGATTTTCAAAATTGATTGCCCTTAAAAATTTACTAGATTGTCACTGACTTTGACAGGACAACCTCTACAAGTGACATTAAAGTTAAACTCGGTTTTTTTCTTTACCGATGAGAACATAGCTAATGGTAAAAAATCATATATATTTTTATTGTCAAATGCTTAAAATCTTATTAGTTTTCAAAAATTAAAAGCCATAAAATAATATTAAGAAAAACTAGGATTCGACGCCCTCCAAAATTAAACGAGATTGTAATATTTTCCTTGTGTCGCGAAAACACACCGGCAATCATAAAATGAGTGACAGGTAGAAGATGTACGATTGGGTAAAAAGAAAAAAAAGGTTAATAGGAGATTCTATTTAGGACAATTAAATAGGCGAACGAAAATGAAGTGTAATTATATTGCTGCAAATTTGACTCTGGCATTGTGGTTACTGGTTTTGGCACGCATTTGTTGAAAATGTATGACAATATGAAACGCATGCCAATGTCGGTGTCATTGGGTGACAGCTTCCTCAACGCGTGTGGTCAATATGCTGAGATGCGAGAAATAAGTCAGTTTACCGTTTGTGGGCAAATGTTTGCTTAAAAAGGGATACCTGTAAAAATATTTTATGAAATATAGTTTCTAAATCGTAGCTTCAAGTTACGATTTTATTGATCATCATTTAAATAGTAAAATACAAAGAAATCACAAGTTTTAAATGTAATTTAGAAATCGCATATTCAAGCTATAATTTCTAAATCATATGTTGTATTTATAATTTTCTTATTTTACTTTCCTTTCCTAGCCTACAATTTGGTCTTTGTACACACAGCTCACGATACAAAGTGTTCCATGTGCATATCCCAAGGCTACTATAAAAGTTATTTTATCAAATTCAATGTCTACTTAGTGAAAAAATAACAATACAAGGAGTATAGAAAAGTACAATACATGAAGTACAACATGGTAAACCAAACTTTGACACCAACTTCCAAAACCAAACTTGAAAACCAACTTACAAAACCAAACACCCACACAAACATATGAAACGAAACTCCAAAACATAGGTATTAACTTATATCTCTATTCCAATAGTAATGTACTATAAGTATAAAATGTCTCTAAATTTAGGTATGACATTATGAATATAAATAAAACAACTCTGATTGCAGTAATGAAATCCCATAAATGCAAATGTTAAGTAAATGTTTCAATTGCAAAAGTACTAACTATAATGTAATTACATGTACATATAGGTATGACAACAAACAATATATCCAATCCCTCCTCCAATGACACTTTTGATACTAGTGTGAGATAGGCTACTCCATATAGGAAATATAGTACCCATTACATCCTTGTGGTTGACTATGCATAGAATGGCAAATCCTCCTAGACAATATGCCATGAATCTACTTGTGTAATGGTCTCTCCTATGGTACATGTAGGTGGATCCTAAAGCTTTTGTAGAGTAGGCAGAGTGAGTGTAATAGTAGGAGGTAGATTGATATCTGGCATCAAATATCATGTAGAAGTCAATGGAATTGAGGATCAATAGTGGACTATATAGTGAAATGTAAGGAGGATGACTAGGCAATTGGGGAGTGCTCTACTGGCCAATGCATCTTAAAGAGGATAAGGTGATTGATCAAGTGGTAGATCTCAATGATGACCCCTACAATGGCTTGAGCCTTTCCTCTTGTGTCCTCTATGAGGTACAAAATCCCAGGCTCCATGACCATGGAGAATATGCTACCCAGCAGCTATAATAGCTAGTACATCATGTAAAGTACCGACTAACTCAACATGATTGAATATATTAGCCTGCAATGAAGATAAATTAAACTTCTTTAACATGTTAGTTATTATAGAGAGATAAATAGTCATATAGATGATAAATCTTACTGATGCTTCTAACATTGCTCTAATGTGTTCAATGTAACGCTTGGTGATGTTGTGGTACCATGCATAATACTTAGGATAGATCGAATTCGCCAAAGTATCATCGTACTCCAACTAGAAGATTTTAGATTACCTTTCTTGCCACTAGCATATTTAAGTGTGATGTTGCCTAGGCTAATGCTTGTTGGTCTTACCTCTAAGATCAATCCTATGCAGTGATGGTAAGGTGTTGCATAGATTTGGGATCCTCTAAATACCACCGAATTGATGGATGACTCAATTTGGAAAGTGCCACTCGACAATGTGAAAAAAATAAGTGGCACATAAGGAAGCTAAACATCCTTACCTAGTTTATAATACTAGAGCAATGCATTAAGGATGTCAACACTGTAAGGCATCCACTCAATTTACAAAGAACAATTTTTAGTAAGTATTTATAGCATTCACACAATCAAGTTAATTTAGAATGTAAATTTGGCATACCTGATATGTGTCTACTTATTTAGGACATCCCTATATTAGCTAACAACATGTGTGGGAAAGCACTATTGTGTCAAACTAAACGTGACAACGAAGAACTAATGGGCTATGCTGAGGCATCTACATTTGGCAATGGATCAAGGCAATATGTGAAAGCCTGTCCCATGCTCAAACCTAAAGGAGTATTGCTGCACCTCCTATTTCTCGAGTAGCAACATCTGAAGCTTAGCATAGATATCTATATAACCATGCTAAGCATGCTAACCCCCAATTGTAACCTCCAATAGCTCCAAGGACCTGTAAAAGAGACATGGACATTAGGTAACAAGGTTGGATGATGCACTTAGGAAAATGATCCTACCCATCAACTTAAGAAGATATGCTTGATAGAATCACATGATGGTGTCTGGATCAGCACCAAGAGTAAATGCCTGAAAAGCACCACGTAACCATGAAATTTTTAATGTCCATTAGAGATGTATCATGGACTAAGCCTCACTCTATGGAGGTGCTCGCATTCATCTACCCAACTTAAACTCGTGGCCCTAGTGATTGCATGGCCATCTACTAGCAATCACATGTCATATATGTGAAAAGTGTGTGTTCCAACCTCCAATGCTCAACCAAAGCTATGATAAGGTACCAATCTAACTGTACAAAAGCTATCTATGAGATACCCTAAAACCCTACTTGACTATTAGTATGGAAGGATATGTAGGTCCAACGGGATCCTCTCCTACTCTTAGTGCAATGAAACCCCTCATCTCTGATAGACTAGCCATGTCATATCTTAACAAAATGAACAAAAGTTGATGTCAAGTAAGTAAATGTCTTGCAATTGAAGTTTGCATAGTTAATAGGTATACCTTTCATATACTTAGCCAGCCCAAATAGTTAATAGGACCCAAATCCATCTACATAAGAAATAACAAAGAATTACATCATTTAATAAGTTAATAGTATGCAATGAAACAACAATTGTAAGAAGTAAATAATAAATGTAGGGAAACTTTATCAATAAAACAATTTCAAATCCTATATAATATCTCGTGGACCTTTTGTCCCCCTTCGTTCGGGGTAGCTTCTTGGATTGTGCCCTTCTTTCCTACAAAATCCATAACTAATCTTGTTGGTTGCCTCTTTAAGGTCCATTTTAATGTGGTACTACTTTGATCATGGCCTATCTTTTTGCCGGGTAATCCCTACATCCAAGGCATAGTGCAGGGGAAGACTTGTTTGATTGTGGTTGACACAGGCAGTTGCACTAATGTTGCTTAGCAAGCTGGTTACAAGTTGGTTTACAGGTAGAGCAACATCCAAGACCTTATGCACTTCATTGGTTGAGTCCACAGGAAGCTGTTCATGTATACAAATAGGTTCATGTTCCACTAATTATTGGTGATTATACTGACGAGATTGTTTATGATGTAGTTCCCATGGAAGCCACACACTTGATTCTTGGAAGACCTTAGTAGTATGACCTCAGAGCTAAGTATGATGGATACACCAATGGTATACCATTAAGCAATAGGACAAAGCATACAAGCTTCTTCCTATGAGTCCAATTGAGGTACAACAAACAAGGTTGATTTGCCTTAAGAAGCCTAAGGGAAAGAGGAGTCTGTTTATGTGGTTCTAGCAGGATGGACAATACAGATTCGAGGTCGAATCTTTTTTAACATAGAGGGAATGATACGATTCCAAGAGCTAAGATACGAGCACTAAAGAAATCAAAGTCAATCCGAGCTATAGGTGGTAGTATGGGGTCTAAAAAAAGAGGACATAAACGTCGGGAGGATCCAAGGCGAAGTTCGGCCAGCCTTAAGCCGGCCTGAATAAAGGCCAGCCAATTAACTTCAAGGCCACTAGCCTTGGTGCCGGCTTATATGTAGGCCACCGGCCTTGGTGCCAGCTTACATGTAGGCCGCCGACCTTATATGGCCTTGCACTATTTTTATTAATATGTCCTTAGGTTACTTTTAGGATGATATAAATAGTCGTCTTTAGGGTTTTTTTTTTCAAGAGAATGTTATTTTTGTTGAATAGATAAACACTTTGAATGTGTGTGAATCTCCTTGGAGAGTTCTTGAATATTGAGAATTTGATTTCACTTTATTCTAGTTGTTCTTATTAAATTCTTGGTTCCCATAGAATTTGTAGTGAACATCATTATTGAATTCTTGGAATTCTTTAACCTTAGTGATTGATTTATAGAACGTGGTCTCTATCGTTCTATGATTTGATTGCGAATTAGTTTAATTTTATCAATCTTGGTATCTATAGATTTGTAATTTTATCCATATTCTCTTTTTATTTCGTTAGTACCAATATGAAAACCCTAAAAATATTCAGGATTCTATTGTTATTGACGATTTCATTTGCGTTGAAGGATTGCGTATCATTTGATTTCAGAGCAATTCATATCATTTGGTATCAGAGCATTCAAATCTATCACATTCGCAACGGATCCTTGATTGTAAATCTAAAAATGTCCCGTGTCCATCAATTAGTGTAGGACATATTGGCATCCCATGGAGAATTATTATTGTACTTTTAAGATTATTTCTCAAATACTTATTAGATGAAAAGAAATGACATAAAATACGAGTGATTTAGATCATTATCCAAATCGAGTTCTGAAAGTGTCAATGGAGCTGGAAATTTTCCCATCACGGATTCAAAAACACTTACATGTTTTGGAAGGGAGGGTCTCAAATAGTATTAATACCTATGTCTCCATCAGAGGTACACAGTTTCCAAGAGCAAATCAGGACTATTTATGTTTCTTGTAATAGTTGGGCAAACAGGGCTATAAAGGCATCCGGATTTAGTCTAAGAAATGATCCACTAGATTTGAGGGCAAATCTTTCAGAGGCCCTATGAGATGATGGGAATCTACCTTGCGATCCCGATAGTTAGGGAACCTGATTTAGATGTATGATCTAAATTGCTCACATGTATCCATTTCCTTATCTAATAATGTTGAATTATATTATAGCAAGTACAATGATAAGTTTTTACAGGATGCCAAATAATCTACACTATTGATTAAATTGGGAACACCATCAGACTCACATCTAATGGCCCACAATGAACTCAATTGACTTGAAGAACTATTTCTTTGAAGACCATCTTTGTATTTGTTATTTTATCTTGGAACCGATCACTTTGTAATCATTTTTGGGACATTTTGATTTGCTTGTATTTGGATTGAATTAGAACTAGCCACATTAGTAGCATAGGGCATAATCTTTTGACATTTTAACCCTAATTAGAGTAAGTATAAATACTTGCTAAATAGGGTTTGTAAGGGATTTTTTTGAACAATATTTTTCAAACTTGAAACCGTGAGGGACTCCTCCTTTTCACATGAAACTCTTATCATTTCTTCAAAGAAGTGTGGGGAGTGGGATTTGATCTTGTTGTGTGTGATATCAACAACATCAAATCTATCGTAATTCCCAACTAGTGAGTAATATCTACTGAGGAATTAGTTTTTCATTTTTGTTATTTCATTCACGCAATTTTTAAGGTTACAATTCAATTTTGATTTCATACCCTTTTGGTTGTGCATTGTGTAATTGAATTCAGAAATTGCAATTGTGTAATTGTAATTCTCAATTGTTAATTGTGTGGAAGTCATTTGACATTTAGGGGTTTTGGAGTTTATTGAATTCACGCCTCATTTGTAGACTTGGTTTTGATTGGATTGCTTCAATTTGTTGTGTGTATGTGCTTTGGTCATTTGAGCACATCAATGTATCCATGTTAAGGAAGTGTATACTTGACCTAGATTAGATAGTGGCTTTGGAACCACTGAATGTACAGCCAAATTTGACATCTTTAGAAAGGCCAATCAGAATTCTAAGCACTAAGGAATGGGTATTAAGACAAAAAACAAACCCTTATATTAAAGTGCAATGGACGAACTAAATAGAAAGGAAAGTGATGTGTGAACTAGAAATAGAAATGAGGAAGAAGTCTCCAAAACTCTTCTAGAATCAAGTACTTTCAAGGAAAAAGTTTTTATAAGAGGGGGAGAATGTAATACTTGAAAATTTTATTAATTTATCTTAGTATATATGTTGTCACAATGAGCCGAGGCTAAAGACGTAAAAATGTATTTAAATAAGGGGCGAATGGGTCTTTTACATGAAGGATATAAGTACTTAAATTAATCTAGAAAACCTAATTTGCCATTGTAAACAGTGAAACAAAGACTAGAGGATAGATGCTCTCTACGAGAACCTTAAAGCAACTAAAGGGAATTTACTGACACTCGATCCGGTGGTACTAGAATAGGATTGATGAAGAAACGTTAAGAACAAAAGAATTCCTAGATCAAGAAATTGATATGCAAGAAGTTAATGTAAGTATGCAAATCTATGTAATTTAATTGTAATTACATGTTTTAAAGATGTAATCGAGCATAGGAATAGAGAGAATTGGGTTTAGGAGAAATGGAATGAAGGATTAGGGGTTTGTGAAGATCACCGAAGATAACACGGCCTACTAACATGGTCATGTTTCGACCGTGTTGAATTCAAAAGTTACACTGAGAGATACACATCCTTCCAACACTTCTATGCTTCGACCATGTTAAGTTAAGGGTAACATGACCTCCTAATATGGTCGTGCTTAAGATCGTGTTGAGTGTGAAGGTTATACCAAGAAATACACGGCCTCTTAACGTGGTCGTGTTTCGACCGTGTTGAGTCAAGGATAACATGGCCTCCTAACACAATCATGTTTTGATCATGTTGAAATAAGAAGAACACGACCTCCCAACACAGTCGTGCTCCAACTATGTTGAAGCCAAACTTTACACTGAAAGATACAGGACCCTTAACATGGTCATGCTCTAGCTTGTGTTGAGCAATACGGACCCCAACATGGTCGTGTTGAATAAAGTATAACTTAATTATATGTTTATTTAACTTCAAATTAAACTAATTTCCACATAACCTAGATAACTGGTAAGGCCTTAGAGAAATTAAATAAATAGGATTAAGAAAGTTAAGAATTAATATTGATCTTAGATTAAGTACTAAGAAGAGCTTATAGATTTGTATAGATTTCAATTTAGATTAAGTCTAAGACCGAGAAGTGCTTAAGGTTAGGATTCAAGGTACGTGTAACTTGCGTGTTGATTTGTATTTGTTTAAGTTAGTCTGTATAGAACTTGATTTAATTGATGAATTGGTTTAAGTGTTTAAGTTGTATGGTGTATGCGTTTGGCTTGACCTAGGGGCCCGTAGTGGCAAATCCCTAGAGAGCACACCAATGATTGTTATGTGACGCTGTCCCTAGTGGAGTTGTGCTTGCTCATGTTTGTTTATGCATGTGTGTTTATGTTATATGTATTGGGTATTAACTCATTATTCGAGGAATATTTTTAAATGCAAGTATTGAGGGAGATGATAACCTAAAAAATAATTTAGGTTTAGGTGTATCACAGAGAGAGGAAGATGGAGATTATCATTACTATTATGATGATTAGGATTTGGAGAATTATGTTATTTGACTATAATAGACATTTTCTTTTGAAAAATGTTATTTTAGTGTTCAAAGACTTCCGCTGCGTTAGATATTTGATATGATTTATAAAATTATGTGAATTTTTTTGGATGTATGAAATGCTTTCATATAGGAGTTACAGGTTAAAATGTATCAGAGTTGATTCAGAGTTTTAAAGTGTTTTTGTAGGATAAGAACGCATCGTGGACAGTAGTACGGCCTGGGTTTTCGGGGCGTTACATAAAATATCTCCTCATTAAGATCAAAGTTAACATATGACAATCTTATTACAACTCTATTCATTTTTCAGTAATAACCATTATATTATAGCTTATTTCATTCAACAAGTAGATGAGCGGTTAGAGAAAAAAGGAAGAAGAATATGCTAATCTCTTAAATAAAAGAAAAGTAACATTTTACTAAATTGCATAATGAGCATATTAATTGCCATAATCTTGTATTAAATCAATAAATTGGAATCAATGAATTATTTTAATTTGAGCAAGAGCTTTTCGAAATTACTGTAATTAATAATATATTGATCGGGTGATATACCCATGGTACACATGTTGCGATACTGGTGTCTGGTTAAGTGAATGTTTTTGAAATAACTCTAGAGCGTAAGGAGTAGGAGGAGGATGACGTACATTCCTCCCGTCAGCTGTTTCCTCTCTAGGCGTTGTTGTATGCATGAGCTTGCTCGCGTTTTCATGAATACACACATCTAGTTCTTATCTGTCACAGTAAGATCATAATATGCGTAGGTTTCAGATATTTGAAATTAACAAGAGAATAAATATTCACCGGGGGAAAAAAAAAAAAAAAAGAAGCAAACAAGAGAGTAGAAGATAAATTGTTTGGCTGAGAAGTTCAACTATTGGGTGTGAAAGAGGTTTGAAGTCCATGCATATGGGCATGGAGATCGATCGTTCTGGGTCAGTACAACTTGCTGCATAATTAAAGCTCCTGCATCCAAAAGGCACCAGCAGGAGCCCCTTTTTTTGTTTCTTCTTTTTTCAATCGGTTTGGTTTGGGATTAGGTGCAAAGTTCACGGTTTGATGCTGGTAGCCAAATTGAGCCATACCGTATTGTGTAGATCTGTTTGATTCAGGTCCAAATCGGTAATTATCATTAAAAGTGGGGATATTATTATTCCATCGAATCATGAATCGAATTTTTTTTTTTTTAATTTTTAACATGTTCATGGTTCTACATAAGGTTTAAATCCATGATTTAATTCGAATGCACTAACTAAATCATACTAAATAATTCGGATCAAATTATTTAACTGAACCATCTATACCCTTATTATCTATTTCTCAACCTATTCATTTTTCTCATGAGTTGTATGCAGAATACTTGAAGTTTGAACGGATTAAATATAATTATGAACACATATAGAGCCAAAATATTGATTATTAAAAATTAGATCCTGGTTATGTTAAATTATTTTAACGCATGTATTTGTCTTTCAACAATATAATTTTATTACCTAATAAAATCAGTAGCTTGATGTAGGACAGTGAAAAAGAAAATTATAAAGGAAGTGAGAAAATTGCGGAAACGCAGAAATTAATTGGAAAATTTAATCTAGATAATAATTATATTGAAAATGCTAAGAAATCATTAAGAATAAAATATTTTTTATGAAAAGAAATAAAAAAACTCGAAGAAAGATATCTCCAATAGTGTCATCCAACAAATCGAGTTTGTTACGGTTTCACAAATTTCTTAATGACCTAACATTGACAAGTTTTTGAAGGAATTATACCAAGGAAGGGTAGTATGTCATCACATTGCACTTAAGTTTATGATTTTTTTTTTTTGGCTAAACACTTGAGTTTATGATTAAAATCATACACCTTCAAAGATAGGAAAATGCATCACTCCAATTTCTAGGAGAGTAATTTTTTATTTATAAAAGCTCTGTTAAAACTCTTAATAATGAAGAATATTTATATAAATAAGATAAATATAAGGAAAAATATATTAAAATAGTATCTTTTTTTTTAAATA
Source organism: Laguncularia racemosa (assembly GCA_037954665.1). Lineage (NCBI taxonomy): Eukaryota > Viridiplantae > Streptophyta > Magnoliopsida > Myrtales > Combretaceae > Laguncularia > Laguncularia racemosa. The sequence goes on along the minus strand of JBBMOL010000002.1, from coordinate 14,138,471 downwards.
GTAAAATAGCATATTAAAAAAAATTATTCGAAAAATAGATAGTAAAAACACAAATGAGATCTATGCCTTTAGTATAGTATAATTTACACTAAAGGCGCGGATTGTGTCAATGTCTTTAAGCAATACCTTCAATATAATTTGTACTGAAGGTATAGACATAGTTTGTGCTTTTAGTGCTAATTCTTTTTTATTATTGAATTTTTTAATAAAAAGTCATGTAAAGAAAATTAAAATTTCTTAAATTAATTTAAAAAAATAAAAGCTTACATAAAGAATAAAAAAATCATAAATTTCAAAATTATAAATATTGATTTAAAATTTATTAAAAAAATTGCACCACTTTATTCTTTATCTTATAATATAAAAAAAATAAAAAAATTGAGTCTATTATGTTATAACTTTATCTCTTTCTTTTGTTTTTTAATTAATCGGGTAACTAGTAGCTCATGAAAACATAACAATTTGATCCTTATAAAATATCAAACTGCAACATGTTTGGTCTAAGCTATAGTAGACTCAAATTAATCCTTTTCTTATATATTATAAGTTTCGTAACATCACATGAATAGAAAGTTATGATCCTTCAAAGTTGGAAAAATAAATCGCATTAGCATCATTTTTTTTCTTCTTTATTTCATATGTTATAAGATAAAGCATAAATGTGTATGAATTTTTTTGTTATTTTTATTTAATCTTTTAATTTTTTTTAAACAAAAAAAATTAATTTGAGAAATTTTAATTTTCTTTACATGATTCTTTGTAAAAAATAAAAATTAGTGTCTATACCTTCGCAACCTATTTTTAGAATAATTTTTCTAGATATGTTATTTCGCAAACTTTTAATAAAAATAACACTATTTTAGTTGAAAGCCCTTAAATACAAGCCTTATGAATTTGATTGGGTCCACTCTAATAAAGAAAATCACAAAAATGAAACTAAAAGATTCACTATTTAAAAAAGATTATTAAATTATAAAAATAAGACTGATATATAATGAAACAAAAGATAATAACAACATTATATTCAATTTAGATGAGATAAGACATTAGCTTTTTGATGATAGGAAGATTATTATAATTGATTTTTAAAAGCTTGTAATTTGCAAGTATTTATAAAAAGATAATTGATTGCATATATCATAAATAATTGTGCTATGAGACATTCTTTTGAACGTATAGAGAGATAAATTCAATTTATGAGCTTTTAGTCCAATATTTAAATGGATTTGACTCTTTAGTATAAAATGACATGACCCAAAGAGTCATACCTATAACATTAGGATAATTAAGGGAAATTTGGCATGATAAGTTTATAGTAAAGCTAGTTGGATCAATTGATCTAATTTCAACTTTTTTCAATAAGGCTTGCATACTAAAATAGTCTTCAATAGGTTTGGTTTCAAAAGAACCCATGTGAGGATCCATTAAGAAGGATGCATTTTGACCATTAATTACTATCATTATCTAATGAATGAGATTACCGGTTAAGATCTATCTATACCCCAAGTCACTCTCATTTAGAGGGGGAGAATTTGGCACAAACACCATCGCGCTACTAGAATTTTGACTCAAGGGATCAAACAAGTTGTTAGAAAAGAACACAATCTTGTTTCATCATTGGTAGTGGAGTTTGATGCCATTTAACTTTTCCACCTATGATAAGTGTGTTTTAGCTTATTGAAATTGCCAACTCCTTCTTCCTACTGCTTCTTCTCTTGATCATTTCTCATATACCATTTCATATCACTTCTTTTTAGGCCACATATAGTGTGTTTACATGTAGCACATATGTTATTTTTGCATTCAAATCTTTATAACTATGGGACATAATTTTTTTTTTTTTTTTTAAAAAAAAATCCAATGAAACCTCACTTTTGATAACTATATGAACCCAGTGCTTACTCTTTTTATTTTTACTCCCACCATCTTAATATGCTAATGATTGGATTGTCTCTTATCATATAATATAGGATGGAAATTCATTGTTAAAAGCTGATGCGCCTAAGTAAATTATACAATCAAATACTAAGTATTTAAAATTAATGATAATTCTGCTTCCAGAAACGGGTAAACCAGATGGACCTATCTCTCCTTACATTTAATCTGTTTGTTAGTGCCGTGTTTGAAAGGGATCCAACCACAGCCGTAAAACCAGGCCACAAGTTCATATTTAATGGAATCTCTGCACAATGAATTATACCTTATGCAATTATTCCGACATTTATTTATTTCTTTTTCAGTTGTCTTTTCCTTTTGTGTATTTTATTTGTCATCCTAATGTAGAATTTTTACCGATTAGAGTCTTGGATTTCACCTTGCGATTGTGTAGAAACTTTTTCTAGATTAATGTCACCCATACTTATTTAAGAAATGTTTTATTTTCAAATTAGATTTTTATTTCTTTCAATTTATTTATTTATATAAAATATTTATATTTAAATTGCACGAAATCATCCGGGGGGGGGTGGGTGGTGTGGGGTGTGGGGGTGGAAGGAAATCGTCAAGCGACATATCGACCAGTTTTGAGATATACAAATATCAATGGATGTAACATTTATCAAAATGAAGAGAATAGTTACGGCCAATCGTTAGAATAAATCATTACTTAGCTACCTTAAAAAGATTGGATGATAGTATTTTTAAAAAGAAATTTTCAAAAAACAACCAGATGGTAGAAAACTAATTAATAAATTATTCAACAATCTAAATTGAAAACATATTTTTAAGTTACCATCACAAAATTTATGTTAGTACCTAGAAGTGGACAAAAAAAATGATGAACCACAAATCAAACTAGACCAAACTGAATCAAACAGTAAATTAGGTTCAAATTGTCTTTTAGGTTAAAAAATTACAAGCCAAATCAAATTGCTTTTTTTTTTTAGGCTAAAAAAAATTACAAACTGAATCAAGCAATTTTAAACCAAACTGAGCCATGAAAATTAAAAAAAAAGAGGTAAAAATCTAAAGAATGTATAACTAAAAATGATGATATTATGTTATCTATTTAATTCATTTTCTTATTTAATTTTTATCAATTAACTCAGTACTTTTTTATTTTGTATTTTTACTTTTTAATCAATATATAAATCATAATTATCGTAAAAGGAATAATAAAATGATTTTAAATATATCAAATAAGTATTAAATATAGTAAGTATTATAAAAAATGATAATAAATTAAATATTTTTATATCAATTACAATTTTTTAATGACTTATTAATTTATACATAAAAAAGTTAATAATACATATAAAATCGATTCAAATTGTGAACTAAATCAAATAACTATTTTAGATTCAAAAAAATTACAATCAAAATCACATGGTTTGATTCGATTTTTTTTTTAAAAAAGACAAACCATAATAAATAATTTAATTCCATTTAAAAAATGAATCATATCAAATCAAACCTTAACCATTCTTATTAGTACCGTCCCCATCGGTTCCACTGAATCTATTAAGAGTGGTAATCATGTCATATGATGATGCCATCTAACTCCCACGACTTGCAGGCAATTAAATGCACATGGAAAGCGACATTTTATGACAGGACTCAACAACCACCACCCAACAACCTTTGCTAGTATCTGCATAATACGATTGCAAGCTTTAACACGACCAGGAAGCTGATAAAATATATAATATAGAAAATATGATTGGAGTACGAATACATAACATCGTAATATAAACAAATTATTTTCCACTTATATTTAATTTTATGTGTGAAAAAAAGTTGGGTGGTTTAAATAACTACTCCCTATAATAAGCAATCCTTCTACTGATTTTCTAGTAAGTAGGATATATTTTTGGATTTATAGCTACTCAAGAGAAAAAAAAAAAAAAAAAAAAGCATGAAACATTTTTGCTTGTACATAATAGGCAACAGTATGTGGGACTATCCTTGTACTCCATTTTAATTTAAATCTCGTTGTGAAATTTATTGTACTTCCATATATATTTGAGTTTGTGAAAATTTGAACACCATTCAAAGAGCTAGCACGATGGATCATTCGATAATCTTACTGATGGAGCTGTCTATCTCATTATTTAACTATTAATATTTTTATTATATTAACTCCGATAATTATTTTAAATGTGATAGACTGGTCTCGTCGACAAGATTTACGATGCGATATATTATGTGGTTGTCGAAGTTATTCTACATTATTATATTATTTATGAGTAAATGGAGCTTTAGCCTATCATATAAAATTATTAAACTAATCTCTTCTTAAGAAGAAAATAAGTTAATGATGGGATAAATATATGTAAATCATAATTTGAAATTTGAATATTGCATTTAATTATATAAGCTTAAATGTGAAGAAGAAAACATTTTTCCAACATGATGAGAAATTAAGTATTCACTTTTTATCATATGATTACTTTATATATATTCTTTTAGTACATGTTGGTGTATAGCTATAATGCAGCTTCTAAAAACTATGTAATGTCCAATCTTAAAGTAGCCAACAATTAAGTCAATAAATATTGATGGTTTTTCTTCAACCATTAACTCAAAAGTTTCTTATTAGTATTAATGTGTTATTCACTATTTGACCTTATAAATCAATATTAATATTATTCCATAATCTATCCGAGAATGCATTTTAAACAAGATATCACGATCTCTTCCTTCAAACACACATTGTCTTTGTCACAAGATAAAGAAGGGGTTGGCTTTGATATTATTTGTAGTGCCCTAGACTAAAAGTAGCCAATGGGCACTAATGAGCCTTTTTTACCTATTTAGCCTAAAAGTTTATAATAAGTATTGACATATTATCTATTGCTTGATTTTATAAACCAATGTCAATACTCTCTCCTTTTCACATGGGTTATCACAAATTAACTCTTATTTAGTGAATGAGGTAAGTTAGTTTTGAAGGATTTAGATCCTCTAGATTTACTTTAGAGCATCCATTTCCAATGTCAAAATTAGAATTTAGATAACGATTTTGTTTATTTGTAGGTTATGAAAGGATAGATGAAAGGTTTTTTCTTCTCCTTTTGGCATATGAATTGCACAATCCAGTAGATACAATTTTTCTATAAGTAAAGAAAAAAGTTTCCTTTCATGAATTTTGAATAAGGCTACCAATTGTTGATATAACACGAAAACACAAATATAAATTTAGACATAATATGATTAAGAAAGTGAGTAATCGTGAGCAGATATGCCACACTATACTACATCACACTTAGATATAGCTACAATATGAATAAACATAATTACATTATAATTTAATTATTTGTGATCTTTATTCAATTTTATGTATATTTAGCACTGTCATAGATTTGACATCAAATGAAGTTATGAGCACATCCCATTAATATGAATTGCAAGCCATAATTTTAAATCCAATCCTATGCATTTTGCTATATGAGTTTCAAATCCTTACAATAATCACTCCCAACAAATTATATTATAAAAATAGGGATGGTTAAGTATATTTTTTATATGTATGAGGTTTTGGGTTCAAATCCTATTGAAGTTGTTTTACTTTTTTAAGCTGCATATATTGTTTCTCTCATATTAAATGGTTTTCATTCTCTATTCATTCTTTTTTTTTTCTTATAATAACTAATAAAATTAAATTTCACTCATAAAAAATAATAGTCAATTAAATAAATTCTCATTAGAGAGTATTTATTCATTAATAGTAATATTATAAATAATAATAACAAGCTTTAGTCTTATGAAAATAAATGGGTATAATGGAAAAACTAGTTGCTTAATCATTTATATTGATTTTTTTAAAGACATGCTAATGAAACAATCTTATACAATCATTATAAGAAATTATAAAAAGCTTATCTTTATATTATGTTATGTGCTTTTTGTTCCAATAGTAATTATTATTATTTATAATCTATTGTTGAAAGAAAAAATTAACACAACTTTTATTTCTTTTCTAAATTAAGAGTTAAATTTCAATTAATATATGCTTCAATGAAAAGGTAAAAATTTTCTTCTTCTTAATTTTTAATGAAGTGCATTAAACACTTGTATTCATTTCACAGAAAAGATTAATGCAGCACTTCTTTTCATTATTTGAAAGTTTTTATAGGTGCACTTATTAACAAAATCCTTTTACATGTATGAGATATACCCTAATTGTAGTAACAAGTGAAGATTTCTATTTGAGAAATTTTAAAATTGGTTTAAGGAAGATAGGATCACCCCCTACCCCAAAACCAAAAAGTCATATAATTCTACACCTAGCCTTGTCATGAGATACTATAATATCTCTCTACATAGCCAATTACAGATTATGAATATCCCTATTTCACATATGCTTTCTGCAAAACACTTGGTGCCTTATAAATTTGCAAAGCCATAAAAGAATTTGATAGATGTGATATACCACTATTAAATTCTTCTAAAATCTTTTGAACCACCACTATATTACCATAGTTTTTTTGCTTCTAAACCATACAATGTTAGTAGTCAGGAATTTATTTCTTAAAAACAGGTAAATAAAACAATGAGAACACCACTCAACGCATTGATCTCTATTTTTTTTTAATTCTTAAAATGAAAAGAAATGTTAATCTTCTATGTAATTCCTATAAAAGATATAGGACATAAATTGAAAAAAGAAAACAAAAAATGATTTATTCTAAATACTATTGATAAACTAACATTAATTTGACCACTACAATTTCAATGTTCTAGTGAGATTGAATGTTAAATAAGTAGTTTTAATTAATGATCATTAAAGAGGTCGCAATTGAATCACAATTCTGCTATCTTCCCTCTTGAAGATGGAATCAACAATTTGAAGGAATCACAATTTTGGCTTTTAAAAATGCATCCAAACATAGAAAACAAAGTAGAATTCGAAATCATGATTTCATTCTAGGTTCAATCATGTATACCAAAAGCACCATAACTACTCTTTGTCTAAGTTAAACTAAAGTTTGTAGAATAATTGTTCCATGGGCTAATCTACTACATTATGTAACTAATTTAAACAAAATTTGATTAATGCATATTTGTTTAATACTAGAAATACCAAGTGGTTTTAGTAATGAGGTTGGTACTTAATAATATATGCCTAAATGGATGTGTATAAAAAGCTTAAAATGTGTCATAAAGTGCCTTTTTTTTTAGGAATGTGGGAAATTAGATTATAAGAAAAAAAATAGAAGGTTAAGACTATTCCTACTATAAAATTAGAGTCAAAGTTGGTGGGGATTATATTTAATGAGAGAATAGGAAGAACTAGTGGGACCATTGACAAAAGTAGCAATAAAGGATGAGAGCAAAATCGAGAGAGAGAGAGAGAGAGAGATCAAAGAGGCACATAAGGGCTACTTAGTCAGCATACACACAGGTGATTAGGTTAGTGCATATTTTAATCAATACATCATCAATAATGGATAAGAAAATCAGAGCTTATGGCCAATCCTCACTTTATATATAGGTAGCATTAATCTCACAACACAAAAAAAGGAACTATACTCATTTTTAATTTTATAGAAGATTGGTTAATTACTTGTTACTACTCATACAAAACTAGTTTATAGGATCTCCAATCTCATAGGTCATATAACTATTGCTCATAATCTCAAACTTGTTTAAGTCTCATTTCCTCATAGATTTTCTTCCTAAAGGTTTTGTTAAAATTTCTTTAGTACTCACACCTAAATGTGTAATGTTTTCCTTAAATGTTTTTTTCCCAATGGAAAAAAGATTCTTTGGAACTAATTGATCACATAGATATATGCTGATGTGCCAACACTAATAAATCTCTAATACATAAAAGTAATAATAAGTATTTTTTAAAAATACTATTATTCATGTTTTCATGTGTTACCATTTCATTGGTACTTGCTTACCACTTATCTATCTACATGGCACATTAATATCATTAAAGCCTTTCTCTTTCCAATAACTATTGTAACCTAATGGTTGTAATGCATAAACACAAAGGTTGAATGGTATATAAGTTTCATTCCTAATGGAATTTCTATAAGGAGTCTCTTAGACTCCTAACCATAATGCTTGTTGGCTTTAAAACTAAAAACTCTAATGCAATAGTAGGTTTGGCTAATATACAAGAGTTTTGTAGATTTCAAAGCTATTGCAACACCTCTAAGAGGAGCACTTAATCGAAGTAGATTTTTGTCTTATTTGAATATAAGATTTTGTTAGTTTCACTTAATCTTCTAACATAGTTAGAGGTCTACTATATAGGATACAATACTGTATGACACCTCTTAGATGTTTCATTCTTTAGAGAAATACAATTCAATGATCTTAATTATATCAATGTGCATATTTACTCAATCTATATACATGACAGATTAAATTGGGTGGAGAAAAAAAAGATTATTAATTAGATTAGGCTTCCTATTTCATTCATTTTTATATCCACTCACCACTCACCCATTTGGTCTCTACTTTCAAATTGTAGGTGCCACCTACCCTTTGCTTATGTTGGTAGTGGTTGCCTATACTCATTGGTTTAACTAAACATGAGTATAAGGCCAAATTGCCCTAGAATTAGTGGGTCCAAATTCTGACGATGCCAAATCAGCGTCAAACTATTAACTTTGATTTTAGGCCAGGTTCTAGAAATCAATGGTTCATGGGTCAATTCTTGGATGCATGAATTGTGACTATTTTTTTTTCATAACTTAAAATTTTAAAAATAAAAAAGACTAAGAACAAAATAACTCTATGGTTTTTAACCAATTTCTTAAATAAATTGTAAAAGATTTGCATTTATTTATACAAAACAAGACCTAAGTAGATTTACTATTTTAGTAATGTATGATAAAAGTTTAAAATATAAAATAAAAAAAATTAATTTTAGTCTCATATTACTAAAGAAAGAAAACTTTCTCAACCATCATTCATAAGAACCCCATTCAAGGTTCCTAGGAATTATGTCAACACCTTAAGGATCTCTCTTCTCAAGAACCTCCTCACATTATCCTTAAGTTCTTGAGGAGAGTTCCTAAATCCTTAAGGAGAGTTCTTTAACATTGTTCAAAGTTATTTCCAAGTTTATTTGTTCATTTATTTACAACTTAATGTCATTTTTATTAAAAAAATTACTTCTTTTTGGGTAAAAAAATATAAGGACCTATCATCATTTTTTAAGAACTTTGAAAAGCAAGTCCTGGGTCTTAGATTTAGTGCTCAAGGACCAAGGATGAAGATTGTTTTAACAAAGTCTATAAATATCTAATCAAATATAGTTTTTTAGTGTATTAATTTTTTGTATTGTTAATAATGATATATTAAATGTTTTGAATTGAAATTAAATATTCTTATTTTACATAGAAATAGTTTAAATTTTTAATATTATTTTATTTATCTTAATTTACTCAAATTATTATTTTTTTAATTTTTTTTCCAAACCATGTGGACCTACCAGCTCTGGATCTCCATGGAATTGTGGACCAGATGGGTCTATGCAAAGTTAAAAAACCGGCCATTACGGACTGGCTTTAGATCCGGCTCAAAACCCAACCCATACCTGTATCTAAGTTCAACCGTATTGAGCAGTCGAGTCATGCTTATGGACAAGTCCGGTGCTCTCTAACATTTTGCGCGGGACCAAAGTAGACGTCGATACATATACATATAAGGTCCTCCATCTTCGAGCATTAGAATAAGACCCCACCGAAATTGCCCACAAGAACAAGGCACATAATCAGTCATGACACACGGAAACGAGTCATCTATATTATGGTCATGATTCTTGGACTAAGCTCTCATAGAGCACACAACATTATACAGATGTCAAATTACTAGTGAATGTTACCCTATTTGAATTATTTCCACTTCGTACCAGTCATATCTTTCCTGTGACACGTGCATCACATGGCAATGGCCAATGAGAATAAGGAAAAGCTACTAGAACGGGTTAATAGGCGAGGATCGATTGCACAGGCGCGTTTTATGGATGACGATCTTTTTAATACTAATATATTTAGCTATCTTCATAATAATAAAATAAAATAGCAAATTTTTTCTTTTAAATTTATTATTATAGTTGGTTGAAGGAATTACTATTTCATGAAATATTATTATTATTGTGAGATGATGAAAATAATAATTGAGACCAAATCATAATTTGCCAAAAATTAAGGAGTTATAATCCAAATTCTAAAAAAAAATAAAATTGGGCTTTAGATATTGTTATTGAGCTATTTTGAACATGGGCTCTTATACCTAGATCGGCTTATCTAGACATGGAGTTGATTTAGAGCAGACTTGGAACCACTGGTTTAAGGGCCAGTGGGAGGTGAAACCAGAACCAGCTCGAGGCGGAATGGCCGGGCCGACTCACAAGTCGGTTCAGCTTCTGAACTACCCTTAAAAGTTGTCTCTTTTTTTTTTTTCTAATTAATTTTTTTCATCCTTTTTTTTTATATGTAGGTGTATTATGACTGGCATAACCTGTAGATTCAATCCATACATGAATCGGTGAACTGAACTAGTGGGTTTTCGAGTTGGATCGAGGCCTGCTAGTTAGCTAAATTGCAAAACACAACTCAGCCTTCGAACCTATTGGCCCGGCAGTTCCTACCCACCAGGCCAATTCCAGCTTTAGGCCGATTTAAGGGCCTAAATCGGTAGGGCCAGTTTGAGCTGGTTCAAGAGCCAGAACCGACCCTCTCCTTTGTCTACGATTATCACTTACTAAGAAGCTTTTAGGACTTTGATCTCTAAGCTTAGGTTAGCTCAATTAGGCTCATGCTAGTTAGTTTAGCCCATAATTTGAATAAGTTATAGGTAAAGAAAGGTTGGATAGATAAGGCAAGCTAACGACCTCATAAGTCCTCTAATTCTTCTTTATAAATTTTGATGTCAATGAAGAGAATGCGGGTGAGGGCCCCCAAACCCACCCTTTCCCATCAAAAAATTTTGTATAAGATATTTCATTGTTTAGTATCCTAAAGGATTCCTTAGGTCTACTTCATAGAAAAATAATATCTTAATTGCTAATCATTGTAGATATAAAATAAGGTTTTCTAGGGCCCTTTGTTATGTATGAAATTGTTTCTAGCATTTGTGTCTTTGGATTTTTTTCTTCTTTTACAAGGTAATTTTATAACAATATTGTATGCCTCACTTTTTACTTCTCTAATAGACAAAATCTTCTATAAGTTTAAATAATAATAATTAAATGCTTTGTAAATATACTAACTAATTTATTTTATCACACTTCTTGAAGAGCTTTTATGTATACGATCATTTTAATGAGTGCAAATATAGCCATTAAAAAATCCACTTTTATATCACTAATTCTTCATGTCACGCCCTAAAACCATTATCGTGTTGTCAATTTGCCATGTATCCTACTTAAGTAGAATATGTAAGATTACAATTATTAAGTGGGTCTTAAACTAATTTTATGACCTCAAAATTGTTGATTAGTTTTTGAAAAAAATTAGTGGAACTTTGGCTTTTTAAAATATTTGATGAGTTGCTTTCATGAAAACATCAAGTAAAGCAAAAAAAAAAAAAAAAAAGATAGTCTAAGTCTTAAGGGCTATTGGCTCAACAAAATATAAATAAACTAAAATAAGCTATAGAGCCACATGAGACTCCAAAATGGTTTAAATATAATTTTGGAAAATAAAAAGAGAAGTCAATCATAATCATAGAAAAATGTAATCTAAATCATCGACCTCATCTCAATACCCCTCCTTGGGCCCATATCCTATCAAAACATAAAGGGGACAAAAAAAAAATTCTCACCTAAAAAAGAAAAAAGGGGAGTGAGCTACAAGGTCATTGTACACAATAACACAAACACATTCACTTAAGTCAAGCAAGCCTATAACTAATGCAACATACAATCATTTAATTTAATTAATTATTTTACCTAAACGTCCAACATAGGAGTACTCATGACTCTAAACATCTTAATAGGGGACAATTAGTCTAATTCCACTATAGTGAACATAAGAGGTTGATGGGAACAATCAGACTCCACGTCGCTAAAAATCATGTACCTAAGTAGCCTTGTTTAAGTGAACCCACCGTTATGTGGTCTCACTAATCATAGTTTAGCTATATCGCATAGCCTGTTGGGACCTATATCCCTAGACTACACTTAGCATACCTTTTCTTCATTTACAATACCCATTATTCGATGCATTTTCATTTATCAGCTACCCAATGAGTCACCCTTAGTGGTCTAAGTGCCTAACTACCGTGCCATCCTCAAGCATATGATCATAGCCATAATCTTAATCCAAGATTTATCACTTACTGACTCAAGTAGCCATGTACAAGCAACAAGCAATTACTTAGTCCAGTTGATTATTAGTTAGGTTTAATTTACTATCCTAAAACACAACCTATAAGTTACTACATACCTAAAAGATTGATGTTTTCCAAATCGTAGCTAAGTTCGAATTGAGTCAATTAAATTGGTTTTATACATCAAAGAGAAAATTATAAGTTAGTTGATTATTTTAAGTGATGGAATCCTACTTTAAAGTGTGATTTAGTCTACTTAAGGATCATACTAGTTACAAGTCTAATTAGAGTTATCTAAGCTTGATTAGCTTTCAGCTAATTGTGGCCCAAACCATTCAAAATTTATTTAATTAAACCAAATAAATACCAAACAATTAAGATTTCTTCAAATATCAATTTGTCCACAATAGCCAACCATAGTTAATCTCTTACAATCAAATCACAGTGGAAGCTTAATAAAATTTGATTACAATTTTAGTCTCTAATGTAACACCACATTCTAATGCTAGTCATCTTTTTTAATTAGCATGTTACTCTTCATAGTACACATATTTTACATCTTCCTCCAAATTTTGGTTTGTATCCATGATTGTCTCATCGTATCCTATTATTTCACCTAAAGTACCTGTAACTAAAATATGGTCCCACAAGGGGTAATATAACATCATAGAACCTAAAACATCATAGTCTACCACATGTCACTATCTCATAGTGACATGTTAAGGCTCGAAAACCCCAAATAACCTCCAACCTATTTACCTTCTCAATTTCATTCATGAAAACATAACCTTAATAATATAAAACAAATGACTCTCAGATGAGTCATTCTAATCCATAATATTAAGACAACATAGAAATCTTCCTTTAACATCCAAAATAACCTTTGTTTACATATAACTTTAAAGTAAATAAAACTTTACTAATATCTTTATAATCCCAATTCGATTACTAAATGTCCTAGTCACAAGTCTTACAATTTCTATCACACCTCATCCACATAGTAGTAGTGCTCTCTACCACTTTTGTCTACATAATGTCCCACCAGGTCTCTATTCTCATAATACCCTACTTGCTTGTCATTCTAACATGCAACTAAAAAAATATAGGAAAGGGGGTGAGCCTGAGCTCAATACATGAGTATCACACCCACATGCGCATGACACTCTACATTAATAATACCTGCATATATGCAATGTTAATCCACAACATAACTATGCATCAACTTATACATCAATTATATTCAATTTCACCACATAAAAGTACTCATAACCTTGATACACACAACACCCCAATACACACAATATTATCCTAGTAGAAACTGTTACTAATAGCCCCATCTAACCCTAATCTACCTCAAATTATTTCAATATACCGCTCCACTAGGATGGGATAACATGACATATCATCATCAAGGTGGCCCTTAAGGATCTATCATTATAGGCCCCTAGGTTGAGCCAAACACAAGCAAACATGCAACATTTCATTCACATATCACATTACATTACATAATTCTTATATCCAATTCACTTAATAAATACCTAACAATCACAACCAACAAATAAGGTAAACACGTATCTTGAATCCTATCCTTAAGCATGCTAGTCCTGAACTTAAGCTAAGCTAAAATCTATACAACATCAATACATCCTTCTTAATACTAATTTAAGAATAGTATAATTTCTTAATTCTCTTAATCTATTAGATTATCTAAGGTCTTACTCACTATCTAGGTTGCATGGGATTTACTTTAATTAGAAGTTAAATAGATATACAATTAAGTTATGTTTCACTCAACACGACCATTGTAGAGGTTGCGTAGCTCAACATAGGATAATACATGATTGTGCTAATAGTCGTATACCTTTCTATAAGGTACAGGTTTAGCACGGGCAAGGCATGGTTGTGTATCTTTTTGAAAAACTCTGGGTTTAACACCATCATATTAGGACGTTGTGTATCACTCTAGAAGGTTTTGCATTTGACATGGGAGTGACACAACCATGTTGAGAGGTTGTGTATCTCTCGATACATCTAGGTTTTACACAGTCTAAACATAGTCGTGTATCTTTCGGTAAAGTCTTACAAACCCTAATTCCTATATATGAATTCATCTTAATCTCATTTCTTTTTATTCTTAGGTTTAATTTGACCCTACAACATGTATTTTTTTTAATCAATTTACATAAGCTAGATTACTTACTTCGGAATTTCTGTAAATTGAGTCCTTAAACCATGAATTTCCTTATTCTTCACATTCCCTCTTCAATCCAATTCTGGTGAATCATGTAGCAATAACTCATTTCAATCTCAATTCTATATTCATGATTATTTCATAGATCATAGAAATCCTTACCTCATGTGATCGGATTGAACGTTGGCAAATTCCTCTTAGTCGCCTTAGGTTTGTCTAGAGAGCGTTTTTCCTTTTTATTGTTGTTTCATTGCACAAAATGGCAAAGGAGACTCTTTAGGTTAATTTAGGGTATTTATACTCTTCGTGTGAAATGACTCATTTACCCCTCATTTTACATACAATTTCCGTCTTTAGCACCCCCCTCCCCACCCCCCCCCCCCCCCCCCCCCATAAAAAGCTTCATCCTTGAAAGTACCTGATTTTAGAATTTCTCTAGATATTTCTTCCTCATTTCTTCTTCTAATTCCTATGTCACTTCTTGTTTTGTTTAATTGGTCCATTATACCTTGACATAGGGGATTATTCTCTACCTTAGCACTTGTTCTTTAATGTCCACTATTCTCAAAAGTTTCTCTATAAAGGATAAGTCTAGCTGTACCTTCAAGGGTTTTAAGGCTACTACTTGATCTGGGTTTGGTACATATTTTCTTAACATCGATACATGAAACACATCATGTACCCTAGCTAGATTTGGTGGTAAGGCTAGCCTATAGGCGACCATTCTAACTCATTCTAGAATTTCAAATGAACCCACATATCTTAGATTTTGCTTGCCCTGCAGTCCAAACTTAATTATCCCTTTGGTTAAAGATATCTTCAATAAGACTTTATCTCTAACTTGAAAATTTAGAGGGCATTGTCATTTGTCTACATAACTTTTTTGGCAACTTTAGGTTGATAGAATTCATTGCTTTATTACTTTAACCTTGTCTACTGTTTCTTACACTATCTCTAGCCCTAGTATCCTTACCAAGCTTCATAGGGATCCATTTGTATAGTAGCTTGGTAACTGTTGTTATAAGTAAATTCTACTAAAGGTAAATGATCACTCCAATTACCCCCTTGATCCAATGTACAAGCTCGCAATAGATCTTCCATAATTTAGATAGTCCTCTTAAACTACCCATCTATCTAGGTATAAAATGTAGTACTAAACTAGATTTTGGTTCCCAAGGCTTGATGTAGACTTTTTCAGAATTTGCTCACAAATTGAGTATCCTTATTAGATATAATAGTGGTCAGTATCCCATGTAATCTGACATTCTCTCTAATGTACATTTAAGTAAGCTTTTTTAATCAATAGTCCAGCTTAATTGGTATAAAATGGGCGGACTTGGTCAGTCTATCTACTCTCATATAAATTGCATCATATTTCTCAATGGTTCTTGGAAGTGTTGTGATGAAATCCATAGTTACATATTCCCACTTCCATTTAGGTATAGGAAGAGGTTGTAACTCACCAGCTCATCTTTAGTGCTTAATCCTTATTTGCTGATATGTGAGACACTTGGACACATATTCTACTATCTCTCATTTCATATTTTTTCACCAGTAATTATTCTTGAGATCCTATATATCTTTGTGCTTCCTAGGTGTACTGTATACCTTAAGTAATGGGCTTCTTTCATGATCTTCTTCTTTAGATCTATATTATTTAGAATACACCATCTATTGCCATACTTAACTACCCCTTCTGCATTTACTACAAATTCTATGGCTTCACCCTATGTTATTTTGCTCTTTATCTTCTGAATTCTAAAATCACCCATTTTTGCAGTTTTAATCTAATCAATAATATTGGGTTAGATGCTAAGTGCAACCAACCTATTTCCCACTTCTTATGTCACCATTTCCAATTCCAACTTATTCATGTCTTCTTGTATTTTTTTCTAAGATGTGATTAATACTACAATATTTATCTATTTCTTCTTACTTAGAGCATCTGCAACAACATTTACTTTTCCAAGGTGAATGCATTTCCGCATCATAATCATTCATCAAATCTAGCTAACTCCTCTACCTCATATTCAATTCCTTTTAGGTAAATAGATACTTAAAAATTTTATGGTCTGTAAATATTTTACACTTCTCCCTATAAGATAGTGTCCATAATTTTAGTACCAAGATTATAGTAGCTAACTTCAAGTCATAGGTGGGGTAATTCTTCTCATACTGTTTTAGTTAGCAAGAGGCATATGCAATGACTCTCCCATTCTGCATAAGTATACATCTCAAACCTTGATTTGATGCATCACTGAATACTTCAACTTCTTCTCCCATCTTTAGTAGACCAATATTAGAGTTGTCATCAATTTATCCTTCAATGTCATGAAGATGCTTTCACAGTCATCACTATATACGAAGATAGACTTTTTCTTTGTTAGTTGGGTTAAGAGGGTTGCTAACCGGTAGAATCCTTTTACAAAGTGTCTGTAGTACCCAACTAATCTTAAAAAACTCCTTACTTCTATTATAGTTCTCAGTCTTTGTTAG
Organism: Laguncularia racemosa; assembly: GCA_037954665.1. Lineage (NCBI taxonomy): Eukaryota > Viridiplantae > Streptophyta > Magnoliopsida > Myrtales > Combretaceae > Laguncularia > Laguncularia racemosa. The sequence continues at coordinate 14,121,550 of JBBMOL010000002.1, read as the reverse complement.
TCACTTACTACCTTTACCTTCCTAGGGTCTACCGATATTCCACTTTTACTCACCACATATCATAAGAAGGATACCTATTCTAACTAAAATTCGCATTTACTCAATTTAGCATAATTTTTTTCTTCCTTGTGTCTTCTCAATACTATCCTGAGATGTGCTTTATCTTCTTCTCTACTCTTAAAATAGATGAAGATATCATCTATGAAAATTACTACAAATTGGTCTAGCTAATCTCTAAACACTTTGTTTAAGAGGCCCATGAAACCTATTGGAGCATTTGTCAAACCAAAAGGCATCACTCAAAACTCTTAATGCCTATACCGAGTCCTAAAAGCAATCTTCTATATGTCTTCCTCCTTTATTCTTAACTGACGGTATCCTAATCTCAAGTCAATTTTGGAGAAGACTTGAGCTCTTTATAATTGATCAAATTGGTCATCAATCCTAAGGAGAGAGTATTTATTCTTTACTGTGACTCGGTTTAGCTCCCTATAATCTATGCACAACCTCATACTCTCATCTTTCTTCTTAACAAACAGCATTGGAGCACTAGTGAACCACTTAGTGTAATAAACCCACTCTCTTACAGTTCTTGAAGTTGAGTATTTAGTTCAAATAGTTCAATAGGTGCCATTCTATATAATACTTTAGATATGGTTATCGTTCCCGATACAAGATCAATATAGAACTTTGTCTTTTTAACTAGCTGATGTCCCTATTTCTATAAGACAATTAAGCAATTCCAATTCCAAGGTGACAATCAACAACAATCAATTTCTAATAATCAAAATAACGAACAAGAATACAAAATAAACCTAAACCCTTACTGGATATGACGCACATCAAGAGAGTAGTCCTGGTACAGATTTGTTGATATGATGCATAACAATCCAATACCATTACTCACCACAATACAATGGATTAATAAGAGTATATGAAGAATAAACTTCATTGCATAATTCTCAAATGTTCAAAAGTCCCAAATTCTAACATTACAAACCTATTTATAGGAAAAGGAAAACAAAACACGAAACGCTACAAACTAAACCAACTTAAGTACATAAGCTGCTAATTTTGGCAAAGAAGGTCATCGAATTTGGAAGTAGGAAGGTTGTCGTCTTAGGGAAGGAAGGCCGATAGCCTTAGAGGTAAAGCTGCCGGCTTTGGTGGCTAACTTATCTTCTACGTCGCCGACTTTGAGGCCGGTCTAAAGGGGTAAGCCACTGGCTTTTATGGCTAGCCTAAATAGGTTCTTTGCTAGTTTATGTGATTTAAATCTACCCTCGAATGACTTTGAAAGTGGCATGATTTGATTCCCATCATCTCCTCGGACCTATGGAAGATTTTTCCTCAAATATGATGGTTCTTCAATTTTGAATGAAAATGCTTGAAAGTCACTTGGATTGAAAACCTTGGTTTGTCTATGTTTCTTATCCTAACGTCATAGCTACCTTGAAGACTTTTGAATTTTCGATGACTATTCCACTCTATTCAATTCATCTCCTAGTTCCTTTTGCCTCACTAATAAAGACTTCCTTTCAGTGGCTTTATTGATTTGCTTCTAGGCTTCAAGCACCTCAGTTGGTGACATAGGACTCAAAACGACCTGTTCACCATCCTCCTAAAACACAGATGTTTCTAAACCCATCATATAGTACTCTCTTGTCAAATAACCAAGGCTTACCTAGTAATATATGTGATGCACACATAGGGAGAACATTGCAATCAACTTCATCCTGGTACTTTTTCCCTATGCTAATTGGAACCTTAGCCCTTTATGTGACATGTAAACTATCTCGTTCACTCAACTAGTGTAATTTATAAGGCATAGGATATAGTATAGTGACTAGTTACAATTTATCCACTAATGCACCAGTTATAACATTGGTGTAACTACCACAATCAATAAGAAGAGTGTAAAGATTACATTGGACCCTATAGGGAATATGGAATAGGTTTTCCCTTTGTATGTCCTCAATATTTAGAGATGTAGTCATTACATTATGTAACACGTTAATAGCCAGATATTGATCATTGCCTTTGTCCTCATGTACCTCAATATCTGGATCCTCATAATATTCCTTTAGCACTATTGATAAATCTATTAGCTTAAGTATCTCTTCTTTGCCATCCTTACTTTCCACCTCCATAGCAGTCATCACCCTTTTGTTGGGACACTGAGCAGCCATGTGTCTAAAGGCCATACATTTAAAGCATTGGGTTTGATGAGTCTTCCCACTTAATGACCTTAGCACTATTTGTCTCATGTTAGTCCCAGCAATTGCTTTCCCTTTTCTAGAAATTTCCTTCTCCCTATCAGTAATAGTTGTATTTGATTCCACAGCCTTATCAATTCCCCCTTTTTCAACCTGTTGACTATTTAACCCATATAACTAAGTAGTGGATCCATACTTGTTACTCGATGCTTTGTATGGATTGGAATGCCTCTATCTCTCAACTTTTAAAGCCAACTAGATGGCATCATCAAGTGTGTCATACCACTATAGTTCCACTATATAGGTAATCTCATATTTTAGCCTTAACACAAATCGTGTCATAGTTTGCTTAAGATGTTCAATGGTTTCACAACGAATCATGAGCGCCTCAAATACTTAGAAATATTCATCCACGGTTTTACATCGTTGTCTCAAGGTTTAGAGACACATGAATAGTTCATACTTATGATGCTCTAGAACAAACCTTTTCCTCAGAACTCTTTTCATCTCTTGCGAAGTATAAATCTCAGCATCACCATCTCTCCTCCTATTGGCCACAAGGTTCTTCCACCATAAGGCAGCATAACCTGAAAACTTGACTACTGCTAGACAAACTCGAGTATGGTCATTGATCTCATAGCACTCGAAGAGTCCTTCTATCTTACCCTCCTCGTCAAGGTAATCCTCTGTAGATCCCCTTCTAGAAAATGAAGGCATCTACAATTTTACATATTCTAGACCCCTAGGTGACTTGAACTTGTGGTTAGGATAAACCACATCTTCAAAGTTGTCATCCCTTTCTTCCCTGTAAGCATGATACTCTCTTCCAACTTATCCACCCTTGTTTCCTCCGAAGGCTCCTTTTCTACCCACAACATTAAGGGCTAGTCAAGGTGGGGGTGTTTGTGGATTTACCATTGGTTGTTGGGGTAAGGTCATCTGATTGACCCTAGTAGCTAGGTTAGCAACTACAGTGGTTAGGTCCTACAATTATTCTTCTAAAGTTCTCCTACCACCTACAACATGGCGACCTTAAACTCCTCCTCCAACTAGACTATTGGCCTCATTCCCAATTCCTCCATTAACACTATCGTTCAACATGCTTCATAGAAATTGTAATCTCAACATAGAATTCACAAGTCACAATCACACATTGCAATAATCCCCAATTGGTATAATCTCAATTACAACCTCTACTTAATCCCCAGCTTAAAACCCAACAAAAACAACCTCCGCCCAATCTCTAATTCAAAGCCCTAGCACAACGGCAATACAACCTTGATACATAAATAAAAATAAACAACCCTAATTCACTTACTTAATCAACATAACCCACAACAATAAGCACAGCATAAAACCCTAATTTCAATCCACTATCAATACTAAGAACAAGCCCTAATTTAATCACTCATGACAACATAACCAATTCGACAAACCACATACAACCTAAATTTGACTTTAACCAATCACAACACCATGCACAATATCAAAAAACCCTAATTTTGTCAAAGGAAGTTCAATAGTCACAATCCCTTTTCTCAATTTGAGCTTTGATACCAAAAGGTGATGTACCTATTTCTATAAGATAAGTAAGCAATTCCAATTTCGGGGTGACAATTAACAACAATCAATTTCCAACAATCAAAATAATGAACAAGAACATAAAATAAACCTAAACCCTTATCGAATATGACGCACCAGCAACAGAGTAGTCTTAGTATGGATTTGTTGATATAATGTACAACAATTCAATATCGTCACTTGCCACAATCTAATAGATTGATAAGAGTATATGAAGAACAAACTTCACTATATAATTCTAAAATGTTCAAAAGTCCTAAATTCTTACATTGTAAGCCTATTTATAGGAAAAGGAAAACAAAACTCAAAAAGCTACAAACTAAACTGGCTTAAGTACATGAGCTTCCGGCTTTAGCAAAGAAGGCTGCCAGCTTAGGGAAGGAAGGTCGCCGAACTTGATGGCCGGCCTTAGTGGTCAACTTATCTTCTACACCATCGGCTTTAAGGCTGGTCCAAAGGGTTAAGCTACCAGCTTTTATGGCTAGACTAAATGGGTTCTTTGTCAGTTTTATAGGCTATTGTGCTTATAGGTGCCCTTTGTCTTGGTCTAACACTTTGATTTCTACTTGGTGGTCCTCTAGGTGTAGGTCCTATAGGCTATTATGCTTATAGAGGTGTAGTCACCTGATTGTGATGAGCATCACACTTGAATCATTTGTACCCTCTCTGCTTATTGGTATAATAGAAGGTCTAAGAGAGGATCCTTTCTATATAACTCTTGTTGGTGTGTCCTGTTTTGCCATAGTAGAAGCATGCCCTTTTAAGCCAATTACATTACTTCAAATCATGGGATCCCAAACATCTAGGGCACCTTACACTCAATCTTGCCTGTGGTGGTGGAGGTAGTGTTAGAGGTGCAAGCTTAATTTGAAGAGGTTTAAGTGCATAAGCCATAGGTTTGGCTTGATATATAGTTGACCTCTTTCCTTTATTTGTATAAGGTATGCTGGAGATGGGCCTTTTCCCTATAATTGATCTTGATTTGTGGGATAGTTGTTCCTCTATTTACTTTTTACTCTATAGTTGACCTCATCCCTTCTCATTACTTTTGATAAGAACTTTCTTAAGCGATTCAGCTCCATTTCATATGCCTCCACATATCTATTGCCTTTCTGGCAGTTATAATAATCTGCCCCCATTTTGTCTCTAATGCTACTAGGGAAGTACTTTGTATAGAAGAGCACCTTAAACCTGATGGGAATCAATACGAGACCGCTTACTTGAGCTAGAACCAAAGGACTACAAAACCTTATGTTGAGAGTTCTACTTAATTAGGTAGAACCTGAGGAGAATCATCTAGTTTCTTCATTCATTTGGCATGACTCTTTTACCTTCAATCAAATACACTTGTCAATGCTTTAGGATGATAATTGATGACTTAAGCAAGCATGGAACACTGCCCTTAAAAGTTAGTAGCTTACCTTGAAGAACAGGTGGTGCAAGAATAAAGGCCAGCTATAAAGGCTAGCGGTGTAGCTGTTTTAGGTTGGTGGCTTAACCTCCTCAATGCTGGCGATGTAACAAATTTAGGCCGGCAACTTACAATTTAGGCCAGATGCTTTATGTTGCTTTAAAACAATTTTCCTTACAATTGAACCTTGATGTCTTTTTATACCTTTGGGAATAGAAACAAGGACAGAACTTGATGTTTCAGAGATACAAAACTTGAGTTTTCTCTCATACTCTTATAAATCCTTAGATTATGGCGAGTGATAGTATCGAAGTTGTTGTGTGTCATATCAATAAATTCATGCTAGAACTATCCTCTTGCTAGTGTGTAATATCTGGTAAAGGTTTAGGTTTTTATTTTGTTATTGTGTTTGAATTATTTCGATTACTTGTTGTGAACTATCAATTGGGATTGCAATTGCTTGATTTTGCATTGGGATTAAGCACATCATAATTTAGTATCAGAGCAAAGGTTTAGAATTAAGGGTTGTGGCATAGTTGTTTGATAGTGAATTGAGATTAGGGTTTATAGTGTCAATTATGTCGTGGGTTGATTGGATTTGAATTCAAATTCAACAAGGGTTGAGAATTTAGGTTGTATTGTGATTTGGGAATTGAGCGGAGATTGACGTTAGGGTTGTGTTGCGGTGTGTGTGTAATCATAATTTGGGAATTCTTGTGTTGAGATTGCAATTCAGTGATGTCAAATGATACTGTAAATGGAGGAATTGGGAATGAAGCTAATAGTTAGGTTAGAGGAAGAGGTCAGGGATGTCATGTTGTAGGTGGTAGGAGAAATTTGGAAGAACAGTTATAGGATCTAACCACCATTGTTGCTAATATAGCAATGCGGGTGGATCAGATGACATTACCCCAATAGCCTATAGAGAACCCATAAGTACCCCCACCTTAGGTAGCCATTAATGATTTATGTGGGGAAAGAGCATTAGGAGGAAATGGGGGAAGGTGAGTTAGAGGAGATTATTATGCTTACTAGGAAGAAAGAGATGATAATTTTGAGGATGAGTTCTATCCCAATCGTGAGTTCAAGCCACCTAGGTGTTTAGAATATGTGAAATTATAGATGCCTTCATTTGTTAGAAGGGGATCTATAGTGGATTATCTTAATTGGGAGGATAAGGTGGAAGGACTTTTTGAGTGTTATGAGATTAATAACTATACTTGAGTATGTTTGGCAACTGTTGAGTTTATAGGGTATGTTACCTTATAGTAGAAGAACATTATGGCCAGTAGAAGGAGAGATAGAGATGTTGAAATACGTACTTGGCAAGAGATGAAATAGGTTATGAAGAAGAGGTTTACACTAGAGCATTGCAGACAGGAGCTATTCATGCATCTCCAAACATTAAGATAGGGAGGCAAAACCATAGATGAGTATGTCTAAGAGTTTGAGACACTAATGATTCGATGTAGAGTAGTTGAACCTCCTAAACAGAAGATAGCAAGATTTGTGCCGGGTCTAAAGTATGAGATTGCTTGTATTATGGAGTTGCAACAATATGATACCTTTAATGAAGCTATCTAGATAGCTTTGAAAGTTGAGAGACAAAGGCACTTTAATCTTTATAGAGTGACGATGATGGGAATCAAAATCCGACAAAACCTATCATTAGGACAAAAATTGATGGATTTCGAATCTTGGCGATGAGGGCCCATTTCGAGCTGATCAACCTTGGAGTTAATTATTATCTAACCTCTTTTATCTTATTCATGAATTGTATATTCCAACAGGTATGCTTATTTGGCTTCACAAGGCGATGGATAAACTCACTAAGACTCAGCTTGTGGGTTATCTATGGACCGACCTGAACCGGCGATGAGTTGAACCGACGGATTCCATCATGAAGCTAGCCTGCCGAAGATTATTTTCTTTACTTGTAATTTATGTTTGAACCATTTATTTTGTAAGCTTTATGGGACATTTTATTTGGTTGTAATTTTGCCTTTAGGACCGGCCACCTTATAGTGGCATAGTTGTGATTTTCTTGTCATTTTAACCCTAAAGGGTGCAAGTATAAATACTTGCAAATTAGGTTTTTTAGGGAGCTTTTTGATATTTGAGAAAAAACACACTTTTGTGCCGTGAGAGAGTCTCCTCTTGCAAGAATTTGCTCTTATCAATTTCCTTAGTGAAATTGTGGCGAGTAGGCTTGAATTTGTTGTGTGTTATATCAACAAATTACAAGTTGATCCTAATTCCAAACTAGTGAGTCATATCTGGTGAGGATTTAGTTATTTTATGTACTTTTGTTCTTATGAAATTAGGGTTCTAATTTCGAAATTTGGGATCACTTTTGAATTGAATTTGAATACCATTTCGTTTTCAATTCTAGCAATCGTTATATCATATATTGTTATCAACAACAATTTCGGAATTCTTTGTTCAATTTGATGCCATTTTCCTTCTTGCACCGTGGTTGTTTTTAGCCATTTCTCCCCTCATTTTGTATGTGCTTGAATCCCCCTTTTAGGCACATCATATTTTGGTATCAGAGCATAAGGTTTAAGAGAAGGGATTGTTGCAATTGAGTTTTCGAATATTGATTGTTTTATCTTCATCTTGCCGTGAGTTGTTTAAGGTTTAAGAGGAAAGATTATTGCAAGTGAAATTTCGGAAATTTGTTTGTGTTATCTACATCTTGCCGTGAATTACTTGTGGTTGTGAGAAGGGATTATATGATTTTGAATTTTGGAAATTTAGAGTTCATGTTCTTACATCATTAATTCCAAAATTGAGGATAAATTGAAATTGTTGTTGTAGTTGTATGAAGTGGAGTGAATTGTCTTGAGTAGGAGTTAAATTTGCTGCATGTTGGAGTGATTTTGAAGTACTTGTTGAAGCTTCTATGTTGTGGACTTCACCGTGAAGGAGAGGAAGGTAGTGCAATTTCGGAAGTGTAAATTGTGTAGGAAGGGAATTGTATTTGTTTTGCATTGTTGAATTCGGAATTGTGTAGGAAGTTAAGAGTGTTTGTATTGAATTGGGAATTCGGAATTGTGGAAGGATATGTGCAATTTCCATATTTGATTAGTGTGTAAGAAAGGAAGTTATTTGATTTCAAAACAAGCATTAAGAGTGAAGGAGTTAATTGTGCTTGTTTGAATTTGAAAATTTGCATCTTACCAAATGTGGAGGAATTGCAATTAGTGAAGTGGTTTGATTTCAAATTTAATTTGCTGCCTTTGTTGTGTTAATTTCGGTTGGAAAATTGTGTTGAAGTGGATATAGTGCACCGTGAGTATGTAAGAGTGTATATGGTGTTGTGTGTGCAAATTGGAAGTGGAAGTGTATAATTTCCATATTTGAATTTGCGTGGAAGAAGAGGAAACAATTTGAATTGAAACACATCCATTTACTTCAAGTAGTTAAGAGTGGTATTGATTATATTTCATTTGAATTTGAAATTGATTCTTACCATTTGTGGCAAAGTTGCATTAAGGGTGTCACTTGTGAAATTGTTGCCGTGTATGTGGGAGTGTGTAGTTGCTGTTGCTGTTTCTTGCTATTGTTGCCAATTAAAGGAGCATCTTAGTTAGTTTTTGTTAGTTGCTATCTTGGAAGTGAAGGGTTGCAACATATTCTTGTTGCGTAAATTTAGTGTGTGGTGTGTAAAGTGTATAAGTGGCGGAGTGAGTTGGTTTTGGCGTGAATTGTTTTTGTGAAGCAAGTGTGCTACAATTACTAGACATTACATTGGTACATCAAATAGATTGCATCCACAAAAATGTCTATTAATAGTGTGAATGGAGGAATGAGTGATGTAGCATATAGTCGAATTGGTGGAGGTCAGGGTTCTAATGTTGCAGGTGGGAGGACCTTAGATGAACAACTTCGGGACCTTAGAAAACTTGTTACTACATTAGCAACAAGGATTGATAGGATGACATTGCCACCACCACCAGTGGTACACCTTCAGGAGCCACCTAGAGTATAGGGAGATTATCATGCTCTTAGAGAAGATAGAGATGATAATTTTGGGCTTAAACCATTCCCAGAAATGGAATTTAGACCACCTAGAGGCTCAGAGTGTGCAGAGCTACAAATTCCTTCACTTGATGATAAGGGTTCCACAAATGAAAGATGTCAAACACCATTGTGCCAACCTTTAGAGGTTTCAGAGGATAATGATCAGTTGGGTCAACCATTAGAAAACCCTGGGGATCAACATCATATAGATGAGTCAGAAAAAGAGGAAACAAACTTGATGGAATGGGTTGAGACAGAGGAAACATCAATAGATAATGAGTCCTTGTTTTTGTTACAGAAGAAATACATCCAAGAAATGGAGGAAAGAAAACAATCATCTACTATGGTATTTCAGATATTGGGATTCTGTAGAGATACTCCTTTAGATGGATTGCTTTTGGAAAACGGAGTCTCTGTTGCATTTGAGCTACAAGATTTGAGGTCAAATCTTTTTGAGGTCCAAGGAGATGATGGGAATCAAAATCTAACAAAACCTATCATTAGGACAAAAATTGATGGATTTCGAATCTTGGCGATGAGGGCCCATTTCGAGCTGATCAACCTTGGAGTTAATTATTATCTAACCTCTTTTATCTTATTCATGAATTGTATATTCCAACAGGTATGCTTATTTGGCTTCACAAGGCGATGGATAAACTCACTAAGACTCAACTTGTGGGTTATCTATGGACCGACCTGAACCGGCGATGAGTTGAACCGACGGATTCCATCATGAAGCTAGCCTGCCGAAGATTATTTTCTTTACTTGTAATTTATGTTTGAACCATTTATTTTGTAAGCTTTATGGGACATTTTATTTGGTTGTAATTTTGCCTTTAGGACCGGCCACCTTATAGTGGCATAGTTGTGATTTTCTTGTCATTTTAACCCTAAAGGGTGTAAGTATAAATACTTGCAAATTAGGTTTTTTAGGGAGCTTTTTGATATTTGAGAAAAAACACACTTTTGTGCCGTGAGAGAGTCTCCTCTTGCAAGCATTTGCTCTTATCAATTTCCTTAGTGAAATTGTGGCGAGTAGGCTTGAATTTGTTGTGTGTTATATCAACAAATTACAAGTTGATCCTAATTCCAAACTAGTGAGTCATATCTGGTGAGGATTTAGTTATTTTATGTACTTTTGTTCTTATGAAATTAGGGTTCTAATTTCGAAATTTGGGATCACTTTTGAATTGAATTTGAATACCATTTCGTTTTCAATTCTAGCAATCGTTATATCATATATTGTTATCAACAACAATTTCGGAATTCTTTGTTCAATTTGATGCCATTTTCCTTCTTGCACCGTGGTTGTTTTTAGCCATTTCTCCCCTCATTTTGTATGTGCTTGAATCCCCCTTTTAGGCACATCAGACGAGTAATAGGTATAGATCCTGTACTAAACTATATGAGTCAGATAGTAAGCATGTTGATAAGGGAGATATGGTAAAAATGTGGAAAAGAATACAATTATTCCAAACGTTAAAAGGAAGAAGGAATTTGCTGGAAAGGGAAAAGCAATTGCGAGGAATGAGAATAAATAGATGATAGTCGGTTCATCAGGAGAAAAGAATCACTAGGTCAAATGCTTCAAATTTTTAGGTTTTTGACATATAGCTGCTCAATGTCCTAACTGAAGGGTGATGATTGCTATGTAGGTTGAGAGTGAAGATGACGAGGAAGAGATGCATGAGCCTATAGATTTTTCAATAGTATTAGATGAGTATAATGGGGATACAGATGCTAAGATGCATGAGGACAAGGGGATTGATCAGTATTTAGCTATCAGCATGTTGTGCAAGGTGATGACTACCTTTCCTACTAATGAGGAAGAACAGAGGGAGAACCGATTTCATATTTCTTCAAGGTCTATGGTAACAACCTCTGTGATCTTATCATTGATGGTGATAGTTGTACTAATGTAGTGACTGCTTCACTAGTTAATAAATTGAAACTAGTCACTACCCTATACCTTAACCCATATAAATTGCACTGGTTGAGTGACTAAAGCAGTTTGTATATTATCCAAACGGCTAAGTTTCCTTTCAGCATAGGGGAGAGATACTATGATGAAATAGTTTGTGATATTCTTCTTATGTGTGCATCACACATACTACTTGGCAGACCATGGTTATATGATAACAAGGTGTTGCATGATAGGTTTAAGAACACCTATGTGTTCTAGAAGGATGGCAAGCACATTGTATTAAATCCTATGCCAGCTATTGAAGTACAAGAGGTATAGAGACAAATAAATAAAACTATTAAAAAGAAGACCTTGTTTGTTAGACAACATGAATTAGAAGAGGTAATTCAAGAAGAGAGACCAATGTATCTATTGTAGATAAAATATGTGTTGGAAGTTGATGGACGAGGATAGTTACACCTAATTGTGAACCAAGTGCTAGATAAGTATATGGATGTATTCTTAGATGAGTTTCTTAAGGGATTACCACCAGTGAGAGGCATTGAGCATGCCATTGATTTTGAACCTAGATTAGTCTTACTAAACCAACCTACATTTCGCACGATTCCTGAAGAAGCTAGAGAATTGAAGTAACAGGTAGATGAGTTGATAGAAAGGGGTTTTGTTAGAGAGAGTACTAGTCTTTATGCTATCCTTACACTTCTTATTCCAAAGAAAGACGGCACGTGGAGAATGTACATTGATAGTAGATCCATGAGCAAAATTACCATTAAATACAAGTATCTCATTCTTAGACTTGATGATATGTTAGATGAGTTGAATAGTGCATTGGTATTCTCTAAAGTAGATTTTAAAAGTGGATATCACCAAATTGAATGAGGGGTGGAGATAAGTGGAAGATCGCTTTTAAAACACATGTTTTGTATGAGTAGATGGTTATGTCATTTGGGTTGGCCAACTCCTCTAATACTTTCATGTGACTAATGAATCATGTCATGAAGGAATTTCTAGGGAAATTTGTTGTAGTCTATTTTGATGACATTCTAATTTTCAATAGAAACATGGAAAGTCATGTTGAACATTTGCAAGGAATCTTCTCAATCTTGCAAAAATAGTGGTTGCATGGAAATCTTAAGAAGTGTTCATTCTATCAGTTAGAGGTAACGTTTCTTGGCTTTGCTGTGACTAGTTCTAGTGTGAGGATTAATGAAGAAAAGTCAAGGCTATCATGGAGTGGCCAATACCACAATTAGTAGCTGCAGTGAGGAGTTTTCATGGTTTGGCTTCTTTTTTTATAGGAGATTCGTTAGGAACTTCAGTAGCATTGTCACTAGCAATCGGGCTTAAAGGAGTTTTGAGGAAGTGAAGGCAAGGCTAACTAGTGCTTCAGTTTTAGCATTACCAGATTTTGATAAAATTTTAGAACTGGAGTGTAATGCATCCGGGGTAGGAATTGGTACTGTGTTAATGCAGGAGAAGAGGCCTATTGCATATTTCAGTGAGAAACTGAGTGATACACCTTTGAACTATTTAGTGCATGATAAGGAGTTTTATTCCTTAGTGCATGCATTAATGATGTGGAAACATTATCTTCTCCTTAAGGAGTTTGTTATCTATATAGACCACAAGTCACTAAAGCACTTCAAAGGCTAACAACGTTTGTGTAAACAACAAGCCAAATGGGTGGGATTCCTAGTGAGCTTCGCTTATGTGATTAAGTTCAACAAGGAGAGTATAAATATTGTAGTTATTGCCTTATCACACAGGTATGTACTTATCAATTATGTCAAGTTAAAGTTGCTTGGGTTTAAATTAATAAAGGAACAATATGTCCATGATGATCGATTAAGATTGATTGTTGAGTGATGTGCTAGAGGAAATGTAGTGGATGAGTATTATATGATAGATGGTTTTTTGTATAGGGTAGGAAAGTTGTGTATACCTTATGGTTCTATGAGGTAACTGTTAGTACAGGAAGCTCATGCTAGAGGATTATTAAGGCATTTTGGTGAAAAGAGGACATTAGAGCTATTAAAAGAACATTTTTACTGGAGAGATATGCTAAAAGATGTACACAAGGTTTTGGAGAGATGTAGGATTTGTAAGAGGGTGAAAGGAAAGAAGGAAGCTTAGGGTGAATATATGCTTTTACCTCTACCCACACAACCATGGATTGATATTAGTATGGATTTTATCTTAGGTCTTCCCAATATATGGAGGGATAAAAAGTCCATCATAGTAACCAGCGACCGCTTAAGTAAAATGTCCCACTGCATACCTTGCCACAAAACAGATGATGCAGTTTTTATTGCTAACATTTTTGTGCAGGAAATTGTAACATTACATGGTGTTCCCCACAACACAGTGTCTAACAAAGACACTAAGTTTTTCAGCTTCTTTTAGAAGATACTTTAGAAACAACTTGGTACCAAACTCATGTATAGTACATCTTGTCATCCTTGGATAGATGGTCAGATAGATGTTGTCAATCATACTCTCAGTACCTTACTGAAAGCAATAGTTACTAAGAACCTCATCGATTCGAACTTGTATCTCCCCTTTGTTGAGTTTACTTACAATAAGTCGGCTCATTGTTCAACCGATAAGTCCCCCTTTGAAGTCGTGTATCGCTATAATCTTATCCTTCCATTAGATTTAATAGCTAACTCGGCAACAAAGGAAGAAAGTTTGAGTAGAGTGGAGCATGTTAAGGAGATTCAAAAGCTTCATCAAAAAGCTTCTAAACATCTTATGAAAACTTAGGAGTAGTAGAAATTTCAGGGCAACAAACACAAGAAAGCCAAGATTTACAATCCAGGTAACTTAATTTGGATTCATCTTAGCAAAGATAGGTTTCCTCACAAGAAATCACATAAACTTTCACTTAGAGTAGATGGAACTCGAGGAGAATCATCTAATTTCTTCATTCATTTGGCATGATTGTTTTACATTCAATCAAATACACTTGTCATTACTTTAGGATGACAACTAATGACTCAAGCAAGCATGGAATGCTACCCTTAAAAGCTGGTAGCTTACCTTGAAGAACAGGTGGTGCAAGAATAAAGGCCAACTATAAAGTCCAATGGTGTAAATCCTAAATGCTGGTGGTGTAGCCGTTTTAGGCCAATGACCTAACCTCCTGAATGTCGATGGTGCAACAATTTTCCTTGTAATTGAACCTTTCTTTCTTTTTATAACTTTAGGAATAGAAACAGGGATAAAACTTGATATTTCAGAGATACAAAACTTGAGTTTTCTCTCATACTCTTATCAATTCTTGGATTGTGGTGAGTGATGGTATTAGAGTTGTTGTGCATCATATCAACAAATCCATGCTAGGACTATCCTCTTACTAGTACGTAATATTTGGTAACTGATATGAATCAAAATTTGATAAAACCAATCATTAAGGCAAGAGTCAAAGGATTTCAAATCTTGGCGATGAGGGGCCATTTTGAGAAAATCGACCCAGGAATTATTTGTTCACTAACCTCTTTTCTTTTATTCATGTATTATATATTCTAACAGTCACACTTATCATGCTTTATAGGGCGATAGATAAACTCACTAAGACTCAACTTGTGGGTTATCTATGGACCGACCTAAACCAGTGATGAGTTGGGCCGATGAATCCTATGGAAGAGCTAGCATGATGAAGACTATTTTTATTTGTAATTATTTCTTTGGACTATTTATGTTGTAATCTTTCTTTTGGGACACTTTCATTTGCTTGTAATTATGTTTTTAGGACCAGCTATACTAAAAGTGGCATAGTTGTAATTTTGTAAACTTTTTAACCCTAAAGGGAGCAAGTATAAATACTTGCTTAAGTAGGGTTTTTAGGGGAGAATTTTTCAAAATACACTCATCATTTTATGTAAGAGAATTAGGGTTCTTCCTTAGTTCAATTCCTCTTATCAATTTCAATCCCAAGAATTGAAATTGTGGCGAGTGTAGTGAGGGAATTGCCACTTGTGAATTTGTGGATTTGTATGTGGTGTAAGGTGCTGCACATTAACACTAATTGTGAGTGTGAAACCATAACCAAGAAAAGGAAGTGAGTAGTAGAATTTGAATTCAAAAACAAACATTAAAGTGTGAAAGTAATTAAACTCCTTACTTAAACACTTGTTAGTTGAATTTAATTTCTTAACTACTTGGAAATATTTATTTGTGCTTTAATTATTTTACTTGACTTTACTTAAAGTGACAATAAGTATTTATTGTATTGGTTGTGTATTACACCGTGGGTGTGTTGTTGTGGTACATGTAGTGAAAAGTGTTGTTAAGTTGTTGAAGTTAGTTAGCAACCATGTCAAATGATTTATATACTTCTACTGATTCAGTACATCAAGTATTGACTTCTTCTCCAACCATTGATGATGGACAAAGATAAAATTTATTCCATACTTCTTGTAGGGTAAAAGAAAACTTGTGTGTCATTATTATTGATGATGGTAATTATACTAATGTTGTAGCTGTATCATTAGTATCGAAATTGAAACTTGTAACTACCCCACATCCTAAACCCTACACATTACATTGGTTAAATGATTAGGAGAGTCTTTATGTAACCCAAAGAGGTAGGGTACCCTTTAGTATAGAGGATAAGTACTGTGATGAGCTTGAATGTGATATTCTTCCTATGTGTGCATCCCATATATTGCTTGGCAGTCTATGGTTATATGATAAGAGTCTTACATGATGCCTTTAGGAAAACATATGTATTCTAGAAAGAGGGAAAACACATTTTTCTAAATCCGATGTCACCTTTAGAGGTCCAAAAGGTTTAGCAACAGATCCGTAGACCATTAGAGATTCTTAAGAATCATAACCACATGAACCAACCTTTAGAGGACCAAACTGTACAGAAGCAGATATGCCAACCTTTAGAGGTTCCTAAGATGTTCCTAATTACATGAGCCAGCATATAGAGGACAAAACTTATCAGACACAAATGTACCAACCTTCGAAGGATCCTAAGGGTTAGAGTTAGATGAGCCAACCACCAAAGGACCAAACTGTTCATAGGCAGTTGTATCTATCTTCAGAGGTTTCAAAGTTTCATGAGTAGTTGAGCAACCCATTAGAGGGCTAAGAGGGTAAAAAACATACTGTTAAATTAGGAAAGAAGACAACAACATCAGTGGAATGGTTTGAGATAGGGGAAGTCTTAGTGGATAATGGACCATTATATGTGTTATAGATGAGGTATGTCTTAAAAATGGAGGAGAGAAGGCAATTACCCCCTGTGGTATTTCAGATATTGAGATTCTGCAGTGATACTTACTCTGGTGGCTTGCTAGTAGGAAACAGAGTCTTTATTGCATTTGATCTATCAGATTTGAGGACAAATCTTTTTGAGACTCGAGGAGATGATAAGAATCAAAATTCGACAAAACCTATCATTAGGGTAAGAGCTAAAGGATTTCAAATCTTGACGATGAGGGCCCATTTTGAGCAAATTGACCTAGGAATTATTTGTTCACTAACCTCTTTTCTTTTATTCATGTATTATATATTCCAATAGGCACACTTATCAAGCTTTATAGGGTGATGGAGAAACTCACTAAGACTCAACTTGTGGGTTATTCATGGACCGACCTAAACCGGTGATGAGTTGGGCCAACGAATCCTATGAAGAGCTATTTTTATTTGTAATTATTTCTTTGGACTATTTATGTTGTAATATTTCTTTTGGGATACTTTCATTTGCTTGTAATTATGTTTTTAGGACCAACTATCCTAAAAGCGGCATAATTGTAATTTTGTAAACTTTTTAACCCTAAAGGGAGCAAGTATAAATACTTGCTTAAGTAGGGTTTTTAGAGGAGAATTTTTCATAATACACTCATCATTTTACGTGAGAGAATTAGGGTTCTTCCTTAGTTCAATTCCTCTTATCAATTTCAATCCCAAGAATTGAAATTGTGGTGAGTGCAACAAGGAGAAATTGTGAGTTATATCAATTACTTTTTGTTGTGTTCCCTTTTGATCACTAGTGACTCATATCTAGGATTGAATTAGATGTCTTCTTAGTCAGATTTGATTGCATTTGTAATCGAATTATTATAGATTAATTGAGTGGTTTTTATCCTTAATTTCTAGTCTTTCATTTAGTTACTCTTGAACCGTGAAATCAAGTTATGTGGAAAGTGGATCACAGTCATTGTTTTTATTAATCTTTTGTATTATTCACGTAGACTTTAAGTATATTTAGTGATCTCCATTGAGGATTACATCATTGTGATATTCATTTCCTTGAAGTTTAGCATTCGGTTCATCTTACATAAATAAGGTCACGTAACATTTTGCTCCAATTTGAACTTATTTGTTCTTATCCTTTAGGGATTGTTAATTGGATCAATTACATGTGCTAAACCCCCCTTTTAAGCACATCAATAAGGGTTTAGGTTTTTATTTTGTTGTTAAGTTTGAATTGTTTGGATTACTTGTTGTGAACTATTGATTAGGATTGCGATTGCTTGATTTTGCATTAGGATTAAGTGCATTAAAACCTCTACCACTAGTTAGGAGCTTCTACTAGTCTAGACATACCGATCTACCTATTTGCAGTTGCTCCCTTAAGCATATAAGCGGCAGATCTCACCTTCCTATCTTTAGGGACCACGAAGGCTTCAAAAGTCCTTTTAGTCTTAATGATCCAATATTTAGACTTTATTAGATTATCAACCTTTGGGAGGAACTCTTTAGCCAACCTTATAAATTTATCCTACCCACAAGGTTCCTCTATAAGCCTGACAGGTCTCAGAACTTGCTATTGTTATTGTTGTTGTGCCAGCATTTCCTCTAAAGCATTTATAGTCACCAGCAACTAAATAGTTGTGACATTAACCTACTCTAGGGTTTCCTATAAAGGTGGTCTTTGAGGGTTCCTATCCTCTAGGGCATCTTCACCCTATCCAACATTAGATAAACCCCACATGATACTTCTCCAGAGAGGCATTTTATGTAAATAGAGATAGTAGAATGATCCTGGAGTTAAAATTTATAAGGAAAGTTAGTAATAGTATACATCTATGTATACTTAAGTTTAAACACACACACACACATATATATATATATATATATATATACTTATACATAATCAAACAGGAATATATAGTAAAATGCAATTACACAAAATATTTGCATTAACATAATATAATAGTTATCCCTTAATTTACCCACTCTCTTCATTTCTTATGGTTTTATAGATCATCTACTTAGTTTTCTGAAGGTTCCAACTTACCTTCCGTTGATTGAATCCAACACATATTGATCATTACTTAATTCTAGGAGTCATCCAACCTAATCTCTATTTAATCATATCCTAAATCCTAAAGATCATCAAAACCTATGCTCTAAAACCACTTAAGTTGTAATTTCCTAGAACCTGAAGTATTACAGTCCGCCACGTGTCACTATCTCGTAGCGACACACTAAGGTTCTAAAACTCTAAACAACTTCTAACCTATTTACCTTCTCAAATTCACTCATGAAAATATAACCTCAATAACATAAAAAAAATTACTCTTAGATGAGTCATTCTAATCTATAAAATTGAGACAACATAGAAATCTTCCTTTAACATCTAGAAGAACCTTTGCTTATATATAAATTTAAAGTAAATAAAAGTTTACTAGTGTCTTAATAATCTCAATTCAATTACTAAAAGCCCTAATCACAAGTCTTCCAATTTCTATCACTCCTCATCTACATAGTAATAGTTCTCTCTCCCATTTTCATCCACATAATGTCCCACTAGTTTTCCATTCTCATCAACCTTACTTGCTCATCATTCTCACCTATTGCTAAAAAAATATAGGAAGGGGGTGAGCTTAAGCATAGTACATGAGTACCACACCAACATGCGCATGACACACAACATTAATAACACATGCATATATGCAATGTTAATCCACAACATAATCGTACATCAACTTACACATCAATTATAATCAATTTCACAACAAAAGGGTACTCATAACCCCGATACACACAATATTGTCCTGGTGGGAATTGCCACTGCAGGCCCCATCTAACCCTAATCTACCTTAGATCATTTCGATACACGGCTCCACTAGGGACAATGATAGGAATAAAAATCCGACAAGACCTATCATTAGGGCAAGAACTAAAGGATTTCAAATCTTGGCGTTGAGGGCCCATTTTGAGTAGATCGAACCCGGAATTATTTATATATTAACCTCTTTTCTATTATTCTTGTATTGTGTTTTCCAATAGGTACACTTATCATATTTTATAGGGTAATGGACAAACTCCCTCAGACTCAGCTTATGGGTTATCCATAGTCTGACTTGATCCGGTGATGAGTTGGGCCGATGGATCCTATAGAAGACTGGCATCTTGAAGACCATTTCTTTTATATATTTCTTATTTTATGAACTATTTTGGTTGTATTTTGGTTTTGGGACACTTTCATTTCCTTGTAATTTTCATTTAGGGTTAGCTACCTTAAAAGTGGCAAACTTGTAATTTTGAGCACTTTTTAACCCTGGGAGTAGCAAGTATAAATACTTGCTTAAGAGAGGGTTTGTGGGGGCTTATTTTTGCAGATCAAATACTACCTTTCACGTGAGAATTAGGGTTCCTAATTGTCATCCAAACTCTTATCAATTTCAATCCCAAGAATTGAAATTGTGGTGAGTGCAACATCTTGAAATTATGAGTTATATCAATTTCATTTTGTTGTGATTTGTTTTCTTCTCTAGTGTGTCATATATAGGGTTAAATTGAGATAGTTCTTGGTCAGAAATACATCTTATTGTTCACGAAATATTGTGTTTATTTGAAGTACTTAGCAATTGGATTCGGATCATCATTGAAGAATCCACTTGAAAACGTGTTCTTCTCCATTGGAAAGGAATTCTTATAATTGAGGTTTTCTTTTGAATTTGTGGATTATTTGCGTGGATTATATGAGATTAGAGTGTTTTTAGATGATATTATCATTGTGGTATTATAATTATATCATTGGACATTTAGATTTCATCATATCTTCATTAGGGTTCACGTGATTTAGCCTTGTGAATCCGGTTTTTGCCTTGACTTGAGATTGTTTTTCTTAAGTCTTTTATATGTGCTTAATCTTGGTTTTAGGCACATCATCTTTTTGGTATATGAGATTGTGGTTGTGAGAAGGGATTATGTGATTTTGAATTTTGGAAATTTAGGGTTCATGTTCTTACATCATCAATTCCAAAATTGCGGGTAAATTGAAATTGTTGTTGTAGTTGTTTGAAGCGCAGTGAATTGTCTTGAGTAGGAGTTGAATTTGCTGCATGTTAGAGTGATTTTGAAGTACTTATTGATGCTTCTATCTTGTGGACTTCACCGTGAAGGAAGAGGAAAGATAGTGCATTTGTTTAGTGCAATTTCGGAAGTGCAATTGTGTAGGAAGAGAATTGTGGTTCTTACATTGTTTGAATTCGGAATTGGGGAGAACATTTGCAATTTCCAGATTGGATTAGTGTGTAAGAAGGGAAGTTATTTGATTTCAAAACAAGCATTAAGAATGAAGGAGTTAAGTGTTTGTTTGAATTTGAAAAATTGCATCTTACCAAATGTGGAGGGGTTGCAATTAGTGAAGTGGTTTGATTTTCAAATTTAATTTGCTGCCTTCTTATGTAAGTTGCGGATTGGATTTGTATTTGAAGTGAAGAATTTTGCAACATGATTATCCTTGAAATTTCTTTGAGAAAGAGTAATGAATTGAAAAAGTTTTGCGTTGCATGTGACGTGTATGTTGTTGTAAGTTACGGTTGATAAATTGTGTAGAAGTGGAGAAGTGCACCATGTGTGTGAAGGTGTTTGCGTGGTGTTGTATTGTGCAAATTGGAAGTGGAAGTGTACAATTTTCAGAATTGCATTGTGTGGGATAATAAGGAATTTATTTGAAATTCAAACACATCCATTAAGTTGAGGAAGTTATTAAGTGGTATTGATTGTGTTCCATTTGAATTTGAAATTTGATTATTACCATTTGTGGAAAGTGCATTAAGGATGTTTATTTGAATTTGTTGCCATGTAGTGGAGTTGTGTGGATTAAGGTGCTGCACATCAAGATCAATTGTAGGTGTGAAACCGTGGCAAGAAAGGAAAATTGAAGTAATAGAATTTGAATTCAAAAACAAACATTAAAGTGTGAAAGTAATTGAACTTATTACTTCAACACTTGTTAGTTGAATTTAATTTCTTAACTACTTGGAAGTATTTATTTGTGCTTCAATTATCTTACTTAACTTTATTTGAAGTACCAATAAACATTTCTTGTATTGGTTGAGTGTGAGCACTGTGGGTGTGTAAGGATGTGTTGTCGTGGTGTGGTGAAGTGTATTGAGGTTGTTGAAATTAGTAAGCAAAAATGTCAAGTGAGTTGTATTTATCTACTAACATATTGCATCGGGACTTGACTTCCTTTCAAACCATTGATGAGGGATAAAGAGAAAACTTGTTCCATACTTCTTGTAGGGTACAAGGAAACTTGTGCGCAATTATTATTGATGGTGGTAGTTGTACTAATGTTGTAGCTGCATCATTAGTATCGAAGTTGAAACTTGAAACTATCCCACATCCCAAACCCTATACATTACATTGGTTGAATGATCAGGATGGTCTTTGTGTGACCCAAAGGGCTAGGGTACCCTTTAGTATAGGGGATAAGTACTATGATGAGCTTGAATGTGATATTCTTCCTCTTTGTGCATCCCATATATTACTTGGTAGACCATGGTTGTATGACAGGATGGTATTACATGATGGGTATAGAAATACTTATATGTTTAAAAAGGATGGTAAACGTATAGTATTGAACCCTATGTCACCATCAGAGGTCCAGGAGATGCAAAGACAAATAAAACAACCATCATAGGTTCATGAGGATCATAGCCACATGATCAAACCTTCAGAGAACCAAACTGTGTAGACTCAGGTAAGCCAACCTTCAAAGGTTCTTGAGGGCTCTAGTGACACGAGCCAACCCTTAGAGCATAAAATTTGTCAGACACCGATGTGCCAACCTTCAAAGGATCCTGATGATCATAGTCAGACGAGCAGACCACTAGAGAGCCAGACTGTTCAGAGACAGTTATGTTCACCTTCAGAGGTTTTAGAGGGTAATGAGCAGTTGGGCCAACCATTAGAAGACCATGACAATCAGCAACATACAGATGAGTTAGAAAAAGAGGAAACAGTTTCAGTGGAACAGGTTGATACAGGGGCAACTTTAGTGGATAATGGGTCATTATTTGTGTTGTAGAAGAGATACATCCTGGAAATGGAGGTGAGAAGACAATCACCACCTGTAGTATTTCAGATATTGGGATTCTACAGAGATATTTCTTCAAGTGACTTGCTAGGAGGAAACAAAGTCTCTACTGCATTTGATCTACTAGATTTGAGGACAAATCTTTTTGAGGCCCGAGGAGATGATAGGAATAAAAATCCGACAAGACCTATCATTAGGGCAAGAACTGAAGGATTTCAAATCTTGGCGTTGTGGGCCCATTTTGAGCAGATCGACCTCGGAATTATTTATATATTAACCTCTTTTCTATTATTCTTGTATTGTGTTTTCTAATAGGTACACTTATCATATTTTATAGGGCAATGGACAAACTCCTTTAGACTCAGCTTATGGGTTATCCATAGTTCGACCTGATCCGGCGATGAGCTGGGCCGATGGATCCTATAGAAGACCGGAATCTTGAAGACCATTTATTTTATATATTTCTTATTTTATGAACTATTTTGGTTGTATTTTGGTTTTGGGACACTTTCATTTCCCTGTAATGTTCATTTAGGGTTAGCCACCTTAAAAGTGGCAAACTTGTAATTTTGAGCACTTTTTAACCCTAGGAGTAGCAAGTATAAATACTTGCTTAAGAGAGGGTTTGTGGGGGCTTATTTTTGCAGATCAAATACTACATTTCACGTGAGAATTAGGGTTCCTAATTGTCATCCAAACTCTTATCAATTTCAATCCCAAGAATTGAAATTGTGGTGAGTGCAACATCTTGAAATTGTGAGTTATAAAAATTTCATTTTGTTGTTATTTCTTTTCTTCTCTAGTGTGTCATATCTAGGGTTAAATTGAGATAGTTCTTGGTAAAAATACATCTTATTGTTCACGAAATATTGTGTTTATTTGAAGTACTTAGCAATTGGATTCAGATCATCATTGAAGAATCCACTTGAAAACGTGTTCTTCTCCATTGGAAAGGAATTCTTATAATTGAGGTTTTCTTTTGAATTTGTGGATTATTTGCGTGGATTATATGAGATTAGAGTGTTGTTAGATGATATTATCATTGTGGTATTATAATTGCATCATTGGACATTTAGATTTCATTGTATCTTCATTAGGGTTCATGTGATTTAGCCTTGTGAATTCGGTTTTTGCCTTGACTTGAGATTGTTTTTCTTAAGTCTTTTATATGTGCTTAATCTTAGTTTTAGGCACATCAAACAATGTGACATATCGATCATCGAGGTACCCCTTAAGGATTTGCCACTACGAGCCCCTAAGCTGAGCCAAACATAAGCAACATGCAATATTTTATTCACATATTATATTACATTACATAATTCTTATATCCAATTCATTTAATAATTACCTAACAATCACAACCAACGAACACGGTAAACACATACCTTGAATCCTAGCCTTAAGCACGTCCGATCCTAAACTTAAGCTAAGCTAAAATTTGTATAACATCAATGCATCTCTTGGTAAAGACTTATGAACCCTAGTTCCTCTATATCGATTCATTATAATCTCATTTCTTTTTATTCATAATTTAATTTGACCCTAAAACATGTATTTTTTTAATCAATTTACATAGACTAGATTACTTATGTCGGAATTTTTTCGAATTGACTCCTTGATCCATGAATTTCCTTGTTCTTCATGTTCCCTCTTCAATCCAATTTTGGTGAAATCATGTAGCAATAACTCATTTCAACCTCTATTCTATATTTGTGATTATTTTGTAAATCATAGAAATCCATACCTCATGTGATAAGATCGAGCATTGATGAATTCCTCTTAGTCACCTTAGGTTTGTTTTGAGAGTGGTTTTCCTTTTGCTTACTATTTCACTACACAAAATGGAAAAGGAGGCTCTTTAGGTTAATTTAAGGTATTTATAATTTTCGCTTGAAATGATCCATTTGCCCCTCATTTTACTTACAATTTCCATCTATAGCCTTGGCTTACGTTATAACATCTAGAAATAAATTATTAAAAATTTAGGTATTACAGATGAGCTAATGCCCGGTACAATGTATACCTACAATCAAACATGCATGCAAGCTTAAAATACAAATTCAAACATAATGTAGTAGGATATCCAAACATAATCTATTATCTTCCATATCTTTTATTTCAACACACAATTCTAATCATCATAGTCACCATATATACACCTCACACATACATATATACATATACATAGAACAAAGGGTAAATCCCTTTGTCTATGAGTCAAATCCATATATAATTATACATATACGATAGTGGGTACTCCCCACTATCCATAAGTCCAAGAGTCCATATCATACATACATACATATATATACGACAATCAATTCTCCCCATTCTCCTTGAGTATATACCATACATAAATTATACATATACAATAGTGGGTACTCCCCACTATCCATGAGTCTATGAGTACTTCCATATCATACATATATATGTATACAATAGTGGGTACTCCCTACCATCAATGAGCCCATCATACCATATCATCCTAAATCTACTCGGATCATTTCAATACATAACTCTGCCAAAGACAACAGCACATATCAATCATTGAGGTACTACCTCAAGAACACTAACACTCTCTCGGTTCCTCGAACCTAACTAAGCACAATCACACACAACTAGTCATATTCATTTTTAATAACAATTTATATTAAATTACATTTCTAACTTAACACATGTAAGTAACAAACACAATGTATACGTACCTGATTAGTAATGATCGATCCCTCTACACTTCTATAATCTCTCGCTCCTCAAACTTATTCAAGTCCATAATTACAAACACTTAGGATCACAAGTGAATGAAATACAGTGGAATAATGAGTTTCCTAGAACAACATAACCATATAAGTGGTTATGTAGAGGGATACGGGAGAGAACATGACCATACTAGTCACCGTGTGCCTTTCTATGTATCTTTTCGTTATATAGCATGCTCAAATACACAGTCATGTATTTAATCATGTACTTCATCATGTTAAGATACATGATTGTATATAGTGGCCATGTACTATTCTTTGAATTTGTGCATTTTTACATGCTCAACTACACAAGCGTGTTTAGTGACCATGTACCTTTGTGTACGGATTCATATTTCAACTTAGGTAGGTATATGAGTGTGTACTTGGCCATGTAGTGCACTATTCCATCATGAATCCCTTTTTCCAATTCGCCAATTCCTAATTCTTTAAATCCTAAATGAAAATCCTTACTTCTAAGCTTAATTATGCATTATATTTGACATTAGAACACTAGTTTGGTATAATCTAACTACTTACTAGCTTGAATTGTTCCAATAATTGAATTCCTATCTTAAACCTTTTGTCACCTAAATTGTTCTATAGTGAAATTCCAAGAATTAACATGAATCCACATTCTACATATATAAGTGGCAATCAATAGTTAATGATTGGTTTAGTTACCATGGTTAATTTATTGGATGATAAAATACAGTAGTCCTTTTCTCTCTTAAGGTTCTATAAATAGTGCTTAGAGGTCTGTAATGTACCAATGGGAAAAAAGGTTAGAAAGACATGTTGGAACCTATTTATATATCCCCTGTTAAAGTCCATATAGCCTTCATCATTAGCTCCTTTTTAATGCCCTTTATCCTAACCTTTAATTTTTTTTTAGATTTATTTACTCCTTATCATTTAAACGACATTATTCAACATGAATATTATTTAATTAAATCTCCAATTTTATAAACATATTACATGAATATATAAGATAATATCATGATGTAACATATAATGCAAAATTATAATATGTCATATAGATTTGCATAATGCATTATTATATATATGTATGTACGTATATATATATGTAGGTACGTATGTGTGTGTTTATAAATGTATAAACAACATGTGATTTTAAACCGTATGCTAATTGAATAAGGGTAAAGACTAATTGATAGCAAGATGTTTAGAGGCCAATAATTTGACCACCTTTTGGTCAGTTGAGTGGGTGATGTGCCAGTGGTTAACAATCAGCACTAGTGGTTAGTGGATGATAGTTGATGGTTGAGTGTTGGCTTTATGACAATCAAGTGGTCCATTTGGAATTTTGGATAATTTATTTAGTTTCCGTTATTGTCTATTTTGATCATGTTATATGCCTTAGTTTTATACATGCATAGTAAAAATTTGTAGTATATTTTATACATATGAAAAAATCTATTATTATATGGCAAATATTATACCCAGATTTATACACTATAACATTACATTATTCAATTTCTATCTTTTCAAATGTTGTAGTTGCTTTTTCAAGTTTGCCACCTAATTCATACCCAATTTTTTCTTTAAATTTGACTTATGTTCTTTCTTTAAAGAAAAAAATAGTTGTCTAATTAAAGACAGCATGATGAAGAATCGTGAGGAATGAAGCTTACTTTATGCAATAGATTTGTGTGAAAATCAATTAAAATTTAGGAAAATGAAAGAAGGTAAAAAAGGGGCAAAATTATTTTAATCTAATGATATAGACCATGTCCTTTTAGTGGATCGGAGTAGGTTTGAATCTATCTCTCCATTGTAATTTACTGAAAAGAAAAAGAAAAGGGAAGGAGACACAATTTCCAATTCTTATTAAGATTTATTTTGCAATTGACTACATGATGTGGTATTTTGTCCATATAGTGCATCGATTTTCTAAAGTTCATCAGTTATCACTGATAATGCTTGATAAGAAATTCCATTTTAAGCCAATTCAATCCACCATGCAGGTATAATTTTCTGATATGTCATAAACTCAATGGAAGGTATTGTTAAGATAGGTGCATTGATGCATCTATCTATTACTCGTGCAATGCCTCGAAACTAGAGACAGGTACAATTTGCCATATGTTCTCACTAGGTGAAAACATGCAAAGACTTAGAATCTGCTAAACTCCACAATTTATATTAAGTCACTATAATTATCGATAAAAGAAATCTCCACATGTATAAATAAGTGGCTTAACAAATCCCACTCTATTTCTCCATATAAAAGAAACTACAAAGAATGACTATTTAGAATAGTTACCATCACCTATAATCAATCATAGTGGAAGCATTTTAAAACTTAAATACAATTGTAGTTAGAAGCCTAACAAAACTAAACAAAATCATCTAAGGTTTATCTTTCTCATTGCCTACTATCACTCCTCATAATATATAGTCCATATACTTATTATTCAAGTCTTGGCTTGTATTCACCAATGTCTCATCATACCCCACAATCTCAAAAGAAATACCTGCAACTGAGAAAGGGTTCCACGAGGGGTGAGCTAAAGCTTAATACAATGTAGACCAACAACCACATACACATGCCATGCCAAAATACAAACACAGACATGATGAAAAAAGGATATTTAAACACCAAAATTACTATCTTTCATATACATTTATTCCAACACATAACTCATAACTCTCAACAATGGGTTCTCCCCATTGTCCATGAGTCCCTGAGTACGAGACTTCATAAATCTTTCACATACGTAAATACCTATAAAACAATGGGTGCTTCCTACTGTCTATGAGTCCAACCATCATAAATCTACCAAGATCATTTCGGTACACGATTTCATTAAGGACAATATCACATACTGATCATTAGGGTGGCACTCACAATCACCAAAATTCTTGATTCTTCAAGCCTAGCTAGGTGCATTCACATAAACAATCAATTTCATATATACTTTAGATTAATTTACATTTCTATCATAATGTGCACAAACAATCAATATAGTATACATATACCTAATAAGTAATGGACAATCACTTCACAACTCTACACTCCTTGAATCCATAAACCTATTCAAATCAACAAATACGTATGCTTAGAAAACTCATAACAACTATCCTATTCCAATTTTTAGTACCAAGTTAAGTTAAGAGAAGTGAAGAATCAAAATTAAGTGGAAAAACTAGGTTTTTGAAAACATAGATCTGATACATCCAAGTATATGAATGTATTCTCATCTATGTATTGTGTGTGTTGTCGTAGTGATGTGAGATGACTTGATACACAGTCATGCCTTTTAGCCATGTATCTTACTAGACAGTTTGTGATTTTGGCATAGGCTCGTGTCTCTTGCCTTTGTATCTTACTGTTCATTTTTCAATTTTTGATATAAGCGTGGCTCTTGCCTATATACCTTACTATTCATTTTGTGATTTTGGCATGAGGCCATGTAATTCTCCTAAGTGGTTAAGTACTTAAGGTATATAGGTGCAGCACGATCGTGTTATAAACTATATAATTTCGGAATTCTCAATCTTTGAGAAAATGAATCTTTTCTTCAAAATTCTAAATCCTTAATTACAATTATCCTCCAATTCTTTCTACACTTGCAATTAGTGTACTCCCATACTTAATATACAACAACATTACCTTAAATTTTACTCCAATTACACATGATTTAGAGGACTTATTTGAATTGTCATCCTATAAACAATAGCCTAAATCTTGTTACTTTGGATGTCAAATTGTTTTGGCAGTATTTAGATTGTTCCAATAAATGGAGTTTTCTTACACTAGTCTTTTGTGTGCAATTTTTCTATATAAAAGTTGCCTTCTACTCCTAAGGTTCTATAGTCTGCTCTTAAGGGTTCTATAGTGCACAATGTGGGGCTCTATATATATTCCTTCACTATCAAATTACCATATCGTCCTGCCATTAAGTCGTTTTTACTTCCATTTTCCCCGACCTTATTATTTTCATATTTTGATTTTATTTTTCTTTGAGTTAAACACTTATTTAATACCTAATTTATTTTACTTTATTCTGATCATTACAACTTAGGTGTTAGTTGTTTTTATGTAGGTCTCGAAATAGCAAATAAGAGAGGGGTGAATTGCTTGTAAATTTTTTTTACCAATTTTAATTAAATAATCACTTTTTTAAATCCCCTTTTCTAATGAAGAATGTATGTGTGATGAGTAAAAATAAAATGTCCAGAAATAATTTTCAATGAAAATAAAAAAGATGGTGATGTATATAAATTTCCCCTATTGCATATATCTTCTATTCTAGCTACATCGATGCTGGGGATCCAGTCTTCCACATCAATTGTTCCACTAATTTAATAGTTAAGAAATGTTACAAACATCAATAGCTTTTACTTTGTCTTTCTAGCCTTGAACTTGGCTAGTTATAGACTAAAAAACTCTTGTAACCTCACTATCTAAGCTAAACTTTACACAAAAAAGCAATTAAAATTTATACAGGAATGAGAAAAGAAAAATTCTCTGGTTTAAGCTCAAGAAAACAAAGAATTGTAATTTTTTTTGTTTTGTTCTATTTTTCTTCTCTTCTCGTGTTTTGTTCTTTAAACATGAAATCTTCAGTTTTTATAATGTTCTTTGTAGATAAAATCCTTCTAACATTCATAGAGTCTTCTAATGGTCATAGATAATATCCATGCATTTGTGGAATTTTGAAAAATCCAATCTAAAATTTAAATTCAAATTCCTTAATCATGTAATTGATTCTGCTTAGGATTGAAATTATTGATGTTTATCTTCATCCACCTCTTTAGCAACCTCGTATGGATAAGTTTCAGTTTGAAAATTGGAGATCCCTCTTTATGCGGATGAGCTTCAGTTGATAACCATATTTGTTATTCTTATCCTTATCTCGTTCTTCTTTAGATGATATTTAGTTAAAATAAATCTTAAACTAGTTAGATCTGTTACCTTAAAAAAAAAAAAAACTTTGCTAGCTAGAGTTTCAAATAAATCAAACTTGTATTAAATATAGATAAGAACTATATAAGCATACATTCTTCAAACCAAACTATCAAATTGTCTATTTAAATGTCTACTAAAATATCTAATAGATTGTTTGTATTAAACTATCTATTTAAGTGCTTACTAAAATGTCTAATATATTGTTTCGTTAACTATTAAAATAAGTATTTGTAAACTTCTATTTGTTTAAATGTTTGTAAAAATGAATACTTTTGTTCTACACACTCAAAACATTTTTGTTAGATATTCTACTCACTAATAACCCATGTTTTTATCATTAAAACCTATTTAAGAGAATTTAACATTCTTTCCCTTTTTGATGGTAACAAAGCCTATCTCAAGTGTTGATAAACTTATATATTATATTAAGAATATATTAAACACTTATGAAACAAGTTTATCACTAACTTACTATTCCTTCTCCCCATCTTTGTTAGAAGACAAACAATAAATATTACTCCCCCTTGATATATGATATAATTTTAAAACATAAATTGACAATCAACAATTAGCAATGAAATTACCAATACCATAAAGCATCATTTAAAATTACTATGATTGACATGAATCTTTAAAAGTAAAATAGTTAACAAATATCAAAGCAAAATGAATTAAATGATCAACACTTTTTTTTAAAAACTAAAATGGATAACAGAAATATGAGTGTAAAAGAATTAATTCTTCTTCTTCTTTAATGGTTTGACAACTTTCCTAACAGTCTTAACTCTTTTCCTTGGTCTTTTTAGAAGTAGTTCTTTTTCTAATTTCTTTTTAATAGGATCAAGATTGGTTTCAATAGGAGTTGGAGCTAGAGCTAGATGTGGTTCTGAAGTTTCAATAGGAAGAGATGATTAAATAGATTGTTTAGCAGTGGGTCCAGTTTGAACAGTCTAGACGGGTTTAGGAATAGGTTAAGGATCAAGTTCTTGAGTAACTTCATGTGTAAGATCAATTTTAGGATTGATTTTAGTAATTTCTTACTTAGTGTAATCCAAGATTTCGATCCCACCGCTTTGATGAACATGTAGCTATGTATGTGGAGTCTCCATGTTTTGTTCGTGCACTAGAACAATGTTTCTAGCTTTGTTATTAAGATCTTATTGATCTTCTTGAAAGGGAGTTTTTGCAGAATTATGTCTAGTCCTAATGGGAGTTGGTGGAAGTTGTTCCTCAAATTTCTCTTTACTAAGTTTAGTAGCGATGAAGTCCATCATGGATTTCATCACCATAAAGCTTTTCTTTACAAAACTTTCCAAATCTAAAATGCTGCTTTTCAGATTTATCACCACATTGCTAGTTCTAACTTCAAAATCATTTTTCTTTAGAGTAGGGGATTTTGGAATAGCTTCTACTAAATTGTTTGTTGAAGTGTCTGTTTCAACTATAGCTTCATCCTTAATCTCTAAGTTTCTCTTACCAACCTTCCTTCTCATCTTTCTTTCTTTTTCAACAACCTTTTCTTTTCTTACCCTTTTCAAAAGTTCCTCTTCATCACTTTTCTTTCTCTCCTTGGAGATTGTTCATCTTTCTACATTAGACATCCATTTAAGAATATCCCTTTGTGAATGCCTACGATCCATGTATACTATGCAATTTGTAGAGGACTAAAATTTTCTCTAAACATGTATGTTCATATGATGAAGAATCCCTTTAGTAATTTTCTTAACAAAAAATCTAGTAAAATCCTTTTGGGAGAACCTTGTCCTTTTCTCTTTTAAAAGAAACATGATTAAGTTTCCATAAGGTCTCTTCTCTTTATTCTTAAGAAAATTCTTCAAAATTTTGTTGGCTACATCTACATTTTTCCCTTTAGTAATACCTAATATAATTTTTGCCATATCTGTTGAAATGTATGTTCTACTCCCAATTCTTAGCAAAGCACATCACATTGTTTAGATTGAATAACAAGCATATCTCATTGTGATTCATTTTCAAAACCCATCATTTAGATTTGAAATAACTCTATGTTTAGTGCATCTTCATCATCGCTTTCATTTTGAGTTTTAAACATTAAATTCGATCATTCTTAGTAATTTCAAGATCTTGACCACAAACATTTGATTTTAGCTTATCTTTTCCCCTTGAATCTAAATTTCATAAAATTCTACGACCACTTCTCTAAATATCGTATATCTCATATTACATAATTTCTTATAGCCTATTTTATCTAACATTCATATGAAAATTGTTCTTAATAAGAAATTCAAAGTCTAAAGACATACAATCCATTATTTTCCCTTTTAATGGTACAAATTTCCAAGTGAATTGATGTCTTGAATGTGCCTTTTTCTTCCTTTCCAAAATGTTTGGAGAAACGTCTTGTTCACTTTTTTTATCACTATCTACAACAACCTTCCTCAAACTGCTATTGTTGTCAGGTTTCCCTTGTTCCCTACTATAGATAGTTTCTTAGCTCAGAAAGAACAAGAGGGAAAAAATGGAAAGCATAAAGCAAGAGAGACGGTATTAGGTTTAGCCCTTTGGGGTTACTAATCCATGAGCTTAGGCTCTTTTTTATTTTTACTTTTTTTTTTCCTTTTTACCAAAACTTTTATTGGCAAAAAAAAAAAACATAATATGTCATTTATTATTTATTTAATATATTATTTAGTAACTTTTTTATAAAGTAGGTATAGAGTATTTTAGAATCGATACCTTATATACCTTCAAGTACAAATTTTAAGGTGAGTTCAAGATACCCTACCTTGTGAGAGCAAGCTCTAGAAAATTTGTATCTAAAACCTATCCTATAACTCTTAATGCCCACTTGAAACCTATTTGGCTAAGTTAGGTACAAGTGAGTACCATGTACAATAAGGTTATTATCTTTTATAATAAATAATTTATACTTATTAAGTAAGGCCTTTTTGTTTCTTGGACAATTTTTAAACCATACATTTCCAAAAGTATAAAAGTATATGAGCATATATATGTTTCTCGCAAAATTAATTACTTTACAAGCCCCTATAAAATTGGACCTATATTTACCCTTTGTTTTACTCAGTTTTGTGAAGTATATTACATGTGTACTTATTATACATATGTCAATAGTGACATTTTTATCATTATCAGTCTTTGTATTGACTTCTATATAAACTCTCAAATTAATAACATCATTATGACTTCCCATTTTTACTTTATGTTTTCTTTCTATTATTTTTGCTAATCAAGGAAGCCTTCTTGAATGGTGAATACAACAAAACAAGATTTTTCCTTTTAATGACTTTTCATATGGTATTAAAGTAGGTCTAGATTATTCTTTCTACATTCCTTTCTTCATAACATTTTGATATGGTAGAGAACATAGAATTACAAATACGACAAGTGAATGGAGAACTAGTTTTTAGTGATCCATATTATTTGATGAACTCAAATTATCCTAGAATGACTCTTGGAAATGTGATTTTCCAAGGATCAAATTTTCTCGCATGGAGTACATCTATTAAAATGGCACTTGTAGTGAAGCATAAGTTAAGGTTTATCAATGGTGAATTGACCAACCCGATGAAGGTTCTAGTGATTATAAAAAATGGCTTCAATGTGATTATATGATGGCTAGTGGCTTGTTGGATTTTCAATTCAATGACACAAGATTTATCTAAAAATTTTATTTACTCTAAATCAACAAAGGAGTTGTGAGACAATATTGTCAAGCAATTTGGTTAGATGAAGTTTCGAATATCAAGCAAGGCAATTCTTTAATCTCTATTTACTATAATAAATTGAAAACCCCTAGGTTGAAATTCAAAAGTTAAATAAAATGTTATGTTGTACGTAGAGTTTTATGTAATTACAATTGTAATTTCTATGAGAAGTACTTGGATTTAGACTCTAAAAACAAGTTGATGCAATTTCTTATGAGTCTTATTGAAGAATTTGAAATTTTTTGTAATCAAATACTATCAATGGATCCATTACCATCTATTAATTGAGCATTTTACTTGATTTAATGACTAGAGAACTGATAAGTGCTAAATTAGATATATATATATATATATTAAGTAAAACTTAACATGATTTCCCCAGATTTTGGCATGTTTTTAAAGAATTCAAAATTTAATTGAATAATAATTTGATTGAGTGCTTTGATGGATAGAGAAATTAAAATGGAAGAAAATGAATCTAATTTTACTTAATTTAAAGCTAAATTGAAAAAGTTATGAAGGTTTGAAGTTAGATAAGACACACTTATGACCATGCTGAAAAATCGTGTGGTACCAATGTTGCATAAAAAGTTACATGAGACATTGACATGATTATGTTCTTGGTCATGTCGCAGCTTAAAAGTCATAGAAAGATTCATGGAGGTTCAACACGAAAGTGTCTGTAATCGTGTCTACTAGAATATCAATTTTTATGCAATTTTAAGTTATGAAGTGAACATGACCGAAACATGACCATGTTGGATAGCATGTCAACCTAAAAACGCATAGTTTCTAACATGCATTATATAAAAAGAGGGCTTTACACAAGGGCGATAGATCGTATTTATGTTATTTATTCTAGGTTTTTGTGAGAAAAGGAAGGCTACATCTTTTAACTTCTAGAATTTAAGGTTTCTTCTTGTCTTTATTAATTTCCTTGATGATGCATGTCATTACATCATTGATGAATTCAATTCCCAACATGTTTGGCACTTAATTAGATCTAGCACTTAATATTGCTAGTGTATTAATCTATCTATTTGATATTATGTGTCAAGATTGAGAAATCTGATATATAATTAGATCTTGCATGTGTGAAGAGGATTAATGTAATCTTGGAGATAAGTTACATGGTTTTTTTGGAATTATTTGCTTTAGTTAAGGGAATTTATTTTTTTTAATGCAATCATTTTATTATGCTACCAAGAAAGTGATTTAAATAGGTAATTTTGAGATTAGGGTTTAACAAGCTTAAGAAAGTTGTTAGACCAAATTAGGAATCCCCCTAGTTAATGAATTGTAAGAAGGAATTGAATGTGTTTTGTTGCTATCACATAATAATACCTAGGGGAAGCAAAGTCTAGATACTAGTTTTGTCAACTTGAAATTAATCTTAATTTGCTTTTCTTTTCTATCTTTCCACGAAATCTTAGTTCTTTAGTTAGAATTTCATTATAGTTTTTAATTCAATCCAATTCCATAATTTATTAGTCAGGTAATAGAGTGTAGGTTAGTATTAGTATTTATAATGTATGAGGGATGATATCTGTATTTTTATATACTATATTACAAAATTTAATAGGTACACTTACCTTACATCAAGTTTTTGGTACCATTGCCAAGGATTTCAATATTAAGAATACTAGTCACTTTATTAATTTAACCAATTTTTCTTGTTTTTTCCTTATATATTTTATTTTATTTTGCTTTGCTTTATTTTCTTTTTGTAGTGCATGACTAGAAATAATCCACCAAACATATTGATATTTAATTTAGAAATTGAAAGGACAACAAGGTGGTTACATAAGATAATGTGGCAAATAGTGGAAGAACTAAATCAAGGATTTCCTTTGAGAATTAAGATGGAAGAGGAGTTGAAAGAGTTAGAAATCATGGGAGATGAAAATTAAAACCAATAGTGGACTATGTCTGACTGCTAAAAACCTTCTTTAGTTGATGTTGACTTTAGTATCATTAGGCCACCTATTGCTATTAACAAATTTCAAATTAAATCCCATATAATTGAAATGATGTAGCAATTTGTCCAATTTGCTAGATTATAGGATGAGGACCCCAATGTACACATTTCTAACTTTCTAAAGATTTATGATACTTTTAAGATAAATGGATTTTCATATGACACAATAAAATTGCAAATTTTTCCTTTTCACTAAAAGGCTGGGCAAAACAGTAGTTAAATTTACTCCTAAGGGGATCTATCACAACCTAGGATGATAAGGCTCAAATATTTATAAGAAAATACTTTCCACCAACTAAGACTACTAGACATCAGAACGACATATCATCTTATGCTCAACTTAAGGCTAAGACTTTATATGACACTTAGGAAAGATACAAGAAATTATTAAGGAGATGCCTACATCATAGCCTACCACTTTGGAAGAAGATTCAAACTTTCTGCTATGGTTTGAATCTATCAACTAGGAAAACGATAGATGTTGTGGTAAGGGGAATGTTGAACATGAAAACACTCGAAGAGGTTCAATCTTTAATTGAGGACATGGCCATAAACAATTCTCAATGTAAAGGTGCTAGGGTGAGAAATAGAGTAGCAGGCATTTATGAAGTAGATGTGGTGACCAACTTAGCTAATAAGGTTGATGCAATAAGTAGGAAGATGCACTTTTTGTGAATCTAAAGTATAGCTTAAGAGAAGTTGATACCAAAAATTAGTGGGAATAGGTCGACTACTTAAGAAACTCCTTTAGGCTACAAAACAACCCTTATAGCAACACTTAGAACCTAGGGTAGAGAAATCATCTAAATTTCTCTTAAAGTAATTAGAATCAAAATCAATATTGGATGAACTTGCCACCCTTAAGATTTTGATGACCCCCACCACTAAAGATGAAGTTAGGTTTGGAAGAACTTTTAACTAAATATATTCAAACTAATGAGGGTAGATTACAAAATACAAAAACTTCTTTATGGAATCAAGAAACCTCCATCTGTAACCTGGAAAATCAAGTGGAACAACTTGTAAAGGTAATAATTGAAAGACAACAAAGGACACTACTAGGAAACACTGAGATGAATCCTATAGAGCATGTTAAAGTAATAACCTTTAGAAGTGGAAGGGAGTTGCAAGTTAAATAAAAAACTATAGAAAGGTCAGCAAGGAATGGAGAGAAAGTGAAAGAAAAAGAAATTGTAGAGCCACCAAAAGTAAAGGAATATAGACCACCCATACCTTATCCTAAACACCTAAAGAAGGACCACTCTAATGAAAAATTCAGTAAGTTCCTTGAAATTTTTAAGTAGTTACACATTAACTTACCTTTTGTTGATGCCTTATCATAGATGCCAAAGTATGCTAAGTACTTGAAGGATTTATTTTCCAACAAGATGAAGCTAAGAGAGATATCAATCGCAACATTAAATGTAGAATTCTCTATCTTGATGCAAAAGAAGTTACCATGAAAATTGAAGGATATGAGGAGTTTTACTCTACCTTGCCTTATTATTAATTTATCAATAAATGGAGCACTAGTTAACTTAGGTGTAAGTATAAATTTAATGCCACTTTATATGTTTAAAAAGTTAGGATTAGGGAACCTTAAACCAACACATATGAGCATTCAATTAGCCAATAGGTCTATAAAGTACCCCATCGAAATTACTGAAGATGTGTTGATGTGTTGGTTGAGGTTGGTACATTTATTATTCCTGTGGACTTTGTAATCCTAGATATAGATAAGGACATTGGAGTATCACTAATTTTGGTCACCATTTCTTAGCTACTTCTAAGGTAGTTATAGATGTAGGAAATCAAATTTTAACTCTAAAAGTTAGGAATGAAGAAAGAACTTTCAAGACACATGATATGATTCAACAACCCTTTAAGAGTAACAATAGTTGTTATTTCTTAAATATATCCAACCTACTTCGCTCAACATGTGTGCAAGATGGCATTTATAAAAATCTAATTCAGCAACATCTCATTCACAGTAAGAAAAAGGGTCCACATAAATTCACGCAATTTGAGCACCAAAATCTTCATGGCCATCCACCTAACTAGAAAAGATAAGTGTGTCAAGCTAACGACATTAAACAAAAGCACTTTTTGGGAGGCAATCCAAGTGTAGTTTTTTTTTTTTTTTTATTAGCTTTCCTTAGTTTAGTTTAATTTAATTAGACTCATTTTCTTTTTAACACATAGTTAAAAAAGAAAAAAAATAGTAAGTCACAATTTTTAAAAGTTTGACACAACCACTAAACACAGTTGTGTCAAAGGGCATGTTAAAATGCTACTATTTTTCTGATATAACATAACCAGTAGACACGAGCATGTCAAAGTCATGTCAAAATCAACTATAATTTTTTTCTTACAGAGAGTTACATGACCATTAGACATGATCATGTCATGGTCATGTCAAAACATTTGACAAAGGTTAATTTGTATAAAGAGTTACATAAACTTTAGACATGATTGTGTTTAAGGTCATGTTAGGCGTGTCCTTATAGAAAGTTACACGATATTTAGACACAACTGTGTCTCGACTGCATTGACCCTGAATCTACTATTTTATGGGTACAAACACGAGAAAAGGAGGAAATTATGATCATGATTATAGTGACCAATTTCTTTATTTTTTTTATGTACTAATGAGACTAAGATGGCTTGCTAAATTAGGTAGTAACAATTTTTTTTCTTTTAAATATTTGTTCTTTACATTTTTGTTCCTCCATTTTATATTTTGTGTAGCTTTCAATGTTTCCAAGCTTTCAAGACAACTGTTGTACTAGCTAAGCTCAATTTGCAATGGAACAAATGCCATTTTTAGGGGAGTATCTATTCATTTCCTCACTACCTTTCCCAATTTTTGTTTTCTTTGATTCATATTTTGTTATTTTTTCTTTTACTTGTACATTGAAGACACTATATGATTTAAAGTATAGGGAAGAGAGTTCTAAATTTGTAGTTATTTAAAGAAATAAAAAAATTTCTTGTTTAATTTGAAAATTATAAAGTTAACTTGTTACTTTGGAAAACAAAAATAACTCTCTAGATAATTTAGAGCACTTTATCATAATTTTGAACTTGGAGACTTAGAAATTTAAATAAAAACACTGGTTAAGAATTAGTCATGAACTTCTTTTGATGTATACTTTTTCCTTTCTAGTATTTTTAGAATACTATAATTCTTGATAAATAGTACTACTTATCCTTTCAAAATTTTTGAAAAAAATTAATAGAGTTAAAAATGAAATAAACAAATTGAATAAATAAATTTAATAAATTTTAGATGTGGGCCTTCTTGACTCGAATAATTAAACTTGTGGGGTGCCTCCTTTGTGTGGAATAACACCTATTAACTTGAGTGAAGGACTTGGGATTATTGATTGAAAGCTCACTAAAAGGGTCAAGAGAAAAGTCTATGTTAAGGCTAAACGTAAGTAAATAAGTTCTATTAAATAAAGGTAGTGAATGATTTAAAGGGGTATCTTAAAACTTAGTAGCCTAAAATTGTTTAATTTGAGACTTATTGACCAATGGAACTACTAAAAAAAAAAAACTAGAGAAATAATGAAGGGATAAGTGGGTATATTTACGTTGGATAATAACGTTCAACAAAACTAAGGAAGGGGGAGTATACATTTTAGCAGAGCTAGTAAAGTGTTTATGACTTTTTCTTGATTTAGAAGATGATTATTCAGGTTTTAAATCTCTCATATGCTCAAGACAATTGCTTAAGTGAAAAATATAAGAGTTAGAGTTAATTTCCTTTTGAACTACAAGTTAATTCAAAGTTTGTCTCTCATGCTATTATAGAGTTAGATAAGAATTATTTTGATTGATTTCTTAAATAGTAGTAAATTGATTAAGTGTTTCTTATCCTATTTAATTTTATTATTTTGCTCGAGGACAAACAAATACTTAAGTGTAGCAAAGTTTGATAAGTGCTAAATTAGATAGATATATATATATATATATATATAGGCATGTTTTTGAAGAATTTAAATTTTAATAGAGTAATAATTTGATTTTATGGCTTTGATGATAGAGGAATTAAAATGAAAGAAAACGAATCCAATTTTACTCAATTTGGAGCTAAATTGAAGAAGTTATGAAGGTAATGAAGTTAGACATGATATAGAGATGACCACGTTGAAAAATTGTGTTGTACCGAAGTTGCACAAAAAGTTACACGAGACATAATGCAACTGTATTGTTAATCATTTTATGGCTAAAAAGTCACAGAAAGATACTTGGAGGCTTGATACAATCATTTCCGTAGCCACATCCCCTAGAATGTTAATTTTTTCACAATTTTGAGCTGCAAAATGATCATGACTGAAACATGACCATGTTAGACACATGTTGACCTAAAAATGCACAATTTCTAACACGCATTATATATATATATATAAAAGAGGACTTTACACAAAGGGAGATATGCCATATTTGTGTTATTTATTTTAGGCTTTTGAGAGAAAAGAAGGCTACTTTTTTTAACATAAAAAATTTAAGGCTTTTGCTTGTTTTTATTTATTCCCTTAATTATGCATGTCATTACATCATTGATGAATTCAATTCCCAACATGTTTAGCGCTTAATTTCCTTGGTATCTAGATTTATTATGTGACTTAAGATTATCTTGAAATATTCGATGAATTCTTACATTTATTAATTCATGCATGTGTTCTTTATTTTGATTGGTTTAATATTGCTAGTATTAATCCTTCTATTTGATATTGTGTATCAAGATTGTGAAATCTAACATATAATTAGATCTTGCATGTGTAAAGAGGATTGATGTAATCTTAACGATAAGTTACACAGTTTTTCTAGAATTATTTGGTTTAGTTAAGGGAATTTGTTGTTCTTAATGCAATCTTTTTACTATACTATTGTAGAGTGATTCAAATAGGTAATTTTAAGATTAAGGTTTAACCAGCTTGAGAAAGTTGTTAGAAAAAATTAGGAATTCTTTTAGTTAATGAACTGTAAGAAGGAATTGAATATGTTTTGTTACTATCACATAATAATAACTAGGAGAAATAAAGTCCAAATACTAGTTTTGTCAACTTGAAGTTAATCCTAATTTGATTTGCTTTTCTATCTTTTCACAAAATCTTAGTTCGTTAATTAATATTTCATTATAATTTTTAATTCAACCAAATTCCATAATTTATCGAGTAGATAATGGAGTATAGGTTAGTATTAGTATTTGTAATCTCTATAAGGTGATATTCATATTTTTATACACTATATTAAAAATTTTGATAGGTACACTTGCCTCACATCAAGAAGTAAAGAGAAGTTTCAAATAATATTTTTGATACACATGAGTCTATTGCTTTCAATGCAAAGAATAATGTTAGGATTTTTCAACCAAATGCAAGAAGATAGGTTAAGAAACAAAGAAATAAACAGCTGAAAAATATTCACAAATAGGGTCATTCAATTAGAAAATGTTTTGAATTGGTAAGGTATCTTGATTGGTATAAAGGTAAATAAGGTTAAAGAAATATGTGATATGCTATAGAGATAACCGAAGACAATGGTTTTGATTGTGTTGACACTCCAATTAAAGTTGATAGTCAAGAAAATAAGAGTAATTCTTGCAAA
This sequence comes from Laguncularia racemosa, assembly GCA_037954665.1. Classification (NCBI taxonomy): domain Eukaryota; kingdom Viridiplantae; phylum Streptophyta; class Magnoliopsida; order Myrtales; family Combretaceae; genus Laguncularia; species Laguncularia racemosa. The sequence goes on along the minus strand of JBBMOL010000002.1, from coordinate 14,080,127 downwards.
ATGATGACATCAGAGCTAATCTAAATGGTTTATAATGAAGTTACTAGATTAATGAAAGAAAATGGTCAAACTGATTCAAGAGCTTCTACAAGTAGCATTAGTAATTCAAGTAACATATGTTGTGTAATTTCTTTAATGTTTGGAATTTCATGGTTGAATAACATGCATGACTTTTAGATAGTAGATTATGGTGCTATAGTTCACATTACATCTTCTTCATAACCAACAAACAATTTTTCAGCTTATAACCATAAATCTACCTAATGGAACTTCTCAAATTGTTTATATAATTGTAGATGTTCTTTTGAGTTCTCATCTTATTCTTCATAATGTCCTTTGTGTTCTAGTGTTCAAACACAATTTGCTTTCTCTACCACAACTATAGAAGGCTAAAAAATTACATGTTAATTTTGATTTCCAAAAATTTTGTTTTCAAGACCATTCAACTAAAGAAGTTGTGGCCATTAGAAAGAAGAAATATAGACTATATGTGTTAGAAAATCAACCAATACAGAGTAGTTTTATTTCTTCTAGAAATTCTTGTACTTCTAATAAGTCTTTAGGTTCAAATGTCATTTGATTTCAAATGTTATAGATTTACATTTGTTTCATAGTCAACTTGGACATTCTTCTTTATCCATGCTAACGTATATTCCTAGTTGTAAACATCTAATAAATCATGATATCTTGACTTGTTGAACATCATTGAGTTCCTTTTGGTAGAAGTACTAGACATTCTTTTGCTTTATTTGAACTAATTCATGTGGATTAATAGGGCCTATATAAAGTACCCAATATTACTAGTGCACAATATTTCTTTACCATAATGGATGACTTGTCATGGTGCACTTAGACATACCTTCTATAGAATAAAACCCAAGTTCCTTCTACTTTAGCAAATTGTCTATCCTATATCCAAACACATTTTCATGCTGTCTTAAAGTTCATAAGGTTAGATAATGGTTCAGAAATTGTCCAACATCAATGCCATATTCATTTTTCTAAGCTTGGCATAGTTCACCAAAAATCAATGAAATATATACCACAATAAAATGGTATGGTCGAAAGAAAACATTTACACTTTTTAGAGACTATGAGAGCTTTGCATATTCATGCCAATCTCCTAAAACAATTTTGGGGAGAATGTATCCTTATTGCCACCTATCTAATAAACAAAATGCCTATATCTAAGTTGTCTTAGAAATCACCTTTTGAAGTTATTTTTAGTAAGCCCCTTATTGTGTTTTTTTTTTTAGGGGCTACCTAAATGGACAAAAAGGTTTTAAACTTTATGGACTTGAACACCACAAGATCATTTTAAGCAATGATGTAGTATTTCATGAATCCATTTTCTCTCCTCATGGTGAATCTTTGTCCTTAGTTCCTTCCCTGCTTCTAACGATCCCTTTTTTAAATAAAGTCACTTACATTGATCCTACAATTTTTTTCTCTTGTTTCTCCTTTACTCAACAAGAAACACACTTCATCTAATGTTCCTATTTAGTCACCATCTTTTGACAAGATTACTCTTGTTGATTCTACCTTGACATCTTCTTTTCATATTGTGCGAAGATCTATAAGAAATTAAAAACAACAATAAAAAACTCCTTGGTTAAAAGACTACATACACATTGTTCATAATTTTCATCTACAACTAATATTCCATCTACTTTATTCAATACACCTTATTCCTTATTTCATCCATCTAATTTCAACCATCATAACCAAGAAAAGATTATATTGCATTTATTTCCAATGTTCAACCTATCCAAAACCTTTCTTGTTATTCACATGCAAAATTTGATATTAACTGGATTGCAACTATGTGATCTAAACTACATGCTTTAGAAGCTAACAATACTTAGGATATAGTTGATTTGCCCCCAAGAAAGAAACCTATTGGCATAAAATGGGTTTATAAGATTAAATACAAGTTCAATGGTTCTAAAGATAGTTGCAAGGCTCGATTAGTTGCCAAGGGATACACCTAAGTTCCTAAAAAGATATAAGTACACATTTTCTCCAATGTCTAAGTTGGCTACTACTTGTATTCTTATTGAATTAGTAAAATCATTTCACTGGTCCTTGCATCCATTGGACATCAATGATGCACTCTTACATGGTTTCTTGGATGAGGAAATTTACATAGAGCCACCAAAAGGTTACATAAAAGCAACTTCAGGATAAGTTTACAAACATATTCATTCTTTATATGTTCTTAAGCAAGTTTCAAGACAATGGAACCTTAAATTTACTAAATTTCTACTACTTCATGGCTTCACTATATCCAAAAGCTTTTCACTAAATCCTACTTGAGTAAGTTCCTAGATGTTCTAGTTTATGTGAAATGATGTTCTCATTAGCATAAGTTAGACAAAGCATTTACTATTAAAGACTTAGAGGATCCAAAATCTTTTTTAAGCATTAAAGTTTTTTTGTCTTCTAATGATACTTAGTTGAACCAACATAAGTTTGCTCTTGATATTTTAGTAGATGTTGGTCTTACCGATTGTCACCTTGCTAAATGCCCCTTGCCACAAGGTCTCAAGTTACATTTTGATGAAGGATTATTCTTACCTAGTTTAAGTTTTTATAGGTGAGTTCTTTGTTGCTTACTTTTCCTCACTTTAACCCGTCTTAATCTTTCATATGCTACTCATCATCTAAGTTAGTTTATATCACGGCCTTGATAACCTCATTTAGATGCCTTAATGCATATTCTTCATTTCCTGAAGGGTACTATTAACCATGGCTTGTTTTACTCCTCTACTTTTTCTTTAGACATCTTTAGTTATTTAGATTTTGATTAGGGTTCATGTTTGATGAGTAGGCATTCTCTTACTAGGTATTGTGTATTATGGGGTTCTACTCTTGATTCTTGGAAGACAAAGAAAGAAAAGATTATTTCTACTTCATTTGTGGAGGTTGAATATTGTAGTATGGTAGCTACAACAAAAGAACTTCTATGGGTGTCTTATATTTTTAAGGATTTATGAGATTTTGTTGCTTTGCCTATTACTCCTTATTCTAATATCACATCTACTCAACTCATTTCTACTAATCCATGTCTTTACAGGTGGACTAATCACATAGACATTGATATACATTTCACAAGAGATAACATTGTTCATGGTTTTTTAGCTACTTCTTATGTCCCTTCTCAATTTCAAATTGTTTATCTATTTACTAAATGATGTGCTTAAGGGATCTTAATACCAATCACCAAGAACAAACATATAATTGATTCTATTGCAATTAAAATGGCATGAACAAGTTATAGATAAAATCCCCTAATGGCATGAAATCATGGCCTAACAACCTTCAATGGCGTGAACCAAATTAGAAGTACTATAAGTGGATTCCAATACTAATCAATTACAAAGGAACAATTCAATTCCAATCCTTACAATTGGTGTGAAAATCTAGCAATACATGAACCCATAATTTGGCATTAAACGAACAAACAAATATCAACCAATTATAACTAGATATTACTCACTAGCAATAATTGGATGCAAGTTAAGAAAATCTTAATATGACTCACAAGAATTCCTAAGCCAACTTGCCACAATTTCACAAGTGAAATTGATAAGAGTAGATGGTGTAAAGAGAGAGATCCTATGGCAACAAAAGTCAAGTGTGTAATGTTTAAAAAGTCCCCTTCTAACCTTACTTTGCAAGTATTTATATTTACTCCAAATAGGGCAAATTTAACAAAGAAAATTACAAGTTAAAAACAACAAATGTGGTCTTTTCTTAAAGATTTGTCTTCAAATCTAAGGGGTCTTTTGTTGGACTAGCATTCCTTGTTTGTGTGTGCTTGTTGGCTTGAATTCCCGTGTAGCCATTAGTCTTACTAATCAGTTCTTGGAATGTGTAAACTTCAGATGGAGACATAGGAGTCAAGATAACCCGTGCACCATCTTTTTGAAACATATAAGTGTTTTTGAACCCATTATGTAGCACCTTCCTATCAAACAACCATAGCTTACCTAGCAATATAGGAAAAGCACACATAGGAAGAACAACACAAATAATCTCATCACTGTATCTATCTCCTATATTGAATGGCACATTTGCCCTCTATGTAACATGGAAACTACCCCATTCATCCAACCAATGTAATTTATAAGGGTATGGATGTAGACTAGTGACTAGTTATAAATTATTTACTAATGCAATAGATACGACATTAGTTCAACTACCACCATCGATGAAAAGAACACACAAGTTACCTCGAATCTAACAAGGTATATGGAATAGGTTCTCCCTCTATTTGTCTCTGATGTTTAGAGATATCGTCTTGACCTTGTGTAAGACATTAATAGGTAAAGATTTATTATCTCCCTTGTCCTCATGTGTCTCAGCATCATGATCATCATAATATTCCTGCAATGCTATGGACAAATCTGTAGGCTCGACAACTACTTTTAGACCATCTTCAGTGTTTCCTTCTATAATAGTCATCACCCTTTTGTTGGGACACAATGCAACCATGTGTCCAAAACCCATGCATTTGAAACATTTAATTTGGCACATTTTCCCACTGGTTGACCCTGGTATTGTTTGCTTGAAATCAAGTCCAACAACCTCTTTTCCTTTCCCAAAAATCTCCCTCTCCCTATTAGTGTTAGAGATATTCTTGTTTATAGTCTTAATATGTTTCCCTATTCCTTTTTATCCTCCCATCTGACCATCTAACCCAACAGATTTGGTAGAAGTTCCATACCTGTTACTAGCTGCTTGAAAAGGGTTGGATCACCTCTGTCTCTCCACTTTTAGGGCTAACTAGATAGCCTCATCAAGTGTATTACACCTCTATAGCCCTACAACGCAAGCAATTTCATACTTTAACCTAGACAAAAATTGTGTTAGGGTTTGCTTAGGAGGTTCAATTGACCCACATTTGATCATCAATGTCTTAAACTCCTATACATAATCATCAACTATTTTGCCTTCCTACCTCAGTGTTTGGAGACATATAAATAGCTCATGCCTATAATGTTCAGGTATAAACCTTTTTCTCAACACCCATTTCATTTCCCACTAAGTATGTATATCAGCCTCACCATCTCTTTACCTACTAATCATAAGATTTTTCCACCATAAGGTGGCATAGCTTGTAAATTCTATAGTTGCAAGACAAACCCAAGTGTGATCATCAATCTCATAGCACTCGAACAGACCCTCAACCTTATCCTCCCAATCTAAATAATCATGTATAGAACCTCTGCCATCAAATGAAGGCATTTACAATTTCACATATTCCAATCCTCGAGGTGGTCTAAAATCTTTGTTTGGGTAAAGTTCATTCTCAAAATTACCATCTCTTTCCTCCCTAAGAGCATGATAATCTCCCTCTATTCTCTTGCCCCAATTACCTCTAACTCCCTCCCTATGAACATTTTGAGGGACTACTTTAGGTGGGAGTGCCTAAGATTTGCCACTGGTGGTTATGGCATCATCATTCGATCTATCCATGTTGCTAATGTAGCAGCAATGGTGGTGAGATCTTGCAACTGCTCCTCCAATGTTCTTCCACCTATAGCTCAATGACCCTGATTGCCACCAACTTGACTATGGCCTCATTGCCAATTCCCCAATTCACATTATCATTCACATGGTTGATGAATTGATCAATTGAAACACAAAAATAATTCAAGACAACTACAATATACTTCACGTCGAATGCAATACACACAACACTCCACACTTCAACACACACACCACAGCTTCACACACAACTTACTCCATGACACACATACGCACTCACGATGTAACACCCTTCAAACCACAACACACACACACACACACACACTCACTCACGGTACAACAACCTTAACCACAACACTTACATACACACTACTAATGCAACCTTACACCAACACACACTCATGACACATACAATCAGATGTAGCACACACTCCACGGCTCCACTTTTAATCACGATAATCAAATAAAATGGAAACAATTAAAGACACTTCTCCAAATGGTAAGTAAATAATTTCAACCTGTCAAAGTGTATTATGATGATCAATACAAAATAACTCCCTCAACTTAATGATTGATTTTGAAATTCAAATTGTTTCCTAATTCTCTAGGCAAGAAGAGCAAATTTGGAAATGAAAATGCACTTCTAATTCTGAAATCCTCAAGAAAATACACTTCCCCTTCTTCCTCAACAATCAACTTACGGCAAGATGAAGATTACAAAGATCAATTCTGAATTTCCACTTCCAATTCCACAACAATAAGGTAAATCACCATATAATCACATATGATTACTTCAATTAAGAAATGGAAGAATAAGAACCCTAATTCCCAAATTGAAGTTCATGCAAGTCCCTTCTCAAAACCTTTGCTCTGATACCAAAAATTATTATGCACTTAGGGGATCTTAATATTAATTAATAAAAACACACATACGGTTGATTCCATTCCAATTAAAATGGCGTGAACAAGTTGTAGATAAAATCCCCAAATGGCATAAAATCAAGGACCAACAACCCTCAATGGCGTGAACCAAATTAGAGGTACTACAAGTGGATTATGATACCAATCAAATACAAAGGAACAATTTAATTCCAATCCTTACAATTGGCATGAAAACCTAGCAATACATGAATCCTAATTTAGCGTTAAAGGAACAAACAAAGATCAACCAATTATAACTAGATATTACTCGCTAGCATTAATTAGATGCAACTTAAGAAAATCTTGATATAACTCACAAGTCTACGGCAACAAAAGTCAAGTGTGTCATGTTCAAAAACTCCCTTTCTAACCCTACTTTGCAAGTATTTATACTTGCTCTAAATATGGAAAATTTAACAAAGAAAATTACAAGTGAAAAACAACAAGTGTGGTTGGTTTTTGCACTAAAGAAAATTACAAGTAAAACCCTCCTAAGTAACTAGCTTCTTGCACCTCCATGGAACAATATTGGACCGGTTCTTCTTTGATTAATATAAGTCCATGAATGACCCACAATTGAGCCTTAGTGAATTTTATCCATCGTCTTGTAAAAACCGATGAATTGACCTACTACAATGTAAAGACAAATTATTATTAGATAAATAAAATAACATGTGGATGTTTGGGCTCATTTATTCAAATTGGCTTCCCACTACTGAATCCAGAGGTTTGATTCCCATCACTAAACCGTTAGGTGAACATCAATTGTCTTTCTTAACTTCCAAGATGGGTCTTTAAGCAACCCCATCATGAGGGGGGAGGGTTAGAGGATGTGAATTCTATTACATGTGTAATTATTGTACACGTGTCAATAGTGGCATTTTTTGTAACTATCAGTCTTTGTATTGACTTGTATGTATACTCTCAAATCAATAACATAAATTATAACTCTACATTTTTGTTTTCTATTTTCTTTTTTATTATTTCTATTGATTGAGAAAGTCTTCTTCAATGGCGAACGCGACAAGACAAGATTTTTCCTTTCAATGACTTTTCACAAGTTTCATAAAGAAAAAAATAAATAAATATTTTGTCAAATAAATAAAATAAATTTCTTAAACCTTTTGAAATTTTACTTCCTAATTCTCATTTTCCAATTGCCATCTTTATCATAATTATTATAAGATACAAGAAAAGTAATATAGTTGAATAGCAAGTTTCAAATTGAAACAAATAAAATACAAATTAAATAGTTTTTGAATGCTAAATTCAAAATAAATTGTAATACATGGTTCTAAAAAATACATATACATATTTATATAATCATAATTAATAAGTAAAATAATAAAATAAATAATATAAGTTTGAGGGCAACTTTGCAAATAAGGTTAAGTGACGAGGGTAGTTTTGTCTTTTCCTTATGAGAATATATAAACTACACTAACTTAAGGTTTTATCCTTTTGCTCATTTGTCAACTGCTATCCAGAAAACTAAAGAGAGAAAGAGAGAACTCTATAGAAGACTGAGGCAATTTGTAAGAGAATTACGTGATGAACCCAACAAGTAAGCGTGTAAATCATGATGTGCTTATCTATGATGATGAAAGTAAGATATGAAATTTCATTATCCTTATGACAATAGGAATTAGAATAAAGGACAGATTAAACTAGCACAAAAGTCATTCAATTTGGAGTTCCAAGCCTAATTTGAACCAAGTAAGCATTCTAAAACCTAATTTTATGTTAGATGTGGCAATATAATGATTAATTAGACTAAAAATCATAGCAATTAGGATTTAGGATGAATTAATATAGAGGAATTAGGGTTCATAAGACTTTACAAAGAGATACATAGCCTCCCAACATAGTCGTGTTTCGATCGTGCAAAACCTAAGTGTATCGAGAGATATATAATCCCCCAACACAGTCGTGTCATTCCTGTGTCGAATGTATAACCTTCTAGAGCGATACATAACCTCCTAATATGGTTGTGTTATGATTGTGTCGAACTTAAATTTTTTTAAAAAGATATACAACCTCCCAACACAGTCATGTCTCACTTATGCTAAACCTAAACCAGACTGAAAGGTATACAACCTTTGACACAGTCATATATTATCTTGTGTTGAGCTATACAACCTCTAACATGACCGTGTTGAGTAAAACATAACTTATTTTTATATCTAATTAACTTCTAATTAAACTAATTTCTACGCAACCAAGATAATTAGTAAGACCATAGATAATCTAATAGATTAAGAGAATTAATGAATTATATTATTCTTATATTGGTACTAAGAAGAATGTATTGATGTTTTACAAATTTCAGCTTAGCTTAGTTCAGGACCAGCTGTGCTTAAGGCTACATGTTTACTTTGCTTGTTGGTTGTGATTATTAGATAGTTATTAAATGAATTAGATATAAGAGTTACATAATGTAATGTGATATGTGAATGAAATGTTACATGTTGCTTGTATTTAGCTCGACTTAAGGGCCTACAATGGCGGTTACCTAAGGGGCACCTTAATGATCAGTATGTCGTGTTATCCCAAACAGAGCTGTGTATTAAAACGATCTGAGGGAGATTAAAGTTAGATGGAGCTCATAGTTTTTTTTTCCATTAGGACAAACTTTTGTGTGTATCAAGGTTATGAGTACCCCTATACTATGAAATTGATTATATTTGAAGTGTAAGTTTATGTATGATTGTGTTGTGGATTAACGTTGCATATATGCATGTGTTATTAATATAGTGTGTCATGTGCATGTGAATGTGATACTCACGCATTGAGCTTAAGCTCACCCTCCCTTGTTGTATTTTTTTTAGTTGTAGGTGAGAATGACAAGCATGTAAGATATGATGAGAATGGAAACCTAGTGGGACATATGTGGCCAAAAATGGGAGATAGCACTATTACTATGTGGACGAAGAGTGACCGAAATTGGAAGACTTGTGATTAGGACCTTTAGAAATCAGATTGGGATTATGAAAATATTAATAAACTTTTATTTACTTTAAAGTTATATAGGAATAGACATTATTCTAAATGTTAAAAGAAGATTTTTGTATTGTCTTAGTATTATGGATTGGAATGACTCATTTGAGAGTCATTTGTTTTATGTTATTGAGGTTATATTTTCATAAATAAATTTGAGAAGATGAACAAGTTGGAGATTGTTTGGGGTTTTAGAGCCTTAAGGTATTGCTATGAGATAGTGACATAGAAAAGACTAAAGCAAGTATTTTCCCAGTACTCTAATTTGCCTTCTATTTTTCAAATCTCATTTTTCTTGTCACCCCCAATGGTCCTATCTCATATCTCCATCTCCGAATCCCAAAGCAAGATATATACCTAGACGATTGACATAATAAATGGAGTTTCCAGATTGGCCATATACACAATCACCGAACATGACATTTTACGGGCAAATATATGATCAGAAGCAGCATTCCTGTGGAAATCGCATTCCATCCAACTCAAATTGGTATGACCCTGAATCAAATATCCAGATGACTCCATCAATGGCTGATTTTCCAAATCCTGGAGATCTAGATCAAGTGTTCCCTATGCGATCACCTCCAGATCTGGTTATGATAGAATACGATGACAATTCGAACTTGAGCTGTTGGCAAAACCAGGATCCTGGCACACAAAATCCTTTGTTCTACATTCCAGGGGTAGCAACATGGGAAAATCCTGAAAATCCTTTGCTCCACATCCAGGGGGAGGCAACATGGGAAAATCCAGAAATCCCTGAATTTCCCATTTCCAATTTCATCGGCCAAACCAACCTACTTGCTGATCATTCCCAGCCAGCTCCCCCTCAATTCCCTAACTGCATACAAAATACCGAAAATTGCCTTTCACTTGCCACGGATTCATTGGAAGAATATGGTTGTATATCCGCAATCTTGCCTGATCACTGTAAGTCAGTGAAATCCATGTCACATAATGTTAATCATTTCCCGGAGGCATCAGAGCCTAAGTTCAATGATATTATTGGCATGGAAAGTCAGCTTGAAGAAACTCTCTCACAAATTTCCAGAGAAACCAATCCTGGAGCAAGTATAGTTACCACAACCAATGGTCAGTCTGGAATCATAAACAATTCAGTAGGCAATCATACACACGACGGTCTGGTCGAGTTTTGTAGCCCAGAAGTAGGCTTCCATCTTGGCCAAGAGGATCATCATCCGAATCTAAAGGAACCAAGGCTGGAGAAAGCTACAGGATTATCCAGCAGAGACTTCTCGGAACCAACCTCATCTCAAAACGCTACCATGGAGGAATATGGTCAGGATGAAACCATGATTTCTCCAATGAAGGAGACGATATATCGTGCTGCCGCTTTGAAGCCAGTGAATCTAGACCATGAAGTGGTGGGGAAGGATCAGAAGCCTAAGAGGAAGAGTGTGAGAATCTCTTCTGTTCCACAAACAGTGGCTGCAAGACAAAGAAGAGAAAGAATCAGTGAGAGACTCAAGGTTTTGCAGAAGTTGGTTCCGGGTGGAGGTAAGTTAGACACGGCATCAATGCTTGAGGAAGCTGCAAATTATCTCAAGTTCTTAAAGGCACAAATCAAAGCATTAGAAAATTTAGGCCACAAAATTGACAATTCAATGACTTGTTTGCCTATGAACCTCATGTTCTCTCCACTTCCATTTTACCACTCATTTCCTATCGGAAATAATATCTTCCTCTATCAACTCCAAAACCATACGCATTACTTCCACCAGCCAGAAGATTGAAGATATCGTATCAGGCCAAGCATTCACCACCACACTTCATCAGACTAAATCATATAATCTCTCTCCAAATTCTTCTCTTTTCTTCTCTCCTTAACCACACACACACACGTGTCGCATAGTACCTGCTACTCTTTCATCATTCAGACAGATGTGCCTCTCTCATCTAGTCATGCAGATTTATCGTTCAATCAATCACTCATACGAGGAATAGGAAAGGGACCACACTAGAAGAAAAATCTCTCGGATTCAAGATCACATCTTTTATCTTCTAAAAAGGAAAAAAAGAAAAAAAGAAAAAAAAAAGCTCTTTCAAATCCTTTTCCTGGATCTGAACGAGAGTACTTGGGTTCCCTAATAAAAAAGAAAAAAGACTGCATCGTTCCTCTAATAATTTGCCCTATGTTCAGGTTTCGTGGCAATTATTGCTCAATGATACGCTGTATTCTTAGTGTTTGCTTTTGTCTTAGTGTTTGTAAATTTGAGTTATATTATTATGTTCGGTCTCAAAAAAAAAAAAAAACGTTGAGTTGTATACTATTATTACAATAATGTGATAGTAACTTTCAGAATGGCAATCTATTGAATATCAATCCCAACCAAGGTGGTGCACAACCGTCTTTTGATTCACTTACTCAATAATAGCGAGCTTTTACGTATCTGAAACTCATTTTTCTCCGACGAAGTTCCTTTTTCATTTTTCCCTTAAAAGATGTGCTCATACCCTAGGATAACAACAGATACTGGGTTTATTTGTAGATTGGATATTGCTTGATTTATTTTTTTCTGGTGGGAGACTATTGAGAATAATGTTATTGATATCAATCGTGTATGTGGTAGGAAAGTGCACAGAACAGTACATGACCAAAGTACACGGTCGTGTATATGTGCACAGAAACGTACAGAAAGTACACGGCCAAAGTACACATCGTGTACACGGTCGTATATATGTGCACAGAAATGTACAGAAAATACACGGCCAAAGTACACGGTTGTGTATCCCCTGCCAGAATATGCACAGAAACGTACATAAAGTACACGGCCAAAGTACACGGTCGTGTATCTCCTGACGACTCTCCACGATTGTGATATCTGTAATATTTGTAATTTAGGTAGATAGATATTTGGAGATATTCTTGTTATTGACTTAGCTAATGTGTAGGAGTAAGTTTAGGAAGGAATAGATAACATTCTCGTGTATATATATATATTCAACATATGGAAGAAGGAAAATCAAGAGAAAAAAAGGGAAAAGATTTCCTCAAACCATGTTCCTATTGTTCTGTTTTTAATATGGTATCAGAGCCTTGAACACAATAATGGCAGGAGAAGAAAAGAAATCGTTGTCACCATACACATTGTATGCAAATGACAATCCTGGAAATATAATAACCCAGGTGCAATTGAAAGAAGACAATTCTGATGAATGGTCTAGAGCTATTCGGACTGCTTTGAGAGCCAAGAAGAAATTTGGTTTTCTCGATGGAACTGTGACTCAGCCTGACGAAAACTCGGATGAGTTGGAAGATTGGTGGACTGTGAATTCCATGCTTGTATCATGGATAATGAATACAATCGAGCTAACGGTGCGATCCACATTGACGCACATGGAAATTGCAAAGGACTTGTGGGAAGACATCAAAGATTGTTTCTCTGTGACAGATGGTGCACGAGTGCAGCAGTTGAAGATGGAACTTGCAAATTGCAGACAACAAGGAATGTCACTCATGAGTTATTATGCCAAATTGAAACAATTGTGGGAAGAACTGGTAAATTACGATGTGATATCTACGTGCAAGTGTGGGGGTTGCAAGTGCAATATTGGAACTGAAATAACTAAGAAACGAGAAGAAGAAAAACTTCATCAATTTCTGATGGGGTTAGACAATGCCTACAGCACAGTGAGGACAAATATCCTGAGCGCGACACCGTTGCCCGGTGTAAGTAAGGCATATTCGTTAATGTGCCAAGAGGAAAGGGTTCGAAATATCTCCAAGGAAAAGGAGATTAAGAATGAGGTTGCCAGTTTTATGGTCCAAACCAATGAAGGAACCAAGGACAAAAGCGTTGTCTGCACACATTGCAATAGAGAAGGACATGACTCCGCGGATGCTTTCAGCTTATAGGTTATCCCGCTTGGTGGGGTGATCGGCCTAAAGCAGTTGGTAAAGGTCGAGGAAAACAGTTGGGAGGCAGAGGTCGAGGCAAGATGATAGGAAGAGGACGGAGCGGTGCTCGAGTTAATGTTGCTCAAGTGATTGAGGAGCCAAACACAGAAACAAAGGAAGTTGCGACTCCTGGTACGTTGACGAATGAACAATGGGCAGCAGTTATGAGCATGCTGAACACTTACAAATCAGGGAGTAATAGTGAGAAGATGACTGGTAAGGAAAATACTGTTTGGATAATTGGTTCTGGAGCTATGCAACATATGATAGGGAATTCAGAATGTTTATCTAGCTTAAGAAACATATTAGGCTGTCCAATTTGCTTGCCTAATGGAGAACAAGTGCTGGCGCTGCAGGAAGGGTCTGTTTGCTTAGGGAAGAACATTCAACTAGATAATGTTCTTCACGCTCCGGGATTGCATTGCAATTTGATTTCTGTGTCACAATTAGTTGATGAATTAGAATGTAATGTATTGTTCACTGATAAGCTTTGTTTGATACAAGACCGCACTTCAAGGATGGTGATTGGAGCGGGTGAACATTGCAAGGGGCTATATTTTTTCAAGAAGGAGCCACCAGTTCATGCACTTCAGTCTCGACGCTGACTTCTGATGAACTTTGGCATAGAAGAATGGGGCATCTGTCACCAAAGATTGTAGGCTTAATTACTGAAAATAAGACTCAGTTAGATTCAAATAAGACTTGTGATGCTTGTTTCAAAGCAAAGCAAACCAGAAGTATGTTTTATTCTAGTGATAGTAGAGCTAGTGAATTGTTTGAACTTGTTCATTGTGATTTATGGGGACCTTATAGAATCTCTAGTTCCTCTAATGCAAGTTACTTCCTCACAATTGTTGATGATTTTTCTAGATGTGTGTGGATATATTTGCTAATTGCTAAAACTGAAGTAGGATGCATCCTGCAAAATTTTGTTGCTATGGTTCGTAGGCAGTTTGATAAGAATGTTAAGATAGTGAGAAGCGATAATGGAAGTGAGTTCATTAGCTTGAAAGATTATTTCTTGAACAATGGGATAGTACATTAAACTTCGTGTGTTGGAACACCACAACAGAATGGGCGAGTAGAAGGAAAGCATCAACATATACTTAACGTAGCTCGAGCATTGCGATTTCAAGCTAATTTGCCAATTGAGTTTTGGGGGGAATGTGTGTTGACAGCTGGATATTTGATCAATTGCACTCCTTCTCAAGTGTTAGGAAGAAAATCACCTTATGAAATTTTGTATGGTAAACGACCTGATTATCGTTACATTGGTACATTTGGGTGTTTGTGCTATGCAAGGAGTTTGAATCGTGAAAAGGATAAGTTTGCTAGTCGAAGTTATAAATGTATTTTTTTGGGATATCCATTTGGACAGAAAGGTTGGAGATTGTATGATTTGGAAACACAACGCTACTTTGTGTCTCGGGATGTAGTTTTTCATGAAAATGAGTATCCATATGTAGATGCGTGTGTACAAATGAACAAGGATATTGCAGTGCACTCTCAAATAAATGAGTGCGTTGACGAGGGAGAAACTAATTTGATTGGGACAGAAGAAAAGGAACTCATAGAACTTGCTGATGAAACACCTGAGCAGTTGAATGATGCTCAAAATGTTAGTGCTAAAGTCAGGGAGGGTGATATATCACCAGAGGTCATATTGGAGAGTGTAGAACAAGGTTCGTCGGTCCTTGGTCGTGGCCTTCGGTCTAAGAAAGTTTCTACACAGTTGAAAGATTGTGTGACTTATGCTGCTCACAGTAATAGCCCCTCTGCAGGTTCAGCCAAACCAACATCATCCTCAGGTATGCCCTATGACTTAGCTCAATATATAAATTACACAAATTTCTCACCACGTCATCAAGGTTTCTTAGCAGCCATAACAAGCAATGTGGAGCCAAAATTCTTCCATCAGGCAGTGAAGGATTCACGTTGGAGAGAAGCTATGCAAAAAGAAATTGATGCCCTTGAGCAGAATAGAACATGGACATTAGTTGACTTACCACCAGGGAAGAAAGCAATCGGTAGCAAGTGGGTATACAAGATTAAGTATAATTCTGATGGCACAATTGAGCGGTACAAAGCACATTTGGTTATTCTCGGAAATAATCAAGTTGAAGGGATAGATTACAATGAAACCTTTGCCCCAGTAGCAAAAATGGTTACGGTGCGTACATTTCTTTCTGTCGCAGTGGCTAAAGGTTGGGGACTGCATCAAATGGATGTCCACAATGCCTTTCTTCATGGAGATTTGGAAGAAGAAGTTTATATGAAAATGCCTCCTGGATTTCATACTCGTCAACCCGGAAAAGTATGTCGTTTGAAGAAGTCTCTTTATGGCTTACGACAAGCACCGCGATGTTGGTTTGCAAAATTGGCTGAAGCACTAAAACGGTATGGTTTTTGTCAATCTCATTCAGATTATTCTTTGTTTACTTTGATACAAGATAAAGTGCACTTGGCTGTCTTGGTGTATGTGGATGATATCATTATTGCTGGAAGTGAATCACACTTGATAGATGAGTTAAAAGCATATTTGAATCGCTGTTTTCATATGAAGGATTTAGGTGCTTTGAAGTATTTTTTGGGTATTGAAGTGGCTAGAAATGACAAAGGCATGTTTTTGTGTCAGCGAAAATATGCCTTAGACATCATTAATGAAGCTGGGTTGCTAGGTGCTAAGCCCTCACAATCTCCGATGGAGCAAAATCACCACCTAGCACTTGCCAAAGGTGAATTGGTGTGTGATCCTGAACAATATCAAAGGCTGGTAGGATGCTTGATTTACTTAACTATCACTAGACCTGAGTTGTCATATGGTGTTCATATTTTAGCTCAATTTATGCAACAACCAAGAAAAGAACATTGGGATGCAACGTTGCGTATAGTTCGATATTTGAAAGGCAGTCCTGGATAAGGTATTCTTCTGAAAGTTGAGAGCAATCTTGAGTTGACAGCCTATTGTGATTCGGATTGGGGAGGTTGTCCATTGACTCGAAGATCACTTATAGGGTATTTTGTTTTCCTTGGAAACTCTCCAATTTCATGGAAGACCAAGAAACAACATATTGTTTCTCGTTCTTCAGCGGAAGCAGAATATCGATCTTTGGCAGCTACGGTTTGTGAATTAAAATGGCTTAAAGGATTGTTGTTGTGCTTAGGCGTGCATCATGGTCAATCTGCTACCGTATTTTGTGATAGTCAAGCTGCAATGCATATTGTTGCAAATCCTGTTTTTCACGAACGCAAAAAACATATTGAGGTTGATTGTCATTTCGTACGTGATGAACTATAAGCTGGACTAATCAAAACCATTTATGTTCGCAGCAATGAGCAGTTGGCAGACATTCTGACATAGGCATTCGTAATCCTCACGACTCCACCTTGAGGGAGGGTATTGAGAATGATGTTATTGATATCAATCGTGTATGTGGTAGGAAACTGCACAGAACAGTACACGACCAAAGTACACGGTCGTGTATATGTGCACAGAAACATACAGAAAGTACACGGCCAAAGTACACGGTCGTGTATATGTGCACAGAAACGTACAGAAAGTATATGGCCAAAGTACACGGTCGTGTATCCCCTGCCAGAATATGCACAGAAACGTACATAAAGTATACGGCCAAAGTACACGGTTGTGTATCTCCTGACGGCTCTCCACGATTGTGATATCTGTAATCTTTGTAATTTAGGTAGATAGATATTTGGAAATATTCTTGTTATTGACTTAGCTAATGTGTAGGAGTAAGTTTAGGAAGGAATAGATAACATTCTCGTGTATATATATATATTCAACATATGGAAGAAGGAAAATCAAGAGAAAAAAAGGGAAAAGATTTCCTCAAACCATGTTCCTATTGTTCTGTTTTTAATAGAGACCAAGACCAAGACATCAATACTAAAAGATGTGTTGGTTGAATGGTTCTACGCGTAGAAACCCTTTCGTTTGAGAATAACAATATTGTTCAAAGTAACCTGGGCAAAGATTTGGCTTGAAAGCTAATGGACTAGTTGTGGAGGTTTCTTGATGAAAGAGTTCTGGGAATGATTTATGGGTTATATATTTTGATTGATTTTACTCATCATTTTGAAGTTTCTGGGTTTCATTACAACTCTATCCAGGGCTGGCTATAAGCGATAAATACGAATATAAATTCAGCTAAGTTTTGCGATCTGCAGTGTCGTTCAAGAATTTGAGTGTAACTTCATTTTTATTTAATTAGGATATATCCGTATGGACGATATAACAATGATGATATTTATGAAAAACAAGACACACATTATCAACGTAAAAGGGCGAAAAAATTCATATATATATTGCCGCTTGAAATGAAACACATCAAAATAATAATTTAATATAAGGGCACTCTAATAGTTGGAAAAAAAAAAAATCCTCGGGTAAGTGCCATTCACTTCTTTATTTATATAGACTAACGGGGCTACTAACGGAGTTCATTAGCACAGCGTCTCTACTCGTTTCAATAAACCCATGCCTTGATGCATGCGAGAAATGGGACTTTGTTCAAATGAATTATCATTATGATCTTTAACTAGAGTTAGTTGTTTGGTATTTTTGAATGTTGGATTGTTTATCAAGTATTTAAATGTTCAATTTTTTTTTATTTTTTATGAGTGTCAAGTAATGAATGTAAAGGTTACACCAAGTTTTTAGATTTGTTGCTTATAATATTAACCTCTACATGGCACTAAAGCAAGAGATCCTAAATGCAAAGCTCTGTATAATCATTGAACCTCTATTTAATTAAATCATCGGCTTTGTGGATTTTAGTTTAGCTTATAAATAAAGAGTATCAAGTAATAAATATAAATCCCACATAAAATCTATAAGTTTATATTTTAAAATTAATTGATTATAGTACTAGCCTAAACAAGATGTAGTTTAGATAATTCAAGATCACATCTTTTTTATTGCCTTAGCTACAAGTAGGTACCAAAATGAAGTATGTATAGGTATAGGATATGGAATACAATCACTATATTATATAGACATGGCTCACATATTATGTCTTGTAATTTCGGATTCATATTATGTTTGGTAGATAAACTTTAACTCATTTTGCACCAAACTTAATCGACACCGGTTATAATAATCAATTGAACTTTATTAAGCTATTATCTCAAGTGATTTCATTTGCTAGCATTAAATGAGGTGGCACTTTTGGCCAACAAGTGCATGACATATGTCTTATTCACTAAAATAAATCTTAAATTCCAGACTTTCCATATTAGCTCTTGGCCAAAAAAAATGAAAACATAAATAAAAGACACATCAGCTGAGCTGCCCACATCAATAAAACAACTTATAACTATTAAACTAAATTAAGTTCATGGAAAGTCAATAAATTCTGTATATAAAGAAAGAAGGAATTTTAGCCTACCATTCTGTCATCTTCTTCTTGTACACTAAAGTCTAGATCACAAAACCCACTCACCATCCTATTCTATCGTCTTCAGCTCTTAGAAAGGCAAGGAATCAGCCCATCCGTTTCATTGCTTTTCGTATTCTTCCAGAATGTCCTATTAATTTGTAGAAATGCTCACGGCAATTTTAAGCCACAACAGCATTTGATGGAATTATGAAAATTTAGCAGCTTGAGCCAAACCGTGAGAGAGGTACCATCGTACGTACAATCAAGAGTATGATATACTCACCATCCTCACTTCTTTTTTGTCATTTTATTCTTAGCACACTGTTCCTCATCCCCAAAGCCAGATCCATAAAGCCTATGAAACCCATATCTTCTCAACAGTAGAAGTGATGGGCGATGGGTCAAATATATGGTTTTCAATAATTTGGAGAAAATCCTAGATTCATGGTTTTAGTAGTTTGGATCCTTTATTGATGGGTTAGTGGTTTGGATCTGTCGTTGCCGATTGCTACATCTCAGCTGAGGCGGGCATTATTGAATCTGTTTTAACATATGGTTTGGAAAAAACCAACTTGGGGACTGGACCTACAGTCAATTGCTTTGTTAGGTACGGTCCTCCAATTGCTATTGGAGTCACCAAGATCATCGGTTCATCTCCACCGGGCATAATATTGGAGGAGATTGTTGGTGAGGATTTGTTCATATCTATCTAGCTTGTAGCGAAGGTTAGACGGATGAAGTTATAGTCGAATATAGTGTTGAGGCTATTGTATGATTGAAAATAATTCAAGTTGCACATTATGATTAAATATAACTTTTAATGCAATAGTAAAATGATCAATCTTACATATTATATATGTTAGGAAAAGAAGATCCCGTTCTCTTCCTCTTGCTTGTACGATTTACTAGTGACAAACAACAATAAATAATGAAATGCGGAAATTGAAAAGAAATAATCAACACCAAGGATTTTTACGTGGAAAACCCCAATTTTGGGAAAAAACCACGGGACCGCCGAATGCAAATTCTTCCACTATCAAAATAATAGGTTACACCGTCTTACCATAAAGCCGATGGATAAAAAATACAATAAATTTCCCTCTCTAGAACTCTCTCTAGGTTTAGGAATTACCCTTTTTTGTGTTTTTGGGTTTTCACTTTTGTATTTTTGTTCTGCTCTACACATCCAAGGGAATACGGCTATATATATATATATACATGAAAACCCTAAAGTCTCCCCAAACGGTCTAAACACATAGCTTATACACGGTCGTGCCTCAGGCCGTGTATGCTAACCGTGTATGTTTCTGTGGATCTTCTGCACTCAACACATGGCCTTGCCTCAGATCGTGTATGCTTCTGTGGATCTTCTACACTCAATACACGACCGTGCCTCAGGTCGTGTATGCAACCGTGTATGGTTTTGTTTCGCTTAGTTTTAACAATTTCCTTCAAGCTTAACATTCATTCATCCAAGTATACTTCATATACGTAGGATAACCTTGGTATAGACCCATATGTGTTGGATCTATACCCAACAAACTCCCCCTTCAACTCATATGGGAGGTTCCATCACCCTTGCAATCTTCCTGCAGTAGACAATCTTCTCTTTGGGTAGAGCCGTCGTCATCATATCTGACGCATTATCATCAGTGTGAATCTTCTCAAGCTTCAACTGCTTAGACTTTACCACATCCCTCATCCAATGATACCTAACATCAATATGTTTTGATCTAGAGTGGAACATCGAATTCTTACTGAGATGTATAGCGCTTTGACTATTACAGTACAGCTTTAACTCTTCCTGCTCTTGACCCATCTCTTTTAAAATCTTTTTCATCCACAAGACTTCCTTGCAGGCTTCTGTTACAGCAATATACTCAGCCTCAGTAGTGGAAAGTGCAACACACTTCTGTAACTTCGATTGCCAGGACACTGCTCCCCCTGCATAAGTAATCAGATAACCTGAAGTGGATTTCCTAGAATCCAAATCACCAGCCATGTCACCATCTGAAAACCCTTCTAGTGCAAATTTATTTTCACCGCCAAACTATAAACATAACCTTGAAGTGCCCCTAAGATATCTAAGAATCCACTTAACTGCTGTCCAGTGCTCTTTGCCTAGATTTAAGAGATAGCGACTCACCACACCTACAGCATGAGCAATGTCTGGCCTGGTACATACCATGGCATATATAAGACTTCCCACTATTGAAGCATATGGGACTTTCTTCATATCTTCCTTGTTTGCCTTACTCTTTGGACACTAAGCTGAACTCAATTTGAAGTGACCTGCAAGTGGAGAGCAGATAGCTTTAGCTTTGCTCATGTTGAATCTCTCTAACACCTTCTCAATATACCTCTCCTATGATAACCACAGCTTTTGGCTCTTCCTATCTCTAATAATCCTCATACCCAGAATTTGGCTAGTGGGTCCAAAGTCTTTCATAGAGAAGGACTTACTCAATGCAATCTTCAGTTCTTTGATTTGCTTGCAATCCCTGCCAATAATCAGCATGTCATCTACATAAAGTAGCAACATAATGAACTCACCACTGGTTAACTTTTTAATGAAAACATAATGGTTTGTAGCAGTCCTGATATAACCCTGATCAATCATGAAGGACTCAAACTTCTTGTACCACTGCCTTGGAGCTTGTTTCAGTCTGTATAAACTTTTCTTCAGTCTGCAAACAAGATTCTCCTTCTCCTTGATCTTGAACCCTTCAGGCTGCTCCATATAGATCCCTTCCTCCAGATCACCATGGAGGAATGTTGTCTTCACATCCATCTACTCAACCTCTAGATTCATTCTAGTAGCAATGCTGAGCACAACCCTGATAGATGACATCTTCACCACAGGTGAGAAAATCTCTTCAAAGTCGACCCCCTTCTTCTGATCGAACCCCTTTACAACCAGCCTTGCCTTGTACCTTGGCTGTGAAGTACTTTCATCAGTCTTCAATCTATATACCCATTTATTCCTTAGAGGTCCCTTGCCCTTAGGCAGTTCAACTAACTCATAGGTCTTGTTCTTATGCAAGGATTTTATTTCTTCTTGCATGGCTTTCACCCATTCTTTCTTCTTGTTATGAGTCATTGTTTCTTCATAACATTCAGGTTCTCCCCCATCAGTAATCATTACATACTCATCTGGACTATACCTCACTGATGGTCTTCTATCTCTAAAAGATCTCCTCACCTCACCCTACTACTGTGGCTCTTGTAACTCATTTCCTATGTCCTCCACAGTTCTTTCATCAATAAAATCAGATAAAGGTGCAAGATCTACATTTGTGGGAATCTGACCTTGAGGATGCTTGCTTCTCAATCTTTTCCATATTTTCAACTGCTGGTCTTCTATGAAAACCACATCTCTGCTCTCATGATAATCTTCTTATCAACAGGATCCCACAATTGTACCCATACTTATCATGTGCATATCCAAGGAAAATACATTGCTTGGAGTTGGCATCAAGCTTTGCTCTCTCATCCTTTGAAATGTGCACAAAAGCCCTATAACCAAAGACTCGTAAGTGATTGTAGGAGATGTCTTTACCTGTCCAAACTTTTTTGGGATATCACCATCCAGAGCATATGAGGGAGAAAGATTTATTAAATCAACAGTTGTTCTCATAGCTTCACCCCAAAATGACTTAGGCAACTTAGCCTGAGATAACATGCACTTCACTCTCTCAGTGATAGTGCGATTCATTCTTTTTGCAACACCATTTTGCTGTGGTGTCTTTGGGACTGTCTTCTCCAGTTTCATCCCATGATCAACACAGTACTGTTCAAACGGGCCTTTATACTCCCCACCATTATGATGTGCCTAATTCCACTTAAGCACAATCAAAAGAATCAAGGAAAAACACCTTAATTCACAAAACACAAACCGGTTCAATTGAGGGTGATTTCACGTGAAGATTTGATGGAAAAATGATGATCCAATGATATAATTGTAATCTCTAATGATAATTTAACCAAATAACCACAATAAGGCTTGAGAATCATGTGGAAATCAGATCAAAATGAAGCAACACAAATCGTGAATTCCACTTCCCCTTTCAATACCAAATTCACGTCACAATGCACTAAAAATGATAGTGAATTCAATAACTGAAAGAACAATCAATCTTACAAGATTGATGTCCACAAATTACAATAACCAATAAGTCCAAGAAAGATTCAAATTTACCCTAGATATGACTCACTAGAGAAGAAATGAACAACAACAAAGACGAATCGATATTACTCACGATTTCTCCTTGTTGCACTCACCACAATTCCAACTTCTTGGGATTGAAATTGATAAGAGAATTTGGGAATTAGGAAACCCTAAGCCCTCTTACAAAATGTGAAGTGTTTTTTATGAAAAATTAAGCCTCCCCAAACCCTCTCTTAAGCAAGTATTTATACTTGCTACTATAAGGGTTAAAAAGTGCTCAAAATTACAAGTTTGCCACTTTTAAGGTGGCTAACCCTAAATGAAAGTTACAAAGAAATAAAAGTGTTCCAAAACCAAAATACAACTAAAATAGTTCATAAAATGAAAAATACATAAAATAAATGCTCTTCATGATGCCGGTCTTCTATAGGATCCATCGGCCCAGCTCATTGGTGGTTCAGGTCGGTCCATGGATAACCTACAAGCTGAGTTTAAGTGAGTTTGTCCATTGCCCTGTAAAGCATGATAAGTATTCCTGTTGAAATATAAAATACATGAATAAGATAAAAGAGGTTAGTATATAAATAATTCCGGGGTCGATTTGCTCAAAATGGGTCCTCATCGCCAAGATTCGAAATCCTTTAGTTATTGCCCTAATGATAAATCTTGTCGGATTTTGATTCCTATCATCTCCTCGGGCCTCAAAAAGATTTTTCCTCAAATCTGGCAGATCGAATGCAGTAGAGACTCTATTTTCTAAAAGCAATCCATTTAAAGAAGTATCTCTACAGAATCCCAATATCTGGAATACTATAGTAGGTGATTGTTTTCTCTCATCCATTTCTAGAATGTATCTCATCTGCAACACAAACATGGACTCATTATCTACTGATGTCTCCCCTGTCTCAACCCATTCCATTGAGTTTGTTTCCTCTTTTTCTGACCCATCTATATGATGCTAATCCTTAGGGTCTTCTAATGGTTGGCCCAACTGCTCATTACCCTCTAAAACCTCTAAAGGTGAACATAACTGTCTTTGAACAGTTTGGCTCTTTGGTGGTCTGCTCATCTAAGTATGATTATCAAGATCCTCTGAAGGTTGGCACATCGGTGTCTAACAAATTTTATGCTCTAAGGGTTGGCTCGTGTCACTAGAGCCCTCAAGAACCTTTGAAGGTTGGCATACTTGCATCTGTACAATTTGGTCCTCCCAGTTTAGGTAATCATCTGCGGAACCCCTACCATCAAATGAAGGCATCTATAGCTTCGCACACTCTAGTCCTCGAGGTGGTCTAAATTCCCTGTCCGAGTATGGATTAAGCCCAAAATTATCATCTCTATCTTCCCTAAGAGTATGATAATCTCCCTTTACTCTAGGTGGTGCCATAAGGTTTACCACAGGTGGTGGTGGCAATGTCATCCTATCAATCCTTGTTGCTAATGTAGCAACAAGTGTGGAAAGGTCCCGAAGTTGCTCATCTAGAGTTCTTCCATTTATATTTCGATGACTTGGTCTGCTACCCACTTGGCTATTAGCCTCATTGCCAATGTACCCATTCACACTATCATATGACGTGTTTGTGGATGCGATTTATCTAAAATACAAATGTAATCTCAAATAATTTGTAGCACACTCCCTTCACTTCACCACGTCACAATAACAAGTTTGGATAACAACACACACACTTATACACCCACAGTGCAACAAGTCACCAATGCAATAAATATTTTTTATCACTTCAAGTATATTAGAATAAGTGAAGCACAAATAACTACTTCTAAGTAGTTAAGAAATTAAATTCAACTCACAAGTGTTGAAGTAATAAGTTCAATTACTTTCTCACTTTAATGTTTGTTTTTGAATTCAAATTCTACTACTTAAATTTTCCTTTCTTGCCACGGTTTCACACCCACAATTGATCTTGATGTGCAGCACCTTCAATCCACATAAATCCATAAATTTACACCGCCACTCACACCACTACATACACATAACACTTTACGGTGCAACAAGTTTTTTTCTACTTTCCAAAAGTCACTCCCACGGCAACAACACAAATACAACACTCCACTTCCACAGTAACAATAAGAAATGGCACAACAACAAATGCACTCCCACTTCCCACAATTTAATCCACAATTCACAACAAATGGCAGCTTAATTCAAATTCAAAATGAGATTATTAATTGCAATATTCCACAAATGGTAAGGAGCCACTTTCAAATTCAAATGAACACACAATTAAACAATGACTTAATGTGTTTTTTGAAATTCAAATTGCTTCCTTAACTCACACCTCAAATTTGGAAATTGCAAATGGTTTCTCCCCAATTCAGAATTACACAATGGAAATCACAACAACAAACTTCACAACCTCCTTCACACCACAACTAGTCACGACAAGAATAAGGCAATTTTTTGCAAGTCCCAAAAGTTGTTGAATTAAACAACACTCTATGCTACTGCCCTTCAACGAGATTATTGACCATAAAATGATACAACAACCTTCCCAATCCAACTCCAACAATTAGCAAATTAAAGCTCCAACCAAGGTAATTTCTTAAGTCACAAACTACACAACACAATTGCGGTTCACAATTTGATTAACCCTAATTGAAGATGAATATCACAAAATCAAATAACCATAAATCCCTTCTCTCAACATGTGCTCTGATACCAAAAAGATGATGTGCTCAATTCCAAGATTAAGCACATATAAAAACCAATTTGAAAGACAATCCAACAATGTCAATCAAACTAGTCTCAATCACATCAACAATGCCGTCAATTTCCAATGAATTTAACCACTTCTTCAATTATGATGTGTTTGAATCTTAAATCCAAATATGATAAAACTCTGATACCAAAATATGATGTGCCTAATTCCACTTAAGCACAATCAAAAGAATCAAGGAAAAACACCTTAATTCACAAAACACAAACCGGTTCAATTGAGGGTGATTTCACATGAAGATTTGATGGAAAAATGATGATCCAATGATATAATTGTAATCTCTAATGATAATTTAACCAAATAACCACAATAAGGCTTGAGAATCACGTGGAAATCAGATCAAAATGAAGCAACACAAACCGTGAATTCCACTTCCCCTTTCAATACCAAATTCACGTTACAATGCACTAAAAATGATAGTGAATTCAAAAACCCAAAAGAACAATCAATCTTACAAGATTGATGTCCACGAATTACAATAACCAATAAGTCCAAGAAAGATTCAAATCTACCCTAGATATGACTCATTAGAGAAGAAATGAACAACAACAAAGATGAATCGATATTACTCACGATTTCTCCTTGTTGCACTTGCCACAATTCCAACTTCTTGGGATTGAAATTGATAAGAGAATTTGGCAATTAGGAAACCCTAAGCCCTCTCACGAAATGTGAAGTGTTTTTTATGAAAAATTAAGCCTCCCCAAACCCTCTCTTAAGCAAGTATTTATACTTGCTACTCTTAGGGTTAAAAAGTGCTCAAAATTACAAGTTTGCCACTTTTAAGGTAGTAACCCTAAATGAAAGTTACAAAGAAATAAAAGTGTTCCAAAACCAAAATACAACTAAATAGTTCATAAAATGAAAAATACATAAAAGAAATGCTCTTCATGATGCCGTCTTCTATAGGATCCATCGGCCCAGCTCATCGCCGGTTCAGGTCGGTCCATGGATAACCCACTAGCTGAGTTTAAGTGAATTTATCCATTTCCCTGTAAAGCATGATAAGTATTCTGTTGGAATATAAAATACATGAATAAGATAAAAGAGGTTAGTATATAAATAATTCCGGGGTCGATTTGCTCAAAATGGGTCCTCATCGCCAAGATTCGAAATCCTTTAGTTATTGCCCTAACGATAAGTCTTGTCGAATTTTGATTCCTATCACATTATCAGCCCTGACACATATCAACTTCCTGCTGGTCTCACACTCCACTCTAGAGTGAAACTGTTTGAATACATTCAAAACCTGATCTTTGGACTTCAATGCATATGTCCAAAGTTTCCTAGAGTAGTCATCAATAAATGTAACAAAATACATTGCACCAACCATTGTTAAATCCTTCATATAACACAAATCTGTATGAATCAGATCTAATATATGAGCTTTTCTACTGGCTGTATTTCTTTGAAAACTAACTCTATGTTGTTTACTAGCAAAATAGTAAGTGCATGGTTTTAAAGAAGTACCTTTCAAATCTGGTAGAAGCTTCTTCTTCATAAGCATCTGGAGTCCCTTCTCACTTATATGCCCAAGCTGTCTATGCCACATCTCTATAGTAGTATCATCAGTCAAGTTCAGTTCACCTTTACTTAGCTTTGCTAGCATTAAGTAAAGTGTGTTATATTTCCTTCCTTTTGCTACAATCAGAGACCCTTTAGTGAGCTTCCAACTACCATCACCAAAGTAACTATGAAAGCCTTCATCATCTAATTTTCCTACTGAGATCA
The DNA here is from genome assembly GCA_037954665.1 of Laguncularia racemosa. Lineage (NCBI taxonomy): Eukaryota > Viridiplantae > Streptophyta > Magnoliopsida > Myrtales > Combretaceae > Laguncularia > Laguncularia racemosa. The sequence goes on along the minus strand of JBBMOL010000002.1, from coordinate 14,052,764 downwards.
GGTTCAGGAGGATATTTTGTACATGTCCCACATCCTTAAGAACGAGTTTACAACCTGTATTAGTTTCCATGATGATGCTCTCAATGCCTGTAATCCTTGAGGTTTCATTATTTCCCATCTAATGTTGCCATAATCACCAGTAGTGTAGGATGAGAAAAACTCACCATATGCTATCACATGAAGGAGGCACCAGAATCAACTACCCAGTCACTGTCATGACCTGCAAGACCAATATAACCCTCATCCCATGTAACCACTATCTCACCATCTGCTGCTGTAATGGTGTCTTCATCTGAATCATCACCCTTTCCTTGCTTTTTCTTCTACAGTCTGCATTCCTTCTTGTAATGTCTTAGCTTGTCACAAAAAAAAACATTTAATGTTCTTTCTACCCCTTGACTTGGATCTGCCCTTTGACTTATTTTCTTTGTCAGATTTATCATTCTTTCCTCTATTCTTGCTTCTACCCCTCCTATCATACTTATTTGTGACAAGTGCCCTAGATTCAAAACCAGTACCCAAATCTTTCCTTTTGGCCTCTTCATTGATTAAACTATCCTTAACTATAGATATGGTCAACATTCTATCTGTAGTTGAATTACTAACCGATACTACAAGAGTTTCCCAACTCTCAAGTAATGAGCTCAACAATAGGAGTGCTTGGATCTCATCCTCAAGCATAAGCTTCATAGCAATCAATTGATTCACGAGTCCCTGAAAATCATTCAAATGCTCTGACATATTCAAGCCTTCCTTGTATTTCAAATTAACTACCCTTCTTATCAAAGAGGTTTTATTCAGGGCAGTTTGTCCTTCATACATCGACTCTAATTTCTTCCATAGGACATCAGCCCTAGTCTCTTGAGCAACATGATGATACATACTCTAATCAACCTACTGTCTAATATATCCTACAATCTTTCTATGTAGTATCAACCACTCTACATCAGATTTATCTTGTAACTTTGCAACATCACCACCCAGAGGCAAATACAAATCTTTGCAGTATAACAGATCTTCCATCATCGACTTCCAGATAGAGTAATTAGAGGAGTTAAGTTTAATCATCGTACCTAAAGATTCAACCATGTCTATGATTGAAAAACACAAAATCCTAATTTTCTTTTTGAAATCCGATGCTCTGATAGCACTTGTTAGGAAAAGAAGATCCTGTTCTCTTCCTCTTACTTGTGCAATTTACTATTGACAAACAACAATCAATAATGAAATGCGAAAATTGAAAAGAAATAATAAACACTGAGGATTTTTACATGGAAAACCCCAATTTTGGGAAAAAACCACAGGACTGCCGAATGCAAATTCTTCCACTATCAAAATAATGGGTTACACTGTCTTACCATAAAGCCGATGGATAAAAAATACAATGAATTTCCCTCTTTAGAACTCTCTCTAGGTTTAGGAATTACCCCTTTTGTGTTTTTGGGTTTTCACTTTTGTATTTTTGTTCTGCTCTACACATCCAAGGGAATACGGCTATATATATATATATACATGGAAACCCTAAAGTCTCCCCAAATGGTCTAAGCATGCGGCTTATACACGGTTGTGCCTCAGGCCGTGTATGCAACCATGTATGTTTCTGTGGATCTTCTACACTCAACACACGACCATGCCTCAGACCATGTATGCTTCTATGGATCTTCTACACTCAACACACGGCCGTGTATGCAACCGTGTATGCTTCTATTTTGCTTGGTTTTGACAATTTCCTTCATGCTTAACATTCCTTCATTTAAGTATACTTCATATACTTAAGATAACCTTGGTATAGACCCATATGTGTTGGATCTATACTCTAACAATATATTATATGAAAAAAAAATTAATATTATTAGGCTATCATATATGAAATAACATTTATCTTTCATATTATATATTATATATTATAAAAAAATTAATAAAACTATATATGATAAACCGTATTAAAATTACTATTCATAAATCTACATTTGTAAAAGCATTACGTGCTCACTTTTTTATATTAAAATTAATGATAATATATCTATTATATATAATATTCAATTATTTTATAATTAATATTAATAAATTATATACCATATCATATTTATTATAATGTTGTTAGATGTGATAAATTACATAATATATATCATATATTTGTTAATGGTGCTTTTAAAGATGCTATTCTAAATCACTTGACATTGTAATTAAGTACTTGGTAGGAATGGCAATTATGAAATTTCTCAAACTAGATATAATTCTTAAAAAGGGTAAATTGCACTTTATATATTCATGTTTTTATTTTTTATCTCTTTATATATTAGATTTTGACATTTTATGTACCAATGTCACTCCATCATATAGCAATTATTTGGTTGTTAAAAGTATTTAAGGTAAATTATAAAAAAAAAGAGGCAACCTGTGTTTTTTATCATTTGCAAATAAAATGCTTGTGTTTTGTTTGTGAGACAAAAAATAACCTGGGCTTCTTAATTTTGTGTTAATGACATACAAGTAGCATGTGTCCAAATATTATTGGGATAACTAGAAAAATTGTTTTCTTTTTCCTTTTTAATTTTTATATTATTTTAATAATTTTTATTTACATATTTTAGTTAAATAATTTCATAATATTTCAAACCAATATTATATGGAAACATGTTATTTGTATGTCATTAACATAAAATTAAAAAATTTAAATCATCTCTTTGTTAAAAAAATAAAATAGACATAACCTCTTTGCAAATAACTAGAAATACAAGTTACTTCTAATTAATTAAAAAACACAAAAATGCAAAAAACATAATGGTTTACCTCAAACCCTGCTTTCAAAGAACATTAATCAACTAATAAAAATATTCTTCTTCCATTTCTTAACTTGAATTTGATTAAGCTTTTACTGTAATGTAGTTGATTTGCACTTGCTATTTTTTTTTTTTTTAGTAGAAGGAAACTTCATTTTAAGAACATAAACAATAATTACATCAAAGAGTTTGGTGGTCTAGAACCACAATCATGAAAGAAAAGAAAAGCTAAAGGAGATAGGGGATTAGAATCCCTACAATTTATGCCATCCCCCTTTTAGCTTGAGATGCAACTTAAGTTGTGCATGCATTTACTTTTCTAGTAATTAAAAGAAAATAATAGATAGAAAAGGACTACTTTAAACATAGAATGTCCTCCAAAATAACTTTAGTCTTCCATGGAAAGTAAGTCTTATTAAAGAAACTATTAGAAATTAGTTCATCATTAGTCTCTACCTGAAATCTTAACCAACCTTTCCTCTTTGCCAATAATAGATGCTCCTTCACAACTATAGCTTTGGCACATTCAACATCAAGACAAGGAGAATTTTTGCTAAAGCTTCCAGCAAAATGCCTTGTGTACATTCTAGCCTTTTTCATATTTAAGTCTATAGCTGCATTGACATTTATTTTCACAAACACCATTGGAGGATTTTGCTAAGAAATTTCACTTGCAGACTTTATTTGCCTTAAGGCAAAGACCACTTTGCTAGTCAAAAGTAATTCCTTACAAGCCTCTTGAACACATTTGATTACTAGCTAAGGAGATGGAATTTTTTGCTCAAAAACACACTCACACTTATGTTTCCATATATTCTAAACTGTAATGAATACCAATTGCAACACTTCCTTCCAATTGTGTTTTACTCTTTCTCAATCTACTAACAACATCATGACCAAAATTTCAAATCTATTGCAAATCATCTCATCACTTTTTAATCCTAATAGTTGGAACCATATGCCTTTCATCTAATGACATTGAAACACCATCTATTCAATTGTTTCCATGTCATTACAAAAGCTACAATCATTTGAAGATCAAAATTTTTCTCTTAAATAAATTTATATTAACAACAAGACCACCATTGCAACATCTCCATATGTGATGCTTTATCTTTGCAAAGTATCGATTGCCTAATCTTCCAAAGTTTTAGATCTACTTGAAAAGAGCTTGATGCTCTACTATTTTGCTGGTTCTTCACCTTTAACCAATGTCTTTATTTGCTCATCTTGACTAAATAACTTCCATCACTCTCATGAGGTCATATAAACATATCTTCCTTATCTTGCATTGGGGCTTAATAGCGTTCAACTCATTCAAAGGTAATTTCCCTTCTAGATTCTCAATATCCCATTTCCTTATTCCTTGTTAATTAGAGAATCAACTTTCAACTCCCTATCTACTTGCTTTGCATTTGCTAGATGCGATCAAAAATAAAAAATGCTTGGCACCTAAGCATCCTCCCAAACCTGCACATTTCTCCAATTACCTACTGCTAGCAACTATAAGCCAACACTACTTCTTTCCCTCTTTAGATGCTTTGCCAAAACCAAGAAGCTCTCCCTCCTATTATAGACTGAGTGAAGTTTGTCTTAGGAAAGTAAATACTCTTTAGTACTCTAACCCATAATCCATTAGGATTCTTAATGATTCTCCAAGCCATTTTCCTTAGCACAAAATCATTAAAAATCTCTAAATCTTTAAATCCAAGACCTCCCTAGCATTTTGAAAAAGAAATGTTATACTAAGATTTCCAATGGATTTTACTAGTTGAATGATCACCACTCCACAAAAACTTAGTCATCATGGATGTAACTTCTTGACACCATTTCCTAGTGAACTTAAATACACTCATGGCATTGTTGGGAATAGCATAACCCATCGACTTAATTAAAGATTTTCTTCCTCCTGGTGATAATAATAAGCTCTTTCATCCCTACATCTTACTTCTAATCTTCTCCTTCACATACCCTAAGGCATTACTTTTTGACCTACCCCAATCAACAAGTAAGCCCAAATATTTTCCTAGTTGATTTGTAGTCTCAATTCCAAAATTTTGCCACATCTCTCCCTTATTTCCCCTAGAGTATTCTTGCTAAAGGACAAAGTAGATTTTTGAAAAATAATCCTCTCCCTTGAAGTTAAATTATAAAATTCTGGAATTACCTTTAAATTCCTTGAGCTATGTCTATTTGCTTGTAGAAATAATAGAGAATCATATGCAAAGAAGAGATGGGTTAGTTCTAGGCTATTTTCTTTAATTTTTATAACCTTTATGAAGTCTCTTACATTAGCTTTATAGATCATCATGGATAAAGAATTGGCTCAGAAGAGAAACAAATAAGGTGACGATTATTCCTCTAGTAGGATTTATTTTGCTAATTCTTTTTCCATTTACCATAAGATTATATAAGACTAATGTTCCCACATCTCGTTATTCACCTAACCTAAACATTACTAAAATCCATTTTCAACATTAAAGCTCCTAAGAATCTCCATTCAACTCTATCATAAGCTTTTGCCATGATGGGAAATTTTCTAGCACCATATATGCTTTCAGAACTCGATTTAGATGATGATCTAAATCGCTCATATTTTACTTCATTTCCTTTTATCTAATAAGTATTTGAGAAATAATCTTATAAGTACAATAATATTTCTCCTTGGGATGCCAACATGTCTTACATTAGTTAATGGCCACGGGACATCATCAGATTTGCATTCAAAGGCTCGCTATAATTGTTTCCACTTCGAAGCATTGGCTCATAAAGATTTATAATATTTTGTACTTTGTAATTGTTCTATGGACTTTTTATGTTGTAATTTCTTTTTGGGATACTTTCATTTTATTTGTAATTCTCATTTAAGATCGGCTACCTTAAAAGTGGCATAGTTGTAATTTTTTGTACTTTCTAACCCTAAAGGAAGCAAGTATAAATACTTGCTTAAGTAGAGTTTTTGATAGGCCAATTTTTCATAACAAGCACTCATATTCACGTGAGAGAATTAGGATTTCCTAGTTCAAAATTTCCTCTTATCAATTTCAATCCCAAGAGTTGAAATTGTGGCGAATGCAACACTTGAAATTGTGAGTCGTATCAATTTCATTTTGTTGTGATTTCTTTTCTTCTCTAGTGTGTAATATCTAGGGTTGAATTGGGATATTTCTTGGTCAGATTTGCTTCATAATCATTCGAATTTTGTGCTTAATTGAGTTATTTTTACACTTGAATTCAATTCATCCATTGTGCATGCTTCTTGAGGTGTGAAAGTATTGGTTGTGGAAAGGGGGATCATAGTTATTTTCTTATGAATTGTTAGTAGTAATCACGTGGGTTTTGGAGTATAATTTGTTATTACCATTGAGGATTATACTATTGTGTTGATTTATTTCAAGTAATTCATCATTCGGTCCATATATTGCAATTATGGTCATGCTATAATTGCTTCACCTTGAACCAAATCATGCTAATCCTTAGAGATTGTTATTTGGTTTAATTTGCATGTGCTTAATCCCCTTTTAGGTACATCATGCCACGTCAAGCTTGATAGCACAAATGAAAGACTTCATGGGCAATAATAACATTATCTTGTATTAATCTATGAATGCACTTTAACTAGGGTAGATAATTTGATCCATAATAGCTTATAGTCTATTTGCTAGAATCTTAGAAATTACCTTATAAGAGAAATTCCATAAACTAATCAAATGACATTGGGAAATTGATTATGGACATTGAACTTTTGGTATTAGTACAAGATCTTTTTCATTGAAATTTGAGGGGATCTTACTTGAGAAATAAAAAGACTCTTAACTAACTTTTTCACAAAATCTCCAATAATATGCCAATTGGATTGGAAGAAGATACCATTGAATAGAACTAAGCTATGAGCTTTTAGGTAACCAAGTTGAAAAGCTGCTTCTGTAATTTCCTAATCACTAATCGAACTGATTGAGGCATCATTCATATCAAGAGTTATGATCGGTACTACTACATCCAAGACTATATTAGTCATGCTAGTTTCTTTGCTTCTAAACATTTGGTCGTAAGACATTGCCTATGCAATAGCTACTTCATCCTCTTGCTTAGCGTAAACATTCCACTCTCCTGTTACTCTAAACACCTTATTTGTAGCTCTTGTCATCTGAACTTTCAAGATGTGCTTTAACACGTCTATAAACTCTATTAAATTAGCAAATAACTTCTTTAAACTTTGACCTTGATTCAAAAATACACTTATAAGTTTATCAAAGTGTAATTTAATGGACCTTAAACTTTGACCTTAGTGCTATTTTTTTTAATTAAAAAAATAAATATCTCTTCTATTGACAATTTAATAGAGTTTAAAGAGCTATAAGCTTAACATGTATATCCACACCATAATCAAACTATATGCAATTTTTCCTTGTTTTTATTGAGAAATTTTACTTTATGCACAACTACCCTATAATTCATTTTATTTTCCTCGGGGAAGAGAGGGATTAATTTTGTAATTTTATGAGTTTACTAAAATATCTTTTTTTTTCTTAAATACATAGATATTAAAAAAATTAAAGAAATGTCCTCAAAATAAATATCGCTAGATGTTGATCATTATCACAATTAATAACCCTTCCATCAGGCCCATTTTGTTTCCACTAGCAATCATTCGGTGGCACGATGTAAGCTGTCGGTTGTGGACTTTAGATTTAAAGATACGGTTACAACTTGTGGGATCGTCTCAACCCTACATATGCACATCATAATTAATTCTGCTGTAGATTTGAGAGTGGAATCAAAATATGACGTTTGTTTACTGATTAAATTCGAAATTGTTATAAAAAAAAATGCAAATACTAACTGTTTCGAATCTCTTATGAAAAAATTGAGTACAAAAATCTTCTTATTATTTTATATATTTATCTTACATATAATGTGTATTAATTAATAAATCTTAGTTAATATTTGCCTATCATACGTATACGTATGCTGTTATGAACCATTTATCTTTATTACATTATCACTAACGCTGATATCTTGCACAACTTTTGGAATCAAGGAACTCAATTTTGGTTTCCTGAAAATTCATTCCGCGTTTATCAAAGTACTCGGACCTTGTTCTTTTTCTTTTTTTCTTTTTTTTTTTTTAAATCCTAACAATCAGTAGATAATTTTTTTTTATTTTTATTAAAAACATTTATTAATATAAGTTTCATAAATAATATCAAAAATTTTAATAAATTGTTTTTAGAACCTCCAGATAAAGGGTAATTTTTTTTTGGTTAGAGTTTTCAAACTGAAGAAATCACATTCGAAGACTCGAGTTAGTGTCCTTGCTGCCGGGGTGCTCCTCATAACTGGTGTCGTGGTAACGACAATTTGTAGAACCTTTCAAATTGACAAATACAATGATATTTTGTCATGTAGCCGTTTCCCACGAGGCGAAATCTAATGATCCTAATTGTGTATGGTTTAGCCAACGGGGTCCCACTGTAAGGACATAGACTTAGCTCCTAGACTAAGTTTAGTCAGCTTGAGAACGTGGTCACTTTGTTGTGAATGGTGGCCAATTTCAACAATCTATAATTTATTTAAATGATAAAATTAGAAAGAATTAGTATGTGTGATTATTACATTAGAGCGATTTTTATATTTAAATCTGCATTATTCTAAATTATGTATACATTTTTCAAGAAATTCGGACACAAAAGCATTACTCCCATTACAATAAAGTACAATGCAAGAAATAAATAAAATAACATTAATATCTTTGCATGAAACAATTAAAAACTAAAATAGCAAAATAACTAAAATAATTATAAATTAATTATTCGTTTTATATAGAATGGAAAATTAGTACGAAACCGAAGTACATTCCATATGGACCAATAATCATGATGAATTGATTTTAGTTAAAACAATTTTATTTACTAAATTCTTTATCCAATCTCATCTACTAGAAGCTATAAATTTTCGTTTGCATATGATACTCTAAGGATAAATTATTTCTATTATTGAGGTTTCTATTTTTCTTTTCTTTTCTTTTCTTTTTCTTCTTGTTTTTTTTTTTTAAAGAATCAAACTCAGAAATATTATTGATGAACATTCAAGTCCGGTAACTAAGAGCTCCAGTCCATATATAAAAGATTTCTAAGATGGACATTTTTGTTCTACTTAATAAGGAAATGTCTAATTCTCAAAGGGCAGTTGTTTAATTTCAACGGGAATGCTCTCTTAAATGAACAGTTCGTCTCTCGGTTGTAATCATTCGCTTTCATCATGGCCTTCGTGAACCTTCTGATTTCAAAGTCAGTCAGTATAATACCGTGCTACAAAGGGTCCTGCCATAATTGCAAGGACCTCATCGCCATTTCCATATGTCTAACCTCTCTACATCTTGCACAGTAACATATATTGCTTCATTTTTCCCGTAACAAATATCTAACCTTCGGTACCCATCATAGAAAATGAGATATCTTAGGCTTGTTAGGATAAATTATATAAAGGTAATATGTGTTTTTGATTATTTGTAAAGATAAATTATTTATGTTTTATTTTTTAATAAAGTGTTGATTTATGTTTTTTAATTTTGTATCATTAATAAATAATTATATGTATTGATATTCTACTTGCTACTTAATTGTTTTCTTTTTTTATTATTTTTTTGTTTTTCTCTTTCTTTTTTATTTTTCTTTTCCAATTTTTTAATATTCTTATATAATTATAAAATTTACTAACATTACTTTATTTAATTAATTATTTATTAATTAGTAGAATATTGATGCCCATCACTATTTATTATTGACATAAAATTAAGAAAACACAATTCACCTTTTTTGTCAAAACAAAAGAAAAAAAATATAGTTAACCTATTTATAAATTACCAAAAACACAAGTTACTTTTTTGTAATTTACTCTTATAGTTATTATTTTTTCTTTTACAATGTCAAAATCACTCTTAATTTTACATTTAGAGTTTGGAGTTATTTAGCATTATATTCAATCGAACTCTTTCTTATCAAATTTACTACCTTACATCTTATTGTTTGTGCTTTTATCATTTGATAAATGGTAGTTTGATGCATGACATTTCTTAGTTGTAAACTTAGATATAAAATTTTATAAGTAAAAGTTTGATTGAATATGATATTTAACTTTAAATTTCAAGTATAAAAACATCAATCATACAATATTTAGGTAGGGGCTTTTTTTTTTCTTTTTTGAATCAATGGGGAGTTGTCATTAGTCAAACAAAAATTATGTGACACGAATAGCTTTAAATTTTAATTGTAAAAACATAAAAAAAGCATGTAATATCTAGGTAGTGATTATTTATTTATTTATTTTTTCCAATCAACTAGGAGTTGTCATTGGTCAAACAAAAAAATTGGACATGAATATTATCTTGAAGTATTAACTTCCTTAAGTCCACAATACAAGGTCAAATCTTTCAATAGTAAATTAACAATATTTGCTGGTGGATATGTAAAAGTAAATCTTAGCTCTATTGGGATTGACCCAATTGAGCTAATGTATCTACCACAGAGTTGGGATCTTGACTTTGTTCGAACCCCTCAAAGAGAATCCTATGCAAAATCATAACATTAATCTAATTATTAAGCATTACCATTGTAGATTTGAGCTTAATTAAGAAGTTATGTGTTCATTTTTAGAATAACAGTCAAAACTTTGATATATATATATATCAATGAAATTTCATTATTCATATCAAACTTGTAAATAATAGTGATGAAAATTTACCACATGTGAAGACACGTAAAATAAGAAAATGGTTGGTAGTTTGCTTACAAATAGGTGATTGACCCGTAAAAAAAGACCATTCGTACCAAGATTTCACCACTTAGTTTGGGTTAAAATGAAACTCTAGCATATTTTTCCTTCTAATGCTATGGTATAAATACAACGTCGGTTTTCTTCTCACTCAATTACTTACTTCTTTTGAAATTTTTTTCCCCTCCTTTTGCATTTTAGCTAGCTAATGTGTGTTTTACTTCAGTTGTGAAAACCTATATTAATTTAGATTTTACAAAAGGTATGTATGATACTATTTTTCATGAGAAATGTGTTCTTTTTTTTTTTTCAAAAATGTTATATATATATATATGTGGGTTAGTTGAATATTTTCCTGAAATGCATATGGATGTAATAGTATGAGATGTTGTACATGTGACATTAGATTTTAGAATTTCATTTTTTTTTGTTCGCTTCTTTTTATTTTTTTTATTTTTTGCTGGATAAAGCATTATATTGTACAAATGTGGTGCTTTGTGCAAGATTTGGTGCACAATAATTTTAGCCAAGTTTATGGATGAGCTTTCTAATTTTCTGTATTTTTTTCATGATTTTGAAATTAGTAATTAATTTTTATATCATTTAGTATTATTACACTTTTTCCATAAATATTTGGTTTTCTAAGTAAATATTATATACTAAAGTTTTTATGTGATATATTGTATTCTTTGAATCTTTTTTCTTTTTTCATGAAAATTCAATTTGTAAATAATATTTGCCTTATTTTCATGGAAATTCAAGTAATTTCTTATTGTTGCAATACTTGACAATTTGGTTTATATTGATAACCTTTTAGGCATTGACCCCCATGGCTCAATTAGACTTGTCTAGGCTCTTATTCAAGCTCTATGTGCTCAAACTAACCTATTGTAGATCGCCATAGTACAAAAGTGTCAAAACTTTGATATATATATATATATATCAATGAAATTTCATTATTCATATCAAACTTGTGAATAATAGCGATGAAAATTTACCACATGTGAAGAAACGTAAAATATGTAAATGGTTAGTAGTTTGCTTACAAATAGGTGATTGACTGGTAAAAAAAGACCATTCGTACCAAGATTTCACCACTTAGTTTGGGTTAAAATGAAACTCTAGCAGATTTTTCTTTCTAATGCTATGGTATAAATACAACGTAGGTTTTCTTCTCACTCAATTACTTACTTCTTTTGAGATTTTTTTCCCCTCCTTTTGCATTTTAGCTAGCTAATGTGTGTTTTACTTCAGTTGTGAAAACATATATTAATTTAGATTTTACAAAAGGTATGCATGATACTATTTTTCGTGAGAAATGTGTTCTTGATTTTTTTTCAAAAATGTTATATATATATATATATATATATATATGTAGGTTAGTTGAACATTTTCTTGAAATGCATATGGATGTAATAGTATGCGATGTTGTACATGTGATATTAGATTTTAGAATTTCATTTTTTTTTGTTTGCTTCTTTTTACTTTTTTTTTTTTATTTTTTGCTGGATGAAGCATTATATTGTACAAATGTGGTGCACAATAATTTTAGCCAAGTTTATGGATGAGCTTTCTAATTTTCTGTAATTTTTTCATGATTTTGAAATTAGTAATTAATTTTTATATCATTTAGTATTATTACACTTTATCCATAAATATTTGGTTTTCTAAGTAAATATTATATACTGAAGTTGTTCTGTGATATATTGTATTCTTTGAATCTTTTTTCTTTTTTCATGAAAATTCAATTTGTAAATAATATTTGACTTATTTTCATGGAAATTCAAGTAATTTCTTATTGCTGCAATACTTGACAATTTGGTTTATATTGATAACCTTTTGGGCATTGACCCCCATGGCTCAATTAGACTTGCCTAGGCTCTTATTCAAGCTCTATGTGCTCAAACTGACCTATTGTAGATCACCATAGTACAAAAGTGTCAAGGCCCAACTAAGTGCCCCCAAGCTTCTACTCGGATCAGCTATATGCGCCTTGAAAATGGATAAGCATGAAAAGCTCGAGATAGAAAAGGAAGGGAGCCAATCAAAGATATACTCTTCACTAGATACAAAAAGAATGTCAAGAATGAATGCACTTGCATATTAGGACCAGTCCCAGCCCTATAAACAAAAGTAGTGATTATTGGGTAAATGACTTTGAATTTTCTCGAATTTGCTACTGTTTTTACCTACCGATCTACAAGCCTTATGCTAACTTAGGAATCAAAGTGGTCACACTAGATTAACCTTCGACATCCCCCACAACCTTCTTTTCCCTTTCTTATAGGTGAATCAACCACCTAAAAATCTCAGCACTGTAGTTCAATTTAGTTTATTTTGAGTTTATAAATAATGGATGGTTTGTGTATTTTTTGTAATTCTTTAAAATAATCAATATTTAATTTTTTTTTACTAATCTTCAAAAATTATAAATAATGGAAGAAAATTCATATTTTAAGATGGAAAATCAATAATATTTGGATCGCATAAATTTTAGTGAAATAAGTAAATTTTTTCCTACAAAAAAATTATTATTTTTTGAATTATAATGTACTTTTTATATAAATAAATAATATTACGCAAAATTTGTAATTTTTGGAACCTCTAATTTGTGATGGAATAATTGAAACTTTTTATTGGAAATTAGTACTTATTGCCTTCTTAATAATTTTGTAGAACTGAATTTATTAATGCACAATTTGAATTATATGAAAATCTGTAATAATTAAATTTTTAATTTATTTGTACATAAATAATATTTTATGATGGGAAAATTAGTGATATTTGGATTTCTAAAATTTTTGGTGAAATCATTAAATTCTTATGTTTGAAAATTCATTACTTTTGTATTATCTAGTAAAGTTGTAGGTCATAGATATGATTTAATGATGAAAAATTCATATTATGTGGAAAATGTAGTGATTATGGAAAAATAAGGAAAAATGACTGACCATTCATAATTTTGAAATATCATCAATTTGTGAATAATATAAAATAATTACTTTGCCTTTTTAAGGAAAAAAAATGAGTTAGAAAATTTGAGAAAAAAATATTTGTAACAGTTAGGTGTATAAATATAGGACATTGGAGCAACCATGGCATGATGTATAACCATACCTTAAGAGAGTACATTGACAAGGTAAGGAGTTTTGTAGAAGTTGAGTTAAAGCATGCTCAAGAAGGAGATGAATTCAACTGCCATCCATGTCGGCATTGGTACCTCATTATCATAATCACGATGATTCTGATTCAAAGGGAACAACATGGACTTATACAATGCGAACATATAAAGTGATTTTGGATGCATTCAACAATTTAGCTCTAAAAGTTCCCATGGTTGCAAAAGAAGGCATTCTTGATGATGAGGCTTGAATATTTGATGCGGGCATTGTAGCTGACACGGGCTGATTGGGCGTGTCTTTTACAAGGCACGACCGTGTAAAGTGTCTGACAGCTCCTAGAAACATACACGGCCATGAGGCACGGTCGTGTGTTATGTCAGGCTGACTCCCAGAAACATACACAGTCTGATACACGGCCAGGAGGCACGGCTGTGTGTTGTGTCAGGATGGTTCCCAAAAACCTACACGACCGTATACACGGTTCAAAGGAACGGTCGTGTAATGAGCCTAGAAGATCCCTCAGAAACATACACGGTCTGATACACGACTGTGTATAAGGTAGATGACGGACGTGTATACATATATTTATTTCCACGTGTACATCTTTATTTCCTTAAGGACTATATATAGCTACTAGGTCATTTTAGGGTTTTCTTTGAATCTTTTGTTAGATATACATTCTTAGAGAATAGTTTTCTCTGCTTTCTCGATTGTGCGCAATTAAGGTTTTCAAGGAATAACTCAGAATTATTCTTTGTTTGTTCGTGAGGTCCAATCCTAGAATTGGTCTCGTGTTGTTTAAGCTTTCCGCGCTGTGTCAGTTGGTATCAGAGCAAAGCAATTTCCTGCGGAGATGTCAACTCATCAAAGCGATGATGGCGGTCCTGTTCTTGATGGTGTTCAGGATGCGAGATCACAAGGAGCCTATCAATGGGTTTTGAGGGCAGAGTTTGACGCTGTGCATCAGAAGGTCGGGCGTATGGAACAGCGCCTTGATGAATTGATCGAGCGTTTCGACGCCATAGTAGTAGACCCCAATAGGGTTGGGGGTATTGGTAGGAATCAGCCGCAGGCAGCTGATGTCTACGGTTGATAGTTGGTTCGACCTGTTGTCGAGAACAGGTGGGGACGGGTAGAGGATGAAGACTCTGGCGATGAATACGAGAGCCCGTATAGAGGTAGACCACAGCGAGGGCACGGTGGTAACGGTGGTGGCTATCGCCCGATTCAGTATGGGAACAACCAGAGGGATAGTGGTTTCCGGAGGAACCGTGGTGGGTATGATCAAGGAGATGGGGGAGATTACCGCCTGAAGGTCGAAATCCCGTGGTTTGACGACAGCCTTAACATCGAAGTTTTCTTGGATTGGATTGCCGAAGTGGATTGGTTTTTCGATTACATGGAAATTCCTGAAGACAGCCGGGTTAGATTGGTGGCAAGCTGATCTTAAATAAGTGTTTCCGTCGTAATCAACCTGGCCATAAATCAAATGAGTGCCCTGCTAGGAGAAGTGTTAACATTCTTGATAGAGGGGATGAAGATGAGGTATGTTGTGAACCTGATGGAGAAGTGGCAGAACCAACGTATGTGATTAGGCGGATGATGCTAACACCGAAGCAGGAGGAGATTACCCAACGACACCAGTTGTTTCGCATGAGGTGTACCATTGGTGGGAAGGTGTTTGAACTAATAGTAGATAATGGAAGCTGTGAAAATATCATCGGAAGTGAAGTTGTGAAGCAGTTGCAGCTACCTATCAAAAAAACCCAAACCCGTACACCATAGGATGGATCAAAGTGGCAGAGAGGATCGAGGTGAAGGAAAGGTGTAGGGTACCATTCTCAATAGGGAAGTACCGTGATGGGGTCTTTTGTGACATTGTGGATATGGACGCCTGTCATGTCTTATTTGGCAGGCCATGGCAATTTGATGTGAATGCACAACATGCAGGGAAGGAGAATGTGTATAGGTTAGAGAAAGGGGGTGTGAGGTATACGTTGTTGCCACTAAAGAAGGAAGGACACTCGAAGGAGAAGAGAGCAGAAAGTCGTTCTTTCTTAACTGTCACCTAGTCGGAGAAGGACTTGGTTGAAGATTTAAAGGAATCACAGGTAGTTCATGCCCTAATAGTAAAAGATGTGTCAGCTGGAGAAGATGAAGTTAGTGTGGAAATCCTTAAAGCAGTGAAGAGTTTACTGGAAGAATATAAGGAGGTGGCTCCTGATGACCTACCTAAGGGTCTACCGCCTTTGAGGGATATCTAGCATCAGATAGACTTGGTGCCGAGAGCAAGTCTCCCAAATTTACCACACTACAGGATGAGCCCCAAGGAAACCGAAATTCTTCAAGACAAGGTCTAAGAGCTATTGGACAAGGGGTTTATCTAGGACAGCTTGAGCCCGTGTGCGGTCCCAGCGTTGTTGACCCTAAGAAAGATGAGAGCTGGAGGATGTGTGTTGATAGCAAGGCTATCAACAAGATCACAATAGGATACAAATTTCCCATACCACGCTTGGAGGACATATTAGACAGGTTGAGCGGAGCCACTATCTTCTCCAAGATAGATCTGAGGAGTTGATACCACCAAATTCGAATCCGCCCTGGAGATGAATGGAAGACGGCGTTCAAAACCAAGGAGGGGCTGTATGAATGGTTGGTGATGCCATTTGGTCTCAGTAACGCGCCAAGCACCTTCATGCGTGTGATGAACCAGGTATTGAAACCCTTTAATGGTTGCTTCATTGTAGTGTATTTTGATGATATCTTGGTGTTCAGTAAGTCTGAGGAAGAACACCTTGAACATTTGAGGTGTGTTAAGTTTATGTTGAAAGAAAATAAATTGTATGCCAATTTAAAGAAATGCATATTTTTGTCGAGGCGACTATTGTTCATTGGGTTCATAGTTAGCAATGAGGGGGTGATGGTGGATGATGAGAAGGTGAAGGTGATCAGAGAGTGGCCTACTCCAAAAGCCGTCACTGAGCTGAGAAGTTTTCTGAGCTTGGCTAGTTTTTACAAGAGGTTTATTAAACACTTTAGTATAGTCGCTGCTCCCCCAACTGAATATTTGAAGAAAGGGAAATTCCGATGGGGTAAAGAGGCTGAAGCGAGTTTTGTAGACCTGAAAAGACGATTATGTAGTGCCCCTTGTATTAGCGCTACCTGATTTTGATAGGTTGTTTGAGGTGGGTTGTGACGCCAGTGGAGTTAGGGTTGGTGTGGTGTTATCACATGAGAAAAGGCAAATAGCTTTCTACAGCGAGAAATTGTGTGAAGCTAGGAGGAGTTGGTTTACATATGATAAGGAGTTTTGTGCCATGGTAAGAGCTCTAAAAGTGTGGGAACATTACTTGGTTGGAAAGGAGTTCATCTTGTACTCGGATTGTGGGGCTTTAAAACACCTGAGTAGCCATACTCGAATAAGTAAAGACATGCATGTGAGGTGGATTGAGTTCTTACAAAGATTCCTTTCAGATTGATGCACAAGTCTGGTGTGCAAAATAAAGTGGCTGACGGCCTAAGTAGAAGAGTCGATGTACTACTCACTCTGAGTGTAGAAATTGTCGGTTTTGAAAGGCTAAAGGAATTATACGAGGGGGATGGAGATTTTAAAGAGACATGGAGTAAATGCGCTAATAGGGAGTCTTGTGATGACTACCATGTTCACAACGGATACTTGATGAAAGGTAATCAGCTGTGTATTCCTGAGTTTTCCTTACGGGAGAAACTTATTCGAGACCTGCACGGTGGTGGATTGGCAGGACATCTGGGCAGAGACAAGACCTTAGCTACAGTTGCCGGGAGGTACTTTTGGCCTCGGCTAAGGAGGGATGTTTATAGAATTATGGAAAGGTGTTATATTTGCCAAGTGTCGAAGGGACAGTCCCAAAACACTAGCCTATATACTTCCCTCCTTGTGCCTACGAACATTTAGGTGGACCTATCGAAGGATTTTATACTTGGTTTGCCTCGTACCTAATGAGGTGTTGACTTTGTTTTTGTTGTAGTTGACAGGTTTTCCAAGATGGCGCACTTTATTCCCTATAGGTAGACCGCTGATGCACGGGCCATCGCACGACTATTCTTTAAGGAAGTGGTGCGTCTATATGGTGTTCCAAAGTCCATCACCTCCGACAGAGATAGCAAGTTCCTCAGCCACTTTTGGAGGACTCTTTGGTACATGTTTGACTCATCCCTAAATTACAGCAGTACAGCTCACCCTCAAACTGATGGTCAGACAGAAGTAACCAACTAGACCCTCAGGAATCTCATTAGAAGCATTTGTCGTGAGAAACCAGGACAGTGGGATCAAGCGTTGGCTTAAGCTAAGTTCACCTACGACAGTTCTGTTCATAGAACTATTGGAAGATCACCATTCTCAGTAGTGTACACCAAAACGCCACAACATGCGCTGGACCTGATCAAGTTACCTAAGGGTGTGGTGGGTGACGTTGCTGCTAAGCATATGGCTGAACAATGCCAAGCCACCACAGTGGAAGTCAGACGGAAGATTGAAGAAGCTAACACCCAATATAAAGGGGCTGCTGATAAACATAGGCGGAAGAAACCGTTTGACGTGGGCGATCAAGTGATGGTTTATCTTCGGAAAGAGCGTTTCCCTATGGGTAGATATGGGAAACTCCAACCAAAGAAATATGGCCCTCATGAAGTAGTGCGCAAGATCAATGACAACGCGTATATTGTATAGCTCCCCGATGATATGAACATCTCGTGCACTTTCAATGTAGCGGATTTATCTCTTTTCCATCCTGATGACACACCATTATATCCTGAAGAGAACTCGGGGTCGAGTTCTTCATTGGCAGGAGAGAATGATGCGGGCATTGTAGTTGACACGGGTTGATTAGGCGTGTCTTTTACAAGGCACGACTGTGTAAAGTGTCTGGTAGCTCCCAGAAACATACACAGCCACATACATGGCCATGAGGCACGATCGTGTGTTGTGTCAGACTGACTCCCAGAAACATACACGTCTGATACACGGCCAGGAGGTATGGTCGTGTGTTGTGTCAGGATGTTCCCAGAAACCTACACGGCCGTATACATGGTTTAAAGGAACGACCGTGTAATGAGCCTGGAAGATCCCTCAGAAACATACACGGTCTGATACACGACTGTGTATAAGGCAGATGACGGACGTGTATACATATATTTATTTCCACGTGTACATCTTTATTTCCTTGTTAATTATTTCCTTAAGGACTATATATAGCTGCTAGGTCATTTTAGGGTTAGCTTTGAATCTTTTATCAGATATACATTCTTAGAGAATATTTTTCTCTACTTTCTCGATTGTGCGCAATTGAGGTTTTCAAGGAATAACTCAGAATTATTCTTTATTTGTTCATGAGGTCCAATCCTAGAATTGGTCTCATGTTGTTTACGCTTTCCGTGCTACGTCAATATTTGATGACGAAAATGGATAATTAGATAGTGGAATTCATGGCGATTAATAACGGTGATCAAGATGAAGACGAATAGATAATTATAAGGATAATTATGTGGTTACGAATTAGTAAACTAGTCTATTTAAAGACAAAAAACGTGAGATCTTTTTGGGTGTTTTCAGTTTTCACTTTTGTTAGCTTTGATGCAAATGATGAATCTCAAGGTCGATGATTGGAAATCTATTATTAGCTTTAATAATTAGCTTGCATATTTTAATAGCTTTTTGCCAAATGGTGAAAGATTTCCCCTATCCTACTACAAGGCACCCATGATGCTAAGGGTCATGGGGATAGGCACCAACTTACTTCGTGTATGTAAGAATAATTACATACAATTCAAGACGAAGTTTTGGGACCTAGAAAAATTGTTTAGCTTGTAAGGAGTCAAGGTGGTAGGTTTAGACTAAAAGAAGGAATAAGAGGGTCACAACAAAGATTTTGCAGTGTTTTCCTCTAATTTTGTGATTCTAATTGATATTTATGTGTAACAAAATTGCATTGGAAATGAGATGGCATAAAGAAAACCATGTTATCGAGGAAGGAGTTTAGAAGCATCAATCTATCATTAAACAATGAAATTCATGAGAGTTATGTAGAGGGAAGATTTGGTATTTTGATATTACTTATATTCACAATCTAGTCAATTATGAATCATTTCCTATTAGATCATGGAAATGTAAATTACTCCTAGATGATCAGATCAAGAGATCATCTTTATTATGAAATGCTTGTCGGAAGAGTAAGGATTGATTACTTGAGTATTCAATTTTTCTTTATAGATTGTGACTTGAATCAAATCTATTGGCTTTTTAATATGTAATGCCTGCAACTCTCTTGAACCTAGAGGATATTCCCATAATTTTTTAATGTATTTTTTTATAGAATCTCTTCTTCTTCTTTTTTTTTTGTTTTATGACAAGTACAAATATCTAAATTTGCTGTTTTTAGATACTATTTTGGATATATTGTCGATTCTAAGTAGTAGTAAAAAATTTATATCCATTTGACAATTAGCTAAATCTCGTGAAACCATTTTGTTGAAGTTCATTGGTGTCTTCTTTTTATAAAGAAATTCAACTTCTATTCTTAAATCATTCATATCACTTTTGCTTCTATTGTAACAAAAGAGTTCCCTTTTATGTGGAAAGGATCCGTATCAAGAATTATGATTTTACGTATGGACAATAGATAATTGAAATACAGTTCTAAGCCTTGGAGCAGGACATTGGTCTTGGTACAAATGGGTTAAACCCTTTCAATAACTTAAGCACAATGTATATTGTTTGATAAGTGATTCTATTCATGTATAACATTCTAGCTAGAGATACATGAACGAGTCATATCTAATGTTGTGCTCTTAACTTTAGGACCAAGATCACTAGGGAAAGATATCAACATGTACTTGGAGCCTTTTTGGGTCATCTAATTTGTAATGATTCTATTTTATTATCTTCTTGTTGAATATTGTTTGATTTGTCGATTTGCTAGTTGTATTTAATTAGTATTTTATAATATGTACTTGAGTTTAAAGTTTTATTTATATGTCTATCTCTTTTATGATTATGCAATTAAGACAATATTAATTGTTATTATATTTATAAAAAATATATATTAATTTTAAATATTAATAGTTTGAAATTACTAATTGAATTAATTTTACATAGAAAAATAAAGCAGAGTCCATTTCATTGTTAATCTTCTTAAACTTCATATTCCTAAGATTTACGTCAAGAAGATTAACGTGCTTCCACGCTTCTTTGTGTAGCCCGCGATCCACACACTTCATGGTCGTCCCTGATTACTATCCTTGCAGGCTGCAGCTGCTTGGTTCCTGTGGATTTGAACTTTACTCTCTTTTCTGTGCTTGGTTATCATCGAATGCTCCGGAGCCCTACACAACATTTTAAAACGTCTTCCACATGCCCATGTAGAATCAGGATACCTAAAATTTGTAGTTTTATACTATACTGTGTGGTAAGAGTCACACTTATGAATTTTGACTACTTCTACACTTCATATCCTGACATTCGAAAGAAAAAAAATATTCTTATAAGTACATACTTTACCTCTATATACAAACCCATTTTTGAAGTTATTCCATTTGAATCTTAACGTTATTAGCAAAATCATTTGAAATTATTGGTAAAAACCGAATTGGATAGATAAATGGGTTTATATAAAAATTATTTATACCATACAGCAAACTAATTTCAATTGAATAATCACGATAGAAATTCTTATTTAAGTTAGTGACATAACACTTTAAATCTAAATCAATAGTTAGAATCTTAAATTATTATACATTTATCGGACTTATTTTTATATTCAGTCAAAAGTAGAAAACTATTTTTACATTATAGTTTTCAACATAAATTTTATAGTGAGCATTTAGTAAAACGAAGTCAGTATTAGAAAATATATATCTTCTAGATGAAAACTTGATAACTATAATATTTTTATTTTAAAATTTTTTAATTAATAAATGGGTCAAATCCAAACATAAATAAGCTTATTTAATTGTTTGGTTACATATTTAAGTTTATAAATGCATTGACAAATAGGTTTAGGTTTAAAAGTCATTTAGATCCAAAAATGGAACCAATTAACATGAATTACAAGTCCTAATAATTGTAATAATTACCATCACTCATAAATACCCAAAAATTATATAACTCATTGAGCATTTCCTTAAATTATTTCTCATGCTAGATACACATTTAAAACCTTCGATAAACATATTATAAGCCCTAATTAAAATCTGAATGAGATAAACATGAGATATTCTTTCCTAACGTCGGTCCATCCATTTGGATCAAATTGTGTAGCCTTGACTTTTTATCGATTTTGGGCTTTCAAAAGCAGTAAAGGGTACAAATGTCAAGTTACTAGTGTTTATAAAATCTTTAAATTTTGAATCATTTTTTTTATTTTTCTTTCGCCAATAATATCCTTTCCAACAAAGGAAATAGTTGCCTCGAAATATTTTGATAGGGTTATGGTCTTAAATTTTGTTTTTTTTTTTTAAATTACATAAATATTTTACTTGAAATAATTATTCTTAAAATAATTTTCGAAGAAGCAAATGTGGTTTACACTTCAGGGTAAAAAGAAAAAAATTAAACTGAAGGCATAAACTTAGTCTACAAGTTCGGTACAATTTGTATTGAGAATTTTTTTTTTTTTACCGTGATGAAATCCTATAAAGCTATAAAAGTTATAAAAAAACCAAAACTGCAAACCTATAAAATTATTATAAAAGTAATATCGCAAACCTATAAAAGTGATATAGTAAATTTATATAGTATCATAACATGTGATTTCTAATGCATAGAAAAAAAAATTACTCCAATAGTTTGTAATATAAATACGAATCCTTAGTTCATATGTTCATATTTACATTTTTCAATTTCTTCTAAAAGTTTTACTATATCTCATTGTTTGAAAATTTTTGTTTTCTTAATTTCTATTTCACACAAGTTTTAACATGTTGAATTACATGTGTGAAAATATTTTTAGTAAAGCAAGATCTCGATATGTTTTCTTTAAGAAAAAATCATTTTTTTTTTTTTTGCTATTATACTACTTCGAATAAATGCATAAGAAAATAATTGTAGTTTTTTTTTTTAAAAAGAAAGCCAAGATGGCTGTTTTATTTATTTTTAGTTTCAATAGTCATTACAAAGAGCAGCACCTAAAAATGCTATACAAAATGCATCCTCCCAAAGGGAAGATGGATACAAAATCTGTCAATAAGATGAATAAAGAGGCTATCGACTTCTTATGTATGGACACCCAGATAAATCTAAGAGGTAGATACCTCTGAGTCTTCTCAAGAGATCTTGCCAGTGCACAATTCTAACACGATCCAGTTGAGTTGCATATTTAGAAAGACCGTCCGCCAAGGAATTTGCTTCACGATACACATGAACAATGGAGGCCGATAGTGATTGCATTAGGTTCCTTGCCTCCATTAATTTAGGGGACAATTGCCATGGACACACTATTTTTCCTTGAAGGTAAGACACAAGTAGCATACTATCAATTTGAATCTGTACTAGGGAAATATTATTTGAAGCACATGAGCGTAGGCCAAAAAGAACACCCTCCAATTCCATGGATAATGTATTTGGAGCATCCAATGTACGTTGCATTTCTGAATGTATAAATGAGCCATCATTTCGTCGCAAAATGTATGCCCAAGCCGCTCTATCTGAAGTATTTGAACCATCAGAATTTATGACATAACCTGATGTAGGCTTCAGCCACTTGACAATTAGTCGGCTTCTCACCTTCACCTCTAAGGTGGTTGCAAATTGATGCTTAATAAACTCAACTTCCCGCATAGAACTCACCTTAGGAGAGTAAGATCTAAGAGTTAAGATCAGCTGATCCTTAACCAAATGGAAAAGGGTCTCAATTGAAGTTGTGTGTCCGTAAAAAATTATTCTATTTCTAGCCCTCCACAACTCCTAGCAGATAAAGGACGGTGTTAACTAGCATAGCAAGCTAAAAACAGTTCCCTTCGAATGCATTTGAAACCAGCTTTGTATCATATTCCATAAACCAGCAACTGGGGAAATATGAATTTCTAGCCAAGTAGCCATAAGGAACCATAAGTATGTAGCAACTTTGCATTTAAGGAAAAGATGCTGTATGGATTCCACCTCACTCAAACATAAAGGGCACCTAGAGGGATTAGGGAGAAAACCAAAGCCACGAAGGACCTCCGGAAACGCATATAACTTATTAAATAAATGCCACATGAAAATGCAAATCCGAAGAGGCAAGAAGCGGTGCATAAGCTTATCGAATAATCGAATGAAATGCTATCTTGGCCTAACCAATTCATATGCAGTTTTGTAACTAAATGCACCAGTAATAGAGGGCATCCATATTCGATGATTACCTTAGAAACATGTATTTCGTTCAGCAATGTCATGTACAGCCTGAATGCGCTGCCGAGAAGTACGCTTCCTTGATGATTCTGACAAAGAAACAATGAAATTTGCCTAAAGGCTTTTACCATGTGCAAGTTTCCACCATAGCTTCAATGAGGCAGCTGTGATCATTGAGGAGAAGTCCCAGATTCCAAGACCATTCTCATCCAAAGGAAAAGTAATTCTATGCCAAGCCCTCCAATGTTTATTTTTGCCATAGTCTGAAGATCCCCATAAAAAATCTTGGCATCGATTTTCAAGCTTCTTAATCACCGATTTAGGAGGCTAAATAGCAGTGAGCATGTAAAATGGAATAGCTTGCAAAACATGGCGAATGAGAATTAGTCTACCCCCAGGAGACAAAATCTTGTTAGACCAGTGGCCAAGTTTCCATTCATAACTATCAATCAAGTGAGAGAAATAATTCTCCCGCACTCGACCCTTATACAGTTGGCATCCTAAATATAGAAATGGAAATGAACCACAAGGAATGCCAAGAGAAGCCGAGACTTGTTGAAGATATATTGGGGAACGATTGTAAGGAGGAATGAAAAAGCTCTTGGCCTTACTAATTTTTTGTCCAGAACCCAATTCATAATCAATAAAGAACCGATTTAGATGCTGTAAGGACCTTTTATCCCCTCGAATGAACACTAAGATGTCGTCTGCAAAGCTAAGATGTGTTACTTGAATTGAATTAGATGTTGGAGTACCAAAAGGAAGTATTTGCCCTGTCTCCTCAAGATTCTTAAGTCCTCGAGATAAAGCTTCCGAAACTAACAAGAAAAGATATGGAGATAACGGATCACCCTGTTTGATACCCCTAGAAGCTTGGAAAAAACCAACCGGACCTCCATTCAAGATAATTGAAAACCAGGCTGCTCTTAAATTACCAAGGATGAGAGAGACGAAGTGACGTGCAAAACTAAATTTCAGCATTAAATTCTGAAGAAGTGACCATGAAACCCAATCAAAGGCCTTCATCATATCCATCTTAATTATTAAATTTCCGCCTCTTGAAGGATAGTCTAAAAATTGGGCAAGATCCTTAGCAAGGAGGATGTTCTCTGTTATGTCTCGACCACTCAAGAAAGCCGACTGCTCCGGTGAAATAATGGATGGCAAAACTGACTTCAATCTTTCTGTCAAGATTAAATTAAGTTGTTATTAATTAACTGTTAATTAGCAATCATTAGTCGTTCATATGTAAGTAATTAACTATTAGAAAAATAATTAGTGAAATTTTTTTGTTGATTGGAAATGTTAAATATTTGTATGGTTTTGTATTATTAGTCATAAAATTAAGTAGTTATTAATGATTCATTAATTATAGGTGATTGATCGTTAATATGTCATTAATTAATTATTGTAAAATTAATTAGTAAAAAATTTTATGTTGGTCGCAAATGTAAAATATTTGTATGGTTTTATACAATTAGTTATAAAATTTAGTTATTAATGATTCATTAATTAAAGGTGATTAGTCATTAATATACATTAATTAATTGTTAAAAAATAATTATTGAAAAATTTTGTGTTGGTAGCAAATGTAAAATATTTATATGTTTTTGTAGAATTAATTATAAAATCAAGTAATTATTAATGATCTGTTAATTAAAGGTGATTAGTCGTTAATATGTTATTAATTAATTATCAAAAAATTAATTAGTGAAAAATCTTGTTTTGGCTACAAATGTTAAATATTTGTATGGTTTTGTAAAATTAGATATAAATTGAAGTAGTTATTAATGATTCGTTAATTAAAGGTGATTAGTTGTTAATATTTTATTAATTAATTATTATAAAATTAATTAGTAAAAAATTTTGTGCTGGTAGCAAATGTAAAATCTTTATATGTTTTTATAGATTTAATTATAAAATTAAGTAGTTATTAATGATCTGTTAATTTGCAGGTAATTAGAATTAATTAGTGAAAAATTTTGTTTTGATTGCAAATGTAAAATATTTGTATGTTTTGTACAATTAGTTATAAAATGAAGTAGTTATTAATGATTGATTAATTAGAGATGATTAGTCATTAATATGTCATTAATTAATTGTTATAAAATTAATTAGTGAAATATTTTGTATTGGTTGCAAATGTAAAATATTTGTATATTTTTGTACAATTAGTTATAAAATTTATTTATTAATGATTTGTTAATTAAAGGTAATTATTCATTAATATGTCATTAATTAATTGTCATAAAATTAATTATTGAAAAAAGTTAGTATTGATTGTACATGTAATATCTTTGTCTATTATTGTAAAAGTAGGTATAAACTTTAGTTGATATTAAGTAACTATTAATTAGACAATAAATAGTCACTAATAAGTCATAAATGAATATATTGATATTAATAGTAACATATACAATTTTTTTTTAAATATATTATATTTTGCATAATAGATGGAGCTTAGACCCTTCAATCCTTCTGTCTTGAGGTAGTGGAGGGATGTCGATCACAAGCTATTTGGGATAGAGAGGTAAAGGACCTTTCACTTGTTAATTAGTTTATGTTGCATTAAAAATAAGAAAACATTTCATATGTTATTGTTATAGGATCAAGCAACCTTCATTATTCGATGGTGCAAGTTGTCACTCCATCATAGTGAGCACACCATCTCCCTCGATCCTCGAATGGAGTTATACTTGCATTTGGCTAGATTCGAAGGTACGAGTCGACTGTCGTACATACCATTGGATTAGCACATGATTATAGCAATGATAAAGCGATGATAGCCAGAGATGAACATATTTTGCATGCTAATTAGAGGAGTTTGCTATTAACATGTAGGATGTAGAGATCCAGTTAGGACTCCTTGTTAATGGTCAAGCAGTTATAGAGAGTAGTTGCTTTGATTGAGATACGATATGTGAAGAATTGCTAAGGGCAAGACCTAGGCTTAATAGTAGGGGGGGGGGGGGGGTGGGGGGGGGGGGCACATTATTATGATGTGGGCTCCATGACATGTTTTGGATGCTTTCACCTGACATTGATGCTAAGCAAATCATCGATATACGTGTGCTTACATAATGCAGCTGCTGGGGAGATTTATCTTTGACAATAAATCTAGCTTGCTCATCCATGCGAAGTGGTTACCCCTATTTGAGCATTTTGATATTACTAGGACGTATAGTTGGGGGTCCACATGTCTAGCATGGTTATATCGTCAACTTTGTATCAAGTCATTGCCATCAGCACACAAGATTGGAAGGATTGCCATTCTCCTATAGGTATAAGCCTAAGATAGATTTCCCTTCATAGCAACCCTTAGTCGACATGGACTATATATAGAATCTATATGACTATTGCCAGCATGTTGGAACATGAGGAGGGACATACAGTATCACCCTACCTACATTGTCGACGTATATTGGAATGCATTGGACAGGCAAAACATGTCATAGGTATTTCGGTAACCTATTTTTTTTTCCTTGCAATTCCTCATATTGATCATTTACAGTGAATATAATTTCCTATTTTTTGATGGAATGGGAACCGTACGATGGAAAATTAAATTTGGTATAATAATTAATTGGGTTTAAGAAATAACAAATATGATACACAATGGACCTAGATTAATTATAATAGATTAAATTAACCTAATTAAATATAAATAGACTCAATGTTAATAATTGGACCTAAGTAACTTAATTAGGGCCAGTGGGATTAATTCTAAACATAATTAGGCTTACTATTCTTTAAAGGCCTAAACAGTCTAATTGGGCCTTAAATACATCTAGACTCAAATCCAAATAACATAATGGGCCTAGGTAAATAAGCCCTAAATGGTTCGAGCCAAAATTAGCTAAAGGCTAATTGGACCTTTGTAACTCCTAAAGAACTCATAACTAGTATAAGTCTTAAATAGTCCAAAACTAACCCTAAAATGGTATTTAGATACTTAAAATAATTACGTAACTTAAGTTTTCTCTTTAATTATATAAATTTGACTCAACTTACTTAACTAGAAATTTATATTTTAATTTAGGAGCCTTCAACCTTTACAAGTATGTGGTAACATGTGTGTTACTTACTATGCTAAAAAATTTAACTAGACTAATTATCAAACTTGGTTAAGTATCTACTTGTTGTTTGTGCTTGGTTACTTGAGTTAATAAGTTACATATGTGAATTAGGATTACAACTGCGGTCCCATACCCAAAAATGACATAGTAATTTAGGTGCTTAGGCCATTAAGGAATGGTTCGATGAGTAGTTTATAAGGGAAATCATGCTAGATAATAGGTTCTATAAATAAAGAGAAGGTATATTGGGAGTCACCTAGGATTATAGGTTTTGACAATATAATTGAATTGTGAACAATGAGAATTGCATAATAGTGAGGTCACTTAGACGACGTAATAGGTTTTGGTTTTCATGACATGGAAGTTGGATGCTTCCATCAACCCTCAATTGTTGTTGCAATGGAATTGGACCCCAAGTCTCCCACCATGTTGTCCAAAGTCATGAATACTGCTATGTTGTCCAAATTCATGAGTATTCTTGTGTTGGTTGTTTATTTTAGTAAGATAATTAATAAATTGTATGATTATTGCTACATTGGTACATAGGCTTGTTTGATATTTGTGTGTTTTTTTTATTATTGTGTACTGGGTCTTTTAACTCACTTTTCTTTATCAAGTAAGGAATTTTGCATTGATCCCTTGTACAATTTGATGGGTTTTAGCTCTAAGGAGGAATAGAGTTGATGAGGATCAGCTAGCATAAAAAAGGAAGGAACCAAAATCCCAAGATCCATTACATGGTACTGGAGGCCTGATGACCCGAGCTAAAGCTAAGAGGATGAACGAAGCTCTATAAGGATTAGTCATGCACTTACAAGCCAAGGAGTTAAGCTACACTAAAGGAGAACCAACATGTGTTAACTTGATTCACATAACCATGGAAGGACATAATAATTTAGAGGCATTAGAATAATTTTATTGAACCGACAAACTAGAAGCACATTCGGTTTATTTTAGTTTTATTTGTTGGTTTGTAACTTATGTTATTTAGTTACCTACTTAGTTACAGGTAGATAAGGACAGATTAGGCAACTAAGGGTTTTTTTCCATATTGTTATTTGTTCTATTAGTCGTGCAAGGTGGGGGGGGGGCAAAGATTTATTAATGAACCATTCATGAGATTACGAAAACCCTCTTTTTGTTCTTTTGTAAAAGAACTCTTCCATAAGATTTTTTAACCGAATTACTTGGAATCCCTTTTGATAACTTAGGTTTTAGTCAATAGGTGTGATTGGGGTCTAGTTACGCAATACTTATTTGAGGCGATCCTCAGGATAATCGATTCATATAACGTCGTCGAGGTTCTAGGTTTAATATACTTAGGGTTTCACACATCATTTGGTATCAGAGCTTTGGCTTCTTGAATCAAGTAAATTCTATCCCTTTTTCATTTTTTTTCTATTGTTATTTTCCATACTCATATCTAGAAATTCGTATAAAAAAAATCTTGTTCGGTCACTAAAATCCCTTAGAGACCAACGACATCTAGTCTTGTCTTTCTAAATCTTGTATCCGAAATTACATTCCATAATTCTTGCAGATTTGGTGCAAATTTGTCTATCCATTGAATTGCTTGTTAAGGAATTGTCTTGACTTGTTCCGAAGTTAGTAGTAAGAGATTTCTCATATTTATTAGAATTCTCATTGTATTGTGACTTGGAATCAACTAGTGATCATTAATGTGACTTAGTGATTTGTGTTGAGTAGTTTCAATTTGAGTTCCTAGCAAAGGATTATAAAAGTGGGTGGTGAGGACATAATTGAGAGAGATATACATGAGTGAAATGTGAGAGTAATACTGAGCACAATACATGAGTGGATTGTGAGGAACATATTTATTACTTGTGATATTAATTTCTTGTTAAGTATGGAATTATGTCGGGATAGAACACGAATGGAGGTGAAAATACGGTGATGTTTGAGGAGTTGATGGGGGAGATGAAGAGAATCTTGATAGGTGAACTTGAGTAGATCTATGAAAGAATGGATAGGATGGAGAGGAGTAGAGAACTGTCTAGCAGTATCATTGTCAAGCGAGGAGTAGGTAAACCAAATAGGGGAGGAGTTAAGATAGAAGAAGGTGAAGAGTCTGATTTTGGAGATTATCACTACGTTAGGGATAGAGGGAACACCTAGCGGCATGATAATAACCTGGGTAGTATTAAGTTGAAAATCCCAACATTTTAGGGAAAGAATGATCTAGAGTTGTATTTACAATGGGAGAGGAAAATGGATCACGTGTTTGAATGCCATAACTACATTGAGGAGAAAAAGATAAAATTGGCTGTAGTAAAGTTTTCAAATTACGCTAGTGTATGGTGGGATCAGTTAGTGTGTAATAGACGTAGGTATGGAGAGAGACCTATTAGCACTTAGGATGAGATGAAAACCATAATGCAGAAATGGTTTATTCCTAGTCACTACCACAGGGACTTACTTAGGAAAGTCTAGGGATTGATACGGGAAACCAAAAGCGTAGAGGATTATTACAAGGAGTTGGAGATAGCCTTGATTAGGGCTAGAGTTAAGGAGGATGATGAAGCCACTATGGCTAGATTCATCAATGGGTTAAGTAGGGAAATAGCTGATGTAGTGGACTTACACCATTATTTAGATATGGAAAAACTACTATATAGAGCAATTAAAATATAGGAGTGAGTAGAGGACTGATTCAACTTCCAAATCTCCATGGAAGTCTACTTAGAAGAGGAACCTTATCGATTCAAAGCCTAAGGAGGACATAAAGGCTAAGAATCTGGTTGCTGCACCTAAGGGAAAAACTGACACTAAACCCCTTTCCAGGACTAGATATATTAAGTGTTTTAGGTGTCAAGGGTTTAGACACATTGCATCCCAATATCCAAATCAGAGAGCCGTGATTATCAATGATAATGGGGATGTAGAGAGTGTGAGCTCTGAGGAGGAGGAGGAGTCATCATCGCAAGAGTATGAGGATGTTGACTTAAAGGGACCCGTGAGTGGCGAGTTATATGTCACGAGGAGAGTACTTAGTGTACAACCCTAGGAGAATGGTGAGAGAATCCAGCGGAAACATATTTTTCATATATGGTGTCACGTGTAGAGTAAACTTTATAGCTTGATAATCGATGGTGGCAGCTGCACTAATGTCGATAGCACTTTGCTAGTAGATAAGATGCAGTTGAAAGTTGTGAAACATCCGAGACCATATCGATTATAGTGGTTGAATGAATGTGGGGAGGTTAAGGTCACTAAGCAGGTTCTTATAACCTTTTCCATAGGGAGCTATAAAGATGAGGTTATATGTGATGTGGTACCTATGTAGGCTAGCCACATATTGTTAACGTGACCTTGGCAATTTGATAGAAAGATTACATATGATGGGTATAAGAATCAATATTCCTTTGTATTAAACAAAAGGAAAGTGGTTCTCATGCTACAGAAACCATGGGAAGCTAGTGAGGATCAAATGCAGATGGCAAAAGAATTCAGAGAGAAACACGAGAGTATGCGAGAGAAGGATGAGAAAAAGAAGAAAAGTGAGAAACAAACACTAGGGAGTTATGAGGGAAGAGAGTCTGAAACACTGAGAGGAGAGAAAATTATAAGAAAAAGTGAGTGTAAGAGTGCAATGTTGGAGAGGAAACAACTACTTGTACTTTATATACAAGGATGTTTATTTTATTTATACTGAAACTAACCTTTCGTTACCTAGTATGGTGTTTTCTTATGGCTTTGTTATAGGTACAAATGGGATAGTCATGGATGCGAAGAAATTAGAGGCGATCCAAAAGTGGCCAAAGGGACGTGTCAGGACTGTGTTTCATCTAGGAGAAAGGATATGGGTGCATTTGAGAACAAAAAGATTTGCAGAGTTGCAGAAATCTAAATTGCATCCTAAGGGAGATGGACCTTTTCAAGAAGTGGAGCGCATCAATAACA
Source organism: Laguncularia racemosa (assembly GCA_037954665.1). Lineage (NCBI taxonomy): Eukaryota > Viridiplantae > Streptophyta > Magnoliopsida > Myrtales > Combretaceae > Laguncularia > Laguncularia racemosa. The sequence continues at coordinate 14,020,726 of JBBMOL010000002.1, read as the reverse complement.
ACGCTTACAAGATTGACTTACCAAATCATTATGGTAATGTAAGCACAACTTGTAATTTTTTTATTTTACTCCTTATGATGTAGGTGATTCAAGGATGAATCTTTTCAAGGAAGGAGAGAATGATGAGGATCAACTAGCATTAAAAAGGAAGGAACCAAAATCCTAGGATCCATTACATGGTATTGGAGGCCCGATGACCCGAGCTAGAGCTAAGAGGATGAACAAAGCTCTACAAAGATTAGTCATGGACTTACAAGCTAAGGAGTCAAGCTACACTAAAGGAGAACCAACATGTGTTAACTTGATTCACGTGACCATCGAAGGACGTAATAATTTAAAGGCATTAGAATAATTTTATTGAACTAACAAACTAGAAGCACATTCGGTTTATTTTAGTTTTATTTGTTAGTTTGTAACTTATTTTATTTAGTTGCCTACTCGGTTATAGGTAGATAAGGATAGATTAGGCAACTTAGGGTTTTTTCCATATTGTTATTTGTATGCTATATAAGCCGTGTAAGGAGGGCGGCCAAGAACAATTATTATTGAATTGAAAACACAATTTCGTGAGATTACGAAAACCCTCTTTTTGTTCTTTTTCAAAAGAGCTCTTCCATAGGAATTCTTAACCGAATTGCTTGGAATCCCTTTTGATGACTTAGGTTTTAGTCAACAGGTATGATTGGGGTCTAGTTACGCAATACTTGTTCGAGACGATCCTCGGGGTAACCGATTCAAATAACGTCGTTAGGGTTCTAGGTTTAATATACCTAGGGTTTCACTCAACAATAGTGATGAGCTTATAGACTTAGATTATGCTAACTACAACCTTTATTGATTTACCATTTTTCAAACTTAGTTTCTATGTTATGGTTATATGTTTGGATTTATGTTAGGAGCTACCTGTAACTCTATGGCTATTCTTATGTTTGTATTTTGTGGGTCTTTTAGGCCCTAGGACTTAGATACCTATCATGCTTTATCCATATGATTTCCTTAAACCTTAAACCAACAAACCTATAAATGTTTTCAAAAACTAAACAAATATTCAATATATTTTCAAAGTTTAACTAATGAATTTAAGATCCTAAAACTGGTTTAGAAACCTACCTAATAATTGTAGCCTTATATATTCTATTTAAATAGGTTATGTGATGAACTATTATCACCATAACAAATTAGGGAGTGTGACATTATATATATAGATGTAATTGAGGAAGAAGATGAGTTGAATTTTAGTTAATTTTGATTTGATAACTTTTGTTAATTTTTGAAATTTGGTGAATCATGTCATATGAATTTTATTTAATTTATAGTTTCAATGAATGTTTAAATAGCATATTGAGCTTGCTTTTGTAGTAGCTTTCAAGTTTAATTTAATAAAATTCATTTTGTGGAACTTGTAGTTTTCAAGTATGAATCAATAATATCTTTATGAAATTACTTTATGAGAATTACAATTATAAGTGATCATATTTAATACAATTGTCATCCTATAAATAATTTATGATATCATATAACATTTTGTCGCTTTACTCCTAACATGTGTTTTTATAAATGATAAAAACAAATTATAAGGTTTAATAACATCTTATTTCTTTATTTTACATGAAGGTGTTTTATACAAATTATAGTGGCAAGTTAACAGATTGAGTCACAAGTTTATAGTACAAATGATGAGACAGGTCTTGGTATTAAATAAAATTTTTATAAGATTTCAAGGTAGATTATGAATAGCTTTACAAGGTAGCAAATTGGGCTCAATGGTATCCCTACTTGGTCTTATATTGCTCACAACTGTCTCGTATCTTTTGCTAGTTTGCATGGCAATTTTTATTTTATTTTTGATATTCCTTAGAAAGATCCTTTCGTATTGTCAATTGTGGATTTCCAAGGCAACCCCATTCTATAGCTGAATCCATCTTTACTTGTTTATCTCTCGATCTTTCCTTTTTTGGGCTTTTTGTTGTTGTTTTTTTTTTTTCTTTTTCTTTTTTCTTTTGGCTTACTTTGATTTTGCGAAACGAAAGTTATATTCTTTTTTTATCTGAAAGTCTTCCATGAGTTCGGCGTGTCAGTATTAGCTGCCATGAAGATAGTGTCTACGTGATGTACTATCTTATTTTGTCAATGTTTTGGTAAAGGATTTTATTTTCATGTATGTAATGTAGTTTTACGTGATGGTAGTTTTTTTTTTTTTTTTTTGAAGTTTAGAGTTTGATTTATGTTAGGTTTATCTGTTTTGAAGTTGTTCTGTCTTCTAGTAATTGGGTTGTGTTTTCTGATCTGACATTTTGCCTCTTTGAGATTGCATTAGCTTTAATATGAAAATGGGCAAAATCTTACAGAATCCTTAACATCTTTTTCATTTTTCAATATATTCATGATTGGATTTGGCAAGATATATAGTTCATGTGATTGATTAATTTGTGGGTGCGGTAAAGGGAGTTCTTTGCTCAAATTCTTCAAAAGGTAAATATTGTATTTAATATATGAATTTTATCTATTTTTATAATTTATTATCTTAAATTTTAATATGTCAAATTATTATTAGAACTTTGTTTATTTTCGTAATTAACAACATGAATTTTATTAATTTTTGTAATTAATTATATAAAATTTATCTATTTTTATAATTAACTACTTGGTTTAGATATTATAAATAACACCAAGAAGTTTATAAGTAATAAATTAATATTTTTAAATTTTAGATAATTAATTATAAAAATAAATAAAATTCAAATACTAAATATAATATTTATTCTTCTCAATGAAATTGTCAGAATTAAAATAGATTGGAATATTGATTTCTCTGTCAGGAGAAATAAGAGTAAGAAAGGATGAGAGGTGGAAAAGGAGAAAAATCAGATTAGTCCTATGTTTCCAAGGCTTTATGTTAATGATGCAAAGAAAGGAGGGCCAAGAGCACCTCCTAGGAACAAAGTGGCTCTCTATGAACAGCTCGGTCTTCCTTCTCAGAGAGTTGGCATTGGCGGTGGTTCGGTTCCGGCTTTGCCTCTTCTGGGAAAGGATGGCAGCTCATTTGTTCCTTCAACTTCCTCTAGCAATGTACGTCTCAAAATTTACACTACCTTGTCTTCATAAGTTATTACTACTAGCCAAGTCTTTAACTCGAAACAGGGGACTTGAACTCGCATTGTGTGAGCGGTTTGTCTTGCAAAATAATATAGGCACCTGATTTCATTTGATTTGATTGCAAGTTTATAACTGGCATTTTGACATGAATTTCTGTCTAGTGTGGCTTGATTAATTGATCGAGGCCTCTGTTTTGGGTATTCTTATTAATGCTGTAGTGCATGCAATGTTTTTGGCATAATTGCAGCAATGTGCAATTCGATTTTGTTCTAATTGTAAGAAGTGATTCATCTGCAACTTCGAACTTGCCCCAAGATACACAAAATCATTGTATCCCTGGCGTCAAGTTTAACTCGATGATGGTAGTATATAAATTACCATTTCATCGACCTCCAAATGACACAGCAGAAGTGACACTGTCTTCACATTCCAAGTTTGGTTTATTTCAGACCAACTTTGCACACTTTAAGAGAACTTTAACAGGGAACCTTGGAGGTATGACAGAGCTTACTTCTAATCCCGCATCTATCCCTCCGGGACTAACACCCCCAGGTGACATCCAGCTCAGCAAATCTAAAAAATCCGACCTTTGGTGAAATATGAAATTCACTTGGCAGAGTAAACCCTATCATGAGTAGCAGACAAATGATGGACCGATCAATTTGAATTCAATACAGCAATCGAGAACTCAATACCAAGACGATCTGAAAACGTGCTTGATGACTTCAAACTTGGATGCAACATTAAGCTTACGAGGTGCAGACAGAAATAGCAAATTCTTGAAGCAACCACATCCAACTTTTCACCGGGAATGCGAGGGTCCAGCTGATAAATCAAATATGATACAAGGTAGAGATAGCCACTCCGCCACCCCTGAGGCAACTACCGTCTGAGAAGGAATTTCAAAGGAGAAAAGTCAAGATTCAGATCAGGGGACTTCATTCCAACTGAGGGGCGAAATCTCGACACCGCTATTAATTCAAGGTTGTAAGACGATTTCTAATGGGCTTGAAGATGGTGGTAAGTGTGATGCAGACTCCGGTAGTGGTAGCAGACATGAGCAGCCGAGAAATTATAAAATCACCCGACTCAATATCCACTTATCCTCTGTCACCTGATGAAGTTGTGAAAGCACTAGGCGAAAAAGAATTCTGGAAAGCAAGAAATGCTTTCGTCAAGTATCTTCATGTTTAATAATGACATGTCATTTATTTTTTTTTGATAAGCGACATGTTTTCATAATGATGAAACATATGATAAAATTTAGTAATCACAATCATCATATCTAAAAATTATGCTTGTTAGATCTAATGTGGCTTTAAAGTTTTTGGTTGACACTTCTCTTCACTTGTAGAATGCGATTTTAGTAGCCCATCGAGTATAGCACTCAACTAAATAGGGGTAAAATGAGCGAGTAAGGCCTGGACTCAAGATCTTGTACTGTCAAAATTTCAACACTACCATTGTCTGATGTGAAAACTTAAGGTTGTTAATGTGGTATGGTTTTATATTTATTGGTTAATGATGTATAGTTCATCTTAAGAAGGATGTGCATAGATTGTACATGTCCTTAATCTTACATTCTACAAAATATCCCTTTATATAGCACTTAAATTGAGCAAATGCATGGAAAACATCCATCATTTATGAAATATGGAGTAGGGTCCTCTCAGTATGTTCATTTAAAAGGATGGAAGTAAATGTTAATGATGTAATACAGCTGCATAGCAGATTTTTAAGACAGAAACTCTAAAGTTCTCATTTTCTTGATAGATATCATGCACTAAAAGATGATTGCTGATAAGTACCTGCACTTGACATGATGCTGGATATTCTTCTTCGCCAAAACTTCTAATGACGAGAGCCCTTCAAACTGTCTTCAAAGTATCTTCTTTGTGCATTATTCAAAGGCTTTTATCACTATCTGTTTCTTCCTCATATTTATTCTTTACTCTAAGGTAGCATGTTGTAAGGTCAGATACCAGATTTTTAACCGGTAGGAGCTGATTTTTACAATGAGCATGATGTGGACAAAGAGTCTGATCAATTGGCAATGTTTTTGTCTTTGATATTGAATGGAATAAAACCAACTAATCTATGAACCTATACTCAAAGATATTGATGTTTGTTAGAAAAATGCTTTAAGTGTACAAAATGGTTCATGTGCTGTCGTGTGCCCTGCTATCTTCCTGTCCTAGTCTTTAGGAATTAGTTAGGTGGTGTTTTATCATTGTTAATCATGTCTCATTTGTAGAACCATGTTATTATTGGTTAGTTTTCTTTTAGTTTAAATTGTAATGCTTTGCCGATGAATGAAATGGTTTTTCTCTTTCTGCTTCACTCTGCTGCAAAATTGCTTTTCACTGCTACAAATATTCTTCACACCCTTTGCTACAACCAGTTTCATTTAGCAAAATTATCAACAATTGGTATTAGAGCTCTCATCTTAAGGGACTTGTGTTTGGATTTGGCAAATCATGGAAAATGAAACCAGCCTCTCCTTGATTGCTCCACTTGTGTTCGATGGGAACAACTATCAAATGTAGGTTGTACACATGGAAACATCAAGAAGCTTTGGACCACTAGGATGCAGTGGAAGAAGAATATAAAATTCCCACACTTCTTACTAATCCAACTATGGCCTAGATTAAAGCACACAAGGAGAAGAAGATGAAGAAATCAAAGGCAAAAGCTTGCTTGTTTGCTGCAGTTTTGCCCACCATTTTCACTCACATCATGTCCTTGAAGTCTGTAGCAGGGATATGGGGATATCTCAAGATTGAATTTGAAGGAAATGAAAGAATTCGAGGAATGCAAGTGTTGAACCAATTTGTAATTTTGAGTTGCAAAAGATGAAGGATGAAGAAACAATGAAGGAGTACTTTAATTGATTGCTTAGCATAGCAAATTGTGTTAGAGTATTAGGCTCTTCTCTAGAAGATTCAAGGATTGTTGAAAAAATCCTTGTAACAGTGCCTGAAAGGTTTGAGGCTACAATAACAACCTTAGAAAATACCAAGGATTTATCTAAAATCACTTTGGCTAAGCTCTTGAGTGCTTTGTAAGCACAAGAGCAAAGATGTGTAATGGGGCGAGAAGGGCTTATTGAAGGAGCTTTTCTAGTTAAGTACAAAGATGATAAAAAGAAGAAGAACAAGAAGATTCAAGTTGCAACAGTTTGTGAAAGCTCAACATCAAGCAGCAAAATTAAAAATGGAAACAAAAAGGGTTGGAGTAAGAGGAATAACTATCCTCCATGTCATCATTGTGACAAAAGAGGACATCCTCCTTTCAATTGTTGGAGAAGATCTAGTGCAAAGTGTAGCAAGTGCAATCAAATTGGACATTAAGCTATCATATGCAAAAATAAAACTCAATGAAAGGAGAAGAAGTGCGGATCATTGATCAAGAGAAGGAGGAGCAATTGTTCATAGCTACATGTCTTGAAAGCAGTGAATCAAGTGAAAGTTAGCTAATTGATAGTGACTATATAAATCATATGACCAACAACAAAGAACTATTTAAGGATTTGAGGCCGACTAACGTCACTAAAGTCAGAATTGGGAATGGTGCTTATATCTTAGTCAAGGGAAAAGGCACAATTGCAATAACAAGTAGCAAAGCTATACAACTAATTCATGATGTTCTTTTTGTTCCTAAAATTCAACAAAACTTGTTGAGTGTTGGTTAGCTTATTGAAAGAGGATTTAAAGTCACTTTTAAAGACAAGTATTGTCTGATTAGAAATGTAGCCAATCAAGATATTTTTAAGATTATAATGAAAGGCAAAAGTTTTGCTATAAATCCATTGAAGGAGGAGCAAGCAACCTTCTCAATCAAAGAAAATGTCACAAAAGTTTGGCACAAAAGGCTTGGACATTATGACCACCAAAGACTGCTACATAAGAGATCCAACAAGATGGCAAAAGGTCTTCTAGATATTGAAGATAAAATTCCAAGCTATGAGGCATGTCAGTTTGGTAAACTAGATAGAAAGCCATTTACAAATGTAACCAGCAAAGCATAAAGGAAGCTACAATTGATTTACATGGATGTTGGAACCTCAAAGAACACCTTCTCTAAAGGGTAGTCTCTATTACATTGCTTTCATTGATGATTTTATCAAAATGTGTTGGGTCTTCTTTTTGAAGTTTAAATCAGAAGTAGCCTCAATGTTTTTGGAAATTTAAGGAAAAAGTAGAAAATGAAAGTGGCTGCAAAATTCAAATTGTAAGATGATGTGCCTATTTCTATAATATAATCAAGTAATTCCAATTCTAAGGCGACATATCAAATTAACAAACAAGAATGAAAAATAAACCTAAACCTTTACCAAATATGACACACCAGCAAGGGAGTAGTCTTAGTATATATTTGTTGATATGACGCATAACAATCCAATACCATCACTCGCCATAACTCATAGGATTGATAAGAGTATTTGAAGAACAAACTTCAATGTATGTAACTTCTCAAAATGTCAAAAGGTCGAAATTCTTACATTACAAACCTATTTATAGTAAAAGGAAAACAAGACTCAAAAAGCCACAAACTAAACCAATTCAAGAAGATAAGCCGTCGGCTTGAGGAATGAAGACCCTACCTTTTGGAGAATGAAAGTTGTCGGCCTTAGAATGTATGCTGCCGGCCTAGATGGTTGGCCTACCTTCTACACTGCTAGCTTTAAGGGTCGATCTAAAGCTAAGCCACCAGCGCTGTCCACCTCTGGCTCTTGTGATTTGATTCTTGCATTGAAGAAAGTTGTAATGGTTGTGATTTGATTCTTATCATCTCTTTGGACCTGTGGAAGATTTGTCCTCAAATTTGATGATTCCTCTGTTTTAGATGCAAATTTCTAAGAACCCCTTAGATTGAAAATTTTGGTTTGCAAATGTTTGTTGTCTTAAAGTTGTGGCTATCTTGAAGGCTTTTGAATTTCCTGTAACTGATTCACTCTATTTAGGTCGTCTTCCAGTTCCTTCCGCGTCACTAATAAGAACTTCCTTCCAGTGGTTCTATTGATCTGTTCTTGGGCTTCGTGCACTTCAGTTGGTGACATAAGATTCAAAACAATCCGTTCACCATCCTTTTGAAACATATAGGTATTCCTAAACCCATCATGTAGCACTCACTTGTCAAATAACCAAGGCCTACCTAATAGGATGTATGATGTGAACATAGGAAGAATATCACAATCAACTTCATCCCGATACTTTTCTCCTATGTTGATTGGAAGCTTAGCCCTCTAAGTGACATGCAAACTGTCTCGTTCACTCAACTAGTGTAATTCATAAGGCTTAGGATGTGGGGTAGTGACTAATTGTAGATTATTTACTACTGCAGCAGTTACTAAATTAGTACAACTACGACCATGAAACGAAAGAGCACACAGATTACCTTGAACCATGTAGGGAATATGGAATAGGTTTTCCCTTTATACGTCCTCAATATCTGGAGATGTAGTCATTACTCTGCGCAATACGTTAATAGCTAAATATTGATCATTGCCCCTATCCTCATGTACCTCAACATCTAGATTCTCATAATACTCCTTAGCACTACAGATAAATCTATTGGCTTAAGTATCTCTTCCTTATCATCCTTACTTTCCACCTCCACAACAGTCATCAGCCTTTTGTTGGGACATTGAGTAGCCATATCCAAGGCCTATACAATTGAAGCATTGGATTTGATGAGACTTCCCACTTAATGACCTTGGCACTATTTGTCTTGTGTCAGCCCTAGCAACCACTTTCCCTTTTCTAGAAATTTCCTTCTCCCTATTAGTAACAGTTGCATTCGATTCCACAGCCTTATTAATCCCCCCTTATCTAACTTGTTAACTATCTAACCCATATAGCTGAGTAGTAGATCCATACATGTTACTTGATGCTCTGTACGGATTAAAACGCCTTTGTTTCTCAACTTTTAAAGCCAACTGGATGGCCTCATCAAGTATGTCATACTGCTATAATTCCATTACATAAGTAATCTCCTATTTTAGACCAGACACAAATCGTGCCATAGTTTGCTTGAGATGTTTAATGGTTCCACAACAAATCATGAGTGCCTCAAATTCTTAGACATATTCGTCTATAGTTTTACATCTCTGTCTCAAGGTCTGAAGGTGCATGAACAGTTCATGCTTATAATGCTCTGGAACAAATCTTTTCCTCAAAACCCTTTTCATCTCCTACCAAGTATGAATCTCAGCATCACTATCTCTCCTCTTATTGGCCACAAGGTTCTTCCACCACAAGGCGGCATAACTTGTAAACTCAACTACTGCTAAATGAACTCATGAACGGTCATTGATCTCATAGCACTCGAAGTGTCCTACTTTATCCTCCCAGTCAAGGTAATCCTCTATAGACCCCTTCCAGCAAATGAAGGTATCTGCAATTTTACATATTCTAAAACCCTAGGTAACTTAAATTTGCGGTTAAGATAAACCCCATCTTCAAAGTTATCATCCCTTTCCTCCCTATAAGCTTGATACTCTCTTTCAACTTGTCTGTCCCTATTTCCTCCTAAGGCTCCTTCTCTACCCATAGCATTAAGGGCTACTCAAGGTGGGGGTCTATAGATTTGCCACTAGTTATTGGGGTAACGTCATCTAATTGACCTTAGTGGCTAGGTTAGCAACCATAGTGGTTAGGTCCTGTAGTTGTTCTTCCAAAGTTCTCTTACCACTTGTAGCACGATGACCATGTACTCCTCCTCTAACCTGACTATTGGCCTCATTCCCAATTCCTCCATTAACACTATCGTTCGACATGCTTCATAGAAATTGTAATCTCAACACGAAATTCACAAGTCACAATCACACTGCAATAATCCCTATTGGCACAATCCTAATTACAACCACCGTTCGATCCCCAACTCAAAACCCAGCACAAACAACTTCTGCTCAATCTCCAATTCAAAGCCATAGCATAATGACAATATAACTTGGATACACAAACAACAACAACTAGCCTTAATTCAATTACTCAATCTAATAATAGAATCCACAACCCACGGCAACAACCACAATATAAAACCCTAATTTCAATCTGCTATCATTACTAAGAACAAGCCCAAATTCAATCACACAGTAATAACATATCCCAATCGATAACCCGCGTAAAACCCCAATTTAATAACAGTTTACCACAACACAAATTCATATTATCAAAAACCCTAATTTGTCAAAGGAAGCTCAATAATCACAATCCCTTTCCTCAATATGAGCTTTGATACCAAAAGATGATGTATCTATTTCTATAATATAATCAAGCAATTCTAATTCCAGGGTGACAATCAACGATAATTGACTCCAATCAATCAAATTAACAAACAAGAACAAAAGATAAACTTAAACCCTTACTAGATATGATGTACTAGCAAGAGAGTAGTCCTAGTATGGATTTATTGATATGACACACAACTGTCTAATATCGTCACTCGCCACAATCCACATGAAAGATAATACTATTTGAAGAACAAATTTCAATGTATATAATTTCTCAAAATGTCAAAAGGTCCCAAATTCTTACATTACAAACCTATTTATAGGAAAAGGAAAACAAGACTCGAAAAGCTACAAACTAAACCAATTCAAGAAGATAAGCCGCCGACTTTGCAAATGAAAGTCATCAGCTTTTGGAGAATAAAAGATGTCAGCTTAGGGGGGTAAGGCCGCCGGCCTTGATGGCTAGCCTACCTTCCATACCGTCGACCTTGAGGGCTAGTATAAAGTTAAGCCATCGGCCTTTATGGCCGGCCTAAGGTGTCCACCTCCTGCTCTTATGATTTGAATCTTGCATTGAAGAAAGTTGTAATGGTTGTGATTTGATTCCCATCATGAGATCTGATAATGGGAAGGAGTATACTTCGTGTGAATTCAATTGATTTTGTGAAGATGTTGGCATTAAACATTAGCTCATAACTCCCTACAATCTACAACAAAACGGAGTTAGTGAAAGAAGAAATAGGTACATCATGGAAATGTCCAAATGCATATTGCATGAGAAGAATTTTCCAAAGAAATTTTAGGCTGAAATAGTAAGCATAGTTGTGTTCCTTCAAAACAGACTTCCAATAAAGGCAGTAAGAGATGAAATGCCATTTAAAGCTTGGTATGGTTGCAAACCGTCGTTGAAGTTTCTCAAAATATTCGGCTGCTTATGCTTCACCCATGTTCCATAGAGCAAGCATGACAAGCTAGATAGAAGAGTTACACCAAGGATTTTTATAAGCTATAGCACAGTGAGCGAAGCCTATAAAATTTTCCAACCACAAACTAGAAATGTCATCATAAGCAAAGATGTTCATTTTATGGAAGACAAAGAGTGGAATTGGGAGGCTGTTGAACATGGAAAGCATACAGTAGCAGAATTGAAGATGGATTCATTTAGTTCGAGCATAAATGAAGAAGAAGACTGGCAAAGTGAAACCGTAGATGATACTCTAGTAAGAGGAAATAAGTTACTCTCTGACATCTACAAAACATCCAATATTGTTGTATGTGAACCAATTGATTATGAGGAAGCGAAAAGAAATTAGACGTGAATTGGATAATAGCCATGGAAGAAGAGTTGTCCATGATAGAAAAGAATAAGACATGGATACTTGTGGAAAGGCCTAAAGATAGAAAAGTGATTAGAGTCAAGTGGGTGTATAAAACTAAGCTAAATACTGATGGTTCCATCAACAAACACAAGGCAAGACTCATGGTAAAAGGCTATACACAAGTGCTTGGAGTTGACTATTCAGATACTTTCACACCAGTTACTCATTTAGACACCATAAGACTTTTATTTGCTATAGTTGCTCGAATGAATTAGAGAGTGTATTAGCTTAACGTGAAATCGGCATCTTGAAATGGTGTCTTGTAAGAGGAAATTTATGTTGAGTAGCCAAAAGGTTTTGAGAAGGAAGGAGAAGAGGACAAGGTATTTCTTCTCAAAAGGCCCTTTGTGGGTTGAAGCAAGCTCCAAGAGCTTGGTACGGTAGGATAGATGAACACTTGTTGAGTTTAGGATTTAAAAAGAGCTTGTCAAAGGCCACTCTTTATGTTAAACATCATAACAATGATGTTCTGATAGTTTCTCTTTATGTTGATGGTCTTTTATTAAAAAAAAATGATGTACAGCTGGTTAGAAAGTTCAAACATGCATTGATAAAAGAGTTTAAGAGGACATATCTTAAATTGATGACCTTTTTCCTTAGGATGGAAATAAAGTAAGTTGAGCATGAAGTCTTTATTTGCCAAAAGAAATATGCTAAGGAGATTTTAAATAAGTTTAGGCTTAAAGAATGCAAGGTAGTAAGTACTCCTACGAATTAAAAGGAAAAACTATGTAAGCATGATGGTGCTAGAAGAGTTAATGAAGGATACTTTAGAAGCTTGATTGGATGCTTGGTGTATCTTACTACAACACGACCTGACATTCTAAATGCCATGAGTATTTTGTCTAGATTTATGCACTGTGTAAGTAAATTGCATCATAAATCTTCCAAGAGAGTGATTCCATATATCAAAGGCACAAGTGATTTTGGAGTCAAGTTTACAAGAAGTAAGGAATTCAAGCTTGTTGGTTTATGTGACAATGATTGGGGAGGTTCAATTGATGGTATGAGAAGTACTTCTAGCTACTGCTTTACCCTTAGATCTAGCATCTTCTCATGGAGCTTGAAGGCAAGAAATCGTGGCACAATCTACTATTGAAGTAGAGTTCATTGTTGCAACTACTATGGTCAATCAAACATTGTGGCTAAGGAAATTTTTTATGGATGTCAAATTGGAATAAAAGGAAAGTAACAAGATATTTGTGGACAAGCAAGCTGCCACAGCAATTTCCCATAATCCAATGTTCCATAGGAAAACTAAACATTTCAATATCAAGTTGTTTTTTCTTAAGAGAAGTGTAAAAGGAAGAAAGTGTTCAATTAATTTACAATAAATGTGAAGATCAACTTCCGGTTAGTAGAATGGAGTTTCTAAGAAAGAAAGTTGGTGTTTGCAACTCTTAAAGTAAGGAGGAGTGTTAGAAAAATGCTTTAGGAGTATAAAATGGTTCATGTGTTGTCTTGTGTCCTGCTATCTTCCTTTTTGTAATGTTGTCCAAGTCTTTAGAAATCGGTTAGGTAATGTTTTTATTGTTGTTAATCATGGCTCATTTGTAGGACCATGTTGTTAGTGGTTAGTCTTCTTTCGGTTTAAATTGTAATGCCTTGCCGATGAATGAAATGGTTTTTCTCTTTTTCTCTCTACTTTGCTGCAAAATTGCTTTTCACTATTGCTACTATTCTTTATGTCCTCTACTACAACTAGTTTGATTTAGCAAAATTAACAACAATGTTCATTTCATGTTGATACTTCATGACTTCTATTATGAGCAGGCATAAATTTGTAAGGTCTATCATGTAGTAATGTGATGCTAGTAAGATTAGGACTAGGAGTGCTAATTAAAAAAAAAAAATTGAATTTTAATATAAGAATTTGAATTAAGATTTCTAGTTTAGTTGTGATATGAAACTCTAATCAAACAACAGTCAACTCATTTTGTGCTGATATGCATAAGTTTTTTGTTTTATTTTACTCTTCAATATTTATTAAGCAGCAAAAAGGAAAGAGAGTTAAGATCTGCCAAGATACTATAAACCTTAAAATATCATTCTAGTTGTATGATTGATACCATTTCCTTCTAGTTCATGCCAATAAAAAGCATGATCTTATGGAGTGTTCTCATATTTTCAATCAACAAAGAGTGTTTACACTGCAATTATTCAACTTACATCAAACAGTAAAGGTAACTTAACTTTTTTACTATTGATTCTTTTCTCTTTTCTTTGATGTTCATCAAAAGCTACAATCTACTTCTTCTTAGCATGCAAGTCTAGAAGTTGCTTGCCAGATCTCCTCATTTATTGCTTGAAGAAAGTCTAGGCTTTAGCAAGCCCTCGTTAGAAGCCTTTCCAGTTAAGAAACCACAGATCCAGTATGTTCTGGAACAAACACCATTATTTTATGAGATCAAGGAAAATCCTTCGACATCAAACATATACCCCAAAACTGCTAATGGAAATATAATGAAAAAGTGTAACACCCTAAAATCTAAGATGTCACAATCTGTCATGTGTCATTTCTAAATAATGATATGTTAAGTTCTTAACCTATCTAAAATCACAATATTTGTTTATCTTCATAATATAAACTAAATTATCAAATTCTTAAATATCACATATATATCTTCTATTTATTTATTAATACTTATAACTTTAAAATTTTTTAGATAATCTAAAATCAAATCTAATTTAATCAAAAGTAAATTATAACAACCTAATTTATTACATGTCTCAATATTCTAGCATTAAACTTACTCTTAAAGTCTGATATACCAGAAAAGAATGAAATTCCCTAAATGGGGTAAGCTTTTGCCTAGTACGTAATAATACTTACAAGCACATGCACATTAAAAACATATACAAAATTCACATGCATTCAAATGTAGGTAGAAAAATAACTACCACTTAATATAAAAGTACTCATGACTTTACACACCATAGTTATTAAATGTTTCATTAATATATATATATATATAATCCAATACATTCAAGATATTGCCACCATTGGTCTCGATATTATGGTATTGGGAAGTGTAACTCTTAACCCCAACATCTATGAGTCATCTAAAATATATCTAAATCATTTTAAGATGTGTCTCCATTAGGGATAATGTCACATAGAGATCATTGGGGTGCTCTCTAAGGACCTATCACTACTAGCCCCTAGGTCTAACCTAACATAAGCAGCAAATATTTCTTACCCGCATAATGTTTAAGTTCATTTAATTATTATACTATCAAGTACAAACAACAAATAGCGTAATTATGTATCTAAAGGAACTGTTTCAAATTCTCTCTTATTGTAACTGTCAACTTTATCAAAACCAGTTATGTATACAGAACTAAACTTAGTAATAGCCTATAACTTGATCTAAGTTCACTTGGTTTGTTAAATTAGGAATTAACTAATTATCCCTCATCTAAGTTACTTTAGTTTAAATAAAACTAATTTTAAACTGAAGAAAAACTAAGAAAAAGGAAAGAGGAAACATTTTACTACTATTATAGAGTGTATATGAACACCGTTATGTACATGGCCATGTATCTCCTTCTAAAAGAAGATATTTAACATGCTGAAGTACACGACTATGTACTTGACCATTTAACTCACTACATTAAAATAATCTTTTGACACACCTAAGTACACAATCATATAAATGATCATGTACCTCTTGGCACCAAAAAATTTCGTCATGCAAATTCTTATTTCATTTTTCTACTTAGTGAACATTCGGTTAAATCCAGTGAATTTATGTCATAGTTGTACGTTTGTTGGTAAGAGCCTATATGCTAAGGTTTTGCTAGAAAAAGAGATGGAACATAGGTTATGAAAAAGGAAAGAAAGAGCAAGGTAGAAAGTAAAATACTCACTCTTTATTGTGTTATTATTTATGTATTCTAACTTTTAAAATTTTATTTTATTTTTTGGTACTTTATAGAAAGCTTCCTCTTCTTTCTATTTTTAGTCATACTAAAGCATTTTTTGGCCAGCATCAAAGACCTCAATCTGAATGTCCACCACCTAAATCAGCAACTAATTATAGTAGACCGACTTCATGGTGTTTCCCACCTTTTGGTAATCAATGGTTGATTCCTATGGTATCCCCATTTGAAGGTCTAGTTTACAAGCCTTACATCAATCCAGGCCCTTTAACTATGGGCTTCATGGAATCAATTTACGGTGGTAGCAATCCTATAGACCTATCTTCAGTGGCTTGTGAATTTCTTAACACAGCCGTTGGTGTTCAAGCTTCTGACTAAAGACTTGCAAAATTTACATGGAATGTCTCCATTTAGTCTTATCCTATTTGCCCACATGGCACACCAATGATGAATTCATCCATATTAAGTTCTATAGTCGAGCAGATATAATAGATTTGTTGATTGTACCCATGTTGCATTTTTAAATAGTAGATGTAACACCATAAAACCTAGAGCATCACAACTTGCCACATGTTACTACTACTAAGTGACACGATATGGCTTTAAAACTCCATCATACTTCAACACCTGCTCATATACATTATCCATCATACTACCACAACTATAATCAATTGAATGACTCACAGATGAGTCATTCCAAATTTCATAATTTAACAACAAAATCTCAAGCAATAATTTATCTCCATGACTTCAATTTAACAATAAAAAATTAATTTACAAATATTCAAAATTCTTGTCACTCTTCCTCCACATAATAATATGTTCTCTTCCCATCTATCTATGTAATGTCCCACCAAGTTCTTGTTCTCATCATACTCTAGTTGTTTATTATTTTTGTTTGCAGCTAAAAAAAATATATAAGAAAGCGGGGGGGTAGGTTAGCCGCTTAGGTATATGAGTACCACACCCACATGCACAGGACACACTACATCAATATCACATGCATATATGCAACATTTGTTAACAACTCATTCACAATTTAGTTCACACATCAACGCCAAAATGAATTTTAACACATAGAGGTACTCAAGACCCCATGATAGGAATAAAAATCCGACAAGACCTATCATTAGTGCAAAAACTAAAGGATTTCAAATCTTGGCGTTGAGGGCCCATTTTGAGCAGATCGACCCCGAAATTATTTATATATTAACCTCTTTTCTATTATTCTTGTATCATGTTTTCCAACAGGCACAATTATCATATTTTATAGGGCAATGGACAAACTCAGCTTGTGGGTTATCCATGGACCGACTTGAACCGGCGATGAGCTGGGCCGATGGATCCTATAGAAGACTGGCATCTTGAAGACCATTTCTTTTATATATTTCTTATTTTATGAACTATTTTGGTTGTATTTTGGTTTTGGGACACTTTTATTTCCTTGTAATTTTCATTTAGGGTTAGCTACCTTAAGAGTGGCAAACTTGTAATTTTGAGCACTTTTTAACCATAGGAGTAGCAAGTATAAATACTTGCTTAAGAGAGGGTTTGAGGAGGCTAATTTTGCATAACAAACACTTCACATTTCGTGAGAGGGCTTAGGGTTTCCTAATTCCAAAATTCTCTTATCAATTTCAATCCCAAGAAATTGGAATTGTGGCGAGTGCAACAAGGAGAAATCGTGAGTAATATCGATTCATCTTTATTGTTGTTCATTTCTTCTCTAGTGAGTCATATCTAGGGTTGATTTGAATCTTTCTTGGACTTATTAGTGATTGTAATTCGTGGATAATCATCTTGTAAAGGTTGATTGTTCATTGAGATTGAATGCTTCTTAGTGATTGGCGTGAATTGGCATTATTGGAAAGATTTGAGATCACGGTTTTGTGCTTGTCTTTATTGCTTCCTTTTGATCTGATTTTACGTGAACTTCATGTTCTCTTGTGGTTATTTGGTTAATATTATCATTAGAGATTACAATTGAATCATTTGAACAACAATTTCCATAAAAATCTATAAGGTGTGCACGTGAAATTGCCCTCAAGTGAACCAGTTTGTGTTTTGTGAATTGAGGTGTTTTCCTTGATTCTTTTGATTGTGCTTAAGCTTGGAATTTGGCACATCATCTTTATGGTAGCAGAGCTATATCATATTTGGATTTAATATTCAAACACATCATAGTTGAAGAATTGGTTAAATTCATTGGAAATTGATGGCATTGTTCATGTGATTGAGACTAGTTTGATTGACATTGTTGGTTTGTCTTTCAAATTGGTTTTTATATGTGCTTAATATTGGTTTTAGGCACATCACCCCAATATACATAAGTTTTGTCCTAGTGGAAACTGCCTCTTGATAGAGCCATTTTATACTCAATCTTTATAGTATGAATTGTGTTAATTTATTATTTATTTTATAGAAATCATAAGGAAATGGTACTTAATTTTATTATGGTGATAAATCAAGTTTAATGGAGTCAAGAGTGCTAGTTCAAGTGATTTAGAGAAGTCATCTACAATTTGGATCAAGACAAGGATTTACACCACCGGAGGAAAGTACATGGGCGTGTATTTGAAGTACACGGCCGTGTACTTGGATTGGAATCAATAGAAATATACACGGTTGAAGTACACGGCCGTGTATCTGCCTTGAAGAACCAACAGAAGGAGGCACGGTTTTTTATCTAGCCGTGGTGGAAGCCGTGCCATACAATGAACAAGAATGAGGAAATGTGGATTATTGACCAGAGGGAAGCACGGTTCGAAATCTGGCTATGTTGGTGGGCATGCCAGGCGTACGTTATTCACTTCTCGATATTTACTTGGAAAAGGAAAGATATATCCGTATCTTGCTAGTTGAAGATCCTCTGCCATTCCCTTAACAGTATAAATAGAACCAACCCCAGAGGAGAAAAGGAAGATTTTTTGGGGACAAGAAGGAAAAAGGAGAGGTAGAGTAAAGGAAACCGGAAACAAAGAATTTTCATGTTTTCACTTTTAATTTTCGTTTTGAGGATGAACATGTGTAGCTAAGTAGATTTTCTAGCCAAAGGATCATTGAAGTTTAATTCTTCAAGAATTGTGAGATCTAATTGATTTATCTTTACTCTATTCGTTTTTTATATATATTTATAAATCTTCTGAATGTTTTGTTAATGTTATCTTAGTTAATTGGTATGAATTAGAGCTCTTCTACTCAATTAGCAAGTTAATATATTGTCAACTAGTACGTCAGATCCGTAATTGTTTGATAGTTCTAGTTTCTGTGACACAATGACATGTTTGATTATAAATTAAATAGTCAAGTTCATGTTATGGAGATATATGATCTTGTTTAAATAGGTTATCTTATAATCTACTGGCATGAATTGGTAATCTCTCTAGTTTTTTTAATGCTATTGATAGATTAAATCCTAATAGCTTGTTTAGGGTTGTTTAATCAATAAGAGAAGTAATCAAAGAGCTTGTTTTGATTATCAAGAAAGTAAGGAGAGATAGGTTATTAGAGCTTGTTAATAACCATAACCAATTTATCTTAGACAAAGAATAGAAAATATTTGCATCAATGATCAGTTCTATGAATTAAACTATAGTGATTCCTTTGGTTAGGCTTTTATCATTATTCAATTTTATTATCTGCTTTCAATATTATTTTAATTAACAAACAAAACCCCCATTCTTCTTTTCCTTTCTATTCTCTTTTAATAGAAATATATTTAACCAATCCCTATGGATACGACCCTACTCACTACTATACACAAATCATATAATTGTCTAGGAGTAGGTTTTTATTTTTGTTTGATTCGACACCCATCAAATTTTGGCGCCGTTGTTGGGGATTGGTGTCAAATTTATTTCTATTCTTGCATGACTCGTTATTCTCATACAGGTGAACTTATTTATAATCCAGAGATTAAGAAGACTTTTAAGAGACAGCAAAAGAAAAGCTAGGCTACGTCAAAAAGAAAACGTATCATCTTCATCCCCTAGACTGAGCTTGGCATCGGATTTGTCTCATTCATCCATTGATTCTGAAAAAGAAGAAGATATGGCAAATCCTGAAAGAACATTAAGAGAATTGACTGCACCAGATGTGAATCAACAACCACTTTGTATTCAATATCCTGAATTGGCTGTTGAGTTTGAGTTGAAATCTGGTTTGATACATCTGCTACCCACCTTTCATGGTCTTGAGAATGAAGATCCTCACAAACATTTGAAAGAGTTTCATATAGTGTGTTCTAACATGAGGCCGCAAGGAATATCCGACGATTAAATCAAGTTACGTGCTTTTCCATTTTCTTTAAGTACTAGAGCTAAAGATTGGTTGTTTTATTTGCCTCCAGGTTCTATAACTACTTGGACAGATATGGTGAGGCTCTTTTTGGACAAATTTTTCCCTGCGTCTAGAGCCGCTGGCATAAGAAGAGAGATTTGTGGTATCAAACAGAGGGATACCGAGACTCTTCATGAGTATTGGGAGAGGTTCAAGCAACTTTGTGCAAGCTGTCCACAACATGGGATATCTGAACAACTTCTCATTCAATATTTCTATGAAGGTCTGCATCTGATGGAGAGGAAGATGATGGATGCTGGTAGTGGAGGCGCCATAGTGAATAAAACCCCTGGTTAAGCTAGGGAATTGATCCCCATTATGTTTGCTAATTCGTAACAATTTGGGTATAGGCATGATTCATCTTCAAGGAAGGTAAATAAGGTAAGTGTTTCTAACCTTGAACATCAAATTTCTAACCTAACCTCCCTTGTACAGCAGATAGCTCTTGGAAATACACAGCAGGTGAGGGCTTGTGGATTTTGTGCTGCTCCTAATCATCCTACCGACATGTGTCCCACATTATAAGATGACAATCATGAGCCTGCCAAAGCTGTAGGAGGATTCCCAGGACAGCCACAAAGGAAATATGATCCCTACTTGAATACTTATAATCCTGGATGGAGGGATCATCCTAACTTTAGATATGGCAATAAACCACAAAATTTCCAACAATTCCAACCTAAGCCATCAAACCAAGTCCCACAAGCTTTTTCCACTTCAGGTATGTCTCTTAAGGAAATTGTTAAATCGCTTGCTGTTAATACAAAATAATTTCAGGATGAGACAAAGCAAAGCATTCAAAAATTGGAGAACCATGTAAGCCAACTTGCTTCTTCTATAAACAGGTTAGAAACTTAAGGTAAGTTACCTTCTCAAACTATCACAAATCTAAAGCAAAGCGCTAATGCGATTACCTTGAGAAGTGGAACGGAATTGCAGGGATCAAATGAGAAAGGACACCGAACTAATCTTGAGGAAGAGACTGAGAAAGAGATTTCAACTCAGAGCTAGCAGAACAACCAAACCAGAGAATCCCTCATTGAACCACCAAAGGTCATGGTGACAGCACCCCCTTTCCCTTCTAGATTAGCAAAATCCAAGAATGAAGCTGAAGAAAAAGAGATTCTTGAAACTTTTCGCAAAGTTGAGGTAAATATTCCTTTGCTTGATGCAATTAAGCAAGTACCTCGTTATGCTAAATTTCTCAAAGAATTGTGCACTAACAAAAGAAAGCTGAAAGGCAATGAAAAGATTTGTGTGGGTAAGAATGTTTCAGCTATTCTTCAGAAGAAGCTTCCTCCTAAATGTAAGGATTCAGGTATGTTTACTATTCCTTGCAAAATAGGTAATCTTGGAATCACTAAAGCTATGTGTGATCTAGGAGCTTCAATCAATGTTATGCCTTTTTCTGTTTATCAATGTTTGAATGTTGGTCCCTTGAAGGAAACAGGTGTTATTGTTCAACTTGCTGATAGGTCTAATGTTTATCCTGAGGGAGTTCTAGAAGATGTTTTAGTACAAGTTAATGGGTTGGTTTTCCCCGCAGATTTTTATGTGCTTGACATGGAGAATGATGATTTTCATAATTCATCAATGATATTATTAGGGAGACCATTTCTTAAGACATCCAGAACGAAAATTGATGTACATGACGGTAACCTTACTATGGAGTTTGATGGTGAAGTGATTAAATTTATCATTTATGATGCCATGAAATACCCTAGTGATATCTCTCCTGTTTTTGTTGTGGATGTTATTGATCCATTAACACAGGCTACATTTGACTTGATAGACAATGATGAGTTGAAAATTGTACTTAATAGGAGTCTGACTATTAATGCATTGAAAACTCTTAAGGAGAAGCTTGTAATATCCTCTGATTTGCAGGACATGATTTGGGAGCTGGAATCGTTAAAACCTATTAGGTATGGTGTGTCCTACATTAATTTACCCCCTTCTAACACAAGACTTCTTCCCTCTATTGTGCAGGCACCAAAGTTGGAATTAAAACCCTTACCCGAACATCTAAAGTACATTTTCTTGGGAGAAAATGAGACTCTTGCTGTGATAGTCTCCAACAAACTAAGTACTTTAGAAGAAGAAAAGTTGATTCGGGTGTTGAGAGAGTATAAAGAAGCCATTAGATGGTCCATAGCTGAAATCAAAGGACTAAGCCCCTCCACATGCATGCACAAGATATTAATGGAAGATAATTGCAAACCTTTAAGGGAAGTTCAACATCGTTTGAACCCACCTATGATGGATGTAGTTAAGAAAGAAATCTTGAAACTGCTTGATGCAGGTATGATCTATCCAATTTCCGATAGTAAATGGGTAAGTCCAATTCAAGTTGTTCCAAAGAAAACGGGTTTAACTGTGATTGAAAAATCTAATGGTGAGTTAATTCCTACTCGTGTTCAGAATGGATGGAGGGTTTGTGTTGATTATAGGAAGTTAAATGCGTCAACTAGAAAAGATCACTTCCCTCTTCCTTTTCTTGATCAGATGCTTGAACGTTTGGCTAGCCATTCTCACTATTGTTGTCTTGATGGTTATTCAGGTTTTCATCGAATTCCAGTGGCGCCGGAAGATCAAGAGAAGACTACTTTCACATGTCCATTCGGTACCTTTGCATATCAAAGGATGCCTTTTGTGCTCTGCAATGCCCCAGCCACATTCCAAAGGTGTATGGTTAGTATATTTTCAGATTATGTGGAGAATATCATAGAGGTTTTCATGGATGACTTCACTGTCTATGGTAACTCTTTTGATTCATGTTTGACTAACCTTACAAAAGTGCTTCAAAGATGTATAGATAAGAGTCTTGTGTTGAACTATGAAAAATGTCACTTTATGGTTGAACAGAGTCTCATTCTAGGTCATATCGTATCTTCTAGAGGGCTTGAAGTCGATAAAGTTAAAGTAGAATTGATTAAATCTCTACCTTACCCTATAAGTGTACGGGAAATTCGCTCTTTTCTTGGGAATGCAGGATTCTATCGACGTTTCATCAAGGATTTTTCCAAGATTACTCAACCCCTATGTAGATTGCTACAAAAAGAAGTGACATTTGAGTTCGATGAGGCTTGCAAGCATGCTTTTGACACATTGAGAGATAAGTTAACTTCTGCTCCAATCATCCAACCACCTGACTGGAACCTTCTCTTTGAAATTATGTGCGATGCAAGCAATTATGCAGTTGGAGCTGTTCTTGGCCAAAGAGTTGTAAGAGCTTCTCATGTCATTTATTACGCTTCCAGAACATTGGATAGTGCTCAATGCAACTATTCCACAACTGGAAAAGTACTCTTGGCTGTTGTTTTTGCATTAGAAAAATTCAGGTCATATTTACTTGGTACTAAGGTAATTGTTTACTCTGATCATGCAGCTCTCAAATACCTGCTCGCGAAGAAGGAGGCGAAACCAAGACTTATTCGATGGATACTCTTACTACAAGAGTTTGATCTGGAAATACGCGATAGGAAAGGCTCTGAAAACTTAGTTGCCGACTACCTCAGTAGAATACTTATCAGTGATGGGTCAATACCAATATAAGATGATTTTCCAGATGAGCATCTCTTTTCTATTCAAAAGACAATTCTGTGGTATGCTGATATTGTCAACTATTTGGTTACTAAGACACTACCAAGTGATTTGTCTAGGGCTCAAAAAGATAAAATTAAAAGTGATGATAAGTACTATGTATGGGATGATCCGTATTTGTGGAAACATTGTGCTGATCAAATCATTAGAAGGTGTATTTCTCAAGACGATATTTCTTCTATCTTGCAATTTTGTCACTCATATGCATGTGGTGGACATTTTAGACCTAAGAGGACAGCTCAAAAAGTGTTAGGGTGTGGTTTGTTTTGGCTTACATTGTTTTGTGATTCTTTTATGTTTTGTAAGTCTTGTGAACGATGTCAAAAAGTTGGCAACTTAGGATATAGAGACCAAATGCCACTTACCCCAATTCTTGCTTGTGAAATATTTGATATATGGGGTATTGACTTCATGGGTCCTTTTCATCTTTCTTTCGGTAATGTTTACATCCTTCTTGCTGTGGATTATGTCTCAAAGTGGGTGGAAGCCAAAGCGATCCGAACTAATGATGCTAAAGTTGTTGTGGATTTTGTTAAATCTCATATTTTTGCTAGGTTCGGGACACCAAAGTCTCTTATCAGTGATCGTGGCACACACTTTTGTAATAGAGTAGTGAAAACTCTACTTAAAAAGTACAAGGTCACTCATCGCACTTCCACCGCATACCACCCTCAAACCAATGGATTGGCAGAAGTCTCAAATCGAGAAATCAAGTCTATTCTGGAAAAAACTGTCAATCCAAGTAGGAAGGATTGGAGCACAAGACTTGAAGATGCATTATGGGCCTACCGGACAGCTTACAAGACCCCTATAGGTATGTCTCCTTACCATTTGATATTTGGCAAACCATGTCACCTCCCTGTGGAGTTGGAACATAGGGCGTATTAGGCTGTAAAACAATGTAACATGCAAATGAATGAGGTTGGTGAGCACAGGAAACTTCAATTACAAGAACTTGAGGAAATTCCAAGAGAAGCTTATGAGAGTACTAAAATCTACAAGGAAAAAACAAAGGATTTTCATGATCAAATGATTTCCCGAAAGAATTTTTCTGTAGGTCAAAAAGTATTACTTTATCATTCTCGATTGAAGTTATTTTCTGGAAAACTACGATCATGGTGGATTGGTCCTTTTGTTATCACTAACATATTTTCACATAGTGCAGTTGAGATCGCAAGTCTTGAAACTGGTAAGAACTTCAAAGTCAATGGTCATCGCTTGAAACCTTTTTATGAAGGATTTCAAGTATGTAATATTGAAGAAACCAGTTTAACTTACCTCGAGTATTGTGATTAATTACTGGAACGTCTAGCCAAAGACGTTAAAGCAAGACGCTTCATGGGAGGCAACCCATGTCAAAAAAAAAAAAATCAATTTATTTTATCTTAGATTTATTTTGATTTTTTCTCTTTTGATTAGCTGCAAAAAGGGTACATATCATCAGATGACACTCTCTAGTGCTTAAGGGGAGAACTCCAATCACTTTACACTTTATACCAGGGAAGTACCAGTATTCCTTTTCTCTTATTCTCTAATGTTCCTTATGTTTTTAATTCCTCTTTAATTGTGCTGAATTAGGAACAATGCGGACACTGTTTAAACTAAGTCTGGGGGAGAGGATAATAAAATATAGAGAATAGAGAATTGACTCATACTTTGAATGTTTGTCCTTAAGCAATTTTAAGCCAAATTTTTCAAAATTTTCATGAAATCTGGAGATTGTACTAAATGTTGTAATAAGCATTTACAAAATGTGAAATTGACTTGTTCAAGTGTTTTACTCACCTACTGCTGTGATTAGAATACTTGGTTAAAATTAAGTAGTGAAATCTTTAAGAAACAAATTTACCTTGTATTTAGCTTTAGAATTGGAAGTTTAAGAGTAAGTCTAATTCTTAAGTGAAAAATAAACAAGTTTACTTCTAGGTTATATTCGTTACTGTATACTCTTTGAAGTTGTTTTTGAAACAATGATAACACTTAGTGAAAGATGTTGAAGAAACTTTTTCCTTAGTAACCCTTTAAACCAGATAACTATTATTACTGTAGCAAAAAAAAAAAAAAAGAATCAAGCATAGCCATTACTCCAATGATTCAAATAATTATTGAGTTAAAAGTATTCAAACTTAAATGTTAGAGTGAGGAAGAGTCCGTAGGGGTATCTTAAGACCCAGTCACTTGAGTGACGAGCTTGGGATGTTGCCGACTCAATGAACTCACTATAACGATAAGAGCAGAAAAGGCGAAAGTTCATGAAATGAAACGGGCAAAAACCCGTCAAAATAGATACTTGATTAAATTAAACGAATATGAATGTAAAAATCATTGAATGAAGTAAGACTTATAATAAAAAGGGAGAAAATCTAGGGAAAGAGTAGATATCATATGCTTTTACTTTGTCTTGCAAAGATTATATACTTGCTAATATTCAATGAAGTTTAATTGGGTGTTTTTCCTTATTGGATTAAGTATTTACTTTTGGAATAAAAGTTCTTTTGCTAAACATGAGGATTAAAGTTTGTTTTGTTTAGATTAGCTATTAAATTTTGTCTATGGTAATTTAATTACAGGAAACCGGTTTGGTTGGAGCAGTAGACATTAAAATTACAAGTCATGAATTATAAAAGAATAGATGCTTGAAATGATGAAAAGAAATTTTGTATAATCTATGACAGATTTCTCAATTGATTTGATTCAATTGCTTGAGGACAAGCAAGAGTTTAAGTGTGGGGGAATTTGATAGAGCCATTTTATACTCAATGTTTATAGTATGAATTGTGTTAATTCATTATTGATTTTATAGAAATCATAAGGAAATGGTACTTAATTTTATTATGGTGATAAATCAGGTTTAGTGGAGTCAAGAGTGCTAGTTCAAGTGATTTAGAGAAGTCATCTACAATTTGGATCAAAGACAACGATTGACACCGCCGGAGGAAAGTGCATGGGCGTGTATTTGAAGTACACGGCCGTATACTTAGATTGGAATCAACAGAAATATACACGGTTGAAGTATACGGCCGTGTATCTGTCTTGAAGAACCAACAGAAGGAGGCACGGTTTTTGATCTAGCCGTGGTGGAAGTTGTGCCATACACTGAACAAGAATGAGGAAATGTGAATTATTGACCAGTGGGAAGCACGGTTCGAAATCTGGCCGTGTTGATGGGCGTGCCAGGCGTACGTTATTCACTTCTCGATATTTACTTGGAAAAGGAAAGATATATCTGTATCTTGCTAGCTGAAGATCCTCTGCCATTCCCTTAACAGTATAAATAGAACCAACCCTAGAGGAGAAAAGGAGGATTTTTTGGGGACAAGAAGGAAGAAGGAGAGGCAGAGCAAGGGAAACCGGAAACAAAGACTTTTCATGTTTTCACTTTTAATTTTCGTTTTGAGGATGAACATGTGTAGCTAAGTAGATTTTCTAACCAAAGGATCATTGAAGTTTAATTCTTCATGAATTGTGAGATCTAATTGATTTATCTTTACTTCATTCTTTTTTTTTATATTTATATATCTTCTGAATGTTTTGTTAATGTTATCTTAGTTAATTGGTAAGAATTAGAGCTCTTCTACTCAATTAGCAAGTTAATATATTGTCAACTAGTACGTCAGATCCGTAATTGTTTGATAGTTCTAGTTTCTGTGACACAATGACATGTTTGATTATAAATTAGATAGTCAAGTTCATGTTATGGAGATATATGATCTTGTTTAAATAAGTTATCTTATAATCTACTGGCATGAATTGGTAATCTCTCTGGTTTTTTTAATGCTATTGATAGATTAAATCCTAAGAGCTTGTTTAGGATTGTTTAATCAATAAGAGAAGTAATCAAAGAGCTTGTTTTGATTATCAAGAAAGTAAGGAGAGATAGGTTATTAGAGCTTGTTAATAACCATAACCAATTTATCTTAGACAAAGAATAGAAAATATTTGCATCAATGATCAGTTCTATGAATTAAACTATAGTGATTCCTTTGGTTAGGCTTTTATCATTATTCAATTTTATTATCTGCTTTCAGTATTATTTTAATTAACAAACAAAACCCCCATTCTTCTTTTCCTTTCTATTCTCTTTTAATAGAAATATATTTAACCAATCCCTGTGGATATGACCCTACTCACTACTATACACAAATCATATAATTGTCTAAGAGTAGGTTTTTATTTTTGTTGGATTCGACACCCATCACCTCTACAAGCCCCATCTAACCCTAATGGGAACTGCCACTATGGGCCCCATCTAACCCTAATCTACCTTAGATTATTTTGATACATGACTCCACTAGAGATAGCGCAGCATACCGATCATCGAGGTGCTCCTTAGGAATCTGCCACTACGAGCCCCTAGACTAAACCAAGCACAAGCAACATATCTCATTCAACCAATAACACTGTATTACTTCATAATACCACTTAATTCACATAACATCTTAGCCTTTCATTATTTCACATACAACTCATTAAATAGCTTCCTAATAATCACATACAATAAACAAAGTAAACACGTACATGGAATCTTAGCCTTATGCACTTATTGTCCCAAGCTTAAGCTAAGTTGATATCTATATGATCATCAAGACATCATTCTTAGTACTAACCCAAATATAATATATTTCTCTTAAATCCTCTTAATCTATTAGGTTATCTAAGGTTATACGAATTATCTCAATTGTGTGGAACTTGATTAATTAAGAAGGTAATTTGATATATAATGATAATGTTCATCACTTAACATGGCCATATTGGAGGTCGTGTTGCCTAATATGAGCTAATATACAACTGTGTTGGGGGTCGTGTATCTTTTGGTGAGATTTAGCTTCAACACGGTTGAAACATAGCTGTGTTGAGAGGTCATGTTTCTTTTAATTCAATACGGTCAAAACACGACTGTGTTGAGAGGCCGTGTTCTTCTCATTTTATCACGGGGGCAACATAACCATATTGGATGGTCGTGTATCTCACGGTAATTCTCGGTAAATCAACATGAGAGCAACATGCCCATGTTGGATGGTCGTGTATCCCTCAGTATGTTTTTTGAGCCTTAATTTTTTCTACACGAATTTGTCTAATCCTCTCATTTTCTAATCCTAAGCTTAAGTAATTCCAAAAACATAAATTATAATTCCTTGGTTTAAACTATGCTTGGAACTCCAATTTCAATAACTCTTGTACTTGTTCAATTTGCCCTTAAACTTAATTCCTGTAAACAATTCGGTTAAATCTATGATCTTTAAATTCTATTATTACAATAGATCTTGGTTATAAAATGAAAATCATTACCTATTTATTGTGTTGCAATGTCTCCTTAGATCGCCTTAGGTTTGACCTAAACGAGTTCTCTCTTCTTGTTCTACTCTAGGCTGCTATTATAAAAGTGTGCAGAAAAAGGAGAACCCTAAGTTAGTTTGCTTATATATAATTCTACTAGGAAAAGACAAAATTGCTCCTATCCCATTGTTTTATTTATAACATTGCCACTTTTTATATTTATACATATATTTATTTATTTAAAAAAATGTGTATTACAGTGGAATATACAGGTGTGAATTGATTGGTTTCCTAGGTAGAGGTAGAAAAAAGAAGTGACTCTCAAAGAGAAGCCTCATTTGAGTTAGATTAAATTTGAGATCAAATATAGATAAAACTTCCAATAAACTTATTTCATTATATGCTACAAATAAACATACATTAATTGTGAAATATTGTCCGACGTTGGCTGCTCCCCAAAAAGTCTTTAGAGGAAAAATGCCCGCTCCCCATTTGTATTGTTGTGCGGTGACCCGCGGCTACTGTATTTATAATGTCTCCACCCCAACTGATTTGGGTGGCCCCATTAACTAGAGTTGAGGCTTTGGGAGCTGGTTAGTATCCTTATCCTCATTTTGAAGCCGCAGCCACTAATTTCTAGTGCTTTGGTTCTCGAATACATTTTCCAAACTGATTAAATGACAAGACATTGTTAGAAGATAAATGTTCAAGTTATACAAAATGAAAAAAAAAAAATTATTGCCTATTACAAATTATACATTCATCAATAAATGAAAAATGTGAAATAAACCCTTCCCTAGGATGAATAAAATAAAGATAAAATATAAAAATCCTAGGTTATGATAGAGAGCGCAGACGAACCTTCGTGAGATAATGTTGACATGGGAGCAGATGATGGAGAAATTTCATCAATATCTAGAGTTTTCTAAACTATTAAATTTAGAATTTTCGAACAACATTCTTTGTTTTTGTTTGAATTTTATAGCAAGACCAGAAAAGTTAGACGAAGTAATCCTCTACGGTTGTAAAAAGTTTTCTTAGTTATATATATATATATATATATATATATATTAGTTTATCTATATAATATGTCATTAATCAGAAAATTTAAAATTCAAGCTGTGAGATATAACATACGATAAATATAACCTGTTTGACTTGGATAATCAATAGTTTTAATTGAAAATACACCTAAGGAGGGTAGTGTCTCACCGAATACACAGTGATAAACAATATATACGTACACATTACGGCAAATAATAATTATAGATGAAACACATCCCTAGGTTGTAAAAATTAGCAAATAAATTAAATATAATCCCCTAAGACTAAGTGCCTCACACGATCCAACAGCTGGAAAATTCGCTGCTTGATGGATACACCCATTTATAGTTTTAAAACTGAACGCGCATCATGTCATTTATCAGAAGTTGCTCTGCTGATCTGACTTTGCGGGCGGTTGATTTAGCATTATCACTTATTTTGGCTGAGATGATTGCATTGTTAAGCAACTTACAAGCATCTACTGTCGAAAGGGAATGCACGGATTCATACAACTTATGGAACTCTCCCTCTTTGCTTTTTAGTTCCAGTGAGCCTCTTCCTCAATCAAAGAAGGCAAGCCAGCGCACTAGCAGCAACCTGACCCTAAGCCTCCCGGCTGCTATTTGATTGCTCCCTCGTCCTGTCTTCTACATCGTCTTTATTATGAAAACCGATTTTGCATTTCCATATAAAAATACAGAAAAATGATTCCTTTTTGATACCCACAATCATATACTTGTATATACATAAGTTAGTACCTCAAAGGTTGAAATTTGATGCTTGTACACCACGTGTTACAGCGACCTAACTTCTCTTTTCTCTTCACTGTTATTGACGTGATTTGGGTTTGAAAGTTTTTTGCTTTTCATGGCTCTTAATTTCTTATCTCCAAGTGAAGTAAAGACCACTTCTTTTCTGGTTTCTTCAATGTCTAGTCGTAATTTTCTTCACTAGCAACTGGGTACCGGTAATTTGTTATAGTTGCTACTTGTATTCTTTTTTATTCGGAATGAATTATTTGGAGTATTAGGTTTAGGTTGTACTTTCCCCCCTCAAATTATGTCTGGTGGATAATAAAATGTTTGGGGATTCTAGAATAAAATTAATTAAAAGTAACTATATAATATAGTCACAGTATACTATTTCGAACTATATTATATATGACTCTTAGCAATATAAATGAAATTGTTGACAATTTCATTTGTATTGCTAATAGGTTTTGTGTATTGCAGTTTATGATAGTATATTGTGATTGTACCTTATAGTCACTTCTAAGTAATTACATTTTAGAATTTTCCTAAAATGTTTAAATGTAGGAATTGATCAAATATTTGCTGCCAATGTAAAAATTTAATGTTGCATTTTTTTTTTCTAAATGCATCATCAAGTAGCCAATACATGACAAAAGTGTTTTTTTTTTCTCTCTTTTTTTTTTGTGTGTTGAGGGGTGGTGGGGCCAGGATGTAAATATGCAATTTACTCTTTTATTTATTTGCAATCTGATATTGGTAGTTTTAGATCATTTTATTAAACATGTGCATTATGGATGGATAGTGAAAAATCCTAAAATTGTAAATGGGGCCAATAGAAATAAAAAGGAAAAATTTTGAAGTAAAAATGCCACATATACTTCAAAAGTAAGCACATATGGCTACAAGCTACTTTAGGTAAAAAGGCTTAAATCTTTGTGGTCTCCTTTTCTTTTTCCCTTAAACCCAAGTCAAACCCTATCCTTATAAAACCCTTTACCATCAGTGCCTAAGTACCTTATCTTACGTAATTCTTGTCTTCTCACTTAGTTGGTTGTCTTAAATCTTTGTTTCAGGTGCCTTAAATACGGATTAAGCACATAAACACTCAAGGACACATAAGACCCTTAAGCTCGGATCCATCAAAGGCATGACAACCCATTAAATCACTTAGTTTGCCAATGATGAAACATTGATCCTCAAATGATTACTTCTTATACATCCTATAGCAGTGATGAGCTTCTACATAATGTATGGTATCATACAATGCAAGTTAGGTTTTAATTAAGTCTTAATCTTTAATTAGTTGATTCAGGGCGATCAAATAATATATAATTGTAAGCCAATCCACATTTAAGATTATTCAATGAAGGTATCACATTTCACATCACTAATCCATAAGGCATCCTCTTCATCAAAGCACTTAAATATTACACATCATAGATAAAATAAAAAAAAAGCCAATCATCCACCATCTCATCCCGTACATAACCAATTGCATTTGGTTGTCACTCTAATCTAGGAATCCTTCGTCTAAACATATGAGGTGGAAAATTTTTTGTTCAAGTTTACCTTTAGAAGCTTTCAAGTATAGGCATATGTCTATATATATATTATTTTATGTAGTGTTGGTGTATATACATATTCTATACATCAGTAGTAAGATTTAAGTTGTATTAAATTTTAAAAGATAAAACTAAAGTCATTGAATATAAATATATATATTATTTATTTCTTTCTAATATTTTAAATTTTTACTTTTACTTTTTTCTAATCATTTAATTATATAAGTATATATGGGTGTATATAACTATATATGTAGAGGGGCATATGCACATACAACACCCTTACACCACAAGCTCAACACAAATGCACACAACCAATACATCCATACATGACACTCATGGAATGCACATTCACAACACACATATAGACCTACATTACACAGACATCAACACAACAACAATAAACACTCTAATGTCACCGACCTATATTGAGGAGTCTGATTAGGAGGCTCTTAGGAGCAAAGCCCAAGCCAAGATTATAGAAGCTCGAAGGTTTTAGAATAATTGGGAGAATCTTGGATTATACCATAGTAGGTAAGGTAAGTAGATAGGTAGATAAGATTTTACCGTAATCGTTAGATTAAAGTAATCTTGGTCGTTCATCCAAGAAGGCCTCTTGTATATATAGGGGGTCTCCCTTCATTTGCAAAGCATCCATTCCTTAGTGAGTTTCATTCTCCCTAAAGCTTCTCTCTCTACTTTCTCTCTCTAAACTCTTGTGTTGTGTGTGTTTAGGCGGAACTTAACCTTCTTTCTGTAGATAGGAGCGCTAGGTGCCATACAATAGTGCCTTTGGAAAAATATGCGCATGATAGTTGGTATTAGAGTTGGTTGGGTTAAGAGAGAAGGTTAGAATGTCTTCTAGTGTGGAGAACGGTGTCCAAGCTATGATTTGAGAGGGTGGTCGGTGGTCATGAGGAACACCCCAATATTAGGTAGAGGGCTCAGTCAAGGGACATGTTGTTGGCACTTAGGACTAGGCTAGAAAAAGTGGAATTGTATATCGTTAAGGTGAAGGAGTAGTTGGAGGAGTCACAAGATTGCATTGTGGAAATGGAAGAGAATCTGTGTAGGGAACTATACGAAGCTCTCAATCGTACTCTTGAAAGTTTAGAAGCCCAAAATAATGTCCTTGAAGCTAAGGTAGGAGACTTAAGTGTTAAAATGGATTGATTAGAAGTTGAGATAGTAGGAATAAACAAAAGGATAGATGCATTGG
The DNA here is from genome assembly GCA_037954665.1 of Laguncularia racemosa. NCBI lineage: Eukaryota > Viridiplantae > Streptophyta > Magnoliopsida > Myrtales > Combretaceae > Laguncularia > Laguncularia racemosa. Next base: position 13,987,340 of record JBBMOL010000002.1, on the reverse strand, counting down.
TGGCAATACTAAGAAAGCAGATAGAAGATATCAAGACACAATTGGTAGCTTATAGAGCAGCATTGGCAAGTGGAGTAACTATCTAGTTAAGCCTTAGGTTGGATGTGCTAAAGCTAGAGTGTTTCAATAGAATTGAATTTGCAAGGGAAGTAGACAATTTTTTGTGGAGTGTGGAGTAATTCTTTGGTGCAATTAGACTTGTGGACGATGGAAGTAAGGTATGAACTGTTGCTTTGTACTTGAAGGATATTGCTTTAGTTTAGTGGAGGAGAAGAGCTCGGGGAATTATCACTTGGGCAAACTTTATGTAGGAATTCGGGGGTCAATTCTCTCCCAAAGATGTTAAAAGGGAAGCTAAAATCAAATTATAATACCTCACTTAGAAGAGTACAATGAAACAATATGTATAAGATTTCTCCTAACTTATGTTAGAGATATTGGATCTCAATCCAAATGATGCTCTTATCCTATTCATAGATGGGTTAAAACCCTAGGCTAAGATGGAGTTAAAACGATGTGAGGTGGAGGTTATCACTAAAGCAATAGCATGTGTTGAAGGATTAGTGGAATTTTAGAAGTAGGGTAAATGGTCTTTCCCCAATGGTGAAGAGGACAAAGATGACAAGAGAAGAGTATGAATCATAGATCCCTAGATCCACCTAAGAGGAGGGATTTCTCTAGAAAGGATGGTAAGAGGTGGAGATTTTAGGAGCTCTAGTGCTAGTTTTATGATGGCCCACATTATGCTAAGAACTATCTAAGGAAAGAATGTTCGTATGCTTTAGTAGAAAGGGATAAGTTTGGTGAATAGGAGAAGGCTCAACTAAGCACACTTTGACTCCTTTATGCATTGAAGTCTCGTAACTATAAGGAACAAAAGGGCTTGATGTATGTGGAAGTTTTGGTGGTTAGTAGGAGAATGAACGCAATGGTGGACATGAGAGCCTCCCATTTATTTATCTTTGGGAATGTTACTAAGAAGATCAAGTTAAAAGTGGAGAGAAGCAAGGCAAAGCTCAAGATAGTAAACTTGAAGGGAGTCCTAATAATAAGAGTCGCTAAAATGGTAGATTTTAAAATTGGAAATTGGCGAAGTCAAGAGGACATAGAGATAGTCCCTATAGATTACTTTGAGTTTGTTATAGGCATAAATTTCTTAAATAGTGATGAGATCCATGATGAGAGCCAAGCCGGAAGAAGAAATGTGATCCTCTTGAAGTGCTGCCTGGACTGATCACAAGAAATCGAGCAAAACGATTTAAGGAAGTACTTAACGGGTTGATAAAGGTTGTCCATGAAGCTGGAAAGGATTGGAGCAATCATGAAGTTGGAACGGATTGGAACAACCATGGGAAGACCCTTGCTTTTGTACAAGTTATACTGGACACGGGATGAAGAGGGCGTGTACTTTCAAAGCACGGCCGTGTATGGAGTCAAGCAAATCCACAGAAAGATACACGGCCAAAGTACACGGGCGTGTATGTTGCCAGAAGTTGCACAGAAAGATACACGGCCAAAGTACACGGGCGTGTATGTTGCCAGACGTTGCACAGAAAGGTACACGGCCAAAGTACACGGGCGTGTACACGACCGTGTATCCCCTACCGGCCAGCTTGTTCTGTTTTCGTGTTTTTACGCCACTTATCTAAACTACGTCGTTTTGGATTTGTTTTACACAAATTGTAACCCTAGTATAAAAGCTCCTAGGGTTTAGAACAATGAACAATATACATCTTTGAACATTAAACACTTTTGAGAGGCACCTCTCTTGGTTCTTCAAGAACTAAATCAAACTTATCGGATTGATTTCCGTGGCGTTCATCCCGACTTATCAATCAGTCTTTCATCCCGATTGTGGCGTCTTCATTTTATACCAAGGTTCTTATCTCGCTTATAGACAACAGGTCGCGATTTCCACTTTAGGTGTTTGGGCGTCTTAGGCAACGAATTTCCGAACGTATTGGTATTGGGTTTCGTCACGGGTTGGCATAGTTCGTATTAAATAGGGTCGACACCATCATTCCTCCTCAATCTAACTACTTATACTTACTTAATGGGAAGAACTAATGTGTGGTATTAGTGTAGAGGAGAACTAGTAGAGTAATAAAGTTAGTCACAACAATAGAACTCTTGACAGTAGATAAGATTAGTAAGTTGAAATCATAAGAGAATAGGTTGTCTTTGGTGGGGGAGACTTTAGGGGAAGTTAATGAAAGGACTTTATGAAGGCTAATAATAGGAGAATCACAAAAGCTAGTGAAGGATTCACAAAGATAATTGGAATTGTAAAAGAGGAAGGTAGGCCAATTTAGCTATAAATGGAGGAGTGATGGATGAAGGTATCGTAGCATAAAGAAGTGGCCTATTGCAAGGAGGAAACCGCAACAAAGACATTGTTCAATTGGGTGAGGGAAATGTCATAGGCTTATATTAAGGAGCCTGATCAAGATGTTCTTGGTAGTGAAGCCTAAGCCTAAGCTAGGGTAGGCAAATAGGTAGGTAAGATTGTATTATAACCATTAGATTAAAGTAATCTTGATTGTTCATCCAAGAAGACTTCTTATATATATAAAGGGTCTACCCTCATTTGTAAAGTATTCATTCCTTAGTGAGTTTTGTTCTTCCCAAGGCTTCTCTCTCTAAACTCTTGTATTGTGTGTGTTTAGCTTGAACTTAGCCTCCTTTGTGTGAGTAGGAGTGCTAAGTACCACATAGCAGTGCCTTTGGAAAAATACACCCATGACACTAACACCTAACACACGCACACATCCACACATAGTACTCACATACATAAATCACACACTAAGCACAAACTAAAAACGTCAAAATTTCAAATAAGATTGATAGAATTAAGAAGGAAGATTTAAAGTTAATAAATAAAGGATTTATAAAATTTAGGGCTAAATTTTTCCAAAATGACCATTATGCTCATGAACATAATTTATCAAAATTAGCTTCAAAATAGCCTAGTAACTCTAAATAAAATTCCAAAACCCTAATTAAGTAAATGAAATCATTAAGGAAGTATTTTGAGTTAATCAGGAAGAAAAAAGGGAGATTATAAATCAATTTTGTAAAATGACTATTTTGTCCCTAAACTTGATTTAATCTTTGAAGTTGGTCAAAATCACCACAAAACTTAAATTAAGGTCATTTGGAGTCATTTTTAATTATTGGAAGCAATTTCTTGAAGTTTGGAAACAAATTACCAAAAATTATGATTTTTATCCTTAAAGATGATTTTATTGAAATTGGATTCGAAATTTGCTTAAAGAACTTAAATATAGCTCTAGGACCTTAATTAGGCGAATAAAATCAATTGCAAAATATTTTGAGACAATTGAAAAAGAAAAATTTTAATTTAGAGGTCAATTAGATAAAATGGCCAAAATACTTACTTAAATTGAGTTTTAAGGGCATTTTTTGGAAAAGTAAAGCAATATATGTTAGCTAGAGTAAGTGGGGGAAAAATTAAGGGAAAAATAATACAAACTAGACTAAATTAAGATGATAGATGATGGATGTTACCATAATCTACAACTCATTAACCCTTGTGGACCCATTTATCTTTACTCTTAAACCTACGCTAAACCCTACTATAAAAACCCATTTCAAGATAGAAAAACAGTAGCCCCCATTTCATTTTTCTAGAAAATTGTCTAAATTCAATACTCTTAAAAACCTATTAAACCTACTCTACTCATTGAACCTCTTAATACCCATTAACTCCAACAAGGTAAGTGCAAAATCTTATTTAAATTGATGATTTAGAATAGTTATAAGTAATAGAATATGAGGATTTAATGATTTCTTGAACATTGATGGTGTATTGTAAAACTCTTTAGTAACCACCACCTATATTAAGTGTTCTTAATTTTTTTTTTGATGATTTAAGAATTGATCTAGGATATAAGGTGCTATATGTGTTGTTGAGTATATGATTGAATGATAGAAATGAAGCATAATGCATGATAATTGAAGATATGTAATGGGTTGTTAGATGTACTTGCAATTACCATTGTGAAGGTGGAATTAAGACTTAAATTTTCTTGCTAAATCTGATTTGAATATTAGATAATGATAAATTGATGATTAGAGTATGAACATATGCTGTGTGGAGTAATTTTGATGATTAATTAGTAAATATGGCATATGAAAGGTTGGAATTTGGTAGTATGATTGAATTAGTGGATAAATGAGTTGATTTAATTATTAATTTATCAATTTCCAGTGGGTTGCTAGATTCTTAAAGTATTATATTTGATGAAATTGAAATTACTTGATAAATATTAAATTTGGTGAAGTTTAAGGATGAGTTAGGTTGATTTGGGAGATTGTAAGAATTTGAAATATGGAATTTCTTGCATGATTTTGTCAAATATTTAATTCTAAAAAAATATATTAAATTATGTTTATTTTTGGTAAATTTGGTAGAATTATGGTTTAATTATGAATAGGAAGTGACTTAGATATAAAATGAGGCTTAAATGCAATAATGTGATGAATTTGACTAGAGAATGGATGAAGTTGCAAGTTGGGGCGTGTCCTGCATTACTAGTTCTATTTTGAAAGTGTTTTAGGCTTGAAAATGAAACATAAATTATGTTTTAGACACTAGCAAGGAGTAGAGACAAATGGGGTTTGGTTTGAAGTAATTTAGTCCTAAATTAAATAAGTTATGAGCTCTTAAAGCTGAAAATTTGTAATTAAGTTCGATTTGAAAGTTTAAGGTCTCTAAATTGAATAATATAAGATTTTTTTAAACCTAGGTTAATTAAAATAGATAGAATTAATCAAACTTAACTTAAAATATATTTAATAGTTATAACTAGACTTAACTAAATGGATTAGGGCTAGTGGACTTAATTCCAAACATAATTGGGTCTACTATACTTAAAGGGCCCAAATACCCTAATTATGCCCTAAACACAATTAGACTTTAAATTTCAAATAACGTATTAAGTTTAAGTGAATAAGCCCTAAATGGTTTAGGATACAATTGGCTAAAAGCTAATCAATCCTAGGTTATTGTGATTGGGCTCGCAACTAGTATAGACCTTTTAATTACTTCATCAGAAGATGTGCCTTTTGCAAATGGTAACAAAAATATCCATCTATTATTAAATTGGTTAAATATGTTTTAAATTATTATTTTCTAGAAAAATAATTAATAAATCCTAAAGATAAAGTTTTTAGCTCTAAATATGAATTGATATATATTTATCATTTATCTTGCACTATGTGGGATTGTGTTTTAAAGCATATACAATGCTATTAAAAATAATAGCTTATTTTAAAATCATCTTAATCAATATTTTTATAATATATATTCATTGATTGTTATAAAGATAGTGTGAATATTATTATTTAATTATAGTTTATCTAGAAATATGTGGAGAAGGGCTTACCTTTATACAATTTTGTAAAAAAGGTATGAACTTTTGAACCATGCATTTAAAAGCCTATATAATGAGTTATACTCATTTTAAAACCTCTATCCATAACACATTATATGATTCTAATGGCAAATGGATAGAGGCCTTAAAGTAAAAATATTTTATAAATAGAAACCTTTAAATGTATTGTTGAAAATTTTTAATATTTTTTTTCTTTGGAAAAAAAATACACAAACATGAATCCTTTCTCTATATTTTTCCTATTTTACTTATCATTGATCTTTACCATCTAGAGTCTTGATTATCGAAGTGGGCTAGCTCGCATTGGCCCACATATGTTGCGGGTCCAAAACTTTGACCCACCCTGCCCTACATAGAATTTTTTTTTTACAAAATAAAAAAAATTATTTTTACCACCAACTCTTTTTTTTTATTTATCATTTCTCTTTTTTTTTCACAACTATTTAATTTGTTTAACTCTAAGACAATGTTAAATTTTTTTTCTTCTATATTCTAGTGGCATTTATTGAGCACGGAATCACAGTTTGAATATAAAAGTTTTGTGTTATGTTTGTGTGTTTCCTCTCCTTTTTAATTGTTACTTTTTCCTTTTAGTTTATTTACTTATTTTACTTTTAGTTTTACTATTGATATAGGACAACTTATTGAGCTAATTATAGTTTTTTTTTTTGCGGGCCACACGGGCCAACTCACTGCATACTCGAGTTGACCCACCCCGACTCATGGGTCAAGCGGGCATAGCCTATCATATAAAATTATTAAAATAATTTTTTTTGGAAGAAAATAAATTAATTATGGGATAATTACATGTGAATCTTATTTGAATTTTGAATATTGTATTTCATTATATAATCTTAAATTTGAAAAGGAACACATTTTTCGAACTTGATGAGAAATTAATTATTATCTTTTTATTATATGATTACTTTATTTATATTCTTTTAATACATGTTGGTGTATAAATATAATTGCTTCTAAAAATTATGCAATGCTTTAGGCTAAAAGTAGCCAACAATCAAGTCAATAAAAATTAATGGTCTTTTTTAACCACTTGACCAAAACATTTACTATTAACATGTTATTTACTATTTAATCTTATAAATCAATATTGATATTCTTCAACAATCTATATAAGACTATAGATCATAGTGGATATCATGATCATTCCCTTTAAATATGCGATATCTTTGTTACAAGATTAAAAAGAGGGTTAGCTTTAATATCATTTGTAATGCCCTAAGTCAAAAGTAACTAATAATTAAGTAAATGAACTCTAATGTGCCTTTTTTACCCATTTAGACGAAAAGTTTATAACAAGTGTTGATATGTTATTTACTAGGCTTTACAAACTAATATTAATACTCTTTTCTTTTTCTTTTTCTTTTCCACAAGGTAATCACAAATTAACTCTGACATAGTGAAGGGGGTTGGTTGGTTTTGATGGATTTGGATCCTCTAGATTTACTTTAAAGCATCCATTTCTAGTTTTAAATTAGAAAATAGATAACATTTTTGTTTATTTGTAGGTTATGAAAGGATAGATAAAAAGGTTTTTTCTTCTCCTTTTAGTATATGAATTGTACAATCTAAGAAAGACAATTTTTCTATCGGTAACAAAAAAAGTTTCCTTTCATGAATTTCGAATAAGGCTACCAATTGCTATTATAACACAACAACAAGAATATAAATACCCACACAACATGATTAAGAACATGAGTAACCATGAGCAAATATGACAAACTATACTACATTAATATGAATTGCGAGCCATAATTTTAAATCCAATCCTATGCATTTTGCTATATGTGTTTCAAATCCTTTTTATTATTGTTTTCTCACCCATTAAAAATAGTATTGTTTATAGAATAAAAAACAAAAAAAAATCTTCTTACCTTCATTTTAAATATTAATCAATAAAATTATTTTTAAATTAAGAAATTAAATATTATATATATATTTTAAGAACCAAATTATATTATAAAGATAAATATGGTTAAGTGGTTAAGTATATCTTGTATAAGGCTTTGGGCTCAAATCCTATTGAGTTATTTTACTTTTTTAAGTTTTATATATTGTTTCTCTCATAATAAATGGTTTTCATTCTCTTTTGTTCTTTTTTTCCCCATAATAACTAATAAAATTAAATTTCACTTATAAAAAATAATGGTCAATTAAATAAATTCTCATTAGAAAGTATTCATTCATTAATTGCAATACTATAAATTATAATAACACACTTTGGTCTAATGAAAATAAATGAGTATAATGGAAGAACTAGTTATGTAGTCATTTATATTGATTTTTTTAGAGATGCTAAGGAAGTAATCTTATAAAATCACTATAAAAAACCATAGAAAACTTATCTTTACATTATGTTATGTTCTTTTTATTCCATATATAATTATTTATTTATTTATTTATTGTAATCTATTGTTAAAAACAATACCTAACACAACTTTCATTTCTTTCATAAATTGATAATTAAATTTCAATTAATATGCTTCAATGAAAAGTAAAAATTTTATTCTTTTAATTTGTAATGAAGGGCGTTAAATGTTTGCATTCATTTTGTAGCAAAGTTTAAAGCTCCAGTTCTTTTCGTTATTAGAAGATTTGTAGATGCATTTATTAATAAAATTCTTTCATATTTATGAGATATTATATAATTGTAGTGAGAAGTGAAGATTTTTATATGAACAATTCTAAAATTGGTTTAAATAAGATAGGTTCGCCCTAACCCTAGAACAAAAAAAATCATATAATTCTATGCCTACCCCCATCATGAGATACTATAATATCTCTCTAAATAGCCAATTACAGATTATGAATATCCCTATTTCACATATGCTTTTTGCAAAACACTTGGTGCCGTATCAATTTGCAAAGCTATAAAAAAATAAAAAATTGAAAGATGCGGTATACCACTATGAAATTCTTCTAAAATCATTTGAGCCACCACTATTTTACCGTAGTTTTTTTACGCTTCTAAACCAAATGATGTTAGCGGTCACGAATTTATTTCTTTCAAATGGTTAAATAAAACAATGAGAACCTCACTCAAAACACCGATCTCTCCATTTTTTATTTTTTTTTTTGCATCGTTAAAATGAAAAAAAAGTGTTAATCTTCTATGTAATTCATATAAAAGACATAGGACACAAATTAAAAAAAAAAACAAAAAATCATTTATTTAATAAACGAATATTAATTTGATCACTACAATTTCAAACTAATAAAATCTGTAGACATAAACTTTTGAAGGTAGAAATATAGTTGATGGATCGATGATGATACAAATAACAGTAAAAAAAACCCATATTTGAGATTAGAATTCGTAGATCTACGGATATTAAGATTAGTAGTGGTAGATTTGTATATTTAAGGTGCTAAAGGAAAAAGAAGAGGCAATTGAAAATCATGTTTTGAATACTTCATTCATTTGCTTAGTGCTTATAATAGAAATTATATTGAAAACTATAATAATGATTACCAGTCCAATGATAACATAATAGCTCAAGAATCTAACCATTGATTTAGACTTTAATGTCACATTTAGTATGTAAGAATGGTATGAAATTGAATAGATTATAATGGAATGAAATGGAATTATGATTCAAATGATAAATCTATAACCATGTTTGGAAATGTGCATAAAATGAAATGCGTGTAAAGTAATATTTGTCAAAAGTACCCTTAGTTATAAGAAATTTTAAATAATTATCATTAAAGAGGTCATAATGGAATTGCAATTTTGCTGTATTTCCTCTTTAACATGGAATTAATGATTTTAAGGAATCGCAATTTCGACTTTCAAAAGTATATCCAAACATAAGATGGAAAGTAGAATACCAAATCACAATTTTATTTTAGGTTCAATCCTATATACCAAACACACCATAACTACTCAATGTCTAAGTTAGACTAAAGTTTATAGGATAATTGTTCCATGGGTTAATCAACTAAATTACGTAACTAAGTTGAGAAAAAAAATTGATTATACATGTAGATTTTTTACTAGAAATACCACGTGGTTTGAGTAATAAGGTTGATACTTAATAATATTAAGATCAATAGTGGTAGTTTTGTATATTTAAGGTGCTAAAGGAAAAGGAAGAAGTAATTCAAAATCATGTTTTGAAACCTTCATTAATTTGCTTAGTGCTTATAATATTAATTATATTGAAAACTAGAATAATGGTAAAAAAATATCTCTCTATTTATAAGCTAAATGTATAAAAAAGTGCAATGAAAACATAATTGCTCAAGAATCCAACCATTGATTCAAACTTTAATGTCATGCTTAGTATACAAGAATGGTATGAAATTGAAATGATTATAATGAATGAAAGGAAATCATGATTCAAATGATAAATGTAAAATCTTTTTTAGAAATGCACATGAGATGAAAGTCGTATGAAGTAATATTTACAAAAGTACCCTTAGTTATAAGTAATTTTAAATAGATACCATTAAAGACGTTCTAATGGAATTGCAATTCTGCTATATTTCCTCTTTATGATGGTATTGATGACTCTAAGGAATTGCAATTTTGACTTTCAAAAGCATATCCAAACGTAAGAAACAAAGCAGAACTCCAAATTGCAATTTTGTTTTGAGTTCAATCCTATATACCAAACACACCGTAACTACTCATTGTCTAAGTTAAACTAAACTTTGTAGAATAATTGGTCCATGGGATAATCTACTACCTTATGTAACTAATGTAAAAAAAAAAATGATTAATACATGTTTATTTTTTACTAGAAATACCAAGCAGTTTCAATAATAAGGTTGATACTTAATAATATTAACATCAATAGTGATGGATTTGTATATTTAAGGTGCTAAAGGAAAAGGAAGAGGTTTTTGAAAATGATATCTCGAATACTTCATTCATTTGCATAGTGCTTATAATATTAATTATATTGAAAATTATAATAATGGTTACAAAAATATCTCTCTATTTACAAGCTAAATGTACAAAAAAAGTGCAATGAAAACATAATTTCCTAAGAATCCAACAATTGATTTAGACTTTAATGTCATGTTTAGTATGTAAGAATGGTATGAAATTGAAATGATTATAATGAAATGAAATGGAATCATGACTAAAATGATAAATATATAATTGTGTTTGGAAATGCGCATGAAATGAAAGACGTATGAAGTAATATTTATCAAAAGTACCCTTAATTATAAGAAACTTTAACTAATTATCATTTAAAAGGTCACAATGGATTTGCAATTCTGTTATATTTCCTCTTTAAGATGGTATCGATGATTCTAAGGAATCACAATTTTGATTTTTAAAAGTATATCCAATCGTAAGAAACAAAGTAGAACTACAAATTGCAATTTTATTTCGAGTTCAATCATATATACCAAACACACCATAACTACTCCTTGTCTAAGTTAAACTAAAGTTTGTAGAATAATTGTTCCATGGGATAATCTACTACCTTATGTAACTAATTTTTTTTTAAAAAATTGATTAATACATGTTCAGTTTTTACTAGAAATACCAAGTGGTTTTAGTAATAAGGTTGATACATTATCATATTAAGATCAATAGTGGTAGATTTGTATAATTAAGGCGCTAAGGGAAAAGGAAGAGGTATTTGAAAATAATTTCACGAATAGTTCATTCATTTGCATAGTGCTTATAATATTAATTATATTGAAAACTATAATAACGGTTACAAAAATATCTCTCCATTTACAAGCTAAATGTATAAAAAAGTTCAATGAAAACATAATAGCTTATGAATCCAACAATTGATTTGGACTTTAATGTTACGTTTAGTATGCAAGAATTGTATGAAATTGAATAGATTATAATGGAATGAAATGGAATCATGGAAAAAATGATAAATCTATAATCGTGTTTGGAAATGCACACGAAATGAAATGCATATAAAGTTGTCTTTGTCAAAAGTACCCTTAGTTATATGTAATTTTAATTAATTATGATTAAAAAGGTTACAATGGAATTGCAATTCCACTATATTTCCTCTTTAAGATGGAATCAATGATTCTATAGAATCACAATTTTGACTTTCAGAAGTATATCCAAATGTAAGAAACAAAGTAGAACTCCAAATTGCAATTTTATTTTGTGTTCAATCCTATATACCAAACACACCATAACTACTCATTGTCTTAGTTAAACAAATTTTTGTATAATAATTGTTCCATGGGTTAATCTACTACATTATGTAACTAATTTTAAAAAAATTATTAATAAATGTTTATTTTTTACTAGAAATACCAAGTGGTTTCAATAATAGGATTGATACTTAATGATATTAAGATTAATAATGATGGATTTTTTTATTTAAGGTGTTAAAGGAAAATGAAGAGGTATTTGAAAATCATGTTTCGAATACTTCATTCATTTGCTTAATGCTTATAATAGAAATTATATTGAAAACTATAATAAGGATTCCATAAATATCTCTCTATTTGTAAGCTAAAAGTATAAAAAAGTGCCATGAAAACATAATAACACAAGAATACAACCATTGATTCAGACTTTAATGTCATGTTTAGTATGCAAGAATGGTATGAAATTGAATAAATTATAATGGAATGAAATGAAATCATGACTAAAATGATAAATCTATAATCGTGTTTAGAAATACACACAAAATGAATTGTGTATAAAGTAATATTTAGCAAAAGTACCCTTTCTTATAAGTAATTTTAATTAATTAGCATTAAAGTGGTCACAATGGAATTGCAATTTCGATATATTTCCTCTTTAAGATGGAATCAATGATTCTAAGGAATGTAATTTTGACTTTGAAAAGTATATCTAAATGTGAGAAATGAAGTCGAACTCCAAATCTCAAATTTATTTCGAGTTTGATGCTATATACTAAATACACCATCACTTCTCGTTGCCTAAGTTAAACTAAAGTTTGTAGAGTAAATGTTCCATGGGCTAATTTACTACATTATGTAACTATTTTTTTTTTTAAAACAATTGATTAATACATGTTTATTTTTTACTAGAAATACAAAGAGGTTTCAGTAATGAGGTTGATACTTAATAATATCTACCTAAATTGATGTGCATACGAAGCTTAATGTGTGTCACCCTCCCCTCGCACCTTTCTCTCCTTTTTATGAGGAATGTTGGAAATTAGATTATTGGAGAAAATAAAAAAGTTAAGAGTGTTTCTCCTATAAAATTAGAGCTAAAGTTGGTAGGAATTACATTTAAAGAGAAAATGATGAGAACTAGCGAAACCATTGGCAATGGAGGATGAGAGAGAGAGAGAGAGAGATCAAAGAGGTACTTAAGGGGTACTTACTCCAGATACACATAGGTGATTTGATCATTACATATCGTAATCAATACGGCATCAACAATGGATAAGAAAATCACAACTTTTGACCAATCCTACTCATGTGAATCTACTTTATAGGATCTCCAATCACATAGGTCATATTAAGTCTCATTTCCTCACCGATTTTCTTCCTAAGGGTTTTGTTAAAATTACTTTACTACGTGTAATGCCCCAAAACTCGGACCGCGCTATTACCCGCTACATGTCCTTATCTCATAAGAAGATGTTAAGGCTCTGAAACAACTCTGATACATTTTAACCTATAACTCCTATAATAAAACATTTCATACATCCTCAAAATTCCAATGGTAACTTAAACCCTATCAATTATATAAAGCAATGGAAGTCTTTAAGCACCAAAAATAACAATTTGAAAAGAATTCTCCTAAAACTTAATCATCATAATATTAATGGTACTCTTCGTCTTCCTCTCTCTATAGTTCATCTTAACCTAAGTTATCTTCAGGGTTCTCATCTCTCTCAACACCTACGTCTAAAAATGGTTCCCCAAAGGGTGAGCTAATGCCCAGTACCTATAACACAAACACATAAGCATGAATAAACATAAACAAGTATCACACACATCATGTAAAACTTAAACACATATAATCATTTCTTAATATAATTTATGTCTGCAAGCAAACAATAAGGTACTCATACTCCCTTAACACACTTAACACATTAGAGCATGACTTAGTGATGGGAATTGCCACTACAGGCCCCACACCCATGTCTACTTAAACCTAGTGATGGAAACTACCACTACGGGCCCCACACCCATGTACACTTAACCACTTAAACTTGGTGATAGAAACTGCCACTATGGGCCCTACACCAATGTACACTTAACCACTTAATTAACAATCAACCAAATCATTTCCAAGCACGACTCCACTAGGGACAATGTTACACAAGGATTATTGGGGTGCTTCCTAGGGATTGGCTACTATAGGCTCCTAGGCCGAGCCAAGAACATACTGCATATCACTTAACCACTTAAGCCAATTCATCAATTAACATAAGTTCCATACATAGACTAACTTAAACAAGCACAATCAACACATAAGTTACATATACCTTAAATTTTAACCTTAAGCACTTCTCAGTTTTGAATGTTAGCTAAGTTGAAATTTGTTCGATCAACAAGTTCTTCTTAGTACTTAATCTCATATCAATACCATCTCTTAATTCTCTTAATCCTATTTACTTAATTCTTAACTTCCTTAATCCTATTCCTTTAATCACTTTAAGGTCTTACTAGTTATCTAGGTTGCATGGAAATTAGTTTAATTTGAAGTTAATAAATAGATAATTATGTTATACTTTATTTAACATGGTCATGTCGGGGACTATGTTGCTCAACACGGGTTGAAGCACAACCATGTTAGGGGTCATGTATCTCTTAGTGAAAAACTTAGTTTTAAAATAGTCTAAATACAACTGTGTTGTGAGGTTGTGTCACCCTTGCTTAACACAGTCGAAATACGACTGTATTGGGTGGCCATGTATCTTTCGGTGCACCTTTCCATTTCAACATGGTCAAAACACAATTGTGTTAGGAGGCCATGTTACCTTTAACTTAACATAGTTGAAACACGTCCGTATTGGGAGGTTGTGTATCTCTTGGTGCACCTTTCCATTTCAACACGGTTGAAACACAATCGTGTTGATAGGCCGTGTTCCCCTCGGTAATCTCTATGAACCCTAATTCTTTTACTTCAATTCCTCTAAATCTCAATCCTATGTATTCATAAGCTCATTTAAGTCTCTAAAATACATAATTACAATTAAATTACATAGATTTGCATACTTACTTCAATTTCTACAGGTTGCAAATCTTGTGTCATCGATTCTTTGTTCTTGTACATCCCTTCACTCACCTTGTCTTCTGTATGAACAAATGACGCTCATAACTACAAATTCCATAAATCCTAGTTTGACTTTAGTATGGAATTCCTTACCCTTTTGTCTACAGAGTTTGATCGCCCTTTTTTCCTCTTGCCTCTAGGGTTCCTATCAAGAGCGTCTCTCCTTTTTCTTTTAAGGTTTTATTGCACAAAATGATCAAAAGGGTCTCTAAGTTAACTTTGTAGCTTTTATATTCTCTATGTGAGATGACCAAATTGCCCTTCGAAATTTTATAAAATTCCATCGTCGTCCTTAGCTCTTTATGATAATACCTATATTACACAAGTAAATAAATAATTAAACTTTTCATGTATTACACTACGTCACACCTAAATGTCAAATATCTTCCTTAATGTTTTTTCTCAATAGAAAAAAGATTTATTGATATTAATACGTCATATTGATATATGGCTGATGTGCCAATACCAATAAATTTCTACTATGTTAAAGTGATAATAGATATTTTTTAAGAAACCATTATTCATGTTTGAATGTGTTACCATTTTAATGGTACTTTCATGTAACTTATTTATTTACGTGGTATGCTAATATCATTGAAGCCTTTCTTTTTGCAATAACTTTTGTAATCTAATGGTCATAATGCATAAACACAAAAGTTGAACGGTAATATAAGTTTTTTCCATAATGGAATTTCTATAAGGAGTTTCTTAGCCACTAAACTATAGTTCCCATTAGCTTTAAAACTAGAAACTCTAAGGCTAATAGTAGGTTTGGCTAATATGCATAGTATTGTAGATTTCAAGTGTATTGCAACACCTCCAAGAGGAGCACTTAACAGTGAATTTTATCTCATTTGAATATGTGATTTTGTTAGTTTTACCTAATCTTCTAATATAATGAGAAGTCCACTATATAGGTTACAGTAGTGCACAACAACTCTTAGATGTTTCATTCTTTAGAGGAATACCATTCGATGATCAATGTGTATATTTACTCAATCTATATGCATCATAGACTAAAATGGGTGGAGAAAAAAAATTATTAATTGGATTAGGCTTCCTATTTCATTGATTTTTATACCCACTCACCATTGAGCCATTTGTTCTCCATTTTTCAAATTCTAGACGTCGCCTACCCTTTGCTCTTGTCGACATTGGTGTCTACACTCATTGGTTTAACTAATCATGGGTACAGGGCCGAATTGCCCTAGAACCTATGGGTCTCGATTTCAATGGTTCACAGTTTCGGTTCTTGAAAGCTTGAACAATGACTTTTTTTTTAATTCTTTTTTTTCCACAACTCAAAAATTTGAAAATAAAAAATACTAAAAGCATAAAAAATCTATAGTTTTTAACCAATTATATAAATAAATTATAAATGATTTGCATTTATTTACACAAAACTATACCCAAGTAGATTTACTATATTAATAATGTAAGACAAAAGTTTAGAAAATGAAATCAAAAGAAAAAGAATTTGGTTTTAATCTCACATTACTAAGGAATGAAAACTTTCTCAACCATCCCCATTCATAAGACCCCTATTTAGGGTTCTTAAATATTATCTCAACATCTTAAGGATATCTCCTTCTTAATGGTCTCCTTACTTTATTCTTAGGTCCTTTCAAGAGATTTTGTTAACATTTTCCAAAGTTATCTCTAAGTTTACTTGTTCATTTATTTAAAACTTATAATCATTGTCAAGCCTAAATTTTTTCTTTCTTTTCTAATCTGATTTACACTAAACGTTATGGTCATTTAATGCAAACCCTTGACTAAGATTAGAAAAAGAAAAATCATCTTAAAAAAAAAAGAGGGGGTCACTACCCGATTATAGTTGGAAAAATATAAAGTTAGAATTAATAGAGCAATATTAATTCTAACTTAGCTACTGATAATTTCTTTTTTTTTTATTTAGAAAAAAAACTAGAGATTCTATAATCGAGAGCCATCTTTTTTAACACACTATGGTTACAACTTTAAACCTTTCAAGATTAAATTTTATTTTATTAATTTTTTTATATTTAACTAGAGAAAGTAATATATATATAGAATAAAAATAAAAAAAATATTGTTTGAGGTCACCCTGTAGGTACCTATGTACCTGCTATTTAGGATCAGACCGGTCATAGATCATAATTTTTTTATTATTTTATTTTATTTTAGAGACCAAAATTTATTTATATTATAAAATAAATTATATTAAAATATTTTTTAAGAATCTATATATATATATATTTAAACAAAATAGCTATAAAAGAATATTATTATTTATATATATATTTTTAGAAAATTCTAAATTGTAAAAAAAGATTAGGGAATTTTTTTGTATGTAAAGAATTTTTTTTTAAGGAATTTTTTTTTTCTTATAATAAAATTAAAGAAATTTTTTTTATGTTTTTTATAATAATAATAAATAAAAATTTTAGGGGAAAAAATATTTATATATATTTTTATAATAATGGTAATAATAATAAAAGAAAAAAAAATGAATGATGAACCTGTGTAGCTGTTGATAGTGTCAGGGATGGCAGTTTTGATATCAACTGCAACGACAAGCTTTGGTGAAGCTTCCAATAATTGGGAACAATGGAACGAATGTCGTCGAGAGAAGAAGAAAAGAAAACAAGGATGTAGAGAGAGAACTTAGAGAGTGAAAATAGAAAAATTTTGCTTTTTGAAGTGAGAAACACTCTTCTTCATGCCTCAATGCCTTCCTTAGGGTCCCTTTTATACTTCTTAAGCTCGAACTAAGCATGGAAGGTCAATTCCCACAATGAATTTTTTATTTTCAAATTAATGGATTTTAACTGATTAAGACTCCTTGTGCTTAAAATAGTATTTAGATGCTTTTAATTTGCATTAATCGGGTTCAATCCAGCAAATTTGCTTTGTGGGAAATATGATTTTTTTCCATCTTTGGACCCAATGTTGACCGCATAAATGGATGAATCAAGATGTGTTAAAGGGCTCTATCTAAAGTAGGCCATGTGATCTACACGATTTCAACATTATTTCAGTGAAATCATGTGGATATCGTGGCAAAAAAATGATTGAAAACTAGGCATCTTGAAGAGGAAAATCACATAAAACTAGGATGAAGAAGCAAGAAGATGATCTACAATACATTTTGATTGCCTAATGGGAGGTTGCCACGTGTCTAGGTGAGGGAGAAAATTTTTTTTGAATGTTTTTGCGTCTATAATGGATTGAACTCCAAACGCGGGGCTTTCTCATACGTGAGCTTTCGAACAGGCTATGGGCCTATACTTTAGTCTTGTTATGCAATCAAATTGTATTTTTTTTCATTTTTCTTCTCCCTTTTTTTTTTTAAGAAATGAAAGTAAATAAATAAATAGATAATAATAAATAAAAAATAATATATATATATATATATATATATAAAGGGAGCAAAAATTTTGTGTCTACAGCTACCCCTCTTTGTAGTGAAGTTTGAAGAAAACTTCACTATAAAGATCGAAGAGATACACAATTTTTGCTAACAAGAGATATTTAGGATGGTGCCTTATAGGCTAACTATCCAGTGTTGGCAAAAGGTCACTACAGAGTAGCAACTCGTAGTAATGATTTTTTTTTATTTCAAATAGTGCACTAATGGGTTGACCAATTTTAATGGGAGAGCATCCATTACATACTAGCAAAGAAAAGATGAATTTTAGAATAGTGCCCTTGTAAGCTAACTAATTTTCATGAGAAAGCGTCTATTACAGATTGGCAATCCTAATGAATGATGAATTTTTATAATAGTGCCCCTATCAGCTAATGAACTTTCATGGGAAAACGTCTATTACAGATTGGCAATTTAAAGAAATGATGAATTTTTGGAATAGTGCCCTTGTGGGCTGACTAATATTTATAGGAAAGTGTCTATTATAGACCGCCAATCCTAAAAAATGATGAATTTTAGAAAAGTGCCCTTGTGGGCTGACTAACTTGCATAGGAAAGCATCTATTATAGATTGGCAATTCTAAAAAATGGTGAATTTTAGAAAAGTGTCCTTGTAAGCTAACTATTTTGCTACTCATGTATAATGAAAGATCTTACCTGGTGTCATAAATAGCGCCCAAACAATGAACCCTTTTGTCAAAGTTTATAATCACTCGTTCATTAGCTCTTTCCTTGTCGAATGAATCATGCTTGTACGAGATTCATTTTCATTCTAAAGTTCTAACCATTCTAATTCATTTTGTTCAAATTCTATCTCCACTTCTATTGTTTGAGACTTTAACCTGAAATAGCAAAAAGAAAAAAAAAACTTCTTTTTGAACAAAAAAATGAAACCATGATGTAGTACTTGAAGAGTTTTCAACATTTATCATTATTTTATTCCTGATGAGCCTAAAACTATGATTGAATCAAATGATTCCAATTTCGAGGTGAAAATCAATAGTAATTCGATTCCAATATTTAAATAAAATAAACCCTAAACCCTTACCAGATATGATGCATTAGCAAGAGAGTAGCCTAGTATAGATTTGTTGATATGACGCACAACAATCCAATACCGTCACTTGCCATAATCTCATGGATTGATAAGAGTAAAATGAAGAATAAACTTCACAAAGTGTTTTCTCAAATGTTCCAAAGTCCCTAAATTCTTATAAAACAACAAATATATAGCAAAAGAAAAAACAACATTCGAAAAGCCACAAATTAACCTGTTTAAAGACATAGGCTGCCAACTTTGGAAAGGCTACACCGCTGGCTTTGGAAAAGAAGGCTGTCGGCTTAGAGAGAAGAAGGTCACTGGCCTATATAGCCGACCTATCTCCACACCACCGCCCTTGAATGGCTGGTCTAGGATGAAAGCCATCAGTTCTTGCCCTTTGTGTCTCGCGTTGAATAACTTTGTAAGAACCGTGATTTGATTCTCATCAATTCCTCACAACTTCTCTCATGTTTACGTGTCTATGGTAAAAATAGGAGTACAAGAAGAAGAAGCTTATCAATGATGGGATGGATGATTAGTCAAATGTAAATAACTATCGGGGATATCAACTTTACACATAGATGATGAAAATTAGACCATCAAGAGTTTAATAATTGCCAGCATTTTCATTAAACTTCAGTAAGATTCCATTGATTCATCAAGGATAGTACATTTTAACTCAATCAAAATTTATAGGGTCCTTCAAATTTAAACCATCCATTTGTAACAAAATCAATGCTCCTCTCGATAACACTTTCTTTACAAAATATGGCCCCTCATAATTAAGCGTAAACTTCCCTCTAGGATCTTGCACATTTAGAAGAATCTTTTTTAGAACTAAGTCTCCCTCTTGAAAATTTCAAGGTTGCACTCTTTTATTAAAAGCCCTAACGATTCATTATTAGTAGCATTGACCATGGCATAATGTTACTAACCTCTTTTCATCAATTAGGCTCAATTGATTAACCCATTTTTTCACCTAATCAGCTTCATCTAATTGCGTTTTTGACAACACTTTGAGTGATGGAATCTCAAGTTCGATTGGTAATACTGCCTCAATGCCATATACCAAAGAATAAGGTGTAGCTCTCGTTGACATTCTAATGGAGGTTTGATATTCCAAGAGCACAAATGACTACATCTCATGCCAATCTTTATAAGTAATAGCCATCTTCTTAATAATCCGCTTGGTATTTTTACTGGCCAGTTCTATAGCTCCATTCATTTATGGTCGATATGGAGTAGAATTCTTGTAATTGATTCCAAAATGTTAGCACAATTCTGTCATGAGCTTGTTGTTTAGGTTTGTGCCATTATTTGTAATAATTAACTCAAGAGACCCATACTGAACAATAATGTCCTTGATGAATTTGAAAACTACTCCTTTGGTGACGTTGGTATATAAGGAAGCTTCAATCCATTTAGTGAAATAATTAATAGCCACCAGTATGAACTGATGACCATTGGATGCTTTTGGGTTAATCGATTTAATTATGTCTAGACCCAACATTAAGAATGGCCATGGTGAAGAAAGTATATGAAGTTCCAAAGGTGGAGCATTTATTCTATTGACCAAAATTTGACATAGATGACAATGTTTCACATGTTTGATGTAGTCAATTTCCATAGTCTACTAGTAATAACCCAGTCTCATGATTTTCCTAGCCAACATGTAACCATTCATATGAGGACGACATATTCCCTCATGTACCTCTATCATGAGAGTGTTTGCCTCTTTCTCATCTACATATCTCAATAATGTGCTATCAAACAATTGCTTATATATTGTGGACTTACTTAGTAGAAAATGACTTGCCAACCTTCTAAGCATTTTTCTATCTTTTTTATTAGCCTTTTCTAGATATTTTCCCTCATGAAGGAAGATCTTAGTATCATAATACCAAGGCTTATCATCATGTGTTTCTTCGATAGCTAAACAAAAAGTCAGTTTGTCTTTAATCTCAATCTTGAGAGGTTAGATTTCTATCTTTCCTGATATTTGGGTCAAAGATGCTAATGTAGCTAGGGCATTGGCAAATTGATTCTGCATCCTTGGTATATATATGAATGTGATTTTTTCAAACTTCTTCGTTAACCTTGACAAGTGTTTATGATAGGATCACCTTTAGTTATCAGTACTTCTTCATTTGGAAATTGTGTTTGCAGTCCTTGGGAAGTTCCTTTAAGTGGATGTCTAGCCAAATTAATCTGCTATAACCTAACCTTCGACTGAACTTTGGTTTATATAGGTGATGTCGAATTCAGACAACAACATTTTCTATTTAGAAATCCTACCAACTAAGGTTAGTTTGTTTACCAAATACTTCAAGGGATCATGTCTTGTTAATAACTTAATTGAATAATATAGTATGTATTGTTTGAGTCAATGCATGACCCAAACTAATGCACAACATGTTCTCTCTATTTCCGAATATTTTTGTTCCCCTTCAATGAACTTCTTACTCAAGTAATAAATGATTATTCTCTTCCTTCTTCTTCTTTTTGACCGAACATGCACCCTATAGATTCAAGCAGTATTGTTAGGTACAAGAATAATGGTTTCCTGAGTTTTGGGGCTACTAGTATTGGAGAATTCATGAGATATTGCTTGATTTCTATGAAAGTTCTTTCACATTCTTCATTCCACTTGGTGGCGGCATTTTTCTTGAGTGGTTTGAATAAAGGTTAACATTTTTTTGTGAGTTGGGAAATAAACCAAGCAATGTAATTTAGGCATCCAAGTAGTCCCTTGACTTCTTTAAGATGCGTGGAGTTAGCATTTCCAATATTGCTTTGACCCTATCTAGATCTACTTTGATGCCCTTTTGATTGACCATAAAACCTAATAGCTTTACAAAGGTAACTCTAAAAGTACATTTTTTCGGGTTAAGTTTCAATTGGTATTTTTTTTAATTGTTCAAACAACTTTTTTAGAGTATCTATGTGGTCCTCCCCTTTTTTGGATTTAGAGGTTAAATCATCAACATACACCTCAATTTCCTGGTGTATCACGTCTTGAAATAATGTAACCATTGCTCTTTGATATGTTGCCTCATCATTTTTTAGACTAAAGGGCATAGCCTTATAACAAAAGGTGCCTTAGGTTGTGATGAAAGTTATCTTGGTTTTATCTTCCTCTAACATCTTGATTTAGTTATACCCTAAAAAACCATCCATGAATGAAAAAATATTGTTTCTAACAGTATTATCTACCAAGACATCTATGTAGGGTAAAGGGAAATTGTCTTTTGGTGCTGCTTGATTTAGATCTCGGAAATCCACGCATACATGAACTTTCCCATTTTTCTTTATTATAGGGACTATGTTAGCTACCCATTTGGGATAATCTGATACTTCAATAAACCTAACCTCTAATAATTTCTTGACTTCTTTCTTAATCTTCAATAAAATATTAGGCTGAAATTATTTTAATTTTTGTTTCTTGGGTTTGATATTTTCTTGTGTGGGTAGCTTATAAACCACAATTGAGGGGTTAAGTCCTGGCATATCTTCATAAGACCATGCAAATACATCAAGGTATTCGAATAAGAGCTAGGTCAACCTTCTTTTCTATTCATTGTTAAGATTGCCCCTAATCTTAAGATTCTTAGGGTTATCTTCATTTCCTAAGTTGACTGTTTCAATCAACTCATCAAATGAAATCCTACCTCGTTCATATTGTTGCCAGTTTTCTTAAATCACTTTGTGGTCATTGATATCATCAAAACCAGTAGAGTTAGAGGTGATATAAACATTTTTACTCTCTATGTGTGTGAGATATCCCCGATTTTTATCATTAGATCTGGATAAGTGTAAAAAAGTAAAGAAAAAAAAATGAATGAGTATAAGAAGTAAATTTGAATGATTTTGTTTATGTGGGTTACATTTATTGAATGAAAAATACATGAAAACTCAATGAATACTAAACCATGGTTCACTCCTACTCTAAAGCAACTTTATTGATATTTAAAGGGAAAGAGAACCAATTTTGAAGTAATTGGGAATTATGGGATATGCTTGTTGATTCTCGCTGTTGCTTATTGGTGAGCTCATTAGACTTGTCTTCATTGGCTAGTATCAACATCTCAATACGGGTTAGATTAGTAAATGTTGTTTAGATTGGTGGAAAACTTGTAGGGGTATTGTATAGTCTGTCACCCCTTCTTTTCTACTTGAATCTCATTTGAAATTGTTCTTTCGGAGCAAGGACATATCCAAGACCAAATGTCCCTGTTTGACCCTCTTTGAATTGTGTCTTTCTACATTCCTGTTTTTTGGAACTAGTAATCATACACACCTCATCAGAGGTCTGGAGTCTAAGGCCATCTGAGTCTTCTTCTCTTATGTAGGGTATGGTCATTTCTTTGTAAATGGCATAATCTTGTTTTCCTAATACAGTGATGATCTGACCATTAAAAATGAATTTGACCTTTTAGTGGAGGCTAGAGGGAATGACCTATGCTACATGGATCTAAGGTTTCCCAAGAATCAAGTTGAAGGACTATGGGATGTCTAAGACTTGGAAAGGGATTCCTAATAACTACGGGTCGATCTCCACCATTAAGTCAATTTCCCTAACAATTTTCCTCCCGAATCCATCAAAAGCCCTCACTGTGATAGAACTTGGTTTGATGTTAGCTGCATCAACACCTAATAGTTTAAGAGTAGCTAGAGGGCATACATTGAGGGAGGGTCCATTATCAATGAAGATTCTAGAAACAATTATGTTATTGCATTTTACCACTATGAAAAGTGGTTTGGTGTGTTGATTACCTTCTTCCCTCAATTCCTCTATTGAAAAGGATATCTGATCAATGGCAAAAATGGAATTGACAATATGTCCCAATTTTTCAATAGACATTCCTTGTGGTACCTTAACCTCCTTCAAATTCCTAAACAAGGCTTCTTTGTGAGGCTAGGAAGAGAGTAGAAGACTCATAAAGGATATTTGAGTTAGGGTCTTTGATGATTAGTCAATGATTTTGTATTCACTAGACTTAATCATCTTTGAAAAGGCTATCATCTTTTCTTCTTCTACTTTCAACTTTATGACTTCATTGCTTGATTCACTAGTTACAAGCTTTTTTGTGGTCTTTTCTTTAGGATTGTGGACCCTCCTTGACCTAGTGATTCCTCCAATGATAGAACTTGGAGATTTTTCTTGATTAATCACCTCATAATTAAATGGGGCAGCCTTATAAGTTTCAAGTGCTAAGGGAATATGAAAAGTATACATCTTGACTTTTAGGATTTTTTGCTCTTGCTCGGGCTCTTTGTAACATTTTAGGAATACTAGTTTAAAGTCAGGTCATATCATGTTATTTGCTTAATCATTCTACTTTTCATTTTAAGGGTTGTCTTGCTCTTCAAAATTAGAACCCGAACCACTTGGATTAGGCTCTTGATGAATCGGTAGTTGGATAGAGTAGTCAACAAAATAATCAAACTTCCTTAAATGTTACCCTAATAAATCAACCATTGGATCACCTGCATGCCATCTTCTTTTTAATTCTTTTTGAGTTGTTAATTTATCAGGCTTGGGAACTAACATTTCCCAAATGTATGCTGCTTGAATTTTGCCTTCCAATAATAACTATGAAATGATTGACTTGGCTTGTATTCTATTGCTTGGATTTACTGATAGTGGGAAGCCAGCTTGTTACAAGTTCTATGTTATTTGTTCTATTGGCAACTTATCTAAATCAATTTCTAGTTTAGGTGCTTCTAAGGTGATCTTGTTAATGGTAGAGCCATGATTGAGATGTGGGTTATTGTTGACATTAGGAGTAGGTGACCCAATAAAGCCTAATTTCACTACTCCTACATTAATTAGATCCTAGATCTTATTTTTAAGTCTTTAGCACCTATCTGTTGAATGTATTACCTACCTTATATGGTATTCACATTTGAGGTTGGGGTCATAGTTTTTTAGTTTGTATCTTTCATTGGGGATTTTAAAGTTGATTAGATTATGAAACTTGAGGCTAGAAAAAACTTAGCTC
The DNA here is from genome assembly GCA_037954665.1 of Laguncularia racemosa. Taxonomy (NCBI): domain Eukaryota; kingdom Viridiplantae; phylum Streptophyta; class Magnoliopsida; order Myrtales; family Combretaceae; genus Laguncularia; species Laguncularia racemosa. Next base: position 13,962,250 of record JBBMOL010000002.1, on the reverse strand, counting down.
AACAGGACTAGGATACGGGTGAATTGTTTAGGAGGATTATTAATTTGGGTTGGTTGTTTGTTTGTGATTAGATTGAAGTGTTTAGTGTTTGGAATGAATGGTGAGGGGTTGGCCAGTTATTCCTACTAGAATTAACCATGCCATTAGTGGTTCCTTTTCCTTTGATGTTATTCAAAGGTTTGGATGAGGTTGCTCTAGATGTTTCATTGATAGGTAATTTTCCAAAAGTGATAGCATTCTTAATTCTGCATCCTACTGCTACTACTTCTGCGAAGCTTGAAGTGGTCTACCTAATCAAGTGAGTGAAGTAGGGTTTCTCCAATGTATTGATGAAGATGGATGTCAATTCCTTCTCAAATATTAGAGTATTGACCCTTGCAGCCTGAGCTCGCCAATGTTGAGCAAATTCTTTGAAGGACTCGTTATGTTTCTTACGGATACTTCCTAAATCCTACACTAAGGGAGTAACCTCAGTGTTGAATTTGTACCGTTCATAGAATGCTCAAGCTAACCTTTCCCAAGTGTTGATTTCGTTGAGGTCTAATTGCGTATACTAGGTTAGGGTAAGTCTAATGAGACTATTCTAAAAAGTTTGTACCATTAGTTGATTATACTGCACATATTTGCCCATTTTGCAAACATATAATCTGGTATGCATCTTTGGACATTTGGTGCCGTTGTACTTCTCAAATTTTGGTACTTTAAACTTTTCAAGATAGGCAACAACATCAAAAACTATCAAGTCAAAGATGCCCATTGGCTTATATCTATCTAGTCCTTCTAGAGTTCTTATTTTATCAACAAATTGTTGGTAAAGTTTTCTCTCCATCTCTTTTTGCCTTTCCTCCATTTACCTTTACAGATTTTCAAGATGATATGAGATTCGAACTCTTGATTTGGTTCCACATCAAATGTGGGTTTGATCATAGAGTTGATTTCCTCATTTTTTGAGAGGTAGAATTTTAACATTTTTTCCTTTTTGCCCCCTGAATGGCCTTCTTGATTCGATTGAGCGGATCGCAAGAGAGAAAGACTTTCCACCAGAAACTTGACCTAATTGTTCAGATTCTACACTGTTTGTTCTAATGAAATCATTTTTTGATCAGCAGCATTGTCACTAGTGTTGCTGTTGCTTGACATCTTAGCTCCAAAACAAGTGTTATATGGACCTCTTATAGGTTTCTATTGTTTAGGCACTATCTTGAAACCTGTTGGATCAACACTGTGTAGCTTTTGTTAGTGCATTATTTATATGTGTGTATATATATATATATATTTTTTATGAAGATGAATGCATGTACGATTCAAGTAAATGCAAGTATGGCAAGTAATCATTAAAGTGGAAAATCATTGAAATTTTATTAAAGTTGCAAATCTCAAAGTTTTGATTACATTGTGAAAAAAAAACAAAACAAAACAAAATGACCTAATGTCTAATCTTTCCAATTTTTTTAGCTTCTAGTTGTTACAATGGCTTTCTTTTCTATCCCTTCACTTGAGTGGTTAGGGTTTCTAACTCTTTGATCTTCTGATGAGCTATCCTTAGTTGGGATTCTAGAGCTTTATTTTTTTAGTGGGACTCTTTAAATCTATTCTTCAAAGCATCGACCTTAACCTCCATACAATCAAAGTGAACCTCCATTCGAGCTTGTACCTATTTTATATAGGTTTTCATCTCTAGGCATAGATTATTTGGTGTAAGATGTGTGATATCGGGAGCTGGATAGATTCTCTTACCAGTCTTGTATAGTTGATTGATGATGAAGTCCTTAGTGGCCCGATGTTTTCCAACTTAGCCTTTGAATTTGTCTAAATCAATACTAGGGCTTTCAATTCAGGATTCCCACAAAGCCTTTATTCCCAATAACTTAGCTACCTTATCAGCAATTATCATGCTAGGGTTTTGATACTCAAATATAATTGATTGCGGTGATGGTTTATAGACTATATCCTGAATAGTGCTAAATTGATGCACCACTAAGTGTGGATGATAGCCTGTACACCAATTGAGCCCAATTAATGGAACCGCTTGAAAATCTTTGCACTTTAAGATGATTTTGTTGCAATTATTCCATCTGGTAGTCCATAGGATGTCATCCACAGTAAAACTTTCAAGTATCTCAACCCAAGAGTAGTTAGTGATGTCATCAGATAACTTCATCCTTTCTCCACAAAACTCAATGAGATCGATCTGATGGGCCAATGATCGTCTAATTATGTTTAGCCTAAAGCATTTGATGTGGCATACAAACCAGATTAGGATAAGGTTAATGTTGCTTCTGAAGATGGCATGCCTTTTTCTCTTCATAAAGTTCAAATTACGAGTTTGTTCTGCTAAGAGAGTAAGAATATAGGATTTCCCTTCTAGAATTGGGCCACTGGCTTAACTACCCCATAATGAATGTAAAAGACCTTAGTAGGAAGAAGGAGAGTTCCAAATGCTGATAGTATATAAGCATGAACTTTGTTTGGTTTGTAAATTTTAGGGTCTCCACATATGACGTCTTTTCAATCTTCAGCATCATATTAGGCTCAAAACCATGTTTGCAAGTCTATTAGAAAGATACAATGTCCATTACACTTTTCTAGTGCTTCATTAACTACTGATTTGTGGATTCTTAATAGCTTATTGAAAATGCTAGCTAACCTTGATTCTAGATTTGGTAAATATACTCTGTTTGCTAATGGAGAGGCTTGGAGGAGTTGAGTATATTCCTCTATTATTGGTGTGATTTCATGTGGGCCAAGGAAAAATGCTATAGATTCTGATTTCTAGAAATGTACCACAGCCCGAATTAGGGAAATGTTGCCCTCGATCTTCATGAGAGATAAAATTGGCCCAATCTTCTTGTTAATATAAGCCTGTTCTTCAGGATGGTGGAAGGTGAACTAGAAATCTAGTATGAGAATTGAGTCTAGCGGTTTCTCGATGCTAGCCATCTAGAAGATTATAAGAGAAAATTACAACTTAAAATCTTTTGTTACAAAATAAGAAATTACATCTCTAATTACAATATTACTTTTACATGGAAAGTATTTCAAAACTTGTATTTGCAACTTTGTTTCACATCACTTTAGCATTTATTTGCCAATTTATGACTTCATGTATGCACTAGGTAGGTTCTAAAAGTTCCCAAATTTTGTAACCTCTCACATTTTCAAAGAAACGGATCATGGGCTACATGGAAGTTTGAGTGGGGTAGCCTATTTTTCCCCGAGCGATAGTCATTCCACTACACTCGAAACTTAGATGATGGCTTCCCTCTTAAGGTCCTAAGAAAGTCTGGGTTTAACCGTATCTAACATACATTGGAAATAAATAATCTTAGTCCTACAAAAAAACAAAGTTAGTACAAAAGATAATAAAGAATAATAAAAATAATAAAACCTCAATGAATAATTCTAAAAAAAAAAATTTTTTAGAAGGTTTGAGTAGCTAGCACACTTAAGGTCCCTAGTAGAGTCGCAATCCTATCGAGCCTAAACTTTTTCTTTCTTTTCTAATTTGATTTACACTAAACCTTATACTCATTTAATGTAACCCTCGACTAAGATTAGAACAAAAAAAAATTCACTTTAAAAAAAAAGAGGGAGTTGCTACCTGATTATAATCAGGAAAAAATAAAGTTAGAATTAATAGAGCAGTATTAATTCTAACTTTGCTACTGATAAAAAAAAATAGAAAAACTAGGGATTCTACATTCGAGGGCTACTTTTTTTTTTTTTATAAAAAAAAAACTATAGTTACCACTTTAAACTTTCTAAGATTAAATTTTATTTTGTTAATTTTTTAATGTTTAACTAGAGAAAGTATTATATGTATATATATAGAATAAAACATTTTAAAAAATTATTGTTTGAGGTCACTCCATAGGTGCCTACGTATCTACTATTCAGGATCAGACCGGTTGTAATTCATAAAAAAAACATTATTATTATTTTATTTTATTTCTTTTTAGAGACCAAAATCTATTTATATATAAAAAATAAATTATATTAAAATATTTTTTAAAGAAATTATGTATAAATATATATTTTTAAAAATAGCTCTAAAAAATATTATTATTTAAATATATAGTTTTTAGAAAATTCTAAAGTATAAAAAAAAAATTCCTAATTTTTTTAGGGAAAATGTTTTTTTCTTATGATAAAAAAGGATTTTTTTTTTATGTTTCTTATAATAATAATAAAAAATAAAAAATTGGGGGGAAATATATATATATATTTATAATAATGATAATAATAATAAAAGAAAAAAGAGAAAGAAAAAAAAAGAATGCCAAACCTATGTAGCTGCTACTTGGCATCGGGGATGGCGATTTTGGCATCAACTGCAATGGTAACCTCCACTGAAGCTTCCAACAATTGAGAACGGTGGAAGGGACATTGTCGAGAGAAGAAGAAGAAAAAAATGAGGATGTAGAGAGAGAAAGTAGAAAAATTTTGCTTTTTGAGGTGAAAATCGCTCTTCTTTGTGCCTTAATGGCTTCCTCGAGATCCGTTTTATACTTCCCAAGCTCGAATTAAGCATGGAAGGTCAATTCCCATAATGAGTTTTTTATTTTCAAATTAATGGTTTTTGACTGATTAAGACTCAAATCCCATGGAATTTGCTTGGAATTTCAATATCATTGATTGGGTTTGATTTCTTGTGCTTAAAATAGTATTTAACAGCTTTTAATTTGCATTAATCGGGTTCAATCTAGCAAATTTGCTTCGTAGGAAAGATGATTTTTTTCATCTTTGGACCTAATTTTGATTGCATAAATGAATGGATCAAGATGTGTTAAAGGGCTCTATCTATAGTAGGCCGTGTAATCTACACAATTTCAACATTATTTCAGTGAAATCATGTGGATATCGTGGCAAAAAATGGTCAGAAACTAGGCATCTTGAAGAGGAAAATCGCATGAAACCAAGTGGAAGAAGGAAGAAGATGATCTACAGTACTTTCGATTGCCCAATGTGAGGCTACCATGTGTCCAAGTGAGGGAGAAAAAAAATTTCAACATTTTCATATCTGTTAAGGATTAAACTTCGGATGTGGGGCTTTCTCACCCATGAGCTTTCCAATAGGCTGTGGCTTGTACCTTAGTCTTGTTATGCAATCAAATTGCATTTGTTTCCATTTTTCATTCCTTTTTTTTAAGAAATGAAAGTAATTAAATAAATAGATAATAATAAATAAATAAAATAATAATAATAATAATAATAAGTAAATAATAAATATATATATATATATAAAGGGAGCAAAGATTGTGTGTCTATAATCATTTTCATAAAAAAAAATTAAAAAATATTATAACTTTTTAGGCCAATAAGTAAGACCTATTCTCATTCTTTCAAAACTTGCAAAAAGTAGGTTCTTGATCATAGTTTTGGTGCTTACGGACCAAGGATTAGGATTGTCTTATTGAAGTTTATAAATATTCAACCAAATATACTTTTTTAGTGTATTAATTTCTTGTGTTGTTAATAACAATACATTAAATGTCATGGATCAAAATTAATTACTTTGATTTTGTATAGAAATAGTTTAAGTTTTTAATATTATTTAATTATTCTAATTTTAATTTACTTTTTTTTTTTAATTTTTCCAAATTGCATGGACTTATTGGATCTAAATTGAATCTCCATGGAATTGTGGACCCACTAGGTCCATGCACAGTTCAAAAGCGATAATTGAAGGTCGGTTTCAGATCTGATTCAAAACCCAGCTTGTATCTGTATCTGGGTTCAACCATATTGACTGGTTGAGTCATGGTTATGGACAAGTCTGATGCTTTCCAACATTTTGCACGGGTCCAAGGTGGACGTTAAATAGATTATAAAGGAATGAAATGGAATCATGACTAAAATGATAAATCTATTACCATGTTTGGAAATGTGCAAGAAATTAAATGTGTACTAAGTAATAATTATCAAAAGTATCCTTAGTTATAAGAATTTTAATTAATTATCATTAAAGAGGATGCAATGGAATTGCAATTTCGCAATATTTCCTCTTTAAGAAGGAATCAATGATTCTAAGTAACTGCAATTTTGACTTTCCAAAGTTTATGAAGAGGACTAAGACAGAAAAATATAATCTTCTTATTGAAAGTATATATACATTCCAATATATGTATATCCTAAGATGGTTGGCATACCAATCCATAAAAAAGGAAAATAGATTTCCTTTTAACTAAGAATCTCAACAAAATAGGAAAATAAAAAATATACAATTTATGAAAATATCTAATCTAAATAAAGAAAAAATAACTAATTCTCTAAATAAATAAATAAATAAAGGTCGGAATCCTTTGTACACCCCCCTCAAGCTAGGTTGTACATATTTTACAAGCCTAGCTTAGAATTAAATTCATAAAAACTAACTCTTGGTAGTGCTTTGGTAAGAATATTAGCAATTTGAAGTTTTGTTGGAACATAACTAGCTAAACAATCCGGTTGTTGACCTTCTCTGATATAAAATGTCGATCAATTTCAATGTGTTTTGTTCTATCGTGGTGTACAGGATTTTTGGCTATACTAATGGTTGATTGACTATCACTAAACATCTTGATAGAGTCTTTTATCTCCACCTTAAGTTCCCTTAATAGTCTTTGAAGCCACATTCCCTCACATATTCCTAGTGCAAGAGCATGATACTCTGATTCTATACTATTTCGTGAAATAACAGTTTGCTTTTTACTTCTCCAAGTGACAAGGTTGCGCTAAACATATGAACAATAACTAGTGGTCGGCCTCTTATTAGTTAACTCTCCTAGCTAGCATCCATGTAGATCTCCACTTCATGATTTTCTAATTTCTTAAATAGCAGTCCATACCCTGAAGTCATCTTTAGGTATCTCAAAATTCTATTTACTGCTTCCAAATGATCCTCACACGGATTATTCATGTGTTGACTCACTACACTTAGTGAGTATGCAATTTTGGTCTTGTGTGTGATAGATAGATAAGTTTGCCAACAAGTCTTTGATATCTTCCCTTGTCAATTGGAATGCTTTCTTCACTTCTATTCAGTCTTTTATTGGATCCATGGGTATGTTAGCAAGTTTGCACCTAAGTAGGCTAATTTCATCTAATAGATCCAAGATATACTTTCTTTAGGATATGACAATTCCTTCCTTAGACCGAGATACCTCCATTCTTAAAAAATACCCGAGAGTCCTGAGATCCTTAATCTCAAATTTTGTTGCCAGCATCTTTTTGAGATTGATAATTTCCTCTGAATCATCACTTGTCAAGATGATATCATCTACATATACTATGAGAATAGCAATCTTGCCTCTTGTTTTAGTCTTGACAAATAGTATGTGATTAGCTTGACACTGATGGTATCCATTTGCACTCATAGTTTTAGAAAATCTAACAAACCATGCACGAGGGGACTGCTTCCAGCCACATAAGAACTTTTTTAACTTGCAAACTAACATGTTGTTTGAATTGTTTTTATATCCTGGTGGTATTGTCATGTAGACCTCTTCTTAAAGGTCCCCATTCAAGAAGGCATTTTTAACATGAAGTTGGTATAGAGGCCAATCTTGATTCATTGCAAGAGAGAGTAGAACCTGAATAATATTGAGTTTGGCAATTGGTGCAAAAGTCTCTTGGTAATCAATCCCATATAACTGTGTGAAACCCTTTGCTACAAGCTTGGCTTTGAATTTGTCGACACTTCCATCTGTTTTATATTTGATAGTGAATATCCACTTGCAACCTACAGGATTTTTGTTGTGAGGGAGTTTAGTAAGTGTCCATGTATCATTACTTTCTAGAACCCAAATTTCTTGCTCAGTTGCTTGTTTCCATGCTAAAATCTTTAACGCCTCTTAGATAGAATTAGGAACCTGCACATTATCAAGATTTGACATAAACGCCTTGTAAGAAGGTAGCAATTTCCCATATGCTACATATCTTTCGATTGGATGACCAGTGCTCCCTTGAACAACTTTCTTGTGTGAATTGGTTTATTAAAGTCATCAACCATCGGTATCAAAGAGTCATGAGATGAGAAATCCATACCATTATGATTGTTAGATGTAGGAGGACTTAGTTTTAATTCTTGTCAGTCTTGGGCCTGCATAGTGACCTCTATATGCTCAGTTGGTCTGTTAGTATTAGGTTGAGGTTGATTTGAGACTACTGGGATAACTTTGGTAGTAGTAATCGAAGTGACAACATTTGGTTCAAATGAAATTGGGGTAAAGTTTGGTTAAGTGTCTTGAATGAGATCCCAAATCTAATATTCCCTCAAATTCTCCCCCTAAATGTCGGATTTGGGAAAGTAAGATTGGTCTTCAAAGAAGGTGACATCCATGGAGTTATATACTTTTCGAGTAATTAGAGAGTAACACTTATATCCTTTTTTATTAGAAGAATAACCAAGGAAGATGCATTTGAGGGATTTGGGATCAAGTTTGGTACAGTGCTATTGGTGGATGTGAACAAAGGAAGAGCAACCAAAAATCTTCAATGGTAGGTCAGAAGAAAAAAAATGGATGTGTGGTTATGAGAATGGTTTCCCCCCAAAAGTGTTTAGGCACATGATTAAAGAACATAGTAGCATAGCCATCTAAAGTAATGTCTGTTTTTTCTTTTGGTGACACCATTTTGTTGAGGTGTGTCAACACATGTGCTTATATGAATGATCCCATGTTTAAAAAGATAAGAACCAAGGACATAATTAAAATACTCCTTGGCATTATCTGTTTTAAAAACTTGAATGTTGCTTTGGAATTGAGTTGAGACTATAGAATGAAAGGATTGAAATATGGTCGTTGTTTCATATTTTTCCTTCATAAGAAATGTCTAAGTAGTTCTTATATGATCATCTATGAATGTTACAAACCACCGAGCCCCATTTATATTTTTTACTTGTGAGGGTCCCTAAATGTCACTATGTATCACAAAAAAGGATGTGAAAGATTGTATTTCAGATCGGAATATACATGTCTAGTATGTTTTGCAAGTTGGTGAATTTCACAATGAAAAGAATTGGAATTTTTATTGAAAAAAAAATGAGGAAACAACTTTTCCATGTATCCAAAGTTTAGATGACCAAGGTGATAATGCCATAACATGACTTGACTCTCGATTGAACTGGACTTTGTAATAGATACAGAATTACAACTAAACTTGATTAACTTCAAACTAAACTCAAAAACACAACTTAATGGATGAACTTTTCTACTGAGGAGATCATTATCTTTGAGTAAATATAGGCCACCATGCATCTCAGCATTGCCAATCACCTTCCTCGAATCCATTACCTAAAGATCATAAAGATTTGAATAGAACTTAATTACACATTTCAAGTCATGAGTAATTTTACGAATTGAGAGTAGATTGCAATTCCATTTAGAAACATAAAGGATAGAGAAAAGGTGAAGATCCTTTGTCAATTGGACTGATCCGATCCCTGCCACTGGTGAGAATGAAGCATTAGCTATTCGTATAATAGAGTGACTAGTGCATAGGCGGTAGTTTTTGATGATGTTGATGTCTCTAGTCATGTGATCCAAGGCTCCCGAGTAAATTATCCAAGGTTTTAGAGTGCTATTTTGGGTAATATAAGTTTAGGATATAATACCTTGGTGTGTTAAAAGGCTGGTATATTGCTTAACAGAAGATTGAGATGCTTGACCAGAACCGGAGATGTGACCAAGCATTTTCTAAAGTGCTTTAATTTGCTCCTTGGTGAATGGAATGACTTCTGCATTATCATCAATTGTAACAATAGCATTTGCACGAATCTCCTTGTCATATTGACCATTAGACGGCTTCTAATCTACAGATTTTCCATGCAATTTCCAACATGTTTCCTTCATATGACCAAGCTTCTTACAATGGTCGCGCTATGGTCATCCTTTCCTGGGCTTATTATTTTGAGAGGAATTATGAGTGTACAATGCTGATCCTTCAACAGCAGGCGTGTTAGCTGTCATCATCAATTTCCTTTTGCTCTCTTCTCTCCGTACTTCTACAAAGGCTTCTTGAAGGGTAGGAAGGGGTTTAAATCCCATGATTCTCCCCCTAACCTCGTCTAGGTCTTTATTGAGACCAAGAAGAAATATGATTGTCCTTTTTTGCTCAACAATTTCCTATATAATGCAAAGTCTTCAATACAATTCCAAGAATGAGTCTCGTATATATCCAATTGCAGCCAATAGTGAGTGAGAGTGTTAAAGTATTGAGTAACACTCAAGTCTCCTTGATGTAGATCACATAATCTGGTCTCGCTCTCAAACAATTTCAAGGAATTTTCGATGCTAGAATATGTTTCACGTGGTGCCTCCCATATCTCCTTAGCTGTCTTAAAGAGTAGAAAGTTTTCTCCATCCTCTATGGTCATTGAATTGATTAACTATGACATGACCGGGTGATCATCAATTTTCCATGCTTAATATTTAGGATATGTAGCTTTGGAACCGAGATTTCGTCGGTGAGATGTCCATCCTTTCCTTTACCGCAAATATACATGATGATTGATTGTGACCATTGAGGAAAATTATGGCCATAGAGTTTATGATTTGTGATAAGATGAGAGGAAGTATTAGGAACAATGGTGGTTTCTGAGGAGGAAGATTGTGAAGCCATGTTGTATTTGATCATAATTAGAGAGACAACAAGTAAAATATTTAAGGATGATAAAGGTTTAGAGACTAGGCTTTAATACCATGAAGAAAACTAAGAGAGAAAAATATAATATTTTTATTGAAAGCGTACATACATTTTAATATATATATATCCTAAGATGGTTGGCATACCAGTCTACATAAAAGAAAAACATATTTCCTTTTAATTAGGAATCTCAACATAATAGAAAAATATATAATATATAATATTTGAAAAATATGTAATCTAAATAAAGAAATAATAACTAATTCTCTAAATAAATAAAGGTCGGAATCCTTTCTACAGTTTATCTAAACTAACAAACAAAGGAGAACTCCAAATTGCCATTTTATTTCAAGTTCAATCCTATATACCAAACACACCATAATAGCTCATTATCTAAGTTAAACTAAAGTTTGTAGAATAATTGTTCCATGGGTTAATCTACTACATTATGTAAATAATTTAAGAAAAAAAAAATTGATTAATACATGTAGAATTTTTACTAGAAATACCAAGTGGTTTAGTAATAAGGTTGATACTTAATAATATTAAAACCAATGGAGGTAGATTTGTATATTTAAGGTAAATTTGAAAATCAAGTTTTAAATACTCCATTAACTTGCTTAGTGCTTATAATAGAAGTTATATTAAAAACTATAATAGGGATTACAAAAATATCTCTCTATTTATAAGCTAAATGTATAAAAAAGTCCAATGAAAACATAGTAGCTCAAGAATCCAACCATTGATTCAGACTTTAATTTCACCTTTAGTAAGCAAGAATGGTATGAATTTGAATAGATAATAATGGAATGAAATGGAATCATGACTAGAATGATAAATTTATAACCATGTTTGGAAATGCCTGTGAAATGAAATGCATATAAAGTAATATTTGTTGAAAGTAACCTTGGTTATAAGTAATAGTAATTAATTATCATTAAAGAGGTTGTAATGAAATTGCAATTCCACTATATTTCCTCTTTAAGATAGAATCAATGATTCTTAGGACAAAAGTATATCCAAACATAACGCATAAAGAGAACTCCAAATTGCAATTTTATTTTAGGTTCATTCCTATATACTAAACACACCATAACTACTCATTGTCTAAGTTAAACTAAAGTTTGTGGAATAATTGTTCCATGGGTTAATCTACCATATTATATAATTAATTTTAAAAAAATTGATTAATAGATGTTTGTTTCTTACTAGAAATACCAAGTGGTTTTAGTAATAAGGTTGACACTTAATAATATTAAGATCAATAGTGGTATAGTTGTATATTTAAGGTGCTAAAGTAAAAGGAAGAGGTAATTGAAAATCATGTTTCGAATACTTCATTCATTTACTTAATGCTTATAATAGAAATTGCATTGAAAACTATAATAAGGATTACAAAAATATCTCTCCATTTATAAGTTAAAATTGTAAAAAAAAAAGTGCAATGGAAACATAATAACACTAGAACCCAACCATTGATTCAGACTTTAATGACAAGTTTAGTATGCATGAATGGTATTAAATTGAATAAATTATAATGGAATGAAATGGAATCAAGACTAAAATGATAAATCTATAACCGTGTTTGGAAATGCACATGAAATGAAATGCGTATGAGGTAATATTTATCAAAAGTACCCTTAGTTATAAGTAATTTTAACTAATTATCATTAAAGATGTCACCATGGAATTGCTATTTCACTATATTTCCTCTTTAAGATGGAATTGATGATTCTAAGGAATCGCAATTTCGACATTCAAAAGTATATCTAAATGTAACAAACAAAGGAGAACTCCGAATAGCAATTTTATTTCGGGTTCAATCCTATATACCAAACACACCATAACTACTCATTGTCTAAGTTAAACTAAAGTTTGTAGAATAATTGTTCCATACGATAATCTACTACCTTATGTAACTAATGTAAAAAAAAAAGAACAGAAAATTGATCAGTACATGTGTATTATTTACTAGACTAAGTGGTTTTAGTAATAAGGTTGATACTTAATAATATTATGATCAATAGTGGTAGATTTGTATATTTAAGGTGCTAAAGGAAAAGGAAGAGGTATTTGAAAATGATATCTCAAATACTTCATTCAATTACATAGTGCTTATAATATTAATTATATTGAAAACTATAATAATGGCTATAGAAATATCTCTCTATTTATAAGCTAAATGTAGAAAAAAGTGCAATCAAAACATAATTGCCTAAGAATCTAACAATTGATTTAGACTTTAATGTCATGTTTAGTATGTAAGAATGGTATTAAATTGAAATTATTATAATGGAATCATGACTAAAATGATAAATCTATACTTGTGTTTGGAAATGCACATGAAATGAAAGGCGTATGAGGTAATATTTATCAAGAGTACCCTTAGTTATAAGTAATTTTAACTAATTATCATTTAAAAGGTCACAATGGAATTGCAGTTTTGCTATATTTCCTCTTTAAGATGGTATCGATGACTAAGGAATTGCAATTTTGGCTTTTAAAAGTATATCCAATCGTAAGAAACAAAGTAGAACTACAAATTGCAATTTTATTTCAAGTTCAATCCTATATACCAAACACAACGTAACTGCTCCTTGTCTAAGTTAAACTAATGTTTGTAGAATAACTGTTCCATGGGATAATCTACTACCTTATGTAACTAATTTCAAAAAAAAAAAAATTGATTAATACATGTTTATTTTTTACTAGAAATACCAAGTGCTTTTAGTAATAAGGTTGACATTATAATATTAAGATCAATAGTGGTAGATTTGTACATCTAAGGCACTAAGGGAAAAGGAAGAGGTATTTGAAAATCATGTTCTGAATACTTCATTCATTTGCTTAGTGCTTATAATAGAAATTATCTTGAAAACTATAATAAGGATTCCATAAATCTCTCTCTATTTATAAGCTAAAAGTATAAAAAAAAAAAGTGCAATGAAAACATAATAACACAAGAATCCAACCATCGATTTAGACTTTAATGTCACATTTAGAATGCAAGAATTGTATGAAATTGAATAAATTATAATGGAATGAAATAGAATCATTACTGAAATGATGATATCTATAACCGTGTTTGGAAATACACATGAAATGAATTGTGTATAAAGTAATATTTAGCAAAAGTACCCTTTGTTATAAGTAATTTTAATTAATTAGCATTAAAACCATCACAATGGAATTGCAATTCCAATATATTTCCTCTTTAAGATGGAATCATTGATTCTAAGGAATCGTAATTTTGACTTTTAAAAGTATATCTAAATGTAAGAAATGAAGTCGAACTCCAAATATTTCAAGTTCAATATTATATACTAAACACATTGTAACTTCTGATTGTCTAAGTTAAACTAAAGTTTGTAGAGTAATTGTTCCAAGGGCTAATCTACTACATTATGTAACTATTTGTTTTTTTAAATTGATTAACACATGTTTATTTTTTTTACTAGAAATACAAAGCGGTTTCAGTAATGAGTTTGCTACTTAATAATATCTGCTAAAATGGATGTGCGTACGAAGCTTAAAGTGTGTCACCCTCCCCTACGCCTTTGTCTCTTTTTTTTAAAGAATGTTGGAAATTAGATTATAGAAGAAAATAAAAAGTTAGGAGTGTTTCTCCTATAAAATTGGAGCCAAAGTTGGTAAGAATTATATTTAAAGAGAGAATGATGAGAACTAGTGAGACCATTGGCAATGGAGGATGAGAGAGAGAGAGAAAAAGAGAGAGAGATCAAAGAGGCACCGAAGGGCTACTTACTTTAGATACACATAGGTGATTTGATCATTACATATTGTAATCAATACACCATCAATAATAGATAAGAAAATCACAACTTTTGACCAATCCTACTCATATGGATCTACTTTACAAGGCATCCAATCACATAGGTTATATTAACTCTCATTTCCTCACATATTTTCTTCCTAAAGGTTTTGTTAAAATTGCTTTACTACGTCACACCTAAATGCGCAATATTTGCCTTAATTTTTTTTTCTCAATAGAAAAAAAATTTATTGATACTAATACATCATATTGATTTATGGGTGATGTGCAAATACCAATAAATTTCTAATATATTGAAGCGATAATAGATATTTTTTAAGAAACCATTATACATGTTTGAATGTGTTACCATTTTATTGGTACTTACATGCCACTTATTTATGTATATGACATGTTAATATTATTGAAGCCTTTTTTTTTTTTGTAATAACTATTATAATCTAATGGTCATAATGCATAAACACAAAAGTTGAACGGTAATATAAGTTTTATCCTTAATGGAATTTCTATAAGGAGTTTCTTAGCCACTCAACTATAGTATCCATTGGCTTTAGAACTAGAAGCTCTAAGGCAAATAGTAGGTTTAGCTAATATGTATGGTATTGTAGATTTCAAGGGTATTGCAACACCTCCAAAAGGAGCACTTAACCAAGTGAATTTTTATCTCATTTGAATATGTGATTTTGTTAGTTTTACCTAATCTTCTAATATAATGAGAAGTCCACTATATAGGTTACAATAGTGCACAAAAATTCTTAGATGTTTCATTCTTTAGAGAAATACCATTCGATGATCAATGTGTATATTTACTCAATCTATATGCATCATAGACTAAATTGGGTGGAGGAAAAAAAGATTATTAATTGCATTAGGCTTCCTATTTCACTGATTTTTATACCCACTCACCGCTGAGCCATTTGTTCTCCATTTTTCAAATTCTAGACGCCACCTGGCCTTTGCTCTCGTCGACATTGGTGTCTGCACTCATTGGTTTAACTAATCATGGGCACGGGGCCGAATTGCCCTAGAACCTATGGCTCCCGATTTCGAAAATGCTGAACTGGCCTCAAACCGTGACCTCCAATTTCAAGCCGAGTCTTAAGAATCAATGGTTCACAGTTCCGGTTCTTGAAAGCTTGAATTATGACCCTTTTTTTAATTCTTTTTTTTTTTCACATAACTCAAAATTTTGAAAATAAAAAATACTAAAAGCAAAAAAAACTCTATAGTTTTTAACCAATTATATAAATAAATTATAAATGATTTGCATTTATTTATACAAAACTATACCCTAGTAGATTTACTATATTAATAATATAAGAGCAAAAGTTTAGAAAATAAAATCAAAAGAAAAATAATTTGGTTTTAATCCCACATTACTAAGGAGTGAAAACTTTCTCCACCATCCCCATTCATAAGAACCGCCATTTAGGGTTTTTAAGTATTATCTCAACATCTTAACGATATCTCCTTCTTAATGGTCTCCTTACTTTATTCCTAGGTCCTTGAAGAATTTTTTTTAACATTTTCCAAAGTTATCTCTAAGTTTATTTGTTCATTTATTTAAAACTTATAACCATTTTTATAAAAAAAATTAAAAAAAATATTACAACAAATTCTTAGGTTAATAAGTAGGACATATTCTCATTCTTTTAGAACTTGTAAAAAGTAGGTTCTTAATCATAGATTTGGAGCTCAAGGACCAAGGATAAGGATTGTCTTACTGAAATTTATAAATATTCAACTAAATATACTTTTTTAGTATATTAATTTCTTGTGTTGTTAATAACAATACATTAAATATCATGAATCAAAATTAATTATTTGATTTTGTATAGAAATAGTTTAAGTCTTTAATATTATTTTAATTATTCTAATTTTAAATTACTTATTTTTTTTCGAAACTGTATGAACTTGCTAGGTCCAAATGGAATCTCCATGGAATTGTGGACCCACTAAGTCCATGCACAGTTCAAAAACCAGTCATAGAAGGTTGGTTTCAGATCCGATTCAAAAACCAGCCCGTATCTATATCAGGGTTCAACTGTATTGACTAGTCGAGTCATGGTTATGGACAAGTCCGATGCTTTCCAACATTTTGCGGGGGTCCAAGTAGACGTTGATGTTAGGGTCGGTCGTATACATGTAAGTTAAAAAAAGAAAGAAAACAAAGATGCAAGATTTTATCTTGGTTTACCTATTATTTAAAGTTATGTCCAGTAGAGGATTTCACTAAAATTAGCATCTCATTATCTTATTTTTCGTTATTCAATTACAAGTGAAAAAGAGAATATATATAACAGTTATTCATGGACAAAAGTTGAAATTTTTAATAAATAAATATGTATTTAATTATTAAAAGCTTCCTAGCATCCAGAGAGCACTGCCTCCTTAAGACCCCTATCGGATTTACATACTTTCCTGTCATAAGAAAGTATGACCCACATCCTAACAATTGAGACATGAAAAGGTCCACCATCTTCCTGACTCTCACGTGCATTAGAACATGACCCCACCGAAATTGCCCACAAGCACGAGGCACATAAACGATCATGATACACAGGTGAAAAGGTATCTATATTATGGTCATGATTCTTCGACTAAGCTCCTATAGAACACAACATTATACAGATGTCAAATGACTAGTCAATGTGACCTCATTTCAATTATTTCTACTTCGTGCCTGTCATATCTGTCCTGTGACACGTGCATCACAAGGCAAGGCCAATAAGAATAAGGAAAAGCTACTAGAATGAGTTGATCGGCTAGGACCGATTATACAGGCACGTTTTATGGATGATGATTTTTTTAATACTAGCATTTTTTGTTATCTTCATAATAATAAAATAAAATAACAATTTCCTTTTTATAGATTTATAACTATGATTAGTTGAAGAAATTACTATTTTATAAAAATATTACTATAAATATGAAACCATGAATCAAATAATTGAGGCCAAATCATAATTCGCCAAAACTAAAGAATAATAATACAAACTCTAAAACAAAAAAAGAAAAAAACAATCTGCACTTTATATATTATTGATGAGCTATTTTGAGCATAGGCTCTTATCATCTGATCGGCCTATCATGCACTAAGAAGTTTTCCGGATTTGGACCTTTTGGCCGAAGTTGAGCTCAACTAGATCCATACTGGTCGGCCTAACCCATAATTTGAATAAGCTACAATTAGGAAAAGTTTGGATAGATAAAGCAACTTAACGACTTCATAATTTTCCTAATTCTTCTTTATAAATCTCAAAGTCAAGGAGGAGATTTTAAATATCAACTGTGTTCCATATCCATCTATCCACTCTCTCCATTAATACATGGTCAAGATTTTAGGTAAAAGATATGCATTTTGCTAACCCAAACACCATTTGTTAATTTGATTTTTCTTTTATATACTGACTTAAGCATTAGAATAATTACGCCAGAATCAACTTTGGTACCCACCCCTACGTGAATTTAGTAATTAACAAAAGATACCATCCAATTTTTGGATTCATGATGTAAATATTTTATAGTTAATTCTAATGTAATGGCATGTTGAATTTGGTGAAATTTTCCTATGTATGTGAATTTTCAAAAGGGTTAGGGGCAAAATAGTACTTTTATGCAAATATTGTTTTTGTCTCGACTTGGAACTTATTGTAATCTTAGGATTCCGAATTTTTGTGAATTTTGTATATTTGAATAAATTCTAGAGATTTGCAAGTTTAGGAGTAATTTTGTCGTTTGGCAATTACTTTGAAATTTTAATACATGAAATCATGCTTCCATACAGAGGAAAAAACATATAAAAAATGTCTCTATTTTTAAATTTGAATAATTTAGTATTTAAATTGTTCAAATCTAAATATACAATGCTTCATTTACCTTTATTTCCATATAATTTATAATTTTTAGACAACTATGACATAATTTACGCAGCATTGAACACTACATAAGCATTTTGGATGAAGTTTACCTATGATTGGCATAAGTAAAAAATATTAACTATTTAAGAATAAAATAATATTATCTTTTAAATTAATGTTATTTATTAAAATAATATTATTCTAAGATATTTGTTCATGGATAACATTAATGCTGAGTATAATGTGCCGACTCGAAGGACAAATGATTATGGACAGTGTTAGTTTAATAAATTGTAAGAATACCTGGCATATTGATATTAGTAAAATGATATATCAATTAATCATTTATACATATAAATACATCAGTATAGTAGTATCATGAAATTCATGTATCATGTTTTCAGGCAAAAATAGAATTACTAAGCTTGGCGTTACCATAAACTTTTGAACTTATAAGACTACCATGAGTCAACTTTTAAATTAACTTTTCAGAGATAAGATAATAGAACCCAAACATAGGATCTAGGAAGTATAGGCTCTCTTGGGAACTAGTCAACTTCTAAATTTCAAAGAGGGGAGTAGATGTACGGTTAAATTAAAAGATACGCTTTGGAGTGTACTTAGTAAAAACTAAAAAGTCTAAGCAGCGTGAAGCCGTCTAATTAAAATCGCTTCTCCAATGTTAGAACTCAGAATAGCGTAAGACTGCTTTAATTCATGTCCAAATTTCGGCTACAGCGGCCGCTCAACGGTGTAATGAGAAGCCTGATAGCGTAAACTTGCTCTGCTCTTTCGGCTACTACAGGGAAAATTATGCCCGAGCTTTCAATTGTCTGGCAACCAAAACCATGCATGGTCAGTATCCTAAAGGATTCCTTAGGTCTACTTCATAGAAAAATAATATCCTAATTGCTAAGCATTGTAGATATAAAATACGGTTTTCTAGGGCACTCTATTATGTATGAAATTGTTTTTAGCATTTGAGTCTTTGAATTTTTTTTTTCTTTTACAATGTAATTTTATAAAATTGTATGCCTCGCTTTTTACTTCTCTAATAAATAAAACCTTCTATAAGTATAAATAATAATAATGAAATGCTTTGTAAATTTACTAAGTAATTTATTTTGTGGCACTTCTTGAGGAGCTTCTATGTATATGATCATTTTAATGAGTGCAAATATACATTAAAAAATCCACTTTTTTATCACTAGTACTTCCGTAGTTATTTTATTTAATATATTGCTTGTTTCACTTTTCACATTTTTAATAAATAAAATTCCTTGTATCATATACAATAATTGTTAGAAAAAAGAATAATGTGCAAACTTTACCTAAACTTTACTTGAAAATTCAATTTACTACTTAGACTTTTAATTTGCTAAATTTTGTACCTAATTTAAACTTCTTATTTTACAGTTACTACCTGTATTAAATTATGTAATGGCCGGTTAATCTAATCATAACCTTCAACCATTCTTGGTGCGACACATGTTCCACTTGTTAAAAAAACTCTAGTATGGTAATATTGCCTCTTGCATGTTGTGGACTCAATGAGACACATGAAATGTGCCAAAAAAAAATTGAAAAAGAAAAAACCAAAACACTAAAAACATGCTCTCTTTCTTCGTTGTAATTAAATAAGAAAAAAAAACGTTTTTGATTTGTTTCTGTAGAAAAAAAAGATTCTTGCATAAAAAGAAAGCATTGTCATTGAAAATAAAGCAAAATATTGTGTTTATAATTTATTGTTAAAAGATAAAGCATAATGAAAATGTTTGTCCTCTCAAGAAAGCAAAAGTTCTTGCAAATCAAGCAAACGGTCATGTTCTTAATTCAAAGAAGGGCTACAAAGGAAAGCAAAATGTGGCAAGAGAATCGTCTAACCCTTCGAAAATATATCATCTCTTCTCATGCAAATAAGGAAAGGGTGGACGAACCAACATAGCATCATAATTGAAATCACTGTCGTAAATGTACTAATGATTCATGTGAAATTTTAAAATCATGTAGCATAAAAATTTTGGCAAAACGGAAGTATCAACTGGTTTTGCCAAGTTTGTTTACACACATTTTAAATCACTAGTTTTAGTTGATTTTTTTAGTTTTCCATTTGATTTTATAGAACTTTCCATTAATTTTGTGAGAGATGAAAGAAATTAGGATATTTTTTTAAATAAAGAGGGTTTAAAATTTTTTTTTTGAGAGGATAGAGAGAATCATGAAAAAGAAACATTCTTTTTTAATTTTTATGAAAAAAGAGAGTGTTTTTATTTTTTTCTTTTTCATTTGCCCTTTTGGTATGTTCCACATGTCTAATTGAGTGCACGATGTGCAATAGCTAGCGGTAATAATGCCAAGCCAGAGTTTTTTTTAACCAATGAGCCATGTGCCGCAATAAGAATGACAAAAAGATGTGATTGGACAAAAACTGTTACATGATTTGATTGGGTAGTAATGATGATATGAAAATTTTAATTAGGACATTAAATTTAAAAATTAAAAATTTAAATAATAAATTAAACTTTTCAGCAATGATTAGATAGGTTTGCTACATTATCCCACAAGAAAAATGTATCTATTCTCCAAAAATTTCCAATGTGAACTCAACAAAGAAAAGGCAAGACCTTGAAGGCTAGACTTTGAAGTCTATGTCCATCTTACTATAAATAGCCACTACATAAATTACAACATAATACGGCTAATATAATTTATAGAGTAGGTAAAAATAAGCCTATTGCAAACCTTCACTTAGAGTCAGGAATGTAGGACGGGCCGATGGGCTGGCTCTTGGAGCCTGCAAAAATTTTGCAAGGTAGGTCGAAAATTTTGATCCATGAAAGCAACGGGTCATTTTGGTTCGCAGCCGAGTGGCCCACAAGTCAGGGTGGGCTAACTCGCCGCGGGCGTGGGTTAGCCCACACAACCCACAAAAAAAAAAAAAAACTCAAATTAGCTCACTAAGTTGTCCAATACCAATAGTAAAACTAAAAGTAAAATAAGTAAATAAACTAAAAGGCAAAAGTAATAATTAAAAAGGGGATGCAACACACAAACACAATACAAAACTTATATACTCATACTATGATTTCGTGCTCAGTCATTGCACTAGAATATGGAAGAAAAAAAAAAGTTTGATATTGCCTTAGAGTTAAACAAATTAAATGGTTGCGAAAAGAAAATGAGAAACGATAAATAAAAAAAGAGTCGATGATGAAAATGATTTTTTTATTTTGTTAAAAAAAAAATCTATGTGGGACGGGCCAAATTTTTGGACCCGCAACATGTGTGGGCCAATGTGGGCTGGGCCGCTTTAACCCACGAGCCGTGTGAGTCAAGGCAAGTCGATCCATTTGGTCTGCTTTCCCAGCTCTACCTTTACTAGTGGTGCTTTGCTATCATGTAGAGTGGCTTTTCCCACATATTGTGCTTGCCACTACTAATTTCGATGCACTACACGTGGCATATGTAGCTAAATCTAAGGGAATGGGTTCATTCTTGTGCATACATTTTTTCAAATTGCATTTATTCTATTATTGCTTAAATGGTGTTCTCTTTTTCTTTTTAAAATATTTCTTTATAATAATTAATAACATTAATTTAATTTAGTAACAAATCATAACTAAGTCATAAATTCTCTTGAGTTACTATGTATTCACTAATTGTGTACAATAAATAATAATTATATTATCAATATTATAAATACTTCGATCTTATCACATAAAATATTAATAAATAATAATAAGCATATAAAACTTGATGTACTTTACTTATAATTAATATTATAAAATGAATATGATTTATTTAACAATAGAAAACTGATAAGTTTTGTAGCATTACTAATAATATAATTTTATAGAGTCATTATTAAAATAAAATTGAAGTATACTTATATTTATATCATTTTGCTTTTTCCACTTTACTTATAATTACCTATTTAATTATTTCATGTTATATTCTTTATTAATAATTAAATTTACATAAGTTTTATGTATTAACCTTTTTTAATAAAGTGATGGGCATATTTCAATATTAATATATGTGCTACAATGAAAAGATAAAATATTTATTATTTAACCTCTCACAAAATGTATAAAATATCATAAATTATGTCCATAAAAAATTACAATTTTCTTCTTATTAAGTATAAAAGTATTGTAAGTGCACCTGTCTTACAAAATATATATATATATATATTATATATAAGATTATGAATAATTTTAATATTAACATGAATAGAGTAAATCAAGCCCTCCAGTCCTATAGTTCATCATCTCCCCTATCATTCCCTACATAAATTCATTTTTTTTAAAATGAAAGTAAGGTTTCTTATTTTTATAATAATCTAAATAATGGGTGATTAGATAATCATACTATACCTTATAATTATCTACTCGATTGGATAAAGTCTAAGTAGGTATTAAGGGTTATATTATAGGTTCTTGTTACAATTTTTTAGAATCTGCTTCCATAAAGTATAGTACATGTACAAAGTTCCCAAACCTTCTATCTGTGATGCTAGTTATACTTTAAGATATATAAGATACACATTTCTAACTATCCTATACACATCTTGCAAAAATTATTAGATAATAATGATGATGTAGAGCAACATGATATTTTGAACTTCTAATTTCAACAAAAGAATAAGAAAAAACATATAATCTATTGCCTAAGCTCATCATTCATAAGTAATCCGATAGAATTTCCTATCTCATTTTTTCCAACTCTGTCTTATCTATAAAACCCGATTAAAAAAAATTACAAACAATAAGTCAGGACAATTACAAGTAAAAACAGTTAAGTATCAAAGGCAACTCTTTCCATAGAGGAGTGATAAAGAAAAAGAAAAGATATAGTGATCATGCCGTAAGACCTTGTTCTTTTCTACTTGACGTTATTTTCCTTGGTTTTTTTTTACCATAAGGTATCTTGCTTACTTAGCGCTTGCGCTAAGGATCTAATCAAAGTCAAACTTAGAAAAACTTTTCCCTTATTAGCCGGAGTACAAGTGTACACCTTGATCTTTAGTAAAGGTGGATTAAGCCAAAAAAGATTTTTTTTTTTTTCAAAAGTCTCAACCTCCTCGTTGAGAGTCGCTCTACGAGACGTCCAGTAGTCTCTGACTTGGTCTTCGAATAGTATGTTTCAGCCCGTTCCTAGCTCACCTCGCTGGTCATGCAACAAAGAAAATATAAATAGGCCATCGCAGGTTATTCTGACTCTTTTCCCACATTCTACCCTATAACACCCATAGTGTAAGGACAAACCATAGGAGAGAAAAAGACTACTACACCCTACGATATGATGAATCACCCACAGTAAGTGAGTTGATTAATAACTCTTGATTGTCGTTTACGTGTGCATGATACGAATTCATGTTAAGTTTATTGGATTTCATTATAGAATGATTAGTTCAAGAAAAGGTTTAAAATAGGACTTCGATCATTTAAGCAATCCAAGCCAATAAGTTGTCTAATTACACCAAATTAGTGTTTCAATGATAGAAACAATACATAATTAGTCTTAGAAATGAAGGATTTTGATTAGGGTTTGAAGGAATTGGGATTTGGCGAATTAGGAAAAGGTTTTGCAATGGAACAATGGAGTATACGGTTAGGTACATACCCACGTATTTGCTTGTGTCAAATTTCAAAAGTGTATAGAATTGTACATGACCACAGTACACACCCGTGTACTTGGGCGTGTCGAATTTCGAAAGTGTATAGAAAGATACATGGCTATAGTACATGCCTATATACTTGGGCGTGTCGAATTGTGAAAGTTCACAAAAAGTTACTCAACCACAATAGATGACCGTGTACCCTACTATGCTAAAGTACATAACCTAATGCATGAGCGTGTATCCTAAGAAATTACTTTGTTTGATTTCTTTTCTTTTTATTCAAATTTTCATTAACCCTAAATACCTAATACAACCTTAGAAATTTGATAGAGTAAGAAAAGTGATCCTAGAACAATTAAGTGAACAAAATTGAGTAATCTAGACTAGTACTAAGATTGAATTCTCTACATTTTGATAGGTTATAGTTTAACTACTAGTCAAGGACAAGTCATGATTAAGACTGCCCTTTTAGGTACGTAAATACTGTGTTTGTCGTTTGTGTATATTAAGTTAGAAATGTAAATTAAATTGATATTGTAATTAAAATATATTGTTGATGTGATTGTGTTTGGCTAGGCTTGGAAAACCGAAATATTGGCGATCATGGGGTGCCACCCCAATTATCGATATGTGATGTTATCTTTAGTAGAGTTACATACTGAAATGCTCTAGATATATTTAGGTTAATATAGAATCGTGGATAGTAGGAATACCCACTATCGTATATGTATATATATGTATGGTAGACTCATAGACTCATGGATAGTAGGGAGTATCCACTATCGTATATGTATATTTATGTATGGTATGGATTCATGGACAATGGGGATGACCCATTACATATATGTATATATATGTATAGTAGACTCATAAACTCATGAGCAGTAGGAAGTACCCATTGTCTTATATGTATATTTTTGTATGGTATAGATTCATAGACAATGGGGATCACCCATTATCGTATATGTATATCTATATGTATATGTATGACATGGACTCATTGATAATGGGGAGTACCCACTATCATATATATATTATTAAATATGGAATAGACTCATGGACAAAAAGAGGAGGATCCTTTATCATAAATATATGTATACATATATGTGCATATGATGTGTATGTGGGGATTGTGATGATGAGAATTGTGTGCTGAAATAAATAATATAAAAGATATCAAGTTGTTTAAATATCTTGTTGTATTTTGTTTGTGATTGTATTTTGGTATAGCAAGCGTATGTGATTGTTAGTATACATTGTACTGGCATACATGCCCCAAAACCTAGGATGCCATAGCCCACTACTTGTTCTTACAAGGCAAGGACATGTTATGGCTCTTAACCCTACTCTAATATCATTTAAGTCTATATTTCCTATTAATCACAATGAGAAAAATTCCATACTTTCAACATAATACAATTAGATCCCATTTCAATCTTCAAACTTTTAATAACAAAGCTTAACAAATCATTTATGATCAAAGTCTAAACAATTGAACTTCTAGAATTCACTAGTCTATTATCTTCCAAAGAAAATCATCCTTATTACATATAAAGAACGTGAATTCCTATCTTTACTTAATCACCATAATAATAAAAGAAATCTTCACCTTCTCTCTCCTACACTTTTGACCCTAGGTCTTCATCTGGGTTAGTGCATTCATTTATGCCTACACCTAAAAAAAACTGTTCTCGAGGGGTGAGCTAATGCCTAATACGTATAACCACAAATACATACGCATAAATAACTATGAATTAAACCACTGGTATTTATGTAGACATTATGCATCATACAACAGATTATTATTCACTTAAGTCCACATAACACCAATAAGGTACTCATGACCACACCAAACATATATACGTACCTAATATATAATATGGTGTTAAGAACTGCCATTACAGGCCCCAACACCCTTAAGTCCTTAAACTTAAACAAACCTAGTTTATTTCCTAACACAACTTCATTAAGAATAATGTCACATAAGGATCATTGGGGTGCTCCTTCGAGATCTACCACTACGGGCTTTTAAGATGAGTCAAGCACAAACAACAAGCAACTTAAACCAATCCATTAATGTTATTCCAATTTACAACTATGCTAACAATCACAAGAAATAAAAATGGTTACATGTACCAGCAATCTTAGTTTTAAGCATATCTAATCTTGAACTTAAAGTTAATCTGTAATCGGTCAATAACACTAGCAATACGCTCTTAGTATTAATCTAGAATAATCTAAGTTACTCAATTCTATTTATTTAATCTTTTTATGATTCTCTCTCTTACTTTATTGGAGTTTCTCGGGTTTTACTAGATGTCTAGGTTACATGGAAGTTTGAATAGGTGTAAATTAAATCAAATAAAATAATGTCTCTAGGTAAACGGTCATACTCTAGGCCAAGTACTTTAGCATAGTTGGACACATAACCGTGTGTAGTGGTCATGTATCTTTCTTTATGTTTTTGCATTTTTAGCACGCTTAGGTACACGGTCGTGTAGTTGGTCATGTACCTTTCTATAGATTTCCATATTTCAACAAATCTAAGTACACGAGAATGTCTTTCGTCCATTTACCTTTCTGTACATAATGCATATTTCTACACAGGTAAGTACACAAGGTGTTTACCTAACTGTGTACTACGATGTTCTTCATGAATGGTTTTTCTTCTTTTGTAATTCATTCCTAAACCTAATTTTTATGATCTTAAGCTTAAGTGGATCCTAAAATTTGTCAATTCCTAATGCATTATGTGAATTAGTGTACTTACTTGATCCTGTAAAGGTTTCAAATCCTTAATCATTTGATTCCTTGCTATTTCTGCTCCTTTCCTTGATTTGAATTTTGAGGGAATCATGTAATTATAATTGACTAAATCCATAATTCTATAATCAAGAATAACAATTCGATCATAGAAGCCCTTACCTAATGTAAATAGATTGGGCCTTTTATGTAAATTGCTAGATCTCCTTTAGGTTTCAAAGAATGTTCCTTGGTCTGTTACTAAGAAAATGGTAAAGAGAGAAGTGCTAGGTCAAATTGGGATATATATACCCTGTCTTTGAAATGATCGAATTGCCTTTGGTTCTTTATGAAAATTACTAGTTCATCCTTAACATTATATTTTAATAATATTATATGACCTTATAATTTTTCAGGCATTTGCATTCTCTCCCCACCCATATAAAGACTTTTGTCCTCAAAAGTTACCTAATTCTAAAAGAGTTTTGGATATTTCCTTGTCATATTATCTTCCAGTTCCTACGTCACTTCACATTCCATCTAATTTATCCATTGTACTTTAATGTAAGGAGTTACTCTCCTCCTTAATACTTGTTCATTTACATTTACAATCTTGACCTGTTTTTCAATAGACAAGTTTAGTTGTACATTTAAAGGCTTCAAAACCACTATCTAATCCAGGTTTTGTACAAACTTCCTCAACATCAATACATAAAATACATCATGTACTCTAGCTAAACTTTGTTTAAGAGCCAACTTGTAAGCCACAATGACTATTCTTTTTAAAATTTTAAATGGGCCTACATAGGTTTAACATCCCTCTCTGACTATACTGATCACCCCTTTAGT
Organism: Laguncularia racemosa; assembly: GCA_037954665.1. Taxonomy (NCBI): domain Eukaryota; kingdom Viridiplantae; phylum Streptophyta; class Magnoliopsida; order Myrtales; family Combretaceae; genus Laguncularia; species Laguncularia racemosa. The sequence continues at coordinate 13,934,760 of JBBMOL010000002.1, read as the reverse complement.
TAGAGAAACTTTCAACAGTACGTTGTCTCTAGCATAAAATTCCAAGGGGTGTCTTCTTTTATCAACATAACTCGTTTGTCAGCTTTAAGCTATTTGTATTCTTTATGTTATCGATTTTACTTTGTCTATAGTTTTATAGACTAATTTTGGTCCCAACATCTATCTTTCTCCCACTTCATCCTAGTGTAATGAAGATTTATATCTTCTTCCATATAGAGTCTCATAAGGAGCCATTTGGACGGTTGTTTGATAGCTATTGTTATTGGTAAACTCAATAAAAAATAGGTGCTCATTCTAGTTACCTCCAAAGTCAAATATATAGGCTATGAGCAAATCTTCCAAGATCTAAATGGTCCTCTTAGATTGTCTATCCATCTGGGGGTAGATTGCAGTGCTAATGTAATTGCTTAAGAATTAATATATATATATATATATATATATGTATGTATGTATATATATATGTAAGTATGTATGTATTTACATTTTTTAAGAATTTATGCCAAGATTAATGTAGTAATTAACTTAAAGAAATTGGGGGTAATGTAGTTATTTTACCATGTAGATATAAATAGGCAAACATGTATTTTTTGACCCTTTTCCATTATTTGCACCGTCTAGAACCTTAAGTGTCTTTACAGTAACTAAAGAAAGAAGAAGAAAACCATGTTTTGTAATTCACCTTTTGGATCAAGGTGAGTAAACGGATCAATACCAATTGATCGTTGTTCACATATGGATAGCATAAGTTAGTGATTAACCCTTTAGAATTCCTTGTAGAACAAATTGTGAGAAGAAAGGCTAAAGACAAGAATTTAAGCATTAGAATGATTCGAATCGGTAAGCCAATAGACTAACCCTAATTAGTATATTCTGTGAAATATAATGCACAAGATCAATTGGACATATTTCCTTAGAAATTAGGTTAGGGAAGAATTCATGAATTAGTAAAAGGGGAATTCATGGAATAGTGACCTACACGGCCAAGTACACGCCCGTATATCTACTTATGCTAGAATGTGAATATGTATAAAGAGGTACACAGTCACTAGACGTGCTTGTGTACTTGGACGTGTCAAAATACACAAATTCATAGAAAGGTACACGGCCACTTACATAATCGTGTACCTAACCATGCTAAAGTATAAGGTTAAATACATAATCGTGTACTTAGGCATGCTAGAAAACAAAAAATACAAAGAAAGGTACATGATCAATAGCATAATCGTGCTCTGACTTGCTTTCTTCTACACTACTGTGTTGATTTAGGAAGCTTCCTATTTCATTCTACTTCATTCAATTACAATCTTAAGGATACTTAATTATGAATGTGTATAAGTTTGAGGAATTGAGAGATTGTAGAAACGTGAAGAGGAATCACTCACTGGTTTTAATGTATATGTATACCATGTTTGTTATTTGTGCTTGTTAGTTTAGAAATGTGTGTGGATTAAATATTATTGTAAATTAATATGATTGGTTGTACATGTTAATGTGTTTGGCTAGGTCCGAGAAACCAAGTGAGAGTTGATGTTCTTAAGGTGGCACCCCAATGATTATAATGTAGCATTGTCTCTAGTAAAGTTGTGTACTAAAATAATTTGAGTAGATTTAGGATATCAGGCATGGAAGGAATCATGTCTTGAATGCGGAAGGATGTTTGTGTGTGTTGTAGAAGGATGTTTGTGCAAGATGTAAAAGGACTTATGGACTCATGGATAATGGGGAGTACTCACTATTGTACATGTATTACTATTATGTATGAAATAGACTTATAGATTAAGGGAAATACCCTTTGTCGTATGTATATTTATATACATGTGTTTGTGGAAGGATTGCATGATGTGTATAATTATGAGATTGTGTATTGGTTTAAGTTATTGTGAAAGAAAATAAATTGTGTATGAATTACATGTTGCATTATGTATGTGTTGATTTTTTTTCATGGCATGCGTATGTGTGTGTAGGTATATATTATACTAGGCATTAGCTTACCCCCTATGGTACCCTTTTTTAGTTGCAGGTACCACAAGAGAAGTGCTAGGATATGATGAGACCTGAACAGAGACAAATCAGGATACTAAAGAGAATGTAGAATACATATACTATGATGAATAGTATTTTGATGGGGGAGAAAAGATAGATTTTATATATTCTTCTTAATTTGATTTTAGATTGTTATTGTATTTAAGTTGTTAAATACTTCTACTGTAATCAATGAAGAGATGAATCACGGTTTAGTTCTGAGGATAGATAATTTTTTCTAACCTCTCGTATGTGGATAATGATTTTGTTTATCGTTATGAACACTCGATTGTCAATATTGAGATTTTATAGTATCTATACTCATCTTAAGTTCTAGGGCATTATAGCTAAATTGCAGTTTTGTGCTTAAAGCTTTATGTAAGCTATTCTAAAATTTACTTACAAACCATGTATATCTATTAAAAGTTATAGTTACTAGCAATCTATATAATCTTACTATCTCCTATATATATCTAAGCTAATTTCTCTAGTTTGTATCCCACACTAATGGGTAGAAAGTGAGCAGACTTAGTTAACCGGTTTACTATTACCCAAATTGCATGTTATTTCTCTTTAATATTCAAGAGGACTATAATTCCCACTTAGGAATTGGGAGGGGCTATAATTCTTCAGCCGGCCTTTGGTGTTCGATTTTGATCTACTAATAAGTAAGACACCTCAATACACACTTGGCTATCTCTCTTTTCGTGTTCTTTTACTAGTAGTGACTCTTCATGTCTTTATATATTTTGGTGCATCTGAGATAAATTGTATAGGCTAAATAGTATGTCTCTTTCATTATTTCCTTCTTCAATTCTACATCCCCTAGCATGCACAATCTTGTTCAATAACTTAATTGTGTCCATGTTAAATTCAAGAGCCTTGCTTTATTCTAGCTTGCTATTGATTTCTTAAATGTCCTCATATTCTACTTTATTAGTCTTGATTTTATCCACTAAAGTTAGTTGTATACGTAAAGTGGCCATCCTCATTCCTACTTCTTGAGTCAAAATATCCAATTATAATCTATGTACACCATTCAACAACTCTTGTTGTGAAGTGATGTGGGTTGCAATATTACCATTTTTTTTTCTGCTAAGGGCATCTGCCACCATATTAGTTTTTCCTAGATAGTACTAGATTTCTAGGTCATAATTCTTAATCAATTCTAACCATCCTTTTTGTCTCATGTTCAACTCCTTCTATGTGAATATGTATTTCAAGCTCCTATGATCAATAACAATCTTGCATCTTTCTCCACATAAGTAGGGTCTCCTTAGCTTTAGGGCTAGTACCATTGCCACCAACTCCAAATCATGTGTTGGGTAATTCTTCTCATATAGCTCTAGTTAGCAAGATGTATATGATGACTTGCCGGCCTTGCATTAATACACATCTTAACTCTTACGCTGAGGCATTACTATAAACATTGAATTCTTCCCTAATCTTAGGTAATGCCAAAATTGGTGTTGACACAAGCTTCTTCTTGAGTGTTTGGAAACTAGCTTCACATCTATCATCTCCCTCAAATCTCACCTTCTATTGTGTTAATCTGGTGAGAGGGGTTGCTATCTTAGAGAATCCTTCAATAAATCTTCTATAGTAACTTGTTAAAGCTAGGGAGCTTCTTATATCTATTACTGTCTTCGATTTAGGCCAATCCACTACAACTCTCACCTTTTCTAAGTCTACAGATATTCCATCTTTGTTAACTACATGACTTAAGAAAATCACCTGCTCTAGCCAAACTTCATATTTCTTAAATTTGGCTTATAGGTTTTCTTCTTATAACCTATTTAACACAAATCTTAGATGTTCTTCATGTTATTCATTGCTCATAGAGTATATCAAAATATTGTCTATGAAGATGGTTACAAATTTATCTAGGAAGTCCTTGAATACCCATTCATCAAATCCATAAATGCTGCAAGTGCATTGGTCAACTTAAAATGCATCACTAAAAAATCAAAATGTCCATATCAAGTCTTGAAAGTTGTTTTTTGTATGCCCCTTCCTTAATTCTTAACCGGTCGTATCCTGATTTCAAGTTGATCTAGAGAATACTTGAGCTCCTTGAAGCTGGTCAAATAGATTATCTATGTTGGGAAGAGGATATTTGTTATTAATGGTAACTCAATTCAGCTTTCTATAATTTATGCACAGACTCATGCTTCCATCTTTCTTCTTGACAAAAAGGATTAGTACACCTTAGGGAGATGTATTGAGTCTTATGAAACCCTTATCTTAGAGATCCTAAAACTATTTCCTCATCTCTTCTAATTCAACTAGAACCATCCTACATACTAGTTTTGATATTGGTGCAATACTCTATACTAAATCAGTGCTAAACTCGCTTTCCCTAACTAGGCTAAACTAGGAAGGTCTTCTGGAAATAGATCTGGAAATTCCCTTAATACTAATATTATTTCCAGTTTCTTTTCTTTACTAGCTTCAATAGTCACAACTGCTAATGTATTCCTTCCACACAACTTATAAGTGAGTAATTCTATTAGGCTCTAAGCTTTTAACTTATACTCGAAATAATCTTTCCCAGATGTGTTGAAATATACCATCATGTTATGGCAATTAACAGTGACATGGTATTCTAACAACTAATTGGCACCTAATATGATGTTAAACTCTTCCATAGCTAGTTCCAAAAGATCTACTGGTATCACCCCTCCCTGTATATTTATTTCCACTCTTTTGCATATTCTATCTATCTTTCCTCTAACACCCAAAAGAGTATAAATAGCCAATTGGCCATCCATACATTTAATTTCCAATGCACATTCATATATAAATGATTTGGATACATAAGAAATAGAAGCACTAGTATCAACTAACACATAAGCATTGTACTTGTGTAGTTAAAGCATACCTACAATGGTGTCTATGTTTAGAAGGTCTTCGTGCTGCCACTATTGAATCATAAATACCTTGGTGGGAACCATGGACCTATCTCCAGCAGGAATTGAATTAAGCTATTCAATTCCACCACATATTCTTCCATTGTCTTATTCCCCTATTCATAGTTATAATACTCATTCTCCATTCTATCTCTAGAATTACTAGGGAAGTACTCTTAATAGAATAGTTTTTTGAATGTCATCTAGTGATAGGATTCAAAATCCGACAAGACCTATCATTAGGGCAAGAACTAAAGGATTTTGAATCTTGGCGATGAGGGCCTATTTTGAGCAAATCGACCATGGAATTATTCGTTTACTAACCTCTTTTATCTTATTCATGTATTTTATATTCCAATAGGAATACTTATCATGCTTTACAGGGTGATGGACAAACTCACTCAGACTCAGCTTGTGAGTTATCCATTGACCGAACTGAACAGGCGATGAGTTGAGCCGATAAATCCTACGGAAGAGCTCGCATGATGAAGACTATTTTCTTTTATTTTTTAATTGTTATTTAGACTATTTTATGTTGTATTTTCTTTTGGGACACTTTCATTTTGATTGTAATTTCCATTTAGGACCGGCCACCTTAAAAGTGGCATAGTTATAATTTTTGTCCATTTTCTAACCCTAAGAGTGGCAAGTATAAATACTTGCTTATAGTAGGGTTTGAAGAGGCCATTCTGCAGATTATACACTAGCACTTCACGTGCGGGAATTAGGGTTCATCCTAGTTCTAATCCTCTTATCAATTTCAACCCAACAATTGGAATTGTGGCAAGTGCAACAAGGGAAAATTGTGAGTCATATCAATTTCTTTCTTTGTTGTTTTTCATTTCTTCTCTAGTGAGTCATATCTAGGGTGGATTTGAAGTTTCTTAGACTTATATGTGAATGAAATTCGTGAACAATTTGTCTTGTTAAGATTGATTGTTCTTCCAGTACTTAAACTATATATCATTTTAGTGTTGGCGTGCATTTGAATTGAAGGAAGAGTGGAAATCACGGTTTTGATGCTTCCATTTTGATCTGATTTTCATGTGGTTCTCAACCAATTTTGTTGTCACTTGGTGAAGATTACAAATAGGGATTGTAATTACATCATTTGATCTTTGGTTTTCCATCAAATCTCCAAAGGTGTTCACATGAATTATTCTCCAATTGGACCAGTTTGTGATTGATTTGTGAGTTGTTTTCTTGAGTCATTTGATTGTGCTTGAACTTGATTTTGAGCACATCATCTAGTTCATACACTCTCTTGCCAATTTGGGAACTAACGCCTACCATTTCACTACATTCCCTTTTAGCATAAACGTAGCATAGTTCACCTTCTTATCGTTAAGTACCTAGAAGGCAGCAAATGTTTTCTCCATTTTCTTTATCCAATCTTTTACCTCCATCGGGTCATCCACTTTAAGGTTGAACTTGGTTGTCACCCTAATGAACCTATCAAAATTGATTGGTTCTTCTGTAGAATTATTCTGTGGGACATGTTGGGCTTGCTGTTGTTGTGTCAACTAGCCCACAAGGTTGTTTACAGTCTATGGAAGTTGGACGATTTAGTTTGCTACCTGATTGTGTCCCCTTTGTGGCTGCTATCTTTGGGGATTTCTTTCATTTGGGTTGCTATGCCCAGCACCCCTTGATGAGCCTGATTCAATGATTCTTCTTAGACGCATTCTGTTTGAGAAGAGATAACTAGATAGATTTAAAAGTTAGTGTCGATTTACATGTCAATATTATTATGTGTCAGTATATACATATATACATCTACACATAATTGCATGTTTATATATGAATAACTTCGAAATTAAAAGAATTGCAAATAAAAATAATAATTACAGTAAAATAAGTCACTGAATAATAGTAATCATCCTATAGCTTCACTCACTCTCTTCATATCTCAATGACTTACTAATTCCATGCCCAATTCATCTAAAGATCATATCATATTTTCTACTATTTTAAACCTACACTTATATACTATCACGTAATCCTTAAGGATCATCAAACCAAAGCTCTAATACCATTTAAACTATAACGCCTCGAAACCTTAGACATCATAGCCTATCACATGTTCTTACCAAGTAAGGACACATTAAGGCTGTTAACCCTACTCCGATACCATTTAAGCTTGTATTTCATGTTAATTATAATTAGATAAATTCCATACTTTCAACATGATACAATTACATCCCATTTCAATCTTCAAACTCTTGATAACAAAGCTTAACAAATCATTTAAGGTTAAAGTCTAAACAATTGAACTTCTAGAATTCACTAATCTATTATCTTCCAAAGAAAATCATCCTTATCACATATAAAAAACTCAAACTCCTAGCTTCACTTAATCACCATAATAATAAAAGAAATTTTTACCTTCCCTCTCCTATACATTTGACCTTAAGTCTTCATCTTACTTAGTGCATTCATTTGTGCTTACATTTAAAAAAGAATTATCCCCAAGGGTAAGCAAATGCTCAGTATGTATAACCACAAGCACACACGTATGAACAATCATGAATTAAATCATATGCATTTATGCAAACATTATACATCATACAATAGATTATTATTTCACTTAAGTCTACATAACACCAATGGGGTACTCATGACCCCAATAAACATATATGCATACTTAATACGTAATATAATATTGTGAACTGCCATTACGAGCCCCAATGCCCATGAGTCCATAAAATTAAACCAACATAGATCATTTCTAAGCATAACTCCACTAAAGACAACGTCACACAAGGATCATTGGGATGCCACCTAAGGATCTACTACTACGGGCCCTTAGGCTAAATTAAGCACAAACAACAAGTAACGTAAACTAATCCATTACATATTATTCCAATTTACAACTATTGTAACAATCACAAGAAACAAAAAAGGGTTACATATACTTGGAATCTTAGCCTTAAACATGTTTGGTCTTGAACTTAAAGTTAATCTACAATTTGTCAATAACACTAGTAATACACTCATAGTACTAATCTAGACTAATCTAAGTTGCTCAATTCTATTTACTTAATCGTTATATGATTCCTTCTCTTACACTACTAGAGCTTCTAGGGTTTTACTAAATGTTTTGGTTGCATAAAAGTTTGAATAAGTGTAAATTAAATCAAATAGAATAATGTCTCTAAGTACACAGTCGTGCTTTAGGCCATGTACTTTGGCATGGTTGGATATATGACCATGTGTAGTAGTTGTGTATCTTTCTATGTGTTTTTGCATTTTTAGTATGCCTAAGTACATGGTAATGTAGTTAGCTGTATACCTTTTTATGGATTTCCATATTTCATTACACTCATGTAAATGAGAATGTCCTTTGTTTGTGTATCTTTCTATACACAATGCAAATTTTTACATGAGTGGGTACACGAGTGTGTACCTGACCATATACTGCACCGTTCTTCACAAATTGGTTTTTCTTCTTTTTAAATTCATTCCTAAACCTAATTTCTATGATCCTAAGCCTAATTAGATCCTAAAATTTGTTACTTCCTAATGCATTATGTAGATTAGTATACTTACTTGATTCGGTAAAGGTTTTGGTTCCTTAATCATTCGATTGCTTACTCATTCCACCCCTTTCCTTAATCTAAATTCTGATGGAATCATGTAATAACAAATTTTATAATAAGGAATAACAATTTAATCATAGAAACCCTACCTAATTTAAGCGGATTAGACCTTTGTGTAAATTACTAGATCACCTTTAGGTTTTAGAGAGTGTTCCTTAGTCTGTTACTATGCAAATGATAAAGAGAGGAGCACTAGGTCAGATTGGAGTATGTGTACCCTATCCATGAAATGATCAAATTATCCCTGATTCTTTATAAAAATTACTAGTTCATCCTTGGCATTATATTTTAATAATATCATATGACTTAATATTTTTCCAAGCATTTGTAAGGCAATAGCTTACCCCTCATGAGACCATTTTTTAGCTACAGGTACTTTGGGTGAAATCATCGGGTATGAAGAAATGTTAGTGAACACAAATCAAGAATTGGATGAAGATATTGAATACATGTACTATGATGAATGTTTGGCAGACTAGAAGAATGACTAGCATTAGAATATGGTGTTTAGAATATTTGTTTGGTAGTGTTAGATTAAAGACTTTGATCATAAACGAATTTTAATATGCTTCCACTATTATATGATTGTAAGAGATTAACTATGGTTGGCTATTATAGTTGGATTATTATTTGCAGTTTCTATTATATAGGGGGATTGAGTGGAATGTATTTAACAACTTACTCATACAAGTGAAGAATTATTAATTAACTAGCATAGTCATTTGAATGTTGATTGTGAAATTTAGCAAATTCTAAGCTGTTACGTGTCTTTTCCAAGTGGGGATACATGACGAGTTGCACTCACTCCGAGTTTTGTAGCATTATATTGTCTCATTTCTATATTTTTTATGTTTCACTTCCTTTATCCCATTTCTTTTCCGTTACTAACTTTACATTTATTGTTATGATTTTTATCAAATATTGTACTTTTAAACTTACTATAATGGAATTTCCATTCACCCTTACACCAGCAACAACACAACATATAAATTATAAAACCCAAAAAGACACCATTCTCGAATTTGCTCAAAATTAAACAACAGAAAAAGAAATCCATAAAAATTCATAGTTAACTTCTGTGGAGGATCCTTTTTCTTCTTGATTAGTTTCCTAGAAAGTAAATAAAATGATTACTCCACGAAGTTGAAAGAACATTAATTCATGAGAAAGTGTATAGTGAAACTGTAATAGGGAGAAAAAGAGTTTGAGGTTAGAGATGGTGAGGGAGAATAAGGGCTTGTAACTTAGTGCATATATTTCCCCGCATAGGAAATAAAGGGCGGTTCTAATGCCTGTTAAAAATGTTTTTGCGATGACATATTTTGCAGCACAAAAAAAAGGAAAAGAAAAAAACCGCTATAGAGATATTTCGCCGCTACACTTACACGCGTTTTGGTTAAATTTGCAGCACTGAGCCATTATCATGGAGAATTGACTACTAGATTATCATGTAGAATCACTTGGTTCATGCTTCGCATGTGCCCCGTGAGCCAATACCCTATCAAATCCGGCACCGTATTGACGAGTTACATTAATAATATGATTACGCTTATGAGATTGTCCAGAATCTCAGGTAGGTTAGTTCTTGATGGTTGGATCTGAAATATTATATTCCGAGAATATTAATGGGCAATGATGGAAACATTCATTAGGATTCATATATTTGATCATGAGAGAGAGAGACTGATGGGGAAATGAGTGGTAGGGGACGATGATCGAATAAGAATATATGAAGTGATTGGTTAACTTAGTAAATCTCCATGAATTTCTTGGTCCTAGTTTCTAGTACTCATAAAACTATCGCTACACCACAATGATGTCATGGATTCTTTGTTTCTTGTGACACCGTAGCAGCCATAATTGGTTGAGTAGAATAGTTACGAGTCCAAGTGATAGGAATCAAAATCCGACAAGACTTATCATTAGGGCAAGAACCAAAGGATTTCGAATATTGGCGATGAGGGCTCATTTTGAGCAAATCGACCATGGAATTATTCGTTTACTAACCTCTTTTATCATATTCATGCATTTTATATTTCAACAGGAATACTTATCATGCTTTACAGGGTGATAGACAAACTCACTCAGACTCAGCTTGTGGGTTATCCATGGACCGACCCGAACCGGCGATGAGTTGGGCCGACAAATCCTATGGAAGAGCTCGCATGATAAAGACTATTTTCTTTTATTTTATATTTTTTATTTGGACTATTTTATGTTGTATTTTCTTTTAAGAAACTTTTATTTTAATTGTAATTTCCATTAGGACCGGCCACCTTAAAAGTGGTATAGTTGTAATTTTTGTTAATTTTCTAATCCTAAGGGTGGTAAGTATAAATACTTTCTTATAGTAGGGTTTGAGGAGGCCAAAAAATTTTTAGAATACACTTCACATTTTCGTGAGAGGGCTTAGGGTTTCCCTAGATCTAATTTCTCTTATCAATTTCAATTTCTAAGAGTTGAAATTATGGCAAGTGCAATAAAGGGTAATTGTGAGTAATATCAATTCCTTCTTTGTTGTATTTATTTTTCATCACTAGTGAGTCATATCTAGGGTTGGTTTGGATGTTCTTGGTCAAATTTTTTATTGCAATTATGATCAATTATCATGTTATAAAATTGATTGTTTTAGTATTTGTTATCATCATCAATATTTGAATCATTTGTGACGTGAATGGTTATTGTTGGAAGAGGATAGAATCACGGCATTAGATCTAGTCTTCTTGGTGTAATTCACGTGGATTTCACTTGTATTTATTGTTATTTGGTGAAGATTAACCTTGTTAGATTGTTAATTGTATCTTTGGACCTTTGGATTTCATCAAAATTCCATTAGGGTTCATGCAATTTCCTAGTCCAATTGAACCGGTTCATATGTGTGAGTCGGGGTTCTTTCTTTGATTCATTTGCATGTACTTGGGCTTGATTTTGAGCACATCATCAAATCAAGTCCACGTGCGCCATAGCTCTATGTCTCACTTGTTTCCTCATCTTTAAGACTGGCAAAATCTAGCCCATGTGGTAAACTTCAGTTCGAAGGTTGATTCTACTAAATATAATCCGGTAATGACTTCAAATCACATACATTGTTAAGCCTTTTATCTCAAACTAGAAATCACTTCGTCAACAAGCTTTGTTCCGCTACCACAGTCAACTTTCGAGCTATGACAGAACATCACAGTGTCTCCTAACTTTTTTGTGTGGGTGCTCGAACAAACTGTAATGACAATTTACTTATTACAAAAAACAGAAGGGACATCTGTATTGGCTCAACAGGCATAATACTTGCTGAGTATGCATAGGATTTAGGACAGTAATAACAAGAATTTTAGTATGCGGGCGCAAATGTTCATAAAACATGCCCAAGACCACCAAATACGATTAAGTAATACGCCCTATTACGCACCTTAAACCCTATCAAACTTCCATGCACGAAATTTTAGGAGTTACTAAGAATAATAGGTAAAAGTATCCAAAAATAATATTGAAGAGTGGCTATTAAGTGTTCTTCACTACTAAAAATGAATTTATTAATTTATTTTAACTCTGCATACCGATTAAGAAAAAGAAAACACATGTTGCACCATTGTACCCATGCACAATTAGACAAGTCTACATAGAATATAGCTAGCTATAACTATAAATGTAATTATTACGATTTCAAGAAAAATACACTCAACATAAAATAAATGCTAAGCTGGGCCCGTGTGGGGTTATCTTTGTCTGTTATCTTGGATCCATGCGAGGATGGGCTCGCATTACACGTCCACATCATATTTATAATCCCAAAAAATAGGTGGGGAAGGATATGATATAACTAACTAAACGGCGCCCGGTGACAAGGTTAGGCTTTGATGTCGGTCCAGAGCGGTTTAATTTACACAAATCATACATATTTTCATTGGATAAACCTGAGCATAACATCACAAGAAAATCGACTAAACAATTGTAGTAAGTTGCCTATTGCTAAATAATGTAACATAAAATGCAAAGTTATAATATATGTATATACATACATACATACATATATATATATATATATATATATATATTTGTGTTGTATATATTAAAAATCACATGCTGTGTAAGTGATACATACATGGCAATATACAACATAAATAACCTATTACATAAATATATAATATAATATCATAACGTTACATTCAATGCAAAATTATAACATGTCATATAAATTTATACAACGAATTATTATATGTATGTATGTACATACTACATATGTGTGTATTCATATATATATATAAACAACATGTGATTTTGAACCATATATCGATTGAATAAGGGTAAAGACTAGTTGATAGGTGGATATTTAGAGGCCAAGCATTTGACCACCCTTTAGATAGTTGAGTGGGTGATGTGCCAACGGCCAACAGTCAGTGTGATAAGAAATAACTTTGTTAGTTATTTTATGTTTATCTGAAATAAGTGGAAGACCTATTCCATAGGTGCAGACCTATTCTTTAGGAGTCTTTTGTGGAAAAGTTAGTGGAAAGTTGTTGCTATTTCTTTGGTTCATGTGTTGTATTTAAAAGGCTGGTGCTTGCTAAAATAAAAAGCAGTTGTGCAGAAAACAATATCTTTACTCTTTCATTTTTTTACTTAAAATCCCATCAGTGGTATCAGAGCTAGTTGAGTAAAGAATAGGAAAGCGATAAAAGAGAGTGGGAGAGAATCACAGTAATGATAAATGGCGTCTGATAATTTCGTGCAATCTGCAATTCCCCGATTTGATGGTCAGTATGATCATTGGAGCATGCTAATGGAAAACTTCTTGCGGTCCAAGGAGTATTGGCAGGTCGTTTCTTCTGGGATAACAGAACCAGCAGCTGGTGTTGTTTTGACCGAGGCACAACGAACAGAGTTAGAAGGATTAAAGCTTAAAGATTTGAAAGCAAAGAACTATCTTTTTCAAGCCATTGATCGATCAGTCTTAGAAACCATTCTTTACAAGGACACCTCCAAGCATATTTGGGATTCAATGAAGAAGAAGTACCAAGGATCAGCAAGGGCAAAGAGGCAGCAGCTTCAGTTACTTCGTAGGGAATTTGAAATGCTCCAGATGAAATCCGAAGAGTCAGTGTCAGATTATTTCTCACGGACAATGGCAATCGTTAATAAAATGCGGATTCATGGCGACAATACAGGAGACGTCACCATCATTGAGAAGATTCTTCGATCCATGACATCAAAATTCAATTTTGTTGTTTGTTCTATAGAAGAATCCAAGGATATTGATGAACTCTCAATTGATGAATTACAAAGTTCTTTGCTAGTTCACGAGCGAAAAATCAATCAAGAAGAGAAAGAGGAGCAAGCCCAAAAGTGTCAACTGACAATAACAGATCAACAAATCGCAATAGAAGAAGAGGTAGAGGAGGCCGAGGAAATAGAGGAGGCTGAGTGAACAGAGATGGAGGAGGTAGAAACAACAAAGATGGAGGCAAACAAAATCAGAATTTCAATAGTGAGAGTGGACGTAGTCAACCATTTGACAAATCCAAAGTTGAATGTTATAGGTGTCATAAGCTTGGTCATTATCGTTCATAATGCTATACAAGGCTGCCCCAAGACAAAGAAAATGGGAGAGATCGAATTTTGCAGAGAAGAGTGAAGAAGAAACCTTGTTGATGGCATTCCATGTCAATGAAAATAAGCTTGACCAAGACATATGGTATTTAGACACAGGCTGCAGCAATCACATGTGTGGTAGTAAGTCATTCTTTTCTCATTTAGATGAAGACTTTCATACTATTGTGAGTTTTGGAGACAACTCAAAAGTAAAAGTTATGGGAAAAGGTGATGTCCAAATTAGAACTAAAAATGGTCATATTGAGACTATGTCAAATGTCTTTTACATTCTCGACTTGAAAAGCAATCTGTTAAGCCTTAGACAGCTACAGGAGAAGGGATACGTGGCTACAATTAAAAATGGAGCTTGTGAAATATATGATTCTAAACAGGGTCTAACGGAGACAGGGACACACGGCCGTGCTATAAATGATGGAGCCAGGGGACACACGGCCTGGACACACGGCCGTGCATATAGACCGTGTACCCAATTCAGAGCCACAGACGTATACACGGCTTCCTCACACGGCTAGGAGACAACCGTGCTTCGCGACCGTGTCCTCAGACAGATTTCCACAAAAGTATACACAGTCTCACACATGGCCGTGTATCGTGACCGTGTATAACGATCGAGTATCCCACAGAGGCTGACACGGTTCCGGGCACGACTTGGGACACGGCTTGCGGAACTTTCACAGAATCATACACGGCTTCGAGGTACGGCCGTGTATGAGACCGTGTACTAGGCTTGTCACTTGCCCAGAAGCATACACGGCCTGGAGGCACGGCCGTGTATGCGACAGTTTATAGACGTGTATTTTACTATTTATTTCCACGTGTACGCTTAGATTTTCCCCTTTTAGGTATTTTACGGGGCCATATAAATACTCTTTTGTCAGATAGATTAGGGTTACGTTTTAATATACATTTGAATACACTTTGAGAGAGAGTTTTCTCCAATTATTGGGTTGTGCGCAACCTAATTTGCATCAAAGCATGTGTCTTTGTTGTGTGAAACCAATCCAATTTCGGATTCATTTCGTTTTAGCTTCCGCGCTGCGTTAGTTTGGTATCAGAGCAAGGTTATTTCTTGCGGAGATGTCGGCTAATGACGGTGTTGATGGCGGTCGTGTTCTTGACGGTGTTCAAGGTGCGAGTTTCAAGGGAACCATCAATGGGTTCCTAGGGCAGAGTTCGACGCAATGCATCAGAAGGTCGGGCGTATGGAATGGCGCCTTGATGAACTGATCGAGCGTTTCGACGCTCTGATGGTTGACCCCAATAGGGTTGGAGGCGCTGGCAGAAATCCACCACGTGCGGTGGAGGAATTCGGGGGACGCGTGATCCGACCTGTCGTTGAGAACAGGTGGGGACGTGTGGAGAGTGAAGAGTCCAGCGAAGAGAGTGATGATACGTACGGAAGTAGACCGCGGCGAGGACGTGGTGGAAGAGGCGGTGGCCATCGGATGGCTCCTCATGGAAACTATCCTAGAGAAGTTGATCACAGGAGGAACCGTGGGGGTTATGATCACGGGGATGGCGGAGACTACCGGTTGAAGGTTGATATTCCTTGGTTTGATGGCAGTCTCAACATCGAAGGCGTTCTGGATTGGTTGGCGGAAGTGGACCGGTTCTTCGACTACATGGAAATTCCCGAGGATCGTCGGGTAAGGCTGGTGGCATGTAGGTTGAAGAGTGGTGCTTCGGCATGGTGGGAGAGATTGCAAAGTAGGAGGCAGCGGGAAGGAAGGCATCCGGTAAGGTCATGGTATCGCATGAAGCAGCTGCTGCAACATGACTTCCTCCCGCCGGATTACGAACAGATATTGTTCCAACAATATCAGCGGTGCCGCCAAGGACAACGTTCCGTGCATGAGTATACGGCGGAGTTCATGAGGCTAGCAGAACGGAATGATTTGAGGGAGAGCGAGGGTCAGCAAGTTGTGAGGTATGTGGAAGGGCTAAAATTACAAATCAAAGATAAGATTGGGGTGACGATGGTGAGAACCCTCGTTGAAGCAAAGAACTTGGCTCTCCGAGCCGAGCTTGTGTTGCAGGAGCAAGGGAGTAGATACGGGGGAGGACGGAAAGGGTATGTAGGCGAAGCTACAGGTGGTGGTAGCCGACCGATACTTGAGAAAAGTCGAGTTACACCATATAAACCAACGGAGGACATGTCTAGGAGGGAGGAGAAAAGTGAGGGGAAGAAGCCGAAGGAGCCGAAAGGAGTTCAAAGACAGAACAATCCCTATGCCAAACCCATATTGGACAAGTGTTTCCGATGCAACCAACCGGGTCATCGATCAAACGAATGCCCAGCGAGGAAGAGCGTCAACATCCTCGATAGGGAAGATGATGAGGAAATTTGCTGTGAGCCTGATGGAGAGGGAGAGTACTTTGAGGAAGAAGAAGAAGCAGCGGAGCCATCATATGTAATTCGGCGTTTGATGCTCACTCCAAAACAGGAAGAGTTCACGCAGAGGCACCAATTGTTTCGTACATGGTGTACGATCATGGGGAAGCTATTTGAGTTGATTGTAGACAGCGGCAGTTGCGAGAACATCATAGGAAGGGAGGTTGTAACACAACTGTAGCTACCCGTTGAGAAGCACCCGAATCCTTATACTATTGGTTGGATCAAGGCCGCCGAGAAAATTGAAGTTAAGGAGAGATGCAGGGTACCTTTCTCAATAAGGAAGTATCGGGATGAAGCATTCTGCGACATTGTAGACATGGATGCTTGCCACATCTTGTTTGGGCGGCCATGGCAGTTTGACGTGGACGTGCAACATGCGGGCAAAGAAAATGTCTACCGGTTGGAGAAGGAGGGTGTGAAGTACACCTTATTACCATTGAAGAGGGAAGGACGTGCTAAAGGGAAGAAGGTTGAGAGTCGCTCATTCTTAACCGTCACTCAATCTAAGAAGGAAGTGATGGACGACTTGAGGGAATCGCGAGTAGTACACGCCCTCATTGTGAAAGGAGTGACTGAAGGAGGGGAGGAACTTGATAGAGAAGTGCCAGGGGTGGTGAAGGATCTTCTTGAAGAGTTCAAGGAAGTGATCCCAGACGACCTACCCGAGGGACTACCTCCTTTGAGGGATATTCAACACCAGATTGACCTGGTGCCCGGGGCTAGTCTCCCAAACCTCCCGCATTACAGAATGAGTCCCAAGGAAGCCGGGATTCTCCAGGAGAAGGTCCAAGAGCTTTTGGACAAAGGTTTCATCCGGGATAGCCTAAGCCCATGTGCGGTTCCGACATTGTTAACTCCCAAGAAAGATGGGAGTTGGAGGATGTGTGTTGATAGCCGAGCTATCAACAAGATTACCATAGGGTATAAATTCCCTATATCCCGCATTGAGGATATGTTGGACTGTTTGAGTGGCGCTACTATTTTCTCCAAGATAGACTTGTGGAGTGGATATCACCAGATTCGAATCCGTCCTGGAGACGAGTGGAAAACGGCGTTTAAGACCAAGGAGGGCTGTATGAGTGGCTAGTGATGCCATTTGGGCTGAGTAACGCACTGAGCACCTTCATGAGAGTAATGAACCAGGTATTGAAACCTTTCAATGGTTGTTTTCTTGTAGTGTACTTTGACGATATTCTGATATACAGTAAATCCGAAGAAGAACACTTAGAACATCTAAGGTGTGTGTTATCTACATTAAAGGCGAATAAGTTGTTTGTCAATCTTAAAAAGTGCACCTTTATGTCAAGACGACTGTTGTTCCTGGGGTTTGTTGTTAGTAGTGAGGGAGTGATGGTAGATGACGAGAAGGTAAAAGCAATTAGGGAATGGCCTGTTCTAAGAACCGTAACGGAATTGAGAAGCTTCCTCGGCTTAGCCAGTTTCTACAGAAGGTTCATTAGGCATTTTAGTACTGTTGCTGCACCCTTGACCGAATGCCTAAAGAAGGGAAAGTTCCAATGGTGCGAAGAATCTAACTTGAGCTTCATAAACCTGAAGCAGAGATTGTGTAGTGCGCCTGTACTAGCTCTACCAGACTTTGAAAAATTATTCGAAGTGGATTGCGATGCTAGTGGGGTCGGAGTAGGTGTAGTACTATCACAGGAGAAGAGACCGATAGCCTTTTACAGTGAGAAGCTGTGCGAAGAAGGAGGACTTGGTCTACCTATGATAAGTAGTTCTACGCCGTGGTAAGGGCCCTTAAAGTGTGGGAACACTACCTGGTCGGGAAAGAGTTTGTTTTGTATTCGGATTGTGGGGCTCTTAAACATTTGAGTGGTCAGACCCGAATTAGTAAGGATATGCATGCCAGGTGGACTGAGTTTTTGCAGAGGTTTCCTTTTAGGTTGATGCACAAGTCAGGCGTGCAAAACAAAGTCGCGGACGCCCTGAGTAGAAGAGCGAATGTTCTGCTTACTTTGAGTACAGACATTGTCGGCTTTGAAAAGCTAAAGGAACTATACGAGAACGATGGCGACTTTAAGGACACTTGGATTAAGTGTGCCAACAGGGAACCGTGTGACGATTACCATATACATGAGGGATATTTGATGAAAGGGAACCAGTTGTGCATTCCCGAATCTTCTTTGCGGGAAAAGCTTATCCGGGACTTGCATGGTGGAGGATTGGCGGGACATATGGGTAGAGATAAGACTTTAGCTGCAGTTACCGCCAGATACTTTTGGCCTCGGTTGAGGAGGGATGTGTACTAGATTGTGGAAAGGTGCTACATTTGTCAAGTGTCTAAGGGGCAATCCCAAAACACTGGTTTATACACTCCTCTCCCCGTGCCTTCTAACATTTGGGAGGATTTGTCGATGGACTTCATACTGGGTTTGCCTCGTACCCAACGAGGTGCTGACTCTGTGTTTGTTGTAGTTGACAGGTTCTCCAAGATGGCTCATTTCATCCCATGCAGGAAGACCGCCGACGCACGGGCTATTGCACGTTGTTCTTCAAGGAAGTGGTGCGGCTGCATGGAGTCCCAAAGTCTATCACCTCTGATAGGGATAGCAAATTCCTTAGTCACTTTTGGAAGACCCTCTGGTTTATGTTTGATTCATCCCTGAATTACAGCAGCACCGCTCATCCTCAAACCGACGGGCAGACCGAGGTGACTAACAGAACCCTCGGAAACCTCATCAGAAGCATCTGCGGTGAGAAACCGGGACAGTGGGATCAAGCATTGGCTCAAGCCGAATTCGCTTACAACAGTTCTGTCCACCGAACTATTGGAAGGTCTCCATTCTCGGTGGTATACATAAAAACACCACAACATGCACTAGACTTGCTCAAATTACCCAAGGACATGGTGGGCGATGTAGCAGCTAAACATATGGCGGAGCAACACCAAGCCACTACTGAAGAAGTTAAGCGAAAGATAGAGGAATCCAACACACGGTACAAAGGGGATGCAGATAGGCATAGACGGCAGAAGCTCTTTACAGTTGGCGATCAAGTAATGGTTTACCTTCGGAAGGAGCGATTCCCTGTAGGGAAGTATGGGAAACTTTAACCCAGGAAGTACGGTCCCTATGAAGTTGTACACAAGATCAATGACAACGCATATGTTGTACAACTCCCGAAAGATATGAATATATCTTGCACTTTCAATGTAGCGGACTTGTCACCTTTTCATGCCGATGATACTCCTCTATATCCGGATGAGAACTCGGGGTCGAGTTCTCCATTGGTGGGGGAGAATGATGGAGACAGGGGACACACGGCCGTGCTATAAATGATGGAGCCAGGGGACATACGGCCTGGACACACGGCCGTGCATATAGACCGTGTACCCAATTCAGAGCCACAGACGTATACACGACTTCCTCACACGGCTAGGAGACAATTGTGCTTCGCGACCGTGTCCTCAGACAGATTTCCACAGAAGTATACACGGCCTCACACACGGCCATGTATCGTGACCGTGTATAACGATCGAGTATCCCACAGAGGCTGACACGGTTCCGGGCACGGCTTGGGACACGGCTTGCGGAACTTTCACAGAATCATACACGGCTTCGAGGCACGGCCGTGTATGAGACCGTGTACTAGGCTTGTCACTTGCCCAAAAGCATACACGGCCTGGAGGCACGGCCATGTATGCGACAGTTTATAGACGTGTATTTTACTATTTATTTCCACGTGTATGCTTAGATTTTCCCCTTTTAGGTATTTTACGGGGCCATATAAATACTCTTTTGTCAGATAGATTAGGGTTACGTTTTAATATACATTTGAATACACTTTGAGAGAGAGTTTTCTCCAATTATCGGGTTGTGCGCAACCTAATTTGCATCAAAGCGTGTGTCTTTGTTGTGTGAAACCAATCCAATTTCGGATTCGTTTCGTTTTAGCTTCCGCGCTGCGTCAGGGTCTCATAGCCCATGCCAAAATGACGCCAAACAGGTTATTTCCACTTAAAATCGAGACCTTCCAGAATTGTCTCATGGCCAACATAGATGATCCAACATGGCTATGGCATTTTCGTTATGGGCATCTGAACTTTGGCGGCCTCAAGACTTTGCAACAAAAGAATATGGTGACAGGCCTTCCTCAAATTACCTATCCTCAACAACTCTGTGCAGAATGTGTCATTAGCAAACAACATCGCAATCAATTTCCACAAGGAAAATCATGGAGAGCGAAGAAGGCTTTGGAGCTGGTTCATTCTGACCTCTGTGGGCCAATAAATCCATCTTCCAATGGAGGTAAAAGATATTTTATGACCTTCATCGATGATTTTAGTCGAAAAACATGGGTGTATTTTTTATAGGAGAAATCTGAAGCCTTTATAGCCTTTAAAAATTTTAAAGTGCTTGTTGAAAAAGAGGTTGATAGCCCAATAAAAATTCTTCATACTGATCGTGGTGGGGAATACACCTCATCTGATTTTGCAAATTTTTGTGAGAACCATGGAATCAAGAGGCAACTTACAGCAGCGTATACACCTTAACAAAATGGAGTTTGCGAGAGAAAAAATCGCACTATTCTGAATATGGTGCGATGTCTTTTAAAAGGGAGCAACTTTCCAAAATATTTTTGGCCTGAGGCAGTGAATTGCAGTATTCATATTTTGAACAAAAGTCCTACTTTAGCTGTTCAAAATATGACACCGGAGGAAGCATGGAACAGACGAAAACCAGCAGTAGATCATTTTAAAATTTTTTGGTGTATTGCTTATGCCCATATTCCAGATGAGAAGAGGAAGAAGCTAAAAGATAAAAGAGAAAGATGTATTTTTCTTGGTGTTAGTGATCAGTCAAAGGCTTATAGGCTATATAATCCTAGCACCAAGAAAATCGTCATAAGCCGTGATGTTATTTTTGATGAAAAGAGATTCTGGCCATGGAACGAGAATAATATTGAGCAGCAAATTCAAATTCCAGTAGATCTTGATGGAGAAAGTGAAGAAGAAAGGCAGCAGCCAACAGAGAATGAGCAACAACAAGATCCAATAGTAGCACAAGATGAGCAACGACCACAACGTGCTAGAAGAAGGCCAGTATGGATGGACGATTATGAGATTAGTGACATCCAATCTGATTATGATGACACATTTGCCAATTATGCTTTATTTTCATATTGTGATCCTATCTCATTCCAAGAAGCTGTCAAAGATACGAAGTGGAAAAAAGCCATGAATGAAGAGATTAGATCTATAGAGAAAAACAATAGTTGGGAACTAGTAGAGCTTCCAAAAGGGCAGAAATCCATTGGTGTTAAATGGGTTTATAAAACAAAACTGAATAAAGATGGAGGAATTGACAAGTACAAAGCCTGTCTTGTTGCAAAGGGGTGCAAGCAAGAAGCTGGAGTTAACTTTAAAGAAGTCTTTGCTCCTGTTGCAAGGCTTGACACTGTTCGGTTGGTGTTATCTATGGCTGCCCAGAATTCGTAGCCTATTTATCAGATGGATGTGAAGTCGGCATTTTTGCATGGAAAATTAGAAGAAGAGGTGTACGTTGATCAACCACTTGGTTATGTAAAGCAAGGTCACAAAAATCAGGTATACAAGTTAAAGAAGGCATTATACGGACTGAAACAAGCACCGAGAGCTTGGTATAGTCGTATAGATGTTTATTTTGCAAAGGAAGGGTTTCTTAAATGCCCTTATGAGCACACACTCTATATTAAATATGGAGATGATAAGAAGATATTAATAGTATGTTTATATGTTGATGACCTGATTTATACCTGTAATGATAAAGCCATGCTTGATGATTTCAAGAACTCTATGATGAATGAATTCGATATGACAGATTTGGGGTTGATGCGCTATTTTCTTGGCATCGAAGTAGTGCAATCATTGAATGGTGTCTTCATTTCGCAAAAAAAATATGTTCTTGAAATTTTAGACAGGTTCAAGATGAAGAATTGCAACTCAGTTTCCACCCCAGCTGAACCCGGGTTGAAACTCACTAAGAATGGAGCAGGAAAAAAGGTGAATGCTACACTCTACAAACAAATCGTTGGAAGTCTTATGTATTTGACATCAACAAGACCAGACATCATGCATGCTGTCTGTTTAATCAGTAGATACATTGAAAATCCAACTGAAGTTCATCTGTTAGCTGCCAAAAGAATTTTTCGCTACCTAAAAGGTACTGCAGATTTTGGGATTCTGTACAAAAATGGTGGCAAGTCAAGTTTGATTGGGTATACAGATAGTGATTATGCTGGAGATCCTAATGATAGAAAGAGTACTTCTGGATCTGTATTTATGCTGAATTCTGGAGCTGTCACTTGGTCATCTAAGAAGCAACAGATAGTGACTTTGTCAACTACTGAAGCTGAGTTCGTTGCTGCAACATCGAGTTCATGTCAAGCCATTTGTTGCGAAGATTACTTGAGGTTCTACACAACCAACAGCAAAGTCTAACTCCAATTTACTGTGATAATATTTCAACAATAAAGCTTTCAAAAAAATCCAGTACTACATGGGAGGAGCAAACACATTGACGTCAGATATCATTTCTTGCGTAACTTGTGTAATGATGGTGTTATTAATTTGGTGTTCTGCTGAAGTGAAGATCAGATTGCAGATATCTTCACTAAACCTCTCAAGCCTCATGTTTTTGTGAAGCTTCGAAGCTTGCTTGGACTTTGTTCTTCAGAGGATGTTGCTTGACAAACGCGATAACAGGGAGTCGAAGATCTCTGTTCAAGGGAGGGTGATAAGAAATAACTTTGTTAGTTATTTTATGTTTATCTGAAATAAGTGGAAGACCTATTCCATAGGTGCAGACCTATTCTTTAGGAGTCTTTTGTGGAAAAGTTAGTGGAAAGTTGTTGCTATTTCTTTGGTTCATGTGTTGTATTTAAAAGGCTGGTGCTTGCTAAAATAAAAAGCAGTTGTGCAGAAAACAATATCTTTACTCTTTCATTTTTTTACTTAAAATCCCATCACAGTGATGGCTAATGGTCGAGTGCTGGCTCTACGACAATGAAGTGGTCTATCCAAATGATTTATTTAGTTTCCTTTATTGTCTATTTTCAACATGTTATATGCCTTAGTTTTGTAGATGCATAGTAAAAAACTGTAGTATAGTTTATACATATGAAAAAAATCTATTCTTGTGTGGCAACTACTATACCTGTATTTATATACTATAACATTACATTATTCAGTTTCAGTCTTTTCAAACATTGTAGCCGCATTTTCAAGTTTGCCACCTAATTCATACCCAATTTTTTCTCCAATTTTTTTCTTGTATTCTTACTTTAAAGTAAAAAAATTGTCTAATTAAAGACGCTATGACAAGGAATGGTGAGAAACGAGGCTTACCTTATGGAATAGATTTACTTGAAAATTAGTTAAAATTTGGGAAAATGAAAGGAGGAAAGAAAAAAGGGGCAAAACTTTTATAATTTAATGATGTATATCTTGTTTTTTCAGTGGAGTGGAGTAGGTTTGAATCTATCTCTCCATTGTAATTTAATAAAAAGAAAAAGAAAAGGGAAGAAGACACAGTTTCCAGTTCTTGTTAGGATTCATTTTGCAATTGACTACATGATTTTGTATTTTGTCCATTTAGCGTGTCAATTTTCTAAAGTTCATCAATTATCACTAATAGTGTTCAATAAGAAATTCCATTTTATGGCAATTCAATCCAGCATGCACCTATCTATTACTCGACTATTAGTTTTCTTTCCACGTTTGTATA
This sequence comes from Laguncularia racemosa, assembly GCA_037954665.1. Classification (NCBI taxonomy): domain Eukaryota; kingdom Viridiplantae; phylum Streptophyta; class Magnoliopsida; order Myrtales; family Combretaceae; genus Laguncularia; species Laguncularia racemosa. The sequence continues at coordinate 13,910,504 of JBBMOL010000002.1, read as the reverse complement.
TGAACTATTATGTCATTTAGAGTCACAACTTTTTGAAAAGAAAACTAGAATAATGTCATCTCATATTAAAGTTATATAAGGGTTATAACTCATAATATTCTTATATAAGAAAGCATATCTATTGCATACATAGCTGAAAATGAGCATGGCTAGTAATAAAAAAAGAAAGAACCAACAATAAAAATGTATAAGTGACAATAATAATGAAAATTACGAACAGCCAAAATACATTACTGGTTGCATTGCTAATAAAAACATATAAATGATAAAAATTCTAGAAATTAGATATTTGAATATTCAAAAGCATTAGAGCTGGTCAAATGATAAAAACTTTGGAAATTAGATATATGAATATTGAAAAGCATTAGAGCTAGTCAACATTAAAAAATGGACACATTCACATCATTATCCATGTGCATTTCGTAAAGGTGGAGCTCTTAATTCTTAGCATTAGATTACATAAAAATATGTCCTATAGCTTATGCATTGAAGAATCATAGAGTTAGTAGTGGTTTTCTACTACACAATGGTGACTTATAACATACAAGAAAAGGAAGGAAAGGACATGATAGTTAATACAAGATGCAAAATTAAAACCCATAAGTCGATACATCACGGCCTTGTGCTATGAGTATTACAATAAATCAACAATAGATTTTCATCCATTCCACTTTTTAAAGGTTTTGGAATACTTGAATTTTTATTTTATTTTTAATATATATATTGTCATAAAGAGCTAAGGATAAGGATGTGGATTTTATAAAAATCGAGGGACAATTTGGACATTCTACCAAAAAGGCATATTTAAGGCTTAGATAACCTAACATTTCCCTCTTTCTTCATTGTAATTAGTAAGCAAAAAAGGACACCCTAGATCTATAGGAACCCTAAGGCAACTAAAGGAAAATGACTTGATTCAATTCTAATTACAAGAGGTAAGAATTTTCTTTTGCAAGAATTTCACTTATGATTATTGGATTTAGAACTTATAGGTATCATATGCGCATTAGTACTTGAAATTAGAGAAAGGAAGTAACAAGAACGGGAATCAACGGCTCAAGGATGTGACTTGTGGAATTATTGAAGTAAGCAATCTAATCCGTGTAATTTAAATAGCTAATACATGTTTTAGGGATTAAGTTAAGCCTAGGAATAAAGAGAAACGAGTTTAGGAGGAGTTAGAATGAGGAAATTAGGGTTTATGGAAATTGTCGAGAGATACACAGTCTCCTAATATGACCATGTTTCAATTGTGTTGAATATAAAGCTTATATCGAGAGATTTACGGCCCCTCAACACATTAGTGTTTCGACTGTGTTAAATTAAGAGATACATGGCTTATCTACACAACCGTGTTCCAACCATATTGAAGTCAAAACTCACCGAAAGATACACGACTCTTAACACGATAATTTACTAGCTTATGTTGAGCTACATGGCCTCTAACATGGCCATGTTGAGTGTGGCATAATTTAATTATATATTCATTTAAGTTCTACTTAAGTTAATTTCTATGTAACGTAGATAGTTAGTAAGACCCTAGAGAATTTAAATGAATAGGATTAAGAAAATTAAGAATTGATAATAATCTTAGATTAAGTTTGAAGTCTGAAAAATTTTGAAAAATTATATAAACAATTAAAGGAAAATAAATAAAATAATAAATTATCCGAAATGTAAATTTCAAATAATATTTGGTTAAATGATGAAATTAATTTAAATTATAAATCTAGGAATTTCAAATTAATGTTTAAAGTAAAAATTTATGTTCGGAATAATTAAATTAACTTAGACGTAAAATTTTGTAATAAATTGTTAAAGATTAAATTTTTAAAAGTATTCTCATACGCATACGAAAGATTAAAATAGAAGAATTTTTAAAATAAAATATAATTATAATGTAATATATAAATATAAATATAATATAAATATATATAATACAAAAAAAAGTCACATCTTTTCCTTTCTATTCTTTTTTTTACTTTCTTTTCTTTCTTTTCCCCCTGCTTTTTCTTCTCCAGACTTGGGCCCCCCTTGCCTCTACCCTCTCTCCCACCTATCTGCCCTTCTTTCTTCTTTTTCCTTTCCCTTCCCTTTCCTTTTCTTCTTCACCTTCGACCGTCTCCTTCCCTTTCCGTTCTCCATTCCCTTCCCGGCCTCCAGCAGCAACGATGACCATGGCAACGAAGGCAACTGTGATGGCTTCGACCCAGCAACTTCGGCGATAGCAATGGTTGCGACGTTCGATGGCAGCTTCGGTGGCAACAACCCCCGATAATAGTAGCAGCAACAGCGATGAGCAGCAGCGGTGATCTCAACTTTGGCGGTAATAGCGACTATAACGTCGACAACAACAACCACCATGAAAGTGGCAATAGCAACCATGCTGGCAGCTGCGATGACCACCACGGCAGTGGCAGCACAGTGGTGATGGTGGTGGTAGCTTCCAAGTTGAGTCCTCCTCGTCTCCTTCCTTGATGACAGAGGCGATGACGGCAGCAGTGACTAGAGGAGGAAAAGGAAAAGGAAAAAAAAGAGCTAGTGGGAGAAAGAAGGAAAAAGAGGGGAAATTAAATGTAAATGGGTGTGTGTGGTGTGTGCGGTATGTGTATGTGAGTGTGTGTAGTAATGTACGGAATGTAGGAGGATATAGATGTGTGTATGTTCGATGATGCATGATGTGCGTAAGAATGTGCACGTATGTGTGGGAAAGGGAGAGGTGAGTGTGTAGTGTATGTATGTATGTATGTATGTGTATTGAAAGGGTGTGCGGTGAGGGATGATATATGTACGGTGAAGGAAGGTGTGGGTGTGCGGGAATGAAGGCCGTACGCGTGAACGTGTGAGTGTGTATGGTTATGTACATGGATGAGGGTGTGTGTGTGTATGTACGTGCTAGTGGTGTTTGATGTGTGTGGAGCAAGTGTGTACGTATGTGGTTATGCGCGTGGATGAGGAAGATGTGTGTGTGTGTGTGTGTGTGTGGATGATGGTGTGGAAGTATGAGAGTGTATGTGTGTGAAGGAAGGTGCGTATGTGTGTACGGGAATTAAGATGTATGTATGTGTATGTGTGTAGGGATGTGTGGTATATGGAAAAGTGTGTATATGTGTACGGGTGATTGAAGGTGTGTGAGGTGTGTAAGAATGCGTGTGTATGGTGAAGGTTGTGTGTGTGTAAGAGTGTATGTGTGTGGGTGAATGGAGGTGTGTATGTGTATGTGCAGGAAGGAGAATGTGTATATGAAATATGTATGTATGAGGATGCATATGGTACGTATGTAGGAATGTGAGTGTATGTGTGTGTATAAACGAGGAGGTGATGTAGATTATATGGAATGTGTGTGCGTAAATGAAGTGCGTATATATGTATGTGTTGGTGATGATGTGTGATGTGTGTAAGGGTGTGCGGTATGTGTGTGTGTGTGTGTGAATGAGGTGCGTGTATGTGTATGTGTGGTTGATGGTATACGATGTGTGTATGTGTTGGAGATGATGTGTGATGTGTATAAGGGTATGGTGTATACGAATTGTGTTTGTGTAAGATGATATATGGTGTGTGTGTGAAGTGTGTATGCAAATGGATGGTGTGGGATGTGCGGAGTGTGTGTATATGTATGAAAGTTGAGAGTGTGTGGTACTAGTGTGTATATGGATGGTATGTGAAGTATATAACATGTGTGTATATGGGTGGAAGACGTATAGTGTGTGGGTATGTACAAGGAATGAGCGGTATGTGTAGGCACGTATGTATGTATGTGAAATAGTATGGTGTATGGGCATGTGTGGAAGTTGAGGATCATGTATGTGGGATATGTACGTATGAGTATGAGATGATGTACGGAGTGTAAACATGAATGTGGGGGTATAGAAGGTGAATATAGCATGTTCAAAGCATGTGGGTGTGTATATTGGTGGTGCAAGGTGTAAATGGAGTATGTGCATAGGTGTATGGAAGATGTGGGTTGTACGGTACATGTGTGTATATAGATGGTAGGTGGAGTATGTGATATGTGTGTATATGTGTGAAGGACGTGTGGTGAGTAGGTATGTGATGTGTATATAGGAGGAGTGGTGTACATGGGTAGGTATATACATGTATAAGATGATGTGTGGCATATGGGTACCAAAGGTGAATGTAGTGTATGTAGAGTATATGGGCAAGTATGTATTGGTAGTGTGAAGTATATGTAAGGCATGTGTATATGTGTGTATGATAGTGGTGTGGAAGGTGAAAGGAGCAAGTGTATATGTATGTATAGGTGCGTGTGTGGTGTGTGAAGTGTGTATGTAAAGGGATAAGAATATGTGCATGTTGGTGTGCATGTGGTGTGTGGAAATGTGCTGGTGTATGAGAGTATAGGGAAAAGCATCAAAGAGTTGAGAAGAGATAAGAGTGAACGAGAAAGCGAAGCAACCCAACAGAAATTGCCGAGAGTCATTGCAACTAACCCTTCGGTACTAAGCTCGGAGAAGGGACTACACGTCAGAATCACTTGAGGACGATTAGGATTACGACAACCCTAAACGAGTGAGTGGAAAACTTATTGATATGCTACTATGTTGTGTTATATGCGGAATGCTATGTGTGTGAAATTGTGGTTTGTTGTATTTACTATTAAATGTGATTACTATTGAGTTATGTGATGGGAATTAATGTGTTAGGAAATAAGTTGTGAGGAATGTAAGGGAATGAATGGTCTGAGAGTTTAGATGTCATCACCTAAATGATAGCACCTAGTGCCATATTGCTAGTGCTATAACCATAAGCTTAACCTATGTTTTATAAATTGTTTTCTTCCGAATAAACCAAAATATAGAAACTTAACTTTCCTTCTATAGCTACTGAATAGGTATGCTTAGTTGGAATAGGGTATATAGGTATCATTATGCATACATGTCAGAGTTGGTTCCTAAACATGAATACATATACTCAACAAACTTATTTTCATATGATATTTATGAAATACACTCATGAACCTAACCATACCAAATCATGAGTGCAACCTTAATTTTTACAAATCAACGACCTTATTTTCTTACTCTCTTAAGTTCATAAGGGAAAGCGTTTAGTAAACTGTCCTTAATTAGAGATGTGGCAGAAATATGTATATACATACATATATATATATATATATATATATATCATATACAAATGTCATGAGGACATCGAAAGAAAAATGAGATGACCTTGTAGGCTCTCGACAGTGTGAAAATGATAGAGCACTTGAGAAGTGCGATGACATAAAGGTGCTAAAGATGATTTATGTAAATCAATTCCAAGAAGTTGGTTTGATATGTGATATAAATGACACAGAGGTGTTAGAAATGATTGTAAGCTAACTCGAGTGGTTCGGCATTTGAGAGAAAAGGCATAGAGGTGCCAGATCTGATGATCATAAGTCGACCTGATTTAAAAGAAATGGCACAAAGAGGTGTTGAGAAAATTTAATCCATTATAAAACTGGATAGGTCAATGTCTATGAGGATTTGGGTTTAGTGTCGATGTTGCATAACAAGAAATGCATAACCTATGCTTGTGATGAGTGATAAGAAGAACATGATGTGTGCTTGTTGTGATGAGTGAAATGAAATGTTTGATGTTTACCTTAGTGGTATGATTGATTGCAATTGTAAATATTGTTTGATCACTAAATAAATCAATTAAAGTATGAATTGGATAATATTAGAAACCTAACAAGCATTTTCATGAGACATTACATGAGATTGAAGGCCATTACTGTCATAGGATGCGTCGGAAGTGATCAAGAGGATCGCTATTCCGCCAAGTGCGAACTAAGTGACTAGGGAATTGTCGTGCCTTGATGGTTCCGAGTCCGGCCTATCCTTGAGGGTTTTGCTCCGTCTAGTGCAGAGAAGCACGGGAGCGTTCACTGTTGAGATAATAAGATATCATAATTAACCAAGTGATAAGATAAATAAACCGGCTAATGACCTGAGCACTGATGGTGGCTTCGGAATCTCCAACTTAAGGTTAAGGGGGGGGCGTAAACACTAGACTTCACGTCGGTTACCAGAAAACCACCTGAGATGCTGCATTCATATGGTTGATCATGCATAGCATATGTTTAATATTTTAAATTGAATTTGTTTGCTTGTGTACTTAGCATAGGTTTAATAACTTGATGTGAATTTGCTTGTGTATGTATATAGCATTTGTCTAGTGTTTGATTTGAGTTTGTTGTGTATGTGTACGTAGCATTGAAAGTGTTACCATCCCATTCACTAAGCCAAGGTGTGCTCACCCCCTCACAGACTTTATACAGGTGTCGATAGCGAAAGCGCGGGATAGGCTAAAATGTGAAGTGTTGAGAGTTTTGAAAGACCAAAATAATGAAGTAAGAATTGAGAATAATAGATTTACTTAGATAAATATTAGGACCCCAATGCAAATAGAGATGTCTAAATTGAGAAACTTAGGAATGATCCTATTTTACTGATTGGTAGAGGATACCGATTCTCTGCGATCATGGTTAACCGTGGGATTCGGGTTCCATAGTGATATTTTATTATCTAATCATATGTATTATAACTTATTGTAGATGTAATTATTTGCTTAGAGTCTTACGATCTCTAACTCGTAAGACGATTATCATGTAATAGGTTCACACGTGCCATGATAATTTTAGTAGAGGCTTCTAGGCCCCCCTTTAGGGCGTGAAATTAAGTACTAAGAAGACCTTGTTGATGTATAAAGATTTCAATTTATCTTAAGTCCAAGACTCGAAGTGCTTAAGGCTAGGAGTTAAAATACGTGTAACTTATGTGTTGACTTGTACTTGTTTAAGTTAGTGTATTTATTGAATTTGATATAATTGGAACAAATGGTTTAAGTATTTAAGTTATATGTTGTATGTGCTTGGCTCGGCCTAGGGGCCCGTGGTAGCAAATCCCTAGGGGGTACCCCAATGATATTTGTGTGACATTATCCCTCATGGAGTTGTACTTGGAAATGATTTGGGTTAAAGGTTGGACTAAGTGTTAAAGTGAACATAAGTATGGGGCCAATAGTGATAGTTCTCATTACTAAGTTTAAGGATTGAGGAATCACGAGTGTGGGATTTGTAGTCGTTGTTCATATTACCAATACATGTTCTAATGTGTTAAGTGTGTTAAGGGGATCATAAGTACCTTGTTGTTGCTTGTAAACTTAAATTGTATTGCGAAACGGAGATTGTGTTTAAAAACTACATAACGCATATGATAATTGTTCATGTTGTTTATGCGCGCGTGTTTGTGTTATACGTATTGGGCATTAGCTCACCATTTGGGGAATTTTGTTTTTTTTTTAGTTGCCGGTGTGGAGAGAGATGATAACCTAGAAGATAACTTAGATTTAGGTAAGCTGCGGAGAGAGGAAGAAGATTATTACCATTACAATTATAGCAATTAGAAATTGAGAGAATTCTATTAAATAAATATATTAGATATTATTATTTGGAGAATGTTAATTTAAAGTTTATAGACTTCCATTGCGTTAAATGTTAAGTATGGATTTTATGAAATTTATTTTGATGTTATGGGATGTATTGAATGTTTTTATACAGGAATTGTAGGACAAAAAGGTATCAGAGTTGATTCAAAGTTTTAACATGTTCATTTGAGACAAGGACACGTAGTGAATAGTAGTGTGACTTGGGTTTTAAGGTGTTCTAGGTTTAGACGTTTCATATGCACATAACATCCTCATTTCATCACCATAGAACTAAATCCACTCTCCCTTTCTTCATTTTAGGTATACAATACAAAATTTATTCTTTCCTCTATCTCTCTCTCTCTCCTCTAAATTCTTTTTATCCACTTAAAAGCTTGTTTTGAAGTGCTCCTTATCTAGGCCTTATCCCCACTTTGCTCAAGCCCCTTATAAAACCACTTCATGGTTCATGGGCATGCAAACCATTGACAATTGTTACAACTATTATGTTTTTACATATTAAAACTCCGAGATTTGGCTTCTATTTAATATCTTCTCATGGTTAATGAGGATACAAATAGATAAATAGCATCAAAATATCCAAAATTGATTATCATATGAGTTTAAAACATAGATATTCTTAGGAAAAAAATTTACAAAAGTTTTTATACTTGAAAGATAACACTCTTGAGGTAAAAACAGAATAATGTATGCTCAAATGCTTTTGCATGGTTAGAAGATGTTTTAGTTACTCCAATGCATTGTTCATGTAATTCTTTGTTTAATCAACAAGCTCTCTATCAATTAAAACCTTGAATACTCAAAAAGGTTTTGATGGTTTGAATGAATCAAATCTAGCAATCACTTGACCAACACAAATATGTGTAGTTTTAATTGATTTGCTTTACACAGTTGAAATTGTGATTTCGGATACATATACATACTTAAATCACAAATTTACTAGAGTAGCTAGTTTGTGAGAGAAATTAGTTATTTACTCAATTCTATATAAAAATTACTAAGAAGAGATGTTCTTGCTATAAGAAAACTTTAGCTACTTGACATGGAAGTGGATTTTGGTGAATTTAATAAAAACTCACTCAATCATAACTATAAGGCATAAAACTAATAATCTAATTGGTAGTAAAAGCAAGATCCCATGTTTTAATCACATAGAGTTTTAATTTCTAATGTTATAAAGCAATAAAAATGGTAGTTTAAATTAAGGTAAGATTACTAAAGTTAAATATATAGCCACAAGCTCCCTACAGATCAAGATCTTGTAGTCACTTATTGTATTACATTTGCATGGCCTACACACTTCTTGATTGATGACTTTCAAAAGCAACTAATTTTCTATTTAAAGATGTGCATTTATAAGTGATTGACAACCTTTGATAGTAAAAACTTAGCAACTAGTAACTGCCACCTCTCACTTTGCCACCACGCTAATGCTATCACCATACTACTATTATCATCATTAACGTCAACATCATCATTGCAATACCATCACCTCTCTATTAGAATCTTTATACCACCACCACCACCTTAATAATATACTAGATTTGGCAATGGTGATAATACAATGGTGGTCAATTGGTGATTATTGAGTTTATGGTAATGAGGTTTGTAGTGGCAATGATGAGGTGGTATTAGTATGGTAAATGTTATAGTAGAGTGGTGGTAACATTATGGTGGTTAGAAATGACGTGGAAGAGGTTACAATGATGATGATGCAGTGGTCTGGTGATCAAGACCATGATGGTGGTTATGGTGATAGTGATAGTGTGGTAAAAATATATGTAGATTTAAAATAACATGATTTATACATAATTAGGAACAAGTTAACGGGCTTAATTTATTGTAAGTGCTCTTGTCACAAGTTATTATTTTCCTTACAAATTAAAAAATCAATCTTATTATATGTTGAAATGAGTTATGTTATATCTCTTCATACATCTTATTATATATTAGATGCACTATATTACAACAACAAGGGGATGTTTTACTATAGGCAATTCAAATATTGGCATTATGTAAAATGTGATGTGGTAGGATGCCATAATCACAAAGTTATCAATTTTTTTTCCAAGCTATGAACTTCATTTGTATATGAATATTTAATACTGCTAAAACAATATATATATATATATATAATATGGATACAAAGAAAAAAAAAGGACAAAATTTCTTACATTCCTACATAATCATGGAAAGAAGTCAAGAACTCGAGTTTAAAATAAGAAAGAAAAAAACCTATAGTGATATGACAAAAAAAAAAAAAAGAGAGAGAGAAAAAGAAACAAATAATAGATCAAGAAATAATATTAGTGCAACTTTTATTTGTAAATGTGATAATGGTTACATTTTTTTGGATCTTAATTAGGACAAATTCTTCTTATATTAGTCATAAATCAAAATAGTAGTTGCAATGAGTAACTTAGTGGTAGACATAAAAAATTATTATGGCTACTTTCACTTATGTTTTATTAGGAAAAGAAACCCTAGAGGTAGTATAGAATGAGATATCATTATTTGAAATGTTTTCATAGAGTACAAAGTTTCCAAAGAAATTGTGGAATAAACTAGGGTAATTGTCAAATTCAATATTGAACTTTTGGTTGATTTGCAAAAATTAGAATTTTAGATGTAGTCATTAATACCTCCACTTAAGAATGCAAATGAACCAAATTGAGCTAAGCTTTTCAAGACTTGGGCTTAGTATGTTAAAAAAACTACAAAACTCAAGATAGGTTGAGCTTTTATTAAGTTAGAAATTACAAGCCCTAGTTTAAACTCAATAAGGAATCTAAAGTTTAAAGTTGGCTTGTTTAGATAAATGAGTCCAATCTCATTTACATAAACGAATGACCTTGAGCTTGAGCTTGAGCTTGAGCTTGTTTAGGTTTTCTTTTAGTTTTATTAATGATTTTTTATTAATCATATTTCTATTATATTTTTAATGAATTTTTAATTATACCAGTCTTCTTCTTGTATTCTTATGTCATATTTTCTGATATATTATCATTTTTAATATTATATGCTAGTTTCCAAGTTCACTCATGAGCTGATTCATTAAAAATATAAATAAGCTTGCCCTATAAGTGTGCTCATTAACAATATAAATAAGTCTCCTAGTGAGCCAACTCGCAAGCTTAAATAGGATCTTGAGTTCAATTCAATTAAATAAACGAGTTTTATCTTGAGGTCAAACTCAACTCATTTACAATTGAGCTTGACTTGGTCAAAGCTTAAAGTGAGCTGAGTAGCTCGACTCATTTACAACTTTATTTCCACTATATGTAACAAAGGCTATCAAATATAATGTCATATTGAATTAATGGGGTGACCATGCTTGTATTTTCTCATTACTTTGTCAAAAACCTTCAATTAGGGCAATTGAAATTAAAGGAGAAAATGCCACATCAGCAAGTAAATATAAGATGATTTTCTAAAATAAAATGTATCCATAGTAACATAAGTACATCAAATTAATTTGATAAAATTATAAAAGAAACCCCTTCTTCTAGGCAACCATCAATTAGTTACACATATAGAACTTCAAGCAACTTACCACAAGTGATTGTCGACCAATACCCACTAAAGGTAGTTGAAGTTGCCACATGAATTTAAAAACATAAAAGGTTACAACCTACAATATAAGTAGATTGTACAATCAACGTTTGGCCATAGGTTTATGGCATTGCCCATCTAGAATGGTAGACCATTACTCATCACCTAGAGAAAAATGAAGGAAACTTTAAAGAATTTTTCTATTGAGATTGGATCAAGATAAGGATTCAATGAAAAAGTCCTTTTTTTGCACTCCTCTTTTTGTCAGATGTGATAAGCTATGGCACCCACCCACCTATGGCTTTAGTCTATTGGAACACCCACATGTAGCTATAACCAGCCTTAATGTGGTGAGAACTACCACATTGGTATCACTTGATGGCAACCCGAAAAGAAGGTCTTTATTTTTTAAAATTTTCTTGATTTAATAAAATTTAGTTATATTAATATGGTATTGTTTCGATCATGATTGGATATTGGAAGTCATATTATGGACTATATATGTGATTTTGAAAATTTGATAGTAAAATTCACATGTTTCAAAGCTTTTTATGTGTTGATTTATCCATTCAATAATTGTTTTGTAATATAATAGTTATATTATATTTAAGAAGCATTTAGTTTTGCATGTCATATTTGGACTTGATTTTACATACCTTGGGAAATTGGAGTTTAAATTTACCAAATATGAAGGCTAGCAAGAGAAATGTCTAATTTTTTTTTTTTTAAAAAAAAAAAACTTACTGAAACATTCTAAAATTTAGTAGAATAATACTCCTATAATTAGTTTTTCAAAATTGGGATAAATCTTAGGATTTTATATATTAATTCATGCATATGTGATTAAACCTTAATTGTCTTGGAATCATGAAAATGAAATCAAATTAATGATGAAATTGACAATTATGCCTAAGACCTTGACAAGTAATGTAGAATAGGGAAATTTCACCGAAGGACCACCCAAAATTAGGGTTTATAAGCCTTTATTCTTCAAATTACACTCATTTACACACTATTCCTCAAAATTCACATATAAGCTCTCTTCAAACCCTTTGAATTTGCCTAAACTTTGACTTTGCAACTGTTCTTCTTATCTATAGTAGATTGGACCATCGATGAGCCTTTAATTTGACTAATAACGAGCAATCAAGCAATAATTCTTTTCTTAAATTTTTGCAATCTAACCATTGAATTTGCTTAATTTAAAAAATGCCCAAATCTTCCATGATAATTTAGCTTAGATTCACCCTCTTACAGGCTTGAGTTCCCTTGCTTCTTTTGATTTTCTTTTTTTTTTTTAATGCATAAGCTAATTAACATTTAAATTTCATGATTCTGAATCAGATTTTAAAAATAATTTTTTAATTTATATTTGAATCAAATTCACATGAAAATCAATGCATAGATGTTAAAACCAAGCTGATTATCACTAAGGATGTAATTAAGGTGACTTTGGGACAGGTTTTGAAAAACTCAAACCCGACTTGGTACTTTATAGGGTATCCTAAAACTCGTATAGAACCCTATAGGGTGTATATAGTGATACTCAAAACTCACCCCAATAAGGGTATGTGTTACTCAAACTAGCCCTATTTGTAATTTTTCCTTTTTTTTTAAGTTGTTGGTGTAGATGATTTCCTTACTTATGCCAAGTCCTTTTAGTACTTTTGTACCTAATAATGAAGTTACATAACTTTTTTAAGTTGTTCTACTTATTCATAATTCATATGATGATTAAAATCAAAGTGAGGCCTCACATGAATGTAACTAAAGTGAAGATGAAGGAAAATGAAAAATCAAACTCAAGCCTTAAAGTCAGTTATCGCTTGTCAGTTGGTCACTCAGTATGGTCATAACTTACATGGACAAAACTAAAGTGAAGGTGAAGAAGGAAGATGAAAAATCAAACAAAGACCTTGTAAGAAAGATGTAAATTGAAGCGAAAGGATGGAGAAGATGTGATCCATGAACAGGAAAAGATGAAATTATAAACTATCCTTTGTATTTTTGTTTAAATTTTGATATTTTGCACTCTAATTTTGATATTGTAACATTAATTATATAATTTTTCAATGCTCATTGAATTTTTAGCATTACATCCCAAATGCAGGGGTAAATTAATCATATGGTGATTAGCCCAAAACATGAATCCAAGAGTATGAGATAAAAGTAATTAAGAGTATAAGTTTAAAATTTTGACATAATGTTTTGTCTATTATTGCATTAATAGGAAAAAACATCAACTCTTTATAAGATAAAATAACATTATCTAAGTTTCTAATTTTAATTAATGAAATATTATTTTATAATGTATGTATGTACATCCAAAGTATAAGTATACATATGTATGAATTGTACAATTCATTAGAATGATATATGGAGTATATATGGAGTAATTAATTGGTTATGTGTATAATTCAAAATTTAAAACATATAGGATATGTATTATACTCATATTAATAGTAAAATAAACCTCATATATAAACATAATAATATAATACCGTAAAATAATACCTATTAATATAATCATATTTACTTTTACATAATAAAATAATATTATAGGAATAATAGTCATATCATAGTTGCACTACTCATTAAATAATCTCAAAAATCCTAAAATATTTTACAAAATTCTTAACAATGATTTAAAGGTTCCTAACCTAATCTAAAAATTCAATTTATTTTCAAAATACTCATACTACTTAGCAATATCCTAAAAACCTTGTAAAAGAGGATGAAAATATAGATAGGTCTCAGTACTATATATTGCTAGGACCAAATGCTTATTATGTTTGAAATAATGCATTCTAAACAACATTGATACATTAGATCATGATTGTTTTGAGTGAGCTTGAAGACTAAGTAAGTGTAAGCGTATATTTATGCAAATGCATATTGAGTAAAAGGGTAAGTACTCCATATAAAGATGATGAACGTCTTTATTTTGATGTGGTTATGGGTAGTTATGCTTTATGCACATGTAATGCATGTACTTGAGCTTAAATGTTGTATTTGTGCCTTAACATTTACAATGTTTAGAATGTAGTGGTGCATCTTACATTGCATTTTTACTAGGTGACTATTAATTTTATTGTCATCAATAATTAACATAATAGTAGCTTCCCTAAAGATTCAAATGAATTATGCATTACACTCCATTATAATGCATTAGGAGAAACATGTTAGGGACTTACGCATATGGGGAAGAAGAAGTCCTTTGAATGATCTTGATTTAAACTAATTGACTTAAGAGGGTCTTGATAAGGCGAAGGTGGGCTTAGATTAAGTCATAAAGGGGATGACCAACACCAACATAGAGATAGGAGGATCTCTATAGCCACACATTATACAATTTGGCACCCACAACTGCATCATAATGATGCACTCCCTAATACTTGAGTTGAAGAAGGTTTACCTTTTATTATGTTCATATTGGACTGAACAATGATGTGTGGGGGGTATTTTCTTTTTCATACATAGCACATAAAAAAATGATAACTTGATTGCCATTATATACAATATAGGATGGATATATAATCTCTTGTTAGGGTTTGTTTTCAAACACTCTCCTATAACTTCTTTTGTAGGTGTATTAACTATGGTGCTTTCGATTAAGCTTCACTAACATGTTCACAACTATATTATGTGCTCATATAGATTATTAATTCAGTATGAGCAATGGACATAAATTTTCTCTTTATAATTAGTAGCAGTATGCATCTTGGATGTACATAACAGGGGTGAACAAGTACAATATGAGTAGGATTAGTGCTCTACTCATACCCTACTTTGTAAGATACAGGATTCCTAAAACCACCCTTAAACTTGTACACCATAAACCTATTTCATATAGGATATCCTATGCATCCTATAATTTTTTCCTTTTTTCTGCAAATTTCATGAAAAACCCCAAAGTGATAATTAAGGTCATTAAATTAAGAAGGGAAAATTCAAAGCCATTTAAAAAGGGTTTTATTAATTTTAGGACCAAATTTTTCCAAAATAGTCATTTTTCCCTTAGGTTGAATTATATCAAGATCAAATTAGAAAGAGGCTCATACCCATAATTAATGTCTCAAATTAATAAATAGGTCATTTAAGTTTATAGGGAATTTTTCCCAGCCAATTAAGAGTGATTATTTAAGGATTAGAGGCTAATTTCTTAAAAATGATCAAAATGCCCTTATGCTTGAATTCATAAGGAAATACCCATAATTGAGTCTAGACAATTGAATTGGAGTAATGAAATGTCATTAGGCTAAAATAAGGTTTAGAATGAAATTAGGATCTCTAATAACCTTAATTTACTCTTAGTATAACACTTGTCAAAGTAAGGGGAAAAAACATGTAAATGGTTGGCCCCACTTGAGTTTAACCTAGGGTTTTGAGCAAAACACCTTCATATAACCCAAAATCCATGTCACCACCTTCCTTTAGCCCCATTTTCTTCTTCTAAAACCCTACAAGAGTTAAAACCCAAAACACATACCTAAAATCCTAACCTTCTAACTAAAATCCTAATTTTTACTCTAATTTAACTACTAACTAAGCTCCTTTATCATGTTTGTTTTAGGTTTTGATCAATACAAATAACGATAGGGGCTTTAGCAAGTGGGTTGTATACTCTTGCAAGGTGGGTAAGTGAGAATTTTATGTTTAAATGAGATTAAGTACTCTAATCTTGGAGTTTTGTACTACTTAGTGCTTTTGATCATAGAAATTTGTTGAAAGTTGAAAGGGAGACCATTCTTAGATCTTAGAAGTGGCAGCATATGTTTTTAAGAAGAGCTCAAGTGACACTTTAAGCTAAGACATCCATTCTTTACTTAAATGTGTGTAGTTTGAGGTGATTACAAATGATTTAATTATGATATTTGGCTATTTGATGAAACTTTGAATTGGTTATGTAAAACCTACCCTTGTTGCTACCTTTGAGATCTTCTTACAATGTTATTTCTTGATTTCAAGTGATAATTAGTGATTTAAATTGTTGAATTTAGTGTATTTCCAACATGTATGATATATACTTTAGAATAGATTTTGAGGTTTAATTGAAGTTTATTTTATAGTTTAAGGTTTAAACAGATTTGGTAGACTAAAGATTGAGTTAGAGTATAGAAATTGCAAATTAGACATTTCCAACATGTATGATATATACTTTAGAATAGATTTTGAGGTTTAATTGAAGTTTATTTTATAGTTTAAGGTTTAAACAAGATTTAGTAGACTAAAGATTGAGTTAGAGTATAGAAATTGCAAATTAGACATTCACAATATGTGAACACCACGCATAATTTCAACTTGAATTTTGTTCAATTTATGATAATTGATGAATTGACATGTTTACTTGATGAATATTTAGGAGTGATTCCCAAAAATTACTTTTTGATCCTCAAATTTCATAAAATGAAAAGAAAAAACAATTTGTTTTTTTACAAAATTTGAGTTAATGGTGTTTCTAAATAAATTTTTAGATGCTAAATCCATTTCTGAAATAACAAATTTCAAAAATCAAACACATGAAACCTAGATTTGAAATTAAGTTGAGAATCAAAATTGATAGAAAATAAATATTTGATCTTAGAGAGTAGGAAGAAACTATATAGAAAGGTGTTTACAACTTAAATTTTTAATTTTTGGAATTTGAGTGAGAAAATAGGTACAACAATAAAATTATAATAAAAAATATTCTAATAGATTTGAGCTAAGACTAGTCTAATCCCAAACTAATCTACTTAAATTTGCCTATGAACCAACCTAAAATCCTCCCAATGGATGGTTCACTATACTTTCTGTAAAATTGACCAATTAACTTGATTTTAGGATTACTTTAGTGAATTAATAAGAACAAAACTTAACTAACTTGGTTAAGCCTATGGACGCAATTTCTCAAAATTTATTAGGCCTATTTCTTTTTTAAAGCCCATACACTAATGGGCTTTAGTAAAATAAAATATTTGAATGGGCCTTATGCCTAATGAGGCCTCAAACCTTTCAAGAACCCTAAATAGACTTATATTAGGGTAATTGGGCTTAATAAATAATTAATAAAACATAATAGACTTAAATGTGACAATTTGGGATTAATGGGCTTAAAGTGGGCGTAATAATACATAATGGACCCAAATAACTTAATTCGACTTAGTCTAAACAAATTAGATCTAGAAGACATAATTGGGCCTTAGAAACACATAAATATGGACTTAGAATTTAATAAGAGACTTAGAATTAAAGTGGGCTTAGGTTTGACCTTAAGAAAATAAAATAAGTGAAACCAAATTGAATAATTGGAATAAATGGTTAAAAATTATAGGATGACCCAATTAAAAAAAATCAACTAATGTGGGCCAAATGTAGCTTAAAGTCTAATTGGCCCTTTTGGCCTTTAATGGGTCTATAACCAGTATAGGCCTTAACTAGATTTTAGACCAAATCTAAATATCATAACGATAATCAATTGATTAAGGCAAACTTAATGACTTATAATTTTCTCTCTTAATGTATAAAATTGAATAATCCTGATCATTAGGAATTGACTTCAACTTTGGAATACCTTTAACCTTCTGAGTACATGGTAATTGCATCTTATGTGTTAAGATAGAGATAATATGCCTGACTAACAATCAAACCCAGCTAAGTATCAACTACCATGGTAGTTTATGCTCTTAGGCCATCTTGGATGGCTTAATGAGTGTTTGATAAGTAAACTCATGTTGGATGACAAGCACTATAAATGAAGAAAAGGTATATTGAGAATAACTCAAAGTTTATGGAACTTAGTGAGTGATATGATATAGCTAAACTGAGATTAGTGAGGACTGTAAAATGATAATGAGCCCAAATGAAACTATTTTATCAGTTTGAGGCTATTAAATTGATGTGAAGTTTGGCAATTGTTGTCATCTTCTGATGGCCACTACATGGTGTCACACGTAAGGTCCAATATTGTGTTTTCGAAGTCATGACTATTCCCATGCTAGACTTTTAATTAATTAAATGTTATTTTAAGATTAATTGCTACTTGTGGTCGTCTTAAATTAAGTAATTAAGAGAGGAAGGGTGAATTGATTACTTGCTAAATTAAAAAAAAAAAATTGCTAGTTAAAAACAACCCTTTTGACTACTCAATTTAATTATAGCATAAAAGCAATTATTTATAAACAATTATAAGCTATTACATAATAGAAATTAAAAGATAGGGAGAAGAAAATCAAGTAAGTTATTTGTAGAGATTCGCCTTAAGTGTTAGTCCTCTCTTCCAGCTCTACTACTAGGGACTCGGTTTTCCACACTAGTATTGTTTCACTAATCTAAAATAAAATTAAGAAATTACAATTGTTCTGCCAATACGTTGGCTTCAAAAGCACTCTACTCTACCTAACTAGCCTATCTCTAAGGCTATTTATAGATCTATAGAGTCACAAGTAACCTCTCACTAATACATGAATTTAGCTTTCAATAATTATAAAAAACAGAGGAGGAAATGAGAATTTGTATCCTCCAAAAATTAATTTGAGTATAATATGAAAATACATAAAAGACATAGTAGCTTCTGAATTAGTCTCTAAGTTTTGATACTATTCTAAATTGTCTTCTTAGTCTCTTGAATCTTTTCATTTCACTTCTATTTATACACAAAAATGTAATGACTACATCACTGATCTATCTTTAACTAGAAAGTTTGTTGCCATGATCTTAATTTGAACATTTAAGAAATATTTCAAGAGATTTGTATAGAATTCTACTGAATTTTGAATTATGAATTTGATATCTTCATAATCTATTATGGAAGTTTTGTTGAATTCGTCATTGAAAATAGTCTAGATCCATCCTTATATCATTTGCACAAAATCTATTAATGAAATCAATTACCTGTTGATTTTTGAGAAACATCTAAGAACTCTTTCTCTCATCCTTAAATTCACGAGGGTATGTGATCTCCAACATAATCCTTTTAATTATGATTTCCTTATAGTAAAATCAAATATACGAGATCAATTATGAATTAATCATGATTTAACTTAATCTTTTAATTCCAAATTTTATCACTTAGATTTCCATAAATATTTTTCCTCCTACTAAACATATTATCTAAATATTGATCTTCTTGTAGCAGAACAAAATATACAATTTAATCATGAATGATTTAACTCAATCTCTTAATTCCAAAATTAAACAGTTAAATCCCCATGGATATTTGTCCTACTTTAGTGAAACGGATTGACTATGTTACCTACATATATTCAATAAGTAGAGTTGAGTCTTCAAAATTGATAGTTAACTAACTTACATTGATATAAATAGTTGTTCTATTTATATGAATTCGTAACAGTAATACCTTTTGACTTATCTTTTGAATAATTAAAAACAATATGACTTTCCTTCATTTGATCTTCAAACTCTTAGTTCAAATTTTAAATATAATTATTCTTGTATACTAAATGAACTTTATTAAAAAATATTTAGTACTTTTTATTATCATCAAAATACTTTAAGAGAGAACATAACAACTTGTTACATTAGAAATAGGCCCATGTGGCATCTGCTTGTGTATGTGTTACTATGTTCTAAGCTTTTTAGTTCACTTTTTTTCTTTTTTTATTGAGGACTTGTTTATGGATCCCTTCTGTAATTTCATGGGTATAGCTCTAAGGAGAAACTATGGGGTTACAAGAGTGACTAAGCAAATTGCAACTATTAGCCCATCTTTCTTTACTATATGTTATACTTATCTATCATACTGTACCCAGTCTTATTAGGAGTTGTTTGTGCCTCTATGACTTGTTTTATTTATGTTTGTAGACTTTTATAGGCCTTAAGATTCATTTTAAAACTAGTATTGACTATCTTAAATCTAGCTCAAGCAAACTTTCAAAAATTTTACAAAAACTAAACAAACAATTTCAAAGTCCTAAAACTAGTTTAGAAACTCTCTAGTAATTACGAGCCTTATGTATTTGACTTAAGTTACATGGTAATTTATTGCCCCCATAGAAAACTAAGGGTATCGCATTTCAAGTTTGTGTAATATTAAAAAGTAATTTATATATGATATTGCAAGTGTTTAATATGCAAAATTTATGGAACCTACAATAAAATTTGTGAAATTAAAAATAGTAATTTTTCCTATTATCATTATTTCAAGTTTATATGATCTTGCCACTTAGCTAATAGGAAAGAATAGAAAACGTAAAGAGAGGTGGTATTAGATTTAGTCATTTAGGGTTATTAACCGATGAGATTGGGCTCCTTTTTTTTTTCCTTTTTACTAAAATATTTATTGGCTAAAAAGAAATATAATATATCATTCATTAATATTATTTAATAATTTTATGTGGAGTAGGCATAGAGTACTCTAAAACCTATACTCTATATGCTTTAGAGTATAGGTTCCTAGGTGAGTGTAGGGTACCCTATCTTGTGAAAGCAAACTTTGAAAAATTTGTATCTAAAACCTACCCTATAATCATTAATACCTACTTAAAACTTATGCGAGCAAAGCTAGGCACACATGAATACCATGTACAATAGATTATCCATCTACCTATAGTATGTAATATATGTGTTTCTTTCCAATAATAAATAATTTATACTTGTTAAATAGGGCCTTTTTTTCATGCATAGTTTTTAAACCATACTTTGCCAAAATAAGAAACTAAAAAAGATAAAAGTATATGTACATACATTTGTTTCTTGTAAAATTAATTATATTTCCCCTTTGTGAAGTATATTACGTGTGTAATTATTGTACACATGTCAATAGTGGTATTTTTGTAATTATCAGTCTTTGCATTAACTTGTATATAAACTCTCAAATCAATAACATCGTTATAATTTCCCATTTTCCCTTTCTGTTTTCTTTTTGTTACTTTTGCTATTTGAGGAAGTCTTCTTCAATGGTGAGCACAACAAAATAAGATTTTTCCCTTCAATGACTTTTCACTTGGTATTAGAGTGTGTTTAGATTACTCTTTATTTATTCATTTCTTCACTACATTGCAATATAGTAGAGAGCATAAAATTACGAGTACAACAATTGAATGGAGAACTAGTTTGTAGTGATCCGTATTACCTAACGAAATCATAGTATCTTGGAATGACTCTTGGAAATGTGATTTTCAGTGAATAAAATTTTCTTGCATGGCGTAGATGCATTACAATGGCACTTGAAGCAAAGTTCAAATTAGGGTTTATTCAACGGTGAAATTGATTGACCCGATGAATGCTCTGGTGATTATATAAAACGACTTCGATGTGATTATATGGTGGCTTGCTGGATTATCAATTCCATGACACCAGATTTATCTAAAAGTTTTATTTAATCACAATTGGCAAAGGAGTTGTGCGATAATATTATCGAGCGATTTGGTTAGACAAATAGTCCATTACTACTTCATTAGTAAGATAATTCTTCAATCTTTGTTTACTATAACAAATTGAAGAAGTTTTGGGATGAAATTCAAAATTTCAATGGAAAATTGTGTTGTACATATAGAGTTTTGTGCAATTGCAATTGTAACTTCTATGAGAAGTACTTGCATTTAGACTCTAAAAACAAGTTGATCAATTTCTTATGAGCCCTAATGAAGGATTTGAAACTTCTCATAATCAAATGCTATTGACAAATCTATTACCTTTTGTTAATTAAGCACTTTACTTTATTCAACAAGTGGAGAAGCAAAGAGAAGTTTCAAATAGTATTTCTAGTATACATGAGTCGCTGCTTTTATTGTGAATAAGAATGCTAGGAATTTTCAACTAAATGCAAGAAGAGTGGCTAAGAAACAGAGAAATATGATCAAGCTATTCTTTAACAATTGTCTTAAAGAGGGTCATTCAATTGAAAAATGCTTTGAAAGAGTAGGATATCCTAATTGGTATAAAGGTAAAGAAGGTTCAAGAAATATATGATATGCTACAAAGATAACCTTAGACAATGGTTTTGATTATGTTGACACACCAATTGAAGTTGATAGTAAAGAAAATAAGAGTAATTCTTGTAGAACGATGACACTAGAGCTAATCCAAATGGTTTGTAATGAAGTTGCTAGATTAATGAAAGGTAATGGTCTAATTGATTTAGGAGCTTCTACAAGTGGCATTATAATTAAGTAACTATGGTTTCAATTCTTAATGTTGGAATTTCATGGTTGAATAACATGCATGGTTTTTAGAGAGTGGATTTTGGTGCTACAAATCTCATTACACCATATATACATCATCTACATAACCAACAAACCATTTCTTAGCCTATAACCATAATTTACTTGATGAAACTTCTCAAATTGTTCATATAATTGGAGATGTTCTTTCAAGTTCTAATATTATTCTTCATAATGTCCTTTATGTTCTAAAGTTCAAACACAATTTGCTTCTCTATCTTAGCTATTGAAGGCTAAAAAATTACAAGCTAATTTTGATTTCCAAAAATGTTGTTTTTAAGACCATTCAACTAAGGAAGTTGTGGCCATTGTAAAGAAATATGGACTATATGTGTAAGATATCTAACTAATAAAGAGTAGTTTAGTTTCTTCTAGAAATTTTCATTCTTCCAATAAGTCTTTAGGTTAGAATGTCACACCGTGTCATTTGATTTCAAATGTTATGGATTTACATTTGTTTCATAGTTATCTTAGACATTCTTTTTTTGTCCATGCTCACACATATTCTAGGTTGTAAACATCTAATGAATCGTGACTTCTTTTATGATACTTGTACACTGCTAAACATCATTAAGTTCCTTTAGATAGATGTCGCTACCCACTCTTCTACTTTGCTTGAATTGATTCATGTGGATTTATAGGGCCCATATAAAGTACCTAATATCATTGGTGCACAACATTTCTTTACCATAATGGATGACATGTCACAATGCTCTTAGACATACCGTCTAGAAAATGAAACCTAAGTTCCTTCTACTTTAGCTAATTTCCTATCCTATATCTGAACACATTTTCTTGTTCTCTTGAAATTCATAAGGTTAGATAATGGATCAGAAATTATCCAACATCAATGCCAAGTTAACCTTTTTTAAGCTTGGCATAGTTCACTAAAAAACAATGACATATACACCACAACAAAATGGTATAGTTGATAGAAAACAACGACACCTTTTAGAGATTGCTAGAGCTTTGCTTATCCATGCCAATCTCCTAAAATTTTTTGGGGAGAATCCATTGTTATTGCCACCCATCTAATAAACAAAATGCCTATGTCCAAGTTGTGTTGGAAATCAAAATTTGAAGTTATTTTAGGTAAGCCTCCTACATATAGTAACCTAATGTTTATTGGATGTCTTTGTTATGCTTTACACTTAACTTTCACACAAGTTTGATCCTAAAGATATCAAATGTGTGTTTTTTCTTTTTCTTTTTCTTATTTTTTTTCTTTTGGGTTACCCAAATGGATAAAAAGGTTTCAAACTTTATGATCTTGAACACGATAAGATCATTTTAAGTAGAGATGCAATATTTCATGAATCCATTTTCCCTTTTCATGATAAATCTTTGTCTTTAGTTCCTTCCCTACTTATAGCAATCCTCTTTTCAAATAAATTCACTTTCACTTATCCTACAATTTTTTCTCCTATTTCTCCTTTACCCAATGAATAATACAATTCATCCAATGTTCTTATTCAGTCACCATTTTTTTAGAAGACTACTCTTGTTGATTTTGCTTGCACATCTTCTTTTCATTTTGTGTGGACAACTATATGAAATAAAAAAATAAAAAAAATTCCTTAGTTCAAAGACTACATACATTGTGTTCATCATTCTACATCCACAACTAATATACCATTTGCATTATCAAATACAACTTACTACTTGTTTCTTCCATCCAATTCTAGCCATCATAGTTAAGATTAGGTTGCATTTATTTCCAATGTTCTTACTGTCTAAGAACCTTCTTATAATTCACATGCAAAATTTGATATTAACTAGATTGCAGTTGTGGAATGTAAACTATATGCTTTAGAAGCTAACAATGCTTGAGAAATAGTTAATTTGCCTTCAAGAAAGCTATTGGCTCAAAATAGGTTTATAAAATAAAACAAAAGCCTAATGGTTCTATAGATCATTAGAAAGCTTCATTAGTTGCTAAGGGATATGCCTGTGTTCCTAGAAAGGACTATAACTACACCTTTTCTCCATTAGCTAAGTTAGCTATTATTCATTTTCTTATTGCATTAGTAACATCATTTCACTAGCCCTTGCATCAATTAGACATCAATAATGCATTTTTACATGGTTTCTTAGATGAGGAAATTTACAAGGAGCTACTACAAGGTCACACCAAAGCAGCTTTAGGATGAGTTAGAAAACTTATTTGTTCCTTATGTGGTCTTAAGTAAGCTTCAAGACAATGGAAGCTTGAATTACCTAAATTTCTACTGCATCATGGCTTCACTCAGTCCAAAAGCGATTATTCACTTTTCACTATGTCCTATTTGAGTAAGTTCCTAGCTGTTCTAGTTTATGTTGATGATGTTCTCATTATGGATTGCAAAGATGCTATTTGTTCACTAGAAAATGAGTTGAACAATGCATTTCCTATTAAGAACTTAGAGGCTCTAAAAATTTTCTTAGGCATTAAAGTTTTCTAGACTTCTAATGGTTCTTGGTTAAACTAACATAAGTTTGTTCTTGATATTTTAGTAGATGTTGGTCTTACTAGTTGTCACCCTGCTAATTGTCCTTTGTTGCAAGGTCTCTAGTTACCTTATAATGTAGGTTTATTCTTACTTTATCTAAGTTTTTATTAGTGAGTTGTTGGCCACTTACTTTACCTCACTTTAACTCATCCCAATCTTTTATATGCTATTCATCATCTTTGTCGGTTTGTATCATAGCCTTAACAACCTCATATAGATGCCTTAATGCATGTTCTTTAGTTTTTGAAGAGTACTATCATGGCTTGTTTTGCTCCTCTACTTCTTCTTTAGATATCTTTGATTATTCAAATTCATATTAGGGTTCACGTTTGATGAGTAGCTGTTCTCTTATTAGGTATTGTGTATATTTATGTTCTTCACCTATTTCTTGGAAGACAAAGAAACAAAAGATTGTTTCTATTTCATTCACAAAGGTTAAATATTGTAGTATGGCAGCTACTACAAAAGAACTTCTATGGGTTTCTTATATTTTGAAGCATTTAAGGGTTTTTGGTGCTTTGCCTGTTACTCTTTATTCTAATAGCAAATCTACTTAACTCATTAATGTTAATCCATGCCTTCATAGGTGGACTAAACATATAGACATTGTTATATATTTCACAAGAGATGAGATTACTAATGGTTTTTTAGCTACTTCTCATGTTCCTTCTCAAATTCAAATTGCTTATTTACTTGCTAAGCCCCTAAGTGAACATCAATTCTCTTTCTTAACTTCCAAGATAGGTTTTTCGAGCAACCCTAACTGGGGGGGGTGGGGGGGGGGTGGGAGGAGGACAGGGGGGCATAGGATGTGAAGTATATTACATGTGTAATTATTACACACATGTCAATAGTGGTATTTTCATAATTATTAGTCTTTGTATTGACATGTATATAAAGTCTCAAATCAATAACATCACTACATCTTCACATTTTCACTTTCTATTTTGTTTCTTTTATTTTTGTTGATTGAGGAAGTCTTCTTCAATGGCGAACACAACAAAACAAGATTTTTCCTTCAATAACTTTTCACAAATTTCATAAAAAAACAACTAAATTCTTTATCAAATAAATAAAATAAATTCTTAAACCTTTTGAAAATTTACTTCCTAATTCTTGTTTTCCAATCGCCATCTTTATCATCATTATTATAAGATACAAGAAAAGTAATATAACTAAACACAAGGTTTCAAACAAAAACAAACAAGTAAAATACAAATTAAATAGTTTTTTGAACAATAGATTGTAAACAAATCCATTTTAGACACATAATAGGTATACATTAAATACAAATAAGACCCAAATAAAAATAAATAAGATCATAAACCAAGTATTCTTTTGGTATAACAATCCATGCCAAAGGAAAGACGTCAACATTGGGCCCGTCGTTGTAAAAGGACGAGCTGTTTTTCCAACAGCAAATTGCGACGAAACACTCCACTATGCTATCCTTGCTATATATACATGATCACATTCCTCCAATTCAAGATTGTCCGCATACAGAAACACTCCACTAAGCTAGCCAATACATAGAAAAGACTAAAGCAAGCATTTTCCCAGTACTCTAATTTGCCTTCTATTTTTCAAATCTAAGTTTTCTTGTCTTCCCCTACGGTCCTATCTCACTTTTCCATCTCCGAGTCCCATAGCAAGATATATAACTAGACGATTGACATAATAAATGGAGTTTCCAGATTGGCCATATACACAATCACCGAACATGACATTTTATGAGCAAATGTATGATCAGCAGCAGTATTCCTGTGGAAATCTCATTCCATCCATCTCAAATTGGTATGATCCTGAATCAAATATCCAGATGGCTCCATCAATGGATGAATTTCCAAATCCTGGAGGTCTAGATCAAGTGTTCCCTATGCAATCACCTTCAGATCTGGTTATGATAGAATACGATGACAATTCGAACTTGAGCTGTTGGCAAAACCCGGATCCTAGCACACAAAATCCTTTGTTCTACACTCCAGGGGAAGCAACTTGGGAAAATCCTGAAAATCCTTTGATCCGCATTCAGGGGGAGGCAGCATGGGAAAATCCAGAAAATCTTGAATTTCCTGTTTCCAGTTTCATCTGCCAAACCAGCCTATTTGCTAATGATTCCCAGCCAGCTCCTCAATTCCCTAACTGCATACAAAATACCGAAAATCGCCTTTCACTTGCCACGGATTCATTGAAGGAATATGATGGTATATCCGCAATCTTGCCTGATCACTGTAAGTCAGTGAAATCCATGTCACATAGTGTGAATCATTCGCTGGAAGCATCAGAGGCCAAGTTCCATGATATTATTGGCATCGAAAGTCAGCTTGAAGAAAGTCTCTCACAAATTTCCAGAGAAACCAATCCTGGAGCAAGTATAGTTACCACAACCAATGATCACTCTGGAATCACAAACAATTCAGCAGGCAACCATACACACGACCGTCTGGTCGAGTTTTGGAACACAGAAGTAGGTTTCCACCTTGGCCTAGAGGATCATCATCCAGATCTAAAGGAACCTAGGCTGGAGAAAGCCACACAATTATCCGGCACAGACTTCTCGGAACCAAGCTCATCTCAAAACGCGACCATGGAGGAATATGATCAGGCTGAAACCATGATTTCTCCAATGAAGGGGACGATATATAGTGCTGCCGCTTTGAAGCCAGTGAATCTAGACCATGAAGTGGTGGGAAAGGATCAGAAGACTAAGAGGAAGAACGTGAGAATCTCTTCTGCTCCACAAACAGTGGCTGCAAGACAAAGAAGAGAAAGAATCAGTGAGAGACTCAAGGTTTTGCAGAAGTTGGTTCCGGGTGGAGGTAAGTTAGACACGGCATCAATGCTTGAGGAAGCTGCAAATTATCTCAAGTTCTTAAAGGCACAAATCAAAGCATTAGAAAATTTGGGCCACAAAATTGACAATTCAATGACTTGTTCGCCTATGAACCTCATGTTCTCTCCACTTCCATTTTACCACTCATTTCCAATGGGAAATAATATCTCCCTCTATCAACCCCAAAACCACACGCATTATTTCCACCAACCACAAGATTGAAGATATTGTATCAGGCCAAGCATCCAACACCACACTTCTTCAAACTAAATCATATAACTTCACTCCAAATCCTTCTCTCTTCTTCTCTTCATAACCACACACATACACACATGTCGCATTGTGCCTGCTGCTCGTTCATCATTCAGACAGATGTGCCTCTCTCACCTAGTCGTCCATGTTTATCGTTCAATCAATCACTCATACAAGGAATAAAAAAGGGGCCACACTAGAAAAAAAATCTCTTGGGTCTTCTAGTATCAATACTTAGGTTTATCATTTTTCTCTATTATCTTCTAAAAGGGAAAGAAAAAAAAAATAAAGTCTTTCAAATCTTTTTCCTGGATCTGAACGAGAGTACTTGGGTTCCCTAATGAATAAAAAACTGTATCGTTCCTCTAATAGTGCGCCCTATATTCATGTTTCATGGCAATTATTGCTCAATGATAAGCTGTATTCTTAGTGTTTTCTTGCGTCTAAGTATTTGTAAATTTGAGTTATATTGTTATGTTCGGTCCCCACAAAAGAAAAAAACGTTATATTATGTTGTAATCTTGAGTTATATACTATTATTACAATAACATGATAGTAACTTTCAGAATGGCAATATTCATATTTACGTTGCATGGTGACTATATATTGAATATCAATCCCAACCAAGGCGGTGCACAACCGTCTTTTGATTCACTTACTCAATAATAGCAAGCTTTTACGTACCCAAAACTCATTTTTCTCCGCGGAAGTTCCTTTTTCATTTTTCCCTTAACAGATGTGTTCATACCCTAGGATAACTACAGATACTGGGTTGATTTGTAGATTGGATGTCCCATGCTTTTTGTTTTTCTGGTGGGAGACCCAGACCAAAACATAAATACCAAAAGAAGATGTATTGGTTGTATGGTTCTACGCGTGGAAACCCTTCCGTTTGAGAATAATAATGTTGTCCAAAGGAACCTGGGCAAAAATTTGGCTTGAAAGCTAACGGACTAGCTGTGGAGGTTTCTTGCTGAAAGAGCTGTGGGAAGGATACTAGGTTGGAAATTATTTGTTTGATTATGATTTATGAGTTATATATTTTGATTGATTTTACTCATCATTTTCGAGGTTCTGGTTTCATTACAGCTGTATCCATCTCAATGGAAGGGTTGGCTATAAGCGAGAAATACGAATATAAAATCAGCTAAGTTTTGCGATCTGCGATTTCCTGTGAGAATTTGAGTGTAAGTTCATTTTTTTTTAAACTAGAATATATCGGTATGAACGATGTAACAATGATGACGTTTATGAAAAACGAGGCACATTATCAACATAAAAGGGCGAATAAAATTCATATATATATATATCTGGTCGCTTGAAATGAAACACATCAAAATAATAATTTAATATAAGGGCACTCTAATAATTGAAAAGAAAAAAAAATCCTCGGAAAAGTGCTATTCATTGCTTTATTTATATAGACTAATCGGGCTATCCAAACTTAATAACGCGAAAGGAACGCATAGACACACTCTTTCTCTTCAAAACACACCCATGGACGTGCCAAGCGTCCCCGCAGTAGGGCTCTACATGTGTTTCTTCTCAGGAAATTAAGCTAAGCGGAAGTGACAATTTTCGTTCGCATCTTTATTTTTTCCGTCTCTTAAATCACATATGTTATGTAAAGTTTATTATATATTTACAATACGAAGGCTACTATCCGAGTTCAATAGCACAGCATCTCTAGTCGTTTCCATAAGCCCATGCCTTGATGCATGTGAGAAATGGGACCTTGTTGAAATGGATTACCTAGTCTTTGAATGAAACCTGCAGTTTCTTTAACAGCATAAACATAAGTCTATCATAAACTTTTGATATCTATTTACTGCTAAAGAAATTTTAGCCGCCACATCTTATTTCTTTCGCAGTCTTAGGATAGCTTTAGCTAGTTTTTGTGTTTTATTGATTGAGAAACCCATAATAAACTCCAATTTTTTATGACTAAGATTAGGTTTTCTCCTTCCTTTTGCGTTTTTTTTTTTTTTTTTTGCCATTGGATTGTTTCTCTACCCCTATGTCCTTTCTTATCGTTATGATCTTAAACTAGACTTAGTTGTTTGGTATTTTTGAATGTTGGATTGTGATTTTTGTTATCAAGTATTTAAATGCTCGATTTCTTGAATTCTTAAGAGTGTAAAGTAATGAGTATAAAGCTTATACTAACTTTTTAGATTCGTTGCTTATAATATTGACCTCAACATAGTACTAATATAAGAGATCCTAGACTCAAAACTCTACATAATCATTGAAACCCTATTTAATTAAGTTGTTGATTTTGTGAATTTTAGTCTTGCCTATAAATAAAGAGTATCAAGTAGTAAATATAGGTCCTATATAAAATCAATAAGTTTATATTTTTAAATTTATTGGATATGAAGCAAACCTAAACAAGGAGTAGTTTCGATGATTCAAGATCATATCTTTTTCGCTTAGCTACAAGTAGATACCAAAATGAAGTATATATAGGTACAGGATATGGAACACAATCACTATATGATATAGAGTTGCTCACATAATATGTTTCAAATCAATATTATATTTGGTAGATAAACTTTAATTCATTTGCACCAAACTTAATTGACACCAATTTATATAATATTGAACTTAACACTATACACTGATTATTGATGGCACCAAATGAGGTAGCACTTTTGGTCGACAAGTGCACGACATGTCTTATACACTAAATTAAATCATAAATTCCAAACTTTCCATATTAGTTCTAGGGCAACAAAAAGAAAACCTAGAATAAAAGCCACATCATCTAAGTTGCTATGATGGGGAATTAGGGTTAGAGGTTCTCATCACGACCAGATAGACAAGACAGAGGGAAGGGGAAAGTGAAATCGTGCTAGACAGACAAGATAGGGGAGAAGGGAAAGTGAACTGAGGGATACAGTTGTTTGGGGGATTAAGATTGTTGATGGGTCGCAGAAGTGGACATGGGCCAAGGAGGTTTGGGCCTGTTGAGGGAATTACGGGTGGGCTTGCCGAAATGGATACGGGCTGGGAAGGATGGGCTTTTGTGGGTTTCGGTTATGGCTCATAGAAAAAAAAATAATAATACTAATAAGTCCATGGATCCGTTAGGGAGAATTATTCTCCAGATCTTCATGCATATAACTAATTGCACATGGTTAGTCTAATGTGTCAATTAGTTAAGTACCTACACACTATTTTATGTAACTATTTAGAAAGAGAAAAAAAGAGAGGATAGTATTACATGTATGAATGGAAAGCAGAAAAGGATATGTAATACAATAGAATACAATTTACTCTCTCCATTTGATTAGCTTGCATCCGAGCTAACCACCTTACATACGAGGTTCATTCCATTGTTGCATTTGATTTTCTTTCATTTCCTAATTCCTTGTCACAGTTGCCCACATCACTAAAATAACCCAAAACAATTAAACTCAATTAAGTTAATACAAAGTCAATAAATTCAATATATAATTTGCAAAAGCAATCAATTCTCCCCATTGAAAAGAAGGTATTTCAATAAATCTTAAATTGATATGCATCTTCATTGGTGGAAACCTTAGGCTCTCAATAGCCACCTTTGAATTCTACAATACCTTCGTTGACTTAGACGAAGCCATCATTTACATCACATCTGAAGTAAAAAGAAAGCACCTTGACACAAATCTGCAAAAATTCGACAACATACAAAGGGGAACCAAAGATTTTATTCACAAAGGAAGAGGAGAATGACCTAGCTTCATCACTTAAGCTAGCCTTGGTGGGAAAATTCTCCAAAGGAAGACCCCCTATATCTAAAATTAGAACCTTCTTTGTTTCATTTGGTCTGAAAGGTACATGCCATGTTGGTTTAATTGATGATTGGCATATCTTAATTCGATTTGGATTAAAGGAAGATTATACTAGGTCTTGGAAAAGATGGGTTAGGCAATTAAGACTTTATTCCATATGATTGTTCAAATGGACGAAGGAATTCAACCCCAAAGTAAAATGTCCTATAGCCTCAATTTAGAATGCTTTACCTTATGTAAAGGGTCACTACTTTAATCAAGTTGTCCTATTCACCATTGGGTTTGCTTTTGGTAATCCACTATGCATTGACGAGGCAACAAAATCCTTAATTTGTCCATTAGTAGCAAGAATTCTTATAGAACTAGACATTTTGAAGCCTCTCAAAAATAGAATTTGGCTTAGTAGTGAAAAAATGGGATATTACCAATAGGTGATCGATGAAGATGTCCCTAAATATTGTTTGTCATGTTGTAAGATTCGACATTAAAAGGAAGAGTGTAAACTAAACAACATCTATAATCCCAATACAGTTAAAGGGTAGGGGAAATTGGAATATAAAGTGAAACTAAATACAAAGGTTAAAGAGAGTCCAATTGTTGCAAAAGAGGAATCAATGCCGATCTAAAACAAGATTGAAGAGAAGGGGAAAAATGTGTATAAAAAAAAGTAAACTAGAGAGATACATAGGTAAACAAGTTAAGGTTCTATAGATCCTTAAGATGGTTAAACCAATTCTTGTTTACAATTCAAATGAATAGAAAAAAGAGGAAATTATCAAAATTGAAGATGCAAAAAAATCAGAAGACATACATTTTGATATTCCTCTAACACAAAAATGCATTGATGATAATATTGGAACTAAAAGTTGATGAGAGCCATGATGGGAGCCAAGCCAGAAGATGGAATGTGGATCCTCTTGAAGTGCCACCTGGACCAATCATAAGAAATCGAGCGAAACGATTCAAGGAAGCACTTAACGGGTAATAAAAGATGTCCATGAAGTCGGAAAGGATGGGAGCAATCATGAAGCTGGAATAGATTAGAACAACCATAGGAATGCCCTTGCTCTTGTACAAGTCATAATGGATACGGATTGAAGAGGGCATGTCTTTACAAGGCACGGTCGTGTAGGAGTCTAGAGGTTACACAGAATCATACACGGTCGTATACACGGTTCAAAGGCACGACCGTATATGTTGTCAAGATTTCTATAGAAAGATACACGACTAGAAGTACACGGTCGTGTACATTTCCAACACCAGTTGTGTACTTCTCCAACGCCGGCTCCAAGGCCACCGGCCTTCATTCCCACGCTGCCGGCCTTCATGCTTTGTTTTGTTATTTTTACGCAACTTATTGAAGTGATGTCGTTTTAGGGGTTTATTGTTACGAATTGTAAACCCTACTATAAAACTCCTAGGGTTTAGAACAGCTAGAATATAGAATATATAACATTGAAGTTTGAAAAACACTTTTGAGAGAATTCCTCTCTTGGTTCTTTAAAGAACTAATCTAGAACTTATCGGATTTTTCTTCCATGGCATTCATCCCGACTTATCAATCGGTCTTTCATCCCGATTGTGGCGTCTTCATATTATACCAAGGTTGTCTTGCTTATAGACAATGGGTCGCGATTTCCACTTGAGTGTGTTTGGCATCTTAGGTAGCGAATTCCGAACGTATTGGTATTAGGTTTCGTCACATGTTGGTGTGGTTCGTATCAGTTAGGAATCCGAGCAAACCGATTTCGTATCAGTTTGGTATCAGAGCCTAGGTTTGTTAAACCACCAGTTCGGTTTGAGGAATGTAACATCAACACCTTAACTCCAATCGTTCATATCAATTGTTCATATTCAATTTCATAGTGTTAATTGTCTATTGAAAGTGTAGTACCTACTATTCAATTTTGTTACAAAAAAAAAAGGAAGAATCACGACAAAAAAAAAGGAAAAGAAAAGGGGAACGTGATCAAAAGCAGCAAACAAAGGCGACAAAAAAAAATCTGAAAGAAAAAGAGAAAAAATTTGAGCCCTAAAGTTGTTTTGAATTCTACGGAAGGGAATTGGTATAGTTTGGGTTAGTTCCAAGAGAATTGAGAAGAGGAATTGGTGAGTTGATATCATCATTGCTTGTGAGAATACACGAGTGACTGTGTGATATCATCCTTTGAGCGAAACACGTAAGGGAGTGTATCGTGAGGCTTAATTATATATATTTGTATTAGTACTAATCTTTTCTATAGGAACTATGTCGAGGCAACATTCTCCTGAAGGTGAGAGGGGAAGGTTTGATGCTTGGTTAGTGATTGAGGCGTTGAGGGATGAGATGAAGAGGATGTTTCAGGAGGGGATGGAACAAATTCATGAGACGGTAGAGCAAAGACTAGAGCAATCTAAAAACGTCTTCCAAGGGCATAAGAGAGAGAGTCATTCTAGGAGAGTACAAAGGGGTGGAGATGAAATGTCGGATGATGAATTTGATGAACCTTCTGTTGGGAGTTATAGAGGATATAGTGGTAGGAATAGAGAAACTAGGGATTGGGAAGATAGAGGAGATAGGAATAGAGAGGATAATCAATTGAGTAGTATAAAGATGAAGATTCCTCCTTTCCAAGGGAAGAATGATCCCGAGGCGTACTTAGAATGGGAGAAGAAGGTAGAGATGGTATTTGATTGTCATAACTATAGTGGGAGAAAGAAAGTGAAACTTGTTGCCATTGAATTTTCGGATTATGCCATAGTGTGGTGGATCAACTAATGTTAAATCGAAGAAGGAATGGCAAACCACCTATTGAGTCATGGGAAGAGATGAAGAGGGTGATAAAGAAGCGGTTTGTGCCTGCGTATTACTATCGTAAGTTACACAACAAATTGCAAACTCTTAGGTAGGGAAGCCG
Source organism: Laguncularia racemosa (assembly GCA_037954665.1). NCBI lineage: Eukaryota > Viridiplantae > Streptophyta > Magnoliopsida > Myrtales > Combretaceae > Laguncularia > Laguncularia racemosa. Next base: position 13,876,088 of record JBBMOL010000002.1, on the reverse strand, counting down.
AAGTGTGGATGAGTATTTCAAGGAGATGAAAGTTACTATGATTAGGGCGAATGTAGAGGAGGATAGAGAGGCTACCATGGCTAGGTTTCTTGCTGGATTGAATAGAGAAATTCAAAATGTCGTGGAATTGCAGCATTATGTAGAATTGGAAGATATGGTTCATATGGCTATAAAGGTTGAGAACCAACACAGGAGGAAAGGTAATAGTACTGCACGGTTTCAACAGGGTGCTGGTTCATCCGCTTGGAAGACTAACCAATGGAAGAAGGAAGAAAAGCCTTTGTCCACCAAACCAAAAGGAGAGCAGAGGTAAGCGGGTTCTACTCCTGGTGATCAAGGTAAACCTGACTCTTCTACTCCTAGAAATCGTGACATTAGATAGTTTTAAATGCCAAGGTAGAGGCCATATTGCTAGTCAATGTCCAAATAGGCGTGTGATGATTCTGCGTGATGATGGTGAGTATGAGACTAAAGGGGATAGTGAAGAAGATGATATGCCTCCATTAGAGGATGCGAGTGATGATGAGGAGCCTGCATTAGGGAAGTTAGTGGCGGTAGTGAAGCGAGTTTTGAATGTGCAGGTGAAGGAAGAAGAGGAGGTGCAAAGAGAGAATATCTTTCATACTAGATGTTATCTAGGTGATCACATTTGCAGTTTGATCATTGATGGAGGAAGTTGCATTAATGTGGTGAGTAATTTTATTGTGAGAGGCTGGGACTCAAGACTACTAAACACCCTAGTCCATATAAATTGCAGTGGCTGAATGATAGTGACGAGACTAAGGTGAGTAAGCAAGCCTTGATTGTTTTTCGCATTGGTAGGTATGAGGATAAGGTGTTATGTGATGTAGTGCCAATGCAAGCGTGTCATGTGTTGTTGGGCAGACCATGGCAATTTGATAGGAAGGTTGTTCATGATGGCTTTTCTAACAAGTATACGCTTGTTCACCAAAGGAAAAGCTTTAATCTTAAACCTTTAACACCTAAATAGGTGTATGAGGATCGATTGCAGCTACAACAGTCTTTTGCAAAACATAAGGTGAGTGAAAAACAGAGGGAGAGTGAGAGGGCAAAAGATAATGAGAAAGAAAAGGAATACAAAAATTGAACTCAAAAGGAAAAAGAGAGGAAAGCTGAGAGAGTGTGAGAGACCAAGTTGAAGGAGGATCAACTTTGGTGGTGAGTGAAAAGGAGAGTGCAACCTTGCAAAAGGAGAGTTGTGTGACAAGAGCGAGTGTAGTGAGGAGAGCGTTAGTGATGAAGCAACCTATGTTGTTGCTGGTTTTTAAGGAAACATGTATGAATACTAACGAACTATCTAACTCTTTACCTAGTGTGGTTGTGTCTATTGTGCAGGACTTTGAAGATGTCTTCCCTGAGGAGATTCCAAAGGGATTACCACCTATTTGTGGTATTGAGCATAAGATTGACCTTGTACCCGGAGCATCGATTCCAAACAAGCCAGCTTATAGGAGCAATCCGGAGGAGACAAAGGAACTCCAAAGGCAGGTAGATGAATTAATGGAGAAGGGGTATGTGAGAGAAAGCATGAGTCCATGTGCAGTGCCTGTGATTTTGGTGCCTAAGAAGGATGGGTCATGGAGAATGTGTGTTGACTGCCGCGCCATCGACAACATCACGGTAAAGTATTGTCATCTCATTCCTCGCTTAGATGACATATTAGATGAGTTACATGGGTTTAGTGTCTTTTCCAAAATTGATCTGAAAAGCGGATATTACCAAATTAGAATGAATGAAGATGGTGCTTGCAATATTGCTACTTTGTTCTTTAGGGAAGTTGTGAGATTACATGGTATGCCTAGAACAATCGTATTGGATAGAGATACTAAGTTCTTGAGCTACTTCTGGAAGACCTTGTGGGCTAAGTTAAGAACTAAATTATTGTTTTCTACTACTTGTCATCCACAGACTGATGGTCAAACTGAGGTAGTAAATCGAACTTTATCTACTTTGTTGAGGGCTGTTATTAAGAAGAACATTAAAAGTTGGGAGGATTGTTTGCGCATGTTGAATTTGCCTATAATCGTATAATGCATTCTGTACTAAGTTTACTCCTTTTGAAATTGTGTATGGTTTTAATCCACTAACTCCTTTGGATTTATCACCTTTTCCTATTTCTGAGTATGTTAATCTAGATGGCAAGAAGAAAGCAGAATTTTTTAAACAGATCCATGAGAAGGCAAAGCTAAACATTGAGCGAAGAACAGAGCAATATGTGAAACAAGCCAACAAGGGTCATCGATAAGCTGTCTTTGAACCTGGAGACTAGGTTTGGGTTCACATGCGCAAAGAGTGGTTTCCTATGCAACGTCGATCTAAACTACTTCCTAGAGGCGATGGACCATTTCAAATCCTTGAGCGCATCAATGATAATGCATAGAAGATAGATTTACCCGGTAATATCAAGTAAGTGCTACATTTAATGTTACTGATTTGAGTCCTTTGATGCAGGTGATGATTTGAGGACAAATCCTTTTCAAGAGGAGGGGAATGATGAGAGCCATGATGGGGGCTAAGCCAGAAGATGGAATGTGGATCCTCTTGAAGTGCCACCTGGACCAATCACAAGAAATCGAGCGAAACGATTCAAGGAAGCACTTAACGGGTTGATAAAGGATGTCCATGAAGTCGGAAAGGATGGGAGCAATCATGAAACTGGAATGGATTGGAACAACCATGGGAATGCCCTTGCTCTTGTACAAGTCATAATGGATACGGGTTGAAGAGGGCGTGTCTTTACAAGGCACGGCCGTATAGGAGTCTAGAGGTTACACAGAATCATACACGGTCATATACACGGTTCAAAGGCACGGCTGTGTATGTTGTCAAGATTTCCACATAAAGATACACGACTAGAAGTACACAGTCGTGTACTTTGTCAAGATTTCCATAGAAAGATACATGACTAGAAGTATACGGTCGTGTACTTCTCCAACACCGGCTCCAAGGCCGCCGGCCTTCATTCCCACGCTGCCGGCCTTCATGTCTTGTTTTGTTATTTTTACGCAACTTATTGAAGTGATGTCGTTTTGGGGTTTTATTGTTACGAATTGTAAACCCTACTATAAAACTCCTAGGTTTAGAACAGCTAGAATATAGAATATACAACATTGAAGTTTGAAAAACACTTTTGAGAGAATTTCTCTCTTAGTTCTTTAAAGAACTAATCTAGAACTTATCGGATTTTTCTTCCGTGGCGTTCATCCCGACTTATCAATCAGTCTTTCATCCCGACTTATCAATCAGTCTTTCATCCCGATTGTGGTGTCTTCATATTATACCAAGGTTCTTGTCTCGCTTATAGACAACGCGTCACGGTTTCCACTTGAGTGTGTTTGGCATCTTAGGTAGCGAATTCCGAATGTATTGGTATTGGGTTTCGTCACATGTTGGCGTAGTTCGTATCAGTTAGGATTCCGAGCAAATCGATTTCGTATCAAAAGTGACTTGGAACAACTAAAGCAAGTTGTTTTTGAGGAAGAATAAATGATGGAAATTGATGTGGAAAAGGATGAGGATTGGACAACTATTAATAAAGGTAGGAAGAGAAGCAAAACAGTACAAATAAGTAGAATTACACGGAACTTGGGTAAAGGAATCTCCACAATTAACATAGATTTATCATTAACTTTATGTATTATAATATTAGAGGGATTGGCAACTAAAGATCATTTCAATGAGTAAAAAAATTGAGCAAACTTCACAACTTAAAGTGTCTTGCAATCTTAAAGCCAATGTTATGTTTGGAGAATTTATAGTTGTTAATAAAAAAGTTAAGTTTCGAAGGAGGAATGACATAAAAACTTAAACAAGAGTTATAGGGAATGTCTTCAACTGAGTGAAAGAATAGGCAAAGAAAGTAGATAGGTTAGAAAAAAAAGTTGGAAGTGGAAGAAATAGAAGAGAACAAATTGCACTCTATGAAGCACGAGTGCATCTATCATTCTCTTTAGCATGCGAAGATAATCTTATACATCATAAAGAAAGAGTAAAATGGCTTAAGAATAGAGATTAGAATTCTTGGTTTTTCCACACAATCATTTGGCACAGGCAATTCAAATAAAAAATCTCCAAAATCAAAGACATGATTAGTTAATGGGTGGAAGATCCAGAAGAAATTATTTAATCTGTAGTTGATTACTTTCAAAGAATTTTCCAATAAGAGAACATCATAGAATATCAAAAGCTAAGATGGTTAAAGGAATGGATGATTAAAGATTGGAACAACCAGCTAATTTCTTGCCTAAAACAAGAGGAAGTTTGGTAAATTATCCAACAATTGGATGATAATGCAACTGTGGGACTTGATAGCTTTAGCAACTCCTTTTTTAATGATGTTCCTTGGATCCAAATGCAAGAACACAAAGCCAATTGAAAAATTAACCTAACCAAACCCACATAATGGCATGACACCAACAATCACATGAACCTTAAATTGTGTAAATGAAATTGATTTAAAGGACAACACTAAAATGAACCAAATTCCACTCAAATCGGAATTGAATCAAATCTAAAATTTGTAACCCTAATTTACGTGAACAAGAACAAAGTAACACAACCAATTACAACTAGATATGATTCACTAGATATAATTGGAAGCAACATAAGAAGGATTGATATGACTCACAATACTCCTTAAGCCAACTCGCCACAATTTCAATTGAAATTAATAAGAGTGTATTGCATGAAGATGGAACTCCCTTCACGATAAAAGAAGGCTGATTTCTAAATGTTCAAAAGTCCCTTCTAAAACCTACTTAGTAAGTATTTATACTTGCTCCAATTAGGGTAAAAACAACAAAACCAAATTACAAACTAAACCAACATGTGGATATCTAGGCTCATGTATCCAATTTGGTTTTCCTACTGTTGGAACCATAAGTTTGATTCTCATCATTTCCTTGAGTCTCTGAAAGATTTGCCCTTAAATCTAAGGGGTTTTATCTTAGACTAACACCCTATGTTTGCATTTACTTGTTGGCTTGAGGTCAAGAGAAACCATTGGTGTTTCTAATATGTTCCTGGAATGAGCAAACTTTAGACGGAGACATAGGAGCCAAGATAATCCAAATACCATCTTTTTGAAACACGTAAGTGTTTTTTAGCCCGTCATGTAGCACCTTACTATCAAATAACTAAGGCTTACCCAACAATATATGAAAGGCACACATAGGAAGCACATCACAGATAATGATAGGAGTCAAAATCCTACAAGACCTATCATTAGGGCAAGAGCCAAAGGATTTCAAATCTTTGCGATGAGGGTCCTCTTTGAATAAACCGATCCCAGAATTATTTATATACTAACCTCTTTTCTATTACTTATGTATTGTGTATTCCAACAAGCACACTTATGGGGCTTTACAGGGTGATGGACAAACTCACTAAGACTTAGCTTGTGGGTTATCCATGGACCGACTTAAATCGAAGATGAGTTGGACCGACAAATTGATTTGAAGAATCGTCTTGTAAAGACAATTTTTGTATTTTGTTATTTTTCTTTGAACCATTTATTTTGTAATCTTTTAGGACATTTTATTTTGTTGTATTTTGTGGATTTAGGATCGGCCACCCTTTAGTGGCATAGTTGTAATTGTTTAGATATTTCAACCTCAATTAAAGCAAGTATAAATACTTGCTAACTAGGGTTTTTTAGGGACTTTTGAACATTTTAGAAATCTAAAAATTTGTAGCCATGGGAGCTTCCTCTTCACGCCATCTACTCTCATCAATTTCATTGGAAATTGTGGTGAGTTGGCTTAACAAAATCTTATGAGTCATATCAAGTTTTTACTAAGTTGCTTTTTGTTATTACTAGTGTGTAATATCTAGTGATAATAGGTTGGCTTTTGTTTGTCTATTCACGCCTAAATTAGGGTTCAAATATTGCTTGGTTTTCATGTCAATTATAAGGATTGGAATTGAGTTGTTCCATTAAGTTTGATTGGTATTGGAATCTACTTATTATACTTCTAATTTGGTCCACGTCATTTAGGGTTATGGATCCTTGATTTCATGCCATTTGGGGATTTTATCTACATTTTGTTCACATTCATTTCATTGTAATAGAATCAATTATATGTGTGTTATTGTTGATCGGTATTACGATCCCTTGAACAGATCAACTTTTGATCAACCAAGCTTACTTGTTCATACAATCAGGGCTCATATTACAATTGTTGTCACGCCACTTTTAGGATTGATTGAAGTTGTTCTTCAATTGGGTTTATGTGCTTAGATTTAATCAATTTAGGCACATCAATATCTTTTAGGTATGATGCACAAAATGTTGAAACTTTCCTCTACAATGTATGCTTCTACTATACAAGCCTCAAGGCATGCTCTCTTTTTTACCATTGCTTTCAATCCACCTAGATACCTCTCTATTGAATACATCTATCTATACTACACTAGTCCACATAAACAAGCTTCTCTTGGCAAATGCACTGCTAGGTGGACCATCACATCAAAGAATGCAGGTGGAAAAATCTTTTCTAACTTATAGAGGGTTTGAATAATACTCTTTTCCAACATTTCCAAAAAACTTATCTTTAATTCCATAGCACATAATTCTCTAAAAAAACTATGATAATTTAACAATTGCACCATATACCTCATCATCTAAAGGCTACGTAAACCGACTGGAAGAATCCTTTGTAGTAATACATGGTAGTCATGACTCTTTAACCCGTTTAGAGATGTTTGTGACTACCCCTTTAGAGATGCCCATGTTTGCTTAAAGCAATTTGATATGTTAGATAAGTAGCCATTAAGAAATTCAACATTTTTAACAAAATCACAAAATAACTCAACCTTATCCTATGCCAAATTATATCTTGACATAGGCTTAACTAGTCTATCACCTTAGCGAATTAGATATTCATTCTCTCGAATTTTCATCTCCTTAAGGGTTATCTTTACCTTATTAGTGTCTTCGGTTTTACCCTTTATGTTCAAGATAGTTCCAACAACATTATCGCAAATACTTTTTTCAATATGCATTACATTAAGATTATGCCTTAAACCAACTTATCCCTTTAAAGCAGCTTAAATAATATACTTTTTTTTACACCAATTAGTTTCATCTATATTTCGTTTTCTATTTCTACGCCCAATAGCTTTTCCCATTGTGACATTTTCATAAAGTCTAAGTTGCATCAATATATCTTCACTAATGAAATTTCTAGAAGGTAATCAATTCTCAATGTTACCATCACAACTTTCACTACGATGCCATAAGTGGTTATTAGGTAAAAACCACCTATGACCCATATAGAGTAATTAGTTTTATGAGTGGAGGCAACTTCCATCCACATTACATACTGGACAAGGTTTATAACCTTTAGTGGTCTAACCCGATATATCACCATATGCAGGAAAATCATGAATCATCCATAAAAGTGCTGCATGCATACGAAATGATCGACTTGATAACATATCAAATTTTTTCACTCCATCCATCCATAAGTCCTCGATTTCATTAACTAAAGGTTGTAGGAAGATGTCAATCTCTTTTCCGAGTGATCTAGGGCTTAAAATTAAAAGGGATAAGAACATATAAGGATCCTTAGTACTCTTCCATGGGGGCACGTTATATGGGAAAATTATTATTAGCCACAAAATATATGTTGTACTCAAGTTCCCAAAAGGATTGAAACTATTAGTAGCAAGACCCAATTGCACATTACATGCATCAGAGGCAAAACAAGGAAATTGTTTATCCAAGGCTTTCTACGCTTTTGAATCGAAACGATGTCTTAGTATGTTTTCCTCACCAATGTGCTCTTCTTTATGCCATCTCATCTCATATGATGTTTCCCTAAATATTAATAGTTGTTGCAGGTTGTGGTTTCAAAGGAAAATATCTTAACACCTTTGTTGGTATTTTTTTCCCTTTCCCCCATTATCAATCTTCCACCAAAACTCGTGACACTAGGGACATTGATCTAAATTTTGAAACTCCTTCCAATATAACGCACAATTGCTCCTACAAGCATGAATCCAATGCACATCCATTCCCAACTCATGTAGCATCTTCCTTACTTCATAATATGACGATGGAAGCATCTGACCCTCAGGTAGTATGCTTTTGATAAATTCCAACCACATGTTAAAACTCTTAACTGACTGTCGGCCATCTACCATCAAGTGCATCATCTTGATCATAGCTGATAATAATGAAAACTTCTTACACCCTTGGTACACCTCACACTTAGCATCATTCAATAGGCTATTAAACCTATTTACTTCAATTTCATCACCTACACCATCACTGAAATCATCACTATTAGAATCACTAACCATATGAACTATGTCTTCTAAAATTTGTTGATCAGCTTGATCATAAAAACTGTCCCTCAATATTAGCGATCTCCTTAACCTTAACGCTTCATTCACATTAAGTTCATCGCAATCCAATTCATCAGATACCACTTTTGACACTATCTTTCAAAACTTATTTACATGAGATGTCTTTCCATGGCATATCCAAGTTTAATAGGACCATGCCAATCCCCCAATCATTAAATGGTGCTCAACTACTTCTATAGCATGCTAATATTTATTCAAACAATCATGGTAGGGACATTGTATTAGGCCATCTATAACTCGCCTATGTTTCACCACCACTTTAAGAAAACTTTGGACTACATTTATGTACTATTGTGAACAACGATTAGATGTTTAGATCTAGCTTCTATTGAAAATCTTGTTAATAGTTGAATTCATTCAATTGATTAAAATTTATCAACTTCTATAGTTGTTAAATCAGCCTTATGTCTTCCACAAACTACAAGCAAATTAATAAGTAATAAGCTTTTATAACAAAATTCCCACTAGCATGCAAATTGACCACTATTAAATAATAAAATTTGAGTATTATTTAAACTTTACATAAATCCTCTTAATAATAATCTAGCACATATGTTTACTCTTTTAAAATGACATGAAATGGCATTTAATAAGTTTTCTAGGGTCATCTAACTAAATGAACATATTAAATAATAAAAGTGGTACAAAGATTATGTTCTCTCATTGTCTAAGTAAAATAATACAAATTATAATAATTATTGATTTTTTGTTTTAAATAGATCATCACCAAACAATATCTTTTTTTCTCTTTTACTTTAGAAAATAATCATATGACATGAGAGAAAAGAGAGAAGAATTGTACATGGAAATGATGGTGATTTAGATGGACAAGTAGTGACTAGTGATTAAGCAGGGATATGTAACCTGAAGAGAGAAAGAAAAAAAAAAAGGAGCTCTAAATTCACTATACTACAGGTGAAAACTTTTTCACCTAATTTGATTTTAAAATACACTTTATTCTCTACAAGTAATTGTAAATTGATAAATCATAACTAAAAAGTGTACGTGAAAATAAGATACAGAACATGTTGATCTGCATAGAAGTCATAATATCTTAATGGTATATATACATTTTGATGACTGGTTCATTTTGCATTCTCTGTTGAAGTTGTAGTGCTCTAGCTCTTAGGTCATTGTATATATACATTTATAAATCATTGAGACAATGGCCATGCTTCAAGAATTGAATCTAATTCGCATTAACACCCAAATTCAAGATAAGGAAAGGAAATAATTGCTAACATGTAGCTAGGGGAAGAAGCAAAACTGATTTGGTCTCTAGAAGTGAAACGATCCACTTCATTGAACCAAAGACAAGTGAAGAGATTGGAAATAGGAACATGCACTCTTACAATTACACATCCTTAAGGAACATTTATAGAAAAGCTATACAACAAAGAGGTTAATAAGAGAGTAGATGAGACGACAAGTAAATTAAATATGGTAAACAAGGAAGAAAAAAGAAAAATCTAAATGTGCACTTACCACTAGTAATAGGTAGCTTAGCTTCAAATATGGAGTTAGACCCACACCCCCCTTCCCCTTTTTATAAAACTCTACTTGGAAATCTATAGATACATTATCATACTTGCCAAAAGCTTTACTTGCTTCAGCTTCCACAAAAACGTCAAATCATTTGTAATATCGAGAGATAGCAACGGTAACATTTTTCCTCCGTAAGAACCTAAAAAATTATAAGAAAGCACAATGTTAAGGAACTAAAAATTGGTTATGCCACAAGCAAGACCAAAACACATGACCAAATTGTAAAAGAACACAAACCTCAAGTATGTCTTAGTAAGATTCACAAGACTATCTACCCATCAACATTATATGGATAATGACTATGCCCAAAGGATAGAGCCAAATAAAGATATGAATATTCAAAGTCCAACAATCAAAGAGTATTAGAACTTTTTTTAATTTTTTGGTAATAGAAAGAAGGGGTGCCACAAGAGTATATCCCTAAAGGTCCAGTTCTAATATTACTCTTACCCAAGCATGAACTTTGCCAATGACACAAACTTTGGAAAGATAAAACATCTCCATAATCACACTTTGTCTAACATGAATCAAAATCCATGCAACCCCTACAGATTTCTTAAGTCTAGCATATTGAAAATTAGAACATCTAGAAGAAATGATGAAAAAGGGATGCAACCAAAGATAATATAAAAAAGTTCAACACCTATCTTTGTAGCCTCTTGGGCTTGTAGGTTTGCCCCTTTTTAGGTGATTCACTACCAAAGCAAAGAAAAGGCTAGATCAAGAAAAGGGGTACTACGAGCCCTTTGTCCCATGCATCTAACCAGCTCACATACAGCAATAACCACTACAAGGCAAGGGAACTTGATAACTAACCAGCTCGACCAACACTACATGACATAGGCACCTATATAGGTGAGGTGTCGGTCGATCCTAGAAACGGCGACAACGATATCAGCACAAGAAGTTAATGACCGCATTAGGAGGTCAATAGCATAGAAAAAAAAAACTCAAAGATTCAGTCCTACAACTACAAAGAGAAAACTACTAGTCTGAAGATAGAGATTCCGTTATGCCAAAGTTGACTCTGATTCCCTTTGAACCCATGATTTATAAAAAGAATTTCATAGTAATTCTTCATATTTCATGGAACAAAATGAGTATGATCAAATTCTAAAACCTAAAAACGAGCAAGCTCTAATTGATTTGGAAAAAAAGAAGATGAAGAAGAAGCAATTACTTGGAATAAGCTGTCGTTGTTAAAACTGGAGATGGAGAGAAATGGTGATGGCATTTTCCAGTGGTTAAAAAGAGAAAAACAGTTCACACACAATCTTTCCCCTATTTTGTCGATGGGAAAGAGGAGAGTTTCCATCTGCAGGGTATATGTGGGAGCTACTATTGCGCTCCATATCCGATATATGATCTCATCCGTGTAACTTTAATTCGATGAATATAACATTTCTCGACTATTCTAATTTGACTGTCTTTTTTTTTTTCTATTATATAAACTATCGAATAAGCAAAACAGTGTTGTAGTGTTTGTATTTAATTCACATAAAAAGAACCCATATTTATGCACTTTTTATAAAAAAAAAAGGCCTCAAATTTTTTTACCATAAGTTTAAAGGCCTATATTTATAAGATATTATTATTTTAGGGCCTTTGTTCATTTGCTGTTAATGAAACCTAACATGACATGAACGAAGGTCCCAAAATGAACATATCTTATAAATATAAAATCTTAAATGCATGGCTAAAACATCAATACCTATTTTTTAATGCAAAACTGCACACATATAGGTCTTTTCTTTGTAATTTTCTCCCATTTAATTATATATTATCACATATAAAAGAATTATTATTATTTATTCATTTTATATATATAACATTATATAATTAGTACATATACAATATAAAAACAATATTTTGATTAAATTTTATCTTACATAACTTAAATTTTTAGCCTCATTAAAACATACATTAGAGACAACCAAATCTCATATTTCAATGATATCTTTACATATATGAGAAGTAATATTTTATTTTTCATTTTTTCCTATATCATTTATATTTTATTTTCTCCTTTGTTAATGTTTATCATTATCAGAAGATGTATCTTTTGCAAAAGTTAACTAGAATATTCATCTGTTATTAGATTGTTATGATTTCTTTAATATTATTGCCTAAAAAAATAATTATTGAAACCTAAAGATAAAGTTATTAGGTCTAAATATGAATTGATATATATTCATAATTTATCTCACACTATTTATGGATTGTACTTTAAAGTACATACAATACTATTAAAATAATAGTATAATTTTAAAAATCATCACAATCAGTACTCTTATAATGTATATTAATTGATTGTTATAAATATAGTGTGAATGTTATCATCTAATTATGGCTTATTTGAAAAAATGCAGAGAAGTGTCTAAATTTGTGCAATTTCTCCAAAAGAAAAAAAAAAAAAACCTTAGATTTTTTAACTATGCATTGAAGGGTCTACAAATATAAGTTATGCTCATTTTAGGATCTTCGCTTATTCTGCATTAGATTCCATTAATAGTAGATGGACATAAACCGTAAGATGAAAGAATCTTATAAATACAAGCTCTTAAATGCATCATAAAAAAAATCAGATCCTTTTTTTGCATAAAGTACACAAATATAAACCATTCTTCTATAGTTTTTCCACTATATATATAAACACACACCTTATATCACATACCAAATCATAATAAATTCTTTTTACCCTTTCTTTTTCTATCTACATCATATTCTAAATACATATATTTTTTCATTTTCTTACCCTTTTTTTATGTTTAGTGAGTAGACACAAAGGAAAACAAATTGTGGGTATTGTGGGTATATGTGAAATATCTGGTATATAACTTTGCACTAAGAACGGTAAAATATTCTTTTAAAATTAGCATTCTTAGAACATTACATAGGCATTGCTTTTCGACATATCATTTTCTATACCGTAACTGTAATATTTGAAAATTTTTATTCATTTTAATATATATGTTGTCACAAAGAGTTAAGGACAAGGATGAAAATTTTGTAAGATTCGAGGGGCAATTTGGACATTTCACATGAAGGGTATAAATACTCCAAATTAACTTAGAGAGCCTACTTTATCATTATGTGCAATGAAACCATAAACAAAAAGGAGAGATGTTCTCTATAAGAACCCTAAGACTACGAAAGAAAATGATGTGACCTAATTCTAAGTATGAGAGGTAAGGAATCTTATATGAATTTCAACTTTGGTTATTGGATTTGAAACTTATGAGTATCATGTGCACATCAAGATTCAAAAATTCAAGAAAGGCGTAATGGGGAAGTGACTCAAAAGGCTTAAGCATTTAACTCGTAGGAAATCTTGATGTAAGTACGAAAATCTTTGTTATTTATTTATAATTACATGTTTTGGAGATTTAATCAAGCCTAGGAATAGAGAGAATCGGGTTTAGGAGAATTTGAAATAAAAGAATCAAGGTTCGTGGAATTAGCCGAGAGATACATAGACTCCCAACACAATCGTATTTCAACCGTGTTAAATCAAGGGTAACACGGCCTCTTAACACGGTCGTGCTTTGACCATGTTGAATCAAGGGAAATACAGCCTCCTAACGTAGTCGTGTTCTAATTGTGTTGAAGTTAAAATTTACACTGAAAGATACACAACACTTAACACGATCGTGTACTAGCTTGTGTTGAGCAACACCACCTCTAACATGGCCATGTTGAGTAAAATGTAATGTAATTATATATCCATTTAAATTCTAATTAAGCTAATTTCCACGTGGCCTAGATAGCTAGTAAGACCTTAGATAAATGAAATGATTAAGATTAAGAGAGTTAAGAGATTATATTAATCCTAGAATTAGTATAAAAAAGAATTGATGATGTTGTATAAATTTCAATTTAGCTTAAGTTGAAGACTAGAAGTGCTTAAGGTTAGGATTCAAGGTACGTATAACTTGTGTGTTGATTTATGCTTACTTAAGTAGTATATGTGTTGAAATTGATTGAGTTAAATGATTTGGGCTAAGTGTTTAAGTTGTATGTTGTATGTGCTTATTTTGGCCTAGGGGCCTATAGTGGCAGATTCCTAGGGAGCACTCTAATGTTCCTTGTGTGACGTTGTCCCTAATGGAGTCGTGCTAGGAAATGATCTAAGTTGAATGTTGATTAAGGGATTTAAGTAAACATGGGTATAAGGCCTATAGTGGCAGTTCCCATCACCAAGATTAAGTGTACAATGGGTATGGGGCCCATAGTGGCAGTTCCCATCACTAAGTTTAAGGATTAAGGGATTATGGGTGTAAGGCTCGAAGTGGTAATTCTCATCACCAATTCATGTTCCAATATGTTAAGTGTGTTAAGTGGGTCATAAGTACCCTATTGTTGCTTGTGGGTATAAATTGTATTATGAAACAGTTGTCTATGTTTAAGTGCTGCATGATGATTATGGTACTTGTTCATGTTTGTTCACGCGTGTGTGTTTATGCTATACGCACTGAGCATTAGCTCACCCTTCGGGGAATATTTTTAGATGCAAGTGTTGAAAGACGATAACCTAGAAAATAACTTAGGTTTAAGTGAACCACAAAGAGAGGAACATGAAGATTACCATTACTATTATGGTGATTTGGATTTAGAGAATTACATTATTTAAATATAATAGACACTATCTTTTGATGAATGTTATTTTAGTGTTCAAAGACTTCCATTACGTTAAATGTTTAATATGGATTTATGAAACTTATTTTAAAGATGTGGGATATATTGAATGCTTTTATATAAAAGTTACAGGTAAAAAAGTATTAGTGTTGATTTAGAGTCTTATGTGTTCTTGTGTGATAAGGACACGTGGTGAGTAGTAGCATTGCCCATGGTTTCAAGGCATTACAACTAAGGTGGTATCAGAGCCTTAGGTTTATGATCTTTAAAGACTTAAGTTTGAATCTATAGAGAATAGGTTGATGATCCTTATGACTTAAGTTTTTATCTATAGAGCATAGGTCATTGTTCCTGAAGAGCTTAGATAATGATCCTTAGAATTAAGCGATGATCAATAGACATAAGTTTTAAATAATGGAGTCTAAGATATGATATTTAAAACAGTTAAGCACTAGATCCATAAGATAGTGAGACATGAAGCAAGTAGGTAAAACATGGGATGTTTATTTAATTATGTAATTTTTTCTTGTATTATTACTTTACTTGCATTGTTTTAACTGCTAAGTTATATATATGAGTAGACACAAGTGTAGTGGTATATGTGCATATACTTACAAACTATGAAACTAACCATGATTGATATTAACTTAAGTAGATTTGATTGTCTCTTTTTAAATAGAATGCCTCAAGAAGAATCACCGGATCAAGAGCCAAAGGAGTACCAAACGTGCTAACGCCAATGAGGAGGATGTTCAGAACCTATAGCCATAAGGGGAAAGATGTCAGATGGCTAAAGAAACAGTCCATTCTACATATTGTGAACCATTACTACATATTGTGAACCATCTAGTGGGACGATTGGCACAATAACACTAAGCCCCTAATGACTCACAACATAGGAATGCTAATGAACTCATCAGCTTTGATAGGTTCATTAGAGTAGCTAAGGAATTTAACCCTAGAATGGATGGCCGAATCGAAGTTAAGGATCAGGTACAAGAAATTAAGAAGACATTTGTTGCCTTCTAGATACTAGAAGATAGAAAGGTAAATTATGTTACATTCATGTTGAAGGGAACTACAATAAAATGGTAGACCTCGATTCCTAAACTTATAGGGAAATGCATGAACTAAGTCGTATTTAATGAGCTTTTTTATCAAAGATACTTTCCCAACAACTTTAGAGACAAGATGGAGAATGAATACTACAATTGTGAACAAGGGAACCAAACAGTTGAAAAATATGTGGTAGAGCTGAATCACCTCATCTAGTTCCTTCCTAAAAATATACGTAATGATGATAGGTCTTGAGCTAGAAGATTCTTAAGAGGTTTAGAATTGGACTTACAACTTGTAGTAAGGGCCTTTCAGCTAAATACATATGCTGAAATGGTGGACAAGGATAAGTATCTTAAGTAGAACAAAAAGATCATAAAAGAACAGAGGAGCCACAAAGCAGCAATAGCTTTAGGAAAAAGACCTACCTCTAGTGGAATGGGACAAAATAGTGGTAAAAGACATCTAATGCTGAAAAGCAAAACACCGAGTATTGCAGCCCCTCCTCTCTAGATCAAATAAGTGCCTTTGGCACCCACTACAACAAGCCTAAATGTTAAATGTCCTAAATGTTATTGGCCTCATGAGTTAAGAGAGTGTAGGTGGCCAGATGGGGCATGTTTCTCTTGTAGGAAGACTGGGCACATTAGCAGGTATTGCACTGAGAAGTTAGTCCCCCTAATCTTCTATCATGTGTGTAACTAAAGGGGACACAAAGCAGTTAACTATCCTTAGGGACAAATTGGAAATCAGATAGAGCGAATTCAACAAGCATCTAGACCTCTGGTGAGAGGACAGGGAGGTAGTCTACAAGCATGAGGTCCTAGACAAAGAGTTCCTACTAAAGCATTTTCTATTCACTAGCAACAACACCAGGATATCCTTGAGGTAGACAACATTGCAGGTATGCTTCTAATACAATCCTATAATGCATATGTACTATTTGATACTAGTGTATTTGTATTCTATGTGTTTAAGAATTTTGTATGTGGATGTGCTATGAATGTTGAACACATGAATGGTTGTTTGGCTATTAATACTCCCTTCGGCATAGGAGGAAGAATAAGTAGAATATGTAGAGGAGTGAGAATATAGATACATGTTAAGGTAATGCTAGCAGACTTATTGGTATTGGAGATGATAGAATTTGACATTATTTTGGGTGTCAATTGGCTATCAAAATATCATGCCACCATTGACTATCACAACATGGTGATGAAGTTTAATAGACAAGGGAATGAATATTTTAAATATAAGTTAAAAGTGCAAAGACCCACTTGCCCACTTATGAGATGTGGGTAAAAAGTGTACTGGCAACTATATCTATTAAGGCTAGTGAAGAAGTTAAGATGGAAGGAGTACCAATAGTGAGGGAATTTCCTTATGTATTTCCATAAGATCTTCTTGGTTTACCTCAAGTAGGAAAATAGAATTTAACATTAACTTAGTACAGGGTACAGTACCCCTATCAAATTCAATATAAGATGGCAGTAGTAGAATTGGATGAACTAAGGAAACAGTTACAGGAGCTATAAGATAAGGGTTTTATAAGACCTAGTGTCTTTCCTTAGGGTGCACCAGTCTTATTTGTAAAGAAGAAGGATAGAAGCATGAGACCCTGTATAGAGTATAAAGAGTTAAACAAGGTTACAATAAAGAACAAGTATCCTTTTCCTAAGATATATGACCCGTTTGACCAATAGCAAGGAGCTTAGGTGTTCTCTAAAGTAGACTTGAGATCAAGCTACCATCAACTAAGAATTAAAGAAGAAAATATCTAGAAAACAACATTCAAGACTAGATATGGGCACTACAAATTTCTGGTAATACCCTTTGGACTAATGAATGCACCAACTGCATTCATAGATTTAATGAATACAATATTCACAGATTTTCTAGATAAATTTGAAATTGTCTTCATAGATGATATCCCGATATACTCTAAAAGCATTAAGGAGCATGAAGAGCACTTGAAACTGGTATTAGGTAGTTATATGTCAAATTTAGTTAATGTGAATTTTAGTTGGAACTAGTAGTCTTCTTGGGTCATGTGGCTAACAGTGATGGGATATTTGTGGACCCAGAAAAGGTGAGAGCAATAGTGGATTGGCATAGACCAAAGACAGTTACAGAGGTGAGAAGCTTCCTAAATCTAATAGGCTACTATAGGAGATTTGTATATGGGTTTTCCAAAATAGCAACTCATCTCACCAAATTGACAAAGAAAAATGTGAATGGGATGACAAATGTGAAGCCAGTTTTTAGATGCTCAAAGAGAAACTTGTGTCAACACCAATTTTGACTTTACCAAAGAGTTGAAAAGAGTTTACAGTGTATAGTGATGCATCAACTCAAGGTTTAAGGTGTATATTGATGCAAGGTGGTCAAGTAATAGCTTATGCATCTTAATGATTGATGTCATACGAAAAGAACTACCTAACTCATGATTTAGAATTGGCAGTCGTAGTAATAGCTTTGAAGTTGTAAAGGCATTACTTGTATAGAGAAAGGTGCAAATTTTTCATTTACTACAGAAGCTTAAAGTACATATTTACGTAGAAAAAATTGAATATGAGTAAGAGGAGATGGTTACAGTTAATTAAGGATTACGATATGGAGATACAATACCCCTAGAAAAAGCTAATACGGTGGCAGATGCTCTTAACAAAAAGAAACGGGGCAATGTAGTTATTCTCGTCACTTCATAGAAAGAGTTATTAGAAGACATGTGTAAATTGGAGCTAAAAATTTTAACACAAGAAGTGGGAGCAAAAATAGCTACCTTAAGGATTTAGCCAACCATAATTGATAGAATTAAAATTGGTTAGATGGAAGATAAGGACATTCAAGAGATCAAGAACAAAATGGAACAAGGCAAGGCACTATAATTCAACTTGGGTAAAGGGGACCTTAAGATACAAAACAAAATTGTATGTGCCAAAGGATATAGAATTGAAGAGGGAGCTAATGAAAGAGGTATATTACTCTACCCACACAATACATTCTAGAAGTACCAAAATGTACAAGGACTTGAAGAGTTATTAATGGTAGAGAAATATGCAAAGGGAAACACCTGAATATGTAACCAGATGCCTCATATGCTAGCATATCAGAATAGAACATCAAACACCAGTTAGAGAATTACAGCCTCTTCTTGTACCAGAGTGGAAATGGGGACATGTGACAATAGACTTTGTTACAACCTTCCTAAACACCAAAGAGAAGCTAGATGCAGTTTGGGTTATAATAGGCAAATTGATCAAGTCTGCTCATTTTATAACTATTAGAGTAAGATATAAGTTGGAGAAACTAACTCAGATATATATATATATATGCATGGAGTGCTAGTGACAATCACTTCTGATAGAGACACAAGATTTGTGAGCAAATTCTAGAAGAATCAACATAAAGCATTGGGCACCAAACTGCAATTTAGTACAACATTCTACCCATAGATAGATGTTCAGTCTAAAAAGACTATACAAATATTAGAAGATTTACTTAGGGCATGTGCATTAGATTTTGGAAGAAATTGGAATGAGCATATGTCTTTCGTACAGTTTGCTTATAATAACAGTTACCAGGTAACCATCTAGGTGGCACCATATGAAGCTTTTTATGGAAGAAGGTGCAAATCCCACTACACTGGAATGAAGTGGGAGAAAGATAGATGATGGGACCGAAGTTAGCACAAGAAGTAGTAGATAAGGTGAAACTCATTAGATAGAGAATTCAAACAGCCCAGTCTCAACAAAAGAGCTATGCAGATAGGAGAAGACGCCCTTTGGAATTTCAAGTGGGAGATAAGGAATTATTGAGGATTTCTCCAACAAAAGGAGTGATTAGATTTAGGTTGAAAGGAAAGCTAAACCTAAGGTATATAAGCCTATTTGAGATCTTGGAGAGAATAAGCATAGCAGCTTACAAGTTAGCTCTTCCACCAAATTTAGTTGGAGTACATAATGTATTCCATATATCCATGCTAAGGAAGTATGTACCGGACCCAGATTAGATAGTGGCTTTAAAACCACTGAATGTGTAGCCAAATTTAACATCTTTGGAAAGGCCAATTAGAATTCTAAACACTAAGGAATGCGTGCTAAGATGGAAAATAATCTCCTACGTTAAAGTGCAATGGACTAAACAAACAAAAAGAGATGCAACATAGGAATTAGAAGTAGAAATGAGGAGGAAGTGTCCAGAACTCTTCCAAAATCAGGTACTTTTGAGGATGAAAGTTTTTATAAGAGGGGAGAGTGTAATACTTGAAAACTTTTATTTATTTTAATATATATCTTGTCACAAAGAGTTAAGGACAAGGATAGAAATTTTATAAGATTCGAAGGGCAATTTGGACATTTCATACGAAAGGTACAAATACTCTAAATTAACCTAGAGAATCTCCTTTGTCATTTTGTAAAGTGAACACAATAAACAAATAGGAGAGACGCTCTACAAGAACCCTGAGACTGAAATGACACGACTTAATTCTAAGTACAAGAGGTAAGGAATCTTATATGAATTTCAATTTCGATTACTGGATTTGGAACTTATGAGCATCATGTATGCATCGGGATTCAAAAATTCAAGAAAGGCGTAATAAGGAAGAGACTCAAAGGGCTTAAGGATTTAACCCATAGGAAATCTTGATGTAAGTACGAAAATCCTTGTAATTTTTTTATAATTACATGTTTTAGAGATTTAATCAAGCCTAGGAATAGAGAGAATTGAGTTTAGAAGAATTTGGAATAAAAGAATTAAGGTTCTTGGAATTAACCGAGAGATACATGGCCTCCCAACATAGTCGTGTTTCGACCGTGTTGAATTTGAAGGCTACATGGCCTCCTGACACGGTTGTGTTTCGACCATGTTGAATCAAGGGAAACACGGCCTCCCAACACAATCGTGTTCTAATCATATTGAAGTCAAACTTTACACCAAAAGATATACGACCCTTAACACGGTTGTGCGCTAGTCCATGTTGAGCAACATGACCTCCAACAAGGCTATGTTGAGTAAAACTTAATGTAATTATATATCCATTTAAATTCTAATTAAGCTAATTTCCACATGACTTAGATAACTAGTAAGACCTTAGATAAATGAAATGATTAAGATTAAGAGAGTTAAGCGATGATATCAATCTTGGAATTAGTATTAAAACGAATTGTTGATGTTGTATAGATTTCAATTTAGCTTAAGTCCAAGACCAGAAGTGCTACTTACTTTTAAATATTCGTGAACTGAATCCTTAATCCTTGATGTCCGTGCTTGTTATGCCTTTTCCTTAATCTAAATTTTGATTGAACAAAGTAATGGAAATTGATTTAATCCTCAATTTGATATTCTTAAATAACAATTCCATCATTAAAACCCTTACCTAATTGAATTGAATTTGATCCTTATAAAAATCGCTAATCCATCATACAGTTCTCAAAATAGCGTTTTTTTGTTTATCTTTATCACTATGAAAATGTGAAAAGAGTGTTAGGTCAACGTGGGGTGTACATATCCTATCAGTAAGAAAACCAAATTACCCCCCATATCTTATGTTATTTACACTTTTGACCTTAGCTCTATTATTTAATAAATATTATATAAAATTTTTCTTGGGTATTTACAATAACAAAGCTACATCGATATGAAATGATGGATGAGCAACAACATTAAATGTTCTCACAACATCATTAGTCCATAATTCTTACAACTCCTTAACAAGAGGCTTCAAGTACACATCGATGTCTTTCCTTAGCGATATTGGTCCTAAAGTTAAGAGCAACATCATTAGATGTGACTTCTTTATGTATCTCTAGATAGAATGTTATACATAAATAGAATCATCTGTCAAACATCATACATTGTGCTTAAGTTGTTGAAAGGGTTTAACCCATCTATATTAAGACCAGTGTCATGGTCCAAGGCTTAAAATTGTATGTCAGTTATTTACTATTCATATAAAAAATCATAATTCTTGATATAGGTTCTTTCCATGTAAAAGGGAAATCTTTTGCTACAATAGAAGCCAAAGTGGTGTAGATAATTTATGAATCGAAGTTGATTTGCTTTATAAAAAGAGACATCAACAAACTTCAATGAAATGGTTTCACGAGATTTAGCCAATTGTCAAATGGATACAAATTTTTAACTTCTACTTAGAAATGGCAATAGATTTGAAATAGTATCTAAAAATAGAAAATTTAGACATTTGTATCTTATCATAAAAAAAATAAGAGATTTTATAAAAAAAAATTACATTAAAAAAATTGAAAATATTCTCTTGGGTCAAGGGAGTTGCATGCATATAGATTAAAAAATGAATAGATCTTATTTAAGTCACAATCTATAAAGAAAAATTGAATACTCAAGTAATCAACCCTTACTCTTCATGCATGAGCATTTAATAATAAAGATGATCACTTGATCTGATTATTTAGGTGTAATTTATATTTCCATGATCTAATAGGCAATCATTTATAATTGACTTGATTGTTAATATAAGTAATATCAAAATACCAAATTTTCCTCTATATAACTCTTGCGATTTCCATTGTTTAAAGTTAGATTGATGCTTCTAGACTCCTTCCTCGGTAACATGGTTTTCTTTATACCATCTCATTTCCAATGCAATTTTGTTACACATGAATACCTATTAGAGTCGCAAAATTAGTGGAAAACACCACAAAATATTTGTTGTGACCCTCTTGTTCTTTCTTTTTGTTTAAACCTACCACCTTAACTCCTTACAAGCTGAACAATTTTTGTAGGTCCCAAAACTCCTTCCTGAATAGTATTCGATTCTTCTTACATACATGAATTAACTTGGTGCCTATCCCCATTCCCCTAAGCATCATGGGTGCCATGTAAATAGATAGGGGAAATCTTTTACCAATTGGCAACAAGCTACTCAAGAATTCAAGCTAATTAAAGCTCATAACATATTTCCAATCATCGACCTTGAGATTCATCATCTGTATCAAAGTTAGCAAAAGTGAAAACTAAAAACACTTGAATGGGTTTTAGAGCTAACTTAATCACCATGAATTCCGTCATCTAATTATCCATTCTATCATCAAATATTTGCGCCCCATCGTCAAGAATGCCTTCCTTTGCAATCATGAGAACTTTTAGAGCTAAATTGTTGAATGCACCCAAATTGACCTCATGTTTTGTGTCTTCAAACAAACTAATTTACATATTTGTAACCACATCACTATCCTTGTAATCATCTATTCATCTTCATCTTTATGACCATTATTAGTCACCATGACTTCCAATATCTAACTATCCATTTTGTCATCAAATATTCGAACCTCATCATCAAGAATGCCTTCTTTTGCAACGATGAGAATGTTTAAAGCTAAATTGTTGAATGCATACAAAATTACTTTATATGTCATGTTATATAAGTCCATGCTGTTCCCTTCGAATCAGAGTCATCGTGATTATTATAATGAGATGCCAATGTTGACATGGATAGTAGTTCTCCTTCTTGAGCATGTTTTAGCTCAACTTCCACAAAACTCCTTACCTTGTTAATGTACTCTCTTAAGGTTTAGTTATACATCATGCCATGGTTGCTCTAATATACTATATTTATACACCTAACTATTACAAATAATTTCTTCTCACATTTTCTAACAACTCATTGTTTTTCTTTAAAATGGCATAGTAAATATTTTATATTATTTACATAATTAATTATACTTAAAAAATATAAATGTTCAATCAAATTTTCTTATTTTTCTATAATCACTACATTTTTCACATACTGAATTTTTCATCATTAAATCATATCTATGACCTACAACTTTATTAGATAATACGAAAATAACGAATTTTCTAACATAAGAATTTAATGATTTCACCAAAAATTAAGAAATCCAAATATCACTAATTTTCCTATTTGAAAATATTATTTATGTACAAATAAATAAAAAATCCAGTTATTTCTCATTTCCATATAATTTGAATTTTGCATTAAAAAATTCAATTCTACATATATATTAAGAAGGCTAAAAAATACTAATTTCCAATAAAAAGTTTCAAGTATTCCATTACAAATTAAAGGTTCTAAAAATTACAAATTTTGCACAATTTATCTAAAAACTACTTTATAATTCAAAAACTAACAATTTTTCTTAGGAAAAATTTTACTAAATTCACTAAAATTTATGTAATCTGAAAATTATTGATTTTCCATATTAAAATATGAATTTATTTCCATTATTTATAGTTTTTGAAGATTAGCAAAAAGATTTTAAATACGGATTATTTTAAAGAATTACAAAAAATGCACAAACCATCCATTATTTATAAATTAAAAATAAACTAAAATGTTGAGATTTTTAGGTGGTTGATTCACTTGCAAGAAAGGAAAAGAAGGTTATGGGAGGTGTCAAAGGTTATTCTAGCATAGTCACTTTGATGCCTAAGTAAGCACAGGTTTGTAGATAAGTATGTAAAAGTAATAGGAGATTCGAGAGAATTCAAAAATCCTTTACTCAATAATCTCAACTCCTATTTATAAGGTTTGGGATCGATCTTGATATGATAAGTGCATTCATTCTCTAGATTCTCTCTGAATCATGTAAAGAGTGTATATTTGATTGGCTCTTTTCTTTATTTGTCTCAAGCTTTCTATGCTTATCTAGTTTCAAGGTGTGTATGATCGATTCGAGTAGAAGTTTAGGGGCATCCAATTCAAACTAGACACTTTTATACTATGGCGATCTACAAGAGGTTGGTCTGAGTGCATAGAGCTTGGATTATAGCCTAGACAGGTCGGATTTAATCTTGAGGATTCATGCCCAAAAGTTTATCAACATAAACCAAATTGTCAAGTATTCCAACAACAATAAATTACTTGAATTTCCAGGAAAATAAGTAAAAAAATCATTTATAAATTGAATTTTCATTAAGAAAAATATTGAAAGAATACCATATATCACAAAACAACTTTAGTATATAATAGTTACCTAAAAACTAAATATTTATGAAAAAAGTGTACTATTACTAAATGATATAAAAATTAATTACTAATTTTGTAATCATGAAAAAATTACAAAAAATTAGAAAGTTCATCCATAAACTTAGGTAAAATTATTGTGCACCAAATCTTATAGAAAACACCATATTTGTACCATATAATGAACTATCCAGCCAAAAAAATAAAAATGAAAAGAATCAAAACAACAAAAAGGAAATTCTAAAATTTAATGTTACACATACAACATCACATACTGTTACATCCAACATAATCACACACACACACACATATTTATATATATATAACATAAACATTTCTGAAGAAAAGAAAAAAAAATCACATTTCTTATGAAAAAAGAGTATCATACATACCTTGTGTAAATTTTGAATAAATATATGTTTTCACAAATGAAGTAAAACGCACATTAGCTAGCTAAAATGCAAAAGAAGGGAGAAAAAAAAAAAGGAAAAAACACTCCAAAAAGAAGTAAGTAACTGAGTGAAAGAAGAAAACCTATGTTGTATTTATACCATAGCATTAGAAAGAAAAATGTGCTAGAGTTTCATTTTAACCCCAGTTGAGCAATGAAATTTAGGTACGACTGGTAACATTTTTTACTAGTCAATCGTCCATTGCTAAGCAAACTACCAACCATTTTCTTATTTCATGTGCTTCCTCATGAGGTGAAATTTCATCACTATTATTCACTAGTTTGATATGAATAATGAAATTTCATTGATATATACATATATATATATAAGTTTTTCCCATTATTCGAAAAATCAACACATATAACTTCTTAGTCAAGCTCAAATCTACAATAGTAATATCTAGTAATTATATTAATTTTATGATTTGCATAGTATTCTCTTTGAGGGATTTAAATAAAGGCAAGATACACTAGCTCTATTGGGTCAATCCCAGCAAGGCCAACATTTACTTTTACATATTCCACTAGCAAATATTGTTGCTTTACTATTAAAAGATTTGACCTTATATTGTGAACTTAAAGAAGTTAATCCTTCAAGATAATATTCATGTCCCATATTTTTTGTTTGACTAATGACACTCCTTAGCTGATTGCAAAGAAAAAAGAAAAAAAAATCACTACCTAGATATTGCATGCTTTTTTTATATTTTTAAACTTAAAATTTAAATTTATTCATGTCACATATTTTTTGTTTGACTAATGACAACTCTCTATTAATCCAAAAAAAAAAAAAAGCCATTACCTAGATATTGTATGTTTTATGTTTTTATACTTGAAATTTAAAGTTAAATATCACATTCAATCAAACTTTTACTTATTTAATTTTATATCTAAGTTTAAAGTTAAGAAATGTCATGCATCAAACTATCATTGATCAAATAATACAAATATAAACTATAAGATGTAAGGTAGTAAATTTAATAAAAAAAAATTGATTGAATGTAATGTTTAATAGGTCCAAACTCTAAATGTATAATTAAGAGTGATTTTGACATTGTAAAAGAAAAAAAAAAGCTATAAGAGTAAATTACAAAAAGGTAACTTATGTTTTTGGTCATTTATAAATAGGTTACCTATGTTTTGTTTTTCCAAAACAAAAAGTGAATTGTGTTTTTAATTTTGTGTTAGTATTAAATAATGATGGGTTTCAATATTCTACTACTTGTTAAATAATTAATTAGATAAAGTAATACTAGTAAATTATATAAAAAATAAAAAAATGCAAAAGAAAAATAAAAAAGAAAGGGAAAAACTGAAAAAAAAAAAAGGAAACTATTGAGTAGCAAGTAAAATATCAACACATGTTCTTATTATTTATTATTGTTACAAAATTAAAAAAAAAAAACAAATTAACTTTTTATGAAAAAAAAAATATGGATAATCTTTTTATAAATAATCCAAAATACAAATTATCTTTATATAATTTACTCTATCAAGCCGCAGATATCTCATTTTCTGTGATGGGTACATACATATTCAATACAATAAACATTTGTTAAGGGGAAAATGAGGCAATATAACATTCTGTGCAAGAATTAGAGAGGTTAGACATATAGAAATGGCAAAGTCGTCCTTGCAATTATGGCAGGGCCCATTCTAGCACGGTATCATACTGACTGACTTTGAAATACGACCCTATCCCTTAGAAATCTTTAATTTATGGATTGAAGCTCTTAGTTACGAGACTTTAATGTTCATCAACAATATTTTTGAGTTTGATTCTTAAAAAAAAAAAAAAAAGGAATAAAAAAACGAAAAAAGAAAAAGAAAAATAGAAGCCTGAAGGAGCATGGGATGCACCCTCTAAAAATAGAATTTTAAAAGTTTTTTAAATAAATTTACTGTTGCTTTCCCATAGTATATTGAATATTTTATGGTCTGATAACATCACATGGATTCGATTGATCCAATAATAGAAATAATCTATCCTTGGATCATCAATGCAAACCAAAATTTATAGCTTCTAGTAGATGGGACTGGATAAACAATTTGGAACCTCAAAAAGCTAATAAATAAATTGTTTTATCCAAAATCAATTCACCTTTATCGGTGATCCATGTGGAATGAATTCTAGTTTCGTATTAATTTCTCATTACATACAAAAAACAAATATAGTTGATTTTTATTTTGTTTAATTTACAATTATTTTAGTTATTTTTCCATTTAAGTTTTTAATTGTTTCATGTAAAGATAATAATATTATCTTATTTATTTCTAGCACTATACTTTATTATAATAGAAATAATATTCCTGTGTTCAAATTTCTTATTATACGGGTGTTGGATTTTTTTTTCTGAAAAAAGTATACACAGTCTAGAATAATGTAGATATAAATATAAAAATAGCTGTAATATAATAATCACACATACTAATTCTTTTTTATTTTATTATTTAAATAAATCATAGGTTATTGATATCCCTTTTATGTGTGACTAATAAGTAGTAACAGAAGCTGATGTATGCTAATCAATAATGATATGTCTAAATTGCAATAATACACATCCACATCAAAATGACCACATTCACATCAAAGTGATCACGTTGTCAAGCTTACTAAACTCAGTCTAGGGCTTAAGTCTATATCCTAACAGTGCGACCTCACTGACTAAGCCATGCACGATTAGAATCACTAGATTTCGCCTCGTGGGAAACGATTGTATGACGAAATATCGTTGTATTTGTCAATGCGAAAGGTTCCAGAATTTGTCTTTATCACGACACATATTATTAAGGACGTCTCCGGTCTTTGATTGCCATTCCTTCATTTTGAAAACTCTAACTTAAAAAAAAAAAAATTACAATTTATCTTGAGGTTCTAAAAATAATTTATTAATTTTTTATATATAATTTATGGGATTTATATTAACAAACTTTTCCTATTAACAAACAATTTAAAAAAAAATAGCCTACTAGATTATATTTACTAACGGTTGACATTCTCTAACTTTGTCAGCTTTTTAAAAAAGAAAAAATTAAGATCCGATTACTCCGACAAACACCAATTGAATTTTAAGGAACTTTTGTCGATGTTTAAGAAACCAAAGTTGAGTTCCTTGCTTCAAAAAGGTTTTGCAAGACATCAACGTTGGTGATGATCTAATAAAGATAGAAGATTCATGAGAATGTGATAATCTAATAAAGATAGAAGATTCATGTGAGAACATACATGATATATAAATATAAACTATTAAAATTCATTAATCAATACATACTATGTATAATATAAATATATAAAATAATAGGAAGATTTTTGTATTCAATTTTTTAGAAACAGTTGTGTATTTACATTTTTTAATAACAATTTCGAATTTAATCAGTAAACAAACGTTATATTTTGATTCCAGTCTTACTCTGCTTCAAATCTACGGCAGAATTAATTATGATGTGGAGATGTGGGGCTAAGACGATCCCACAAGCAGCAGCAGTATCTTTAACTCAGAAGTCCACAACCGACAGCTTCCATCATGCCTAGTGGAAATAAAACGAGCCTCATGGAAGGGTAATTAATTGTGATAATGATTGTCATCTAGTGATGTTTATTTCGAGAAAATTTTTTATTTTTTATATCTATATATTTCAGAAAAAAGATGTTTTAATAAATTCATAAAATTACAAAATTAATCCCTCTCTTCCCAAAAGAAAATAAAATGAATCATAAGATAGTTATGCATACAATGAGTAAAATTTGTCAATGAAAACAAAGGAAAATTGCAAATATTTTCATCATGGTATGGATATACCCCTTAAACTTATAACTCTCTCAACTCTATTAAATTGATAATATAAAAAAATATTTACTTTTTTAATTAAAAAGAAATCGCACTAAGATCAAAGTTTAAGGCCTATTGAATTACTCTTTAATCAGCTTATAGGGATATTTTTGAACCAAGGTCAAAGTTTAAAGAAATTGTTTGCAATTTCTAGGAGTTATTTACTAATTCACTAGGTTTTATGGTTCTATTGAGTCACATCTTGAATGTTCACCAAACAACTTTGATGATGAGAGCTACAAATAAGGTGTTTAAAATAAAAGGAGAGCATAATGTTTAGGCTGAGGAAGAGGATGAAATAGTCGCTATATATGCAACGTTTTGTGACCAAATGTTTAGAAGTGAAGAAACTAGCATGGTTGATATAATCTTGGATGTAGTAGCACCATCATAACTCTTGATATGAATGATGCCTTGATTGGTTTGATGAGCAAATTATAGCAGCAGTTTTTCAACTTGGTTCTTTAAAAGTTCTAGGTCCATATTGGTTCAATGGTGTCTTCTTTCAATCTAACTGGCATATTATTAGAGATTTTGTGAAAAAGTTAGTTAAGAGTTTTTTAGTCTTAGGTATGATCTCCTCAAATTTCAATGAAACAAATCTTGTACTAATACCAAAAGTTTAGTGTCTAGAATCAATTTCCCAATTTCCTTTTATTAGTTTATGCAATTTTTCCTATAATATAATTTCTAAAATTTTGACAAATAGACTACAACCTATTATGGATAAAATTATCTCCCCTAATCAAAATGCATTCATTTAGGGTAGATTAATACAAGATAATGTGATTATTTCTGATGAACTCTTTCATTATTTAAAATTGAAAAAGCAAGGTTAACATTTTGATTATGCTATCAAGCTTGATATGGCAAAAGCATTAGATAGAGTTAAATGGATCTTGTTAGAAGCTTTGGTGTTGAAAATGGGTTTTAGTAATGTTTAGGCTAGGTGGATAATGAGAGATGTAACATTGGTCTCATATAATCTTATGGTCCTACAAGAGGAATAAGATAAGAAGATCCATTATCACCTTATTTGTTTCTCTTTGTAGTTAATTCTTTATCCACGATAATCCATAAAGCTAATGCAACATGTTTCATAAAGGGTATAAAAATTAAGGAAAATAGCCCAAAACTTAACCTATCTATGTTATAGATGATTCTCTATTATTTCTATAAGCAAGTAGACATAACTCAAAGAATTGAAGGTAGTTCTAGAATTTTATAGCTCAACTTACGATAAAGGATTAATTTTCAAGAATCTACTTTATCCTTTAGTAGAAATACTGTAAGGGAAGTAAGGGAGAGATGCGGTAGAATTTTGGGAATTGAGGCTTCAAATCAATCAGGAAAGTATTTGGGCTAACCTACTAATTAAGGTATGTCAAAAAGTAAAGCCTTAAGGTATGTGAAGGAGAGGATTAGAAGTGAGATGTAGGGATGGAAAAGCTTATTGTTATCACTAGGAGGAAGAGAAATTTTAATTAAGTTAGTTGGTTATGCTATTCCAAAGTACGCAATGAGTGTCTTTAAGTTCCTTAGGAAATGGTGTTAAGAAGTTACATCTATGGTGGCTAAATCTTGGTTTAGTGGTGATCATTTATCTAGTAAAACCCATTGGAGATATTGGTATGACATTTCTTTTGAAAATGGCAAGGAGGTCTTAGATTTAAAAATCAAGAGCTTTTTAATGATGCTATGTTATAGAAAATGGCTTGGGTTTTCATTAAGAATCCTAATGCATTATGGGTCAAAATACTAAAGGCTATTTACTTTCATAGGACGGACTTCACTTAATCTAAGATAGAAGGTAAAGCATCTTAGTGTTAGTAAAGCATCTGAAGAGGGAAAGAAGTAATGTTAGCTTATAGTTGTTGGCAAATACGTAATGGGAGAAATGTGCAAGTTTAGGAGGATGCTTGTCGAGTCTAATTTTTTATTTTCTATTCCAAACCCGATTTATACTAGACCTGTGCTCATCTAATATAGATGCTCGACTTGAATTAGGAATTTCCCTTTATTTTAGAGTCGCCACCCAACTGTGGTTTGGAAAGATTGAATTAGGACTAATTGAGCAGATTAATCCTAATTTGGGCCACTAGTCAGCGAGATTTCCTCTTTTCGTTTTTGTGAAAGAAGAAATGGAAAACCAGAGTTTCTGGATTCGGAGGCTAACTTATTAAAACTTAAAATTACCACCCAATTCTCCTGAAATCTAAACCTTATCCTAATGTCTTTTATTTTATTTTTTTGTTATCTTTTTATTGTGTTTTTGGATAACTTATTCTAAGAAAATGATTTTTTATTCTTTTTAGAGTTGCCCCAAATGAGTGCCTACGTACCTACTATTCAGAATCAAACGGGTCGCAGTTCACTTTTCATGAAAAAATTTAATATGTTTGTTAATTTTAATTATGAAATTACTTTTGATTTACGTTTTTATCATTTTAGTGTTTTTCTGGAAAAATCTAAGCCTAAGCTTGATCATTTGATTTTTCGAAAAATAATGATTTTAAGGAAAAAAAACAATTTTGGATTTATTATTATAAAAACAATTTTCTAAGTGATGAGAATTTATTTCCCAATTTTTCAACTTACCTCTATTATTATAAATTTTTATTAATTAATTTTATTAATTTTTCTAATTTTTTAAAATTTTTTATTAACTTTTACTAATTTCTATTAAAAAAATTTCTCTGATATTATTTATCTACCCTAAACTAAAAATCTAAATTTTATCATTTTTTCTAATATATCTTTATCATTTTTTTATTATTTTATTATTTTTTATGATTATTTTCTATTATTCACCCTAAATTAAATCCTAAAAAAAAACTAATCTATATTCTAATATTTTTCTATTTTTTTGAATTATAAATAACAAATAAATAAATAAATTCGATAAATAAATAAATAACTAAATAAATAATAAAAAATAAAAAAAATAAAAAAATCTAACTTACTTAGATCCGGGTCGGTGCCCGGGTCGGGTCAGGTCGAATGGTCACGGCGGCTAGAGGTGTTCGTTGACGGCATTCCGGCGACCTTTTGAGGAGGTTGAGGAGTCGTTTCCTAGGTTTTCAAGGGTGAGGAACTTAACTGTAGTGGTGGATTGCTTCAAAAATGCCTCTTGGTGGCAATTCGAGGCTTGATCGACAGTCGCAGCTTGGGGAAAATCCGGCGAAGCTTTGATTTCTCTCTTTTTCTCACTTCTATCTATGCCTCTGCTTCCTCCCTTCATCCTCTATTTATAGCCACAAGGAATCGAGTTGGATAAGCTCGGATTTCCTCTGATTGAGGTAAATCAGATTTGCAGTTAAAACCCTCCTCCGATTTGTGCAAATCCATCAATTTGTTGCGATTTGATTCTAATTGGATGATGTTTATCCTATTTTAGTTAAAGATCTATTGAATTTGTACAAAAAATCGAATCAAAACAGCCGAAATGCGATTTTTTCCCCACCAACAACAATCTCAGACAAAGGAAGAAGAAGATCACAAGCCTGGCGCGTGCATTCGTGCTAGCCAATCAACTGCTGACACGTGTCCTGAGCGAGGAAAAAAATTGCAAAACGTAGAATTTGCCTCCCCCGCGTTTAGAACCTGTGACTAGCCATCCCCCCTACACACATGAGGCCATGGTCCAAACCAGCTGGGCTAGCCCACTTACTTGTTTTTTTATTTTCGCAATTTACATATATGCAATGCGATTTTTATTATTTTTGTATTTTTTGTAGAAATTCCAAAAATTTGTAAAAATCATTTAACCCCTTTTATTAATATTTCTACAATTATTTTCCAAAATTAATGTATTTTTCCTATTTATTTTATTTTTTGAATATTTTTCCTATTTTTGCTAAATTAGAAGAAAAATTGAAAAAAATGAAAAAAAAATTGAAAATTGATTATTATGATCATTAAGGGAAAAAATGGAGTATTTGCAATGCTTACATGCCAAACATTTTAGATTTTCGATTGCAGCTAACAAATGCAAAGCAAGTAGATAGAGAGTTGAAAGTTGATTCTCTAATTAACAAGAAGAAGACAAATGGGATATTGAGAATCTAGAAGGGGAATTACCTTTGAATGAGTTGAATGCTATTAAGGCTATTCCTTTACCAATGTAAGATAAGGAAGATATGCTTATGTGGCCTCATGAGAGGGATGGAAGTTATTCAATCAAGATGAGCTATCAAACACAATGGTTAAAGGTGAAGAACTAGCAAAATAGAAGAGCATTGAGCTCTTATTAAGTAGATCCAAAACTTTAGAAGAGTATTTGGGCAATGGATATTCCACCAAAGATAAAGGATCAAATGTGGAGATGTTGCAATAATGCTCTTGCTATTAATGCAAATTTATTTAAGAGAAAATGTCAATCTTCAAATGATTGTAGCTTTTGTAATGACTTAGAAATAATTGAATACATGGTGTTTCAATGTCATTGGATGAAAGGGGTGTGGTTCTAGCTATTAGGATTAAGAAACAATGAGAAGAACTATGACAGATTTGAAAATTTGGTCATGATGTAGTTAGCAAATTGTAAAAAAGTAAAACACAATTGGAAGGAGGCTTTCATTACTGTTTGGAAAGTATAGAAACACGGGTATGAGTGTTTTTTTTAGCAAAAAATTCCATCTCCCCAACTAGTAATTGAACTTGCTTAAGAGAATTGTGAGGAATTGTATTTGACTAGAGAAGATGTTTTTGTCTCAAAGCAAGTAAATTCTATAGGTGAAACTTCTTAGCAAAATCCTCCAATGGGGTTTGTGAAAATAAATGTTAGTGTAGATGTGGATTCAAATTTGAAAAAAGATGGAATAGGTAAAGTGGTTAGAGGTACACAAGGTGTTTTGTTGGAATCTTTTGCAAAAAAATTCTCCTTGTCTTGATGTTGAATGTGTTCAAGCTATAGCTATGAAGGAGGGTTTGTTATTGGCAAAGAGGAAAAGTTAGCCAAGATTTCAAGTGGAGACTAACAATCAACTATTTTCTAATAGTTTGTTTAATAATTCTTACTTTATATGGAAGATTAGAGTTATTTTGAAGGACATTCTATCCTTCAAAGAGTCCTTTTTTATTTGTTCTTTTATTTTAATTAATAGAAAAGTAAATGCGTGTGTGGATTATGTTGCATCACAAGCTAAAAAGGGAATTAGCATAAATTGCAGGGATTCTAATCCCCTATCTCATTTAGCTTTTCTATTTTTCATGATTGTGGTTCTAGACCACCTGACTCTTTGATGTACTTGTTATTTATATTCTTTTAATGAAGTTTCCTTTGGAAAAAAAAAATAGTTAAAAAAGCAAGTGCAAATCAACTTCACTACGATAAAAGACTAATTAAATTCAATTTAGGGAATGAAAGAAGAATATCTTTTTATTTTTTATTAGTTAATTAAGGTTCTTTGAAAGCGAGGTTCAAAGCTAATCTATTATGTTTTCTACATTTGTTTTTAATTAACTAAACTATAAAAAAAGTGACTTGTGTTTCTAGTTATTTGCAAAGAGGTTACATGTGTTTTTCTTTTTTTCTTTTTTTTTTTTTGATAAAAAGATGATTTGAGTTTATTTTTACTTTTATGTAAATGACATATAAGCAGCATGAGTCCATATAATCATAGTTTGAAATATTATCGAATTATTTAACTAAAAAATATAAATAAAAACTATTAAAATAATAGGAAAATTAAAAAACAATGTATAAAAAAATAAAAAGAAAAACGAAAACCATTATTCTAGCCACCCCAATAATATAGGACACATGTCGCTTGTATGCCATTAACACAAAATTAAAAAAACCATGTCACTTTTTTGTCTCAAAAACAAAACACAAGTATTCTATTTACAAATGAGAAAAAACACAAGTCACCATTTTTGTAATTTACCCTTAATATTTTTAACAACCAAGTAATTGTTATACAATGGAGTGACATGGGTATATAAAATGTCAAAATGTAATATATAAAGAGATAAAATATAAAAACACAAATATGTAAAGTGTCATTTACCTTTTTTAAGAATTATATCCAGTCTAAGAAATCCTAGAATCACCATTCCCACCAAGTACTTAAAATTTACTATGTCATGTGATTTAAAATAGCATCTTCAAAAGAACCATTAACAAATATATGATATATTATCACATCTAATAACATTATAATAAATATGATATGGTATATGATTTAATAATATTAATTATAAATTAATTTAATATTATATATATAAATATATTATCATTAATTTTAATATAAAAATATGAATATGTAAAGCTTTTATAAATGTAGATTTATGAATAATATTTTAATATATATGGTTTATCATATATAGCTTTATTAATTTTGTATAATGTATAATATATAATAAATATGATTTAATATATAATATGTAACATAAATGTTATTTCATTTATGATAACCTAACAGTGTTGATTATAATTTTTTTTTCACATAATATATAATATGCAGGATTAAGCATTTTACTATTGCATCAAAAGCTATATTTAATGATAATGTCAAACTTGAATCATTTTCAATCATATAATAGTCTTAACACTATATTCAACAATGTCGTGACCTATTTAACCGTGCGCTACAAGCTATATAAATATGGACAAATCCTTACCAACAATCCCCTCCAATATTATGCCCATTAAGAATCCAACAGATGATCTTAACTCTAATACAATTAATATATGAAAAGCAATAAGACAAATGGACCGATCCCTCATTTTTCTAAAAGTTGAAGATGATAGAAGAGGATGGTGAGTGGGTTTTGTGATCTAGACTTTAGAGTCCAAGAAGAAGATGACAAAATAGTAGTCTAAAATTCCTTCTTTCTTTATATATTGAATTTTTTTTTTTAAATAAAAGATCATTTATTTATTCAAAGATTTGTACATCATTTTTTGATACAAGGCACCTTTTTGTAATCTAATAATGTTAGACCTCTACAATAAACATTTAGATGAAAGAAGTTAGATGTTAAAAAACTTATGTTGATCATTTTTTACTTGTTTGCTAGATAGTCTATTGCCTTTATGATTCTCTATATAGGTGTTATATTGAAGCTTCCAAACTTTGCATTAGCTTCTTTATATTTTGAATAGTATAAAATATGTAACATAGAAAGTTTGTACCCTCTTCAAGCTATTTTACTATTACTAGTGAATCAACTTTAATCTAAATTTATTGAAGCTTGTATTGGAAACATAACAACAAGCCTTATTCTATGGTCATAAGTTTTGCTTGTGTGATGTTATTTGCCAATAACGAGCATCCACACGTAAATAATACGTGTTCTTCTTCACCTTAGGTTAGATCTCCACTAGTTACCTTACCATTTGACAATGACGCATTAGTGTTAAGCTTCACAAATCTTGCTTGTGGTTTGGACTAGGCGCATGCAATTGGCTTCTTGCATTTGCTATTACAATCAAGAATTAGGAAGGTTTTGAATGCAATTAAACTTTCTAACACTACTCTCCTAATCACCTAATTTAGATTCTTTGTACTTTTGTGTTTTTGTTCTAGTTTAAACTTCCAGTAAAACCATAGAAGATAAGCAACAATCGTGATTATCCTTTCATCACTTCCTTTAAATTTTGTGCTCTACCATAACATAAAATGACCAAATGTGATGGGAATCAACTCACAACCATTACAAATTTCTTTGACATAAGAATCAAATCACAAGAGTTAGAGGTGGACAACTTTAAGCTGGCCATAAAGGTCGACGGCCTTGCCTCCCTAAGTTGGCAGCTTTCCTTCTTAAAGCCAATAGCTTACTTTCTTGAACCGGTTTTGTTTGTGAACTTTCAAGTTTTGTTTTCCTTTTCCGATAAATAGGTTTGCAATGTAAGAATTTGGGACCTTTTGACATTTGAGAAATTACATACATTGAATTTTGTTCTTCAAATACTCTTATCAATTTTGTGGATTATAGTGAGTGATAGTATTGGATTATTGTGCATTATATCAACAAATTCATACTAGGACTACTCTCTTACTGGTGCATCATATTCGGTAAAGGTTTAGGTTTATCTTTCATTCTTGTTCATTATTTTGATTATGGAAATCGATTATCCTTGATTGTCACATTGGAATTGGAATAACTTGATTATCTTATAGAAATAGGCACATCATCTTTTGGTGCCAAAGCTTAAATTGAGAAAAGGGATTGTGATTGTTGAACTTCCTTTGACAAAATTAAGGTTTTTGATATTATGCATGGTGTTGTGATTGGTTGAGGTCAAATTTGGGTTGTATGCGGTTTGTCAAATGGTTATATTGTTGCTGTGAGTGATTGAATTAAGGCTTGTTCTTGGTATTAATAGCGGATTGAAATTAAGGTTTTGTACTGTGGTTGTCATAGGTTATGTGATTCTATTGTTGTTGATTAAGTAAGTGAATTAGGGCTAGTTGTTGTTGTTGTTTGTGTATCTATTAGGGTTGTATTGTCGTTGTGCAAGGGCTTTGAATTGGAGATTGAACAAAGGTTGATTGTGCTAGGCTTTAAGTTGGGGATCAAGCAGAGGTTATAATTGAGATTATGTCATTGGGGATTATTATAGTGATTGTGATTTGTGAATTCTTGTATTGAGATTGCAAATTCTATGAAGCATGTCAAATGATAGTGTTAATAGGGGAATCGGGAATGAGGCTAATAATTAGGTTGGAGGAGTTTAGGGTCATCGTACTGCAGGTGGTAGGAGAACTTTGGAAGAACAATTATAGGACCTAACTATTGTGGTTGTTAACCTATCCACTAGGGTTGATTAGATGACAAATCCACAGGTACCCCCACCTCAAGTAGCCCTTAATGCTATGGGTAAAGAAGGAGCCTTAGGAGGAAATAGGGGCAGAAAATTTGGAAGAGAGTATCATGCTTACAGGGAGGAAAATGATGACAATTTTGGGGATGAACTTTGTCCTAACTGCGAATTCAGGCCTCCTAGGGGTTTAGAATATGTAAAATTGCAAATGCCTTCATTTGTAGGAAGGGGTTCTATAGAGGATTACCTTGACTGGGAGGATAAGGTAGAAGGACTCTTTGAGTGCTATGAGATCAATGACCATACATGATTTTTTCTGGCAGCAGTTGAGTTTACAGGTTATGCCATCTTATAGTGGAAGAACCTTGTGGCCAATAGGAGGAGAGATAATGATGCTGAGATTCGTACTTGGCAAGAGATAAAAAGGGTTCTAAGGAAGAAATTTGTTATAGAGCATTACAAGCATGAACTATTCATGCATCTCCAAACCTTAAGATAGGGATGTAAAACTGTAGATGAATATGTCTAAGAATTTGAGGCGCTCATGATTCGTTGTGGAACCATTAAACATGAGAAGACTATGGAATGATTTGTGTCAGGGTTGAAATATGAGATTGCTTGTATAGTGGAACTACAGCGGTATGGCACGCTTGGTGAGGCCATCTAGTTAGCTTTAAAAGTTAAGAGATAGAGGCGCTCTAATCTATATAGAGCATCGAGTAACAAGTATAGATTAACTACTCATCTACATGGGTCAGATAGTTAATAGGTTGAAAAAGGGGGAATTGATAAGGTTATGGAATCAAATGCAACTATTACTAATAAGGAGAAGGAAATTTCTGAAAAAGTGAAAGCAATTGCTAGGGTTAACATAAGAAAAATAGTGCCAGGGTCATCAGATAGGAAAACTCATCAAATCCAATGCTTTAAATGTATGGGCTTTGGACACATAGCTGCTCAGTGTCCTAACAAAAGGGTGATGACTACTATGAAGGTGGAAAGTAAGGATTGCAAGGAAGAGACACTTAGGCTAATAGATTTATCAATAGTGCTAAAGGAGTATTATGAAGATCTAGATGCTGAGGTATATGAGGACAAGGGCACTGATCAATATCTGGCTATTAATGTGTTGTGCAAGGTAATGACTACATCTCTAGATATTGAGGTCATATAGAGGGAAAACTTATTCTATATTCCCTGCAGGGTTTAAGGTAATCTGTGTGCTCTTCTGATTGATGGTGGTAGTTTCACTAATGTAGTAGCTACTGCACTAGTAAATAAATTACAACTAGTCACTACCCCACATCCTAAACCCTATGAATTACACTGGTTAAGTGAACGAGATAGTTTGAATGTTACTCAGAGGGCTAAGGTTCCAATCAGCATAGGAGAAAAGTACCAGGATGAAGTTGGTTATGATGTTCTTCCTATGTATGCATCTTACATACTACTATGTAGACCTTGGTTATTTGATAGAAGAGTGCTGCATGATGGGTTTAGTAACACATATATGTTTTAGAAGGATGGTGAATGGGTTGTTTTGAATCCTATGTCACCAACTAAAGTGCACGAAGCCTAAGAACATATCAATAAAACCACTGGAAGGAAGTCCTTATTAGTGAGGTAGAAGTAAGTGGGAGATGACCTAAATAGAGTGAAACAGTCACAGGAAATTTAGAAGTCTTCAAGGCAGCTATGACTTTAGGACAACAAACATTTGCAAACCAAAATTTTTAGTCTTGGGGATTGTTAGAAATTTGCATCTAAAATAAAGGAACCATCAGTTTTGAGGGCAAATCTTCCACAAGCCTGAGGAGATAATGGGAATCAAATCACAACCATTACAAATTTCTTCAACACAAAAATCAAATCAGAAGAGTCGGAGGTGGACAGCGGCTTAGCTTTAGACTGGCCTTTAAGGCCAACGGCGTAGAGATAAGCCAACCATCAAGGTCGGTAGCTTTGCCATCTAAGTTGGCCTTCTTGGCTAGCAATGTAAAATTCCAAGTCTGGCGACCTTGCCTTCTTAAGTCGGTAACCTTCCTTCTGTAAAGCCGACACTTTCCCTCCTAAAGCCAGTAGCTTACTTTCTTGAATTGGTTTAGTTTGTGAACTTTTGAGTCTTATTTTCCTTTTCCTATAAATAGGTTTTCAATGTAAGAATTTAGGACCTTTTGAGATTTTAAGAAATTACATACATTGAATTTTTTTCTTCAAATACTCTTATTAATCTTTTGATTATGGCGACTGACGATGTTGGAATCGTTGTGTGTTATATCAACCATTCCATGCTAGGGCTAATCCTTTGCTAGTACATAACATCTGGTAAGGGTTTAGACGTATAACTGTGAGCGATGCTACCATACTCTCTAAAAGCCTTATATTTGAAGAAGCAATGATTAATCAAGTCACTTGTTCCTTGATAGTTCTAACATTGAGATACTAATAATATGCCTCTTTTCTTTAGAGCCTCATTTGTGGAAATTGCTTTTTTCCTATAGTTTCTAAAGAAATATGGATTTTTTGAGAGGGATTCTACTATTCCATGAGTGATTGAAGAGCCTTGTGATTGCTTAATAAATTTCCATGTTTGATTGTTGGAAAATTTCCCATCCTTTGAAAGCTTCCATTTGATGGAATCTGAAGATAAATGGTCACTTGTTATTTTGGAAATCTTTGCTACGTGATGCCCAATTGTTGTTGTAGTAACTCCATATTCTAACTACCATTTGATCTATAATCACCTATCTTTTCCGTGCAAAAAACCTGTGATGGCATTAGATGATGAAGATCAAACATTTCAAATGATTTATCTAGCCAAACGTTGCTATTTCCTTTATGAATTCCAAAGAATATATAATCCTCTACCGGTGATCTAGCTTTAATAATTCTTCTCCAAACTGATGAGCCTATGTTCTTTTCCTTTACTAAACATAAGTATGAGTCCTGTATATACTTGGAATGAAAATAGTTAGCAAAAAAAAAAAAATACCTAATCTCAGCCAACACTAAGGCTTCATGTCATGTATTTTAACTATGTCTTCCGATTTTCTTATACCCAGACCTTCCTCTTTAATGGGTATGCACACCTTCTTCCATTTGATCCAATGAATTCTTTTCTGGTTTTTAGATGTCTTCTAGAAAAATCTTGCAAAACATCTTTCTAAATCCTTAATTGAAGAAGTAGAAAGTTTCAATGCTTGCATTACATGTAGGGGAATGGAATTAAGAATACTTTTGATTAAAATCATTCTACCACATTCCAAAAGCTAGAGATTAGCCCAATTTTCAATTATGTTCTTTATTTTTTTGGACTAAATCAAAGAAAATGTGCTTTTATTTTCTCCCAACAACTAGAAGACATCCTAAATACTGTAATGGGAAATTGCCTCTTATGGAGCTTAGTGTTGTCCTTGTTCTAACTACTAAAGGAGAGTTATCTTCCTCTATAGCTAGGATTGCACTTTTATTTCTATATATCCTTTGACCTAATATATTCTCATACCACCTTAAAAATGCTTGTAACTTCTTGATTGATTTTATGCAACCATTAATAAAGAGAATGCAATCATTAGTAAAGGCTAAGTGATATGTACTTAGGATTACCTACTTGAAAATTCATCTCTGAGTTCTTGCTGATTAAATCATAAAGACCTCTTAATAATACTTCTAAATAGATAACAAATAGTAAAGGTGAAAATTGATCCCCTTAGCATAATCCCCTTGATGATTTGAAGAAACCTGTCATGTTACCATTAATACTTAAAGAGAATTAGTAGTTGAAAAATAGCTTAGATATCATACGATAAAAGAATGAGTAGAAACTAATACTGCTTAGAACATTCATTAGGAATGACCAATTTACTCTATCATAGGCCTTTTCCATATCCAGTTTGGTTACCAAATTTCCTCCACTTACTTTCCTTTTTAAAGAATATAAAAGATCCTAAGTAATCAAAATATTCTCCATGATGTTATGACCCTTTATGAATCCCATTTGATTCTCCACTAAACACTTTAAGAGAAAAGTATTTAGTCAAACAACTAGTATCTTTGATATTATCTTGGCAAAAACCTTATACATACTAATGGATTTGAAGTCTTTCTACACATTTGGATCATCTTCTTTTAGGATCGAAACAATTGTAGTTGAAGTGAAATATCTTAGAAGGGAATGCCATTAAAAAAAGCAACTTATTGCTTTCATGATGTCTTCATTGATGATATCCCAACTAACTTTAAATGATGGGAATCAAACCTATGATTCCAACAGTAGGGAAACCAAGTTGGATACATGAGCCCAGATAACTACATGTTGTCTTATTTATTTAATAAAAATTTATCTTTACATTGTAGCAGATAAATTTCTCAGTTTTTATAGGATGACGAATAAAATTCAATAAGGATCAATTGGCGGTCATTCATGGACTTACATCAGCAGGTCCACACATGTTCCATTGAAGTGAAGAACCAGCCATTTTGAGGGCTTATTTGCAATTGTATTTTGTTGTTTAAGAACCAGCCATTTGTTGGTTTAGTTTGTAATTTGGTTTTATTGTTTTTACCCTAAATGGAGCAAGTATAAATACTTGCTAAGTAGGTTTTAGAAGGGACTTTTGAACATTTAGAAATCGGCCTTCTTTTGCTGTGAGGGGAGTTCCAACTTCACACAATACACTCTTATCAATTTCAATTGAAATTGTAGTGAGTTGGCTTAAGGTGTATTGTGAGTCATATCAATTCTTCTTAAGTTGCTTCCGATTATATCTAGTGTGTCATATCTAGTTGTAATTGGTTATGTTACTTTGTTCTTGTTCATGTGAATTAGGGTTCCAAATTTCATATTTGATTCAATTCCAATTTGAGTGGAATTTGGTTCGTTTTAGTGTTATCCTTTACATATTATGCAATTGCAATTGATCCTCATCATAATTTAGCATTAGATCAATTTCATTCACGCAATTTAGGGTTCACATGATTGTTGGTGTCACACCTTTTTATGGGTTTAGTTAGGTTAATTCTTTAATTAGCTTTATGTTCATGCATTTGGATCCAAGGCACATCATATTTTTTGGTATCAAAGCAAGGTTTAGGGAAGGCAATTTTTCATGAATCACAATTGGGATTTAGGGTTCTTAATCCTTCAAGACCAAAATTGGATTATGTGAAGAAAATTTGAAGTCTTGTATTAAATTGCTTGCTTGATATTTAATTGAAGTATTGTGAAATGTTGAAATCAGCTTGCATCCTTACCATGATTAGGTTATGAGTAGAAGAAGGGGAAGTCTTTGAATTTGAAATTCCATCATTTGAAGTAGTGTTGATTGTTGCCTTGTTATTTTCTTGCAATAGTTTAGAATTAGGAGTGCATTTTCAGAATTGCTATTATTGCCGTGGAGGATTTGGAAACAATTTGAATTCAAAAGCAAACATTAAGTTTAAGGAGTTATTGTGTATTCTTAATCTTAATACACTTTTACTATTTTTGAATTGTTTTCTTACCATTTGGAGAAGCTTTCATTAATTGTTCCATTGTTGTTGTTGTTGTGAATTAGGAAGTGTAAGAGTGGTGTAGAAATGTGTGTATTGTAGTTGAAGAAGTGCTGCACCGTGGTTGTATGTGTGTGTGTATGTGTCGTGGTGAAGTGTGTATGGCATAAAAGAGTGTGTTATGGTTCATTTTTGAATTTCAAAAGCAATCATTAAGTGTGAAAGTTATTGTGTATTGAACATTTAAATACACTTTAACTAGTTGGAATCATTAGCTTGCCATTTGGAGAAGTGTTCATCATTGCTTCTAATTGCATTTGTTGCCGTGATTGTAGAGTGTGTCGTGGGTATGTGAAGCTTAGGTGGAGTATACTTTGTGTTTTGAAGTGAGTGAAGACGTGAAGTAGTGGTTGTGTGTTACACCATGGAAGTGAGTGTGTATACCGTGGTGTAGTGTTATGATTGCTATTGTTGGTGTGAAAATGTGGTTTTTGTGAAGTGGTGATTGTGTGTGATACAAAAAAAAAAAAAAGGAAAATTACAAAACCATGTCAAATGATAGTGTGAATGGGGGAATTGGTAATGAAGCCAATAACTAAGTTAGTGGCGATCAAGATCATCGAACTGTAGGTGCAAGAACTTTGGAGGAGTAGTTACAGGACCTCACCACCAATGTTGCTACATTAGCAACAAGGATAGATCGGATGACGATACCACAACCACTAGTGGCAAATCCTTAGGCACCACCACCTAGGTAGTTCCTTGGAATATTCATAGGGAAGGAGCAATTGGGGGTAATATGGGCAAAAGGATAGAGGGAGATTATTAAGCACTTAGGGAGGAAAGAGATGATAATTTTGGGAATAACCCTTACCCAAACAGAGATTTCAAACCACCTTAGGGATTAGAGTATACGAAACTGCAAATGCCTTCATTCAATGCAAGGGTTTAGTAGATGATTACTTAGATTAGGAGGACAAGGTTGAGGGTCTGTTCGAGTGTTATGAAATTGATGATAACACTAGGGTTCATCTTGCAGCTGTAGAATTCAGAGGTTATGCCGCCTTATGGTGGAAAAATTTGGTGATTAGTAGATGAAGGGATGGAGAGGCTGAAATACATACCTGGCAGGATATAAAATGGGTTTTGAGGAAAAGGTTCATACTTGAACATTACAAGTAGGAACTATTTATACTTCTCCAAACATTAAAGCATGGAGGCAAAACAATTGATGACTATGTATAGGAGTTTGGGACACTGATGATCAAATGTGGATCAGCCGAGCCTCCTAAGCAAACCCTAGCACAATTTGTGATTGGGTTGAAATATGAGATTGCTTGCGTTGTAGAGTTGCAGAGGTATAATACACTTGA
This sequence comes from Laguncularia racemosa, assembly GCA_037954665.1. NCBI lineage: Eukaryota > Viridiplantae > Streptophyta > Magnoliopsida > Myrtales > Combretaceae > Laguncularia > Laguncularia racemosa. Next base: position 13,831,579 of record JBBMOL010000002.1, on the reverse strand, counting down.
TGAGCCTATACACTTAGCCTTGAAAGTGGAGAGGGAGAGGCGATCCAACCCTTTCCTAGCCACTAGTAATAGGTATGGAACTATAACTAAACCTATTAAAGCAGATGACCAGATGGGTGGACAAAAGGGAATGGGAGAACATGCTAAGGCTGTAGACAAAAACATCTCTAGCATTGATAAGGAGAAGAATGTTTCTAGGAACGGTAAAGAGGTGGTTGGGTCTGATTTTAGCCAGATAGTGCTAGTGTCAACCAGTAGGAAAATGTGCCAGATTAAATGTTTCAAATGCATGGGTTTTGGACATATAGCTGCACAGTGTCCTAATTAAAGGGTGATGACTACTGTGGAGGGAAATGATGAAGATGATCAGGAAGAAGTTGTCGAGCCTATAGATTTATCAATAGCTTTACAGGAATATTATGATGATCAGGACACCGAGACACATGAGGACAAAAAGGGTGAAAAATACTTACCCATTAATGTGTTATGTAGGGTTATGACCATATCTCCAAATGTCAAGGATATATAGAGGGGAGAACTTGTTCCATAAACCTTGTCGGATTCGAGGTAACTTGTGTGTTTTTTCATCGATGGTGGTAGTTGCACTAATGTCATATCTATTGTATTAGTAAATAACTTACAACTAGCCACTAGTCCACATCCACACCCTTATAAATTGCATTGGTTGGACAACCGAGGTAGTTTGCATGTTACATAGAGGGCAAAGGTGCCATTCATCATAGTAGATGGATATAGTGATGAGATTATCTTATAGGAATCAAAATCCTACAAGACCTATCATTAGGGCAAGAGCCAAAGGATTTCAAATCTTGGCGATGAGGGTTCTCTTTGAACAAACCAATCTTAGAATTATTTATATACTAATATCTTTTCTATTACTTATGTATTATGTATTCCAATAGGCATACTTATGGGGTTTTACAAGGCGATAGACAAACTCACTAAGAGTCAGCTTAAGGGTTATCCATGGACCGACTTAAACCAAAGATGAGCTAGACCGAAAAATTGATTTGAAGAATCAACTTGTGAACATTATTCTTATATTTTGTTATTTTTCTTTAAACCATTTATTTTGTAAGCTTTTGGGACATTTTTTATTTGGTTGTATTTTGTGGATTTAGGACTGGCCACCCTTTAGTGGCATAATTGTAATTGTTTAAACATTTTAACCCTAATTAGAGCAAGTATAAATACTTGCTAACTAGGGTTTTTGAGGGACTTTTGAACATTTTAGAAATCTGAAAATTTGTAGCCGTAAGAGCCTCCTCTTCACGCCATCTACTCTTATCAATTTCATTAGAAATTGTGGCGAGCTATCTTAGCAAAATATTGTGAGTCATATCAAGTTTTTACTAAGTTGCTTCTTATTATTACTAGTGTGTAATATCTAGTGATAATAGGTTGGTTTTTGTTTGTATATTCACGCCTAAATTAGGGTTCAAATATTTCTTGGTTTTCATGTCAATTATAAGGATTGGAATTAAGTTGTTCCATTGAGTTTGATTGGTATTGGAATCCACTTATTATACTTCTAATTTGGTTTACGTCATTTAGGGTTGTAGATCTTTGATTTCATGCCATCTGGGGATTTCATCTACAACTTGTTCACATCCATTTCATTGTAATAGAATCAATTATATGTGTGTTATTGTTAATCGGTATTACGGTCCCTTGAACAAATCAACTTTTGATCAATCAAGCTTACTTATTCATACAATTAGGGCTCGTATTACAATTATTGTCACGCCACTTTTGGGATTGATTGAAGTTGTTCTTCAATTGAGTTCATGTGCTTGGATTTAATCAATTTAGGCACATCAGAGTATTTAGATAAAGTTTAATCGTCTTCCTCAACAGTGGGACCCATACGAAATGCTAAGTGGTGGTTTTCAAGTATTTTCACAACAGGTCCATACTTTTGGTAGATGCAAGTATGCTAGTATTGAACTTAACTTGGATAAGTTACATTGGTATGTGTTTAATAACTATGAGGAAACTAAACCTTTTATGTGGTAAGGGCAATAAACTCTAATTTAATATTTTGTTATAAATTTTTATCTATCCTAATCATAATTTCATTGAAGACATCTTAAGTGTGAATAAGTCACAAAACATTGAGGATGACATGAGTAGGCAATTCTTGCAATGGTTCCAAAACAAAGTAAAATTTATACATGCTTAATTAATCAATGTCAATCAATTACATAAAGTAAAATTTCTACACTCTTAATTTATCAATGTTAATCAATTACATTAAACTTCTATAATTATATTTTTCTTAAAAAAAAAATTGTTTATCTTATATTTTGTAGATTTTACAAATGGAAAGTGTAAGTCTCAATGAAGTATTAGATGACTTAGATGCTTTGTTGTAAGGGCCATGATGGGAATTCAAACCATGTCAATAACTGGACCTATTATTGAACAGAACCTAAAGTCATTAACCTAGTGTCTTTATTTATTTTATATATTTTTTTTGCATTTTATCAGGTATATTTATCGGTTTTTATAGGATGGCGAGTAAATTCACTAATGCTCAGTTTATGAGTTATTCATGGACCTACATAAATCAAAGAAGAACCAGTCCTACATTGCTTTATGGAGGTGAAAGAAACCGGCCACATATGATGTTTTTCATTTGTATTTTCTTTTATCAGAAACCGGCCACATATGTTGTGTTTATTTGTATTTTTTTTGGGTTAAATTTTCCTTCTTCATAACAAGTGTAAATACTAGTAAAGTAAGGTTTATAAGGGACTTTTTTTAACATTATTTTTCATACTTTGTGCTATGGGAGAACATCCTCTTCACACATTCACTCTTATCAATTTCATTTTGAAATTGTGGCGAGTTTGGCTTAAGGATTATTGTGAGTAATATCAATCATTCTTAAGTTGATTTCAATTATTGCTAGTGTGTCATATCTAGTGTGTAATTTGAATTGTTTATATGTGTTCTTGAACATGCCAATTAGGGTTCCATTTTCAATTTAGGGTTACGCCTAATTTGATTGGAATTTGGTTCTTTATTGTGTCATCCTTTATATATATACAATTACAAGTGAAACACATCATAATTTGGTATCAAAGAAAGGATTAGAGAAGGGAATTTTATGAATCACAAATTGGGATTTAGGGTTCTTGTCCCTTCATTCCGAAATTGAATTTGTGTGAATTGAAAATTGAAGTCTTGTGTTGAATTGTACCATGAACTGCTTTTCATATTTCCAATTGAGGTGTAGAAATCAAATTTCAATCCTTTGTCGTAAGTTGCTTGTATGTGGAAGAAGGGGAAGTTCATTGAATTTGAATTCCATAATTAGAATTTCATAATTTGAAGAAGTTGTGGATTCGTGCTATATGCTGCCTCTTGAATTGGAAGTAGAATTTCAGATTTAGTCCTTTATGATTATCATCTTTCCGTGAGCTCCTTATGTGTGGAAGAAAGTGAAGTCATTTGAATTTGAATTCCATAATTTGAAGTAGTTGTTGATTGGTGCCTTATTGCTTCCTTGTAAATTTTAAAAGTTGAAGTGTACATTTTTTAGATTTGCTCATCTTGTCGTCGAGAATTAGGAAACATTTTGAATTCAAACTCAATCATTACTTGTGGAGTTATTGTGTATTGATCACCTTAAATGCACTTTGACTAGTTGGAATCAATTGCTTGCCGTGTAGAGTAGTGTCCATATTTGCTTCTATTTGTCTTGTGTTATCATGGTGTATTATTGTGTAAGTGGACCGTGGAAGTGGTGTGTAGCATCGTGTAAATGTGTAAGGTGTGCCAGGTGAACCGTGTTGGTGTGGTGTGAGGTGTGTTATATTGGTTATGTTACATCTGGGTGTGTGAGTGAAGTCGTGGTGTATGTGTTGCATGGTTGTGTGTTGAAGTGTGGGAGTGTATGTGTGTTACCTTAGTGGTGTGTTGAGCCGTAGGAAAGTGTGTGTGTCATGGAGTGTTGTTGTAAGGGGTGTTATGTTTTGTAGTTAACGTGAAAGTGTATTGTAGTTATATTGAGTTTTTTTTGTGTGTCAAAAGATAAATTCAACAACCATGTCGAATGATAGTGTGAATAGGGGAATTGACAATGAGGCTAATAGTCAGATTGATGGCGGTCAAGGTCGTTGAGCTGCAGGTGGAAGAACATTAGATGAACAGTTACAAGATCTCACCACTATTATTGCTACATTAGCAACAAGGGTAGATCAAATGACGATGCCATAACCACCTGTGGTAAATCCTCAGGTGCCCTCACCTCGAGTAGTCCCTCAAAATGTTCATAAGGAAGGAGCTATTGGTGGAAATAGGGGAAGGAGAATAGAAGGAGATTATCATGCTCTTAGGGAGGAAAGAGATGATAATTTTGAGAATGAGCCTTACCCAAATTGGGAGTTCAGATTACCTCGGGGATTAGAGTATGTGAAATTGCAGATGCCTTCATTTGATGATAGGGGTTCTGCAGATGATTATTTAGATTGGGAAGATAAGGTTGAGGGCCTATTCGAGTGCTATGAGATTGATGATCATACTCAGGTTCATCTTGCAGCTATGGAATTTACTAGCTATGCCGCCTTATGGTGAAAAAATCTTGTGATTAGTAGACGAAGAAATGGTGAGGCTGATATACATACCTGGCAGGAAATGAAATGGGTATTAAGAGAAAGGTTTATACCTGAGCATTACAAGTAGGAGCTATTTATGCATCTTCAAACACTAAGGCAGGGAAGTAAAACAGTTGATGAGTATGTATAGGAGTTCGAGACCTTAGTGATTAGATGTGGGTCAGTTGAACCACCTGAACAAACCCTAGCATGTTTTGTATCAGGGTTAAAGTATGAAATTTCTTGCATCGTGGAGCTCTAAAGGTATAACACACTTGATGAGGCTATCCAAGTAGCCTTAAAAGTGGAAAGACAAAGGCAATTCAACTCTTTTCGAGTAGTGAGCAACAGGTATAGAACTTCTAGCAAACCTCATGGGTTAGATGGTCAGATGGGAGAATAAAAAGGAATAAGGGGACATGATAAGATTGTGGATAAGAATACCTCTAATGTTGATAGGGAGAGGGAAATTTTAGGAAAAGGAAAAGAGGTTATTGGAGCTGATTTCAAGCAGACACTGCCAGGGACAACTAGTGGAAAGATGCATCAAATAAAGTGTTTCAAATGCATGGGTTTTGGACACATGACTACTTAGTGTCCCAATAAAAGAGTCATGATTGTCATGGAAGGAAATATTGAGGATGGTCAAGAAGAAGCGATTGAGCCTATAGACTTGTCAATAGTATTACAGGTGTACTATAATGATCTTAATGCTGAGATACATGAAGATAAGGGAAATGATAAACATTTGTCTATTAATATGTTACGTAGGGTTGTGATTATATCTCCAGACGTCCGGGACATACAAAGGGAGAACCTATTTCATATGCCTTGTCGAGTTCTAAGTAACTTGTATGTTCTTTTCATTGATGGAAGTAGTTGCACTAATGTCATAGCTACTGCATTAGCAAATAGATTGCAACTAGTCACTAATCCACATCCACATCCTTACAAATTACATTAGATGAATGAACGGGATAATTTACATGTTACATGGAGGGCTAAGGTGCCATTCAACATAGGAGATAGATACAATGATGAAATTGTCTGTGATGTTCTTCCTATGTGTGCCTTTCATATAATACTAGGTAACCTTGGTTGTTTGACAAGAAGGTGCTACATGATGGGTTTAGAAACACTTATATGCTTTAAAAAGATGGTGCATGGGTTGTCTTGACTCTTATGTCTCTAACTGAGGTACACACATTTCAAGAACAGACCAGCAAGACTAATGGCTACTCAAGACTTCAGGGCAATAAGCACATGCAAACAAGGGATTTCAGTCCAAGAAAAGACCCCTTAGATTTGAGGACAAATCTTTCAGAGGCCTAAGGAGATGATGGAAATCAAACCATGTCAACAACTGGACCTATTATTAAATAGAACCTGAAGTCATTAACCTAATGTCTTTATTTATTTTATATATTTGTTTTGCATTTTATTAGTTACATCTATCTATTTTTATAGAATGGTGAGTAAATTCACTAATGCTCAGTATGTAGGTTATTCATGGACCTACATAAATCAAAGAAGAATCAGTCCTACATTGCTCCATGGAGGTGAAACAAACCGGCCACATATGATTTTTTCATTTGTATTTTCTTTTGTTAGAAAACGATCACATATGTTGTATTTATTTGTATTTTCTTTTGTTAAATTTTCCTTATTTAGAACAAGTATAAACATTTGTAAAGTAAGGTTTGTAAGAGACTTTTTTAACATTATTTTTCAAAATTTGTACTGTGGGAGAACATCCTCTTCACGCATTCACTATTACCAATTTCATTTTGAAATTGTGGCGAGTTTGGCTTAAGGATTATTTTGAGTAAATCAATCATTCTTAATTTTCTTTCAATTATTGCTAGTGTGTCATATCTAGTGTGTGATTGGAATTGTTTATATGTGTTCTTGAACACACCAATTAAGGTTCCATTTTCAATTTAGGGTCACACCTAATTTGATTGGAATTTGGTTCTTTATTGTGTCATCCTTTATATATATTACAATTACAAGTGAAGCACATCAGGCCATAAAGAAATGCAAAACTATTTCAAGCCTGTATCATAAATGGTGTGGGATTCTTTATAGAGAAATGGCACAAAAGATGCAAGTCACAGAATAGTGGTGTTTGTGTGACAAGCTCACGTGAGGGGCATCATATTATGTTCTATGGTAAATTAAGACATATCATACAATTAGAATATGTACATGGATGTCATTTGTTTCTCTTCAAGTGTAAGTGGTATGATTTAGAGTGAAGCAAACCGGAACTTATTAATAATGACTTGATAAGCATAAACACAAGGAGAACTTGGTATGATAATGATCCATGCATACTAACCCATCAAGCTACACTAGTGATTTACATGAGAGATCCAAAACAGTGTCTTATGAGTGGAAAGTAGAGCAAAAGATCCACCATCATCATATATTCCATCATGAATTATTTGACTCACCAATTTCAAGTAATAGAGAAAATACTGAAGATGTTCTACAAGAGGCATTACAAATATATATATATATATATATATTAGAGGTGCTTATATTTACATTTTGTATATCCGTACATATGTTTTGCTTATTTTGGGATAAAATGTGCTTTTTAATTTCTTATAGTATGAATTATGACCAACTTAAAAACCTTTATAGAAATGTTTTTGTGGATTATCATCTGCAGATAGACAAATATATAACATAACCAATAGTTGTTAGTGCTAACTTAAGTATTACTATTTTAATTTCTAATTCATAATCTTTTTTACTCCGTATAGACGATGTTGGTGCTACGGATTGGTTTGGTAATTATCTAATTCATACATTAGTAGCATATAATACTAGAGGATCTTACCATGGTGGCAATCCCTTTAGCTTTGACTGTAATGGGGTTAATAGACAAGAAGAGCATTATTTAAATGAAGATGAGGATGATGGGACCAATAACAATGAGATGGATCCATATGAGGATTCTTCAGATGATGATGAGAATGAGAATGATAATGAGAGAGAGAGTGCGAGTGAAAGTGAAAGTGAAAGTGATAACATAAGTGAGAATGAGAATCCCAATGGCACTAAACAACTAAGAAAGAAACACAAAGGTCTACATCAGGGCAAGGTTTTGGAGGATATTACTAGAAGGACTAATAGGGGGGCAAAATTGCTGCTTCTAGTAGGTGCAAATCATCCTATTGGGCCAAACGCAAGATTTTTTTCTGAAGAATTCATAGCTATGCATTGTTGGAAGACACCCTTGTTTGTGGAGAATAGTAATGGCAAGGCTTAGACTGTAATACCAATAGATGTATGAGAGTCCATCATGGCAAATGTAGTAGTAAGTAATTTCTAAATGAAAACATTTTCTTTTTCTTTTTCTTTCAAAGCATATTACATAGTTCATTATATTACATTTTTTTTCCTTTTCTTCCATATGCTCATCTAGGATAAGATGCTTGCACCTTATACCTTATCCCTCACATATCACACTTTGAAAGATGAGGAATCTTTGTTTATGCCAATACTAAATTAAGTGTAATGGTGGATTTTAATGCATTGTTGATGGAATTTGGTAGTGGAAAGTATGCTATGTGGTGTCCCAATAATATGTTTTCCTGTATATAGTGAACAAATTACTAATAGGAAAATTGTGGTGGATGATCAGAGGGTTGGCATAAATCTTTGTGATAAGAAGCTAATATTAAGGGAGCGGGTTGCGAAGAATGTCAATTGGCTGATGATAAAAAGTTCTGCAGTTGAGATTAGGAAGAGAAGCATGGAGAAGAAAGATCTACAAGATGGCGTATTGCACATTAATGGATCTTTGGAAAAAAAATTGAAAATTTTCATTCATGCTATTATGGATAGCATTTAAAGAAAGAACACTGTTCCATGCTCTATTGTATAGTGTTGTGCTATGCTTCCTATCCAATATAGCTTCGTGAAACAAAAAGAGGCCCAAGGATTTTGGCAATCAAATAGGAGCAAATTAATGACAAGATATAAGAGATTACTGTTCAAGTTCTATATTTCATTCTATTGATTGTTGCTCTATTGAAGCATTAGTATGATCTTTCATAAGCCTATCAATTTTAGGGTATGCTCCATTATAATTTGATATGGATGTTTTAGAAAGAATACTCTCTTCTCAAAATAAATTGCTAATATATATCAATTTTAAATGTCTTGCTTTCTTTTTTTTCGTTCTATATTTAATATATAACTATTTTATTCTATACCTGTTATACATTTATTGTGAATTTAGTGATTGTATTTGTCATATTACTAACATCAAACAAACCAAAAGAAAAGGACATCTTTATCATTGTATCATCTTGAGCTTCATTAATCTGAATTTTTTTTATTTTTGAGTGAATATAATCAAGGAGTTGCAATAGCATACATTGAAACACTATCATCCATCATTCCGACTATCTTTCACATAGATATCATTCACATTTTAAACATTCAACAAGCAACAACTAATTGAATGGTCATGTTCTATACATTTTGTTTTTAAAGAAATCCAACTCACCTCTGAATTTTGGGTAATGTTTCCAAGTTCCAAACTTTTCTTCTATTGGTTTTTGCTTATAAAACTATGGTTCGTGTTATTACGTCTTTTTACATGCCTTTTCCAATGTGGTTAAAATGCTACTTATTTGATACTCATTGTACATAATAAGCATTTAACTCATTCATAATTTATTTAATAAGAGATGTTGCTTAACAAATGATAGTGTTTTATAATTATTAAATTAGTAAACCAATCATTTTCAACTTAGGAGAAATTTAAGGCTGATTGGAATGATTTGCAGTCGAAGGATATACTACAGGGAGTAGTAGCTAAAGCCAATAGTGAGCTACGCTATAGTCTTCATCTCTATTATAAACTACATGAAAAGGGAAAGCATGCATGCAAGGTAATTCAGCAAGGACTAGAACATTGGCCTAATGATTGGGTTAGTCTATATGACTTCTTTGATTCCAAGCATTTTCAGGTACTAGTACTCTTATTTATTGAAATGTTAAATGTGACAAACTATGACTTGATTATGTTATTAATTTATTTTTAAGAAAAGACTTGCTATAACATGACTTGATTATTTTATTTATTTATTTATTCTCTTTTAGAAAAGATGTGCAATTAATGTAAAGAATCATAGAGGTCTTCTATATAATCATTTAATGAGGCCTAGGTCTTATGTCAACACACAACATGAGAAGGTATTTAATTATTTAGTTGAAATTTGAAGTTTATGTAAAATTAACAATAATATCTTCTTATAAGAATTTGGAGAGAATGAGACATTTTGAGTTGCTCATGAAAAAAATGGAAGGTGGATCAATGAGACTGCATGACAAAAATACATAAGTATAAAATCAAATGGACTAATTTTAAATAGTCTTTCGGTTTTCTTTTCTTTTTTTGTTCTTTTTCTTTTGTCAATAAATTGAATGGAAACAAGTCATTTATAGTACATGAAGGATGTTCTTGTTGGATGTTATTTTTTATAACCTCAACTATTTTATCAAAATATTCTATTAAGCGAGACTAACTAAATAACTTTAGCTTCTAACAATGTTTATCATTTTAATGTTTTTTAGTTAGATTATTTACTTCTTCTGTTTTTTTTTTTTTTTGGGGGGGGGGGGGGGGGGCTTGGAACTCTTTTTCTTTTCTTTTTGTGTTAAATGCATTGGAAGATTAGAAGTTATATGATATTTTATTTACTGACATATTACTAGTGTACTATCTTGTCTTCACTAGTCTATTCTTACCTTTACTTTTAGAAAAAGAAATATAGAAGATGATATGTATTTTATCTTTCTTTTTTTTTTTTTTGGGTTATGCAGGAAGAAATGGTGAAAAAACTTATCCTCTCATTGCAAAATGTGGAGTCAGATGGTTCTACTCCATCAATAGAGATGGAGATCATGACACAAGCATTAGGGTGTAAATTTGGCTATACTTGTGGTTTAGGATATGGTGGGCCTAAGCCATTACCATTACGCCCACCTCATTACCAAGCTTCCTTTATTTCTAAACCAAGTGTACCACTAGAAGAATTCTAAAATTGCAAAAGGAGTTTAGCCAACTTAAAGAATTCATCACACAATTTATACAACTATAGGGAGGGATGTCATTAGTGCTAACATCTCCATCAACTACAATACCTCCATAAGGACAAGTTTCCTCACCACAAATTTTATCACCAATGTCATTCACACCTCCATTGTAAGGAGTTAGGAGACATAGTGAATCATTCGGGCTTACATAACAATTTTTTAAATCTCTTGTTCAACATGCAACAATATCTTCACTACAAGGAGATCGGAGACTTAATGGATCATTTAAGCCTAAATTATAGTCTCATTAGCTCCCTATGTAAAATGCATCAACACCTTCATTATCAAGATCTGGAAGACATAATGGGTTGTTAGGACTTGCACAATAGCTTTTTGAACCCCCAATGCCTATGTAACATACTCAACAGCAATTATCCTTATTTTAGTGCACTCAGCAGCAACCGTCTTCTCACAAATCTAGCAGGAAGAGGTCAAAGCATTTGACTATAAATTAAGACTTTAGTTCTATGGTCTAGTTTCTTCGTTTTTTTTTTTTTTCAATATGTTGATAGCAGTTAGACAAATATTCTCATTGATATCTCCTTGTAAATATGACTTGATGTTTGATGTTAAGTTCACTCTTTTCAATTACATTTTTTCATTATTTAATTCTGGTCATGAAAATTACAATAGTAATAAAGCATTTAATTGTCATTGTTAAGTTCTTGTCAAGGCTTTTGTTACAGATTTAATTGTCATTGTATTTCACTAACAGCATGTTGGTCGGCAACATGGAGGTGTGCCCATGATATTTGAGTTATTAGTAGACTAGAAAATCCAAGAACATGTTTTTAGAAAAGAAGGCTGACAATAGCAAAGGAAGGAACTTCTTCTTAGATAAATCCAAATAATATTACCTATAAGGTGCTCACCATTCCCTTTTAAGTGTGAACTTAACTTCTCCTATTATTTTAGGTTTTTTTTTTCCTTTATATCCTTGAGGAGTTTGACAAGGATCATTTTGATCATTTATCATTATAAAGACAAACAAACAGAAACTAATTTCAATTTGTCACACCCATTATCAAGCAACCACCATAAAGGGTTAGTTAGTTAGCTTAGGAGAAATTAAGTTCAAGGTATTTACATGACTCCTTAATCATTATTTGGTTTGTGGATTGTAAAACTATTGAATAACCTAACTATTTGTTAAAGTGGATTGTAAACATGATATGGCTAGTGAAGTTAGTAGGCAACCACATTCTATGACCATCGATGGTCATTCGGTAACCACATTCTATAACTAACATACCCAATCTTGCTGTTAAGCTTTATTGAGGGTGTTTGGTCTTTGCATACTAGATAAGCACTATAGCCTTTTATACTCCACCTAGACAAGTTCCCATATACAGGAAAGTCATTGATAGTCCATAATAAAGTGGCATGCATTTTGAAAGAAGACTTGGAATATGTATCATATGTCCATAATCCATTAACCTAAAGATCTTTCAATTCACTTATTAGAGGCTGCAAATAGACATCAATCTCCTTCCTCGATGCTTTAGGTTATGGGATTAACAATGACATCATTAAAAGCTCTATCTTCATACACATTCAAGGGGGCAAGTTATATGTAAGTAGAACCATAGGCCACATGCTATATGATTGGCTCATAGATTTAAAGGGATTGAAGCCATCACTAGCTAGTCCTATCCTAACATTGCAAGTGTCCCTTGCAAACTCAAGGAATTCAATGTCAAAATTGACCTACGATAACACATCTACAGGATGTGATGAAGATTACACTAGAAGGATTGATCCATGGATGAATGAGACCAATCTAGGAGGATTGACCCAAGGAGCACGACCCTACTTGAAATGTAGATTGCGGAGGTGGAAGTCAAGGAAGAAGCTTAAGGCCGATAGCCTTCAAACCCATGAAGGCCGCTGGCCTTAACGGTGTAAGCCACTAGCCTAAATGGCTAGCGCGGAAAAGAAGGTCACCAGCCTAAGTGGTCAACATTGAAATAGGGAAAGCTGACTTGAGGAGATTTCAAAGCCATCGGCTTTAGTGCCAACTTAGTCAAAATTATAGGTCGACTTTGTAATATTTTAGGCCTCCGGCGTTGATTGTTTTTCCTTTATTTGAATTAGGCTTTTTGTGTTGTTTTGTTTACTCATTCTTGTAGGATTATAAATAGTCGTTATATACTCATTGTAGAAATAATTAAGAAAGTTTATTCATATTTTGAGAACGAATTTCTCTATGGTTCTTGAAAGAACTATTAAACTTATCGGGTTTTGAATCAGTGGCATTTACTCTAACTTATCAATTGATCATTCCATAATCGATTGTGGCATTAACATCTATACCAAGGTTCTTGTCTCATCTATGGACAATAGGTCGTGGTTCCATTGTTCTTGATAGATTCATAGGTTGTGAGAATTATCAAATCTAGGTTTCAGGTTTCATCACGGGTTGGTGGGGTTCGCATTAGTTTGGTATCAAAGCAATCAGGTTTGTCAGGATTGACTATCTTGTTATTTCAATTACTTCTTCTTATATCTAGGGTTTGGATTAAAAAGAAAAACCATTCTTTGAATTCGATTTGCAAGTAGATTTCAATTCGATTATTGTTAGTGTTTGAAAGGAATCATACAAACTTCCTTTCTCAAGAATCAAAAAGAAAAAGAAAAAAAAAAGAAAATTCATACCAAAAAAAAAAAGAGAAGAAGAAAAAGAAAAAAGGAAATTCGTATATAAAAAAAAGTCACAAAAATTGTTGAAATTTGAGTTTGTGGTGATCCTTGTTAGAATTCTTAGCTTTCGTTAATTCTTGTCAAATCGTCTACGAAACTTTTCTTCAAAACGTTGGGTGGATTTCTATAGGAACAACTTCAACTGGATTGTTAGTTCCAAAAGAATCAAGAAGAGGAAATTTTGAGTAGGTAAGGATTGGTGAGAACAGTTAAGCGATTTGAGTGAAACACATGAGCGAGTAAAATTGTGAGATTTTATTTTATTACTCCTAACATTGTCTTGTGCAGCACTATGTCGAATAAAAATTCTCTTAAAAGTGTGATGGGGGGAATTGACATGAAATTAATCATGGAAACTCTAACTATTAAGATGAGAAGAATGTTTAGAGTGGAAATAGATCAATTTCATGAGTAGATGGAGCAGAACTTTAAGTAGTCATGAATTGCTTCTATAGGGCATATGAGGGATAAAATGCTGAGAAGGGTAGTGCACATGGAGGAAGATGAATCGGCTAAGGAAGGATTTGTAGATGAATCTGATCAGGATTCATTTATGGGTTGTAGGAGGAATGTAAGGAGGACTATAGGAGCTAGGAATTAGGAAGATAACAACTTAGGGAATATAAAGACAAAAATCTCTTCCTTCTAAGGGAAGAATGACCTTAAGGTGTATCTAGAGTGGAGAAGAAGGTGGAGTTGATTTTTGAATGCCACAATTATTTTGAAGCCAAAAAGGTAAAACTTGCTACCATTGATTTCTCAGATTATGCCATTGCTTGGTGGGATCAACTATGGTTGAATAGAAGAAGGAATAGGGAACCACCAATAGGGACATGGGAGGAGATGAAGAGGATCATGAGGAAGTAGTTTATCCTTCATACTACTATAGGGAATTGTACGACAAATTACAAACCCTTAAGTAAGACAATTATAGTGTGGAGGAATATCATAAGGAGATGGAGGTTATCATGATTCAAGCTAATATTGAGGAAGACCAAGAGGCGACTATGGCAAGATTTTTAGCTGGCTTGAATAAGGAGATTTAGAATGTGGTGGAGTTGCAACATTATATGGAATTAGAGGATATGGTGCATATAGCCATTAAGGTTGAGAAGCAACTCAAGCGAAAAGGTAGTAGCACCATACGTGCCATACTGAGTTCTTCTAATTGGAGAGCTGAAACATGGGAGAAGGAGTAGAAACAACCCCACTACAAACTAATACTAGGACAAAAATCAAAATTAGCATCTCATGGGACTAGAGGTAAACCCGATTCTTCATCTAATAGAAATCATGATATAAAGTGTTTTAAATGTTAGGGCAAGGGTCACATAGCTAATTAATGTCCAAATAGAAGAGTCATGGTGATGAAGGATAATGGAGAGATTGAGATGGACAATGAATCAGATCATGATTCTATGCCACCATTGGAGGATGATGATGACAGAGTGGAGTACGCTGTTTAAGGGGAGTTGTTTATAGCCAAGAGGGAATTGAGCATTTAGACAACCTTAAGAGATTCTTTAGAATCACAACCACATGAACCAACCTTCAGGAGACCAAACTGTGGACAAACTCACTAACACTCAGCTTGTGGGTTATCCATGGACTAAACTAAATTGAAAAATGAGTTGGACTGACGAATTCCATTGAAGAGTTAGCTTGGGAAGACTATTTTTGAATTTTTTATTTTTCTTTGAACCATTTATTTTGTAAGCTTTTTGGGATATTATATTTGGTTGTAATTGTGGGTTTAGGACTAGCCAACCCTTTAGTGGCATAGATGTAATTGTTTAGCTATTTTAACCCTAAGGGGAGCAAGTATAAATACTTGCTTAAATAGGCTTTATGTAGTAAGTTTAGAGAAAACAAATTGCTACCTATTTTTCGTGGGAATTAGGGTCCATACTCAAATTTTCATAAGACTTATCAATTTTTCAAGGATTGTAGCGAGTAGCAACTTAAGGATTTGTGAGTCATATCATTTCCTTAGTTGAATTCCATTTCATGCTAGTGTGTAATATCTAGTTTTGATTTGGATTATGTTCTATTGGTTCTTGATTTCAAGTCATTTATAAAATCAATTTTATCATTGGATTGCTTGCAATTTTAATAACATTAGATCTTAAATTGTATTGTCATTGTGAATTACTCAATTCTGGTGGAATTGCTATTCTTGCATGGAAGCTTTTGCCTAAATGGTTCACGCCATTTGAGCATTCTTGATCATTGGATTTCCATTTAATCTTGTATTGTGTGCTTGATCCATTTAAGCACATCATCTTTTGGTGTTAAGATTAATTGATTTACAAATTGGATTCAAAAGGGTTAAAAGGTTCACGCCACTTGTAGTGATTGTTGTCTGGATTTGATTGAGCTTGATTCAATTTGTTGTTTGTATGGCCTTTTTAAGCACATCTGCATATCAATGTTTCATCGAAAAGTTAGTCATATCTGAGAACACGCTCCATCGAAAAATTGGCCAACAAAGCATTCATCGATTAAGCCTTTATCCAGATGACATGAGCCGACAAAACCCTTATTCCTCATATGAAACTTAAGCTAACAAATTTTATATTCAAATAAGACAAAATATTTTGTCTAACAGAGGGGAAATTGTTGTAGTGAAATAAATTGTTTAGGACATCTTTTTTCCATAGCTGAATTCTAATTCTATAATCACACAATTAGCATAGCTCAATCAACAATTTCATGCCTTTAGATAGGGTGACCACTGATACATGTGGTCAATAATGATGGAATCCCATACAGGAACATGTACTCTGCTAAACTAATATATATTCTTTGATAAGTCTCATGGCATGGCATTTTAATATAATATAATATAATACAAGCACATGCATCAATTTTGCATCAGGACCACATTGATTCAACAGTCTTGACTTAGGGGGCAGTCGGGTCCCTAATTCTTTTTTTTTTTTTCTCTCGGTTCATTAAAGCATCATGAAGACCAAGAATATCATTTGTTCACTCCAAAATGAGCTTTCATTTTCCTCACAAAATGGAAGAAAGGGACACATAGTATTTGAGCTAATGGGCTAAAATAATATATACATTGCGTTTAGCTACATCTGATGTTTACACTCACGTGCACGCGTAAAGTACGAAACACTCCTTCCCAAAAATTTTCCCACAAAATCATGACACACAGATTTGAACGGAACATGCATTCAAATCTTGATCTGTGGCCAATCGGTCTTCTGTGTGGTCAAATTTGCCGGTCAAGCTGTATTAGAAAACGTTGCTCGGTTTGTTCGGTCTTTTTTTTTCTTATCTATTTATTTTTTATTTATATATAAAAAAAGATTTTGAAATTTGATTACTCATAAAAATTTACTAGATTGTCATTGACTTTGGCAGGACAACCTCTACAAGTGACATTAAAGTTAAACTCGGCTTTTTTCTTTACCGATGAGAACATTGCTAGTGGTAAAAAAATCATAATTTTTCTTTTTTATTGTCAAATGCTTAAAATCTTATTAATTTTGAAAAATTTAAAGCCATGAAATAATATCAAGAGACACTAGGATTCGGCATCCTATAAAATTAAACGAGATTTTAACATTTTCCTTGTGTTGTATTTCTTTGACTAAGTCCCGAATCACGCCGGCGATCATAAAGCGAATGACAGGTAGGACAATTAAATAGGTGAACGAAAATAGGTAGGACAGGTATGACTATAAAAAAAAAAAAATAAAAGTCAATAGGAGACTCTACGTAGGACAATTAAATAAGTGATCGAAAATGAAGTGTCATTATTTTTGCTGCAAATTTGACTCTGACATTGTGGTTTTGGCATTTGTGGAAAATGTTTGGCAACATGA
This sequence comes from Laguncularia racemosa, assembly GCA_037954665.1. Classification (NCBI taxonomy): domain Eukaryota; kingdom Viridiplantae; phylum Streptophyta; class Magnoliopsida; order Myrtales; family Combretaceae; genus Laguncularia; species Laguncularia racemosa. The sequence goes on along the minus strand of JBBMOL010000002.1, from coordinate 13,814,292 downwards.
GACGCATGGCAATTTCGGTGACCTTGTGGGACAGCTAGAACGTGTGGAGTCAAATATGTAGAGATGTGCCGTCAATGTACAGCGACAAAAAATAAATTAATGCCGGTACTGAAGACACGACACGTTTTCTGCATTTGTTACCCAAATGCACAACGAGAAGGGGAATCATGTGAGCAGTGAATATCTATTCAGGGTAGGGCTATTCTAAGATAATAACCTTCTGAATATAAAATTTGGAACCTATTCATTAAAGACCGATTCTAGATCTTTTAAATTACGAACCTATCCGTCAAAGGCCATTATAATTTTATAGTATGAATATTAATTTTATAATTTGATTGATTTGGTTTAAGTCTTCATTTCTCAAAATTGTAATACAAATAATAAGTTGGCCAAAAAAGAAATCAAAAACCTATCCACGAGTTAATTTTACTACTGAAGTCAGTTTTTCTGGTAATATTAATACTAGTTTCATGATAAAATAGGCTAATTTTGAATCTTCCTTTCTTAAAAATCATAATATAATAGTAAATTGGCCAGAAATTGAGAATCTATCCACAAATTAATTTTATTAGTTAACGGAGTTTCTCTAGTCCTTTATGAGATGATCTTACACATGTAACCATATCGATTAGAGATTTTTTTGTTCTTAATTAATTTTTAATGGTTAACATCTCCTTTGGCATATTGAGGGGGTAGTTTAATCTTTTTAAGGTTAAAGTATTTAAGTTTCACCTGACCTATTATATTTCCTTTACCTCGATTGCATAGTGAATATCCAAGAAACACTTTTAAAAACCCACAAGGCAACGAAAACCTATAAAGATCAACTCACTTTCATCAAGTAAGGGCTCTAATCATTAGATGCTTATTTCTAATGATAGATTCATGTGTCTAAGTAAATTTGATGACATGTTGTTAGAGTTCGAAACAAGAAGTAAGACGAAATGGTTGTGGGATCAAGCAATTTGAGGTTTCTGATCATAAATCGAAACATGTGCACAAATCCATATAATGTATTAGGACTAATAAGTTAATTGAACCAATTAGACTTAAATTCACAGAAATGTCATTGGGGAGCAAATTAGAGAATAGGAAAAAGGGATTCGTGATGGAATAGTAGAGTACATGGCTAAGTACACACTCATGTACCTGCCTATGTCGAATTACGAATGTATATAGAAAGGTACACAGTCCTAGAACACACCATGTACTTGGGTGTGTTGAATTGTGAAAGTTCACAGAAAGGTACATAGCTATAATACACGACTGTATACCTTATCATATCAAAATATACAATCAAATACATCATCGTGTGCTTAGGCATGTTAAAAAACTATTATACATAGAAAGGTACATGGTTATTAGCACAGTCGTGTTCCCTCCTATATTCCTCTACATGACCACTCACATGGCCATGCTATTTTGAAATACTCACAATTTAATTATATTTCATTTTTCCACAATTCTAAATTAAGATTTACGAACAATAATACAATGGGGAAGAGAGTTATGTAATTAAGACATAATTAACCAGTTAGTAAACCTAAATTAAGTTATATAATAGAACTAAACTCGATCTTTGGAATTTGATAATTTATTATCCTTTTGATGGTGATGTAAAAGTAGCTGAGAGACCACTTCTACAAGTATGTGTTTACCATAATTGCTATTTGTGATTGTTAGCATGGTATTTAAGTGACTTTAATTGAATATTGGGTTTAAGTATATGTGTTGTTTGTGCTTGGTTGGCTTAGGGACTAGAGTTAGCAGATCCTTAGGGAATATCCCGATGATCAGTATGCCACATTATCCCTAGTGGAGCCATGTATCAAAATGATTTGGATATATTAAGATTAGATAGGGATCACAGTGGCAGTTCCCAACCTAAGAGTATATATGTATAAATATTATATGATGTGATGGAGTCACAAGTACCCTTGTATTGTATGTTGGTTAAGTTGAAGATAAATAACCTGATGATTTGATATGTACTTCCACTGCATTTACGTATGTTGATATTATTGTAATGTGGTATGCACATATCTATGTGATATTCATGTACTAGGCTTAGGTTCACTCTACTTATTTTTCAGCTACAAGTGAATATGACGAGTACATTGAATACAATGAGAGTGGAAATATAGTGTATAGTTATCAAGATGAGAATGGTGGAGAGTATCAATACTACTATGGTAATAAGCGAAGTAGAAGATAATGAAGGATCCTTTCATGGAAGTCGAAGGTGATGATTGAGAACTTGAAGATAGTTTATAGACTTTCAAATATGATATTTTATTATATGTTGATGAATGATTATCTTGGTTTTTAGATTAGAGCTAAATGTACTTTTTCTTAAAGCTATAGTGATTGAAATGATTTACTTGAGAGTCATTCATTCCTATTATTGAAGTTATGTTGATATTAATGTATAAAGGAGATAATTAGGTTTGAAATTGTAATAGAAATTTAGAGTCTTAGTATATCGCTACATAGTAGGAACATATAGTGAGCTATAACATCCCGACTTCTAAGGCACTATTGACACCCTACAATTTTTCCATCAGTTCACCTCTCATTTTTTTTTTTTTACTGTTCTATCCTTCTTTAATATAGCTTTTGCTTGAGAGTTTTGCCTCTTGGCTTCTCAATCTCTTTGACATTTAATCCTCGCTTCTATTTTCCCTTTTTACTTTTCTCTTGTTTGTCCCATATTCACTAATCTTTTCTTTTATTACAAGTTGTGAAGTTTTAGTACAAAATGAATCTAATGACACACTATGAGCAACAAAATGACGACCCTAAAATTTATCAGGAGGAGACTGGTAACAAAATGGAAAACTATGACACGGTAGGGAAAGTGACTGCTAACAAAATGGTGAATACGAATTTTATTACCCATTCGAGAAATAATTGTTTTCTTATTGTTGCTAAGGAGTATAGGAGTCCACTAAAATCATGGACATGGATTCTTGGTTGATGATAGGTTTCCCTAAGGCTTTGCAAATCTGGATGCAAATAAGTAAGTTTAAGAAACAAAGATGGTTACATTTGATACAACATTTTATTATTAATTTTGGGTTATGGCTAGTATTAATCCTATGCTTGACTTCTTATAATAAACGAGAGAATCCAAGAAGTCCGCTTTTGTAATTAAAATGACTTGAGAAGATTTCATTTTGTTAGCTAAGAATTGGAGTCATTGGATAAGTACATCTGTTCTCAACCTCTCTCTTACAAGCTTGTATAGTCAATAAGAAAGGATACTAGACTTGAGTTTATAACATTAACAAACTCAATAAAATGCTCTAAAAATGAGAAAACTTCATCCTATCATTTATTCATTAAGATAATCTAACAAATGTCATCAAACAATTAAGGTTCCATTAAGTTCATCATTATCCAACCCTCACACATAGGAAGCAACATGCAAATGGTCATATACTTGTTTCTTGAGCAATTGAAATCATCGATTCACAATTAACACTTATTCTTGATAAAATTTATAAAATACAAAAGTTATAATTCTATACTAAAGTAAAATTTACGATGGCACCTTAATTCTAGCTCTTTCATTGAATTCATGGGGATTTAAACTTAAAGGAAATGCTTTAGAAATTTCTAGTAACTATACTTAGTAACAATCTCCATTAAAACCTACAGCTATTATTAGCCTACCTATTTACAAATGGTCTAATGAAGGAACCCTTTTTCTTAAACTCATTTCTATAATAACAACACATACTTAAGAAGTCTTTTTTTTTTTTAATTTCGCAAAATGTTAACAACAACCAAATAAATCTTATGGTTCACAATCCAACTTAATTCCATTGAAACCCTGAATTATTTCGGTTTAGAGAATTAAACTTTCCCTCTCTCATAAAAAATCTTTTTCATAACATTTTTTTCAAGAAATTTTACGGTGATATCACTAAAAAATGATAATATCATGCTATCACTTGTTGATGGCTTATTTTACTATTAATGAGTCTAATTTACTAATATTCTGAAGTGATTTATTATTAAAAACAACTATTAGAATTGCCCATTTCTTTTTATAACAACAACATGAATTCATGGAACTTCAACTTTTAATTCAACTAAAGCTATTAATAGCCACATTAAGCACAACTCCTTGATCCGTTAATTTAAGGATCCACTTCACTCAACAAGTTATAACTCAAAAAAGATTAAAACTCAACTCCCATAAATTCTTTTTCCACTAATCCTGAACATAAACTATAATCTATATTCCGTATCATTATTAAATCCTGTTTATAAACTTCTTTTCAATATTAACAACGCATAGATACAAACTCTTTTCCTTCAAGCTCTCTCTCTTTTTCTTTTTTTTTTAAATAATTTCAATACATATTCAACAAAACCGTTTTCTTTAATTTTATAAAACACTTATAAAGAGCAATAATGAATCGCTAGCTCATTTTTAGTCTTTTAAAACTCCAAAACAAATTAACTCCACTAACAATACTCCAATTCTTATAATATCCAAATAAGATCCAAAAATTTGAATATTAACTTTATTCAATCCTTGTTAAAATTTTAAGAATGAATCACGTTTTAATATGTAACCTAATTACATATTATAAATTGTCCCTATTATCTAGATATATTAAGTAAATACATCTTTTGAACTTTATATTTATAAAATATCTAATAAATAAAATTTAAACTTTCAAGCTCGTTTTTATATTTATTTATATTATACTATTAACAGTTTTTCATCATCCTATTTTTCAAGGACATACTTCTTTAGTTAAAAAAGCTAATTAGTGTTATACTGTTTGGTAATATTTCATTATCCTACTTTTATTAAAGCTTTTTATTGTCAATATGATAATGTCATAATTTTATATTATTAAATTATTCATTTTCTTTAAGCAAATGCATCGCGAATGCATGGTCTTGCTAGTATATCTTATAGATCAAAACTTGTTTCCATAACCATTAATCAAAATTCAAGAAAAATAGTTTATACCTTAATTCCACAATTCTCCATGAATTGAAATACAGGAAAATTCGATTTTAACGGGGTTTGAAAGAAATCCGACCACTACACGATTCTAGTGCCACAAATACAATCAATTCACAATCTTTTAATTCCCTTGCAAAAACAACAATTAGAACTCTAATCTTTCACCATACAATATAACAAAGAACCATATACCAATTTAAAGAATTATAGCGATTGTCCAAGAATTCTCTTGGCCCTAGATTGCCCTCTTACTCCTGAACTCCTGTTCCAATAGATATTAATCAATTGGATATCTTATAGCTCGAATCTACCGAAGAATCATAGAATAGGAGAGGGGTGCTTACCTTAACCGTTCTTTTGTTGCATCTAAAAAGGGGCTTTGGTTTTCTTTCCTATTTAATGGTAGAAGTCATACGCGCCACACGTAATCAATGAAATAATTCAGGCTTTATAATTAAATATGTGGATCAATGTTAGTTAAATTATTAATTAACAATTTATAGAATTAAAATAGAAAAGGTAAAATTACTCTCATACAATTCTTTATTATTTTATTTTCAAGGACATTTAAATAAATGTAGAACAAAGTTGGATCAAGAAGATTAAAATTTAAACCTATCACATACCATTTTTAATATTACATTCCAAAACACACAAATTCTAAATTTGTGTAATTCTTATGACACTTACACAATTATATTAATGTGTGCTAACAATGTGAGACCATAATTTGTTGATTATTGAATGTAATTTTTTACTACTTTTATTGATATTCCAACAAGATGTATTAGGGTTGTGGTTTGATTTAGTTTATTTTTTTCTCTGAATCAAATTAACAATAAAAATACGGTTTTTTATCACTTTAAATCAAACCATATAGGTCGGTTTCATAACTTTGCCAAACCATATAATTTCAACTTGATTTATGGATTGAATTATATTTTGTTTTTTTTAACAAAATACAAATAATTAATATATAATCTCATATAAGTAATACTAAATTCATTTAATAATAGCATGTATTCATATTATGTAAGAGATTAATAGAGTTAATATTCAAGCAATAAAGTAATTCCAAATGTGTAATATAACTAATTTATTTCTCAAGCTAACATATAATATAAATTTTGAGTTAACATATATACATATTTGCTATATTTTGGCCATAAAACTGAAATATACATATTTTTCATTATATGTAAACTAAAAGTTCTTTGAAATGTTATCTTACAATAGATCAATTTTTTTAGTTATAAGTAAAATATTCTTTTTTTCTTGGCAAAATGGTTGTGTTCGATTTAATGGTTTGATTCAAATTATCTCTTCAATCCAACTATAATTTTTGGGTTTGATTTAAATTGAAAATTTTCCAAACTAAATTGTCAAGAAAAAAAAAACATATTTTAGGTTTGGTTTGATTTAATTTGTAGATTGATTTATTTTTGTTAGTTTTTTTTTCGCACCCATAGGATGTATAGAAACAATGATTTAAGGAAAAAGAAACAAAAAGAAACTAAAATTCCTCTCTAACATACATTACTAGGATTTTAAAAAATTAAAAAGTATGAATTTACATTTGTTTGTTATGATGATTATTACTTTCTTACATTGTTCTCACTTAAACAACAATTAATTGGATTGATGTTACCATGTTCTAGATAATTATCCGGATAACGCCACCAAATGTACTTAGATTGAATTTTTGTCATCATTCTAATAATTAGTATTAAACTAGTTGTTAAAATGCCATAACGATTTTTGTGGATTTATGAAAAATTATGTAAGTTCAAAACTACTAAAATTTTTAGAGACTAAGGAAAATATCGAGCATATCAATTCGTAAGATTGCTATATTTGCATATAAATGAAATTATGAGAACTTACTTAAGTATTCAGCCTTTGAAAATAATAATTTAAATGAGGAGTTAAGCAATGATTTTATAAATGGCAATAGATTAAGCATTGTTCGTCCCAATCGCAGCAATAATCCAATCATTCCATTCAGGCATTTCTATTGAAAATAGGCAATACATAAGAACCAAATTAAAACTCCATAAATTTGATTAGAATTTAGTGGAGGGCAGCATCCCAAATTCAACTCCACACAATACAAATTCCTTTAAAATAACAGGGTAATATCAATTTTCTGAAAAAGAATTCACATAAAATTTCCCTAAACACTTGTTGATAAAATAATTTGTTTTCTTTGACTTTGGACTATGAGAAAAAGTTTTAATGGGAGATCTAACACTCAGAAGGAAAGAAAATGAAAAATATCATTTTAAATGTGTAATAGATTAAGTGGTGGAGAGTTTTGGTCGGCGCAAAATTTGGCACAGGAACCTACAATGCTGGAAATGTGTTAATCCCAGCATGCAATTTTCTTTTTCTTCGAAAGATTAAAAGTTCAGCTTATCATATCTCAAAACATCATTAAGTATTATAAGTTTCCAAGTTTGAGCAGTTCCAAAAAGAACCCCACTTTACTTCATTTGGACAGAGTCTGTTTTTCTTTTACCAGTCTTTTAGGGTTAAAAAGATTAGCCGAAATTCACAATCTTAAATTGAAGCGAAAAAATAATGTGGTAATGAACATCACACGCATGTCTTGAAATTCTCTGCCTGACAAACACGACTACTTCCCTGTACTTTGTACCTTTTCTTTGTATGGTCGGCCATTATTATTGTATCAATATTACTATTATTGTTATTACCTAAAAATGTTAAGTGTGTTAACTTTAAATGAAAAACTATTATATTTTAATATATTTATTTTTTTAAGTGTATCATTAATATTAAAACATAAAATGTTTTCTAGACTCTTCAAATCTAACATTAAGTACTTGAAAAAAAAAAACTCGCCCAAATGGAGTGAGCAAAGAATTCTAGTGCACATGCATATATGGAAGCCAAGCCAAGCAAATCACATGCATTCATTAATAACTAGATACAACAAACAAATATATATATATATATATATATATATTATCTAGTTTATTGTTTGGGATATAACTACAACATAGCACATTTTAGGTTTCGCTTTCAACATGTGCTAGAACTATAGCTCAATACCCAAGACAAATCAAAATATTATGAGGCTTGTAGACCTATTATCTTCAAAACAACACAATATGCAAAGGTGAATCCTATTACCTTTTGTTGAAACATTAATCATCTCATATTGAATTTGTTACTTGTTAACATATGACTAGGACTTACGGTCCATCTACAATTTCTAATCGGTGTCCCACTATATCAATTATTACACTATTGTAATTTCCTTTCCGCTCACTAGCTCATATCGTATAATACCCTCATATTGAAGACCATTAAGTTCTTGCAATGACCTTAATGCCTAATCTAACTACTTCATTTAAAAGTAATTCAGTATCCTATTATCTATTGTTACTATCTATGCAAATCATGCATTTAATAGGCTAGATAATTACTAATCTACATGCACCCACAAACAAACAACATAGTACTCAACTTCCTTTTCTTGAGAAGCCATTATTGATCATTTGAGTCCAAATCTCCTATTAACAATAAATTATATAATTAAAACCTTAAGTTTATTTTAATTTATCTTATTCTTATTTTCAAGTTCCCATGCTGTAATCTTAATTACTTAGGTATTCAAAATTTGTAATTCTAAATATTTAATTTGAGAATTTTCAAGAAATAAGAGTTTGAACATTTGTCTTAGAAAACAATTGATTGACCTAAGAGAGGTAGTCGACCAATCTAATCAAAAGATCAATCAACCCCTTGTCTTATTTACTTCAATCTTCCATTTCTTCCCTATACCATACACACCTAATTCTAGGACTCCTATCAAATTATTATTGATTCTTTCGTGAAACCCTAATTTATAACCTACAAGGTTTCTTTCTATTCATTAATTTTCAAGCTTCTATTTTATTAATTCATCGGCCCTAATTGTTTTAGGGTTTGATCCCAATTCACAAATTTCTCTTTACAATTAATCTATCTCATGTGACCTTAATTTGGCCAACTTCAATGTCCCTTATAAAACCTTAACTTATCGATTGTCATAAGTCATAGCTTTACAAAAATATCTATTGTGCTTATTATAAATCTCTCTATAATCTTATATGCATGTAAAAGAAATTTCAGGTTAGAGAGTTACTTGATTATGGGAGCTTTCTTCTTCTCATCTTAGTAGTAAAAGAGACTTGCTGGAGTGAGTTTTTTGAGGAAACATACAAGCTTATTTATAACAAGGGGATTAGGGGGAATTTTTCTATACTTATCCATAAATTTATGTAAAGTTGTTGATGCATTAATACCCTTTTAGTTTTTACTTTATTTGCTTACTATTACTCCCTTTTATTATTTGCAACTTGCTATTAGTGTATTATATTTTGGTAGCTCTTATTTTTCATTCTATATCTTTATCTAATGTCTTGGGGCATTTTATTCTAAACATCATTATCTAACCAACTCCCATATATACTTAGTTGAAATTATTATCATCATAAGTTCATAACTAACTAATATTGTATTGGTTTTGTAAAATAATCAGGATGAGCGAGTCACACTATTGGAACTTAAGACATACTCTACCCAGTATGACCAAATAGGATATCGGTAGATATTGAAGGTCACTAAGTAGCAATTGATTCCAATTTTCAAAAACCTACTATAATAAAATAGAATACAGGTACAATATCTCCATATTCTCTACTTACCATAGAACTTATACTTTAGGATATATAGGGCAAATGTTGTTGAGTATAACTACATTAAAAACATAAAAAAATAAAGCCCTTAAATTCTTAACAACTACTTCAAAACATTTGATAAAAAATGGTAGTATTATAATAATTTGAAACTAAAAAAGCATAATCTATTTCCTTCATTAAGCAACCAATAATCAAGTGACATGTAATGTAAGAGGGTCACATTTCTTGTAAGACTAAACTGAGGAATTATGACAGGATTGGATGTGCTAGAATTGGATGCCACGTAAACATCATGTAGTGAAAAAGGTGATCTAGTTCAATCCACTTTGATGAGAAAACCAGACCTATTAAAAAAAGTTAGACAATAATATTTTCAAACTCGAATTTCAAAAGTTAAGGACTATGACCTACTGACTTGTCACATCGCACTTAAGAAAATTATTGCTTTATTTTATTAGTTAAAGTCTAGGAAAAGCTAGTCATATCTTTATTATTTAATCTTACTATTCTCACTTCCCAGCCACTGCATCCTTTAGTCTTATACCTCATCTATTTTATAAATTTTCTTCCTATGTATATTAAAAAACCAAAAAAATGATAAATGAAGTCATTGGCATTAAAAAGGAAAAAAAATTAAAGTTAACTAAAAAGGATTTACAAAGCTTAAGAACCAAATTTTGTAATGACCCTTTGCCTTTGAAACTAGTTTTATCAAATTTGGACCCAAATTAGTATAGAGACCCTAAATATAGCTCTAAAACCTCAATTAAGTAAATAAAATCAATTTCAAATTATTTAGAAAAAATTGAAAAAGGAAATTTTAAATTTAAAGTTTGATTGAGCAAAATGATAAAAATGTCCCTAAGCTCAGTTTTATTAAATAGCTGAAATTCATATGGGTGATCTATCTATATAGGCTCAAGGACTACCCTTCTACTCTCTCTTATAGGTGGCCTATATGATCAAACATATCAAATTAATTAGATTTAATTAACTTGACCACCCAAATTGAATCAACATAGGATTTAAGTTGATGAAATAAACTTAAATGATATAATATGCCTAAAGCCTAAAATCTAATTGAGCTCTTTCCTCTTTTAAGGCTTATACCCTAAATGAGAGTTATTAAAATAAAGAACTCAAATTGAGCCTCAAATCATATTAAGACTTAAATCGAATTAAACACCTAAATGAGCCCTAATAAGAGAAATCCTAAATGGACCTTAAACTCTATAAGCCCTAAATGATATGCTTAAAAAGGGGCTCTAAGTATATGCAAATAATCCAATTAAACCACTCCTAATCATAAAATCAAAACCGGATCAAATTGGAGCAATTGGTGTGAACCTTAAAATCTAAAGATGATTCGATTTATGAAAACAATGATGATTAAAACCACAATGATGCTATTACTCAAATGAATCAAGAACTCAATTCAATTTCCAATAAAATCCCAATCAATAACACCAACACATAAACCGTGAACTCCTCCTTAACACAATGGAATTCCATGCAAAACAATATAAGATAAAATTGAAGGCAATATCAAGAGATAAAACCAATCAATTAGATAACATTACATGAAAGGATTTTGGATCACAAGTGATGCCAAAATTAGATCAATAAGAACCAACCTAATCAACCTAGGGAATTGATATAACTCACAATTCACTCGGTTGCAACTCGTCACAATTCCAATTGGATTGAAATTGATAAGAGTCCTATGAAATCTTAAGAAACCCTAATCTCTCACAAAAAAAATTTTTGTTGCAAATTTTCAAGTCTCTTCCTCAAAACCCTACTTAAGCAAGTATTTATACTTGCTCCCTTTAGGGTTAAAATGTCCACAAAATTACAACTATTCCACTTTAAGGTAGCTAGTCCTAAAACACCAATTACAACCAAATAAAAATGTCCCAAAAACTTACAACATAAATGGTTCCAAGAAAATAACAAACAAATAAAAATATTCCTTAACATGCTAGGTCTTCAAATCAACTCGTTAGTCAAACTCATCTTCGATTTAGGTTGATCCATGGATAACCCATAAGCTGAGTCTTAGTGAGTTTGTCCACAACCTTGTAAAGCTTGATAAGTGTGCCTATTGGAATATATAATACATGAGTAATAGAAAAGAGGTTAGTAAACAAATAATTCCGAGGTCGATTTGCTCAAAAAAGACCCTCATCACCAAGATTTGAAATCTTTTGGCTCTTGCCCTAATGATAGGTCCTGTAGGATTTTGATTCCTATCACTAAATTAGCTAAACACCTAAAATAAAATAAAAATTTGGCATAGTAATCAATTGGGTTGAAGACATAACAAATATGATACATAATGGGCCTAGATTAATTACAATACATTAAAATAACCTAATTTGACCTAAAATAGAGTCAATGTTAATAATTGAACCTAAGTAACATAATTAGGACTAGCAGGTTTAATTCCAAACATAATTGGGCCTACTACTCTTTAAGAGCCCAAAATCCCTAATTGGGCCTTAGATACATTTAGATTCAAATCCAAATAAGATAATAAGTTTAGGTAAATAAATCCTAAATGGTTCGAGGCAAAATTAGCATAAGGCTGCCTTTGTAACCTCTAATAGACTCATAACTAATATGAGTCTTAAATAATCTAAACCAAACCCTAGAATAGTATTCAAATGCTTAGAATAATTATATGACTTAAGTTTTCTCTTTACTTGCATAAAATTTGGATTTTAATTTAGGAATCTTCAACCTTTCTAAATATGTAGTAACATGTGTATTACTTGCTATACCAAAAATTTTAAATTGAATTAATAATTAAATTTTTTTAAGTATCTACTTGCTACTTCTACTTGGTTACTTGAGCTAGTAAGTTACACCCTTAAATCGGGATTACAATTACGGTCACATACCTCGAAATGACACGGTAATTTAGGCACTTAGGTCATCAAGAAATAGTTTGATGGGTAGATAATAAGCTAAATCATGTCAAATAACAAGTATTATAAATGAAGAGAAGGTATATTAAGAGTTATCCAGGATTATGGATCATGACAAATGATACAATATAGTTAGATTATGAATAATGAGAACCGGTGAGGTCACTTAAATGAGGCTACTAGGTTTTGGTATGTCATCTCTCTAGCATAATTACCACCAAGTATTGTTACATTATTGTCCGTAATTATGCTTGGTGATGATGTTATGCCTAGATAATTTGGTTCAATATATATATATATATGTATGTATGTATGTATATATGTATATTGTTGTTGTTAACACTGTAATCTTATCTAACTTACATTGAGAATACCCATCTATTCATTTAAAGCATTATTTTACATTAATACATTAAACCACAATCAGCTTGATTATGTAGTTCATTTGGTTACAATCCTAAATATATTTTTGGTGAAAACTTCATTCTTCAAAGTGTTGTTGCACTTAAGTTTTAGGTGTTATGTCTAGTGTGCATTAATTTGTTGACATCAAATCATATATCGGTATGCCTCATTGATTTCTTCATGGTCGGGTAAAAAATCTGGCTACCTCTTAAAATTTTAACCGGTGATTAAATCGACATTAAAATCTACTATCATCTATATCTTACTATGTTCCAATGTTGCTTCTTTTTTTCCTTTAGTGGAGTTGTTATTGCTTTGAGATGGCTAGGGACCATCTAGTTAGGATGTCATAAAGATGAGTTCAATGGTTTAGGAAAACTTTGCTGACGGCTATGAAATTAAGAGTGGTAACTTACTGTATATCTAGTGAAAAATTTAGACCTATCCTGAAAGTTGTTAGTCATCTTTAACCACAACAATGAAGCACGTTTTGGAATGACAATATATTCTTGTGGTAGAAGCAAGGTTCATTATGTACTTGTCCAAAGTTACAAAAAGGTGTCAATCTACAATTACATGTAGTCCTCTTCTTTTTTGGTTTCATAAAAAGTCTTCTTCTTGTAGCTAAACAGTGTATTTCAAGTTTTGCAAAGGTTTCTTTCGGACTTCTCATCTAATTCAGGTGAATTATTAAACGTTACAATCGTGTTTATTGCATTGTTATATTAATTAATTTATTTTACACCTTTTATATGTTTATGTGATAGGATCTCCAAGCAATGGGGAGTTTATTATGCCTTCTAGAATTCCCCCTAATCATCATGATGATAGTGAAAGTGGCGAAGATGATAGCTTATGAAAGGAAGTTTATTTTGGTTCTAACCTTTTTAATGAAGGTGATGAAAGTAGGGAACTAATTTGTGATGGATGGTTTATTTTGTTAATGGCTTTTTGATAGATGATAATCAGATTGAGCAATAGAATAGCTAGTTTATGATTTACAGTTTATTGTATGGTCACTTTTTTGAAGTTGACTATCAATTTGGGCAACAATAGGCTATCAATAAAGAGTTTATTTTACTACTATGTTCTGTAAAGTTTGGATAATATTGTTTGAGATATGTTAATGTCTACTTTTGTAAAGTGTAGTTGATGATGGAAGTGGAAAATTATATGCATATATCCAAATGTCCACTTTTTTTACCTTTATTATTTTATTACATGTTTAAGTTTTTACATTTATAAATAGACTTATCATATCATTATAACAATCATTTTTTGTGACATTTAAACATTACCAAAAACCTCTTAGTCATGCTTAAACGATACTAAATATTAGTTATTTGTTGCGTTTAAACATTACAAAAAATGTTTATTAGTAACGTTTAAACGTTATTAAAAAAAGGAATTTTAGCAAACAATTTTGGCATCAAATTATTTACTTTTAGTAACGTTCAAACGTTACTAATTTTCGCTTATTAGTGACGTTTAAATATTACTATTATTAGTTTATTACTGACGTTTACCTTTTAAGCGTCACCAAATACATTCCGTAACAAACTTTTAGTAACGTTTATTTGTAACATTTAATAAACGCCATTAAATGTCTTCTATAACGTTTATTTAATTTTGGGTGACGGTTATTAAATGTCACAAAATGTCAAAATTCTTGTAGTGACCCATTTGCAACCAATAGCCTACTTCTTATGAGGTAAACTTGTTAAATCCCATGTATGATTAGATTCCAAAGCCAATAATTCTTTATTCATAGCATCAACCCACATAAGATCACTTTTAGCCTCTTGATAGTTTTGAGGTTCATGAATAGAAAACACCTAAGCTAATGACACAATTTACCCTGTTAGATAATGAAGAAAAGAATTGGAATAAAAAAGGGGATATGAATTATGAGAGGAAAAAAATGTGGCTAAAGATGGAATTGAGGCTAATGTATTAACTTAGACATTATGCATGAAATGCTTTAACCAATGTGGTGGTTTTTGAGCTCCTTGTGATCTGTAAATTGGAGTTGTCTAATGAAGAGAATTCAGTTCAAATGAAGGTTGCTATTCAAGAAAATGGCGAACAAAACCAGAATTAGAAAAGGAATTAGGTTCTTAACTACAAGACCTTGGAAAAAGAGTTGTAAGAGAAGAGAACGAGGAAGAATCAAGGTCTTGTGCAACAGTAAAAGAAAATATGCGTTCATAGTACAACACATCCTTGCTAACAAAAATTTTGTTATTATCTAGATCATAGAGTTTGCAGCCCCTTTGATGTGGTGGATATCCTAAAAATACACATCTTCCTCTAGGATCAAATTTATCCCTATAATGTGCTAAAGTTGATACAAAACACAAGCAACCAATAGTTCTTAAGTTAGTATAGGTGGGAAGTTTGTTATAGAGCAATTGGAAAGGGCTTTCCCAATGAAGGGTTTAAATTGGCATTTGATTAACAAGGGTTGTACCAATTAGAATACACTCACCCCAAAACTTCTTTGGTAAATTAGCATGTATTCTTAGTGCTCTAGCAGTCTCTAAAAGATGTCGGTGTTTTCGCTCAATTTGTTGAGGAGTGTAAATGACATGCCTTTGATGTATAATCCCATTTCTTTGAAACAAATGCAAACATTTTTTAGAAATAAACTCACTTCCATTATTTGATTGAATTATTTTTTGTATGGTTTGAAATTGATTTCTAACATGTGCAAGGAAATTGGATAACACATGAAAAATATCTTACTTGTGTTTAATCAAATAAGTCCAAGTGCTTCATGTTTTATCATCAACTATAGTGAGAAAAAAATTTGCTCCTAAGATAGATGGTGTATTATAAGGCCTCCACAAATCAATATGGATCAAATCAAAAGCATGTAATGAACTACTTAAACTAAAAGGAAAAGGTAAATGATGAAATTTAGCAAGATGACAAGTATTACAAATGAATTCTAAAGTACTTAGAGTATTACAACTAAGACTATGTTGCATTCTTGAAAAAGAAATATGTCCTAGCCTATTATGTAACAATGCTAGAGACATGTGACTCAAATGACTTGTAGTATGTAAACAATCTAATGTCTCATCTACATGATTTCTACAGGAAGAAGAAGAAGCTGATGCGAGTGGCTTAGATTCAAGAACATAAAGTCTAAGATGGATATCAGCCTAGGCAATAGGTTGTTTAAAATTTTGGTCCTAGAAGTTTAATTTTGATTGGGTGATCAAGAGTATGTTTATATATCAAATGTTGATCAAACGAAGTCATATGATCAGAAGCATCGATGTCTACAGTCCATTTCCTCAAATAATTATTAGACTTTAAAGAAGAAGCTAAAAATGAATGGGAGGACAAGATGCTCATACCTATGAAATTGATCATAGAAGTAGTATAATATGCACTTGTCATTTGTTTTCCCTTCATGATCTTCAACACCTTACCACACACTTTTAAAATCAATTCAGTATCATTTAAATTATGCTATACTGCTACTATAAACCATTCTGGTCATGCATCGCCAAGTTTAGAGGAGTATCAACAATTGTTTGATGTGTTTCTATTGCTATTGCATGTGTAACTTTAAAATTTTCTTTGGATTGTGATACATATCCGGATATCCTATTAATTCAAAACAATGATCAATTATATGACCAGACTTTCTACAATGAGTACATATCATCTTGCTTCCTGATCTATTATTTTTATCTTTTCTATCTTTTATGAAACCTCTTTGTTGTTGACTTCAAACAGCACAAACTACCATTTCATCTCCACCAATTGTTAATTCACTCAATTGTTTCTACTTCTCAATTTGATAAACCAAATAGTAAGCTTTACTCATACTAGGTAATGGTTCCATTAAAAGGATTTTATTTCGAACATGTTCATAGGCATCATTAAGCCCTATGAGAAATTGAATCAACCTATTCTTATTTTCCATTTCTAGAAACTTATCATTTAAATTGCATTCACGTTACTTAGAAGCTCCACAAGTGCGCACTGGAATAACATTGATATTACTCAGTTCGTCCCATAATTTTTTTAATTTGTCGTAATAAACCATAACAGTGGAACCTCCCTATGTAATACTCATAATCTCGCATTGAAGCTGGAATAACAAAGGTCCATTTGTGATTCCAAAACTTTCTACAATATCATCCCATGATTCTTTTGCAAACTTTGCATACATAAAGCCTTTAGAAAATTCTTTGGTCATTGAGTTCAAAAGCCAACATCTTATCATATAATCACTCCTAGTCCAACGATGCAATTCACTTGAATCTTTTTCTAGCTTGACACAAGATCCATCAATGAAACTTAATTTTGCCTTAGCACTTAATGCTAATTTGATAAATCTACTCTAGATGAGGAAATTAGTATCATTAAGTGCAACATTTGTTATCGTAATGACTGAACTATCCAAACTTGAGAGATACAAAGGATTATTGTATGTAGGATCATTACAAACAACAATTGTCATCACTATAGAACACAAGCAAGATCACATAACTATAATACTTACTTGTAAAATTGATTTAAAGCTACTTTGATACTATGGTAAACCTTGTTGTTCCGGTACTGCTATACGAATGGAGGAAAAGACAAAACAGAGTGAAGACCTGATGTACTTTGCTGTCCTGCTACCATGCGAAGAAGAGAAGAAACGAAACAAAGTAAAGATGGAAAGAAGCAAAAAAATGATTCGAATTCTATTATGAAAGTTTGTTAGAAAAGAGTATTTATATCTACTCTATGACATGTGGCAAATAGATAGTGTATGTATATTTATACTATACTACACTATGCTACACTATATTTGACAGTATCCTTGCTTGGTCCTATATTGCTCACAACTGTTTCATATCTTTCGCTACTTTGCTCTATAATTTATTTTTTTTTAGTATTCCATACAAAGATCCTTTTGTATTGTCAATTGTGGATTTCCAAGGCAACCCAGTTCTATAGCCGAATCTATCTTTACGTATTTATCTCTCGATCTTTCCTTTTTTTGGGGCTTTTTGTTGTTGTTGTTGTTGTTTCTTTCTTTTTTTTTCTTTTTCCCCTTTTTTTCCTAGCTTCCTTTGATTTTGCAAAAAAAAAGTTGTATTCTTGTTTAGCTCAGTCTTCCATGAGTTCGGCGTGTCAGTAATAGCTGCCATGGAGACGGTGTTTAAATGATGTACTATCTTATTTGATCATTGTTTTGGTGAAGTATTTTATTTTCAAGTATGTAATGTAATTTAATGTGATGGTTTTTTTTTTTTTGGAGTTTAGAGTTTGATTTATGTTAGGTTTATCTGTTTTTAAGTTGTTCTATGTGTTCTAGTAATTGGGTTGTGTTTTCTGATCTGAAATTTTGCTTCTTTGAGATTGGATGAGAAAGCTTTAATATGAAAATGGGCATAATCTTAAAGAATCATTAGCATCTTTTTCATTTTTCAATATATTCGTGATTGAATTTTACAGGATATACAATTCATGTGATTGATTAATTTGTGGGTGCAGTAAAGGAGTTCTTTGCTCACGCTCTTAAAAGGTAAATATCATATTTAATATCTGAATTTTATTTATTTTTATAATTTATTATCTTAAGTTTTAATATGTTAATTTACTATATGAATTTTTCTTATTTTTATGATTAATCACTTGAATTATATCGATTTTTATAATTAATTATATAAACTTTATCCATTTTTGTAATTAACTAGTCAATTTAGATACTATAAATCACACCAAGAAGTTTACAGCTAATAAATTAATATTTTTAAAATTTAAATAATTAATTAAAAAATAAATAAAATTCAGATATTAAATATAATATTTATTTTTGATGAAATTGTCGGAATTATAGTGGATTCGGTTATTGATTTCTCTGCCAAGGGAAATAAGAGTAAGAAAGGATGAGAGGTGGAAAAGAAGAGAAAAATCAGATGAGTCCTATGTTTCCAAGGCTTCATGTGAATGATGCAGAGAAAGGAGGGCCAAGAGCACCTCCTAGTAACAAAATGGTCTCTATGAACAGCTCAGTGTTCCTTCCCAGAGGGTTGGCATTGGCGGTGGTTCGGGTCTGGTTTTGCCTCTTCTGCGAAAGGGTGGCAGCTCATTTGTTGCTTCAACTTCCTCTAGCAATGTAAGTATCAAAATTTACTCTACCTTATATTCATAAGTTATTACTACAAGCTAAGTCTTTAACTCGAAACAGGGGACTTGAACTCGCATTTTGTGAGTGGTTTGTCTTGCACAATAATATAGGCACCTGATTTGATTGCAATTTTATAACTTGCATTTTGACTTGAATTTCTGTCTAGTGTGGCTTGATTTATTGATTGAGTTCCCTGCTGTGGGTATTGTTATTAATGCTATAGTGCCTGCAATGTTTTTAGCATAATTGCAGCAAAGTGCAATTCGATTTTGTTCTAATTGTGAGAAGTGATTCATCTGCAACTTCCAACTTGCCCCATGATACACAATCACTGTATCCCGGCGTCAAGTTTAACTCGATGATGGAAGTATGTAAATCACCTCATCATCGACCACCAAATGAGACAGCAGAAGTGACACTGTCCTCACATTCCAAGTCCGATTTGTTTCAGACCAACTTTGCACACTTTAAGAGAACTTTAACAAGGAACCTTGAAGTTGTGACAGAGCTTACTTCTAATCCCGCATCTATTCCTCCGGGAATAACACCGCCAGGTGACATCCAGCTCAGTAAACCCTATCATGAGAAGCAGACAAATGACGGACCTATTAATTTGAAGTCAATACGGCAATCGAGAACTCAATACCAAGACGATCTGAAAATGTGCTTGATGACTCCAAACATGGATTCAACATTAAGCTTACAAGGTGCAGACAGAACTAGCAAATGCTTTAAGCAACCACATCAAACTTTTCACCAGGTATGCAAGGATCCAGCTGATAAATCAAATATGATACTATCAATCAAGACGGTCTGGAAGCTCAGAAACATACACAGCCGGATATACGGTCAGAAGACACGACCGTGTATTGTGTCAGATAACTTCCAAAAACATACACGGCCGGATATACAGACCGAAGGTGTTGTGTCAGGTACCTCCCAAAAACATACATGGCCAGATACACGGACAGAAGGCACGGCCGTGTATTGTGTCAGATAGCTACCAGAAACATACACGGCCTGATACATGGCTAAAAGGCATGGCCGTGAATATTTAGATATTTGTTTCGTGACTTAGTTTGTAAATATGGCATGTATATTTTGTATTGTATATTTTGGTAGAGGAAGATTTATTTTTCTCATTTGTAAGATATAGTTGCTTGGAAAGATATCCTCCTAATGTATGTATATACTTGAACATGAATTATGAAGAGGCATTCAACAAAGTTTCTCAAAAGTTGTTAGATACATGGTTGATAATAGCCACTTTGCCACCCCAGAGGCAACTACCGTCAGAGAAGGAATTTCAAAGGAGAAAAGTCAAGATCCAGATCAGGGGACTTCTTTCCAACTGAAGGGCGAAATCTCGAAACCGCCATTAATTGAAGGTCGTAAGACGATTTCTAATGGGCTTGAAGATGGTGGTAAGTGTGATGCAGACTCTGGTAGTGGTAGCAGAGATGAGCAGCTGAGAAATGATAATAGATGCAAAAATGTTGATGAAAAATCACCCGACTCAATATCTACTTCACCGCTATCACCTGACGAAGTTGTGGAAGGAATAGGCGAAAACGAATTCGGGAAAGCAAGGAATGCTTTCGTCAAGTATCTTCATGTTTTATATTGACATGTCAACCTTTTTTTCTTTTGGATAAGCGACATGTTTTCATAATGATGAAACATATGATAAAATTTAGTATCACAATAACTTTTTAGATCTCATGTGGCTTTAAATTTATCGGTTAATACTTCTCTTCACTTGTAGAATGTGATTTTAGTAGCCCACCGAGTATACCACTCAATTAAATAGGGGTAAAATGAGTGAGTAAGGCCTAGACTCAAGATCTTGTACTCTGAAAATTTCAACATTACCATTGTCAGATGTGAAAACTTAAGCTTGTTAATGTGATATGGTTTTATATTTATTGGTTAATGATGTATAATTCATCTTAAGAAGAAGCTATGGGGAGGATCTGCATAAATTGTACATGTTCTCTGTAACACCTTAGAATTCGAAGTGTGTATAGCTTGCCACATGTCCTTACTAGGTAAAAACACGTAAAGGCTCAAACTCTGCCAAACTCTACAATTAATATTTAGTCACTATGATAGTCAATAAAAAAAATCTCCACATGAATAAATGAGTGGCTTAACAAATTCCACTCTATTTCTCCATATAAAAGAAACTTCAAAGAATAAC
Source organism: Laguncularia racemosa (assembly GCA_037954665.1). Taxonomy (NCBI): domain Eukaryota; kingdom Viridiplantae; phylum Streptophyta; class Magnoliopsida; order Myrtales; family Combretaceae; genus Laguncularia; species Laguncularia racemosa. The sequence goes on along the minus strand of JBBMOL010000002.1, from coordinate 13,792,916 downwards.
CGTTTACAACAATTAACCATAGTCCATCACCTATAATTAATCACAACAAAAGCATTTTAAAACTCAAGTACAATAGCAATCTTAAGCATAACACAACTAAACAAGATCACCTAAAGTCTATCTTTCTCTTCACCTACCTATCACTTCTCATAATATACATATTCCACATCCTCATTATCCAAGTCTTGGCTTATGCTCACTAGTGTTTCATCATACCCCACAATCTCACAAAAAATAACTGCAACTGAAACTAAAGTTCAATACAATGCATACTAACAACCACACATACATGCCATGCCAAAATACAAACACAAACATAAAATAAATAAAATATTCAAGCAACAAATTATTACCTTTCATATAAATTTCCAACACACAACTCTCAAAAACATAAGCACCATATACACACAACACATAGGTATACATATATACCAACAATGGGTTCTCCCTATTGTCCATGAGTCCATAAGTCCATATTTATATATATATGATAGTGGATGCTCCCCATTGTCCATAAGTCCATGAGTTCATGAGTTAAACCATCTTAAGTTTACTTAGATCATTTCAATATACAACTCCATTAGAAACAGCGCCATATACTGATCATCGAGGTACCATTTCGCAATCACCGACATTCTCAGTTCCTCAGCCCTAACCAAGAACAATCACACAAACAATCAATTTCAATTACAATTTAGATTAGTTTGCATTTCTGACCTAACACACATAAACAACAAACTTTGCACTCTCTCAATCCTTAAACCTATTCAAACCAACAAACATGTACACTTAGAGAACCTATAACAAATATCTTAATCCACTTTTAGGATCCAGTTAAGTTAAAAGAAGTGAGGAATCAAAATTGAGTGGAAGAGCTCGACTTTGGAAAACATGGGTCTAATATGTATAAGTACATGGGTGTGTTCTTGTCCGTATACTACATGTGTTATCGTAGTGGTGGGACATAGCTTGATACTCGACTGTGTCTCTTGTCCATGTAACTTATTGTTTACTTTGAGATTTCAAAAAGTACATGGTCCACAATGCGGCCGTGTTACACCATGTGTACTAAGTACATAGCCACTTAGGAGACTTACACACTTGTGCCAAAAAAATCAAAAAGTGAATAGTGAGGTGTAAAGGCAAGAGTCTGATCAATTGGCAATGTTTTTGTCTCTAATATTGAATTGAATAAGACAAGGCATGACTTCTACTATGAACAGGCAAAAATTTGTAAGGTCCATCATGTAGTAATGTAATGCCAATAAGATAAGTACTGGGACTGCTAATTAAAGAATTTGAATTACAATCCAAGAATTTGAATCAAGATTTCTAGTTTTGTTGCCATGTGAAATTCTAACCGAACAGCAGTCAGCTCATTTATGCTGGTATGCATAAGTTTTTTGTTTTATTTATCTTCAATATTTCTTAAGTAGCAAAAAGGAAAGAGAGGCAGGATCTGCCAAAATACTATAAGCCTTAAAAAATCATTGTAGTTGTATGATTGATACCTTTTCCTCCTAGTTCATGCTAATAAAAGCATGATCTTATGGAGTGTTTGCACTGCAAGTATTCAAGTTGCATCGAATAGTAAAGGTAACTTAATTGACTTTTTTACTGCTGATTCTTTTCTCTTTTCTCTGATGTTCCATTAAAAGCTAGTCTACTTTCTCTTGGCATGCAGGTCCAGAAGTTCCTTGCCAGATCTCCCCATTTATTGCTTGAAGAAAGTCTAGGCTTCAGCAAGCCCTCAACAGAAAGCCTTTCCAGTTAAGAAACCGCGGACCCAGTATGCTCTGGAACCAACACCATTATTTTCAGAGATCAAGGAAAATCCTCAGAGATCAAACATAAACCCTGAAACTGCTAATTGAAATATCATTGGAAAGCTTCCTCTTCCTTCTATTAACAGTCATACTAGAGCAATTTTTGGCCAGCATCAAAGACCTCAATCCAAACGTCCACCACAAGAATCAGCAGCTGATAGTTTTAGATCAGCTTCATGGTGGTTCCCACCTCCTGGTAATCAATGGTTCGTTCCTGTGGTATGCCCATCTGAAGGACTAGTTTACATGCCTTACACCGGTCCAGGCCCTCCAACTATTGGCTTCATGGCATCAATTTATGGTGTCTGCAGTCCCAGACCTATCTTCAGTGGCCTGTGAATACAAGGACCTGGAAATATACATGGAATGTCTCCATTTGGTCTATCCTATTTCCCTAATTAATGCACGCCAATGATGAATTCATCGATATCAAGTTCTGCTGTCAAGCAGACAAACTATTTTGAAAAGTGTTGATTATGTGGGTGGGATAACCAGTTTTCAATGGTCAAATGCAGCATGTCAACACAAGGGAGTCAAGTGATCTCACCTCGTTTTCACAGAAATCAAACACCCAAGGAAAGCGAGACACAAGGGAGTAAAGCAAGTAGTCCCTCTTGGAGGTTAAAAGGAGATGTTCTTCCACTCTTTCCTATCGCACCAACCTCAGAGCATAAAGCAGAGACTCAAGGTAATGATCAACGGACAAGGGTGATCAAATTTGTACCCCATAACCCAGGTTAGCAAAAGAATCAGCAGTGCGCATTTTCAGATCGATTCAACAGGAAGGAAAACAATATGATTAGCACCCACACCCACCACACCACCAACCCCCAAAAGAAAAAAAAAAAAGGGAAAAAAGAAAAAAGAAAATCATATAATCAGTCATTAAAGATAATCCTAGTTGCTTAAATAAATCATGTCCATTATATTTTTTATTTGTCAGTCAAATGTACATATATATACGCCTTAGAAGGGTGTTGTCTCACCAAATGCACATTGATAAATAATATATACATATACATTATTGCAATTACTAATTATAGGTAAAATATGTCCCTAGGTTGTGAAAATTAGCAAATAAATGAAATAGAATCCCGCAGGACTAAGTGACTCACACGATCCAACAGCTGAAAATTCACTGCTTGATGGTTCACCCATTTATACTTTTAAATCCGGACACACATCATGTCATTTTAGCTAAATGTTGTAGTAGAAGTAATTGTGATAATCACGGAAATAAGAAAATTACATTTCAAACTGAAATTACCGAAATTGACGATAATAATGAGGTTTAGAGTGGAAAGACAACTCATAGGAGAATAAGAAATATAAAAATGATAAAAAATTAAGAGAAAAATGTACTGAAGAAATAAGATAATAATATAAGGGCAATTACTACTTAACAGCATATTTACAAATAATTCAAAAAATGAAAAAATGGAGGAGAATTGAAAATTTGGGTGATAGTGTAACTGAATAAACGTAAAATATAAGAAATTGTAAAGCAAAATTACAAAAAATGGGTAGAATTACGGTACAAAGAAAAATAACAAAAAAAAAAGAAAAAAAAAAGTTTTGAAAATTTAGGAGAATTGCAAAATCTGTATGAAGGGAGTTACGGGAAAATGTGTAAAGTTTGGATATATAATGCTTAATGAAAATTTTCTTCGGAAATTGAAGCGTATGTTATACGAATTTCAAACACATGTTATGGGTTTACGACATCATGGAAAACTAATATAACTTTAGAAGAGAATATGTTGTAAAAATTACTAAATGTATGGAAATGTAGGATTGTGGCAATAAAAATTACAATATGTCTAAGAATGTCAAGAATTGACATGGAATGACCCATTATTGAACAATTATTAATAGTATATTTGCTTGACTTCATTGGAATAGAATAACTATTTCTTATCTATAAACGTATTTCAATTGATAAAATAGCTATTTTATAAGATTGCTATTGCTACAAAATGAAGAATTGTAATTCTTTCGCAAAACCAAAGAAATAACTATTTATATATATATATATATTGCAACGTATTACCATATCTATCTAAAAGACTTTAAAATAGGGTTGGGCAAAAAATCAATTAAGCCACTAACTAGATCGAATCGAGCTAAATTATAAATTAGATTCAAACTATTTTTCTTTTTTGTAATTTAAAACAATTATGGATTGAACCAAACTATTTCCTTTTAAGTTGGAAGAGGTGATGACAAGTATTGAACCATTTCAATTTGAACTAAACTATAAGAAATTAAAATTAAAAAAGAAATGGTTGTGAAAGTCTAAAGGAAAAAAGAGAGAGACAGAGTGAGAGATTCTATATCACCTATTTGATTCTTCCTCTTACTTGGTTTTTATAGAGTAACTCACTACTTTTTTTATATCGTATTGTTGCTTATTTAATGATATATAAATGTCAAAATTATTTAAAGAGAGGCAATAAAATATTTTTAAATATATTTAATGGACATTGAAAGTAGTGAGTAATACTAGAAAAATGATAATGAATTATATCTTTTTATATCAAGTATAAATTTTCATGATCTACAACTTGTATATAGAAAAGAAAAATAATAACAACACTTATAATAATGGTTTGAACTATGTATCGAATTGGACTAAACTATTTTTTTTTTCTAGGTTTGAAAAATCTATGAACCAATTGTTAGCTTCAATTTTTGGAAAAAAAAAAAAAAACCCGAACATGTGGTTCTGTTCGAGGAGTGAACCATACCAAATCAAATTGTACCCACCCTTACCTTAAAGGAACTATAAAAATAACTATTACCTTTCTATTATATTCCTTAAGAATTAAAACCATATTCCCATCTTATTCCATTCCATAAACCAAATGTGCTATAAAAGAATGTTAAAAAATTACATCAAATTTCAAAAGATATAAAAATTCATAAATGTTAACAAACTTAAAACATCTTCTAGTTCCCTTTGCCAAAAAAAAAAATAAAAAATTGTAATTAACAACAAGACTTTAATTGCTTTTGAATAACTGATTTTTCTTTTTTCTTTTAAATTGTCAATTTTTTTAATTTAATTTTTAATCATATGAACTTTTATCATTTTTGGATCATTGACTCTTTTTTTTCCTAATTATCAATTTTTCATTCTTATTTTCTTATTATTTGTTAAATTCACCAAAGTTTCACATATTTGAAGCTACTATTGGCATCTTAAGGGCAAGTATGAAAATTTTGCAAAAGTTTTAGTAGTTTCCCATGTAAAGACCCTTATAGGGAGCCTAGTGAAGTCTCTAAAGTGGCTATATCATATGTGTATTTGTTATATAATAACTATCTTGTGAGAGATTACAAAGCTCTACTCAATTATTTAATCCTTGCATCTAATTCTAATATGAATAATTATGCTTTATAAAATTAACTGTAGAGTCTAATATCCCATGATCATTCAAAACCTTAGGGAACCAAATCCCCTACCATGTAATAAAACAAACTTAATCTATAATTCTATAATTTTGATGATACCACTATGTTTCTTGGTTGTAGATCTTACACTAGCTATCTTGAATAGGATAAGCTCTCATTTGCATAGTATCTTAGCCCTTCCTAAACTTCTTTGGAATTATCTTGCAAATAAATTTGTTAAGGGGTGACCAATCATCGCTCAATAAGGTGCAAAGTGCACGAACAAAAAATATAAGCAAGGTTTCAATTATATACAATGCAATATCATACGAGACCTTCTACTAACTAAATTGTGAGGTTTAAAGTATAACCCACCTTAACCTTTTGCTACGAATAACAATTACCATTTGTGGCCAAATTGTCCAATAAGTAGCATCCCTAGCTATAAGCCTAGGATGCCTTTTAGTCCTTTTTTTGATACAATCTTTTGCCAAATGCCCTAGGATCTACTTTTAACATCCCCCACCAAATGCCTTGGAATTCATACACACAAAACTCTTAATAGTAGTGAGAACTACAGGTCCGTTAAAAGCGTGATGATTCTTGATGCTACTAAGTTTGTAATTAACATAGCAAGACCACCAAACATATTAATTCTTTTTAACTACCATACAACAGTCATGACCTTCAAGTAATGTAGTATCTCATGCAATACATGTAAGATTTTAAAACTCAAGCATAATAAGGCCTGTTTATGGGGCGATCAAACAGTTAAGAATAAATACATACAAGATAAAACATATTTAGCAATGCACACAGATAACAAGCATAAAGTAACATCCATAGTTACAGCAGTATAGTCACAACTTGCATCTCTTAATTACGATACACACCATGCGTACATATATTTATATAACACTAATTTCACTTGAATAATATACCAGTTTCACTACGGATGGCCAAGAGCACTTATTTAAGTAACATAGTATAGAAATTAGTAATTTCCAATGTAATTGTCTGCATGTGAAGTCTCTAATCAGTGAATTATAGGAAATTGCAAATAAGGAATTTATCAATTACGGTGCCCAGACACTCTAATCCTCGTATCCACATTTCACCATAATAAAAGCCCACCACTTAGTCCTCCAGAGGTACGTGGAAACTCCCTGGTATCTCAATCCATTTCCAGTGCATTATTATGTTCAACATTTGCAATTTCCATTAGATAGATAATGCATAAATTATGATTACTCATAGGGTATTAAAGTTGATGAATTATCGTGAGTGACTCGCACCCTTGACAATTCCGAAAGAGATAGATTATGGCCTTGTATGGCTGTTATAGACTGCCATGAAAAATCCCAAATTTCTGAATAAAATCAATAGAATTAAGAAGAAAATTTTGGAGTTAAATAAAAAAGGATTTACAAAATTTAGGACTAAATTTTTTCAAACTAACCATTTATGGTTTTATGGAAAATAGCATTGCAATAACCTAGTGACCATAAATAAAAATTTTAAGACCCTAATTAAATGAATAATATCATTAGGAAATTATTTGAGTCAGTTAGAAAAGAGAAAATTAAGTTTGAAGATCAATTTTGTAAGATGACCATTTTGCTTCTAGACCCGATTTAAATTATTTGAAGCTGGTAAATCAATAAACAACATAAAGTAATGTCATTTGGAGTCATTTTAAATTAATGGGAGTGATCTTTTGAAGTTTGGAGACAATTTACTAAAAATGATTACTTTTGCCCTTAGACACAATTTTATTAAAAATTGGACTCAAAATTTTCTTAGAGACCCAAATTATAGCTTCAAGACCTTAACCAGGTAAATAAAACCAATTACAAAAATATTTGGTGACAATTGTAAAATAAAATTTTAAATTTGAAAGTTAATTGGGTAAAATGACCAAAATGCCCTTAAGTTATTTTATAGATTAGTAGCTAATTAATTTAATTTTCAAGGGAATTTTAGGGAAAAGGAAACGTCATTTTGGAGCTAGAGTAAGTGAGAAAAATTAAGAAAAATATAATAGTAAAATAGGCTAAATAAGAGAACATGTCACTTTATACTATAACCCACTAACCCTTATGATACCAATTGCCCTTACTAAACCTTATTATTATAAAAAGCCATTTTAGAATAGAAAAATAGCAGCCCCTATCTTCATTTTCTAAAAATTCACTAAGATAAATCCTCTAAAAAAAACCCATTAAGTTTCATTTATACCTTAAACCCTTCAATATCCATTAAACCCTATATTAGTCTAGTTGTTTTGTTGTGAGATCTAGGTGAAAAATCAAGTGAGGATCTTAGCTATGGGGCTCCTAATCATGGTTGAAGGAGGAAATTAAGGTAAATGATGTTTAGTTTGATTTAAGTAAGTTTTAACTTATCAAACATGAATCTAAGTGGAAATTTGTGGCTCTATATAAGGGATTGAATTAATAAAAAAAATACTATCTTTGGGGTTTATTGTGATGGCAATGGGAAGACTTGAAGGTTAAGTTGAATCTCCTATAAATTAAATTCAATACAATGGTTGATTTGATGATTAAGGATGTTTAGAAGTAGTTGGGCATGATGATTTGATAATTTCTTATTGATAAGATTAGCATACAACCCATGTTAATCGCTACCATTATTGATAATTTCTAAGTGTCATTTGATGATTTTAGATGTTGATCCACATTCTAATATGATAAATGTGATGTTGAGTGTAGAATTTGGTGATAGAAGTGAAGTTTGATGCATGATAATATATAGTATGTGTATGGGTCTTGTTGCTACCACTATGATGAAGAAAATGAGATTTGATTTAATTGGTCTATAGATTCATTGACTGAAGTATGAGTATGTGGATTTGGAAGTGGATTGGATGATGAATTGGATGTATATGGCAAGATAAATGATGAATTTACCTATATTGTTGAGTTAATGAAAAAATTAGTTGATTTGGTTAATAACCCATAAATTTCTAGCATGTTCATATGTGCTTAAAGTGGAAATTTTAGTTAAAATTGAAGTGACATGATGAATATGAAGTATGACAAAATAAAGAGATAAATTATGGTGAAAAAATTGAATGATTGATCATAAGATTTATGATTACTTGTGCTTGTGGTATTATTATGTTTAAATCTAGAAATTTTTTAATTGATATCTTTAATTTGAGTCATTTCTGGTGTAATTTGGTGTTTAGTTTGTAAACCTATGTTGTGATAAGTTAACTATGATGCTGGGTGTTGGAGTTGTAGATAGAAATCAAGTTTGATGCATGTTAATGGAAGATATGTTAATTTATTGTTGTTGCTATCACCATGACTGATGAATTGTGATTTAATTTTCTTACTAAATCTTATTTGGATGTTGGAATATGAACATGAGGATTTTGGAATAATTTAAGTGATTAATTTAGTACAATTGGCATATTGGAAGTTGGAATGGGTGGTATGGTTGAATTAGTGGATGAGTAAGTTTATTTGATTGCTAAAATTTGAATTTCCATTGTGTTATGATACTCTCAAAGTGTTAAATTTGATGAAAAATTAAGTTACAAGATAAATATTGAGTTTAACAAAGCTTAAGGATCAATTAAGTTGAATTAGAGGATTATATAAACTTGAGATTTTGATTTTCTTGCATGATTTAGTATCATGTTTAATTCTAGGAAAAATATTATATATTATGTTTACTTTTAGTAAATTTGATGGAATTATGATTTAATTATAAATAGGAGTTGGATTAAACATAAAATGAGACCTAGAAGTAATGATAAGTTGAAATTGGACTTGTAAAATGGATAAAAATGTTTTGGGATGTGCTTTGTTTTGTACGCTTGGTTTTGGTGATGTTTTAGGGTTTTGGTGATGTTTTAGGGTTAAAGTGAAAAATAAATGATGTTTTGGACACTAGAAAGGTGTAAGAACAAGTGGGCTTTGGTTTATAGTGATTTGGACCTAAATTGGATAAGATATTGACTTATAAAGTTAAAAATTTATAACCTTATTTAATCTAGTAGTTCATGGGTTCTAAAACAAATCAAATAAGTTTTTTTTTTATGTTAAAATGGATAGTGAAAGTGATAAGGAAATAAATGGCTTTAATTTTACTTAATTTAGGCTTTAATTGAGTAAGTTATGGCTCTTTAAAATTAAGGGCTTTAATTGTGATGAATTGAAAATAAGTTACCATTTGGTTTAATTAAATTGGGTTAAGGCCAATTTAACTCTAAGTTTGCCCAATTAAATAGGCCCAAGGATTTCCCTCTTATCCTCCCCTTAGGTAACCTACATAATTAAACATAATTTGATTAATTAGGCTTAATTATCCTAATTAAACCAAAATGAGAATTGATCTAATAATGTAAACCTAAATAACTCATAGGCCCATGATAAAAAATTCAAAACATAATTGGGCCCATTTACCTCTAAGGCTTATACTCTAAATGTGTCTTATCACGACAAGTAACTCAAATTGAGCCTTAAACTATCTTGAAGCCCAAATCGAATTTAAAAAATTAAAATGAACTAAATATAGGCTTAATAAAATAAAATGGACTTACATGACTAAAATAAAACCAAAGTAAGCCAAAGATCCAAAAAACGTAGTTGGACCTATTAATCTTTAGAACATATACCCTAAATGGGCCTTAATGAATAAATCAAATTTAATTGGTGTTTTAGCCTTATAAGGCCCCAACTCAACCAAGGACTTAAAATGAAATTAAAATTAGACTTAATAATTGATTAAGTATAAAACAAAACAATTAAAACTAATTAAACACAGTTGGCCTAGATAAATTTAAAATAGATGAAAGTAATCTAAATAGACTTAAAAATGGACTTAATAAATATGATTGGACTTAACCAATTCAATTAGGCCCACAATTCTTAAAGCACTCAAATACTTTAATTAAGCCTTAAACACAACTAAACTAAAAATTCAAATAACTTAGGTTAAAATAATTAAAACCTAATTAGATCGAGCTAAAATTAGCTAAAAGCTAATTGAACCTAAATAACTCTAATTAGGCTTGTAATTACTATAGGCCTTAAGTAGCCTAAACCAAACTTAGAATAAAATTTAATCACTTAGAATAATTATCTAACTTAAGTTTTCTCTATTGTTGCATAAAACTAATTCACTCAACTCAATTGGAACTCAAATTACGATTTGGAAATTGTCAGCCTTTCTAGGTACGTGGTAACATGTGTGTTGCTTGTTATGTTAGAAAATTAAATCGGACTAATAATCAAACATAGTTAATTATCCACTTGCTACTTGTTTGTAATTACTTGAGTCAACAAGTGACAAACCTTGGATTGGGCTTATAATCATAGCCATATGCCCTGAAATGACATAGTAGTTAGGCATTTAGGTCACCAAAGATAGCTCAACGGGTAGCTAATAAGTGAGATTGTGTTGGATAATAAACACTGTAAGTGCATAGAAGGTATACCAAGAGTCTCTAAGGTTATGGGACCTAGCGGATGATACGTTACAGCTAGACTGTGATCAGTGAGTTCACATAATGGTGAGATTGCTTAGACGGAGCTACTTAGGTACTTGATTTCCGGTGATGTGGAATCTTGCTGCTCCCATCAACTCTTGATGTCTATTGTAGTGGAATTCAGCCCCATGTCCCTCGTTGTGATGTTTGGAGTCATAAGTACTCCTATGCTAGATGTTTAAATAATATAATTAAATGATCAAATTGATTATCTGTAACATTAGTATGTATGCCTATTTGACATTTGTGTGTGTGTTTACATTACTTTGTACTAGGCCCTTGAGAGTCACTCCTTTTTTTTTTCTTTTTTAGGTGAGGACTTTAATGATCTTTTACATGATTTAATGGAGTTCGACTCCAAGGAGGAGCTCACAAATTTAGATTACACGGATTATTTATATTTTCTCATTTTGATTTAGACTTAGTCAAATTTGTTTGGGTACTATATTTATACTTATAGGAGTCTCTTGTGGCTTTTTGACTTGTATACCTATGACTATATTCTAGGAGCTCCTTAAGCCTTAGAACTTAGATTTTTATCTCATGCCTTCTACTACATTTTCCAAACTTGATAAGCCTCCAAAATATTTTTCAAAACTAGCAAAGCGTTAAGTATTTTTTTTAATTTAATAAAAAATTTTAAGGTCCAAATACTGATTTAGAAACTCATTTAGTAATCATAGTTTTACATATTCTACTTAAGTAGAGTATATGGCAAACTGTCATTGCCATAGTGAATTAGGGGCATGACAAGCCATTGCCTTCATTTTAGTAAACAAGGTGGTATTTCATAATGCTCAAGGGAATTTCCAATAATCATACTCCTTTTACCTTTCCTTACTCTAAATTTTCTTATGTTCTTTGTTGTTGTTGCTAATTTTTTGTTCCTCCCTTATTTTTTGACATTACTTACCCCCATTTAATCCCCATTTTTTATGCATCTTAACTATGATTTATATTTTTATTTTTTACTAAAACATTCTTGATACTCTTTCAAAAATCTTTTAAGAGTAAGTTGATCAAAAATTCCATAAGAGTTGAGGAGTTTGTAGTATTAGACAAAGCTAATTTTATTGAATAAAAAAAATTTTGGATTAGGCTCTAGACATACTAACTTAGGACTATTCATTCTCCTTTTCACCATAAGATAATGCAATATAACAGTCTTTCTTATCATCTACAATTAATTGGACACAATTATCTTTTGTGGCTAATTTGGTTTTATCAATGGGGTATCTTGTTTTCTAGAGTTCTATATTTGTTGGTTGTGGGATCTAATTATTTTGGGCAACCTATTACCATAAAAGAAGAAGAAGAAGAAGAAGAAGAAAATTTACGATTTTTTTTTTATTGAACTTGATTAAGTTCACATGATCGTCAAGTAAAATAATTTAATGCTCAGATATGAGTTGATAAGCTACTCAAGTGTTTTGAACTCAACAATTGTAGTGATATTGAATTTGAAAAAATATCAATTTAAATTTAAATAAGTTACCCTTCTTGACAACTTAATTAAGGTTAACAATTTTCACATTAAAAATGCTCCACCATGATTCACTTTGTATTTAGAAAAAAGGATGAGTCTACATGTTTCACTTCAATTGAACAACTTGTCCATGAAGAAGCTACAGATGCTAGCCATTGGCATGTGTTTTCATTAGCAAATGTCCATCTAGAAATATCACAATGACTTGAAGCTACAAATTCTAACTATTCTTTTAGTATGCGGAGCGAAGAATGAAACATGGAATTTAAACCTAAATTTTCAACTTAAGTATGAACTTGATGGCCCAAAGCCACCTCACTAATAGAGTCTAACTCCAAAACCACTAATATTACAACATTAGTTTTAGTGGTTCTTAGTTTTAACACATTTGTCCACTAGACATCTTATAAAAAAATAATAAAGGTTTTTTTTTATCGATCATAGTACCAAATTTAAGTTGGACTATATTTGTAAAATAGAAATAAGGTGGCCCTAGCCAATAAATCGAACGAAGTCATTTAGGTATCATGTGGAACTATCTATACTAATACTCAATAATCTTTTCATTTACCTTTAAAGTATATATATTTGTGGAAGATTTAATTTAATCAACCTTGTATATGTTTTATAGTCTATCACTTCTCTACTTATGATTACTTCTTTTTTTTTTTTCCTTTTTCCTAGCCCATAGTGATTAACTTTTGACAAATGACTCATAGACTAGTCAATGATATGTAGAATAACAATAGAATTTAACGGTGGAATCACATTGAGACTAGACCATTTTAAGACATCTTTAGCTGCATTAGTATTCATGGAGAATAGAAACACTTAAACCAGTACATGTAATGACTTTTGTCATTCTAATTGGAGAAGAGAGAAATGAATTCTAGGCATTTGAGTAGGTGCTTTAATTTGAGGTAAAAACAACAATACAACCAAATAAAAATGGATACTAGATAAAAGTGTTGTCGATACTTTCTTTTCTTTTTTTTTGGAATGTGTGTAACTTCTTTGTATGATTTCTTTACTCTTCCTATGTATGGATCATCACATTTTGACACTATTATATGTAATTTTGAGAATGGATTGCATTTAAGATGGCTATTGAAGCAAACATAGAGTGGTGATGAGTAAAGATGAGATTTATTATTTTTAAGTATGGGCATTAATTGTCCTTGACTACTAGATTAGTAGGTTAATAACCGATTTGTTTGAAGTTATGTACTAGTTGTTAAGTGTCGCGCCTTAAAAGGGCCTAAAAGTTTCTACTAAAAGCTATCATGGCATGTGTGCACCCGTTACATGATAATCATCTTACGAGTCAGAGATTGTAAGACTCTAAATAAGTAATTACATTTATGACTAATCATATTAAATATAATCATATCATAAAATTTAACTATGGATTCCATGTTCCACGGTCAACCAAGATCGCAAAGAGTCGAAATCCCTTACCAGTCAGTAAATGGAATAAAACCCTAAGTCTCATAAATTCAAATTTTACATCAAGGTCATAAAAGTAACATTTCATCTAAATAGTCTAACATTCACAATTCTTACTTTATCGTTCTTGGCTTCCAAAAACTCTTGACACTTCACATCTTATCCCATTTAAAGCTTTCATAATCTTTACCTACAAAATAGACCATAGGGGGTGAGCACACTACGGCTTAGTGAATGGGAGTGCAACACTCTCAATGCTACACACGCACAAGCAATTTCAAATCAAGTTATCAAATCATATGCTATGTATGAACAACCATATGAATGCAGCATCTTACGTAATCTTCCGGTAACCGATGTGAAGTCTAGGGTTTATGCCCCCCTTGACTTGGGTTAGGGATTTTGAAGCCACCATCAGTGCCCAGGTCTCATTACCCGATTTAATTATCTTATCTCTTTGATAATTTAAATATCTTTTAACTTTGATATCATCAACTCGAGTGTTCTCATAAACTGAGTGCTCCCGTACCTGATGCACTAAGCAATACCCTCAAGGACTAGCCGGACTCGGAACCATTAAGGCGCGATAATCCCCTAATCACTTAGTTCGTACTTGGTGAAACAGTAATCCTTTGATTACTTCTAGCAAGCCCTATAGTAGTGATGGCTTTCAATTTCATGCAATGTCTCGTGTGAATGCATATCCAATTCTAAATTAAGTCTAATCCTCCAATTAATTGATTCAGGGTGATCAAACAATATATAATTACAAATCAATCCACACTCAAAATGATAAAGTAACTACAAGTCCACAAATAACCAATAGGAACCAAGTAAATCCTACAAGCACTACAATTACACCTTACATTCACATTCATCACAACAAGAAACATCAAACATTGTATATCCTAGATATGATAAGAAAGATCAGACCAATCAAGTGGAATCGGTCGAGTTAAACACAAAGTCATAATTAAATAATTATAAAATAGGTTGTTATATCAGACCAAATCAATAATAGTGTAATACAGCTCAATCTCATCGATTGTTAAATAAACCACTCGAGTTTGTGATGGGTGTCGAATCCAACAAAAATAAAACCTACTCCTAGACAATTATATGATTTGCATATAGTGGTGAGTAGGGTCGAATCCATAGAGATTGGTTAAACTTATTTCTATTCAAGGATAATAACAGGGAAAAAAATGGGGGGTTTTGTTTGTGAATCAAAATAAAGTAAAACAAGGTAAGAAAATCGGATATTAATAAAAGCCTAGCCAAAGGAATCAAGATAGTTTAATTCTAGGAATTGATCATCGATGCAAATGTTTTCTATTCTTAGTTCTAGATAAACTGGTTATGGTTATTAACAAGCTCTAACAACCTATCTCTCCTTACTTCCTCGATAACCTCAGACAAGCGCTTTGAATTATTTTTCTTATTGATTAAACAACCCTAGACAAGCACTTAGGATTTAATCTATCAATAGCATTAAGATCTAGAGAGACCACCAATTCATGCCAATAGATTATAAGATAACCTATTTAAACATGATCAGACACCTCCATAACATGAATTCGATCATCTCTTTTATAACCAAACATGTTATTGCGTCACTAAGACTAGAACAATAAAACAATTACGGATTTGACGTGCTAGTTGACAATATATTAACTTGCTAATTGAGTAGAAGAGCTCTATTCATACCAATCAACAAAGATAAAATGACAAAACGATCAGAAGATATATGAATACCCGAAAGCAAAGAATAGAATAAATACAAGTCAATTAGACCTCACAATTTGTGGAGAATTAAACATCTATGACCCTTTGGCTAGAAAAGTAGCTTACTTACTCATGTTCATCAACAAAACGAAAAATAAAAATAAAAACATAATGAACCCGGTTGCCTGCTCTGCCACCTCGTTTCCTTCTTGTCTCCAAGGTGATTCCAGATTCTAAAGATTAAAAGTTCGTCCTAACCCACTAGGGTTGGCTCTATTTATATTATTATATGGATAGCATGTGATCTTTTGCTAGCAAGATACGAAAATATCTTTCCTTTTCCAAGTAGATTTCGAGAAGTGAAGATTCGTCTGCCTGGCACGCCCCACCACACGGCCGTGGGTCAAGCCATTCCATCCTCTGTGCATATTCTACAAGTCTTCATCCGCGCCCACTGTGTACCATGGTTACACACACGGCCAGATTTCAAGTCGTGTCTTCATCTGTGCATAATCTACAAGTCTTCATCCGTGTCCAGTGTGTACCACGGTTACACCTACGGCTAGATTTCAAGCCGTGCCTTCATCTGGTTGATGTTCCACACTTTCTTCTCCTTGGCACAACTAGCTTCCACCATGGCTCCAAGCACGGTTTCTCCCACGGCTTCCACCACGGCCGTGCCCTAAGACGTGTCTCTCTCTGTTCAAAGTCCACATTTCCGCCTTCTTGTCCAGTGAGGGGCACGGTTTTCACCTTGGCCGTGCCTCAAACCGTGCTAGTTCCTAGTTAGCTACACAGCCGTGTACTTCAACCGTGTATCTTCCTGTTGATTCAAAACCAAGTACACGGCCGTGTACTTCAATTACATGCCCATGTACTTCCCTCCGGCGGTGTAAATCCTTGTCTTTGAACCAAGTTGTAGATGGCTTCTCTAATTTACTTGAATTGGCGTCCTTGACTCCATTTAACCTGATTTATCACGATGATAGAATTAAAGTACCATTTCCTTATGATTTCTATAAAATCAATAATAATTTAACACAATTTATACTATAAAGATTGAGTATAAAATGGCTCTATCAAATTCCCCCACACTTAAACTCTTGCTTGTCCTCAAGCAATTGCATCAAATCAATTGAGAAATCTGTCATAGATTATACAAACTTTATTTTCATCATTCCAAGCATCTATTCATTTGTAATTCATGACTTGTAATTTTAAGGGCTACTATTTCAACCAAACTGGTTTCCTGTGATCAAATTACTATGGACAAAATTCAATAGCTAATCTAAACAAAAAAAACTTTAATCCTCATGTTTAGCAAAAGAATTTTTATTCCAAAAGTAAATACTTAATCCACTAAGGAAAAACACCCAATTAAACTTCATTGGATATTATCAAGCATATAATCCTTGCAGTATAAAGTAAAAGCATATGGTATAAGCTCTTTGCTAGATATTCTCCCTTTTATACATCTTTGTTTTATTCAATGAATGTTCACATTTATGTTCTTTTGATTTATTCAAGCATCTATTTTGACGGGTTTTTGCTCGCTTCTTTTCATGAACTTTTGCCTTTTTCGCCCTTATCGTTATAGTGAGTTCATTGAGTCGGCAACATCCCGAGCTCATCACTCAAGTGACAGGGTTTTGAGATACCCCTACGGACTCTTCCTCACTCTAACATTCAAGTTTGAATACTCTTAACTCAATTAGTTGAATCATTGGAGTAATGGCTATACTTGATTCTTCTTCTTCTTCTTCTTCTTCTTCTTCTTTTTCACTAAGTGTTATGATTGCTTTACAAACAACTTCAAAGAGTATACAGTAGCTAATATAACCTAGAAGTAAACTTGTTTATTTTTCACTTAGGGACTCGACTTACTCTTAGACTTCCAATTCTAAAGCTAAATACAAGGTAAATTTGTTTCTTAAAGATTTCACTACTTAATTTTAACCATGTATTCTAATCACAGCAGTGGGTGGGTAAAGCATTTGAACAAGTCAATTTCACATTTTGTAGATGCTTATTATAACATTTAGTACAATCTCTAGATTTCATGATAAATTTGAAAAAATTTGGCTTAAAATTGCTTAAGGACAAACATTCAGAGTATAAGTTAGTTCTCTATTCTCTATATTTTATTATCCTCTCCCCCACACTTAGCTTGAACAGTGTCCTCACTGTTCCTAATTTAGCACAATTGAAAAGGATTTAACAACTCAATGAGCATTAGAGAATAAGAGAAAGGAAATACCGGTACTTCCCTGGTATTGGAGTTCTCTCCTTAAGCTTCTGAAAAGTGTCATTTGATTATGTGTATCCTTGCTGCAGCTAATCCAAAGAGTTCAAAAACTACACTAAAATCAAAACAAAACTAAAACAAACCAAAACTAAAGAAAAACAAAACTAAAAGACTTTTTTTTTTTTTTGACATGGGTTGCCTCCCATGAGGCGCCTTTCTTTAACGTCTTTGGCTAGACGTTCCTGGCTAGATGTTCGGATAAGGATCTTGATTCCAGCTTGGGTGCCTGTGGTGATGGGTTAATAACATCCGCAACAAAAATAGGAGAGATATCGTTAGGATGTTTCATGGCATCATAAATGTTAAATTTAATCACTTCACCATCAAATTCCATAGTGAGGGTGCCATCATTTACATCGATTTTCATTTTAGAAGTCTTAAGGAATGGTCGCCCTAATAATATCAGTAATGAAGTATGAGAATCACTATCGTCCATGTCAAGCACATAAAAATCAGCAGGAAAAACCAACCCATTGACTTGAACTAAAACATCCTCTAGAACTCCCTCAGGATAAACATTGGACCTATCAACAAGTTGAACAATAATACCTGTTTCCTTTAAAGGACCAACATTTAAACGTTGATAAACAGACAAAGGCATGACATTGATAGGAGCTCCTAGATCACACATGGCTTTAACGATTCCAAGATTACCTATTTTGCAAGGAATGGTGAACATACCTGGATCCTTACATTTGGGAGGAAGCTTCTTCTGAATAATAGCTGAAACATTTTCACTCACACTAATCTTTTCATTACCTTTCAGCTTTCTTTTGTTAGTGCATAAGTCTTTGAGAAATCTAGCATAGTGCGGTATTTGCTTAATTGCATCAAGCAAAGGAATATTTACCTCGACTTTGCGAAAAGTTTCCAGAATATCTTTTTCTTCCGCTTCATTCTTGGATTTCGCCAATCTGGAGGGGAAAGGAGGTGGTATCAATGTGACCTTTGATGGCTCAACTAGAGACTTGCTAATCTGGTTGTCCTGTTGGCTCGGAGTTGAAATTTCTTGCTTAGTCTCTTCCCCAAGAGTAGATGGGTGTCCTTTCTTATTTGATCCCTGCAATGCTGTTCCACTCCTCAAGGTAATTGCATTAACGCTTTGCTTCGGGTTTGTAATAGTTTGAGAAGGTAACTTACCTTGAGTTTCTAACCTGTTTACGGCTGAAGCAAGTTGGCTTACCTGATTCTCCAAGTTTTGAATGCTTTGCTTTGTTTCCTCCTGAAATTGTTTGGTATTCACAGCTAGAGACTTAACAATATCCTCAAGGGGCATACCTGAAGTGGAAGGGGCTTGGGGTACGTGGTGTGATGGCTTTGGCTGGAATTGTTGGACATGTTGAGGGTTATTGCCATATCGGAAGTTAGGATGATCCGTCCATCCAGGATTGTAAGTATTCGAGTAGGGGTCATACTTCCTTTGCGGTTGTCCTGGAAATCCTCCTACAGCATTGACGTGTTCATGATTGTCATCTTGCAATGTGGGGCACATGTCGGTCGGATGACTAGGAGCAACACAAATTCCACAAGCTTTCACCTGTTAGGTATTTCTAAGAGCTAGCTGCTGCACAAGGGAGGTAAGATTAGAAATTTGATGTTCAAGGTTAGACACATTTACCTCATTTACCTTCTTTGAAGACGTATCATGCCTATACCCAAATTGTTGCGAATTGGCAGCCATAATGGAGATCAATTCCCTAGCTTGACCAGGGGTTTTGTTTACTATGGCGCCTCCACTTGCAGCATCCATCATCTTTCTTTCCATCGGAAGTAGGCCCTCGTAGAAGTATTGGATAAGGAGTTGTTCAGATATCCCATGTTGTGGGCAGCTTGCACACAATTGCTTGAACCTCTCCCAATACTCATGAAGAGTCTCGGTGTCCCTTTGTTTTATACCACAAATTTCTCTTCTTATACCAGCGGCTCTGGATGCGGGGAAGAATTTGTCCAAGAAGAGTCTTACCATATCTGTCCAAGTGGTGATAGAACCTGGAGGCAAATAAAACAACCAATCTTTAGCTTTAGTACTTAAAGAAAATGGAAAAGCACGTAACTTGATTTGATCGTCGGTTATTCCTTGCGGCCTCATACTAGAACACACTATATGGAACTCTTTCAAATGCTTATGAGGATCTTCATTCTCAAGACCATGAAAGGTAGGTAGCAGATGTATCAACCCAGATTTCAATTCAAATTCCATAGCTAGTTCGGGATAGTGAATGCAAAGTGGTTGTTGATTCACATCTGGTGCAGCTAACTCCCTTAATGTTCTCTCGAGATTTGCCATATTGTCTTCTTTTTCTGAATCAAGGGATGAATCAAACAAATCCGATGCTAAGTTCAGTCTAGTAGATGACCTAGCTTCTTGTCGCAACCTCTTTAGAGTCTTCTCAATCTCCGAATTATAAGTTAGTTCACCTGTCTGAGAAGAACGAGTCATACAAAAATAGAAATAAATTTGACACCAATCTCCGGCAACGGCGCCAAAATTTGATAGGTATCGAATCCAACAAAAATAAAACCTACTCCTAGACAATTATATGATTTGCATATAGTGGTGAGTAGGGTCGAATCCACAGAGATTGGTTAAACTTATTTCTATTCAAGGATAATAACAGGGAAAAAAATGGGGGGTTTTGTTTGTGAATCAAAATAAAGTAAAACAAGGTAAGAAAATCGGATATTAACAAAAGCCTAGCCAAAGGAATCAAGATAGTTTAATTCTAGGAATTGATCATCGATGCAAATGTTTTCTATTCTTAGTTCTAGATAAACTGGTTATGGTTATTAAAAAGCTCTAACAACCTATCTCTCCTTACTTCCTCGATAACCTCAGACAAGCGCTTTGAATTATTTCTCTTATTGATTAAACAACCCTAGACAAGCGCTTAGGATTTAATTTATCAATAGCATTAAGATCTAAAGAGACCACCAATTCATGCCAGTAGATTATAAGATAACCTATTTAAACATGATCAGACACCTCCATAACATGAATTCGATCATCTCTTTTATAACCAAACATGTTATTGCATCACTAAGACTAGAACAATAAAACAATTACGGATTTGACGTGCTAGTTGACAATATATTAACTTGCTAATTGAGTAGAAGAGCTCTATTCATACCAATCAACAAAGATAATAATGACAAAACGATCAAAAGATATATGAATACCCGAAAGCAAAGAATAGAATAAATACAAGTCAATTAGACCTCACAATTCGTGGAGAATTAAACATCTATGACCCTTTGGCTAGAAAAGTAGCTTACCTACTCATGTTCATCAAAAAAACGAAAAATAAAAATAAAAACATAATGAACCCGGTTGCCTGCTCTGCCTCCTCGTTTCCTTCTTGTCTCCAAGGTGATTCCAGATTCCAAAGATTAAAAGTTCATCCTAACCCTCTAGGGTTGGCTCTATTTATATTATTAGATGGATAGCATGTGATCTTTTGCTAGCAAGATACAAAAATATCTTTCCTTTTCCAAGTAGATTTCGAGAAGTGAAGATTCGTCTGCCTGGCACGCCCCACCACACGGCCGTGGGTCAAGCCATGCCATCCTCTGTGCATATTCTTCAAGTCTTCATCCGCGCCCAATGTGTACCACGGTTACACATACGGCCAGATTTCAAGCCGTGTCTTCATCTGTGCATAATCTACAAGTCTTCATCCGTGTCCAGTGTGTACCACGGTTACACCCACGGCTAGATTTCAAGCCGTGCCTTCATCTGGTTGATGTTCCACACTTTCTTCTCCTTGGCACACCTAGCTTCCACCATGACTCCAAGCACGGTTTCTCCCACGGCTTCCACCATGGTCATGCCCTAAGACGTGTCTCTCTCTATTCAAAGTCCACATTTCCGCCTTCTTATCCAGTGAGGGGCACGGTTTTCACCTTGGTCGTGCCTCAAACCGTGCTAGTTCCTAGTTAGCTACACAGCCGTGTACTTCAACCGTGTATCTTCCTGTTGATTCAAAACCAAGTACACGGCCGTGTACTTCAATTACACGCCCATGTACTTCCTTCCGGCGGTGTAAATCCTTGTCTTTGAACCAAGTTGTAGATGGCTTCTCTAATTTACTTGAATTGGCATCCTTGACTCCATTTAACCTGATTTATCACGATGATAGAATTAAGGTACCATTTCCTTATGATTTCTATAAAATCAATAATAATTTAACACAATTTATACTATAAAGATTGAGTATAAAATGGCTCTATCAGTTTGATTTATAGTTCTCATCCCTTGACACCTCTGTGTCATTTCACTTAAACGTCAAATCAATCACTTGAGATTGATTTACAATTCTCTTTCTTTGACACCCCTATGTCATCGTACCTCTTAAGTGCTCAATTCACGTATTCAAGAGCCAAACGAGGTAGCCACCTACATATTCCTTCCAAGTCCTCAAGTACCTACGTATATAAATATATATATATATATATTTATAAACATATTTTTTTACTAAAGGATAAATTTGTTAAATATTTTTCCTTGTGTACTTAAGAGATGTAAGAGGATATAATTATTGCATTAAAAAATATAGACTTTCATTTATGATTTATATAATTATAAGTATAAATGTAACTTATATAAATATAATAGGAAAATCGTTTCATCTAAGCATATATTTGTATTTAGAATTAAATTCTTAGACATGTACGTAATGATACATAGTTTATTCCATATGTCTATGCGTAACACCAATTATATATATATATATAGAAAAAAGTTAAGTTTACATGTATTAATTTAGTTTAAGAAAACAAAGCTAAATTTGGATATTAAATCCATAGTGATAGCATTAGCAAAATAGGATAAGGTGCTATCGTCAAGATAGTGATATCTACCCTTAGCCCATTCTATTCTTTATATTGTTACAATCATATTTATCTGTAATTTACCTAATTACTAGTTTCTGCATATGACTTCCTTTCCAACTTCTTTACCCTATTGTTTACTAAGGAAATAATAAAAATTACAACAATTGCAGTCACAACCAAACAAAGGAAGACACATATACAACATATCAAACCAATCACAACATTGTAGCATATCATAAAGTTTCCCACTCACTTGTTTATGGTTGTCATAGTCCTAATTGCCATTAAGTGATTCCGACATGTGGTCTCTTCACTGAACATAGTATCGAAGGATTAGTTACAACAACTCTATGCAATTCCTGTTGGATCTCTAGATCTCCTACTAACTCCCATCTCTTCTCAAACTCCCCAATGCCTTTCCTCACACTCACATACTCAATCATTTCACCGACGGCACACACGCACTTTAAGGACTTCCTTTTATAACTTGATCACTTGATCAAGCGATTTGAGTCGCTGTTTCTATATGGATGATACCTTCTCTTTCCAATCAATTTCACACATAGACACACTTGCTTTCTTCATGAAATTCCCTTTTCCTCCTCGGCTTCACCATTCCATTCCTTCTTCGCTCTTTTCCTTTATTATTCTCCTTTTTGGAATCTCCCGAATTCACCTCTCCTTTACTTGAAGTAACTTAAACCTTTTGTTTATCAATTTGTCTCTAATATCTTTTAATGAACTACTTGTAGGATAAGCCGTAGGATTAGCAATCGCTAAAGCTTTTGCATCACCTTCTTTCTTCTCTCCTTTGTTGATATCTCCACCAACAGGGCTTCCTATCCTCTCTATCGGTCTCCATCCGCAATCATGCTTCCATCTCTACACACAAATCGGCTATCGTTTACACACACACATGCCCACCTCCATCCTAATAACATCATATACACACGTACACACAAGTTTCACCTACACACATACACCGGATCAATACCCTCTTGACTTCATCTTCCGGCTCTCCTTCTCTTTTCTTCATCCTTTTTCGTCTTCAATTCTTGCTTTCTCCAACTTCCAACTTTTCTTCTCCCTTTCTCCTTATTCTCTTCTTCCTCTTAACTCCCCTATTGATAACTTTCCCCCTTGCTTCCTCGCTAGACTCCCTTCACCCCTTGGACTTCTCTACTTTCTCACTTCTTCTTCTCATTTCTTTTCACTCTTCTCTAGCCCGCATTTATGTATGTATATATTTCAAATCTTTCCTTCTAATTTTCCATGTTTTTCTTCTTCCTAGACATCTTCCATTTTCCATTTCTTGTTCTTCATTTCCCAATCCTTTTTCCCCAATTCTTTTCCCTCTTCTACTTCATATCTCCTGCACACCGAACACCACATACACACACACTCTACACACACATCATGCACACACCGACACACACCTACACATACACACACACAATCATACCGGGCACACAAACACAAGCACACACAGCTGCACTTTGCAACCCTCTCTTCTCTTCCTTATGCACAGCTTCTCTTCTCTCACACACATAATCTCCTCAACTTCTTCTCCTTAATTAGACGTCTCTATTCCTTATTTCTCCTTTCTCCGTTTCAACATCCAGCCACTCCCTCTCAATCTCTTGTCGTCCTCTCCACCTTACATCTGTATGCGTACATTTATTTATAATTTTTCTTAGCTAGAACACCAAATCACGCACACACACACATGTATTCTCTTGTTGCTCACCAAAGATTTTGATTATGCCATCAGCTCTCTCCTTCTCGTCTTCAACTCCCCCAGCTAAATGTCTTTAATTTTCCATTCTCATTCCCCTTTCTTGCAACTTCCCCTTTCTAGCTTCCATTTCCGCAACTATAGTTAGGCATCTCCTCATTGGCCAACATTTCTTTCTCACAAATCTTCTCCTTCACTTCATCCTCTCTTCTCGCCTAGAAGCTAGAGCACACTATATATAATCGCACACAACCATCATCACAAGCAAGTGCAGCACGTGCATTCTTTGGTACTGATTCCTCCCAAAGCTCACTCAAATTGGAATCATCTTCATCTTCACTGTAGTTGCTGTTGCTCTTGTGGATGTTGCCGCTATTGCTATTCCCCTCCTTCACACACACACACACACGGTTGCAATAGGGCGGCTCCTCCACCTCATGCACATATACACACACATCGCAAGCACTAAATGCATCTTTCTCTTGCTAGAACATTACTCCTCACACATACATCACTTTCACACCTACACCAAAGCAAGAGACTAAACATAGCAACTACCACTCATAGATTTCTCCCTGGATGTTACTCGTAGGATGTTACTGCCATCTATTCAACCAATCCAGCACTGGCATCATCCCTCATGAAGGCTACATCCCTATATCTCTCGTCCTTTATAACTCTATTAAAGTATGACATCACCCTCCCAATAATATTGCTTCTTGTTGCAGCTACAATTGCCACTTTTAGCCCTCTGGCATCTTCCCAATCCTCTTGAGATGTAACATGACTTAGCTGTGCCTTCAAAATTGAAATGAGACTTTCTTACTCGTCGACCTCCTCAAAGTGCTAACGTATAAATTCAAGGAGTGAAAACTAAATGCAAGCCCAGGATTACAGATAGACAGAAGCTAAATCCACCATCCAAACAACAAGAAATCATCAAAGCTATTCGATACCAATGGAATCACCAAAGTTGTAAAAATCTAGTCAGAAATAGGGGTGGCAACTCATTTACTTTTTCGATCACCAACGACGCTCCTAGGATTGTCGGTCGACCTCCTTTTGGACTCAAACTTCAACCCCTAGCACGGTTTTATAGCTGATCACTCCTAAATCCCTAAACCGTTGCTTGCTTTTTCCTCGTCGGTGGAAGTAGATAAAGCTGCGATGGGTGTAAGAGGAGAAGTAGAGGGCTAACTTAGGTGAACTGGGTTGGGTGATTTCAATTTAGGAATGGTGTGATTGTGAGGAGAGGGAGTTTTATCGTGGTTTAAGGAAGGCAAAAGAAAGAGAAGAAGGAAAGAGGATGGAAAAGAAGAAGAAGGGAAATGGAGAAGTAGGGGCTATGACTGGGAGATGACGAGGAAGGAAAAATGTAATAGCAAGAAGAAGAAGGAAGAAAAGAAGAAGCAGGGGACAAGACAGCGTAGACAAGTGACATGACACAAAGCAGCCGATGTGATAGAGGCTAGCTTGATTCGATTGCTAATGTGCTACTTTGATCTGCCGTAGGAGGGAAGGGTTGAAACAGGGCAATGCGGTAGATTTTTTTTTTATTAATATATATATATATTATATATATATATTTATTTTTCTTTGTTATTTTTTTCTCCACTATTAGTATTTTATCAAAGTTTTAAAATTACGAAAATGATATCCTTACTATCTAGCCTAAAATAATTGTTATTTTGACTTATTTTAATATAGATTTTCTTAAATTTTTAGGTCGTTACATTAAGAGCATGGACTCACCAAATAAATGAAAATTGTAAATAAAAGACTTGCAAGTGGACAGTTGACTAGTAATTGACAAAAATTAGTTAATGTTTTAGTGTAATAGTATTACATCTTTATCGAACATCACTATAATCATGAATTAGAAGTTAAATCAGTAAAATTAATATAATTCCAAATTCTTTAGTTTTTTTGTTTCCCAATAGAAAAGTAATTCATTATTAATAACTACCCATTGTCATCATGGGTATTCATATGTATAGATTCAAAGAAGAAAGAGGACAAAAGTCTAAAAGGATAAGCTTCTGAGAGAGGATGAGTAGTTTTATCACCAAGCCATAGGATACATCCCCTTCCTATCATATGAAGCTACCTAGTCAACAACTCTATTCACCTTTCGAGGAACAAAATTAAAATAGACTCAGACTATACAATACTCCTTTAAAGACATGAAGTAAAAAAGATAAGGTTTAAAAGCCTAATGTGCTGATCCACTTGACCAATTAAAGAAATTAACTGAGGATAATTTGTCAAATTCTAGGACTATCCTCTATCATCCTTTTGGTTTAGCCAACATTAACCCTAACAAACAAGCTTTACTTTCTATGGCTTTTGCACTACCACATCTACACACTTCAACCACACCACCTATCAGTCTTCCTTGATGGTCATGTGCAACTACACTGATCATTGCACTTTCAACTTTAGAAGTCTACTACCCATAAAAATTTGTTTGGTTTTAAAATATAAAAAGTCCAAATAAACTCATCTTCTAAGTTGTTAATAGTTATCTTTATCCAAATGTATATAATGTTATTGTTATGCTTAAGCGTTAACATATGTTTTTAAATGTACCAAGAAAATGCAAGGCTCTAAAGTCCTACTTACTAAAATTCATAAACATAAATAAAATTAAATCCAAATACTCTAAAACATGTATTGTCTCATATGTTCCATAAAAATTCCAAAGATCAACTAAAAGGGATCTATGAAAACAAACACATCCATAAAATGCATCCAAAACAATTAAAAAACTAGGAGTCTATCAAAGCACATCTTTTGCATTAAGTTATACTAGGAACTAAGGTCATCGATAGGATTATCGTCACTTCTACCACCAATTCACATATGGTAATTTGTCTTGTAAGTGTAAAAATGACCCAATTTTATATTATGTTAATGTATGTTTTATACTTTTGACAAGGAAAGTGTTTAGGATTGGAAAACACACAAAATTGGTTTTTAAGTGCAAGTTTTACAAGAAAAGGAAAAAAAAATTGACATCTAGCATATGAGCATGATTGAGAGTTTAAAAACAAAGCAAAGTGAAGAAAGCTCATGATTTACATATCTAAATCCATTAATCATAAGCCTAACAATCCACTTTCTAGAACCATAACCCAAGGGACCAACATCTACACAAAACTAAAGGAACCCAGCATATCAAAAGCAATCTATCAAAGAAATGACTGGCAACATATCCAAAACAATTTGACTAAGAAATGATAGCCATATCCAAGCTAATTGCTAGAGGCCTACAAAGTTGACAAACCGAGACCAGTTGCTATTCATTCTTACACATTGGACAATTTAAACTATGTTTGGGAAGAGAGGAAGAATTAAAAAGAAAGGAAAGTGAGAGGAAAGAATTAGAGAGAAAGAAAATGAAAGAAAAAAAAATAATGCATTTTCTTATTTGAATGGAGGGAGGGAAAGTAAGAGGGATGGATGTAGAAGGAATAATTTTTAAAATAATATTTGAAAAGATTTCAAACTATTTAATTACTATATTGTTTTACAAAAAGTCACAAGATTTTAAAGCAATAAGGATATAATTGAAATTTCAAAAAAAAATTATCCTAAGAGGAAATCCTCACTAATAGAATCTAACTCAAATCCACTTGTTGATAGGCTATTTTGGATCTAAGCCCATACTCAAGTTGGCCTAATAAAGTCCATGCTAATTGGTAGAGCTTTAGACCTTGATGATAACATAACCCAATTAACTTAGGATGAGGTATAATGGAGATGGTTATAGGGAATAATTGCTTGCAAATCCATGATCTGAAGATCTTGGAAGCACTGTAGAAAATATGCTCTAGGTCCTTAAGTCTCAACTGCTCTTCCATCTCCTCTAGAAATACCACAATCAACTCACATGTTAAAAGATCCTAAACCTTAAACTCTCTAGCTCTCTTAACTCACCCTTGTGAAGAGTAACAAACAACACAGCTAATATTACAATATTAGCTATAGTGGTTCTTAGTTTTAACACATTTGTTGCATAATCATCCTTTTCTACTAGACTTCTTACAAAAATAATAAAGATTTTATTTTTACTGTCATAGTACTAACTCCAAGTTTAGAGTTTATTTGTAAAAAAAAAATAAGGTGGCCTTGCCAATGAATTGGACGAAGTCATTTAGGTATCATGTGGGACTTGTTGAGACTAATGCTCTTTCTTTTCATTTACCCCTAAAGCATATTTGTGGAAAATTTAATTTAATCAATGTTGTATATGTTTCATAGTCTATCACTTTTATTCTTGTGATTTAATTTTTTTTTCTTTCTACCCTCATGGTGATTTACTTTTGACAAATGATTCATAGACAAGTCAGTGACATGTAGAATAAGAAGAGAATTTTAATGATGAAATCCCATTGGCACTAGATCATTTTAAGACATCTTTGGTTGGAATAGTATTCATAGAGAATATAAATGCTTAAACCTATGCATATAGTGACTTTTGTCATTTTGATTGGAGAAGGTAAATGAATTTGAGTCTTTTGAGTGGTGCT
This sequence comes from Laguncularia racemosa, assembly GCA_037954665.1. Taxonomy (NCBI): domain Eukaryota; kingdom Viridiplantae; phylum Streptophyta; class Magnoliopsida; order Myrtales; family Combretaceae; genus Laguncularia; species Laguncularia racemosa. The sequence goes on along the minus strand of JBBMOL010000002.1, from coordinate 13,764,117 downwards.
TTAATTTGAGGTAGATACAACAATGCAATTTTGAACAAAAAACAAAAAAATCTAAGTCAAAAGAGCATACTAGATAAAAGCGTTGTTGGTCCCTTTTTTTTTTTTTGAATGGGTGTAAGTAATTTCCTAATATGAGATTTTTATTCATATGGATAATCACATTTTGATCATGTTAAATGTAATTCTAAGAATGGGTTGCATTTAAGATGGTTATTGAAGCAAATAGGAGGTGGTGATGATTAAAGATGAGATTTATTATTTTTAAGTATGGGGATTAAATGTCCTTGACCACTAGATTAGTAGGTTAGTCACTACTTTATTTAAAGTTGTGTATAGTCATTAAGAGTATAGAATCATCAAACAAATGAAATTTGTAAATAAAAACTTGCAAGTGGATAGTTAATTAGTAATTGACAAAAATTAGTTAATGTTTTAGTGTAATAATATTAGGTCTTTATTAGAATGGCACCATAATCATGAATTAGAAGTTGAATCATTAAAATTAATATAATTCAAAATTTGTTGGTGTTTAAAATATAAAAAGTCCAGCTAAATTCATCTTCTAGGTTGTTAATATTTATCTCTATCTAAATGTGTATAAATGTTAATTTCATGCCTTGGCTTGATTTTATATTTTTATATATCCTAAGAATATGCAAGGCTCTGAAATCCTACTTACTAAAAACCATAAACATAAATAAAATTACATTTGAATGTTCTAAAACGTGTATTGTCTCATAAGTTACATAAAACTTCAAAAGATCAGCTAAAAGGGATCTATGAAAATAAACACTTCCAAAAAATATATCCAAAACAATTTAAAAAACTAAGAGTCCATCGAAGCACATCTTTTGCACCAAGTTATTTTAGAAATTGAGATCATCAATAGTACTGTTGTCACATCTACCACCAATCCACATGAGATAGCTTGTCTAATAAGTGCAAAAATCTTTCGATTTTATATTACATTAATGTATGTTTTATACTTTGGGAGGGAAAGTGTTCGGGATTGGAAAATACACAAAATTAATTTCTAAGTGCAAGTATTACAAGATAAGGAATCCGGAAAGGGAAATTTTTTACATCCAGCGTATGAGCTCGATTGAGAGTTCATAATGTAAAGCAAAGTGAAGAAAGCTCACGACTTACATGTCCAAATCCATTAATGACAAACCTAACAGCCCACCTTCCAGAATCTTGACCCAAAGAATCAACATCTACGCAAAAGCAAAGGAACCTAGCATATCCAAAGCAATTTGTCCAAGAAATGATAGCCATGTCCAAGCTAACTGCCAGAGGCCCTTGGAGTTGACAGAAAGAGACGTTCACTCTTGCACATCCTGCAATTTACACTATGCTTGGGAAGGGAGGAAGAATTAGGAGAAAAGGAAAGTGGGAGGAAAGAAAATGAAAAAAAGAAAATAATGCATTTTCTTATTTAGATGAATGAAGGAGAAATAGGAAGATTAAATGTGGGAGGAATATTTTTTAAAACGATATATAAAAAGAATTAAATCATTTAATTATTATATTATCCCATAAAAAATAACAAAAATTTAAAACAGTAACGATATAATTAAAATTTCAATAAATTTCTCTTTTAAGTGGAAAAATAATATACAGTCTTTAACAAAAAACTTTCCCTTTTAAATTTCTCAAAATCCATACTTTCCTTTCCCTTTGTTCTTCCTTTGCCAATTTTATCCCTCATTCCAAACATAACGTTAATATCATGGAAAGGTACAAGAAAGACTTTACGAACAAGTCATGCCACGTACACACGCGGTTGGTGAACTTAAATAAACAAGCCCACCTGTCCAGCAGCTAAATTAACGTCCACTGTTCAGATTTCGGCCATCCCAAGCGTCACGGCCAACAGGTGAAACACCAAGAAAATCTAGAAAGACAAGCCAGATGTCAAAATCCACGCACCTTAAAAAGTCACATAAAAAGCAGAAAACACTAATATTTTCATATATGGAAGGGCAAGAATTCAAAATTGACTCGCACCAACAGAAGCCCTTTTCTTTTCTTTTTTCTTTTTAGTCGGTTTGGTTTGGGATTATAGTTGTATAGTTCACGGTTTGATGTTGTTAGCCAAATTGAACCCTACCATATTATGTAGATTAGTTTGGTTCAAGAACCAAAATGGAAATTTTCATTAAAAGTGGGAATATTATTATTTAATTAAATAAAAAATTATTTTTCTTTTCTTTTTAACCCATGTTCATGATTTTATATAAGTTTTAAACTCATAATTCAATTCCAATCGACTAACTAAACCATATTAGGTCAAATTATTGAATTGAACCATCCATACCCTTATTATCTATTTCTTAACCTATTTATTTTATTTTCCCAATAAGTTGTATACAAATTATTTGATCTTTGAATAGAATAAAAAAATTTTTGAACACATACAGAGCCAAATATTGATTATTAAAAATTATATTCTAGTTATATTAAATATTAATTTATCTTAATGCATGTATTTGTCTTTTAAGTAAATGATTTTATTGTCTAATAAAATCAGCAACTTGATGTAGGACAATGAAAATAAAAATAATAAAGAAAATGAGAAATTTATGGAAACATGGAAATTAATTGGAAAACTTAATATATATATAATATACCAATAGCATCACACCAATGGATCAAACTTTTTGTTACAGTTTTACACTATAACAAATTTATTATAAACCTAACACCAACAAGGAATCATACCAATAAGGAGGGGTGGTGTGTCATCACACTGCAATTAAGTGTTTATGTTACGTCCCAAGGAATGTAAGTATATTCACGATGTAAAAACATTCCAAAAGGAAATTTGTATTCCATTTATGTTAAGGATAGTAATTAGCATTAATAAAGATAGCTATCAATTAGTAAAGATAACCATCACTTAGTTTCCATTTATAATTTATATCCTTATGTGTACTTGGCTATTTTAAGGGATCATTAGATCACAACAGAAGCAAGCAATAATATCTATATTCCTTCTTCCTTTTCTCTCTCTCTCTCTCTCTCTCTTTCTGCCCTCCCTCTTACTTGCTCTTAACAATTGGTGCTCTCGTCGACTCACACACCTCCAAAATGCCAACAACACATTCTCAAGAACAGGATGTTCAATTACAAGCGGTGCAACAACTCACATAGGATATTGCTGTAGCTGTTGAACAATTGGGACATGATCTCATTACCTCTCAATCCAATCAACTCACTGTCGAGAGCCTCATGACTCTCTTGGATCAACGTGAACAACGTCTCACCACTCTCTTATGGGCGGACTCATCACAACTGCCTTCGTCATCCAATACTATGATGTTTGGCATTATTGGCAGTGGCCCACCAAAATCCACTCCTACGAATGAAAGGTCAAACTCAAGCGGCACTCATTGTCTCATGTTTCCACGTTTCTCTTTAGGTGATCTGACTGTTTGGCTTTTTAATGTAAACAATTTTTTTCAATATTATCATGCTCACCCCGAAGATTGCTTACTGCTTATGGCAATACACCTCAATGTTCCCGCCGCCACTTGGTGTTAAGGATTAGCAGCTGAAAATCTTTTGCCAAATTGGGATGCATTTACCCGTGCTCTACGTCATCGCTTTGGCCCTTCCGAATACGAAGATGCAACTAGTCTTCTTGCCCAGTTATCTCAAATGAGTTCTATCATGGACTACCAGGCAACCTTCGAAAATCTTGCCAGCAAGGTACATAGACTCACACCGGCACACTTACACAGCTTGTTTATTTTAGGCTTACAATTGCGGGTACGCATGGCCGTCCAAGCTCACTGCCCCATAGACTTGCATTATGCTTTCGCATTAGCACGTATGTATGAGGCTCAGTTCAATGAACAGCACAACCGGTTGTTTTCACCATAACCTTACACATCCCAACCACCTTCTACATCTGTAACTGCTGTAGCTATTGAACAATTGCGACATGATCTCATTACCTCTCAATCCAATCAACTCACTATCGAGAGCCTCATGACTCTCTTGGATCAACGCGACCAACATCTCACCACTCTCTTATGGGCGGACTCATCACAACTGCCTACGTCATCCAATACTATGATGTTTGGCATTATTGGCAGTGGCCTAATTAAATCCACTCCTACGAATGAAAGGTCAAACTCGAGCGGCACTCCTTGTCTCATGTTTCCACGTTTCTCTTTAAGTGATCTGACTGTTTGGCTTTTCAATGTAAACAATTTTTTTCAATATTATCATACTCACCCCGAGGATTGCTTACTGCTTATGGCAATACACCTCAATGTTCTCGCGCGCCACTTGGTGTTAAGGATTAGCGGCTGAAAATCTTTTTCCAAATTGTGATGCATTTACCCATGCTCTACGTCATCGCTTTGGCCCTTCCGAATACAAAGATGCAACTAGTCTTCTTGCCTAACTATCTTAAATGAGTTCTGTCATGGACTACCAGGCAACCTTCAAAAATCTTGCCAGCAAGGTACATAGACTCACATTGGCACACTTACACAGCTTGTTTATTTTAGGCTTACAATTGCGGGTACGCATGGCCGTCCAAGCTCACTGCCCTATAGACTTGCATGATGCTTTCGCATTAGCACGTATGTATGAGGCTCAGTTCAATGAACCGCACAACCGGTTGTTTTCACCACAACCTTACACATCCCAACCACCTTCCGCATCTGTAACTGCACAACCACCGCTTCCCCGACTTCCAATTAAGTGTCTGTCCGCATAAGAGATGCAAGTACGACACAACAAAGGTCTATGCTTCAATTGTGACAAAAAATTTGTGTGCGGCCATCATTGTAAAGGGCACTCGACCCTTTTATATTTAGAGAGTTTCGATGAACCGGACAACGTTTCACTACTAACCAAAATTGAGGACATTAAAACCAATAACACTATATCCCAAATCAACCTCAATGCTCTCCTGAGCCAATGCCCAACCAGATCGATGTGCATGACGGAAACCGTTTAAGGTCAGTCAATTCAAGCACCGATCGATGGGAGTAGCACACATAACTTCATATCGATGCATATGTTTAAGTTCTTCGGCCTGCCATGGTTACCGATCACTCCTTTCCAAGTGTTTGTAGGCAATGGGGATGCCTTATGATGTACAACTATATGTCAAGATGTGCCCATCTTACTTTAGTCACATTTATTCACCATGGACCAATTTGTTCTTGACTTGCAAGGCAATAATATTGTTCTTGGCGTCCAATGGCTTAAAACTTTGGCACCAATCCTAACGGACCACGCCAACATGACAATGGACTTCCAACACCATGGCCAACCAATACGGCTACAAGGCAACCCATCTCTAAGTGCACTCTCAGTCTCATCTTCAGGCCTTTTCAAGCTCACGGCGGCTGATGGCATAAGCACAAGCTACATGTGCTTATCTACATCTTCGTCAGATTCCCCTTCAGCAGCCAAAGACATTCCACTATTAGTTAAAACCATTATTACGGAGTACAATGACCTGTTTGCTTAGCCAACCGGCCTTCCACTAACTCGTGATTTCGACCACCACATTCCCCTCAAAACTGGCATCGTGGCCATCAATGTGAGACCTTACCGTTATCCCCACTACCAAAAATATGACATTGAACAACTGGTCTCGGAACTCCTCTAGAAAGGAATCATCCGTCCTGGTCACTCAGCATTTAGTTGGCCGGTCCTGTTGGTCAGAAAGAAGGATGGTTCTTAGCACTTTTGCGTCAATTACAGGGAGCTTAATGCTGCCACTATTCGAGATAGATTCCCATTCCAACGATTGATGAGCTATTAGCTAAATTGCACGGTGCGGTCATTTTCTCCAAATTAAGTTTGAGCTCCGGATATCATCAGATTCAAATGGATCCCTCAGACATTCACAAAACAGCCTTTTGGACACATCATAGTCACTTCGAGTTCCTGGTGATGCCTTTCGAACTCACCAACGCCCCATCCACCTTTCAAGTGTTAATGAATGAGGTATTCAGACCATTTCTTCATCATTTCGTTGTTAGATTCTTCGATGATATTCTTGTTTATAGCAAGGATTTAGCCCTTCATCTTGATTATCTCCACCAAGCATTTGCCACCTTACGCTACCATCACTTGGTAGTCAAACGCTTGAAGTGCAGATTCACTACGCCTACCGTCGAATTCTTGGGACATATTGTATATGCACATAGTGTCTCTGCCGATCCTACAAAGCATGAAGTAGTTCAATGCTGGCCAATACCCACAACATCCAAGCAAGTTCGTAGCTTCCTGGGATTGATCGACTATTATTGTCATTTCATTCACCACTAACAACGATAGCTACCCTCCTTATAGACCTCCTCACAAAGGATGGGTTTGCATGGTGCGCACAAGCTAAGCACGCCTTCACCTCTCTCAAAGAGGCTTTGAGTCATACCCCAATGTTGGCCCTTCCTGATTTTGCAATTCCCTTTGTTGTGGAGACTGACGCCAGCGGCATAGGCATTGGTGTGATATTGATGCTGTCAGAACACTTGCTAGCCTTCTATAATCGTAAACTTTCACCTCTTATGCGCAGTAAGTCGACTTATGTGCAGGAGTTGTTCGCAATACAATCCACCGTCTAGAAGTGGCATCAATATCTACTCAGTGCTCACTTCGTTATTCAAACGGACCATAGGTCGCTACACCATCTACTTAAGCAAACCATTCAAACACCAGAACAACAGCAATTCATTTCAAAATTGATTAGCTTTGACTACTCTATTGAGTACAAACCAGGCAAGAAAAATGCAGTAGCAGATGCCCTGTCAAGGGTTCAGGACGACATCAACCAAGGCAGCACACTATTGACATTATCTTATCCAGTAAATACCGACCTTGACAACTTTTGAGCCAAGTTGCTAATCAACCAGAGTACAAAGGGCATCATCGATGGCCTCCAACATGTACCTAACTCCTAACCAAGATGGTCTTACTCATCTAGTCTGCTCCGCCACCATAGCCGCTTGTTCTTGCCAATAGACTCTAAGCGGGTACCCTCTATTCTAGTGGATTATCACTTCAGCTTACATGGTGGTCATTCGAGGGTACAATGGACCTTACAATGCATTGCTGCACATTTTCAATAAGACAACATGTGTAAGGACATAGCCAAGTTCATCTAAGCATGTGATGTTATCTAAAAGTGCAAACCAACCAACCATCACCCCTATGGATTACTTTAGCCCATTACGCCACCCGACTCATTATGGACCGATCTCTCTATGGACTTCATCACACATTTACCATCATTTACGAGGTATATAACCATATTAGTGGTCGTTGATCGTTTTTCCAAAGGAGTCCACCTAGCTTCACTACCACTACGTTACACTACCACCAAGGTGGCCTAAGTCTTTTGGACTATAGTGGGAAAGCTGCGTGGCATACCTCACTCCATTATTTTCGACCATAACCCCATTTTTCAGAGTGCTTTTTGGAAAGAGTTATTTAAACTCCAAGGAACAAAGTTGCACTTCTCATTCACTTACCACCTAAAATCAAGCAGACAAACAGAATGAGTCAATCGCTGCATTGAATAGTTCCTTCGTGCCTTTGTTCATGATCAACCATCCAAGTGGTCCAAAATACTTAACTGGGAGGAGTACCACTGCAACATGTTCTAGGCTTGTACGGGTATAACGCCCTTCGAGGTAACATACGATAGGAAACCACCCTCACTATTAGCATATTGTGTAGGCACCAATGCCGTTGAAGCAGTCGATAATGACTTGCTTTCACGACATATCATCTTGTCTTAGTTACGTGCCAATTTATCCAAAGCTCAGGCGGTCATGAAAACCTTGGCTGATAAGCATCGCACTAATGTTTCGTTCAAAACAAGCAACATGGTGCTTCTCCATCTCCACCCATATCGCTAACTATTGGTTCGCAAAGACTCAGCCCACAAGCTTGGACTTCACTACTATGGACCATTTCAAGTGGAGGAATACGTGGGACAAGTGGCTTATCGACTTTCACTACCAGCTTCCAACCGCATATAGCCGATTTTCTATTGTTCTTTACTCAAACCATTTGTGGCTTCACAATCCACTAAGGTGCACCCACTTCTAGATGCAACTATTGATCACCAACCCATTCACAAGCCACTAGTGATTTTGGGTCAACGAGTTATTATGAGGGATTTTATGATACGAAATTGGTTTGCTCGGATTCCTAACTGATACGAACCACGCTAATGGGTGACGAAACCCAATACCAATACGTTCAGAATTCGCTACCTAAGATGCCAAACACACTCAAGTGGAAAGCGCGACCCATTGTCTATAAGCGAGACAAGAACCTTGGTATAATATGAAGACGCCACAATCGGGATGAAAGACCAATTGATAAGTCGGGAGGAACGCCACAGAAGAAAATCCGATAAGTTCTAGATTAGTTCTGTAAAGAACCAAGAGAGGAATTCTCTTAAAAGTGTTTTTCAAACTTTAATGTTGTATATTCTATGTTCTTAATGTGCTAAACCCTAGGAGCTTTATATTAGGGTTTACAATTTGTAACAATAAAGGCCCAAAATGACATCACTTCAATAAGTGCGTAAAAATAACAAAACAAGACATAAAGGCCGGCGTTGGAGATATACACGGCCGTGTATTTTGGCCGTGTATGATTATGTGGAAATTCTTGACAATATACACGACCGTGTACTTCTAGTCGTGTATCTTTCTATGGAAATTCTTGACACCATACACGGCCGTGCCTTTGAACCGTGTATACGACCATGTATGATTCTGTGTAACCTCTAGACTCCTATACGGACGTGCCTTGTAAAGACACGCTCTCTTCACCCCGTATCCGGTATGATTTGTACAAGAGCAAGGGCATTCCCATGGTTGCTCCAATCCATTCCAGCTTCATGATTGCTCCAATCCTTTTCGACTTCATGGACATCCTTTATCAACTCGTTAAGTGCTTCCTTGAATCGTTTCGCTCGATTTCTTGTGATTGGTCTAGGTGGCACTTCAAGAGGATCCACATTCCCTCTTCTGGCTTGGCTCCCATCATGGCTCTCATCATTCCCCTCCTCTTGAAAAGGATTTGTCCTCAAATCATCGCCTACGTCAAAAGGACTCAAATCAGTAACATTAAATGTAGCACTTAATTGATACTCACCGGGTAAATCTATCTTGTATGCATTATCATTGATGCGCTCAAGGATTTGAAATGGTCCATCGCCTCTAGGAAGTAGTTTAGATCGACGCTGCACAGGAAACCGCTCTTTGCGCATGTGAACCCAAACCCAGTCTCCAGGTTCAAAGACAGCTTGTCGACGACCCTTGTTGGCTTGTTTCACATACTGCTCTGTTCTTTGCTCAATGTTTAGCCTTGCCTTCTCATGGATCTGTTTAACAAATTCTGCTTTCTTCTTGCCATCTAGATTAACATACTCAGAAATAGGCAAAGGTGATAAATCCAATTGAGTTAGTGGATTAAAACCATACATAAGTTCAAAATGAGTAAACTTAGTAGTAGAATGCATTGTACGATTATAGGCAATTCAACATGCGGCAAACAATCCTCCCAACTTTTAATGTTCTTTTTAATGACAACCCTCAACAAAGTAGATAAAGTTCGATTTACTACCTCAGTTTGACCTCCAGTCTGTAGATGACAAGTAGTAGAAAACAATAACTTAGTTCCTAACTTAGCCCGCAAGGTCTTCCAGAAGTAGCTTAAGAACTTAGCATTTCTATCCGATACAATTGTTCTAGGCATGCCATGTAATCTCACAACTTCCCTAAAGAACAAATTAGCAATATTGCAAGCATCATTTGTTTTGTGACAAGGAATGAAATGTGCCATCTTAGAGAATCTATCCACAACTACAAAAATAGAATCTCGACCATGTTTAGACCTGGGTAATCCTAACACAAAATCCATGGAAATATCTACCCAAGGCTCATGAGGAATGGGAAGTGGGGTATAAAGCCCTTGCGGTTGGACTCTAGATTTTGCTTGCTTACACGTGACACATCGCTCACAAATCCTCTCAACATCTCGTTTCATGTGAGGCCAATAAAAGTGTTCCTGCAATACCCCTCAGGTTTTAGCTACTCCAAAATGTCCCATTAAACCTCCTCCATGAGACTCCCTCACTAGTAATTCTCTTAAAGAAAAAATTGGAATGTATAGTTTACTCTCCCTAAACAAGAATCCTTCATGTTTATAAAATTTACCATGCCCACTCTTCTCACAATGCACATACTCCTCACAAAAATCTCGATCAACAGCATACAATTCCTTAATGTGCTCAAAACCAAGCAATCTAGAACTAAGAGTAGAGATAAGAGCATACCTTCTAGAAAGTGCATCAGCAACGACATTCACTTTACCTTGCTTAATAGGAATAAAAATCCGACAAGACCTATCATTAGGGCAAGAACTAAAGGAATTCAAATCTTGGCGTTGAGGGCCCATTTTGAGCAGATTGACCCCGGAATTATTTATATATTAACCTCTTTTCTATTATTCTTGTATTGTGTTTTCCAACAGGCACACTTATCATATTCTATAGGGCAATGGACAAACTCCCTCAGACTCAGCTTGTGGGTTATCCATGGACCGACCTGAACCGGCGATAAGTTGGGCCGATGGATCCTATAGAAGATCGGCATCTTGAAGACTATTTATTTTATATATTTCTTCTTTTATGAACTATTTTGGTTGTATTTTGGTTTTGGGACACTTTTATTTCCTTGTAATTTTCATTTAGGGATAGCCACCTTAAAAGTGGCAAACTTGTAATTTTGAGCACTTTTTAACCCTAGGAGTAGCAAGTATAAATACTTGCTTAAGAGAGGGTTTGAGGAGGCTAATTTTGCAGAACAAACACTTCACATTTCGTGAGAGGGCTTAGGGTTTCCTAATTCCAAAATTCTCTTATCAATTTCAATCCCAAGAAGTTGGAATTGTGGCGAGTGCAACAAGGAGAAATCGTGAGTAATATCGATTCATCTTTGTTGTTGTTCATTTCTTCTCTAGTGAGTCATATCTAGGGTTGATTTGAATCTTTTTTTTGACTTATTAGTGATTGTAATTCGTGGATAATCATCTTGTAAAGGTTGATTGTTCATTGAGATTGAATGCTTATTAGTGGTTGGCGTGAATTGGCATTATCGGAAGGATTTGAGATCACAGTTTTGTGCTTGTCTTTATTGCTTCCTTTGATCTGATTTTACGTGAACTTCATCTTCTCTTGTGGTTATTTGGTTATTATTATCATTAGAGATTACAATTGAATCATTTGGATAACAATTTCCATCAAAATCTACAAGGTGTGCACGTGAAATTGCCCTCAAGTGAACCGGTTTGTGTTTTGTGAATTGAGGTGTTTTCCTTGATTCTTTTGATTGTGCTTAAGCTTGGAATTAGGCACATCATATTTTGGTATCAGAGCACATGTTGAGAGAAGGGAATTAGTTGTATTTGATTTCGTGGAAGTGATCATCAATTAGGGTTGATCAAGTGAAAACCGTAAATTTTTGTTGTTGTTGTGGTTTTGAGATTGCGAAATTACATTGGCTTGGAATTTAATTTGCTGATTGTTGGAGTTGGATTGGGAAGGTTGTTGTATCATCTTGTGATTAATAATTTTCGTGGAAGGAAGGAAGAATAGAAGTGTTGTTAATTCAATAATTGTTTGAGCTTGAAAAAATTACCTTGTTCTTGCCGTGACTAGTTGTGGTGTGAGAGAGGTTGTGAAGTTTGTTGTTGTGATTTCCATTGTGTAATTCTGAATTGGAGAAGTGAAATTTCTAGATTTGAGGTATGAGTTAAGGAAGCAATTTGAATTTCAAAACACACATTAAGTCATTGTTTAATTGTGTGTTCATTTGAATTTGAAAGTGGCTCCTTACCATTTGTGGAATATTGCAATTAATGATCTCATTTTGAATTTGAACTTAAGCTGCCTTTTGTTGTGAGTTACGGTTTGAAACTTGTATAGAAGTGAAGAAATACAAGTGTGGAAGAGTGTGTATGTGTGTGCTGCAACCTGTATAAAAGGTATATGTGTGTAGAGTTGTGTTTTTGTAAAATTAGTGAAGGGTATGTATGTGTGGTGTTATGTGTGTATGTTAATTGAAGGTGTTGTAACGTGGTGAATTGTGTTGTGGTGAAGTGAGTGCAACGTGATTAAGTGTGTGTGGTGGTGTAAATTTGTGGAGTTTTGTGTAGTGCAAGGTGCTGCACATTAAGACTCATTGTGGGTGTAAAGCTTTAGCAAGAAAAAGGAAAGTGAGTAATAGAATTTGAAATTCAAACAACTCATTAAATGTGTGAAAGTAATTGAACTAGTTACTTAAACACTTGTTGTTGAATTTAATTCTATCTACTTGAAAGTAGTTAAGTGTACTTCATTTGTGGTTTGGTTGTGTACTTGAACCTTGGAAGTGTGAAGATAATTATTGTATTGTTGGATTTTAGTACAATCATGTCTAGTGAAATGTTTCATTATGCTAACATATTGCATCGGGACATGACTTCTTTTCAAACCATTGATGAGGGACAAAGAGAAAACTTGTTCCATACTTCTTGTAGGGTACAAGGAAACTTGTGTGCAATTATTATTGATGGCGGTAGTTGTACTAATGTTGTAGCTACATCATTAGTATCAAAGTTGAAACTTGAAACTATCCCACATCCTAAACCCTATACATTACATTGGTTGAATGATCAAGATGGTCTTTGTGTGACCCAAAGGGCTAAGGTACCCTTCAGTATAGGGGACAAGTACTATGATGAGCTTGAATGTGATATTCTTCCTCTTTGTGCATCCCATATATTACTTGGCAGACCATGGTTGTATGATAGGATGGTATTACATGATGGGTATAGAAATACTTATATGTTTAAAAAGGATGGTAAACGTATAGTATTGAACCCTATGTCACCATCAGAGGTCCAGGAGATGTAAAGACAGATAAAACAACCATCACAGAATCTTGAGGATCATAGCCACATGATCAAACCATCAGAGGACCAAACTATGCAGATGCAGACACCGATGTGCCAACCTTCAGAGGATCCTGATGATCATAGTCAGACGAGCAGACCACCAGAGAGCCAAACTGTTCAGAGACAGTTATGTTCACCTTTAGAGGTTTTAGAGGGTAATGAGCAGTTGGGCCAACCATTAGAAGACCATGAGGATCAGCCACATACAGATGAGTTAAAAAAGGAGGAAACAGTTTAAGTGGAACAGGTTGATACAGAGGCGACTTTATTGGATAATGGAGCATTATTTGTGTTGCAGATGAGATACATCCTACAAAGGGAGGAGAGAAAACAATCACCACCTGTAGTATTTCAGATAATGGGATTTTGCAGAGATACTTCTTCAGATGGATTGCTAAGAGGAAACAAAGTCACTACTGCATTTGATCTACCAGATTTGAGGACAAATCTTTTTGAGGTCCGAAGAGATTATAGGAATAAAAATCCGACAAGACCTATCATTAGGGCAAGAACTAAAGGAATTCAAATCTTGGTGTTGAGGGCCCATTTTGAGCAAATTGGCCCCGGAATTATTTATATATTAACCTCTTTTCTATTATTCTTGTATTGTGTTTTCCAACAGGCACACTTATCATAATCTATAGGGCAATGGACAAACTCCCTCAGACTCAGCTTATGGGTTATCCATGGACCGACCTGAACCGGCGATGAGTTGGGCCGATGGATCCTATAGAAGATCGGCATCTTAAAGACTATTTATTTTATATATTTCTTCTTTTATGAACTATTTTGGTTGTATTTTGGTTTTGGGACACTTTTATTTCCTTGTAATTTTCATTTAGGGATAGCCACCTTAAAAGTGGCAAACTTGTAATTTTGAGCACTTTTTAACCCTAGGAGTAGTAAGTATAAATACTTGCTTAAGAGAGGGTTTGAGGAGGCTAATTTTGCAGAACAAACACTTCACATTTCGTGAGAGGGCTTAGGGTTTCCTAATTCCAAAATTCTCTTATCAATTTCAATCCCAAGAAGTTGGAATTGTGGCTAGTGCAACAAGGAGAAATCGTGAGTAATATCGATTCATCTTTGTTGTTGTTCATTTCTTCTCTAGTGAGTCATATCTAGGGTTGATTTGAATCTTTTTTGGACTTATTAGTGATTTTAATTCATGGATAATCATCTTGTAAAGGTTGATTGTTCATTGAGATTGAATGCTTATTAGTGGTTGGCGTGAATTGGCATTATTGGAAGGATTTGAGATCACAGTTTTGTGCTTGTCTTTATTGCTTCCTTTGATCTGATTTTACGTGAACTTCATCTTCTCTTGTGGTTATTTGGTTATTATTATCATTAGAGATTACAATTGAGTCATTTGGACAACAATTTCCATCAAAATCTACAAGGTATGCACGTGAAATTGCCCTCAAGTGAACCGGTTTGTGTTTTGTGAATTGAGGTGTTTTCCTTGATTCTTTTGATTGTGCTTAAGCTTGGAATTAGGCACATCATTGCTTGTAGTGGATGGCATATGGAAATGTTTCGATGAACTCCACCTAACGAGCATGCCTTTTGTTTAGCTTGTGTTGCCCCTTCAAGTACTTCAAGGATTCATGATCAGTGTAGATTACGAACTCTTTTGGCCAAAGATAGTGTTGCCAAGTCTCCAGGGCTCGAACCAATGCATATAACTCCTTGTCATATGTAGGATAGTTCAAGGTTGCCCCACTTAGCTTCTCGCTAAAAAATGCAATTGGTCTTCTCTCCTGCATGAGCACTGCTCCAATACCTAATCCTGAAGCATCACACTCAATTTCAAACGTTTTAGCAAAGTCAGGTAAAGCAAGTAATGGCGCCTGAGTCAGCTTATTTTTAAGCGTCTGAAAGGCCTTCTCTTGTTGCTCCCCCCATCTGAACCCCACGTTCTTCTTAATTACCTCAGTAAGTGGAGCTGCAATGGTGCTGGAATCCTTCACAAATCTCCTGTAAAAGCTCGCTAATCCATGGAAACTCCGCACATTACTTACATTAGTTGAACTAGGCCATTCTTGGATCGCACGAATCTTTTCTTCATCAACCTGTATTCCCTATGCACTAACAACAAAACCAAGAAACACAAGTTTGTCTATGCAAAAAGTGCACTTCTTGAGGTTAGCATATAATTGCTCCTTTCGAAGCACTTCTAAAACATCCCTTAAGTGAGATATATGGTCTTCCAAACTCTTGCTGTAAATGAGAATATCATCAAAATAGGCAACCACAAATTTGCCAATAAAAGTCCTCAAAACATGGTTCATAAGTCTCATAAAAGTACTAGGTGCGTTAGTTAAACCAAAAGGCATTACTAACCACTCATACAATCCATATTTCGTTTTGAATGCGGTTTTCCATTTATCACCTTCTTTCATTCTAATTTGGCGATATCCACTTTTTAGATCAATTTTAGAATAGACACTAGACCCATGTAACTCATCTAACATGTCATCTAAGTGAGGAATGGGATGACGATACTTTACCGTGATGTTATTGATGGCGCGGCAGTCAACACACATTCTCCATGACCCATCCTTCTTAGGCACCAAAATCACAGGCACTGCACATAGACTCATGCTTTCCCTCACGTACCCCTTCTCCATTAATTCATCAACCTGCCTTTGGAGTTCCTTTATCTCCTCCGGATTACTCCTATAAGCTGGCTTGTTTGGAATCAATGCTCCGGGTACAAGGTCAATTTGGTGCTCAATACCACGAATAGGTGGTAATCCCTTTGGAATCTCCCCAGGGAAGACATCTTCAAAGTCCTGCACAATAGGCACAACTACACTAGGCAAAGAGTTAGATAGTTCGTTAGTATTCAGACATGTTTCCTTAAAAACTAGCAACAACATAGGTTGCTTCATCACTAACGCTCTCCTCAGTACACTCGCTCTTGCTAGATAACTCTCCTTTTGCAAGGCTGCACTCTCCTTTTCACTCACCACCAAAGTTGATCCCCCTTCAACTTGGTCTCTCACACTCTTTCCAGCCTTCCTCTCTTTTTCCTTTTGAGTTCGACTTTTGTATTCCTTTTCTTTCTCATTGTCTTTTGCTCTCTCACTCTCCCTTTGTTTTTCACTCACCTTATGTTTTGCAAAAGACTGTTGTAGCTGCAACTGATCCTCATACACCTGTTTAGGTGTTAAAGGTTTAAGATTAAAGCTTTTCCCATGGTGAACAAGCGTATACTTGTTAGAAAAGCCATCATGAACAACCTTCCTATCAAATTGTCATAGCCGCCTCAACAACACATGATACGCCTACATTGGCACTATATCGCATAACACCTCATCCTCATACCTACCAATGCGAAAAGCAATCAAGGCTTGCTTACTCACCTTAGTCTCGCCACTATCATTTAGCCACTGCAATTTATATGGACTAGGGTGTTTAGTAGTCTTGAGTCCTAGCCTCTCAACAATAAAATTACTCACCACATTACTGCAACTTCCTCCATCAATGATCAAACTACAAATGTGATCACCTAGATAACATCTAGTATGAAAGATATTTTCTCTTTGCACCTCCTCTTCTTCCTTCACCTGCACATTTAAAACTCGCTTCACTACCGCCACTAACTTCCCTACTGCAGGCTCCTCATCATCACTAGCATCCTCTAATGGAGGCATATCATCTTCTTCACTATCCCCCTTAGTCTCATACTCACCATCATCACGCAGAATCATCACACGCCTATTTAGACATTGACTAGCAATATGGCCTCTACCTTGGCATTTAAAACATCTAATGTCACGATTTCTAGGAGTAGAAGAGTCAGGTTTATCTTGGTTACCAGGAGTAGAACCCGCTTGCCTCTGCTCTCCTTTCGGTTTAGTGGGTAAAGGCTTTTCTTCCTTCTTCCATTGGTTAGTCTTCTAGGTGGATGAACCAGTACCCTGTTGAAACCGTGCATTACTACTACCTTTCCTCTTGTGCTGGTTCTCAACCTTTATAGCCATATGAACCATATCTTCCAATTCTACATAATGCTGCAATTTTACGACATTTTGAATTTCTCTATTCAATCCCGCAAGAAACCTAACCATGGTAGCCTCTCTATCCTCCTCTAAATTCATCCTAATCATCGTTACTTCCATCTCCTTGAAATACTCATCCACGCTTCGGCTTCCCTGCTTAAGAGTTTGCAATTTGTTGTGCAATTCACGATAGTAATACGCAGGCACAAACCGCTTCTTCATCACCCTTTTCATCTCTTCCCAAGACTCAATAGGTGGTTCGCCATTCCTTCTTCTATTCAACATTAGTTGATCCCACCACACTATGGCATAATCTGAAAATTCAATGGCAGCAAGTTTCACTTTCTTTCTCCCACTATAGTTATGACAATCAAATACCATCTCCACCTTCTTCTCCCATTCTAAGTATGCTTCGGGATCATTCTTCCCTTGGAAAGGAGGAATCTTCATCTTTATACTACTCAATTGATTATCCTCTCTATTCCTGTCTCCTCTATCTTCCTAATCCCTAGTTTCTCTATTCCTACCACTATATCCTCTATAACTCCTGACAGAAGGTTCATCAAATTCATCATCTGACATTTCATCTCCACCCCTTTGTACTCTCCTAGAACTACTCTCCCTCTTACGCCCCTTGGAAGACGTTTTTAGATTGCTCTAGTCTTTGCTCTACCGTCTCATGAATTTGTTCCATCCCCTCCTGAAACATCCTCTTCATCTCACCCCTCAATGCCTCGATCACTAACCTAACATCAAACCTTCCCCTCTCACTTTCAGGAGAATGTTGCCTCGACATAGTTCCTACAGAAAAAAGTTATCACAAACACAAATATAGATATGATTAAGCCTCACGATACACTCCCTTACGTGTTTCGCTCAAATGATGATATCACACAGTCACTCGTGTATTCTCACAATCAATAATGATATTAATTTGCCAATTCCTCTTCTCAATTCTCTTGGAACTAACCCAAACTACACCAATTCCCTTCCGTAGAATTCAAAACAACTCTAGGGCTCAAAATTTTCCTCTTTTGTTTCTTTTCGATTTTTTTTTTTTTTTGTAACAAAATTGAATAGTAGGTACTACACTTTCAATAGGCAATTAACACTATGAAATTGAATACGAACAATTGATATGAACGATTGGAGTTAGGGTTTTGATGTTACCTTCCTCAAACCGAACTGATGTGTTAATAAACCTAGGCTCTGATACCAAACTGATACGAAATCGGTTTGCTTGGATTCCTAACTGATATGAACCACGCCAACATGTGATGAAACCCAATACCAATACGTTTGGAATTCGCTACCTAAGATGCCAAACACACTCAAGTGGAAACTGCGACCCGTTGTCTATAAGCGAGACAAGAACCTTGGTATAATATGAAGACGCTACAATCGGGATGAAAGATCGATTGATAAGTCAAGATGAACGCCACGGAAGAAAATCCGATAAGTTCTAAATTAGTTCTATAAAGAACCAAGAGAGGAATTCTCTCAAAAGTGCTTTTCAAACTTTAATGTTGTATATTATATGTTCTTAATGTGCTAAACCCTAGGAGCTTTATATTAGGGTTTACAATTCGTAACAATAAAGGCCCAAAATGACATCACTTCAATAAGTGCGTAAAAATAACAAAACAAGACATGAAGGCCGGTGTCGGAGATATACACGGCCGTGTATTTTGGCCGTGTATGATTCTATGGAAATTCTTGACAATATACACGATCGTGTACTTCTAGTCGTGTATCTTTCTGTGGAAATTCTTGACACCATACACGGCCGTGCCTTTGAACCGTGTATACGACCGTGTATGATTCTGTGTAACCTCCAGACTCCTACACGGCCGTGCCTTGTAAAGACATGCCCTCTTCACCCCGTATCATGTATGACTTGTACAAGAGCAAGGGCATTCCCATGGTTGTTCCAATCCATTCCAGCTTCATGATTGCTCCAATCCTTTTCGACTTCATGGACATCCTTTATCAACCCATTAAGTGCTTCCTTGAATCATTTCGCTCGATTTCTTGTGATTGGTCCAGGTGGCACTTCAAGAGGACCCACATTCCCTCTTCTGGCTTGGCTCCCATCGTGGCTCTCATCATTTTAAATGGTCTCTCAGGTGTTAGTTTAGTGGTAGAACCTTGCGCTAGAAGACTCCAGTTGGGAAGACAAGCACCTCGTGGATACTATTAGACTTGAGGACAAGTCGTCCTCCGATGGGGAAAGGAACGTTACATTCCAAGGAATGCAAGTATATTCACAATGTAAAAATATTCCAAAACAAGGCTAGGGAGATTTGCATTCAATTTATGTTAAGGATAGTAATTAGCATTAATAAAGATAGCTATCAATTAGTAAAGGTGGCCATCATTTAGTTTCCATTTATAATTTATATCCTTATGTATACTTGGCTATTTTAAGGGACCATTGAGTCGCAATAGAAGCAAACAATAATATCTCTATTCCTTCTTCCTTTTCTTTCTCCTTTTCTCTCTCACTCTATTTTTGCCCTCCCTCTTCCTTGTTCTTAATAGTTTACAATAATATGCCTTTAAAGACAAGTAAATGCATCACACCAATAATCAAGCAAAAAATAATAATAAAATTATATCCAATTCGAATAACATAAAATATCAGCTTTATGATGATAGGGGAATTGATACAATTGATTTTTAAAAGGCTTGCTCCTAATAAAACACTAATTTAAATAATCCTGTGCGCTCGAAAATTCCTTTTCATAAATTCATTAAAGATTTGTTACAATCGATTTTTAAAAAGTAGTAATTGACAAGTATTTAACAAAAGATAATTAGCTTTATATATCACAAATAATTACACTATGAAACATTCAAAAAGCTCATATTTATTTTATCTTAAAGTAAGAACTGAATATTGAGGAATCAAAGGTTAGACGAACAAAATGCCACCCACTTTTTTAACCATTCAAAGCGAGTCTGATAAAAAGAAGGAATCCAAATCCAGGAAAGGTCCAACATCTGACTCCACGTAAACGAAGCAAAAGTCGCATTCTCATCATGACTATGCTCTATTTGAAAATTCATTATCTGTGACAGTTAGACCATATTACGTTGGTTTCAGGTTGGTAGAAGATGAATTGCCTGGCTGAGAAGAAATCTTCACTGGAAAGAAAAAGAAAACAAAACAAAAGAATAGAAAATGAATTGTTTGGCCGAGAATTTCAGCCATTGGGTGTGAAATAGGTTTAAGTCCATGCATATATATGGGGCATTGTGATCATTCTGGGCTCGTAGGAGTTGCTGCATAGTTAAAGCTCTTGCATCCAAAGGGCCCCCTGGTCTCAAGAAAATAAAATGTGACTCGCACAAATCAGAAGCCCTTTTCTCTTTCTTTCGTTCTTTCTTTATTTTTTTTTTCCCCTTAATTTCTTTTTTTCTCCATCGACTTGGTTTGGATTAGACGCATAGTTCATGGTTTGATACTGGTAGTCAAATTGAACAGTATCATATTATGTAGATTAATCAATGTTCATGGTTCTATATATAGGGTTTAAATTCATAATTCAGTTCCAATGAGCTAATTAAACCATACCATGCTCTGTTATTCAAATAAAATTGTTGAACTGAACCTTATATATCCTTATTATCTATTTTTCAACGTAATAATTTTCTTTCATAAATCATATGCAGATCATTTAATGTTTGAATTGATTAAAAATAATTACGAACACAGATAAAACCAAAATATTGATTATTACAAATTAAATCTTAGTTGTATGGTGTGTTTACATACAATATATATGTGATATTTCCATTCGGAACTTTGCACATATAGAACTTAAATTAAAATATAAAAAAAACCATGAAAAATCCTACATTTGACTCCACGTAAACGATGCAAAAGTCGCTTCCCCATCATGTCTATGCTTTATTTCGACTAAAAATAAATAAATACATCTAGTTGCATGGTAAAATAAATATAAGTTTAACTTTTTTAATTTTTGTTTATTTTTTTACGTGTAAGACACTAGTGTAAGTTCATCTTTTTATGTCCATTCAGGCGTGCATTGAAACTATAATATTAAGGCGAGAATTTTTCTAAACAAATATATCAATTAAATTATTAATAATATATATAAAGTGTGAGTTAGATGGTTTGAGTTATTTTTATTCATATCTATATTTGTAATAACCGAAAATTAAATTAAATAATATGTTTATTGAACAATATTGTTAAACAATAGAATGAAAATAATTTAAAATATAAAAATAATAAGGTTGAGGTAGAGAGCAATAATAAGGGTTTAATGATTGGGACAATATGGATATTTGAAAGAAAACATATAAATAATCTCCAACATATCCTTTTAACTCTTTTTCCCATTTGTGCGCTACACAACCCTAAGAGTTGTTTACAGAACCCTAAGAGTAAAAGTTGAATATGACCTGACAAATTTGTAAACAAAAGAGTTGTTTGAAGCAACTCAAATTGTTAGAATGATCCTAATAGCATCAGAATGAACCATCATCTACAATAACCAGACTTAGATGATTGTTCATAGAATAGTAATTTTAGCAAGTCCTTTGAAACTTATATAATTAGAGTGTAATTAGAGTAATTTAGGTGGTAAAGGAAGCATGGGGATATCTTAATTGCAATTGTAAAAAGGATTGAAGAATAATCGTGAATAAGGGATTTGAATTTTTGAAGAAAAGTGATGTTTTTGTAGAAAGTGAGCATCCTCGAAGTACATGATTCACAATACAGCCATGCTGCACCTATATACTAAAGTACATGGCCACTTAGGTGAATTACATGGCCTCGTACCAAAATCATGAGATAAATAGTAGGGTACATGGGCAAGAGACACGCCCATATCAAAAATTGAAAAGTAAATAGTAAGATACATAGGCAATTGACACAAACATGTATTAGGTCATGTCTAACCCCTACAATAACATACGTAATACGTAGACAAGAACATGCCCTATGTACTTGGACATGTTGGACCCCTATCTTTGAAAGTCGATCTTTTCAATTCCTTACCTATTCTAACTTAACCAAATATCTAAACATAGATTAAGATAGTCGTTATAAGTTCTCTAAACATATGTGGTTGTTAATTGGAATAGGTTTGAGGATTAAGGAAAGGCAGAATTGTAAAGAGAACATGTATTGCTTATTAGGTACATGTATACTTTATTTATTGTTTATGCATGTTAGGTCAGATATGTAAATCAATCTAAAGCTTAAGTGAAATTGATTGTTTGTATGATTGTGCTTAGTTAGGTTCGAGAGATCGAGAATGTTGGTGATCGCAAGGTGGCACCTCAATGATCAATATATGATGTTATCCCTAGTAGAGTGGTATACCGAAAATGATCCAGGTAGATGTAGGAAGATATTGACTCATGGACTTATGGACAGTGGGAAATACCCACTATTGTATATGTATATATATGTATAGTATAGACTCATGGACTCATTGATAATGAAGAGTGCCCATTGTCATATATATATATATATATATGTATGGTATGGACTCATGGAAAGTAGGGAATATCTATTATCGTACATATATATATATATATACATATATGGTATGGACTCATAGACTCATGGATAATGTGATGTGCTCAAGACCGATTACAAGTTCACAAGGCAATTGAAGATTCAATTGAATAATAAACAATCAAAATAGCATGAACCCTAAATTAAAAATGGCACCCTTATTTACGTGAAGAAGAGATAGAAAAGAAGAACTAATTCCTCACCAGATGTTATACACTAGTTGGAATTAGGATTGATTTGATATTGATGATATTACACACAATAAAATAAAATCTCACTCGCCACAATATATATATATATGTATAGTATGGACTCACGGATAGTGGGGATAATCCATTGTCATGTGTGTGCGTGCGCGCGTGTGTGTGTATGGAGATTGTGATGATGAGATTTGTGTGTTGGATCAAAGGATATGAAAGATGACAAATGGTTACTTAAATATCTTGTTTCTTTCTATTTATTTTTGTATCCTAGCATAGTATGCATGTGTGATTGTTGATATACATTGTATTAGAAATTAGCTCACCCCTTATGAAACCCTTTTTTAATTGTAGATTCTTTTGGGTGAGATAGTGGGTTATGATGAGACGCTAGTGAACATAAGTCAAGACTTGGATGGTGATGATGTAGAATATATTTATTATGTAAAATGATTGGCAGGCTAAAAGGAAGACTAGCATTAGAACATGGTGTTTAGAAAATTTGTTTAGTGGTATTACATTTGAGACTTTGATTTTAATCGAGTTTTAATATGCTTCTGTTGTGATATGATTATAGGAGATTAACTATGATTAAATGACGCACATTTATTGATAGTATCAAATTCTAAATTTATAAACCTAATTAATCTACAATCTAAGTTAGGCAAGTGAACTTATCTAAGGTAGTATAGATTTTAGGGTGTTGTCCACAAAGATCTTGAAAACAAGTACTAGTATTATTATTTTTCTATCATTTAGCCTAAGTTTTGAAGTAAGTTTTATGATTTAAATACTAAACAACTAATCTAGCAACTCTAAGATCAATTATGTATGCTTTCAAAAGATGAATTCAATCATAAGACATACCCCTCACCTTAATCCACCTTAAACCTTAAAATTCTTATAATAATGGATTGATTAATGAATTATTCATGCTTTACATTGCATGATCACATTAATTAAATTAATTGTTCCCTTAAGTTAATTAATTCCTAACCATACATGAGATAGTAATGACCTCTCCCTCACTAACACCACATAAGATTACATGAAGTTTAAGATCCTTACTAAAAGAATTAAATTCTTAGAGCAAAAACTCAAAATTTCCCTACCTCTAGGTGAAACATGCAATTTCTCTATTCATGAAGATCTATCATATTAGATTAAACCTCTTTCTATCTAATAAGAATCAAATATGAAATTAATTCGTATACAAATTAACCATAAGACAATGATATCACATGAATAGATACAAAAACATGAATTTTTCGTTAATCAAATAGCAATTCAATTCACATGTTTTATGGTTTCATAAAGTGTAGGACATGAGAAATTTACTCTTTCATGAAGTTTACAATAAGCACAAAAGATCTAGAGAAAATAAAAGAATTCATGATGTGGAAAATTGATATCTTGTTCTTAGGGTCGGCCGCATAAGTAAGTTAAAAAAGGAAAGAAAATAATGACACAAGATTTTACCCTGATTCACCCGTTAATTAGGGCTACGTCTAGCAAAGGATTCCACTATAATTAGCACCTCACTCTCTTGTTTTTGTCACTCAATTACAAGTAAAAAAGAGAATATATAGATCAACTAGTCATGGGCCAAAGCCCAAATTTTAATAAATAAATATGGATTTAATTGCTAAAAGCTTTCTAGTGTCCATGGGGCGCTGCCCCCTTGAGACCCTCGCCAGGGCGGCTTCCCTGGACCCCTACCCGCTCAGCGTGGAGCAAGACCCACATACTTTCCTATCATAGGGGAGTATGAGCTACACCCCAATAGTGATCTCTAATGATGTGTATGCAATTTCTCCCTTAAAGCTCTTTGTATTTTCTCTCCTAGGTTTTTGAACTCTAACACTAAAATCACTTAATAAGCTTAATTTATAACTTTTTAATATTCCTAGGTTAGCACGCCTAATGCAAGATTGTGCTCAGGGTGATGCTAAAAAATAGAGTTTGACTACTTTCATTTTCGATGCTTGTTGTAATTAGCCTTATTGCTCAACATGGCCATGCTAAATGCAGCGGCTGAAAAAGAAAAATTTATTCCTTTGCAAAATTGCTCCAAACTTTTTTATTTTGCATTAATTTCCCTTTAATCTTCATGAAATATTCCAAATGAGCTCTTTAAACCGTAAAATGAATTTTTCATAAAATAAGGATCATTTTCCTCAACAAATCATAAGAAATACATAACAAATGTGTCTAAATAGACATAAGTAATAAGGGTCTTTTGATACTCATCAAACTTCCTCACACTTAACCATTTGCTTATCTTCAAATAAACAAAACTAGGACAAAGGACCTATCATTAATTATACTCATCAGAAAATATCAAATTAAGCTTAACATTCTTCATTTCAATTAACCTAAAGTAACTTATTAATGCCTATTGCTTAACCTAACATATTTGTACTTGTACTTAGCATACTATAATCAAAATGTTAAGAGTAATCCAAGTAAGTCAAACTATTAATCTCACCATTTAATAACTGCTTCTAAAGTCACAAAGGAAAGACAAATTCAAATAAAGCAAAAGCAGCGTGGTCACATCTCATCACTTACTAGCAAGCATATAAACCATTCAAACACCTCTCTAAGCACAACATCCTAAAATAAAGTACATGGCATTCATCATTCCCTTAGGTTTTTCTTCTTTTTAAATTTCTTCATTTCTTCTTTATTTTCAACCTTCAAAGGAGGAGGCTTTTGCCTCCATCTTTTCTTTTCCTTTTAGTAGGTTTTGGCTCACTTCTTTTCAACTTAACTTCTTTTTTTTTTTTTTTTTTGAGAAATTAGTTTAGAAGAATCACCAAGTGATAGATTTCATATGCCCCTCTCACAAAAGATTAGAAAAGCACTTAAAGTGGTTGAAAAGCAAATATACTACTAACAAGCTTAAAAATGCAACTATTTAACTTTACACTAGGGACTTTGACCTTATTCACAACTCTAAATTCAATTATTAAATGACAAGTAAATTTACCTCACTTAGATTTTATCCTAAAACTTTGACTATGTATACCAAGTTCAAAATAGGTGAGTAAGGCACATAAAATCACTATTCTTCATCTTTTGAATGCTAGCCCTATAAAAATAAGAGTATAATTTAAAGATTTTAAACTTCAAAATATATCAACTTTAAAAGCTCATTTGCAAACATATAAATGGCAGAAAGTTTAATTAACAAGTGCATCACGTGCATCATTAAGCTTAAATAAAACCCAAATATTTTCTTTCTCTCTAAAATATCCCTTCCACACACTTAAATGAGACATTATCTGAATGTTGACCTAATCAAGCACAAGTAAGGAAAAGAAAAGGGCAAGAAAAAAAAAAGAAAATGAAACTAAAAACTTTCCTATTTCAAATAGCAATCGAATCATGAAAATTCCTAAATCAATACAAGAAAGGAGAAATTGGAATGTTAAAGATCAAAAGCAACAGCAACATGTTTGTGAACTCTATAGAAGTTCCAACCTACATACAAATCAAAATAAAAATAACAAAAAGAAAGCTAGCAAGAAATTAACCTATCCTAAGTCTAATAAGTGCCATTAAAGATGAAAGTCTTCCCATAAGTCTAGAGCTTAAAATTACATACCAAAAACTTGAAGTAAAAAACACAATGAAAATCAATCATCCCCATAATCAAACACATCATCCTCTTCTCCTTCTTCAGCGTTATCTTCTTCATCTTCATCTTCTAAATCATTTACAATGAAAAAATCACACACAGAGCTGTTTTGAACCTTTTATTTTTCTTCCTCTCAGTGTGAAACTCTTTCCTCAATCTAGAAAACTCATAATCCCTCAAAGATGAGAAAGAAGAGCTAGAAGCACCAGGATTAGAATTCTTAAACCAAGAAGTGGAAGCAGGGGTAAGGCTACTAAAAATTCTATCAAGCCATATCCATGAAAAAGACGATATAATTCTCTTGGCTTAAACACATGGAGTACTCGCTAGTGGTTACCTAAACAAATTCATTCCTTTAAGCAACTTAGTGATATGGCCTCTACAATAAATGACCTTAACGCATGGATCCATTACCTAGCACTTGAGGAAAAAAGCCACTTCCACACTGACATTAATTAGGCGTTTTGTGGCTATAGTGTATAGATGTAAAAGCTCGAAAGAATTTACCACACCATGACTACTATTTCTACCACCAATGATGTGAGCTAATAGGTGACAGACTACTTTTAAAGTAATATTAGTCCTGGAAGTAGCCTTGGATTTTGATAAGTAATACTCAACAAGATGATTAAAACATAACAACTTCCAAAAGTCATTAGTACTCGTCCCTTCTAGTATATCATTGGGTATAGATAAATATTCAGGAGTCTTAATCTCTTCAGCCGAATGTAAACCTAAAAAGAAGCCAAACTTTGACAAATGAAATCTATAAAGTTGTCTAGAAATTTGGAAGTTTAGAGTACTATCTACCTTATGAGTTTGGGAATGCTCTTAGATGTCTATGGTTGAGAGGAATTCAATTGTAATATCATGATATGTCATTTCACGAATCTTAAAAAATTGGGCTTAAGGACCAATTGCTATATCTTTGTGAACTGATTCCTTGAAATGAAAATCTCTAAGAAGTTACCAATCCAAATAGCAATTATAATGGATTCCCATTTTCTCTAGTTGTGCTCTTCCACCATAACTCCATTTCTTAAACAAAATATTACTAACAACAAAGAAGACTGGCTCTATTATAAGGAGTAGTGGAGGTGAGGGGTCTTAAGTCCTTTAGTAAGATGTGGATGATTGAAAGGTCTATGATTCAATGGGGCATTTTCCCTTTTTTACATAGAAAAGCTTATATTTCATTTTAGATAAAGAAAATTTAACATACATGAGGGAAAAGGAAAAGAATAATACAAAAACAACATCAAAGTAATACATGCTCAAAATAAGATGGAAATGATGCTCAATTGCAACCATAATAGAAGATAGAGGAAGTATAGGAACAAGAAACAAACATGAAACATCATTAAATCCAAAAGGGAAACAAAATACTTTCTTCACAGCCTAGGCAACATAGCCATGTTGAGGGGTAAAGATGAAGCAAAATAACAAAAATTCAAATTTGTGCATAGGTGCGGGAAATAGGGCATGATGAAGACTGAGAACAAATATCTAACAACAATTTGAAGCATAATAAACTATTCCAAGGCACCAAATTTAATTTATAGCAAAGGGAATTCCAAAATCCTTAAATTTGATCCATTATGAAACCTAAATCAAGAATTGAACATAATAACCACATATTTCTTAAATAATGTATACTACCAAACATAATAAGTATGAAATTGCATGAATAAAGCAAAAGCCCCAATTTTTAAAACCACCAAAACTTTTACATGAACCCTAAGTAAGCATTGAATCAACAAGATCAAGAGATTGTGGATAATGATTCAACAAGAATGCAAGGGTAAACATGCAACTACATTTATAGAAAACAAATTCATAAGAAAAACAAGCATGCATTACTATAAATCTACTCATGTGTGAAAAATCCATTTAAGTATAAGAATAGACAATGAAGAATAGAAAATTAAAGAGAAAAGAGGACAAAGCTTACTTAAATAGATGATTTAGAGAACTAAAAAAAAAAAAAAATTAGAACTTTGACTAAATTGTAACCTCTACCTATACTGGAGTGGAAATGTGAGCATGCAACCATGATTTCATCACTACATTACCTAGAACTTTGACTAAATTGGACACCATATGGGTAATTGTAGACAAACTCACAAAATCTACCCACTTTACACCTAATTGTATAAACCAAAGAAGATCCCCAAAACCATAAAAGTGAGAGTAATTTGAGTGATGAACAAAAATGTGCATTAACCCAACTACTGTTTGAATATTTAGATGTATTCGCTTGGTCGTACGAAGATATACCAGGACTTGATCAGTTAGTAGTGGTTCACAAGATGCCCATGAGAAGAGATGTCAAAACTAAAAATTAAAAATTAAGAAGATTTAAGCCTTACATCTTATTAAAAATAAAGGAAGAAGTTAAGAAGCTATTAGAGGTCGGGTTCATTGAAGTATCAAACTATCCAAAGTGGGTAGCAAACATATTCCCAATTTTGAAGCAAAGTGGAAACGTTTGAGTATATGTAGACTTCCAAGTTTAAACTAAGCCACAATAAAAGACAATTTCCCTCTACCTCACGTAGATGTCTTGGTAGACAACATAGTTAGATGTCATCTCTTCTCTTTCATGGATAGCTTCTCAAGTTTTAATTAGATAAGAATGGTAGAAGAGGATATGACCAAGATGACCTTTATCACAACCTAGGGTACATTCTATTATAAAGTCATGCCCTTTGGTTTAAAAAATGCTGGGGCAACATACTAAAGGGCAATAGTTGCACTACTTCATGACATGAAGCATCAAGAGGTTAAAGTATATTTGATAACATGATCACCAAATCTAAAGAAGAGGAAAACCATGTGGTTATTTTAAGAAAGCTATTCATCTGGTTGAGGAACTTTCAACTGAAATTAAACCTAGGGAAATGCACTTTTGGAGCCACATCTAATAAGTTGTTAAGGTTTATTGTAAGTCAAAAGGGCATTGAAATCAATCTAGATAAGGTAAAAGTCGTATTAAAATTACCTTCTATACGTAGCATGAAAGAAATGAAAGGATTACTAGGATGATTAAACTACATAGCTCGGTTCCTTTCACGACTCACGAATAAATGCCTCTTATTATTTAGGCTTCTAAAATAGAATGCTACGATGAAATGGGATGATGAATGTGAAGAAGCATTTACAAAGATCAAGGGATATCTTATAAGCACACCAGTTCTAGTAACCCCTAAATCTAGAAAGCCTCTACTCATAATACTTTCCAAGTCAATGGGGTGTATGATAGGATAAGAAGGTGAAAGAGGAATGGAATAGGCCACATACTATCTAAGTAAGAAATTCACTTAAGGAGAACAGAGGTACTATGAGATAGAAATAACCTGTTGTGCATTAGTTTAGGTCATGCACCAACTAAGGCAATATACTCTCTATTACTCCATTGAATTGCTAACAAGATGTGATCCCCTAAAATATTTAGTAGAAAGTCCAATTTTGTTAGGAAGGATTTCCAAGTGGCAAATGCTTCTATTAAAATTTGATATCACAAATGTGAATCAAAATTCAATGAAGGGGCAAATGCTAGCAGATCATTTGGCCAAGTAGCCAATTGAAGGAGATTCTCAAGAAACATAAGCCCGATTCTCAGATGAAAACATATTGGTGGTAGATGATGAGTAAAAAATGGAGTCTAAAGTAGAAAAAGACCCTAAATGGAAGATGGATTTCAATGGAGTTGCTAACATGTTTGGGTGTGGAATTTGGGCAATGTTCGCATCACCAAAAAGAATGTAATTGCCTATAGCAATGAGACTCACATTCTCGGTATACCAATAACATTGCAAAGAATGAAGCATGCATCCTCAGCCTAAAGTTGGCACTTTATATGGAAATCCATGAGTTAAAGGAATATGAAGACTCCTTGCTTATCATACTACAAACACAAAGAGAATACAAGACTAAGGATTCTAAATTAATGCCATATCACCAACACCTAACTGAATTAATAGAAAAGTTCAAGGTTGTCACTTTCACATACATTCCAAGAACTCAAACTCAATTTGCTGATGCCTTTGCTACATTAGCATCTATGATTCAAGTAATGGAAGGGGCAGAAGTTCAACCTTTGAAGATAGAAATTGAAGACAAACCTGCTTTCTATCTAAGAATTTAAGAGTCACGAGATGACAAGCCTTGGTACCAAGATATCAAGACATTTCTCCAAGAAGGTAGGTACCTTGAAAAGAGCAACAAAAATGATCAAAAAACACTTAAAAGGCTAGTAAGTCATTTCTTATTAAGTGGAGCTACACTCGATAGAAGATCATTTGACACAACGTTGTTGAGATGTGAAGACAAAGAAGAAGCAGATACACTAATGATAATAATAAACAACAACAACAACAACAACAACAACAATAATAATAATAATATATTATTATTATATTAATTTTTTGAATTTAAGGTATAAGTCTAGTCCATTAAATTAAGCTTGGCCTAATTTAATTGACTCAAGCAATATTACAAAGTTAAATAAAAATTATGAGTGATAAAAATCAAGAAAAAAGCTTAACCTAGTTGGCTAAGACCTAAATTACATACATAAGGAAGGCTTGAGAGGTCACAAGTTCAATCCACACACAAGGCTATTCGGAATTTTTTTTCCTTTAACTTGGTCACATGTTGCACACATGATCGTCTTCCCTAAGTAGGATAGCGACCATGAAGAGAAGAGAGAGGAAGTCACAAGCAGATGACGTTAAATCCAAGCGAATCGAATGTATTTTTTCCAAATCTTTATAGATTATCATCAATTCTTAACTAAAAAAATCTAGATAAATCACAAAAAATGGATGTAATCTAAAGATTTGTATCAATTTTAGAGTAGGTTGAATATTAAGAGGATAGAAATGGGTCTCAACAATAGAGGCAATTCGAGTTTGTCATGCTTAGTTTTGCAAGTCTAAATAGAACTCGACCTTGTCAACTTGGGAGAACCTTTGAAATCACAAAAAACACACTCATAAGCTCACGTAATCACCTTCTTTCTCTAGGAAACGCAAACCTACACTAGAACTTCTCTTTAGGATTCCTCTACCCATACTCAACCTCAAGTCTCAATTTAGGTGCCTTCAGTTTTCTCAAGTCGCAAAGAGTAAGAAAGGGTTGGTCTTACATATTTATAGCACTTTAGAAGCTTGGATTGACAAACTTGAAGGACTCCACTATCGGCTGCCACTTGAAACCACCACCTAGGTTGGTTTTTAGTGAAAAGCAACACCACCAATCAACTCTACACTCTCAAGAACCTTAGCTGCCTTCAATCATAACTAAAGCACCATGAATGATAAGCTATAGCCACTATGCCCATCATGACCAGACCTCGGACCAACTTATGACCAGACCTGGAACAGACCTGCATCTAAACTAGTGATCGTCTCCAACTCGCAACTAGGTAAGTGTTTTTTATTTAATTAATTAAGTTTTTTCTTTAATAATTGATGCTTAATTGATTATTAAAATAAATATTAAATAATAAAATAGGTTTAGTTAAAAATAAGTATGATTAATAAAATTAGTATCTAAGGTAGATTTTACATTAAGATTAATAACATAAATATAATCAAACTAATAACCATAGCTTAATTTAGTTAATTTAGAATATATTAGGAAGATTAATGACTTAGTAGAGTAAGTAATTAGGAGGGAACCATGGTGTACGCCTCAAGTGTTGCGATGTAACTATCTATTTTTTTTTAATAATGAATAATAATTAGTTTATAAATGTAAAAATATAAAAAATTAAAAATTGAATTTTTTTTAAGAATATGGTTTTATTTATTTATTTATTTGAAAAAATAACATAGAAAGGTTTTGTCACCTAAAAAACAAGATTTTCATGAGTTAAAGTTTTAATTCATGTTTTCAAAATTAGATTTTTTTTTTCAAAATTAGGAAAAAAATTAGGTTTAGAATTTTCTTAAATAAATTAAAATAGTAATAATTGTAGACCTCACCTATTTTCATAATTAGAATTAACCAACATATTAAAGTTTTATGAAAATAGAACTATGTCAATTTGATCCCGATTAGAAGGTATGTAGGGACCTATAGGTCAACTACATATTAAATTACAAAAAAAAAATTATTCTTTTTCAGTTTCAATTTACATTATAAAATATTATAAAAACATTTTATCCTTTTAAAATTTGTACTTATAATATAAAAATGTAAAAATATTTTTTATTCTTTTATTTTTTAATTTTGATTTTAATAAAAGAAAAAAAGAAAAAAATTTATTCTCTTTTATTTCTTTTTGAAATAGGAATAGAAATTTCGTAATAAAAAATACTTAAAAATTTTCTATGCTGCTTTGATTAATCTCATGCTTTATCTATGTTAAAAATATCATGTCTTGCATATGTGATTGTAAAGGGACTTTATATGAAGCTTTCAATTCATTTTCTTGAAAAATAATAAGTAGT
This sequence comes from Laguncularia racemosa, assembly GCA_037954665.1. Lineage (NCBI taxonomy): Eukaryota > Viridiplantae > Streptophyta > Magnoliopsida > Myrtales > Combretaceae > Laguncularia > Laguncularia racemosa. The sequence goes on along the minus strand of JBBMOL010000002.1, from coordinate 13,731,259 downwards.
AACCATTTAAGATTTAATATAATAGCCCTTGAGTCCAAATTTTCTTATTAATATTTTTCTGAAATATGCTTTTACAAAAATTCATAGACTAGTAACTAGTTAAGGCTAATCTATCCAATTAACCTTAACTTATTTTACTTTCCAACTTAGGTTGGTGGCAACTCCAATTTTTCTTTAAATAATAAAAACATAGTTTTTCCTTAATTTTACTGTTGAGTAACTTATGCTTATTAGGACTAGGAGCATCAACTAGAGAAGATTTTTTAGTGTTACAATTATAATAAGGAGGCCAATGTAAGTTTAGCAACACTTTAATTTTTTGTTTATGCCACATTGTTCTTGGAAAAACCTTGTTGCTTAGCAAAGATGAAGATATGAAAGGGAAGTTGACACTTGAGAAGTTATGAAATAGTTAGTACAAGAGCAATTTATTCCTTACCATTACAAGCAAGAAGTGCACACGAGATTGCAAGTGTTGAGGCAAGGGGTTCAAGCATGGATATGAAACAACATGATTTTTCAAAGTCAACTAAATTAATTAGAAATAAGATGAGAAATCTCAAGAAGGTAATCAAAGGCATTTTTTTAATTCAAAAAGTTAACTTAAGGACAATTCTCGAACTTTAGGAGTAGAAAATTTTGAAATGACCATTTTGTTCTATAGTTTGATTTTATTAAGATTAATTTAAAAATAGGTTCTTAATTTTAATAAAAATTTCCCAAGTTAATAAATAGAGTAATTAGGCCAATGACTAAAATTTCAAAATTAATTAATAAAGGATTTTCAAAGTTTAGGAGCAAAATTTTCCAAAATGACCCTTTTGCCCTTAAACTCGATTTTATCGAAATTAGCTCCAAAATAACTTAGTGACCCTAAACATGGTTTCAAGACCCTAATTAAGTGGTTAAAATCATTAAGGAGTTATTTGGAGTAAATGAGAAAAGAAAAGTTGAGGTTTGGAGATCAATTTTGCAAAATAGCCAAAATGCCCCTAAGTTATATTTTATGAAGGGATGACTAAATTTTGGGAGTAGTAGATTAATTTGGAGAGATAAAATGAAATAATCTTAACCAAAATGAAGTAAAAATAAGATAGAAGAAAAATTCTTTGGATGCCAAAAATGAGTGACACTTGACAACATGTGATAATTTGGCATAAATCTTATGGTCCCTCTTACACCCCATAAACCCTAAGGTTTTTGAAACCCTTTAAAAGTCTGTCCCCAAACTAAAATTCCGGTAGCCCCATCCTCATTCTCTCTCAAATTTCTAAGGTAAAGAAAGCACAAAATCTTCCTAAACCCTTAAGCTTACTTTAATTAAACCCTAGTTGACTAAAATTCCAACAAGCCTATCCTCATTCTCTCTCAAATTTCTAAGGTAAGGAAAACACAAAATCTTCCTAAAGCCCTAAACCCTTAAGCTTACTTTAATTAAACCTTGGTTCAGCTACTAATCTAGTTTTTTTTTTCTTAAGTGATTTAGGTGATAATTAAGATAAGGACATCAAGGGGGCCACTACATAAGAGTGACATGGACTTAATTTGTTGGGTGAGTAGTCATTTAGCTAAGCTCAATCAAGTTTAGTACACTAACCAAAAGTATTAGGTGTATTAATTAGTTAATCTTGATGTTAAGAGTTAATTTAGAGTTATGAAAAGCACTATTGGGGAGTCTCTAGGTGGTGGCTAACCTCCTAAAAGAAAGGAAATAGAATCTCTTCAAAGGTAAATACTCCATCTAGACTTACCTTGATGATTTGTAAAGATTTAGAATAGTTTAGATCATTGAATGAGTGAGTGATGAATGGAGAAGTTGGTGCGTAGTCGTCTACTTGCCACTACTAAAATGTATGAGTTGAAGTTGGTTTTTATTTCAGCGGATGAGTTGGATGCTTTTTTATTTCATAAGGTGGTGATTGGTGATGATAGATGCAAGTTAAGTGAGTTTGATGCATGAAGTTGCAAGATGGGAGCTAATGTGTATGTGCCACATTCTTGTGGATAATTGAGTAAATTGTGATAAATTTGAGTTAATTAGATCCACAATATGTTAATTTAATGATTATGTGTCAAATGATGCCTAAAATCTAAATCGGAGTTGAGTTGGTTAAGTGAATAGGTGTAATTTACAAATTTGGAATGTTTTGGGTTGTTCTAATTATTTATCAGTGTTTGTTTGCTTAAATTGTGGATTTAAATGATAATTTAGAGAGTAGAAATGACTAGAAACAAATGGTCTTTAATTTGAATAGATTTGGAGTTAAACTGAGCAAACTATAGGCTTTTAAGTGAGAAATTCACAACTAGAATGATCTGAAATTTTTGGGAGTTCTAAAATTAATAAAATTAAGATTTTTATCATAAGTTTGGTAAAGGAAATGACTAGGAAAATTTTAGCTTGGTTTGATCTAACTTGGAACTAAAATGGGAAAGTTACAACTATTTGAAGTTAGTGGGTTTATGGAAATTTTAATTTAATTGATGGGCATAATGTTTAGATGATTTTAGCACTTTAGGCTAAGACTGGCTCAATCCCAAGCCAAACCACTCAAATAGGCTTATGGATCAACTTAGTACCCTTTTTCCCATAGGTGGTCAACAAAACAATTTATAATTAGCATGATTGGGTCTAACTAGCTAAATAAATTAACATGGACCAACTTGGAAATTAAGTAAATAAAGGAATTTTAATTAAAATTTAATTGGACTCAAATAAACCTAGTGGATCCAAAACCTAAATTTTATATGGGCCCATTTTTTCTACAGGGCTCATATCTTAAATAGGTTTTATCAAGACCAAATAACTTAAATGAGCGCACCCCCCCCCCCCCCCCCCCCCATATATATAATAAGGCTCAAAATCTATTAAAAACCTAAAATTAACTAGACTTAAGCATGAACCTAAAAGTAGTAAGTATAAATCACAAAATCATGATGGGCCTTATGACTAATAGATCCCAAGAGCAATTAGACTTAAAATGGACTTGATAAATTGAATTGGGCTTAAAAATAATTGATATGATACACTAAGATCGTAATAGGCCAAAATTAAACATAATATCACATAATAGGCTAAAACAGGTTAATTGGACTTAATTGAGCTTAAATAACTTATTAGAACTAAAGTGGGTCTTAGATCAATAATTTAACTTAAGTAAATTGAATAGATATAAACTAATCAAATTGGGGTTATACATGTAAATTAGGACCCTATATACCTTATTGGATAAATTAATTAGAATAAAAGTAATAAGATCTAATTTGGACAAACTTACATTAATTAATAGGCTAATCAACCAAATTAGGACTAATGGACCCAATTCCAAAAATATTTGGACCCACTTCTCTTTAGGGTCTAAAATCATAGTTAGACCTTAGTAGAAAACATATAATAAGGGATTTAAATAAGATGATTTTGACATAATGAACCATAATGGGCCTAAGTTGGATAAAATGAGATATAATGGACCTAGGCTAGATAAGATAGGCATAATGAAATCCTAGTAAGCTTAGAATAAGCATAATGGTTATATGAGCCTAAATAATGAATAACAAAGTCTAGTGAGCCTAAAATGATCAAATGGTTAGATTAGTGAATTGACATGATTTTCTTAATTAATTGGGTTAATTAGTTGATTATAACTTAATTAATAATTATCTTTATAAGCTCAATTCCAAAATTTATTGGGTTCACTTTCTTTTAGAACCCAACACCCTAATTGGGCCTTCATAAGACACACTAACAAAGGCTTAAAAATTAATACAAGACTTAGAATCAAAATATGTTTGACCTTAGAAGGTTAGGTAGAAGTCCACAAGAATAATAATGACAATAACCAATTATTTACACTTAAATTATTAATTTATAATTTCTTTTTTAATTGCATAAAAATCAAACAATAATGATTGTTAGGATTTAGAATTGGCTTCAACTTGAGCTTCAAGATTCCTTTGACCTTCTAAGTACATAATAATATATGTACTGCACGTTAGGATAGAAATAATAATTGAACTAACAATCAAACTTGGTTAAATAACTGAGTGTTGCTTGTATGTGGACAATTTGAATCAGCTAGCAATGCACTACACCTAAATTTGGGCTACGGTTTTAGTATAATAATCTCTATAGTTAGGTGCTTAGGTCATTAAGGTGGCTCAATGAGTAATTGGTAAGTAAAATTATGTCAAATAACAAATATAATAAATAAAGAAAAAGTATATAAAAAATTATTTGAAATTATGAGCTTCAGTAGATGACATGATATAATTAGATTGTCATCAACGAAAATCGTATAACAATAATAACATTTAGATGATATGGCTGGATTTTGATGGGACTTAGCCTGTGCCTATGTGCAGGTTCAACGGTATCATCCATTGGAGTCATGCCTACGGAAGATTCCGATGCTTTCTAACGTTTTGCTGGGGACCAAAGCAGACGTTGAGACATAAAAGGCCCAATACCTTCCCGACGCACACGTGCATGAGAACATGACCCCACCGAAATTGCCTTCAAGGACATGGCACGAGATCCATCATGATGTACACATGAAAATGAGTCATCTATATTATGGCCATAATTCTTGGACTAAGCTCCCATAGAGCACAAAAGTATGCAGATGTCAAATTACTAGTCAAGGTTATTTGAATTATTTCAACTTCGTACACGTCATAGCGGTCCTGTGACACGTTCATCGCATGGCAAAGCTAATGAGAATAAGGAAAAGCTACTAGAATGAGTAATTCGGCGAGGACTGATTATCTAGGCACGTTTCATGGATGATGGTTTTTTTCTTAATATTAATATATTTGATTATCTTCATAAAATTAATAATAATTTCTTTCTTATAATTTATTATTATGGGTGGTTAACAAAATTATTATTTTATGAAATTATTATTATTGCTATGAAATAATGAATCGATGATACTTTTACAGAACTAGAAGAATAATAATTGAGGTTAAATCATAATTTACAAAAATTAAGGAGTTAGAATGCAAATTCTAAAAAAGAAAAATCGGGGCTTTAGACACAGTCCGATTTTTAGATTCATTATTTAAGTAATTTGTAGTTAATTCTAGTGTAAGTGAAAATTTCCTGAGTATGTGAATTTTCAGAGGGTTTAGAGGTAAAATAGTATTTTTAGGAAAGATTTTTTTTGGGTTTCGACTTGAAACTCGTATTGGATGTAATCTTAGGAGCCCAACAATACTATTTTTGTGAATTTTGGATATTCGAGTAAATTCTAGAGATTTGCAAGTTTAGGGGATATTTTATCTTTTGGCAATCACTTTGAAATTTTAATAGAAGAAATCATGATTCCATTCAAACATGCAGTTTATAGTTTTTGGACAACTATGCCGAAATTTACGTAGCAATAAACCTTATAGAGCAAGTCGGTCTTTGTGCCAATACTTTAATATAGTGCTATCAGTAAGAAAATATGGCTTGCCCTCTATACTTATAATGCTGATATGTTCATGACTTTTGGATGAGGTTTACTTTGGCTTGGCTCAATTAAAAAAAAAAATTAACTATTTGAGAATAAAATAATATTATCTGCTAGATTAATATAGTTTATTAAAATAATTTATTCTAAGATATTTTTACATAATTATAGATAACACTAATGGTGAGTATAATATGCCAATTTGAAGGACATATGAAAATGAATATGAATAGTGTTGGTCTAACAATTTGTAAGAATACCTAGCATAATAATAAAGTAAAATGATGTGTATCGATCAATGAAGTATCCTAAGGGATTCCTTAGGTCTACTTCATAAAAATATAATATCTTACTTAAAGATTGAAAAAAATGCAAATTTTCAACACTCTGTTATGTGCTTTATTTTTTACATTTCTAATAGATTAAATCTACTATAAGAATACGTAATTTATATTATGACACTCCTTGAAGAGCTTTTATGTATATGGTGATTTTAATGAGTGTAAATTCACTTGTTAAAAAATCCACTTTTATATCATGTGTATTTCAATAGTTACTTTTTAATATATCGTTTCTCCCAATTTTTTACATTTCTAATAAATAAAAATTCTTGTATCATATATAATAATTACAAGAAAAAAAGGAATAATAACGCAAACCTACTTAAACTTTGCTTAAAAATTTAATTTACTACTTAAACTTTTAATTTATTAAATTTGGTATACAATTCAAATTTTTTGTTTCACAGTAATACCCACTATTTAAGATAGGAGTTCATAAAGCTAAATATAGGACTTTATCCACCTTAATCCTCTAAATAAGCCAAGACATGAAAAGTTGTATAAGCCTCATAGTGACCAAATGGCTCATTTAAAGCCTTTTGCACTTAATTTAGGACTACCGAAAAAATTTCTCCAATCAACACCAATTTTCATTATGTTATCCCAAAAGTTAAAAAAAAAAAAAAAAACTACGACAAATTATATCTTTAAAATATACTAAATTTCTTAATATATTGCATATAAACTAAAGTTTACCAGGTAAACCTTTAATTATCCAATTAGCAATAAATTAAAATTTTGTGTATATGGTAAAGTTATACACCCAACTTATTTTTAAAACTTTTATGTATGGTAAATCTACTGAAAAGCCATACACTAAAGTTATACACACTATACCAAATTGAAGCATTTCCCAAGATACGATGGATTCACAATGAATAATAAATATAATAGAACGTTACAAACTTAATTAGTTGTTGGGGAATAAATACACTAATCGGAAGATAAGAAGCACGGACCAGAGAACAACAACAACATTCAGTGGAAAAATAAAATTATAATATTATAATAATAAAACATAATGAAGATAATTACAAGAAAATAATAAACAAATAAGAAAACTTACCTATGAAGGAGAAGATTTCGGCTGAGAATAGAATTTACGGTGCAATGATACAGCTAGGTGAGCCGTGGCTTATGCAGATTAGACCCCACTATTTTTTTTTTGTATTAAATATTAGTTCTCAAAACTGGTATAAATACTTCTCGAAATTGGGAAGATTACCTACAATACTTGAAAAATTCTAAGAAAATTAGAGCAGCACTCTTAGGACCTACAAGTTCAGATCGACACAAATCCACCGCCATTTGCTGCCTCCACCGTTGCCGGTCACCACCAACTAGTCATTGTATAGAGAGAGAAAATTCAATGAAAATAGTAAACGACCTCTAAAAATTACCGAAAATTATAGGAAACCGAAGAAAAACTGATTCAATACGTGTTATTAGACGATCCAAATGGATTCCTATCAACTTTAAAATTCTCTATGATCCATTCATCACAGGTGCAAAGTCAATTTAAAAATCACTTTGAAATTTTTTATCTTATTTAGCCCTATTTTATTACAAATGTGTAATAATATACAAATTCATAAAGGAGCCAATATTCTTACAGTCCAACATGATTATCATAAATTTTTATTTGTATCAATTTTAACGTTATGGCTACTTTGATCATTTATGACACACATACAATATCAAATATGTAGTGAAGTTATGATAAACTCCATCATATATTTTTACATCGCAAAGTCTATACATGCTAACTATTAATCATGAAATTGCAAGCATGATCACGGTATATTCTATCTTTAAAACTTTTGATAAATAAAATTAAACATATATATCAACAACACTGAAAAAGAAGTTAATGTTATTATAGAATTATATATTAAGCTGATTATTTTTAATCTATAGGTGATTATACAGATTTGGAAGAACTACTAGAAGGATATTTTGATGAGTAGCTATGGATCAATAAGTACCTAAGAAATTATTATTTGCTTGTTGTTGTGCTACAATGCTAGACTGATGTCTTCTATGATTTTTCTTTTGTTTATATTTTGTGGTCGCCTTTAATTGGATACACTTCAAGATGGCTAAAATTAGAATTTGTCATTCATTGCATCATTGCATATACTAATGACTACTTAGCTCTCTTTGATAGTCATGGCAAGAGGTAAGTGTAGTCTACGCTTGCTTCTTTTTAAGATAGTAGATTGCTTCGAGGATGTCATGTTAAGGAAAGAATTTGACAAAGCTAGTGACTATCAAGATTAGATTACCAACTTAGAGTGGAGACCTAAGCATTAGATAGTTATCCCCAACCTTAGGTTAAGGATGGGCTTATATCCTTAACTTCATGTCGGTTATTAGATTTCATACTAATTGTTCATACAAAGCATACTAATGATTGATAATCATGTTGTGTTTAGGATATTTATAATAATAAGAAGGGATAATTCTCATAATTCAATAGGGCTTTTTGGTTTATACTTTGCATGCACAAGAAAAGGGAAAAGCAAAGAAATGTTGGAATGAAATTGGGGAAGAAAATATAGAACGGTTCACTAAATGGAAAGTAGGTTTTGTTAAGTCATCTTTTGTAGGCATTCAAGGTTACTATGTATTATGATAGACTATATGTATTAGGTCTTAGCTACTCTTTTGTAATAGATGTACTCATTATTTTAACATTAAAATGAGGTATATGTTATGCTAGAAGCCTTATGTATCATTAATATACATGGTGATTGTCATGGTCCAACTAGCCTACTTTCGAGGCTTAACATACTACTTATGTTAAATCATGTAATGACTATTTATCTTGTCATATCCCTAAGCTATTCTTAACATAACACATGTTCACTTCTTAAAAAAACTCCAGCTTAGAAATATTACCCTTAGTTGTTGCACAGCACTGACTTAATGAGACACGTCAAATGTGCTAAAAAAGAAATTTAAAAGAAACAACTGAAACGTTATAAACACTTTTTCTTTTTTCATTGTAATTAATAAAAGCAAAAATACTTTTCATTTGGTTCTATTAAAAAAAAGGGTTTATTAAAAGAAAAAAGTGTCTTTAAAACTAAAGCTAACTATTGTGTTTATTGTTAAAAAATGAAGCATAATGAAAGCTCTTATTATGTCAAGAAAGCAATAGTTTTTACAAATCAAGACAAGGGTCATGTTCATAATTGGAAGAAGGGCCATAGAGGCAAGCCAATTATGGCAAGAGAATCGTCTAACCCTACCAAAATATATCATCTCTTCCCATGCAAATGAGTAAAGGGTAGATAACCCAACATTGGATCATAATCAAAATCACTTTCATAAATGTACTAATGATTCATGTGAAATTTTAAAATCATGTAGCTTAAAAGCTTTAGCAAAATAGAAATATCAACTAGTTTCAGCAAATTTGTTTACATGTGTTGTAAATCATTAATTTCACTTGATTTCTTAGTTTTCAATTTAGGTTTATAGAACTTTTCATTGATTTTTTAAGATAAGAAATAAGTTAGGGTTTTCTTTATTTTTTATTTTTTTGAAGAAGGAAATGAACATGGTTCAATTTTTTTTTTCTACTTGGTTTTTGAAAAGATAGAGAATCATTAAAAATAGACCTTTTCTTTTTTAATTACTATGAAGAAAGAGAAAGTGTTTTTAGTGATTTTGATTTTTTTTTTGTGCATTCCATATATCTAACTGAGCCCCCTATATGAAATAGCTAAGGGTAATAATGTGTTGGAGTTTTTTTAAACAAGCATAGCTAGGTTAATAATTTTAAGTTGGAGTTTTCTTAAACAAGTGGGACATGTATTGCACTAAGAATAGCTGTAGGATATGATTAAACAAATGGTTGTTATATGGTTTGACATAGGTAATTAATAACACAAAAAGTTTGAATTTGGTACCAAATTTAGCAAATTAAAGGTTCATGTAGTAAATTGAATTTTTAAGCAAAGTTCAAGTAGCATTTACAACATTATCTTGCAAGAAAAATATACCCATTCTTAAAAAATTTCCAACATGGACTTGATAAAGAAAAGGCTAAACCTTGAAGTCTGTAGAGGATTAAATTTGTCATATTAAAATATTAGGTTAAGCCTATTTAGACCGGCCTTAACTCATTAGGCTAAGTGATAGGACCTAATAAGTGTGACATATATTATATATTAGGATGACTCAAGGAGACTGTTAAGGTCGGCACATAAATAACGAACTAAAGTTAAAAAAGGGAGAAAAATAGAAACACAAGATTTTATCTTGGTTCACCTTTTAACTAAGGCTACGTCCAGTAGAGGATTCCATTATTAGCACCTTACTCTCTCATTACATAAATCAATTATAAGTGAAAAAGAAAATATATAGTAATAGCTATTCATGAGCCTAAGCTCAAACTTTTAATAAATAAATATGGGCTTAAATACTAAAAGCCCTTAGTGTCTAAGGGACGCTGCCCCCTTGAGACCCTTACTAAAGCGGCTTCCCGACCCTCGCCATGGTCCTATCATAAGGGGACCCACCTACTTTCCTGTCCATAGGGGAGTATGAGCCACACCCCAACATTCTCTCACTTGGTGAATACTTCCCATGTTTTTTAAACCCAACACAACTATAAACCATTCAAACTTTTTACATTCATTGCCTTGTCAAAAAATCTGCACTATTCACCTATGTGTCAACTTTTTTCGATACTATAACTTTCTATTCTATTTTCTCTTAATGAAGTGATATTGTATATCAATATAGTACTTTGGCTATCACATCCAATTTTCACTCCTCCTTGTGTAAAACTAAGCTCTCTAAACAATTTTCTTATCCATATCACTTCCTTAGTAGCATGAGTAAGAGCCATGTATTCTACTTCCGTACTAGATAAAGTAACTGTGCTCTGTCTTTTGTCATCCAACTCATAGCTCAGTTGAATAAGGAAATAACATAACTGATGGTCGACTTTCTACTGTCAATGTCACCTTCTCAATCAACATCAACAAAAAACTTTAGTTCTAATGCTTATTGTCTCTTTGAGCTTTTCATGCCTTCATAACATAACTCAAAATTAGATGTACTACAAAGATAACAAAGCACCCTCTTTGCAACTATCTAATGCTCATTTCATGGATTGGACATATATATGCTCAATACTCTTATGCTTAAGCAATATTTAAACGAATACATACTATGGCATACATCAAGCTCCCCACTACGCTTGCATATGGAACTACTGCCATCTCTTCAATTTCCTCTTCAGTCTTGGGACATTGGGATGCTGATAACTTAGAACTTATGGACATGGAGTCTTCATTGGCTTACAATCTATCATATTGAATTTTTTCAACATATCTTCAACATATTACTTTTGACTTAACCACAACTTTCCATTCTCTCACTCCCTTTTTATATGCATGCCCAAGATGAAGTTTGCGAAGCCTAAGTCTTTCATCTTAAACTCTTTTGCCAACAATCCCTTTACCCAATACTGATCATACTCATACTAGTCCCAACTAGCAGCATATCATGAACAGATAAGGTTAAAATAACAAAATCATCATCTAACCTCTTCACATAGACACAATGATCAGCATCACAACGAACAAAGCCGAGCTTCTAAGCATAGGAGTCAAACTTTTAGTACCACATTCTTGGAGATTGTTTCAGGCTATAAAAAGACTTATTTAGTTTGCAAATGAAATCTTCTTTTCCCTTGACCACAAATCCATCTGATTGCTTCATGTAAATATCCTCCTTTAAGTCACCATATAGGAAAGCTATTTTTACATCAAGCTGCTCTACCTCTAGATTGTATGCAGCTGCTATAGATAAAACAAGTCTTATAGAATTTAATTTAGCAACAAGAGAAAAAATCTCACCATAATCAACTCCTTCAATCTGACGAATATCCCTCCGCAACTAGATAAGCTTTATATCATTCTATATCTCCATCTGTGAATATCTTTTTCTTGAATACCTACTTACAACCAATTGCCTTCTGATATGTAGGTAATTTTACTAAATTCCACATTCTATTTTTACCCAATGAGTCCATCTCATATGTCATGGCTTTCTCCTACTGTTTGGCATCTTTAGTGCTTCTTGCTTCCTTAACATTATTTGGATCATCACCCGTAATAGTTAGAGCACAATCTTCATTACTAGCAAATAAAGTATACCTCTCAAGTGGTCTTCTCTACCTTGTGGACCTCCTTAAGGCTGGTTCAAGTGGTACTTCAACTTCAAACTTCAATATCATAATCTACAATATCATCCTCTGCATCAGCTCATCAATTTCATAATTTGAATTTTCTATTTCAACTTGTGTAGCCTCTGTTTTTCCCTACAAACCAACATCTAACTCAACAGTCTATGGTTCTTTAAGAGCCTATGAAACAATTTGATTTATCGTAAATTCTCTGAATACCACATCTTTGCTATAAATAATACATTTAGTATAAGGATTCCATAGCTTATACCCTTTAATACCATCTTTGTACCCAATGAAGTGCACTTCTCTAGCTTGCTTTCAAGCTTATTCCTCTTTTCCTTAGGCACATGCACATACACTTCGCAGCTAAATGCTCTAACATGGATATATTTGGCTTCTTCTCAATAGCGCATCAAATGGTGTCTGATCCTTCAAAGTTGATATAGGAGACCTATTCTTTAGATAACACATAGTAGCCACTGGTTCTGCCTAAAATTTGTTACTAAGTTTACACCACTTAACATACTCCATTTTGTCTCCATGAAGGATCATTAAGTCTCTCTGTTACCTCATTTTGCTAAGGTGAATATGGTGTGGTTTTTTACCTTGCTATGCCACTGGTTGCACATAATTGATCAAATTTCGCTGAACAGAATTCTCTTCCATTATCAGTTCACAACACTTTAATCTTTCTATCAAATTGATTTTCCAACGAAAGCTTTGAATTCACAAAACTCTTCTAACACATCATCCTTTCTCTGCAAGAAATATATCCATACATATCTGGAATAATCATCAGTAAAGGAAACATAATACCTTGATTTTCCAAATGATGCTACAGGTGTAGGACCGAAAACATCACTATGGATTAAATCCTGAATCCCTTTTTCTCACCCTCCTATGGATTCAAAAGATACTCGATTATGTTTCCCATGTAAACAATATTCACAAAATTCGAAACCCATAAAACAGCTTGGGATTCCGTCCGTCATCGTCTTTAAAGTAAGGGTTACCAATCCTTTCTCATCGATATGACCTAATCTCTTATGCTACAGCATTGCAGAATCTTCTTTCACCTACTCTATGATATAACTCTCACTACTAATTATTGTGCTTCCCAACAATTTCCATAGCTTTCCACACTGTTCGCCTCTATCAATCACCATAGATCCATGAGTTAGCTTGCGTGAATACTTATCGTTGATGAAAGTAATACCGCATCTGCCATAATTCCTACAAAAATAAGATTCCTAGTAAGACTAAGAATATGCGTCACATCTAGAAGATTTTTTACCATCCCATCCTTCGTCTTCAGCTTCACCTTTCCACGACCGATAATATAAGTGTCAAATCATCTCTCATTCGCACTGTACCTCTTTGATATGGCTCATAACAGCAAAACCAATCTCGATGAGGCATCATGTGAAAAGATGCTTAGTATCAATTATTAACGCACCGCGATCAACCTGAGATGAGTTGCAGATGAGATACATGTCTCCCACACTAAAGTCATCATCTTTCTTTATACTAGACGATGATGCATCATCTTGCTACTCTAGACCCATGCTTTTGCTTCTACAATCCTTCTTCATAGTGTCTAGTTTTTCTACACATCCAACACTTTATTTTAGATCAATCGCGACTTTTAAATCCTTAGACTTTTCCTACTAACAAATCTAGATTTGGATGGTTTACTATTCCTTCCTCAGACAATTAAGTAACACGACATTCTTAAACGATAGCGCACTAACAGCAATGGCAATCGAAACAATTATATGTTCCATGAATTAGCAATGAACACAGCAAAGTACATGTTTTATCCTCCTCATCTAGATTAACATCAACAATGCAAGCTACCTACATATAGTATTAAAATCGTTTAAGTGTGCAGAAAAAGAATCACCTTCACCCATCCAAAGGTTGTATAGTCGCTTCTATAGAAGCATCCTGTTTACGAGCTATTTTCTCTTATAAAGGCTTCCTAATTTAATCTAGAGATCCTTTACTGTCTTCTCAGAGGTCACATTCACCAAGACATTATCAGTGAGACATAGCCAAATCAAGCTTCATGCTTTTCAATTGCTACTAATCCATGCCTTCAATTAAGTGGATGCGGATGCAATCTCCTCCTCCTTTGCCTTCTCCTTGGTAATTAGCTCAGGTTTATCTTCTTCGATCACATACCATAGATCTTTGTCCACGAGCAAAGCCTCTTCAACTTCCATGACTCAAAACCCTTTCCTCCGAACTTCTCCACTTCAATCCATGATTAACTAGTTAACATCTTCCCAAGATTCAATTTTTTTTTTTTCAAAATTTCTCTTCACCAGATATTAGGGCTGGCGCATAAATAACAAAGTAAAGTTAAAAAAGGGAGAAAAATAGAAACATAAGATTTTATCCTAGTTCACCCATTAACTAGGGTATATCCATAGAGGGTTCTAATATAATTAGCACCTCATTCTCTTGTTACATCTCTCAATTACAAATGAAAAATAAATAAATATAGTAACAACTATTCATGAGCCCAAGCCCAAGCTTTTAATGAATAAATATAGGCTTAAATGCTAAAAGCCCTCTGGTGTCTAGGGAGCGATACCCAACGTAGACTTGGTTTGGTGAGTTTGGAATAAGGATCATTGGACCGATTTGTTTGCATCCAACCTTTCTCAAGTAAAATCATGCACTCATATGGGTGGCTACTAGCCTTAGCCCATCAATAAGCTCATTTAAGATAACCATGAAGTGAATAAGTTTTATCCGATTTGTTGATCACTAAGACAATTAGATAGATATGATTGAATTTAAGAGACTATAAATATTTAGCCATACCTCATGATTTGACACTTTAGAAGAGATCAAAGAAATGACATTCTAATGCATTGTCTCTACTCTAAAAGAAAAAGTAAGCAACTTAGGCAATCATAGATCTTAATCACATATGCTGTAAGGTTAACGCTCAAAGTTCCTTTCAAGCTCTCTTATCTGATGCTTGTGTATTTGAGACACCGAAATTACTTATTCCTCCCTCCTATCATTCTTTTCAAGTTATCCCATTGCATGTCATCTTCATATCACTACTCTAAAGCCATGCATAGCTTGAGACTTATTCATAGCACACGCGTCACTACCCTAGTTGGAACCCTACATTATTCTTCCTATAAATAGCCTACATAAATTACAACATAACCTAGATAATAACATAACATGGATACCATAATTCATGGAGTAGGTTGTAGAAAGGTCGTTGCAAGCCTTCACTAGTGGTGCTCTACCATCATAAGCCATTGTAGCAAGACACTCCCACATAATGTGAATGTTGCTAGTAATTTCGGTAAATTGCATGTGGCACATGTTGTTAAATCATTCTCCTCACAAATTCGTTCTTAAAAGAAATAAATGTAAGATTTTTTATTTGTAAATAATAATCAAATTATGGGTGAGCCAATAATCCTACTGTACCTTATAATTATTTGTTTGATTGAGTGGGTTCTATGTGAATATTGAAGGTCACAATATAAAATCTTACTAATTTATTTGAAACTTGCTTCTACAAGGTATGGTACACTTACAAAGTCTTCATACCCAATATCCATTATAGTACCTATACTCTATGATATATAAGGTATATGTTTTATGTTATTGTATACCTACTCTGCAAAAGTTATTATATAGTGATGATAAATGTAGAGTAGTATTATATTTTTAACTTCTAATTTCAACAAAAGAAAAAGAAGTTATCTATTGCTTAAGCCTAGAATTCATAAGAAATCCTACAAAGATTTCCTATCTCATTTCTTCCAACTTTTCTTATGTCATTTCTACATTTCTTTATTCCACCTCCCTTATCTCATTTCTTTCCCGTTACTAACTTTACCTTTATTGTTATGCTTTTTATCAAATGTTGTGTTTGTAAACTTACTATAATGGAATTCGTGTTATTCATTTTAAACAAGTGTATTAAACTTTCAAATAAATTGTAAGGCCTACACAAGTGGGAAATACATCTTTTTTATAAATGAGTTGTTTTTTTTTTCTTTCAAAATTTATTTCTATCCATAATGTTTTATGAGATAGATTTTGTAGTATAACTTTAAACTCATGGAGATTGTGCAACTATGCAATTTGAACAAATAGGATATTATGAAAATATTGATAGGTCCAAATTATCAAAATTTCACTTTACAATTTTAATTTTATAAAAATGTAATAAAAAATATATAAATTTCATAGGATATCTTATAGCCTACAAAATTTTATGAAATATAGATTTTAAGTTAATTATAAGGTGTTACAAAGTAGATTCTGCTTTCAAAATTTATGGACCTATGTTTGCAAGGTAAGTTATAGATAGGATAGAAACCTATAACTTACCTACTCTAAAACCTTACACCCTTATATTGCCAACCACACAACATATAAATTATAAAACCCAAAAAGAATGCAATCATTTTCGAAGTTACTCAAAATTAAACAACAAAAAAAAATATTCATGAAAGTTCAAAGTTAACTTCTATGGATGTTCCTTTTTCTTCTCAACTAGTTTCCGAAAAAGCAAATAAAATAATTAATCTATGAAATTGAAAGAACATCAGTTCATGAGAGACTCTGCAGTGAAACTGTAAAAGGGAGAAAACGAGTTGAAGTAAGAGATGGTGGGGGAGAATATGGGCTCGTAACTTCTTGTATATATTATATTTCCCTAAGCGGCGAAATATTTCCCCACGTAGGGAAAAAAAAAAGTGCTGTCATTGGGGTACCACTTAAAAAATATGATTTTTTTTTAATTGTAAAATAGCATATCAAAAAAAATTATTTAAAAAAATAGATTGTAAAAGTACATACCTTGTCCACACATTCAATGCAATTTTTTTTTTAAATTATTGAAATTTTCTTTTATGAAAAATCATGTAAAAATTTAATTTTTTTTGTTTTAAAAAAAATTAAAAGTTTACATAAAGAATAATAAAAAAGCATAGATTTAAAATTATAAAAATTTATTTATTAAAAAAATTTGCACTCCTTTATATTTTATCTTATAATATACAAAAAAAAAAAAAAAAAAAACTAAGTTACCATGTCATAACTTTGTCTTTTTTATTTTTTTTAATAATCTGGTAGTCAATAACCCATGAAAATATAACAATTTAACCCTATAAAAATACCAAATAGTAACACATTTGGTCCTAGCTATCATACACTCAAATCAGTCTTTATGTATATATATATATTATAAGCTTCGTAACTCCATACGAACGAAAAGTTATAACTATTTAAAGTTAGCAAAAAAACTAATATTAATGCAATTTGCTTTTTCAACTTTGAAAAGTCATAACTGTTTGCTCGGATGGAGTTACAAAACCCATAATGTATAAAAAAAGATTGATTTGAGTATACTATAGTTAGGACCAAATTGTGTTACTATTTGATATTTTTATGAGAATTAAATTGCTATGTTTTCATGGCCTATTAGCTACCAGATTGTAATTAAAAATAAATAAAGATGAAGTTATGATATAGTAAACTTCTTTTTTTCTCCTTTTTTTGTATATTATACAATAAATCATAAAGGAGTGCAAATTTTTTTTTGATAAATAAATTTTTATAATTTTTAAATTTATGAAAATTATTTTTTTGTTATTTTTTATGTAAATGAATAATTAAAAAATATATATATATACTAAAGACACAAACTTGGTCTATATCTTCATAACCTATTTTTGGAATAATTTTTTTGGGATTGTTATTTCAAATTTTTTTTCAAAAATCATATTATTTAAGTGTATACCCTTAGATTTCAATATCCATAAAAAATTGTTTGTTCGATGAAATATTTTGCTACGCGCAAAATAATAATAATAAAAAAAAAACCACTAATATAGATATTCGCCGCAACACCTATGCGCGTTTCTGTTGAATTTGCAGTAGTGAGCCATTAAATCCGCTACACCTTTGCATGTGCCCCGTGAGCCAATACCCGATCAAATCCGGCACTGTATTGACGCGTTGCATTAACACTACGATTGCCCTCATGAGAATTGTCCAGAATCTCGGGTACGTTCGAGATGGTTGAATTTGAAATAAGTACTCCGAAAATATTAATGAGCAATGGCAGAAAAAATCACTAAAATTCATGAATATGTCCAGAGTCTTCCCAAGGTTGGTTCGTGATGGTTGGATTTGAAATATGTATTTCGAAAATATTAATGAGCAATGACAGAAACTGACTAGGATTCATGTATTTTCCAGTGAGAGAGAGAGAGACTGTCGAGGAAATGAGTGGCAGAGGACGACTGACTAAGAATATATGCAAGTGATTGGTTAACTTAGTACATCTCCATCAATTTCTGGCCAAAGTTTCCTGCACTCATAAACTATAGCAACACCACAGTCATGTCATGGACTCTTTGTTTCTCGTGTACCTCAGGGGCCATAATAGGTGGAGCAGGATAGGTGTACGCGTATATGAATCCAATCAAATCTAGCTGCATGTCTCCCTTGTTTCCTCGTCTTTCAAGGGATGTTCGAGAATCGTAAATTCTACTCTATGCGGTAAACTTCAGTTTGGAGATCGTAAAAATGTAATTTCAGAGGTTGCTTCTACTAAATATAATCCGATTATTCTAAATCAAATATTATTTTCGAACATTGTTAAGCCCTTTACCTCAAACTAAAAAAGCCTTGCGAGTCTCTCTCCACTGTATTCTCAACACAGGCATCCCTTTTATCTGCAATCTTTGTTCCGCTATCACAATCAACTTTCAAGCTATGATAGAATAATATTACAGTGCCACCTAATTTTTTGTGTGGGCGTTGGAAGAAACTCTAGACCATTTACTTGTTATAAAAGATAAAAGGGATATCTATATTGGTTCAATAGGCATAACACTTGCTGAATGTGCACAGAACAGTAATAATAAGAATTTTGTTATGCGGATGCAATTGTTTATAAAAAATATCCAAGCTCACGAAAAAAAGGTTTATTGATAATAATACACTCCTTTCTATGTGTCGATTTATTCCAAAATTCCATGCATAGAATTTTAAGAGTTACGAAGATTTAACGAGTGATGGAAACAGCCAATAATAATATTGAAGAGCCGCTGTCGAGTGTTTTTCATCATTAAAAACCTCTTTTGACTCAACATACAAATTAAGAAAAATAGAACACATGTTGCACAATCGTACCGTATAACTGACGTTGCCTTTGCAAAATAAATTGTGTGAACAAGCAGAGAAGTCTACGTAGCCACCAAAAACTATAAGTATTACCATTTCAACAAAACAACACTATACATAAATGAGCAGGGCCGATGTGGGATTTGCTTTGTCTATTATCTTGGATACATGCGAGGATGGGTTCGCATTACACATCCACATCCTATTGTTAATTTCAAAAGTGGGTGTGTAAGGATATAACTAACTAAACGGTACAGGGGGGCAAGTTAGATTTCGATGTTGGTCCACACCGGTTTATACAAATTTTTACATATTTTCATTGGGTAAGACTAAGCATGACGTCAAAAGAATTGTAGTGAGTTGCCCTATTGCTGCCAAATCTTTTTTTTTTTTTTTTTTTTGGTAATTTTTACCTTTTTCATTTTTGGAGAAGAGGGAGTAACGTAAATGTGGCAGATGGAATGGAATAAACAAGGAATAAGAGTTGTAATTTTTATCAACTAAAATAGAGAATTAATAATTATTATTTTATTTAATCATATTTAAAATTAATAATATTTTACAAATATATTATAAAGTATTATATATTTGCATCCTAAGCCAAGGTTTGACTGTTTTTCAGGGTCTCATTAATAAAATATAGAATTTTATAAGAAAAGACCAAAAAATAACTTCCTTTAGTCATAAGAAGGAATTATAATTTTCTGTTTGATAGTAATGGGAATTCCACAAAATAAATTTTCCATAAATCAAATGAAGTAATAATATTAATAGCTTTGCCAAGAAAGAATAGTTACTTTTTTTATCTTTTATAAAGTCAATTAAACATATTATAAAGCTTCAATTTTTTTAAAACTTTTTTGCAGGGATGCCACCCGGTAATTTAAAATGCAGAATTCAATCTAGCACACTTTTTTTTTTTTTTTTTTGGGGTGCATCAGTTGGGACCCATTCTAATTTAGCACGGATATGGGAGCTCGGATAAGGCAATATGAGACGATGGTCATTCATCTAGCGTTGGAGCTCTTCATGCTTGTGTGTCAAGTCTGCTAGATTTTGATTTATCACATCATTATTTCTGGCTATAAGACCTCGTTGTAGTATGTGTTAGGAAAAATATAATTAATAAACAATTATGCTTTAGAGATAAGATTGAATCGCTTTTCTTAGAGAATTTATGTCTCTCATATTTAGTTTGCTATGTGAGTTCAATGGTGCAGAATTCTCGTAGGATACAACTAAACCTTGATATTTAGATAGCAAAACTTTAAATATCAAGCCTCATTTAAATATAGAAGAAATTTTTTATTTTTGATGGAGGCACAAGGGACACGGGACATACGGCCTGAACACACGGCCGTGTAGTGACTAGTAGATTTCCACAGAGTCATACACGGCCCCCATACACGGCCGTGCATCGCGACTGTGTATTCAATCCAGATTTCCACAGAAGCATACACGACTTCCTTACACAGCTAGGAGACGGCCGTGCATCGCGACCGTGTATTCAATCCAGATTTCCACAGAATCATACACGGCCCCCATACACGACCGTGCATCGCGACTGTGTATTCGATCAAGATTTCCACAGACGCGTACACGACTTCTTTACATGGCTAGAAACATGACTGTGTACCTAGTCAAGAATATTCACAGAGTCATACCCGACTTACATACACGGCCGTGTATGAGACCGTTTGAGACGCGTATCTTATTATTTCTTCCACACGCGTATCTTATTATTTCTTCCACATGTACGCTTATATTTTCTCCTTTTAGATATTTTACGGGGCCATATAAATACTCTTTTGTCAGATAGATTAGGGTTACGTTTTATTATCATATTTGAATACACTTTGAGAGAGAATTTTCTCCCATTTCCGGGTTGTGCACAACTCGATTTGCATCAAAGAGTGTTTCTTTGTTGTGGGAAACCAATCCAATTTCGGATTCGTTTCGTTTTCACTTCCCGTGCTGCGTCAGTTGGTATCAGAGCAAGGCTATTTCCTGTGGAGATGTCAACTCATCAAGGCGACGATAGCGGTCGTGTTCTTGACGGTGTTCAAGATGCGAGGTTTCAAGGGAACCATCAATGGGTTCCTAGGGTAGAGTTCGACGCAATGCATCAGAAGGTCGGGCGTATGGAACGGCGCCTTGATGAACTGATCGAGCATTTCGATGCTCTGGTGGTAGACCCCAATAGGGTTGGTGGCGCTGGCAGGAATCCACCACGTGCGATGGAGGAATTCGGGGGACGCATAATCCGACCTATTGTTGAGAACAGGTGGGGACGCGTGGAGAGTGAGGAGTCCAGCGAAGAGAGTGATAATTCGTACGGAAGTAGACCGCGGCGAGGACGTGGTGGAAGAGGCAGTGGTCATCAATTGGCTCATCATGGAAACCACCCTAGAGAAGGTGAGCACAGGAGGAACCGTGGGGGTTATGATCATGGGGATGGCGGAGACTACCGTCTGAAGGTTGATATTCCATGGTTCGATGGTAGTCTCAACATCGAAGGCTTCCTTGATTGGTTGGCGGAAGTAGACCGGTTCTTCGACTACATGGAAATTCCCGAGGATCGTCGTGTAAGGCTGGTGGCATGTAGGTTGAAGAGTGGTGCTTCGGCATGGTGGGAGAGATTGCAAAGTAGGAGGCAGAGGGAAGGAAAGCACCCGGTGAGATCATAGTTTCGCATGAAGTAGTTGCTGCAACATGACTTCCTCCCGCCGGATTACGAGTAGATATTGTTCCAACAATATCAGCGGTGCCGCCAAGGACAACATTCCGTGCATGAGTATACGGCGGAGTTCATGAGGCTGGCAGAGCGGAATGATTTGAGGGAGAGCGAAGGTCAGCAAGTTGCTAAGTATGTAGAAGGACTGAAACTACAAATTAAAGACAAGATTGGGGTGACGATGGTGAGAACCCTCGTAGAAGCAAAGAACTTGGCTCTCCGAGCTGAACTTGTGTTACAGGAGCAAGGGAGTAGATATGGGGGAGGACGGAAAGGGTATGTAAGCGAAGCTATAGGTGGTGGTAATCGACCGGTACTTGAGAAAAGTAGGACTACACCATATAAACCAATTGAGGACATGTCTAGGAGGGAAGAGAAAAGTGAGGGGAAGAAGCCAATGGAGCAAAAGGGAGCTCAAAGACAGAACAACCCCTATACCAAACCTATATTGGGCAAATGTTTCCGATGCAACCAACCGGGTCATCGGTCAAACGAATGCCCAGCGAGGAAGAGCGTCAACATCCTCGATAGGGAAGATGATGAGGAAATCTGCTGTGAGCCCGATGGAGAGGGAGAATATTATGAGGAAGAAGAAGAAGCAGCGGAGCCAACATACGTAATTTGGTGCATGATGCTCACCCCAAAGTAAGAAGAGTTCACGCAGAGGCACCAGTTGTTTCGCACACGGTGTACTATCATGGGGAAGCTATTTGAGTTAATAGTAGACAGTGGCAGTTGCGAGAACATCATAGGAAGGGAGGTTGTGACACAACTGCAGCTGCCCGTCGAGAAGCACCCGAATCCTTACACTATTGGCTGGATCAAGGCCGCTAGAAAATTGAAGTTAAGGAGAGATGCAGGATACCTTTCTCAATAGGGAAGTACCGCGATGAAGCATTCTGCGACATTGTAGACATGGATGCTTGCCACATCTTGTTCGGGAGGCCATGGCAATTTGACGTGGACGTGCAACATGCGGGCAAAGAAAATGTCTACAGGTTGGAGAAGGAGGGTGTGAAGTACACCTTATTGCCGTTGAAAAGGGAAGGACATGCTAAAGAGAAGAAGGTTGAGAGTCGCTCATTCTTAACTATCACTCAATCTGAGAGGGAAGTGATGGAGGACTTAAGGGAGTCGCGAGTAGTGCACGCCCTCATCGTGAAAGGAGTGACTGAAGGAAGGGAGGAGCTTGATGGAGAAGTGCCAGGGGCAGTGAAGGATCTTCTTGAGGAGTTCAAGGAAGTGGTTCCAGACGACCTACCCGAGGGACTACCCCCTCTGAGGGATATTCAACACCAGATAAACTTGGTGCCCGGAGCTAGTCTCCCAAACCTCCCGCATTACAGGATGAGTCCCAAGGAAGCCGAGATTCTACAGGAGAAGGTCCAAGAGCTTTTGGACAAAGGTTTCATCCGGGATAGCTTAAGCCCATGTGCGGTTCTAGCGTTGTTAACTCCCAAGAAAGATGGGAGCTGGAGGATGTGTGTTGATAGCCGAGCTATCAATAAGATTACCATAGGGTATAAATTCCCTATACCCCGCATCGAGGATATGTTGGACCGTTTGAGTGGCGCTACTATCTTCTCCAAGATAGACTTGCGGAGTGGATATGACCAGATTCGGATCCGCCCTGGAGACGAGTGGAAAACGGCGTTTAAGACCAAGGAAGGGTTGTATGAGTGGCTAGTGATGCCATTTGGGTTGAGTAACGCACCGAGCACCTTCATGAGGATAATGAACCAGGTATTGAAACCTTTCAATGGTCGTTTCCTTGTTGTGTACTTTGACGATATTCTAATATACAGTAAATCCGAAGAAGAACATTTAGAGCATCTAAGGTGTGTGTTGTCTACATTAAAGGTGAATAAGTTGTTCGCTAATCTCAAAAAGTGCACATTTATGTCAAGGCGACTGTTGTTCCTTGGGTTTGTGGTTAGTAGTGAGGGAGTGATGGTGGACGATGAGAAGGTGAAAGCAATTAGAGAATGGCCTGTTCCCAGAACCGTTACAGAATTGAGAAGCTTCCTCGGCCTAGCTAGCTTCTACAGAAGGTTCATTAGGCATTTTAGTACTGTTGCTG
The DNA here is from genome assembly GCA_037954665.1 of Laguncularia racemosa. Classification (NCBI taxonomy): domain Eukaryota; kingdom Viridiplantae; phylum Streptophyta; class Magnoliopsida; order Myrtales; family Combretaceae; genus Laguncularia; species Laguncularia racemosa. The sequence continues at coordinate 13,707,264 of JBBMOL010000002.1, read as the reverse complement.
CCCCCCTGACCGAATGCTTAAAGAAGGGAAAGTTCCAATGGGGCGAAGAATCTAAATTGAGCTTCATGAACTTGAAGCAGAGATTGTGTAGCGCGCCTGTACTAGCGCTACCAGACTTTGAAAAGTTGTTCGAAGTGGATTGCGACGCTAGTGGGGTCGGAGTCGGTGCAGTACTATCACAGGAGAAAAGACCAATAGCCTTTTACAGTGAGAAGTTGTGCGAAGCAAGGAGGACTTGGTCTACCTATGATAAGGAATTCTACGTCGTGGTAAGGGCCCTTAAAGTGTGGGAGCACTATCTGGTCGAGAAAGAGTTCATTTTGTATTCGGATTGTGGGGCTCTTAAACACTTGAGTGGTCAGACTCGAATTAGTAAAGATATGCACGCCAGGTGGATTGAGTTCTTGCAGAGGTTTCCTTTCAGGTTGATGCACAAGTCAGGTGTGCAAAACAAGGTCGCAGACGCCTTGAGTAGAAGAGCGAATGTCCTGCTTACTTTGAGTACAGACATTGTCGGTTTTGAGAAGCTAAAGGAACTATATGAGAATGATAGCGACTTTAATGACACTTGGATTAAGTGTGCCAACAGGGAACCGTGTGACGACTATCATATACATAAGGGGTACTTCATGAAAGGAAACCAGCTGTGCATTCCCGAATCTTCTTTACGGGAAAAGCTTATTAGGGATCTGCATGGTGGAGGACTGGCGGGACATATGGGTAGAGACAAGACCCTAGCCGCAGTTACCGCCAGATACTTTTGGCCTCGGTTAAGGAGGGATGTGCATCGGATTGTGGAGAGGTTCTACATTTGTCAGGTGTCTAAGGGGCAATCCCAAAACACTGGCCTATATACTCCTCTTCCCGTGCCCTCAAACATTTGGGAGGATTTTTCGATGGACTTTATACTGGGTTTGCCTCGTACCCAACGAGGTGCTGACTCTGTGTTTGTTGTAGTTGACAGGTTTTCCAAGATGGCTCATTTCATCCCAAGACCGCCGACGCACGGGCTATTGCGCGGCTGTTCTTCAAGGAAGTGGTGCGGTTGCATGGAGTCCCAAAGTCCATCACATCTGACAGGGATAGCAAATTCCTTAGTCACTTTTGGAAGACCCTCTGGTTTATGTTTGATTCATCCCTGAATTACAGCAGCACCGCTCATCCTCAAACCGACGGACAGACCGAGGTAACTAACAGGACCCTCGGAAACCTCATCAGAAGCATCTGTGGTGAGAAGCCGGGACAGTGGGATCAAACATTGGCTCAGGCTGAATTCGCTTACAATAGTTCTGTCCACCGAACTATTAGAAGGTCTCCATTCTCAGTGGTATACACAAAGACGTGTATTCGATCAAGATTTCCACAGACGCGTACACGGCTTCTTTACACGGCTAGAAACATGACCGTGTACCTAGTCAAGAATATTCACAGAGTCATACATGGCTTACATACACGGCCGTGTATGAGACCGTTTGAGACGCGTATCTTATTATTTCTTCCACGTGTACGCTTAGATTTTCCCCTTTTAGATATTTTACGGGGCCATATAAATACTCTTTTGTCAGATAGATTAGGGTTACGTTTTATTATCATATTTGAATACACTTTGAGAGAGAATTTTCTCCCATTTCCGGGTTGTGCGCAACTCGATTTGCATCAAAGAGTGTTTCTTTGTTGTGGGAAACCAATCCAATTTCGGATTCGTTTCGTTTTTGCTTCCCGCGCTGCGTCAATTTTGTAGTTTTTTTTTAAGAATGTATATATTCAAAAAAATTTGTGTGAATTCGTACAAATATATATCTCAAATAGAGTTACAACTTTTCACATAAATAAATAAATTACAATACTTCACCCAGAATTTCAATGACATAATAATTGATATAACTTTTGATTTAAATCAATTACAGATGAATTGTAACCGTTAATCACGAAGTAATACAACTCTTGTGATTAGTGGATTTTATGGTGACGCATATCTAGCCATGTACTCATCCCAGTTTCATTGAACATTTAAAAAAGCAAACTCCTTAAATTACACTCCTATGCTCAATTAAGTGGACTCTATCAAACTTATTGATTTAGATATAATATCCATCCATTAAGAGATAGTTATGTATTAAGTATCACCCCCATCTGATTAATAGTTTTTATGGTACACTTGGTTAACAATGACTTGTTTTTACCCTTTGAACCTTGAAACTAGTGATGTTTTACAGTAAGGTAAGGTTCCCATCACAACTAACTATAGAAGTTTAAGACTCATCTTAGTAGAACTATTCTTTACTAGATCTCTAGATAATCCTTTTGTCAAAGGATTTGCCAAATTACTATTGGTCTTAACATAAGTAATGGTCTTAACTCCATCCATTATTAATTCTGTAACATATTCGTGTCTCAGCTCTATATGTCTAGACTTTCTATTATAAATTTTACTGTAGGCATGAGACATCATTGCTTCACTGTTACAAAAAATTAAAATGGCCGAAATAAGTTTTGGCCAAATTTCTATTTCCATCAATAAATTTCTTAGCCATTTTGCTTCTTTATCGACTATAGCTAGTACTATAAACTCAGGCTCCATTACTAAATGCATTATACATGTTTGTTTTTTAGATGCTCAACTTTTAGCACCACCACCTAAAGTAAATATCCATTAGAAGTTGAACTTCTATTACTAACACTTGTTATCTATCTTGCATCCAAATATCCTTCTAGTATAGCAAAGAAAATCACTATAAAACATCCCAAGTTTCATTGTTTTCTTTAAGTAACATAAAACTTTGGATATGACTTTCCAATGCTTGGTACTAGGATTACTAGTAAATCTTGATAATTTGCAAATAACATACACAACATCAAGTCTTGTATAGTGAGAAGCATACATTAAACTCCCTATAGCACTAGCATACTCCAATTGTGCTATTGCTCTTCTAGAATTCTTTTCTAATTTAACTTGAAGATCATAAGAAGTTGTAAATTCTTTCTTTACTAGGTGTTTAAACTTTTCAAGAATCTTTTCTATGTAATGTGAATTGACTTAACACAATGCCACCATTATGTTTCAACACTTTAATATCCAATATTGTATCTACCTCATTTAGATCTTTCATTTTAAACTTTGAGGTTAAATATTTCTTGTTTCATTAATTCCAATCATAGTTGTTCCGAATATCAACAAATCATCAATATATAAACAAATAATGACACCATACTCACTGGTGAATTTTGAATAAATACAGTTATCAATACTATCATGCTTGAAATCATTTTCAATATTATAGTATCAAATTTCTCATACCATTGTTTTGGGACTTGTTTTAGTCCATAAGATAATTTAATTAATTTGCAAACCTTCTTTTCATTTCCAAGTAGCACAAAGCCTTCTAGTTGTTCCATGTATATTTCTTCCTCAAGCCTTCTAGTTGTTCCATGTATATTTCTTCCTCAAGGTCACCATTTAAGAAGGTTATCTTAACATCCACTTGATGCACATGTAGTTTTAAAAATTAATGCAAGAGCCAACAATAGTCTTATTGAAGTCTTTTTTGAAATAGAACCATAAGTATCAAAGTAATCTATTCTCTCTTGTTGCTTGAATCCTTTAGCCACTAACCTTGCTTTAAAAGTTTGTAAAGAACCACCTAAATTCTACTTTCGTTTGAAGACCCACTTATAGCCAATGCCTTAGATTCATGAGGCAAGTTAATTAGAACCCAAGTACTATTGGACAACAAAGATTCTATTTCATCATTTATTGCCTCTTTACAAAATGTTGCATCTCTAGAAACCATTGCTTCACTAAATGTTTTAGGATCATTATCTACACTAAGTATTAAGGGGATTTTACAAATTAAAGAATCCTTACTTCCTTCTACTCAAAAACTAAGAGCTTGTGAGTCAATGAGTCTTGATTGTAGATTCTTACTCTTTCTTGCCTTTTTAGTTCTTCTAGATTCTATAGAAGATTCTTCATTTGTTTCTTCTATGTTATTTTCACAAGAATCTCTATCTTCTATTCTTGTTGTATAGTAGGATAAGTTTCTTTTTCAACTAGATCACCATAAAATTTATTCTCAAAAATTCTACATCTCTAGTTTCAATAATAATAATAATAGATTCTAAATCTAATATTCTATATCCTTTAGAATTTTGAGTATAACCAATAAAAATTCATTTCAAGGCTCTAACACTAAGCTTCTTCCTTTTAGGATTAAATACTCTATCGTAGGCTATGCACCCCCACACTTTAAAATATTGCAAATTTGGTTTTCTACCTTTCCATCTTTCATATGGAGCGAAACCTAAAGATCTTGATGGAATTTTATTCAAAATATAACATGAAGTTAATAAAACTTCTCCCCATTTCTATTCATAAACTTAATAGTAATAGAATTGACTTGTCCTAATCTACCACGTCATAAATCACAAGAGTCAACAATATAAACAGAAACATTCATCTTATTCATATCAATGCTAAGTTTGAACTTACAATCACTAGCATATTCCTTCCCTGCATATAGATCTCCTTTCATGAGTATAAATTTGTTAGATTCGATTACAATTTTGAATCCTTTCTTACATAATAATCCTATAGAAACTAGATTCTTCTTTATATCCAGAAACATACAATACATTTATTAAACTTGATTTCTTTTTAGATGTAAAGAAAAGATCAACCACTCCAATGCCTTCCACACTAGCCGAGTTGCCATTTCTCATCAAAACTTCATGATACTCAACATCTTTGAAACTCCTGAATTGGTGTTTGTTGTGGCACACATGTACAGTTGCTCTTAAATTAAGCCACCAATCATCACATTTGATCATTGTAGCCATATTCAACTTAGTGATCATACTAATATGAAGACCCTTGAATCCATTTGTAACCATAGCCACAAAGTCTTGATCTTTTAATAAATTTGCAAAATTTGTATTTAATTCATTTATGGAATTCTTTGGGAATTAACACTCCTTAGCATAGTGTCCTTTCTTATTACAATTGTAAGACCTTTGAATCTTCTTCATGACATCAAGTTCTTTGGCTGTTCATTTCTTACTTGATTTGTTATTTTCTCCATCTTCTACATTGTTCACTTTAGAACTCTGTGGAAGATTCATTGCTTCACGCTTTCTAGTTTCTTCCTCTATGTGCATGTGCCTAAGAATCCGTTTGATGGTGAAATCTTTAGCCAAGTGAAGAATCTTGTTCCTGTAGTCATTCCAACTAGAAGGCAATTTTGATAAAATTGCCCCAACTTGAAGAGACTCAGGAATAACCACATTCAAATCACATAGGCGATTCACAATAACTTGTAGTTTATGAACTTGATCTAATATAGGGATGTTATCAAGCATTTTAAATTCAAAGTGCTTTAGTATTAGAAATTTATTTGTACCTTATCACTCAATGTCATATTTTTCTTCTAATGCCTTCCATATTTCAACTAAGGATTTGATTATCATGTAGAGATCATATAGATTATCTAATAGAGTGTTGAGAATATGACCTCTATATGCAAATTCATCATCTGCTCTTTTCTTATTTGCTTTCTCATCTAGACTTGCACCTTCTTTCAAATCTTCAATAGATGGTGTCTTTGGATCTAACACATACATAGTGTTGAGCTTTGACAATAGAAAGAGCATCTTATCCCTCCAACGATTGAAGTTTGTTCCATCAAATCAATCCAACTTGACAAAGTCTTGACTCATGACTCTCAATTTTTTTCACTTGTTATAACATAAATTCTCTAAGATTGTTAGGAAAAATATAATTGATAAACAATTATGGCTTAAATACATAATTGGATCGCTTTCCCTATAGAATTTACACCTCTCACACTTAGTTTGCTATGAGAGTTTTATGGTGCAGATTTCTCCCAAGATACAACTAAACCTTGATATTTTGATAGCAAAATTTAATTATCAAACCTTACTTGAATATAGAAGAAATGTTTTTATTTTATAGTTTTTTTTTCAATGTATATATTTAGAAAATTTTGTGCAAATTTATACAACTATATATCCCAAATAGAGTTGCAACTTTTCACATAAATTAATAGATTACAATTCTTCATCAAGAGTTACAATGACACAATGATTGGATATAACTTTTGATTTAAATCAATTACATATGAATTGTAACCTTTAATCATGAAGTAACATAACTCTTGTAATTGAATCATATGAAATTTAATCAAAAGTCGTAACTTCTTGAAGTAACACGAGCTGCAAACTAGCTATTACAAAGAACATAGTTAGGTACTTTGGCTGTGTACCTCTTAGAATGCTATAAAAGTTTCTTCCTTTGCTCTTGTTTAACATAGGTACTAACTTAATTAATCATCAAGTACTCTCAACACAAATTTTATATTCCAAAATACTTAATTGGAAATCTAATTCAATAGTATGATGCCCATGTTGGCAGTAAGATATGTCCCCCATAACTCAAATTATGACAATAACCTAACCTATGCTCGAAAACTTCCTCCATGGTAGTCATATTAAACTTAGGTCGATTCCTGACCTCTTGTATGTAGGCCTTATCCTCTATCCAATTTTAAAGCATCTTCTCTAGCATGATATAGGCAATTTGTTAATTATACAAAGGTAAAAAGTCTACAAAGACTTTGAGAAAGCTATAATTAGGTATCCTTATGTATGTTTCTAGGGTGCTCAGGCTGATCCACAACATCAAATTCTTTTCCCTCCTTCGATGTGCTACCAAATGTGCCAATGTCGAGTCAATTCTTTAAAAAAAGATAATTAGGACTTTTTTTTTGACATTTTTTTGCTTAAATATAATATAAAAAAAAAAAACAAAAAAGTATACCTTTTAGTACTTGTGGTACATGAATGAATATGTGCTAGTTATGTGATTATACTTTAACTTTTTCCTATTGTCCATATTGACTTCTCAAACCCAGTTTTTTTAAATCAATTAAGTTAATTAAAAAAAAAGGATGAGAGTTCTCAAGAAGGTAAAAGCATGTTTTTAAAGTTCAAAAAGTAATTTAGGGGTACATTTGAAATTTTAGAAGTAAAAACTCCAAATTTAATTGTTTTTCCCTTAAAATTGGATTTATTAAGACTAATTCAAAAAAGAGGTCTAAAGAAACCCCAAATCAATGGTTGTTAGAAGGTAACTTAAGGGTTTAAGTTAAAAGGGATTTTTTAAATGCCAAGTTAGAAGGTAACTTAGAGGTTAGAATGAAATTCATCAAAATGACCTTTTACCATTTCACATAATTACATTAAGCCCTACCTAAAGAAAGGCCTTCAAAGCCCATTGAGGAGTATTACAATGATAAAACTTCAATTTGAGGTGAAAATAAACTTTTGAAGTTCATTTAAGGAGGAAATTCTAAGTCTTAGGGTAAATTTCTCAAAAACAACCAAAATGCCCCTAAGTTTAGTTTAATCTAGTTACTAACCTAGCTTTGTTGTCTTGCTTAATCTAGGTATTGAAGATTTGTGAGGGCTCTAGGTTGTTCATCTTCTTCTAGTCGAGGGTCACATTGAAGGAAAGTAAATAATCTACAAGATTTTTTATGTTTTAAGTAGTTTAAGAGCTAAATCATAAGCATAAGTGCTTACTAGTGAAATCATCTTAGACATTTCTTAAAAAGTTGAGGAAAGAGCCAACTTTAGGACTCTCATAGGGGTGGCATCCCTGTAGGAAAGAAGATTCAAGTGACACTTTAACATAAGGTGTGAATACTCACTAAAATGGGTATTTTAGCCTGCCTAAAAGTGATTTGATTTCATTATTTGGATAATTGATGAAGTTTAGAAGTTGTTTGTTGTGGAAACTATATTAGCCACCACTCAAGATGTGAATGGGATGTATTTTGCTAATTTTAAATGTTAATGAGTTGGTAAACATGCTAAGTTAGATATTAGCCAAAGATTTGTGAAGTTAGAATTGAGATTAGGAATAGACATAGACATACACATTTAAACTTATCAAGAAGATACAGCAAAAAGTAAAACTATATATATAGACAAATAATGAATATTAGAAGAAGATGCCCTACTGGAATGAAAGAATGATAACAATGTATTTAGAAAACAATAATGGGATCCAAAGAAGAAAAGAAAGATTTCAAAGAAGCATTCTTATCAAAACAAGTCAAGACCCAACCTCCACTAGTTAAATATATTTAATATACTTGACTCATTTCACAAGAGTAGGAATATATATATTTGGGATTATCTTCAATGTTATATTTTGAGTTATGACATGATCAAAAACACAACAAATATATTAAAGCAATTAAGGAAATAGAACAAAAGCCTATGAAGAATAAGGAAAGAATGAAATATGAATTAAAAGCTTTACTTCTACATGATCAAAGGAATGTTGGAGAAGAAACTATTTAAAAGGTTGCTATGAAGGAAAATACACACAAATATATAGGTGTAAAAGAACTAAAAAGTGCTAGATACAACAATGAGAGAAATATACATGCCGAACTAAAATATTAGAGAAATTTATTTTTATATTCTTATAGATTGATAGGAATTTCAAAAGGAAGTGTTGTTCTTTGTAGATTTGTGATTTAGCTTTAGTGAGGCTAAGGGAGACAAAGCAAAGAAGTGACTATTACTGATTTTTTTTAGGGGTTCTTTATTGTAACACTCATTAATTAAATTTTTTATCTAGTAGAATGCTCTAGTAAAGATAACTAGGATCCTAACGTGTGGATGCTGGAAGAGTAAACTAATGCACTAAGCGGAATCATTACATATAATTGCCTGATTTTTTTGAACCCTACTCTTTGACTTTTTGCAATTGTTTTACTGCTTATCACATAATTGAACACTCTACTATAAAGTTAACCTTAATTCTAATTCAATATATGCTAAATAGTGATCAAAAGGGGTTTATAAGTTGAGTTTTTGAAAAAGTGTTTTAATCTTTAGTAATCAATTAACAACACCAACCCCCCTCCCCCCTACACTAACATAAACAATTGGGATTAGAGATTGTCTTGATATTGATTAAATTTAAAGATTTATGGTAGAAAGCTTTTCTATATGGTTTGATAAAGCACCATATTTTAATGGCATTAATTTTTCTTATTGGAATACAAAATGAAGACATACACCAAAGCGATAAATTACCAACCATGGGAAATCATAATAGATGGAGATCTAGGAATTGAAGAATCTAACAAGGAAGACAAGAAAGTGGATGAAGCAAATTCCAAAGAGAAAAAATCTTCTCTCAACAATTGCTTTAACAAAATTCTATCTGATCTCATCATGTAAAATAGCTAACGAAATTTAGGATATGCATGAAGGATTGGAAGCAATAAAAGATACATGGATCAATACACTTCTTCAACAATATGAACTTTTCAAGACACTGCCAAGAGAAGAAATTAAGGATACATATGAAATACTCACAACTATCACAAATGAATTATCTTCACTCAACAAGGAAACAAGTGATCAAGATATTTTTTGAAAGACTCTAAGAATATTATCTAAAGCAGGGACTTCTAAGAAAATAGTAATGAGGAATCTTGTGATCTAAAAAAGCTTACACTTGATTACTTATGAAATAAACCCATGGCTTATAAAATAGAAGTATTAAAATATGAGTGTGCAGCAAACGAAGAAAGAAAAAGTTTAGAAACAAATTTTTCTCATAAAAGGACATTTAGAAATTTATCAAAGAAACCAATTCCAATAAAACTCATATCAAAGAAATGGATAAGGAAATCATATGTTATTAATGCAAGAAGACAGGCCACATTAAATATGGATGGCCCATACTTGTAAAGAGGAGATAAATCTTTTTTGACTACCTAGAGTGACTTAGATCATTCAAATGAAGAAGATGAAATCTCAAGAAAGAATGAAGCAAAAGTGTGTCTAATGGCAAGATTAAAGGTATTTTTTCATTTTGACTATAAATCTACTTCTAATCATATACATGCTAAACTACTAAGCACTCTGTCCACTTTTGCATCACTTATGTCCTTGCTAAGACAATTTAACTCATTGGTTATGGTAGTAAATTGACTAAATATATTCTTTATCTCTTCCTTAAGTACTATATAATGTGGATAATATTAAAATTTTCATTCATGTTTAAGAAATGCATTCTTTATCTTTTCCTTAAGTACCATATAATTTGGATAATGTTAAAATTTTCATTCATTTTTAAGATAAGAACTCACGGTATTATAATTGAATGCTAGGATATTATTTTTCCTCCATAGTCAAGTTCAGGAATAGGGTACAGTATGTGTAGGATCAAGTGAGATGAATGAAAAAGGGAAATAACAAGGAGCCGGCTTTCCACCTACTAATCAATCAACAACAATCACATCGACAGATCGATTCGAGAAAGGGAGTGTGGGTTTTCTCAATATCTAACTTATTGGTAAGGACTATACTAATCGATCAGTGGGGTTATTTTCCTTACCATTTGAACACTAATTTTCTTAGCATTCAAATGATAATCATCTTCATCCTTAGGTAACTTACTAATCTAGCACATACTTAATATAAACGTACACAAACTCCATTTCTAAGCTTATCAAGCATTTGTATCATTTAAACAACATGAAAGCACCCCATTTTTAGCAAATAAACACAATCAAAGGTGATAAGTGCTTAATTACACTTGTTATTAGTTCATTTCTAATAAACTTGGAAAAAACTTTATCATGATAAAATAAAGAATGACAAGTTCATACAAGTTCTACTGTTACACCTTCCCTTCTTTCTTTTTTTTTTGGGATGACACGCATATATATAGGACAATTGTCTTCACATAAATGCATTTGATTGACCTGTATGTACGATAAAGAAATGTTACTAGCATATACCCAAGAAAAAACTTAACACTTGTTCATTATAATAATAAAATAAGACATATGTTTGTATGTTCATCATCCATCGAGAGTTTGCATTATAATTTGAAACTTTCCTTTTTTTTCTTTGGTCTATGTCTCTAATGAATATTACTTTGATTGCAGTAAAAATGATTAATCTTGAGAATACTTCGCTTGATCCATGAAGGGGACTGGTCCTTTCGCTGTAAGTAATCAAGCATTAGAATTCAAAGAAAAAACTTGTTAAAAAAAAAAGAGACCAAATGCCAATAATAGGCTAGAATAATTCTTTAGACATTTGAAACTATAGGAGTTAAGAGGTTGTTAGATTTAAAAGCACATAAAAGTATTAACTTCTCAAGCAATTATAGCTATAAGAAGATATGGGATGCTAGGAGAATAAGTCTCTCTCTTTTTTTAATGAAGATGTGATGATCATGCGAGGAAACTACTAAAGGAATGTTTAATAAATTAAAATAATATTGAATAAACAAATTAAAATAGAATATCAAGTGGATTAATATAAGAATCCAAAGTAATGCATAAAGGCATCGTTGATATGGACGCGTGTCATTTGTTGTTCAAACGGCCCTGGCAATTTGACGTAGATGCCCAACATGCCGGGAAGGAGAACAAATATAGGTTGGAGAAGGAGGGAGTGAAGTATACGCTACTGCCATTAACGGATAAGCAACCTAAAACCCAGAAGGTGGAAGGAAAATCTTTTCTAACGATCACTCAGTCGAAAAGGGAAATGACCGAGGACATTAAGAAGTCCCGCTTGATGCATGCTCTCGTAGTGAAGAATGCGGGAGAGGACATGAGTAACGCAGAGACTCCGGAGGAAGTGAAGGGATTACTAGAGGAATTTAAAGAAGTAGTTCCAGAAGACTTACTAGAGGGACTACCTCCATTACGAGACATCCAGCATCACATCGACTTGGTGCCTAGAGCTAGTCTTCCTAACCTCCCACACTACCGGATGAGTCCCAAAGAAACGGAGGTCTTACAGGAGAAGGTCCAGGACTTACTTGACAAAGGATTCATTCGAGATAGCATGAGTCCATGTGCCGTACTAGCACTACTAACACTTAAGAAGGATGGGAGTTGGAGGATGACAGTCGGGCAATCAACAAGATCACAATTGGGTATAAATTCCCAATACCTCGTATTGAGGATACGTTGGATCGGTTGAGTGGGGCAGTAGTATTCTCCAAGGTAGATCTCAGAAGCGGGTATCATCAAATTCGGGTCAGGCCCAGGGATGAGTGGAAGACCGCCTTCAAGACGAAAGAGAGGTTGTACGAATGGATGGTTATGCCGTTCGGACTCAGCAATGCACCGAGTACATTCATGCACATGATGAATCAAGTACTTAAATCATTTATAGGTTGGTTCATTGTTGTATATTTTGATGATATCCTAATATATAGCAAGACTCGGGACGAACATCTAGTGCACTTGAAGGATGTTTTGATGGTACTGAAAGAGAATAAGCTCTATGTTAATCTCAAGAAATGTGTATTCATGTCACCGAGGCTGCTGTTCTTAGGATTCATAGTGAGTGGAGAAGGGATCACGGTGGATGAGGATAAGGTGCGAGCCATTAGGGATTGGCCTATACCCAAGACCATCACCGAGTTGAGAAGTTTCCTGGGGTTAGTGGGATTCTACAGGCATTTCATCCGGCATTTTAACACGGTGGCGGCCCCCTTGACTGAGTGCTTAAAGAAAGGAAAGTTTCACTGGGACGGGGAAGCTGAGTCGGGATTCGCAGTGCTCAAAGAGAGACTATGTAGTGCGCCGGTGCTGGCCTTACCGGACTGCGACAAACTATTCGAAGTTGACTGTGATGCCAGTGGTGTAGGTATTGGTGCGGTACTCTCTCAGGAGAAGAGACCTGTAGCTTTCCATAGTGAGAAACTCTACGAGGCCAGGAGAAAATGGTCCACGTACGACAAAGAATTTTATTCCGTGGTTAGAGCCTTGAGGATGTGGGAGCACTATTTGGTTGGTAAAGAGTTTATCTTATACTCAGATTGTGTCGCCTTGAAACACCTGAGCAATCAGACCCGCATTTGCAAAGACATGCACGCCAGATGGATACAGTTTTTGCAGAAGTTCCCGTTTCGCCTGATGCAAAAATCTGGGGTTCAGAACAAGGTGGCCGACGCATTAAGCCGAAGAGCGGATTTGCTAGTGACTATGAGAGCTGAGGTGGTTGGATTTGAGCAGTTGAAGGAACTGTATAAGACGGATGAAGATTTCGGAGTTACTTGGAGAAAATGCACCAATAAGGAACCCAATCATAGTTATTACATTCTGGATGGTTATTTGATGAGGGGAAACCAACTGTGCATCCCTGAATCCTCCTTGAGAGAGAAGGTGATCAGACATCTCCATGGAGGGGGATTAGCCGGCCATTTAGGGCGGGACAAAACACTAGCAACAGTGGTTGCAAGATACTATTGGCCTCAGTTGAGAAGGGACGTAAGTCGGATAGTGCAATGATGCTACATCTGTCAGACATCAAAGGGACACTCTCAGAATACGGGGCTGTACACTCCGTTGCCCGTACCTAAGAATATCTAGGAAGATCTATCCATAGATTTTGTGTTAGGTTTTCCTCGTACCCAACGAGGTGCTGACACTGTTTTTGTAGTTGTGGACAGGTTTTCCAAGATGGCTCACTTCATCCCATGTAGGAAGACGGCAGATGCCTAGAACGTGGCCAAGCTATTCTTTAAGGAGGTGTTCAGATTACATGGAGTTCCCAAGTCCATCACTTCTGATAGGAACACCCGATTCCTTAGCCATTTCTGGAGGACACTTTGGTACATGTTCAACTCATCTCTTAACTTCAGCAGCACAGCCCACCCCCAAACCGATGGGCAAATCGAAGTGTCGAACAGGACCCTTGGAAATCTGATAAGAAGCATCTGTGGAGAGAAGCCAAAACAATGGGACCTGGCACTGTCTCAAGCAAAGTTCGTCTACAATAACTCCATCCACAGAACTACCGGCAGGTCACCCTTTTCAGTGGTCTATACCAAGGGGTCTTCTCACGCTTTGGACTTAGTTTCCTTACCCAAAGGTGTGGAGACCAATGTGGCGGCAAAGCACCTAGCGGAACAGTACCACACAGTGGCTTCGGAAGTAAAGGAACAAATTGAGAAAGTAAATGAGCAGTATAAGAAAGTCGCCAACAAACATAGGAGGAAGAAGTTGTTCGAGGTGGGAGACCCAGTGATGGTGTTCTTAAGGAAGGAACGCTTTCCCATAGGAACATATAGCAAGTGGCAACCGAAGAAATATGGGCCCTACAATATTGTCACCAAGATCAATGACAACGCCTATGTGGTTGGACTCTCGGAAAGCATGAAAATCTCTAAGACCTTCAACGTGGCTGATTTGTCCCCATTCTACGTGGATGACGAACCCCTTTATCCAGAAGAGAACTCAGGGTCAAGTTCTTCATTGGTGGGAGAGAATGATGCGGACATCGTAGCGGACACAGGTTGACACACAGGTGGGTACACGGTCGTGTATCGCGTCAGATCTTCATAGAAGCTTACACGGGTTCGGGCACGGCCAGGGACACGGTCGTGTGTTCTATCAGGATCCTCACAGAAGCATACACAGGTTCGGGCACGGCCAGGGACACGGCCGTGTACTGCGCTCGTCACATGCCCAAAAACATACACGGCCTAGAGGTATGGCCATGTATACGATAGGGAATAAACGTGTGTATTATTATTTATTTCCACGTGTACGTTTATATTTTCCCCTTTTAGATATTTTACGGGGAAGTATATATATACCTTTGTCAGAACATTTTAGGGTTACGTTTTATTATATTATTGAAACACATTTCGAGAGACGGTTTTCTCTTAATCTTCAATTGTGCGCAATTGAGTTAATTCCCGAATAGACTCTGATTCATCTTTGTTTATTCTTGAGTTCCAATCCTAGAATTGGTCTCGATTTTATGCTTTCCTCACTGCGTCACCTTCCCTCTTTAATAAAATTAAGGAAAAGAAAAAGCACTTGGAGGAGGCCTGAAACGAATATATTTTCAAATGCCATTTGACACTTGTAGAATGACAACTGAAGATAGAGAAAGTGACCAGCTACACTGAAGGAAAAAATGTGGAATTATGCAAGAAGAAGATAGGGAAAGGCCAATATCAATTGAATCAAAACTAAGAAAATACTAACAACAAATGGAAAGTGACTATCATATAGGGACTTAGTCCTAACAACTATACAGGGTGCTTTTAAGAAGTACTGTGTAAGAGAAGAAAATGAAATTATAGAAATGGAGGAAGAGAGAGATGTAGAAGAGTGGAGAATGATAGAGAAAGGAGTAGAAAAAGAAATAGGTGTAAGGGTGGTTTTGTTCTCAAGAGTAGAGAGAGAAGCGCCATATGCCCCATGGAGAAATACATTGACACTTAGAGTGGTGGGGCAATTTATGGGATACAAGTTCTTGGAGAACAAACTAAAAAATATGTGGAAAGAGTTAAACCCCTTTAAACTAATTCATGCAGGAAATTGATTTTTCATGGCAAACTTTGAAATAAAGGAGGATAGACAATGGGTACTATGGAACAGCCAATGGTTCATAAATAGCAAATTCATGGCCACTAAGAGATAGACACCAAATTTCAAAGATGCAATGACAAAAATGGAGGTAGTAGTAGTATGGATCAAAATCTATGAATTACCTATAGAATACTACTCATAGCTGGTGATGAGAAAAATAGGAGAAATGATTAGACCAATACTATGCCATGGCTCATACACTATAGGGTTGGAAAGAAGAAAATTTGCAAGGATATGCATACTTATAAATTTAAATGAGCCACTAGTGCATACAACTATCATAGACAATACCCTATGCAAAATATAGTATGAGGGGTTATCAAATCTACGCGCAATATGTGGATGTGTAAATCATAGTAAAAGTTATTGTCTATGGAAGAGCAAAGAAGAGGAGTTAAGGGAGAAAGCAAGTGAGAGAAAGAACAATAAGGGGAGGGTATAGGTGGAGTAAAGGAAGATGAAAAGCTAGGGAAGAGAAGGGGAGAGAAAGAGGAAGAAAAAGACATAATAAATGTAATAAATAAAGAGAATAAAGGTGGAGAGGTAAACAAAGAAATGAATGAGAGCGGCCTATAAAATAAAAAGTGGGATAATGATAGATATGGACCATTCCACCAAAAGCAAAACTAGTCAAGGGGAATTGAAGAGACATAAAAAGATAAAGAAGTGAGAGCAAGAAATGAGAGAAATGAAAAGATGCATTTTAGAGTAGAGGGTAATGAAACAACATTGGAAATAGATTACTCATAAGAGAGAATAGTAGAGGGGGGTTGGGGGCATGAAAGAAAAGGAGCTAAAGCATTAAATGTGAGAATAGAGAAGGAAAAAGAAAAACTTATTTTCGCTTCACAAAAGTAGGAAGAAGGGAAAGGGAAAAAACAATGATTTCATTAAAGAAAATAGTAAGAGAATATGGAGCCAAAATATAATGTAGAGATCCTAGTAAGAGTCCTACATGTTCAAAAAGGAACCCTCATGCTAAACAACAATGCCACAATGCACACAGTGATAATAGAGCACTACCAATTGCAAGTGGTAGCAGAGGTGGTTGAGAGATCGAGGTAAAGGAGAATGGTACTAAGAAAACATGTACCAAAAATCATGTTTAGTCCAACTTACCCAACGGAATGGGTGATCAAGACTAAAGTAGGGCTAATTGCAACAATGTGTGAGGGGTTAATGACAATAATAATGCCTTTCAGAAGGGGACATGGGGAAGTGGAAAGAGTATGGAAGTAGATGGAATGGACATGCAAATGGGTTATAGAACATATAGTAATGAGACCACCAATAGCACTCGAACAATAGGAGATAGCTTTTATGGTCTAGATAGAGGACGAAGAGAATCAGGAACTACTATTCCCTCCTTAAGGGGTAATAGCAATAGAAGTGTGAACAAGATTTAGGCCATGCTAAATCCACTTAGAGATATAGAAAGTTAGATAGGAGGGTTAGGAGGAAAGGGGGTATAGTGTAGTGTGTTCCAAAGTGGATTTGGAAATAATAGATACGTTATCATCAAATATGAGAAGGAAGCCTCTCAAAGTGGTGACTTGGAATGTTAAAGGAGTGAACTTAAAGGGAAGGAGGCAAACGATTGTGAAGCTGATGGTAAACCATAACTTAGATGTCGTTATGCTATTCAAAACTAGGTTGTCAATGCAAGTAACAATAAATTTACAAAGGGCATTAAATTTTGAGAGAATGGTCTACTTACCTATTGAGGGGTTAAATGGAGGAATCGTGGTGTTATGGAACTTAGAAGATGTTGAGATGGAAGAGCTTACCATCATGCAATAGGAAATCCATCTAAATATCAAGGTACACTCCTTAAATTTTAAATGGCTTTTTTTCAACTATTTATACAAGTCCTAGGCTAGAAAATAGGAAGATTTTATGGGACAACTTAAGATAGGTAGTGGAAGTGGAAAAAGACTATGGGTAATGATTAGGAATTTCAATGAAGTTCTGACAAGTGATGAAAAAAAAGGTTAGTATGTTAATATAGAGTCAAGGCCTACCAAAGCTACATGAATGACTATGGAATGGAGGATTTAGGATTTGTGGGACCAAAACACACATGGACGAATAGGTGTAAGAATCTATCAGGATTGATCTAATCTAGAATAAATAGGGCTTAAGAAAATCTAGAGTAAAGGGCCATTTATCTATAAACCAAAGTTTTCTATATATTGAGCCACCATTCTCACCACTATGTAGTAGTCCTAAACATAAGGCCTAAAATCTTCAAGAGAAGAAAAAAGGATAAGCTATTCAGATTCCATCCCATATATATGGCTATAACATAGCTAGTTTAAAGGCTTTGTAAAGACATGATGGAATTACCATACCTTTAGGATACTAGAGCATTTGGAGAGCCTAAAGGATAAATTGAGAAAGTAGAATAAGGAAGTTTTCGTGATAATACATGTTGGAAAGAGGAGAATAAAGAAATTCCTAAATAAAGTGAAAGAGTATTGCCTTAGACACCCGATATAGCCACTATTAGATAAGCAATATTAGCTAGAAAGAGAAGTTGTCGGCAATGAAGGCTAAGTCAAAATGGCTAATAAAGGAGGAAAGAAATACCAAATTCTTTCATGCAATAGCTGTGGTAAGAAGGGTAAAAATGAGAATAGTAGGCATGAAAGATGAGTAAGGAAAGTGGACAACAGACATAGAACAAAGTCGGGAAATCATAAGAAGGTTCTTTAGAAGGCTATATCAAACTAAAAAAGAGTCAGTTAGGAAGTTAGGAAAGCGGTGTAGAGTATTAGACAACTCAAAACAGTAGGCAAAGATAACTTCCATGGGATTTTTTTCAAAAAGCGTTAGGATATAGTAAGAGACACAATCATTGCAACTATGTTAGATATTATCAAAACAAGAAAAATGCTTGAGAAACTTAGCAAAACTCTAATAATACTAATCCTAAAGTGCCAAAGAGTAGAACATGTTAAGGACTTCAGACCAATTAACCTATGCAACACTATTTATAGGATTGTGGCAAAAGTGCTAGTGAATAAGCTAAAACCCTATATGGAGAAATTAATAAACCTAGCTTAAGTGAACTTTGTACTATTGAAAATAGCAGTAGACAACATGGTGCTATTGCAAGAAGTGCTACACTTAATGCAAAAAAGGAAGGGGAAGAAGGGATGGATGATCATCAAATTAGACCTTGAGAAGGCATATGACAAAGTTGAATGGGATATAGTAAGGAATGTACTCAGAAGTCTTGATTTCTCAAAGTGGTGTGTGCAACTAGTTAGCCCATGTATATCATCAATAATCTATAACATTATGCACAATGGAGAACCAGCAATGGAAGTGGAAGCAAATAGGGGACTAAGGCAAGGAGATCCACTATCTCCATATCCATTTATCCTTGTTATGGAGTTCTTGAGTAGATCTGCTCATTACTATATATAGTTAAAAAATAGAAATAGATCAAGATAAAGGGAGATAAGGTAAAACTAGAACATCTGCTCTTAGCGAATGATATCCTCCTAATGGGAGAAGCACTAGTAGAAAATACTAGGAAAATGAAAGAAGTCATGCCAATGTTTAGAATAGTAGCTGGGCAAAGAGTGAACCATACCGAATCGAGTATTATCTTTTCAAGAAACACTAATTAAAGAGAAGAGAAGAGAAGAAATTTGTAGAGAATGGGGAATGTGGTTAAAAAAGTAACATAAGCAAGTACCTTTGGTTTCCTAGTAAATGAAAATAGAGAATTGAAGAAACTAGATTTAAATTTTCTTTTAGACAGAGTTAAGAGAAAGCTGGCAGGATGGAAGGCAAAGATGTTGAGTATGGTAATCGGATGTGTGGTAATAACTTTAATGCCATAGAATATGGTAAACTATTAGATGCAAACCACACAAGTACCAAAAGCAATTTTGGATAAAATTGAGAGGATGAATCAAGAATTTTTATGGGGAGAAATAGAAGGAAATAAAAAGAAGCACTGTATAGAGTGGGAAAAAAAAAAGGAAAGGAAAAATGGAGGTGTAGGATTGGCAAATCTTAGAAGGAGCAAAGTAGGGGTAATAAAGCTAGCTTGGAGATTGAGAATGAAGGAAAACTTGTTGTGAATGAATTTTTGTGATGAGAAATTAAAAAAGAGTTAAGGAGAAATAAAGAGAAAGAGGGGAATGTGACAAATGAAAGAGAACAAGAAAGCCTTAGAACGGATACAAGATAAACAACAAATACAAACAAAAAATGGAAAAGGGGGTAAACTTTTGGTGGGATACATAGAGTACATAGGGAAGAATTGAGAATCTTGTTTATAGACCACTAGCAAGAGATGCAATAAATCTAACTCTAGTAGAAGTATGGGAGGATAAAAGGACGTGGAATGAAGAAAAAATAGGATATCTTATAGATGAAGGAATAAGGGAGATCTCTAAAAATATAATCCTTGAGAAGGAAAGTAATGAGGAAAACAAAACAACTTAGGATCTAAGGAAGGAAGAAAAACGAACAATCAAAATAATCTATGAGGAATTAAGACAACAGGAGAGGGAGGAAACAAGTGATGGCTGAGAATGGATTTAGAAGGTCCCAATGATGCCACGAGTACAAGTTCTAATTTGGAAAATGATGCACAATGGGCTACATACTAAAGCAAATTTGAAAAATAGAGATATCTTATAAGAAGATAGATGTATATGGTGCAACATAAAAAGTTAAATGGTAGAACATGTTTTTAAGGATCATAGATGGATAAAATAAAGGTGAAGAGAACCAAATAATTCAGCCAAATTCTTAAATAAATGGATCTAGGTTTCTCAACCTGGATAAAGAAGAACTGCAAGTGGGGGAAAAGGAAAAAATGTAGTAAAGAAACCATGGGTTTTGCTATTTTACTACTATATTATGAAAAATTTGGAAAAGATAAAATGAAAGAATCTTTCAAAATGAGGCTAACCAAAGGAATTGGACAAATCAAGCCTTAATTCATGTAGCTAAAAGTTGGGCATATTATAGGGGGGGGGGGGGGGGGGAAGGAGATGGGGAGGGAAACTAGACAGATAGAATGGGAAAAATGATAGAGTAATTGATTGAAGTTCAATACAAATGGGTTAATACAGGATGATAATTGGCAAATAGGGATTAAAGGAATATGTCGTGATGGGAAGGGACAAATAATATGTAGTTTTAGCAAAAACATTGCCTTTGTGTCACCATTAGAGGTGGGGATAGGGGCCATTTTAACAACTTTAAGGATGGTCAAGGCATGGAGTTTAAATCAAGTCATAATTGAAACAAATTTGGAGAAAGCATATAATAGCATGTGTAAGACTGAGTGAGTAAGTTTTCTTGTTATGAGTAATGTCTTATCGTGTAGGTAATGTCTTAAAGAGATGATAGATATACAGTTGCAAATAATGGGATGAGATGGAAATAAGTTAGCAGCTATGCTAGCAAAAATAGCATTGGAGAATAATGTCAATTACTACTTCAATAGCTACCTTGAAGGGAGCATTTTGTCACAACTTGATGCAGTAGGATTCAAACTGGTGTAAGAAAATGGAATGTGGTTTCGTAATGGGAAGGAGGAAATAACTTAGCTTCTAAGTTGGTGAATGCCTGGAGCAGATGTATAGTGTTTATTTCATATTGTTTGAACTACCGAAAAAAAAAAAGTAATACCATTTGATAAGATATAATTAATATTTATTCATATAGAATATTGGAAAGTTTATTTAAATAACTCATCTTTTTATGCAAGTGATGCTACTTTTAGTGTAGTTGTAAATTTTAATGAGACATCTCTTCGCTTATAAAAAAAGAAAAAAAAAAGTAACTCATCTCTTTCTATTTCTAGAAAAGCCTAATTATGTATAATGAAACTCAATTGAGATCTAAGTTTGTTAAAAATATGTAAGAAAGTTTTATTGAATCCTATCTCAAACCCACCAATTCAAAACTCTCTAAATCATCCTAAATTAGGCTTAATTATTCAAATCCTTCGCTAATCTATATAATTATCCTAAGCATAATATGGTTAATTTTGAATTTGGCTTATGAAATTATATTATACAAATTTCCTCATCTACAATATATTTTAATAAATTTATACCATTTACTTTGAATAGTAGAATGTAATATATTTAAATTAGTAAAAAGACTCGATCCATGAGATGTCAATTTAAAATATATATACATATTTATGAAATATAATATATTGACTTAAAATAATATCACAATTGACATATTAATAATGTATGTCAAAAATTATTTTCAATATGGCATTATTACAGTCATTTAATTTAAATTGTTGATTTTATATGGCTATAGGTGGTCTTTCTACATTTATTTATGAAATGTTATGTTATTTCGAATAGTTACAACTATTTAAAAATATCTAGTATATTGCCATCTCATATTAAGTCATATAAGAGTTATAACTCTTGTCATTTTTTATACAAAATAGTTCAAAATAAGAAATAGTTAGTAACTAAAAGATGCCAATAATGAAAATATATAAGTGACAATGGTAAAAATGTTATAAAGAATTAAAAAATATTATAAAATGTATTGCTAATAAAAAGTTATAATTGACAAAAACTCGTGTATACATATTATAATAGATTTTTACAACAAAAAATGGACACATTCGCTGCATTTCTTAAGGTAGAGCTTTTCAAGTCTTAGCATTTGATTCAATTCATGTGAAGCATATATATTTCTTACATAAGAATATAACAACAAATGATAATATAAACATTTATATGAAAATGTTAACCAATCCCTCACTTAATTTTAAATAAAAATATGTCCTAACAACTTATGCCTTGAAGTATCGTAGAGTCAATAGTGGTTTTCCCCTACACAATGATGGCTTAGAACCTACAAGAAAAGGAAGACAATGGTAAATTTTCATCTATTCCACTTTTTGAGGGTTTAGATGTTTCACATGCACACATTCATTACCTTAGAATTGAATCCACTCTCTTTTCCACACCAGCAACCCCTAGTTTTTGGTATACAATATAGAATTTATTATTGACTCTCTCTCTCTCTCTCTCTCTCTTTCTCTACCTCTAAAGGCCTTATCAACCTCAAAGTGCTCCTTATCTAGGCCTCACCCCTACTACACTTAAACTACTCCATGAAGACACTTTCCGGCTCATGGGCATGCAAACCATTGACAACTTTTATAATTATTATGTTTTAAATATATTAAACCCCCAAGATTTGGTTTCTATTTAATTTGTCCCCATGGTCAATTTAGACCCAAATAGATCAAAAGAACCAACTATCCAAAATAGAAGAAGTTGGGATCAAAAGAACCAACTATCATGAAGGCTCACTCAACCAAACCCAATCATATCTATAAGGAATAAAACTACCATTCTAATAAAAAATCAAAAATTAAAAAAAAAAACCATAATCGCATGTTTTAATCTCATGGAGTTTTAATTTCTAATGTTAGGAAACCACAAATCTATAGCTTAGATTAAAGTAAAATTACTTAGGTCAAACATTTAGCAACAAGTTCCATGTTGATCTAGAATTCATACTCACCTATTATACTACACTTACATGACTAGTACACTTGTTGACTAGCTTTCAGAAGTATAACTAATTTTCAATTCAAACATGTTCATTTGTAGGTGATTGACAACCTTTGGCAATAAAAACCAAGCAACAAGTAATCACCACCTCTCACCTTGCCACCAGCTCAATGCCATCATTGTACCACTATTACCACCATTAACATTGGCATCACTAATCTAATACAACTAACTTCACTATCACCATTGCCCTATCATTAGCTTTGCCATCATCATCACTACCCCTACACCACTACTACAAACACTTTACTATTACTACCACCAACCTATAACCTCTATCAATTTCTTTATAATACTACCACCACTAACAACCACTATAGCTTCTTTACACTACTACCAACACCTCAACGATACATTAAAGTTAACAATGGTGGTAATGTGGTGGTGGTGTATTGGTGATTATTGAGTTTATGTCTATGAGGTTTCTAGGGGCGATGATGAGGTGGTAGTGATTTGGCAAATGTTATAGTAGAGTGGCAATGACATTATGGTGGTAGGAAATGATGTAGAAGAGCTTACAATGATGATGGTGTGGTTTTGTGGTGGCCAAGACGATGATGGTAGTGATGGTGTCATTAAAACATAAATATATATATATGAAATAACATTATAGACATGACTATTAAAATTGCAATTCTAATTTAGCATTTACACATAATAATTAGTAGATTAAGGATAGGTTCACAAAGCTAGAAAAGGCCTCCATCCCCTAAGTTTTAAAATAAAATAATATTAAATTTGTAGCTAATTATCAATCAATAGTTATAATGTAAATTATTATAAGTGTTCTACTCACAATTTATCATTCTCCTTAAAGATTTAAAATTCAGTCGTTTGATATATTAGAATAAGTTATGGTATAATTCTTAATAAAATCCTATTGTATATTAGATGCACCATATTACAACAATAAGTGGACATATTATTATAGTTAATTCAAATATTATAAATGAAAAATAACAATTAAAATCAAAAGTTTTAGAGTATAAATAAAAATAAATAAATAATTAAACAAAGAACTATAACTTAAAGTTTATTGTGGGATAAATAATGTTTGAACAATTAAAAACTAGAAATTAATGTTATATGATTCATACCTTTCAATCAAACTCAAAATATCAAGGCCTTCATATATGTATGATATGAATATTGTTTTCTCCATGGATCGAAAGAAATAGCCTGTTCCAATCTTTACAAAAGATATAGTTGATAAAAATATTATAATCGAGAAGTGAACAAAATCAAATCTACAAAATGATGTTATTTAATAATGTACGAACAGAAGAAAATCCTTTTAAGCACTTTATAGAATAATTTCACTTAGATTCTTTTCTCCCTTGATCATTAGCCACTTTATTAAAAAGTATGATTAATGTAATAGCAATTTCTAGTTTTTAATTGCTTAAGCATTAATTATCTTACAATAAGTTTTGAACTCTATTTCTTTTATTAATTAATTAATTACTTCTTTTCTTTTCTTTTTTCTTTTACCAAGCTTTTGATTTTAGTTGACTTCTTTCCTTTCTAAATTAAAAAGTGAAAAATAAAAAGGGTAAATTGCAAGTAAACCTTCTTATGTTTATCATGTATACTTTGCTCTCTTATCTTTGAAATTATGCATTCGAACTTCCAAATCTTTTGAAAATGTGCTTTCTAACTATTATATTCTTATTTTGAGGTATAAATGCACACTTTTTAAAAATATGGGAGGTCTAAATATATGGTTTCAAAGAAAGAGGCTAAATGCATATAAAACAAAGATAAGGAGTGTATTTCCAATTTATCTTACAATAAATAAACAACTAAGGGTGAGCTAAAAAAGTGACTAAACTGCAAATTGAATTAGAATGAACTGATCTAAACCATAAATTAAGTTTAAGCTACTCTTTTAGATTAAAAAAAATTACAAACAAAATCAAACTATTTTTTCTTTTTCCTAAGTTAAAAAAAATAATTACAAATTAAACTAAACCGTTTTAAACTAAACTAAATCTTGAGAATTAAGAAAAAAAAAAGTTAATAAAAATTTAGAGAATGTATGACTAGAAAAGAGGATTATATATTATCGATTTAATTTTTTCCTCCTATTTGGTTTTTATTAAGTAACTTACTACTTTTTTATTTTATATTTTTGCTTATTGAATAATATATAAATCATAATTTTCTTAAGAGATATAATAAAATCTCTTTAAATATATCAAATGAGTATTGACTATGATAAGTAATATTAGAAAAATAATAATAAATTAAATATTTTTATATCAACTATAATTTTTTATAACTTATTAATTTGTATATAAGAAAAAACAATAATAGAGCACGTAAAAATAATTTAAACTGTAAATCAAATTATATTTTTTATGTTTAAAAAAATTGCAGACTAAATCGTATCGTTAAGATTGATTGATGATTAAAAGAAAAACTATCTCATGTCACTCCCGGGTTATCGAGGGATGCGGTCGGTAGGCGCTAATTTGACGAACTGGCTGGAGCTCCATGTGGTTCGGGTCGGGTCTCCTCGGAATGAAGAGCGGCAACTGTCGAGGATTCCCCGGCTCGTCCTGGTCGTCAACGAAGCGTGGGTATGTGTCGGTCCAACTCGTCTGGCGGTGCTCTACACAACGGAAGTGGTGGTGCGAGCTCAGGATCAACTTAAGTTGGTGGCTCAGAGGCGTCCACGGGAAGTTCTTTGGAACTACGAGTTGGCTTCGGTTTTGTGTGTGTGTGTGTGTGGTGTGTTTGTGGGGAAAAAGCTAGAGAGAAGGTTGGGTTGCGGGTTTCGTACTTTTAGAGAGAGAAAGTGGGTTTTTTATTCGAATTCTGCCATATTGAATGAACCTCCATGTTAATTTGCATTCACCGAACACTCGTTGTTAAGTTCAAGAATCGCTCAATTCGCTCAGATTTTCGGCCGCGTACCTCTCTCTCTTCCTTCTGTCTCGTTTTGGCCGGGCGTCTCTCTGAAGAAGACGGTCACGTGCAACGCACGTGACATCTTGCCTGGCCCAAGAAGGATAGCGCTACATGCGAATTCCATGAATCGAACCCGTCGCCCAAGCACAAACCGCTGATCTAATTTTACCTAAAACTTACCTAGGCCAATTTTACACATCCAATGTAACTCCAATCCCAGTTGGACATATATCCATTAATTTTTAAATTTAAAAATAACCGTTTCGCATGATACATATAGAAAAATTAATTCTCAAATTGAAGTCTATTTAACGAATTGTTTAGCTCCTACTCGTTTCTAATGCAACATGTACTAAAAATTGAATTTTTTTTATATATATATTAAATGAACAAATCGAACTAGGTTTAAAAGTATTAAATTTTTTCTTTAAAAATTAAACATTTTCATTGAAAACTCAAAGCTATCAAATTACATATATGTATTGACTTTTAACCCAAAAAATTATTATTTGACACTTAAAAAAAAATCCAGCTTTAATTTTTTTTTCTTAATTTTAAAAATTTTTAATTTTTTTTTTCACTTTCTCTTTTCATTTTTTTAAAATATTTATTTGTAAACTTGGCAAGCATTAAAATAAAAGGAGATAAAAATGAGGTGTTTATACAAGTAAAAGTATATGTATGTACAAATAATATACTACATTAGAGTATTACATCATATAATATGAGTATATGTGAGGTAATTAATTGGTTGTGAACATAATATGTATGCATAATTCTAGAATATAAAAATATATAGGACATGTATTATACATGTATCAATAATAAAATAAAACTCATACATATACATAATAAAATAATACTATACGGTAATACTTATTAAATATATAATAAAATAATCCTAAAATATTTTAGAGAATTCTTAACAATGATTTCAAGGTTCCTAATTTATTCTAAAAATATATTTTATTTCCTAAGTACTCATACTAGTTAGCAATGCCCTAAAAACCTTGTAAGAAGGGATGAAACATAGATAAGTCTTAGTGTGAATATTGTTAGGACTAGAGCTAATAAAAAAATTGACTAAACTATGAATTAGACCAAATCAAATCATAAACTATTTTTTTAGGATAAAAAAAATTACAAACTAAACTAAACCATTTTTTATAGGTTTAAAAAAATTACAAACTGAATTGGCCAAATCGAACTATGAGAAATAAATTAAAAAAAAAAGAAAAAAATGCAGTAATTCACTATAATGATTGTCAAAATTTGATGATAGTCACCTTCCCCAAATAATTTGAATTTCTTTTGTTTATGTATCTATATTTTCACCTCTAAATAAGAATATAAATGAATGGTATGAAGTCAAATATTCTAAATATTCTACTTACATTTTATAGATTAGAAATAAGTCAACAATGATTTCTTTCTATTTTTTTCTAGTGTTGATTTCAACACTATTTAACTTTTGAAGTACCAACTTAATCATAATAAAACTTAAGAGTTGTTTCCAATGTGTGGTACCTGATAAATTATGTATGAAGTGAAAATGTTGCCTTTAAGGAAGGTATGAAGTTTTTGGTCTTAAAATTGTATTGAAAATACCTTCTTCTTTTTTTTTGTTGATAGTCTAGAAAACTTATATTAACATGTAACTATTTCTCTTAAATATTTTTAATATATAGGTCCAATCCAAGAATCGAATCAAATCATTTTATTTCTTTTTTTATGTTCAAAAAATTATAAACTAAACCGTAAAGTTAAATTCAAATTAAAAAAAGAAAAAGAAACGTAATATTAGTTTCATTTCAATTTGAAAAGATAAATTATACTAAACAAAATTATGCTCACCCTTAATTAGGGCATAATGCTTATTAAATTTTAAATAAGGTATTTTGAATAACAATTATACATTAGATTAGGACTATTTCAAGTGAGTTTGAAGACTGGGCAAGTGTAGGTGTGATGCGTGCGCTTGAACTTAAATGTTGCATCTATACCTTAACATTTACAATGTTTGGAATATTGTGCTGCATTTTACTTTGCATATTTGCTAAGTGTCTACTAATTCTGTTATCACCAATAATTAACATAATAACACCTTAGCTAAAGCTTCAAATAAGGCATATATTGCATTGCCTTACAATAATGCTTTAGGTGAGACATGTTGGGGACTTGACGCATACGAGTTGGACAAAATCCTTTCTATGAACTCGATTTGAACTGATTAACTTAAGGGGGTCTTGATAAGGTTAGGGTGAGCTCAAACAATGTCATGAGGGGCGTGACCAACGTAATCTGGCTTCCCACGTCTGCATTATATGAATGCACCCCCTCATATCTGAGTTAAATCGGGTTGACTTTTTATTATCTTCATATTTCTAGTATTATTTAGGCATAGTTTTTAAATCATACTTTGCTAAAATAAGATATAAAAAAAAAATGAAAGTATAGATATATATGTACCTTTTTTACGAAATTAATGATCCTGCAAATTTCTATAAAGTTGAATTTGTTTACTCTTTACTTTATTTAGTTTTATAAAAACAAATTATTTTTTTCTAATAAATAAAATAAATTTTGTTAAACCCTCTACTTAAAATATGTGAAATTTCACTTTCTAACTCTCATTTTTGAATCGGTATATTCACCAAAATTATTACATGGCAAGAAAAACAATTTAGCTAAACAATAGGTTTGAAATGGAGACAAATAAAATACAAATTAGAATTGTTTTCCAAACGGAAAACAAATACAAATTAGATAAATAATAGAGATAGAGAAAGAATATAAATAGGACAAAAAAAAAAAAAAAACCATAAACCAAGTCTCTCTTGGCATGCGATTCCATGCCAGACGAAATACATCAACATAAAGCTCCAAAACTCAGATCAAACCTCGTCATTGTCAAAGGACGACCTGTTTTTCCAACCGTATAATGCAATGAAGTAAATGGTGTAGGCTCAAAAGCCTAGTGTCACGCTATTATAGCTATATATAATATGATCACATCCCTCCAATGCAAGCTTGTCCGCATACAGAAAGACTCCACTAAACTAGCAAATGCATAGAAAAGACTAAAGCTAGTAATTTCCAAGTACTCTAATTTGCTTTCTATTTTTCAAATCTCATTTCCTTGTCACTCCTAAGGTCCTATTTTACGTTTCCATCTCCGAATCCTATAGCAAGATATATACCTAGACGATTAACATAATAAATGGAGTTTCCTGATCGGCCATATACACAATCACAGAACACAACATTTTATGACCATATGTATGATCAGCAGCAGCATTCCTGTGGAAATCTCATTCCATCCAGCTCAAATTGGTATAATCCTGAGTCAAATATCCAAATGACTCCAATGGCTTATTTTTCAAATCCTAGAGAACTAGATCAAGTGTTCCCTATGCAATCACCTCCAGATCTGGATATGATATACAATAGCTCTGGGCAAAACCAGGATCCTGGCGCACAAAATCCTTGGTTCTACATTCCTGGGGAAGTAACATGGGAAAATCCTTTAATCCACATCCCGGGGGAGGCAACATGCAAAAATCTGGAAAATTCTGAATTTTCTGTTTCCAATTTCATCGGCCAAACTGACCTGATTTCTAATCATTCCCAACCAGAACCTCCTCAATTCCCTAATTGCATACAAAGCACCAAAAATCGCCTTTCACTTGCCAAGGATTCACTGGAAGAATACGATGGTATATCCACAATCTTGCCTGACCACGGAAAGTCAGTGAAATCTATGTCACATAATGTGAATCATTCCCTGGAAGCATCGGAGCCCAGGTTCTATGACATTATTGGCATCGAAAGCGAGCTTGAAGAAACTCTCTCACAAATTTCCAAAGAAACCAATCCTGAAGGAAGTATAGTTACCATAATCAATGGTCACTCCGGAATCATAAACAATTC
The DNA here is from genome assembly GCA_037954665.1 of Laguncularia racemosa. Taxonomy (NCBI): domain Eukaryota; kingdom Viridiplantae; phylum Streptophyta; class Magnoliopsida; order Myrtales; family Combretaceae; genus Laguncularia; species Laguncularia racemosa. Next base: position 13,677,377 of record JBBMOL010000002.1, on the reverse strand, counting down.
AGCGGGCAATCATGCTCACAACCGTCTGGCCGAGTTTTGGAACCCAGAAGTAGGCTACCACCTTGGCCTGGAGGATCATCATCCGGATTTAATGGAGCCTAGGCTGGAGAAAGCTACAAAACCATCCCACGCAGACTTCTCGGATCCAAGTTCATCTCAAAACGCTACTATGGAGGGATACAGTCTGGCTGAAACCACGATTTCTCCAATGAAGGAGATGGTATATTGTTCTGCCGCTTTGAAGCCAGTGAATCTAGACCTTGAAGTGGTGGAGAAGGATCAGAAGCCTAAGAGGAAGAACGTGAGAATCTCTTCAGTTCCACAAACAGTGGCTGCAAGACAAAGAAGAGAAAGAATCAGTGAGAGACTAAAGATTTTGCAGAAGTTGGTACCTGGAGGAGGTAAGTTAGACACGGCATCAATGCTTGAGGAAGCTGCAAATTATCTTAAGTTCTTAAAGGCACAAATCAAAGCATTAGAAAATTTAGGCCACAAAATTGACAATTCAATGACTTGTTTGCCTATAAACCTCATGTTCTCTTCACTTCCATTTTACCACTCATTTCCTGAGGGAGATAATATCTCCCTCTACGAACTCCAAAACCATACGCATTACTTCCACCAACCACAAGATTGAAGATATCGTGTCAGGCCAACTCACTTAATCAGACTAAATCATCTCTCTCCATATAGCCTTCTCTTCTTCCTTTCTTTTGACATTTCGAAACCAACATACATACATACATACGCATATATGTATGTATGTACGTATGTAAGTATATACATATAAACTTATGCATCGCAAGTGTCTGCTGCTCGTTCATAATCATCGTTCAGACAGATGTGCCTCTCTCACCTAGTCGTCCACGTTTATCGTTCAATCAATAACTCATACGAGGAATAGAAAGTGGCCACACTAGTTGCTCAATTATATGCTGTATTCTTAGTTTGCTTTTGTCCAAGTGTTTGTAAATTTGAATTATAATATTATGTTTGGCCAAAAAATTTCAAAAGAAAAGTTATATTATGTTGTAATCTATTGAGTTGTAATCTTGTATCACGATAATAATAATGATGGTAACTTTAAGTTTAAGAATGGCAATATTCATATTCACGTTGCATGGTGACTGTGTATTGAATATCTATCCCAACAAGGTGGTGCACAACCATCTTTTGATTCGCATACTCAATAATTACAAGCTTTTAACCGAAACTCACTTTTCTCCGCCGAATTTCCTTTTTCTCTTTTTCCTTAACGGATGTATTCATAGCCTAGGATATCAACGGATATTGGGTAGATTCGTAGATTGGATGTTACTTGATTTTTCTTTTTCTGGTGATGGACCAAGACCAAGACAAATATACTAAAAGAACATGTGTGGGGTGAATGGTTCTAAATTCTAACTTGAGAGTAATAATAATGATGCTCAAAGGAACCTGGGCAAAGATATGGCTTGAAAGCTGATGGACTAATTGTGGAGGATTCCCGCTGAAAGAGTTCTGGGAATGATACTAGGTTGGAAATTACTTGTTTGATTTATTTGTAATTTATATATTTTGATTAATTTAACTCATCATATTGGAGTTTTTACAGCTTCATTACAACTAAGTACATTTCTATAGCTGGGTCTGGCCATAAGCAATAAATACAAATATAAGATTAGCCAAGTTTTGCGATTTCTGATTTTCTTTGAGAATGAGTGTAATAAAAAAAAATCAACATTTGAGGTTAAGTTTAAATAAAAAATTGAAATTTTTATTAGTTAAAATAAAATATTAATATTATATTAAGTTGTTAAAATAAAAAATCAAAATTTTAAATAGTTAAAATAGACAATCAATGTTATATTAAGTGATTAAAATAGAGAATTTGTTACTGTATGCTAAATGTTTCAAACAAAGAATTTATTACTATTTATTTAGAATAATATTAGTTCTTTATTTTAATTACTTAAAAGTTCAATATTCTATTTGAACTTGATTTCAAATGTTGGTCTTTCGTCTATAATTTTCACTATATATATATAATTTTTAGGTAGTGTCAACATAATGTGTCTTGTTTTTCATGAATATCATATATATATATATTGTTGGTATATTTTATAAATGAATACGAACAATAGAAGTAGTCACTTGAAATGCCACACCTCAAAAAAATATTTAATATGGGGGGAATTCTAGTAGTTGACTTAATAATAATAGTCATAATAATTAAAGAAGCGCACTCAGATGAATTCCATTTAATTCTTTATTCAAATAGCCTAACCGGACTATGGAGACTTGGTAACCGAAAAGGAGTACATAAACTCTCTCTCTCTTCAAAATACCACCGCGGACAGCGCAGACCACCCTCGCACTAGGGTCCTACATGTTTCTTCTCAGGAAATCAAGCTAAGTAGACGGGACAATTTTCCTTTGTACCTTTACTTTTCTGTCTATTAAATCACATGTGTTGTGTAGGGTTCATTATACATTTGCAATTTGATGGCCACTATTCCAGTTCATTAGCACAACAACTCATGCCTTGATGCATGCCAAAAATGGAACTTTGTTCAAATGGACTCCCTAGCCGTTTACCTGCGGTTTCTATAATATTATAAATAAAAGTCTATCGTAAAATTTTGATATCTATTCATTTCTACAAAAATTTTAGCCACCACATCTTATTTCTTTCACCGTTTTAGGATAATTATAGCTAGTTTTTGTATTTTATTGATTGAGGGACCCATATAGGAACAATAAATACTTTTAAGTTAGGGTAGCAAGTATAATAATTTAGTAATTCTAAAAAAAATTAAGAAAAGTAATAATAAAAATTTTAATCACTATAGTATATTAAAACTATTTTAATAATTTACGTATAACAAAAATCTTATAACAAATACCAATAGAATTTAAAATGAAAAAATAAGAAAGAATTGAGATTTGTTAGATAAATATAATAAATAATAAGAGTTAAAATTTTAGATTTATAACAATTAAATAGAATTTTTAAATATATATTTATATTCAGAATATTTTAATTAGTATATATGTAAATTTTCATATAAAAATATTATAATTTAAATAATATAAATAAATATTAATATGCGTACTAACTGAACCTATAATTGACTCTTCAATTATAAATTCTTCCTTTTCTCTCTCCTCTCATTTCCCTCCTTTCTTTTCTTTTCTTTTCTTTCTTCCTTCTTTCTTTTCTTCTTCTTTTCCTTTCTTCTCTTATACGATTTTCTTTTTCCTCTTCAAACTTCAAAAATCCATATTTTCCTCATACTAAATTCAAATCAAAAATCGTAAGTGCCATTATGATCCTTAGAAGGAGTACTTCGCAATAAGACCATACTTGCTAGGTAAATTTCAAATTCCAAACGAATTTAAAATATTATATATATATATATTTAGATTTCATTTTTGTTTTAACTTTAGTGAGTTTAACTAATAGAGTTAGCTTTAACTTATGATATACTATAATTTATACTGTGGTGTGTTATTTTTATGTAAATAAGTATATATATATATATATATATATAATATATGTTTTATTGTCGTCATGAGCTTTGTATGAAAATTTACTGTGGCTAATTTCCGCATGAGTACGAAAATTGCACGTTGCTTTGCTTGCATCATCTATGGACACTATTCTATATCTCTAGCTGTGTGTGTGTGGGAATGGAAGTGATCTTGCGAGATGAATGGTGGTTGAGGCCAAGTGTCTTATAGTGCATGAGCTTGTGATCAGGTATTAGGTGTGTGGTGATGTGCTGTAATGTGCGGCTATTGTAGGTGTGTGGTGTGTGAGTGGGTGGTGTATGTTATGTAGCGATGTTGCTATGTGTGGGAGTGATTGTGTGTGCATGTTGTTGCTGTTGTTGTGGAGGAGGTATGTGATAGTGAGAGAGTGTATGCTGGATTATGTAGGTATGTGCAAGAGTGTGTGGCCTAACATGTGTGTGTGTGTGTGTGTGCTGAATCGATATGTGAGTATGTGGTCTGACATGTGTGCATGTATGTGCTGAATGTATATGTGAGTGTTTGCTAGTGCGTGTGTATGTGCGGGAGAACTTGTGTTGGGTTATGTGCGTACGAGTGCATGTGTGTGGACTGATGTGTGTATGTGCATGATTTGTAGGCTGGTATGATAAGTGCGTGAGTGTGTGTGCTAGTTTGGTACTATGGGTGCATGTTGGGATGGAAAGAGTGTAGCCCGATGGGAGTATGTATGGAGATACGGGCATGTTAGCTTAGGACTTTAGATGTGTACGGTGGTACGAAGTCATTAAGGAAACCACAAAAAGTCTTATAGGAATGATTCAATAAATACATACAGGAAGTGCAAGTATTTTAGGGATATGATGAGTATGGAAAGATGTATGTATATTTGTGAAATTATTATTTTCAGTTGAAAGAGGAAAGAGTTGTGATTAATTAAATTCCGATAAAAATCCGAAACCTTGTGTTTTGTCCTTCTGAGTTGTGAACAATTGATGTTTCATGGCCGGTTGATTAAATAGTTAATGAAATTGGGTTGTAATGTGTTATTGTCGAGCTGGCTTTGCATGTTGCTTTATTGTAAAATTTATTTCCTTATGAATTGTTTGCCTTATTTGATTTGTTTTATCTGATTGGTCATGTAAATTTAAATTGATATAATGATATTTGGCTAATAAAAATCCAACATGCATTGCACAATACATTGCATATAAATTGAAGGTCATTACTACTACAGGGCTCATCAAAAGTAGTTGAAGGATTACCGTTCCACTAAGTGCAAACTAAGTAATTAGGGAATTATCGTGCCTTGACGATTTCGAGTTTAGTCTGTCATTAAGAGTGTTTATTGCTTGGTGTGTGAGTAACGGTAGAGCTAATGACATTGAAATTAAGAAACAATTTCTAATAAAGAGATAAAAGTAATTAATTGATTGTAAGACTTGGGCACTAATGGTATGATCCAAATCCCTAACCCAAGGTCAAGGCGGACGTAAACCCTAGACTTTATGCTGGTTACCGGAAGACCGTGTTGGATGTTGTAATGCATATAGTTGCCCATGCATAGCATATGATTTAAAAACTTGTTTGAAATTGTTTATGTGTGTATGTATACAGTATTGAGAGTATTGTACTATCATCTCACCGAGCCACAGTGTGCTCACCCCTCCATAGACTATTTTGCAGGAAACAACACAAAAGCTTGGGATGAGATAAGATATGATCTGACGAGAGCTTTGGGAATCAAAAGCAATAGAGTAAGATTTATGATTGATAGATTATTTAGATGTAATATTATTCTTAGGAACTTGATGTGGAAATTGCAATTATGAAACTTAAAATTATTTTTCCATTTTATTGTTTTAGTAAGGGATTCCGATTCTCTACGATCTTGGTTGACCATGGAACATGGGAATTTGTAGTTATATTTTCATTATATGATCATATGTAATACGATTAGTTATAATTGATTTAATATTTAATTAAAGTCTTGTGACCTTTGACTTGCAAAGCGATTATCATATAACAAGTGCACACATAACGTGATAGCTTTAAGTGGAAACTTCTAAGCTCCCCTTTAGGGTGTGACAAGAATGGTGTCAGAGCTCTAGGTTTTCAGAGATAGGACTAACCTACCAAATGGTGAGATGGGGTAGAACTTTGGTAGATTTTTAGAAATAAAGTAATTAAAGACTTAGACGATAGTCTATATATGTAAATATACATATTTATCATTATAGGATTCCCTTCTAGCCATAAGCTACTCAAAACGTATTAACTCTTAAAACCTTATACCCTCATTTGAAACCACGAATGGAGATTTCAAAAAAACAAAGTTAAAAGATATCACAAAATATGAAGATTAATAATTCCTAACCACTGAGTTTTGAAGACAACACTACCTTCAAGAGTGTCCACACTTAAAAGGTAAATGTTACCAATGTGGGCCCATCATCCACAAGTCCGAATATCGAATTTATATGGCATGGGAAGGAAGCATGATTATCAAACTTGGAAGTACAACTTACTCTCCTAGAAAAAGAAAAAATACAGGAGATGCAACTTAGAGACCCAAAGTTAACAAATATTCGAAATAAGGTGGAACCCCATAATTTTCAACGAGTATTTTAAGGAGTTGTGAGATATTCATAACTCCATCTTATTGTTATCAAACTTTTAATCTAAAACACCTTTACTAATAACACTTTGATGAACTATGTCAATATATGAAATCATAGTGTTGAAATAATATTAGAACTTCAACTAAAATGAATAATGAATATACATACAATTTAACAACTAAACACATTAAGATCCTTACAAAATAAATAAATCAATCAATCAATTACACGAATGGGGTGAAGTTATGCTACTAAAAATACTAATAACAACAATAATAAATAATGTTAAACTTATAAAATTAATGGTAAAGCAATTATAACAACATTATGTGTAATATAATTAATTATCCATCTAAAACTTGTTCATCATAGTTCAATAGTATACCAATGTACATAATTTTATAGCATCACAATTAAAAAGAAAAAAAAATATAATATAATTATTGAATAAACACTTAGGTATATTAATTGTTTAGGTATCCTTACAAAATTTTTAAATATAAAACCCTAACTCAAAAACTTTCCAACACGTTTCCTTGAAAGTATAAGGTATTTGTGTAAAATAATTATACCCCCATTAAAAAAAAATCCAAATAGGACCCCATATTATCTTAAGAGATAGTATCTTATATAGTATGAGATACATCGATTTATAATATAAACTCAATTTCCTAATAACAAATATAATGAGAATAATAGCATTTATACTTAAAGATTCAAAACCACCTTAATAATATTTGATAAAGTATAAATGTAAATAAAAAAAGTTCCAATATTCCTCCTATAAATAACAACTAAATATAAGGAACTCTCAATATAAAGGAATAATAAATCCAAAAATGTAGTCATGATTCTTCATAAATCTAATGTAGATAATCACAAAAATCACAAGCCGAAGATGTGAAACTATAATATAACCTACCAACTAAAATAACACCATTCTAAGATACAATAACTTTTATTAGTAAAATATAAGCTAAGTACGTAACAATTGATTTCATATATGTCGTCCTAACATAATATTCTATATGTAACTAAGTATACATGTAAATAACTCATATCTATTCCATTTTAGGCTTTCCATAGAATGTCTTCCATTTCAGCTCAATCTTAATACAAGATAACGAAAGTTGAACAAAATAATCCCGTAAAGTTCATTCTTTAAAATAACTTGATTGATATAACTTGTTATTCATCTAGAACTCAAACTTGAAGTTTTGAGACATGACAAAATGTTTACAATTAGCTACGAGACTTTAATGACTACAATAATATGTCATAGTACATCCAAAAAGGGCATAAACTAATTATGAATACCAAGTAAATAGCATATATATTATACATTTAACACAATTATTCATTTAGTACATGAAAGAATTTACCTTATAATATGTGACAAGTAGTGGACAAATCAAATGCAATATCCTAAAACTACCTTGAAGTTGAAGTGAGCAATTGATTAGTAAACATTACATGTGAATTAATTTTGATATAATAATAATAATAATAATAATAATAATAATAATAATAATAATAATAATATGAATCTTATGTATGTAATGTAATAACAATAATAAGAAGAAGAGTAATACAAATCTTTACATATATAACATAATAATAATAATAATAACTAAAAAAAAAATGCTTTAGCTTTACAATGACAAGATATGAATAGCTCTTCACTTGTAAATGGAATTATCTAAAATTATCAAAGGGTTCACTTAAACCTACACTCCCTTGAAAAATATTGAACTCATCGATTTTTCTTAATAATAATTTATAAGATTTCATTTGTCACATGATTAATAAGTGCTCCCATAACCTTTCAAAATTATACTATATGATTTATAATATCTATAGTAAAAATACAAAAGCATATTTAGAAAATAAAGGTATATATATATAAGAAAAGCAAAAGACTATTTCTAAAAAGGGTAATACTGTACAACCTATACCTATGACTATACTATAATCAATACCAAACTTATTTTTGTAAGCTTCCATAATTATATTGTTTACTATGCATACAAGCATAATTACATATGATTAGGACCAATAAATTTGCCAAATAAATACATGTCATATATGCGTATATGTATAGAAACATTTTTGAAATATATATATATATATATATATATATAATAAATCTACAATCAAGCAATAGGAGAACTATAAAATTTTAACCCATAAAAGTAAAGGATGAATCATTTACCCTTACTAAAACTAGTAAATCTAAATAGTTAAATCTAAAGTAAGTTTAATAATACTTAACACGATTTTATTTTAGAAATATAGCACTTGTGATTTTCAAAAATAAAATGAATTCACTAAGAGAGGTTTAAGAGATCAATAAAATATTTAGAAATAGATAAAAGAATTAACTCCATCACTTTTAAATAATATTTCTAACATCTTAAATTTCAAATTCAAAGCTTAATAATTTTCTAAAAAACTTGAGAAATGTCTTCACTAAAATATATATACCAAAAGAATCAAATTCTCATAGATATGAGCCTAGTTAGAAGAATTGAATATTCATAACAAAAAAGAAAATAAAAAGTAAAAAAATTAGTGAAAGTAATAAATCAAGGAATTAGATCCTTACAATGATAAGTTTATACTATTTATCACTATAGCAATATTATTTGAGAAATAAAATTAAATTCCTTAAGCATACAAACTCCAAAATTTAGCAAACTTATTTAAGTATGCGAGTTTGTCTCCAAAACGAACACTGAGTTCCCAACATGAAAATTGAAAATTGAATGAAAATGACAACAGCGAAGAGACAACTGCGGTGAAGTTTCAAGGAAGAAACTTCTTAAAGAGGGGAAGAATGAAACACCCCAATTTTTTTTTAAAAAAAACACTAAAATTAAAGAAAATAGGAGCAATAAGTACTTTTAAGCTAGGGTAGCAAATATAATAATTTCGTGATTCTAAAAAAAATTAAGAAAAGTAACAATGAAAATTTTAGTCACTATATTATATTAATACTGTTTTAATAACTTATGTATAACAAAAATCTTATAACAAATACTAATAGAACTTAAAATGAAAAAATAAAAAAGAAATGGGATCTGTTAGACAAATATAACAAATAAGAAACAAGAGTTAAAATTTTAGATTTATAATAATTAAATAGAATTTAAAAATATATATTTATATTCAAAATATTTTATTTAATATATACGTAAATTTTCATATAAAAATATTATAATTTAAATAATATAATTAAATATTAATATGCATACTAACTAAACCTATAATTGAATAATTATCCTTTGACCAGCCTCTTCAATTATAAATTCTTTTCTTTTCTCTCCCCTCTCATTTCCCTCCATCAGCACCTCTGCATTTCTCTCCTTTCTTTTCTTTTCTTTTCTTTCTTCCTTCTTTCTTTTCTTCTTCTTTTCTTATCTTCTTCAGTACGATTTTCTTTTTCCTCTTCAAACTTCAAAAATCTATATCATCCTCATACTAACTCCAAATCAAAAACCATAAGTACCATTATGATCTTTGGAAGGAGTATTTCGTAACAAGACCTTACTTGCTAGGTAAATTTCGAATTTTAGATTTAAACTAAAATTCCATATGAATTCAAATATATATATATATATATATATATATATATTTCATTTTTGTTTTAAGGTTAGTTAGTTTAACCAGTAGAGTTAACTTTAAATTTGTTATCCATTTATTATTAGATGAAAGATCTAGATTCACACAAGTTCTCAAGAGTTATTTAGAGTTTTAAAACTAAGAGATCCAAGTGAGTGGGAAACTCTATGATATACTGTAATTTATATTGCGGTATGCTATTTTTATGTAAATAAGTATATATATATATATATACATATATATGTATAAGTTTTATTGTCGTCATGAGCTTTGTATGAAACCTTACTATAGCTAATTTCCACATGAGTACAAATAAAATTAGGTTGTAATGTGTTATTGTCGAGCTGGCTTTACATGTTACTTTATTGTGAAATTTATTTCTTTGTGAATTTTTACCTTATTTGATTCGTTTTATCTTATTGGTCACGTAAATTTAAATTGATATAATGATATTTAGCTGATAAAAATCTAACATGCATTGCATAATACATTGTATAAAAATTGAAGGTCATCACTATTACAAGGCGCATCGGAAGTAATCGGAGGAGTACTATTCCACCAAGTACGAACTAAGTGATTAGAGGATTATCACACCTTGACGATTTCGAGTTTGGTTTGTCCTTGAGGGTGTTTATTGCTTAGTGTGAGAGTAACACTAGAGCTAATGACATTGAAATTAAGAAAAAATTTCTAATAAAGAGATAAGAGTAATTAATTGATTGTGAGACTCGGGCATTGATGGTATAATTCGAATCCCTAACCCAAGGTCAAGGGAGGCGTAACACGCCGGTTACCAGAAAACCGCATGCAATGTTGCATTGCATATGATTGCCCATATATAGCATATGATTTAAAAATCTGTTTGAAATTGTTTGTGTGTATGTGTGCAGTATTGAGAGTATTGCACTTCCATCTCACTGAGTTGTAGTGTGTTCACTCCTTCATAAACTATTTTGTAGGAAACAACACTAAAGTTTAGGATGAGATAAGATATGATATGACAAGAGCTTTGGGAATCAAGAGCGATAGAATAAGATTTGTGATTGCTAAATTATTTAAATATAATATTATTCTTAGGAACTTGATGTGGAAATTGCAATTATGAAACTTAGAATTATTTTTCCATTTTACTGTTTTGGTAAAGGATTCTAATTCTTTGTGATCTTAGTCAACCGTAAAACATAGAAATCCATAGTTATATTTTCATTATATAATCATATGTAATACGATTAGTTATAATTGATTTAATATTTAATTAAAGTCTTGTGACCTTTAACTTATAAGACGGTTATCGTGTAACAAGTACAACTTCCAAGCACCCTTTGGTGCGTGACACACTTGGTCCAATTTAGTCAAACCCATAACTTTTAAATATTAAGTGGATACCAATTGGAATAATCAATTGAACTTTCTTAAACTACTATCTCACGTGATTTCATTTGCTGGCATCAAATGAGGTGGCACTTTTGGCCAACAAGTGCATGACACATGCCTTATTCACTAAAATAAATCTCAAATTCCAGACTTTCCATATTAGTTCTTTGCCAAGAAAAAGCAAACATAGAATAAAAGCCACATCAGCTAAGCTGCCCACATCAATAAAATAACTCATGACAATTAAACTAAATTAAGTTAATACCAATTCAATAAATTCAGTATATAAAGAAAGAAGGAATTTTTGCCTACTATTTTGTCATCTTCTTCTTGGACTCTGAAGTCTAGATCGCAAAACCCACTCACCATCCTCTTCTATCATCTTCAACTCTTAGAAACACAAGGAATCAGCCCATCTGTTTCATTGCTTTTCGTATTCTTCCAGAATGTACCCTTAGTTGTAGAAATGCTCACGGCAATTTTAAGCCACATCAGCATTTGATGGAATTGAGGAAATTTAAGCAAGAGTATTGATGATATACTCACCATCCTCACTTCCTTTTTGTCATTTCATCCTCAGCATACTGTTTCTCCTCAATGCTGAATCCATAAAACTTAAAACCCATGAAACCCATATCTCCTCAACAGTGAAAATGATGCGTCAGTAGATATGGTTTTCAATGGTTTGGAGAAAATCCTAGTTTCGTGGGTTTTAGTAGTTTGGATCCTTTCTTGATGGGTTAGTTGTTTGGATCTGTTGCCGATTGCTACCTCTCAGCTAAGCCGGGCATGATTGAATCTGGTTCAAGATATGGGTTTCAATGGTTTGGAGAAAACCAGCTTAGCGACTGGACCTACACATATGGCATTAGAGTTAAGGCAATCTGTTCAATCCCTTATCGACTGCCTTGTTTGGTCCTACAGTTGATATTAGAGTCAGGACCATTGGTTCGATAATATTGAAAAAGATTGTTAGTAAGGATGTCTTAATATTTAACTTGTAAGGAAGGCAAAGATGGGTTTTGTCATAATTGAATATGGTGTTAAGATTATTGTATGATTAAAAATGATTTGAGTTGTAGGTTATCATTAAAAATAGCTTTTCATACAATGGTAAGGTGGTGATCCTATACATTATATATTATATGAATTAAATTTTATAATCAATATTATTAGGTTATTTATATAAATAACATTTATCTTACATATTATATATTAAATCATATTTTTAATATATTATATATTATTAATAAATTAATAGAATTATATATGATAAACCATATTAAAAATACTATTCATAAATCTACATTTATAAAAGCATTAGACATTCATATTTTTATATTAAAATTAATGATAATATATTTATTATATATAATATTCAATTATTTTATAATTAATATTATTAAATTGTATATCATATTGTATTTATTATATTTATTATAATGTCATTAGATGTGATAAATTACAATATTTATATTGTATATTTGTTCTTAAGATTTTAAAGATGCTATTCTAAACCACTTGAAATAGTAATTCCTAAGTAGTCGGTGGGAATGGCAACTCTAATTTCTTGGGCTAGATATAACTCTTAAAAGGGGTAAATTATGCTTTATATATATAGATTTGTCTTTTATCTCTCTCTATATTACCTTTTAACATTTTACATATCCACATCACTCTGTCATATAGCAATTACTTAGCTATTAAAAAGATTAATTAAAGAAAAACACAAAAATACAAACATAATAGTTTAGCTCCAAACCCCACTATTACAATTCTACATGGGATAATATTATGAACCAAGTGTCGTAATTAAGTTCAAAAGAATCTCCTAACTAGTTTTTTGAGCTTGGATCATACATTTGATGCTCTCATTAAAAGTCAACCCTATGAAAGGAGGTACCAAAAGAAGGGGCAACCTAAGAGAGGGTTACCTTGGGAAAGAAGAGTGAGAATCATCTAAAGTAAGAGCTGTTCAAAGCGGACAATTTAGGATAGGCTACTTGTGAGTATTGACTTTCAAAAGGGAGTTGATAATGTTACAATCCTATATAAGGTAGTAATATAAATCAAGTATAGTACTTAAATTCAAGATGTTCTTCCATCTACCAAACTAATCTTTTAGATTGGATTCTTTCCTTGAACTTAGGTTGTAATATCCACTTCAAAGAAACTTAATTGACTAATTAAAAAATATTCTTCTTTCATTCCCCAAATTGAATTTGTATAAGCTTTTACCGTAATGAATTTGATTTGCGCTTGAGAAGATGAAGGGGGTTGCATTGCAATTCTCCACAATTTTGAACGTGAGGTTGAAAGGGGGGTTTAAAAACTCCAACAGAAACCTTAAATGTCAAAGGCTTGTCAACACTGCGTTTTTGCAGTATTTATGATGGAAGTTTCCAAGAATTCCTGATTTGTGTCCCTCATTGTTCCACCTGATCATTTTGATTTCTCAAAATAAAATATACATTCCAGACTGATTGGGCATGAGAAGTGGAGAGAATAGTCCATCATATCGAATACCAAATGATAGTAGTTTGGAATTTTGGGACCAGATGGATAACAAAAAAAAAAAAAGACACATTGTTGGTTTCGGATATGAATGCTACAAAATCTAAAATAAAAGATATATTGAAATTAGGTTGCGGTATTTGCAAAGTGTAGCAATTAACATCATGAGAGTATAAACCGAATTTGCAATGGAGTTTTGACATATTCAATCATCTTGAAAATATCATAGAAAGCATACAAACAATATGGTCACGCCATTGCCTCTAGCTATTCGTCTAACATTTCATAATAATAACCATTACTAATATGTAAAATATAGATAGTTGAGTATTTAAAAACTAACCCTTACTATTATCATAAATCTCTCACCACCCATATATACATGTAGCATGTTTAATACTGAATGAATTTCCCAAAATTGTGCGTCAGGGCAGTTATGAAGGAAATAAGCTAGTGGGGCTAAGGAGTTGGTTCGAGAAGACAGGGGTTCACGTACAGATTCCACCAAAGTGAAATGGACTGATCATATTTCCCTTTCCCCCCGAACCATACAGGTTTAACAAAGCTTAGTATATAAATTTAGACAAGCAACATTTTCTTTGTGAGAATTAGACATGTCCAAAATCGATAGAGTCGTTTGATTGATTGTGATAAATTTCGGATGTTTTACTTTTTGTCCAAAATTTCTAGTAAATTAAAGCTAAGAAATGGCGTCTACATTTCAATACTTGCATAGCTTTTAGCTTTCTCTACTTTGAGAAAGTAATTTTAATGGATCGATAGTCATTTGAGAAATGGCGTCTTCTTTCTAGAATATTATTTTTCCAAATATATAAATAAATAATACCTCTACTCTTTTAAAATTTTCTAGTAGAGATATATGTGAATTGGTTATACTAGGGGTGAGCAAACAGATTTGTGAGAATTTAAAACTTATTGTATCTTATATAAATATGTAGGTTCCAAGTGGATATTCAAAATAAAATGATAGGTTTTGGTTCCAATATCATGGAAGTTGCTCGGTATACATAGTACAATACGCTCTATCCTATACCTTTTGAGATCTCATACTCTAAGTTATAGAAGATACAACTTTGAATGTAATGTCTACTCACCATATAAAAATTATTAACTAATAATATTGAACATAATAAATATAATATTTTTAATTAACATGTGATCAAGGCCTAAGCTTGTTTATTTATTGAAGAAGAATGATTATGTTTGGTCAAAATTTTTTGAAGCTTGATTTATTTTTAGTTAGAGAATGCAAATAACCCCATATATTTTAAATTGGGTGTAAATATTTGACTAGTGAACTTTCAAGGTACCTTTAATACATCCATAAAATCTATTAAATTAACAAATAACTTCTCAAAATTGTAAACGACTTCTCTAAATTTTGATTTTGGTTCTGAAATACCTTTATGAGCTTATCTAGGTCTAATTTAACAATCCTTAAACTTTGCTCTTAATGTAGTCTTCTTTTTTAATTAAAAAAGTAAATATCTTTTATGTTTTCAATTTATTAGAGTTTAAAGAGTGTGCTAAGCATACTTTGTAAGCTTAAGGGTATAATCGTATTGTAGTTAAATTTTAGAGAAATTATATACAATTTTTTTCTTATTTTTATTGAAAAAATTTACTTTGTGCATAATTACCTCATAATTCATTTTATTTTCTTTCGGGAAGAGAGGGATAAATTTTGTAAGTTTATGAATTTACTAAAATATCTTTTCTTTTCTTAAATATATGATATTAAAAAATAAAAGAAACTTACCTGAAATAAATATGGTTAGATGATGATCATTATCACAATCGATTACCCTTCCATCAGACCCATTTTATTTCCACTTGCAATCACTGACAGCGGCAGGTGCCGGCTGTGGGCTTCAGAGGTAGAGACGAGGTTAATAGCTGTGGAATCGTCTTATGCTCATATCCACATCATAATTAAATCTGCAGCAACTGTCTCAATCTCTTATTAAAAAATTGAATACAAAAGTCCTATTATTTTATACCTACGGTGATAAAATTTTATAATTAATATTTACATATTATGTATGCAATTTTTTTTAATGAATCTTCTGTCTTTATTAGATCATCACTAACACTATAATCTTTTACAACTCAATCTTGGGTTCTTAAATGTTGGCTATCCGGTGCTTCTCAAAGAACCCGACCTTACTCATTTTCTTTTCTAAGACCGACAAAAGTCAGAGAGTTCCAGCCTGATAAATGTAATCCAACGGCCAATTCTTCTATTTAATTAAAAAAATTATTAATATAAGTTCTATAAATAATATAAAATAAGTCTTAATAATTTGCTTAAAGTGTAACGTTTCTTGAAAGTTAAGAGTTCTTAATATGTAAAAATGGCAACTAAAGACTCGAGATGGAGATGTAGAAACTAGGAATGACCTTATAATTAGTGTTGTGATAAGGACAAACTATAGAAACACCCAAACTGACTAATCCAATGATATTTTACCATCCGTCTCCCACGAGGCGAAATCTAATGATTCTAATTGTGTATGGTTTAATCAACTAAGTTCAGGAAGCTTAGCGCCGTCGTCATTTACAGTGAATGGTGTGAATGTCCGTAATAGAGGGAAGACTAGCCGTTTTTCAACTTCGTATGGATGAGTGTGCATTGATGCGAATGTTGTGAATGTCAGTAAGCCCTTTTTTTTTTTTTTTCCAATTTAGACATTTCATTATTAGTTAGCATACTCTAGGTGCTGTTCCTACTTATTAGTCATGCTTAGGAAGCGATGTCATTGATCTATAATTTATTTAAATGATAAAATTAGAAAGGATTAGTATATGTGATCATTATATTACAGTTATTTCAATATTTATGTCTACATGATTCTGGACCATATATACATTTTTTTGAAAAAAGATTCGATGTTTGTGTAATAAGAAATATAAACACACTTAAATCACATACAGGACACTTTAAAATAAAACCAAAGAAAAAGAAAAATAACATGCAAAGTTCAAATACTCGTACAGTATGAGATATAGACACCTAAATCACATATGGAATATGCCTAGGACGTGCTAGTAAACATAACTTGCTTAAAGAAAATTAAAACAATAGAAACATATTAGTTTGGAGAACTTTAGTAATAACTTGACAATTTGTAGTGACATTGGGAAAGTCTTTGAAAGGTATAAGAAATCATGATATATACACAATATAATTTAAATATAATACCCTAATCGCAATAAATGCCCTCTTATTACATTCTGGCTTATGTTGTGTACTCAAAGATATAAAGCTAGATCGGGGTATATGAACCTCCAAGTCTCAAGTGCCCCCTAAATCAAAATTAAAATTAGTGTGATATTTCATGTGCTTAAGAAAGATCGTAATACCTTATATAAATAGAATAGAAGTTTTATATGAATTATAAAAGATGTTAAGTAATTGTATAAAAAGGTCCATTAATAAGAGTAGATGTAGTTCAATTCATTTTTTTTCTCCCAATTGAATCTAACCATATGATTCAGTTGGTAAATTTTTCAACCTAAAAAAAGCTTTAGTCTAGTTCAATTCACAATTTAAACCATTTTTATACATGTTATTAATTTTTTCTATATATAAGTTAATAAACTATAAAAAAATTATACTTGATAAAAGAAAGATTTAATTTATTATTATTATTCCGATATTACTCACCATTTTCAATATCTATTTAATATATTTAAGGAAGTTTTATTATCTTATTCAATATAATTATGAATTCTATTTAAGCTAATAAGTAAAATATAAAATTAAAAAAGCAATTTTTTACTTGATAAAAAATAAATAAAAGGAAGAATTGAATATGTAACATGAAATCCTCTTTTTTAGTTATACATTTCTAGATTTTCACTACCATGTTCTTTTTCTTTACTTTTTATGATTCAATTCGATTTAAAACAATTCATTTTGATTTGTAATTGTTTTCATACCTAATTTACAATTTAGTTTGGTTCAATTTGTGATTTGAACAATTTTTCGCCCACCCCTACCCATTAGTGTTTATTGACTTGGTTATTGGCTACCTTTAGCTTAGATAAAATAATCTATTTTTCAAAGTTAGTTAAATCAATTAAAAATAAGATGAAAATTCTCAAGAAAGTAATTAAAGGCATGTTTTTAAAGTTCAAAAGTTGCATTAGGGGTAATTCTTAAAATTTAAGAGTAGAAAATTTCAAAATGATCATTTTGTCTTTAAACTCAATTTTATTAAGACTAATATGAAAATAGGTTCTTAATTTTAATAAATGTCCCAAGTCATTAAGTAGAGTAATTCAAAATCAATTAAGAGGGGATTTGTAGAGTTTAGGGTCAAATTTTCTAAAATGATGTTTTTACCCTTGAACTCAATTTAATCAAAATTAGCCCCAAACTAGCCTAGTAACCCTAAATAAAGTTCTAAGACCCTAATTAAGTGAATAAAATCAATAAGAAAACATTTGGAATCAATTAGAAAAAAAATTAAGGTTGGAGATTAATTTGGTAAAATGATTAAAATGCTCTTAAGCTCGATTTTACTAAAAGGTGATTAAAATTTTGAGATTATTAGACTAAATGGGAGATTTAGAATGAAATATTTTCTACCAACATAAAGTGGGAATAAAATAGAAAAAGAATACTCTACATACGACAAAATGAGAGACACTTGGCAAGATGTGGAATTTTAGCTTAAACCCTTGGTTTTAGATACCCTTTCCTTGTTGTGAATAGCAGCCTCCTTCCCCATTCTTTCTTTTCTTTTCTTTTTTTCCTTTGTACCGGGGGGGGGGGGGGGTGGGAGGAGTGGCGATGGTAAGGAGATCAAACCTTACTAAAACCTTTAAGCCTTACTTTAATTCCATCTTTACTAGGTTGTTTCTTGAGTTTATGGTGCTAATCAAGTTGAAGAAGTAGAATGGGGCTCTTAAGGTCTTGGCTAAGAGAGATAATTAAGGTAAGTATGTATTTTACTAAACTTAAGTAAGATTTAGATACTTTAATTCTAAGTTTAAGCATTAACTAGTTAGTTATTATGTTAAGACTTGTTAGGTGGTGGAAAAAACCACCATTGGAAACAAAGGGAAGGGGCGACCAACTCTAAAGCAATGGTTGTTTGGGATTCTTCAACAAGATAAGTAAATCCAACCAAATTAACTTGATGGGTGATGAGGGTTTAGAGTGATTAGGGCTCTTAAATGGATGATTAGTAAAGTTAAGCTTGATTAGAGCAAAAACCCATGTAAGTTGCCACTTTTAATGCCATTTTTATATGCTTTGTGAAGCTTCTAAATGGTGATTGATGGTTTAACATGATAATCATGATGTTGGATGCATGTTTAGGTTATTAAAAATGGTTTGATACATTAAGTTGTATAATAGAAGTGCATATGTGTGTAGCACCACCTATAGAGCCAACTAGGGATGAACTCTTGTGTTAGAACCTGATTTGGATGCTATTATGTCACAAGAGGATGCTTGGCATCATGATTTGTGGAATAGGAAGTAAGATAGGTAGTAATTATGGAGTATGTGATGACTTGAATGTTAAAATTGATGAAATTGGTGAATTGATGAACAAATGAGTTAATTGAGACCATAAATGAGATATTTCCAACATGTTCAATACATATTTTGAAGTGGAACTAAGATTCAATTGAAGCTCTTTTGGTAATATGAGACTTAGAGGAAATTAGTAAGCTAAATGATGACTTAGGATGAGAAATTGCATGTTGGATCCTAATAGTATGCAACTGCCATCTTTATTAATTTTCACTTGATTAAAGACTTAAAATGGACTTAGTAATTTGAATTGGGCCTATAAATAATGGATATGATGTACTAAGATCATAATAGGCCTAAGTTAATCATAATATCACATAATGAGTTAGAATAGGTTAATTGGACTTGATTAAGCCCAAATAAACAATTAGAACTCTAGTAGTTAGGCCTAAGTAAATTAATTGGACATAGACTAATCAAACTAGGCTTAGATACATGATTAGGAACTTATATATCAAATTGGGTAAATTAATTAAAATTAAAGTAATTAGACACCAATTAAATAAAATTACATCAATTAATAAGTTAATCAACTTAATTGGAACTAGTGGGTTAATTCTAAAAATAGTTGGACTCACTTCTCTTTAGGGCCTAAAACCTTAAATGGGCCTTAGTAAAAGATATCTTGTAATGGACTTAACCAATAAGGAAATTTAATGGGCCTAATCCCAATAGACTTAACCATAAGAAATATATAAAGTAAAACCCAATTGCATAATTATTTCAATAATTGGGAATTATAATTAACCAAAATAATTAACCTTAAAATAATATGGGTCGATTTAGTTGAAAAGATGATTAGACCTTCTTTTCCCGTTTTTGAGGCTTCTTATTAGTATGGACCTCAACTAGTTTAAACTAAACCTAATTTAGTGACGAAGTTAATTAAAATAATTTACTCACTTTAATTTTCTCTCTTAATGTATAAAATCGAATAATTATGGTCGGTGGGAATCGAACTTTAACTCGGGAACCTTCATCTTTCTAGGTATGTATTAATATGCTTGTTACTTACTAAGATAAAACCATAATCGGATTAATAATGAAACTTAACCAAATAACTGTGTGATACTTATGCGTGGTTATTTTGAGTCAACGAGCAATGCCCTAACCTAACTAGTGCTATAGTTTTAGTTCATTAACCATAGTAGTTAGGCACTTAAGCCTTTGAAGAATGGCTCAACGAATAATTGATAAGTGGAATTGCGTTGGATAATAGGTATTGTAAATAGAGAGAAGATATATTAGGAATCATTTGGGATTATGAGTCTTGACGGGTGATATAATATAGTTGAACTATGATTGGTAAGGACCACATAATGGCAATAATACTTAGATGAGGCTATTTATTTTTGGTTTCATGAGATAAATTCTAGCTACTTTCATTAACTCCCAATTACCATTGCAATGGTATTGGATCCTAGTTTCCTCATTGTGGTGTTTAAAGTCAATAGTAGCCCTATGTTATTTGTTTGCATTAATTAAGATAATTACAAATTGTATGATTGTTTATTGTATTAAAACGTAGGGTTGTGTGACATCTATTTGTACTTGTGTTACTATTATACTAGGCTCTTGTAGCTTATTCCTTTTCTTTTTCAAGCGAAGATGACTATTCAGTAGACTCTTTTTATGACTCCATGGATTATGGCTTCAAAGAGGAGCTTTGGGTGCATGCAATCGATGTAGATGGCAATGAAGGCTATTAGTTAGATTGTGTTTAGATCTTAGATTTGTAGATAATATTAGCTTCTATTAAGAGGACCATTATTTAGACTGTACTAGACTTTATGGATTTTTATATAGTTTAGGCTTAGTAAGCCTTAGAACTTCTAATATGAGATGAACTTTTAGCTTAGGTCTAGGTTCCAAATTCTTGCCAACTAAATCATGTCAACCATCAAACATTTTTATGAAATTAATTAACATTTTCAAAATTTTAAAACTAGTTTAGAAACAAATATAAATTATAGGAAACCTTACATGTCCCACTTAAGTGAAACATGTAACAAACTATTGTTACCTTTTAGGTTTTAGAGCGTGACAATTTAAGTGATATAAAAGCTATAGGTTTGAGTGGTAGTAGAAACCTAAGTAACTAGACCCATAGGTTAGTGAGCTAAGAGAGTGAGATCCAAATTAGTGCATTTTCATAAAGCTTGATTGCTAATAGGACATAACAATGTAGGAAAACAATAAGTAATTGGAATATAATTAGATACTATGAACTTGTCATAATGAATGAAGTATTTTATGAAAGTTATAAAATCATTAAATTAATTGAAGTACTGTTGAATATCTATTAATCTCTTTCAAAGTGTGTTTTGTTATTATGAATATATAGATGTTGCTTACTTGTAAACATACAAAATTCCATTGATTATTCTGAATGTCACTAACTTAAATAAATGCATGTTATTGATGTAATGGATTACTTGAGAATTTGTTGAGCTTGATTTAGAGTTTTAAGTTGACAGTTTATATGGATATGTGATCAAGATAATATTAAGCCTCTAATATTGGCTACTTTTGGCTTGGGACATTATAACTAGCATGCCTATCTCCCTTGTTTGTTATTGATTTTAGACCATGATTCCTTGGCAATCCTATTTTATTTCTCGAATTCCATCTTATATAGTTGTTCCATAATTTGTTTATTTTCTAGAAAGAAAAATCCATTAATGAATTCAAATTGCAATTTTTTTTTCCAATATTAACTTGTTCATGTGGAATTTAAACAAATTTCTTCATTTACTTAGTGAGAAATATAGATCCATGAACATTACTCCCATTATAATAAAGTATAAAGATAATATTATTATTGTTGTGCTAGGTTTTTAGAAGGTGGTTTGTTCATTTGCAAAATGAAAACAAATTAGGCTACGGTAGGTTACAGAGTTTATTCTAACGTAACTACTTCAATACTTAAGTTAACACAAACAAAGAATGAATGAGATATAGGAATCTTAAGAGTCTAAAGGTTCTTTTACTTTATTGTATTTATCTTTTATTTATAAGCATTGTGGATTATCCTAACTTAAAAAATACAATAATTCTCAAGATCCTCTCTTAATATGCTGAGGGCATACCTTTGATCAACTCTTTCCTTTATCTATATCATTCTCTTATACTTATTCGTTGTAAGGATAGACATGAAGATCCAAACTAGAAGAGGTTAAGAACTTCAAACTTAAAGTTGTATTGAAAGAGGTCTATATAGATGAGTGGAGCTCGAACAAGAGTTTGAGTGTGTTGAAATAAGCCTTTGAGATACAACCTCAAAATGTTCTATCAATAATTATCTTTAGATGAAATATTTAAAATTAAAACAGCAAAATAACTAAAATAATCGTAAATTAAATAGAAAGAAAATTACTAATTTTTTTTTATAAATATAAAGGAAAGTCAGTTTGAAACTAGGGTTCATTTCACATGGACCGCCAAGCTGATTTGATTTAAGATAAAAACAACTTTATTTATTAGCTTTTTTAGGTTCTAAATTGTTTATCCAATCCTATCTAGTAGAAGCTAAAAATTCTCATTTGCTTCTTATGCTTCATGGATAAAAGATTGACATAAGGAGATGAGGCTTCTCAATCTTGTAGCTACCGCTTACACTTGATTTATCCTAGGAAGTTACTTATTCCGTGCACACATTCATTTCAACTGATTAAATGATGTAGCTTGTTTTGTTATTAAGTTACGGACTTTTTGTTCTACTCAATAAGGAAACGTCTAATTCTCGAAAGTGTATTTATTTGTTTAATTTCAACGAAATCCTCTCTTAAATGAATAGTACAACCTCTCGATTTTACACTGTGTTTGCTTAAGTAGAAAACAAGTGAAATGGAGGGAAAGGAATGAAAATCTTGCATTTGATAAGTTGAGATAGAAGTGGAAATCAAAGGAAATAGAAGGAAAATGATGGAAAGTTTTCCACTTTTAAAGGTCAAATATTTCTCTTCAAAAAATGGTGAAAATGGGTGAAAATCATTTGAAATTAAAAAATAACCCTACTATTTAAGTTTACTAAATAAAAATCAGGACACTATGATCCATTAAACAACTCATTTCTTTTCATTTTCTTTATATAATGAAAACCAAAAATTGCACATATAAAATTTTCTTTCATTTCTTTTCTAAATTTCCAAACATAAAATAAAAATTATATTTTTTTTCTTTTCCATTCATTTTTTTTTTATTTCCACTTATTTTCAATCATTTCATCTCTCTACAAACAATTTGTGAAACACAGCATTAATCATTGGCTTTCGTGAGCCTTCTGATTTCAAAGTCAACCAGTATAATACCGTGCTACAAAGGGCCTTGCCATAATTGCAAGGACGACTTGGCCATTTCTATGTCTACAGCTCTCTAAAACATGCACAGTTACTTGTATTGCTTCATTAGCCCGTAACAAAGATGTGTTTCTTGTATTGGCACCCATCATTGAAAATGAGGTGTCGTAGACAATTATTGTTATTATTTCTTTCTGTTAGAATGTCAAAATCACTCTTAATTTTAGATTTAAAATTATTAAATATTACACTAAATCAAACTTTTTCTTATTGAATTCATTATTTTACCTTTTTTTTTTTTTTACACTTGTATTATGTAATCAATAATAGTTTAACACATAATATTTCTCAACTTTAAACTCCTACTATAAAAGTTGATAAATAAAATTTTTATTGAATGTAATATTTAATATCTTTATATTTGAAGCATAAAAAATTAAAAAAAAAGTTTAGATAATGAGTTTAATATTATTTTCTTTTCTTTTTATAATCAACAGGAAGTTGCCATTAGTCAAGCAAAAAAATATGGGACACGAATATTATCTTGAAGGATTAAATTCTTAAAGTCCACAATACAAGGTCAAATCTTCAAATAGTAAATTAACAATACAACTTTGTTAGGAGGAAAGGTTCCTTTTTGTGAATATTTTAGTTTCTTAGTTAGTTAGTATTAATATATATATATTTTAGTAGTAATTTTTTGTATGTTTAGATAATAATATAATTGATATTGGTTTGATAATTAATTTATTCTTATGAGAGCAACAATTTTATTATTTTTATATTACCTGATCAATTTATTATACTTACGAGTATTTACATATATAAAATTTTCTCAGACCATAGGGTATCTATGATACTTTTTTTCATGAGAAATGTGATTTTTCTTTTTTTCTTTTTAGTGGGAAATATTTATGTTATATATATGTTTAGTTGATTATTTGAATGAAATATATATGGATTTAATCAAATGCAATGTTTTATATGTGATATTTAAATTTTAGAGTTTTGTTTTTGTTGGTATTCTTATTCTTCTTCTTGTTTTTCTTCTTTTTATTTTTCTTTTTTTCTTTTTTTATTTTTTATTTTTTGTAGATAATGCATAATATGGCACAAATGTGGTTTTTTTTTTTTAATGAGATTTGGTGCACAATAATTTTAGCCAAGTTTATGGATGAACACTTTGATTTTCTTTGTGATTTTTTTCTTTTTTCTTTTTGTAATTTTCTAATGATCATGAAATTAGTACTTAATTTATTATATTATTAAGTGATATCACGCTTTTTTCACAAATATTCAGTTTTTAGGTAAATATTACACAATGAAGCTGTCTTGTGATATATTGTATTTTTTTGAAATATTTTTATCAAAATTCAATTTATGAATAAATTTTGACTTATTTTCATGGAAGTTTAAGTAATTTCTTATTGATGCAATACTTGACAATTTATTTCATTCTATTTTATTTGCAATGTATAAATAATGGACGATTTGTACATTTTTTGTAATTCATTAAAATAATTCATATTTACATTTTTTTTTGCTAATTTAAAAAAATATAAATAATGTAAAAATAATTGATAATTTACGATGGAAAATCAATAATACTTGGATTGCATAAATTTTAGTGAAATAAATAAAAACATTTCCAATAAAAATTGTTATTTTTTGAATTATAAACTAATTTTTAGATAAATAAATATTCATATGGAAAATTCATAATTTTTGGAATCTTTACTTTGTAATGGAATAATTGATATTTTTTTTATTGGGAATGAGTATTGTTTGGCCTTCATAATATATTTGTAGGACTGATTTTTTTTATGTGAAATTCAAATTATATGGAAATTAGTAATAATTGGATTTTAGTTCATTTTTATCTAAATAATATTTTATGTTGGGAAAATTAGTAATATTGGGATTTCTTAATCATTGGTGAAACCATTGAACTCTTATGTTTGAAAATTTGATATTTTCTTATTCTATAATAAAGTTGTAGGTCATAGACATGATTTAAAGATGAATAATTCGTAGTATGTGGAAAATATAGTGATTATTAAAAAAAATAAGAAACTTTGATTGAACCTTCGTATTTTTGAAATATAATTAATTTTGTAAATAATAAAAAAAATATTTATTATGCCTTTTTAAATAAAAACAATGAGGGGGTAGAAAGAATGTGAGAAAAAATTATTTGTAACAATTAGGTAAACAAATATAGGATAATAGAGCAACCTCGGTATGACGTATAGCCAAAACCTGAGAGAATACATCGACAAGGTGAGGAGTTTTGTGGAAGTTGAGCTAAAGGATGCTCAAGAAGTAGATAAATTCATTCACCATTAATATTGGCATTGGTATCCCATTGTAATAACCACAGTGATTATGTTAAGATGATTCAAAATTGTGTTAGTGGAGCCTTAGTTAGTGGTCAAAGTTAGTTCCTATTCTTATGTTATTGTTAGTAGTGGTAAATCAAATCTTTATCTTTTGTAGATTTTTAGGTCCATTATCTTTCATTAGTTTGTTATGTAATTGCCTATAAAAGGCTTTGTTTCCTTCTTCTTTAAATAATGAAAAAAAGCTCCATTTTTTTTATTTGTATTTTTGTCTCTTTCATTACCTTAATTAGTGATGGAGACACACGGGCGGACATAAGGAGGACAGAGGCTGACACGGTCTCGGGCACGGCTTGAGACATGGCCGTGTGTCTCAGTAGGATTTTTCATAGAGGCTAACACGGTTACAAGCACGGCTTGAGACACGGTCGTGTGTTCCAGCAGGACTTTTCACAGAGGCTGACACGGTTTCGGGCACGGCTTGGGACACGGCTTGCAGAACTTCCACAGAAGCTTACACGGCTTGGGACACGGTCGTGTACTGCGCTCGTCACATGCCTAGAGACATACACGACTAGAGGCACAGCCGTGTATGCGACAGATTCTAGACGTGTATTTTATTATTTATTTCCACGTGTATGCTTAGATTTTCCCCTTTTAGGTATTTTACAGGGAAGTATAAATACCCTTTTGTCAAATATGCTAGGGTTACGTTTTGTTTTATTATCAAATACATTTCGTGAGAGAATTTTCTCCCTTTTCCCAGTTGTGCGCAACCAGATTTGCATCAAAGAGTGTTTCTTTGTTGTGGTGAAACTAATCCATATTCAGATTCGTTTCGTTTCGCTTTCCGCACTGCATCAGTTGGTATCAGAGCAAGGCTATTTCCTGTGGAGATGTCAACTTATCAAGGCGATGATAGCGGTCGTGTTCTTGACGGTGTTCAAGAGGCGAGGTTTCAAGGAAACCATCAATGGGTTCCAAGGGCAGAATTCGACGCAATGCATCAGAAGGTCGGGCATATGGAACGGCGCCTTGATGAACTGATCAAGCGTTTCGATACTCTGGTGGTAGACCCCAATAGGGTTGGAGGCGTTGGCAGAAATCCACCACGTGCGGTGGAGGAATTCGGGGGACGTGTGATCCGACCTGTCGTTGAGAACAGGTGGGGACGTGTGGAGAGTGAAGAGTCCAGCGAAGAAAGTGATGACATGTACGGGAGTAGGCCACGGCAAGGGCGTGGTGGTAGAGGTGGTGGTCATCGGATGGCTCATCATGGAAACCACCCTAGAGAAGGTGATTACAGGAGGAACCGTGGAGGCTATGATCAAGGGGATGGGGGAGACTATCTTTTGAAGGTCGACATCCCATGGTTCGATGGCAGCCTCAACATCGAAGGCTTCCTTGATTGGCTTGCAGAAGTGGACCGGTTCTTCGATTACATGGAAATCCCCGAGGACCGTCGTGTAAGGTTGGTGGCATGCAGGTTGAAGAGTGGCGCCTCGACATGGTGGGAGAGGCTACAAAGTAGGAGGCAGAGGGAAGGAAAACACCCGGTGAGATCATGGTATCGCATGAAGCAGTTGCTGCAACATGATTTCCTCCCGCCAGATTATGAACAAATATTGTTCCAACAATATCAGCGATGCCGCCAGGGACAACGCTCCGTGCATGAGTATACGGCGGAGTTCATGAGGTTGGCAGAGCGGAATGATTTGAGGGAGAGCGAAGGTCAGCAAGTTGCAAGGTATGTAGAAGGACTGAAGCTCCAAATTAAAGACAAGATTGGGGTTACGATGGTGAGAACCCTTATAGAAGCAAAGAACCTAGCTCTCCGAGCTGAACTTGTGTTGCAGGAACAAGGGAGTAGATATGGAGGAGGACGGAAGGGATATGTAGGCAAAGCTGTGGGTGGTAGTCGGCCGGTATCTGAGAAAAGTAGGACTACACCCTATAAACCAACTGAGGACATGTTCAGGAGGGAAGAGAAAAGTGAGGGGAAGAAGCCGATGGAGCAGAAGGGAGCTCAAAGACAGAACAATCCCTATTCCAAACCTATATTGGGAAAATGTTTCCGATGCAACCAACCGGGTCATCGGTCAAACGAATGTCCAGCGAGGAAGAGCATCAACATCCTTGATAGGGAAGATGATGAGGAGATCTGCTGTGAGCCCGATGGAGAGGGAGAATATTATGAGGAAGAAGAAGAAGAAACATCGGAACTAACATATGTAATTCGGCGCATGATGCTCACCCCGAAGCAAGAAGAGATCACGCAGAGACACCGGTTGTTTCGTACACGGTGTACTATCATGGAGAAGTTGTTTGAGCTAATAGTAGACAGTGGCAGTTGCGAGAACATCATAGGAAGGGAGGTTGTGAAACAACTGCAGCTGCCCATCGAGAAGCACTCGAATCCGTACACTGTTGGCTGGATCAAGGCCGCCGAGAAAATTGAAGTTAAGGAGAGATGCAGGGTACCTTTCTCAATAGGGAAGTACTGCGATGAAGCATTCTGCGACATTGTAGACATGGATGCTTGCCACATCTTGTTCGGGAGACCATGGCAATTTGACGTAGATGCGCAACATGCGGGCAAAGAAAATGTCTACAGGTTGGAGAAGGAGGGTGTGAAGTACACCTTGTTGCCGTTGAAGAGGGAAGGACGTGCTAAAGGAAAGAAGGTTGAGAGTCGTTCATTCTTAACTATCACTCAATCTGAGAAGGAAGTGATGGAGGACTTAAGGGAGTTGCAAGTGGTGCACGCCCTCATCGTGAAAGGTGTGACCGAGGGAGGGGAGGAACTGGATGGAGAAGTGCCAGGGGCAGTGAAGGATCTTCTTGAGGAGTTTAAGGAAGTGATTCCAGATGACCTACCCGAGGGCCTACCCCCTCTGAGGGACATACAACACCAGATAGACTTGGTGCCCGGGGCTAGTCTCCCAAACCTCCCGCATTATAGAATGAGTCCCAAGGAAGCTGGGATTCTACAGGAGAAGGTCCAAGAGCTTTTGGACAAAGGGTTCATCCGGGATAGCTTAAGTCCTTGTGCGGTTCCAGCGTTGTTAACTCCCAAGAAAGATGGGAGCTGGAAGATGTGTGTTGATAGCTAAGCTATCAATAAGATTACCATAGGGTATAAATTCCCTATACCCCACATCGAGGATATGTTGGACCGTTTGAGTAGCGCTACTATCTTCTCCAAGATAGACTTGCGGAGTAGATATCACCAAATTCGGATCCGTCCCAGAGATGAGTGGAAGACGACGTTTAAGACCAAGGAGGGGCTGTATGAGTGGCTAGTGATGCCATTTGGGTTGAGTAACGCACCGAGCACCTTCATGAGGGTAATGAATCAGGTATTGAAACCTTTCAATGGTCGTTTCCTTGTAGTGTACTTTGACGATATTCTAATATTTAGTAAATCCGAGGAAGAACATTTGGAGCATCTAAAGTGTGTGTTATCTGCACTAAAGGTGAACAACCTGTTCGCTAATCTTAAAAAGTGTACGTTTATGTCAAGGCGACTGTTGTTCCTTGGGTTTGTGGTTAGTAGTGAAGGAGTGATGGTAGATGATGAGAAGGTGAAGGCGATTAGAGAATGGCCTATTCCTAGAACTGTTACAGAATTGAGAAGTTTCCTCGGCCTAGCTAGTTTCTACAGAAGATTCATTAGGCATTTTAGTACTGTTGCTGCCCCCCTGACCGAATGCTTGAAGAAGGGAAAGTTCCAATGGGACGAAGAATCTGAATCGAGCTTCATGAACTTGAAACAGAGATTGTGTAGCGCTCCTGTACTAGCGCTACCGGACTTTGAGAAATTGTTCGAGGTGGATTGCAATGCCAGTGGGGTTAGAGTTGGTGCTGTACTATCACAAGAGAGAAGACCAATAGCCTTTTACAGTGAAAAATTGTGCGAAGCAAGGAGGACTTGGTCTACATATGATAAGGAGTTCTACGCCGTGGTGAGGGCCCTTAAAGTGTGGGAGCACTATTTGGTTGGGAAAGAGTTCATTTTGTATTCAGATTGTGGGGCTCTTAAACACTTGAGTGGTCAGACCCGAATTAGTAAGGGCATGCACGCCAGATGGATTGAGTTCTTGCAGAAATTTCCTTTCAGGTTGATGCACAAATCGGGTGTGCAAAACAAGGTCGCAGACGCCCTGAGTAGAAGAGCGGATGTCCTACTTACTTTAAGTGCGGACATTGTTGGGTTTGAGAAGCTAAGGGAATTGTATGAAAATGATAGCGACTTTAAGGACACTTGGATTAAGTGTACCAACAGGGAACCGTGTGACGACTATCATATCCATGAGGGGTATTTGATGAAAGGGAATTGGCTGTGCATTCCTGAAACTTCCTTACGGGAAAAGCTTATCCGAGATCTGCATGGTGGAGGACTGGCGGGACATATGGGTAGAGATAAGACACTAGTCGCAGTCATTGAAAGATACTTTTGGCCTCGGATAAGAAGAGATGTATATCGAATTGTGGAAAGGTGCTACATTTGCCAAGTGTCTAAGGGGCAATCCCAAAACACGGGCTTATATACTCCTCCTCCCGTACCATCAAACATCTGGGAGGACCTATCGATGGATTTTATACTAGGTTTGCCTCGTACCCAACGAGGTGCTGACTCCGTGTTTGTTGAAGTTGACAGGTTTTCCAAGATGGCTCATTTCATTCCCTGCAGGAAGACCGCAGATGCACGGGCTATTGCGCGGCTGTTCTTCAAGGAAGTAGTGCAGTTGCATGGAGGCCCAAAGTCCATTACTTCCGACAGGGATAGCAAATTCCTTAGTCATTTTTTGAGGACTCTTTGGTATATGTTTGATTCATCATTGAATTACAGCAGCACCGCTCATCCTCAAATCGATGGTCAGACCGAGGTAACTAACAGGACCCTCGGAAATCTCATCAGAAGCATCTACTGCGAGAAGCCGGGACAGTGGAATCAAGCATTGGCTCAGGCTGAATTCGCTTATAATAGTTCCGTCCACCAAACTATTGGGAGGTCACCATTCTCAATGGTATATACCAAGACACCACAACATGCGCTGGACTTGCTCAAATTACCCAAGGACATGGTGGGTGATGTGGCGGCTAAACATATAGCGGAAAAACACCAAACCACTACTGAGGAAGTTAAACAAAAGATAGAGGAGTCCAATACACGATACAAAGGGGATGCAAATAAGCATATACGGAAGAAGCTCTTTGCAGTGGGCGATCAGGTAATGGTTTACCTTCGAAAAGAGCGTTTCCCTGTAGGGAAATATGGGAAACTTCAACCCAAGAAGTACGGACCGTATGAAGTTGTACATAAGATAAATGACAACGCATATGTTGTACAACTCCCGGAAGATTTGAATGTCTCCTGCACTTTTAATGTTGCGGATTTATCACCTTTTCACCCCGATGATACACCTTTATATCCGGATAAGAACTCAGGGTCGAGTTCTCCATTAGTGGGGAAGAATGATGGAGACACACGAGCGGACATAGGGAGGACAGAAGCTGACACGGTCTCGGGCACGGCTTGAGACACGACCGTGTGTCTCAGTAGGATTTTTCACAGAGGCTGACACGGTTACGAGCATGGCTTGAGACACGGCCGTGTGTTCCAGCAGGACTTTTCACAGAGGCTGACACGGTTCCGGGCACGGCTTGGGACACGGCTTGCAGAACTTCCACAGAAGCTTACACGGGTTAAGACACGGCTTGAGACACGGCCGTATACTGCGCTCGTCACATGCCCAAAGACATACATGGCTAGAGGCACGGCTGTGTATGCGACAGATTCCAGACGTGTATTTTATTATTTATTTCCACGTGTACGCTTAGATTTTCCCCTTTTAGGTATTTTACGGGGAAGTATAAATACCCTTTTGTCAAATATGTTAGGGTTACGTTTTGTTTTATTATCAAATACATTTCGTGAGAGAATTTTCTCCCTTTTCCCGATTGCGCGCAACCAAATTTGCATCAAAGAGTGTTTCTTTGTTGTGGTGAAACTAATCCATATTCGGATTCGTTTCGTTTCGCTTTCCACGCTGCATCAATTAGCCAACATAATTTTTTGGTATCGAAGCAATTACTTAGGCAAGTGGGAGAGTAAATTAAGAAGTAAGAGGGCGGCCAAAAAAAAAAATAGTGGTTCATGCAAACCTTTCAAATGGTAGTAAATGGCACTGCAACCTTAACCCAACCCTTAATTCCTCTCTTCAAAGGTGAGAGCTATGAATTTTGGAGCATAAAAATGTGCACTTTGTCTATGTCTCAAGAATTGTGGGAGCTAGTTGAAAATGGGTATGATGACCCAAATGATGAGCAAAAGCTTTGAGAAAACAAAAAGAAGGATGCAATGGCTCTATTCTTCCTTCAACAAGCTATTTCAAATGATATTTTCTCTTGCATTTCAACATCAACTACCTCTAAGGAAGCATGGTAGACTCTCAAAACAGAATTTCAAGGCTCCTCGAAGGTAATTTCTATGAAACTTCAGTCTCTTCGTAGAACATTTGAAATGCTTCAAATGGGTAACTCTGAATCTGTTCAAGCGTATTTATCAAGAGCTTCTGCAGTTGTCTCTCAAATGAGGGCATATGGTGAGAAAATTACTGATGAGATTGTGGTTTTAAAATTATTGAGAAGTCTAACTCCTAAATTCGATCATGTGGTTGCTGTAATAGAAGAGTCCAAAGATTTATCTACTTATTCTTTTGATGATTTAATGGGTTCTTTGCAAGCTCATGAGGGTAAGTTAAATAAATCATCAACAAGAATTGAAGAAAAGGCATTTCAAGTGAAAGGAGAGTCCTCTCACACCAAATCAGATGACAAAACTTCACATAGAGGCGGTTCAAGAGGTGTTTATCATGGCCGAAGTCGTGGTGATAGCCATGGACGAGGTGGACATTCTGGTGAACAACGGCAATTCATAAATAATTCAATCAAATGCTACTATTGAGGAAAGTTGGGTCACAAAGAAGCTAATTATTGGACCAAGCAAAAGAATGAAGGAAAGCATGCTAATGTTGTTGAAGAAGAAGAGGGTATGTTGTTAATGGCTAATTCGTTTGAAAAAAATGTTGCTAATGCTGTTTAGTTCTTGGACAGTGGGTGTTCTGATCACATGCCAGGTTCAAAGCAATTGTTCAAAGAGCTTGATGAGAAAAAGAAATCAACAGTTCGATTGGGTGATGACAAGGTGATTCAAGTGGAAGGAAAAGGTACAATTGCCATCAATTCTAGCCACGGCCATACTAAACTTTTAAATGATGTGCAATTTGTTCCTGATTTGGCTTACAATCTGTTAAGTGTTGGGAAATTAATGGCTAGTGGGTACAAAACCTTGTTTGATGATAACTCATGTAGAGTTGAAGATAGGAAAACTGGTCATACCATTGCTAATGTTCAAATGGCTCAAAACAAAATGTTTCCAGTAGATGCTTCTAATGTTAATACTGCTCTTGCTGTTAGTAAAATTGATGAATCTAAATTGTGGCATTTACGTTATGGGCATCTACATGAAAATGGATTGAAGTTGTTAGGTTAGAAAAATATGGTTAATGGATTACCAAAGATTAAATCTTTTGAGTTTTGTGAAGGATGTGTTTTGGGCAAACAAAGTAAGAAATCATTTCCTGTGGGAAAATCGTGGAGGGCTGATAGTTATCTTGAATTAATACATGTAGACTTGTGTAGAACCATGCAAACTGAATCATTTGGTGGGAGTTGATACTTTTTATTACTGATTGATGATTATAGCCATATGAATTAGGTTTATTTCTTGAAAAGCAAATCTGGAGCTCTTGTCATTTTGGTAGAAAATCAAATGGGCAGCCGCATCAAATGTCTCCGAACTAATAGAGGTGTTGAATTTAATTCTATTGAACTCCATGTATTCTGTGAAGAATGTGGCATTCGCAGGAAGCTTACTGCACCATACACACAGGAGTAGAATGGCATTGTTAAGCGAAAGAACCAGACTGTTGTGGAGATAGCTAGAAGCTTACTCAAAGTTAAAGGTCTTTCAAATTCTTTTTAGGCTGAAGTAGTTGCAACAGCTGTGCATCTTTTAAATATTTCTCCAAAAAGAGCTGTGATGAACAAAACTTTGTATGAAGCTTGGAGAGGTAGAAAACCATGTGTAAGTCACTTAAATGTTTTTTGTTGTATAGCCTATGCTTTAATTAATTCTCAATCTCACCACAAACTTGATAAAAAAAAATCTCAAAAATGCATTTTTGTTGGTTCTAGTCCCCAATCTAAAGCATATAGGCTATATAATCCTTTAAGTGGTAAGATTATTGTTAGTAGAAATGTGGTTTTTAATGAAGATGCAAAATGGGAATGGAGAGATGCTCAAAAGACAGACCAAGCTCCAGTTTTAGAAAATGATGTTGCTGATTTTGCACCCCCAAATTCAGCAAGTAGCAGTCAAAACAACTCAAAGTTCTTCCAGTCCAATCAGCTCAAGCTCCAGTTCTTCCTCATCTACTGAAACTCCTCCAAGGAAAACCCAGTCCTTGAGAGAAATATATGCAACTTGTTCTTTTGCTCTGTGTGTTTTAGATCCATTTTTTTATGAGGAAGCAGCTACAATGGAAGAATGGAAAAATGCTATGAATGAAGAAATGGTTGCAATCCAGAAAAATTAGACTTGGGAATTAGTGGATTTGCCTAAAGGAAAGAATGCTATTGGGCTCAAATGGGTGTTTAGAACCAAGTACCATGCTAATGGGAGTGTTCAAAAGCATAAAGCACGGCTTGTAGCAAAGGGGTATGCCCAACAACGAGGTATCAACTTTGAAGAAACGTTCTCACTAGTTGCTTGCCTTGAAACTGTAAGATTATTGCTTGCTTTAGCTACTCAATTGTCTCTTCCTATTTTTCAATTTGATGTGAAGTCTACCTTCCTAAACAGAGACTTGGAAGAAGAAGTCTATGTCTCTCAACTTGAAGGCTTTGTTGTAAATGGCCACAAGGATAAAGTCTTCAGATTGAGAAAAGTTCTTTACGAACTTAAGCAAGCACCGTGAGCCTGGTACAGTAAGATTGATAGCTTTTTTTTTGTGAAAATGGTTTTATTAGAAGTGAAAATGAGCCCACTTTATATTTAAAAAGAGAAGGCAAAGCTAATTTTCTTGTTTTTTGTATTTATGTTGGTGACATGATTTATTTTGGGTCCAATGAATGTCTTATTGCTGCTTTTAAGTCTTCTATGATGAAGAACTTTGAAATGACAAATTTGGGATTGCTGCAATATTTTCTTGGGCTTGAGGTGAAATAATGTGCAGATAAAATTTTCATTAGGCAACAAAAGTATGCAATTAATTTGCTCAAAAATTTCAGCATGGTGAATTGTAATGTGGCTTCAACTCCAATGAATTTAAATGACAAATTACAAGCTGAAGCTGGGACAAAGAAGGCTGATGCAACTTATTTTTGAAGGTTAATAAGTGGATTGAATTATCTGTCTCATACACGGCCTGACATACCATTCTCTGTTAGTGTTTTGTCCAGGTTTATGCATAGTCCAACAAAGCATCACCTTGGAGTAGCTAAAAGAGTCTTACGATATGTTGCTGGAATTGTTGACCTTGGAATTTGGTACACTACAGTATCAGATTTCAGATTATTTGGCTATAGTGACAGTGATTGGGCAGGCTCCTTAGATGACAGAAGCAGTACATCTGGTCATAGCTTCAGCTTTGGTTCAGGTGCCATCTCACAAAGCTCAAAAAGTAAGAAACTATTGCTTTATCTTCTTTGGAAGCAGAATATATCGTTGCAACTTCTGCAGCATGTCAAGCAATGTGGCTTAGGCAAGTTTTAGTTGATTTGGGCCAAGAGCAAGTTGTAGCAACTAAGATCTGTTGTGACAACAAAGGGACAATAGCAATGACAAAGAATCCAGCTTTTCACAGCAGAACAAAACACATAGAAACTCAGCATCATTTCATTCAAAGGTTGGTAGCAAATGGAGAAATAGAGCTGGAGTTTTGTGGTACAAATGACCAAGTTACTGACTTATTTATTAAGTCTCTATCTCAGCCAAAACATGTTTATTTTCGACAGCAATTGGGCATGTGTAATTTTGAATCAAGGAGGCATGTTAAGATTTGATTCAAAATTGTGTTAGTGGAGCCTTAGTTAGTGGTCAAAGTTAATTCCTATTCTTATATTATTGTTAGTAGTGGTAAATCAAATCTTTATCTTTTGTAGATCTTTAGGCCCATTATCTTTCATTAGTTTGTTATATAATTGCCTATAAAAGGCTTTGATTCCTTCTTTTTTAAATAATAAAAAAAAAGCTCCATTTTTTTTTTTTTGTATTTTTGTCTCTTTCATTACCTTAATTAGCCAACAAATTCTAATTCGAAGGGAATGGCATGGGGACTTATATAACACAAACATATGAAGTGATTTCAGGTGCATTCGG
Source organism: Laguncularia racemosa (assembly GCA_037954665.1). Lineage (NCBI taxonomy): Eukaryota > Viridiplantae > Streptophyta > Magnoliopsida > Myrtales > Combretaceae > Laguncularia > Laguncularia racemosa. The sequence continues at coordinate 13,641,102 of JBBMOL010000002.1, read as the reverse complement.
CGACTTAGCTTTAGAGGTTTTCGTTATTGCAAACAAAAGCATTCTTGATGATGAGGCTAAATTATTCGATGAAAAAAATCAGCTATTGGAAGTCATGGTGATTGATAATGGTGATTTAGATGAAGATTAATAGATGACTATAAGGATAATGATGTGGACATGCATAGGTAAACTAGCCTATTTGAAAACATAAAATGTGAGGTCTATTTGGATGTTTTAAGTTTTTTATTACTTTTAATTAGCTTACATTCTTAAATAGCTTGTTGCCAAATGGCGAACCATTTTCCCCATTCTATTACGAGGCAACCATGATGCATAGGGCAAAACGGGTGCCACCTTAATTCCTGTATATAAGAACAATTGCACAGTATTCAAGAAGGAGTTTTGGGACTAGGAAAGATTGTTCGGTTTGTAAGGAATTATGGCGAGGGTTCGGACTAAAAGAAGAAGAGGGTCCCAACAAAGATTTTGCAGCATTTTTCACTAATTTTTGCGACTCCGATAGATGTTCATGTGTAAGAAAAATGTATTGGAAAGGAGATGGTATAAAGAAAATCATGTTATCGAGGAAGGAGTCCACAAGCATAAATCCGACTTTAAACAATGGAAAACCTTGGAAGGTAAATAACTAACATATGGTCCTAAGCCTTGGAACATGACACCAATGCTGTTAAAGATGGGTTTAACCCTTTTGGGAACTTAAGCACAATATATAATGTTTGGTTGGTGATTCTATTTGTGTATATTGTTCTCACTAGAGATGTATGAAGGAGTTATATTTAATGATGTCAATGAGTGCTTGTAGCCTCATGTTAAAAAGTTGCAAGAAGTATGAACTGATAAAGTTGTGAGAATATTTAACATGGTTGTTCATTGATCATTTCGTATCGATGTAGCTTTATTGTAGTCAATCAACGATTTCTGTAATTTGAAATGCAAATAATCTACTTTCCCGCTATGACAACTCTTGTGCAAATACTTGTCTCGAAACAGATGAACAAACAATGTGGAAACTCTCTAGTTATAAATTTCCACATGGCGGCCTCTAATTCGTAATCTGAAGTGCAAATTCCAGTTCATGAAATCAATGATGACAAAAAAAAATGAATTAGTATTTTAACAAATAGATTCCAAAAAGCACATCTTCCACATGCCCGTGTAGGATTAGGATACCAAAAATTTGTAGTTTTATACTCTACTGTATGGTAAGAGTAATACATATGAATTTTGACTCCTTCTACACTTTCTATCCTGAAATTTTAAAATAAAGCATATATATATTTATATACACACTTTATCTTATTCGAATCTCAACCTTATTAATGAAATCATTTGAAATTATTAATAAAAATCGAATTGAATGTACAAATGAGTTTTGACTTAAATCAATTATGTCATAATGTGGAATAATCTTGCTGAACAATCATGGCAGAAATTGTTATTCAAGTTAGTGACATGGAACTTCAAATCTAGATCAAAAGTTATGTTCTTAAACTATTATATATTCAACGTACTTATTCTTATATTCAACCTAAAAATAGAAAACTATTTCACATCATAGTCTTTAACATAATTTTGTAGTGAGCATTTAGTAAAATGAAGTAAATATTAAAAAATATATGTTTTTTAGATAAAAACTCGATAATTATAATATATTTATTTAAAAAAATTAATTAATAAATGGATTGAACCTGGATATGAAATAAGCTTATTTAATTGTTCAATTACATGTCTATAGACTTATAAATACAATTGATAAATAAGTTTAGGTTTTTATATACAAACTCATTTAGATTTAGAATCGAAACACGATTTATTAATATAAATGTGCTAATAATTATAATGATTATTATTACGAAAAAATGTCCAAAAAAATTTTATATAACTCTTTAAGAATTTCCTTCAATTATTTATAATGTGAAATACACATTTTTAAAACCTTTGACAAACCTAATTATAAGCCCTAATTGAAATCTGAATGAGAAATACAAGAGACTAGTGACGAAGGGGTGACATTGGAAAGTACATTTATCCAACGTGAGGTCCAATCAACCGGTCCAAGTTTTTTGTTTGATGTTTCCCAAACTCAACCGATCAAACTGGAACAAATTGCTCATCCTTGACTTTTTGTCGACTTTTGGCCTTGATAAGCACTGAAGGGTATAAATGTCAACTTACTAGTGTTTGTAAAATCTTTAAGGTAGGTTTGGTTACTGGTACTGGACAGAACAAAAAATACTGGACAATACAAAATAAGGACTTGACAAAAAAAAATATATCACGTTTAATTTGTTCAATACTTGACAACGATTTTTATGTTGTCCAGTGTTTGAAATTACAAAGTATTAGATTGAACATAATAAATTTAACAATTATATCATTTTAATTATATCATGGTTATTTATACATATTTAATATTATTATAAGAAAATACAATTTGAAGATATTATAAATTATATAAAATAATTCGTATAAATCCATTGATTGAAAAAATTTAATAATTCATATTATAAATTACAATAATTTATGTTATATTTAATAAAATAATACATTACTTACTTTTCTTTTATCTTAAAAATGATGTTTTGATATAGTATATATATATGATAAATAATATATAATATAAAAGAATCTTGACTTGAAATTAGAAATAAACATGGTTTAAAAAAAAAACTTATGTTATATTATTTTTCTCATGCTGTGTAATTTTCTTTATTCTTATCGTACTGGAAATCAAAACGTGAGTTTGGAATCAAGTTGGGACACGTGATGATCTATTTATACATAAACGATTGATCTACCACCACCGTCCCATTTCAATAGACATCTAAACGCACAGCGACAACCAAACGAAGAGCATACGACAAAGATAGAAAAGCAAGTGAGGAAAATCTAAACGCACAGCGACAACCATAGGTAGAGCATGCAGGGAACATAGAAAAGAAAGCAAGAATGTGAGAAATAACGGAATGATACAAACCTGACGGCAACTTCTGGCATGACGACAACGACGTTCGAATAGCAGTCAATTACACGATGAATCCTGTTGTTAGAGCGACGCCAATGGGTTTTCCTACTGCACTTGAAGAGCAAGCTAGTGCGGCATGGATGGGTTCGAATGAAAAGGATTTGGGGAGGTAGGGTTTGTTTGTAAAGAGAAAAATATAAAGGGCAAGTTAGGGATTTTGAAAAAAAATGAATTTTTGTCCAATACTAGATTTTTTGTACCTAATTACATGTGGTACAAAAATTTGCCATTTTGTCCAATACCACATTGAATTTTTGTCTAGTACTTTTTTTATAAATGGCAACCAAACGCAGAATAAAAAAAATTGTCCTATCCAGTACCACATTTTTGTGGCAACCAAACACTACCTAAATCTTGAATCATTTTCTAACACCTTTCTGACTACAATGGAACTGCTTCCAGCATTAATACTCAAGTTGTTTCGTAATTAGATCCACTTCTAGTACTTTTGTTTCACAACTGACTTTGTCATTAAATATTCCTTCTAAGCATTCAAAAAAGGATCTTCATGACCCCTAACTGAATCATAGTTATCATTCTTATCATCAAGAGATGCATTAATTTGTTAAACTGCAATCATTTTTTTTTTAATTTTTATTAATTGCAAAAAAAAATTCTTCATATTCATTTTTTTTCAGCTGTATAAGTTTACATTTTTGGTTTTTTATACTCTTCATATTTGTGTTTAATCAAATGTGAAATATAGTCACGTAGACGTAAGGTGCTATGTAGATGTAAGAAAAGAAAAAGAAAAGGAGAAACACTTGAAAAACTTTAGGGTTTGATAATTGAAAGAGAGAGGAGTTTTTAATTTTTCTTTTTCCCTCGCACATGCATTCCACATGCTGATTATTTCAACATCTAACTAATATATTATGAACAAAGAAAAGTGTAAGAATGCAAATAAAGAGTAAGAGAACCAATGTAGCTATGTAAATAAAAAAAAAAAGTAAAATTATAAATGCACTTTCTCCTATTTATTTTATTGCATTAGCATTTTATTTTATAATATGCTTTAGATCTTTAAGTTTTTGAAAAATGTGTTTTTATACCAAATTGTATTATTTTCCTATTGGACAAAATAATAAAAAAATACTTAAAATAAATAAATGCATAAAATCAATGGCAAAATTGTCATATAATGGTGTAATTGGACTTTTATAAATATTTAGGGGTATAAACATTAAATTTCAAAGTTCCAAGAGATTAAATACACATGAAGGCAATATAAAAGGGTGTGTTTGCAATTTACCAAAAAAATCCTATGAGAATATATATACATATTCTATAATGAGACTTTGTTTACCAATTCACTAAGTACAATTTAGTATTTTAGTCATTATACTCATCCTACCCTAGTAGTTTTTTGACTTTCTAAATTAAGTAGAAAATTGAAGTTAGCTTGATTTAATGAAAGATTTATTTTTTAATTAATGTACAAAAATACATACAACTAGTGTAGCTTTCCAAGAAAGAGTCGCAAGATAGAAATTTTGAAATAGTGTGGCGCTCTAATTAATATCTTGAGTTATACTTACAGATTCTAAAACCCTTCCCCTTTATTCCCAAAAGCGAATAATTTGTTTTTTTACCTTACTCCAATTTATTTATATCCATGTTTTTGAACAAAAAATAATGTCACAAGAAATCCTAAATTTTTTTGGACTTTGTTACTTGAGCCTAAACCTTTTTAAATGTACACTTAAGTTTTAAATCTTTTTGAAAATTTTTTAGTTGAGTTTTAATAACAGTTATACTCAATAGGTACTTTTTAGAAACTTGTAGTACTTAAGTATACATTCTCAAAGGTTTAATATTCAATCGAATGATCAAAATAATTTTGGGACTTATGTATACTTTTGAAAAGGTTTATAATTCAATAAACAAAATTCAAAATGGCATAAGAATTCTTCTAATGTTTTGTATATTCAAAACAATCAGCAATCACTAAATTCACAAGTGGGGAATTTTGAACTTTATTTGTGGATCTTATAACTCTTTCCCTCCAAGCCTGAAATATTGCGGTATAAAAAACAATAATGTAAAAAAGCTAGCAATGATTGAGTATCGATCTAAGAATACCGTACTTAAAGAAATATTTCACCCTTCTTAGTGCAATGTTATATACCAGAGATTCCGCAGATACCCACAAGTTGTTTTGCTTTGTGTGCACTCACTAAACATAAACAGAGAGATGGAAAAAGAAAACAACACATATATTTAGAATACGAATGTAAATAGCAAAGAAAGAGGGTAAAATGAATTTATTGCAATCTAGTATGTGATATGAGGACAAATTATAAGTAAGGAGATCAACATTTAAGATTAAGTTTAAATAGAAAATTTTAATTTTTAAGTAATTAAAATAAAGAATTAATATTATATTAAGTGATTAAAATAAAAAATTAATATTATTCTAAGTTTTTCAAAAAGAAGAATATGATATTATGTTACAAACATAAAGAACACATCACATCACTTAATTTTAATAGTATTATTGCAGTATCGTAATTGGATTTTTTATTTAAATCACTTAATATATCGTTTATTATTCATTTTAATCAATTAAAAGCTTAATTTATATGAATTTAATATTAAATGTTGATCTCTTTATTTATAATTTTTTTAATGATATAAGGTATTTATATAGTATTTGATATGAATTAAATATAAATAATATGTTTAGAACAACTTTTTTCCATAGCTGAATTCTAATTTTATAACCACACAGTTAGCATGACTTAATCAAGAATTTTTTTCTTGCATTTAGATAAGTTGAACATTGATAGTCAAAGTAAAATAGAAAACTTAATTACCATAGTAGCATAAAATTTAAAGTGGTCTATAACGGCGGAATAGCATACAGAGACATGTACTCTGCTAAACTGTTATATGTACTATGATTCGTCTCTTGGCATGGCATTTTAAAAGTCAATTTATTAAATTGTACTTTGAAAGATCCCTAGAGACAACATAATATGAGCACATGCATCAATTTTCCAACATGACCCATACCCATTGCTTCAACATTCTTGACTTAGGAGGGCAGCGTGGTCCCTAAATCTAGTGTTTTTGTTTTTGTTTTTTTTTTTCTCGGGTCTTTAAAGCATCACGAAGACAAAAATAGCATTTGTCTCCTCCAAAATGAGCTTTCGATAGCCTTTGATTACTGGTATGTTCAGTTTTTGTACCATATTTGGTATATTCAGTTTTGAATAAAGATTTTTATATTGTTCATTGTTTGAAATTGCGAAGTACTACACTGAACATACTAATTTTGATAATTATATCATTTATAATAATATCATGGTTATAAGAAAATACTATTTGAAGAGATTATTTAATTCATGTAAATCTATTGATTGAAAAAAATTAATAATTCATATTATAAATTATAATAATTTATATTATATCTAATAGCATAACACATTGTAAAAATTATATTAATAATTTTTAAAAATTTTCATAAAAATTATAAATTATATTTAATAACCTTAATGTTAATTATATTAATATTATAACAAATTAATATATATTGCATTACAATAATTTGCTTTATTTTTTTGTAACTATAATTTTATTAAAATTACAATACTTTGATGCATTTTGTAGATTCCAATAATAAATAAATTAAACCAATATCCTCGTTATAAATGGTAATAATATAGGAACTACCCTTTAACAAAGTAGCATCTTCATCAAAATAAAGTTCAACACTCTAAATAAGCTATTAATATGAGTAACACATACCAAATATGGTCACATGATAAGCATTTAATTAGAACATGCACATCAAAGGTGCTCTTAGTAGAGTCAACCATAACCATCACAAAATTAAAAAAAAAAAAAAAAGTTTGATGTGAGAATAAGTCAATGAAAGAAGTCTCAGTTATGCAAACACTCCAAACATTTTTAAAATCAACCAATAATATGCCTAACAAATGCTAGCCTCTATTCACCTTGGAGTTTCCAAAAAAAACTTTTCATACTGTGGATTTGTCGCCATTTGCATAAGAACATCCGACTCTTCATTTTTTGATAATCCAAAAGTTTTCAACTCTGCAATGACATCATCCCTTAATGGATTATCAATTTTCCCAATAAGTAAAACAAAATCACTCCTAACATCACTTATGCTCTTTTAAAATGTAGATATAAATTCTGCAGCATATCCTCCCATAGGTCGCTTGTGAGTTGGTCGCATAAATGGATCACATGAGGCATAGCTAGAGGCTTCAGTAGACTGTGGCACTTGTTTTAACTCCATCTCTTCTTCAAAAGTATTTCCACCCTCATTTTTTAACTCATTCGTCAAATTTACAAGTGTCTCACCCCTTTTACCATTTGATCTATCCTTTCTAAAAATACTTTGTAGCATTTCAAACTCTTTAAACTCCTTATTAGCATGATTACCAACCTTTTGATGTTTCTACATATCAATAGAAATAATTATTATAACAACAAAGAATTAACTTTTAAAAAATGAGTATATTTCAAAATAAAGATTATGTTAATTATACCTTCATATATTTGGCAAGAACTTCATCACTGTCAACTGTAACACATTTCTTAGCATTGTCCTAATCAAATCCACTAGTATTCATCATATCAACAAACTTCTTAATTAACCACCTCTTTATTTTGTTAACAATTTGCTTGATATTGAGATTGATTTCTGAAATGTGACTTTTTATCCTTTTTAAAGCTTCTTCATAAGCCCCATTCTTAAAAGTGCTATTTTCTCCTTTGTATCCTTCAATGACTAACTCCTCTAGCACTACTAATAACGTTTCTTCCTCAACTTGGCTCCAAGTATGCCTAGATTTTTTATCCCTATTGTCCATGACTGTAAACCTATCCATACTGTAAGTAAAAAAAAATAAGTATAATGTAAGTCATGCATACAAATAGTGGATAAAATATTTCAATTTACATCACAAAATAAAATTCAAAATGCAATAACCAAATGATTTCAATAATATATAACTAACGAAAATTCAATAGTGACAATGTTCCAACCTACATAATCAAAGAAAGTACAACAATTAAGTGACATTTTAGTTCCTATGATGTGTCCCTCTATTCATCCGTACATCGCTTGTGCTAAATTATTTCTCATTTGAGTCTATTCCTTAGTAGCTTCTATCGTTTCGATTGTATCAATTCCATTTTCTCCAATAGGAACTTTATCACCTTCTATTACACGTGCTCTAATGGGTCTAGTGGCATGTACATTTGAATGAAGTTATGTAATAAACAACAAGCTAGTATCATTCGACATTGTATTTTGATAGGATAAAATGATGGACTCCTTAGAATACCCCATCATTTCTTTAAAATTCTAAAACATCTTTCTACGACATTTCTTGCCCTTGCATGTCTATAGTTAAATAATTCCTCACGATTTTGAGGCCTGCATTGACTTGTAGCCCACTCCTGAATGTGATAACGCCTACCTCTAAAGGGGAAAGAAAGCTTGATGCATTGGAATATCCATCATTCACTAGATAATATAAACCTAAAAAAAAATGGAACCCCATAAATTTACATAAAGTTTGTTATTGAAAAGATAAAATGCAAGACAATTTCTTTTTTTAAAGTGCATACCAGGTGCAACTCTCAAACCATTAGACGAATGACTGCATCACGTAATACTCTAAAATCTAATGCAGATCCTTCCTAGCCTGCTAATATGTAGATAAATTTCATGTCACGGTCACATATACCCATGACATTCGTTGCAAATGCCCTTTCTTATTCGATACCTAAGCCTATCTGCAACTAATGTTGTTACTACAATGTAGGTATCATCTAATGCCTAGATAACCCTAATATGTTCCCAAACAAAAAAAAAAAAATCAGTAATGTATTATAAGTAATCATGACCAGTGTGGACAAACTTAAGGAAAAAAAAAACTATTATCTTAAACCATTTCCACCGTTCATCATTGCAATCTTGTGGTACTAGATTAGGTTTTGCAAGTAATATATCTTCTAACCTTAAGACAGCGGCTAACACTTGATGGCAATATCTACTAACAGTCTCACTTGATCTATGAAATCTCATTTAAATACTCATATTCTTTGTATGATGCACAAGGATGTTAACAAAAATAGTAACTTGTTCTTCAACCGTTGCTCTTCCATTAAAATGCATTCCCCTTGTACCCTAAGGAGTTCACAAAGATATGCAAAACTATTCCTACACATCCATAATTCCCATAAACAATTCATATTACTTCCATTAATAAGTGAATCAATCACCTCTCGATACGTTTCATAACTAGCCAATGCTCGCTCATTCAATACTCCCCTCTCTACCCTTCCATTTAAAACAAAGTTCATATAATAAAAACCAGTAGTAGCCATTGCAAGCATATTGATATAAACTCTCCATCCAAGAAGGTAAATCAAAATTCCATGATGATCCATAATTTATATGACATATCGAAGGAAAGCAATATGAGTGTAATTGAACAACAACATCCACATTAAAATACAACACTCTTAGAGTATAATGTCAAGTGTAGGTAAAAACATTATGTAAACAGCATATATATTGTATATGAAACCATACAACCTATCCTAATTTTGTTAGGGTTAGCATAAAAAATCACACCTATCTATTGGAGTACTAGTAGCAGTTGTAACTTGTTCCTCACTATTACCTGCACATACAAACACAACATCAAACACTAGTAACATCAAAACCATAGCAAATGGGAACATTGGAGGAAGACTTAGTGGATGGCATAAGTATTACAGGTGGTGACTTAGCCACCACTAACAACACCAACAACCTTAGTGGCATCATCATCTACTGCAAGCAACATGAAACCAAACACAAACACAAACACTAGTAACATCAAAACTATAGCGAATGATTGGAAGTAAATGGTTAAACACTACAACCTACACTGTATGTTCTCTCTCTAAGTTCAACACACACACACACACACACACACTCCCCTACACACACTATGCACTCTCTCCAGTATACACATGCACACGCTTTATGCACCACACACCACACACCACTTCCAGCACACACACACACATATACCCCCCTTACTTACACGAAAATGACAATACGTTTATATGGCTCCACACACACTTCTAGCATACACACAATCACCAGCCAACATGCACACACTACACTAGCCCCTACACCATTCTAGCAAGCCAAAACACATTTACACACACTTTCCTAATGATTACACACACATGCACAAAATAAAGCACGATCATGTACATAAATACAGAGCACTCCACCAAAAACCACTTGCTAGCAACAAAAATATATATGTATATATATATATACACATAGACATCCAAGCTTTACAAAACTAAGCATGGCCACACATCCTACTAAATGGAGAAGCTCCTAAAAAGAACAATATGTTAATTTATAACTAAAAGATGCTATTCGTTCCCTTCATCCAAATTTTGGATCACAATAAAGTGTCCCTTGAATATGTCCCAAGCTAAATCTGTCAAACCAAACATTCTATACTTGCCTGGCCATCTCTCTTTAGCTACTTCCCAAACATCCTCAATTTTCCAACAAATAAGACTAGATTCATGCTCATGCCTCTTGACAACACCACTAACATCCACACCAACAAATGTGAAAACATTCTTATCAATTTGTCAATACGAAAAGACTTGTCTAATACCCATTTGTCAATATTAGTTGTTTCGTTCATGATAATGGTTTTGATAGATTTTTCCATCAATGGCAACAAAGTGGTAATTTCACATGAAGACATTCTTATCAATTTTTTTTTTTATTATCTAATCTTGAATTTGTGTTGCATTGCGATTTTCTACTGTCTACAAAGAAACAACAAGGTTATAACACAAAGAAATAGAAAAAAAAAATAGAGAAAGAAAGCAGAAATGATCGATGACAAAGAGCAAGCCAACGACACAAAGCAGAAACAACCAACGACACAGAGCATGCGAGGAAGACAAAAAAGCAAGCAAGGAGAAACAAGGCAAGCAGACAAACCTGACGGCAACTTGCGGTGTGAAGATGCTGACAATCGATAGGGGGATGAAGTCCACAACTAGAGCAGTGTGGAAGAACCTAGGTTGCATATTGGTGTTGAAAGGATTTCTTGTTTTTCTGATGCAAGAGAAAAGAAATAGAAGGATAGTTTGGAGAGTTTGAAAAAAAATTATGTTTTTATCCAATACTATAAATTTTGTACCAAATTATATATAATACAAAATTTAGCCATTTTATCTAGTATTATATTTCTTTTTTATTCAGTATTATATCATTTTTAATAACCAAATACTGAATAAAAATCATTATTCATTTCAATATCACATTTTTCATATAACCAAACGCTACTTTCATTTCCCTGACAAAAGAGGAATAAAGTGATTTCGTATTCAGCTAATGGGCGAAAATAATAAAGACATTGCATTTAGATTTATCTGATGTTGACACTCGCCTGCGTGCGTTAAGTACGAAACACTCCCTTCCTGAATTTGCCCACAAAATCATGATACACAGATTTGAACAGATCAACATGGATTCGGTTTATTACTGGCTTTTAGAGTAGTAATTCCTTTCATCTTGATCTCCAGTCAATCGGTTCGGTCGAGCCGTATTAGACAACATTGCTTGGTTTGTTCTGAGCTTTTTTTTTTTTTTTTTTTTTGACTCTCCATCTGTTCATTACTTATCTATATAAAACAGATTTTCAAAATTAATTACCATGTTAATTCTTCCTAAAAATCTATGAGATTTTCATTGAATTTGACAAAATAACCTCTATAAATGGTATTAAAGTTGAACTTGGCATTTTCCATTACCGAGGCTCGCTTTTTAAGAACATGGTCGATGGTAAAAAAAAAATCATGATTTATGAGAAATGTTTCAATGGTACATTTATTGATCGTCAAATGCTTGGAATCTTATCGGTTTTGAAAAGTTAAAAACCATGAAGAGATGAAAATAACATCAGGTGTCGGCACTCTATGAAACTAAACGTGACTTTAACATTTTTCTTTGTCTGATATTTCTTTAATAAAAAAAAATATCAACGAGCTAATAGACTACGCAAATGGATCTTTTTTTTTTTTTTTTCCTTTGAATGGAGCCCACAAAACACGAGGTTTTGACAATTATAAAGTGAGTAATAATTGGTAGAAGGTGGGAGATTCACGCAAAAAAAAAATAAAAATAGAGTCAATAGGAGAGTCTACCTCGGACAATTAATAGGTGAACGAAAATGAAGTGTAATTACATGGATGCAAATTTGACTCTGGCATTATGGTTTTGGGATTTGTTGAAAATGTATGACAACATGAAACGCATGCCAATTTCGGTGACATCGTGTGACAGCTTCCTGAGCGTGCGTGGTCGACATGAAAAGATGTGCCATCAATTTACGGTGACAGAAAATACATTAATCGACACGGCGCGCTTTTCGCATTCTGTCATGTTTTTTGAATCAAAACTTCGTACATTTGCATTTGTTACCCAAATACACAACGAGAAGGGAATATTGTGAACAAGGAACATCTATTTAGGGTAGAGTTATTCTAAAATAATAATAACCTTCTAAATATAGAATCCGGAATTTCATCTATTACTTGTGTTGGATTCTTTAGACTCCTTAACTATATCCGTTGAGTTTTCTATTGGATTTTCAATTTCAAATTCGACTTTTATTCTCTTAACAATACTCTTAAGTCGATTTTGAGTGATTCCTCAAGAGATTGTAATTATTTTAATTTTGATTCAAGACCAATTTTAGATTTTAGAAATTGCAAACCTAATCGTCAAAATTGTTATAACTTGACAATATGAATGGTGGTTTTTAACTAAATAAATTAGATATGAACTTTCTTTTTTCTTTTTTTAAGTTGTAATATAAATAATAAGTTGGCCAAAAAATAAAAAATAAAAACCTATCCACAAATTAATTTAATTACTAAATTCAATTTTTCAAGTGGTATAAATACTAATTTTTTAATAAAATAATTTAGATTTAGATTTTCTTTTTTAAGAAATTGTAATATAATAGTAAGCTGACTAGAAATCAAATCAAGAGTCTATCCATAAACTGATTTTATCAATTAATTGAGGTTTTTTAGTCCTCTATGAGACGATCTCATACATATAACCACAATGACGAGAGATTCTTTTTAATTAATTTATTTTTTAATTTTTAACATCCCCTTTGGTTTATTCAATTCTTGCATCATCACAATTCTTCAGTGATTCGTTATATCCTATAATACTATTCTCTGAGACTCTACAATTTTTCCATCAGTTGACCTCATGTCGGTTTTGATTGTTCTATCAATTTTTAATATAGCTTTCGCTTGAGAGTTCTTGGCTTCTTAATATCTTTGATATTTAGTCCTCGCTTCTGTTTTCTTTTTTCTCTTTTCTCTTGCCTATTCCATATCCACTAATCTTTCCGTAGTCTTTTTTTTAACACATATTCGAGAATACTCATTATTTATTTATTTTTTAATTTCACAACATATTAACAACTGTCACATCGTCAAACCTAAAAGGTTATGACAATTTATCATATGTTTTACTTAAATAAAATATGCAAGATTCCTTACTTATATTAGTTTCTAAGTTGATTTTAATATTTTGAAATTGTTAATTAATTTTGTAAAATACACTTGATGATTGACTTGACTTGATTGGTAGGAAGTTGCAAGCCAAAACCTAAATTAAAAGTTCATCACAGATTAAAGATTTTAAGGTCTCTTGGGACAAAAATATATAGAAGTCCATAAAATTTCGTACAATCCTTTTAGCAAAGGTTAAATGCTATTTACAAATTTAAGATCTAAAAGTGATCTAACTAATAGTCTTTATTATTAGCTGTGTCACTCACGTGTACCCAAAGCTCCTCCTCGAAGTAGTATCTCATGGAATTGTAAAGAGGGTTTACAAAAGAGTCATCTTCACTTAAAGAAGAAAGAAGTGAGCTACAAGAGCTTAGTATATAGTAATGTAAACATGAGAAGATATCACGTAGCCCTATATTCTTATTTAGCAAATAATCATTCAAATTATAATTATCTTCATTAATGTAAATATATAGAACGTACAGGAATTCTCACAATTTTGAACAACATGATGGGGGAACTTGGAGTTCGATTCCACCATAGTGGTAATCGAGGGTTGATGGAAGTAGCCAGGCTTTATGTTGTAAAACTAAAACTAAGTAGCTTCATCTAAGTATTGCTAAAGTTGTGTGGTCTTCATTAATTATAGTCCAACTATATAATATAACTAGTCGGGACCTATAATTCTTAGATGACTTTTGATATATCTTTATTCTGCTTATAGTGCCCATTATCTGGTGTGATTTCACTTATCAACTACACGTCAAGCTATTCCTTGATAGCCTAAACACCTAATTATTAAGGATATTGCAATAAGATCATAGCCTTAGTTAGGTCCAGGGCATCGCTAGATAGCTGGAGACAACCATGCACAAACAATACCTAGAAACTTAGCAAAATTGATTTTAGTCTAATTAGGGTTTTATATCCTAGCAAGTAACACACATGTTATTGTATACTTCGAGGGTTGAAGGTATTCCTAAATCGAAGTCGATTCCCGACGATCATGATGGTTCTCTTTTATGCAAGGAAGAAAAAAGAATTATAAGTTATTGAATTTGTTTGAATGATCAATTTTTATTATATCTATGATCTAGGTTGAATATACTTTTTAGTTAAGACATATATTAGTTATCAACTCAACAAAAGGGTACATGGGCCTAATTAGCCTCTAACTATATTTGGCCCATATTTTAATTAAAAATTATTAATTAAGTTAATTCATGTTAACAATTTAATTATCGAGTCCTTATTAGTTCATAATCTAATCGGGTGTTAATTCATTTAAATCTTATTTAGATAAAAACTATTGGGCCTTGGTTTCAATTTTAAGTGCATTTTCACATGTGGCACAATTAGGTTATTAGGCTCTAAAGGAAAGTGGATCCAATTAGTTTGGACTTGGGCCCACTTAGCTTAATTAAGTTAATTACTTTATGAATTAAAGTTATCCATTTGATTAATTACATAGTTACTTAATCTAATTAAATTAATCCAATTGGTCTTATAATATTTAGGTCTATTAACTTAAGCCCAATCAGGTTTTTCCAGATCCAATTTAATTTTAAGTCCACTTTATTCATTTAAGCCTATTATGCCTCATTTTATCTAACCTAGGCTCATTAAGGCCCATTATATCTTAATTATCCTATTTTAGGTCCATTAAGTTCTAACGCCTATTTCTTAAGTCCAATTACTTTATTATGTCTAATTAAGTTCATTTAAGGTCCATAATCAACTTTGAGCTTCATTTGATGTAAAGCCCATAATAGGTGTCTTATGTTATTAAGAAACATTCAGGTTATGAGCCTTAAAGGGGAAATAGGTCTAATTAATTTTGAAAATTGGTTTCATTGGGCTTTCATGGATTAATGGAACTTTATTATAATTTTATTTACTAAATTGATTGTAGAATTAAGTTAATTAAATCAATAAATTAAATCGAGATGTTTTATGGAAAGGGTGGTTAATGGACTAGTTCTTGGATTGAAACTTGGGCGGGCCAGTTTTGGGGTGGGCTAGCCTTGGTCCATTCAATTAAAATATTATCCTATTCTCTTATTTTATTATTACCATTATTAAAATTATTAAGATATATTAATATAGCTTGTTAATGTATCAAAGACATAGTGTTAGATTATTTCAATCATAGTTAAATTCTGAATTTATTTAATTTAGTATGGCAATTAGTTATTATTAATTTAATATTTGCAAACTAAAAGAATCCATATATCGTCATCGAGTTAAATTCCATAAGAATTGGGTGAAACACTAGCAGTAATTATTTTGTTAAGCTGAAAGGGTTACATATATGCAAAAGTGATTATATAACTTAAAAGTACACGTCATAAGTTGAAAACATGCTAATACTGATTCAAGCATCAGATATATAACTATGAGCTTGAAAGCCAAAAAAATCAACAATGCTTAGGAAACCCCCCAATATTCAAGTAATGAATCTGGAAAAATAAAGCAAGGTCTTTTTTTTTTTTTTTTTAAACTAAGCACTATGCACAGCAAAACGAACATAAGCAAATTTTAACTTTATACTATCCAAGTCATTAAATGAATTAACAATGTGCTTAATCGTTATATACTTTGGTCATGATTAATCAAATAACCCCTATTATGTAAGTTAACTAGGATACTTAACGTTCAAAACAAGTTGTAATTTAATTTTTTTAAAGCATGAGTGGATTTGATAATAGTATCAATATTATCCTTATATTATAATTAATCACAGTGAAATTGTAACTACTTTAACTTATCTTAATATTTCGGTTAATTACACACCATAACTAATTTTCTTCAACTAATGATAATAAATGTATAATATTATTAATACATTCCTCCTGCTGCAAAGAGAACTCGAAATTAAATAGCAAGTAAAATCATATCATCTACTTCGCAAACTTTTTGCATTTTCGACTATGATTACTCTGAATCAATATGCATAATACAATCTTATATCTTATCATCATGATATAATATGATATAATATAAACAACAGTAGTGTTGGTATTATCAATCAGCAAAAGGGAAATAAGTGAACAAATCCAAAGCACCACTAAAAACGTCATTTAAAATAAATATCATTTAAACTCATCCAGATGAAATCAATCATCAACCCATCACACAAATACGCAATATGCAGCTTGGCTCGTAATATTATACATAGCAACAATTACAACACAACCACAGGCTATTTCCATTGTAAAATATATAAATAAACGAGGGAAAGGAGAACACCGGAAAATGAAAACCCCTCAACTAATAATAAATATATACAGCCATTCACATTCAAAGATAAAGTAATAATAAAATGGAAATCGAAGACGTACAGTCGAGCACATAAACGAGGAAAAGAAGTTGACGACCAGAACAGAGGGAAAGAAAATGCACCGTGGCCGGAATTTTGAGCTCATAATCTACGGTGGATCAACCAGTCAACCTACCATAAACCTCTGCTTACTCAAAACAACTAGTCGCCGAAGACGAACTCGGGGAGTCGGGACAGGTCCGAAACCACCATCCTTCTCGACTCCTTCTCCACCACTTCGATGATTCTAATAACAGGTTATTATAATAAAATAATTTATTTTATGAATCATGACATGCTGTAATATGGAAAAAGGTGCATGGGTATTTTGGGTATTTCATTCTTTTGACTCTTGCCTAACAGTAAGTTTCCCCTTATGAATAGTTCCTTAATTTCTTGACTAAACCCTATGTTTGTCTTCTTTTTGTGCATTTGAGTATGAGGTTTAGCACTAGGGTAAGTTTTTTAATCCCAATTTTTAGATCAAAAGATAGTATTAACTTCATCTAACACAATTGCTTTTGGAAATCCATGGTTATTAAGGTTCTTGAGTCAAAGGGTGAAGGAATAATTGAATTTTGCGAAAACCATTTGGGATCTCATAGTTGTAAGTGTATTGATCCTACAATATAGGAATGTATTTGCGAAGACATATCTATTCTTTTTTTTTTTTTTATTCCAAGATTGTGAGTTTAGTTGATGATTGCACAAGAGTGTGGTTATATGAAGGGTTGTTGAAAATTGATTAAGAAGGTGAGTTTGATTCAATTTTTTTATTTTAATTTGTTTAATGATGTGAGAATAAAATGGTAATCACTTCAAATGGCCAAAGATGGAGGATCTGTTGATAATTAGGGGTATATAAGTATAAAAATAAGTTTATGTTGACGAAAGAAGAATTTCTACAAAACCTACAAAAATCTCAACTAGCATGTGGATGCTAGCTCTTACAAAGTGTATAGAAAATGAATGGTAGCTAGTATCTAAATGCTACTAAGGCATCTATATGCCATCATGGCATTCGAACGCTATTAAAGCAATCGAATGCTAAGCATGTTACCATTTGCATGATGCTATATCCAAAGACTTTTTCAATTCTTTTTGTTTTCTTCCTTTTATTATTATATAGTTGGTTGTATTTACAATCAAATATTAATCTTAATAATGATTATAACTATCTAGATTACTTGTTTTATTAAGAAATTCGACTATTAAACTTCATACGTTCGAAGACCTTTCTAATATTATTCTATACTTCAAGTAAGTTGAGCAAAGGATGAAGAATAAAATTTAGATGATCTCAAAGGTTGGTTATGAGGGTAAATATAATAGTTTGAGGTTTGTTCATAGGGTGGGTTGATAACTAAACTAATGAAAAAGTTTTGTGAAAATTCTAAAAGTTTGTCTTTAATGATTAATCGTCAAGACTTTGGAATAAAAAAAAAAAAAAGAAAACTTCATTGCTTGTTAGGTTAGAACCAAATGGATTTAATTTATATTTGGCTTGTAAATGTTTGCTATTTATGCTTGGCTAGGCCCGAGGGACCAAGAGTACTGATGATCTTAGGGTAACACCTAATGATCATGTGTGTGGTTGTCTTGAGTGAAGTCATAACCAAAATAATCTAGTTAAATTTAGGTAATTCATGGACTTATAGACTTTGATAAGTAGTCACGTCATATATGTATATATTATACATGTGTGTGATCGGGATTTTGTGTTACCCCAAGTCTTAGGGATATTAAGATTGTATTGTATGTAAGACTAAATTACAAGACAATTAAGCAGTTGATGTAAACTTCAGTTGGGTATTATGTGTGTGTGTGTGCACGCGCCTATGAATTGTTTAACATGTGTATGTAATTGTAGTATATATTTATTGAGCAATAGCTCACCCCCTTCTAGGAAATTCTTCTTCAGTCATAGGTACGTTTGATGAAGTGGTAGTTTATTATAAATGAGCGGAGACTCTTATGTGGGAGATGACATTGAGTATTCTTACAACTATGAGGATTAAGTTTGTGGAAGATGATCAAGACTTAATATGAGTACCTTAGTTACATTGACTATATGTGGAGTTAGATTTTAGTTAATACAATTTGTGGTTCAGTTTCTATGTTCATGTTATTTAGATGTCAATTTAGTAGGAGCTGTGAAATCCCATGCTTTGAGATTGTTGTTACTTTTATGTTTGTGGCATCAAGTGAGACTCACTATCATTAAAGTTATTTCCAAACAAGAAATTTACGATTATTTTTAAGCTATTGCGTGTCTTCACGTTATGACAACATCTGGGGCGTTACACTGTTACTCTTACTCAATTGGAACACTAACGCACCTCTACCTTCAGGTTCACAAGGCAACTCCACTGACTTCGTCATTGCACCCTCACCAACATTCGCCGGAATCCATCACTAAGAATAAACTAAGTCATCGAAGTCGGTACCTCACAAGGACCATAATGGATGATACATCCTAGTTTTGTCAATGTCCACCTAAAAGGAATGAACTATCTTCCTCGCACCCAGCTCTTGTCGAGAATGTAAATGGAGTTCATGAAGTTTTACATAACAGGGAAAGGGAATATGTGGTTTCCATTGTGCAACGTCTGGCGGTTCTCAAAATAAAATGTAGCCATAGTTGAAGGATAGGATTGTGGCTTAAGAAAATGAAAAAAGGAGGATAGTGAGGGCAAAAGAGTTGGATGAGACAGAGAGAGAGAGTCGGTACGAGAGGTACCCAAGTGAGAAAAAAGAAAACATAATAGGAGATAGTTGCAGGAGGTAGTGCGCGTTCGGTTGCAAGTAAAGGACAGAGAAGAAAGTGTAATCCCAAGTGAGATAGAGTGATAATTGTTGTGTCTCAAAATAAGGTGCAACCTTAATCCCAAAAGAGAGTAATGGCTATTCTGCCATGTGTGTCCAATTAATGAAGTTTGAGGGATGAAAGAAATAAAAATAAAATATTAAAAAAGAGAGAAATCCTTTCAAGAGAAATCAAAAGTTGACAAAAGAAAAAGGTCTAAAGGAAAGATCGACTAAATTTGCCTTCAATTCACCTAAAAAGGTTAAAAACTATAATTTGTAAATATTTTTTTCCTACTAAGCCTAGCTTTTAAAACTTTTATTATAATTTTAGATGAGTTAATTTTTCTTTTCCCTCTTAATCTTTTTTACTTTGATTTGGATTGTTTCAACAACAACCTATCAAGACTTGTACTTAGTTCTCCTTTTCGAAAAAAATCTTTTTCATAAAATTCTTTTTGAGGAATTCTACAATACTAATGTCATGCCATCACCTATTAATATCTTATTTTATTGTTAATAATTCTTATTTATTATTATTTAGGTGTAATTTATTGTTAAAAAAATTGTTGATAAGTATTCATAAAAATTGTTGATAGCTTCTTTTACTATTAATGAGTTTTATTTTTATTGTAATTCAAGATATTTTACCATAATCAAGAATTGACAGCACAATGCTATCACTTTTGACCAACATCACCATAAAATTGCCCCATTCTTTTCATAAGAATGACATAGATTCATGGAGCTTCAACTTTTAATTTAATCAAACCTATTAACAACCAAATTAAGCACAACACCTTCCAATAACATTGTAAAAATCAAGGATCCATTAATTTAAGGATTAGCTTTACTCAACATGTTATAAGTCACAAAAGATTAAAACTTAACTTCCATGAATTCCTTTTCCACTAATCATGAACATAAATAATAATCTATAATTCTGCAACTTTATTAAATCCTTTTTAGAAACCTCTTTTCAATATTAACAACACATTGGTTTATAAACAATAATGAGTTGTTAACTAATTTTCAATCTTCTAAAACTCTAAAACAAATTAATTCCACTAATATATACTCCAATTCTTATAACATCTAAATGAGGATCCATAGGATTGAAAATTAAATTAATTCAATCCTTGTTAAAATTTTAAGAATGAATTATGTTTTACTATGTAATCCAATCATATAACATAAATCATTCCTTTTATATATTTTATAGATCAAAACTTGTTTCCATAGCCACTAAGCAAAATTCAAAGAAAAAAGTTATACCATAATTCCACAGTTCCCCATAACTTGAAATAGAAGAAAGGAATTCGATTTTAACTAGGTTAGAAGAAATTCGACCACTACATGATTTTGGTGCCAAACATACTACCAATCCACAATCTTCAATTCCCTTGCAAAAACACCAATTAGAACTCCAATATTGTATTATACAACATAAAAAGAACTATACACCAATTTGAAGAATTATAATGATTATCCAAGAATTCTCTTAGCCCTAAATTTTCCTCTATCCCCAAACTCCTATCCCAACAGATATTAACCAATTGGATCTCTTATAACTAAAAAATAAATAAAAGAATTATAAGAGAGGGGTACTTATTTTAATTGTTCTTTTGTTGCATCCAGAATTGGTTTTAAGGTTTTCTTTTCCATTTAATGCTAGAAGTCATGTCCATCACAACTAGCATGGGAGAGGTTATACACACCACACTTAGTCCATAAAATGATTTAGGTTTTATAATTAAATATGAACAATCCATTTAAATTAAATTATTAATTCATCAATTCATAAAATTAAAAATAAAGGGGTAAAATTACTCTCATACCATTCTTTTTCATTTTATTTTCAAGGGAATTTAAATAAGTGTAGAGTAAATTTGGGTCAAAATAGATTAAAATTTAAACTAATGACATATGTCGTACCATTTCTACTATTAAATTAAAAAAACACATAAAATCTTAAAATTGTGTAATTCTAGTGACATTTACACAATTATATTAATATTTGCTAACAATTTTGGAACTGTTGTTACTTGATTTGATAAGAGGTGCATGTGACTTGCACGAGATAAAGAAAGAGAGTTAAGGGGATGTCAAAGTTGATTATGGAGTGACCATTATGATGCTTAAGCCAGTTGATGTAGGATCAGAGTGACAAGAGAAAGTAGTAAAATGTTGTTCCATTACCTGGAGGCTTGACCTTGCATTTGTAGGAGTGGATGAGTTGGATAAAGAAGACAATTAATGCCCTTGATCATCTCTTTGACTTCGAGATTTGTAGAGAAGAATTAAGAGAGTTATAAGATGTTGATTTGTTTTATCTATCAAATTTTGCTTGCTTGGTTTTGTTTGAATAGTGGGTTAGGTTAGCTGACTTAGGCCTGAAGGTCCAAGTCTTTTATAACTCATCAATGCTAAGTAGGCTGACCTAGGTATGGAGATTAAAGTTAAAAATAACTCCTCAGAGCATAAATTGTTAACTATTAAGTATAACTTTCTATTGCTTTTAATGATATTCCAACATACATTATTGGGATTTTAAAAAATTAAGTAGCATGAATTTACATTTGTTTGGTGCGATGATTATTGCTTTCCCACATTGTTCTCATTAAAACAACAATTAATTGGATTGATGTTACCGTGTTCTAGATAATTATCTAGATAACGCCCAAATGAACTTAGCTTGAATTTTTGTCATTATTATAATAATTAATATTAAACTAGTTGCGTGAAATACCAAAACATTTTTTGTGAATTTGTGAAGAATTACTTAAGTTCAAAACTCAATTCCTAAGAGTGCTATAATGTAATTGCATATAAATGAAAATATAAGAACTTACTTAAGTATTCAGCCTTTTAAAATAATCATTTAAAAAAGGATTTAAGCAATAAATTTAGAAATGACAATAGATTAAGCATTATTCGTCCCAGTTGCGGTAATAATCCAATCTTTCCATGAAGGTATTTCTCTATTGAAAATCGGCAGTGCATAGGAATCAAATTAAAATTTAAATCTCCATAAACTTGATAAAAATTTAGTGGAGGGCAGCATACCAATTCCAGCTCTACTAAATACAATTTTCTTTTGAAGTATTAGGGTAATATCAATTTTCTGAAAATGAATTGAGATAAAATATCCTTCAAAAAATTGTTAATAAAACAATATCGTTGTCTTGACTTTTGGCTGGAAAAAAGTTTTAATGGAAGATCTAACACATAAAAGAAAAAAACATGAAAAGGATCTTTTCAAATGTGTAATAGATTGAGTGGTGGAGAGAGTTTTGGTTGGCGCAAAATTTGGCACAGGATCCTACAATGCTGGAAATGTGTTAATCCCAGCATGCGATCTTCTTTTTCTTCGGAAGATTAAAAGTTCTGCTTGTGACATGTCTCAACACAATATTAAGTGTTGTAAGTTCCCAAGTTTGAGCAGTTTAAGAAGAAAAGCTAAAATTCACAACTTTAAAATGCAAGGAAGAACCAAGAAAATCCCATAAAACAACAGGTGGTCATGAACATTATACGCATGTCCCGAAATTCTCTGCCTAACAAACACATTACTTCCCTCTCCTTTTTACCTTTTCTTTATACAGTCTGTGTCTGTTATTGTTATTATGTCAATAATACGTAGAAATGTTAAGTGTGGTAACTTTAAATGAAAAAACTACTATATTTTGATATATTTATTTTTCTTAAAATGTATAATTAATATTAAAACGCAAAATATTTCTTAAACTCTTCGAATCTAACAATGAGTACTTAAAAAAAAAATGAAATTCCTCCAATGGGGTGGAAAAAAAGTTTTGCAAATTCCATAATGCACATACATGCACGGATGTCGATTCAAACAAATCACATGCGTTCTTTAATAATTAGATCCAACAAGAAAATACAACTTAGCACATTTCAGGTTTCACTTTCAAATTTGCTAGAACTATAGCTTAGCACCTAAGACAAACCAAATTATTATAAACCATGTAGACCTGTTATCTATAAAACAACGTAATATGGAGAAGTGAATCCTATTATCCTTTGCTGGAATATTAATCATCTCACGCTGAGTTTGTCACTTGTTGTTAAACTGCCGACAATTATGGTCCTACTACAACTTTCTAATCGATGTCCGTCTTTACTAATTAGCGTTGTAACTTCTTTCTCACTCACTAACCCATATCAAACACGATAGCCTCATATCAATGACCCATTAAGTTATTGTAAAGTCCTTAATGCCAATTTAACTACTTCATTTAAGAGTCTAGTATCACCATCCTCTCATCCATTGTTGCCATGCACAAACAAATCATACATTTAATATGTTAGATAATTAGTATTCTAGTTCACATGCACCTACAAACAAACATCATAGTACTCAACTTCCTTTTCCTAAGAAGCCATTATTGATCATTTGAGTCCAAATCTCCTATGAACAATAAATCACATAATTAAAACTTTAAGTTTATTTTAATTTATCTTATTCTTATTTCCATGTTCTTCTATCCTAATCTTAATTACTTAGCTATTCAAATTTTGTGATTATAAATATATAATTTAAGAATTTTCAAACAATAAGAGTTTGAACAATTGTCTTAGAGAACAAGGGGTCGACTTAAGAAAGGTGAATATTGCTAATTGAATGATTTATTGGTTTCTCACCTAATTTACTTTGATTTTCCTTTTTTTTCCCCCTTATACCATACAACCCTAATTCTAGGGCTCATATCACATTATTATTCATTCTTTCGTGAAATTTTAATTTTTAATCTACAAGGTTTCTTGCTATTCATTAATATTTGGGTTTTGATTTTGTGGATTCATTAGTCCTAAATGTTCTAAGGTTTGTTCCCCATTCACAAATTCCTCTCTATAATTAATCAATCTCATGTGATCTTAATTTAGTTATCTCTAGTGTTCCTTACAAAACCCTAACATGTATTGATTGTAATAACTTTATAAAAATATCTGTTATGCTTATTATGAATCTCTTTATAATCTCATATGTATGTGAAAGAAATATAGGTTTTGGAGAGTTTACTTAATTGAGGGAGCTTCCTTCTTCTCATCTTTATGCTACAGTAGAACGGACTTGCTGTAGTGAGTTTATAAGGAGGTATAAGCCTATTTATAATAAGGGGAATGGGGATAAGGGGAACCTTTCCATACTTATCAATATTTTTATATAAAGTTTCTTGTACATTAATACACTTTTAGTTTTTACTTTATTTGCTTACTATTAATTCCTTCTCTCACTTATGGCTTGTTGTTAGTGTATTGTATATTGGAAACATTTATTTTTCATTCTATATCTTTATTTAATGTATTTTCTTCGAGCATTTCATTTTGAACATAATTATCTAGCTAACACCCACATGTACTTAGTTTAAGTTATTGTCATCATAACTAATTAATATTATATTAGTTGTGTAAACTACTAAGGGTGAATGGGTGATCTTATTGAAACTTAGGTGATAAAGCCATTTTATACTCAATATTTATAGTATGAATTGTGTTAATTCATTATTGATTTTATAGAAATCATAAGGAAATGGTACTTAATTCTATTATGGTGATAAATCAAGTTAAATGGAGTCGAGGGTGTTAATTCGAGTAAATTAGAGAAGACATCTACAACTTGGATCAAAGACAAGGATTTACATCGCCGGAGGAAAGTACATGGGCGTGTAGTTGAAGTACACGGCCATGTACTTGGTTTTGAATCAATAGGAAAATGCACGGTTGAAGTACACGGCCATGTATCTGTCTAGAAGGAGGCACGGTTTGAGGCACGACCATGGTGAAAACCGTGCTACACACTGCATGAGAAGGAGAGAGACACGGCTTGTGACACGGCCGTGGTGGAAGACGTGGTGGCAGCCGTGGTGCAAACCGTGGTGGAAGCTTGATGAAGCCGTGCCATATACTAAACAACGAGGAGAAATTGTGGAACATCGACCAGAGGATGACACGGCTTGAGATTTGGCCGTGGTTGAAGCCGTGGCACACACTGGATACGGATGAAGAATTGTAGATTATGCACAGAGGAAGGCACGGCTTGACCCACGACCGTGTGGTAAGGCGTGCCAGGTAGACGATTATTCACTTCTCGAAATTTACTTGAAAAAGGAAAGATATTTTCGTATCTTGCTAGCAAAAGATTACCTGCCATTCCTTTAACAATATAAATAGAACTAACCCTAGAGGGTTAGGGGAGTTTTTGATCATCTTAGAGACAAGAAGGAAGGAAGGAGGTAGAGCAGGAAACGGCAGCAGGAGAGTCCATCATGTTTTCACTTTTATTTTTCGTTTTGATGAAGAATATGCGTAGCTAAGCAACTTTTCTAGCCAAAGGGTCATAGATGTTTAATTCTCCACGAATTGTGAGATCTAATTGATTTGTCTTTATTCTATTCTTTGTTTTTAGATATTCGTATATCTTCTGAACGTTTTTTCATTATTATCTTTGTTGATTGGTATGAATTAGAGCTCTTTTACTGAATTAGCAAGTTAATATATTGTCAACTAGCACGTAAAATCCGTAATTGTTTGATTGTTCTAGTCTCAGTGACACAATAACATGTTTGGTTATAAAATAGATGATTGAATTCATGTTATGGAGGTGTATGATCATGTTTAAATAGGTTATCTTATAATCTACTGGCATGAATTGGTGGTCTCTCTAGTTTTTAAAGCTATTGATAGATTAAATCCTAAGAGCTTGTCTAGGGTTGTCTAATCGATAAGAGAAATAATCAAAGAGCTTGTCTTGATTATCGAGGAAGTAAAGAGAGATAGGTTGTTAGAGCTTGTTAATAACCATAACCAGTTTATCTTGAAATAAGAATAGAAAACATTTGCATTGATGATCAATTCCTAGAATTAAACTATCTTGATTTCTTTGGCTAGGCTTTTATCAATATTCGATTTTATTATCTTGTTTCAACATTATTTTAATTCACAAACAAAACCCCCCATTTTTTTCCTCTTTATTCTCTTTGAATAGAAATATATTTAACCAGTCCCTGTGGATTCGACCCTACTCACCACTATATGCAAGTCATATAATTGTCTAGGAGTAGGTTTTTATTTTTGTTGGATTCGACACCCATCATTAGGACATACTCTACCCTATATGGCTAAATAAGCTATTGGTAGATATTGAAGATTACTAAGTAACAATTGATTCTAATTTACAAGAACCTATTCTCATAAAATAGGGTACGAATACAATATTTCCATATTTTACTTACCATAAACCCTATAATTTAAGGATATAGGGCACATGTTCTTGAGTATGGTATATATTCTAAGATACCACATAGCATCCTATGAGAATTCTTAATCAATAATGCTGAACATAATAAAATACAATATTTTTAACTTAACACATACTCAATGTTTAAGTTTGTATGCCCATTGAAGAGTAATGATTATTTAACTCAAATTGTTTGAACCTTCATTTACTTTTGTTGTGCTAAATTTTTCATTGAATTCTTTTGTATTGTTAAAAGCACTTGCAATGAACTTTATGCTATTTTTAAACAATCAAATTTAGAACTTATGATAAATTGTTATTTTGTAATAACATTGAGTTATATAAGAAAGTTCATGAAGTATACTATCATAAGAAATATGTGATTAATAGTATTTGATCAGAATATTGGAGATTGCCAGATTGACAAATATACTACTTGCAAATATGTGGGGAAATTAATGGATTGTTAGACAACTTTCCTTAAAAATCTTATGTTATAAAAAGGTAATAAAAATTCCACAGATTCTAAGTTGGTACTTGCAAGTTAGTAGACAGTAGGGGCCTCACCCCTTGAGCTTGGGAAAAAATCATTTGATTAAATTTATTTTAAAATTAAATATATATATTGCATTCATATTTTTAAGTGTAAATTTTATTATAAAACTTAATATGACTTAGTGTTTAAATGGTTTTTTTTTTTTTTTTTTGCATACTTAAGGTCATAGGTTTGTTTTCCATCAGAGTCATTTTTACTTTTTTTAAGTTATATTGATTGTTTATCTCTTAATAAATGATGTTTATTATTATTATTTTTTAAATTTTTGTTATAACATATAAAATTGAATTTCATTAATAAAAAAGATGATAGTTAACTAAATAAATTCTCAATAAACATTATTTATTTATTAGTAGTTTTATGATGAATAATAATTATATTTAATGCTATAAGTATTTTAATCATATTATATAAAATATTCA
This sequence comes from Laguncularia racemosa, assembly GCA_037954665.1. NCBI lineage: Eukaryota > Viridiplantae > Streptophyta > Magnoliopsida > Myrtales > Combretaceae > Laguncularia > Laguncularia racemosa. The sequence continues at coordinate 13,613,100 of JBBMOL010000002.1, read as the reverse complement.
TAAATAACAGTAGGTTTATATATTTAAAGTACTAACATTTTTTTTCACTATTAATATTATAAAAAGGAATAACTATTATTGAATGGTTAATTATTTAATCACTTATGTTAAAAAAATTCTATGTGTGTGTGTGTGTGTATTTTTTCTAACATTATTAATAAAATAATCTTACAAAATCAATATAAAAATTATAAAATACTGTTAATAGATACATAACAAAAGTTTCAATTCACTTTTATATTTAGTATAAGATTGTATTGAAGATACATTTATTTCTATACATATAAGATGCATTATAATTATAATGATGGATGGATACTTTTTTATGGGTAATTTTAATATTGATTTTAATACTATATATTTGATCCTTAATAGTACAATTTTGCATCTAAACCTACCGAATAAATTCCAATTTTAAAATTTAAAAACTTATACTTATAAATAAAGAATGCCCGAAGTCTTATATTTAGTACCTATTCACTCTCATAAACTACCATTATAATTTTAGTGAATTTGCAACTTTTTGTAAGTTCAAAAGCATTGATCTATATCGAGACTTTAAGGGAAAATATGGAGCACTTATTTTGTAAGAGTGCTACCTTCAGCCTTTTTAAGGAATCATTATGAGGAGCTAAACAATCATTTAACTACGATTTATCAAGAATATTTACTTTTAGTTCTCCTAGAGTGGCAATCGATCAAACATTATTGTGTCCGATTCAAAGTTTTTTTTTTAAAAAAAAATTGAATAAGATCTTTCTAAACGTGGAATAAATTAAGGGGTGGAGAATTTTGGTTGGCGAAAGATTTGGCACAGGATCCTACAATGGTGGAAATGTGTCAATTCCAGCATGCAATCTTCCTCTTTCTTTGGAAGATTTAAAGTTCAGCTTATGTTGTGTCTTAACACATCATTAAGTGATAAAAGTCCCCACGTTTGAGCAGTTCCAAAAGGAATCCCACCTTACTTTTTTTAGGGACAGTCTGTTTTTTCTTTTACTAGTCTTTTACGGTTAGAAAGATTGGCCGAAGTTCACAATCTGAAAAAGCAAAGACAGACAAATAAAATAAAATGAAACAACATGTGGTCATGAACATCACACGCATGTTCCGAAATTCTCTGCCCGACAAGGACGACTACTTCCCTGTACTCTCTACCTTTTCCTTTTACGGTCTGCCAACATTATTATAAGGAAAATATTAACGTATCAGGATTTTTAACGTAACATCTATTTATATTTTGATATATTTATTTCCTAAAGTGTATAACTACATTAAAAACATTAAAAAAATATTTGAATTCTTAGCACATTTGATTAAAAAAAAAATGGTATTTTAATAATCCGGAACTGGAAAAACACAATCTATTCTTTTTACCAACCGACCAATAATCAAGTGACATGTAACGTAAGAGGGACACGTCCCACGTGGGACCACACCGACATACCAGCACATGATTGGATGATACTAAAACTGGATGCCACGTCAGCGTCATGTAGTGAAAAAGGTGCTTCCGTTCTCTCCACTTGGTCGGATATTGCCCACAATTGTTTCGTATCTTTCGCTGCTTTGCTTTGTAAATTTTGTTTTGTTTTGTTTTGTTTTTTTCTTTAATATTCCTTGTTAGATCCTTTTGCACTGTGCATTCCCAAGGCAACCCTCTTCGATAGCCAAATCTGTCTTTACTTAAATATATCTTTCGATCTTTCCTTTTTTGGGCTCTTTGTTGTACCTTTTTTTTTTTTTTTCCTTTCTTTAGCTTCCTTTGATTTTGAAAAACAAAAGTTATATTCTTTCTTAGCTCAAAGTCTTGCATGAGCTCGGCGTGTCAGTATTAACTGCCATGGAGGTAGTATTTAAGTGATGGACTATCTCATTTTGCTAATATATTGGTAAAGTATTTTGTTTTTAAGTATGTAATGTAGTTTTATGTGATGGTAGTTTTTCTGAAGTTAAGAGTATGATTTTTATTAGGTTTATCTTTTTTGAAGTTGTTCTATGTGTTCTGGTAATTGGGTTGTGTTTTCTGATCTGAAATTTTGCTTCTTTGAGATTGGATGAGAAAAGTTTGATCTGAAAATGGGCATAATCTTAAAGAATCCTAAACATCTTTTTCATTTTTCAATATATTCATGATTGGATTTTGCAAGGTATAGTTCATGTGATTGATTGATTTGTGGGCGTGTTAAAGGGAGAATTATTTATCTGTTTATTTATTTATTTTCTCTTTCCTTCTTCTGTGAGTTGGGTTTTGCTCAAATTCTTAAAAAATTGTCAGAATTATAGTGGATTGGATTATTGATTTCTCTGCCAAGTGAAATAAGACTGAGAAAAGATGAGAGGTGGAAAAGAAGAGAAAAATCAGATGAGTCCTATGTTTCCAAGGCTTCATGTGAATGATACAGAGAAAGGAGGGCCAAGAGCACCTCCTAGGAACAAAATGGCTCTCTATGAGCAGCTCAGTGTTCCTTCTCAGAAGGTTGGCATTGGCGGTGGTTCGGGTACGGCTTTGCCTCTTCTGCGAAAGGGTGGCAGCTCATTTGTTCCTTCAACTTCCTCCAGCAATGTAAGTCTTAAAATTTACTCTACCTTATCTTCATAAGTTATTACTACTAGCTAAGTCTTTAACTCGAAACAGGGGACTTGAACTCACATTTTGTGAGTGGTTTGTCTTGCGTAATAGTATAGGCACTTGATTTGATTTGATTTCATTGCAAGTTTACGACTTGCATTTTGACTTGAATTTCTGTCTATTGTGGCTTGATTTATTGATTGAGGCCTCTGTTGTGGGTATTGTTGTTAATGCTATAGTGCATGCAATGTTTTAAGCATAATTGCAGCAATGTGCAATTCGATTTTGTTCTAATTGTGAGGTCCATTCAACAATTAGGGTGTCGGTCATCGAACTGATATGTTTCTCCCACCATGCGATTCATCTGCAACTTCCAACTTGCCCCAAGATACACAAAATCACAGTATCCCTGGCGTCAAGTTTAACTCAACGATGGAAGTATATAAATCACCTCATCGTGGACCTCCAACTGAGACAGCGGAAGTGACAATGTCTTCACATTCCAAGTTTGATTTGTTTCAGAACAACTTTGCACACTTTAAGAGAACTTTAGCAAGGAACCTTGGAGGTGTGACACAGCTTACTTCTAATCCTGCATCTATCCCTCCTGGACTAACACCCCCAGGTGACATCCAGCTCAGTAAATCTCAAAAACCCGACCTTTGCTTAAATTGGAAATTCCCTTGGCAGAGTCAAACCTATTATGAGAAGCAGACAAATGCTGGACCTATTAATTTTAAGTCAGTACAGCAATTGAGAACTCAATACCAAGATGATGTGAAAATGTGCTCCATGACTTCAAATTTGGATACGAAATTAAGCTTACAAGGTGCAGACAGAAATAGTAAATGCTTGAAGCAAGCACATCCAACTTTTCACCAGGAATGCAAGGGTCCACCTGATAAATCAAATATGATACAAGATAGAGATAGCCACTCTGTCACTCAAGAGGCAATTACCATCAGAGAAGGAATTTCAAAGGAGAAAAGCCGAGATGCAGCTCAGGGTACTTCTTTCCAACTGAGGGGCAAAATCTCAACACTGCCATTAATTGAAAGTCGTAAGACAAGTTCTAATAGACTTGAAGATGGTGGTAAGTGTGATGCAGACTCTGGTAGTGGTAGCAGACATGAGCAGCTGAGAAATGATACTAGAAACAAAAATGTTGATGAAAAATTGCCTGACTCAATATCCACTTCACCTCTGTCACCTGATGAAGTTGTGGAAGCAATAGGTGAAAAAGAATTCTGGAAAGCAAGAAATGCTATCGTCAAGTAAGTATCTTTATTTTAATAATGACATGTTGTCATTCTGTTTTTTTTTTTTTTTTGGATAAGCGACATGTTGTCATACTAATTTATGATAAAAGTTAGTCTCACAGCCATCATATTTAAAAATTTAAGCTTGTAAGATCTAATGTGGTTTTAAAGTTATTGGTTAACACTTCCCTTCACTTATAGACTGATTTTAATAGCCCATCAAGTATAGCACTCAATTAAATAGGGGTATAATGAGCAAGTAAGATCGGGACTCCAAGATCTTGTACTCTGATACTATGAAATTTCAACATTACCATTGTGTGATGTGATAAATTGAGCTTGTTAATGTGGTAGGTTTTATATGTATGGGTTAATGATGTATAATTCATCTAAAGAAGAAGCTAACGGGAGGATGTGCATAGATTGTACATGTCCTCAGTCTTACATTATACAAAATATCCCTTTATATAGCATTTAAATTTCGCAAATATATGGAAAAAATCCATCATTTATTAACTATACAGCACGGTTCTCTCAGTATGCTCATTTAAAAGGATAAAAGCAAAATATTAATGATGTAATACATCTGCATAGCAGATTTTGAAGACGGAAGCTCTGAAATTCTCATTTTCTTGATAGATATCATGAAGTAAAAGATGAATGCTAAAAAGTACATGTGCATATGCACTTGACATAATGCTGGCTATTTGTCTTTGCTAGAACTTCTAATGACGAGAGCCCTTCACAGTGTCTTCTGAGTCTGTGTTTTGTGCATTCTTCTAAGGCCTTCATCACTATCCGTTTCTTCCTCGTATTTATTATTTACTCCAAGGTAGCACGTTATAAGGTATGATACCAGATCTTTAAACAGTAGGAGCTGGTTTCTACATTGTCACATGATGTGGACAAAAAGATCTGATCGATTGGCTACGTTTTTGTCTCTGATATTGAATGGAATAAAGCCAACTAATCTAAGAACCTATGGCCATGGATATTGATGTAATCTCATGTTGATACTTCATTACTCCTACTGTTAACAGGCATCAATTTGTAAGGTCCATCATGTAGTAATGTAATGCCAATAAGATAGGGATTGGGAATGCTAATTAAATGTGGAGGTGAATTGCAATCCTAGAATTTGAATAAAGATTTCAAGTTTTGTTGCCATGTGAAATTCTAACCGAGCATCAGTTGGATCATTTATGCTGGTATGCATAAGTTTTTTGTTTTAATTTACTCTTCAATATTTCTTAAGCAGCAAAAAGGAAAGAGAGGCAGGATCTGCCAAGATACTATAAGCCTTAAAATATCATTCTAGTTGTATGATTTATATGATTGATACCTTTTCCTCCTAGTTCATGTCAATATAAAGTATGATCTTATGGAGCATTCTAATCTTTTCAGTCAACAAAGAGTTTTTGCACTGCAATTATTCGAGTTGCATCGAATAGTAAAGGTAACTTTTTTCTGCCGATTCTTTTCTCTTCTCTGATGTTCCACACAAGGCTACAGTCTACTCTATCTGGGCGTGCAGGTCCAGAAGTTGATTGCCAGATCTCCCCATTTATTGCTTGAAGAAAGTCTGGGCTTCAGCAAGCCCTCAATTGAAGCCTTTCCAGCTAAGAAACCACGGACCCAGTATGCTCTGGAGCCAACACCATTGTTTTCTGAGATCGAAAATCCTCAGAGATCAAACATAAACCCCGAACCTGCTAGTGGAAATACAATTGGAAAGCTTCCTCTTCCTTCTATTAATAGTCATACTAAAGCATTTCTTGGCCAGCATCGAAGACCTCAGTCTGAACGTCCACCACCTGAATCAGCTAATAGTAGTAGATCAGCTTCATGGTGGTTCCCACCTACTGGTAATCAATGGTTGGTTCCTGTGGTATCCCCATCTGAAGGTCTAGTTTACAAGCCTTACACCGGTCCAGGCCCTCCAACTACTGGCTTCATGGCACCAATTTACAGTGGCTGCAGCCCCATGGACCTATCTTCTGTGGCCCATGAATTTCTTAACACAGCTGTTGGTGTTCCAGCTTCTCACCAAGGACCTGGAAATATACATGGAATGTCTCCATTTGGTCTATCTTATTTCCCTACTTTTGGCACACCATTGATGAATCCATCCATATCAAGCTCTGCAGTCGAACAGACAGACTATTTCGAAAAGTCTCGATTATGTGGGTGGGATAACCAGTTTTCAATGGTCAAATGCAACATGTCAACACAAGGGAGTCAAGTGATCTCACCTCGTATTCACAGAAATCTAACATCCAAGGAAAGCGAGACACAAGGGACTACAACAAGTAGTCCCTCGCAGAGGTTAAGAGGAGATGTTCTTCCACTCTTTCCTATCGCACCAACCTCAGAGCATAAAGCAGATGCTCAAGGAAATGATCAACAGACAAGGGTGATTAAAGTTGTACCTCATAACCCCAGGTTAGCAACTGAATCAGCAGCGCGCATTTTCAGATCGATTCAAGAAGAAAGAAAACAATATGATTAGGCCCCCTTGAAAAAATTAAAAAAAAAAAAATCATAGTCAGTCATTAATCATAATCCTAGTTGGTTAAATAAATTTTGTCATCAACAATCACTATATTTTTTTATGTTTCAAATCAAATGTACATATATACACATATATATAATTTCATGATGATTTGGTGAAAATTTTCTTTGACATAGCTTGCGATTCTAACATCAAACTCATGCTCCTTTTGCTGAAGTGCCCCCGATCAATGAAATCTGTGATACTTATCACGAACATTTGATTGAATAAAGGTTCCTTTCTTCTTGTTGCCATTATCATCTCAATAATAAGATTGAATGAATCGTTGAGTGGTGTAATTGGAGCATTCCTATTGGTAAGTTTTAAGGGCTAAGTTTTCTTATCTATTTCTTACAATTTTCTATTTATAATACTGACGTTTGGAAAACATTTCCATAATTGAAACTCAAACAGCTATGCAATTGGGGCCATTCCCATCTACCAGATGTTTTCCGGGAAAGATGATATTTTTTTATCGAAGATAAGGGTAAATATGTTAAATAAAGAATGCTATATTGATTGATGAACAGAAGAAGTGGAATGTTATATTGGATATTTTGTTTGTTGATGAAGGTGTATGTGAAGTTTCATTTTCAATCGATTTTTTTTTTTAAAATTAACTTAATATGTAATGCTCAAAAAGTTAATACTGTAGACTTTTACATTTTATTATTTGGGATAAATTATATCTATCACCTCTAAAAACTTTTGAAACTATAGTTGTGGACCCAATTATTTTATTTGTACACTCATGCGTTTCTAATATGTACTAAGCCTATCTTTACGAGAATTATTTGGGATTTACACTTTATTGAGGATGCAATGTTATCTGGGGCTATCCGAATGCTTAAGGAAATCATGGCTTCAATGGTTCAGCAGATTTAAACTCTTTTTAAGAACAACACTTGTTTAATACAAAAAATGCATGTTCAATAGCTGAGCCAATCGAGTATCCGGTCCTCAAAACAGTTTCCAATTTTTGAGCATGATTCAATACTTAGAAAAAGTATCCTTTTCGGAGAAAAAAAAAAAAAATCTGATCTTTGAGAGAAAGTCAAGATTTGATCAAGTCTTTCTAAAAAAGAAGTGTAACGGCAAACATAAAGCATAACACTAATTTTTCAGAAAATATATTTAAATAATATAGTTTAAAAAAATTTCATGAAATAAGGTACTCACAAAAATTATTCAAAAAATAGATTTTGGAGTTGTAAACTTGATTTACACCTTCAGTTTTCCAAAATTTTGCAAAACTGAAGGCTTGGATGGGATCCGCATCTTCAATGCAATTTTTTTAATGGAAAATCAGTTATTGAAATTTTTTTTATTATTATACAAAAATTAAAAGTTTACCTAAATAATAACCCAAAAAAAAAGTAATGTTCATAAATTTAAAAGTTAGAAAATAGGTAATTGCAATAAGAAAAAAATTAACCATTGCTTCAATGGTATATAAATTTATCAATTTCAATTAGTTGTTTAGATGTAGTTTTAAAAAATGGGAAAAGGCATACATATTAAATAAATAAGAAAAAGTTGAATCCTATCTTCTAATTATTCCTTCTCCCTTAGAAATGTCTAGCTAGCCATGCAAATGTATTCGTTGGCTCCCTCGACGACTTGGAATGTGGAGCTAGAGGAGCTTGCGACTCTTATGTCGGATGGTGCTAGGGGTTTTGTCGAATTCTTGTGGAGACACTAAGCTCCACTTTGTAGCTCAATGCAAAGATTCACCATAATATGTTGGTTGTTTACCAAAGCGTCTCTGCAGTGGTGTTAGGATAGGACCACTGATGGAATGACAGTGTGGTATAACAAATGTGCTAGGTAGTGGTGCTGAGCTATCATACATCACACTAAAAGTCGGTTGGAACTATTGCTCCTGTATGTTAGAACATTTTTGTGCCTCAACCCGATTATAAGGTTATCGATGTCCTACGATCCTGTAGCATGCATGAATCTGCTATTGTTGCCATAAGTCAATAGGTTGTGCCTTAGCCTTATCATAAGCACTATGTTATTGCTGAGCTATAGTATAGTGTTACAACCCCCACCCCCCCCCCCCCCCCCCCCCCAATCGCGTGGTCATGAAGAATTGAAAACTATGATAAGCTATACTGACAACCTTGTCATGATTTGACGATAGGTAGATTTGTCTTAAAATATCAAATTGCATGTTAGAATGCATCGTACAATTGATTAAGTAATAGACATGCAATGGATCGACAAGAATGTGTTGATATTGCACTTACCAGATATTTAATAATTGTCCTCGTGCATCTCATATATCTGCGGCTGATGGATCTGTACCATCGCATGTATGACTCATGCGCACCTTTAGGGCCTATGAATAAGTAGTAGCTTGCTTTTTATAGTTTGATTAATGTGTAATCATAAAATTACTAAAACTCTAAATTATGGGATAAGGAATCGACAATGAAAAAGATCATGCAACATTTTTACAAGTTAGTGTTTGTCTATATCATTATAAATCAATTGTATATATAATTTCATTTAATAATCTTATTACGTTCTAAATTTTGTTATTCTGCTATTTGCTTTTTTCACACATATTATGGTTGCATGTCAGCTAGTAATGATATATAATACAATACACAACACATATTATATTATAGATATTACAATGCATAACCCAGTATGATCTAAGACCAAGGTGTCATATAGCAAAATATATATGATATACAAATATGGTATATATATATATATATATATATATAAATATAACTTTCTTCGTAATTCATAATACAATTTGCCATATAGAGGGAATCATATAAAATATAATTGATACCTATATGGTAATATATAAAAGTTAGGTGATATTTAATTATATAAATTATAAAATATTCATTATATATAAATTTTCTACTAATTTTGTGTAAAATAACGTGAGAAGACAATACAAAAAGTTAAATTAAAAAAAAGTTTATCAGGGGAAAAAATAAGATAAAGAAACGATAAAAAGAAGATAATACAATATAATGATATTTACAGTAATACCATGCAAATAAATCGTACAAATGAAAAGAAAAGTTATAAGCGAAAGAAGACGAGTGTGCTATATATAATAAAGATTTCTAATCTAGTTGTAGATGATAGAGATGATGATAATGTATGCATTTGTGTGATGATTATGGTAATAAAATGCGGTATTTCAATGTTAGAAAAACTTATATTTTATTATGATTTTGCTCTTGAAAAGTATGTTATTGCGGTTCAATATATGACAACCTTCCTTATGAAACCACATAATATTTTAACTGATTGGTTTTATAAAAATGAGAGAAAATTAATAAAACATTTTCCCAATAAATTAAGTAAATATTTATGTCTTTAAAATAATATAAATATAATAACCTATAATTTGGAAATTTAATTCAAATAGATCCAAATATGAAGAATTCTTTATTTTTATTAATAAAAGGAAAATGGGGGAATAAAAGTGAAGGGAATTGTTTCCTAAGTCAACTAGCAAGCTAGTCCACTAAGTAACCTCACCATCCAATTTTTATAGATTGTTAAAGATATGGCATGAATACATTGATTAATTATATTATTATATGTATTACATGTTAATTTTTTAATTTTAAATGATTATTAATCATATTATCTTTATATGAAACATTATGCTATTGAAATAAAAGTTATAATTCTTTAAATTATAAAAATGTAATATTATGTTTATATATTAGGTGTTGTATTATTTTTTATTGAGTCATGCAAAGCTGACTACAACCCATCATGCAAAGGTTATAACTTGTCCTTAAGTTCCATTTTGTGTATAAGGGATGTGTCTTTTGGGAAGTTTTCTAATATTGAAAAGTTTAAGTTACAAAATAAAAAATTATAAATGGTAAAATAATATTAATAATAAAAGAAAATACTAGTGGCAATGATTATATTATTTGAAAAGTTGCTTTTGGCAATATAAATGGCAATTATATTTCTTTCTCACTCACTAAGTGCATTTTTAGGAAAAGCCATTATTTGGTAAACCATGTATTCCGTATGAGCACTATAGACATAATAATGGTAGCTTTCTATTGCATGTAAAGGCATCAAAGATATTACAAGAGGTAATATAATAAAATGGTGACTTTTTAGAAAATTTTAATGATCACAAATTAAAATTTTTTTCATAATCTATTTCATGCTTTTGATATGATCAGTCCAACATCCAATATCACAATTAATTTATAGATTCCATGGTGATCAATAATATAGATTCAATATGAGTAATTAAATATTGAGATTAGAGGTTGAATGATCTTATTAAAATAGTTGATGGAATTGTAAAAGGCCTTCAAATTAATATTGAATAGGTAACAAAATAGTCATATTGAAGAGAGACAACAATAAAAAACTTTTGAAATGATATATTATAATAAACATGATTGAACTAATATGAAGTTATAAAAAGTTTTGCATCTTTTCTTGCTTATATTTATTTAATGCAATATTACAAGATATTCACTCGTTAACATCTATCTACATAGATTTAATCTAGGTATTATTTTTTTATTATCATTTCAGCGAAAAGAAAGAATTTAAATATAATATCTATATCACTAGACTCCGTGAGCCTTGGCAATCTGGATAATTTGTGTCCCTATTACCGACACTAAAAGTTGACTCCAATATCCTTGTGGGTGTTTTCTTCCATTTGAACATCATAGCATCGCGGATGAGTAACATATTTAGCAACACCATTAGCACCTATTTGGCGGCCTGAAGCATCAATATATTTAAGAGTACGGAAGAAACTTGCTTTCTGAAAGCCTTCAGAAGGTAAATGCCCACTCCCCGTCTGTGTTACTGTGTGGTGAATCCCTATTTCTGAATTAAAATCTCTCCACCCCGAGCGGCTACTTCTGCGCCATCATCAAGAGTTGTGAAAAGGGAACCGAGCCAATATCCTAGATCGACATCTTGAAATCGAAGCCACCAATTCTTATTGCTTTGGTCCTGGAATACATTATCCGTATAATAAAATAAGGAGAGGCAATTGCAACACTAATAATCCAAGTTACTAAGCTGAAAAATTGTTCAAAGTAGTGTCATATATGTGTTGCTTGAACAAATTTGAGTTTTAACTATTCAAGTAATTATTGTATATTAAATTTAATATTTGATTACAAGAAAACATACTTAAGTTTTTATACTATTCGACACATTTTTTTATTTTTATTTTTTGCCACATAATTCGAATTGTTGCTTTTTTTTTTTTCATTTTGGTAAACTATTTTACCTTTATTTTAGTTAGGTAACTTGAGTTTTTACATTTTTGTTTCCATTAATCTTTTTAGCTTGTGTTGTTGATTTATCCCCTCTCTAGTTACATAACCTTATATAATGAGTAATTAAAATAAGAAAAAAATTACAAAATACTCCATTGAATTTTTATTTATGTGCAGATTCGCCCCTTAAACTTTCAAAGAGCACTTTTAAATCTCATAAATTTTCAAAAATTAACATCGTATATTTACAGTTTCCGTCCAAAAAAAAGTTATATATACAACGCATGGGTACTTCTTATTGAAACCCCCTAAAAGCCCTTCTTCTTTCATTAGTATCTACCAATATATTCAAAAAGAGATGTGTATTTTCTTCTTATTCCTCACAATATTGATGAAAAGCCCCTATGAAATATTGAAAAATTTCAAATAATCAACCAAAAAATAAAAAGTTCTTATCTTTTCTAGAAACCAGCCGGTGCACATAAAGGTAGATAGACCCAAAAGCATGTGCAAATTCAATAACAAAGTAACACTTCTGGTTACCCCTCGCACAAAACACCTCAACTCTAAGGCATTCCAGAGAGAATTGCTCAGGTCTTATGATCAACAAAAAAGTCAACACCCTCTAATCTTCCATAAGTCCTCAAACCTCTGAAATAGAGCCAAACTTTCTCTCAATTTATCCGTGTTTTTATTTTGTCTTGTCACGAGCTTTCTTCAATCTCTCACCTTCTTGACTCAACAAATGTTACTGAGCAATCAACAGAATCATAAACAAATTAGTCAACATTATCCGATCTTCCCCAATTTGCATGTATTTACATTTTCTTCTAATCTGTTGCTTACTTCGACCCTAATTTGCTCGATTCAACAATTGATGTAAAGCAATTGTCTCAAAACATCATCAAGCCTAATGATCAAAAGCCTCCAATATTCTAGAACTCACAAAACTCCAAGCGAAAAATAATCATGCTTTATCTTAGTTAAAATCATTTCCTATGTTCTTGACTTTTCTTCAACTTAATGGCTTCATTGAATAATTAGAATGTGCACTGAAGAAAATCATCGTTTCAATACAAAATTCAATAACTTTATCGCATGTACAAATCAACCTCAAATGTACCGTGTCACAGCTATCAGAACCTGTACATTTTCCATCAATATATCTAAAACTACACGTCTCCTCCCATGTGACTCTCCAAATTTTAAAATCTAAATCTCGGTGCATCTTTTACAACATAGATGAAAAATCTATGAAAAAATTGAAAAACTTTAGTACATAAAGAGAGTGGCATTGATATTATTGTTGCTGCATTTTTTTTTTTTTGGTTGATTATTTGAAATTTTCCAATTTTTTAATTTTTCATCTATGTTGTGAAGAAGAAGAAGAGCATCACTCTCTTTGAATACACTAATAGATATTAATAAAAGAAGAAGGGCTTTTAGGGCTTTCAATGAAAAGTACTTACGTGTTGGGCACATGACTCTTTTTTTGGAAGAAAATTGTAACTGTTTTAAAGTGCTAATTTTTAAAAGTTTAAGGAATCCAAAAGTGCACATTAAAAGTTTGGGGGCGAATTCACACATATTGGTGAAAGCTTAGGGGAGTATTTTGCATTCTCTCCTTTAAAATAAAGTTTGTTAGTTCCATCATGTTTTCATGGTTTATTTAAGGCTACTTTTGTTTAATAGATGAATAATATGTAAATGCCATAAATAAAAAAATTAGATTAGTAAGGTAAAAGCGTAAAAAAATTGAATAGGTTTTCTGTGATTAATCACAAAATTAATTTAAAGGAATATTTTTTTTGTTATAAACAAGTTTAATCTAGCCTAATTTGATTTGGTTGGATCGAAACCCAAGGTTTAGAGCATTAAGATGCAAACGCTAGGGGAACAAATAAAAAGAGCTCTTATGACATTCTAGTAATAGTCTAATAGAGGAGTATCAATACCCCGATGTATTGTGATATTTATCTGATACTGATGGGAGCCATATTGCTAAATAGGGCTAATAAATCCATTTAGATAATTTTTTTTGGCTGACTAGCACAAATCCAGGGCACTCTAAATTATAGCAACCAGTTTTAACATAGGCATCAGCCTAAAAATACAAGGATATGTATCCATGCACAAGTAATCTACTCAAATAAATTTCTCGGTTATTAATCTTTTTTAAGTATATGTTAGACTCATAGTCCAGTATATGAGTACTCTCGGTTCCCTTCTAGGCCCCTCTTCTGGATAACAGTTAATTATATAAGGGTGAAACGAATGTGTCCATACACGGTTGAACTTAGGACTTCGAATGATAGACGGCGACAAATCCGACATCTAGGACATGTAGTATAGCTCCAACATACCTGTATAACTTCATATAGAAATTATAAATTGGCTTGACTGCAATTATATTACGGAGGGTGCAAACCCAAATAATTTACGTTTCATGGCCCTAGCAATAGTGTAATGACCAATAGCCGTAATAGCCATACCAAGAGACTTCCATTTACTTTACATATGTATGTCTTCGACAGGTTTATTAATCTATTAGTTTAGCTCTCGCTCAAAAAGATAGAATAAGTTCATATCTCAATTGGGATATACGATACTAGCTTTAGATATGTAGTTTTATTGAGTGGCCTTATTTTATTCGATTATTCTTACTTATTCAGAAGCGTTATTATTAATAGAAGCTATTATTAAATATTCAACCAATAAAAGTTGGAATATGGTTTCTTTAGATGATTTTTAAAAGGCATGTACCATTCGCTATCACATAAAGTTTTGTTTTGTGCAGAGCTGATCTGGGATACTTACCATCCATCCTGCTTCCATGGCGTTAGCATCATATGGCTGTATCGTGTGATTCTTGAGAAGTGGATGATTAAAAATGGGCTATTTATATATATCAACACAATCTATCGCATCACCACTTTGGTAATTCTGTAAAGCCATTGTTCAGCAAATGAACTAAATATCATTTATACTGCCATAACCAAGCAGCACAATTCCATAGAACATTACAAAAGAAAGTACTAGAAAGAATTGGAAATACAATAACCTTAATGGTTTTTACTATTCCTTTTCTCTTAACCAAAGGATGTTTTGAGGTTTTAGCTTCAACAAATTCAACACCTAAAACATTAACCATTACTATAGCAAATAATATGGCCATACCTCCATGTGTTTTGTTGTCGTTTAGTTTTGCCATCTCTTGTATAAATTTCCTAGTATCTTTCAGAAAAGCAAATAAGTCTCCACATAATTGAATTCCTTGTGTTCTCGACTTTTTATATATTGCTTTCGCTAACAAGAGTCTGCAATAAGAATTTAGTAAGCTAATTTGATTTTAGAAATTTTTATAAGAAAGGTAAATCATATTGCAATTTAATTGGGAAGAAATGTATTTGTTGTCGGTGCAAGAATACGTCTTAACGTATGGGTATATGTGCAATAAAGCTCTTTTTTACCCGTTTGACACAATCTTTAATTTGTTACCCCCCTCCCCCTTTTTTTTTTCATCTTTTGTCGATGTTTAAATTTAATACAAGTTAATGCATGATTGCAAAATAAGTTGGTATGTAAAATTCTCCATTTTACATTTGATCTTATGGTTAATTATAAAATAGTGTACATTCGCAATGTATATGCCCAAAATAAATAAGATCAAATATAATATATATGAAAAATACAAACTATCCCAAAGTTACAAAGCATTCGGATTACCAAAGATTTAAAAGAAAAAAAAATCACTAGTTCACTAGGATTAATCTTTATTTATGGCTGTGTGCATCAATCTCAAAATTGCCAATAATAAATTTAAAAGGTAACTAATGGACGTAGTAGGTTAAAAATTCCTAACAAATATTAACATGATATTATCTATCTTGACTTTTTCTATCACTACTCATTTACTCCTTAATCCAATTTATTCATATGAAATATCATAATCACTTCTAATTAAACTTGCATCATTCTCTTCATAAAACCCAATAATCAATTCCAAAATTAACAATAATCTATTTAAAAGGTAAGCAATGAGCCTTTTCTTCAACTAGTTGATTAAAAGTTCCTAACTAATATGAACATGATATTCTCTACCTAATCCTTATCTACCACTACCCATTCTCTTGTTAATTCAATTCATTCACATGGGATATTACAATTTTTTCTAATTAAACATGCAACACTCTCATAAAAAAACCTCATAATTGGGTCCAATGCTTTCCCCTTTTTGATGTGCAATTCAATTCATTCATGCCAATCTCTATCTATAGGCCAATCTACAAATATGCTAAGAGTCATAGCTTACCCTTGGACTTCTTCTCCAAATTGAGTCGTATTAGGCCCATCATCCTCCACTTTGCTTAGGTCCCAAATTATCCACCTATTGATACGAGATTGGTCTAATACCATTTGTAACCTCAATGTTGAAAATAGCTCAAAATAAAACCAATTCAACAAGTGATTAATGAGCTTTTTTCAACCATTTGACCTAACTATTCCTAGCTAGTATTAACCCTTTATCTTATATATTACTACCATTTTCTTAGATAATCCATGTGTTATTTCATTTAGATGGGATATCATAGTGGCATAAGATTTATAATTTTAATTTGGAATGCAATAGAAGAAAATTACTTTTCAACAAGTTAAAAGGTTCATCCAATACACGAATAAAAAATAACATAAATGAAATTAAACGGCAAAAGAATGGAAATAGTATAAAACGTCATAAAACGTAAAAAGTATTATAACAATAATATATGTTATTTATATTTGTAATAAGTACCAACATCATTTATCATATTATAACAATGATATTATGTAATATATGCTATTCATCATAAAATGTAAAAGCAATTGTATAATATTAAAAAGCATCATGATTCTAGGATTACAGTAATCATCAACTTTGCTTATTTTTTCACTAAACATTAAAAAATAATGCAAAATGTTATGAATTACGTCAATTCAATTGATTGGATTAATAATGCCATAAATAATCTAATTAATGGAAAATATGATATAAAGGGTAAGAATTTTTTATGGTAAATATATAAAGAGTAAGCATTTCTAAAATTTATATTAAACTAGATAATGACTCAAGCTATATACAGTTATTATTTTAAAATTATTTATTTAATAATATTTTTTGTCCTTGCTACAGTAAGTCACGCGCTGGTCACACTCACCGGAGAACGCACAAGGAAGTGTATTTCAGGCGGTTTTCTCGCAGTTTTGTCACAGATTTACACTTGCATGGACCGGAATCAACAGCCTAGGGTTCAGAATCCAGCTACCCAAAAACAAAGATTGCTATCTTCATCATCGACCCATCAATACTTCCTCCGCCGCAGTTCATCATCCTTGCACCTTGACCATCAACCTCAACCGGTAACTCCACAATTAACCATCACGCTCACATCCACAACCCAATAGTATCTCTATTACTCCCCAACCGAAACCCCCGTAACCAAATTCTGCTGTTCGTTTCCTCATTGTGACCCCTTTTTCGATCACATTAGGTGACTATTCTCTTCTATTAACTTCTCTATTTTAATTCTTTTGTTTGATAAATTAAAAATTGATAAAAGTAAATAAAAATTGCATTTCAGTTCTTAGAAGAAAAAATCAAAATTTCCTTTTTATATTCTCTTTTTAATAATAATAATAAAAAATATGCAAAAGTTAAAAAAAATGGAAATTAAAAAAAAATGGACAAAAAAGTTATAAGTTCTTATTTTTTTTCAAATTTTCTTTAAAAAAAAAACCTTAAAAACTTAAAGTGGTAACGTCTCTTTTAGAAAAATATGAAAATGCAAGAAAATTAAAATAAAAAATAATAGTAGTAAAAGAACTATATATGACCTAATCTGAAATAGCAAGTACATAAACACTTAACAATGGCCACAACAATTTTTTCTTTCTTTCTTTGTTTTCCTTTTCTTCTTCTTCTTCATCTTTTTTTTTTCTTTTTTTGTATCAAGTCTTTTTATAAAAAAATTAAAAATATTCAAACTATATAAATTTTAGTTTTTTCCTATTATTTTTTAGGAAATTTTATTTGGTATCCATTGTTTGGTTTTAAAAGACATGTCCTTGTATCTAGAACCTATGTTTTTCAAAGGTATCATAAAAGGAAAAAGAAAAAGAAAATGAAGAATGGATTACCCAACCAATTTTAATTTTCATTTCTTTTTTTTATTTTTTTAGTGGCAACTCTAAAAAAATAAAAGGAAAAAAATGATTTTTCTTAAAAATAATAATTATCTTTTAACCCTTTTGTTGAGCAATTGCTATTAGGAGGCCTTTTATGACTTGGGGTATTAAAAGAATAAATTTTCAAAATCTAAGCATGACAATAATTAAGCTAACAAACATTAATGAGCTTCTCTTAACCACATGATTTAAAAAGTTTATAGCTAGTGTTGACATATTATTCACTACTTAGCATATACTATTATTCAACATTTCCCACAATCTCATGTAGAACTACATTCACATTCCCCGTGCAATCCCACACCTCCTTCCCCCCTCAAGACCTCAAACATGTGACATCCTCATCTTGAGAATTGGGCCTAGATTATGGTCATCCCCAAATTGGACATCTAGTGGTAGGGGATAGCATTTAATACCATTTGTAATACCACACATAAAAAATAACTAATAACTAAGCCAATAAATATTAATGAGTTTTTTTCAACTACTTGACGTAAAAGTTTCTAACTAATTTTGACATGTTATTTACTGTTTTACCTTATAAAACACTATTCAACATCTCCCATAATTCATGTGAGACTACATTCACATAAGATATCATAATCTATCCCTTTTAAACACATAAGGTATCAAAAATATTTACTAAAATTAAATGTAAATCTATCAGTTTTTGCTATTTATTTCAATAAATAGTGTTTATTGAAATATTTAGATAATCTTATATGAAATGAATGATATTAAATATCTAAATGTGTCATAAGAGACTTTTGATTTGCATGAAAATTTGATAAATTAAGTATTTTGTAGCAAGTTAGAGACTAAAATTGTAATTTAGTGAACCTAGGCAGTGATTTCATTTAACATTAAGAAATGGTGGGGTAAAAAACAAGGAAAACATGGTAACTTTTCTAAAAATCAAGATATCACCTACATAAAATAAAACTGCTTACTTGGAAAATTAGTTTTAAAAACCGAGGTAACGATGCAACATTCATTGGTTGATTTTGTTTTTTTGTTTTTTCCTCCTTTTTCTGACTTATGCTTCCAAAATCCAAATCAGTAACTAATGCACATAAAATTAATTCCTAAAGCCTAAGGGCACCTTCCAAGGTTAATTTCCAATGATTTGCCATGGGGGGTCTCATGATAAATTTATAAATTAATAAAAGAAAAGTATGGTTGAGGAAAAGAAATGTCATGTTTTAAACATGGTAAAGAGATCAAATGTTATATATCATTATTTATGTCAAGGAATCACCAATGAGACTCGGCATGAAATCTCAACGTCCTTTCTTCTTTCTACTTCAATAATGTTCTTGAAACTGCCATTTAATAATTTTCCCCATCATGCAGTCTTAACAAAAGGATAACCCAAAACATATGATATGCATAAAACCTTGCGACAACATTACACACATTCACAAATCCGCAGCACAAACATAATACCAACGGATGCAACACACACGAAACGCATTGGTACAATCTCATATTCACACGTTTTTGTATGTCGGACAGCAAATTACATGAAGCAGCGTAAATTCAACCCACTCGCGATAGCCTCATCATGGCTAGTCGAAATAATCAGAAGGCAAGTCCGGGTTGTCGTGAAAACCTATAGACATCAAGAGTAAGAAGCGAAGTTCCTAAGCTTCTCACATAACTCATGCACTATAACGACCTAATTCCTAACTTTCTCTTCTAGTCTTAGTCTACCCTTGGATCTAATCCGGTTTATGGTCCTGTTAACGCTTTTAGTGCATTAAAAACATGCCAGTACGCATTATAATCAATCAAGATCAGTTTCGGGGCGTCATTCATTGCAATGACCAAGTTTTCTTTAAGTTTTGCTGTAGTGACAATTTTTTGCCGGAAAATGACTTTCACTTCAGTTGATATTTGATTTCCTCACTGTTTGAGGGCGTTTAGATGTTGTTCTTGCCGCAGTAAGGTAGAGGGCTGTGCAGGGAAACTCCGCGAAGCAACGGAATATGATTTGGCGCACTAGGAAGGATGAAAAGTGAGTTAGAAGCTGTGGTGGTGGATAAGATTTTTACACTGTAAATCTGGGGTTGTTAAAGATCTTACGGAGTGAACAACTTCGTTGCCGTTTTCTGAGAAAGTGGTGGCGCTAAGGAGTGCGATGGCTTATGTTAGCCAAAAGAGGAAGATGCATTGAGGAAAGAGAGAGAGAGGACTTTTACGCCGGGAGAGAAGCCTCACAAAATAGAAAAGGAAAAAGAAAAAGGTAGAGGGAAGATGGTGATCACGTGGCATTGGAATATGGGGCATATAAAACAAATTGGTATTTTTAACCGGGAAAAATGGATAGAAGTAACCTTTTTTTCTTTCTTTTTTTTTAATTTGATTTTTTGTCTATATATTTAAGAGTTAGTATTTATAAGATACAAACCTTTATTTATTTACCGTTAATAAAATCTAACTTGAGATGAATCCCAAAACTTATTTGTTAGTGCGATCTCAGATTTTTTTCTAAATCTTCTAGTATCTTTGGGGACCAAAGGAAAACTCCAACTGGGAATGACATTGCGCTGGATTTAATTTTGCGAGTCAATCATTTAGTTATGTCAGCAGGTACATATCATTAACTAGTGTCTGTAATAAATTAATAGAAAAAATTATCTCATTAATCTGCGTAGAAGTTCAGAAAATCATTCTAGGCCATATAAAAAGTATGCTCCTAGAACAATCCTATGATGTTTGCATTCTATCAAACAAATTATTTTACAATGAAATAGAGCAGGAGCAAAATTTCCTCATCTAACCTTGTTCATGGAGTGGAACTGGATAACACAGGGAAAAATGGGCTTCATGACATGTTCTTTATCAGAAAATCTTCCAACATGTGTGATCAGTTCATGAATTTCTTGTTGCTTAGCTCTGACCTGAGCCTCGCATAGCAAGTTCTGTGTCTTACAACCTCTACAGTACGAAGCATACTCACAACGGGCTTCAACAATTTCGGTCATCTCCAAATTAGACACCTACTTGATAGAGGATTGACTCTAATATCATTTATAATGTTTTAAGCTAAAAATAGCAAATAATCAAAACTAAAAACACTAATAAACATTTTTGGATCACTTGACTCAAAAGTTCTCAATTAGTGTTAATATGTTATTTACTACTTTACCTAATATACTATTACTTAGCATCCCTCACAATCAATGTGAGACTTTATTCACATGGAGTATTGCAATCTATCTCTCTTAAATAAATAGGATTTCATAAATACCGTACTAAGATTAGCACCTCAACTAACTAATCTAAAAACTTAAACTTGTACATATAATATAAACTATTATAGTTGATAAGCTGAGGCACCACAAGAAGCAATGGTTGGTGATTCACTAGATCCTGTTAGACAAACATAAAAATCCCATATTAGAATTTGGTGATAAGAAATTTGTTTTCAAGCTTAGAATCACTTGATAGGTTACTCTTTCTCTCTTACATGAAATTTTAAGGAAATTGTGTGTTTAGTCACTCAAAATAACCAATTGCCAATTACAAATAATTTTGCAATTGCCAATTACAAATAATTTTGCAGGTACTTTATACTTGGACCTTTACAACTCTTTAAATACTCATGAATAATCATTGGTAGTGTAATAGATATCCAATGTAGATGACTTTTAGGAATGAAAGCAACTTACAACATAGACTCCAAAACAACATTTTAATGATCTAAGTAATATGACAAAAGTAAAAAACACATGAAGCAACAAAATAGAACTGGTCAAGACTTGGCTTGACTAGCATTATTTTTGCATCTACAATTTTTACATAAAATAAGAAGTGGTTTCCTTCCATTAGAGATTTTACTAATCATTGCCACTCAAAGTTATAAGCATGTTGTAAAACCCACAAACCCGTAGCGTTTAACATCAAAATAAATAAAAAAATTACTAAAAGACTCGAATATTGATCACAAAAAAAAAAACTAAATTAGAAGAGTAAATTCCTTGAAAAATAAATTGCCAATGATATTAGGTTAAACGATAAGATAAATTAAAATTTTAGATGTAAGGTAGTAAAATAAAAATTTTGAGTAAATATTTACTCTTGAAATAGTCAAATTAGTTTAGACTTAAAGTTTTGTAATAAAATACTAAAATTTCAAAATCTACAAATATTGTCGCGTGCACAAAGATACACCAGAATTTTCTAAAGCCTAATAATAATAATAATAATAATATGGGTAAGACATGGAGGACCCATAACCACAAAAGCAAAAGAAAAGAAAAAGAGAAAAAGGCAAGGAAGCAGACAAAAGAGGTCCTACGAAAATGAGAAGAAAATGGATAGAAAAGAAAAAAGGAACAACAAACAAAAAAATTCATATCTCACACATACAACCTTCAATCGACGATATGAGACTACCAACGTGTTCCTCGAAGTGAGTACAACTCAACTAGAGCAATTTTTCACGAAACGAAGTTAATTTCTAAAAGTTGGATACAAATATCAAATAGGTGTAAAAATTAGTATTTAGCCTAAAACTAGTTGTAATAGCTAGAAAAACATTAGATAGGGTGATCTAGATCATGAATAGTATGTAATGATGTATTTTTCCCTAATTTTTTAGGTGAAAAAAATTTCAACTCGGAAATACTTGAAGACCACTTCAACTAAAACCGAGGAAAATGAGATCAAAGTGAGTAGGACTCTGTGATGTATTGTATTGTATGTATATTATTGATTACGTGTGCTTTATTAGGATTTTTGTGTTGTCCTATATATATATATGTATGTGTATAGGCTGTCATGGCCACGGAATCCCCTAGTGTATGTGTTGTGTGTGTGGAACTTCCTTACTGACTAAATACAAATGGCCATATATATATATACATAAATCTTTAGTACATGTTGTGTTATGGGAAGGTTGGGCATCCTTTTTCTTTCCTTTTGTTCAAATGGCATACGTGTATGACATTTGGCTGCTGCATCAACATGTATACATAGATGCTTATACGCTGGTTGTTGGGGATGGTTGCATATGTATTTGTATGTTTCCTTTCCTTCCTTGCTAGTAACGGTATACATAGATATATGTCTAAATAGAACATAGTAGGCCGCTGTGTTCTTTTCGTTTCCTTCCATGTGCGTGAGTGTGTAATGGTTTTATTGATGGTTATGTGGTTGATAACCATATACATGTATATGTTGGAGACTTGGCTAAGAAATGGGAAGAAGGGAAGCCCTAGAGTCTTGTGCGGGTTATAAATAGATATATATATGTTTATATGTGGTATGATGAAAGCGGAAATGGAAGTTTAACTTGAGAATGTAGGCTATAAGATGAAATGGAGGTAGGAGTTGGGATTATATCGATGTTAGTTTCTTGTGAGCTTATGTGTGTGGTATTACTAGTAGGAGTAAAGGGAGACATCATGGTATGTTCCTTGTTGATGATTGTGGAGATTGATGATAAGGTTATAGACATGGGTTGACATGGAGGTCGCTGGTAGCGGAAGCCGGAAAGAGAGAGTCTAAGGAGTTGATCTAAACCATAAGTATATGCATGCATCATAAGTTAAGAAAGAGTAGTTAAGTTGCCAATAGTCTAAGTCCGTACCATCATAGCTATCTACGCTAGGTGTGAGTGAGATAGAATAAATAGGATATTGAAATGGGCATAAACCGTAAACATATAGGCATATATGTATATATCTAGGGACAAGACATAATTATAATAATGAATAAGAAGTCCATTGCTTGATGATCTCTTACTAGATTGTATGAATCTTGTTCCCTTATTGATGTTATGAATGTACCTCGCTGCATGAAATAGTTGAGTGCATTATGAATGGAATGCATGTTGACATGGTTGTTGCCTATATATGCGCTTGACCATGAATGATTTCCTTAAAACCTTAACTAATTATTAGACATAATTAAAAACCCGACATGCATTGAACGAACATGGCATTGTTCAAGGCCATCACAGCTATAGGACGTGCTAGAAGTAATCAGAAGGTTACTGTTCTGCCAAGTGCGAACTAAGTGATTAGGGG
The DNA here is from genome assembly GCA_037954665.1 of Laguncularia racemosa. Lineage (NCBI taxonomy): Eukaryota > Viridiplantae > Streptophyta > Magnoliopsida > Myrtales > Combretaceae > Laguncularia > Laguncularia racemosa. Next base: position 13,589,206 of record JBBMOL010000002.1, on the reverse strand, counting down.
ATTATTGCACCTTGACGGTTTCGAGTCCTACCTGTCTCTTGGAGGTGTGTAAATGCTCGGTGTATGAGAGACACTTGAGCTTAGATCACTAAAGCTAAGACATAGTCATAATAAAGTGATAAGAGTAATTAAATTGGGTGTAAGACCCAGGCTCTAATGGTGGCTCCAGAATCCTTAACCCAAGGTCAAGGAGGGTATAAACCCTAGACTTCACGTCGGTTACCGAAAGACCACGTGAGATGCTACATTCATATGATTGTTCATGCATAGCATTTGTTTTGACAACTTGCTTGAAATTGTTTGTGTTTATTGCAACACTAAGAGATTGCACCCTATCTCACTAAGCTTTTAGCTTACCTTTCTAGAGATTTTGTCTTGTAGGTTGTGATTACTAAAATTTACTTATAAAGCGACGAAACAAGGTAAGTACTTATCGCATAACTAAGGGCAAGGTTCATAGGAAGGAATGCGAGGACTAGATTGATGTAGATATTGCTAGACTTGATCCTGTAATAGTTGTAAATGCCTCTAAGTGATCCAATAGGGTCTTGAGTGTACTTGTGGTTGTGTAATGAGACCTATTAGAGGCCTTGTGATAATATAGTTGTTGAATGCTTTTGTTGAGCAGAGAATGTTATTATTGTGATTAACAGGCATGATGCTTGAGATAAGATGCTTTGCGGTTGCTTAATGAGGGATTAGGCAATCGTGACGGGTTGTCATGTAGAGTAGTTAAAGTGGGGCATGACACATCCTTCTATGAACATATGACAAGCATAAATTAACAAAAATTGACCAAAATGTTTATCTAGTTGTTAAGCCTAAAACAACTTAAAATTGTTGAAAGTAAAATAAAAATCCTACCTCCAAGCTAATCACTTGCATATATCCTCAATTAAACTAGAAACAAACATGCAATCACAACACAACCAAATGAATTTCCACCCCTCCAAGAAGATCCAAACTTTCAATACAAGTGACTTCCACACCTTCTCAAAATGAGCTCAAAAATTGAATCTTCAAAACAACCAAGTTGTTCATGGCTTAATCACTTGCATATATTTTCACTAAAAACATGAGGCTTAATTATGAAAAAGTAACTAGAATTGCCTAAAACAAACTATGAAACCCCATGGAATTAGGATATTTTTGATGATATAATTAATTAGGCTAACTGTTTAAGATTACAAGAAAGTAAAATATAGTACCCTAAAATTTTTTTTTAGACTTTCAAATAATTATGATTTCTATCTATATTTTACAATTAGGCATAAAATATTATAAGCTACAAAAAGTTAATCTTCAAACTTTATGTAACAAGAATTTCATTTAGTCAATCTAAGATTTCTTTAAATATCTATATATAATTTTTCTTCTTTTAAGAGATATAAACAATTAGCTTGTCTGAGGAGTTTTTTTAACTAACTTCTCAAGAAAACTACCTTAAAGTTTACTTCTTAAAGAATGATATTTCACTAACTTTAAAAAAAAACTTACTTGATCAACTTCTCAAGTAAGACATCAAAAGAAACTTAACTAAGAAGTATACTAAGTTAACTTCTCAAGAAAGTCATCCTAATAAACTTAGTGACAAAGTTTCTCATGACTTCTCAAGGAAAACCACCAAATCAACCTCTCAATAAAACTACTCATCTTGCAAGACTTTGAGATGAATTAGCCCCTAAATTTAGAAAATTTTATCTTGAAATATTCAAATAAGGTTAAGATACTAGAATTGACTTAGTAAACCGATAATTGACCTGTGTCAATTCCATATTAGATAAAAAAAGACTTGAGTTGACTTGGGTCTATTAGTACAAAAACTTGAGTTGACTAAAGTAAACTCTCTAGTTGACTTAAGACCTCTTGAGTTGACTTAAGACCTCTTGAGTAATGATATAAGTTGACTTGCCCATAAAACCAAGTAGGCCTAATAAATCTCAAACTTATGAGATGAATTCTAGTAATCTACGCATATAAATCAAAGTTAAATTTCACAAGAAAACTAGCAATTCTACTAGTTAGTACCAACTCTTTGCACTTCCATTTAGTCCTAAAGTGAGCTATTAGATGATAGCAAAATCTTTATTTGAACTAGAATATCTTATGGAAAAAGAAAACAAGTATGAACACTTGATAGATTTGGCTTAGAACTCAAAATCAAAGATCCCAAATTCTAGCCTAAATATCATATATAATTTCTAAGAATTTTTCATAGATAGTATTTTTAGAAATCTTATTAAATAAGGAAATACACAAAATTTAGCTCCAAATGAACTCGAGTAATGTCTAAAAGCTAGAGAAGACTTGATATTTTATAAGTTGACCTAAGTCATCTTAGACAAGTTAAAAGTTGACTTGAGTCAAATGACTTTACTCAATTCAATAACTTAAGTCTTCCATTCAACACCCTTGGGAAGACTTGAGTAGACTTAAAGCATTAGAGCTAAGACTTGGGTTGATTTAGAGAAGACTTAGTAAATAAAACACCAAGGTTTCATATGATACCATTTTTCGATAGAATTAATGAATTTAACTTAGTAAAAGTTCAATTGAAAACTATCAACTATATTAATTTCAATTAAACTCCCTACTTTAGAGTTTAATCTTATTCTCGATATTTCACCTAGTAACCTAAACTTGAATTTTGTCAAATTTCACATATAGGACTAGTACTTAGCCCCAGATGTTTCTTGAATATTAGATTTAAAAACCTGAACTCAGTTGACTAAAATCTACTCTCATTTAGCTTAAGTCAACTTTCAATAAGCAATAAGACAACTCAAGAAGACTTGGCTTGACTTAAGTTAATTTTTTTTTTAAATCTATTCTATCTTATCCTAATCATAAGAATTAGTATTCTAGAACATATATATATATATATATATATACAAGTTTAGGGACTTTTGATTTCGATTTTTTTTTTTTGTAATTGAGTTTGTTATTAATTTCTTTATATATATATATATATATAAAGAAATTAATAACAAACTCAATTACAAAAAAAAAAAAATCGAAATCAAAAGTCCTTAAACTTCAACCAAGAAACACTTAATCGGTAAGTTTGAAACTGCCCCCTAATCCTAATCTATTTTAAATAATTCTTTTCACAATTCATTATTAAATATTAATTACTTAATAACACACAAAATACAAGGAATTACAAAAAAAAAAAAAAATTGGTTCCATGTCCTCTAGATGGTATCTTTTCCATGTGAAGTTTCTAACATGCAATCTTTGAAAAATCAACACCTTATCCTATCTTATCACATGGAAAATGACCTCTCATCATGCCTTATCTTGACCTATCTTCCTAAACAAAATTTCCACAGAAGCAATAAATGAAAAAGAGTCATGACAAACCGATTCTATTCCTTCTACAAGATGCCACCTATATGGACAACTTCTAAATTAAGCTTTGAAAATTCAACCCTTATTTTATCTTATCAAGACCAAACTTATTTTACTAGATCTTATCTTAATTCTACCCTATTTTATCTTGTCTAAACTAAGAAAAGGACATGAAATAATTTAGAAATAGGCATATGAAAATCGAATCCAAATTAGATGCATTAAACATATGATTTTTTCAATTTTTGCCAAGGTTTACTTACCTTATTCTATCCTATCCTATACTTAATAAATCTTACACTACTTTTACACCATTATACCTTAAATATACTTTGATTAATTAGTAAAAGGGCATGGGAAAATTTGAAAAGATGAGCCCCCAAAAATAGATTAGAAACCCTCTTCTTCATGTAATCACTACCATGTAAATCCATCTAACTTGTCATTATCCAATTCAACCTTTCTTATATGAATTTAATTTAATCTAAACTAACCTAAATTAACTTGATTAAAATGGGATAAGAACTTAGAAATATCATGGAAAAATTATAATGTTAAGGTCTTATAAATAAAATGAAAATTATATCTAAATCTCATATCTAAAAACACCTTGTTACTTAATCTTGTTTTATCCCATGTTTGAGGCCATCTTACCTAATCTGAACTTAATTAAAATTAGCCCAAAATTTTTCACAATTAAGCTAAGGAAGTTAACTGAAAATATATATAAAAAATTAGTCCAATAAACCACTTGGAAGCTAGTAAGATTTGCTACCCTCTATTGACCATGCCAACTCCATATGATTGTAATCACCTTAACCTTATCTTTTCTTATGCAATTACTACCCTAACTTATCCTATAAGATCTTAGGCCAATTATATCCCTAAAAATTGCCTAATCTTATCCCCTTAGGTGTGGAAAATCAAAGCTCAAATTAATTTGCAAAACAACAAAACTTAACTAGTATAAAAAGGAAGGTAAAAAACAAATTTACCTTTACAAGCAACCCCACATTCACATGCCACTTTGGTATCCATTGCCTCTAAAACTTTTCCACTAACTTTCCACCAAACACACTTCATATTCCCCTAAAAGGTCATGAAGTTTCACTCAAAGTTAACCCCACTTGCATCCCCAAAGCCAATCATAGTTTTAGACCACTAATTCTTTGATATAAGGTAAGCAACTTCCAAGAAGGTTAAGCTATTCAATAGGAATCGGACTTCTACAAGACCTATCACCAAAGCCTGAGCTAAGGGTCTACACAACTTATTTTTGAAAATCTTACATGAGAAACCCAATCCTAAGGAAGCTAATTTATTTTCTTCATTCCTACCTTATAATTGTTATGCATTCCAGCAGGTTCACTTATTAGTCCTATAGGATGTCAAATCACCTATACTTTTGAGTGAGTCGGGATCCTCATCGGGGCTCAATTCGAAAGTACCTTAAAGACCGATATCTTGAAGACCAATTTTTTTTATATATTTGTTATTTAAGTGGACTATTTTATGTTTTAATTTCTTTTGGGACATTTTCATTTTTTTTTTTCTAATTCTCATTTAGGATCGGCCACCCTAAAAGTGGCATAGTTGTAATTTTGTGTACTTTTTAACCCTAAAGGGAGCAAGTATAAATACTTGCTTAAGTAGGGTTTTTGGGGGGGCAATTTTTCAGAACAAACACTCATATTCATGTGAGAGAATTAGGGTTTCCTAGTTCAAAATTTCCTCTTATCAATTTCAATCTCAAGAGTTGAAATTATGGTGAGTGCAATACTTGAAATTGTGAGTCATATCAATTTTATTTTGTTATGATTTCTTTTCTTCTCTAGTGTGTAATATCTAGGGTTGAATTAGGATATTTTGTGGTCAGATTTGCTTCATAATCATTTGAATTTTTGTGCTTAATTGAGTTACTTTTACACTTGAATTCGGTTCATCCATTGTGCATGCTTCTTGAGCCATGAAAGGATTGGTTATGGAAAGGGGGATCATGGTTATTTTCTTGTGGATTGTTAGTAGTAATCTCACGGGTTTTAGAGTATAATTTGTGATTTCCATTGAGGATTGTACTATTGTGTTGATTTATTTCATGTAATTCATCATTCGGTCCATATATTGCAATTAGGGTCACACTATAATTGCTTCACCTTGAACCGAATTGTGCTAGTCCTTAGAGATTGTTATTTAGTTTAATTTGCATGTGCTTAATCCCCTTTTAGGCACATCATAATTTGGTATTAGAGCTTGTGGTTGTGAGAAGGGGTTATTTGATTTTGAATTTCGAAAATTTAGGGTTCATGTTCTTACATCTTCATTTCGAAATTGAGAGTAGAATTGGATTGTTGTTGTGATTACGTGAAGTGGCATGATTGTCTTGTTTAGGAAATTGAACTTGTTGCTTGTTGGAGTGATTTTGAGTACTTGTTGAAGCTTCTATGTTGTGGACTTCACCGTGAAGGAAGAGGAAACCTAGTGCTTTTGAATGTAAATTCGGAAGTATGAAATATCTCCAATTGTGTAGAAAGAAGAAGTGTGAACTATACTTGTTTGTTTTTTCGGAAATAGTGAGTGTAATTGAGCAATTTCCAGATTTGAGTTGTGTGGAAGATTTGAAAATTATTTGATTTTCAAAACAAACATTAAGATTGAAGAAGTTAATGTATGGTTATTTGAATTTGAAAATTATTTCTTACCAATTGTGGAAGCGTTGCAATTGTGAAGTGGAATTGTGTAGTATATGCATTTTCGAAAATTGGAGGAATTACAATTTTCATTTTCAGATTTGAAATCAGAATTGAAGTGTACATTAAGAAGTTAATTTGACATTTCAAAACACACATTAAGTCATAGTTAATTGTGTGTCATTTGAATTTGAAAAAACCTCTTATCATTTGTGGAGTTGTACATTTATTGAACTTCTTTTGAATTTGAAAGTGGGCTGCCTTATCTTGCTTAGAAGTTACAGTTTTGGTTGTAATTGTAGAAGTGAAATTGTATCGTGGCTTGAGAAGTGAATTTTGGAGCTATTTTTGTTAATTAGTAGAGGTTGTGTACATTTGATGTTGGTTATTATATGTGTTGTCAAGGATATTGCCAATTGTGGCGTGAAGCATCTTAGCACCGTGGGCAAAGAGGAGTAGTGTGGCGGTGGATTTGTGTATTTTTGTATTCGTTGAGGTGCTGCACATTATGGTTATTTGTAGTGTGGAATCAAAATAAGAAAAGGAAGGTTGAGTAATAGAATTTAAAATTCAAATAAGTCATTAAAGCGTGAAAGTAATTGAACTAGTTACTTAAGCACTTAGAGTTAAATTTAAATTCTATCTACTTAAGAGTAGTTGTGTACTTGAGCTGTGGAAGGTGTGAAGATTATTATTGTGGTGTTGAATTTAAACACAACAATGTCTAGTGAGATGTTTCGATATGCTAATGTGTTGCACCGAACATTGACTACTTTTGCTACTAAGGATGAAGACCAAAGGGAAAACTTATTCCATACTTCTTGTAGGGTACAAGGAAATTTGTGTGTTCTTATAGTAGATGGTGGTAGTTGTATTAATGTAGTAGCCACATCGTTAGTATTGAAGCTAAGACTTACCACCACTCCACATCATAAACCATATAAATTGCATTGGCTTAGTGATCAGGGGAGTTTGCATGTGACCCAAAGAGCTAGGGTACCATTTAGTGTAAGGGATAAATATTGTGATGAGATTGAGTGTGATATCTTGCCTATGTGTGCATCGCATATATTGGTTGGCAGGCCTTAGTTATATGACAGGAGGGTCTTGTATGATGGCTTCGGGAATAGTTATGTGTTCCAAAAGGAAAGCAAATGCGTTTTTTTGAATCTGATGTCACCTTCAGAGGTCCAAAAGGTTCAACAATAGATCAGTAGGCCATCAGAAGTTAAAAGGGCTTCAGTACAGTGTAATGATTATGAGAAAAGAAGGTATTATTGATGGGGCAAGGTGAAATGGAGAGGTTAGTTACAGAAGAGACTCCGGTATACTTGCTTTAGTTGAGATTTGTACTAGGGGCGCAGGAACCACAGTCTCTACCTTCAACAGTTTCTTAGGTATTGAATGAGTATACCGACATTTTTCTTAATGATTTGCTGGTAAGGTTACCACCTTTGAGAGGGATAGAGCATGCTATTGATCTTATGCCCAGTTTTGTATTCTCGAACTGACCTAAATATTGCATGAATCTCGAGGAGGCTAGGAAATTGAAGCGTTAGGTGGATGAGTTGGTTGAGCGGGGGTTTGTTAGAGAGAGTCTCAACCCATGTGCTGTTTCCACTCTTCTTGTTTTTAAGAAGGATGGTACTTGGAGAATGTGTATCGATAGTAGAGCCATCAACAAAATCACCATCAAATAGGTATCCTATTCTTAGACTTAATGATATGTTAGATGAGCTGCATGATTCATAGGTTTTCTCCAAAGTAGATCTTAAAAGCGAATATCACCAAATTCGAATAAGAGAGGGGGACGAATGGAAAAATGCTTTCAAAACATGTCATGGACTGTATGAGTGGTTGGTTATGCCCTTTGGTTTGAGTAATACTCCTAGTACATTTATGAGACTGATGAATCATTAACTGAAAGAATTTCTAGGAAAATTTGTTGTTGTTTATTTTGATGATATTCTGATCTATAGCAAAAACCTAGAACAACATGTGGAGCATCTTTGGGCAGTATTCTCAGTATTGAGGGCACAACGGCTATTTGCAAATCTCTAGAAGTGTTCTTTTTACCAAACTAAGGTAACATTTTTGGTTTTTGTTGTATCTGGTTCAAGTGTTAGGGTGGATGAGGAGAAAGTGAGGGCAATCAGGGAATGGCCAACACCTACCTCAGTTATTGAGGTAAGAAGTTTTAATGGACTTGCATCCTTTTGTAGATGCTTTGTTCATAATTTCAGTAGTATTGTTGGTCCTGTCACAGAATTGACTAAAAAGAATGTACCTTTCATCTGGAGTGAAAAGGCCTAGAGGAGTTTTGAAGAGGTAAAAGAAAAACTCACTTGTGCTCCATTATTGGCTTTACCTGATTTTGTCAAAGTTTTTGAGTTGGAATGTGATGCTTCTAGGATAGGAATTAGTGTTGTACTAATGCAGGAAAAGAGACTTATAACATATTTTAGTGAGAGGTTGAGTGGTGCAACTTTAAACTATTCTATATATGATATGGAATTTTATTCCTTAGTGAGGGCTCTCATGACGTGGTAGCATTATGTCCTCCTGAGAGAGTTTATTATTTATATGGATCATGAATCTTTGAAACATTTTAGGGGATAGCAGAATTTATCTAAACACCAAGCTAAGTGGGTGGAGTTTTTAGAGGGTTTTGCTTATGTGATAAAGTATAAGAAGGGTAATCGGAATATTGTTGCTGATGCTTTATCATGACGGTATGTACTTATCACTTCTCTTTAGTCAAAACTGCTGGGTTTTGAATTATTGAAAGAATAGTATATATGTGATGAGGAATTCAAAATTGTTATGGAGAGGTGTTATGGGGGCAAGATGCATGATGGCTATTGCGTGATTGAGGGGTTCCCGTATAAATCAGAAAAACTATGTAATCCTTTTGGATCTGTGAAGGAGTTATTGGTGAGGGAAGCACATGCAGGTGGATTGCTTGGACACTTTGGTGAGAAGAGAACCTTGGCCATATTGAGGGAGAATTTCTATTGGAAGGGTATGATAAAGGATGTCCATAGGGTATTAAAAAAGTGTGGTATTTGTAAGAGAGCTAAAGGGTAGAAAGGTATACAGGGTGAGTACATGTCTTTGCCTATACCAGATAAACCTTGGACTGATATCAATATGGATTTTGTGTTGAGGTTACTTAGAACACAAAGGGGAAAAGACTATTATGGTGGTTATTGACAGGTTCAGTAAAATGTCACATTTTGTGCCTTGTCATAAAACAGATGATGCCCTTTTAATTGCTAACATTTTTGTGTAGGAAATTGTAAAATTACATGGAGTCCCACATAGTATAGTGTCAGATAGAGACACTAAGTTTCTTAGTTTCTTTTGGAAGACGTTATGGAAAAGACTAGGTACTAAACCTATGTACAGTACCTCTTGCCATCCATAGACAGACGGGCAAACAGAAGTTGTCAACCGTACGCTTAGGAATCTACTCAGAGCAACAGTTGGCAAGAATCTTACTAATTGGGACTTGTGTCTTCCTATTGTTGAGTTCGCTTACAATAGGTCTATTCATAGTTCAACCAGTAAGTCTCCCTTTGAAGTTGTTTATGGCTATAATCCTTTTATTCCATTGGATTTTATAGTAGGACCAGCAACAAAGGAAGAGAGTCTTAGTGGAGTTGACCGAGCCAGGTAAATTCAGCACATTAATGATAGAACAACTGAACGCCTTCAAAAGACCTAGGAATAACAGAGAATCTAGGGAAACAAACACAGAAGAACTCATCTTTATAATCCAGGTAACTTAGTTTGGATTAATCTTAGCAGGGCTAGGTTTCCACACAAAAAGTCATAGAAGCTATCTCCTAGATTAGACGGACCATTTAGGGTTTTAAAATGCATCAACAACAATGCCTACTAGATAGAATTACCAGGAGAGTATGGAGTATCAACGACCTTTAATGTTGCAGATCTATCACCATACTTATCAGACGGCATGCATGAAGACCTATCAGATTTGAGGGCAAATCTTCTAAAAACCCGAGGAGATGATAGGAATCAGACTCCTACAGGACCTATCACTAAGGCCCGAGCTAAGGGTCTACACAACTTAGTTTTGAGAGTCTTACATAAGAAACCCAATCCTGAGGAAGCTAATTTATTTTCTTCATTCCTACCTTATAATTGTTATGCATTCCAGCAGGTTCACTTATCAATCCTACAGGATGCCAAGTCACCTATACTTTTGAGTGAGTCGGGATCCTCATTGGGACTTAATTCGAAAGTATTCTGATGACCGACATCTTGAAGACCAATTTCTTTTATATATTTGTCATTTGTGTGGACTATTTTATGTTGTAATTTCTTTTGGGATACTTTCATTTTGTTTGTAATTCTCTTTTGGGACCGGTCACCCTAAAAGTGGCATAATTGTAATTTTGTGTACTTTTTAACCCTAAAAGGAGCAAGTATAAATACTTGCTTAAATAGGGTTTTTGGAGGGCTAATTTTTCAGAACAAACACTCATATTCACTTGAGAGAATTAGGGTTTCCTAGTTCAAAATTTCCTCTTATCAATTTCAATCCCAAGAGTTGAAATTGTAGCGAGTGCAATACTTGAAATTATGAGTCATATCAACTTCATTTTGTTATGATTTCTTTTCTTCTCTAGTGTGTAATATCTATGGTTGAATTGGGATATTTCTTGGTCAGATTTTCCTCATAATCATTCGAATTTTTGTGCTTAATTGAGTTACTTTTACACTTGAATTCGATTCATCCATTATGTATGCTTCTTGAGCCGTGAAAGTATTGGTTGTGGAAAGGGGGATCATGGTTATTTTCTTGTGGATTATTAGTAGTAATCTCGTGGGTTTTAGAGTATAATTTGTGATTACCATTGAGGATTGTACTATTGTATTGATTTATTTTATGTAATTCATCATTCGATCCATATATTGCAATTAGGGTCACGCTATAATTGCTTCACCTTGAACCAAATTGTGCTAGTCCCTAGAGATTGTTATTTGGTTTAATTTGCATGTGCTTAGTCATCTTTTAGGCACATCACTATCTTTAGACTTTTTTAAGGAAGCTATTAACCTAACTTATTTTTTATGTTTTAGGGACTCTATCTTAGGAATTTTCATTAGAATAAGGTAATCCCAATTTACCCTAGTTGTTTTCCATAGCATACTCATCATACTTACATTAACACCACTTATATATAATAGTTGTAGGTTCCACCCAAAATTCCACATCAAGCAAACTTTTTCCTTGTAATATTATCCTATTTCTTTTTCATTTAGAGTATTTCTTTGTAGTTAGACATGTTTCAAACTCCTAATAAAAACAAAAAGTGCAAGGAAAAAATGTTAAGACCTTATCTTCAAACATTAAGGACTTATGATCATTTGTGACTATCCATGACTTATTGAACATCCATGGACACATTCTTGACATATTTTGGACATATTATGGACATATACCTTGGAGACATATTTGCTTTATTATGGCAAAAAAACGAACTTTACCCAAATGAAGACCTAAGCGTAGGCCTTGACAACAAATCGATTTCCTAACCAAATAACTTAACGTCAAAAGATTCTAAAAGAATTTAATAAAAAATGAGGTTAGCAATGGGATACTAGAATAGTTTATCTTAAAAGTAGTTATTTCTTATATGTATAAATATTTCTCTATGTTTATATAGGTTTTTCTAAAGATTGTTAGGTTTTGCCCGAGAATTATTATGATCCTTGGAAAAGACTGGCAAGGTGAGTACCAACGATGATTGCCACTTGATTTGTGCTTGTAACTTTAGTAGCACCTAAAGTTGAATATTAATGAACCTATGTGTGTGTTTGATTTGGTTGCTTGTTTGATTGATCCTAAAGAAAAAGAAAGTAAAGTTGCTTATATTTATGCCTATTCTTGTAGTTAATGGAGTGTTTGCAAATTGTTTGGTCACCTCTTAACTAATGTTAAGCATATTGAAATACTTATTTTGAAATGGATCATGCATAGTATCTTCTTGCATATTCTTGTATATTCCATCATAGTTACACAGGTAATGAAAGGATGTCTCGAGGGATTATCTTATTCCAACAATATAAAAATGACTAGAGGATCATCGTGTATTGGTATGAATCTGTGTCCATTATTCTGTTTTGGGAACATGCATCTAGAGTTATGCGGGTAGGGAAAACATTATTTTCTTTTGGTTTGTTCTAGTTCCTTGCTTAAAAGATTATTCTTCTAACATAACTATTGATATGTAGAGCATGGCTCTGATTTTATGTAGCTAAGGATGCATGCAACTGTAACAAAATCGATAGCTCAGGCTCTGATGGAATTTTAAAATGATTCTCAACCTAAGGTTAAATGAGGGGTATATTGGTTAGAAATATCTTTAGACTTCATGTAGTTTCCAGTTAACTACATGTAATGATTGGCATATGATTGTTCATGCATTAATGCATTAAAATGTTAACTTGTTTATCTTATGTGAAAGGTGGTTTTGAGTTAGAATCACACTAAGTTTTATAGCTTACCCCCTAATAGTTTTTCTTTTGTAGGTTAAGTTAAAAGTTGGGGATAGGCTAGGAATTAAGTGATGAAAGCTCTAAACTCAAATATTAGGGAACAATAATAGAATAGAGCAATTGTTAGTTTAGACTTAGATAGAGTGACAAAATATTGTGAAACTTGTATATTCTTTCTTTTTAAAATCTATTTTTCTTTAAACTTATTTGAACCTAGACTTCTTTAAGATTGTGTGTACTCGATTTTACGATTTGGTGAGAGATACCGATTCTCTATGGTTTTAGTGATTGTAGATTAATGGTCTCCGTAGTTATTCTTTTATAATAATTAGTTTAAATATTACAACTAAAGGTGACTTAATTAGAGTCTTACAACTTCTAACTTATAAGGCCGTTTTCATATTACAAGTGCATACATGATATGGAAACTCTCAAGCAATTTTACTAGGTCCCCTATAGGGTCATTACACAAACACCCCAACACCACTACACCCCTACCTTAAACCAAAGATTAAAACTTTCAAAATTAATGGCATCCACATGGACCAAGGCCATGTAACCCTTATGGAATAGGTTCAATTGTTCTCCTACTTGAATTAGTTACCAAAAAAAAATATTTAATATGAGATAAAAAATCTAAACTTCACAATAACCAAGCAACTCTTGGATTGATCATTTACATGTATTCTCAACATCATGAAACATAACACACAATTATAGCATGACAACATGAATTGTTACCCTCTAAAAAGATAAAAACTTTCAATAATAATGATGTCTATACCATTAAAATAAGCTCAAAAATTTAATATTCACCAAACAAGTTGCCTTTAGGCTAAAATAATTTTACATATATTTTCAACTTCATTACAAACCTGATAAACACATTAACATGAATTGCTACCCCTCTAACAAAGATTAATACTTTCAATACCAATTACATCCACACCATTTATTATAAGCCTAAAAAAAAAGAAGGAAAAATCAAATCTTCACAACAACCTAGTGTTACAGTGAAGAAAGTGTATTGGTTCACTAGAATTAACCTTTGTTTGTGGGTGTAATGGGCGAAGCAAAAAAAAAATGCCAATAATCAATTCAAAAGGTTATCAATGGGCCTTTGTTTTTCAACCACTTTATTCAAAAGTTCTAAGCTAGTATCAAGCTAATATTCTCTACCTTGATCTTATCTACCATTACCTATTCTCTCCTAAAATTCATCTAAAACTTTATTTATATGAGATATCACAATCTCTCTCATTAACCATGCAACATCCTTGTCGTAAGACCTATAAATGGGTCCAATTCTTCGCCCTCTTTGATGTGCAATTCAATGTATTCATGCCATCCTAAGAGTCATACCTTTACGGCACTTCTTGTGCTCCTAGGATCTCTTCTCTAAATTAGGTCAACAGGCCCATCATCTTTCAGCTTGCTTAGTTTCTAGTCCACTTATCGGTAGAAGGTTGACTTTAATATCCTTTGTAAACTTAAGGTCAAAAGCATGCCAAAACCAAGTTAATAAGTGATTAATAGGCCTTATTCAACTACTTTGCCCAAAAGTTCTAAACTAGTATGACCCTTGTTCTTATATATCACTGTGCATCCTTTCTTACAATCCACATGAGACTTCTCATATGACATATCATAGTGACATAAGATGTATACTTTTAATTTGGAAGCTATCGGAGAAAATTACTTTTCAAAGTGAAATTACAAAATTTAAGGGGAATGATAAGGTTTTATAGAGGAATCGTAATTACGTTAGAGAATAACAAATATAAGAAACATTATTTAAGTAATTAACTAAAAGTTCTAAACTAGTATGATCTTTGATCTTATATAGCGCTGTGCATCCTTTCTTACAATCCTGAGACTTCTCATATGAAATATCATAGTAACATAAGATGTGTACTTTTAATTTGGAAGCTATCGAAGAAAATTACTTTTCAAAGTGAAATACAAAATTTAAGGGGAATGACAACCTTTTATAGAGGAATCATAATCATGTGGGAGAATAACAAATATAAGAAACATTATTTAAGTATTTAATAGTTAATGTTTTATTTTTTTTAAAATTGAATTTTATCATTTTCTAAATTTTACAAAAGAGTACCTTATTAAAGAATCCATGTATCATTTATAAGCATCAATATCTTATTGGCCCACAGTGAGTCATTTAATAAAATAATATTATTATATATATTTAATTAAATAATATGATAAAATAATGAGTAAAAAAAAAGAAAAAGGAAAAATTTGAAAAATAAATGTCGCGAAACCTGAAGTTCTGAACTCTTAGCCGGCCACGCTGTATATTAATGCTTCGATGGCATGCGTTACCAATGTTTCCTCTCTGGTTGTTATCACTCAAATCGATTCATCATTGTTGCTTAGATTCAAGTTGGCAATATATGTCTTGATTTGTTTAAGTAAAAGGCTCACGATGAGGCTTGATTTTACTTGTTGGCGATGCCTGAAGGGCTCGTTTCGCATCATCATCTACACCAACTAGGTTTAATTCGCATGGCCATCTAACTTTCTCATGCTTCATTTTTTCTGGGAATTTCGTAGAATATTGTGTCAAAGATAGATGGGAATCTCAATGAAGTTAAGGAATCTTAATTTGTAAAACTTTGAGAAAGTTGAGACTTTGAATTGAAAAAATAAAAGGTTGAGATTGAATCAGAAAATTATGTAAAATTGAAAATTAAAGGTATATTTTTTCCCTAAATATTAAGCAAATTAAAACTTCTTTTTACCTTTTATTTATTTATTTATAATACTGGCGAAACTTGGAGAACTTTTACTTTTGGATCATTGAGTTTACTTTTTTTCTTTAAAATGTCTAGTTTTTCGTTTTACACTATTTTCACTAGAGTTTTGCAAATTTGAAGCCATGGTACAATATTAGCTTCCTACTCATTATATATATATATATATATATATTTGCTTCTCAAGGGCTTTTAGCAAAATTTGAGTAGCCTCCCATATACCTTTGCTGAAGTATGATTCCATTGAAAAATAGAGGGGAAAAAAAACTGTGGGATCAAATATCATCATACATAAATAAGCTTCAACTTTTATTATGAAGTTCAAATCAAATTTGTTAAACCCTTTCAGTTAAATTTTCCTGTAGCATTACAAAATAGTGACCTCTATTATGGTGAAAATTCTATCAAGAAATTAATATAAATTAAATGGTCCTACTCCGTGTGCTCCTATTACGGACAATTTACATAGAACATCCAGGACCACCATAATAAAAGTTTACTCCGATTGCATCGTGCTTGTTCTCTCCTATTTGAAGATCATAGCAAGATGAATAGGAAACATATTTAAGAATACCATCAGCATCTATCTGGTTACCCGAAGCATTAACATATTTAAGAGCACCAAAATAACTTGCTTTCCCATAGCCTTCGGAAGGGAAATGCCCGCTCCCCATTTCTGTTGCTGTATGATGAGCTGAATCTGCATTGATAATCTGCCCACCCCAGTTGATTAAGTGTGCCCCGCCACCTAGTGCTGTGAATATGGAAGCAGGCCAATATCCTAGATCCTCATTTTGCAACCGGACCCACCAGTTCTTAGATTTTTGGTCCTGGAATGTATTTTACAAATTGACAAAACAAGAAGTTGGAACACAAACAAAAAACTAATTTGAAGTAGAGGTATAAATGAACCAAGTTGACTGGCAAGTTACATAAGCTTGATGTTTTGTGAATTTAATTTAATAACAACAGAATAAAATCAAGTACAAGTTAATTGAGTAACTTATTGAATCTAGAATAAACTTAAACCTTTTAGCCTAATTAACTTTCAGGTTTGATCAATCTCAAATTTGGTTTAACTACGTATTAAGCTAAATCAAATACTAGTTGAGTACAAGTTTTCTATAAAATCAAGCATTAATTGCAAAAGGTGTACCTAAGTTTTCCTACTTTATCACTTTTTTTCTTTTTTTTTTTTACTTTTCAAATTTCATGCCTTTTCACTTTGCTAATCTATGATATTCATTTTTTTTTCTCCATTTGTTGACCTATATTATTGTTTTTTCTTTTCTCTAGTTGCATGACCTTATACAAAGACTAATTAAATCTAGCATGCTTTCATGGTTCTATCTACCAACTCTTTTTCTAAAATTGAGTCTAAAATAAGGTTAACTAAGTAAAAATAATAATAACACTCATCAACAAAGTGAAAAAGTGAACACATATGTTAGCGAAGCAAAAAGGTGTGAAAACTCAAATTATGTACCTAGAAACAAATAAACATAGGCCAAAATAGTGAAATGGTGTGAAACACTTGAGTTATGTAATCTAAACAAGTTTAGTATAGATGAGTTCGAGTCTGATAAGCAACATTTTGATGTGCAACCAAAGGAGTATCTTTACCTGATATATTGTTATATCTACATCGTACTGTTTAGAGTTATATTCTGAAACAGGATGAATAGGGGCATTTAGTTGATATTTTTTGCTAACTTGCACAAATCCAGGGCACTCTAGGTTGTAGCATCCGGTTTTACCATAGGAGTCAGCCTGAAATACATAAATAAATATGCATGCATAAGTAGTTTACTCAAATGAATTTTTCATAGACTAATTTACACAAGTAGGTGTGACTCACAGTCCAATATATGAAAAATCTTGTGCCGTTCCCCTTCTGTGGGTTAACCTATAATAGAGAAAAATGATAATATATATAATTTGCAGTTAGTGAAAATATAAAAGGAACTATTAGTTGTATCAGGTTTTTCTAGGAGAGTAATTTTCATAGGCAACGCATTTATTCAACTAAATGCTCAATCCATTTAAACTGATTAGATCTAGTGTGATTTTGTATTTTATTGGTTGACACATCGTCTCACTTCTAAATTATGATTTTTTTTATTGAAATTATTGAGTAAACCACTTAATAGAGTAAAGGTGACATGAAAATGCACGTATTCAAACTATAAACTTCATTCTTTATGCTATGATAATATTATTCAATTAATTGATCTAAAATTTTAAGTTTATTAGATTTCATGTGGTTATATTTTTATTGCTTGAAACATTGAGGTGGTCAGGTTTTTATGGAGAGAGAAAGAGACATGTATGGGAATAGGTATCATGCATCGTGGTGGGTAAAGGATAAGCAACGTTAAATCTGGAATCTAAGACATGCGATCCTAATCAATTTATTACTGAATTTATAATTTGGTATAGCTTATAATTACATGTATGAATAGTTGTACACAAATAGTTTATGTGTTTCATAACCTAAGAACTAGTATCATGACTAATAACTACGATAGCCAGAGTGTGAAATTCTTCTTGCAACTAAACTTAAACCTTCATTCTAGTTACATGTTATGTATATATATATATTTCCGATGATTATAATCAAAGATCTAAACATCTAATATAAAGATCAGTGTTTATATCTCTATATTACAAAAACCTTGACTTATATTTATATCTTTCATAGATTTATTATTGCTATTACTTTGACTGTTGCTCAAAAAGATATTAAAAGAAATTCAGCTTATTTGACAGTATCTCGATTGGGTTATACGATGATGCTAACTCTAAGTATAAGGTACTATCAAGCTGCCTTACTTCATTTGATTGCTGATTTTTATTTAAAAAGCATGATATTTTGTAAGATGTAAGTCAATTATTCATTCAACCGATGCTATTGTTGGATATATTCAATAGAATTAGGAATATGGTTCCTATGGGAATTTTTTTTCTTTTATATTTTTTAAAAAAGTGGGGCATACAACAATTGCCATCTAACAAGTCCTCGTTTTGTCCATAGCCGAAATGGGTTACTTACCATCCATCCTGCTTGCACTGCGTTGAGATTTTCTCCGACCTGAGAGGCAACGGAAATCTGAGAGAAACTGGCTTCTTTATTATTTTCTACCTCTGGCTCCCACACATTAATTACTGCATGTGCTCCAAAATAGTTGCCACCACTCAAAATGGCTAAAGCATACTGTCAATCACGCATCAATGCCATTCACCATGTTGTGATTAGTATATGATGTTACAAGGAAGGAAAAAAAAAAATCATGCGATCTTGTTAGTTCACATGACAGTGCCTCGTATAAGAAAATGTGACCTATGTATGGTTTAACTTTCTTATTCTTTTTTTAATATATTTTTTATTATATTATATATCTCAAAGTCAATGAAAGAAGTACTCATAAAGAGATGGTCTAAAACTACCCTATTTTTACCAATTACATTGGTCCTAAACATTGAAAACGTGACTTCAGATTTATAACTTTTGAAGATATTTATCTGTTTATTTAATTTTCAAAGCCTTTATACAAGAATTCTAAATCCTCCGTTAAGACTTAATAACAACATAATGTCGAAAGCTACAAAGGATGAAATCATGTTTTTGGTAATTTATAATGAATATATAAATATATAGCTGATGAATAGTTTTGAATCAAATCTATAATTCGCTTGAATAATAAGACAATAATGCGTATAAGTAAAAATTGCACGTACTTCATGCCCGTCATTAGGTTCAGGTGTGTCCTTAATATCATAATTATAATCATATTGCTTCTTCTTTGAAACCATGGATTGAACTTGGCCACCGATATGGTTTTGTGTCCTTCCGATGGGGATTGTTCCTTTTGGGCAATCTACTTCCACAAGAACCTTATCCTCGAATTTTTTTACTTCGGCTCCTTTTGGATATAAGGTTGGTGTCATCTATAATGAAAATAGGAGAAGAATTAATGCAAATTTGATCTTCATAAATATAAAATGAGGGTATAGGTATCCCCAAAAGGAAGTGTTCTAACTCTCAAGGTTTTTCTGTTGGTAAGCTTGAGTATACATTTTTTTATTTGAACCCTCCCAACTATTTAAAACTGACCAAAGAAATACTTTTTGCTAATGTTGTTATACTTTTCTTAAAAAGTAAGGATTCGAGTAGAATAAAATAAAAATTCGAGGATTTAAACAGTCTAATAGCAAATATTCAATGTGTATAAAAAAGCAAAGTAAATCGGAGACTAATTCTTCCCCCCCCCCCTTGAAGCATATCAGTTGTTAAATATAATGTGGATTTTTTTATCCCTATAACTTCCGATTAGGGTTTAATTGATAACTATTTCTGCGGCTTGCTAGTAGGAAAAAGAAAATGTAGGAAAACGAAGAAGAAAACATACCTGTATGGTGTGATTCTTGAGAAGTGGATGGTCAAAAGCAGATTGTTTATATATATCTATACAATCTATTACATCATCACTTTTGTGATTCTGCAAAAGCATTGAACAGTTAAAATAAATATTCACTGTTTTCAATTTTTTTATCTCGGTTTTATTTCTATCAATCACATACAGACAGAGCAGAGAACACTAACGGGACAATAGAAAAAAAAGAAAAAATAATAGCAAGAGTTGGAAAAAGAAGAACCTTGATGGTTTTCACTGTTCCTTTTCGCTGAACCGAATACGCATTCTCAGGAAGTTTTGAGCTTTTGGCTTCAACAAGTTTAACACCTAAAGCATTAACCATCACGACAGCAAATAATATGGACATACCTCTATGTATTTTGTTGCGATCTGCTTTTGCCATCTCTTGTATGAATTTCCTAGAATCTTTCTGGAAAGCAAACAATTGGGGGAGAAAACTCTTCCGGATTGTCGAATTTTTAGGGCTGTCGATTTCTTAAATAATAATTTCGATAACAAGTGTCCGCGACGAGAATAAATAAGGTAATGTAGTTCCACAAATTATTACAAAACAAGCAAGTTGAGATAACAGTACAACAAAACATATAACGTGGTATATTAATTAGGAAGAATATATGATATTGTTGGTGCCAGGTTATATCTCAACCTATGCATACCAAAAATATTAAAGGAAATAAGTATCAAAGCCTTAAATCCCTGATTTTACTCCGTTTGATAGACTACCTCAGAATGTTATATATATATATATATATATATACATACCTTTTTTATTTCCCTTTGTCCATATTTTTATTTAATACTTTTAGCAAGTGAATGTTTTAGCTATTATTTTACATGAGTGTAGATTCATATCTAGAGATTCCGTAATTTCTGTTACCTATCATATTTTACTTCTCAACCATTAGGATTTTTTAATTATTTACTACATTTTAAAAATATTTATTTTTATTATATTTCTCATTAATTTTTTTTCTTATTTACTACATTTTAAACGCATTTATTTTTATTATATTTCTCATTAATTTTCAGTCATTACATCAAATTAATCATTTTTATTAATAATTTGGGCTAATATTGAAGTCCATAAAGACCCTCATTGTCACCTTCACTCCAAATAATAGATATCGGGCAAGTTCAAAACTGGCCTGAAACCGATTTTAATCATTGGAATGTTATATTCATCTAGACCTTTCCCCCGTATTTTTTCTCTCATTAGTTACTTAATGTTATTTGAAACCATAGAAAATCTATTATCTATGCAAGGATTAGTGACGAAATTGTGATATTCTGGGTTGTTCAAGCTAATGAATTTAAGATTTAAAAAAAAGCACAGTCAATTTTTGTTTAAATTTTACAATAATACCATAAAAAAATTAGATGAAGTGATGCCCTACAGTTATTATTTTATAATAACATTTCTAAAAGTGATAATTATATATATAGCTTTATCTGCATAGTATGTTTTTTATCTGTATAATATGTCATTAATTGGAAAACTAAAATTTTAAATTTTGAAATAAAATAAATAAGATGCTATAAATAGTCTGTTTGGCTTAGTCAACAGTTTTAATTCAAAATACAACTAATTAGTGTGTTACCTCAGCAAGTGCACAAAGATAAATAATATATGTACATATACATTATTGCAAATACTAATTATAGCTAAAATATGTGCCTTCATTGTGAAAATTAGTAATTAAATTTAAAAAATTCCCTATGACTAAGCGACTCGCACAACCAATGGCTAGAAGAACTTAAATATTGTGATTTCTTTAAAAAAACTTACGTAAATATTGAAACGTCTCAAAATTTTTGAAAAACTACACTAAAATTAAAGAAAATAAGTGGAACAATAAATACTTCTAAGTTAGGGTAGTAAGTATAATAGTTTTGTGATTCTAAAAATTTTAAGAGAAATAATAAGAAAAATTTAATCATTATAATATATTAATACTATTTTAATAAGTTACGTATAATAGAAATCTTATAACAAATAATAATGGAATTTAAAATGGAAAAATGAAAAAAAAAACGAGATATATTCGATAAATGTAACAAATAAGAAGTAAAAATTAAAATTTTATATTTGTGATAGTTAAATAGAATTTTTAAGTATATATTTATACTTAGAATATTTTATTTAGTATACACGTAATTTTTTATATAAAAATATTATAATTTAGATAATATAATTAAATATTAATACATATACTAACCAAACCCGTAATTTAATAATTATCTGCACACCTCATTTTTTCCCCTATAAATTCCCTTACCTTTTCTCTCTCTTCATTTTCTTTTCTTTCTTCTCTCATCAATCTCTTCCCCCGCTTTCTTTTCTTTCTTTCTTCTTCCTTTCTCTTCTTCTTTTTCTTCCTCGATCACGAAAACCAAAACTTTCCTACAACTTCAACAATTCTTATTTTTCTCGTACTAACTCCAAATCAAAAATCATAAGTGCCATTATGATCCTTGGAAGAAGTACTTCGCAACAAGACCACACTTGCTAAGTAAATTTCGAGTTCCAAATTTAAGATAAAATTCCATAGGAATTTAAAAAAAAAATTTATATTTTATTTTTATTTTAAGTTTAGTGAGCTTAATTAGTAGAGTTAGCTTTAAGTTTGTTATTCATTTATTACAGGGAGAAAGATTTAGATTCACATTACTTTCTAAAAATTATTTAGAGTTTTAAAGCTAAGAAATTCAAGTGAGTGAGAAACTCTACGATATACTACAATATTTGTATATTGCTTATAATATAATGTATATATATATGAAATTTGTTGTGTTTAGATATTGTGATATTATAATAATTTTTTTTCTCTTTTCCTTCCTTGATTTCTTTTCTTCCTTCTTGTCCCTCTTCTATGTGTGCCTATCTTTTCTTTTCTTTTCCTTTTCCTTTTCTTGTCTTTTCTTTTCCTTTTCTTTTCCAACAATGCATGTATATATGTATAATACATATATATTTAATAATAGCTTAGGAAAAGAAAATATAAGTATAATATAAAATATATGTACGTATAAATAAATTAAAATAAAAAATATATATACATAACTATATTAATTATTGACCACATGAATATATATGTATAATTATATACATATACATTTATTATTATAGAATTTATTATTTCTAAATTATTTATAACTATGGAAAAAAATGATGTGGAAATTGGAAGACAAGCTCACCTAATTTATTTATTTATTTTCTTGTCTTCTTTTCTTAACCAAAACCTCTTTAGCTACTTTTATTTGTATATATATATATATTTCCTAAATCGATAAGTTTAGGTATAAAGCATGAATAAAGTGTATATAAGGATTTAGGCTTAATATATGAGTATAATTTGACATAATATATTGGATTATTTATTGACTTTACTTGGTATAGTGTATAATAATAATAATAATGATAATAATAGAAGAGTTGTTTGATTAAGACAATGAAGTCATAAATGGGAGTGTGGATGGTAATGATGTAGATTTAGCAATTGTGATTGATAATTATGTAGTGTGTATTGGTAGTCTAATTTTTATAAATTTTAAGATTTGATAATTGAGAATATTGCAAGAGGGCACTTTTGGTCGCACTATTTAGCTCTTGAATGTAGAGAGTTGAGCACTTGTGAAGTAAAATGACATAATTGTGTTAAGGAATAAGAATTGTAGATCAATCTTAGGTGTTGATTTGAAGGTTGACATGATTGGGCTATATTGTACTAGTATTGATTTAGCCTCGAATATCGATTCATTTTTAAAATTTAATTCTTTATGATTTTGTTGTTTCATTCACTTGATTTCGGCTGTTTGATTTGGCTTACCTTACTTATCCACGATGTGTAATGCTTCATTCTTCTTGTAGTGGTGAATGTAAATTTAAAATATGAATTATTTTTGCTTGTAAGGTTGGCTTGGTTTACTTTTACTTGCCCTTGAAATTGTGTTTCTTAAATGCTTTAATAGTTTATTGTCATGAATATGGATTAACTAGTAACTATACATTATTTGATCACCCTGAACCAATTAATTAAAGGATTGGACTTAACTAAATCGGACATGCATTACACGATACACTGCATGGAGTTAAAGGCCATCACTACTATAGGCTACATTGGAAGTAACTGGAGGATTACTGTTTTGCCAAGTGCGAACTAAGTGATTAGGGGATTATTATGCCTTGATGGTTTCGAGTTCGGTCTGTCCTTTAGGGTATTTATTGCTTGGTGTGTGAGTAACACTTGAGCTTATGACATTGAAATTAAGAAATAATTTCTAATAATGAGATAAGAGTAATTAATTGAGTGTGAGACTTAGGCACTGATGATATGATCCGAATCCCTAACCTAAGGTTAAGGGGGGGCGTAAACCCTAGACTTTATGCTAATTACCGAAAAACCGCGTATGATGTTGCATTCATATGGTTGGCCATACATAACATATGATTTGAAAACTTGTTTGAAATTACTTGTATGTATGTAGTATTGAGTGTATTGCACTCTCATCTCATTAAGCCGTAGTGTGCTCGCCCCTCCATAGATTGTCTTACAAGAAACAACACAAAAGCTTGGGATGAGATAAGATATGATAAGACAAGAGCTTTGCGAATCAAGAACGATAGAGTAAGATTTGTGATTAATAAATTATTTAGATGTAATATCATTCTTAAGAACTTGATGTGGAAATTGCAATTTTGAAACTTAGAATTATTTTTTCATTTTATTGTTTTGGTAGGGGATTCTAATTCTCTATGATCTTGGTTGATTGTAGAACATGAGAATCTAAAGTTATATTCTTGTTATATGATTATATATAATAAGATTAGTAGTAATTGTTTAAATATTGAATTAGAGTCTTGCAACCTTTGACTCACATGGTAGTTATCATATAATGAGTGCACATGTGGCATGACAGTTTTTAGTGGAAACTCCCAAACCCCCTTTTAGGGCGTGATAAATATTATATCAATAATAATTATTCTTAAAAAAGGTTTTGAAGATGCGAATGCTGCTTGTGACTTTAGGGTTAATAAAAAATTTTAAATTGAAGGCATAGACCCAATTTGTGCCTTTAGTACTAGTTGTAATGATTTTTTTTTCCTTGTATATCTCCAAACCTATAAAAGTTGTGAAAAAAGTTTACTATAAACTTATAAAAAGATTGCAAACCTATATAAAATTATAATAAAAGTACTATTGTAAACCTATAAAAGTAATACTGTAAATTTATACAGTATCATAACATGTGATTTGTAATATACAGAAAAAAAATTTGCACCAATAATTTGTAATATAAATACGAATCTTTAGTTTATATGTTCATATTTCTATCTTTTAATTTTCTCTACAAATTTTACTCTATCTCATTACTTGCAAATTTTTATTTTCATAATTTCTGTTTCACGCAAGTTTTACTTTGTTGAAATCTATGTGTGAAAATATCTTCATTAAGATATGTTTGGTTAAGAAAAAAGTTATTTTTGTTACTGTCGAGTCTAGTTTTTGATCATTTTCCTCAATTTTAATATATATTAAATCCTACCAATTCAATATAAATTACTTGATTAAACTAAGGAAGATTAATTTTTGAAAGGAGTCACCACCAACCTAAGTTGGAAAATAAAATTAAGGTTAATTGGGTGGATTAACCTTAACTAGCTACTACTCTACGAATTTTTCTAAAAGGTATTTAAAAAAAATATGAACCGGAGATGCTGGATTTAATGGCTAACATATTAAAACCTAAATGATTACCATGTAGAATTTTCAAGAATATTTACTAAAATGCCTTTATATTTGTACTTTTTATTCATCTGCTACAATTTTTTTTATTATTATTTTTATATTTTTATAAGATTTAGAATTTATGCTAAAGGAAAACTTAAAGTCTAAAGTTTACTAAATTAGGTTTCTTAAAGTAATATAAATTTTTTATTTTATCAAGCTAACACACTAAAGTCTTTATTTATTTATTATTTTCTTTAAGTTTTTATCTTATTTATTTTTTATAAAATACTTATCTTATTTAATTCTAAATTTTTATTTTATTATTTTTTCTAAAGTTTTTTATCTTAATTTTATTTAATTTTTTCTAACCTTAAGTTTTTATTCTATCTTGGTTGCCCTGAAGGTGTCTATGTACTTGCTAATCAGGATTAAATCATTTGTAGTTCACTTTTATTCTTTTATAAAAATTATATTTTGTTGGTTAATTTTATTTAATAAAAAGCGCTGAGTTTATGTTATTTAGTCTTATTAATTTTTATTAAGAAAATACCTAGATGGCCTAGATTATTAAATGATTATTTTTGAAAAACCAAAGATAACCAAAGTTTGGGAAAACCACATATTAATTTTTATTAAAGAAAACTCTAAGTGATGAAATCCTAAAATGCTAAATTTTAACATAAAGTATTTATTTATTTATTTATTTATTTTATTTGAAATATTATATTGAAGTTCTATCTAATACTAAAAATTTTATTTATTTATTTTGATTGTTTTGATTTTTTTTTATTTTCTATTGTATTATTATTTTTTATTTTATTTTTATTATATATATTTTATTTTTTATCCTAGCTTATACTAAAAATTTATTTACTTAATTTTATTATTATTTTTATTTCTAATACTTTAGCTTATACTAAAGATTTTTATTTTAGTTTTTGTATTTTGTTATTATTACTACACATTTTTATTAGACTTTTATTTAATTATTTTTTTAATTTTCATTTTTATTTTATTTTAAAAAATTCATTAGACTCTTATTTTTTTCGACATCGGGTGATGATATACACCATGATAATCCAATGGGTGCTTTATTATTTTTTTTAAATTTAAATCATAGACAAGTCTAAAAAAAATTAATAATAAATAAAATAAACATATAAAAAGGAAATAAAAAAATAAAAAAAAATCACAAATTAGATTGTTGGATAACACATGGATCTGGTTGCGGGTTTGGATTGGGTCGGAGTGGCAAGGCTCTTCATCGGCGATGCTTTGGTGGTCATTGAGAGTGGTTAAGGGGTTTTTTCCTAGGTTTTTGGGGGTAGAGAATCGATTAGTGCTATTGGTTTTCACTAAAAACTAGCTTAGGGTGGTGTTTTCAAGGTGGTTAGCAGTGATGGCAATGGTGGTTTTTCAATTTGAGCTTCCAACGAGTCCTTACCTCATGAGACTAATTTTTCCTTACACCTTGCAACTTAAGGGAACTAATGACACCTAAATTGGAGCTCAAGGTTAAGTATATGTGATGAAATCTTAGAGAAAAGTTTTGGCCGGTGGTGGTTTTTTTCTTAGAGAGAGAAAATGATTATGTGAGCTTATGAGTACATTTTTTAATTGATTTTTCTAGCTTCCTTAAGTTTAGTACCTTGGTTTATTTTTATGCATCCATGGATGAGGTCAGGATAGCTTAGATTGTGTTGAATATATGTAAGGGATAAGCTCCATTTTTTTTTTTGATTTGTTCGTTTTCTTTTGTTAAAATTGATGTTTATCAATCTTTTGGTTGAATGTTAATGGATTTGCATGGAAAAATTAGTTTGGGTGGGTTAGATTCATAGTTATTTGGTTGTTTTTCTCCTCAATGGTCACCAACTGAAGGTTGAAGAAGATCATGTGCCTTGCATATGCTTTGATTTAACTAATCACAGGCTGCCACATGTCCACTTGGAGGGAAAAAATGAACATGGCACAAAGTGCCTTGGGTCGGATTCAAACTTTTAAGCTAGGAGCTTCCTTGCAAGCACCAGACTAACACATGGATCGACTAAACCAGCTTATTTTCTCAGTTTATTATTGTAATTAATTTACATATAAGCTTACGATCCTAATTAATTTTTATTAGTTTGAGGTTCTCAAACTTAATTTAGAGTCTCATATTTCCTTAATTTTATTGAAAATATTCACAATTGTTTTATTTATTTTTGTTATTTGTTATTTTTTTATCATTTTTTAAAGTTTTTTTTCATTTACTTTCATTTTCATTCATTTTTTCTTTTTCTTTTCTTTTTCCCCTTTTTTTATTATTGTCTTTATTATATCTATATGTATATATTTATGTAAACCAAGATTTTTATTATTGCTATTATTTTTTATTTTTTTCATTATTTATTTATTTATATATTTTCAAATAAATCTAAATGAGGATAAAAATGGGGTGTCTACAGCTATCCTTCTTTGTAGTGAAGTTCGAATAGAACTTTCCTACAAAAACCAAAAGGACATAATTTTTGCCCTCAGTTTAGAATGACATGCTTACTACTAACAAGATAAGACTTCAATATTTGCCTCCAATTGATGAGGACAGTCTTAAGTGTGGTGCCATTTACTAATGAGAATGGACTTAAATGGGCTACCAACTAATGACAAGCTTAAACTTAAAAAGCTTGCTAGTTGATAACAAGACTAGATGTAGCGACCCACCTACTAGGTCTGATTCTTGAACCTGTTCCAATATTCCTATAACTATCCTTGGTACCTGTAGGTGTGTTGCTATGCCATCTCTGAATTAGAGATAAGGCAAATTATGCTAATATTGAACCTGTAACTCCAACCTGTGTGAAATTTTATAAACGTTCTGTAAAATGGCGCTAACGCTATCATTTCATATCCACATCATATCTAAACACATGTACTTAAAATCTCCTGTCACATCATACATCATATATATATACCATCGGGATCTGCATTCCCGGTAAGTAGGCATAGCCCATGATTAATCTTGTAGCCTTAAGTGGCTCAAAAGATTACAAATCCAACCTTATACACACAAATATTTACATTATAATCTTGAAGTATTCAATAATTTAAGTTCATTACATCACATACAATCAGGAATAGTATAATCAAATCCCGCACCCAACTCTCATTCTAGGATTTTCTAGAATGTTCCCTTTTTTTCTCATAATCCAATCATATCATGACACACAACCAGCCATCAGTAAACCAATATAATTCAACAATTCTCTTGCATTGATCACAGTAAGTGATCGTACAGGGTAATTTCAGCCAACAACAAGTAGTCTACATTATCAACCACTTGTACCCAAGAGAAAAGTTAAGGGGGGTACTCACCTGAAACAATATATGCCAATCCAAACAGTCGCACCAGCCAAGTTCCTTTGTCCTCTTTACTCAACAGAAATACCTGAATCATCAGTATACCAATCAATGTTACCTCATTCGCTTTATTGAACCCTAAATTGCTAATTCAGTATTCCAAACCCTTAAATTCCATCTTAACCTCGTATAATCCACCATTTTCCTACAATTTCTAATTCATATACATACGGGTATACTACGCTTATTATATATTAATGTAATTAAATTTCAGCATGATTCTATATTGAATCGTATAGTTCTAAATTATCACGATCTTGCACCGAACACTCCCGTTTTTGTTTCGTAACTAACCCAAGATTCTCAAAATCATATTATGCTTCAATGAACCTCAACTAAACATCAAATTCAACTAATCAAATCAAATTCTCTAATTTTGCTAAGGATTTAATTCGGCCAGAATAGGGTAATTAGCTTGAAAAATTCACTAAAAATAGAAAACTACTCCAATCTGAACAATTATTGATTTGGTGATCTAATAAATCATATAAGGATCTTGTATACTAAAACTTACATAAAAAATACATCATTTGACCTATTTAGTTTCCAATTTAATTTACGACCAGAACAGAGCATTTCTTAAGGAGCACATATTTTTGAATCAAATTTAAGAAAACTAAAATTACCACATTAATATTCATATAAAATTATGCTAGAATACTAAAAATCATAATTTTTCATCAACATTTGATATTTAAAAAAAAAAATAGGAAGTTTTGGGCGTTACCAAGGGCTGCTCCGTTCACTGGCCTCCGGCCACCAAAGCCGGCAACCACTATGTCGGCCGGAATCCTCTTCCACCCAAAACCTTAACCCTAGCTTGGCCTAGCAGCAGATTTACCTTACCCCCTTCGAACGAACAAACAAAATTCTTCCTACTTAATTTGATTTTTTGTTCTTCAATTTCTTCAAATTCTTGTTGCATCCTACTTCAATCTTGTTCTTCTTCCTATCCTGGTGATTGCATATTGGAAATTCCAACTTCAATTTTCCCAGAAAATTCGGATGAAATGGAGAGGGTTTTGGTTTCTTTTTTTTTTTTTTCTAATTTTTGATGATTTGATTTTTCTCTCTCTATTCTAATTTCTATATATATATATATATATATATATAATATTACTTAATTTTGCTGACATTGAGGGTGTTGTTCTGTATTTTTTTATTTTTTTTCCTTCCTCTTTTATTTATTTTCTTTTTAGCTATAATATAATATAATATAATATATTATGTACTTTTTTTACATATATATATATATATATATATGCCCATATAATTCATATTATTATTATTATTTTTTTATATATATTTATTTTATTTTATTTTATTTTTAGCATATAACATATATATATATACATATATATATATTGATTTTACTTTACACACACACACACACACAATATATATAAATATATATATATATATTATTTTAATTTTAACATTATTACTTATATTTAGGTCCTCACACTAGACTTATAAGATTGCCACCTATTGACAAGAATGGATTTACAAGTTTTGATAGTTACTAATAAGACTAGACTTATTTGGTTGCCACCTATTGATAAGGGCGAACTTAAAAGTGATGTCATCTACTGATGAGAATAGACTTAAAAGTTATGCCATGGACTTAAATATTTGCCACCTATTGATAGGGATGGACCTAAAAGTTCTGCTAGTTATTAATAAGACTAGACTTATTAGGTTACCACCTGCGGACAAAAATGGACTTGAAAGTTTTGCTAGTAGTTAACAAGACTAGACTTATTTAATAAATGCTTTTTATTTAGTAAAAACTACTTTACCAATGAATGGATCTTACCATTCTCATTGATTTCATCCCGGAGGTAGCTCCTTACTTATCGCCCACTAATCACTCGCTCATTGAGCCAGAACACCTTAGTAGAATGTTTGCAACCAATCTTCATGGTTATGTCTTCTATGCATGTAGTGGAATCAAATCTTTGCTTGACCATAGCTTTTGAGGCATATCGACTCTTGAAATTATGTTAGTTCTTAATCTAGCAGTAAAATTTTCTTAGAAAAGGATTAAGTCATAATGAAGCATTTAACCATTTATTAACTATCTAACTTTAGTTTATAGGTATTAGCTTGGTTTGTGCTTATAATACAGTATAGAGAATCTGGAAAAAGGAACTTATCAATGAAGTGTATAGGCAAGGGTTAGTTAATGACTAATCCAACATCAACAACCACAGAGGATATCAACTTTGCTCATAAATAATGAAAATTTCATCATAAAGAGATTAGTATTGTTGGTGCTCTTATCGAATTTGGCAAAAGATCTCATTAATTACTCATGGTAATATAATTTCACTACATCGGAGTTAATAGGGCCTCTTAATTTTGGGCCTCTTAAAATCCCCAAATGGCGTGAAATCAAGGACTAACAAACCTCAATGGAGTGAACCAAATTAAAAGTACTACAAGTGGATTCCAATACTAATCAAATACAAAGGAATAATTCAATTCCAATCTTTACAATTGGTGTGAAAACTTAGCAATACATGAACCCTAATTTAGCGTGAAAGGAATAAACAAACTCAACCAATTGTAAACTAGATATTATTCACTAGCAATAATTGGATGCAAATTAAGAAATTTCGATATGACTCACAAGAATTCCTTAAGCCAACTCACCACAATTTCACAAATGAAATTGATAAGAGTAAGGTGGCGTGAAGAGAGCACTCCCACGGCAACAAATTTCAAGTGTATATTCTTCAAAAAGTCGCCTTCTAACCATACTTTGCAAGTATTTATACTTATTCTAAATAGGATAAATTTAACGAAGAAAATTACAAGTAAAAACAACAAAATGTGGCCGATTTCTAATAAAGGGAAATTACAAATAAAAAGATCATATGTAGCCGGTTTCTTCACCTCCATGGAGCAATTTAGGAATGGTTCTTCTTTGATTTATGTAGGTCTATAAATAACCCACAAACTGAGCATTAGTGAATTTACCCACCGTCCTGTAAAAACCAATAAATGTACTTGCTGGAATGTACAACAAATATACAATAGAAAAGAAGATACTAAACAAATATCCTCGAGGTCTAATTGTTCAGAGAGGACCCTCATCACCAAATTTGGTAATCCTTTAGCTTTTATCTTGGTGATGAGTCTGGTAGGTATATGATTCCTATTATTTCCTCGAGCCTATAGAAGATTTGCCCTCAAATCTGATAGGTTTTCATGATCATCATTGGGTAAATAAGGTGACAAATCTGCAACATTAAATGTAGCAGAGACGTTGTATCCTCTTAGTAATTTATATGTAAAAGGATCACTGTAGTCATCTAGTACTTGAGCTACTATAGGGGGTATTTGCTCATGCCCCTCCATCTCTAGGGTATACCTCATTAGAAATAAATATATTGGTCTCTTATTTGTTATGGCCTCTCCTAACTCATACTGTCCCTCCAATAAGGTCTTCTTCTTCCTGGTTTTATTTATCTACCTTTAAACCTCTTAGACCTCTAAAGGTTTACTTATCTATCTCTGAACCTCTTGGACCTTTAAAGGTTTACTTAGCTGCCTTTGAATCTCTTAGACCTTTGAAGGTCTAATTATTTGCCTCTAAGCCTCTTGGTCCTCTGAAGATTTACTTATCTGCTTCTGAACCTCTTGGACCTCTGAAGGTGACATTGGATTCAACACTATACGTTTACCTTTTTTTTTGGAACATATAAATATTTCTAAAGCCATCATGCAAAACCCTCTTGTCATACAACCAAAGCCTGCCAAGCAATATATGGGATGCACATATGGGAAGGATATCACATACAATTTCAACATGACATTTATCCCCTATACTAAAAGGTACCCTAACTCTCTAGATAACATGCAGACTACCTTACTTACTCAGCCAATGCAATTTATAGGGTTTTGGATATGGTGTAGTTACAAGTTTCAATTTTGATACTAATGATACAACAACTACATTAGTACAACTACTGCCATCAATAATAATAGCACATAGATTACCTTGTACTCTATAAGAGGTGTGGAACAAATTTTCCCTCTACTCATCATCAATAGTAGGAAACGAAGTCAAACTTTGACATAGTACATTAATAGATAAATACATATCACCTCCTACCTGATTATTAGCCTCATTGCCAAGTCCCCCAACCACAAACGGTACACATGCACTCACAGTGCAGCAACCTTCTAACCACAACACTCTATGCCACATACATACACTCACTCCACACTTTAATACACACACTACGACTTTACACACAACTCACACTTCCACGGTTCACACACTACTAAAGTAACATACACACTATGGCTTCACACACACACACTCACCCACGGTGCAACAACCTTTAAACCACAACATACACACTATGCCCTACAGACACACTCACAGTGCAGCACACACTTCACGCTCTACTTCCAATCACGACAACAAATACATTGGAAACAATTATATACACTTCTCCAAATGGTAAGTAAATAACTCTAACTAGTCAAAGTGTATTATGATTATCAATACACAATAACTCCCTTAACTTAATGATTGATTTTGAAATTCAAATTGTTTCCTAATCCTCTACACAAGAAGAGCAAATCTAGAAATGAAAATGCACTTCTAATTCCGAAATCCTCAAGAAAATACACTTCCCCTTCTTCCATAAACAATCAACTCACGGCAAGATGAAGAATACAAAGGTGAATTAAGAAATTCCACTTTCAATTCCGCAACAACAAGGTATATCACAATACAATCTCATATAATTACTTCAATTAAGAAATGGAAGAATAAGAACCCTAATTCCTAAATTGAAGTTCACGCAAATCCCTTCACAAAAGCCCTTGCTTTGATACCAAAAATTATTATGTGCTTAAGGGATCTCAATACCAATCAATAAGAACACACATAGAATTGATTCCATTCCAATTAAAGTGGCATGAACAAGTTGTAAATAAAATCCCCAAATGGCATGAAATCAAGCCAACAACCCTCAATGGTGTGAACCAAATTAGAAGTACCACAAGTGGATTCCAGTACCAACTAAATACAAAGGAACAATTCAATTCCAATCCTTACAATTGACATGAAAACCTAACAATACATGAACCCTAATTTGGCGTGAAAGGAACAAACAAACTCAACCAATTATAAACTAGATATTATTCACTAGCAATAATTAAATGCAACTTAAGTAATCTTGATATGACTCGTAAGAATTCCTTAAGCTAACTCACCACAATTTCACAAGTGAAATTAATAAGAGTAAGGTCGTGTGAAGAGAGCACTCCTGTGGTAACAAATTTCAAGTGTATATTCTTCAAGAAGTCCCCTTTTAACCTTACTTTGCAAGTATTTATACTTGCTCTAAATAGGGTAAATTTAATAAAGAAAATTAAAAGTAAAAACAACAAAATGTGGCTAGTTTCCTATAAAAGGAAATTACAAATGAAAAGATTATATGTGGTCGGTGTCTTCACCTCCATGGAGCAATGTAGGACCGGTTCTTCTTTGATTAGTGTAGGTCTATGAATAACCCACAAATTGAGCATTAGTGAATTTACCTACCGTCTTGTAAAAACCGATAAATGTACTTGCTGAAATGCACATCAAATATACAATAGAAAAGAGGATACTAAATAAATATCCTCGAGGTCTAATTGTTCAAAGAGGATCCTTATTACCAAATTTTGTAATCTTTTGGGTCTTGTCCTGGTGATGAGTCTTGTAGGTATATGATTCCTATCAACCTCTCACTAATGTAAAACTCACTTTCTCTCTCTCTTCTTGTTTACTTTCTCTATTCTTAGGAACCCTAATAAACTAAAGGTAGTATTTGAATGTGTAGGTAGAAGAAACTTGGCTTAATTTGAGATAGTCACTCTTTGGAAATATTTTGGGGTTGTAACTTGCTGCTTTCCTTTTTTCCTTTTTTTAATCTTTTTTATTTCATGTATTTATATTTAGTTTGTCTATAGTTTGAAATTGAAATTCTTGTTACGAGATTAACTATTTTTCATGCTTCATGCAATCTCTATATGTGTTTGCATTCTAATTGCATATGTTTTAGCTCAATATTACGAAATCAACCTACAATATAGTCTTTATGCCATCAAGTTCTTTTCTTTGTCTTAGTTGTAATATTTTCCTCCTCCCCTTTGAAAACAACCTAGTCCCCAAGGTTATGGCTTGGATAGGGTCATGGAAATTGCTCCTAATCCTCCTAGCCAGTGTCCTCTAGTAGTAACCTAATCTATTGAACCAAAACTTGCGGCATTGCTTGATCATTCTTATGAATAGTATGTGTATAAGTAGCCAAAATATTTAATGTTGAAATAATAGGATGATTATCTATAGCTATGTGAGGAAGGTCA
The DNA here is from genome assembly GCA_037954665.1 of Laguncularia racemosa. Lineage (NCBI taxonomy): Eukaryota > Viridiplantae > Streptophyta > Magnoliopsida > Myrtales > Combretaceae > Laguncularia > Laguncularia racemosa. The sequence goes on along the minus strand of JBBMOL010000002.1, from coordinate 13,553,930 downwards.
AAAGAAGGTGCATCAATTCCATGTTTCTCCTTAAGATTGGAAATGTGAAAGACATTGTGAATCTTAGCATGTGATGGTAGCTATAGCTCATAGGCACAATTATCCACTCTTTGAATGATTGGAATAGGTCCATAGAACTTCATGAGAAAATTGTTGAGACACAAAAGTTTGTTTATAAGGTTGTAACTTGACAAACACCATATCACCTTAAGCAAACTCCACTTCAAATTGATGTCTATTAGCATTGATCTTCATTCTAGTTTGAGACCTCTCTAGATTAATGCACAAAAGGTGCAATAGCTCATCTCTAATTAATAATTCAATATCTATTGCATCTAACTTTAAAGTAGCTCGAATGTAAGTAGGAATAGATGGGGTGGTCTACCATAAGCTACATTAAAGAGTAATTTTTCCCCTTCATGATAAGACATATTATATGCAAACTCTACCTTTAGTAAAAACTTCACCCATTGAGATGGAGATTTTGTAATAAAGCACCTCAAATACTGTTATCTAGTTTTATTTAACACCTCTATTTAACCATCGATTTGAGGGTAATGAGCACTATTCATTTTCAAATGAGTCCCACTTAGCTTGAACATCTCTTGCCAAAAAATGGTTCATGAAAACTTTATCTCTATTTGAGACAACTGTTCTTAGAAACCCATGTTACTTTACTACAACGTTTAAAAATGGTTTGGCAACTTTCTAAGCTATGAAATTAGTATATAATGGGCCTACATGACAATACTTAGAAAGTTTATCCACCACAACCATAATAACCGTGTATCCTTATGACTTAGGTAAAAAAGTAAAAAAAAAAAATCCATACTAATGTCTTCGCAAAACTTAATTAGGAATCAATAATGGTGCTAATAACACAGCTAGGGATTAAGTACTATACTAGACTTGCTAATAAGTATGATAATTTCTAACGAATTCCTCCACTTTGGTTCTCATTCCTTCCCAAAAAAATTCAAAAGCCAAGTCTTTATAAGTTGTTGTCTATCTAAAATGTCTAGTAGTGGGTGAACTATGAAATTCAAATAACAATTTAGGAATCAAACTAGATTGAGGCACCAAAAAGTAGTCGATTTTGATAAAATAGTAGACCATTCTTACAATATAAAGTCCATTTAAGTGGTGTACCCTTCTCCAATGCAAAAATAATCCAAATAAATTTCAATAGTTGCTTATACTCTTTTTTTAAATCATCAATAAAGGTGAAAAGGGACATAGTAATGTCTAAATAAGTGGAGTCTTCATACTGTCATGAAAGAGAAGTTACCACTTGATTGTCACAACTAGCTTTATATACAATAGAATAATCATAACCAAGAAGCTTGGCTAAATATTCTTGTTACTTTAGGGATTGAATGACTTGATTCAAAATCTCTTTAAGATTTCAATGATTAGTGTGAATAAGAAAATAAGTCCCTAGCAAATATTCTCTTGACTTTTTCACTGCTTCCACAATATCATAGAGTTCACAAACATAAGTTGAAGCTTTCTTCATGTGAATTGGCAACTTCTTACTATAGTATGCAACTGGGTGTACATCTTGTAATAATACAACTCCTATACTTATACCCAAAGCATTAATTTCAACAATGAATTGTCTAGAAAAATTAGATAGAGCCAATATAAGTGCTTCGATTGGCTCTTCTTTCAATGTATCAAAAGCTTGATGAGCTAAATCAAACCATATAAAGTTGTCTTTCTATAGCATATTTATGAGAGGTGAAGCTATGGAGCGTATCCATTTATAAATATTCTATAGTTATCGGTGAGTCCTAAAAATGCACACAACTATTTAACTATAGTGGGTAAGGCCAATTATGAATAGTAGCCACTTTAGATGGTTAGAAGACACTCCCTTAATTGAGACTATATGGCCTAAATACTCAATAGAGTCTTGAACAAAAGTGCATATTATGAGAATCTCTTCTTGATGTCACATGATTACTAATGCACATAAAGTCCAAAGTAAGTTAGCCATAAATGATAGTAATGGGCCCTAACTCTTGAAGCCATTAAACTCTCAAGACCCTTTTAGCTCCATGAATAGATAAAACATACAATGTTTCAATAAATGTAACTCCTTGAATCATGATTAGAATGTCTACACATTTTCCTTCACATTCCAACATGCTTGCATTCTCAAGTAAAACTTGGAATTTAGGAGCTTGTAACTCTATTAAGCCTAAATGTTTCACAAAGCGACTCTACACAAAATTGTGCATACTACCCAAGTCAACTAATATAGATAAGGGATGGTAATTGATTTCCCCTTTAAAATGAATTGTTCATGGCATTAATGATCTTAACAACACATAGAAACTAATACCATCGGTATCTTCTATTTGTTTATCTATGTTTTTCTTGATATTAACAACAACCTATTGAAACTCTTCAATGTCCTCATCATCTCAAATTAATAGCAAAAATTTGGCCATACATTTATGAAATTTATTATACTTCTCATCTTAGTTGAAGCACAGTTTTTGCTCATGTTGAGAATCCATCTTAGCTTGTGTCAAGCATTTTATAAGTAAAGGAAGTATAACTAATACAAGAAGGAGAAGATGATGCTAAGGGTTTTGAGGAAGTAGATGGTTTAACAAATTGAAGAGAAGGGGTTTTAGAAAAAGGTTGTGAGGAAATTGTAGAAGGTTTAAGGGAATATTGTTCATTGAATTATGCTTCGTGCATTTTAGCAAGCCAAATTGCTTGCATTAATCATATTGGTTTAGCAATTTGCACTTCACACTTGATCATTGGTTTTAATCCTAACACAAAAAAAAAACTTCAAAGGGTTTTCTCAAAAAGATCCATAGTTTTGTTCAAAAGGATATGTTGCTATAGAACTAGTTTGGACTAGTTTCATTAAAGCACTCTTTACATCTTCATATTTAGATGGACCAAATCAAATTTATAATGCAGTGATGAAATCTTTCTAGGTACTTAATTGATTATTAAAATGAATCCATTAATACTATTGTAATGCTTGGTTTTCTATAGCAAAACCCATAATAGTCAATCCTTCATTCTCAGTAATGTGATGAAAGCTAAAACATTTCTCCACTATAAATGTCCCTCCAAGTGGATCCACTCCACAAAACTTAAGAATCTCCAATTTTATGCCTCTGAGAATATTATCTGAATACTATTGTACTAAGTTTATTTGTGACTATGTTGACTCACTTTGATTGTTTTGAACATTGTCATTATGAGTTTGATTCGCCTCAAATTGTTCCATTCTTTGAGTAAAATCTTGAATTGAACTATTAACATGCTATTCTAATTGTTTTTATTGTTCTAATGCCAAAAACATATTTTTGATGTCCTGGATATCATTGTTATGATTATGGGAACACAAATCCTAACCCACAAAAGACGAGAGCACCAAATTTGTTAGGCCCAACCTAACTACTCAACAAAAATCCCTAAAAAATACACTTCTAAATTTAACTTTTCACCTTGGTGCCTCTCACTCAGATAAGACTCGGTTTTTCTCTCCCTCTCTTCTTGTTCACTCTTCTTTGTACTTAAGAACCATAGTTGAATAGTGATAGTATTTGAATGTGCAAGTAGAAGAAACTTAGGCTTAATTCAAGATAGCCAATTTTCAGGTTGTAACTTCTTGCCCCTTTCTTCTTTATTTCCTCTATTTATATTCAGTTTGTACACGGTTTGAAATTGAAATTCTTGTTATGGGATTAATTATTTTTCCTGGTTCATACAATCTATATGTGCTTAAAATCTAATTATATATATTTTTGCTCAATATTATGAAATTAGCTTACAATGTAGTCCTTAACTCATCTGGGTGCTTTTCTCTATTTGTTAGCTATAATAGAATGTTTAATTGTCTCAAAACTATAGTATACATATTAACCTCCTTTACAAACATGGAAAAATAATAGCATTAGCGATGTTTAAACGTTACAAAAAGAGTTCATTAGCTTTGTTTAAATGCTACCTTATAACTAAATCAATAATATCTAAATGTAACTCAATTTAACAATAGGTGACGTTGAAATATTGCAAATTTATAATTATGCATATTACCCATTTTTCAATATGTCGACAAATGACAACATTAGCAACATTTAATAATTACATAAAGAGTGCATTAACGATGTTTAAACATCATTGTTTCATTAAATTTATGATGTTTAAATATAGTGAAAAGCAATAATTATAATAGAATAGAAGAATTTTTTATGATAACATATTGATGTTACAAAAGTAGATGCATTTTCTTTATATGTCCTTAATATTTGCCAATTTATCCCTACTATTTTATTTACACACAATTGAATATACAAAAAAAAAAAAGAAGCATAAACATATTTGAACAAAAATATCATTTCAAACATCAAACAATATTAAATAAACCTAATAATCGATAATATCCTTTTACACGATTACATCGAGATCCCTAATTCAAATATAAAAAACTTATCCTAAATTGGCTGTTGCATTCATTAAAAGATAAAACCCTTTGAAGTTAACATCTCATCAATATAGGTAACTTAAAGAGTATTAAATTGTTCTCATCTCCCACTAGAGTAAATAATTGCTATGTCTCTAATCAATAATAGTATTAATTGAAAAAGGTTGTATCAAATAAGTTATTCTAATGAATCCTATTTTAAATCTATTATACTTAATCTTTTAATCATTTCAAAATTCATGCATTTAACTTGCTCATTGGACTCAACTACTTTATTGGATAAATCCATTTAATTAACAAGTCTAAAATCTAAAATCAAATTTAGTCATTTATATTTTATCTCATCTAATTAAAATTCTTCAAACAACAATGAAAGGATTTGAGCATCAAATAGAATTTTTCCAGTTCTTTTGAGCTCTGAATGAGCTTTTAGAATGAAGTACATTATAATTCACTAGATGAAAGAATAGGTGAAATGATTCAATGATATTTATGTACTACAATTATTACTTTGATATTTGTCCTCGTCCTGATGGAATATCGCTGCGATTTACAGATGTTCCAACAAGAAAACAAAGAAAGAAGCATTGACTTTTCTAGAAGTTTGACAAGATATTAATCACACCCTATCCTATAGACATCATGAGTAAGAAGCGAAATTACTAAGTTTCTCATATAACTCGTGCACTATAACCTGTTTCTTGACTTTCTCTTCTAGTGTGAGTCTACCTACCCTTGGATCTAACCTGGTTTATGGTCTTGTTAATGTTTTTAGTGCATTAAAAACATGCCAATACGCATTATAACCAATCAATATCAGTTTCGGGGCGAGTTTTACTATTTACAAATACTTTATACATTGAGCTATATCAAGTATAGTGGTATGTTTGCTTAAGAAAATGAAGGAGAATTGTAACATTGTCATTATACTGCAAATATATATTTATAGCACTCCTCGGCTTATATGCATGTATTGGATTATTACTATTTCATATATTTATGTGCTATTGTTTAATTCAAGTTACGGGATTTTTATTATTTATAGTTAATTATATTTAAAAATTATATGAATTCTCTAATCTATTTGCATTACGAATTCAAAGCTGTGATATCTCCCAACTTTTTAACATTGCTATATATCCTTAAATTTAAAAGTTTTTTTTTCCTTCTAATTCTAATAATTTGGATCATCTTAACTTTATTTTTTGTCGGTAATAAATGTAAATATATCATTAAAAGAGTCAAAATTAGAAATTTGCAAGCCATTTAGGTCAAACACATAAAAAATTTCATAAAGAATATGATAATTTTAAATATAGTTTAGATAATGAGGGAATACTTAGGTAAAATACAAAGTTTACTTTGTATACTTACTATTTGATCATTTTGGTACATCAATCCTATAATTAGGTTTTCATTTTATGGACTTTTATTTTTCAATCCATTAACATGAGGTACAATGACATTAATTATTTACTCATATTATAGAAAGATATCAATTTCAGTAATTAATCATACCTTTTAAATAAATCAATCACAAAACGTATGAATTATGCTTATTGCCTTACCATATAAGGAAAAGAATAACGTATAAATATATTTAGTGTAAAAATATTATATTAGCATATACATACATATAATAAGGAAATAAGCATCCACACCTTAAATCTCCGTTTTATTATCTCTTCTGATATATTATATACGTTTGTTTACCTCGTTTGTTGATATTTTCCTTTAATTAAAGTAAATGCACAATTACAAAATAGATTGGCCTGTCCAAATATGAATAGATAAAATAGACAGCCCAAGATAAAAACCTCATATCATAAATTAGTCAAAGCTATGCACAAAAGTACAAAAGAAAATTGAATCTATCCATTAAACCCCTGTAACTTAATAATATAGATGATGGTTTTTATGTTGGATGAATCAAATTTAAATCCTCCATTTCATTGTAATTATAAAAAAATAAAAAAGAACCTTATTGGTCACATCGGAGAACCACCTAGCCAACCATTTTGCCTACTTAGTCAACCTAATTTTCATAATTACCTTAATTTTTGTTTTAAACATATTTCTAAACTATTCCTAAACACCAAGTTAATCTGAAGCATCCTTAGACCGTAGAATTTAACCAAAACCAAATTAAAACGAATTAAAATAGATTCAAAAAGGACTTTCATAAATTAATTTAACTATCGTTAAATTATAGAGCTTATTGGAAGATCCAGAACTTCAATCTATTAAGAGATAGAAGCAAAAGAAAATGGTCCAGGTTTAGGATGGTGATACAAAGTTTTGATATTTAATCTTTGAAAACGAAGAGTTTGCATTTTTTTTTTTGTCTGATATACAAAATTGTTAAGTGGCCAACGATTAATTTTTCAATATTGACAAGCATATGTCCAGATCTTCTTTGTGAGGCCATTTTTTAATTAATCTCTCTTTATTTTAGTCTGATATACATAATTACATTTTATGGCGTGATTAAATAGGTTAGTTGGGATGATTTTTTTTTTTCAATTAAATATTGCTTAATTGATGCAAAAGGGAAAATTTAGGGTAACAATCATAAATATAGTACTTTTTAAATAATATTCTGCAAATATTATACCCGAAAAAATATTCCAAAAATAAATTATGAAGGCACAATGACATCTAAAGGCATGGGTGATGCTCGTGTCTTTAGTGTAAACATTTTTTTTTTTTTTGCATTGAAGGCGTGAACACCACCTGTGCCTTTAGTACCAAAAAAAAAAAAAATTACACTAAAGATGCAGGTGACGTCTACACTTTGAGTGTAAATTTTTTTTAAAGGTGTAGACACTACCTACACCTTCAATAAAAAAAAAAAAATTACTACACCTTCAGTAAATGAAAAAAAAAATTACATTGAAGGTGCAAACACTATCTGTGCCTTTAGTACAAATTGGGTTTGCGCCTTTGAAATCTATTTTTGAAATAATTATTTTGGGTACAATATTTGCAGAATATTTTTGAAAAAGTACCATATTTAAAAGTGTAACCTAGAAAATTTAACTAGTTTCATCAAAAGAAAAAATAGTGGTTATGTCAACTTGTATAAGGCATTGGCAGGTTAGATGAGATGATTGATGGAATGACTTAAGGATGCAACTAGATCTAGTTTGGAACAAGTTTTATAAAACTCAAACCAACCTGCTACCTTATAGGATTACCTATGGCCCACTAAAAAATCGTACATGTTTTTTATTTAATACCTAAAACTCATTCTATCAAGGGTACTATAAACCCACGACCTGATTCGTCAATCCGCTATTACAATTTGTGCAAAATACCTTGATAAGAAATAGAGTGATAATGTGCTATCAAGACTCTTGTAATTTATTTTGTTATTCTTAGAAGCTTATATTAAAAGTAAAATGATAATATCTTATATGATTGTATAAATTGTTTATAAAAGAACAACTATAATAAGTATGACTATCTATAATTACAATTTTCATAAAATAATTTCGTGGAGATATTATTAAATCACACTTAAAACTTTGAGACAAATGAAATTAACTTTATTAAATTATATTTGAAAGTTACTACAATAGAGAGCTCAATGCATTGTATAGATATTTATTTAAATCCTAAATTAAATAAAGTGCAACTCATTAATCATATGTTTCTACAAGTTTATGATATAATTCACCAAATTTTAAAAATTAACTAAAGTTCATCACATCTTCCTTCTAAATATTCATCAAAATTAACGTAAGTTCAACTTATCCTCTTTCTCAATTATGTCCATACCTATAAAGAGGGAAACTTTTCTATAAAATATATTAGAAGAAATACAAGACTAAATGATACAAATATAGTTAGAAAGTGGGATTAGTGAAATTAGGCAATAGACATATAACTAAGGTTTCCTGGATTAGTGAAATTAGACAATAGACATATAACTAAGGTTTCCTAAACTCTGATAAATAAAAAAAAATAGTTTTTCTTAATGTGATTGACAAGTTGGTCATAGTCCTTAAGTTTTGAAATTTGAGTTTGCAAATATTATTACCTATTATTTTTTAGTGAGTTAGGTTTTCTTAATGGATTTAATTTTAAAATTCAAGACCTAAATAAAATCATTTTGGATTTTAAAGTAATATCCAAACTCATTCTAAAACTCTATAGCATAATACCCTACACGATAACTAATCGAATAAATGAATCGAGTACTTATAACGATCCATCTAATAGCATTCTTGAGATGACTTATTAAGCTAACCTATCCAGTAGTGGTTGGGTAGGATTAAAAATTTTGCACCACCATATTAAACAATATACGAATACGTATAATGAATTTATTCCATTATACGTTACAAGTAAACACATTCATTATTTATTGCAAGTTCCCTAGGAGTTTTTGCTAATGTTGTCAGAGTAATAATATTTTCTCACGTTCTGTCGAATTAGTAATATCAAGGGGTAAGCGAGTAGAATAAGTCCAATAATTCAAAATTATAGAACCATCTCTTTTTTTAAGGAAAGTTACAGACTAGAAAAAAATAATAATAATAATCTACAAAGATAAATGAAAAATACTAAACATAAGCGACTAGGAAAAAATTCTTCATAATTTTCCTTGTTCTCAATACATAAGGGCCATGGAAATATCAAAATTACATTTCAAAGAGAAATTACGAGCTCAAGGAGAGTAATAAGGTTTTATATAGGGAAGTTATAATACGCAGAAGAATAACAAACATAAGAAAAATTATAGAAACGTTGAGAGAAATTATGAATATATCAACCGGAAACTCAATTACTGAAAAGAAAACCCATATAAAAATTAAAGGGCAATTACTACTTATTAGCAAATTTACAAAATACTTCAAAAGGAATTACAAACTCGGGGAGAGTTGAAAATTCTTTGGGCGTTATTGTAAATGCATATAGGTAAAAAATATAGGTCAATGGGAAATTATAAAGCAAAGTCACAAAAAGAATTACAATCTGTTGCATACTTGTATGAAAATATCAATATCAAATGACCCGTATACTTTAGTCGAAATATGATTCAATCGAAAAATACAGAAAAAGACTGTTGAAAATTGAAAAGAAACTGCGAGAGCCGATATTATTATTTATAAATAAGCTTCACTTTCTATGAAGTTATAAAAAGCCTTGCATCTTTTCTTATTCATATTTATTGTATCCTTTCAATGAAAATTTTCAGCAACATTACAGAATATTCACCATGGGTAAAATTATATCATGAAATTAATATGGTCCCATTCCATGTGCTCTAAGGACATTGTGCGGAATATCCAGGACCACCATAGTACAAGTAAGCTCCAACTAATTGAAGATCATAGCATGATGATTTGGAAACATATTTAGTAAAACCATCGGCATCTATTTGGTTACCCGACGCATCAACATATTTAAGAGCGCGAAAAAAGCTTGCTTTTCCATAGCCTTCAGATGGAAAATGTCCACTCCCCATTTGTGATGTTGTATGATGGGACTCTGCTTCTGCATTGACTATCTCCCCACCCCAATTGATTGCGCTCGCACCACCACCGAGTGTTGTGAATATGGAAGCAGGCCAGTATCCTAGATCCTCATTTTGCAATCGTAGCCACCAATTCTTAGTGCTTTTGTCCTGTAATATATTTTCCAAACTAATAGAATAAGAAGAGGTTGTTGGAAGTTGAATGTTCCGAGCTACTAAGGTTAAAACAGTTTAAGGTAGGGATATAAATGTACAAAGCTGATTTACAAGTTACATATGCTCAGCTCAATGTTTTTCAAGTTCAATTACTCAAGCACCAGCTACATCGAATAGTTTATTAAACCCTAATATAAACTTAATCCTATCAAGCTTGATGAACTTATGAATCTAATCAAGATTGATAAGCTGCAAATGCTAGGATAACAAATAAAAGTAACTCTTATTAGGACACATTGGAGTCAAAGGAATAACATTACCTGATGTATTAAGATATCTATTTCGTATTGCTTAGCGGTATATCCTGAAGTAGGACGAATAAGGGCATCTAGGATATATTTTTTGTTAACTTGTACAAACCCAGGACACTCTAAATTGTAGCACCCCGTTTGAGAATAGGAGTCGGCCTGAAATACATGGACAAATATCTTTGCATAAGCAATTTACTCAAATAAATTTTTAAATTGCTAATTTTTCATAAGCAGGGGAGACTCACAGTCCAATATATGAAGAATCTTGTTTCATTATTTCCATTATACATTGGTGGATTGACCTGCAATAAAAACAAAAAAAAAATCATAAACTTATTTTAGAGGCATTTTATATATAATTAAAAATTCAGTAAAAAGTATAAATAAACTAAAAACTATTAGTCGTGTAAGGTTTTTCTAGGAAGCTCAACAATTTCCTAGATTATGCACTTATTCATATAAAAATTCAAGAATGTCTGCCAAATCTTCTTGAGCCTATAAAATCTGATGTGATATTATATTTAATTGGTTAATGTCCTATCTCACTTGTGGACAAGATTATGTAAATTCCTAAAAATTTCGAAAAACTATATAAAAAATTAAAGAAAATAAATAGAATAATAAATTTTCTTAAATATAATTTTTAAATAATATTAGGTTAAATAATGAAATTAATTTAAATTATAGATCTAAAAATATTAAATAAAAAATTTAGAGTGAATATTTATATTTGAGATAATTAAATTAGCTAGACGTAAGCTTTCATAATAAAATAGTAAAAATAAAAATTTAAAGATATCTTGTACATGAGCAGAATATTAAAATATAGGCATTATAATATAAAATATAATATAATATAAATGTATATATATATAACTAAAAAAAAAATTCAAATCTATCGTCGTCCCATCTGCCCATCACGTTAGGAACAGGTGCCAGCAGCACAGTAGCAGATTGAACCCTACCGTCCTTCCCTCCCTTTTCTTTTCTTCTTCTTCTTCTTCTTCCCTCTTGTCTGTCTCCTTCCCTTCTTCTTCCTTTTCTTTTCTTCTTCTTCTTCTTCTTCCCAATCACAACCCCGCGCTGCCCTTGTCCCCTGCATCTCCATTCCTTTCTCCCAACCTCCTTCCTCTTGTCGTCCCATTACCCCTTATCGTCTCCCATCACAACCCTGCCTTTTGTTTCCCTCCTTCTTCTTTTTCCTCTTCTCCTTGTTCAATGAGGCAAACCATCCAGAGTCTCAGTTCTAGCAACGACTTGGTCTGGCGAACAAGGGACGAGGAAAACAGCACAGCAACGATGATAGCAACGACGAAGGCAACAACAAATGACTTGGAGAAAACAACGACAATCCCACAGTAGCTACAACAACAACCACGACGGCAACGATGAATAGCAGAAACAACGGCCCCAACTGTGGCGACAACAACGACGACGGCAACAATGACGACAAACATGACCGCAACAACCATGATAGCGGCAGCAACGGTGATCTCCACAGCGACTACAACGACGAGCCTAGCGACAATAGCAATGGCGGCAATGGCAAAGTCCACAAAATGTGCAGCAGCAACAACAACAATAGTAGCAACAATGACCTCGACCATAGCAACGACGACTCCAATGGCAGCAGCAACAACGATCATGACGACAATAGTAGCTACAGCAACATTGACCATAACGCCGATAGCAACCACGAAGACAAGTGAGGGAAGAGGATGAGAAAAGGACGTGTGTGTACGTATAGGTGTAGTGTGCATGAGAATATGTGTGTGGGGGATGAAGGAAGTGTTAAGATTTGATTCTAAATTAAGTTAGTAGAGCCTTAGCTAGTTTGTTCCTATTCTTAAGATAATGTTAGATCTTTATTTGTTGCAGATTTTTAGGCTTAGTATCTTTCATAAGTTTGTTATGAACTTGCCTATAAAAGGCTTAGTTTGCTTCTGTTTGGATATGTTGAAAAAATCATTTGATATGATCATCTAAATTGTGTTTTCTTCCTCATCTTCTTAAGCCAACAATTTTGGTATCAGAGCCAAAAAAAGTGGTTCACGCAAACCTTTCACCAATGGCAGCAAATGGCACTGCAACCTCAACCCAGCCCTTAATTCCTCTCTTCAAAGGTGAGAGCTACGAATTCTGGAGCATAAAGATACGCACTCTGTTTATGTCTCAAGAATTGTGGGAGTTAGTCGAAAATGGGTATGATGATTCAGATGATGAGCAACATCTTCGAGAAAACAAAAAGAAGGATGCAAGGGCTCTATTCTTCCTTCAACAAGCAGTTTCTGATGACATTTTCTCTCGCATCTCTGCAGCAACTACCTCCAAGGAAGCATGGCAAACACTCAAAACAGAATTTCAAGGCTCCTCGAAGGTAATTACAGTGAAACTTCAGTCCCTTCGTAGATCATTTGAAATGCTTCAAATGGGTAACTCTGAATCTGTCCAAACGTATTTATCAAGAGCCTCTGCAATTGTTTCTCAAATGCGGGCGTATGGTGAAAGAATTACTGATGAGACTGTGGTTTTAAAATTACTAAGAAGTTTAACTCCTAAATTTGATCATGTAGTCGCTGCAATAGAGGAGTCCAAAGATTTATCTACTTATTCGTTTGATGATTTAATGGGTTCTTTGCAAGCTCATGAGGGCAGGCTAAACAAATCATTAACAAGAAATGAAGAAAAGGCATTTCAAGTGAAAGGAGAGTTCTCTCACATCAAATCAGATAGAGGCAGTTCAAGGGCAGGTTATCGTGGTCGAGGTCGAGGTGACAGCCATGGCCGAGGTGGACGTTTTGGTGATAACCATGGACGAGGTGGACGCTCTGGTGAACAATGACAATTTAGAAACAATCCAATCAAATGCTACTACTGTGGAAGGTTGGGTCACAAAGAAGCTAATTGTTGGACAAAGCAAAAAAATGAAGGCAAGCATGCGAATGTTGCTGAAGAAGAAGAGGGTATGCTGTTCATGGCTAATTCGTTTGATAAAAATGTTGCTAACGCTGTTTGGTTCTTGGACAGTGGGTGTTCTAATCACATGACAGGTTCAAAACAACTGTTCAAAGAGCTTGATGAGAAAAAGAAATCAATAGTTCGGTTGGGTGATGACAAGGTGATTCAGGTGGAAGGAAAAGGTACAATTTCCATCAGTTCTAGTCAAGGCCATACTAAACTTTTACATGATGTGCAATTTGTTCCTGGTCTAGCTTACAATCTGTTGAGTATTGGGCAATTAATGGTTAGTGGGTATAGAATTCTATTTGATGATAACTCATGTAGAGTTGAAGATACGAAAACAGGAAACACTATCACTAATGTTCAAATGGCTCAAAACAACATGTTCCCACTAGATACAACTAATGTCAATACTGCTCTTGCTGTTAGTAAGATTGACGAATCCAAATTGTGGCATTTGCGTTACGGGCATCTGCATGAAAATGGATTGAAGTTGCTGAGTCAAAAAAATATGGTTAATGGATTACCAAAGATTGACTCTTTTGAGTTTTGTGAAGGGTGTGTTCTGGGGAAACAAAGTAAGAAGTCTTTTCCTGTAGGAAAATCGTGGAGAGCTGATCAGTGTCTTAAATTAATACATGCGGATTTGTGTGGACCTATGCAAACTGAATCATTTGGAGGGAGTCGTTATTTCTTTTTGCTTATTGATGACTATAGTCGTATGAACTGGGTCTATTTCTTGAAAAGCAAATCTGAAGTTTTTGTTACTTTCAAGAAATTTAAGAATTTAGTCGAAAATCAACTTGGCAGCCGCATCAAATGTCTTCGAACTGACAGAGGTGGTGAATTTAACTCTATTGAATTTAATGTATTCTGTGAAGAAAGTGGTATTTGCAGGGAACTTACTGCACCATATACCCCTGAGCAAAATGGCATTGTTGAGCGAAAGAACCGGACTGTTGTGGAGATGGCTAGAAGCTTACTCAAAGCCAAGGGTCTTTCAAATTCCTTTTGGGCTGAAGCAGTTGCAACAGCCGTGTATCTATTGAATATTTCTCCAACAAGAGCTGTGATGAACAAAACACCGTATGAAGCTTGGAGAGGTACAAGACCACGAGTAAGCCACTTAAAGATCTTTGGTTGTATAGCCTATGCTTTAATTAATTCTCAATCTCGCCACAAACTCGATACAAAATCTGAAAAATGCATTTTTGTTGGTTATAGTCCCCAATCTAAAGCATATAGGCTATATAATCCTTTAAGTGGCAAGATTATTGTTAGCAGAAATGTGGTTTTTAATGAAGATGCAGAGTGGGATTGGAAAGATGTTCAACAGAAAGACCAAACTTCAATTTCGGAAAAAGTTGTTGTTGATTTTGCACCCCCAAACTCAGCATGTAGCAGTCAAGACAGCTTAAGCTCTTCAAGTCCAATTAGCTCCAGCTTCAATTCCTCCTCATCTACTGAAACTTCTCCAATGAAAACTCGGTCCTTGAGAGAAATATATGCCACCTGTTCCTTTGCTCTGTATGTGTCGGATCCAATCTGTTATGAGGAAGCAGCTAAAATGGAAGAATGGGAAAATGCTATGAATGAAGAAATGATTGCAATCCAAAAGAATCAGACCTGGGAGTTGGTGGATCTGCCTAAAGGAAAGAATGCTATCGGGCTCAAATGGGTGTTCAGAACCAAGTATCATGCTGATGGGAGTGTGCAAAAGCATAAAGCACGGCTTGTAGCAAAGGGGTATGCTCAAAAGCATGGTATTGACTTTGAAGAAACGTTTTCCCCAGTTGCTCGCCTTGAAACTGTAAGATTATTGCTTGCTCTAGCTGCTCAATTGTATCTTCCTGTTTTTCAATTTGATGTGAAGTCTGCCTTCTTAAATGGAGACTTGGAAGAAGAAGTCTATGTCTCTCAACCTGAAGGCTTTATTGTAAATAACCATGCGGATAAAGTTTTTAGATTAAGAAAAGCTCTTTATGGACTTAAGCAAGCACCGCGAGCCTGGTACAGTAAGATTGATAGCTTCTTTTGTGAGAATGGCTTTATTAGAAGTGAAAATGAGCCTACTCTATATTTGAAAAGAGAAGGCAAAGATGATTTTCTTGTTGTTTGTATTTATGTTGATGACATAATTTATTTTGGGACCAATGAGAGTCTCATTTCTGTTTTTAAGTCTTCTATGATGAGGAACTTCGAAATGACGGATTTGGGATTGCTGCAATATTTCCTTGGACTTGAGGTCAAACAATGTGCAGATGGCATTTTCATTGGGCAACAAAAGTATGCATCTGATCTGCTCAAAAGATTTAGCCTGGTAAATTGTAATATGGCTTCAACTCCAATGAATCTCAACGACAAACTACAAGCTGAAGATGGGACAGAAAAGGCTGATGCAACTCATTTTCGAAGAATGATAGGTGGACTGAATTATCTATCTCATACACGGCCTGACATAGCGTTTTCTGTTAGTGTCTTATCCAGGTTTATGCATAATCCAACAAAGCATCACTTGGGAGCAGCAAAAAGAATTTTACGATATGTTGCTGGCACTGTTGGCTTTGGACTTTGGTACACTGCAGCATCAGAATTCAAATTGTTTGGCTATACTGACAGTGATTGGGCAGGTTCCTTGGACGATAGAAGAAGTACATCCGGTCATAGTTTCGGTTTTGGTTCAGGTGCCATCTCATGGAGCTCAAAGAAGCAAGAAACCATTGCTTTATCTTCCTCGGAGGCGGAGTATATTGCTGCAACTTCTGCAGCATGTCAAGCAGTGTGGCTTAGACGAGTGTTGGCTGATCTGGGACAAGAGCAAGCTGCTGCAACTAAGATTTATTGTGACAACAAAGGTACAATAGCAATGACAAAAAATCCAGCCTTCCACAGCAGAACAAAACACATAGAAACTCGCCATCACTTCATTCGAAGGTTGGTTGCAAATGAAGAAATAGAGCTGGAGTTTTGTGGTACAAATGACCAAGTTGCAGACTTATTCACTAAGTCTCTCTCTCAGCAAAAACATGATCAATTTCGACAGCAACTGGGCATGTGCAATTTTGAATCAAGGGGGCATGTTAAGATTTGATTCTAAATTAAGTTAGTAGAGCCTTAGCTAGTTTGTTCCTATTCTTAAGATAATGTTAGATCTTTATTTGTTGCAGATTTTTAGGCTTAGTATCTTTCATAAGTTTGTTATGAACTTGCCTATAAAAGGCTTAGTTTGCTTTTGTTTGGATATGTTGAAAAAATCATTTGATATGATCATCTAAATTGTGTTTTCTTCCTCATCTTCTTAAGCCAACAGGAAGATGTGTATGTGTGTGTATAGGTGAAGGATGTATGTGTGTGAGAGTGTGTGTAGTGGTGTGCTTAGATAAGGAGGTGTAGGTGTGTGTGTACGTGAAGGAAGATGTGTAAGTGTGTGTGCTTGAATGAGGATATGTATGTAAGTGTGTGTGAATGAAGGTGTGTAGTGTATGTAAAGATGTGAGTATGTGACGGTGGGTGGTGTAAATGTAGGAATGTGTGTGTATGTATGGGAAAGGAGGAGTCAAGTGCATCATGTATGCAAGGGTGTGCGTATGTGTATGAGATAGTGTGTGGTGTGTGAGGATGTGTGTATATGTAACGAAGGAGGAACCATGTGTGTTTGATGTTTGTGAGTATGTGCATATGTGCATAAGGTGATGTGGTGTGTGCAACATGCATGTGTATAAGGGTGTGGTGTATGTGGAATGTTTATGTGTAGGATGATACGTGGTGTGTGTGGAGGAAGTGTATGCATATGGATGGTGTGTGGTAGATGTGGTTTATATGTGTGTATGTATAGATGCCATGTAGTATGTGAGGGTATGTATGTATATAGTAGGTGTAGAATGTGTGGAATATGTGTGTGGGTGTATAAAAGGTGTGGGGTGTGCAATACTAGTGTGTATATGGATGGTGTGTAAAGTATGCAGCATGTATGTATATGTATGGGAGACATGTAGTGTGTGGATAAGTGTATATGTATAAGGAAGGAGTGATATGTGAGAGTATGTATATAAGTGTACAAAATAACGTATGGTGTATGGACATGTGTATGTGTGTAAGTATGGAAGTTAAGGATGATGTATGTGGGATATGTATGTATGAGTGTGAGATGATGTGTGGAGTGTGAACATGTATGTGTGGGTATGGAAGGTGAATGTAATGTGTGCGAAGTATGTAGGTACGTGTGTGTTGGTGGTGTAAGGTATATGTAGAATAAGTAAGTAAGTGTATGATATGATGAATGGTGTGGGTATGTGAATATGTATATGGGAGGTGTGTAATGTGTGTGGAGTATGAGGGTAAGTATGTATTGGTGGTGTGAGGTATGAGTGGAGTATGAGCGTATGTGTATGTTGATGGTGTGGAACGTGTGTGGAATATGTGTGTATGTATGCACTAGTGGTGTGTTTGTGCATGTGGACTTGAGGAGAAAAGAGGATAATAATATGCCGTTGTCATTGTGTGTAATTTGGTATATGGTATGATTGTGTGTATGTATGTGTAGGTGCGTACGTGGTGTGCAAGGTGTGTATGTATACAGATAGGAGTACGTTAGTGTATGCATGGTAATGAAACGTAGGTGAGGATAAAAATTGGTAGAAAGGAAGGAAAACCCTGTAGGTGGGAATATCAACAAAGGAGAGAAGAAAGGAGGTGATACAAAACCTTTAAGAACTACTAAATCATGCGGGTTGTCCTATAAGTACTTCATTGGAAGATATTAGAGACAAATCGATAAACAAAATGTTCAAAGATGCTTCATGGAAAGGAGAAGAGTCTATGATGGCTTAGATGGTGAATGAAATGATTCAAGCAACATCCAAGACGATGGCCTATGTGATATTTAGAATGAAATGGATTTCACAATGAAATGTTTAAAGAATGTTGAGAAAGATCATTCTTGGCCAAATACCCTAATGCAAGATCTTTAGTTGTCCTTTCCAATGGTATCTTCCATATACAGAAGAAGTAATTCCAAATTTGACAGGTCGAAGACATTCCCTTGCTCAACTTTTATACAAGGAAAGTAGATAGATGATCACGGCAACTTGGGGTGTTAGAAGCACAAATTCATAGGAAGTTCAACGTTCAAATTTTGTTTGCCTAAAGTTCCTTAAGGAGAAAACTTCATGCCTTACCATCAAACGCAAGATGAGTAGAGTACCCATATCAGGTACTAGAAGACTACCAAAGTCAAGTGGAGATGCGACATTCTATGATTGGGTTGAGGAAGCATCGTAGAAGGACATTAATTTCAAGAGGAAAACCAAGAGGTTACCCACTGGGATCGCTTGACTTCAGCTAGGACTATAACAACCCTAAACGGGTGAGTGGGAAACTTAATGATAAGTTATCATATTGTGCTATATGATGATTTGCTATGCATGTGAAAATGTTGTTTGTTGTGTTTGGGATTGACTGTGATTCTTGCTGAGTTAAGTCATAGTGGGGATTGATGATTTAGGGAGAAAGTCATAAAGAATATAGAGGAATGAATGGTCCGAGGGTTTAGATGTCGTTACCTTAATTATAACACCTAGCATCATATTGCTAGTGCTATAACCATAAGCTTAACCCATGATTTAAAATTGTTTTCTTCTAAATTAGACCAAAACACAAAAACTTAGCTTTTCCTTCTAGAGTAACTAAGTAGGTGAGCTTAGTTAGAATAGGGTCTATAGATGTCATTATGTACACATGTCAGAGTCGATTCCTAAATGTGTATATATACTTAGGCAAATTTATTTTCCTATTATATCTACACAATACACTCATGAACATAACCATACAAATGATGAGTACAACTTTGATTTTTACAACTCAACAATCCTATTTTCCTACCCTCTTAAGTTAGTAAGGAAAAGTGTCTAGTAAATTGTCCCTAAGTAAAGATGTGTCACGAACATATATATATATATATAGATATATATATTATACACAAATGTCTTGAGGACCTTAAAAGGGAAAATACGAGACGACTTTACTGGCCCTAAAAAATGTGAATAATAGAGCACTTGAGAAGTGCGATGACATAGAGGTGTCAAATAAAATGATTATAAATCAACCCCGAGTGGTTACTTTAACATTTAAGACAAATGACACAAAGGTGTCAAATATGATGATTATATATCAAGCCAGAGTGGTTGGTTGGACATTTAAGATAAATGGCATAGAGAGGTACTGAGTTAATTTAACCTGTGGTAAAACTGGTTAGGTTTATGTCCACAAGGTCTGGGTTCAATGTTTGTCTTGAGTGATAAGAAAGGCATGATCTATGCTTATTGTGATGAGTGTGAAATGAAATGCTTGATAGTTGCTTCATTATTTGAATGAAAATGGATTGTGATTGTATATGCTGTTTGATCACCTTAAATCAATTAATTAAGGAAGTGGACCCGATTAAAAACTTGACATGCATTCCCATGAGACATTGATTGAGATTGAAGGCTATCACTGCTACAGAGCTTGCCGGGTAATCAAGAAGATTACTGTTCTGTTAAGTGCGAACTAAGTGATTAGGGGATTGTTGCACCTTGATAGTTCTAAGCTGGTCGATTCTTATGGGTTTTGCTTCGTCTAGTGCAAAGAGGCACAGGAGCATTCACTATTGAGTTATAAAGAGATCATAATTAACAAAGTGATAAGGTAAATAAATCGAGTAATAACTTGGGCACTGATGGTGGCTTCGGAATCCCCATCCCAAGGTCAAGGGGAGTGTAAACCCTAAACTTCACATCGGTTACCGGAAGATCACATAGGATGTTGCATTCATATGGTTGCTTATGCATAGCATATGTTTTGATAACTTAATTTGATATTTCTTGTATGTATGTAGCATTGAAAGTGTTACCATCCCATTCACTAAGCCATAGTATGCTCACCCCCTCACAGACTCTTTTGTAGGTAGCAATTACGGAAGCTCGGGATGGGATAAAATGAAGTGTGGAGAGTTTTAGAAAGACCAGAACAACAAAGTAAGAAGTGTGAAGGATAGATTTACTTAGATGAAATGTTAGGACCCCCATGTGAATAGAATTTGAAATTGAGAAACCTAAGTTTTATCCTATTTACTGATTGGTAGAGGGATACCGATTCTCTACGATCATAGTTGACCGTGGGATACAAGATCCATAGTTGTATTTTATTATCTAATTATATGCAATATGATTAGTTATAAATGTAATTATTTATTTAAAGTCTTACAATTTCTAACTCGTTAGACGATCATCATATAATAGGTGTACATGTCATAATGATTTTAATGAGACTTCTAAGCCCTTTCAGGGTGTGAGAGATTTCTAATGAAACTATCAAATGAATCACTTAATTTAATAGAGGTGATACGAATGAGCACAAGTTTAAACTTAAAAACTTCATCCTCTAATGCTCATGCAATGATGAAGCTTAGGTTGACATGACAGCCAGTTCGTCTGAAAATTTAAACCTATTAAATATAGGACAGCTCTCTTTTCATTGGTTGACATTTAAGGTGGTCAAGTTTAGATGGGGAGATGGAGGTGCAAGAATAGGTAGCTTGCACTTGTGGAGGGTAAAGAATAACTAGCAGCAAATCTGGCATCTAAGAGAAGTGGTACTATCTCTTATACTAGTACGACTTCACATAGAACTTACAATTTAGCACAACGACAATTATATGTACGTAGAGTATATAAGCAAATAATTAATGTTTCGTAACCCCAGTAATTGTATAATGACTAATAGCTACAACAGCCATAGCATGGAATGGAATTTTTCTTATAGCTAAACTTGTTCTCTTCTCCCCCCTAATCTTACCTTATATAATGAATTTAATATTTCCGATAGATTTCTCAGTGCTGTTAGTTTAGCTCTTGTTCAAAAGACTATTAAAAAAATTTTAGTTTATTCTACAATGTGTCTGCTGGATTATATGATGGAGCTCTAGGTTTTATGTATTATCTAACCGCTTTATTTCATTAGCTTACTCTTATTTAAAAACGCTAACTTCTAAGATATGAGTCCATTGTCCACTCTGAAAGCTATTATTGGATATTTTCACAAACATGGTTTCTAGGGAAAAAGTAATAAATATTATTATTTAAAAAAATTAAGGAATAATTTCAGCGATCTATCGCCTAATGCAAATCACATCACGATATAGTGGTTTGAAAGAGTGCATATTTTATAATTGATGGAAAGTATGATCTTTACTAATAAATCGCAAAACATGGTACCTTTAAGGCATCTACCCAAGATGCCATATAGTATCCTCTATTTGAGGCACGTGAGGTGGCTATAATAGTATGTTGACTCAAGGGTGTAACTCTAAATGATGCATGACCTCACGTAGAGGATGCTAATGAATAATGCAGTTTGTACAAAATCAACATCTCAAGTAGCAATTTGAAGCAGCATATTTTTAAAAATATTTTTTCAATTTATATATTTTTGAAATATTTTTAAAAATAGCAATATTTATTTTCTTTTCTCCATGGTTTCTATGGTAATTAACAAAAAGGCATATGTATCCATCACTGTATATTTTCAAAAATAATAATATTTATTTCCTTTTCCCATTTTCTATTGTTAATTTGCAAAAAGGCATGCGTACCCATCGCCATAAAGCAAGTCCTGGTTATGTCCAAAGATAATCTGGGTTTCACTTACCATCCATCCTGCTTCTACAGTGTTAACACTTCCTCCAGTACCAGAGGTAACCCAAATCTGAGAGAAACTAGCTTCTTTGATTTCTGTTGCTGGCCCCCATACATTAATAATTGCATGTGCTCCATAATAGTTGCCACGAGCCAAAGAGACTTGAGCATACTGTTAATCATACATCAATATCAATGATGCTACATATAGGATAATGTTACATGAAGGATAAAGACCATGCAAGCGATCCTATGCCGCGAGTACTAATCTAAGGATGGTCCTTCTCTCACTATTAATTAAAATGTGACAATGTGACATATAAGATTATGTGACCTATGTAGACTCCATTTTTATATGCTTGTGTCAATATCCTATGTGCCATAAAATTAATGAAAAAAGTATTCAAAAACAGATAGTTCGTTCCTAGATCACCAATTACTTTAAATCATGCAAGATATCTGAACCAAAGAAAGATTATTTGTAATTGTGAATTCACCTCCAAAATGTTGGTCCAAAACTTTGAAGACCTGATTTCAGATATATAACTTTTGAAGATATTTATTTGTTTTTCCAAACCACAGACTTGAATAATCACATTCTATCAAAATTTATGAAGGATGAAATCACATTTTGAAAATCATAAGGATCTCACATATATCTATAGTTGACAAATAGCTTTGAATCAAATCTATAATTTGCATGAATAAGTACGAGGTTGTTTATATTGGAAAATTTTGAAAATGACATAGTGAATAGGCAAAGATTGTACATACTTCATGTCCGGCGGTATTTGGTGTGGCCTCAATATCATAATTATGATTGTAAAATGGTTTTTCTTTTGAAACCACGGATAAAGCTTGACCACCAGTATGGTTCTGTCTTCTCTTGATGGGGATCGTTCCTTTTGGGCATTCTACTTCCACAAGAACCTTTTCCTGGAAATTTTTTATATTGGTTCCCTTGGGATACGAAGTCGGTTTCATCTATAAAATGAAAAAAAAAAGTCAACCTTGAGAAAAAACTAATCTAACCCAAGCTTTATAGACCGAACAAAGGTATAGATATCTTATTACATATATAGTACGTATAAATTCATCACCTAATTTGATCTAAAATGATCATGTTTATCAGAACGAGTAGTATATATATATGTCTACGAAAAAAATTAAAAAAGTGATGGAACATTTATAGTTTTTCAGTTTGGATGCTTGAATATTAATTTTTCAATTTGAGTCCTCCTTTTTTATTTTTTATTTTTATAATGGAACGAAGAAGCATTTCCGCTAATGCTGTTATATCTTCCCAAAAAAGTTAGACATGTTTATGGATTCAAATAAAATAACATAAGATTTTGAGGGAGTAAATATTCAACGATTCAAAGCAAAAGCAGTATAATACCTGTATGGTATGATTTTTGAGAAGCGGATGATTGAAAGCAGGCTGTTTATATATATCTATACAATCAATCACATCACCTCTTTCATCGCTCTGCAAAAGCCATTCAACAATTGAACTAATTATATTGTTTATATTGACATAAAAAAGCAGGCAATTCCATTGGAACATTATAGAAGAAAGTACTCGCAAGATTTGGAAAAACAAGAAAACCTCGATGGTTTTTACTATTCCTTTTTGCTGAACCGAAGACACGGTCTCAGAATGTCTTGAGCTTTGGGCTTCAACAACATCAACACCTAAAGCATTAGCCGTTACAAGAGCAAGTAATATGGCCATGCCTCCATGTATTCTCTTGTAATTTGGTTTTGTCATCTCTTGTATGAATTTGCAGGATATTTCAGGAAAGCAAACAGCTGGGGGAAGAAATCTTTGGAATAATCGAATTCTTTGCGTTTTCAATTTCTTAATTGATTTCGCCAACAAGCATCCGCGATAAGAAAGTAAAGTAATGTCATTGTTTCTATTTTTGTGTAGATACTAGAAAGATCCTGTAATTTCATATGTAAACAAATAGAGTTATGAATTTAAATATTGTTATTTAAAAAAAATTGCATAAAAATTGTATCTAAAATAATTATTTCTAAAATAAGTTTTGAAAATACATACGCTGTTTGCAACATTAAAATTAAAAATATATATATACTAAAGGTATAGGCCTAATCTACACCTTGAGTGCAAATTTTTAAAATTTTTTTCCTCATAATGTATTTGCAAACCTATAAAAATTATGAAAAAAACTGCAAACCTATAAAATTATTATAAAAGTGATATAGTAAATTTATATAGTATTTTAACATATGATTTGTAATACATAGGAAAAAAATTTGCACCTTCATTTTCTAATATAAATATGAACCTCAGTTTATATGTTCATATTTTCATCTTTCAATTTCCTCTAGAAATTTCACTTTATCTAATTATTTACAAATTTTTTGTTTTTATAATTTCTGCTTCACGCAAGTTTTAGTTAGTTGAAGTATTTGTGTGGAAATATCTTCATCAAATGATCATCTTGATATGTTTTCTTAAGAAAAAATTAACTTTTTTCGTATTATATTACTTCAGATAAATTTAAAAGAGAAAAAAAATGTGTAATTATATATACTCCACAATTTTTATTGAAACAATAGTTGTTAATTAATTATTAATTAGTAATTAATTGTTAGAAAAATAATTAGTGATTTTTTTTTGTTAATTACAAATGTAAAATATATGAATGGTTTTGTATAATTAGTTATAAAATTAAATAGTTATTAATGATCTATTAACTTTAGGTGATTAGTAGTTAATGTGTCATTAATTAATTATTGTAAAATTAAGTAGTGAAAAATTTTGTATTAGTTGCAAGTGTAAAATATTTGTATGGTTTTGTATAATTAGTTATAAAATTAAGTAGTTATTAATGTTTTGTTAATTAAGGTTGATTAGTCGTTAATATGTGTTAAATAATTGATATAAAATTAATTAGTGAAAAATTTTGTCTTAGTAGCGAATGTACGATATTTGTATGCTTTTGTACAATTAATTATAAAATTAAATAATTATTAATGATCCATTAATTATAGGTGATTAGTCATTAATATGTCATTAATCAATTATTACAAAATTAATTAGTAAAAAATTTTGTGTTTGTAGCAAATGTAAAATATTTGTATGTTTTTGTAGAAGTAGTCATAAAATCAAGTAGTTATTGAAGATCCATTAATTAAAGATAATTAGTTGTTAATGTGTCATTAATTAATCATCATAAAATTAATTAGTGAAAAATTTTGTATTTGTAGCAAATGTAAAATATTTGTATGTTTTTATAGAATTAGTTATAAAATTAAGTAGTTATTAATGATTCAATAATTAAAGATAATTAGTCATTAATATGTCATTAATTAATCATCATAAAATTAATTAGTAAAAAAAATTGTATTAGTTAGAAATGTAAAATATTTGTATATTTTTTTAGAATTAGTTATAAAATTAAGTAGTTATTAATGATCCATTAATTAAAGATAATTAGTCACTCATGTGTCATCAGTTAATCATCATAAAATTAATTAGTGAACAATTTTGTATTGGTAGGAAATGTGAAATATTTATATGGTTTTATATAATTAGTTATAAAATTAAGTAATTATTAATGATATATTAATTAAAGATGATTAGTCATTAATGTCTCATTAATTAATCATCATAAAATTAATTACTAAAAAAAGTTGGTATTGATATGTAAATAGTCATTAATAAGTCGTAAATTAATATATTGATATTAATAGTAACATAGATTAATTATATATACTTATTCTATTTTGCATTATAAATGGAGCCTAGACCTTTCGATCATTCAGTCTTGACGTATTAGTAGGGACATCGATCACAAGCCGTCTAAGATAGAGAAGTAAATGCCCTTTCACTTATTAATTAGCTTCTGTTACATTAGGAATAGTAAAACATTGCACATGTTATCATTATAGGATCAAGTAACACTCATTGTTCAATATTGTGAGTTATCACTCCATCGTGACGAGCGCACCATCCCCCTTGATCCTCGAATGGATCCATACTTGGATTTAACTGGATTCGAAGGTGTAAGTTGCCTACTGTATAGACCACTAGATTAGCACATGATCACAACATTGGTGGAGCAATGGCGGCCAGAGATGCATACATTCTACATGCCAACATAGGTGTTTACTATCACCTTAGAGAATGTGGATATTAATGGTCAATCAATTATAGGGAGTAGTTGCCTAGATTGGGATGTGACATGCGAAGAACTGCAAGGGGCGAGGCTAGGGTCTAGTGGTAAGGGGGCCACATTAGTATGATGTGGCTTCGTGATATGTTCTAAATGATCCCACTTAACGCTGATGTTGAGCAAATCCATGTGGTATATGTGTACATAATACAGTTGTTGGGGGGACTTATCTTTACTGATAAATCTAGCTCCCTTGTTCACGTGATGTGGTTACCTTTGTTAGAGCATTTCTTTGTTGTTAGGACGTATAGCTAGGGGCCCGCATGTCTGGTGTGGTTATATCACCAACTTTGTGTCGCGTCATCACCATTGGCATGTGAAATTAAAGGGGTTGCCATTTTGCTATAGGTGTGAGCTTGAGATAGATTTCCCTACATCGCACTCCTTAACTAACACTAACTATATACAGAAGCTAGATGTCCATTAGGAGCATGTTGGAACAAGAGGAGGGACACTTAGTATCACCCCATCTATGTTGTTGGTGCATATTGTGATGCGTTGGACAGTCAGAACATATTACAACTACTTCAATAACCTAATTTGTTTCCTTACAATTCATCATATTTATTATTTAAAGTTAATATAATTTCCTATTTTCAGGTTAAATGGGAGCCATAAGTTGGAAATTTAATTAATCTCCTCCTTGATTTTTGCAAAGCTGGCATACACATTTGGACGACTCAAGTGCTAATAATTTGTTTCTACATTGTTGAGTGGCATTTCTCAAGTCGAATGGCTAGGCAATTTGGTGGGTTCTAATATATCCTACAATTGGTTAACACGTAGCCAAAGCTCCTTGAAATCGATCTATGAGTGCGGGTTGATGTTGATTGGCCAACCTAACATATAGTGTATTTAAACATGTGAGAAGAGTGAGTTGGTCAAGTCATTTTTATAGAGGGCCTAATGGTGTACATGGCAATTACTTACAATTGTTTAAGTTGATCAATAGGTGATATACTGAATGCACATGGGCTGTTTTTGGATTTTTGGTAAGTACAATTTACATCAACACTTCATAATGTCTAAATAATTGCATGTTCATGTCAAGTTTAATTTACATTTTGTTCATACTTACAGGTGTCTTACGACATATCTACAAATTGTCGGATATAGACATGGTCGTGAGAATACTTGTTGAAGATCTTCAATTCATGCTTCACTATAAAGGGGTAATGCTATACCTGCAATCACAATAGTAAAATACCTAAGAGGTGGTATAACCGATTCCTGTGAGACGACGAACGGAGGGACGACAACGACCTCAAAATTGAGGTAAGCCATAGGAAAATCCAATATGGGACCAATAGATGCCTATTGATTCTGATGCAATGTATGCTAGCTTAGTGCTGATTTCCAGCCAATATGAGAGACTACGTTGGCATTCTGTAAGTATTCTTATCCTAAAATCACTGACTCCGTAGAAGAAAAGCTTTGGAAAATAACCTATGTAATAAGGTAAAGTATCAAGTCAGCCAACATAGTAAAGTCCTGTGCTTTGGTGAGCGCTTAATGATACTCCTCAGTAGTATCTAACACAGGAGTCTGAAGCTCCTCCATGCTTTACGTCCAAGGCTAACCAATACATTTGCTCGACTACTTAGGCAATTCATGAGGGGTTGGAGATAGGATGGAACAAAGATAGGAACCGATGGTTTTTTAATTCCTTGCATATGTATATAATCCTTTGAAATGATTAAGTTGATGTATTTTTACAATTTCTATTGAATTACTACGCATTTCATCCATCAATACCATTACCCTTTGCCTTTTTCACATGCAATGTGTACAAATATGATTTTATAATTTCAAAATTTTCAAAAACAATTAACAAATGTCTAAAAAAATAACATTTAATATAACTTCTCAATGAATTAAAAATTTGAATATATATATATATAAATATCAAGTATCCCCCTTCTACCGTGTCTTTAAACAAAATAGATAATGACGCAACGTGGATAGCGTAAACGAAACGAATCTGATTCTAGGATTGGTCTCGTAAACAGCAAAGAATAAAGATGAATTATTCCATGAAGAAATCTCGATTGCGCACAACCGACAAATAGAGAAACTCTTCTCTAAAAGTGTATTTGAATAGTGTATAAAACGTAACCCTAAAATGACCTAACAACTATATATATACGCCTCTAGAAAATACATAAAAAAAAGGAAATATAGATATACACGTGGAAATAAATATAAGTATACACATCTGTCCTCTATCGTATACACAGTCGTGCCTCAAACTTGTGTATGCTTCTGAGAATATGTCTAGCGTAATACACGGTCGTGTCTCCTGGCCGTATATGGAGACCGTATATGCTTCTAGGAGATATCCTACTAGAGTACACGGCTGTGCCTCCTGGCCGTGTACGTTTCTGGGAATCATCCATGTATTTCACACGGTCGTGCCTTCTGGCCATGTATGAAGCCGTGTGTCTTTCTAGAAGTTCCCCTGACATGATACACGACCGTGTAATAACTCGTGTATTAGCCCATGTGTCTTTCTGGAAGTTCCATTGACATGATACACGACCGTGTAACAACCCATGTGTCAGCCCGTGTTCGCATCATTCTCTCCCACCAATGAAGAACTCGACCCCGAGTTCTTGTCAGGATATAACGATGTGTCATCGAGGTGGAAAAGAGATAGGTCCGCCACATTAAAAGTGCAAGAAATGTTCATATCTTCGGGAAGCTATACAATGTATGCGTTGTCGTTTATCTTGCATACTACTTCATAAGGCCCATATTTTTTTTGTTGGAGTTTCCCGTATGTACCCGCAAAGAAATGCTCTTTCTGAAGGTAAACCATTACCTGATCGCCCACGTCAAATAGTTTCTTCCGTCAATGCTTATCCACAGCCCCTTTATATCAGGTATTGGCTTCCTCTATCTTCCGTCTAACTTTCACTGTGGTGGTTTGGTATTGTTCCGCCACATGCTTAGCAGCGACATCACCCACCATGCCCTTAGGTAATTTGATCAGGTCCAATGCGTGTTGTGGCGTTTTGGTGTATACCACTGAGAACGGTGACCTTCCAATAGTTTGGTGGATAGAACTATTGTAAGCGAATTCAGCTTGAGCTAACACTTGATCCCACTGCCCTAGCTTCTCAAGGAAAAGGATTCTAATGAGGTTTCCAAGGGTCCGATTAGTTACCTCCGTTTGACCATCGGTTTGAGGATGAGTTGTGCTGCTGTAATTCAGAAATGAGTCAAACATATACCGGAGAGTCCTCCAAAAGTGGCTAAGGAACTTGCTATCTCTGTCGGAGGTAATGGACTTTAGGACCCCATGTAGGCGCACCACTTCCTTAAAGAATAATTACGATTGCCCATGCATCAGCGATCTTTCTACAGGGGATAAAGTGAGCCATCTTGGAAAACCTATCAACTACAACAAAAACAGAGTCAACACCTCATTGGGTACGAGGCAAACCAAGTACAAAGTCCATCGATAGGTCCTCCCAAATGTTCGCCGGCATAGGGAGGGGAGTATATAGGCCAGTGTTCTGGGATTGCCCTTTCAACACTTGGCAAATATAACACCTTTTCACAATTCTATACACATCCCTCCTTAACCGAGGCCAAAAATACCTTTCGGCAACTGCAGCTAGGGTCTTATCTCTGCCCATATGTCTGCCAATCCACCACCATACAGGTCTCGGATAAGCTTTTCCGTAAGGACGACTCAGGGATGCATAACTGATTCCCTTTCATTAAGTATCCATCGTGAATATGGTAGTTGTCACAAGGTTCCCTGTTGGCACATTTATTCCACGTTTCTCTAAAGTCTCCATCCCCTTCGTATAACTCCTTTAGTCTTTCAAATTCACAATGTCCGCATTCAGAGTGAGTAGGATTTCAGCTCTTCTACTAAGGGCGTTCGCTACCTTGTTTTGTGATAAGAATAAATTAACACTTATATTTTGTATGGATTTGAGTTGTTTTTGAAGTAAGTTGATTATGTCTTAAAAGACTTTAGTACTTAAAGAAGAGTTATTTGAGTTTCAGAAACTAAAGGACCTATCAAGGAAGAATGATCAACATGTGCAAGAGTCGGAGCGGATTACATGAAGAAAAGTGTCCAAAAGTGCAGCAGGAGAGATACATGGGCGTGTATCACAAGGGCACGACCGTGTATTGTATTTGATACATTCACAGAAAGATACATGGCCATTCTACACGGCCGTGTATGTCAACAGTGTGTTGAGTTGGAATTATCCATAGAAATATACACGGCCATGCTACACGGCCGTGTATGTCAACCGTGTGTTGAGTTAGAATTGTCCATAGAAAAATACACAGTCATGATACACGGCCGTGTATTACAGCCGTGTAGTTGATGCAACTCCACATTTTACAAGCTTCTTCCAAGATTTTGGTATCCTTGGACAAGAAGAAGGGGGAGACGAAAAAAAAAAAGGAAAAACGAAAGGAAGAGAGAGGGGATTTTACCGAAGGGGGGAGAGAAAAGAGGAAGACAAGGAAAAAGCTGCAAGAAGGAAAAGCAACTTCAACGGATTCATCCTTGTCTTGCGAAGTGTTTATGCACACGGGTTCTTCATCTTTATTGAATTGTATTTTGAAATCATGAGTGGCTAGTTTATTTCATACCTGAACCTTACGAATTCTAGTTGTCATGTAATGTGGGATTGATTGCATAGTTAACGAATAGTGGAATTCTTTGAATTTATTCATGTTATTTATCTATTGTTGCAAATTTGATGTATGGCCAGCATTGAAATTGCATTGATTTCTTAGAAGTTGATTGGAAAATCTCTTGTTTGAATAGATCAGGCATGAATAAATGAATTCGTATGTAATCTAGGGATAGATAACGTGAATTTTCCGTATTAGATTAATTTAGATAAATTGATCTAATTGAGGGTTCAAGAGTGTTAATGCAATTCTAATCGGTTTTTGATAGAAGAGGGATCTTATCAAAGAGATTGGGATTAGGAGCTAATGAATCTGGAAAGAACATTAGTTTAGTGTTAGATACTCCGCGGGTTAGAGATAACTATTGCTCGTTAACTAGTTTATTGAAAGGGTGAAGTTACATTACAATTAGAGGAGTAGTAAGGGTAGGGTATGTTTCTTTTTAGTTATCGGATTTAGCAATCAAGTTTTTGTGTTATTTTAAATTGCTATAGGAATTGTTAAGTATTTAAATTTAAAACTAAACATCTCGATTTTGTGCGGTTAGATAGTAGGTTTAGAGTTATTACCGGTACTTGCTGATCCCTGAGGATACGATACCCGAACATAGTGCTATACTATTACAATCGATAGGTGCACTTGCCTATTGGATCGTAACAAAGAGTCATAAAAAGGGAATTTTAAACTTGAGTGATTACGATCATCAACAAGTTTTTAGCACCATTGCCGGGGATCGGCGATATTAAGAAAGCTCAAAGTTTACTAATTTAACCATTTATTCTTGGTAGTATATGACAAGGAGTTCATCATCAAAACTTCTTGATTTTGACCCAGAAATAGACCGGATATTCAGAAGGAAACCTAGGAGCATTGAAGAGCAACAAGTGAGTGAGGGAGAATTATCATCAAGTGAGGGAGAAAGTTCAGTTGCTAAGGAAGAGCAACCTGTGAACAGCAGTAGAGTCAACATTGAAGCAATGGCAAACCCACGTCAGACTATGGTTGATTATTCCAAACCAACTTTAGATAGCACTGGTTCATGTATCGTAAGACCTGCAATAGAGGCTAATAACTTCGAAGTTAAAGCCTCTACAATGAATGTGATACATAACCAGTGTCAATTTGACGGCTTACCTGATGAAGATCCCCACGCTCACATTCAAATGTTTCTAGACATCTATGCCACTATGAAACAGAACGGGGTGACTGAAGAGGCGTTGAAGTTGCGGTTGTTTCCTTTCACCTTGAGGGGAAAAGCAAGGCAGTGGATAAGTTCACTGAACCGAGAATCCATTACTACATGGGCCCAACTGGCAGAGTCTTTTCTAGACTTTTATTTTCCACCATCCAAGATTGCCAAATTGAGGAACGATATCACATCATTCATTCAATTAGATAATGAGCCCCTTCATGAAGCTTGGATAAGGTTCAAGGAATTGCTTAGGCGGTGCCCACACCACCAAATGCCTAACTGGCTGCAAGTTTCAACATTTTTAC
Source organism: Laguncularia racemosa (assembly GCA_037954665.1). Taxonomy (NCBI): domain Eukaryota; kingdom Viridiplantae; phylum Streptophyta; class Magnoliopsida; order Myrtales; family Combretaceae; genus Laguncularia; species Laguncularia racemosa. The sequence goes on along the minus strand of JBBMOL010000002.1, from coordinate 13,521,516 downwards.
AACGGGCTCGATTATCCGACGCGACAAACCATCGATGCTGCTGCTGGTGGTACACTTAATGTGAAGACTCCTGAAGAGTCTCTGGAGCTATTTGAAAATATGGCCAAAAACAATCATCAGTGGAGTAACGGCAGGTTGAAGCAAAGGGTAGTAGGGGTTTATGAGGTTGATATGATGACCACTATTGCTGCAAAAGTGGATGCCCTTGCTATGAAGGTTGAAGGGATGGCGTTGTATCAGCCATCCCAATACCAGTCAGTCGATTCAACTACCAATTCCATAATCCAAGAGACCAATGAGCAAGTTGACTATATTGGAAATTCCACACGACCCCAGAACAATCCTTACAGCAACACATATAATCCAGGTTGGCGCAATCACCCAAATTTTTCATGGTGTAATCCACAATTGCCTAGCGGTAATGTGCCCGCGCTTGGATTCCAAAGACCTCCACCACCACCTGTTATAGAAAAGAAGTCCAATCTAGAGGATATGATTGCTAAGTTCATTCAGGTCTTAGAGCAGCGTCAGCAATCAACAGATGCTACTCTAAGAAATCATGAGGCTTCTATACACAATTTGGAAAATCAGGTGGGTCAAATTGCTAAGATGCTCTTAGAAAGACCTCAAGGGTCTTTGCTTGGAAACACTGAACCTAATCCTAGGGAGCACGTAAAGGCAGTGACCCTAAGGTGTGGAAAAGAACTGCAATCTGACATCATTGGGGCACCAGTGGTTGCACAAAGAAAGGGAGTTGAAGAGCCACATGATGGGGGTAGTGAGAAGGAAGATGCTACTGAGGAGGTAAAGGAAAAGGAGTCAGTAGAAGGGAAGACTAAGGCATCAACAGTTCAACCATATAAACCTCCAATTCCATATCCGGGACGGCTAAAAAAGGATCAAGACAAAGAGCACTTCGGTAAATTTTTGGATTTGTTTAAGCAATTACATATTAACATACCATTTGTAGAAGCTCTTTCACAAATGCCTAGATATGCTAAGTTCCTGAAGGATCTACTGTCAAACAAGAGGCGACTGGAAGAAATTTCTACCGCAGTTATAGGAGCGGAGTGTTCGGCTATTTTACAAAACAAGTTACCACAAAAACTCAAGGATCTGGGTAGTTTCACTATTCCATGCTTAATTGGTGAATTGCCTATGGAGAGAGCTTTAGCAGACCTTGGGGCAAGCATAAACTTGATGCCCTATTCCTTGTTTAAGCAATTAAACTTGGGAGAGCCGAAGCCCACAAGGATGAGTCTGCAATTGGCAGATAGCTCGATCAAATTCCCTAGAGGGATCATTGAAGATGTCTTCGTAAAGGTAGAAAATTTCATTTTCCCTGTTGATTTTGTCATTCTGGATATGAATGCGGATGTAGAAGTCCTGCTGATTTTAGGAAGACCTTTCCTGGCTACTGCAAGAGCTGTGATTGACGTAGCGGATGGAAAGCTGGTTTTGAGAGTGGGAGCAGATGAGTTGGTGGTGAAAATTCTAGCAGCACTGAAACAATCATTAAATGCTGATGATACTTGCTATGCTGTTGATTGCATTGACAGATCAGTAATAAGCGTGATGCAAGAACTGTTATGTGGAGATCCATTGGAATTCAATTTAATTGTGAATGATGATGAAGTGAGTGAGAATGTAGAAATACAAACTGTGAAAGCTCAGCTGCAAGCCTATGAGGAAGTAGTTTGTCGCAGAGGATTTAAAAAAATAGGGACCAATGAAGAAGGGAGGTTAAAACGTCTGTTGAAGAGCCTCCTGAACTTGAGTTGAAGCAACTTCCTGAGTACCTAGAGTATGCTTTTCTGGAAGCTAACTCTAAACTTCCCGTCATCATTTATGCTAGTTTGACGAGAGAGCAAAGGGACGATTTACTAGGGGTCTTGAGGGAGCATAAGCGAGCTCTTGCTTGGAAGATATCAAATATTCAAGGTATTAGTCCCTCATTTTGTACCCATAAAATCTTGCTGGAAGATGATTTTAAACCGGTGGTACAACCTCTAAGGAGGTTGAACCCCAACATGAAGGAGGTTGTAAAGAAGGAGGTTATTAAGCTTTTAGATGCGGGGTTGATCTATCCCATTTCCGATAGTCCCTGGGTTAGTCCTGTGCAAGTTGTACCAAAGAAAGGGGGAATGACTGTGATCCCCAACGATAAAAACGAACTCATACCTATGAGGACGGTAACTGGTTGGCGAGTGTGCATAGATTATAGAAGACTGAATGATGCAACTCGCAAAGATCATTTCCCTCTCCCTTTTGTGGATCAGATGCTAGAGCGGTTGGCAGGACACCTATATTACTGTTTTTTAGATGGAATGTCGGGATATTTCCAAATCCCAATCGCTCCAGAGGATTAGGAAAAGACCACTTTCACATGTCCATATAGTACTTTCGCTTATAGGCGCATGCCTTTCGGATTATGCAATGCACCAGCTACGTTTCAGCGATGTATGATGGCCATCTTTGAGGACTTAGTGGAAGGGATCATGGAGGTCTTTATGGACGATTTCTCCATCTTTGGTGATTCTTTTAATGCTTTTCTAAACAATTTGAAAAGGGTTTTGATTCGATGTGAGGAGACGAATCTTGTGTTGAACTGGGAGAAATGCCATTTCATGGTAAAGGAGGGCATAGTTCTGGGGCACAAAATTTCCCATAAAGGAATCGAAGTGGTTAACGCAAAAGTGGACACAATTGCAAAACTTCCACCACCTTCTTCAGTAAGAGCTATCCGGAGCTTTCTCGGGCATGCTGGATTTTACAAGAGGTTCATTAAGGATTTCTCTAAAATAGCCCGTCCATTGACACGACTATTAAAGAAGGGCATGCCCTATGATTTTACCAGTGAATGTCTTGAGGCGTTCAACACGCTTAAGGAAAGGTTGACCCAAGCACCTATTATGGTGGCTCCTGATTGGGGTCTTCCTTTTGAATTGATGTGTGACGCAAGTGATTTTGCTGTGGGAGCAGTCTTAGGTCAAAGGAGGGACAAGCACTTCCAACCGATCTATTATGCCAGTAAGACCCTCACAGGTGCTCAGGAGAACTACACCATGACCGAAAAAGAACTTTTAGTTGTGATTTTTGCGTTTGATAAGTTTCGGTCATATTTGATTTTGTCTAAAGTAAGTGTTTACACTGACCATTCAGCTCTCAAATACCTTTTGTCCAAGACAGATGCGAAACCGCGCCTCATCCAGTGGATATTGCTTCTACAAGAGTTCGATCTGGAGATTAGGGACAAGAGGGGAGCTGAAAACTTAGCCGCTGATCATCTCTCTCGCTTGGAGAACCCATATTTGGAGGAATTGAAAGAAGAAGGGATTGATGATGCTTTTTCGAAGGAAGGATTGTATTAGATTAACAAGGTAAGTATTAATTCTGAACCTTGGTTGCTGATTTTGCAAATTACCTTGTTTGCAGAATACTCCCGAGTGACAAAACTTATCAACAAAAGAAGCGGTTCTTTGCTGAGTTGAAGCACTATTACTGGGAGGAACCCTTCTTGTTTCGTTTGTGTGCTGATCAGGTAATTAGGAGATGTGTATCTGAGCAAGAGGGGCAAGAAATTCTGAGACACTGTCACACCGGACCAACAGGGTGTCACTACAGTGTGAATTGAACAGCTCACAAAGTGTTGGAATCGGGATTTTATTGCCAACCTTATTCAAGGATTCTTTCAACTTTGTAAAAACATGTGACAGGTGCTAACGAGTTGGAAATATGTCAAAGCGCGATGAGATGCCGCAAAATTTCATCCTAGAGTGTGAGGTGTTCGACGTATGGGGGATTGATTTTATGGGACCATTTCCCAATTCCTTCGGGAATAAGTACATATTGGTGGCGGTAGATTATGTGTCTAAATGGGTAGAAGCCCAATCTTTGCCCACCAATGATGCCAGAGTAGTGGTAAAATTTTTGAAGAAACTTTTCTCTAGGTTCGGAACACCACGGGCTTTAATTAGTGATAGGGGAACACATTTCTGTAATGTGCAATTGGAGAAGGTGCTGAAACAATATGGGGTCACCCATAGATTAGAAACCCCTTATCACCCATAGACAAGTGGGCAAGTGGAAGTTTCTAACCGTGAGCTAAAAAGGATTCTAGAGAAAACAGTGGAGCATCACCGAAGGGATTAGACGGAAAAATTGGACGATGTGTTGTGGGCCTATAGGACAGCTTTCAAAACTCCTTTAGGTACCACCCCATACCGACTAGTGTTTGGGAAAGCTTGCCATTTGCCAGTGGAGTTAGAACATAGAGCTTTTGGGGCTTTGCGTACTCTTAACATGGATTTAGAGGCTGCTGGTAAGAAAAGGAAGTTTCAGCTAAATGAACTCGATGAATGGCGTGCAATGGCCTATGATAACATACGGGTTTATAAGGAGAGGATGAAGAGGTATCATGACATTCAGATTCATCATCCGAAACAATTCCGTGAGGGAGATCATGTTCTCTTATTCAATTCTCGATTGAAGCTTTTCCCAGGTAAGTTGAGATCAAAGTGGTCGGGGCCGTTTAAAGTGATAAGAGTCTTTCCTCATGGAGCGGTGGAATTGGAGCACCCGAGTGGACACACTTTCAAAGTAAATGGGCAATGTTTGAAGTTATATTTTGGGACTCATGGGGAAAAAGAGGGCCAAGAGGAGTTTAGACTCCATCCTCTTGTGATTTAATCAGATGCAATCTCATTTCGTCGAGTAAACGACGTTAACCAAAAGCGCTTGATGGGAGGCAACCCATATAGTTTTTAGATAAATTTTTGTTTTTCTTTATTTATTGAATGTCTGGAAAGGGCTAGAACACTCAATGGAGGTGAGTATTGTGTTTTAATGGAGATACACGGCCATATATTCTTATTTTACATAGGGCGTGTAATTGCAGATTTTTACACGCCCGTGTATGTGACCGTGTATGGAGTTAAAAAAAAATACAGAGAGATACACGGCTTAAGGAACGGGCGTGTAACGTGGCCGTGTATGCGGCCGTGTAGTTCATAAAACACACGGTCATTTAGGGTTAAATTGATTTGAGCAAGCATATCTTTTCATCTCTCTTCATATTTTTTTTTCTCTCTCTCACTCCTTATTGATCATAATCATCTCTCTTCACTTCCACTAATTCTTCTAGTGATTTTTGCACTCATTCCTCCGGATTTACAAAGGTATGGATCTCTACTTTCTCTTCTCAACTTTCTTTTATTTTTCCTTGCAATGTTGAACTAAAGAACACCCTCTATGTGTTCTAATCAAGGGGCTTTCGTGTGATTTATTCATTGTTGATGATTTATCTTCCTTACTTCGAATCTGTCATACTTGTGTTCTACTTTTTGAGTAAATTGTGTCAATTTTTAAGTGTCATTTCACATGAAAAATTGTGTAAGGAAGGGATTTCTGTGCGGAGATTGTTACATGATTGATTTTACAGGGCCATAGTTGCAAGGTGTGTATTTTTGAATTGAGGTGAGAATGTGTGATCCGAATACACGGGCGTGTATGCTGGGCGTATATTTCCAATTAAGTATAATTTTTTTTTAAAAAAAAATTCAGATGCCTCGGATAAAGACTGTTGCTCAGAAGAGGCTCCATGATGACGAGGCCAGTAGTAGTAGGGGGGCGATCCGCTATCCTGTTAACATAAGGGCCTAGCATCGGTCGATCTATCATAACCACAAGAGCACAAAAATCATTAGGCCAAATGTAGCTCTTGATTGGGATGTTATGGAGCGGTTTGGCATTCGCCAAGAAGTTGAGGGTCTTCTGCATGACCCTGCTTGGGTGAGATTGTTTTCAATCGAGGAAAAAATCTATTCGGATCTGACACTCACCTTTACTGCTACCTTCACCATCAAGGAAACCATGATTGCTGGGATAGATAATGAGGTTGAGTTCCTTGCAATGGGTCAATATAGGAGATACTCAATAATAGACTTTATTGAAGCTATGGATATCTATGAAACGACATATCTCTGCTCTTCCGCCTTCCGTCAACTACCCTTGGGATTTCCCCACAGATTTCGTGCAGGAAATTATTGGCCCCAATTGGGAACGGGCATTTACACTTCTTCTTCCACAAAAGGTTCTACCTTTAGTCGGCTATCTTTTCGGGTGCTTCATTACATCTTTGCTCGTTCCACTACAGGCCGTATTGAATCAGAAGGAGTGGTCAATGCCGGATGTGCTTCAGCTATGGAGTATGAAAACGGGGACTCCTATCAATGTCGGGGTATTTGCTGTATTTTGTTTACTTCGACAAGTAGAAACAAGGAATAGGGGAATCTTTGTGGGTGCTTGGATTACCCGGATTTTGAAAAATTTAGAGATATTCCCTGTACGTGAACCTAGAAATTATTTTGGAATGACTATTCGGTTAACAGCTGCACCCATTATTGGGTGGGGTCATAAACCTCAACAAAATGAGGAAGACTTAGATGATGATATGGAAGAAATTGACAGGTATGACCCTAACCAAGAGTCTGAGGCCAGGGAAGGTGAAGAAGAAAGAGCTGCCCCAAGGGAAAGAACTCAAGAAGATGAAGTCCAAAAAAATATAAGGGAGTTAAAAACCCAAATTCAAGGATTGAAGGAGCAACAAGACAAAATTTTTAAAAAACAAAGCAGATTGAAAAGTTTTATTAAAAATTGTTTTACTAAGTTGGGTGAAAAGTTGGACATAGACTTTACATCTCGCAGTTGTTCGAGCAATGAAGACGTCCGGGTCGATGCACATCAAGTTCCAGGTTCTTCCTCTCGACATGAAGAAGGCGGTCATCAAGATGACTCGGACAATGAGGATGAAGATTGAAGAACAATTGTTGGATATTAACTTTTTGAATTCCTTCTGTAGGATTTTATGTTTTTTTTTTTTTTGTTAAGACTTTGCATTAAAACAGGATTGGATGTTATTATTGTTCTTTCCTTATGCCTTTATTTTATTTTATTATTTTCTTTTTGCTTGTTTGTTTCTTTTCTTTTCTTTGGTTTTTCATTTTAGAGATTCTGTTCAATTAATGAAGTACAGAACCTTAGTGGAACGACAAGATTGGGGAGAATAAATATTTGGAGTTTTTTCAAGAACTCATGGTCCTGTGCGCGTGAATTGAGTTCTTCTACAAAGGGGGATGCCGAATGCGTGATTCTAATACCGATCTAGGGGGGTCTTGTTTCTTTTTCTCTTTTATTTCTATCTTTTTATGTAGTTCAATATAAAACATTGGGACAATGTCCTATTCTAAGTGTGGGGATGGGATGGAGGAGAATGAATTCATGAAGTATAAGTGTTATGAACTTAATGCTATAAAATTTCCCTACTTGAGATAGATTTGATAAGTTATACATGATGAGTTATGCAGGAAGGTTGAGATCCCAACTTTTATTCTCTTATCTTGTGTTATGAATACGTTGTTGGAATTAGAAGATGAAATCTAAGTGAAATAGGCTTATTTTAGAGTTAGGATTGATTCAAGGTTGTTAGTAGAGTTGAGTAAACTTCTCTTTCTTTTACTGGTTAAGCTATTCAATTTTGAGTAAAGGAGTACATATAGCTTGGTAATCTCTAAAAAAAAAAAAAGGTTCAGAAGTGGGCCTCATTGACTCGAGTAATTAAGCCTGAGGGGTGCCCTTCCGAGGGAATAACACCTATTAACTTGGGTGAAGAACTTGGGATCAATGGCCGAAAGCTTGTTACATGGGTCGTGAGAAAAGTCCAAGAAAACTGAACTTGATAATTAATAATATTTTGATTGAGATGGTAAAGGTTCGAAGGGGTATTTTAAAACCTAATAGCCTAAGGTCGTCTGGCTTGGGACTTACTGACCGAGGAAACCGTTTCAGTTAAAGGGACAATCCGAAAAAAAAAAAAAGAGTTGATTTGACTCGAATAAGTAAATCCGAGGGACGCCTTCTATGCTGAGGGAATAAGGTCTGTTAACTTGAGTGATGAGCTCGGGATTATCGATCGAAAGTTCGTTACAAGGGTCGGTCGACTAAATTAAAGTAAAAGAATGATAAAAGAGAAAGGAAATCAAGGAGAATAGTGGATATGATATGCCTTTACTCTCTATTGTGTTGTTTGTTTCGGTTGTGGAAAGAACTGTTTACTTTATTTTTGCTGATATGATTTTGTGATTTATCCTAACTTGAGGAATTGTTGTTTAAACAGTGAAGGTAATAGTTTGATTTACTCAGATTAATTTAGAGATTCCAGTATTGGTATTTTGTATACAGTTAATGATGAGATTGAATGAAAAGTTCATAAGCTTGAGTATACAAAGGATCAATGATGCAGAAATCTTCCTAAAATAACAATGCATGAAAGAGAGGTTGTTTTTGTAATTCTATTTGAATCAATTTGCTTGAGGACAAGCAAAAACTCAAGTGTGGGTGTTGAGTCTAATTTTTTAATTCCCATTCCTAATCCGATTTAGACTAGACCCTATGCTCATCTAATATAGATCATCGACTTGAGTTAGGAATTTCGTTTGATTTTTGGAGTCGCCACCCAAATGCTGTTAGGAAATATTGAATTAAGACTAAAGGAGCGGATTAGTCTTAATTTGGACTACTAGTCGTCGTTATTTCCTCTTTTCGTTTTTGTGAAAAGAGGAAAAGGGAAAACCAAAGTTTCTAAGTCCGAAGGCTAACCTATTAAAACCTTTACGGTTACCATCTAATCTCCTAAAATTGTTCATCCTTAAAAATGTGTTTCATTGTGTTTCTGTTACTTTTTGTTATGTTTTGGAATTATTTTGAGAAAATGATTTTTTATGCATTTTATGGGTTGACCCGAATGGGTGCATACGTACCTGCTACTCAGGATCAAACAAGCGTAGTTCGCTTTTCTGAAAAATTTAGGTTTTTTTGTGAATTTTAATTTTGAAATCTCTTTTGATTTATGTTCTTAACATTTTTTGGAATTTTCTAAAAATTTATAAGCCTAAGCTTTGATTTTATTTTGAAAATGATTTTTTTTTTTTTAGGAAAGAACATCAATTTTGGACTTTATTTGAAGAAAAAGATTTTTCTAAGTGCTAAAACTTATTTTTTATGATTTTTGAATTTTTTATTAATTTTCATGAGTTTTATGATTTTTGTGATTTTTTGTGATTTTTGTGAATTTTTGTGATTTTTGTTGATCATTGTGAATTTTTTTTTTTAAATTTATCCTAAGTTAATATCTATCCTATTTTGAAATCTAAAGTTTTATTATTATTTTTTTTAAGTATTTTTTTATTATTTTTCTGCATTTTATTATTTATTATTTATTTATTTATTTATTTATTCTACATTTTTTAATTTAGAAAAATCTAATTTCTACATTTTCTTATTTATTGAAAATATAAAAAATAAATAAATAAAAAAAATAATAAATAATAACAAGTAACAAATTAATAAATTAATTCGGAATAAATAAATAAAAAAATTAATTAATTAAATAAATAAAAAAAATCCAGAAAATCCGACTTACCTGGATCCGAGTTGGTACGCGGGTCGGTCGAATCGGACACGGTGGAGGAGGTTGCTCGATCACGGCGTTCCGGCGGTCTTTTGCAGTGAGTGAGATGTCGAACCCTAGCTTCTCGAGGGGTGCTGAATCCAATGGTGGTGGCGGTTCACTCCCAGAACGTCTCCTTGCGGTGGCTCCAACTCCGGTCGGTGGTCTCGGCTTCAAGCTTCTCCGGCGTACTCCGATTTGCTTCTTTCTCTCCCTTTCTCTCTCTTTTTCTTCGTGTTTTGGCTTCCTCACCTCCTCCTCTATTTATAGGCACTTCGAATCGAGAGGATAAGCTCGGACTTCCTCCGATCGAAGCAAATCGGATCGACGGTTAAAAAAACCAACTCCGATTCATGTAAATCCTTTGATTGTTGCGATTTGATTCCAATTAGATAATGTTTATCTCATTTCCGTTGAAGATCTGTTGGATTTGTGCAAAAAAATCGAATCAAAACGGCCGAAATACGAATTTTTCCTTCCACCGACGATCTCAGGCTCGAGGTAGGAGACGATCACGCGCCCGGTGCGTGCGCTCCCTCCAGCCAATCAGATGCTGCCACGTGTCCTGGGTAAATGAAAAATTCGCAAAACGCAGAAACTGCTTCCCCGCGTTTCGAACCTGCAACCTCGCACCCGCACCGCGCCTTAGACCATGGTCCGACCAGCTGAGCTAGCCCACTTTCCTGATTTTTCTAATTTCGCAAATTGCATATATGCAATGTGATTTTTCTATTTTTTTTGTATTTTTTGAAAATTCCAAATTTTGTAAAATTTTTTATTATTTATTATTGCTATTTCTGAAATCATTTTTCAAAATTGAAGTGTTTTCCTATTTATTTTTATTTTTTGAATATTTTTATTATTTATGCTAAATTAGGGAAAAATTGGAAAAATTGAAAATTGAGTATTATTGAGTATTATTGATTGCTAAGGCAAAAATGGGGTGTTTACAGCTGCCCCTCTTTGTTGTAAAGTTTGAAAAACTTAACTACAAAGATAAGAAAGACGCCATTTTTGGCCTCTTGAATTAGGTTTTGGTAGGAAAATGCCCCAAGAGCTAATAATCCTACGATCGAAGATGTTCCTAACAATTCAAGGTAATGTCCTTTCCAAAAAGTGTTTTATGGGCTAACTAATTGGCGACAAGACACATCTCCAGCATTGTGTAGGAATGTATGAGAAATGATGATAGGAAGCGTCTTATCAGACTTGTAACCTTTGGAAAGAAAATTTACTTAGGAAGCGCCCTTATGAGCTGACTACCTGTCGACAGAAGCATCTTGTTAGACTAACAACTGTTTGGAAGAATGTTTCTGAAAAGTTCCCCAAGAGCTGACTAATCGAGAGAATCTAAGAAAGTGCCCATATTGGGTTGACTAACCTTAAAATAGTGTCTCAAAAGGTGCCCTGATGAGCTGACCCTGAGAACCGATTTTTTAGGAAAGTGCCCATATTGGGCTGACTAACCTATGATAAAATTCTTAGGAAAGTGCCCATCTTGGGCTGACTAACCTTAGATAGAACTGTCTCAAAAGATGCTCTTATGAGCTGACCTTGAGAACAGGTTTAGGAAAGTGCCCATTTTGGGCTGACTAACCTATGATAAAATTCTTTAGGAAAGTGCCCATCTTAGGCTGACTACCCTTAGATAGAACTTTTTTTTTTAGGAAAGTGCCTATATTGGGCTAACTAACCTATGATAGAACTGTCTCAAAAGGTGCCCTTATGAGCTGGCCTTGAGAACAGGTTTTTCAGGAAAGTGCCCATATTGGGCTGACTAACCCTTAGATAAAATTGTCTCAAAAGGTGCCTTTATGAGCTGACCCTGAGAACGGATTTTTAGGAAAGTGCCCATATTGGGCTGACTAACCTTTGGATAGAATTTTTAGGAAAGTGCCCATATTGGGCTGACTAACCTAAGATAGAACTGCCTCAAAAGGTGCCCTTATGAGCTGACCCTGAGAATAGGTTTTTCGGGAAAGTGCCCATATTGGGCTGACTAACCCTTGGATAAATTTTTAGGAAAGTGCCCATCTTGGGCTGACTATCCTAAGATAGAACCGTCTCAAAAGGTGCCCTTATGAGCTGACCCTGAGAACAGGTTTTTTCGGGAAAGTGCCCATATTGGGCTGACTAACCCTTGGATTGATTTTTAGGAAAGTGCCCATCTTGGGCTGACTATCCTAAGATGGAATTGTCTCGAAAGGTGCCTTTATGAGCTGACCCTGAGAACGGATTTTTAGGAAAGTGCCCATATTGGGCTGACTAACCTTTAGATAGAATTTTTAGGAAAGTGCCCATATTGGGCTGACTAACCTAAGATAGAACTGCTCAAAAGGTGCCCTTATGAGCTGACCCTGAGAATAGGTTTTTCGGGAAAGTGCCCATATTGGCTGACTAACCCTTGGATAAATTTTTAGGAAAGTGCCCATCTTGGGCTGACTATCCTAAGATAGAACTGTCTCAAAAGGTGCCCTTATGAGCTGACCCTGAGAACAGGTTTTTTCGGGAAAAGTGCCCATATTGGGCTGACTAACCCTTGGATTGATTTTTAGGAAAGTGCCCATCTTGGGCTGACTATCCTAAGATGGAATTGTCTCGAAAGGTGCCCTTATGAGCTGACCTTGAGAACAGGTTTTTTCGGGAAAGTGCCCATATTGAGCTGACTAACCCTTTGATAAATTTTTAGGAAAGTGCCCATCTTGGGCTGACTAACCTAAGATAGAACTGTCTCAAAGATGCCCTTATGAGCTGACCTTGAGAATAGGTTTTTTTCGGGAAAGTGCCCATATTAAGCTGACTAACCCTTGGATAAATTTTTAGGAAAGTGCCCATCTTGGGCTGACTAACCTAAGATAGAACTGTCTCAAAAGGTGCCTTTATGAGCTGACCTTGAGAACAGGTTTTTTTCGGGAAGTGCCCATATTAAGCTGACTAACCCTTGGATAAATTTTTAGGAAAGTGCCCATCTTAAGCTGACTATCCTAAGATAGAACTGTCTCAAAAGGTGCCCTTATGAGCTGACCTTGAGAATAGGTTTTTTCGGGAAAGTGCCCATATTGGGCTAACTAACCCTTGGATTGATTTTTAGGAAAGTGCCTATCTTGGGCTGACTATCCTAAGATGGAACTGTCTCGAAAAGTGCCCTTATGAGTTGACCTTAAGAGATGATATTTAGGGAAGTGCTCATATTGGGCTGACTACCTTATTGAAAGGGAATGACTAGACCAGTGCCCCACTATGGGTTGACTCATCTTATGCTTTTGAATATGCTTTCTACTGAGCTGGATGATGTGATGCCTTTCATGATGTGATGATAGTTATCTATTTTAATATGCTTGCCAGTTTATCGTGGATAGCAACTAAACAACCGAACCTTCGTGTTGGTTTGCTTCTGCTTCTTTTCTTCTCATCTTGACACGGGTTTGAAAATCTTGATGTGCCTCATTTCTTTATGCACATGGCTCATTCGTTGGTAATGTTATCCTACTAATGCATTAAGTTCTAATGCTTAGGAGTAGACAAAATTATATCACAAATTACATTAAGATTCATTATCGTTTTAGTGTTTATCTTTCATTGACGAAGTGGTGGGTAATGTGTTTAGGTGTATTTATTGTGATGAGAATTGATTAGGATTGTTGACTATTCAAGGATATTAGCTTTGCTTGTAGAAAAATAAAAACTCGACTCAACGAAATTTGTATCGAATATTGGCTTTCATAAACATTGGCAAAATTTCAATTCCCTTGCCTAAGGATAGTACATCTTTACAGCATTCGTGTTGACGGGGTTTCTCAATTCTGGACCATCCATCTGAGTTAATATTATAGTGCCACCTGACAGAACCTTTTTCACCACATAAGGACCTTCATAATTTGGAGTGAATTTTCCTCTAGAGTCTTAGGCGTTCGAGAGAACCTTTCTCAGTACTAGATCCCCCTCTTTGAAGTACCGAGGTCTCATCTTCTTGTTAAATGCTCGGGCTATCCTCTGTTGGTAACATGATCATGACATAGCGCGGTAAGTCTTCTTTCATCAATCAGGTTCAGCTGATCAAGCCTTTTCTTTACCCAATTTGATTCTGTTAATTGAGTTTCCGACAAGATTCTGAATGATGGTATTTCGACTTCCACTGGTAGCACTGCTTCTGTACCATATACTAATGAGTAAGGGGTAGCTCCCGTAGATGTTCTTATTGAAGTCCTATAAGCCATGAGAGCAAATGGTAATATTTCGTGCCAATCTTTGTAAGTTGTTATCATTTTCTAGATGATCTTCTTGATATTTTTGTTAGCTGCTTCTACTGCCCCGTTCATTTGGGGTTGGTAGGGAGTTGAATTTCTATGGTTTATGTGGAATTGTTGACATAAACCTGTCATCGATTTATTGTTGAGATTGGTACCGTTATTGGTGATGATCGACTCAAGAACTCCATATCGGGCTATTATGTCCCTTTTTAAGAAGCGGATTATTACCCCGTTTGTGACATTGGTATATGACGAAGCTTCTACCCATTTGGTGAAGTAATCAATCGCTACCAGTATAAATCTGTGGCCATTGGATGCCGTTGGAGTGATTGGGCCTATTATGTCGATTCCCCACATGGAGAAAGGCCATGGTGCCGATAACAAATGTAGCTCGTTGGGTGGAGCATTTATCCGGTTTACGTATACTTGACACAGATGACAGTACTTGACATACTTTATGCAATCCGATTCCATGGTTAACCAGTAATATCCTAACCTCATGATTTTTCGGGCCAACATGTAGCCGTTCATATGAGGTCCACATACTCCTTCATGTACTTCCTTCATCAGTTCGCATGCTTCATTTTTGTCCACACATCTCAACAAGGTGCTATCAAATGATCTTTTGTAGAGTATAGACCCACTTAATAAGAAATGGCTTGCTAACCTTCTAAGTGTTCTTTGGTCATTCTTGCTAGCCGTTTCAGGGTATCTACCTTCTTGGAGGAAAGTCTTGATGCCGTGATACCAGGGCTTGTCATCTTGTATCTTTTCAATTGTTAAACAATAAGCAGGCCGACTTTCGATGTCTATTTTCATCGGTTGAACTTCGGTTCCCCCTGTTATCTGGATCATAGATGCTAGTGTGGCTAGTGCATCTGCAAACTGATTCTGAGTTTTCGGGATGTACGTGAAGGTGATTGCCTTGAACTCCTCGATTAGATCTGTCAAGTGTTGATGGTACGGTACCAGTTTGGGGTCTTTAGTCTTGTATTCCCCTCTTGTTTGTAGTATGATGAGCGACGAGTCCCCGTATACCTCTAATTCACGGATTCCCATTTGGCAGGCCATCTTGAGGCCAAGAATACATGCTTCATATTCCGCGATATTGTTGGTATAGGGAAATGTAAGTCTTGTCGTGCCGGGAATTGCATGCCGTCCGGGGATATCAATACTGCCCTAACTCCACAACCGAATACGTTGGCAGCTCCATCGAAAAATAGTTTCCACTTAGCATTCTGCTCTCTCCCAAGTCTTCTACCAGTATATCTTCTACTGTTAATATGTTCTCGTCCTGGTATTGGACTTGTATTTCTTGGATATCTGTCTCGACAGGGTGTTCGGCCAACTGATCGGCTAAGGCTTGCCCCTTTATCGAGTTCTGATTTACGTATGTGATGTCGAACTCGGATAGAAGCATTTGCCATTTAGAGATTCTCCCCATTAATGCTAGCTTCTCTGCCAAGTATTTCAAGGGATCATGTCTTGTCAATAGCTCAATATGGTAGTAGAGGGTGTATTGCCTTAGTCGATGCATGACCCAAATCAACGCACAACACGTCTTCTCCACCTCTGAGTACCTCTGTTCCCCATCTGTGAACTTCTTGCTCAGATAATATATGGGACACTCTCTTCCCTCTTCATCTTTCTTCCCCAGCACACATCCCATGGATTCAGGGAGTATAGTGAGGTATAAGAATAAAGGCTTTCCTTGTTTCGGGACTATCAAGACCGGGGGTTTTATAAGATAGTCTTTGATTGTCCTGAACGCTTCTTCACATTCGTCGTCCCATTCTATTGCGACGTTCTTCTTCAACAGACGGAATAGTGGCCGACACTTATCGGTGAGTGTGAGATAAACCGAGCTATGTAATTTAATCTTCCTAGTAAGCTTCTTACTTCTTTAACGGAGCGTAGGGAAGGCAACTCTAATATAGACTTTACCTTATCAGGGTCGATTTTAATGCCCTCCTAGCTTATGACAAACCCTAACAATTTCCCCGTTGTGACCTCGAAAGTACATTTCTCTAGGTTTAACTTAAGCTAGAATTTTCTCAGTCGTTTAAACAACTTTCTTAGGATATTTATATGGCTTTCTCCTTCTTTGGATTTGGCTATCATGTCGTCGACATATACTTCAACCTCACGATGCATCATGTCGTGAAGTATGGCGACCATGGCTCTCTGATACGTTGCCCCGGCGTTTTTCAAACCGAAGGGCATGACTTTGTAATAGAAAGTTCCCCATGTCGTGATGAAGGTCGTTTTGGTTTTGTCTTCTTCAGCCATTTTTATTTGATTGCATCCTGAGAAACCGTCCATGAATGAGAAGAGATGGTTTCCCGCAGTGTTTCCACTAGAACATCAATATGAGGTAGGGGGAAGTTATCCTTTGGCGTGGCTTGGTTTAAGTCCCGAAAGTCTACACATACGCGTACTTTTCCGTTCTTTTTCATGACGGGGACTATATTTGCTACCCATTCTGGGTAGTCGGATACTTCGATGAACCCTACTTCTAGCAGTTTCTGGACTTCTTCTTTGATTTTTAGTAAGATGTCAGGCCTAAATCTTCTTAGTTTTTGTTTTTTAGGTTTGACATCTTCCCTTGTGGGAAGCCTGTGAACTACTATTGACTGGTCTAGCCCTGGCATGTCACCATATGACCAGGCAAACACATTTGCATATTCCATTAATAGCTCAGTTATCTCACCTTTTTGCTCGGCACTCAAACTGGTCCTGATTTTGAGGTTCTTAGGTTTTCCATGCTTCCTAGATTTACTATCTCCATAGGCTCGTCGATCGAGATTCCGCTTTGTTCATGTTTTAGCCAATTTTCTTGTATTATTTTGTGGTCTAAGATATCGCCTTCAACAACTGACCCAGCAGCATTGGAAACGATATCAGCGTTTTTAATTTCTACCTGCGCGAAATATCCCTGATGTTCGATGGTGGGAGATTGAGTAAAAAAATGAAATCATATATATAAGAAGGAAAAACAAACTGCAATGGAATTCGATAAATAGTTTCAACAAAATTTGTTTAATAATTCTTCTCTACTTTTGAGCTAACCTAGCGCTATTGATAGGATAACAAAACCAGTTATTCAAAGCCGGATGCTGGTTGGACGTGCGGGAGATTGATTTCCCTTTGTTGTTGTCCTCTTCATTTACCCGAGGCTCTTGAATGATGTTTGCCTTTCGGAAAGATTGTTGGACAGGTGGGATGCACATCTGGGTGTTGGTCGGCTTCCCCTTCATTCTGCCTTTGGCACCTCTGGCTTGCGCTTCTTCTACGGCCGTAGGAATGTAGTCAATGCTTAGTCTTATTGTGATTGTCACTGTTTGCCATTCTGATTCTCGAATGAGTGCAGATTGGATTTCTGGGAGGGTTCGGTTGTTTAGGAGCTATCTTTGATACCTGGCGCGCATTTTGTTTTTTCTTTTTAGTATAATGTATGCAAATGCTATGCATGTGTCACGCGAATGCTTAAAAGGGTCGACAATTGATTGACGATGTAATATTGAAACTTTACTTTTATTGGAAATTTTGGAGTTCAATATAAAAATAAAAGATTACAACTGATAATTTATTTCCTAGCTCTCTTAGCCTTTTGTTGTGGAGACTCAGGCTTCTCGTTGATGATGGCTTCTAGTTCTTCGACTCTGGCTTTGGTCTTGAATGGGAGTGATCTCGTGTGGCCCGAGAAAGCTGCGAGCTCGATTTCCCATAACTGGAGCATGGCCCGTACCAAAGGCAAATTCACCTCTATCTTTGTTAGTGAGAGGATGGGGCCTATCTTTGCTAGATGAAGGCCTGCTCCTCGGGTTGTACAAAGTAAACCAATGATCTAGTACCAACTTTGGGTCCAAAGGTTTGTACACCCGAATTTCTTTACGGAGGAGGTGATCAACTGCGGTACTGGCCATCTATTACAATAAGAAATCCCTAATTACAAATCGAGCTATGAAAACAATTATAGGGAAAAGGCAAACAACAAACCATTACATTGCCATCAATTGTCAACCCGTTATGATGTCATGTATGCAAGCAAGTCGGTTCTAACTGGTTCCCAAGCTCTATGGCCTCCCGCATTCTTGAAGAAATGGATCTCAGGCCATATCGAAGCATAGGGTGGGGTAGCCTAATCGGTCCCGAACGGTGAATCAACTCACTTCACCCGAAACCTACACAATGGCTCCCCGTCTTAGGTTTCTAGGATAGTCCGGGTTCGACCGCATCTATTCACACAAACATATGCATGCAAAACCCCCCACAGTAAAGAAAACTAAAAATCTAACTAATCCCTGCAAAGTTAGTAACAGAGTAATAATTGAAACACATTTCTTAAAGAGAACAATTCAAAAGATCAGGTGGCTAGCCTACTGGCATGGTTCCCCAATGGAGTCGCCATCCTATCGAGTCTAATTTTTGAATTCTCATTCCTAATCCGATCTAGACTAGACCCTATGCTCATCTAATATAGATCCTCGACTTGAGTTAGGAATTTCGTTTGATTTTTGGAGTCGCCACCCAAATGTTGTTGAGAAATATTGAATTAAGACTAAAGGAGCGGAATTAGTCTTAATTTGGACTACTAGTCGTCGTAATTTCCTCTTTTCGTTTTTGTGAAAAGAGGAAAAGGGAAAACCAGAGTTTCTAAGTCCGAGAGACTAACCTATTAAAACCTTTACGGTTACCACCTAATCTCCTAAAATTGTTCATTCTTAGAAATGTGTTTTATTGTGCTTTTGTTACTTTTTAATATGTTTTGGAATTATTTTGAGAAAATGATTTTTCATGCATTTTATGGGTTGACCCGAATGGGTACGTACGTACCTGCTACTCAGGATCAAACAAGCCATAGTTCGCTTTTCTGAAAAATTTAGATTTATTTGTGAATTTTAATTTTGAAATCTCTTTTGATTTATGTTCTTAACATTTTTTGGAATTTTCTAACAATTTCTAAGCCTAAGCTTTGATTTTATTTTGAAAATGATTTTTTTTTTTAGGAAAGAACATCAATTTTAGACTTTATTTGAAGAAAAAGATTTTTCTAAGTGTTAAAACTTATATTTTATGATTTTTGAATTTTTTATTAATTTTCATGAGTTTTATGATTTTTGTGATTTTTTGTGATTTTTGTGAATTTTTGTTGATCATTCTGAATTTTTTGTGATTTTTTTTTAAATTTATCCTAAGTTAATATCTATCTTATTTTGAAATCTAAAGTTTTATTATTTGTTTCTAATATTTTTTTTTATTTTTCTGCATTTTATTATTTATTATTTTTATTTTTATTTATTTATTTATTTTTATTCTACATTTTTTAATTCTAGAAAAATCTAATTTTTACATTTTCCTATTTATTGAAAATATAACAAATAATAAATAAATAAATAACTAAACAAATAATAAATAATAACAAGTAACAAATTAATAAATTAATTCGGAACAAATAAATAAACAAAATAAATTAATTAAATAAATAAAAAAAATCCAGAAAATCCGACTTACCTGGATCCGGGTAGGTACGCGGGTCGGGTCGGGTTGGTCGAATCGGACACGGCGGCGAGGTTACTCGATCACGGCGTTCCGGCGGTCTTTTGCGGCAGGTAAAATGTCGAACCCTAGCTTCTCAAGGGAGCTGAATCCAATGGTGTTGGCGGTTCACTCCCATAACGTCTCCTTGCGGTGGCTCCAACTCCGGTCGGTGGTCTCGGCTTCAAGCTTCTCCGGCGTACTTCGATTTGCTTCTTTCTCTCCCTTTCTCTCTCTTTTTCTTCGTGCTTTGGCTTCCTTACCTCCTCCTCTATTTATAGGCACTTCGAATCGAGCTGGATAAGCTCGGACCTCCTCCGATCGAAGAAAATCGGATCGACGATTAAAAAAACCAACTCCGATTCATGTAAATCATTTGATTTGTTGCAATTTGATTCCAATTAGATAATGTTTATCTCATTTTCGTTGAAGATTTGTTGGATTTGTGCAAAAAAATCGAATCAAAACGGTCGAAATACGAATTTTTCCTTCCGCCAGCGATCTCGGACTCGAGGTAGGAGACGATCACGCGCCCGGCGCGTGCGCTCCCTCCAGCCAATTAGATGCTGCCACGTGTCCTAGGTAAATGAAAAATTTGCAAAACGTGGAAACTGCTTCCCCCGCATTTTGAACCCGCAACCTCGCACCTGCACCGCGCCTTAGCCCATGGTCCGGACTGCTGAGCTAGCCCACTTTCCTGATTTTTCTAATTTCGCAAATTGCATATATGCAATGCGATTTTTCTATTTTTTTTGTATTTTTTGAAAATTCCAATTTTTTTAAAAATTGTTTATTATTTATTATTGCTATTTTTGAAATCATTTTTCAAAATTGAAGTGTTTTCCTATTTATTTTTATTTTTTGAATATTTTTATTATTTATGCTAAATTAGGGGAAAAAATTGGGAAAAATTAGGAAAAAATTGGGAAAATTTGAAAATTGAGTATATTGAGATTATGATTCCTAAGGCAAAAATGGGGTGTTTACAGTGGGGAAGTTTGATAAGAATAAATTAACACTTATATTTTGTATGGATTTGAGTTGTTTTTGAAGTAAGTTGATTATGTTTTAAAAGATTTTAGTACTTAAAGAAGAGTTATTTGAGTTTCAGGAAACTAAAGGACCTATCAAGGAAGAATGATTAACATGTGCAAGAGTCGGAGCGGATTACATGAAGAAAAGTGTCCAAAAGTGCAGCAGGAGAGATACATGGGCGTGTATCACAGGGGCACGGCCGTGTATTGTATTTGATACATTCACAGAAAGATACACGACCATTCTACACGGCCGTTATGTCAACCGTGTGTTGAGTTGGAATTATCCACAGAAAGATAAACGGCCATGCTACACGGCCGTGTATGTCAACCGTGTGTTGAGTTAGAATTGTCCACTGAAAGATACATGGTCATGATACACGGCCGTGTATTACAGCCGTGTAGTTGATGCAACTCTGCGTTTTACAAGCTTCTTCCAAGATTTTGGTATCCTTGGACAAGAAGAAGGGGGAGACAAAAAAAAAAAAAAAAAGGAAAAACAAAAGGAAGAGAGAGGGGATTTTATCGAAGGGGGGAGAGAAAAGAGGAAGACGAGGAAAAAGCTGCAAGAAGGAAAAGCAACTTCAACGGATTCATCCTTGTCTTGCGAAGTGTTTATGCACACGGTTTCTTCATCTTTATTGAATTGTATTTTGAAATCATGAGTGGCTAGTTTATTTCATACCTGAACCTTACGAATTCTAGTTGTCATGTAATGCGGGATTGATTGCATAGTTAGCGAATAGTGGAATTCTCTGAATTTATTTATGTTGTTTATATATTGTTGCAAATTTGATGTATGGCCAGCATTGAAATTGCATTGATTTCTTAGAAGTTGATTGAAAAATCTCTTGTTTGAATAGATCAGGCATGAATAAAGGAATTCGTATGTAATCTAGGGATAGAGAACGTGAATTTTCCGTATTAGATTAATTTAGATAAATTGATCTAATTGAGGGTTCAAGAGTGTTAATGCAATTCTAATCAGTTTTTGATAGAAGAGGGATCTTATCAAAGCGATTGGGATTAGGAGCTAATGAATCTGGAAAGAACATTAGTTTAGTGTTAGATACTCCACGGGTTAGAGATAACTATTGCTCGTTAACTAGTTTATTGAAAGGGTGAAGTTACATGACAATTAGAGGAGTAGTAAGGGTAGGGTATGTTTCTTTTTAGTTATCGAATTTAGCAATCAAGTTTTTGTGTTATTTTAAATTGCTATAGGAATTGTTAAGTATTTTAAATTTAAAACTAAATATCTCGATTTTGTGCGGTTAGATAATAGGTTTAGAGTTATTACTGGTACTTGCTGATCCCTGAGGATACGATCCCCAAACATAGTGCTATATTATTACAATCGATAGGTGCACTTGCCTTTTGGATCATAACAGAGAGTCATAAAAAGGGAATTTTAAACTTGAGTAATTATGATCATCAACATTTGGCACACCCGACTTGTGCATCAATCTGAAAGAAAACCTTTGTAAGAACTCAATCCACCTTGCATGCATATCCTTACTTATCCGGGTTTGGCCACTTAGGTGTTTAAGAGCCCAGTAATCTGAATACAAGATGAACTCCTTTCCAATCAAATAGTGTTCCCATGCTTTAAGAGCTCTTACCACGACATAGAACTCCTTGTCATTTGTAGACCAATTCCTCCTAGCTGTACACAACTTTTCACTATAAAATGCTATTGTTCTTTTCTCCTGTGACAGTACTGCCCTGACCCCAACTCTACTGGCATCGCAATCTACCTTAAATAACTTGTCAAAATCTGTAGCGCTAATACAAGGGTGCTACACAATCGCTTCTTCAAGTCTATGAAACTTGCTTCAGCCTCTTCGCTCCATCAGAATTTACCTTTCTTCAAACATTCAGTTAAAGGAGTAGCGACTATACTGAAGTGTTTAATAAAACTCCTATAGAAGCTAGCTAAGCCAAGAACGCTTCTCAACTCAGTAACGGTTCTTGGAATAGGCCATTCTCTAATCACTTTCACCTTTTCGTCATCCACCATCACCCCTTCACTGTTAACTATGAACCTAAGGAACAATAGTCGTTTTGACAAGAATGTGCATTTCTTTAGATTGGTGAACAGTTTATTCTCTTTCAGTATAGACAAAACACATCTCAAATGCTCAAGATGTTCCTCAGATTTACTGAACACAAAGATATCATCAAAATACACAACAATAAAATGACCATTAAAGGGTTTTAATACCTGGTTCATCACTCTCATGAAGGTGCTTGGTGCATTACTAAGACTAAATGGCATCACCAGCCACTCATACAACCCCTCCTTTATTTTGAATGTTGTCTTCCATTCATCTCCAAGACAGATCCGAATCTGGTGGTATCCACTCCTCAAATCTATTTTGGAGAAGATAGTGGCTCAGCTCAACCGATCCAACATATCCTCGATGCGTGGGATGGGAAATTTGTATCCTATGGTGATCTTATTGATAGCCCTACTATCAACACATATCCTCCAACTCCCGTCTTTCTTGGGAGTCAACAATGCTGTAACCGCACATGGACTGAGGTTGTCCCGAATAAACCCCTTGTCCAAAAGCTCTTGGACCTTATCCCACAGAATCTCAGTTTCTTTGGGACTCATCCTATAGTGTGGTAAGTTTGGGAGACTTGCTCCAGGCACTAGGTCTATCTGATGTTGGATGCCTCTCAAAGGCGGTAGACCCTCAAGTAGGTCATCAGGAGCCACATCCTTAAACTCCTCCAGTAAGCTCTTTATTGTCTCAAGTACTTCTACACTAGCTTAATTTTCTCCAACCGCCACATCTTTTACTATAAGAGCATGGATCACCCGTGACTCCTTTAAATCTTCCACCAAGTCTTTCTTTGATTAGGTGACAATTAGGAAAGAACGACTCTCTACCCTCTTCTCCTTCGAGCGTCCTTCCTTCTTCAACGGTAACAATGTGTACCTCACACCCTCTTTCTCCAGTCTGTACACATTCTCCTTTCCCGCGTGTTACGCATTCGCATCAAACTGCCATGGCCTACCAAATAAGATATGACAGGCATCCATGTCTACAATATCACAAAAGGCTTCATCGCGGTACTTCCCTATTGAGAATGGTACCCTACATCTTTCCTTTACTTCAATCCTCTTGGCAGCTTTGATCCACCCTATAGTGTACGGATTTGGGTGTTTTTCGATAGGTAGCTGCAGCTGCTTCACAACTTCTCTTCCTATGATGTTTTCACAACTCCCGCTATCTACTATTAGTTCAAACAACTTCCCATTAATAGTACACCTCGTGCGAAACAACTGGTGTCGTTGTGTGATCTCTTCTTGTTTTGAGGTTAGCATCATCCGCCGAATCACATAAGTTGGTTCTGTTGCCTCTTCCTCCTCCTCATAATATTCTTCTTCCCCATCAGGTTCACAGCAAATCTCCTCATCATCCCTCCTATCAAGGATGTTTACACTTCTCCTAGCAGGACATTGATTTGACCTATGACCCAATTGATTACATCGGAAACACTTACCCAAAATAGGCTTGGCATAAGGGTTACTCTGCCTTTGGGTTCCTTTAGGTTCCATCAGTTTCTTCCCCTCACTCTTTTCTTCTTTCTTAGCACTGTCATCACTAGGTTTGTATGCAGCACTTTTACTTTTCTCAAATCCGACTTACTACCACTATCTACAGCTTTACCAGCGTACCCCTTTCTTCCCCCTCCGTATCTACTACCTTGCTCCTGCAACATTAACTCAGCTCGGAGGGCCAAATTCTTCGCTTCCACTAGGTTCCTCACCATTGTAACTCTAATTTTATGCCTTGATTTGGAGCTCCAAGCCTTCTACGTATCGTGCTACTTGCTGGCCTTCACTTTCCCTTAAGTCATTCCGTTTGGCCAGTCTCATGAACTCGACAATATACTCATCCACTGAAGGTTGCTCCTGGTGGCACCGCTGATATTGTTGGAACAATATCTGCTCATAGTCCGGTAGGAGAAAATTGTGTTGCAACAACTGCTTCATGCGATTCCACATTCTCATCGGATGTTTCCCCTCTCTTTGCCTCCTGTTCTGCAGCCTCTCCCACCACGCCAAGGCTCCACTCTTCAGTCTGCATGCCACCAATCTCACCCGGCAGTCTTCTGGAATTTCCATGTAGTCGAAGAACCGATCTACTTCGGCAATCCAATCTAGGAAACCTTCAATATTAAGGCTGCTGTTAAACTACAAAATATCGACCTTCAAGCGGTAATCTCCTCCGTCTCCTTGATCATACCCGCCACGGTTTCTCCGGTAATCACTATCTCTATGATTGTTTCCGTGCTGAACAGGCCGATAACCACCACCTCTACCACTGCGCCGTCACTGTGGTTTACCCTAATACGAGTCATTGCTCTCATCACTGGAATCTTCATCCTCTACCTATCCCCACCTGTTCTCGACGACAGGTCGGACCATATGTCCACCGTAGACATCAGTTACCCGTGGTGGATTCCTCCCAACACCCCCAACCCTATTGGGGTCTACTACTAAGGCGTCGAAACGCTCGATCAGTTCATCAAGGCATCGTTCCATACGCCCAACCTTCTGATGCATTGCGTCAAACTCTGCCATTGGAACCCGCCGATGGTTTCTCTGTGATCTTGCATCTAGAACACCATCAAGAACACGATTGCTGTCATTGCCTTGATGAGTTGACATCTCCACAGGAAATTACCTTGCTCTGATACCAATTGATGCAGTGCAGATAGCGTAAACGAAACGAATCTGATTTAGGATTGGTCTCGTAAACAATAAAGAATAAAGATGAATTATTCCTTGAAGAAATCTCGATTGCGCACAACCGACAAACAGAGAAACTCTTCTCTAAAAGTGTATTTGAATAGTGTATAAAACGTAACCCTAAAATGACCTAACAACTATATATATACACCTCTAGAAAATACATAAAAAAGGAAATGTAGATGTATATTTGGAAATAAATATAAGTATACACGTCTGTCCTTTGTCGTATACACGGACCGTGCCTCAAAGTCATGTATGCTTTTGGGAATATGTCTAGCGTAATACACGGTCGTGTCTCCTGGCCGTGTATGAAGACCGTGTATGCTTCTAGGAGAGATCCTGACAAAGTACACACCCATGCCTCCTGGCCTGTGTAAGAGGCCATATACGTTTTGGGAATCATCCATGTATTTCACACAGCCGTGCCTTCTAGCCGTATATGAAGTCGTGTGTCTTTCTGGAAGTTCCCCTGATATGATACACGACCGTGTAACAACTCATGTATCAGCCCGTGTGTCTTTCTGGAAGTTCCCCTAACATGATACACGACCGTGTAACAACCCGTGTGTCAGCCCATGTTCACATCAGATAAAGTAGTCGAGGATTTAATTAAGCTACAAAAGACAAAAAGCTAATGTTAGCATCACAAATGCAATATCGAATGTGATAAAATATGCATTGGTATCCATCATTTACCATTATCACATCGACATGAGCATGCTCACATGTTATGACCCCTAGCTCCACAAAGTCCACATGTGATTTGATTTAGGCACTCCCTAATGTTCATCTCTATGTGGTATCTTTTCTGCCTTGATTTTCCCTTCTTTCATGTGAGGTCTCCCCTTGGGCAGAGTGATGGGAAGTGTATTGGCTCCCAATCCAACTGGTTACCCATAGGCATGAAGTGCATCCTATATGTGTGCTCTTAATGTGTCCATCCGTACCAATCAGGTATAAAGTGCATAATATCAAGCCTAAATGTGGTGGCTACTGCATATACGTAGGAGCATGGAATTCTATATATGTGCCACTTATGGCAACTACATGTGTTGCAAGAAAAGTTAACAACGTATGTTTGGCCCCCTCCCCTTATGCCATTGGTGACGTAACGACTATCGATGAGAACTTCGAAAACTCTATTGTACTTGCCATAATCGATGACCTAGTGGTTTCTAATTCTCTATTAGTTGATTTTTTTGTTGCATATTTGGTGAAAATTCTACCTTTCACCGTATTCTTCAATGCCTTCAAATGCTTTTAGATGAAGTACCCCACACAGTTGTAAAACATCTTCTTCACCAAAGCAGTTACAGGTAACCACTAAGCTCCCTTCAATATAAAATTGTAGATTTCAACAACATTGGAGGTCATATACCTAAATTGATAGCAAATTATCATAAGTTAGAGTCCACATATCCAATGACATGTTCTCAAACCAGTCTAATGCATCGGCTTAATAATCCCCACCTGCTCCATCACATAATTCAACTTATGAGGTTATGCTTACAATCTAATGTATGTGACCAACCTCTTGCACTATTTGTTTCTATATGCCGAGTTAAAGTTGCTTGTAATGTATCATAGGCAGAACCGCTATATCGCAAATGGAGGTTACCATCTATTCACTTCCACTTAGACTACTGATTTGATGCTTGCGCATCTATTTGATATGAAGCGAATGGTTTTACGACCTTTACGATCATTAATAACATATTCCTTTAGTTTCTAAAAAACTAGCCCCATGTCAGAACTATCTCATAATTAACCAAAGTGAATGCCAACAGAAGTATAAGGTTGTTGCCATTGATGCTACAAGTAACTAGCAACTTTGAGTGTACTTCCTATACAAAAATGTGGCATCAATGGTAACAACTACTCTAAGGAATCTTCACACTACAATGTACAACCCAAATACCTAAAATACCTACTTCAAAGTAAACATACCGAAGGTACTCGATCTACTCCATCCCTAATCAATTTGTTTTTGGAATTTGTATTTTCTATCGCATTGAGAAGTTTAAGTAGTTCATTGTAAGACTTCTCCCAGTTCTGACACACATGCTCAATAGTTCATTTCTTCCCCTCCCAAACTCGTCTCCTATTGATCTTGTAGCTAAGTTCTTATTTGACAATAGAAGTCAGCTCAACCACCTTCATAACAGGATTAGTCCCTAAGAAGATTTACAAATCATCTAGTAAGGAGATTACAATCCAATTGTGGGTGATCTAACTAATCAGTGGTTTATTACATGTGTATGGACCCTCGAATCTCATCACCATAAACATGCCCTTTAATTCTTCTTTTAGACTTGAAGCCTCCATTTACAATTATTGTCCCTTCTTAAATAATAAATAGACCACAACAATGAATTAAACTCTACAACAGTGAAGTTACAATGGTTCTTCACATGGTAAGACTTCATTACTTGTATCACATCTGCTTTCATTCTAAATCTCATGCCCTAATAGAAATCGTCATTGTTACTTGAACCATTGCAAATATTATTTTTCTTTTGGTCAAAATAAATGTAACCATTATCACCATCAAAATTGTAGTACGAAATAGGATCTCTAACTACCATGGTTGGTGGTTCAACCTACTCCAATCAATATCTTGGCTGCCTCGAGCGAGTACATACAATTGGAGAGTCTTCTTCAGGTACCTCATCTCTCTAGTTCTCACTTTTCTCATTTTCCTCATCAAAACTCTCCTCATTATCACTACTCTCCTCCTCAACACTCATTCCACCATCGATGTCAGTTGCAACTTCTATTCCCACACGAACCATGTACATATCTTGTGTGTCTAGTCATTGTAATACTGGAGTAACTGCTCTATCTATTTCATCTTCATCATTCACTTCCATCGGGGTTGGAATTAAGGGTTGAAATGTCGACGGCTCGAGTTACAATTCTACAACGTCATGTGATGAATGTAGCTAATTGTTTGTATCAAATGTCTACCTTATCAAGGGGCCCTCTAAATTTTTAGAAATCTTAATGTACAATTGTTATATAGCATGATTTCCATATGATTTAGTCGTTTTAATATAATTTTCAACATCTCTGTCATCTTCGATTGCCATCATGTATAACATGTATTGCCTCCATTAACATAGGGTGCTTGTGAATTATCTCAATCCCTACTTCAGTTGGATCGACTCTAATGCTGCGACATATTTTGTATAAGAATTCATTGTAGTTGACATTTTTCTTCATTTTCAACTTCTTTACTAGATCCATGTTATATTCTAACCTGTAGTTACTCACCATAATATTTCTAAATGTATAGATAATCAATTTTATGTAATTAATCACCCTTCCCCTATCCATAATATATATAAATTATGAGCTTTTAAAAAATATATGACAATTTCCAACAACATTCTAAAAATTTGTAACAAAAAAAAAAAAAAAACTTAACATTGGAAATTTTTAATTTTTTTCCCATTATTTCAAATTGTCAAATTTTCTTTTTTCATTTTTATTTTTTTATTATGTTTTCAGCTAATTAGATTTTTGCAAATTTGAAGCCATCACTAGCATCTCAAGGACAAATATGATTTTTTTGCTAATTTATAGTAGTTTCCCATGTACATTAGCTTAAGTATATAATTCAATTGAAAAATAAAGACATAAACTATAGTTAAAAGATCAAAACGAGATAATATACTGCTTTTGAGTACCTCACCCACAGTTGTGAATATGGAATTTTCCATTTGGTTTAAATTTGGTTTTTTTTTTTTTTTTTTTTGGTCTTAATAAGATTGGGAATTGATGGAAAATCAAATTCCATGCATTCTGGGCTTTAAAATGCCAACTTTGAGATCAAAACGGGCCAGAAAACTATGCGTTAGATTCAGGTTGTAGTGACTTAGCTAAAGGTAGAAGACGACTTAAAATTAAGTCCACTTAAAAAAAAAAAAGGACCTTACGTGGGTAGATAGAACCCATGAACTGATCCCCTAAGCTTGGTTTTGATCTCTTCTAATTGGACCTAAGCAGTCTAATCTACATGGTAACTCAATCTTCCTTGACAGACACGTTGTTAAACCCTAATCGTTGAGCATTTTCCTTATGTGTGGTATGGAACTCAGCTAGCTAAGCTAAGCCTCTTTGCATGATTTTTAGCCAATTTTATTATAAATTTAATAGGCTTTAAATCAAGATTTCAACACTTAATGAAAATTAAGCTTTTATAATTTTAATGTATCTATATTATTTGTTGTTAATTATATAGATAACATATAGTAAACAATTTTAAGTATCAAAATTGTTTGTGTTAATTATTGAAGTAAATTAATTCGTATTGGCTCTCTATAAATTTAATTATCATGATGTATGCTTATATTATTATTTGCTTGCATGTATGCTTTATGGTTTGTTATTATATGTGTAATGCTGATTAGATGATATGAGTGTATTAAAGTTAAGTTCATAAGTTATTGCTTACATATTTTTTGCAATAATTAAGCTTAAGGATTTAGTTAATGTCTTTGTGATCCATACACTTTCAATTAATTAAATAGTAGTCATAGCACCTTTAATTAATTAAAATTGTATATATTAAGGATAATAGGATCACATGAGAAAATAAGCATTAGTTGTGATTAATTATACACAATATAATAGATATTATCCTATAGGAATTTTTATTATGTTGTGTATGATTACATAGGGTAAAATATCAAATTATATTTTCTAATTTACCCATAAGGATTAGAAAAAGGAACATGATTTGATAGTTTTATTACAAGAATTCAAATGAATCTAATTGAATTAAAAATTTAGCCAACATGCAAGCTTTATATCACTAGATTCATACTTTAGCATGACTTTACATTGGTAAAACATGACATATCTTAATTAGCGTAAAACATTTTCGTAACATGAGCATGTACGTTTAATTATTGTAGTAATTCAACCTGTCAATTTTTCTGATATGCGATGTGATGTTCTTGAAAATAAAGAGATAACTATAAGGTTTGGAAGAAGAGAGTTG
The DNA here is from genome assembly GCA_037954665.1 of Laguncularia racemosa. NCBI lineage: Eukaryota > Viridiplantae > Streptophyta > Magnoliopsida > Myrtales > Combretaceae > Laguncularia > Laguncularia racemosa. The sequence continues at coordinate 13,491,413 of JBBMOL010000002.1, read as the reverse complement.
TTCTTCATTTAGGATGGATGGACATTGATTATATCATAAGGAAATCGGAGCCTCCTACAATAACTGAAACTAGCACTCTAGATGCAATAAGTCTTTATGAAAAATGGGAGCGATCCAATTGTTTGTTAGTTATGTTCATAAAGACTAAAATTTCTATTGGTATAAGGAGCTCCATCAAGCATTATCAAAAGGTCTAAGATCTACTAAAGGCTATTGATGAGCAATTTGCTACTTCAGATAAGGCAATGGCTAGTACCTTAATTATAGAGCTATCGACTCTAAGGCTCATCAACATTAAGGGTATGCGTGATCATATCATGTGCATGTGGGATATTGTGGCCTAATTAAAAGAATTAGAAGTTAATTTATTAGAATCCGTCCTAGTTCACTACATCCTTTGCACTTTACCTCAAGAGTATAGGCCATTTAAGATATCTTACAACACACATAAAGATAAATGGTCAATCAAAGAGTTGTTGACAATGTGTGTTCAAGAAAAGGGAAAACTACTTATGGAGGAGAAGGAGAAGGAAAGAGTAAACTTAACTACTCATGGAAAGTGTAAAGGGAAGGATTAGGTCAAAGAGAAGGGGAAAGAGAAAATCCCTCCCACAAAGGACATAAGGAAGGAGGTTGTGTGCTTCTTTTGTAAAAAAAAAGGGACACATGAAGAAATACTGCTCTAAGTTCATGCAGTAGCTTGATAAGAAAGGTACTCAACTTTCACTTATCTGTTATGAATCCAATATGATTGATGTTAATCAGAACATATGGTGGATTGATTTTAGTTCTACAATTTATGTAACCAATTCATTGGATGACTTAAAAGACCTACAAATGCTAGTGGGAAGCATAGCATCTATTCAAGCAATAAAATGTCCTCACATGTGGAGGCTACTGGAACGTACAACTTTGTTTCAAGTAGTGGTTTCATTTTAAATTTGAAAATGATATTTCGTATCCCTAGTTATTCTAGGAATTTAATTTCAGTTTCCAAACTTATGTCAAATGGTTATTCCTTTAACTTTTCGTACTTTCGATTTAATTTATTTTATAAATTTGAAGTTATCTTCCAAGGATCAAATGTGTAGCTTCTATGAGAACTACATCACAAACAATCTCGTCAGTATAATCACCAATAAGTAATGGAACACGAACTTGTTTGTGTACATAAACAGCTCCTTATGGATTCAACCAATGAAGTGCATAAGGTCTTGGATGCTGCTTCACCTTTCAACCCAACTTAGTAACCCAGCTTGCTAAAGCAACATTAGTGCAACCGCCTGTGTCAACCACAATCAAACAAGTCTTCCCTTGCACCATGCCTTGGATATGAAATAAATTCACTCTCTGATTAGGAACTGCTTCATCCTGCTTAACCATTAGCAAGCCTCCCTGTATTGGATTCACTATAATGTCTTCATCTTCCTCTTCTGCCTCAGTACTCTTCTGTCCTTCTTCCTCACTCTCAACTTTGTCTCCCTTTATGACCATAACCCATTTATTAGGATATTAAGAAGCAATATGGCCAAGTCCTAAACACTTAAAACATTTTATATCCCTGCTCTTCTTTTGTTGTGTTTGGTCAACAGCCTCACTACCGACTACCTTTCCCTTTTCCTTATCCCTCTCACCATCATCTGACTTATGGTGTTGATATGATTTCTGATCTCGCCATTTCCGATCCCGCCTACGTTGATGCCGCTCAACCCAACTGGCTAATTTAATCACATCCTCAAGAGTCTGATAATGCTGGAGTTCCACTACATTGGCAATGTCCATCTTCAACCCATTGATGAAATGAGCTATGGATTCATCTGATGATTCCCTAATATCACATCTTGCCATTAGTGTCTCAAACTCCTTCACATACTCTTCTTACCCTGCCTCAAGGATTGCAACTCCATCAGCATCTCTTATTTATAGTAGTCTAGCACAAATCTATATCTCATCAACCTTTTCATCAAAGCCCATGAACGCACTTTCTCTCATCAGCCCTACGTCTCTTAGTTTGTAATTTATCCCACCACAAACTAACATATGCAAAGAATGCTAGAGACGTCATTTTCACCTTCATGCGCTCATCCCACTCATAACAGTCAAACACCTTCTCAACCCGTGGCACCCAGTCTAGGAATTCCTCTGGTCTACTACTACAAGTGAAAGGTGGAATTTTCAGCTTAATGTTTTCAATCCCCTTACGCTTGTCATCATTGTTTCCTCTCCTACTCCTTTCACTACCAGCATCAGATTCACCACTAGAATGTCTCCTCCTAATTCCTACACCACTATGGTTTCTTCTATCCCTAACCTCCAATCTCTCCATAATCAATCTAATATTTTCTTAGATTTGATTGAACTCAGCCCTAGTCACAATCTCACCCCCATTATCAGCATCATTTCCATTGTTGTTATTATGAACACTTCCATGCGACGACATCTCTACCAATCAAAATTTCAGCAAAGATATTCACAAGAACACAATTCTCAACAACAGCCCCAAACACCAATTCATAGCAATTCAACACCCAACAATTGAATTCAGTAAAGATATTCACAAAACCCCAATTCTCAACAATAGCCCAATCACCAATTCAATGACCAACAATTGAATTCACAGCAATACAATTCACAAAACCCCAATTCTCAACAATAGCCCAATCACCAAGTCAATGTCCAACAATCGAATTCACAGCAATACTTATCAAAATAAATTCCCAAATTTCCCAACTAATAGCAGTATCGAATGAAAACTACAATTGAGTTGAGATTCAACAGCCTTACCGATTTAACCCACGTTCTGATAGAATCCTTCACTCTGAATCCTTACGAATCTAACCTTTGCTCTGACGAATCCTTCTAGCTCTGATACCAAATGACACGGAATCGGAATCAAATTCCTTTCACATAAATCAAATCATCAATAACAATTTTAGGTTTTCTGGATTTTTGTACTAACAAGGTAAAATCAAAGGATATGGATAAAATTACCCAATCTATAGATGCCAAGATTGATAAAATTAAACTAATTCACAATCAAATCATAGAATGATAGAGACCACATTCTATAAATCAATCACTATGGTTAAAGAATTCTAAGAATTCAATAACGATGCTCGCCACAAATTCTATAGGAACCAAGAATTTGATAAGAACAATACGAATGAAGTGAAAATCAATTCTCAATATTCAAGAATCTCCAAAGAGGACTCACTCACACCGCTCAAAGTGTTTGCTTACAACCAAATAACATTCTGTCTTCGTAAACAACCCTAAAGACACTATTTATATCATGTTTAAAACAAATTGTGCGAAGCTATTCAAGGCCAACGACCTACATTTAAGCCTGCTCCAAGGCCGGCAGCCTTGAACCTAACTCGGCCGACCTTTATTCAAGGCCGGCTTAAGCTGGCCGAACTTCGCCTTGGGTCCTCCCGACGCCTATGTCCTCCTTTTTTGGACCCCGTACTGCCACCTAGAGCTCGGATTGACTTTGTTTTCTTTGGTGCTCGTATCTTAGCTCTTGGAATTATATCATTAGACCTAAAGACTGCTAGTGGATATTTCATTGGATATGCCAAAAAATCTAAGAGATATAGATTTTACTGTTCATCTCATAACACTATGTTTATGGAATCAAGAAATGAAAAATTTCTTGAGAATAACTTGATTAGTGGGAGCGATCAATCTTAAGGCCTTGGTCTTGAGAAAGATCATACAAATGCTTAATGTGCCACTTCAAGTAACTAGCTGATCATTGTTGTTAACAACATGCCTCCAGCATAGATGCATGTTGAAGAGCTAGCCCTAGAGATACCACAAATTACTAATCTCAATCCAGTAGATGTTGAATTTCAACAAATGTTCGAAGCTATTAAATGACCGATTGAACAACATGATCTTATTCCTCAAGATAATGTTGATGCAGCACTAAGAAGATCTATTAGAATAAGGAAATCAACAATTCCTAATGACTATATTATGTATCTATAAGAGTTTGATTACAATGTTAAAGTCGAAAATGATCCTGAGATGTTTTCATAGGCCATGAGTTCTGATAATTTGAACTTGTGGTATAGTTCCATGAAAGAAGAGATTTATTTGATGGCATCTAATAGAGTCTGGAATCTCATCAAGTTGCCTAATGATGTAAATGCCATTGGATGTAAATGGGTCTTTAAAACAAAGAAAAACTCACAAGGTAACATTGAGAGATATAAAGCAAGACTCATTACGAAAGGATTCACTCAAAGGGAAGGAATCGACTACACAAAGACATTTTCTCTTGTATCTAAGAAAGATTCCCTTCATGTAATTATGGCATTGGTTGCACAATTTGATTTGGAGTTGCACCAAATGGATGTGAAAACGGCAATTGCACTAAATGGATGTGAAACAACCTAAGGGATTCTCCACTAGTAATGATGAACATTTAGTGTGTAAGCTTAATAAATCCATATATAAATTAAAACAAGCCTCCTATCAATGGCATTTGAAATTTCGTGATGTCATCACTTCATTTGGTTTTGAAGAGGACATTATGGAACAATGAATATACCAGAAGGTTGGTGGGAGAAAAATTTGTTTTCTTATGTTGTGTGTGGATGATATTTTGCTTGCAACCAATGATAAGGGTTTGATATAAGAGGTAAAAAAATTCTTCTCGAAGAACTTTAATATAAAGGATATGGGTGAGACATCTTATGTCATTGGCATTAAGATCCATAGGGAAAGATCTCAAGGCATTTTAGGTTTGTCTCAAGAGACCTATATCAACAAAGTTTTAAAGAGATTTCAGATAAAGGTTGTTCACCAAGTGTAGCACTCATTATGAAGAGTGATAGATTGACCTTAAGCTAGTGTCCTAAAAATGAGCTTAGGTTTGTACTAATGTATGCTCAGGTTTGTATTAGATCTAGATTGCATTCGTTGTTAGGACGCTAAGGAGCTATTAGAGTAACCTAGGTGTTGACCATTGAAGAGTTGCAAAGAAGGTAATGAGATACCTTCAAAGAACATAGGATTACATGCTCATGTATAGATGGATTGACAAATTGGAGGTCATTAGATATTCTAATGCGGACTTTATTGGTTGTGTTGATTCATGTAATTCAGTGTCTAGTTACATTTTCATGCTTACTAATGGAGCCATGTCTTGGAGGAGTGTAAAGCAAACCTTGATTGCTACTTCCACTATAGAGGCCGAGTTCATATCTTGTTTTCAGACTACTTCGAATGTTGTATGGTAGAAGAGTTTCATGTCTAAGCTTAGAATTACTGATTCTATTTCTAAGCCATTAAGAGTGTACCGCGATAACTCAATTGCTATATTTATGACTAAGAATAGTAAAAGTTGTAGCCAAAGTAAACATATTGACATCAAGTACATAACCATACGAGATCGCGTTAAGGAAAAGAAAGTGATTATTGAGCACATTAGCATCGAGTTAATGATAGCTAATCCTTTAAATAAGGGCATGCCACTAAAGAATTTTAATGATCATATAGTAATAATGGGACTTAGTTCCATGATGTATACATGCATTTGATGTTTCAATCAAACTCTTATTCATTTGATATTTCTTGCTTGTTTTTGTGTGAATATTTTGTTTATTCATTTGTTTTATCATTAAGTTTAGACCTAGAATGAATATATGGTTTATTCACTAAGTTTAAGAGTTGTTGTTGAGAGGCTTTATATATTATGATGCATGGAAGACAATACTTATTATGAGAGGACCTATTGCCATGATTCATATATTTTGCTTCTTGATATTGGGATAAATAGACCAAGTGAGAGAATGTTAGAACTTCCCGAATTCAAATTCACATCTATATATTATGTGATTTTTCTAGGCAATCTATTTAATATGTAGTCTATTTAAATGCGATTTGATAAATATCTACACATGCATATTCACGTAAGATATGGCTCTAACCTATATGCATGTAGGTCATTACCCAATGTATTAGGATATCCATATCATACTGATTGGAGCCATATTCTGAAATAGGTTGAGCAACGCCGTCTAGATAGTTATTGTTAATGACAAGTACAAATCCGGGACATTCTAAATTGTAGCCCCAGTATTCCTAAAGGAGTCAGCCTGAAATACATGGATAAACAATCACGCTTAGGTAATTTACTCGAATGAATTTTTCAGCAGCCAATTTTATATGAGTACATGAGACTTACAGTTCAATATGCGAATATTCTTGGATCGTTTCCAGACTTTTCCGGATAAACCTGCAGTAGAGAAACTTAATAAACTCAAAAATTATTTTAGGTTGTACACGTATTGAAATAGAAATTCAAGATTAATTATCAAATATTAAAGCTTAAAAATATCAAAACTGTGTTTGCATATTATATTATTTAACACGTGATTTTAGTGGTGAAATAAGATTTTTCTTGAAGCTATTGGTTCCTTGTGTATATAAAAAAAAAGGCATTGTTGGATGTTCTCCCAATCAATGTTATTAACCATGATGTAATTATTACGTTGTTTCATGGGTAAAAGTATCAAAATCAATATGTAAGACTGCTTGCAATTTCAAATTCGCCCTCAAAATATTTTTGGAGACAAATATTCCTTCCAAAATTATGAAACATAATTTCATATTTATATCTTTTCGAAAATGTATACTTATTTTCCCAAACCGCTATAGAATTTTCTATATTACCGTTTGGTTACTGGTACTGGACAGAACAAGAGTATTAGACAGTACTAAAAAAGAAGGACTGGACAAAAAAATATTTTTGTACCACGTTTGGTTTGTTCAGTACTGGACAAGGATTTTTGTGTTGTCTAGTGTTTGGATTGTAAAGTACTGGATGAACATAGTAAATTTGACAGTTTTGCTCCCTTTTTAATTACTAGAGAAGGCTTTTGTGTTGTGCAGTGTTTGAAATTACAAAATACTGGATTAGACAGAGTAAAATTGATAATTTTGCCCTTTTATTTATATCATAGTTATTTATATATATTTGATATTATTATAAAAAAAATGATTTGAAGGTTTAATATATTATATTAAATATTATAGTGAAAAGAATTATGTTATATTTAATGAAATAATACGTTATTTATGATTTTGAATAAGTCATTGAAGACATGAAATGCTTTTACACTGAAACATCCACATATCCATCAACCACTTTGAACAAGTCATTTAGATCGACAAAATTACTAAATACATCCATAAATTAGATCAATTAGATTAGAACATCAATCACTTTTATATTTCATAAGGACAAGGCATAAATGACATAGATAAGATAATAATCATACGTTTCCATAGTCAAAGTAGTTTCTATAATTATGACCTACCAACTATATCTGATAGAAAACCTGCCAACTCTATTGTAGGAGATTCATGAGGTTACAACTTCTACAAAATATGAAAACCGGTTTAACCATACAAGATACTTGTCGAGTCTAATTTTTTGTTTTCCCATTCCTAATCCGATCTATACTAGACCCTATGCTCATCTAATGTAGATCCTCGACTTGAGTTAGGAATTTCGTTTTATTTTTTGAGTCGCCACCCAATTGTTGTTGAGAAAGATTGAATTAAGACTAATGGAGCGGATTAGTCCTAATTTGGACCACTTAGTCGTCGTGATTTCCTCTTCTCGTTTTTTTTTTGTGAAAAGAGGAAAGGGGAAAACCGGAGTTTTTAAGTTCAAAGGCTAACCTATTAAAACCCTAAGGTTACCATCTAATCTCCTAAAATTTACTTTATCTCGAAATGTCTTTTATTTTATTTTTGTCATCTTTTATTGTGTTTTTAAGTGAATTATGCTAGGAAAATGATTTTTATTCCATTTTTAGGGTTGCCCCAAATGAGTGCCTACGTACCTGCTATTCGGGATCAAACAAGCTGTAGTTCGCTTTTCTTGAAAAACTTTAGTATGTTTGTGAATTTTAATTATGAAATTTCTTTTAATTTATGTTTTTACCATTTTTTTCTAAAAAATCTAAACCTAGGCTTGATAATTTGATTTTTTTGAAAATGATAATTTTAAGGAAAAAATCAATTTTGGATTTATTTAAAAAAAAATGATTTTTCTAAGTGATAAAAATTCATTTTTTTTTATTTTTCAACTCATTTATACTATTATAAATTTTTATTGATTTTTTACTTAATTTATTATGATTTTTATCATTTTTATTAACTTTTATTAATTTTCATAATTTTTATTAAATTTTTATAATTTTATTAAATTTTTATTGAAAATTTTCTCCTAGATTTTTATCTATTCTATTTCAAAATCTAAATCTTTATTTTTGTTTTTCCAATATTTTTATTATTTTCTTTATGAATTTTTACATTTTTATCATTTATTATTATACTTACTATTTTTATTTTTTTCAAGGTAAGTATGAAGGGCAAATTCGAAATTTCAAAAAAAATTACATTTAGTCTAGTACGTAATTTTTAGTACCGAATTACATGCGGTACTAAAATTTCTGATTTTGTCCAGTACATAATTGGTGTTTAGTCCAGTACTTCCTTTATGTGTGGCAACCAAACGAGGAGACAAAAAATTTTGTCCAGTCCAGTGCCGAATTTCAATGCCAACCAAACGCTACCTATATCATCGTTGAAAGATTCACAAATTGCAAGTTTAAAAACTTCATACTATCAAAAGAAAGATAAGAAAAAAAATCATATTTTAGAAGTTTATAAGGTGTGTATCTATATAGTGGATGGGTAGTTTTAAAGTAAATTTATAATTTGCTTGAGTAAATAGTAGGGCTTTTGTATTGAAACAGAAAAAAGAAATAAAAATAAAACAATGTCTATAAGTCAAAATTGTGCATACCTCATGTGGTTCTTCAACGTTATAACTATGATTAAATGGATTCTTCTTGGAAATAAAGGGTGGTTTTCCATCACCAATATCATCACGTCTCCTCGTGATAGGGACTGTTCCTTTGGGAAATCTACTTCCACAAGAACCTTTCTTTGGAACTTTTTAACTTTGGTTCCTTTCTGGATACGAGGTGGATTTCGTCTATAAAATTATGGGGAAAAGAAATAAAACTATGTAAACAAATATTTGTATGAATTTCCTTGAATATTAGTTTTTTTTTTTGAGTTATTCGACTTTTTTTAAATATAAAAAGAAGAAGAAGAAGAACAAGACACTTCTACCATATTTTGCAAAGAAATTAAAAAAAAAATGTTAGAAATGTGAAGCAATCATATAGAATAAAATAAAAGTTTGAGGACTTACACAATTAGTAAATGTTTGATGATTCAAAGGGAAAGCAATATATGCTGGAAAATTGATAGTTTTTTTTTATTTTTAATGAAGCGGAATATTTTGGTTAATTCTATATTTCGAAGAAGTCTTTCGGTTGATTGAATCCTGTGGTGTTTCGAATTCTCATATTAATTTTCGTATCAAGTATTTATAGTAAGAATTAACCAAGGTAGTGTAATTTTAGACATTTTTGTAATGGCAAGTCATAATGACACTTTACTGAAATTAATTTTGCATTAATTTCTAGAACTCTCCACGCACGACAACACAATCAGGGAGACCAAATCGGGCATGTCTCATTCAAATTAATTTACTTTGAGAAAAAAATTTAATAGTTTTGTAATAATAGCGAATATTATAAACAACATAAAGAAATTTTGTTAATAGATCCATCTATAATACTATTTAAAATTATGTGAGAACGGGAATCAAACTTTTTCGTGAAATGATCTCACTACTTAGTGCACTTAAAAAAAATAAAGGAATAAACTACTTACGTTCCCATTGCATATTATATATATATATATATATATATAATGTCAATTAAAATTTAATTATCAATTTACAAAAAATGGAATTAATATATAAAACATGCATAAATTTTGCTATTAATAGAGATAAATCATTAAAAATATTTTAAAAAGAATCAAATTCAAAGTATAAGTAATTAAACAATTGTTACTTAATAGTATCCATTTATTTTATCTACATTATTCTAAATAAAGAATGTTAGAACATTCAGTAATATGATTTATGATTTACTAATACTTTATCAAATAAAATTGAAATCCTTGTAGCATTAATAATGTCGTTATTATTTATAGTATAAGTACTAATAAATAAATAGTATACAATTAGCATTTATTTAGTTAACTATTTCTTTTAATAAATGAATTTAATTTTATCAAAGATTGAGCAAAAAAAAAGAGAGTAAAAGAAAAACCATCTATTGATAGATAAATAATAAATACAACTTAGAAAGTAAAATGATTATAGTAAAAAAAAAAATATTAATAAAAATATGTAATAAAAAATATTGAAACAAAAAAAATCAAATTTAATATAATTAGTTAGATGATAAGTCATATTTTCATTGCATTAATTTTGAAAAAAAAAACATGATGAGTCCAAAATTGTTACAACATTGATAATTTTATTATTAATTATCATATGAGTACTAATAAATAAATAGCATGTAATTAGAATTTAATTATTTAACTATTAATTTTAATAAATTAATTTAAATTTGTTAGAAAAATAAAATACTTTCAACAAGATCTGAACCCATAAACTTTTATTTATAATAATATAATTTTAATCACTTAATCATGTCTAACAACTTGAAAAAACAAATAATCTTTAAAATATTTAATATACAATTTTTTTTTCCTTAGTAGGAAACTACTTTAATTAATTTTTTTCAAGCTTCTATGGCGAAGGCCCCTTTGCCCTTACCCCCTAAATTTCTTGAAATACCCAATAGATTGTCGTTTTTATTTCCAACTACTTTATCACATATAACTTTACAAATTTACACATACTTCATATTGTACATTTAGCTATATAAGGTATTGAGGGATGTTTGCTTTTGAAAATGAGGGAGAATTGTAACATTGTTATTATACTATGATGTATATATGTAGCACTTCATAGCTTAGGTGCATGTATTGGATTATTATTATTCTTGACTCGTTTAATACTATCAATTACAAGCTTGCCCATTTAACATATTCACTGCATGTAGTAGTAATTTATGTGTGACACTAGTCTTATATTTTATTCTTGCATGTACATTGTCAATGACATCCTTCAATTAATGTTTACATATATTCTCTTCAAAGTTTTATATGGATCTAAGACCACAAGACATATCATTATTGCAAGGTAAAGCTATCCATAGGTCAGAGCTTATTTAGAGGTAAGAACTTCACTACATGATGCTTTTGTTAGTGTTTTAGGTTAGGAATAGTATGAATTATATCAAATATGCAGGGAAATAGCCGACTTAGGTGTCGTTGACGTGAGGTGATCATTAGACAACATGAGGTAGACTAATGAATTGTATCATATCTCTAAGCATCAAGCTTCATTAAGGTGTCTCACTTGCCATTTATTTAGTTAGACTATCACTTGCTTACGGCATTGGTCAAGCACTAGCAATTGGAAACACACACTTTCAAGCTAGATGACAATGACATTGTAAGACATTTCGACACTAGTAGGCTTACTAGTGGATGAGCATGCTATCATTGGTAGCATGCAACTGGATTGGCATAATATTTGCCATCAGTTGTTGGAAGTGAGGCTACCAACATTAGTTGTTCAAGGAAACTAACTCAAATTAACATAGCTAAGGGATAATTTCAACGATCTATCACTTGATGTAGATGATATCACCATTCGGTGGTTTGTGAGAGCACATATTTTAAAGTTGTTGGGAGGTATGCTGTTTCCTGATAAATTGCAAAATGTAGTGCATTTGGTATTCCTCCCCCTTCTATCTAACCTTCTAGTAACCAGATAATATGTGCAAGGAGGGTAACATGCTTAGCCTAGTTGTACCATCACCTCTATGTTGCATCATGCATGGAAGCGTTTAAGATCAATGGCCCATTAGTTATATGATAGGTTTGGGCATGGGAGAACTTCTCTCATATCATCCATTTTCATCAAATGGTGATGGCATCAATCAAGGATTGACCACTCATGTGTAGGTGGGGTGTAGATTTCAATGTTACGCAACTACTAACCCATGTAGTGACATAGTACCGCAACACGTTTAACCATCAAGTCCTTGAGCAAGCATTCTCAACCTCCATTACTTTGTTCTATTTCCTTATTAAAAGTTTATAACTTGAGTTTATTTTAACATATTAGCTTTTAGGTGGTTTGAATCTTAATGTTGCTAGCTTATTATCCAGAAGGTTGCAATATTAAGCTTGCTTGAGTACCACTCATTTGCTTTCATGTTGTTAAGCCATAATTTCTAAACTAGGTAGTTCTCTAATTTAGAGGCATCTAGATGACACCTCAATACATTGACACATTTGCAAAGCTCCATTAGCTTAACCTGCAGGGGAGGACTACGACAAATTGAGTCACCACCCGCTCGGCCTAGTTAGAGCAGTGGGCTAACCATTGACATGGAATTAACTATTCAACTCCAATTTATGACTCACTAAATAATTTGATCCTAGAGTATGCTACCTAGTATTGGGAGATCACTTGTTGGTACATAAGCCAAACTAGCACCGTGTTAGATTACATGGTACAAATTTGATCTTCCTATTATTTTATTTCCTATGCTTTGTATTGTGAAAATTATAGTGTTATTCTTTTTCTATAGGTTAATTTTATCGAGTGTCTACCCACGATGCCACACAATGTCATTCTATTTAAGGCACCTGTAGTGGTAAAGGTGTATCACGATAAGCCAAACCAATCTATGCCCATTTTCACTCCTTTAGGAGAGGGTTCTAGTACTTATACCACTACTTCTCCAACTCCACATAAGACACAATCTAATTATGGTCATGATGATATAGGTGAGCATCTTACTCAAGTCAAGCTCACTCCCATTGAAACACCCTAGAAATTTGAAAAACTATAATAAAATTAAAGAAAATAAGTGGAATAATAAGTACTTCTAGACTAGTGTAATAATAATAACATTTTTGTGATTCTAAAATTTTGAGAAAATTAATAATAAAAGTTAAATCACTATAATACATTAATACTATTTTAATAATTTACATATAACATAAATCTTATAACAAATAATAAAATGAAAAAGTAAGAAAAGAACGAGATCCATTAAATAATTATAACAAATAAAAAGTAAGAAATAAAATTTTAGATTTATGATGGTTAAATAGAATTTTTAAGTATGTATTTCTACTCAAAATATTTTATTCAGTGTATACTAAATTCTCATATAAAAATATTATAATTTAGATAATTTAATAAAATATTAAAAATGTCATCAGCTTTTCTTTCCTTTCTTTCTTTTCTCCTTCTCTTTATCTCCTTCTATATTACGAAGTAAAAAAACTCTTCTCCAAATTTAAAAAATCCATAACTTTCTCATATTAACTCCAAGTCAAAAACCATAAGTGCCATTACAACAATTGGAATGAGTACTTTGCATCAAAACCCCACTTACTAGGTAAATTTCAAACTCCAAATTTAATCTTAAATCCATACATTTTTTTTAAACTATTATAAACTTAATTTATTTTTAAGTTTTAGTGAGTTTAATTATTAAAATTAGCTTTAAATTTGTTATTCATTTATTACAAGGTGAAATATATGAATTTATGTGACCTTACCGAGCATTATTTTAAGTTTTAAAACTAAGAGATCAAGGTGAGTAGGAACTTCTATGATAAACTACAGTGTATGTATATTTGTTGTAATATAGTTATATAAGTGTATAATCTATTGTGTCTAGTTATTGTGATGTTATGATAATAATTTTTTTTCCTCCTTCCATTTCCTTTTTCTTCCTTATGACTTCCTTTCTTTTCTTTTCTTCTTTTTCTATCTTCTGACCGTGCTTTTCTTTTCTTTTCTTTTCCTTTTCTTTCTTCTACCCACTAATGTATGCATAAATGTAGGATATAAATAAATTTAATAATAGATTATGAAAAGGAAATTTAAGTATAACGTAAAATATATGTATGTAAATATCTATATAGAGATATTAATTATATAGTACGTGAATATATATATTATGAAATTTATTATTTATATATTGTTACCATCTATAAAATAACAATAGAGAAATTGTTAGATTGAGACAATGAAGTTATGAATGGGAGTGTGGATTGTAACAATGTGGATTTAACATTTTTAATTGATAACTATGTGGTGTATATTATATTTGTGTCTTATTTTTAAAATTTTGGGATTTTGATGATTGAGGAAAGGAATGAGTGGTTAGTATGGTTAGTATGGTGAGATAAATTGAGGATATTGGAAGGGTGCACATTTATTTGCCTTATTTGGCTCTTGAATGTGTTAGATTGATTGCTTAAGTAATGGAATAACTCAGTTGTTACTGAGGAATAAGAACTATAGATCAATCTTGGATGGTTGATTTGACAATTGATAAAATTGGGCTACACTATACTATTATAGATTTGTCTTCATATGTTGATTCATTTTTAAAATTTATTTCTTTGTGATTTTTTTTATCTCATTTGTTTGATTTTATCTGGTTGATTTGGTCTTCCTTACTTTATCCATGATGTGTAATGCTTGATTCTTATTGTGGTGGTGAATGTAAATATAAAGTGTAAATTGTTTTGCTTATGGGATTAGCTTAGTTTCTTTTTGCTTGCTCTTAGAGTTGCATTCCTTAAATGCTTTAATAGTTTATTGTCTTGAATGTAGATTGGCTCATGACTATATATTGTTTGATCACGTTAAACCAACTAATTAAAAGATTGGATCTAACTAAAATTGGACATACATTACACGATACATTACATTCTGTTGAAGACCATCACTACTACATAGCACATCAAAGGTAATCGAGTAAGATTACTGCTCTACCATTATTGATTTGAGTGACTAGGGGATTGTCAAACCTTTGATGGTTTCGAGTCCCGTCTGTTCTTAAGGGTGTTTATGCTTAGTGTGCTAAATTACACTTGATGTTTATGAGATTAAATTTAAAAGATAAATTCTAATAAAGAGAAGATGAAAATAAATGGGTTGTGAGACTTAGGCATTGATGCTAATGATGCAAATCCCAACCCAAGGTCAAAGGGGCTATAAACCTTAAACTTCATACTAGATAGCGAAAGACTATGTGCGATATTGCATTACATATGATTACTCATACATAACATATGATTGAGAACTTGTTTAGGATTGCTTATGCATATGTACTATTAAGAGTATTGCACTCCCATCTCATTGAGCTATGGTGTGCTCACCCCTCTATAGACTTTTGCAAGAAAATCTCAAAATCTTAGGATGACATAAGAGATAATATGACAAGAGCTATCAGAATCAAGATTGATATAATAAGGTATGCATTAATAGATTATTTAGATGAAATGTTATTCTTAGGAACTTAACATAAAAATGAAATCCATAGAACTTATATGTGTTTTTCTATTTTGTTATTTTGATAGAGGATTCTGATTCTCTACGAATTTAATCAACCGTAAAATATTAGAATCCATAGTTACATTCTTATTATATGATTATATGTAATATGATTAGTTGTAATTGGTTAAATAATTATTTAAAGTCTTACAACTTTTAACTCACAAGGCGATTACCATGTAACGGGTACATACGTGACGTAATAGCTTTTAGTGAAAACTTTCAAGCCACCCTTTGGGGCATGATACATGCCTTCACTCCTATTCCTTTTTACATGCCTCCTCCATATGATTCACCTAATTTAGGTCTAGATGGCACTGAGATTATACAAATAGATATCGATAAGATGGTGCAGCCTTAATCTAATCCTATGTCAGATGATCAAAGTGCATGTATGGTTAGGCAATGGAGGAAGAGACAGTTGTAACTCTGTATTATATTATATGTTTGTAACCATTTCTCTATGGATGCTTGGACTATACTTATATATATACCATTGCATGTCTAATTAAAACTTTCAATTTCTTCGTTTAGTTGTGCTATATGATTTGAGAATTTAATGCAAATTTAGTTACATATCATTATAAGTATGATTTACCTTCTATCATATGGTATCAACTAGTACTATTAAAATTGAAAAATATAATCTTATAATGATGTATCAATCAAATTCTAAAATTAAAAAGAACTTATTTGTTACAAAAGAAACGATTGTTTCATTACAAAAAAACAAAAATGAATAAATCTTAATTAATATCATTATTAAAATTTGAAAAAAAAATCTAATTATAGTTTGCACAAAATCGACATTTCAAGTACTAAATTTAGTTAGAAATTGAATTAAAATTAGCACTTCAATTGTCGATTTGAGTTTAATTTGACATCAATTAGTATTACTAAAATTGTAAAATAAAATCCCATAATGATGTATCAATCAAAATCTAACATTAAATATAACTTATTTGTTATAAAAGGAACAATTATTTCATCACAAAAAATTGAATAAATTTTAATTAATTTCATTACCAAAATAAAAAATATAGTTTGTACAAAATGAACACTTTAAATATCATTTTTAGTGACATAGTTTTCAAAATATTTTTCCAGTTGATATATTTTTTAATTTTTTTAAAAAAGAATAGTATTTATTTCCTTTTGCCCATAGTTTCTATGAGTAATTTACAACAAGGCATATGTATCCATCACTATAAAGCAAGTCCTGATTTATCCAAAGATAATCTGGGCTACTTACCATCCATCCTGCTTCCACAGTGTCCTCCAATATTAGAGATTACCCAAATATGAGAGAAATTAGCTTCTCTGATTTCTGTTGCTTGCACTCGTACATTAATAACTGCATGCGCTCCATAATAGTTGTCACCAACCAAAGAGACTTGAGCATACTGTTAATCATACATCAATATCAATGATGCTACATATAGGATAATGTATCATGAAGGATAAAGACCATGCAAGCAATCCTATCCCGCAAGTACTAATTTAAGGATGGTCCTAATCTCACTTTTAATTAAATATGTGACATATAAGATTATGTAACCTATGTAGACTTCTTTTTTATATGCTTGTCTCATTATCCTATGCGCCATAAAAGTACTGAAAGATGTATTAAAAAATGGATAATTCCTAGATCACCGATTACATTAAATCATGCAAGATATCCGCACCAAAGAAGGATTATTTGTTATTGTGAATTCACTTTCAAAATGTTGGTCCTAAACTTTGAACACCTTATGTCTAACTTTTGAATATATTTATTTGTTTTTCCAAACCGCAAACTTCAATAAACGCGTGCTGTCAAAACTTAAGAAGGATGAAATAACATTTTGAAAATCGTAAGGATCCCACATATATCTATAGTTGACAAATAGCTTTGAATCAAATCCACAATTTGCATGAATAAGTATGGCATTGTTAATATTGGCAAAAATTGAAAATAACGATGTGTATAAGCAAAGATTGTACGCACGTCATGTCCGGTGGTATCCGGTGTGTCCTCAATGCCGTAATTATGATTGTAAACTGGTTTCTCTTTTGAAACCAAGGATAAAGCTTGACCACCAACATCGTTGTGTCTTCACTTAATGGGGATCGTTCCTTTTGGGATTTCTACTTCCACAAGAACCTTTTCCTGGAATTTTTTTTTCTATTGGTTCCCCTCGTATACGAAGTCAGTTTCATCTATAAAATGAAAAAAAAAAAAAAAGAGTCAACCTTTCTTCAAAATCAGACATATAAATTATTCTCTCTCATTTGATTGTATCAATTTCAATATTTGATTTTCTGTCATAGTATAATTCAAAACAATTTAAAAAATACAAAGTCCAAATTTTTTTCTTTTTTTTTTTACTTTTATTTTTTCTTCTTTTTGGAATAGTTACTGATACGTATAAATAGGTACATAATTATTACCCCATTAAGTTTTAATGCTGATGAAGTTATCTCCTTTCAATTTGGTATAGGCATTGTAGAAGTAAGCCAACACATATCCTTCTAACCCCTTTTTCCCATTTGCATGCTACGGAATCCTAAAGATTATCTATAGAACTCTAGGAGAGAAAAGAACTCCTACATCTTGAGATCCGAATAAATTACAACATTAAGTATACCTATTAGTAACTATTGATCATTGTTTACAGACATATAACCTGGAATCAAGTTAATTCCTTAGATTTTGCTACTAAAAAATTTGTGCAACAAAAGGTTCAGGATAGGATTTCAATTGTTAGAACAATCCAAGCTAATAAGTCATTAAATTAAACCTAATTAGTGTTTTAATATGAAAGACAATGCATAGTTAGGCTTAGAAGTAAGGAATTTTGTTTAGGATTTGAAGAATTAGGAATTGGAAAATTGGAAAATGGAAGCCACAATGGAAAAGTGCACCACACAACTAAGTATATGTTCGTGTACCTACCTATGTCGAATCATGAATATGTATAGGAAGGTACACGATCAACAGACATGCCCGTATACTTGGGCATGTCAAATTGCAAAAATTCATAGAAAGGTACATGACGATTGTACACGATCGTGTATCTTACCTTGTCAAAGTACACAACTAAATTCATGACCATGTACTTATGCATGCTAAATGGATAGAAATGCACAAAAAGATACATAGCCATTAGCATGGCCATGTTCCTTTGCATGGCCACTTACACAACCATGTTATTTCATGACACTCACTATTCTATTATGTTTTGTTCACTTACAACTCTAAGTGTACATAATTGTGGATTTGAATAGGTTTAAGGACTAAGAGATTACAAAAGTTTGGAGGAATCATTCACTACTTTTCGAGTACACATATACTGTGTTTGTTGCTTGTGCAAGTTAGGTTAAAAATGTGAACTGGATTAATATTGAAAATGAAAGTGATTGTTTGTATGTCATTATGCTTGGCTGGGTTTGAGGAATCGAGAGAGGGTTAGTATTTTCAGGGTGGCACCCCAATGATTTATATGTGACATTATCCTTAGTAGAGTTGTATGCTAAAATGATCTAAGTAGATTTAGGATTATCTAGTATGAATGGATTCTTGTTATGGTATGGAAAGACTCTTGGACTCATAGATAGTAAAGAGTATCTATTGTCATATATATATAATTTATGTATGGAATAGACTTATGAACAATGGGAAGGACTCATTATCATATATATATATATATATATATATATAATGTTTAGAAGGACTCTTGGACTCATGAATAGTAAAGAATACTAATTGTCGTATATGTATAATTATGTATGGCTTAGACTCTGGAATAAAGGGAAGTACCCTTTGTTGAATGTATTTATATATATGTGTGCATGTGTAAGGTTTGCATGGTGATTATGATGATGAGAATTGTGTGTTGGAAATAAATGATAGATAATAAACTATATTAGGATATCCTGTTATATTATGCTTATGTTGATATTTCTAGCATGGAGTGAGTGTGTATTTGTGAGTATACATTATATTGAGCGTTAACTCACCCCTCATGAGACTATTTTTAGTTGTAGGTACTTCAAGAAAAACCAAAGGGTATGATGAGATGACAGCGGAGACGAACCAAAATTCTAAGGAAAATGTAGAGTATGTTTTCTATGAGTAATAGTAAGATGAAGAGAAAGATAAATGTTGAATAATTCTGTTTAATTGATTTAAAACAATTGTAATACTTAAGTTCTTAAATGCTTTTGCTATATTGATTAGGATAGATTGAATATGGTTAATTTATTGAGGATAGATGTTCTTTTCAAGCTCTTTTATATTGAGAACATTTTCATTAATTGTTATGAATATTTGAAACTTGCTAGTGAAATTAGCTGATTCTAAGCCTTTTCATATCTTTTCTTAATCAGAATACATTGATTATTAAAGATATGGCATGAATACATTGATTAATTATATTGTTATATGTATTACATGTTAATTTGATATGATTATTAGTTTTATTATCGTTATATGAAATATTATGCTATTAAAAAAAAGTTACAACTTTTTAAATTAAAAAATGCAAGATTACGTTTATATATCAACTGTTGTATTATTTTTTATTGAGCATGCAAAGCTGACAACAACTAATCATGCAAAGATGACAACTCATCCTTAAGTTCCATTTTGTGTAAAAGGGACACGTCTTTTTAGGAATTTTCTGATATTGAAAAGTTTATGTTATAAAATAAAAAATTATAATTTGTAAAAGAATATTAATAATAAAAGAAAGTGCTAGTGACGATGATTATTTTTTTTGAGAAGTTGCTTTTGGCGATATGGATGGCAATTATATTTCTTCCTCATTCATTAAGTGGATTTACCGGAAATGCCATTACTTGGTAAGCCAAGTATTCCGTATAAGCACCATAGACAAAATAATGGTAGCTTTTTATGACATGTAAAGGCATCAAAGATATTACAAGAGGTAATGTAACAATTAAAAGTCATTCAATAATAAAATAGTACTAATAATAAAAAATGGTGATTTTTCAGAAAATTTCAATGATCACAAATTAAGAAATTGTTTATTGTCCTATTAATGTTTTTAATATGATTAATCCAGTTTTCAATATCATTATTAAAATACATATTAACGGTGAAAATTTAATAGTAATCAATGATGTAAATTTAATATGCATAACTGAATGATAAGATTAGAGGTTAATTAGTTTTATTAAAATAACGAGTGAGACTAGAAAAGGTTCTCAAATTAATATCAGATAGGTAACAAAATAATCATATTGAGAGAACATCAATAAAAAGCTTTCAAAAGTATATATTATAATAGATGTGATTCAACTAATATAAAGTTATAAAAAAGTTATGCATCTTTTCTTGCTTATATTTATTTAATGCAATATTACAAGACATTCACCCATTACAATCTGTCCACATAGATTCAATCTAGGTTTTTTTTCTCCTATTAAAATGGGGACTAAGGATTCAAATTTAAAGTCTATACTACTAAGCTACAAAAATATTTACATTCTAAATCATTTGTGCTACTATTATAGACACAGCAGAAAATCCAGGACCAACATAGTAAAAGTTGACTCCAATATCCTTGTTGGTGTTTCCTCCCTTTTGAACATCATACCATCGTGGATCAGTAACATATTTAGCAACACCATTAGCATCTATTTGGCGGCCTGAAGCATGAATATATTTAAGAGTACGGAAGAAACTTGCTTTCTAAAAGCCTTCAGAAGGTAAATGCCCACTCCCCGTCTGTGTTACTGTGTGATGAATCCCTATTTCTGAATTAAAAATCACTCCACCCCAAGCGGCTATTTGTGCGCCATCATCAAGACTTGTGAAAAGGGAACCGAGTCAATATCCTAGATCGACATCTTGAAATCGAAGCCACCAAGTCTTAGTGCTTTGGTCCTGGAATACATTATCCATATAATAAAATAAGAAGAGGCAATTGCAAAACTAATAATCCAATTTACTAAGCTGAAAAATAGTTCAAAGTAACGTCACATATGAGTTGTGCAGTTACCTGAATCGAATTTGAGTCTTAACTATTTAAGTAACTATTGTATATTAAAATTAATATTTGATTACAAGAAAATATATTTAATTTTTTTATACTATTTGATAAATTTTTTATTTCTTATTTTTTGCCACATAATTCGAAGTTTTGCTTTTTTATCACTTTGGTAAACTATTTTACCTTTATTTTAGTTGGGTAACTTGAGTTTTTACATTTTCTTTTTCCTTAATCTTTTTAGCTTGTATTATTGATTTCTACCCCCACTACTTACATAACCTTATATAATGGCTAATCAAAATAAGGAGAAATTGCAAAATACTCTATTGAATTTTCATTTATATGCAGATTCACCCCTTAAACTTTCAAAATACACTTTGGATCCCATAAACTTTCAAAAATTAATATTGTACATTTACAGTTTCTGTCCAAAAAAACAATCATATACATAACACATGGGTACTTCTTATTGAAAACCCCTAAAAGCCCTTCTTCTTGTATTAGTATCTACCAATATAATAAAAAAGAGATGTGTATTTCCTTCTTATTCCTCACAATATAGATGAAAAACCCTATGAAAAATTGAAAATTTTCAAATAATCAACCAAAAAATAAAAAGTTCTTATCTTTTCTGGAAACCAGCCAGTGAACAAAAAGGTAGATTGACCCAAAAGCTTGTGCAAATTCAACAAGAAGTAAGACTTCTGGTTACCCCTCGCACGAAACACCTCAAATCTTAGGCATTCCACAGAGAACTGCCCAGGTCTTACGATCCACAAGAAGGTCAACACCCTCTAATCTTCCATAAATCCTCAAACCTCCATCTGAAATAGAGCCAAACTTTCTCTCAATTTATACGTGTTTACATTTTGTCTTGTCACGAGCTTTCTTCAATCTCTCACCTTCTTGACGCAACAAATGATATTGAGCAATCAACGGAATCATAAACAAATTAGTCAACATCCTCCAATCATCCCCGACTCACAAACCTCCATGAGGAAAAGAACAAAATGTTCTCCTAATTTGCATGTATTTACCTTTTCTTCTAATTTGTTGCTTACTTCGACCCTAATCTGATCGATTCAAAAATCGACGTAAAGCAATTGTCTCAAGACATAATGAAACCTAAAGATCAAAAGCCTCCAATATTCTAGAACTCACAAATCTCCAAATGAAAAAGAATCAAGCTTTATCTTAGTTAACATGTATTCACATTTCCTGTAGCCTTGACTTTTCTTAAACTTAATGGCTTAATTCAATAATTGGAATGTGCACTGAAGACAATCATAGTTTCCATCAAATCTACCTTGTCACAGCTATCTGAACCAGTACATTTTCCATCAATATATACAAAACTACACGTCTCCACCCTTGTAACTCTCCAAATTTTAAAATCGAAATCTTAGTGCATCTTTTATAAGATAGATGAAAAATCTATGAAAAAATTAAAAAAATCCAATACATAAAGAGAGTGCCATTGATATTATTGTTGCTACATTTTCCTTTTTTGGTTGATTATTTGAAAATTTTCAATTTTTCATCTATGTTGTGAGGAAGAAGAAGAATGTCTCTCTCTTTGAATACGCTAGTAGATATTAATAAAAGAAGAAGGGCTTTTAGGCCTCTAAAATCCACAAAATTTAAATACATATAACATCTTAATAGTTAAAAAATCGTATTAAAAACCTTAAACATACCTCACATAAATTTATATTAAAAGAAATAATTATGCAAAAAGTGAACAATAAGAAATTATTGAATAAACAATAAATAAATAAAAATCATAGATTTAGGATTGCCAAATAAAATTTTTGACTAGATAATCATGTTCAGAATAATTTAATTAGTTTAATCATAAAATTTCGTAATAAAACGCTAAAATTACTAAGTTCATATAAATTACAACGTTCGATAAACGTATCTATGAAATAAAAACAATATATATATACTCTAACCCATGAATTCCAAAAGCCCCCATCATTCATTCAAAACACACACACACACACACACACACACAAAAGCGAGAGGATAAGATGAGCAAGAGAGCTAAGATGAAAATAGGAAAGGAAAAGGAGAAAAGGGAAGCGCAAAGAAAAAAATTCGTAACTTCCACGTACAATCTTCAAATCACAAATTGGGACCACTAATGTGATCCTTGAGATGAGCTTTACAAAACTAGACTGGTTTTGTGTGGAAAACGTTTTCCTTTCAAAATTTAAATATAATTATAATATATGCATAAAAATAGAATTTATCTTAAAAAATAATTAAAATAACTAGGAATATACTAAATAGAATTATTCTAGTCTTCAATAGCATATAATAATATGTTTTTCTTGTATTTTTAAGAGAAGAGAATTTCTCAGTTAATTTACCCAAAGATTACTCTGAGTAATAAAAAATGAAACCTAAGTAAGTAAAAACCATGTGATATACTGCATTTAGCTTCATAATATGTTGTATTGATTATTTATATATATCTTAGTTGTTGTGGAATTTCAGTAATGGTGATTGTGTGCTACCTTATTTTGCGTGGATGTGTGCGGTGTGAAGTGAGTCGTGTTGTGTTGATGGGATGTCACTGTGGTTACTATTATTGTCGTTGTTGTGGCTGTCATGTTGGTTTAGGTGGCATCCTGGGGTGTGGTTGAGTGGTGTGGATGCTAGTGTGAAAGATTTGGGATTGTGCCATAGCTGCTAAGGTGGTTAAGTGTGTGTGTGCCCAATGATGGTGTGTGTATGTCTATTACGTATATGTGCGGGAGACTATGTGTTGGTTTGTTTGTATGTGTGAGGGAGTACACAATCAACTTGTGTGTGTACGTATGAATATGTGTGCGTGAGAGCTAGTGAGTGTAAGTACGTGTGTGGAAGGACTTGTGCATGCGTATGTGTGGAGTGAAGAGGGTTGTTTTTACTGTTGTTGCTGTTTCTACTGTTGTCAATGCTTTTTATGTTGTTTCTACTGCTGTTGTTGCTGTTTCTACTGCTGTCGCTGTAGTTTATGTTCCTTCTACTGCTATTGTTGTTGTTTCTACTGTTTTTGCTGCAGTCGCTGCTGTTTATGCCATTTCTATCACTGTTGTTATTGTAGTAGGAGTAGGTGGAAATGTGTAGGCGTGTGGGAGTGGAATCCATTCGTGTGTGCGTTGAAATGGTGTACAGCAGGTCCACCAAGGAAGAATTTATGTGAGGGAAGAGAGGTCTAGCGAAGGGGAAAATCTGACGAGTTAATGAGGAGAAGTATTCCAATGAGTAAGGGAAGAGAGGGGTGGTAGCAGACATACGAAGTGGAATCTAGATGTACACGTGTATCTATATATGTGTTAGCCGAGAAGAGAAGTGGAATAGGAAGCATCCAAAGGGGAGAGGGGGACTAAAGGAATAAGAATCACAAAATTAATATAAACTATATGTATACATGTATACGAATAAATATAAAATAGTAGTAATGATAATAAAGACACTATTATATGTATTTGTAAAAATTTCTAAATTGGGATGGAAAGAGAAATGGATGGTACTTAAACAACTTCGGATAAAATCCAATGTTTGGTGATAAGAATCAGATTCCTACAGGACCTATCACCAGGGCCCGAGTTAAGGGTCTACACAATTTGGTTTTGAGAATCATACATGAGAAACCTAATTCAGAGGAAGCTAACTTAATTTCTTCATTCCTACCTTATAATTGTTACGCATTCCAGTAGGTTCACTTATCAGTTCTACAGGGTGCTAAATCACCTATACTTTTGAGTGAGTCGGGATCCTCATCGGGGTTCAATTCAAAAGTACCCTGAAGACCGGCGTCTTAAAGACCAATTTCTTTTATATATTTGTTATTTGCGTGGACTATTTTATGTTATAATGTCATTTGGGACACTTTCATTTTGTTTGTAATTCTCATTTAAGACCGGCCACCCTAAAAGTTGTAATTTTGTGTACTTTCTAACCCTAAAGGGAGCAAGTATAAATACTTGCTTAAGTAGGGTTTTAGGAGGCCATTTTTTCATATTAAAAACTTCACTTTCACATAAGAGAGCTTAGGGCTTCCTAGTTCAATTTCAATCCCAAGAGTTGAGATTGTGACGAGTGCAACAATTGAAATTGTGAGCCATATCAATTTCAAATTGTTATGTTTTCTTTTCTTCTCTAATGTGTAATATCTAGGGTTGAATTGGAACATTTCTTGGTCAGATTTGATTAAGTTTTTATTCGAATTAATGAGCTTGTTTGAGTACTTATCATACTTGTTATTCATCAACAATTGCTTATCATTGTTAACATGAATTACATTTTCTATAAAGGAGGATTACGGTATTGCCTTTGCTAGTTATTCTTAAATTCACGTGATATTTCAAGTTTGATTAGTGTATATTGAGGGATTTGATTCATTGTGGAGGATTAGCTCATTATTTATTGACTTTAGATCTCTTTGCACCCTTTAGGAATCACGCAAATTCCTAGCTTATTGAACCAAAATTGTTTGAGTGCATTTAGGGTTGGTTTTTTTGTTCCATTTGATTGTGCTTAATCCCCTTTAGGCACATCATCTTTTTGGCATCAGAGCTTGAGGTTGTGAGAAGGGTTATTTGATTTTGAATTTCATAAATTTAGGGTTCATGTTCTTACACCTTCAATTCCAAAATTGGAAGTAAATTGAAATTGTTGTTGTAGTTGTTTAAAGTGGCATGAATTGGCTTGAGTAAAAGTTGAACTTGCTGCTTGTTGGAGTGAGTTTTGAGTTCTTGTTGAAGCTTCTATGTTGTGGACTTCACCGTGAAGGAAGAGGAAAGTAGTGCATTTTGAATGCAATTTCAGAAGTGCAATTGTGTAAGAAGAAAAATCGTGATCATTACACTGTTCGTTTTCGGAAAATTAGAGGAGTAATCGAGCATTTCCATATTTGAGTAGTGTGGAAGATTTGGAAATTATTTGATTTTCAAAACAAACATTAAGATTGAAGGAGTTAATGTGTGTTTGTTTGAATTTAAAAACTACTTCTTACCAATTGTGGAAGGGTTGCAATTAGTGAAGTGGTTTGATTTTCAAATTTGAATTGTTGCTATTTTGGTGTATAAGTTATGGTTTGCTTTAGTGTTTGTAGTGGTGAAAATTGTATGTTTGGGAATGTGAACTGTAGGGTGTATGTGTTGTATTTGGGTTGTAAATTGCAGTGTAAAAGGGAAGAGTGGTGTTTCAATTGTAAAGTGGAATTATGTAGTGTATGTTTTTGGAAAAAAGTGGAGGAATTACAATTGCCATTTTCAAATTTGAAATCAGAATTGAAAGTGTACATTAAGAGGTCAATTTGAAATTTCAAACATACATTAAGTCATGGTTAATTGTATATCATTTGAATTTGAAAAAGCCTCTTACCATTCGTGGAGTTGTGCACTTATTGAACTTCTTTTTGAATTTGAAAATTTGAGCTGTCTTTGTTGTTGGAGTTACGGTTTGATATTTGTGTGGAAGTGGGGAAAGTGCACCGTGACTTGAAGAGGTGTGTGTGTAGAGTTGTGTTTTTGTAAATTTAATGAAGAGTGTGTGCATTTGGCATGCATTTTGAAGTGTGTAGTATAGACAATTGTTGTTGGAGGCGTGATTGGTGTGGAACCGTGAGTAAAAGAGGAGAAGTGTGATAGTGAAGTTGTGTATTTTTGTATGTGTTGAGGTGCTGCCAATTGTGATGTAATTGGTGTGAAACCAAAGCAAGAAAAGGAAAGTTGAGTAGTGAAATTTAAATTTCAAGCAAGTCATTAAAGTGTGAAAGTAATTGAACTAACCACTTAAACACTTATAGTTGAATTTTATTCTATCTACTTGAAAGTAGTTGAGTGTACTTTACTTGTAGCTTGGTTGTGTACTTGAACCGTGGAAGTGTGAAGATAATTATTGTGTTGTTAGGTTTGAACACAATCATGTCTAGTGAAATGTTTTATTATACTAATGTATTGCATCGGACATTGACAACATTTACTACTAAGGATGATGAACAAAGGAAAAACTTGTTCCATACCTTTTGTAGGGTACAAGAAAATTTATGTGTCCTTATAGTTGATGGTGGTAGTTGTACCAATATGGTAGCAGCATCATTAGTATCAAAACTAAAACTTGCTACTACTCCACATCCTAAACCATATAAATTGCATTGGCTTAGTAATCAGGGGAGTTTGCTTGTGACCCAAAGAGATAGGGTACCATTCAGTGTAGGGGGTAAATACTGTGATGAGATTGAGTGTGATATTTTACCTATGTGTGCATCCCATATATTGCTTGGCAGGCCTTGGTTATATGATAGGAGGGTCTTGCATGATGGCTTCTGGAATACTTATGTGTTCTAGAAGGAGGGCAAACACATTATTTTGAATCCGATGTCACCTTCAAAGGTCCAAAAGGTTCAGCAACAGATCAATGGGTCATCAAAGGTTAAAAGGGCTTCAGTACAATGTAATGATTCTGAGGAAAATAAGGTATTATTGATGGGACATGGTGAAATGGAGAGGCTAGCTACAAAAGAAACTCTAGTATACTTGCTTTAGTTGAGATGTGCACTAAGGGTGCAGGAACCACAGTCTCTACCTTCAGCAGTTTCTCAGGTATTAAATGAGTATACTAACATTTTTCCTGATGATTTACCAGCAGGATTACCACCTTTAAGAGGGATAGAGCATGCTATCGACCTTATGCCCGATTCAGTATTACTGAATCGACCTGCATATCGCATGAATCCCAAGGAGGCTAGGGAATTGAAGCGCCAGGTGGATGAGTTGGTTGAACGGGGGTTTGTTAGAGAGAGTCCCAGCCTATGTGCTATTCCCGCCCTTCTTGTTCCTAAGAAGGATGGTACTTAGAGAATGTGTATTGATAGCAAAGCCATCAACAAAATCACCATCAAATATAGGTATCCTATTCCTAGACTTGATGATATGTTAGATGAGCTACATGGTTTACAGGTTTTCTCCAAAGTAGATCTTAAAAGCAGATACCGTCAAATTTGGATGAGAGAGGGGGACGAATGGAAAACCACTTTCAAAACACGTCATGGACTGTATGAGTGGTTGATTATGCCCTTTGGTTTAAGTAATGCTCCTTGTACATTTATGAGGTTGATGAATCATGTACTAAAAGAATTTCTAGGAAAATTTGTTGTTATTTATTTTGATGATATTCTAATCTACAGCAAAAACCTAGAACAACATATGGAGCATCTTTGGGTAGTATTCTCAGTATTGAAGGCACAACAACTATTTGCAAATCTCTAAAAGTGTTCCTTTTACCAAACTAAGGTAACATTTTTGGGTTTTGTTATATCTGGTTTAGATGTTAGGGTGGATGAGGAGAAAGTGAGGACAATCAGGGAATGGCCAACACCCACCATAGTTACTAAGGTAAGAAGTTTTCATGGACTTGCATCTTTTTATAAACGTTTTGTCCATAACTTTAGTAGTATTGTTAGTCCTCTCACAGAACTGACTAAAAAGAATGTACCTTTCATTTGGAGTGAAAGGGCCTAGAGGAGTTTTTAAGAGGTAAAAGAAAAACTCACTTGTGCTCCATTATTGGCTCTACCCAATTTTGACAAAGTTTTTGAGTTGGAATGTGATGCTTCTAGGATAGGAATTGGTGTTGTACTAATGCAGGAAAAGAGAACCATACCATATTTTAGTGAGAAGTTGAGTGGTGCAACTTTAAACTATTCTATATATGATAAGGAATTATATTCTTTAGTGAAGGCTCTTATGACGTGGCAGCATTATCTCCTCCGGAGAGAGTTTATTATTTATACAAATCATGAATCTTTGAAACATTTCAGGGGACAACAGAATTTGTCTAAACACCAAGCTAAGTGGGTGGAATTTTTTGAGGGTTTTGCTTAATGTGATAAAGTATAAGAAGGGTGATCAGAATATTCTTGCTGACGCTTTATCACAACGGTATGTACTTATCACTTCTCTTCAGTCAAAACTGTTGGGTTTTGAATTATTGAAAGAACAGTATATGTATGATGAGGAATTTAAAACTATTATGGAGAGGTGTTATAGGGGCAAGATGTATGAGGGTTATTGCGTGATTGAGGGGTTTCTATATAAATCTGGAAAATTATGTATACCTTCTGGATTTGTAAGGGAGTTATTGGTGAAGGAAGCACATGTAGGAGGATTGTTTGGACACTTTGGTGAGAAGAGAACCCTGGCCACATTGAGAGAGAATTTCTATTGGAAGGGTATGATAAAGAATGTCCATAGAGTGTTAGAAAGGTGTGGTATTTGTAAGTGAGCTAAAGAGGATAAAGGTGTACAGGGTGAGTACATGCCTTTACTTATACCAGATAAACTTGGACTAATATCAGTATGGATTTTGTGTTAGGATTACCTAGAATAGAATGGGGAAAAGATTCTATTATGGTAGTTGTTGACAGGTTCAGTAAAATGTCACATTTTGTACCTTATCACAAAATAGATGATGCCCTTTTTATTGCTAACATTTTTATGCAAAAAATTTTCAAATTACATGGAGTCCCACACAGCATAGTGTCAGATAGAGAAACTAAGTTTCTTAGTTTCTTTTAGAAGACATTATAGAGAAGACTAGGTACGAAACTTATGTACAGTACCTCTTGCCATCCACAGACAGACGGACAAACAAAGGTTATCAACCGTACGCTTGGGAATCTACTCAAAGAAACAGTTAGCAAGAATCTTACTGATTGGGACTTATGTCTTCCTATTGTTGAGTTCGCTTACAATAGGTCTACTCATAGTTCAACCAGTAAGTCTCCCTTTAAAGTTGTTTTATGGCTATAATACTTCTATTCCATTGGATTTTATAGCAGGACCAGCAACAAAGGAAGAGAGTCTTAGTGGAGTTGACCGAGCTAGGCAAATTCAACACATTCATGTTAAAACAACTGAACACCTTCAAAAGACTTAGGAACAGTAGAGAATCCAGGGAAACAGACATCGAAGAACTCATCTTTATAATCTAGGTGACTTAGTTTAGATTAATCTTAGTCAGGATAGGTTTCCACATAAGAAGTCACAAAAGTTGTCTCCCAGATCAGACGAACCATTCAAAGTTTTAAAGCGCATCAACAACAACGCCCACCAGATAAAGTTACCAGGAGAGTATGGAGTATCAACAACCTTTAATGTTACAGGTCTATCATCGTACTTACCAGACGACATGCATGAAGACCTATCAAATTTGAGGGCAAATCTTCCAAAAGCCCAAGGAGATGATAGGAATCAGATTCCTACAGGACCTATCACTAGGGCTCGAGCTAAGGGTCTACACAACTTGGTTTTGAGAATCATACATGAGAAACCTAATCTTGAGGAAGCTAACTTAATTTCTTCATTCCCCCCTTATAATTGTTATGCATTCCAACAGGTTCACTTATCAATCTTACAAATTGCCAAATCACCTACACTTTTGAGTGAGTCGGAATCCTCATCGGGGCTCAATTCGAAAGTACCTTGAAGACTGGCGTCTTAAAGAGAAATTTCTTTTATATATTTCTTATTTGCATGGACTATTTTATGTTATAATTTCTTTTGGGACACTTTCATTTTGTTTGTAATTCTCATTTAGGACAAGCCACCCTAAAAGTTGTAATTTTGTATACTTTCTAATTCTAAATGGAGCAAGTATAAATACTTGCTTAAGTAGGTTTTTGGGAGGCCATTTTTTCAGATTAAACACTTCACTTTCACGTGAGAGAGCTTAAGGTTTCCTATTTCAATTTCCTCTTATCAATTTCAATCCCAAGAGTTGAGATTATGGCAAGTGCAATAATTGAAATTATGAGTCATATTAATTTCAAATTGTTGTGTTTTCTTTTCTTCTCTAGTGTGTAATATCTAGAGTTGAATTGGAACATTTCTTGATCAAATTTGATTAAGTTTTGATTCGAATTAGTGAGCTTGTTTGAGTACTTATCATACTTGTTATTCATCAACAATTGCTTATCATTGTTAAGGTGAATTGCATTTTCTATAAAGGGGATCATGGTATTCCCTTTGCTAGTTATTCTTAAATTCACGTGATATTTCAAGTTTGATTAGTATATATTAGGGGATTTGATTCATTGTGGTGGATTAGTTCATTATTTATTGACTTTAGATCTCTTTGCACCCTTTAGGAATCACACAAATTCCTAGCTTGTTGAACCGGAATTGTTTGAGTTCATTTAGGGTTGGTTTTTTTGTTCCATTTGATTGTGCTTAATCCCCTTTTAGGCACATCATTTGGTGATGTAACTCTTCTAACATTGTGGATGTTGTATGATCGTATTTAAACAATTGTATTCCATGTCAATCCTTGATGTAATTGAATTTTATCTGATTGATTCCTACATGATCACCTTAAAATATTAAATTAATCAATTAACATGCATTTCACGAGATATTGCATGATCGAAGGCCATCACTGCTACAGGGCACATCAGAAGTAATCGAAGGATTATTGTTCCACTAAGTATGAACTAACTGATTAGGGGATTATCACACCTTGATGGTTCCAAGTCCAGTTTATCCTTAAGGGTGTTTATTGCTTAGCGTGTGAGTAACACTTGAGCTTATAACATTAACATTAAAAGAAAATATCTAATAAAGGGATATATAATGTATCCATTGAATGCAAAACAGGTTTTATTTGAGATAAAGGAATGTTAGAGACATTCGATTAGTTAATTATTATGTTTTTAATAGGTTAAATTGTATTGGTTTGAGACGCTTCACGATTGCATAGTAGAGACTGAGCAATTGTGATGGGTTTTCATGAATTGAGTACCTTACAGGGCATGATAGCTTTTGGTACTATTAGAGCTAAAGTTTTAAGTTAAAGTAAGATATAAATTAGTGATAAGTTAGGTATATTGCTATACCTACTTTAGGAGCTCGGTTTGCGACAATGATAGGGATGGAGGAGGAAGCACCTAAAATACTATTTGTGTCTTAATTCGATCTAGGAATGGGGTATCACCAAGAAGTCCTAAACCTTCTAGTCCAATCTAGAAGAAACTCATGGACATATGAGAGAGAGATTTATGACTAGAAGCCGAGAGTTAACCCAAGGTTTTTATACTTACTATGGATTATGTCGAATGTTGAGAGGTCGATATCATAGATCAAGGGGACATGTTCATAGTAAAACCAGAATTATGGGAAGATTGGAAGGAGGGTCCAGAAGAGGATCTACTTCCTGAAGAAAGTTTTAATTTAGCAGGCGCTCTAGAAAACAAGAATGTAGCCTTAGACTCCCAAGAGAAGAGGAAGAAGAAGAGGAAGAGGAAGAAGAAGAAATAGGAGAAAATGATAAATACAAAAGTGAAGAATCAGAAGATGTCGCCTACGAGTTTAAGAATGGAGTCAGGACAAATTTTAAAAAGTAGTGTATATAAGGAATAATAGTGCTTGTATGTTAGTAAAACTTGAGAGGAAAAATTTTGTGATGTAGTATATATATCCCTCTAAGTTGATATAAGTTAGAAACCTAAAAAAATGTAAATTTTGAAAAAGTATATATAAAATATCATGATCTTCATGCATTTTTTACCTTAATGCAATTATACAAATATGTTACATGACTTTTGTTGATATCTGTATCATTATCGATATATATATCATTATAAATGTCCTAACATATTTTGTATGTTGCATCAATAAATTGCAATGGAAATACTAGTAGAGGACGAAAAACGATAATGCTCGGTAGGTATCGAGATGCCCGGTGTTACAAGAAAATCCAGAGATCCAACCTAGGACACCAGGTAAGGCGACTAGGTCAAGATGAATAAGTACTACTCAAGCCCCTTTAGATGGAGAAGGAAATGGGGAAGAACGTATAAAGTATTTCTTCTGGTCAATTTGTAGCCCCATTTTCTTGTATATGTATCCTAATATCTTATGTGTAGTAAAATTAATGGAAGACGCATATAAAGATGGATGGTCCTTTCTTTATTTTTTTTTTAATTAAATGGATAGTCTTTAAACCACCAAACTTTGATCAATGACATTAAATTACACTAAAATCTCCAACCCATGAAAGGCTATCTATAGTTGCAAATTCACCCTCAAAATATTCTTTAGGGGCATAGGTACCTGAACTTTTAAAACATAACTTCAAACATATAACTTTTGCAAACATATATTCATTTCCCCGAACTATCATAAATATTATGAATCAATATTGAAGGACACATAAATGGGGAGCTTACATAACTGCATACTATTAAAAGTTATATAAGATAAAATCACATTTTGATTTATGATTTACTTAAATAAACAAGACGGTGTTTATGTTGGCCAACAATGAAAATAATACAATGATTATAAGTAAACATTTGCACATACTTCATGTCCTAAATCTGGTGCCACCTTAACATCACCATTAAGATGATATAGTTTATTCGTTGAAACCATGGATCAAATTTAATCACTAAATGGTTTTGTCTCCTCTAGATAAGTATTGTCCTATCTGGACAATCTACTTCCACTAAGACTTTCTCTCGGAATTTTTTGGTTTTGGTTCCTTTTAGATACAAGGTAGGTTGATATATAAAATGAAAAAAAGAAAAGAAAAATCAACCTTTGAAGAAACTAATATTAGCCTAATCTTTGCACATTAGATAAGGATATAGATATCTACATACAATACTTATACCTTCTCTTAATTTGATCTACAAGAACAATGTTTAGACAAGAATTTCAAAGTAGATTCTACCTCATACATGCATCTACGTGTATATATATATATATATATATATATATATATATATGTATATAATTATGTGTGCACATACATGCGCATATGTGCATGCACTTATGTGTGTGGATGCATGTGCATGTATCACGGATTGTTTCTCCAAGCCTATCCTCTCTTTTGTGTAGAAGTCTATTATATGTAAAGCCTGTAACTAGGGTTTGGTTTATTTCCAAGAATCTTCTAAAAGAATATCGATCCTTAGTAGGCAAAGGTAGTTGAGATAGTTAGGTAGGAATAGATCCTAGTCATTAGACCAAATAGATCTTAGTCATCCACTGATGGGGACCTCTTGTATATAAGGGGAGTCCCTCTCATTTGTAACACATTTAAAAATATAATCAATTTTTGTTACTCTATAGTGTCTCATTCTCTTTTTAGACTTCTCTTTAATAAGTATGTTTTTATGTGTTCTTGATAAGAAGGCTAACTTAACCTCTCTACAAGAAGTTTGAAGAGTTTAAGTACCACACATAATGGTTTGAAAGCATTCCACACATGACATTTAGTATTAGAGTAAGTTTTTGGTAAAGATGAAAGGAAAACTTGCATCTAAGATCTTAGTGGAGTATGTTGGAATCCTTGTAACTCCTTTGATAAATGAAGAGTACTATCTTCAAGGAAGGTCCTACGGAACCAGAGCTTCCATGGAAGTTAGAGTGGCTAAGGTGGAGTTAGCCATAGCTGACATGGTAGATCGAGTTTAGGGAGTTGAGGAAATCTTAAAGAGGTTAAAAAAGGAGTTGACAAGCAAGATGTTAACTGCCTTAAATCGAGTCTTAAGCAATTTATAGAGAAAGGATGTTGTCTTAGAAGAGATGGTTAAATCCTTACATTATAAGAAAACTAGGCTTTAGAGATAAATTTTGCAATGGAAAAAATATTTCTTTAAAAGTATTAATTTGCAATGGCTTTATGGTGGATTTAAGGCTACGTCAAAGACATATTTTTACAATTTTATTAGTTTTTTCATTAAAATCATAAACTAATTACCAATAGATTTGTAAGGGATTTAATTCTATTATGACTCCATCTCTAATTCTATTGCAGGAAATGAAAAACATTTTGGTGCAAAATGTAAATGGGTATGTATGCCGCCACATTTGGATGGAATTTGGGAATAAGTCATTGCTTGAAATTTGATTTGGATGATAAATGATAGTAATTTGATGATTGAAGTATGGCTATGTGAACTTAGGAATAACATAGGTAATAAATTTGATGTATATGGCAAGTTAGAAGTTAAATTTGATGATATTAATGAGTTAATGGATAAATTAGTTGATTTGATTGAAAACCCATTCCAACATGTTAACATGTAATTAAGGTGATAAATTAGGTTGAATTTAAAGTTATTTAATAAATATTAGGTTTAGTAAAGTTTAAGAGTGGCTTATGATAAGATTGTGAATTTTTCTTACTTGTTGAATCAATATGTTTAATTCTAGAAAATTTATAAATTATTATGTTTAATTGAGTAAATATAGGTTAAATATGTTTACTTAATGAATCAGAGTTTGTTTAGATGTAAAATGAGACCTAGAAGTTGAATTGTGTTGGATTTGGACTAGTAAGGATGAAACTTGATATCTTAGGCTTGTTCTAGAATGATGGCACTGTTATAGAAACAATTTGAACTCAAAACTAAAATATTAATGATATTTTGGACTCTACAAAGGAAAAGGATCAAGTGGCCTTTAGTTTCAAGTGAATTAAACCTAAATTTGATAACATATGAGCCTTTAAAGTTACAATTTCATAACTTGATGTAATCTAAAAATTCAAGGGCCTTAAAATGAATAAAATGAGGTTTTTCATGTTAAATGGATAGTGGAAGTAATATAAGTTCAATTAGCTTTGGTTTCACTTAATTTAGGCTCAAATTGAATAAGTTATGATCCTATAAAATTAAGATCCTCAAAAGTGATGGATTAAAACTTAACATTAATTGGTTTAATTAAGTTAGGTTAAGGGCTGCTCAATCCCAAGTCATCCCATCTATATCAACCCAAGGACTACCTTTCCACTCTCCCTTATGGGTAGCCCATATAGTTAAACATAATTGAATTAATCAAACTTAATTAACTTGACTATCCCAAATGAATCAAGATGGAAATTAACTTAATGAGATGGATTTAGGTGACCAATGGACCCAATACCTAAAATCTAATTGGGCCCATTCACCTTTTAGAACTCATACCCTAAATGGATCTTATCAAAATAAAAAAATCCAAAGGCCACCTCAAACCATATTAAGGTCTAAACCGAATTAAATACCTAAAATTAATTAAACTTAGACCTAATAAAATAAAATGGGCTTACATTACCCTAAAAAGAATTCAAATAGGCTTAAGACCTAAAATTTACTTAAATCTATTTATTTTTAGAGCTCATACCCTAAATGGACCCTAATAAGTCAAGAAGCCTAAATGACCTTAAACCTAATAAGATCCTAAATTAACTAAAGGTTTAAAATTGAATTAAAATTTGACATGATAATCAATTAGGCCTAGGTCATAACAAATAAGATTAAATGGATATAATGGGTTTAGGTTAATTAACAAGACTAAAGTAAACAAGCTAGACTTAAGTAATTTAATTAGGGCTAGTGGACCTAATTCTAAATATAATAGGGTCAAATTAGTTAAAAGGTTAATTGGGCCTATGTAGCTCATAATAGTCTTATAACTAATATGAGCCTTGAATAGTTTAAACAAAACCTTAGAATAAAATTCAAAAAACTCAAATAAAAATCTGACTAATGTTTTCTCTTTTACTACGTAAAATTAGTTCAATATACTTAATGGAAAATTAGACTTCAACTTGAGAACCTTTGACCTTTCTAGGTATATATGCTTGCTACTTGTGCTTGGTCTTTTTTAAGCTAACAAGTGATACCCTTATATTAGGATTACGACTATAGTTGAATACTTGAAATGAAACAATAGTTTAAGCACTTAGGCCATTAGAAAATGACTAGGTGGGTAGCTAATAAGTGAAATCATATCAAATAATAGACATAGTAAGTGAAGAAAAGGTATATTAGGAGTTGTCTAGGGATTATAAGTTTTGGCGGGCAATGTAATATAGTTAGATTATAATAAGTAATGCTTGCATAGCCATAAGGTGACTTAGACGAGTTTATTTAAGTTTCGGTTTTAACAACGGAGTCCAGCCGCTCCTGTTAACTCTCACTACAAGAATTTTGAGCTTTGGTAACATTTGTAAATTCTACAAATGTTACTAATTTATACATAATTTAGTAACGTTTATTAAACGTTACAAAAAATATATAATTTAGTAATATTTATAAATAAATTTAGAATATATATGTATATATATATATTTTTATTTATAATATTTTTCTAAAATTAATTATAATTAATCTTATTAAATATTTTTTACTTACTATATAAAGATTGAATAATCTTTAAATTAAAAAAAATCTATAATTTACTCCTTAGCTACTAAGCCGACATTCTCCTTTTAGAAATTATTCACTTCTCGCCTAACATTTGCTTTGTTCCTTTTTTATTTTATTTTTTTCATTTGTCTTCACTCAATAGGTCATGGTACTCTCCCTCTCTCCCATCACCATTTCCCACATCTCATGTGAAAATACTCTCCCTCTCTCCCATCACCCTAAAACACCACCACTGCCCATACTCTATCTCTTTCCCATCACCCTAAAACACTACCATTGCCCATGCACTCCCTCTCTCCCATCGCCCCCTAAACTTCACTCATCAGTCCTCTCCATCCTTTGAGCAAAACACCCATCATCACCAAAACACCTACCCATCGCCCCTCCCCATTGGCTAAATGGAACACCCATCACCCCTAGAACACTTACCTATTTAATCTCTTTTGCTTGCCAGTCCTTCATCACTAGTCAAGCATTGCTTAGAGGTACAATTTAGAGCCCTAGCACACCTTAATTTTACCTTTTTCATGTTTTTTCCTTTCAATTTTTGTAGAATAATTATAGGGTTCTTATCAATTTGATATCTCACAACTTGGTCATGAAGTTCTAACATGAGATTCTGCTATATGTTTCTAGTCATTAAAAAAATATGTTTATACCCATGGTTGAAACAATGTCTACACCAATTGAAATTTCAAATATCCATTTAGAAATGCAAAGTAGATTCAATGAATGTGCTTGTTTGCATATTTTTAGACTCCCTTTATATGAAGAATTAGCCAAATGGAGGGTTACATAACTATTGCCAATGCCATATTTACCGTACATACTTGTATTGTCATTATGTTTTCTACTTTTGCCTTACAAGCTTATAATTTGCTTGATTGCTGCTTTAGTTGCTTTCTAGAGATCATAGAATTGTCATTTATTAGCTTGCTTGAGCTCTCTTATATTGAACTGTTTAGTCAATTTGTTCCAACCTGTTTACTATATTGCTTCTTATTCATGTGGCAAAAATTGCTGCTCACTAATTTTCTTGCGATCACAAAGTGTAACATTTCAGTTTAGTTTTGTACATTCATGAACTAGTAATTTTGCCTATATTGGACCAAGAACATCAAGTTTATCTTCTACAGTTCAATATTATATTACTCAACACTTCAACATGGAGATAACAGTCTTTGTTGATTTTGAGTAATCTATTGTTGTGACTCCTTATAATGTTATGTGGCAACTATCTAAGCATATGGAACTTGTGTGCTTATTATGGAGTTGAAGCACCAATTTGAGAACTGTATCTGGCTTCGATTCCTAGGTTAAACATTTCACATATCATGGTAATTTTATTGAATTTCAGCTCTAAGATAGCTTCTATCTTTAACCTCTATCAATATGAGTTTTTTTTTGTAAGTAATATGAGTTATTATAACCTACTTGGGGGCAATACCTTGTTCTATTGAATTTCTTCCTATCTCTTCATGAATTCTTCTCATAGTTTCATTGCCTCATTGGAAGGCACCATTTGGATACAGCGGTCATAGCATTTTTCTAAGAAATTTCAAAAAGCACCTCATCTTTGTGTGAGGAATGAAGAGAACGGTCAATCCCCCATCCTCGGATTGTTCATGCCACCTTGGAAGGACCTAAAACTTTAAAGAGATACAAATAGAAACCACACTGCTTTGGTTGTTGAAAGAAAGTCTCGAAAAAGCATATTTGGAATAAGCAGAAAAGGAAGCACTCTATGATCTTCTAGAGAAAGCGAGGTAAGCATTGTTTGATAAGTTCTTGGCCCCTTCTCACATTAACAATAATTTGTCATAACTATACATATTTCTTGCATAAAATTCTGTCTTAAGAGTATATGTCTGATTGAAATATGTTTATGTGGATGAATGATAAGAGAAGCATCTTTCTTCACTTGATATGTTCAATTCTCTATATTTTAAAGGATTTGAAGACATGGTAAATTATTGGCTTCTTTCATCATTTGGCTTCTCAGGGGCATATGTGAAATTTTGGCAAAATTTTCGTAGCCTCCCATATACTTTAGTCGAAATTTGATTCAATCGAAAAATACAGAAAAAGACTTTATTGAAAATTGAAAAGAAACTGCGAGAGCCGATATTGTCATTTATAAATAAGCTTCACTTTCTATGAAGTTATAAAAAGCTTTGCTTCTTATTCATATTTATTGTATCTTTTCACTGAAATTTTTCAGCAACATGACAAAATATTCACCATGGGTAAAATTATATCATGAAATTAATATGGTCCCATTCGATGTGCATTAAAGACATTGTGCGGAATACCCAGGACCGCCATAGTAAAAGTTAGCTCCAGCTTTGTCATGTTTGTTTTCTTGTAATTGAAGATCATAGCATGATGATTTGGAAACAAATTTAATAAGACCATCGGCATCTTTTTGGTTACCCCCAGCATCAACATATTTAAGAACACGAAAAAAGCTTGCTTTTTGAAAGCCTTCAGATGGAAAATGTCCACTCCCCATTTGTGTTGTTGTATGATGAAAATCCGATCGTGTATCGACTATCTCCCCACCCCAACTGACAATTGTCGCACCACCACCAAGAGTTGTGAATAGGGAAGCAGGCCAATATCCTAGATCCTCATCTTGCAACCGTAGCCACCAATTCTTAGTGCCTTTGTCCTGTATTATATTTTCCAAACTAATAGAATAAAGAGAGGTTGTTGGAAGTTGAATGTTCCGAGCTACTAAGGTTAAAACAGTTTAAGGTAGAGATTTAAATGTACAAAGTTGATTTACAAGTTACATAAGTTCAGCTCAATGTTTCTCAAGTGAACAAACTCAAGCACCGATTACATCAAGTAGTTTATTAAACCCTAAAATAAACTTAATCCTATCAAACTTGATGAACTTATGAGTCTAATTAAGTTTGATAAGTTTCATTGCAAGTTTTATATAAATTTAAGGGTTAATTGCAAAAAAAAAAAAAAAAATACTTAAGTTTTCATACTTTTATCACTTTTTAACTTTTTTTTTTTTCCAATCACATAACTTGAAGTTTCACACCTGGCACTTTGCCATCGTGTTTTTCATAACCTAAATTTTCTTTCTTTGTTTTTTTTTTTTACTCCATTTCGTAAACCCGTATTGTTCTTTCCTCCGGTTATATAAACTTATATTAAAGACTAATTAAATCAAACTTTGTAAGAATAGTCCTATTTTTATCGTTCTATTTAAAGCTATTTTTTTTTAACAGATGAATAACATTTTTTATGACTAAAATAAGGTAAAGTACCTAAGATAATACTAGCAATACAAATTCAAAGTGAAAAAGTAAAACTGAAGCTATTTAACGGGAAAAAAAATGGCATGAAAACTGATTATATGTTATTAGAAAAAATAATAAACATAGGTTAATAAAGTATAATGCATGAAAAATCAAGTAGTTTAATCTAAACAAGTTTAGTTTAATCGTGTATGGGTTTATTAAGTAATGTTTTAAGCTTCGTTCAATGTACTCAGGGACATTTGAGTTGATTTGGTTGGTTTAGCCCTAAAGTTTGGAGCTCTTAAGCTGCAAATGCTAGGATAGCAAATAAAAGTTACTCTCATTAGGACACATTGGTATCAAAGGAATAA
This sequence comes from Laguncularia racemosa, assembly GCA_037954665.1. Classification (NCBI taxonomy): domain Eukaryota; kingdom Viridiplantae; phylum Streptophyta; class Magnoliopsida; order Myrtales; family Combretaceae; genus Laguncularia; species Laguncularia racemosa. The sequence goes on along the minus strand of JBBMOL010000002.1, from coordinate 13,450,209 downwards.
CATTACCTGATGTATGGAGACAATTATTTCGAATTGCCTAGCGTTATATCTTGAAATAGGACGAACAAGGCCATCTAGGACATATTTTTTGTTAACTTGCACAAAGCCCGGGCACTCTAAATTGTAGCACCCCGTACGAGAATAGGAGTCGGCCTGAAATACATGGATAAGTATCTTTGCATAAGTAATTTACTTAAATGAATTTCTAAATTGCTAATTTTTCATAAGCATGTAAGACTCACAGTCCAATATACGAAGAATCTCGTTTCATTATTTCCTTTATACTTTGGTCGATTCACCTGCAATAGAAAAGAATCATAAACTTATTTGAGAGGCATGCTATATATAATTCAAAATTTAGTGAAAAATATAAATGAACTAAAAACTATTAGTCATGTAAGGTTTTTCTAGGAAACTCAACAATTTTCCTAGATTATGCACTTATTCAAATAAAAATTTAAGATTATCTACCAAATCTGCTTGATCCTATAAAATCTGATGTGATCTTATATTTAATTGGCTAATGGCTTACCTCACATATGGACTGAGGTTTCTAATAAACTATCAAATGAATCACTTAATTTAATAGTGTTGATATGAATGAGCACAAGTTTAAACTTAAAAACTTCATCCTCTAATGCTCGTGCAATGATGAAACTTAGGTTGACATGACAGCCAGTTCGTCTGAAAATTTAAACCTATTAAATATAGCATGGCTCTGTTTTCACTAGTTGACATTTCATGGTGGTCAGGTTTACATGGAGAGGGATGGAGGTGCGAGAATAGGTAGCATGCACTTGTGGAGGGCAAAGGGTCACTAGCAGCAAACCTGGCATCTAAGAGATGTGGTACAATTTAGCACAATGACAATTATATGTACGCAGAGTATATAAACAAATAATTAATGTTTCGTAACCCCAGTAATTGTATAATGACTAATAGCTACGACAGCCACAGCATGGAATGGAATTTTTCTTATAGCCAAACTCGCTCCTTTTTTTTCCCCCCTAATCATACCTTATATAATGAATTTAATATTTCCGATAGATTTCTCAGTGCTATTAGTTTAGCGCTCGTTCGAAAACTATTAAAAAAAGTTTAGTCTATTCTACAATATGTCAATTGGATTATATGATATTAGCTCTAGGTTTGATATATTATTGAACTGCTTTATTTCATTTGATTACTCATGCTTATTTAAAAACGTTGTTTCTAGGATATGGATCCATTATCCATTCGATGAAAGCTATTATTGGATATTTTCTCAAACTTGATTCCTAGGTAAAAGGAAAAAAATATTATTATTTTTAAAAAAATTCCAAAAATATACCAACTAAGAAATATTTCAAAAAATATGCCACTTAAAATTGGCACTTCAAGTGCCGATTTCTTTTGGCCTTGGTCACTCTATCCACTCCTTCCCTCTTCCTTAATTCTATTTCCTCATTCAACTTTGAATATACTTTTCCTTTTTCTTTCTATCAATAAAAACTTTAAAAAAAACCTAACTTCATTTTTTTCGCTCATTTAGGCTATTTTAGGACAAATCCAAAGCTAATTAAAGGTTTAGATAGTGAGATTATTCGAGTAGTGATGAAACTTACAGAGAAAAGATCCTTTTTTTGTGGTTTTTTCAATGCCCTCTCTTTGGAAGTTGTAATAAATTCTAAGGTAAATACTTTATTATATTTTATGGCTTTTATGATGCTGCATTGTTTATGCTGTGATGTTTGGGTAGTTTTTTATTTTCTTGATCTATAGATTTTTTTTTCATCCTACAAAATTAAAATTAACAATTGAAGTAATGATTTTAGGTAGTATATTATCAGGATTACTTTGTCAATTAATATTAGCAAGGCAATTTTTTTGAAGAAAGGGTAATAAGTTTTCCTATGCACTTATGGGGTGAAAATCACCCTCTTATTAGCTTATTTTAGTATATTTAATTTATTAAAAGTTACATAATATATTATTATATATATAAATATTTTATAAAAAATGTCAAATATCAAAAATAGGTTTATAGATAAAAGGAAGAAAAATAAGAATTGAAAAACAAAAGAAATCATATAACAGAAAGTGGGATAGGTATATGAAATGTAAATAAATATTACCAATTAAAAATGTTATAATGTCTGTTCATCGAATGAAAGTTTCTTGATAAGTAGAAAGAGAATTATAATGTAATCGCCCTCTTATGAGGTTATTTTAATGTATTTAATTTATTAAAAATTATATATTTTATAATGTAGATTATTATACATACAAATATTTTATAAAAGATATGAATACCAAAGTAGGTTCATATGTTTATATAGTGTAGATAAAAGGAAGAAATTAAAAACAAAAGGAATCATATAATTTTTTAAAAACTACATTGAAGAATTCCCCTTTTAAAATAAATTTGTAGGTGGTTTACCTTTACATTGTGCCTAGAATAAAGGGAAGGTGAGGAAAAAGAGTGAAGGGAATGGAATAAAGAGAGATTTAGCTTAATTTGGTACTGATTAGTACCACTAAAATTGCAAAATGTAATCATATAACAACTTATCAATGAAAATCCAATATTAAATGGATCTTCTTCTTCTTTTTTGTAAAGGGAATGATTATTTCATTACAAAAAAATAATAATAAATTTTAATTAATTTCATTATTAAAATAAAAAATATAGTTGGTACAAAACAACACCTCAAGTGTCAATTTCAAGTAGCATGATTCTCATAATATTTTTCCAATTATTAAATTTTCAATTTTTTTTTCAAAAATAATAATATTTATTTCTTTTTATGATTTCTATGGGTAATTAACAAAAAGGCATACTTACACATCACTATATATTTATAAAAAAATAAAATAATAATATTTATTTCCTTTTCGCATGTTTCTATGGTTAATTTACAAAAAGGCATACGTACCCATCACTATAAAGCAAGTCCTAATTTTGTCCAAAGATAATATGGGTTACTTACCATCCATCCTGCTTCCACAGTGTTGAGACTTCCTCCACCACCAGAGACAACCCAAATCTGAGAGAAACTAGCTTCTTTGAATTCTGTTGCTGGCTCCCATACATTAATAACTGCATGTGCTCCATAATACTTGCCACCTTCCAAAGAGACTTCAGCATACTGTTAATCATACATCGATGTCAACGATGCTACATATAGGATAATGTTACATGAAGGATAAAGACCATGCAAGCGATCCTATCCCACGAGTACTAATCTAAGGATGGTCCTAGTCTCACTATTAATTAAATATGTGACAATGTGACATATAAGGATATGTGAGCTATGTAGAATCCTTTCTATATGCTTATCTCAACATCCTATGTGCCATAAAATTAATGAAAGAAGTATTCAAAAACGGATAGTTCCTAAATCACCAATTACCTTAAATCATGCAAGATATCCGAACCAAAGAAAGACTATTTGCAATTGTTAATTCACCTCCAAAATGTTGGTCCTAAACTTTGAACAACTAATTTTAGATATATAACTTTTGAAGATATTTATTTGTTTTTCCAAACGGAAAACTTGAATAACCACGTTGTAATCACTCATAAATTATTTTATAAATATAAATATATATATATATGTGCCTTTCATATTAATATCTATATAAAAAAAAAAAAAACTCTCAAAAGACAAAATGGGGAATAAGATATATTGATAGAAACAAGATGGTCTTTTTGTGACTTGAGTATATAATCACCTATTGAAAGAGTGATAAGGTTCGGACTGAAGGAGGAAATTGAACTCTAAATATGTGGGACCCTTCAAAATTCTTTAGAGAATTGGATCACTGCACTGGAACCTCTGCAAATACAGCTAAATCTCATAACAGTAGAGAGACCTAAATATATAAACCCTTTTTACCTAGAGTTAATCTTTTGCCTCACTTTTCTATCTAAAACCCTATTTATGTTTCATCGAAACCTCTTAGAACCTACTGTATAACCTAAAGGAAATCTAATGAAGAGCATTGGAGACAAGCCAATTACAATCAAGTAAGAATCTAAATTTATGGTTATATGTATATAGTTGTGGAGGTATAAACCGAAGATTGTTTTATGACATACAATTAGGATTTAAGACAAAGGACGAGGTGAAACGAGCATAGGAGTGATCGATCTAAGGATTTAAGTCATAACCCAATCAAGTAAGCACATAACTCTTGTAATACAATATGAATAACATAAATTGGAGTCAATTCGACATAATTATTTAGAGAATTGGGTTAAAATTGGAAAGAATGAAGAATTTCATATTGGAAAAAGAGGGTTCGTAGTGAATCGAAAGGTATATAGCCTCCTAAAACGGTCGTATTGCACCCCTATTAAAACCCAATACATATAGAAAGGTACATGGCCTCCCAACACAATCGTGTCATACCTCATGTTAAAACCCAAACTACTCAAAAAGGTACATAGCCTGTCAACATAACCATGTCTCACTCATGTCAAAAAAAAAAAAAATGAGTGAGAGAGAGAGAAAGAGAAATGTACATAGCCTTTGGTATGGTCATGTATTGTCTCGTGTTCACCTACACAACCTCCAACATGATCATGTTGAGTTGAAACGCATCCATTTCATTTCAATGTGTTGAGATACAATTCTACGAATCATGTAATTGGGATTATGTATAGGTTTGGAGAATTTGTGAAGCTATAGACATGTAAGGAAAAGTTAAGATTCGCAAAGTCAGGTACGAGCATAACATATTTGTTACTTATACTTGATAAGTTAGATATTGCGTGTAGATTTAATATTATTGTAAATGAACTTGATTGCATGTGAATGTGATTGTGAATTGCTGAATCCAGAAAACAAAGTGTGGGTCAGTGTTCTCGAAGTAGCACCCCAATGATCGATATGTGATGTTGTCCCTAGTGAAATTGTATACCAAAATGATCCGAGTAGTCTGTATAAGGATATTTGTTTATGGAAGGACATTATGAAAGGGTATTGTGTGAATTATTATGGAAAGGTGTTGTGCAAGAATTGAAAGGTTGTAAAGACCTGTAGAAAGTGGGGAATACCCACTATCATATATATATATATATATATATAATTGTGTGTGGAAGTGTTAACTAGCCAGATTTTTATTTACTATGTTTTATTAAAAAGATTTGTAATTAATATGCTTTCCTAGATTAAACTTTTTTTTTAGATTAGAAATTTTAACTTTCCTAAATTAGACTTGTAATTTCTATATAAATATTCCTATACATGAGATGTAAATATTCATTCAAGGGAAATAAGAATTCTATTTCATGAAAACTCACATGGTATTAGAGCACTCTTGTTGCCTTTGAGGTAATTTTATTCCCACACAGTGTTAGGGTTTCTTATTTCCCAAAGAGGTCGAGTTTACTCTCGTTTTTTTTTTTTTCATCACCACCACTTTCCCAAGGTTGACCACCCTCTAATCGGTCATCCCTTAAAGTCCAACCACCACCTGAAGTCGCGCGTGAGCTCACACGCCAATCATAGATTTCTGGGTGTTCTTCACTCGTTAGCCCATGGAGACACATGAGGTCTTCGCCAACCATCCTTGGCTTCGTTCTACGCTTAAAACCTTGCGTTGTGTCATCTAACCACTATTCTCTTACCACAATCATCAGATTAGAGATTAGATTTTTTTTTTTTTTTTTTACAGCTTGTGCTCCATTGTTTTGGCCAGCTATATTACACTTGTGTCTATAGAGGATACTAAGGCAATAGATAATGGGTTTATTTCACAAATCAGTGCGATAAAACTTGATGGGGCTAGTACGTATCTTGCTTGGTCTCGTGCTTGTTTTCTATTTATTAAATCCAAGAGGTTGCTAGGATATATTACTGGAGAAACAAAACCTCCTAAGGTGTTTAATGCTACCTATGCTCGATGGGATTCTGAAAACTCACTTGTTATGACATGGCTTTTGAATATTATGCATCCTTGAATTTCCAAACAGTATTTATTACTTGACACTGCTGAGAAAATTTGGAACTCAATTAAACACACCTATTCTCACAAGGGAAATGATGCCTAGATTTTTGAAATCCAGAATAAAATCCATGGTACAAAACAATGTGAGTTAACAATCACTTAATATTATTCTAAATTAAGTGTGTTATGGCAAGAGATAGACTATTATCAAGATCTCCAAGCACATTGTATGGAAGATGCTGTTCTATTTCAAAATTTGGTTGAAAAAGAGAGAGTATGATTTTTTAGCCGGTTTGAACCTAAAGTATGATTAGATGAGGGTTTAAGTTCTTGGTAAAATTCCTTTTCCTTCTCTTAAGAATGCATACTCTCATGTTCAATAGGAAGAAAACCGACGTGGTGTCATGCTTTATACAACACCAGTCGAGAAGCCTGAGTAAATTGTTTCTCATGAACAGTTCAAGGCAACCACTTATGATAAAGATCACTTGCATTATGACTATTGTGGAAAGCCAAGGCATACAAAGGAGACTTGTTGGAAGCTACATGGTCAACCAACTAGAGGTCAGGTGGGAAAACGAGTCAACTCATCAAGGGCTCAAGCAAATATGGTGGAATCTGTGGAAGCATCCAAGGAGATAGGCTCTGGAGAAACTCTGTCTTCTAATGAAATTCAGCATCTCTGTCACCTTCTAACCAAACTTAAGTCTTCCACTAGTGCCACATCCAATTATGTGCAATTAGGTACTACCTTTACTACTCACCTTAATTCTTGGATTATTAACCCTAGTGTGAATAGACACATGATAGGCTCTTCAAAATATCTTCAAAACTATTCTTCATGCAAAAGGGAGAGTGTAAAGATAGTCGATGGCTCCTTAACTCCTATCTTAGAAACAAATTCTATTATTTGTACTCTTATAGTTAAACTTTCATCCGCTCTTCATATACTAGAGTTTCCTATTAATCTTTTATCTATCAGTACTATTATCAAATCTCTAAACTGTAAAATCATGTTCTTCCCTGATCATTTTGTTTTTTAGGATCTTGAAACCGGGACGAGGATTGGTAGTGGATAGGAATCAGACTCCTCCAAGACCTATCGCCAGGGCTCAAGCTAAGGGTCTCCATAATCTAGCTTTGAAGGTTTTGCTAGAGAAACCTAACCTTGAGAAAACTAACCTACTTCCTATATCTTTGCACTATAATTTTGATGCATTTCAGTAGGTTCATTTGTCAATCCTATAGGATGCAAAAACACCCATACTACTAAGCGAACCAGGGTTATCAACGGAACCTGATTCAAAAGCTTCTTGATGACCGGCATCATGAAGGACCATTTCTTTTATATATTTCTTCTTTTATGAACTATTTTTTGTTGTATTTGGTTTTGGGAAACTTTCATTTTCCTTGTAATTTTCATTTAGGACTAGCCACCTTAAAAGTGACAAACTTGTAATTTTGACCACTTTCTAACCCTAAGAGTAGCAAGTATAAATACTTGCTTAGAAGATGGTTTGAGGGGGGCATATTTTTGCAGATTAGACATCAACACTTCACGTGTGGAATTAGGGTTTATCCTAGTTCAAAAATCTCTTATCAATTTCAACCCAAGAATTGGAATTGTGGCAAATGCGACAAAGGGGAATTGTGAGTCATATCAATTTCATCTTTGTTGTTTTTCATTTCTTCTCTAGTGAGTCATATCTAGGGTGGATTTGAAGCTTTCTTGGAATTATTTGTGAGTGTAATTCATGAACAATTGTCTTGTTAAGATTGATTGTTCTTTTAGTACTTGAAATCAATATCCTTTTATTGTTGGCGTGAATAGGAATTGGAGGAAAAGTGGAAATCATGGTTTTGTTGCTTCCTTTTGATCTGATTTTCACGTGGATCTCAATCCTTTTTGTTGTTACTTGGTGAATATTACCAATAGAGATTGTAATTACATCATTTGATCTACATTTTCCATCTAAATCTCCAAAGGTGTTCACGTGAATTGTCACCTAAGTTGACCGATTTGTGATTGATTTGTGAATTGTTTTTATTGAGTCATTTGGTTATGCTTGAACTTGGTTTTGAGCACATCATCTTTTGGTATCAAAGCACAAGTTGAGAGAAGGGATTAATTGTTGGTTGATTTTGTGATTATCATCTTCAATTAGGGTTATTCAATTTTGAACTGCAATTGTGTTGTTGTAGCTTTGAGTTGCGAAAATTGCCTTGATTGAAATTTGATTTGCTGCTTGTTGGAGTTGGATTGGGAAGATTGTTGTATCTTCTTGTGATTAATTATTTCGTGGAAGGAAAGAAGAATAAAAGTGTTGTTAAATTCAACAATTTTTTGAACTTGAAAACTTACCATTTTCTTGTCGTGACTAGCTTGTTGCGTGGAGGAGGTTGTGAAGCTTGTTTTTGTAATTCCATTGTGTAAATTCTGAATTGGGGAAGTACATTTTACATATTTGCATTGAGTTGAGTAGTAAGGAATCTATTTGAATTCAAACACATTCCATTAAGTTGTGGGAGTTAATGAGTATTATTTGAATTTGAAATCCATTTCTTACCAATTGAGGAAGGCTTGCAATTAGTGAGGAGGTTGAAATTCAAATTGGAGTTGCTGCCTATTGTTAATTTTCGAATTACTTTTGTGGAAACTGGTATATTTGTTGTGTTGATATCCTTGCCGTGGAAGTAGAAGTATATTTGTTGTTGTTACCATTTATTATTGTTGTCGTGGAAGTGGAAGCATACTTCTTGTTGTTGCCACTTGTGTTGTTGTCATGGGAGTTGTTTGTGAAGGAGTGATTTGTGGAACTTAGAAAAATTTGTTGTACCGTGATTTTGAAAGAAGTGGGAAATATTGATCACGTCTTGATTGAATTTGAATTCCACAATGTCTAGTGAAATTGTGAGGACCTAAACTTAAGCAATAATGTTAAAATTAAAATAATATATATATATATATCTGTGTGTGTGTGTAAGGTAAAATCAATATATATATATATATATATCTATATATATGTTATATGCTAAAAATAAAATAAACATATATAAAAATAATAATAATAATATGAATTATATGGGCATATATATATATATATGTAAAAAAAATGTACATATTATATTATATTATATTTTATTATAGCTAAAAAGAAAATAAATAAAAGAGGAAGGAAAAAAAATAAATACAGAACAGCACCTTCTTTCAATGTCAGCAAAATTAAGTAATATTATATATATATATATATAAAAAAAAATACTTGGAATGATCAAAATCTTTGGCATTATGTAATTCCATGCCAAAGAACTTGGATTTGCCAAAATCCAGACTTCATGTCGAACTTGGAGAATACTTTGGCATTATGTATTCTACCAAGCAGGTCTTTTTTGTTAGGTATTGAATACCTAATCCACTTAAGGACATTGTTAAGAGGTTTGTAATTTATTACCAACCTTGGTTCACCTCTTTCTATTTCTGCATTTTTGTTAACATAAAAAGCAGAACAACTCCAAGGTGACTTGGATTTGCGGATTAGCTTTTTAGCTAACAGATCATCGATTTCTTGTTTATAGTGTTCTAGAACACTGCTGTTCATTTGTGAAGGTCTAGCCTTCGTAGGAATATTTTTCTCGTCGAAGTTACTTTCATAAGGTAACCCAACGGAATGGGATTTTCTATCCCAAAAAGCATTAGGAAGAGTGGAGCAGATGGTGTTTCTGATCTCACTTTCTAGCTTAGAAACCTGTGTCTTTACAGGATTCTTCTTGATTTGATCTTCAATTCTATGAAGTTCCAAATCATCATTTAAGAAGGATAGATGGTCCTCCTTGGCTTTAATCAAACAGTTTAACTCATAAACTGAGTTCTGTTTGAGCATGTTAATCATTTTAGTTTTTGGTTTTGAAACAAAGTTAAAACAGATGGTTTGTCCATAATAATCTGTTTCAATCCCATCATTGGTAACCTGGAAAGGTTGAATTAAGTTGATAAAGGGTGTTCCTAAAATAACATTCTGTTTAAGGTTTTTTACCAGAATGAAGGTAGTATTATAGGAAACATTGTCTTTAACAACTTCTGTATTGGGTAATTTGAAACTAATGTTTAGTTTGTTACCGGAAGCAGAGCTTAGAGATTGGGTTGTTTTTTCAAAATATTTTGTTGGAATTAACCCTTCTCTAATGCAATTTAAATCTGCACCAGTATCAAACAGGGCAGTGGTTTCTAAGATAAATTAATTGTTTATCTTAATGGTAATCGGAATTACCCATTTTCTAGTAGTAACTTCTACTAGTTGCATTAAGTATTCTGGATTGACATCTTTCCCAAATACTTCAGAAGAACTTCCATATTCAGTATCTTCATCTGAATATTTTGTTCTGGATATTTTAAATTCTAAGAATTGATTTTGCAGTTCCTTCTGCATAGCTTTTAATTCTTGAATTTCTTTCTTTTGGGAATTGATCTCCCCTTGAAGATCGCTAAGCGTAATTGGCTTAGGATTTCTAAATTTGCCTCTATTAAGGACTTCATTAAGACTATATGTCAAATTATTGGAAATTGAGGAAGTAGGTTTAGCTCCTTCCAGCCATCTCATTTGCTGAGATTGGGACATTGAATCTAACTTAAGAAGAAATTCTTCTTCTTCATTAGTTAGGACATTGATTGAATCTTCCTCTAAGGATGATTCAAGATCATTACATTGGAGTCCTTCTTCTCCTGATGAAGAAGGTTCTGAAGAAGAATATCCTTCAAATACTTCGAGGACTTCTTCTAAATGTTTTTTATCTAAATCAAGAGAATTTAGTTTCTTCTTGATCTTGCATTTATCAGCTGTGTGACCAAATCTATTACACAGATAACATTTAATTGGACTAAAAGGTCTTTTCTTAGAATATTTCCTTTTAATTTCTTCATTGTTTCCAGATTGTTTTCGGATTTTTTTTGAAAATTTCTTCTTCTTTTCCTTTTCTTTAGAAGATTTTTTCTTAGTTTTCCTTTTACAATCTGTACATCTAGAATTGTCAAAAGTAAAGGATGGATCATATTGTTGACAGAATTCTCCAAGACTTTGCCTTTTTAATTGTTTTTCTTTCTTTAATTGTTTTTGCAACCTAACTGTGTTGCACATTTGAGTTCCTATCTTATAGACATAAGAAGTTAACTCACCGTAGGAAAGATTATTGTAAGGAATTTCACCGTTAAATTCCTCACGAATTTTTGACCTAACTTGTTCACCTATGAGATTCGATAAACCAGCTAGAAATTTTTCTTTCCAGAAAGATTGATTGCAGTCATCTCGCATCAATACTCTCTGAAGAAATATGTCTTTATACTGGCGGAATTCGCCCAAAGACTTACATTTCATATTGGACAAGAGATCTAAGTTCTTATCACGAATATGAGAAGGATCACCTATAAAATGCTGACTAATACAGAATATTAATGTATTAACAACATCTTGAATAGGTTGATTTTGATCATTAAGTATTTTAACTCCAAATTCATTTTTCTTAACTGAAGTTAAAATATTCATTCTTTGTTCTTCATTAAGGTAGTTATCCCATCAACTTTTTAATTGTCCAGTAAATCCGGAAATTAAAAGTACAGCAATTTGAAAATCAGATATGTCTGGCTGAATACTTCTATTAGTATTAGCAAACATGATCATTTGATTTAAAATATTAAGAATCATTTGTTCTGAGGCTCCATCTATGTTCCATTCATAGGTGGTTCCTGCAGAATATTTGTTTTGATAATTACTTGGTTTTTCCTCTAACAAAATATCAGGAGGGGTTGCTCTCTGATAATATAGCTTTTGAGGTTCTTTCCAAGTAATCTTATTTATTTCTAAATCCTTAAAATTATCAAGACTTAAGTTATCTGATAATTCATCTAGACTAGAAACATAGGTTTCACTTAAAACATTAATTTTTTTCAGATGGAGTATCTTCAATAATTAAATTCCTAAACTTAGGAGTATCTAATTTTAAAGATTCCACTGATTCCATTTTCATTTTTCCTTTCAATGATTTCTTTCTATCCTGGATAGCTTGAAGAAATTCATTACTAGGATTTATCATTTCGAAGGGTTTGAAAAGTGGTTTCTTTTCAACCTTAATTTGTTCTTGATTATTAACCTATGGTTTACTAATTAAATCTTCAATTCTGTCTAATTGTTGACCTATTGTATGAAGATTTTTATTAGTAAAATTGTTTTGATTAATAATCTTCTTGATACCAGATCCTTCAATTGCTTCTGCATTCTTAAAAGGAGCTAGTATGATTTCGGTTTCCTTGTGAGGATACCTAATATTACTAAGTGGTGGATGAGTAGATTCAACTACGTTGCCATCACTTAGTTTCCATTGGACAGTCTTATTGACTTCATTGAAGAATTTAGGTTTCAAGTAATATTCTTCTAACCATTCGAAGAATAAAATTTGAGAACCAATTTCATTCATAAAATTGTAATATTCTTCTTTAATTTGTATTTTAAACTTGTTAAAAGTCTTAAAATACCATTCTCTTTTCTTCTTATTTTTAGAAAAATTGAAATCATTGTTTAGAAATAACCTATCTGGTTCGAAAGGCTTTTCTATAACATTAAGCTCAGAATCTCCTAATTCTGAAACTGTGGGTTCTTCCCATTCTGGAGAAGTTTGATAAATTGGTCGAGTTAATCCCGAAGGTTTGTTAACTAAACCAGAAATTGTAGGATTAGTCTTTTTTGGACTATCCTGGACATTTTTTAATTCATCAATCTTGGACAAATCAACTGACCTTCTTGATGACATTGAACTTCTAGGATTGTCAAAGGATTTCCTAGAGAATTGAAGTGTAACTTTACCATCAGGATGTTGAACAACATTAGATGGTTTAGCAACTTGATATGTTTTCTGGGGAACAGGATTTTTTATTTCCCAATGGTCAGGTAAACTTACCTGATCCCATTTGATTATCCTAGGGATGGTTACATTGGATCTGGTTAGATCTGTTCGGATCAAAAGCGTACAAAATTGACAAAAGAAGAAACATTGTCTTTAACAACTTCTACATTGGGTAATTTGAAACTAATGTTTAGTTTGTTACCGGAAGCAGAGCTTAGAGATTGGGTTGTTTTTTCAAAATATTTTGTTGGAATTAACCCTTCTCTAATGCAATTTAAATCTGCACCACTATCAAACAGGGCAGTGGTTTCTAAGATAAATTCATTATTTATCTTAATGGTAATCGGAATTACCCATTTTCTAGTAGTAACTTCTACTAGTTGCATTAAGTATTTTGGATTGACATCTTTCCCAGATACTTCAGAAGAACTTCCATATTCAGTATCTTCATCTGAATATTTTGTTCTGGATATTTTAAATTCTAAGAATTGCTTTTGCAGTTCCTTCTGCATAGCTTCACTGCACTTTAATTCAATTTTGTTTTATTTCCATCTCTTACCCACGCTATTGACTAGTAGTTAGGCTAGGCAGCCCTTAAGCCCTAGACTTAGCTTCTGGTACCACTCATCCGTGAGTGCTCCCTAGTCGATCAGAACACAAATGCGCTACCCGACTTACGCTCTATCTGCAGGTTTTATGCGACTTACACGGCGGAACCTTTACTCCCCTATTGCCTAGCGTTGAGGTGATCCAATATTTTCCCAGACACCACAAATGTCCAAGTGTCCACGGGGACAATCGGCTTTGTCTATGTCTTAAAATAAAAATATTTAAACATACCTATATACTCTCCCCTTGGCTCTGATACCAGAAGAGCACCAAGATCGACTAGGGAGCACTCACGGATGAGTGGTACCAGAAGCTAAGTCTAGGGCTTAAGGGCTACCTAGCCTAACTACTAGTCAATAGCGTCGGTAAGAGATGGAAATAAAACAAAATTGAATTAAAGTGCAGTGAAGCAATAATTGGAAGCAGAGTGGAATGAGCATTAAGCAGTAAATAAATTAAATTATAAACTGCAAGGCGAAAGCATAAAATTAAAAGCAATAAATATATGCAAAACCTCAAAAGGCGGTATAACCTACCGAGGAGGTCAAATACAAATATAAATTGCACAATAATTGTAAAAGTTTAAACCACCACAGGCGGCAGAGCCAAGGCTAATGGGGTGTCAACCTTTAAAAATAAGTAAATAAACAAATATTTACTTCATTAACATTAATCCTTAAAAATTTAAGGAACATTAGTTACAAACAATGGACTTAAATTCTTTAATCCGAAATCTATTTTCATTAATTTAAAATAGATCCGGTAAATTACCGCCATTGGTAAAGCACCTGGAACCATTTTATAATTGTGGGTTTTGATTTGAAGGGTTAGGGATTTCATTATAGTTTGATCCCTAAAACCTAAGATGACATTTGGGTGACATTCGAATTGAATTGGACCAGTGCTGAGACTAGTTTCAATCGATGCATGGATCGATCGTTCATATATTATATATATATATATATACATTAGAATAGAGAGAGAGAGAGAGAGAGAGAGAGAGAAAAAAGCAAATCATCAAAAATTAGATAAAAAAGAAACCAAAACTCTCTCCATTTCATCCGAATTTTCTGGGCAAATTGAAATTGAAACTTCCAACATGCAATCATCAAGGATAGGAAGAAGAACAAGATTGAAATAGGATGCAACAAGAATTTGAAGAAATTGAAGAAAAAAATAATCAAATTAAGTAAGGAGGATTTTGTCTGTTCGTTCGAAGGGGGTAGGGTAAATCTGCTGCTAGGCCAAGCTAGGGTTAAGGTTTTGGGTGGGAGAGGATTCCGGCCGACAAAGTGGTTGCCGGCTTTGGTGGCCGGAGGCCGGTGAATGGAGCAGCCTCTAGTAACGCCTAAAACTTCCTATTTTTGTTAAAAATATCAAATATTGATGAAAAATTATGATTTTTGGTATTAGGGCATAATTTTGTATGAATATTAATGTGATAATTTTATTTTTCTAAAATTTGATTCACAAATATGTGGTCCTTAAGAAATGTTCTGTTTTGGTCGTAAGTTAAATTGGAAACTAAATAGGTCAAATGATGTATTTTTTATGTAATTTTTAGTATATAAGATCCTTATATGATTTATTAGATCACCAAATCAATAATTATTCAGATTGGAGTCGTTTTTTATTTTTAGTGAATTTTTCAAGCTAATTACCCTGTTCTGGCCGAATTAAATCCTTAGCAAAATTAGAGAATTTGATTTGATTAGTTGAATTTGATGTTCAGTTGAGGTTCATTGAAGCATAATATGATTTTAAGAAGATTGGGTTAGTTACGAAACAAAAACGAGAGTGTTCGGTCCAAGATCGTGATAATTTAGAACCATACGATACAATATAGAATCAGATCGAAATTTAATTACATTAATATATAATAGAGCGTAGTATACCCGTATGTATATGAATTATAAATTTTAGAAAAATGGTGGATTATACGAGGTTAGGATGAAATTTAGGGGTTTGGAATACTGATTTAGCAATGTAGGGTTCAATAGAGTGAATGAGGTAACATTGAATAGTATACTGATGATTTAGGTGTTTCTGTTGAGTAAAGAGGACAAAGGAATTTGGCCGATGCGACTATTTGGATTGGCATACATTGTTTCAAGTGAGTACCCCCTTAACTCCTCTCTTAGGTACAAGTGGTTGATAATGTAGACTACTTGTTGTTGGCTGAAATTACCCTGTACAATCACTTACTATGATCAATGCAGGAGGATTGTTAAATTACATTTGTTTGCTGATGCCTGGTTGTGTGTCATGATATGATTGGATTATGAGGGGGAGGACATTCTAGAAAATCCTACAATGAGAGTTGGGTGTGAGATTTGATTATACTATTCCTGATTGTATGTGATGTAATGAACTTAAATTATTGAATGCTTCATGATTGTGATGTAATGCTGGGTTATTTTTAGCTTATTAGATGGAGTTTATACGATTGGTTAAGTTCATACTATTGTTGTCTTGGTAACGATGAAATATTTAAATGGATAATAAAACGGGGTTTAAGCTATAAGTAGCTACTAACCCAAAACACTTAATGTAAGAAAAGTCATGTTCCTTACCTAGTAAGTTTGTGGTACGACCTTTAAGTCGACTCGGATGAGTTTGAGGCACGGTCGACGGACCGGCCCGATTCAGTGACCTATGGGGATCTGGTCACCCCTTTTGTTCGAGGCAGGTGAAAGGCGAGCTAAATGTTTCTAACTAAAAAGAGTATATAAGGATGTCTTAATTGGTTAAGAAAACATGAAGCTTTGAAAAGTACATGAAGGTAGTTTATCTACCAATTGACAGGCTTTGCTTGGATTAACTGAAAAATATTTGTGACCTATGAGTAAACAGGAGTGATTAAAATGGTCTCCAATGAAAAGGTTATGAGTTTAGCAAAATGGAATTACAAGGAAAATATCACTAAGTAAGATCATGGTGATTTTAAAATGTAATAAATTGAATTGGGTTTCTTGCGAGTATAACTTGAGTTGAAAACTTACTTGCTTGAGTAATCACTTCGAGGTATTTGATAATATTGTTGATTACTATTATGTGATTTTGTTGTTTGTTTTTACTGGGTTACTTGATTTTATACTCACTTTGCCTCTTAAGAAGCTGAGGGGTTAGTGTTTTTGCTAACCTCAGGTACAGGTACTGAAGAATAAGTTATTGGAGACTCGGGTTTTTGGAGAGCGTCAATAGAGGCAAAGAAGCCCTTAGTTTCATTTTGGAACCTCTGTTATTTGTAATAAGATCTATAGGTGTTAATCTTTAGATTGTAATGTAAATATTTGTGTGTATAAGGTTGGATTTGTAATCTTTTGAGCCACTTAAGGCTATAGGATTAATCATGGGCTATGCCTACTTACCAGGAATGCAGATCCCGATGGTATATATATATGATGTATGATGTGACAGGAGATTTTAAGTACATGTGTTTAGATATGATGTGGATATGAAATGATAGCGCTGTTAGTACCATTTTACAGGACGTTTATAAAATTTCATACAGGTTGGAGTTACAAGTTCAATATTAGCAGAATTTGCCTTATCTCTAATTCAGAGACGGCATAGCAACCTACTTACAGGTACCAAGGATAGTTACAGGAATTTTGGAACAGGTTCAAGAATCAGACCTAGTAGGTGGGTTGCTACAAAAATGCTTCAATATGCTAATGTATTGTGAGGAACATTAAGTACATTTGCTAATAAGGAGGAAGAACAAAGGGAAAACTTATTCCAAACATCTTATAGGATACAAGGAAATTTGTGTGTCCTTATAATAGATGGTAGTAGTTGTACTAATGTAGTAGTTGCATCGTTGGTATTGAAGCTAAAGCTTTCAACTATTCCACATCCTAAACCATATAAACTACATTGGCTTAATGATCAAGGAAGTCTGTATGTTACCCAAAGAGCTAGGGTGTCCTTCAGTATAGGGAACAAATATTGTGATGAAATTGCATGTGATATCTTGCCTATGTGTGCATCCCATATTTTGCTTGGCAGACCTTGGTTATATGATAGGAGAGTCTTACATGATGCCTTTAGGAATACATATTTGTTCCAAAAGGAGGGCAAACAAGTTATTCTGAATCCTATGTCACCTTCAGAGGTCCATAATGTCCAACAACAAATTAATCGACCATCAGTAGTTAAGAAGGCTTTGATACAATATGATGATTCTGAGGGAAAAAAAGGTCTTGTTGATGGGATAGGGTGAGATGGAGAGGCTAATCACAGAAGAAGCTCTAACATACTTACTTCAGTTGAGATGTGTATTAGGGTTATGGGAACCACAGTCTCTACCTCCAGCAATTTCTCAGGTATTGAGTGAGTCTATTGACATTTTTCCTGATGATTTGCCAGCAGGATTACCACCCTTGAGAGGGATAGAGCATGCTATTGATCTTATGCCCGGTTCAGTGTTACCAAATCGACCTGCATATCACATGAATCCTGAGGAGGCTAAGGAATTGAAACGTCAGGTAGATGAATTGGTGGAACGAGGGTTTGGTAGAGAGAGTCTCAACCCATACGTTGTTCCTACCCTTCTTGTTCCCAAGAAGGATGGAACTTGGAGAATGTGTATCTATAGTAGAGCCATCAACAAAATCACCATTAAATATAGGTGTCCTATTCCTAGACTTAATGATATGTTGGATGAGCTGCATGGTTCACATATTTTCTCCTAAGTGGATCTTAAAAGCGGATATCACCAGATTCAGATGAGGGAAGGGGATGAATGGAAGACTGCTTTTAAAACACGTCATGGACTGTATGAATGGTTGGTAATGCCCTTTGGTTTGAGTAATGCTCCTAGTAATTTTATGAGATTGATGAACCATGTATTGAAAGAGTTTCTAGGAAAATTTGTTATTATTTATTTTGATGATATTCTAATCTACAGCAAAGACCTAGAACAACATGTAGAGCATCTTCGGGCAGTATTTTCAGTATTGAGGACACAACAGCTATTTGCAAATATTCTGAAGTGTTCCTTTTGCCAAACTAAGGTAACATTTTTGGGTTTTGTTGTGTCAGGTTCAGGTGTTAGGATGGATGAGGAGAAACTGAGGGCGATCAAAGAATGGCCAACACCCACTTCAATTACTGAGGTAAAAAATTTTCATGGGCTTGCATCCTTTTATAGATGCTTTGTCTAAAATTTCAGTAGCATTGTCAGTCCTCTCACAGAACTGACTAAGAAGAGTGTTCCTTTTATTTTGAGTGAAAAGGCCTAGAGGAGTTTTGAAGAGATAAAAGAAAAACTCACTTTTGCTCCATTATTGGTCTTACCTGATTTTGACAAAGTTTTTGAATTGGAATGTGATGCTTTAGGGATTGGAATTGGTGCTGTATTAATGCAAGAGAAGAGACCTATAGCATATTTTAGTGAGAAGTTGAGTGGAGCAACTTTGAACTATTCTATATATGATAAGGAATTTTATTCCTTAGTAAGGGCTCTCATGACATGGCAGCATTATCTCCTCCCGAAGGAGTTTATTATTTATACCGATCATGAATCTTTAAAACATTTCAGGAGACAACATCATTTGTCTAAGCGCCAAGCTAAGTGGGTAGAATTTCTGGAAGGTTTTGCTTATGTGATAAAGTACAAAAAGGGCAATCAGAATATTGTTGCTGATGTTTTATCACGACGATATGCACTTATCACTTCTCCTCAATCAAAATTGCTGGGTTTTGAGTTGTTGAAAGAACAATATGTATGTGATGAGGAATTCAAAATTGTCATAGAGAGGTGTCTTGGAGGCGGGATGTATGATGGATATTGTGTGATAGATGGTTTTCTATATAAATTAGGAAAACTATGTCTTCCATATGGATCTGTGAGGGAATTATTAGTGAAGGAAGCACATGTAGGTGGTTTGTCAGGACATTTTGGTGAGAAGAGAACTTTAGCCATATTGAGGGAGAATTTCTATTAGAAAGGTATGATAAAGGATGTCCATAAGGAACTAGAAAGGTGTGATGTTTGCAAAAGAGCCAAAGGGAGGAAAGGTGCACAGGGTAAATATATGCCTTTACCTATACCATCTAAACAATGGACTGATATTAGTATGGATTTTTTGTTGGGATTACCTAAACACAAAGGGGGAAAGACTCTATTATGGTGGTTGTTGATCGATTTAGCAAAATGTCACACTTTGTGCCATGTCACAAAATAGATGATGCTCTTTTTATTGCTAACCTTTTTGTGCAGGAAATTGTCAAATTACATGGAGTTCCATACAGCATAGTGTTAGACAGAGATACTAAGTTCCTTAGTTTCTTTTGGAAAACACTATAGAGAAGACTGGGTACTAAACTGATGTACAACACCTCTTGCCATCCCTAGACAGATGGACAAACAGAGGTTGTCAACCGCACACTTGGGAATCTACTCAAAGCAACAGTTGGCAAGAATCTTACTAATTGGGACTTGTGTCTTCCTATTGTTGAGTTCGCTTACAATAAGTTTACTCATAGTTCAACCAATAAGTCTCCCTTTGAAGTTGTTTATGGCTGTAACCCTTCCATTCCATTAGACTTTATAGCTGGACCAGCGACAAAGGAAGTAAGTCTTAATGGAGTTGACCAAGCCCGACAAATTCAGCATATCCATGATCGGACAACTGAACACCTTCAGAAGACCCAGGAACAACAGAGGATCCAAGGAAACAGACACGGGAAAATTCATCTCTATAATCCAAGTGACTTAGTTTGGATTAATCTTAGTAGGGATAGGTTTCTACATAAAAAGTTACAAAAGCTATCTCCTAGATCAGACGAACCATTCAAAGTGCATCAACGACAATGACAAGTATGGAGTATCAGCAACTTTTAATGTCTCAGATCTCTCACCATACTTAGCAGATGACGTGCACGAAGATCCATCAAATTTAAGAGCAAATCTTCTAGAAGCCTAAGGAGATGATAGGAATCAAACTCCTCCAGGACCTATCGCCAGGGCTCGAGCTAAGGGTCTCCATAATCTAGCTTTGAGGGTTTTGCTAAAGAAACCTAACCTTGAGAAAACTAACCTACTTCCTATATCTTTGCACTATAATTTTGATGCATTTCAGCAGGTTCATTTGTCAGTCCTACAGGATGCAAAAACACCCATACTACTGAGCAAATCAGGGTTATCAACGGAACCTGATTCAAAAGCTTCTTGAAGACCGACATCATGAAGGACCATTTCTTTTATATATTTCTTCTTTTATGAACTTTTTTTTTTTTTGTATTTGGTCTTGGGACACTTTCATTTTTCTTGTAATTTTCATTTAGGACTAGCCACCTTAAAAGTGGCAAACTTGTAATTTTGACCACTTTCTAACCCTAGGAGTAGCAAGTACAAATACTTGCTTAGAATAGGGTTTGAGGGGGGGCATATTTTTGCAGATTAGACATCACCACTTCACATGTGGAATTAGGGTTTATCCTAGTTCAAAAATCTCTTATCAATTTCAACCTAAGAATTGGAATTGTGGTGAGTGCGACAAAGGGGAATTGTGAGTCATATCGATTTCATCTTTGTTGTTTTTCATTTCTTCTCTAGTGAGTCATATCTAGGGTGGATTTAAAGCTTTCTTGGAATTATTTGTGAGTGTAATTCATGAACAATTGTCTTGTTAAGATTGATGGTTCTTTTAGTAAATGAAATCAATATCCTTTTATTGTTGGCGTGAATCAGAATTGGAGGAAGAGTGGAAATCACGGTTTTGTTGCTTCCTTTTGATCTGATTTTCACGTGGATCTCAATCCTTTTTGTTGTTACTTGGTGAATATTACAAATAAGGATTGTAATTACATCATTTGATCTACATTTTCCATCTAAATCTCTAAAGGTGTTCATGTGAATTGTCACCTAACTGGACCGGTTTGTGATTGATTTGTGAATTGTTTTTATTGAGTCATTTGATTGTGCTTAGACTTGGTTTTGAGCACATCAGTTGCATGATGGTTTATATATACTTGACAGACCTAAAGACTTAAGACAAGCCTTTTTGGGAGATAATAAGGATATTAACCAGAAAATAATGCAATGGCATAGGCGGTTAGGACATTCATCATTTTTCATTTTAAAAAATTTATATCATAGTTTATTTTCGAGAACTCAGTCTAAATCTTTGTTTTGTGATACTTGTGAGTATGCAACGCACACTAGAAACTCTTATCCTTTACCTAATAATAGAAGTATCATTCCTTTTATGACTATCCATTCTGATTTATGGGATCCTACTCAAACAATTTCTTTGTCAGGTAGTCACTAGTTTGTTACTTTTATTGATTGTTACACTCGAATGACATAGGTATATTTGTTAAAAGCAAAAAAATGAAGTTTTTTCTTGCTTTGAATCATTTCATAAGATGATCTATACTCAATTAAACGCCAAGATAAGAATCTTGAGAGCTAACAATGGCACTGAATATATGGATAAAAACTTTGGAGTTTATTTAGAATCCAATGGGATAATACATCAAACCAGTTGTCCTTACACTAGTGCACAAAATGGGGTTGTTGAAAGGAAAAATAGGCATTTGTTAGAAGTGGCAAGATCTCTTATGTTCACTATGAATCTATCAAAACCTTGTTAGGGAGATGCTACTCCAATAGCTACTTATCTTATTAACATAATGCCACTTAAAACCCTTTTATTTTCAGAGCCCACTTGAAGCCTTAAAGGGTAAGAATGAATATACTATTCCTCTAAAGGTGTTTGGTTGTGTTTGTTTTGTTCACACTAGAAATGTTGAGAAACTTGACCGTAAAGCACTTAAATGTGTGTTTATTGGGTATTCTCCTACATGGAAGGGTTATAAATGTTATCATCCTCTTTTCAAGAGATTTTTTGTCAGTATGGATGTTACCTTTCGAGATTTGAGCCCTATTTTAGCAATCCCTCATCACCTCTTCAGGGGGAGAGCAATAAGGAGGAAGAGGTAATTTCTCCTAGCTCTAGTATTGTGGAACCTCTTAATGATGACATAAGGAAGGGTGAAAGTGGAGAAAGAGTTTAAGGGGAGACTATTAGAAGTTTGGATAAACCTGATTTGTTGAAGTATTCAAGGAGAAACAAGGCAGAAGAAGTCATCATGCAATCTACAGAGTCCTCATCTACTGGTGAGTTATCTACTTTTCCTAATGAGCTAGATTTGCCTATAGCTCTTAGAAAAGGAGTCAAGTCTTATACTAAACATCCTTTAGCCAACTTTGTCTTATATGATTCATTGTCTCCATCATATAGAGCCTTTATCTTGTCTATTTCCTCTATGTTTATTCTATAGAATTGGAAGGAAGCAATCACAGATCCTAAGTGGAATGAAGCTATGATTGAATAAATGAAGGCTTTATCCAAAAGTGAGACTTGGGAACTTGTCACTCCTCCACCAGAAGAAATTGGTTGGCTGTAAATCGATATTCACCATAAAACATAAAGTTGATGGTTCAATTGAGATATTCAAAGCTAGATTAGTGGCTAAGAGATTCACATAAATCTATTGATAAGGAGAGATATCAGAGGTTAGTTAGAAGACTCATTTATCTTTCTCACACTAAACCAGACATAACTTATGCAATCAACTTGGTGAGTTAGTTCATGCATGAGCCTCGAAATTCTCATATGCAAGTTGTCTTTCGCACTTTGAGATATTTGAAGTTTACCCCAGGAAAAGGTCTCATTTTCTCCAAACATGATCATCTTTAGATAGAAGCCTTTACAAATGCAAATTAGGCTGGGTCTCTAGATGATAGAAGATCTACATCTAATTATTATACATTTGTAGGAGGGAACTTAGTTACTTGGAGAAGCAACAAGCAAAGTGTAGTGGCTAGATCAAGTGCAAAAGCTGAATACAAAGCTATGGCTCAGGGTGTCTGTGAACTCCTTTGGCTTAAAAAATTACTAGAGGAATTAAGACTATCTGAAAAAAGAGAAACTTTTCTTGTATTATGATAACAAAGCTGTCATCAATATAGCTCACAATCCAGTTCAACATGACTAAACAAAACACATTGAAATTGATCGACACTTCATCAAAGAAAAGATTACAAGTGATATCTTAAGTATGTTTCATATATCATTTGAAAAGCAACTTACTGATATATTTACAAAAGGTCTCAATAATCGAATTTTTCATACACTAGCTTGCAAGTTGGGCATGTGTGACATCTTTGCACCAACTTAAAGGGGACTATTAACTAGCTAGATTTTTATTTACTCTATTTTATTAGAAAGATTTGTAATTAATATGCTTTCTTAGATTAAACATTTTTCTAAATTAGAAATTTTAACTTTCCTAAATTAAACTTGTAATTTCTGTATAAATATTCCTACACATGAAATGTAAATATTCATTCAAGGGAAATAAGAATTCTATTTCGTGAAAACTCACAAGAATGATTGTGTAATTGTGTGAAAGGTTGTTTATTGATATTGAGATTGTGTGCTGGTTAAATATTACGAAAAATAAATAACTTATGCATATGGTGCATTATGTATGTGATGATGTGCTTGGCATGGCATGTGTGTGTATGAGTAGGTATGCATTGTATTAGGCATTAGCTTATCCCTCATGAGAAATATTTTATTTTTTTTAGTTACAAAAGCTACAAGAGAAATTGTGAGGTATGATGAAACTCTATGAGAAACAACTCAAGATCATAATCACAAAGAGAATGTAGAATATGTCTACTATGATGATTAGTAGATAGATTAAGTAAAGACATACAATAGATTTCTTATTGAGTTGTTTGGAGAATTTCTATTGTAAGTAAATATTATATGCTTTTACTGATTAATTTGAGAAAACTGTTGATGACTTATTATTGAGGATGGAAATTCTTGTTACCTCTATTATGTAGCAGATTAGTTATGCTTATTATCAAGAGTACATGAATATAGTATTGGAGAACGGTAGTGATTTGTCTTCAAGAAATGAGGACACAAGATAAGCTGTAGCATACCCAAGTTCTGGGGCGTTACGCACATGCTATCAAAACTTATGAAGGATGAAATCACATTTTAAAAATAGTAAGGATCTCACATATATCTATACTTGACAAATAGCTTTGAATCAAATCTATAATTTGCATGAATAAGTACGACGTTGTTTATATTAGCAAAAATTGAAAATAACGGAGTGTATAAGCAAAGATTGTGCGTACCTCATGTGTGCTGGCATATGTTAGGTCCTTAATGTCATAACTACGATGGTAAAATGTTTTTCCTTTTGCAATCCCGGATAGAGCTTGACCACCAATATGGTTCTGTCTTCTCTTGATGGGGATCGTTCCTTTTGGGCATTCTACTTCCACAAGAACCTTTTCCTGGAATTTTTTTAAATTGGTTCCCTTCGGATATGAAGTCGGTTTCATCTATAAAATGAAAAAATAAATAAATAAATAAAAATAAAAATAAAGAGTCAACCTTGAGAAAAAACTAATGTAACCCAAGCTTTATAGACCGAACAAAGGTATAGATATCTTGTTACATATATAGCACGTATACCTTCACCACCTAATTTGATCTAAAAAGATCATGTTTAGCAGAAAGAGTAGTATATATGTACATGTCTGCGAAAAATATTAAAAAAGTGTTCGCGCATTTATAGGTTTTCAGTTTGGATGACTGAATATTACTTTTTCAATTTGAGTTCTCCATTTTATTTTTTTTTTAAATGGAACGAAGAAGCATTTCCGCTAATGCTGTTACATCTTCCCAAAAAAGTTAGACATGTTTATGGTTCAAATAAAATAAAATAAAATTTTGAGGAAGTAAATAATCAACGATTCAAAGAAAAAGCAGTACAATCCCTGTAACTTCAATCAAGGTTTACTTGATAATTATTTCAGCGGAAAAATATGAAAGAAAACGAAAGAAAAAGGAATACCTGTATGGTGTGATTTTTGAGAAGCGGATGGTTAAAAGCAGGTTGTTTATATATATCTACACAATCTATCACATCACCACTTTCATCGCTCTGCAAAAGCAATTCAGCAATCGAACTAAAGATACTGTTTATATTGACATAAAAAAGCAGGCAATTCCAGTGAAACATTATAGAAGAAAGTGCTAGCAAGATTCGGAAAAACAAGAAAACCTTGATGGTTTTTACTATTCCTTTTTGCTGAACCGAAGACACGGTCTTAGAATGTCTTGAGCTTTTGGCTTCAACAAACTCAACACCTAAAGCATTAGCCGTTACAACAGCAAGGAATAAGGCCATGCCTCCATGTATTCTGTTGTAATTTGGTTTTGTCATCTCTTGTATGAATTTGCAGAATTCTTCAGGAAAGCAAACAGCTGGGGGAAGAACTCTTTGGAATAATCGAATTCTTTGCGTTTTCAATTTCTTAATTGATTTCGCTAAGAAGCATCCGTTTTCAATAATCGTTTCTTTTTGTGTGTAGAAAGTAGAATCATCCTGTGATAAAAGGTCATGATATCTTAACATATGTATACACACAGCTTTATGGAAACAAATATTTGGGCATTTATATTATTATTACATGCTCTCTTTATCAATTTTTCTTTCTTCTCTTTTCTCTTCACGGTGATAAAATATACTAGAAAGATCCTGTAATTTCAAATAAAAAATCATACCTTAACATACACAGAGCTTTATGGAAACAAATATCTGGACTCATATATTATTATTATATACTCTCTTTATCATTTTTTTTTTCTTCTCCATGCCCGGTTATCATCCAAAAGCAAATGGCACATTGATACATGAAAATAGATCCACAATACAATTGAGATTGTGGGTTCAATTCCATTTCCATGTTTCCAAGCGTTTCTTTAAGTTGTGTAAATGAAGGGTTCCAATTGAGATGGTTATATGCTTTGCTACTAATAAATCTCACGTTATGTGTAACTCTAGTTACAATGTCTATAACGTTAAAAAAAAAAGAAATAAAATAAAACAATGTCTATGAGTCAAAATTGTGCATACCTCATGTAGTTCCTCAACGTTATAACTATGATTAAGAGGATTCTTCTTGGTAATAAAGGGTGGCTTTCCATCACCAATATCATCACGTCTCCTCATGATTGGGACTGTTCCTATTGGGCAATCTACTTCCACTAGAACCCTTTTTTGGAACTTTTTAACTTTGGTTCCTTTTGGACACGAGGTGGGTTTCATCTATAAAATTAGGGGGAAAAGAAATCAAACTATGTAAACAAATATTTGTATAAGTTTCCTTGAATATTAGTTTTTTTTTTCTTCTTTTTGAGTTATTCGACTTTTTTAAAATAAAAAAATAAAAATAAAAAATAAATAAAAAGAATAAGAAAGCACTTCCACCGTATTTTGCAAGGAAATTAAAAAAAAAAAAAGGGGGGGGGGTTAGATATGTGAAGCAATCATATAGAATAAAATAAAAGTTTGAGAACTTACATAAATAGTAAATGTTTGATGACTCAAAGAAAAAGCAAGATATGTTGGAAAATTAATAGTTTTATTTTTCTCTTTATGAAGTGGAATATTTTGCCTCTATAACTTCTGATCAGGATTTACTTCATTATTATTTCAATGAATTGTTAAGAGGAAAAAAGAAAAAGAAAAAGGGTTGGGGGAAGGAAGAAAAAGAAGTACTTGTATAGTGTGAATCTTAAGAATTGGACGGTCAAAAGCAGGTTGTTTGTATATATCTATACAATCTGTTACGTCACCGCTTTCGCGAATCTACACAGTAATCAAACATAATATTGTTTATATTAACATAACATAGAGCAAGCAATACAGAGGAAACTTTATGAGAAGCAAGTACTAGGAAGAGCTGCAAAAACAAGAACCTCAATGGTTTTTACTGTTCCTTTTTGCTTAACCAAATACATGTTCTTAAGATGTTTTGAACTTTTGGTTTCAACAAATTTCACACCTAAAGCATTAGCCATTACTATGAAAAATAGTATGGCCATGCCTCCATGAATTTTGTTATAATTTGGTTTTGTCATCTCTTAAGTGAATATTCTTTGTAACTTTCAAAAGAGCAAACAACAGAAGAGGAAGAATTCTTTCGATTGATGAATCTTGCGCAAGGATGTCAACGAGACGGTTTTGTCGGGTTCCCGACCCACCCGTCCCACTAAAAACCCTATAAGGTACTACCCTATAAGGTTTGGGATGGGTTATGGGTTTCATTTTAAAAACCCTGCAGGGTTTGGAAAGGGTAGTAGGACAAATGTTAAACCCGTTGGGATCTCAAACCCGTTAACATATATATATATATATATATATATATATATATATATATTAGTTAATAAATTATATTATTATATATTTAATAAAAAAATTTAAGGGATTAAAAGAAAAAAAATACACACTAAGACAGTGAACAGTAATAGTACCCACACAAAAGACAAAATACACAGCACACTACACACTGAGCTGAGAACCTAAGACACGAAGAGCAGCACTGCACTGCTCGGACATGAACAGTGGACACCCACTCCACTCCCACACAGTCCACAGCACAGATACGACACATAGACATAGTGAGATCGAGACATACACACAAGTCACAACACAGAGTCATAGCACTTGAGCACTGCACAGACACGACTCGTTTTCACCACACAGATACAGTGACACACACCGAGCCACCCACCTACGTCCACGACCATGGTCCACTCCTAACTCACAGTCATGGTCCACTTCCACTCGACGTCTACGGTCCATCTCCACTCAAAATTTAATCTTACACCTCACAAATCACACAGACACACATTGAAACACACACACACTTTTGACGAGAAAAAAAATTAAGACGCAACTATAGAAACCCTAGGTCTGGCTGGAATTGGAACTCGATCTCATTCTCGTCTTCGCCCTCCTCCTATGTAAGCTGCCATCTCCCATCGCACTCATCAACTCGATCTCGTTCTCATCTGTCTTCTGTTGTCGATCTCGGTCTGGCTCGATCTCATTCATCTGTCTTCTGTTGTCTATCGCATAACCGTACACACCGACCACCATCGCACTCGCTCACACCATCTCACGAATCGACTTAACTCTCAATCTCGTCTATCTTCTTTCATCTACACCAACCACCATCGCACTCGCACACACCGGTGCACGCGTCGTCTCGAGCTCGGCTGTCCTCCATCGTCTGTCACGGCCACCGTCGCACTCGCAAGTCACACGCAGATAGGTAAGTTGTTCGTAAGTTGTGGTCCATTTACCATTTTATTGTTTATTTGTATATGTGGGCATGTGTGTTCGTGCAAGGATGAGTTTGTTTATTTGTATAGTGACTCTGTGCTATGTGTATGTCTCACTGTCTCGGTGCGTGTAACCCATCTAACTATGATCTTTATAGTCTAATGGTGATTCCCGAATATTAAATTCAAATTTCTCCTTCCAATTAAACTCACCAATTGATATAAACTTTTATTCTTGTATTGTAGTAAGATGATTAGGATAAGAGAGAAAGATCCTACGAATTTATGACTTTGTTCTTGATACAATTACTATGTTAGTACTACTCCTAATTGATATAAACTTTTTTTCTTATGTTGTTAGTCGATTTTGTAATGTTAGATGTTCTTCACCCTTGTACTTCACCCGTGTCCAATCTCATCTAACTATCAAATATTTTTTATGTCAAAATATATTTAATATGTGACGGTCATAGATAATGAATTTTGTACTTTTTGAATTATACCTCATAATTATCCATCCATTTCTTATGCCTTTGAATTTATAATGTGAGAATTGAAGTACCTGAAAGAATTGAAGTTCACCTTAGTTTACATATTTTCTATGATTTCTATGGATAAGTTGATGAATGTTATTTTGTTTACTTTTATATAATATAGAAATGGACGAATTTGATATGCCCATTGATGCACATCCCATTGATGTTGAGGAAGAGGAAGGTCCATTGCCATTACTCGTATTTGAAATAGAAGCACTAGCAACAAATCCCACAAGCACAACAAGTTCTCAAGTAGGAAGCAATGCCGATCAACGTGATAATCCCAATAAATGTAAGTTGACTTCTCTTGTATGGAATGATATGGTGAGAAAAACGGTTAATGGGGAGGATGTTGCTATCTGTAATCATTGTTCCAAAACACTAAAAGCAGGTAGTAAACAAAGAACTAAGCATCTGCATAATCATTTGGAGAAGTTTATACAAATGAAGAAGCAGAAAGACATAAGGCAATGCCTACTATCCATTGAGAAATGACAAAATGAGAATGAGAGTTGTTTGAACATAGGAAATTGGACTTTCAATCAAGATATTTGTAGGCAAAGACATGCAAAAGCAATAATTGTTCATGAATACCCCATTTCAATAGTTGAGCATGAGTATTTTAGGGATTTTCTTGAAAGTATGCAACCACCTTTTAAGCATGTTAGTCGGAACACCTTGAAAAAGGAAATCATGAACATCTATAATGAGGAGAAGGAAAAATTGAGAATATTGTTGAAAGCACTAAATTCTCGAGTTGCAATAACAACGGATTTATGGACATCAAATCAGAAAAAGGGGTATATGACTGTCATAGCACACTTCATTGATCATAATTGGAGACTTCAAAATCGACTCATGGAGTAAGATTCTTTACTTATATTATCTTTCATAATCAATAATAGAAAATTATCTTATATTGAGGCTTTTTATATTTTCATGCAGTTTTTTGTATGTTCCAACGCCACACACAAATGAGGTGCTTGCCAATTGTTTGTTTAACTCGTTGATAAGATGGGGATTAGATAAAAAATTATCTACAATTACTGTAGATAATTGTTCTACAAATGATGCAATGATTACAACTTTGACCATAAAACTAAGAAGAGATGAGTTAATTCTTCGAGGAAAGGTCCTGCACATGCGTTGTTGTGCACATATTTTAAACTTATTTGTAAAGGAGGGTGTGGCCGTGATAGAAAGTACAATTGAGAAGGTTCGTGATAGTGTTGCATTTTGGTTGGTGACACCATCAAGAGTCAAGAAATTTAGAGAAGCATGTAAGCAATTGGATATTCCATATGATAGAAAGCTTGCCTTAGATTGCAAAACTCGGTGGAACTCTATATATGACATGTTGATGATAGCCATTGGATACAAAAAAGTTTTTTATAATGTTCAATTTATGGATAGACATTATAAATGTCTTCCCACCGATGATGATTAGGAGGTAACAGAAGCAATTTGCCAGAAGCTAGCAATATTTTATAAGGTAACCAATATTTTTTCTAGTACCTAATATCTAACTGCAAATTATTATTTTGAAAAGGTTTTTGAGATTAAAGAATCATTGGTTGAATGGAAACGCTTTTCAGATGTGAATACCAAAATGATGGCGGGGAAAATGTTTGATAAGTTTGAAAAATATTAGGGTGATGTACACATCATTATGGCTGTTTGTACTGTTTTGGATCCACGTTTTAAGATGAAGGCTGTGGATTTTGTGTTCCCTTCTATTTATGGAGTAAATGCATCTGTAGAGATTCAAAATATTATAAACATTTGTTACGAGTTAGTTCATGAATATCAATCAACAGGTAGATCTCGACTTTCTAAAGGTTTGAATAGTAGTAGTAGTTCTTCCTCTGGGAACACTTCAGCAACTACCCAAACTGTTGCTTTCGATTCTTTAAGAAAATCAAGGTTGGTGCAATTCTTTAGCACTATTAATACTGATGGCCAAGTCAAGTTGGAATTGGATCACTATTTAGAAGAAGTTGCGTTACCTTGGACTAATGATTTTGATATTCTTAACCGATGGAAAGTAAATGGAATTAAATATCCTATATTACAAGAACTAGTTAAAGATATGTTGGCTATTCCTATGTCTACAGTTGCTTCTAAGTCTGCATTTAGTACTAGTGGATGAGTAATTAGCTCACATAGAATCAGACTAAATCCTGATACAATAGAAGCATTGATATACAGTCAAAGTTGGTTATCAAATGAGATAAGAGGTAAAAAAAAATTATTATACAATAATAAGTTCTTTTATACATGGAGCAACTATTATTTGCATAATCTCTAATGTGTTTTATGGTGTTTTTTCCCCCCTTTTGATAGGTTCAAAGATAAATGATGAAGAATATGGGATTTGAAGACACTGAGAATCAATTATCAAGTAAGAATTCCCAAAAATATAAGATTAATGTCTTTTCTATATGTGTTTAGAATTTTTCTGTTTCTATTAAGACTTGTTAACTATATTTTTTTGTGTTATTTATTAAGTTATACGATTGGTCTAGTAATTTTATTTTATTATAATTAAAAATATTTTTACATCGATAACTTTATTTATCAACATGTAGATTTTCAAATAATATTAAAATACGTATAATTAAATACATTGAAAGTGAAAATATTATTTATTTTTAAGAACATAAGCTATATTTTATAAAAATAATTATAATGAATAAGTAAAAAATTTAAACTAATAATAGAATTATTTTTTTTAAAAAAAATTATAATAGGTTTGGGACGGGTTTCGAGTTACTTATTAAAACCTTGTAGGGTTTCGAATTGGTAGCAAGTATTTCATAAAAAACCCCGTAGGGTTTGGGCCAGGTTTGGGAATCCCCATAGGATAATGAGACGGGTAATGAGATTACTGATCCCAGCTCAAACCCGTCCCGCTTACATCCTTAATCTTGCGGTGTTTCAAATTCTCATATCAATCTTCCTATCAAGTATGTATGGTGAGAATTAACCAAGGTAGATTAATTTTAGACATTTTTGAATAGGCAAGTCATAATGACATCTTACTGATATTAATATAGTATTAATTTCTAAAACTGTCCACGCACGACTGCACAATTAGGGAGACCAAATCGGGCATGCATTGGATTATTATTATATCATATATTTATGTGTTATTGTTTTATTCATGTTGTTGTTTATTTAATATAAAAATTTTATAGAATCCCTTTTCTATTTGCATTATAAATTCAAAGTCTGTGATATCTCTGAATTATTTAATACTACTAGAAAGCCTCAAATTTCAAAGTTTTCTTTCCTTCTTATTCTATCAACTTGGAATCTTGGATCATCTTATTTTTATCTTTCATCAATAATAAGTGTAAAGATATCATTATCTAAAAGAGCCAAAAATAAAAATTACTAAACCATTAGATAAGACACTTAAAATTTTTTATAAAGAAAATAAAAATTTTCAAATATAGTTTAGATAACGAAGGAGTACTTAGGCAAAAGAAAATGTTTACTATATACATCAATCCTATAAATTTAATATATATTTCTTTATCTGTCATAGCTCTTTTTTTTTAATGCATTAACATAAGATATGGTAACGTGAATGATACATTCATATTATGGAAATGATATTCAATAATTAATCATACTTTTTACCTTAAAATGCTCACTATTCCAAATTAGTCATAAAACGAATGAAATATGCTTATTACATTACTATAAAGAAAAAAAAAATTGAAATGTAGAAAGAAGTTCCAAGATTTTCTTCCATATTTGAAAAATGCAGCTAAGTATTAAAATGTATTAAGGATGTATTCTTTACCTTGAAGCATCATAAGTAATGAAAAATGGTCGACATCCTATAAGTTGGTCAGGATTATGAGATGAAACCTATTAGAGCTATACTTTGTATAATAAAAATTGTAGTTTTCATATTTACATAGTGAAAGTTATTGTTGTTATTCTTTAAATTCAAATAAAAAATTATGTACTTAGACTTTAAATCTTCAGTTTCAAATGTATAACTATTTGGATATACTCTTTCTTCGCTCTTTTTTTTTTAGTACTTTGCCAAAGAAATGCCAATATTTGATGCGATCGGTGTATCTTTTGCAATAATCTGTAATATTATCTGCATTAAAGAAGTTAAAGATTGTCGTTATTGTTAACTTAATATCTTATGCTTTGATGTGTTGTTTGTCTAACTTTTATTTATGCCTTTATTGTTAACCGAATTCAAAGTATAAACCTTAAAGGTGATAATGAGATTGATTACGTGATGTGAAAATAGATGGGTAAAGAACAATAATTGCACTTTAAAATATTTAAATAATATATATATTCATTATTTAGCAAAACATAAACGACGTAAACGCTCTACAAAGTTGAACATTATATATAGATAAAGAAAGGGAAAAAAAAACATATTTTGATTTTATATTCCTCACAATTAGAATACTCGAAATTGCTAAATTTTTTTATGCCATATTTTATGTAAAATATGCTTGGTGTTAAAGATTTATCTATTTCACATATGTTTTCATAAGCCATATCCTATTGTTATAGTTATATAAGTAACTGTTAAAGCAAATTAATATTATTTAGAGCATAATAATCGTCAATTGTCATTTTATATACTTAAATATGTATATTAATGTACTATAATTATCATTTTTATATGTGTTTTCATATTTCACACTTTGAATACGTTTTTAGAAGCTACTATCCTGTCATCATCATCATTATTAAAGAAAATGGATATTATTTATAAAATAATGATTATTGCTTGTTATTTTATGTCTAGATTAATTTAATACAATTATAAGATACTAAAAGCTTATGTGCATATTTTGAGTAAGAAACGAACGGTATAAATGATTTTCATGACGACAATAATGGTTTTCAATACAATAAAGATAATGGAAATAGATAAATGCAACCAACATAAAGTAGTATGAACACACACTACCTTTTGCCTTTAATAAAATATGTATTCATGGGAAAAAAATCATTAGGTTAAAGTAAAAATATAAATATCAATATTATGGTACTTCTTTTTTTTTTTTACCTTTTAAGCGTAAAATATTATTTACCTTTCATATTTTACTATCAAACACTTTTATGTTATGTTTACTATTTTTATTGTTATCATAAACTGATCGAAACATCGATAGATTTTAATTGGCAGTTGAATTGATTGAAGTTTAATAACATATTTGCTTATCAAGATGGCATATCAATTCTTTTTATTGATTTTGTCATCTCATGGGCAATATGTAATGAAATTCGTAATTAAAATCTTCAAAATCACTAATTTTACCTTTAATTTTTATTTTCAATCACTTTATGTTATTATTATTATTATTTCCATTATATTGTTATCACTGATCAAGATATTAATAGATTTTAATTGGTAGCTAAAGTGATTGATGTTTGATAATATGTTTATTGATTAATAATATTAACAACTTAAGTATTTATAGTAAAAGGAACAATCATGAAACATGCTCTAATTTTCACAATATAAGGTCAATCATGGAAAACCATTTTTCACCCCTACCAACTAATCTTATGATACTTATTAGATTGACAATAATTACACTTTTAAATATTTGAATAATATATATTCTTTATTTAGCAAAACTTAAATGGTTTAAAAGCTTGATAAAATTGAACATTATATTCAAATATAGAAGAAAAAACATATTTTGATTTTATAATATTCATAATTAGAATCTTCAAAATTGTTAAGATTTTATGGCGTATTTTAAGTAAAAATATGCTTGGTGCTAAATATTTATCATTTTCACCTATGTTTTCATATTTTACATTTTTAGAAGTCATTATCCCATTATTATATTCACATAAGTAACCATTAAAGTAAATTAATATTATGAGACCATGGTAATCATCAATTCTCATTTTATATATTTAAATATGTGTGTTGATGTATTGTAACTATGACATAATATAAGCTAATGTGCAACTTTTGAGTGAAAACAAATGATATTAGTGGCATTCTTCATAACCATAGTAATGGTTTCCAATTGAAACAACCCGATTTATTTAGTCAATTAAATTAATTAGAAATAAGATAAGAATTCTCAAGTAGGTAATTAAAGGCATGTTTTTATAAATTCAAAAGTTAATTTAGGGGTAATTCTCAAAATTTTATGAGTAGAAAATTTCAAAATGACTATTTTCTCCTCAACCTCAATTTTATCAAGACTAAACCAAAAATAGGTTCCTGATTTTAATAAAAAGTCCTAAGTTTTTAAGTAGAGCAATTAAGTCAATGAGGAAAATTTCAAAATCAATTAAAAAGGGATTTACAAAGTTTAAGGCTGAATTTCCAAAATGACTATTTTTCCTTTGATCTCAATTTTATCAAAATTAAGTTTGAAATAACTTAATAACTTTAAATAAGGAAAAACATATTATATTTTTAAAAAATAATCCTAAAATTGTGCCAATTGAAAAATTAATCTTAAAACTATACTACTTGAAATCAACACTTCAAGTGTCAATTTCACTATTCATAGTTGAAATTGGCACTTAAAATGTTGATTTCATAGACAACAAGAATAATTAAGAGCAAAGGTCAAATCAACACTTCAAGTGTCGATTTCAAGTAGTATAGTTTTAAGAATATTTTCCTAACTGGTACATTTCTAATAATATTTTGAAAAAATATATATTATTATTTTCCCTTTCCCTTTTAAATAAAGTTCCAAAACCCTAGTTAGGTGGATAAAATCATTGAAGAATTATTTGGGGTCAACTAGAAAAGAGAAAAAAAAATAGTTCTAGAGCTTAGTTTTACAAAATGACCAAACTGTCCCTAAATTCAATTTTATTATGGAATGACTAAATTTTTTAAATGGGTAATTTAACTTGGAGACTTATGATGGAATAATCTTAGCTAAAATGACGTGGAAATAAAATGGTAGAAAAATTTCTCATGTGCCTAAAATAAAGGACACTTAGCAACCTTAAACCCTTAAGGTTCTAGCACACTTTAAAAACCCCTATAGAGACCGCGAACCTTGGTAGCCTCATCCTTCTTTCTCAAAATTTCACAAGGTAAGAAGGACTAAAACTAAACCTCTAAGCTTAACATTAATCCTTCCTTAACTAAACTACTAACCTAACATGTTTCTTGAATCATTTAGGCGATACTCAAGACAAGAACTATCATGCCCTAAAACCTTAAAGGCAATAATAGTCCACCCCTTATTCCAATTAAGTAGAAGACAATAAGACTTACGACACAAAGAGTGGGTTTCTAAACCAATTTTATTTCTTTAAAACGTTTATTAGTTTTGGAAAGTGCTTTATCATTTGAAAATGCTTTGGAAAATTCATAAAGTTTTGAAAACATTTATTGATATTAATTATAAGGGTAATTCTTTTATAAAATTCATGAAATTTAGTGTTTACAGAATTTATAAAATCCTTTTACATCAAAAGAAAGTAACAACTATCATCAAGGCTCTTCAACTAGTGATATCCCAATCCTTGAAGTTGTAATCAATCCATATTTAATTTTCATCCTCTCGGCAAACTTATCAACACTTGAAAAAGAAAAGTGAGGAATGAACCATAAGGACTCTACAAAATAGTTTCAAGCACATGCTCGCATGTCATACATACCTCTAATACATTAGCACAAATTCATTAAGTTATTTAAATTAAAATGAGACAAGCAGTAGGGGAGTATTCATGACTCCAAATGCTCCAAGGGCTGAAAAGAGTCTAACCCTACTCAATGGGTATTAGGGGTGGCATACCCCTAATTTGCTTGGACAATGACAATTCACTACATAACCTACTTAAGTAAAATACGTAAGGTTACAATTATTATATAGGTTTCTAAATTAATTTTAGGAACCTGAAATCATTAATTAGATTTTGTAAACATTTTGACAATTTGTTTGATTTTCAAAAATATTTGAAAATTCATTTGTTAAGAAAACCCATGGATAAGCATAAAAGATAGTCTAAGTTCTAGGACATGAAGAGCCTACAAAATGTAGTCATAAAAGGAAAAGACCATGGAGTTATTAACAGCTCCTAATATAAAGTCTAAATGCACCCAAAAAAAAACCATAAAACTAAGTTTGGAAAATAGAAAATCATTAGAGATCATAATAAATGTAATCTAAGTCTTTGAACTCATCCTTGTACTTCTCATCAGAGCCAACCCCCGATCAAATCGTACAAGGAATTAATAAAGTCCTCACCTAAAAAAGAAAAAAAGAGTGAGCTACAAAGGCTCAATATACAATAACATAAACACATACACGGATGTTAAGTAAGCCTATAACTAACACAGTAAACAATTAATCAATTCATTAAATTATCTTATTTAAGTAAATATCCAGCATGAGAGTACTCAAAACTCTAGACGTCATGATGGGAAACCTAGGGTCTAATTCCATCGTAGTAGGCATCAAGGGTTGACAAAAACAACCAGACTCTACATCACCGAAAACCAATACCTAAATAGCCTTGTCTAAGTGATCTCACTGTTACACGGTCCTCACTAATCATAGTCCAGTCATTTCATATCGCACGTCAAGACTCATAACCCTAAATGACTCCCAATATACCTTCTTTCCATTTAAAATGCCCGTTATCTAACATGATCTCACTTATCAGCTACCCACCAAGCCATCACTCGATACCCTAAGCGCCTAACTACCATCTCATTTTGGGGTATATGACCATAACCATAATTGACCTAAGGTTTTTCACTTACTAACTCAAATAACTAAGCATAAGGAAGAAACAAATACCTTACCAAGTTTGAATATTATTCCAGTTTAAGTTTCCTGACCGAACAAGCAATACTCTCATGTTACTACGTACTTAGAAGGGTTGAAGATTCCCAAATCGTAGTCCAAATTTCAATTTAAGTAGAATGAATTGATTTTATGCATCAAAAGAGAAACTTAAGTTAGTTGATTATTTTAAGTGATTGAATTCTACTCTAGTGTTGGTTTAGACTACTTAAGACCTATACTAATTATAAGCCCATTTAGCGTTATATAGGCTTAATTAGCCTTTTAGCCAATTTGGGCCAAACCATTTAAAATTTATTCATTTGTGCCTAATAAGTTATCTAAATTTAAATTAAGATGGGTAATTGGGCTTCTAAAGAATAGTAAGCCCAATTATGTTTAAAATTAGGTCCGCTAGCCTGAATTAATTTAATTAATCCTATTATTTGACTGAATTATCTAATTAAGTCTTAGTCCACTTAAACTATCTAATTGGGTTTATTATGCCATAATTTAGGTGTCTAGTCGCTTTTATTTTATTTAAGCCCAACTAAGTTACTTAAAGCCAATTATTATCATTGAGTTCATTCTAGTTCTAATTAGGTTATTTTAATCTATTCTAATTAACTTAGGTACATTATGTCCATTTGATCCTATTTGATATATTTTATGCCCAATTGATTATTATGCCAATTTTTTACTCCAAATTATACATTTAATTGATTTAGGGTTGTATAGGGTTTAAGGCCCATTTAGGCTTTCTTAGCTTGTTAAGGCCCATTTAATATATGGGCTCTAAAGACAAAATGGATCCAAATAATTTTTGGATCTTGGGCCCATTCAAATTCTCTTAAGACTAAAAATTGTTGACACAACACATGACATGACAAGATTAGAAATACAATTATAAAGAGCAAATATGAAACATGACACAATATACTATATAAAGATATTATTATGATATGAATAAATACAATTATATTATAACTTGATTATTTATCTTTTTCATTCAATTTTATATATTTTTAGCACTGATGCGAATTAAACACAATTTCAAGATATGGACAAAATTCATCAACACAAATTACTAGCTCTTGATTCTCTTAAAGTCATGTAAGTCCATTTTATTTTATTATGCCTAATTTTAGTTCATTTTAGGTGTTTAATTTGATGTGAGCCTTTATATGGTTTAAGACCCAATTTGGAAATTTTTATTTTTAATAAAACCCATTTAAAGTATGAGTCTTAGAGGAAAATGGGCCCAATTAAATTTTAGGTTTTGAGTCCATTTTACCAAGTCACTTCTTATTTTGGCCTATTAAGGATAATCAAGTTAATTAAGTCTGATCAATCCAATTATGCTTAATCATATGAGTCACCTATAGGGAGGGTGAAAGGGTAATCCATGAACCTACATGATTTAACTAACTTAAGATTGAACTAACCTTGACTAGAGTTAATTAAGCTAACTATCATCTAGTTCCAATTCATCATTTTTGCCTCCACTATCTATTTTAACATAAAAAAAGCCTTATTTTATTCATTTTAGGGCCCTTAAATTTTCATATTACTTTAAATTACAAAGTATTAACTTTAGAAGCCCATAACTTATCTAACTTAGATCCAAATCACTCTAAACCAAAACTCACTTGTTCCTATTCCTTTCTAGAGTCCAAAACACTATTTATCTTTCAATCTTAAGTCCAAAACATTTCTAGAACAAGGCAATAATTCCAAAACACACCCAAACATCCAATTTCATTCCTGCTAAGCCAATTTCAACATAATTTTACTTATAGGCCTTTTTTTTACATCCAATCTAACCCCTATTCAGTAATTAAACATAATTCCACTAATTTAACTCAAATTAAACATAATATTTCACAAATTTTTCAAAATTAAACATATCATCAAATCATGCTGAAAATCTAAATTTCAAAATCAAACAATCCATCAATTCATCATAAATCACTTCTAAATCTTACTAAACTTAATATTCATCATATAACTTCAATTTCCATCAAATTTATCACTTTAAAGACATGACAACATGTTAGAAAATCCTAAATTAATAACCAAATCAACTTGTTCATCCATTAGTTTATTCATATCATCTATCCAATCTTTAAACATACCATATACACCAAATTCACCACCTAATCTACTTCTAAATCTACAAACTCATACTTTCATCATTAAATTACCATCATTCATCATCTAAATCAGATTTTACATGAAAATCAAATGCCAATTCCTTCATCATAGTGACGATAACAAGACCTATACACATACAACATATCATAATGCATCAAACTTCATTTCTATCATCAAATCCAACACTCAACAATGTATTTAGCATATTAGATCATATATTAGCTCCTAAATCATCAAATGACAATTAGTAATCATAACTATAAGTCGGGGCTTTTAATGGGTATATTGCATTAAATTCTCAAGATTTGTGGAATCACTAAATCATCATGCTAAATCACATTTAACCATCTTAAATCATCAATTCAACCATTGTAGTGAACTTATCTTGATGGAGATTTAACCTAGCCTACAAGAGCCTCCAATGTCAACACTACAAAGCTCCAAAAGTGGTATTTTTCTTGATTTCCAAATGATTTTTCTTACATAAAATCATCAATCACCACTTAAATTCATGTTTGGCAAGTTAAAGCTTACTTAAATCAAATGAATCACCCTTTACCTCAATTAATCACCAAACCATGATTATGAGAGCCCCCAACTTGTGATTCCACTTGATTATCACCCATCACTTGCAAGAAAAGGAGTAGAAATAGTAACTAATCTAGATGGGTTTCAAGTTATATTAGAAATTTAGGGTTTTAGCTAGAGTTTATGGGTTTTTACCTTAATGAGAGCTTTAAAAATGCTAAAGGGGATGCTGTTACTAATTTCAGTCCTAAGGGCATATAAGGGAGGGTTTTGGCTAGGGTTTAAGCGGTAAAGTTAAAGGGAGACCACGAAGGTTTAATGGTTTTAGCTTAATGGTGACATGTGTCCTTCATTTTAACCTAATTAGCATTTTATTTTTTCTCATTTTTTAACTTCATTCTAACTAAAAAAATTATTTATTTCTTTTCCTAAATTGACCTTAAAAACTCTAGAATTTAGCTACCCTTTAATAAAATTAACTTTAGGGGCATTTTGATCATTTTATCCAATTGACCTCTAAATTCAAGTTTTTTTTTTCTTTTTCAATTGTCTCCAAATAACTTCTAATTGATTTTATTTACCTAATTAAGATCTTTGGTGTATATTTAGGGTCTCTAAGTAAATTCAAGTTCAAATTTGACAAAATCGTCTTTAAGGGCAAAATGGTCATTTTTTACGAATTGTCTCCAAACTTCAAGTGATCATTCCCAATGACTCCAAATGACTCTAATTAAGTTGTTTAGTGATTTTGACCAACTTCAATGACTCCAAATCAGGTCTAGGGTTAAAATGGTAATATTGCAAAATTAATCTCCAAATTTTTATTTTCCTTTTCTAACTAACTCCAAATAACTCTTTAATGATCTTGTCCACTTAATTAGGGTCTTAGAATTTCATTTAAGGTTACTAGACTATTTTGAAACTATTTTCGATAAAGCTAAGTTCATGGGCAAAAAGCCACTTTGAAAATTTTTCGCCTTCCTCTCTTAACTAACTCCAAGTTTTCCATTTTAATTTCATTGAGTTTATTTCAAAATCTAAGGTTTTTCAAAGGAACTATTGCAACATATGCAGCTACCATGACCAAAACCATAACCAATGTCAAAACCATTAACCGTTGTAAAGTAGTCTCGTCTAGGTATTCATTCTAAACGCTAAGCTTGCCACTATGATTATAGTCTATCCAACTACCCTATATATATCCCATAACATATATATCATCCGGTTGACTTCCCTCCATTCATATAGTTGTTTCGCCCAAATACTAACCCTATTGACCAAGGTTGTCAAAATCGCGTTTCAACTCGTACGATTCTACGTTTTTACGAGTTTATATATACAATCCCAATTAACTCGCATACAAAATCGGAAAGGATCAAAATCGGAGTAAAATCGCGATTTTGAACAGTAAAATCGTTCAAAATCGCGATTCTGCACGTTTTTACCGATTCCACACAATTATCCCAATCGCAACCCAACCCAGCCCAACCCAATCGGCAACCTAGCACATCCTTTGCAATTTCCGGCTTGCTGCTGCTGCTGTTCCTGTATGTTGAAGAGAGACAGTGAGAGAGAGACAGTGAAAAGCGATGAGAGAGGAGAAGCGAGCCAGGAACCGTGTGTACTTCTGTTCTGTGTATTTTTCAAGCTCAACACACGGCCGTGCCTTCAACCGTGTGTTCAACCGTGTGTACTTCTGAGTATTTTCCAAGCTTAACACACGGCCGTGCCTTCAACCGTGTGTTAAACTGTGTGTGCTTCCGTGGGCGTGTTTCCTTGATACACGGCCGTGCTCTTCCCTTATTCCTTCCAAAAACATTTTTCTTCGTGTTTTCTTATCCAAGCCTAAACTTTTAATAAATAATCGTGGGCTTAATTGTTAAAAGTCTTTTGGCGTCCAGGGGGCGCTGCCCCCTTGAAACCCCCGCCGGGGCTACTTCCCCACGTGCTTTCCTGTCGTAGCGGAAATATAAGTCATACCCCGACATGTTTGTCGGTCATCACTCATCTCTTGTCAGTGTGTTACGTTGCATTGAAGTCTTTATGTTTATGTTCGTCGATTATTAGTCTTCTTATTCCTATTTGTGATCATGTTCGTATTAAAGCACTTGTGTTTGATTGCTGCAACTTTCCTTATTTTAACTAATATTTTTATAATAGTAAATAAAATAAATGGTAGATAACTTTACCTAGTAATATATAATTTTGAAGGTTTTCTTGTTATAGTATCTTCTTTATTATGTACTTTTAGTCATTTTTTAATATTACTCCTTTTTAATGGTATATCTTCATTATCAATTTTTATTTATTAGTAATTTTTTAAAGTCACAATTGATTTTTAAATTTTATCTATTATTTTTTAGTTTTTGTATATAGAACTAGGTGAAACTAGTTTTATACATGATTTATCATTTTAGAAATAAAATATCTATATTATACAACTTATGCTCGATTATCTATATTATGACTTTTATTGCAAATTTGTAATTTATGGCTAAAATAAATACTTAATTTCCTTATTTCTATTATTAATTATATTTTTTAATGACTATTGTAAGTAAATTTATAATATTTGAAAGTTATTTTACATAGGTTGTAGAAACTTACGTTTCTACGTTCCATTTTTACGTTCCGATTCTACGGACCCCTTCGCGATTCTACGTAAAATCGCAATTTTGACAACCTTGCTATTGACTACCCATTACACCACCTTTGTAGCCCAAGCACCTAACTACGATATCATCCTTGCATTATGAACTACAACTCAAAACCAAGTCCATAGGTGTCACCCTTCAAATCAACTCTTTAGTCAAAACCAAACCGTCAGGCTACTCTATGAGGCGAGTATAACATAACTTTACACTCCAGAAAAAACAGCCAAAAGAGTCTCTCCAATCATGAAGAGAAGGAAGACCCCCAAGCGAGCACCATAAGATAAACCCCACTTCGCCAGCAATGAGTCTCTCGCAAACCTCGAGAAGGTTCACCATATCTTTCAACCCTTTGGGATAAAACTCTGGAAATCACAAATAACTAGCTAATCTGCTTGTGTAAGGACAAAAATTCACCTCCTTCATGTGATCTATTACATGAAATAGTGAACCTAAAGGCTTTCTATAAATCCACACGAAGGCTCGAGGCTCGATAAGACTAAGCCTATTCAGAGGTGAACCAAAGTGTCTTCTGAACCGCTCGACGAAGAATACTTGCAAAAACACCATATCGACAAGTGACAGTACAATGTAACACCCCTTCAATCGAACTAAAGCCTCATGATTCCAAACGCCG
The DNA here is from genome assembly GCA_037954665.1 of Laguncularia racemosa. NCBI lineage: Eukaryota > Viridiplantae > Streptophyta > Magnoliopsida > Myrtales > Combretaceae > Laguncularia > Laguncularia racemosa. Next base: position 13,406,322 of record JBBMOL010000002.1, on the reverse strand, counting down.
ATACAAAGACCCAAGGTAAAATAATCCTAAAGCAAAATGAGTGTACCACGCCATACTAATGGCCAAATGAAAAAAAATGATGACAACTCACACCATCAGTTGGACCACCAAGAAATACACACAAAGATAACCAACATGCTAGAAAGGCCTCAAGCTCGAGCCTAAGAACAACAAAAATGATGGTAAGCGAATTAATTAAACTAAACCATATATGATAAAAAAAAAAAAAAAAAAAAGTGGGGGGTGGGGGGGGGGGGATGTGAAGTCATCACATGTGGGACTAGGAAAAACTTACTTGTATTGATTATCTAAGTCATCTGAACTCTTTTGCTCGAAAAAGAATTTGATCCATGTGGCGAAAGTAGATTTCCTGCAACTATCGATGGCTATTGCCATCGCTGCTTCATCTTCCTTAGTGAAGTTAGCAATTACAATGTCTGTTAACCCAAAATCACGAAAGTAAAGAAGTGTGCACACGTCCTCCAATGTAGGAGTAATCGCACCCCAAGAAGTTACGAAAATGTGTGTCTGTGTACTCCAACGAGTCATAACACTTCACCAAAAATCCATTTCATTTGGTCGAAGAAACCCAAAATGGGAGGAAATCATCACAGGGTAGTAGATTTCTGCAGACTCCATAGCATCTACATATCTCGAGTTGCCCATGATGTGATTGACCCAGGGACGCCAACCTGGCATAACTTGCTTATGAATAAAAAATTGAGTATCTGATAAGGGAAGTTCCCCCCTTTCCTTCCTAAAACATAATATAAAAGTCCCCTCTACATTCTCTCTAGCTTCAACCTTAGGCTCTCGTCTTATGAAATGCCACATGCCATCAACATGTTGGTGCTCCTAATATTCGTTAATCATCGAGTCAGGCTTTTTACTCCAACAAGAAGGCACCATAGGTATGCGACCATTAGAATATGCTACTATCTATCTACCTTTGTCACTAATCCCACTACGTGATTTAACTTTTCCAGTGTCCTTACCCATTGCAAGTGGTAGCAACAACCAAATCTAACCAATACTACTAAAAAAAGGAGGGGGGAGAGAAAAGTGCTGAAAATCTCTCGATGACCTTACTACCTACAAAGGCAAACGAATGTAGATTACTCTTATAATAAAAAAAGAAAGGACACTAAAAAAAAGACACTAGAATAAAAAAAACAATGAGAGTAATAAAAAATCTATCAATTGGGAGTGTAGCAAAATACTATGAAACCCTACTAAATCTTCAAACCTATTTAAAAAAAAAAATCTACACAAGGAAGTGAAAACCCCAAACAACCATCAAGGATCTTTTTAGAAGCCAAAATCTCCCACAATGAAGCACGAACTCAAATCATGTAGTTCAATGCAACTATCTTAGTCATTCTATGTTGTTACATGAACAAGAATGTCCCACAATGAAGCATGAGCACAATCGATATGGCTCGACACAATCATCATAGTCATCTTGTGCTACTATCCAAGATAAAGTTCACAAACCATGAAGGTTTTCGTGAGGGGGGGAGAAACCTTATCTTTAACTTATCAAGAATTGTCTAATGGAAATTAACTAACAAAAGCTCTCTAACAACAAGAATGTCCCATGACGAAGAACAAATTTATGTCACAAGGTACGATGTAGTTATTATGGTCATTCTATTGTTGCTATAAAATGTCCTACCATAAAGAACGAACACACAGGAAACTTAAACTGATACAACAATCATAGTCATTCAACGTTACTATTGAAGCTAAGTTGATTTCTTTTACACCACCCATCTGTAATGCTAAGTCAAGCTTTAAAGACCCTATCGATATTACCGATTCATGTTAGGAGCTAAAAAACTTGTGCAGAGATAACATGCTCTCTCTACCAAACTCAGTTGCAAGCTATGAAAAAGTCTATCTTAAAGCATTGTCTTCTTCCATTGCCTTTACATCATCATGTGGTCTATCACCTTCAAAACCTAACTCCAGCAGTAGAACACAGACAAAAGCAAATTCTTCCATCATCATTCTTTTAAATACTCTTAATATTCACGCAAATGGAGAAGCTACATGCAACTAGAGGCCAGTATAGTGTGAGGTTGGTTATGTCATGGAGCCAAAGCAGGTGTTAACGACTAACTATTACATAGATTTAGGCTTTAGTAGTTTTAAAGAAGAAGATTACAAAGCCATCCCTTTCCAGGAGATTCTTCTTAAGTGAGCGACATTGATAATACTGCTTAATGAACACCTCAAGCGAACGACATCAAAAACACCATTTAAGGAATGTCTTAAGAGACACTAAAAGCATGCAAAAAGATACACGCAAGAGCCCATCTAGAAAAAAAGTGATAAACATAGAAGAATCTCACCTACAATGTCTAGGACATAGCAACCGCTATCAAATCAAACTTGCAGCGGTTGGTAAAGCAATTACGATTACCAGAACAAGATTGACGAACATTGCGGCCTTGATTATTGAGACTAAATCTGCAATGTTCGGTGATTAGAAAATGTTGAAACACAATGACAACCGACAAGGCAACGGTCCTACGAGATTGTCAATTGCTATAACAAGATTGCATTTCCAATTGCAGAAAACTATATTGTCAATCGATGGAACGAGATTGTGCTAGAACCAGATTAAAAAAAAAAAAGGAAAGAAAATCAACAAGTAAGATAATATTCAAAGTAAAAAAAAAAAAAGAAAATCTCAAAAAAAAGATCAGGTTGTCATGAACATCAACCAATTGCGAGGCTATGTCGTACTCCTTGGTTGAAGCCAATCTCGACAGAAATGAAGATTTCTTCTTGAAGGCTTCTTAAGCTAGCTTGACAATCGCCTCCGATGAATAGAGTGTAACGTCTTTAATAGAAATGAATCTAGTGCTTTCCTCTATGTGGAGCATGGTAATGTGAGCTCCTTAACTTGATTTGGCCTCTTGATTTACTTGACCAATTTATGCTCATCGTCGGCAACTCATGCATATGTATATATATATTCAACAAGAAAAGATTGTAATGGTGTAAGGATATTTATACCAGTTACAGAAGATAAAAAAAATTAGAATATATATATATATCCAACAAGAAGAGATTGCAATCATAAACTTGAAAGATATAGATATGGGGATATTTATACCAGTTATAGAAGATTCGAAAAATCAGAATGAAAGATTTTGATGCCTTCGATGAGATGGTGTTCAAATAGATTAACCTACTTGAAATCGAAGCACTGGTTTAGGGAACAACCTTACCTTATCAATATACAATTCACAAGAGTTCATTTCATCAATTAGTAACTATGTTGGGGAAAAGATGCCTCATCCCAACATGGTCTATTTCCTTTTTACTATAAACAAATGCATAGAATGGGAATATAATTTATTCTTTGAAATAGATGATTCCTATATTAGGAAAAAGCATTTAAGGATCCCAATTGGACTTAATGAGGTTAACCTTATATTATATGAATTTGCAATATGTATTCCTATTTAGTATCACACTACTAAAGTTGAGCTTGGAACACAATAAAAATAAAATAAAATAGGAGAAATCAGAACACATGAGCCCAAACTCAAATTTTTAATGAACAAATATAGACTTAAATACTAAAAACCCTCTAATGTCTAGGGAGCACTGCCTCTTGAGACCCTCGTGCTTTCTTGTCATATGGGAGTATGAGCCACACCCCAACACAAGATACCTCTCTTAAGGTGATTAAATTTAAGAATATTGACTATGAAATCTTAACATATAGTTTTTAATAATATTCTACTATTTACCATCTTTCAAAAAAAAAAAAACAATTCAAGTCAAGTTTATTGATTGTTTAAAAAGCTATCATTTATACATCCACTCTATGCTCTATAGTATTCAAGAATGATGGGGGGCATATTTGTATGATAAGAAAAACTTAAATCACTTCACAAGCGTTGGTGCTAAGCTTTAATGCTATATAAGAGTAAACGGCAGCAGTGCAACTATTCCACAAGCGCACATGCGCCAAGTAATTTCCTAGCCATGACAAAGGCTTATTTGATACCCAAGTCCCTTCGACCTCACTCAAAAGACTTTGCTCAGGGGGTAAAATGTAGGGGTACTGAATTTAACTCATAGCTTACACCCTATTATTTTAATGGATTTGACTCTTTAAGCCGAGATGACAGGGCCCAAAGAGTAAAGTCCATGTTACAGAATGATCAGGGGAGATTTGGCATGTTGGGCTTAGAGTAAAGCCCGTTAGATCAACCTGCCCGATCCAACCTTTCTTAAATAAGACTCATACACATATACACTAAAAGCCTTTGGCAGGCCTAAATCCATACAAGGCCCATATGAGGCCTCATTTGCTAGGAATCGTTGATTGCCATCACCATCCAACGGATGAGATTTATAACCAAACACTATAAATACCTCATGCCTCCTAACTAAAAAGGGGGACTTCTTTTAGAAAAAAGTGTGGTTACTCTATTGGATTTTCTCCAAAAGATTCGAATTATTACTTACCCAAATTTATCTCACAAATTATACACCTATCACCATAGAGTTAGGCCTTATTTAAGACTTACTATTCCTCCTCCCGTCTCGATCGCCTCCTGATCATCCTCACACATGTCACTTTCTCATTAGGCCACGTGTAGTGCATTTGCAAATAATACCCACGTGACCCCGCACTTAAGCTAAAACCCCCCACAACCACAAACGAATTAAAATTTCTAAATTACTCACTTATACTCAAACCTACACCAATCAACATCATTAAGACTTTATTTTTTAAATTATCAATCCAAACCATTTTCTTTGAATTACAAACCATTCCAACACATCAAAATATCATTTGTAAAGATTCCAAAAATCACATAACCTTAATATCTTGGCCACATCAAGTATTTACCCATTTGAGCATTTTTTTTCTCAATAAACATCTTTCAACATACTAAATTAACACATCTCACTTACTAGTACACATTTCTAATCATTAACTCACAAAAATCAATATAAGTACACGTTCGTGTTATAATCAAAACCCATTACATGCTTGTAACATGTTATTTATCAAATCAAAACATTAAATACTCATGTACATTCATCATAACATTTTAAACATTAAATTATTACTCATTCACCAACGATTATCAAATTAAACTTCAATCTCCAATCAATACACTACATGCCACCTATAAATATATCTAAAACCATCACTTCAATAAATTATCACCATATATATTTTCAAAATCCAATTAAATTAAGTTTAAACACCTATCTCACATGCTTAAATTCTAGAACCTCTAATTAACCTTTGAACTTCAAGAGTTTGCTACTACGCTCAATTTATCTTCAAGACCCCAAAATTAACCATTAGTATTGATAAAAAACTTTAAGATCAAAACATGCACTACAACACATCACAAATTCAAATACATTTACCTTCTTAGAAAGGTCATCCACACCAAACCTATGTTCCACCTATCCAAACATTAATTAAACACGTAAAGTTAATATAGTAAACTACAAATCAAAAGATTGTGAATAATATATCTAAATTTCAAGCTCAAAAACAAACTCTTACCAAAGTGTAGGTCATGGCTAAGCTTGGTCCTTAAGCTCTCCAATTCCTTCTTCAATTTCTTGATTTAATCCTTGTGTAAATCCATAATTAACTTGATATTACATTGATTGAGTTCTAAAATCGAAATTAACTTAATTTAAATCAATTACTTACCTAAATAAGTTTTAATTTAACTTAAATTGAGTTCAATTTCACCTTCTAATGATGTGTAAATCTAGTATAGTGAAAAGAAATATTGATTCCAGAGAGTTTGAGATAGAAAGAGAGAGAAACTGTGAGGTTAAGAAATAGAGCCAAGAGATGGAGAGAGAGTTCAATGGAGGAAAAGGCAACGTCCAACACAACTTAGATAACCACTTAATTTAAATTCAGGTCCAATCTACCTCAAATGCCCTTCTTTAATAAAATATCCTAAGGCTATTCTTGTAAATTACTTGTTTCAAAATTCAACTCACTTTTACCTAATTGCTTCTACTTAATTAATAATTATAGGGCCACTTCCATAATTTAGCATCAAAATTTTAATTTGACCTTTATTTTATTATTTAATTAATACCCTTAATTGAAATTATTTATTTTCTAACTTTAGAATTTTTCAAGAACATTGAAGGGGCTTCTACCTAAGTGGATTTAAGCTTCATCAAGTGGATAAGCAAAGTTTATTAAGCTTAAATAAGGTTTAGTGCACTAATCACAAGTCTAGATATTATTTGTTAGTTTTAATGCTGAGGTTGAGTTGAAGCTGTAAAAACACCTAGTGGAGGCTTCATAAGTGGTGACTAACAATTGGAAGAAAGGAAGACTTGTGATACTTTGAGGTAAGAGTATAAAGCAAGCTCCATTTGATGTATAATGATGATTTAGAGTGTTAAGAATTAATCCAATTAATGTTCAATGAGGTTGAGCTTGAATGGTAATTGAAATCCTCAATGTCGCCACTATTTCATGTCATTTAGGGTATAATTTTATCTTTTAATCTATTAATCAGATGCTAAATGAGATAACCTAATGTGTAGACAAGGATTTAAGGGTTGGAAGTTGATTTTAAGAAGAAATGTATATGTTTGAGATTATGAAAGTGATGTTGCCACATGTAAAGTGTTGAATATTGATCCAATCTATGCTTTGGGTACTAAAATATGTTTAATTGGTGATTTGCATGATAATTTGTGACTTAAGTAGTGGTTTGAACATTAATTGATGGATACATAATGATTGACACACTACAAGAATTTTTAGATTCAATAACATTTGCAAATTTTGAAAACGTTACTGATTTGTATATAATTTAGTAACATTTATTAAACATTACAGAAAAATATAATATTAGTAATGTTTATAAATAAATTTTGAAGACATGTATATAAAATTTGATTTGTAATATTTTTCCAAAATTAATTGTAATTAATCTTATTAAATATTTTCTACTTACTTTATAAAAATTAAATAACCTTTAAATTAAGAAAAAAAAAATCTAGAATTTACTCTTAGGCAACCATTCTCCTTTTAGAAATTATTCGATTCCCACACAACATTTTTTTTTTCTAGTAATGGCTTGTTGCTTGTGCAAACGTCATTTCCATCCATGTCTTCAACAAGCTCCAAGCAAAAATACTCTCTCTCTCCCATCACCCCCAAAGCACCACAATTTCCCATACTCTTTCTCTCCTATGGCCCCATAAACACCACCTATCACCCCTGGTCTCTCTCTCTCTCATCACCCTAAAAACACCACCTACTGCCCCCATAACACCCACCTATCACCCTTCTCCATCGTCTGAGCAAAGGAACCATCACCCCTAGAACACTCACCCATCGCCCCTCTCCATCAACTAAACAGAATACCCATCACCCCCAAAACACCCATCCATTCAATCTCTCTTACTCACCACTCCTTGATCACCAGCAAAACGTCACTTGGAGGTGCCATTTGGAGCCCTAGCATACCTTAATTTTACCTTTTCATGTTTTTCCTTTTTGATTTTTGCATAATAACTCTAAGGTTCTTATCAATTTGATCTTCATGATAAAGGGGTTACTTTGAGAGCCTCCATTGTGTATTGTACTCTATTTACTAGCTAATTTATATGAACTTGCTATTATAGTCATATTTGATGACATGTTTGTTAGTTTAAAGAGGAAGAGGTGGTTAAATTGGTAAAATCTACACTTATAAAATGCAAAAGTTGCCTAGAATTCGATGTTTTGTTATGTTGCTATTATTTTTAGATGATGTTTCTTTGCTTTTATAATCTCTTTTACATTCATTCAATTCTTTTGTGTCTAGAAATAAGGTTGATCGGTTTTGGTTGATAGCAGTGTCTTACTTCTATTGGTTATGTACCTCCAATATAACTTAACTCAAGGGGTATGTAAAGAAGTTTAAATGTTCTAAGAACGTATTAGTGAAGGGAGGAATACACAAGATGCCACTTTTGTACTAAAATTGTGTTACACATGTTTGGTCTCATGAGGTTTTGTTTTTGGATTAGCTTTTGTGAGTTGTGATAATTATATCAACACTTAGTTAATCTAGTGCAAATAGACTCTTAAGCTCAAAAAAAGTGCCATTACCTGCCTATGACTTTTGGTAATGCATGTACCTTTTAGGCTCTTTCTAAAGCTTTTAAAACATAGGCCCATAAATAGAAATGGTTTTTGGATGTTTGCAATGGTAAAGGTATGTGCATATTTTAAGATTAACTGGTTGATAATGCATTTGCCTTTTGATAATGCTTTTGCAATTTGCTTTTATTTTTTCATTCTTTTTCCCTCTACATTGTTTTGTAATTTAAGTTATAAGCAGATTGTTTTTCCCTTGTTATGTAATTAAGCATCAATAACTTGATTGACAATGTCTATTCTTTTAATATTTAGATTCATCTAGATTAGGAATTATCCAATTTGATGGGAGAACTCCGACTATTTTAGATAGTTATGCACACTAAGGTTGGTTCCTTCTTGTGACAAAGGAATGCTTAATAGTGTGTTTATCCATTTGTCATGCTATATAACTAGATGACTGCTACAAATATATAAAGTAAAATAAAGTAATAACATCAGCGATGTATGAAATAAAGTGTATAACTGTATCTGTTAAAGTTTTGGCTAGCTAGCATTGTTCCTTGCTAGAGCTTCCCCGTAGTGGTATTAACAAATTCGATAGCATTTTTTTTTCTTGCATAAAAATCTTGTATCCTTTATGGTTTCTTGTGCATTCTCTTATAGATGACTATCAAATGTAACAATGTGTTTCTTAATTTACTTGTGAATGGCCTTCTAGCAAGTACAATGGTCATGTTAGTGTAGTATAGTGGTCGTTATAGGGTCAATATCTATTGTTGGATAATTGAATTGGCACTTGACCATGCAACTAATGTTGCATCTTTTTAGACTCCCTTTATATAAAGAATCAACCAAATGGAGGGTTATGCAACCATTGTCACTGCCATATTTACTATACATACTTGTATTGTCATGTTATTTTCTGCTTTTTCCTTACAAGCTTATAATTTGCTTGACCATTACTTTGGTTGCTTTTTGGTTATTATAAAATTATCATTTATCAACTTGCTTGAGCTCTCATATCTTGAACTATTTAGTCAATTTGTTCCAACCTGTTTACCATATAACTTCTTATTCACCATCCATATAAGCCTCTTCTTGAAGCAATAAAAAATTTCAAGGTCGCACAAAATGCACTTGCTCAAGTTACATGGAATTTTGTGAATGATGGGTATGATTTGGACGATGCTTTTTGCCCTATCCTTTGATATAATAATTAAGTTGCTCCCATCTTCATATTTTTTGCAACTTGTGAGGTGGCTTGCTGGTTGAGGTCATCACTATGCTTGCAATTGAAGCCCCATCACATTATAGTAGGTGCTATTTTCCTTGCTACCAAGTTCCTCGCAGTGAAGCTCTCCTTAGGTGGTGCGAAGGTCTGGAGGTAGGAATTTGATGTCACCCTACGCTAATTAGTGGGTTGGTGCCTCATGTTCTACAATACACTATCCTTTTCTTTTTCACACATTCCCTTATAGCCCCTTGTGTTTGATTACTACTACCCTAATATCTAAAAAGAATAAATAAAAGAACGTTAGAAAAAATTGGATACACTGGTCATAGAATGTGGCTTCCTAAGGACCATAAATGGAGACATAGCTTAAAATTTGATGGAAGTCATGACACTCATAAAATTTGACAAGTATTCAATGCTATTTGCTAATTATACATTGAGTCCTATAGAAAGGAGAAGATTCTATCAATTCTTAAAGGGTGTCAGCTTACTTGATGGAGTTACATCACATATCGGTAAGTGTGTGAATGAGTCGAGCACAAAGCTTTCTTGGATGAAGAGCTATGATTGCCATGTGATGCTTTAAAGGTTGTTACCTGTGGGTGTTTGTGGCATGTTGCCGAATGATGTTGCGACAGTTATAGCTAAACTTGGTTCATTTTTTTAGAAGTTATGCAAACGGATTCTCAATGTCAATGAGGTAAAGCAAATGCAGAGCGATATTGTTACCATATTGTGCAAATTAGAATTGATCTTTCCTCCTACCTTCTTTGATGTGATGGTGAATTTAGCTGTACACTTTCCTAATGAACTATCACTTGCCGGACCTGTTACATATCGATGGATGTATCCCATAGAAAGGTATGAATGTATAAGTAGAATGTAATCTTTTATAAGTGTTATTCAACCCTTAATCATTCATTTATTTTGTCAAATTCAAATACTTAGGCTCTTTCAAGGAGTTTGTTAGAAACAAGGCTTTTCTAGAGGGCTCCATAGTAGAAGCTTACATTGCAAATGAATGCTTGACATGGTGCTCCCTCCGTTTACAAAGTATTGAGACAATTTTCAATCGTCCTGATAGGAATTGTGATACCATGGAAGAAGGTAGCATAAGTGTCTTTAGAAATAGGGTTGGTTTTATTTCTTCTCCCACATACGTGGCCTTATCAAACGAAGAGGCAGAAGTAGCGAAGTGGTATATCATTAACAATTGTTTCTAAGTTCAACGTTATTTAAAGTAACCACGGATTAGTGTATTTAAACTCTAGGGAATAAGGTGAAATATGTTTTCATTTAAAATTTGATGTGTGTTACAAGGAACACATAAGTATCTTACCAGCACAATATGATGACATTGATCAACACCACAAATGGGAATTTGGTCAATGGTTCATGAAAAAGGTAAATGTTACTCTTACACAAGAGAACTTCTTGTAAGTGGACTATGATGCTAAGTTGCTTGACATTGTTGCAGATGAGCCTGTTATACAAAAGTTTTGATCCAGTTGAAAGTGCCTTATATGCATTATCAATTAAACCTGACTCATGTTTCAAGAGATACAACAAATTAATATTTAACAACATTTGGTATCATACTTTCGATTTTGATAGTCGAAAGAAGGAACAAAATAGTGGATTACTTGTAGAAGGAAACCAAGGAGACATGTATTCATCAATGGAGTTTTACGGTGTTTTAACTAACATATATGAGTTTTCTTATATTTGAAATAAATGGATCTTCTTATTTAAGTGTAAGTGGTGGGACACCAATGAGCAACATCACAATGTAAGAGTTGATAATGGATTCAAAATTATCAAGGTAACACGTACATGGTATGAGAGTGATCCACATGTGTTGTCATTGCAAGCTAAACAAATATATTACCTAGAAGACTTGAAATTACACAATGATTGGCGTGTGGTACAGCACTTTGAGCATCATCATATTTATGATATAAGTTGTCTTACTGATAATATGAATTTACTTAGTGATGTGGAAACTCATTTATGCAATGAAAATATAGACGATCTACTTCTGCAAGATGAGGATAAAGGAAATATGGTGTCTCCTATAGTTGATTGTGATATAGATGTGTTGTTGAGAACGAATATATACCCTAAGACTGTTGTTAGAGATGTAGAGAGGATTATCCAAGTTTTAAATGGCACACAACATGATGATGATTTCGATTATTATGAAGATGAAGATGATGAAGTCGATAAAAAACTTATAGATCACAATAATGGTGATGAGGATTGTGAGTTTTTTAATTATATTCTTGTAAATTAGATGTTGCTCTAATGATATTTGTGTCATCACCATGCTACCAGTTCTTGCCTGTAAAACCCGTGAATTTCATAATGTATAGTACTAGAAAAATACTACGAAAATCAATTATAAACCATGAAAACCTAAATTAAAAAATATATATTCCTTAAAACTTAAACTATGAATTATATTAGGTTAAATAAGAAAATTCATAAGATATTTCAAATTTAAAATTTCAAATAAAAATTTTGAATGAATAATTATGTGATAATCAAATTTTTGGAATGTAAAATTTCGTAATGAAATACTTGAATTTTAAAATTTTTAATTATTAATATATTAATAGTTAAGGACAAAATAAATGAGCATAAAATATAAAATCATAAAAAAAAAAAGAAGTTATGTCGGCAAGATGCACAATGACTATATAAAGTGTACTGTGCATCAAAACAAAGGAGAAGACACCAGAAAAGAAAAGAAAATTCAAGAGACAGAGAGAAAAACATGAGGAGAGAAGAGAGAAGAAGAAGAAGAAAATTTTAGAAAAAAATTTGTAGATTTCACATATGGCCTCCAAATCACAAACCGAAGCTACCAACACAATCCTTGAGGTAAGAGCAACTCAACAAGACCAACTTTTCATGAAACGGGATTATTTTTTTAAGTTTGGATATTAAAGCTTTATTTGTAGAAAAATTTACATTTAGCCTAAAACTAATAATATTAGTTAGATATACTATAGATATTGGTTTCCTAACCTAGAATAGTATATGATAATATATTTTTCCTTACATTTTAGGCGAAGAAAAATCATTTGATGGGATACCCGAGGATTACTTTGATTAGAAGTGAAAAACAATGAAACCTAGGTAAGTAGGACTCTGTGACGTGTTGTATTGTGTGTTTATTTGGATGTATGTATTTTATGTGAAATTTTGCTACCTTATGAATACATATTTATATGTTATGTTCACATGGAGGATGTGTGTGTATCTGTATACCGAAGGTATAGATTTAAATATGTGTATGTACATGTAGACATACATGTATGTGCGTGAATATGCGTGCATTTCGTGTATGGAAGATGTGTTGTATATGTGTGTATGTGTTCATGCATATATGTGTATAAATATATGCGCATATGATATATGGCATATGTAAATGCATGTGTGAGTATACTTACGGTATGATATATCAAGATATGATGTGTATGTATGAAGGTTAATATATGTGTATTGTTATGCATATGTGTTGATGGAATGGTATCCCTGAATGGTTAATGGGTTGCTTTCTTCTTTATGTAGATTGATTGTTATCATATATTGACTGATTGCTCTAAATTGAATAATTAAAGGATATGACTTAATTTAAATGAGACATGCATTACATGAGACATTGCATAAATTTGAAGGCCATCACTGCTACTAGGGCATCCGGAAGTAACTGTGATATTACTGAACTGTCCTATGCAAACTAAGGGATTAGGAGATTGTCAATGCCTTGCCGATTCCTAGTCCAATATGTTCCTTGAGGGTGTTGCTCCAACTGATGCAATAGCACGAGAGCGTTCACTGTTAAAGTAAAGTCGTTATAAATATCAAAGTGATAAGATAATTAAACTGGGTAATGAGACCTAGGCACTAATGGTGGTTTCGGAATCCCTAACCCAAAGTCAAGGTGATGTGCTAAAGATCCAATTGCAATTAAACAATGGTAATTGAAGATTGATTGAACAATTGTGAATCAAATAGAAGTGACCCCTAATTTTTCATGAACCCTAATTCATATAATAATAACAAAATAGAAAGGATTCCAAATTCATACTAGATATGATGCACTAGTAGAATTAGGAACAACTTGCAATTGTTGATATTACTCACAACAATTGAAGTCCCACTCGCCACAATCCCTAATGGAAATTGATAAGAGTATGTTTTTGTGAAATTCGGCAGCCCTCTCTACGTGAAAAGCATAAGTTATAATCTAAAAGTGTTGTCCAAAACCCTAAAATAACAAGTATTTATACTTGTAATAAATATGGAAAAATAACATTAAAAAATAATGAAAAGAAATTATATAGCACAATATACTAAGACCTAATTATGGAAACAAAAACAACATAATAGAAATAGCTGGTCTTCAAGCTCCATTTGGGTCAACAAACACTCAACATAAGGTCAGCTCCTCTCAGTTCATTTTAGTTCATCATGGATCGTGACTCCTCACCAAGCCAAGTGTTAATGTGTTTGATATTTCGTTGTCTCTCGATTAATGGTTCCTGCTGTCGAAAATGGTTTGATTCCCATCATCTCCTCGAACCTGTGGAAGATTTGCCCTCAAATCTAATGGGTCCTTTGTTGTAGATGAGAATTCCTAAAAACCACCTGGACTAAAAACCTTGGTTTGCAAATGCTTGTTATCTTGAAGTCTTAATTGCCCAGTAGTTTTGTTGATTTGTTCTTGGAACTCATGTACCTCAGTTGATGACATAGGAGTCAAGATAACCCATTCACCATCCTTCTGAAACACATAAGTGTTTCTAAACCCATCATGTATCACTCTCCTATCAAACAATCAAGGTCTACCTAGTAGTATATGAAATCCGCACATAGGAAGAACATCACAAGCAATTTCATCATGGTATTTTTTCCCTATGTTGATTAGAACCTTAGCACTCTAAGTGACATACAGACTGTCTGGTACACTTAACCAATGCAATTTATAGGGATGAGGCTGTGGACTAGTGACTAGTTCTAGTCTATTTACTATTGCAGCAGCTATTACATTTGTACAACTACCATCATCAATAAAAAGAACACATAAATTACCTAGAACCCAACAAGGAGTATGGAATAGGTTTTCCCTCTATCTATCCCCAACATCTAGAGATGTAATCATTACCCTACGTAACACGTTAATAGACATATATTTATCATTTTCCTTGTCTTCTCGTGCCTCAGCATCAGGACCATCATAATACTCCTGTAGCACTATTGATAAATCATTACGCTCAAGTATCTCTTCCTTTCCCTCCATATTTTTCACCTCCATAGCAGTCATCACCCTTTTGTTGGGACACTAAGCTGCCATATGTCCAAAGCCCATGCATTTGAAGCATTTTATTTGACACATCTTCTCACTTGTTGACCCCGGCACTGTTTATCGAATATCACCCCCAACAACCTCTTTTCCCTTTCTAGAGATTTCCCTCTCCCTATCAGTAATAGCTATATTTGTGTCAATAGTCTTATTAATTCCCTTTTATTCTATATGTTGACTATCTAACCCATAAGCTTTTATAAAAGTTCCATACCTATTTCCTACTGCTCTAAACGGGTTGGATCGCCTCTGTCTTTCCACTTTCAAAGCTAGCTGGATGGCCTTATCAAGGGTGTCACACCTCTGGAGCTCCATAATGCAGGCAATTTCATACTTTAACCTTAACCCAAATCATGCTAAGGTCTGTTTAGGAGGTTCGACTAACCCACATCTAATCATTAGAGTCTCAAACTCCTGTACATACGCATCAACCATTTTGCCTCCCTACCTCAATGTTTGGAGACGCATAAACAACTCCTACCTATAGTGCTCTAGTATAAACCTCCTCCTCATAACCCATTTCATTTCCTACTAATATGTATCTCGGCCTCACCATCTCTTCGTCTACTAGCTATAAGATTCTTCCACCATAAAGCGGCATAACCAATAAACTCTATAGCTACAAGACAAACACAAGTGTGATCGTTAATCTCATAACATTCAAATAGGCCCTCTACCTTATCCTCCCAATCTAAGTAGTCTTCTGTAGAACCCCTTCCAGCAAATGAAGGCATCTACAATTTTACATATTCTAAGCCCCGAGGCGATCTAAACTCACAATTAGGGTAAGGCTCTTTTTCAAAATTATCATCCCTTTTATCCCTAAAAGCATGATAATCACCTTCCATCCTCCTACCGTTATTACCTCTAACAACTCCTTCCTTGCAAGCATTCTAATTGGCTACCCAAGGTGGGGTACCTGAAGGTTTACCACCGGTGGTTGAGGCATCATCATTTGATCTACCCGTATTGCTAATGTGGCAACAATAGTGGTGAGATCCTGCAATTTCTCCTCTAGTGTTCTTCCACCTACAACATGACAACCCTAACCTCCTCTAACCTAACTATTGACCTCATTGCCAATTCCACCATTCACAATATCATTTAACATGATTTTGAATTTTTTTTTTTTTATACAATCACAGCTTCACACCGATTCCTCCAACTAATATTCTTCACAATACACTAGAACAATTCAATACAATCTTCATGGTCACACTTACCTCCATAGCACAACACTTACACTTCAACATACACACACACACACTTATGGTGCAACACACCCTCAAACCACAACACATACTCCACGGCACACACACACACTCACAATGGAACACACCCTCAAACAACAACACACACTCTATGGCAACACACACATGCCCACGATTCAACACATAACCAAGGCAACACACACTCTATGGCTTCATTCACACACCCACGATGCAACATACACTCCACGGCTTCATTGACACACCCACAGTGCAACACATACAAGAACACTTCCACAGTATAGAAAACTCCTTCAAAGTTCTACTCACTTCAACACACAAAGCACACTCCACCAAGACTCACACACCCACGATGCACTTCACAATCACAATAAAAAAATTGACTCCAAGCTTTAGTTAAAGTGCATTTAAAAGGAATGCACAATTTACTACATAAGGCAAATATGGAATCAATTTGAAAATATTTCCTAACCTTCGTGTCAAGGTATCACGGCAAGAATCCCTAAATAATACTTCCCTCAACTTCAATCCAAAATAACAAAGGAAGAACACAGCACAATTTATGTGAAATCAACAATTAAACACTTGCATAGCATAAACCCTAATTCCCAATCCAAAATTAAGAATCCACACATGCAATCCCCTTCCACAAACCTATACTCTGATACCAAATTATGATGTGCTAAAGATCCAATTGCAATTAAACAATGCTAATTGAAGATTAATTGAACAATTGTGAATCAAATAGACGTGAACCCTAATTGTTCATGAACCCTAATTCACACAACAATAACAAAATAGAAAGGATTCCAAATTCATACCAGATATGACGCACTAGTAGAATTAGGAACAACTTACAATTGTTGATATTACTCACAACAATTGAAGTCCCACTCACCACAATCTCTAATAGAAATTGATAAGAGTGTGTTTTTGTGAAAGGAGGCAGCCCTCTCCACGTGAAAATCACAAGTTATAATCTAAAAAGTGTTATCTAAAACCCTAAAATAACAAGTATTTATACTTGTACTAAATATGGAAAAATAACATAAAGAAAATAATGAAAAGAAATTACATAACACAATATGCTAAGACCTAATTATGGAAACAAAAACAACATAATAGAAATAGCCGGTCTTCAATCTCCATTTAGGTCAACAAACACTTAACATAAAGTCAACTCCACTCGGTTCATTTTGGTTCATCATGGACCGTGACTCCTCTCCAAGCCAAGTGCTAATGTGTTTGATAGTCCGCTGTCACTCAGTTAATGGTTCCTACTGTCGAAAATGGTTTGATTCCCATTACAATGGGGCATAAACTGTAGACTTCACGTTGGTTACCGGAAGGCCACGTGAGATGTTACATTCATGTGATTGCTCATGCATGACATATGGTTGATAACTTGATTAAAATTGTCTGTGTGATAATAGCACTAAGAGATTGCACTCCTATCTCACTAAGCTTATAGCTTACCCTCTTATAGATTCTGTCTTGCAAGTCGCGACTACCTAAACTTTCTCATGGGTCGTCAAACTAAGGTAAGCCTCTATTGTAAAGCTAAAAGATCTTGGGTATTGTGGGTGAAAGCGAGGATTAGAGCATGAATCAAACTGATAGATTTGATTTTTAGTTATGTAGAAGCTATGTTAAACTCAATAAAACTTTTATGTATTTATGTAAAATGGGACCCACTGACAGCTATGTAAATAGATCATTATCTAATATTTCTGTTAGTTATATATATGTTGCGAGAATTGGGGTACATGGATGTCTGAGGCATTCAAACGTTATGATGAAATCAAATAGGTATAGTACTTAAATGGAGACGCTTCGCGGTCACCTAGCCGAGGTTGAGCGATCGTGGCGGGTTGTCATGCAGAGAACCTAGGGAGGGGTGTGACATTGCCTAACAAACATAATTAAGTTAAATACAATGTTACTTTATCCTTTTTAAGTCTTAATTTTATTTTGTCATTTTTAATCCTAAGGAATCACATGAATTGTTCATTTCATCTTTATGTCATGTTTTTATTTACATAACTACTTAGTTAATGATCTTAATATTCAATTGTAGGATTGTCATGGCTGGAAGACAAAAGGTTGGACAAAAAAGGGGAGGAAAGACTGTACAAAAGGCTTGACCCATTGCTAATACACCATCAAATTCTCAAGATGACCTCTAGTAGAGCAACATCCATCGCCTCTAGTGGAACAACATCCATCTCCTAAAGTAGAGCAACATCCACCTCCTGAAGATACTCAAGATGCAATAAATTCCTTAGCTCGTGATTCGGTTATAACAGATGCTCTGTTGATGCATACTCATGTCGTCACCAATAATCGTGTAAATACAAATCTATCAGATAGCTCTCTACTTACTTCTATTCTTGGCTCAAGTAATTACGCATAGCTTAATTTTTCATATAACTTGTTACATAAAAGTTAGTAAATGTTATTAAATAGTATTCCCTTCTATTATAATTAATGCTGGCACATCATCATATTGCAATAAGAGAGGTATATGTAGAGGACAAGCATTAGAGAAGGAGAACAATAGATGGAAGGGTAGGATGGTAATAGAGTTTGATGCTTCCATAGGCCGTCCAATTAAAAGAAACCAATCAGCTAATTAACATCAGAGATTGGGAAAGCTTGCGGGGACTTATTGCCACTAGATCTTAAAGATGATTAGAGAACACTTCTAGTATCAAAGAAGAGGTTGTCTTAGGCAAGAGTACAGGTTGAGATTTCTTTATATCAATCAATTACGATATGAAAATTATTCTATATTTTTAATTGTCATAACTTAAACTTTATTTTGCATAATTGATTTAACATTGACAATATTATGAGCAATCCAGATAAATTCCATGAGGCTAATAGATGGATGGGACGTCTCCATAGGAAATTACAATGTGATTTCACAAAAAATGGAAAAGGGAGGGTGATAATGCACGACCAAGGACCTGCAATGATAAGGATTGGAAAATGGTCACTGATATGTGGAATCATGAGTCCTTGAAAAAGATGAATATTCTAAAATCAGATGATCCACATGAAAAGGTAAGTTCTCATTAAACAATACTTCTTTGTAATATGAGAAAATGATTTCAATAATTTATTTCTTATTTTGATTAACAAAAAACAAAATCAATGAATGGAAAGTATGCACGCAACTATGTAAAATATCCTCATAGGGCCAGGAGTAAGTCCTTTAAAAGTAGGAAGTTTGAGTATGTAAGTATTTTAGATAATGTTACATATTTGATAGTGAAATTGGTCAGATATTTAATATTTTTTTATTTATTCAATTAGATTGAGCAACACAAAGAAGCACCTAACGCTATTAAATTCTTCAAGCAAACTCAATTTTGTGAGATTAGATCAAATGGTACTAGTGGTTTGCTCTCTCAACAAGTTGCAGATGATTATGTTAGTATAAAGAATACATTTTTTACATTACATAGTTAGAATATACTATAGGGTGGAATGTTTTTAACATTTGTCCGTGTTATTAATAATATAGGCTAAAATGGTTCAATTGTTTAAAGAGTCACAAAGTTTAGACACACCAAAGTCTGCTTTAGAGATTTGTTATCAATATATGAATGCAAATTCTATGAAAGATTACCATCCTAGTCGTGATTATAGACCAGCTATTGGAAAATCAATGCAGAATTGAGTGTCAAAAAATGACAAAAATAAAATGTTGCAAGAAGAACTTGAAGCAGAGAAACAACTGAGCAAAAAGTGAGATGTTCATTTTGAAAAATTAAAGAATTTACAATGAGCTCAAGAAGATAAGGTACATCTTGTAATTTGACTCAATTTGAAGTTCAATTTTTTCCTTTTTTTTTAAGGCTTATTTTATTTTTAGAATGATGTGTTAGTTGTTATGTTGTTTAAGTAAGTTTTTTCTTGGTAAAGATTGTGTTAACTTACAATCCTATTGTTTTGGATGACATTAACATTTCTATTATTTAAGAAGTAATGATATTTACAACTAATGGAATCTTCTATTTTCCATGTATAGTATTATATCTCTCTTTTTCCATAAGATTAGTTTTTGACTAGATTATTATCTTTTTGTAACTAAACAATGTATTTCAAGTTCTGCAAAGGTTTTGTTCGGACTTCTCATCTAATTCAAGTGAATTATTAAACCTTACAATCGTGTTTATTGCATCATTATATTAATTAAGTCATGTTATGCCTTTTATACGTTTATGTGATAGGATCTTCAAGTAATTGGGAGTTTATACCTTCTACAATTCTCCCTGATCGTGATGATGATAGTGAAAGTGGCGAAGAAGATAGCTTGTGAAAGGGAGTTTATTTTGGGTGTAACCTTTTTGAAGAGGGTGATGAAAGTGGGGAAGAAAGTAATTTGTGAAGGATGGTTTATTTTGTTATTGACTTTTTGATAGATGATAATTAGACTGAGAAATATAATAGCTAGTTTATGAATTACAGTTTATTGTATAATCACTTTTTGGAAGTTAATTATCAATTTGGGCAAAAGTAGGCTATCAATAGAATTTATTTTACTACTAAGTTATGTAAAGTTTGAATAATATTATTTGGGATATGTTAATGTCTACTTTTGTAAAGCATGTAATTGATGATGGAAGTGGACAATTATAAGCTTATATACAAATGTCCACTTTTTTTACCTTTATTATTTTATTACATGCTTAAATTGTTACATTTATAAATAGATTTATCATATCATTATAACAATCATTTTTTGCAACGTTTAAACATTACCAAATATTCTATTTTAGTTACGCTTAAATGTTACTAAATATTAATTATTTGCAACATTTAAACGTTACAAAAACTACTTATTAATAACATAATATTTTTTAGTGACGTTTAAACATTACCAAACTTTATGTTTTTTGTGACGTTTAAATGTTACTAAAAATATAAATTTTGGCAAACAATATTGGCGTTAAATTATTAACATTTAGTAACGCTTAAACATTACTAAATATTACTTATTAATGACGTTTAAACGTTACTATTTCTGAATTATTGGTGACGTTTATAGTATTTGTAACGTTTACTTTTTAAACATCAAAAAAAACTTTTCGTAACAAATTTTTAATAGCATTTGTTAGTGACGTTTAATAAACATTATTAAATATCTTTTGTAATGTTTATTTTATTTTAAGTGATGTTTATTAAACATCGTGAAATGTCAAAATTCTTGTAGTGACATGTTGAAATTAGCATAACCAATGAAATTAAAGTGCAAAAAAGCAGTTAGAGGCTATAATCCAAACTTTTCAGCATGTTTGATGTGTGTTTTGAAGTGAAACGTGAGGCTCAATGGAGGTTCAATTGATAATTTAGGGCTTAGTGGAGGTTTAGTTAGTTAAAGGATGATTTAGGGTAAGAAATTGCCTGTTGAATCATAGATATGTGACTGCCACCTTCATTATATGTTCCACGATTAAATCTAAAAAATTATTGTTGACTATGCTAAATTTGAGTTAAGTAGAGTCATAACATGTTGAATGGGTGATCATTTGTATCAACACAATGGAGAGCAGGAAACATAGATAAAACATTATAAGAAGAAAGCACTAGCAAGAGTTGCAAAAACAAGAATCTCAATAGTTTTTGCTGTCTCTTTTTGCTGCTCCAAATGCATATTCTTAGGATGTTTTGAACTTCTGGCTTCAACAAATTTAACACCTAAAGCATTAACCATTACTATAGAAAATAGTATGGCCTTGCCTCCATGCATTTAATTTGGTTTTGTCATCTCTTATAAGAATTTCTTAGTGCCCTTGAGTCAAGCAAACAATAAAGGAGGAAGAATTCTTTCGGTTAATTGAATCATGTGGTGTTTTTGAAATCTTATATTGATTTTCCTAACAAGTGTTCACAATAAAAATAAAGTAAGGCAGTGATATTTTAGAAATTTTTGTAATAGGCAAGTCATTATGGCATTTCAACGATATTGATATTGCATTTATTATCTATTATCTAGTATAATAGAAATTTATAAATTTTTGTGAGCCATT
Organism: Laguncularia racemosa; assembly: GCA_037954665.1. Lineage (NCBI taxonomy): Eukaryota > Viridiplantae > Streptophyta > Magnoliopsida > Myrtales > Combretaceae > Laguncularia > Laguncularia racemosa. Next base: position 13,384,331 of record JBBMOL010000002.1, on the reverse strand, counting down.
AGGTCAAACACTTAAAAAATTTGATAAAGACAATAAAAATTCCGAATATCGTTTAAATAATGAAGGAATATTTAGGTAAAACACAATGCTTACTATATACTACTAATTGATCACTTTCATACATCAATCATATAAATTTACTAATTATGTTTTTATTTGTCATAAAAAAAAAATTCAATGCATTAACATAAGGTATAATAACATGAATGATACGTTCATATTATGGAAATGACATTTAATTTCAGTAATTAATCGTACCTATTATTACCTTTTACCTTAACATGCTCACTACTCCAAATTAGTCATAAACGAATGATTTATACTTTATGTTATAAACAAAGTATCTTTTTTACGTTTTCCCCACCTAGTTACTCGTTCTAGTTATAAAGCAATTGATATTTATACATGCATAGCCATATTAGCTTTGTTCCCACCTTTAAATAAAAATAAAAACTAAAAAAAGGACCAATCGTTACATACAGTACAAGAATAAATCAAACATGATCTACTCCATTAGAAAATTAATGTAAACTCAATTAAATAATGTTTTAGATTGTACTACTAAACAATATAGAATAAGAAAAAAAAAAAAAGCAGAATAGATTTAATATATATAATACTAGATAAAAAAATTTATAATACCCACCATTTAAATATATAAAATACTATACTATATATAATATATAAAATATCGAAATAACTATTTTTATATTTTTATCTAGTAAATTTAATTTGATGCCGCAGAGTGCCAAACATCCGATAACCCTCTTCAGAGAAAAGCAAGATGGAGGATCAAAGCGACAAAGGAACAAGAAATCTGTATGGTACACCCAGGAATGGTGTTCTTGCAGAGCTTTTTGCATTTTTCCACCAGTGACAGCTTATGGCTTGAACTTCGTGAATCAACAGAGCTCTAATAAGCAAATGCATTCAATGTGAGGGGTGTGAGGGAACATATCCACGGGCTGCACGCTTTTTAACTTGTAACATCCACTGATGTTATGCTCTACCTGCATTTGAAGTGTTCATATAGCAGAACCACAGGAGGTCAATCACAATTAAAAAGAGCCCGTTCCTTAAGATGGAAAACACGTACCACCCCATGACAAAGGTAATCAAGGTCCCGAGCACAAGTGGCAGGGTTACACGATACATATACAATGCAAGGAGCCTTGAGCTTCAACAAAAATTTAATCAACTTCAGATGCATTCCAGGACGATTTGGATCTGCAAAGTTCTCACATTATACACAAAATTTTAAATGCAAGGGATTGCATGTTTTTAGTAGCAGCAACAAAAACTAACCTGATATGACTATATCTGGCTTTGGAAAATTGCTTCCAAAATTTTCATCAATTTTATTGAGGTCACCTTGGACAAAGGTTGCATTACATATACCATTAAGTTTGGCGTTTAAACGAGCATCAGCAATAGCTTGTGGTACTACTTCATAACCATAAACATGTTTGACACTGGTAGAAAACACTGGTTAGATCACCAAAATTAAACATGCAGATCCACAGAAGCTAGCGAAGTACCTTTTGGCAAGAGTCAAACCAATAGTGCCAGTCCCACAAAACAGGTCAAGAACAATTTCTGAGCCATCTCCTCGAAGGCCTGCACATTCCTCTATCATTTTGTACAGAACCTCAGCCTGCATAGTATGAAAACTATGAAATTTAAACAATGTGCATGGTATGCTTTCTAACTGTGGCTGCACCAGTAAATTGTCATACTGTACCTGGAGAGTATTTGTCTGAAAAAAGGAATTGGCAGAAATCTGAAATGTAAGCCCTCTTAGTACTTCTGTGATGGTAGATTTCCCATACAGAGTATATTCCTCTTCCCCCATGGATGTGTTACCCACAGAGGTATTCACGTTATTAACTATGCTTACCTGCATACCATCCAAAAGGTAAAGTGGAAGTTAATACAAAAAACATAAGTTGATTATGGTAATCCATATGACAAAACTAATAATAAAACTCGTTCAAAATAAACAAGCCAAGTCAGAAAGTCACTCTGTTTTAGAAGACAAATCTACAAAAAAAAAAGGCAAAATATGAATACCTTATAAGGAAAGGCACAAACAAATTTCTACAGTGATACTATTTGCTTGTTAGAGCACAAATGCCTTTACTACACCACAGACTGAATGTAATCTTGAAAGTTATGCTCAATGTCCATAAATAACTAATAATTCTCAAGTACTTACAACTCAAGGATACAAATGAACCAAGGCAACTCACAAACTACATAAAAGGAATAAAAAAATTTCTAAATAATTGAGTCTAACTAAACAAGTTTGGTTCAGCCAATGTTGAGATTGTTACTCGAGCTTTTAATTTTCAAGTCGACCTTGAGCTCAATACCATTTGACTCTATTTGGTTCATTTATAACCCTACTCACACAAGACAATAAGGAGGAATTGGTCATGTCACTGTTACTAGAGAAAAGCATGTATTAAAATGCGTCCAGTCAATTGTCAAGCAAATCAGATTTTTATGCCTTTTAGCTACATACCAGATGTCCCACTAAAAAAAATAAATAAATAAAAAGAAGTTAAGATAGAATGCAATTGAATGCATAGGTGCTCCCACTTAGCAGAAAAACACATCAAACGTGTCAACCAGTTCATTCAAAATTCTCGTTACTTATCAGCAAGAAAAGAAAACCAGAGAATCACAGGCCACCTTGAATTACATAAGGAGGTAGCGCTCAAGCCACATATGATTGAGCACTGTACAGGGGTTCGCAAAATCAACTGAAAGAGTTTGCTGTACAAACCACTTCAGGAAAAGCCGAAGTTTTCTCAACCAATGGCAGCAGCAGCTCTGGCCTATGAGATGATGTCACAAAATTAACCATGATTTCTGGCCGACTAGTCATAACATCCCTGTAACACATTTACTGAAAACCAGTGAGATGAAGAAAAAAAGAACAAGAACAGAAAAAAATACGTTGTTTCATCTAAGAAACAACATATAGAACCTTCTTCCAACGACTTAATCCATTATTTCACATTTCCCAATTAGTAATTGACACGTAATCAAAGTGGTTCTACCTGAAATAACACTCCTATGGAAGGGCATCAATTTGGGGTTGGTATTTATTGGTTTCACTTGTTAGTTCCCAACTTTATCTTCCTCCTACCCTTCTTCTTTAGACATTTGTCCGTCCACATTTTTCACTGAATAAGTAGGAGAATATAACAGTTTCTATAGCTTGGTAAGAGCACTCTTCTAATAAGTGAATACCGACTCAGCAATTTATATAACAGGACCAAACTCTTAAGGACGGTTTAAGCCTCTAAATTTTGTTGCAAGTGGCTGATGAAGAAGCCAAAGAAACAAAGGAACTCCAAGATGTAGAGCATCCCAAGGGAAATTCAGAATTGATTGGTTTTATATAGCAGATGAATTTGAGAGAGATCTTCCTTCACTGGTGAGCATTTAACAGATACACCTTGAATAAAGAAAACCCACCTTCCACTTCGAATTACTAGATGCTTAAGGAATCCAGCATGTGAATGGACATTATAAGGAGATAGATCTAGCTGTGGATCTCTCCAACATTCCTGGACCACTGCAAGAACCTGAGAAGAAAGAAGACTAAGGTGTAAGAGTTTTAGAAAAAGTTCAAGGTATGGAAGTAATAACATGCCAAAGGTTGCCACTAATCTTCTAAGCAAGGTTATCACAAGCTGAATGCAAACCAAATGAGCATCTTCTCTCCTTAAGAGAAAAATGTTGAAAGAATGTCATTGGGACATGAAGTCAATCACTTATCCGCTACTAGCTGTAAGTACAAATTTAGCAATTCTTAAATATCCAGAGTGTCTGTTTTACATGAAAAATATCATCAGCAAAACAAGGCTCCTCTTTTTCGTGAGTTCCTGTATAAGTACCTGACTTAGCTAACTAATTAGTACAAAACCAGCATGGAAATGCTGTCACCAACATAAAAACAATTAAAATAAAACCATCTTTGTCTATTCGTGTAAGTTGTTATCCTAACAAACACTCAGCATCATTATACATTAACTGAAGTTATGTGGTTTTGTCTCTTCTTACCTTATTAGCAGGATCACTTTGTAACAGGCACTTGTTGACATTGAGGACCTTATCAAAGAAGCCAGGCGCATGCAATCCCAACGCGTATTTGTTAGTGCCATCTTGATTCTCTTGCAACTCTTCTAACGGCAACCATCTTTGTGAACCAAAAGAAAACTCCATCTGGGAATGACATTGCATTGGATTTAATTTTCCAAATCAATCATTCAGTTATGTTAACAGCCACGTATCATTAACTAGTATCTGTAATAATTAATCAACATCATTAATAGAAAAAATTATCTGATTAATCTCAGTAAAAGTTCAGAAAATCATTCTAGGCAACATAAAAAGTATGCTCCTAGGACAATCCTATGAAGTTTGCATTTTATCAAACAATTTTTTTTCACAATGAAACAGAGCAGGTGCACAATTTCCTCTTCTAACCTTGTTCCTATAGTGGAACTGGATATCACAGGGAACAATGGGCTTCATGACATGTTCTTTATCAGAAAATCTTCCAACATGTGTGAGCAATTCATGGACTTGTTGTTCCTTAGCTCTGACCTGAGCCTCATATAGCAAGTTCTGTGTCTTACAACCTCCACAGTATGAAGCATACTCACAAGGGGCTTCGACAATGTCCCGATGAGGGAATAATGTCTTCACCTTAGTCACCTATTTTGCCAAGATTGAAAGCAATTATGTTGTGTGATTAAAAATATAATGAAAAGCATTCAGCTTTGGTATATTCTTTTTCTCCTGGATGACAGGATTAATGAAAATTATGTAAGAAGATTATAATGCAATTTAACATAAAAGAAGGGAATTAATTCAGAAGTTCAAACATAAAAATTTGATTTAGAGACAAGAGAAGATGAATACTAATTGATGCATGCCAACACACACAGAAAATTGTAAGCCTAGAGTGATGACAAAATATGAAAATAACACCTATGGATGTCCTTGGAAAACACTCACTCCTAGTTGTTACGATTAACACCACAGACAACTAATCTAAAAGTTTAAACTTATAAATATGGTGTGAGTTATTATATTTACTACTTAATAGTAATACTCCTCACTTATAGGCTAACAACTCAATTAATGAGAGGTGAATGAATATGCAAAGCCTCAAGATCTCATGCTCTGATATCATGTTAAGATTAGCACCACAACCAACAAATCTAAGAGCTTAAGTTTGTAGATATAATGTAGGCTATTGTAGTTGATAAGCTCAGGAGCCACAACAAGAAGTGATTGACGATTTGCTAGATCCTGTTAGACAAACAAGAGTTGATAAGTATGGGGGGAAAAGATGCCACACTACGAATTTAGAGATAAGAAATTTGTTTTCAAGTTTAGAATCATTCAATAGGTCACTCTTTCTCTATTGCACGAAATTTTAGGAAAAATGTGTGTTTATTCACTCAAAATAATCAGTTGCTGATTACAAATAAGTTTCCAGGTACTTTATACTTGGATCATTACAACTCTTTAGATAATCAGGAATAATTACTGTTAATGTAACAAATATCCAATGTTGACAACTTTTAAGAATGAAAGCAACTGATAACAGACTCAAAAACAACATTGCACTTATCTGAGTAATCTGACAAAAGTTGGAATGCATGAACCAATATAAAAAAAAAAAAAAAAGAACTGGTCAAGATTTGGCTTGACTAAAGTTATATGAATCTACCATTTTTCTGTAAAATAAGAAGTGGTGCCCCTCCAATAGAGAATTTACTAATCATCACCACTCAAAGTTATAAGCACGCCTCCTGTGAACAGATGACAAGCACAAATTAACAAAAACTGACCAAAATATTTATCTACCATTAAGCCCAAAACAACTCAAAACCCTTGAAAGTAAAATAAAAAACCTAGTTGCCTCCAACCTAATCACTTGCATATATCCTCAACTGCACTAGAAACAACCATGCAATTACGACACAACAAAATGAGCTTCCAATACCAGTGACTTCCACACCCACTCAAAATGAGCTCAAAAATTCAATCTTCACATCAACCAAGTTGCTCCTGGGTTAATCACTTGCATGTATTTTCAACTTCACTAGAAACATGGGGCCTAATTATGAAAAAATAACCAGAATTGCCACACCTAAACCAACACCCCCTCCTCCCTCCCTACCACTCTCCAAAACGAAGATTTGAACTTTCAATATTGATGACATCCACACCAACCAAGGCCATGTAACCCACATAGCATAACAGTCTTCCCAATGGGAAGAAACGGGTTCAGAAAAAAGAAAATGACATCTACACTATTTAAAATAAGTTGCCCTTGGGCAACTTTGGGCAACTTTTCCAAGGGCAACTTTGTTGTTGCGAAGATTGGATTTTTGATCTTATTCCCAATGGGCTAGAGATATCACTTTGGGCAGACTACTAGCTCCCAATAAGGCCTTTGAACATGTTATTCAGTGCTAGAGAAAGGGGTAACACGGGTTTTCCTCCAACAACGAGACTATGTTCCCTAATGAATGATAATGACTGGCAAATACCGGCATTCCCATTTTGGAACAACATTCATAGACCATCCTATCTACGCCCGAATGCGTCATGCTCAGACCAATTCCATTGGAAGCACTCAAATTCAGGTGAGTATACTATCAGAAGCGGCTATGAGTTTCTTTGCCCCCCAAACACTGCTATGCCATGATGCAAAGTAGTGTGGAACAGCAGATCCTTACCAAGGCACCCATTCATACTTTGGCTAGCATGGCAAGGCAAACTAGCGACCCTGAATAGAATGATCTCATGGGGGATCTCAGTGCCTCCTACATGCTTCCTCTGTAACCAAGGTAGAGAGAGCCATGAGCATCTCTTCTTTACCTGTGGCTACACATCGGCGTTATTGGGTCTAGTCTGTGACTGTTTCCAATGCCCTCCCTCATTTAGTACATGGCAAGGAACCATGAGTGCTTTGGAGGCGATAGCGGATTCCTCAACCCCAGTGGCTAAAACATGGAGTGCAGCTCTTACAGCTTCAATATACTGTATATGGCATACATGCAACCGTGTACGCCTGGGGAGGCAATCTCTCTACTATAGACTCTATTGTAAACCAAATTAGAATGTATGCTACATTAATGTAAAGTAGAGCCTGTACTACCTAGGAAGCACAATGTTACTATATTTGTACCTTGGTTGTCTTGTATCTTGCCTTTTGGTAATGTAAACTATTCTCTTTGGATTAATAAAATTTACTTGATCCAAAAAAAGAAAAAAAAGTTGCCCCTGGGCTGATCATTTGCATATATTCCCAACTTCACGAAACATAACACAAAATTACAGCATGACAACACAAATTGCCACCCTCTAAAAAGATCATAACTTTCAATAGCAATGACGTCTACACCATTAAAACTAGATTAAAAAATTCAATCTTCGCCAAACAAGTTGCCCCCGGGCTAAAATCTTGCATATATTTTCAACTTCATTACAAAACCGATAAACACATCAACATGAATTGCCACCCTTCTAACAAAGATCAATTCTTTCAATACCAATCACATCCACACCATTTATAGTAAGCCCAAAAAAGGAAAAAAAAATCTTCCCAAAAAAACCAGCTGCCAAAATTCCAACACAAAGCCAGTTAAAATTAAAATACACCACAATATACCTCGGCATAAGTCCCTTTTCTACGAGTGACCCTACCGATGAACCTTTCACCAGGTAAAGCTCTATCACACATGACAACAAAACCTGTATCGGCTACTTTACATACTCCTTTGCCTTTAAAGGCCAAGCTTTCACATACAAGTTCGAGAGTTTGGTTTCTTTTGGGAAAATATGAGCTGGGTTTCGAAGTGGAGTGCGAAAGGTTTTGCGGGTGCTTATTGTTTTCTTCTTCTTCTTCTTTCTCTTGTTCGGTGATGGAAGGAGAGAGAGAACGATAAGAAGAAGTAGCAGCAGCAAGAGAAGCTGTGGATCGAAGCTTTTGGAGGATAGGAAAGGGAAAGGGACTGGAAGTGGAAGGAATGTGCTTTTTCCAGTAATGAGTAGGAAGAGTAGCTGCCATGGCCGCAAGCAGGCCAGAGCCTGAGATAGGAGAGAGAAAGACAGGACGAAGGATGCGAGTTTGGATAATAAAAAATTGGGTTAAGTGATCGTTTTGAAGGTACGTCCGAAAACATTTAACTTCAAGCAATTTATTGGAATGCATAAACGATATTTATATTTTAGTGTAATTTTTTTTTATATTTTGATATATAGAAATATAATAATTTAATTTTTATAAAAATATTAAATAGTAATACGGTTTAATTTTAGTTATAATACACTTAAATCAGTTTATATATATATATATATATTATAAACTTCGTAACTCCAAATAAGTAAAGAGTTATAAACTTTCAAATTAAAAAAAATTAAAATTAATGTAATTTATTTTTTTAGCTTTAAACGATTATAACTTTTTATTTGTTAGAATTATAAAACTCATAATATATAAAAAAAATTATTTGAGTATACTGTAATTAAGATCTAATCGTACTGTATTTAGTATCTTTTAATACAAATTATACTAAAAGTGCAAATCAGTATACACCTTCAATTTTGCAAATTTTGGAGAAAAAAAGTCATAAATCGAATCTACGCTTTCAAAACTTATTTTTAAAATAATTTTTTTAAATATAATATTTATAAAAAAAATTAAAAATTGCAATATTTACAAATATTCCCTCTCGTTTTGAACATAAATCGTTTTATGTGATCATTTTCCTTAAAAAATAATCATAGTTGGTGGTGGAAGCAACCATGATTTACATGATTTATGTGCAAGAATACAGATAAATAAAAGATAATATTAATTTCTAGTGTCACGAAAAGGATTAATTTCTAATCAAATAATTTAAAAACTCTCTTGTTTACTGTAATAAATAGGCTAAATGATGCAAATGTTTTGTGAAAAATTTTAAAATTATATAAATTAGTAATTTTTTTAAAAGTAAACATTTACATCTTCAAAAAGCTAACATGGTTAATAGCGTATATATTTGCTAGACTTAGATAGTTTAATATATTTAATTAATTAATTTTTTTGAAAATATAAAAAAATTAGAAAATCAAAATAAAATCAAAATCAAAATGAAATGGAAAAAATATTAAACAAAAAAATATATGTAGCTTTACGATTGCTAATGGGATTGAGTGACTCCTCTGGCGTTGCCTAACCCCCTTCCCATGGGTTTAGCATAAACTTGTTTTTTCATTTAGATCTTTTTTATTTTAATTTCTCTTTTTATTTATGTTTCTAAGTTTTAATATTTTTAATAATATAAATTAATTAAATATATTAAATTATATACACATTAGCGCTAAATTGACCAAATTTATACATCCTCCATCATATCAGCTTTTTAAGCATATAAGTCTCGACTTTTGAAAAAAAAAATAGATGTCCAAATAATTTTGAAAGTTTGCAAAAAATTAGCCATATATTTTATGCTAATAAATATTTATTACCTATAAACTCTAGGTAGGAGTAAGCATGCATATAGGTTCCTAAATTTTGAAACTAAAATATATCTTACAATAACTTGAAAACTACAAAATATAGCATACACTTTTAGAACATGTAAAATTTTTAATTATGTTTTTATAATATCAAAATTCTAAGGTCATTTTTCAATACTTGAACCAATGCTTTTATAACATCATATCAATTCAAATCATATAAAAGGCACACTCTTTACAATTAGAAAAGTGACATTGCAAAATGCACCTCATATAATGCCTTGAGCAAAAGTGACAAAATAACCTATCCGTAAAGAAGACACACCCACCACTCATGTAAATCCAACACCTAAGAAAGCTTAGTCTACTTACTTAAAGTATATAATATCAAGTTTACTATAACAAGTTTACAAATATAACATTGATGAAGGACAGCAACAAAGGAAAGGATAATAGTAGAAGAAATGAAACAAGAGAAACAAAAAATAAAGACATAGAAATAAGATAAGAGAGATGAGGTCCATAATATATAGGTCCATAATATGATTCCAAACATCTTTTTAATCATGCAGTAATAAAAAGGTCGTATTATTTTAAAAGTGCAGACTTCTCACATTTTTATTATTTTTCTCTCAAACTCATGAATTATAAACGTAACTCAACTATCCCAAGGTTGTTATAACTTGAAGAAACATCAAAATAATCATAGAAGATGGATTCAAGTGCTTCATGTTCTATTAAGTTTTTCCTTTTCCTTGTTATTAGAGTTCTGATGGATGTTAATTTACATTGCGATGTTATTCTAATTTTATCGTGAATTAATATGATATTTGGTACATAGAAATGGGATTGAAAGGGAATAAAATCAATAATGGAATATTAAGTTTATTCATGTGTTTTGAATTGTCTTTAAATGGCATAGTATATAATAGTAAATATATCTATAATTTATGGATATAACAAACAAATATTAATGAGGTTAAAAGGGTGATTTAAGTAATTATCATTAATAAGGATAAAATGAAATTGCAATTCGGCCATTGTAAAGATAGAAATGAATCCCCCTAAAAAGTGAAATCAAATCCTTTCTTAAAACTAAAATCATTAATTCCGATAAATGATAATTCTGACTTCTTAAAACCCTTTTAAATATGGAAAATGAAATGAGACACAAAATCACAATTCCATTCTAATATCCTAAAGGTAATATAAGAAGTTTTTAGTGGGATGTATTGTATTATAATTAATTATGTGTTTTGGTTATTCAATTTCATGATTTTTAACTATGTTATTTGGCCAATAGCTATGTTAATGTATTAAAACCTGTAGTATCTCGAAAGAGAATTGAGGAATTTGCTAAAATTGAAGTTTTTAGTGGGATGTATTGTATTAAAAATTGCTAGAGGAATTTAACTATTAATTGATAATCATAGATTAATAACTTGAGAGGGAAATTACTATGCTAATTAAGATAGTCAACTTGAAAAAGAGGCCTATTGTTTTGAATATAATCAAAGCCTAATTAATTAATCTTAATACCCACTATACGCACACGTTAATTATCCAAATGACAACATAGTTGGCAGCCCATGCATTCGATTCGTTGATTTATAACCCTGAAGATTCTTGCTGATTTTTCAGTTAGCTTTAGCTCAATTGATTCTTTTGAAGCTAAAGATTGAATCGAAATAGTTTGGTATTTCCCTGTGAATGCAATTCGCCATCTGGTCTTATCAGCATTGTTATAATGCATGACCCAATACGTTTGATGGAGGTTTTTCTAAGAGCTGTATTAAAAATAAATCTTGCGCCATGGAGAATAGCCTCAAAAATGTCTTGGATCATTCAGAGTGAAACGGGTCCTACAAAATTTACAAGGAAAAACCTCTTCAGCTTAGCTAGCAAAATATTATAATTGAAAAAGCTCAAAAGAAGCTGAGTGGCTGGAAAGCACCATATCTAAGCTTGGCCGGTAGATTATTACTTGCAAAAACAACTTCCAGTAAAGACTATTCAGTAGCCAGAGAAAATTATTAGATCCTTACCTTCCTAAGGTTGAATTGTTTTTATGGAGGATAGTTCCTGACAGTCTACCAACAACCATTAATCTTCAAAAAAGAAAAATAAAAGGTAATGCAAGCTATCCATTGTGTCAAGATCCTTACGAAAATTTGTGGCATGTTTTTTATGAATGTCCACACAAAGGGTATATCAGATTGGCTGCTAGGAATCTTTTGCAAAAAATTATGTCAATATTCAGGAAAATTTTCTATCTTGGGTAAAATTTAATGTAAGGATCAAGAAGAATGATCTATCAAATACTTATCCACCAAAAACTTTTCTTTTTACCTTCATGCTTTGGAAAACTTGGTAGGCATGAAATCAAACACTTGTTGATCCAACTGCAAGTATAAGCAATCTTCAGCAGCAAGTTAGCCAACTTGCTAATGAGTACCGAGCACACTTGAAAACATAAAAATCAATTCATAGCATCACAATAGTTAATATCAAATGGCAACCTCCATAAGAGGGTTAGCTTAAACTAAATGCGAATGGCTCAGTTCTCCTTGACTCTAGCCATGCAACCATTGGTGGAGTTGCTCAAGACTCAAGTGGTTGGTGGCTTTCTGGTTTTGCAAAAAGAATTGGCCACATCAGCATTCTACTTATCGAGTTATGGGGCACCTATTGGGGTGTTTGTTATTGCGTTAATCAAATGATACAAAGAGCTTGAAATAAATTCTGATGACCAAGCAGCTATGGCTCTTTTAAACAATCCAAGCAATATGTTTATGAAATATCATGATGCTGTTATGACCTGAGAGGAAAAATTCTCCCTCTAGACGGAGGTGAAAAATTGAAGTAATGCCAAGAGAATGCGACAGAGTAGCTGACTTTTTGGCAGGATAGGCGCCCCAACTTGAGAAATAGGAAATGTTTTCGTTCGACCCTCCGCAACAAGTGTTAAGGATTTTGCAGGAAGATTTAGCTGGCTATGGCATGTATGGCGATAAAAAAGAACTCTACAATCTCATGTAATGGGACTCAACTTGCTAGTACCTTAGTAAGTGGCTAATTGATTTGTACATACTTTTGTTGTTGTAGTTAATGTATATATCATATACGTCTATGTTTCTACCAAAAAGAAAAAAGAAAAAGAAAAATTTGCAAGAAATTGCCAGTTCAAATATGCTATTAGATAATATGGATTTTTGTGCTTCCATGGTTATCCTACAGAATTCCCATTTTTCAAGGGAAATAATTCAGGAGATGTCATTAGGTGATTAGGAGTGAAAACCATTAGATTGGATCCTTAGAAAATTCACGAGTAAGTTTTTTTTTTTTTTTAATTTCTAACAAATGCAAGTGTCGATAGATTATGAATCACGTTTATGGGCTTTCATGCTCACCATCCGAAATTCCTAGATATTTAAGAGGAGTAGCTGTGGATGTATTAAATTATTGGGGGAAAAAACCATATAATCGATGTCCAGAAAAAACATTGGAATATAGAATTTTCAATTCATGCGAGAAATCATCTATTTAGATTGGCTCTAAAATTTTGAATACACAATAGGCTTCCGAGATCACCAGCTAAAATTCTCAATCTATAAAATTTGGAAACATAGAAACATGAAATAAATATTAAAGTGACAAAAATAAGACGAATTAGTTTCGATTTCAATAGCTTGCTTTTTTATTTAAAGGCTTTTGGGTACTAGGGTATCTAAGAATATATGGTTTAATAAATGTAATTTTTTTATTAATTGCCGATTTTGATTATTGGAGAAATCAGTTTGCGTTCCAAGATATACCTTTGCTAAATTTCAATTACGTTGAGTTAAAATGGACTATAATTTGGGTGAGAAAGTTCAAAACCTTTTAGGTTATTGTGGTAGATTGGTGTTGATTTAAGTTGTATGTATCTTGTAAAACACCTCAAAAATTTTGAAAAATTATACTAAAATTAAAAAAAAAAATAAACATAACAATAAGTACTTCTAAGCTAGGGTAGTAAACACAATATTTTTGTGATTAAAAAAATGAGAAAAGTAATAAAAAAATTAATCACTATAATATATTAATATTATTTTAATAATTTACGTATAACAGAAATCTTATAATAAATAATAATAGAATTTAAAATAGAAAAATAATAAAAAAAAGATCTATTAGACAAATATAACAAATAAGAAGTAAGAATTTAAAATTTTAGATTTATAATAGTTAAATAGAATTTTTTTAATATATATTTATATTCAAAATATTTTATTTAGTATATACATAAATTTTTATATAAAATATTATAATTTAGATAATATTATTAAATATTAATACGTGTATTAATCAAACCAATAATTGAATAATTATCCACCAAATAGCCTTTGCAACTATAAATTCTTCTCTTTTCTCTCTTCTCTCATTTCTTTTGTCAGGCCCTCTACATTTCATTCCTTTCTGTTTTTTTTTTTCTCCCTTCTTTCGTTTCTTCTTCTCTCATGTGTCTTCTCTAGTATGACTTTATTTTTTCTTTTCCAAACTTCAAAAATCCACATTTTCCTCATACTAACTCCAAATAAAAAACCATCAGCCCCATTATGATCCTTGGAAAGAGTACTTCGTAACAAGACCCCGCTTATTAAATAAATTTCAAGCTCCAAATTTGAGCTAAATTCCATAAAAAAATTTAAAAAAATAGATTTCATTTTTATTTTAAGTTTAGTGAGTTTAACTAATAAAATTAGTTTTAAGTTTGTTATTCGTTTATTACTAGGTAAAAGATTTGGATTCACACAACTTCTCGAGAGTTAATTTAAACTTTTAAAGCTAAGAGATCCAAGTCGATGGAAAACTCTATGATATATTGTAATTTGTGTTATGGCATGTTGTTTTTATATATATATATGGAAATGTTTTATTATCGTCATGAACTTTATATAAAAATTTATTGTGGCCAATTTTCACATGAGTACGGAAATTTCATGTTGCTTTGCTTGGATTATCTGTGGACACTTTATTCTATATCTATAGCTTGCGAGATGAATGGTGGTTAAGGCTGAGTGTCTTAGGGTGCTTGAGCTTGTGACCAGGTATTGGGCGTGTGGTGATGTGCTATGATGTTCAGCTATTGTGGGCGTGTGGGGTGTGAGTGGGTGGTTTATGCTATGGAGCGATGTTGCTGTGTGTGGGAGTGATTGTGTGTGTGTATTGTTGCTGCTGTCATGGAGGGGGCATGTGATAGTGAGAGAGTGTGTTGTTGGTTATTGGTTATTCTCTCCTATTTAATTGGAAACAAATAACCGCAAGATATGGCCCATGAATCCCATAATATTAGGAACAATATTATCCTACTGAATCAGGAACAATAAATCCCACTATATCAGGAAAGATATATTCCAAATATTTTCTAATTTGTGGAACAACTCATTGATGGAATGAGTTATAAATAGAAATACTACGGGGTCCCTAATCCGGCTCACTACTACAGAAAATACACCATCTATATTGAGTGAGTTAAGGTTTAAAAGCACTAACCGTAACCAAGACGCAAAACCATTCTCCACCGAGCAGGACACCTATTTGCTTTGCAATGGCTGGAGGTATGTAAAGGATCTATTTTTTCTTCCATTGCTGCATATGATTAAGCAGTATTTGACAAAGGTTTTAATAAAAACATTTGGTATCAGAGCTTATTAACGCCTCTACCTTGCCCTGTTGAATTCTGTGGAGTTTAGCTTTGGTTTTAATTTGTCTACTTAGTGGTGTTTTTTAATTTTCTAGTGTTGATGGAGATTAGAAATCGTTAAGTGATGAAATTTTATTTTTCATGGCCTTTAATGCTGTTTGAGTGCGAAAATAACCTTATAACATGTTCAACTTTTAGTTTTCCTTAGCATACTGGCACATCCTTTCCATGGATGAGAATTTTCAAATATGGTTAAAATAATGTCTCGTGAGCAATTAAAAATTTTGATCTGTATGTACTTGTTGTTGCAAGGTGTAAGTATGACATTTAACTGAATAATTTTATATTGAAATTGTTTGTATTTGTCATTGAGTGAAATTTATTAAGGGGAATTAATTCCTTTAGTATGCTATGAACTTAATTTGTGATGTTGCATGCTTATATTACTTTTAAATGTATAATTTATGGTTTATAATTATACATGAAATGCTGATTAGACAATATAAGTATATTAAAATTAAATTCATAAGAATATTGCTTATGGTTTTGATATACACGTGGAAATAAATAAATGTACACGTCTGTCATCTGGCATGTACACGGTCGTGCATTTTGGCCGTGTAAG
Organism: Laguncularia racemosa; assembly: GCA_037954665.1. NCBI lineage: Eukaryota > Viridiplantae > Streptophyta > Magnoliopsida > Myrtales > Combretaceae > Laguncularia > Laguncularia racemosa. Next base: position 13,368,480 of record JBBMOL010000002.1, on the reverse strand, counting down.
CTTCTGGAAACGTATCTGATGTAACACACGGCCGTGTCCCTTGGCCGTGCCTGGAGCCGTGTATGTTTCTGAGAGAGAGTCTAACAGGACATACGGCCGTGCCTCTTGGCCGTGTAAGAAACCATGTATATTTCTGAGAGAGATCCTGACAAAACACACGGCCGTGCCTCCTAGCCGTGTATGTGGCCGTGTAGGTTTCTAGCCTACGATGTCCGCATCAGTTTTATGCAATGATTTAGCCTAAGGATTTAGTTAATGATTAAGTGATCCATATAATTTTAATGATTAGGGAGTAGCCACAGCATCCTTAATTGATTAAAATTATATATGAAGGATTATTTAGGATCACATATTGAAAATAAACATTGTGTGTGATTAATTAAATAAAATATCAAATTATATTTTCTAATTTACCCACAAGAATTAGAAAAGGGAACATAATTTGATAGTTTTATTATAAGTCTTAAGATGAATCTAATTGAATCAAAACTTTAGCCCACAAGCAAGTTTTATGTCACTAGATTCATATTCTATCATGATAGTAAGTCTTAAGATGAATCTAATTGAATTAGAACTTTAGCCCACAGGCAAGTTTTATGTCACTAGATTCATATTCTATCATGATTTTACATTTGATAGTTTTATTATGAGTCTTAAGATGAATCTAATTAAATTAGAACTTTAGCCCACAGGCAAGTTTTATGTCACTAGATTCATATTCTATTATGATAGTTTATTGTAAGCCTTAAGATGAATCTAATTGAATCAAAACTTTAGCCCACGGGCAAGTTTTATGTCACTAGATTCATATTATTTCATGATTTTACATTGGTAAAAGCATGTCATATATTGATTAGCCTTGAATTTTGAGCATGTTTATTTAATTATTGCAGCAATTCAACTTGTCAAATTTTTTTATATGCGATGTGATGTTCCCGAGCTCAAAGGGGATAACTATAAGGTTTGGAAGGAGAGGGTTCTCCTTCATTTGGGATGGATGGACATTGATTATGCTATAAGGAAAGAAGAGCCCCCTGCAGTAACAGAAACCAGCACTCCAGATGCGATAAGTCTTTATGAAAAATGGGAGCGATCCAATCGCTTATCAGGTGTGTTCATAAAGACTAAAATTTCTGTTGGTATCAGGAGCTCTGTCGAGCAATATCAAAGGGTCTAAGATTTGCTTAAGGCCATTGATAAGCAATTTGCTACTTCAGACAAGGCAATGGCTAGCACCCTAATTATAGAGCTTTCAACTCTAAGACTCACCAATGTTAAGGGTATGTGTGATCATATCATGCGCATGAGGGATATTGCGGCCCAATTGAAGGCATTGGAGGTTGAGTTATCAGAATCCTTCCTTGTTCACTACATTCTTTGCACTTTACCTCAACAGTATGGCCCATTTAAGATATCTTATAACACATATAAGGATAAATGGTCAATCAATGAATTATTGACCATGTGTGTTCAGGAAGAGGGCAGACTGCTTATGGAGGAAAAGGAAAAGGAGAATGTGAACTTAACTACTCATGGGAAGAGCAAAAGGAGGGATCAAGCCAAGGACAAAGGGAAAGGGAAAATCCCTCCCATAAAGGACATTAAGAAGGAAGTTATGTGCTTTTTGTGTAAAAAGAAAGGGCACATGAAGAAACAGTGCACCAAGTTCATGCAGTGGCTTGATAAGAAAGGTACTCAACTTTCACTTGTTTGTTATGAAACCAATATGATTGATGTTAATCATAACACATGGTGGATTGATTCTGGTTCTACAATCCATGTGACCAATTCATTGCAGGATTTAAGAAACCTGCGGAATCCAGTGGGAAGTGAGCGTAGCATCTATTCAGGCAATCAGATGTCCTCACATGTGGAAGCTGTTGGGACGTGCAGTTTAGTTTTACGTAGTGGTTACATTTTGCAATTGAAAAGGACATTTTATATTCCTGGGTATTCTAGGAATTTAATTTCAGTTTCCAGACTTGTATCAGATGGTTATTCCTTTAACTTTTCGGATTCAGGATTTAATTTGTTTTATAAATCTGATGTTATTGGATGTGGTACTTTGTCTGATGGTCTTTTTCTTCTTAGTTTACAAAACGATGATAACCATACTATTATGCACGTTCATGAAAAGATTGGCACTAAACGATGTTTTGTGAATAAGGAATCCTCTATGTTATGGCATCGGAGATTAGGTCATATCTCCATTGATAGAATTAAAAGGTTGGTAAATGATGGGTACTTAGTACTTTAGATTTTACCAATTTTGAGACTTGTATAAGTTGTATTAAGGGAAAACAGACTAACAAGTCAAAGAAGGGTGCCAAAAGGAGCTCTAAATTATTGGAAATCATACATACAGACATTTGTAGTCCAGACATGAATGCGTACCGTAACAAGTACTTCGTCTCTTTTATAGATGATTACTCACGATATATGTATCTCTACTTGCTTAATAATAAGAATGAAGCATTAGATGCTTTTAAGGTATTTAAAGCTGAAGTAGAAAAACAATGTGGAAAACATATTAAAATCGTGAGATCTGATAGAGGCGGAGAATACTATGGTAGATACACAGAGAATGGACAAGCGACTGGTCCATTTACGAGGTTTCTTCAAGAGAATGGGATTGTTGCCCAATACAGTTTACCTGGCTCTCTAGACCAGAATGGAGTAGCTGAAAGGAGAAACCGAACATTATTGGACATGGTGCGGAGTATGCTTGCAAACTCCAAGCTTCCTAACTTCTTGTGGAATGAAGCTCTTAAAACGGCTGTGTACATATTAAACCGGGTTCCAACCAAGGCTGTCCAAAGGACGCCATTTGAATTATTCAAAGGGTGGAAACCGAGTTTACGACATGTACGCGTTTGGGGATGTCCATCTGAAGTAAGGGTCTATAATCCACATGAGAAGAAGTTGGATCCAAGGACTATTAGTGGGTATTTCGTAGGATATGCCGAAAGGTCTAAGGGATATAGATTTTATTGTCCACCTCATAATACTAGGTTTGTGGAATCAAGAAATGCAAAATTTCTTGAGAATGACTTGATTAGTGGGAGCAATCGATCTTAAGGCATTGGTTTTGAGAAAGATCATTCAGATGCCCAGTATGACACTTCGGGCAGTGGACTAATTGTTGTTAACAACACGCCTCCAGCACAAATGCGTGTTGAAAATCCAGTCCCCGAGGTACCACAAGCTGTCAATCCTGATTTAGTAGATGTTGAAGTTCAACAGATACCCGAAGATGTTGAATAACCAGCTGAACAATGTGATCCTGTCCCTCAGGAGAATGTTGATACAGCATTGAGAAGATCTACTAGAGTAAGGAAATCAGCAATTCCTAGTGACTATGTTATATATCTACAAGAGTGTGACTATAATGTTGGAGCCGAAAATGATCCTGAGTCGTTTTCACAGGCCATGAGTTCTAAAGATTCAAACTTGTGGCATAATGCCATGAAAGAAGAGATGAATTCGATGGCATCTAACGGAGTCTGGAATCTCGTCAAGTTACCTGATGGTGTAAAAGCCACTGGATGCAAACGGGTCTTCAAAACTAAGAAAGACTCACAAGGCAACATTGAGAGACATAAAGCAAGACTCGTTGCTAAAGGATTCACTCAAAAGGAAAGGAATTGATTATACAAAGACATTTTCTCCTGTGTCTAAGAAAGATTCCCTTCGTATAATGATGGCTTTGGTTACACACTTTGATTTGGAGTTGCACCAAATGGATGTGAAAACGGCTTTCCTTAATGGTGGTCTAGAGGAAGAGGTTTACATGAAACAACCTGAAGGATTCTCTTCTAGTGAAGGTGAGCATTTGGTTTGCAAGCTTAATAAATCCATATATGGATTAAAACAAGCCTCCCGTCAATGGTATTTGAAATTCCATGATATCATCACTTCATTTGGCTTTGAAGAAAACATGATGGATCAATGTATATACCAAAAGGTCAGTGGGAGTAAAATTTGTTTTCTTGTGTTATATGTGGATGATATTTTACTTGCAACCAATAATAAGGGTTTGCTATATGAGGTAAAACAATTTCTCTCAAAGAACTTTGATATGAAGGATATGGGTGAGGCATCTTATGTCATTGGCATTAAGATCCATAGGGATAGATCTCAAGGCATTTTAGGTTTGTCTCAAGAAACCTATATCGATAAAGTTTTAGAGAGATATCGGATGAAAGATTGTTCACCAAATGTAGCACCCATTGTAAAGGGTGATAAATTCAGCTTAAGTCAATGTCCCAAAAATGAGCTCGAGCAAGAACAAATGAGAAACATCCCATATGCTTCAGCTGTTGGAAGCCTGATGTATGCTCAAGTTTGTACCAGACCTGACATTGCATTTGCTATTGGGATACTAAGAAGATATCAGAGTAACCCAGGTATTAACCACTGGAGAGCTGCAAAGAAAGTAATGAGATACCTTCAAGGGACAAAGGGTTATATGCTCATGTATAGACGGACCAATAATCTGGAGGTTGTTAGATACTCCGATGCGGACTTTGCTGGCTGTGTTGATTCACGTAAATCAACATCTGGTTACGTTTTCATGCTTGCCAATGGGGCCGTATCTTGGAGAAGTGCAAAGTAAACCTTGACTTCTACTTTCATGATGGAGGCCGAGTTCATATCTTATTTTGAGGCTACCCCACATGGTGTATGGTTAAAGAGTTTCATATATGGGCTTAATATTATTGACTCTATTTCTAAGCCATTAAGATTGTACTGTGATAACTCAGCTGCTGTATTTATGGCTAAGAACAATAAAAGTGGTAGTCGAAATAAGCATATCGACATCAAGTACTTGGCCATAAGAGAACGTGTTAAGGAAAAGAAAGTGGTCATTGAGCACATTAGCACTGAGTTAATGATAGCTGATCTTTTAACTAAAGGCATGCAACTAAAGAATTTTAAGAATCATGTGATGAGAATGGGACTTGGTTCCATAATGTAATCTTTGATTGTATATAATGTTAATGAAACTCTTATTCAGTTGATGTTTTCTCATTTAGCCTTGTGTACACATTTGTTTATTCATTTATTTTGAGAAATGTCATTAAGTTTGGACCTAGAATGAACATCGGGTTTATTCATCAAGTTCTATGGGGTTAAGAAGCACAATGCATTGTAATACATGGGAGATAATACTCGTCATTAGAGGACCTATCACCATGATTCATGAATTTTGTTTCTCATTAAGATAAATTATGGAATACATAGACCAAGTGGGAGAATGTTGGTTATTGGTTATTCTCTCCTATTTAATTGGAAACAAATAACCGCAAGATATGGTCCATGAATCCCATAATATTAGGAACAATATTATCCTACTAAATCAGGAACAATAAATCCCACTAAATCAGGAACAATAAATCCCACTATATCAGGAAAGATATGTTCCAAATATTTCCTAATTTGTGGAACAACTCATTGATGGAATGAGTTATAAATAGGAATACTACGGGGTCCCTAATCCGGCTCACTACTACAAAAAATACACCATCTATATTGAGTGATTTAAGGTTTAGAAGCACCAACCATAACCGAGACGCAAAACCATTCTCCACCGAGCAGGACACCTATTGCTTTGCAATGGCTGGAGGTATGTAAAGGATCTATTTTTGCTTCCGTTGCTGCATATGATTAAGTAGTGTTAGTGCATGTGTATGTGCATGAGAACTTATGTTGGGTTGTATGTAGACTGATGTGTATATATACATGATATGTAGGCCGGTATGATAAGTGCATAAGTGTGTGTGCTAGTTTGGTACTATGTGTGTATGTTGGGGTGGAAAGATTATAGCCAAATGGGAATACGTATGGAGACATGGGCACACTGGCTTAGGACTTTGGATGTGTAAGGTGGTATGAAGTCATTGAGGAAACCATGTGGTTTGTCCTTTTAAGTTGTAAACAATTGATGTTTCATGACTGGTTAATTGAATAGTTAATGAAATTGGGTTGTAATGTGTTATTGTCAAGCTAGCTTTGTATGTTTCGTTATTGTGAAATTTATTTCCTTATGAATTATTTGCCTTATTTGATTCATTTTATTTGATTAGTCACCTAAATTTAAATTAATATAATGATATTCAGCTAATAAAAATCCAATATGCATTGCATGATACGTTGCATAAAATTAAATGCCATCACTACTACAAGGCACATCGGAAGCAATCGAAGGATTTATGTTCCATCAAGTGATTAGAGGATTATCGTACCTTGATGGTTTCGAGTCTAGTCTGTCCTTGAAGGTGTTTATTGCTCAGTGTGTGAGTAACACTTGAGTTGGCTTGATGTGTGAGTAACACTGAAGCTTATGACATTGAAATTAAGAAACAATTTCAAATAAAGAGATAAGAATAATTAATTGATTGTGAGACCCGAGCACTAATGGTATGATTCAAATCCCTAACCTAAGGTCAAGGAGGGCATAAACCCTAAACTTCATGCTAGTTACCAGAAGACCACATATGATGTTGCATTCATATGGTTATCCATGCATGGCATATGATTTAAAAACTTGTTTGAAATTGCTTATACGTGTGCGGTATTGAGAATATTACACTCCCACCTCGTTGAGGCGTTGTGTGCTCATCCCTCTATAAACTGTTTTACAGGAAATTTTCAAATCTTGGGATGGGATAAAATGCAAGAGCGAGAGTTAGAATAACTCACTTCTATAGACTCATGTAAGTTTCGATGGTCGGATTTTTTTTTAATTATTTTATATCTAGTTATGTGAGACTTTCAGTTTGTATTATGGTAAGACCTAGACAAAGCTTACCCTTGAGATACTATTATGATCTATTCCGATGAATATGGAATAAATTGAATGAAATGTTGGAATGCGAGAGGTATTCAATTTTGTAAATTATCGTATTTGAATAAGTTGATTGATCTTGTTAAAAGTTGTATTATTGAATTACCTAGATGAAACTTCATTCTTAGGAACTCAATAGATGAATGAAATTTATAAAATTTAGATGTATTTTTTTTTCCATTTTATTGTTTTGGTAGGGAATTCTAATTCTCTGTGATCTTGGTCGATCATAGAACATGGGAATCCGTAATTATATTTTTATTATATGATTTTATGTAATATAATTAGTTGGAATCAATTAAATAATTATTTAAAATCTTACAACCTTTGAATCACAAGACAATTATCATGTAACGGACACACACGTGACATGATAACTTTTAGCAAAAACTTTCTGGTCCCCTTTAGGATGTGATATCCTATGTGTGTGTATACCTGATGAGGTTTTATCTCATGAATTATTTACAAATAATTTGCTCTTTTTGTAGGATTCGTACTGGTTAGAGTATTATAAAATTTGTCCTCAAGTGAAGCCGATGAAGTTACTAAAAGAAAACAAGCATAAAAAATAGATATCCTCCTAAGTTATTTTATGTTTGTCTTAGTATTTTAATATTATATATATTAATATTCAGATTTGGGAGTGTATTCGTGAGATGTCATATTTAGTAGACCTTGCATCGTATGGTTGATATATTTCTGTTGTACTCGGACTTTTAACATTATTATGAAATTAAATGGTACTTGTTTTAAATATATTTGTAGATTTTCTTTTGCTGATGCTACCCAAAACTAAATTACCCATAATAGTGATCCGTGGTAAAGATGCACCATGCAGTGTAATGAAGTTCTCGAACAATAGCAGAATTTTTATTGAACTCTTCTTATGCAATATACGGTGAAATAGTATCCTTATAACATGATACCTAATTTATGGTCAAAAGACTAAAAAGAAACAATAATCCGCATTTGAATGCTAAGAGATCATATCATAAAAAGCTTAAGCTTATAAAGTTTTTTAAAAATTTGCATCTTTTCTTACTCATTTCTTATATCCTTCCACTCAAAATTTATTGCAACAATACAAAATATTCACCTAGATAAAAGTAAATGCATTAGCAAGAGTTGCAAAAACTCAATATTATTTGTATTAACATAACAGAGTGCAGACAACATAGATAAAACATTAGAAGAAGAAAGCATTAGCAAGAGTTGCAAAAACAAGAACCTCAATGGTTTTTACCATCCCTTTTTGCTGAACTAAATGCATATTCTTAGGATGTCTTAAACTTTTGGTTTTAACAAATTTAACACCTAATGCATTAACCACTACTATAGAAAATATTATGGCCATGCCTTCATGTATTTTGTTATAATTTGGTTTTGTCATCTCTTAGATGAATTTCTCAGTGCCCTTCAAATAAGCAAACAACAGGAGAGGAAGATTTCTTTCGGTTGATTGAATCCTAGGGTCTTTTTGAATTCTTATATTGATTTTCCTAACAATAAAAAACGGTTGAAAGTAGCTACATATTTATGCATGTATGGCCATATCAGCTTTGTTCCCACCTTTATTAAAAATAATAATAAAAAAGACCAACTATTATATACAAGACAAATTTGAAGAGAACAAATTGAATATGATCTATTCCATTAGAACATGTGAAATGGTAGGAGTTTGGTGCAATAACCCATGCCTAGCACCCATTATTTGAGTTCCTTTCCCAATAGAGAAAAGTCCTTACAAAAATTCGGATCCCTAGTTAAGGAACTCAAAAAGTAACTTTTTTTTTTAATTATTTTATGTATTAGTTTAGTTGAAAGTTTGTATTGTAGGTTTTATAAATAATATAAATAAATTCTAAAACAAAGCGAAAAGATCTTTAAGAAAGATAATTTTTTTAAATATTGATGTAATATTTAAAGACTCAAAATGGGATCCTTAGCATTGTGCATAATCTTAGAAAATCAATGTTCATTTTATTAAACTAGAGAGTAAAATGGCCTTGGCAGCCTTTGTTACTCCTTAAAACACTACTTGCCCGGACGGTTTTGCTTGAATGAGTTCAATGTTTGCTCCAAAGTGCTGTGCTATATCGGTTCATATCACAGTCTTAGGTTCTAAGGGTCAAGGGCTGCACGCTTTTTAACTTGTAACATCAACATCCATTGATGTTATGCTCTACCTGCTCTAGAAGTGTTCATATAGCAGAACCGCAGAAGGTCATCCCTGAAGTAGAAGTGTAACATCCCCGAATACATTAGCTGGTGGTAAATATCCCCACTTTGATTATACCATGATGCTATAAATCTTTTTCAATTTTCTATAAAAACTTTCTAGTCATAGTAAAATTTAATTATTCTCAATAGAATAAACCATGGTCATCATGCATACAATAAAACATATATGAAGTAAATATTAAAGTACTATAAAGAAAGAAAAATTGAAAAGTTTATAATCACATTTTCTCTCATACACATTTATCATATAACATTCCTTTTAAAGTTACTATAAAATGTGAAATGGTTGTATAATATTTTTAATTAAAAAAAATCTACATTTGCTTCCTAAATATATATATATATATATATTCAATTCAAAAGAAACGTTTGCTAATGGTGGTAGATCAAAACATGATAATAGTGGAAATGAATATATGCATGCTTTGCAAAATGATAAAATCAGAAGCCTTAAGATTTGTTTCCCAAAAAAGAGCAACTTTTATTTTGATAATTACTCCCTCATTACATTTGTGAGAGAGAGAAAATAAAAATTACTTTATTTAGGTAATCACAAATCCATGATATAAAATGAGAGATTTGATGAAATTTTCTATTTTATCCTTGAATATATTTAAGTAGGATAACTGTGATACATGGTCTAATTGATTTTTAAGTGATTTTTTAAGACTAAAATAGTAATCGATGGATGTAGAGTCAAAAACTCACTATTTTAGCTTAGTAATATAGATAAAGCTATCCAAATTTAGAAATACAATTATTAGAATTTATAGACTAAATTATTAAATTGTTATAATATCCTTACGTTGAAATGATAAGTTTATTTAATCAACAAGATTTTCAATATGGTTCTTTTTCCTTTTCCTTTTCTTTCTTTAAATAGTTGTCGCTAATGATAATAATTTGGTTCACATTTACCATATCAGAAACTAAATATTAAGCATAAAGGACTCTGTCATATTACCATGAAATTAACAATTTATTAGTTTCATAAATTTTGGATGATTATATATCAAACAAAAAATATCATCTTATGATAACTAATCTTAAATTTGAATGTATCTTATGATAACTAATCTTAAATTTGAATGTACTTTTATAAGTAAAAAATTACTTTTCATTATGAGCATAACGGTGTATCTTAAGTAATTTTGACTAGTCATACCAAAACTTATTTAAGAATAAGTTTTATACTATATAAATATAAAGGTATAATAGAATGTATATAGTAGATGTACTATAAGTATATATAGTATAATGTCAGTAACCTAATTGAATATGTAATTTATTTCTATATATATAGTGATATAGTCCTTTTATTCACTAAATGTATAACTATGTTATATGTACTTTTTTTTTATAAGATACTTGAACGTATCTTTAATATAAGGTAATGGCATATCTATAATTCTTATAGAGTATATAAGCTCTTCCTATAAAATATAACTTAAAGTTGTATATACAAGAATTACATATACATAGCGCTGTAAATAAGTCGAGCTACTTAAGCTCGATTAGCAAATGAGTTAAGTTTAAGCTTAAAATAATGCTTGTTTATTTAAATGAACCAAACTTAAGCTCAAAATAATGCTTGTTTATTTAAATGAATCAAGCTCAAGCTCCTATTTAGACTCTAAGCCAGTTCGAGCATAGGCTTATTTATATTGTTAATGAGCTAACTTATAAGCTTGCAAGTAGAATTATTTATATTATTAATGAGCTAGCTTACAAACAGTTTTATAAGTAGGCTTGTAAATAAGCTGGTGATTCTCATTTATATTATTAACAAGTTAACTTGTTAATAAGCTCTTAAGTAAGCTCTCATTTAGATTTTTAGCAAATTGACTCATGAGTAGACTTGTGAGTAGGCTTTCATTTATATTGTTAATAAATCAACTCATGAATAGGCTTATAAGTAGGTTCTTATTTATATTGTTAATAAGTAGGCTTACGAATAAACTTGCAAGTAAGCTCCTTTATTTAAATGAACTCCAATTTAAACATATTTATTTAAACAAACTCGAATTCAAGCTCATTTAGATAAACAAGCTTGGGCTTGTTAATCTAAACAAGTTGAACTCTAGCTTTAAATTCCTTAACGAGTTTAAGTTTAAGCCTATAATTTTTAAGCTTAGTAAAAGTTCAGGTTAGCTTGAGCTCAATAATCTTTCTAACAAGTCAAGCTCGATCCTTGAAAAGCTTGGCTCAACTTGGCTCATTTATAACCTTGTGTATGTGTGTGTGTAGATTATGTCTAGATATATTTATTGGTGGAATTTTTTTAAGAATTATTTTAATTGTCAAATCTAATAGATAGTGATAAGCAATGAAAAATATATTATTACATATATAATGAATTGTTAATCAATCTAGAGCATTGTAAATTCTACCTGTAGCCTATTGTGTTTTGATTCCCATCAATATTTATTAAAATTAAATATTAATTGTCTACCATTGATTATTAAATTTGTTTAAATACAACAATATTTTGTCATGTATAAAACATAATAGTAACACTGATTGTCTCTTTAGCAACCAAAAAAAAAAAAAAAGTTAAATGTTTATAAATACTTACCTTACCTTATCTTATTATATCATATTATAATTTATAGTTTCGAAAACTATTACTTTTTTTGTATTTTACATTTTTATGATATCATTAAAGTATTTCCATAATTTCTTTGTCAAATTTTATCATATTACATTACATGGTTTTGAAAGCTCTTACCTTTATTGTATTTCATCATTTTATGGTATCATTAAGGTATTTCCATGATTTTTTAATTAAATCATATTATAATATATAGTTTCAAAAGTACTTTATATATATATATATATATATATATATATATATTCCCCTTTATGGTATTATTATTGTATTTCTAGAATTTCTTTTGCCAAATCTCTTATCTACTCCTCTTTCCCCCTTTTCCATTCTTATATATTTCAAAATGCATATATCTTAAGTTATTCATTACACATTCAATAAATATCTTAAATTATTCATTATATGAAAATTATATATATATATATATATATTATATAATTTGATAATAACAACTACATTGAAGATACATTTATGAGTTAGTTACATTTAATTTAGCCTATTTATATTCAAACATTTTATAATATTTAATTCCTATTTTAATGATGATATTAATTGCATTACAAGCATGCATTTGAGAGATGGAGAGAGTATATTAGACACACTTCATATTATAATCTTCTATTCCTATCGTAAAATGTATGAAATAGTGGTATAAGATCCTTAAAAGAAATTAAATAGAATACAATGATCATATTATAACATGAGATGTTATTTGATTAAAATTAAATAAAGCTAATATAGAATGTAATGAGTTGAACGGGATAGGATCAATGGAATAATTTCACATTTCTTTTGAGATTTAAGTTTCAAACATATAGATAATATCATGATGAAAAATATTAATTCTTTGGAATCAAAATTCTGCTTATACATGCTATTTCTTAAATTATTCAAACATAAAATTCTATAAACATATTCAATAATTTTATATTCATTTAACAATCTTTTCTCTTATGAAAACCTAAAAATTATGTATAATAAATATATTATCCTAAAGATCATGAATTAATACAAATGAAAATAATTACATTTTGTTATGGCTAAAAAGTTATTTTAGAGGAAATTATAAAATATATATATATTTATAGCATTATGCTATAATTAAAGGATGCATGTTTATTCATAATTAATATGTTTATGGTAAGTCCACAAGTTATATTGTCTTTTATTTGAAAGTAAATATATTGCATTAAACATTTTGCTCCAAACCATTTATTAATGACAAATTATGATCAATATACTTATTATAAAACATATATAAAGTGATTTTGTAAATATTATAAGAAAAGCTTTTTTTTTAAAAAAAAAAAAAAGAATTTCCATGTAGTTTTAAAATTTTTCAAAAGATATCTATATAGTTTACCTTAGAAAGAATAGATATGATAAGTTTACTGGAATTGGATTGATTAGAGATTGCCATTTTTCATAGGCATATATCATGGCTTACGACTTTTAGATTCATTATACAAACTTTACCAATTTGTTCATTTTGCTAAATAAGATTGATGTTTGTTGATTTTGATTTTAACAAGAGTATTTTTGGGGAAAAAAATTAACTATAGCATAGAATTCCTTATGTAATTACTATTATGACCTAAATTACCACTAAATAGTATAATAATTATTTTACAAGAAATAATAATATAATATAATAATTATTATAATGAAATGAATGAACTTTACATGTTTTAAAATAAAAATCGGTTAGAGTCTTATAAGATAATATAGAGAAAATATCCCATCTAGATTTAAAAAAAAAAAAGTTTTTAAGCATGAATCTTTTAATATTAATAAAAAGGAAGAGGTTTGATATACTCAGAGAAAATATTTAATAGTTGATATATGTTACGTATTATACATATGTGATATATAAATATTAATGAGATTTTGATATATATACATACATATATATATATATAAATAGTATAAAATATAGATGATAATTAATTTAAAAAATATTTATTTTATTATTATATATATTAAAATTTTATTGATATTTATATATTATGTATATATAATATATAAGAATATAAGAAGGGATGAGTCGTTTTCCTTTACAGCATTAGCTTTGCTGCTTTTCTTGGAAAAGTATGTCACGTTAACCTCATTAAGTTATAACCGTTTCAAATTTTAATTGTAGTACCACGCTGTGGGGGCAGAATCCCTATTGGTTCTATACTTTTCTAGTCCTTATTTCCCCAAATTTCTCCGTTGGACTCTTACCCTTGTCAGTTCTGTCCTGTTCTTGCTTACCTTTTTTCTCTGTTTTGAACTTTCCGTTCTCTGCTGTAACGAACCCTCTAGTGTCGAACATCAAATCTTTTTTTTCACGGCGACTAAAAGTCAGTCCCATCGAATCGAGGATACAGGAACAAACACCCTTTACGGTACGATATTTCTATTATTTTCTTTACCTTAACTTGGGTTTATCCTAGATTTAGCTTATAGGTACGTATTGGGGTATGTTTGATTTTGATCCGATTCGATGAAGTTTGACGGTTTCTATGATTGAGAGCTTAAGTTTTCGCAGATAGAAATTTGGGTTTATGATCCTTTGTCAAGTTGTGTCTTTGGTAGCTTGCTTTTTGATTTAGAGGCTTTGGGTACTGGGATATCTAATAATATATCGTTTAATAAATATATTTTTTCATTAATTGCTGATTTTGATTATTGGAGAAATCAGTTTGGGTGCCAAGGTATCACCTTTGCCCAATTTCAATTACGTTGAGTTAAAATAGTCTATAATTGGGGTGTGAAAGTTCGGAACTCTTTTTAGGTTATTGTGTTAGGTTGGTGTTGATTTAAGTTGGATTGAATTAAAACGAAGGACCTGGAAATCGAGTTTGGTTTGTAATTCAGCTCAAGAATGCAATCTAGATTAGTGGCATTGGAGGAAGGTAAGGATCCTAACTTCACATGTAGAACAAACCAGTGTAGAGCTTTTCCATGGAGGCTTCTTCAGTTTTTCTTGTTGTTTCTGCTTTTTTGTCTTGGGTTGTCGATTGTTAGCATGAACACCATAAGATATCTAGGATTTGCTCAAAGTCAGAATGTGGTTGTCTCAATGGAAGAGTCCTTTACAATTCCTAGTAGTGCTGAGCCACCCAGTAGTTTAGAAAGTTGGTTAAAGCCAAGATCAAACTTGTTACATACTATGTGTGATGAAGAGCTCCTTTGGCGGGCCTCTTTTGTTCCACAAATAGAAAAGTACCCGTTCAAGAGAGTTCCCAAGATTGCTTTCATGTTCTTAACAAAGGGACCGTTGCCTATGGCTCCACTCTGGGAGAGATTTTTCAAAGGGCATGAAGGGAAATACTCTATCTACATCCATTCGCTGCCATCTTATTCTGCTGATTTCCCTCAAATGTCAGTCTTCTACAAGAGGCAGATTCCAAGCAAGGTAACAATCTCTCTTACTCCGTGGATAATATTTGACAACTTTGCAGTAATGTGAGAATAATGGATGCTCAGTGTTCTAGTGTTTTATAAAATTGTTAGGAAATCTTGCTTGTTAACTCTTTAGCAAGCCCTTGGGAAGGCTAAGTTATACCTCTCTGTGTGTGGGCACCATATTACCTTCTATTGATCTCCCATTTTAATTTATTTATTTTTTTATAAATAATTTTTTAATATCTCTCATCTTAATTTCATGATGATTTTCTATTTAGTGTTAGAACTTTTCCTTTGTCTTTGTTGTATATTTCTGCCACATGATATATTGGCAAGCACAAGCCTATTAAAAAGACCCGTGACTATAAATAGTGCATCAAAGAGGAATGATGGGGCAGTCTAACTGCTTCTGCGCATATGTCAGGAATGATGTCTTGACACAATTATATGCAACTTTGCCAGACCTTATCTCTTACCTCCGCCTAATATATTTGCTTCGCCATATTTCAGAAGACTTCAATGTGGTATTTTGTGGAGTGAAGGCATGTTTTATTGCTTCTTCCAATGAATGTATGCACGAAGCTATTTAGATATGATGATGGCTCTGTTTGACATCTTTTCCATGTCTTTTTTCTCTTATAACAGTCTTGATAGCCTTTTATCTATTCATGGGGGAAGGATGATGCAGAAGTAAAAAAACTTCCAGATCCTATTGTTTTGTGCCTCTTACTAGAATACACTGACCAGAAGTAGATGTATAACATGTTGTACTTTTATATGAATGAGTCACTGGATCCTTTTTTGTGAGTGTAATTTGTGCTGTATTGTTAAAGAATCGAAACTTTTTCTGGGGCAGTTCTGCCTTGTATATCCACTTGGCTTCTTGCTCAACCTATTAAAATATACTGTCACCAATTCTGAAAAATTGCATTCTTTTGTTTGAGGAAACCAGTTGTTCTTCAGTTTGCTTTTTCTCAACTTGAATGATATTCTCCAAGAGACTATTGGCCATTGCTTTTACTTGTCTTCTGTTACATGTCCTAGTGTGCTGATTATTTTTGGATTTTCTCGATGCAGGTGGTCGAGTGGGGAAGGATGAGTATGTGTGATGCCGAGAGGAGACTTCTAGCTAATGCTTTGCTTGACATATCAAATGAATGGTTCATCCTCATCTCAGAATCATGCGTTCCCCTTCAGAATTTGACCACCATATATAATTATATATCAAGGTCCCGGCACAGTTTTATGGGTGCCTTCGATGAAGATGGGCCATATGGAAGGGGGCGTTATAATTGGAAAATGGCACCCGAGGTTAATCTCACTGACTGGCGCAAAGGTTCACAGTGGTTTGAAGTTAACCGTAAACTTGCTGTTGACATCATCAAAGATTCTAAGTACTATCCAAAGTTCAAAAGTTTCTGCAGACCAGCATGTTATGTGGATGAACACTATTTCCCAACCATGCTGACCATCCAATCACCACATCTCTTGGCAAATAGGACTCTCACTTACACAGACTGGTCGAGGGGTGGCCCTCACCCAGCAACATTCGGGAAGGCAGATATAACTGAGAAATTTCTCAATAAAATCCTGAGAGGTTCAGTATGCACTTACAATGATCAACCTACTTCACTTTGTTACCTTTTCGCTAGGAAACTTGCCCCTAATGCCTTGGATTCTCTATTAGAATTAGCACCTAAAGTTTTTGGCTATTAGTTTTAAGTTGAAAAGCACACGAGCTTGTATTGATTTCTCTGTATGGAGGCGATACTGATTTTTTGCCTTATACGTTTTTTCTTTGGCCAATTTTCATAGGTTGGAGGATCTTTATTTGTACCAAAAAGACCATAGCATATATGATAGGTCAATTTATTGAGCATTTCAGCTGAGTAGAGAGTAGAACCAGAGTGAAAGGTTCTCTCAAGTTACTGCATTGGAACCATCTATATGAATTTGTATTTCTGTAAAATGAAACTTATATGCTAATTAAATCAACCATTCTTCTAACGGGAGCTTTCTTTTAATTATTCTCCACATTTTTTTTTTTTACTAATGTAATTTGTTTTTTGAATGACTGATATAGTTCCTTATTTTCGCTACATTCTGTTTAGTGGAGGACCGTTTTGGGTAAATTTGGGTTGGAGGAACCACTATAAGCACATATGAATTAACAGAAAGTCACCCCTCTAGGTTCTTAAGTTTACAATTACTTCACTTGTTGCAATTAGGACATCTAGTCTTTTAGGCCATCAAGTTTTATTTCTATAGTTGAAAAAGCATAAGATGGTGCAAACACCACCAAAAACAAGATAATTGATGTGAAAAGTTATAAGAAACTCGGCTTTTCTTAATTTAGCAAAAAGTTTCTAGTGAGAGAAAATGCTCTCTCTTCTCTCTAGAAAACTATCTAAACTATCCTAAGAAACCACTTTTCTTAAATAACCCAAAATCTTTTTCATCCATTCTCGTCTTATCCCAAATCCAGAATCCATTTCCTTTATATATTTCCCCTTTTATGTTTCCTTCCACCAATGCCAAGCCTTGGCCTAATTGGTTTGATGAGGGGTGGCCTGAGCAATTGTTTGGACACGGCCAAGAAGGTAAATGGTGTGCACCGTGTTATGTTGGGGGAGCATTTCCCACCAAACTTCTTTGAATTACTAGGGGACAATAAGATTTACACACTTCTAGAGGTGATTTCTAAGGATGCCCCAAAAGGTGAAAAGGCAAAAGTTACTTTTGCCAATAGGGAAAGCTATCAAAAGACTTTTGCTAAAAGAAGCAACTTACAGCCTTGTGCTCCTGAGGATAGGACTTCTCTAAAAAGTAAATAGGAAGGAGGGATGGGACAGAACAACCTAAATGCCAACTCACCAATTCACCCTTCCTTAAGTGCTTCCTCTTTGAGAAATACCACCCTTGAGGAGGTCAACGGTTTGCTGGAGGAAATTCAAAAACAAAACCACTCAGCTAAATTACCCCACCCCAACAAAAAACCATAAACGGGAATGTGCATGGAGCTAAATCATATGCCAATGTATGCACCCCCAATGAACTTGTACATAAATTGAACTTCAAACTTCATTTCTTCCCTTCAGGTAGAAAAAGGTACTATCCTTAGAGTTAAAAAATCCCACAAGACATGGAAGAAGCTAGAGCGAAACATTGGCATTCCACACTGGTGGTTTTTTTTCTTAGTTGTAGGATGCCGTTCACGTTGGTCCAATCCACCGCATTCCGTTTGTGGAAAGACCTAGGCTTCCTAGAAGTGTTAAGGAGTAAGGAAGGATTTTTTTTATTTCAGGGATACCAAGGGAGGAGACCTGAATCCAATACTTAAGAGGACCTAGTATTTTGCGCAAAGATTCTTGATCCTTCAAAAAAAGGAAGAAGGCCATGTCCATTGACAAACCCCAACCGACCAATGTCCCTATGTGGGCACTCTTTTTGCATATTCCATGTGAATACCTAAATGAGGAAGGAATTAGCTACACCATTAGTGGCGTGGGTTATCCACTTAAAGCAAATGCCTTAACAGCCTCTAGGTAGCAAGCAAATCATGCAAGGGTGTTGGTGAAGATAGATGCAAGGGAGGAGTTAATCACTCAAGTAGAAGTGGAGAGAACTGATGGGTCGGTTGTGACGATACCTATTGAGTACCAGTGGCTCCCCCTCAAGTGTGGAATATGCAAAGTATTTGGCTATAGGTGTAATCCAGCCCTAAAGGAGGATATTCAAGCGAATATTGGAAACTCCAAGGCGATGGCTAATGAGTAGTGGGTTCTTATTCAACATAGAGATAAAGGGAAAGAAGAAGATGTGTGAGGAAGGCAAGGGAGTGAGGTTTGGTCCAATAACCCCGCACCATCAATCCAAAGGGGAGGGGAGTGAGGAAATCCAATCCCCCCTCAAGCAGAATTTTGAAGTAGGTGAAGTTGCAAATGAAAATCAACCTCTCCCCAAGTAGAAAGGAGAGCAAATTAAAGAGAAAGTGAAGGGGGTGGACAAGGAGATTGTGGCTAAGAATGTGGTCGAGTTGGAACCTAGGAATGAAGCCACAGATGCAGTAATGCACTTAGAGGATAGGGAGGAGAAAGAACTGTCTAATTTGTATGTAAATCCTGGCTCGGAGGATGATCACAATACCCCTATGCCTACTTGTGTTTTTGAATCAATGGCCCAGCATGAGGTCTTTCCCATCTAAGACCTTGGCGTCACTCAATTCAACCAACTGGGGAGTGACAATGACGAGGAGATTAAGGAGTATGAAAATACTCTACTAAACAAACTGTTGATCTAGATGAACCATGGCTCTAGAAGCAATTCTAAGAGCATGAAGGGGTCTAATTCTTGTAGTCAGAGGAAGAAAAAGCAAATGAAGAGGAGGAGAATGTTCACCTAGTAGTGAGGCCTTCTCGTCATAGCATCATGAATATAGCAACTTGAAACATTAGGGGGTTTAATGACCCCATCAAAGTGGCAGATGTTAGAAGAGTTTGTTGAGCCCATAATATAATTTAATAGGTCTTATTGAAACTAAGGTGAACCCTTCCAATGAAGAGACAATCCATAATGTCTTGGGTCTACGTTGGCAAGTAAAAATCAATTCCGTAGCTAGAAAGCGGTTGTGGTTAGCTTAGAGTCCTAGTGATTGGGTTGTTCGAGTGGAGATTGAGCATACACAATTCATACATTATGCAGTAACTAGCTTGAGATCTAACTTAACAATCTTCACAACTTTTGTCTATAGATCAAATAATGATAGAGAAAGAAGAACTTTGTGGAGTAACCTCAAGGCTTTAGCTCCGTCACTAAACCATAATCCTTAGGTGGTTCTTAGAGACTTCAATACCATGAAATCTCCATTTGAAAAAAGTGGTGGAAGAATTTGTTTAATGGATGCCATGGTGGACTTTCATAATTGTATTGCACATATAGAATTGGAGGACTTGAGATATGTAGGGGATTTTTTTACTTGGTCAAATAGACAAGATCATGACCCAATATTAAGGAAGTTGGATAGGATTATGGTAAATCACCATTGGCTGAATGAGCTCCCTAAAACGCAAGCAAAATTCATGCCGCCCTTTCTCTTGGATCATTCTTTAGCAATTACTTACATGGACTACAACTCAGGGACTAGGAAACACCCTTTAAATTCTTCAACTTCTAAACCGAACATAGGAATTTCAGAGACGTGGTGATAAATACCTAGAAGAAAGAAGTGAGGGGATCTAAGGTGTTCTAAGTTATCAAGAAACTAAAGTTGCTTAAGCAGGAATTCGGACACTTGAATAAGGATGAATATTCCCAACTTCTCGGATGGATAAAAATGGCTAAGAACAGACTACTTCAACTGCAAACTTCGATTAATGAGGTAAGAGACACTTCTTATATGGAGGAGGAGAAAGCAGCTTATAAGGAATACTATTTGCTCAGGGGAGCAAAGGAGAGCTTCTATAAACAAAAATCAAGGATAAATTGGCTAAAATTAGGGGATAAGAACACCTTTTACTTCCATAAAGCCATGAAGAATTTACACAACCGAAGCTCCTTATACGGCTTGTCAAGGGATGAAAGCAAGGCAATTGGTGATGATGAGGTCAAAGCTTTAGCAGTAGCTCATTTTCAACAACTTTATGAGAACCCTAATGCTCATCTCAGTCCGGAGGAAGTCCATAGCTTGGTGAACTGGAGATTGAGTGAGCAACAACAACTTGAATTGGACACCCCTTTTATCATCGAGGAGATCAAATGGGGGTTCTTCTCGCAAGCAAATGAGAAGGCTCTAAGACCTGATGGGTTTTCGACCAAGTTCTTTAGAGAAGCTTAGGAAGTTATTGGAGATGACCTGATTGAAGCAACTAAAGAATTTTTTTATGTCCAGCCATTTACTAAAGGAGATCAATGCCACCATTATCTCCTTAGTTCCCAAAGTGACTAACCCATCTAAGCTTAGAGAGTTATGCCCAATTGCGTGTTGTAATGCCCTATATAAGGCTGTATCCAAAATCCTTGTAGCACGTATCAAGAAGGTTCTTCCCTCATTGGTTGGACGTGAACAAGCAGCTTTCATCCTGGGGAGGAGAATAACTGATAACATATTCATTGCCTAAGAATTGATGGTGAGCTACCATTCACAAACAGGAGCACCACGTTGTACATTAAAGGTAGACTTGCAAAAGGCATATAACACAATTTAGTGGGACTTTCTACTAGAGGTACTTAAAGCCATGCAATTTCCCCAACACATCCATACCCTTATAAAGTAATGTTTGTCCACTCTGAAATTTTCTATTAACATTAATGGAGAACTAATGGGTTATTTTGCAAGCAATAGAGGACTGAGACAGTGGGATCCTATATCCCTATACCTATTTGCAATGAGAATGGAAGTACTCTCCACTCTACTGAGAAGGCTGCTTGCAAACCCCTAATTCTCTCTTAATTGGAGGTGTAAGTCTGAAAAACTAACCCATCTTTGTTTTACAGATGATTTCCTTATTTTCATGAAAGGCAATATTGAATTTGTTTCCTTGATCAAAGAAACCTTACAACGTTTCCACTCAATCTCGGGATTGGTGGCAAATAATAGCAAGAGCAATATATCCTCTTCCAATGTTCCCATGGGAGTGAAAGAGGACATCCTCAATTCTACCCAATTCTAAGAATGCAAATTGTCGGTGTGTTACCTGTGTGTACCATTAATCTCCACAAAGCTTAAAAAGGAAGATTGTGATGCCCTACTAGAAAGGATTTTGGCCAACATCAACTCCTGGACCTTTAAATACCTCTCCTATACAAGAAGGTTATAGCTAGTCAAGTTGATTTAATTCTCTATGCAGGTCTATTAAAGTTCTATCTTTTTATTGCCTAAATCTATCATAACGAAGATAAACCAGCTACTTAGGGATTTCTTATAGAGTGGGAGACCAAACATATATTCCAAGGCTAAAGTATGATGGGATGATGTTTGTAAACCTCTGAAATGTAGCGGCTTAAGTATACCTAACTTACATCATTAGATCAAGGCCATACAACTTAAACATATTTAGCATCTATGCAAGGAAGGCCCTAGAAGTTTATGGCTAGAATGGGTTCATTCTACACTACTAAAAGAAAGAAATTTCTGGCCATCTAAAACCCCTACTATATGCTCTTGATCCTAGAAGAAGCTATTAAAGCTTAGAGGCCTAGTCTGAACCAGCTTCAAATGGGAACCTAGCAATGGACTAATTATATTACTCTGGGCTAACTTTTAGCTTCCAACTGGCCTATTGGATGCATTATTTTGTGCTTGTGAGATGGGTAGCACAGGTTTTCCACCCACAACAAAGCTTTGCTCCCTGATGGACGACAATGAATGGTGCTTACCGTATGGTTCATTTTAGACTAATATTCATATCCCACCTTCTTTCCATCCTAATGCCTCTTGGCCTGATCAACTTCGATAGATACATACTAGCATAAGAGAGTATACCATAAAGAGTGGATACACCTTTTTAAATTCACCAAGCACCACAATCCCATGGTACAAGGTGATTTGGAACAAAACTTCATTACCAAAACGCTCATTTATCTTATAGCTAACTTAATTAGGTAAACTATCTACCCTTGATAAGCTAACATCATGGGGAGTCATCTCATCTGCAACTTGTTTCCTTTGTTAGCAAGGTTTCGAAGATTATTCCTACCCATTTTTCAATCATAGCTATACCTTCCAGATTTGGAGCTTGGTTTGTGATCACCTTTAGTGCCTATCTTCTTTTAAAAACAGGTTGGGCACTACTACCTTTTTGGCGACTACAGTTCCCTCCTCATCTCCTACACCTAAACATGGAGAGCAGAATTAGCTGCGATAGTTTATTGTATCTGAAAAGTACACAACAAAGTGCGTCTAAAGGATAGTCTTCCAAATATGGGTTCCATAGTGAACTAGATTAGAGCTTACACAACTGTAATGTAATCTAGAAAACTAGTTTCCATGTATTTTGTACTTTTGCTTATACTATTATAATGTAAACTTATTTGTATCTTTACAGTTATATAACATTAAATTATCCAAAAAAAGTTACAAGAAACTTCATGGTAAAGGAAGGGTCAACTTTCTATGCGGAAGACTATAAAAGATATGAGCTAGTTACAACCTCATTCACAGGGCGGCTGCAATTGCCATGACGCTAAAAACTTTAATAACTTATTGCATGAAATCAGAATCGAATGGGCAAATCATACTCGAATTGAAAAATGAGGAAGATGATGATATGGCAAGTTATAAATTCACCTTCCATAGAATTTTTTTTTTTTTTAATATAGAAATAGATCTCATGTACAAGTTATTCTTTGTGAGCATACCACGATATCCTACATATGAAGAAATCAATAAAAATGCACATAAAAATGGAAATAAACGGCTATATCTAACTTCTTCAGAAGTTCACCTTATATTTAAAGTGAATAATATCATTTCCAGCAACATGCCTACACTAGGACTAAAGCACCTATTACAAATTTCCCGAATCAATCAAAATGGGTTTAAATCCTAAACTGCGTCGCTCACCACCCCCTAGTTGTGTACGTGTTTTCACACTACAGAAAGACAACAGTTTAGTTGTGTACATGTTTTCACGACAGTATGGTAATAGTTCAGACATGGGCAGACAGTGAAATACACATGAACCAAAGGAGCCATAGGGCTGAAGGTTACATTCACGGATCCAAATGTTAGAGAAGGTATCATCAACAACTACGCTTGATGCCTACATGTTTACATGAACATGGAATTTTGTTTAGAGAAATTTATACATAAGTCTTTCGAGGCATTACAAGCTCCAATTACCATAAATGTCACATATGAATACCATCTTGTCAGAAAAAGTCTTAGCCTCTAGCCTTAAGCTCTGCAAGCCGCCTTGAGAGGTCATCTTCATCAACCTTCTCTGATGTCTTGGTTGCTACTGCATGTGCAGCAGCCTGTGGCAAACCAACAGAAACCTCCAAACCATAATCATCAGCCACTTGCTGCATTAAGCTATTTACCTCTCCCTCTGGAGTGGAAAGTGATGTTGATCCTGCCATTGCGCTCTCCATAAATTCTGCCTGGACCTCCATGTTCACAAATTGCTTCTCAAATTGGTCCATTGTCTCTGACATCTTCTGCAAATTACCTGTGCAAGAATTAATTTAGTCACTGACCAAATACACAACAAAAAGGTAGGTGATGACTCAGAAACAGATTGCTGATGCCAAAACTTCAGCGCAAGTTGTAATGCCCTTCAAGCAGCAAGACATGCAGACACAAGCTAAATCCGGAATAGAGCAGAATATATTTGGCAGTTGGCAGTGCAACAGCCATTGGTGTAAAGCAAATTAGTAAATAAACATGAGAACCTGATTTGAGATTAGACCTAAAACTTCCATTCATGCATTCATAATTCAGTTTAGTCACATAAGTAAGCTAGTTATTGCACAAATCTCCTTTCATTGGCTGCAAAAATTGATACATTAGGCTCCCTTGTGCCATGATGCACAGCATACAGAAACTTAAATACCAGGTCTCTTTATTGTATCAAGGAAATCCAAAATTCTGAAGAAAATTTCCCTTAAACAAAACCAAATTGGGCTTAAAACATCCAACAATATATGAACAGCAGGGTTCCAAAAATTGAGATACCAGAGACTGGACATGGCCCAAATGCATGGCACCGAGGAAAACAAAGGAAGACACAAATAAAAGAGCTCGTTGCAGGAATCAACCGACCAAGAGCTCATGATTAAAGACAGAGATATCCAGGAAAGAGATGAAATGAACAAGATTGGAAACACTGAAGATTGTTTTAACTTTTAGTATTAATATATCTCTTAAATCACCGAAATAACTAATGGAACCATTGAAGGTTATGCAGATTGGCATACTTGAAAATGAAATATCAGGACCGTCTGATTATTTAACTTTGTAGTAACAACTATATCCTAATGAAACCATTATCTATATGGCTATATAACACGTAAACATGCTTTCCTAAAAGTACCGCCATTGATCACAAATTTTTTCCCTCACTTTGTGGGGTCATCGTTAACAGGACAGCAAGCTAATCATATCATGAAAGCAAGACTCCGAGAGTTAAATTCTTTCCTCCACACTTCAAGATACATTTTGTGATGAGCAATGGACATTAGGAGTGATAATAAATGTACTAACACTGACAAACTCTCTTTTATCAAGTAACACCGATTGCATTAGTTTCTAGAAGAAAACCCTGAAAGGTAAGACAACCTAATATGAGATCGTACCTGAAAAAGAAGGAGCAATCTTATTATACATTCCACAAGAGATTGTAGCACAGCTAATAAGAAACTTAAGAGAATACGTAAAATCTGGAGTCAAACCGCATAAAATAAACCTATGTATTTGTAGAAAACAAATAACCAGTTTTACTCATAGAAAATCATGTAAATACTCCAGTCAAGACCACATAAAAATCCAAACTTTATAATGCTAAACCAAACATTTTGAATTAAATAAATAAATATCAACTATTTTTTTTGATAAATTATACATATCAACTAATTGTAGCAAGTTTAGTAAACTTTCAAGTGAAATTACGTTAAAAGAGAGAGAGAGCGAGAGAGCAAATTTTGGATAAAGACAAATAATTAACTAAGTACTGCAAATTTATTTAAATTTCAAGTAAAACAACATAAAACCCCAAACTTTAACACACACAAAAAAAAAAAAGAAAGAAAAGAAAGAAAAAAAAAAACGAAATCGACCTGTAGTTAGAGATGACTCGAGCGATTTCACAATCGAAGCCATGGACTTGTTGATCGTGGTCATTTTGGCCTGGGTATCGAGCCTCGCGACAACGGCGTCGAGGCGAGAAGCAAGACGGAGATAGTTCATCTGCTCTGTACGCTTCCGAATCGCGTTTTCAGCGTAGATACGAGCTCCGTCCATGTTTCCTTTCTCGATCGCCTTCTTGACTTTCAATTTATCGGCTTTCTCTTCCTTCTCGCACTTACGAGCTTGCCTTTGCAGCGATTTGGAGGTGAATTTTAGGTCCATGATCTGATTCAAGAGCTTCTCAGTGTTTCCCATGGTGAAAGGGAATGGGATTGAAGAGACTGTTGAGCTAGAGCTAGCGCTAGGGTTAGGGTTTTGAAGGAAGAAGATAGAGGTTTGATCTTACGGGAGCCTGGGGCAAAGGAGCTTATCGTTTGATTCCGTAACGGGCAGAAGCATTTCTAAACAATTTAGCGTCGTTTTCATTTATTTTATTTTTTATTTTTCTAAAAGGACTAAACTAAATGAAAAAATAAATGAATAAACTGAAAATGTATTTTTCACAAACATTCTATTCTACTTCAAGCGAAAATATATATATATATATAAGCAAACGATCTTAAGATATATTATAATAAATAAAACAAAGTTTGATACTCAAAACATATTAAGATATATTATAATAAAAAATAAGTTTGATATTTAAAACATATTTGATATATATATGATATATAAGACCTTTTCTTATAGATTCTATTTTAAATGGTATAAATACTGCAAGTTATATAGAGATCATATGATTCACGTGGACACTAATCATCCCGTTTTGGTATTTATTTATTTATTTTTAAATAAAATGAAAAATTGATGTCTAGTCAAATGAATGAGGATTCCATATCTATTATCAATTGTTTCTATTATAGGAAAATATACTTAAAAAATATTAATTTAAAAAAAAATTAAAATAAAATACTTATAAAAATTATTCGAAAAGTAAGTTATAAAGGCACAAACCTTATTTGTGCTTTTAAGCCACGGACCATATGTTCATTTTCAATAAATTACTCTAAAAATATTTTTTTTGCCCTCACCATTCAATAATTTTATCCGATATTTTAGAGTCAGGAATACGAGGTGGCCGAAAATTTTGGCCCGCGAAAGCAGCGAATCGACACGGGCCAACTAGCCGTGAGCACAAGTTAGCCTGCTGGCCCACCAAAAAAAAAAAATGTCTCAACAAGACACTGAACAGGTGAGGACAACTGAATGACAGGATAGTGACAATGAGACTAAAACACATCGGACAAGGGGCGATGGGACAAGACTGACTGATGACTGCAAATTGCGGACTGACGATTGAAACACACTGGACAACTATGCCTATGTTATCTCCCGTTTGTGTGACTGTGTCTATGCGACTATGAGTGCAACTTGTGACTCGACTTGCAAGCCCCTCTCCTCCAGACCAGACTAGACCAGCAGAACTTCAAAGTTCAAAATCAAACCTCAACCCTTCCTACATTCCTACTCGACTACTCCTCACTCCTCCCAAAAATCACAAACATTATTGTTACGATTTCCATCTCACGATTCTGATTTCCATCACCGCTACCGTGAGTCGTCTCCTTTTAGTGGGCATGCGTGACCCATGATTCCATCAGATCATCACTATCAAGCATCTTGCATCAGTCCTCCTCTTATCGCCCGTGGGGTTGGTAAGTCTCATGACCGTGGTAACTAGTAAGTGTCGCCCTCCTCTTGTTGCTCGTCAGTTGGCTTAGATTTTTTATCTTCTTTTTCATTTCAATTTCAACATGCTGCCAGTGCTAGCTGCTACTAGCTGCTGCTTCTATTAACTTCTTATTTTTGAATTTTTGTTGCGGTTAAACAAATTAAATGATGAAAATGCCATTCTAATTATATATATATATATTGTTTGCAAGGCGGGCTAGCCCGCGGGCCGAACTCTTGTACCTGCAACATTTGCGAGCCACTGCGGGCTAGCCCACTTTAGGGTGGGTCGACTCGTTTGACCTGCATTCCTAACTCTAAATATTATAAACCTATAAAAAGTATCACAAAATAACACTGCAAATTTACACATTATCACAATATGTGAACTTGAATGTAGAAAAAAAAATTTGCACCAACAGTTTATATTATAAATACAAATCTTTAGTTCCTTGATTCAGTTTGCACACAACTACATCTTTTCTTCCATTGTTTTTTTCCTCTGCAATTCATAGTTTGCATTTTCTTAATTTTCATTTTACACAAGTTTAGCTTATACATTTCGAGCTTAGGAATATCATGAGGAAATTTATTTAATTTGTTAAGTGAGAAAGCGTGATTATAACAAATATTTTCCATTAATTTTTTTTTATTATTATGTTACTTTTCATCAATCTACATTTAATTAAAAGCAATTATTCGTAGTGTACTGTTTTTGTTAAAATAACAGTTGTTGTTGGTAATTGATGGTTAACTACTTGTTAATTAGTCACTAATATGTCATTTTTAAAATTTAAAAAATAATTAGTGAATTTTTTCATATTAATTGTAAATGAAATGTGTTGGTTTGTTGACTTGAAAATTATCGTAAAATTAATTGTTAATTAGTCATTAATTAATCGTTAATATATGATTAACTATTAGTTAAAAAATTAATTAGTAGAAAAATTTGTATCGATTATAAATGTATTTGCTAGGTTTATTAGTGTAAAAATCATTGTAAAATTAATTTGTTATTAATTAATCGTTAATTAGTCATTAATGTGTAATTAATAATTCGTTAGAAAATAAATTAGTGAAAAATTTGGTATCAATTATAAATGTAATATCTTGATTCATTAATGTAAAAATCGTAGTAAAATTAATTTGTTGTTATTTAATCATTAATTAGTCATTAATATGTAATTAATTATCTATTAGAAAATTAATTAGTAAAAAAATTCGTATTGATTAAAAATGTAATATGTTGGTTTATTAGTGTAAAAATCATCACAAAATTAACCTATTGTTAATTAATTGCTAATTTTTCATTAATTAGTTGTTAAGATGTAATTAATTATTTGTTAGAAAATTAATTAGCAAAAAAATTCGTATCAATTAAAATTATAATATCTTGATTTATTATTGTAACTATCGTAAACTCACATGGATATTAATGCTAACATTGTTTTTTGTGCATAATAGATCGAGCTTAGACCCTTAAATCCTTTAATTTTGATGCAGCAAGAAGAACATTAATCACAAGCTATTTGGGATAGAGAGCTAAACCACATTTACCTTGTTGATTAATTTATGTTCCATTGCTAATAAACTAACATTTAAGCTTTTTTTTTAATATAAGATGAATCATAGCTTGTTGTTCAACAATGCGAGTTATCACTTCGTTGCGATGAGAGCATCATTCCCCTTGATCCTCAAATGGAGCCATTCTTACAGTTAGTCGGATTCCTAGATGTGACCCACCTGCCATTTATACAACTTGATTGACACATGATAACTACATTGGTCAAGCGATGGAGACCGAAGACACATGCTTTTCACATGCCAACCGGGGAGTTCACTATTACCCTTCGACGAAACCCCCCTAGCACCATTCAACACAAGAGTCACAAACTCCTCCAACTCCACATTCTAGGCCGTTAAGGGAGCCGACAAATGCATTTATGTGACTAGCTAGACATTTTCAAGGGAGAAGGAATAATTAGGAAATAGGATTCAACTTTTTCTTATTTATTTGATATGTATGTCTTTTCTCCTTTTTTAAAAATTAATGTAAACAACAATTGAAGTTGATAAATTCATATACCATTGAAGTAATTTTTTATTTTTTCTTATAATAATTACTTGTTTTATAATTTTTAAATTTATGAAAATTACTTTTTTGGGAGGGGGTGTTATTCCTTAGGTAAACTTTTAATTTAAAAAAAAAAAAACTCATTTTCTTTACAAGATTTTTCATAAAATGTTTTTTCAATAATTAAAAAAAATCCATTGAAGGTAAGGATAGGGTCTACAACTTCAAAACATATTTTTAGAATAATTTTTACTGATGCCCTATTTCACAAATTAAAAAAAAATTATTTAAGTATATTCCCCTCTATTCTATCCGATTCTTAGAAAAGCTTTTTCATGCAATAAATATTCCACGAGATGAAAATTTTCCATAAATATATATATAATACTCATTCTTTTACGGATGAAAGGAATGAAATCACAAGCAATCTAACAATCACAGCAATCATGAAATCACCTTAATTTTTTTTTTTTTAGTAAAAAAGAAAAGTTATATTAACATGCATATAAGATAAAGTCATACACTAAAATATTCTAGCACATTTACTATACCTACTAATATACATATTCCATGACTACATATTCAAGAACTTAACTTTAGGATCCTTATGACTAGTTTACTTTCTAAAATAGAATAAATAGGGAATAAAAAAATTATACTTTAAAAATGGCTATTATCGAGAATAAGTTAGAAATTTCTATTATAGTGTTTACTTTATATAATTTTTTACTATAAGAAATACCCATTTAAATATTTACCTCATTAATTATAGTATTAATTTGGGAGTATAAATAAAATTACTAATTTACCTCTATTTAATCATTAATTAAAGTATCAATAAGGGTATAATAGATATAATATTTAAATTGGAATAAAAAATTCCACATTTTATTAAATAATATCTATTTTCAATGGAATAAAAATAAAAAAAAAATCTCGAAAATTAAAATTTCTTGGTTATTTTTTCAAGTAAATATGGTAATAGATAGTTGCGAGGGAATAGTTATTTTTTTTTCCTTTTTTATTACGACCAAGTAAATGGGCCATTAATTTTACAATACCCAAAATACAACGTACTCATGTTATTTACAAATCTTTCCAAAACTTGATGAGAAGGCATGAAATACTCATAACATTGTTGCTAGTAGGCCATAGATGCTAATTTGTCTACAATTCTGTCCAACTCTCTTGATTGGCAAGCAATCTTAATATGCTAGAACTAAGATATTCTTTCCTTACAAACATGCCAAACATTAAGGTATTTAAAAGGAATATTTGCATAACTTTGTAACAAACAAATTGCAACTTTTGAGTCCATATTGACTTCAATGTTTATTAAATTCATTTTCAAGCAATAAAAGAGTCCCCAAAAGAGAGCCCATAGTTTGGCTATCAATGAATCTTTTTGGCCAATCTTTCTTGTGAAAACCAAGATCCACCATCTTTGCTCTTCTTCATCGGATGATTGTAATGCTTCATCAGTATTTAGTTTTAGCTTCTTCTTTTTTTTCTTTTTTTTTAATGGAGGTGACCAGGATAATTCTTATATTTGTGTTTCATAAACTTTTCTATCCCTTTTTGTATGCCTCCAATATTCATGAGCTTTTGGCATAAATCCTCTATTACATAGAAAAAGAAAAGTACTGGTACTAAATAAGATTTTATTTCTATCATGCCATGTTAGCCATATTCGAAAAACAAAATTCAAAGCTCTATGTGGAGTTTGAGAGTAAAATTCAACTTTTGATATTGCTTAACCTAGTCAATTAAGGATTTATGATTTCCATATACATTCCCTTAAAAGGCTTCACCTAAGCTTGCAATTCCAATCACTAGCGGACATATTTTGAAAATATGCCATAAGTTCTCACTTGAATATTGGCAACAAGGACGCTTAGCATTTTCATTTATTTTTCTCCTTCAAGATTTCTAAATCTACTTCTAGTCTACTTTCTCATCTTTCTGGTATGATAGTAACATGTAGTAAATATACCTACTATCCATATTCATTCTACAATGTGGAAGCCCTCCTATACTATCTTCTATGCTTCACTTAAAACTATTAGACTAACCCAATCATCCGAGATAGGAAAACCTATTTTATCCTCATTCCAATCATCCTCAAATACCCAACAATCATGAACTATTTAGTTCGTAGCTTCAACATATATAGGACCTTAGATTTTGTTCCTAATTGTATTAATGTCACCCCATTTATCAAACTAGAAGTTAGTCTTTCTTTTGTTTCCTAGTATTGTCAAACAATTGTCTTTAATCCAATTCCATCCTTTAATGAGTTGCTTAAAGAAACACGACCAATATTTATCTGATTTTCCATCTAGTCCCTTTCATATAGTATTCTTGTATTTTTCTATAATTAAATCACCCCATAAAGTTTTCCTATTTAAAAATTCCCAAGCCTTATTTATATTGCAAACCTTGTTCTTCAATTTAAGGTTTGAAAGTCTTAGTCCTCAATATTCTTTTAATGTCGAGATCTTGCTCCAATTAATCCAATGTACCTTTCCCTTTGCTTCACAACCTCCCCATACAAAATTTCTTGTAATATAATCTAATTGATTTAATGTCCCTTCTGGGATTTTGTTTACTTGCATATAGTAAGTTGGTAAAGCATTTAAAGTGGTCTTTGCTAACTATCCTTCCTACCATGCTTAATTGTTTACCTTTCCAACCATTCAATTTATTCTCCATCTTATCTACCAAGAAGTGGAATCTAGATGGTTTGGTTGCTTTACTAGTATTTAGAGGGAACCCCAAATACTTTCCAAACTCTTTAATTTCTCTAGCTCCCATCCTATCAACTATCTTCATCCTTTTTCCTTCAATTATATTCTTTGAAAAGAAAATTCCAAATTTATTTTTCCTAATACTTAAACCTAATATCTTCTTAAACTCACTTAATATTTGTTCAATCTTCTTTACTGATTTCTCTAAAGCTTTTGCTAAAAGGATGATATTAATGTTCAATCATTCTATTAAGAAATTCCAAGGCCAGAATAAATAAATAAGGTAATATTGGACCTCCTTGACAAATCCCCCAAGTTGAAATAAACATTTTCTTAATTTCCCCATTGACAAATATTTCAATAGAGCTAGATGAGATTC
The DNA here is from genome assembly GCA_037954665.1 of Laguncularia racemosa. Classification (NCBI taxonomy): domain Eukaryota; kingdom Viridiplantae; phylum Streptophyta; class Magnoliopsida; order Myrtales; family Combretaceae; genus Laguncularia; species Laguncularia racemosa. The sequence continues at coordinate 13,335,680 of JBBMOL010000002.1, read as the reverse complement.
ACGAATCAATTAACTCTACCTATCATTTTAGTAGATGTAGACTCTAAGGTGCCTAATGAACAAAGCTCATAAGCCTTGTGAATATCAAGCTTAACTATCATCCAATTATTTTTGCCTTTTTTTTTCCTACAGCAACTATGTAAGATTTCATTCACCAACATTATATTATCACTAGTTGTTTATCTAGGAATAAAACTAGATTGAGAAAGATGAATTAAGTCATTTAGGTAGGGTCTCAATCTATATACCAAGATCTTTGTTATAATTTTGTAAATTGTGGTACATAAACCTATAGGTCAAAACGGGGAAAATTGATTTGCACCTTTCAATTTTGGGATTAAAACCAAAAGGGTGTTATTAGCTCCAAAACATCAGGATTGTTCTCTTAAACAGCATCCCTAATTTCTTGTTGCCTAATCTCCGAATTTGCTTTACGTACATTCCATGAAAATATCACTAATAGTCTATGTAACAGTGGCACTTAGTTGTCTTTTAATAGATTAGTCATGATTTTATACCAAATGATATTTTGAGTGGCATTTCTTATTATATTGACATGGAGAGCTATTGTGCAATCACTCATGAGCATTCCCATTGTCTCCTCTTGATACCACAAAAGCATCATCTATTCTTTTCGCTATTCCACAACCTATGTTTTATCTGTCTCATTGTTGCCTCGATCACTTTCTTCTTTATCCATTTCATCCCACGTTTCAAGCACAAAAACCTATTCATATACATCCGAGATATTCAAAGACATAGAATCCTCGTATGACAATTTCTTATTCATGTTTCTAATCATTTAGTTGATTTTCGAATGAGGCTTTGTTACTTCTAAGTTACTTCCTTCCACAAGGGAAGAATTGTTCAATGAAGCTTAAATTTGGGCATTCTCCACTTCCAAATGCGATAGGAGAGATCTAGGTTTAAATCTTAGTTAATTTTGTGCCTCTTCTTCCTTCAAAGAGTAAGAAGAGTTGACTAATTAGGGGTAGGGAACGAGTTGTCATTCATCGACATAGTTGTTCTTAATGTTCGAAATCACCTTCACTTAGCTCTTAGGTCATTTCCACTCAATGAACAAAACTAATGATTAAGTTTTCTAAAAGGGTAAAGGAGGAAAGCCCATCAAAATCACAAGCAATCCAACAATCACAACAATCACAAAACCATGGTGGACTTATAGTAAGGCTAGCAATTTATGTTAGCAAATTGTATTCGTATCTTTATTTTGTGTTGAATTTGTATTAATAACAAAAATGCATAAAATTGAATAAAAATGAAATGTAATTAAGTTACAACATGATCATGTTTATTTATATTATAATTGTGTCTTTGTATCGTATGTCATATCATATCCTATAATTTCTCTTTGTACTCATATTTCTAATTATATCATATTGTGTATTATATTATAATATCGTATTAGTAATTGCTAGCTTTAATTTATAAGGCCAATAAGAGAATTCTAAGCAATCTAACAAGCATAGCAATCACATAAGACTAGTGTGAATCATGGTGAAATTTAAACCTCTATAAGGTAGCATAGTGTCACAATCTTGTGCTCTCACTAGAACACTAAGATCATGCAATGCTTATTGTCTTACCTTTGCAGTAATAGATAAACCTGATCTCTACGCAACTTGGCCTACAATGGTTAGTAAATCTGTAAGGCAATATGCAAGAACAACAATAAGGCAACTATAAATAAATAGGGAGGCAATAATCATAACTAAAATAACACATGCTTTTATTAATATATCAAGAGTACAAAGCCACAATGTATGTATAGGGAAATAGTGTGTAAGAAAGATTTCTTAGCTAAGAATAGCTAAGTAATGAGTAAGAGCTTGTATTCCTCATGTATCTATGACATCAAAGTGAACATGAGGGATCAACTTAGGCTTAATGAGAATTGAATGACATCAGGAGGATAGTTTGCTCTTAGAATAAGGGTACTCTTAAGGTGAGTTTAGTCACTCGTGAGCAAACTGATTGAAAGCTAATATTGCTTTTCTGATAATGGCCATGGTAGACCAAAATCAGTTAAGAAGGTTTGTCCACTTAAATATAAGAGGGCTCATGGCAAAACTAGTGAAGGACACTCCTAGTGAAGAATGAGCTCAAAATGGTCCTAGGTAAATTAGGAAGAGAAGGCTAGCTCACAATTTGAGAATGTGGAAAATATATGAGGTAAAAATGGTCAAGCACCACATAAAAATTCTAGTAGAGGAGAACCTCCCATCCTGTGACACATAGCATCTCTTAATAATTCCATGGGCAAGAAGCTCCAATGATTCTCAAGATGAGTTATATCAAAGGTGATGTTGGTCATTATTAGTTTTGCTATCCCCTTGACATACCTCATAATCTAAAGGAAACCATGTGTACTATCAAAGGGATGGAGGAAACTAATTGTTGTTACAACATACACCGCTTGTCCCAAACTGAGTTTAGATATGATTTAAAGGAATGGAGGAAACTAGTTATGGTTACTATATAAGTTAAGGGGCTAAGTGCCTAAAACCGAATTGACTCATGATTTAATTACCTTTCATGTCCATCTTTTACACAAGCATTAGTCTTATTGGTATCATGTTTCTTTGGTCTTGTTTATTTTCTAAACTTTTTTTATCATGCATTCATCATGATTTCAAATAATAGTCAATGTTTATGAATGAAGCATGTATTCGTTGTTTCTCTATGCTATTGCGCTTCATACTTCCAACATATCGAGGAATAGTTGTTTGTCAGTAGTGTGGATGTTTAAAATATGCCACGTTAATTCTATTTATTGTGTTTGTTAGAATGTTCTTAGGTAGTTTCTGTTGGTTTCAAGTTCAGCTAAAGTGCTCCAGATGGGTTTAGAAAACAAATACTCTATTCTAGATGTAGTTTGTCAGTTAATTATAAGTTACCCATTAGTAGATAGATTAATGAAAATTTGTTAATGGGAATTTTTTTATTACTGTCTTATATGCTTATTTCCATTTGAAATTATAATGGTTGTTAATATGTATGAATTATGAATTCTTGAGGTACAACGTTTAGAACCTTTATCATTCCATGATAGTATTGAGAGCTTCAATAGTATAAAAATGCAATATGTTGTGTAAAGTTAGTCTTTGATATATATATGATTGAAGAAATTGTTATAATGCTGATTCTTTTAACATTTGAAACTAGTCTAAAAAAGGGAACATATATATACGGGTTTTCATTACCTTAGGTTGATTGCTATTTTATGAGTTTTGTTAAATGCCAACTTATAAAGCCTTTATAATGCAATGTCCTTTGTGAATAACCTTATTATTAATAAAGGAAATTGCAAATAACCCCCTTAAACTTTGACTTAGGTGTGGATACACTCCCTAAATTTTCAAATATTAAAAATTATCCCCCCTCCCCTAATAACTTAAAAACATAAAGCACATTAGTCTTTTTAGTTTAAAAAAAAAAGAACAAAAAAACACACAAAAGCCAAATCTAAGGGGATGCTAGAGCACATTTTAATAAGTTTAAGGAGATGTTCCACACCAAGATCAAAGTTCATGGGGGTTATTTGAAACTTTGATGAATTATTTGTCAATTTATTAAAGTTTTTGGGAGTCATTTATAATATTTGAAAGTTTAGGAAGTGTATCCATATCTAAGAAAAAAGTTTGGGGGTCTTTTTGCATTTTTCCCTTATTAATATTTATTTTTTGTTAGGTTGGAATTAGTAACTTTCTTTGCATATGAGAATTGAGAGCCAATGTTAAGCAACTCCATGGCTTTCCAATAAAGCTTTTCTAAAGAGGTATAGTGATTTAAAATACCAACTTTAAAAGGAAGAGATTGCATTGACAAAATATGCAATGGGATACAAGGTGTTTATTTAGAAATAGTAAGGTAGTATAATTTTTTACTTTGCCTTTTAATAAATAATGGGATACTAGGTGTTTATTTAGAAATAGTAAGGTGGTATAATTTTTTACTTTGCCTTTTAATAAATATTTTATTTTAAATTCTTAATCGCGGGTTATAATTTTTACTATAATTGTTCATTATATAATAGCAAGATGTAATAATGAGGATTCCTTCAAATGGAAATTAGTCAACCGAACTTGCGATATAACAAAAACCACAATTTCAGCGTGAAAAAACAAGTTCAAGTGCAACAAATACAAGCACTGGAGGTTAACGTTCTTACAACTATTTCAAAACCAGCAAAAGCTATTTATGTTTAATTAAAAGAATATTATGATGTTTTATATGAATGATTGTCTTTCATAATAACATGCTTAATGCCACTTTGTGCTTATGATTTTAATCTTGAAATATATAATGTTAGTAGTTGTGTATTACACATGTCATATAACTTATATGATCGACTCTAGTAGGTTTTTGTTTAGCATATCCAACCATCCATAATTCTTTTTGATGTATTGCTGATGTTATTTGCGTATTGATATTTCATTTGTTGCTACTTTGTTATCGAAATTAAATTCTTCAAAGTTCAACTCGAACAAAGATAGCTAAATTCTATGAGACACTTTAAGATATACATTTTAAATTTACAAAGCATTCAATATATATATATATATATATATATATATATATATATATTATATATATATATAAATGTATGTATGTATATGATAAAAGAATATACAAACTTATCAATGGTATATTGAAGATGTTACTATCATTGTTAGGTTTATTTTATATTGAAGAAACTGTATGGGTTTATATGTATTGATAATAATAATAATAATTTCTTAATAAAGCTATCATATTATATAAAGTCCAAGTAAAGTGATATAATAAAGTTATGAACTTTAATGCATTAAGTAAGTATGGGTTAATATATGTAGAGATTAAAGGTATTGTTTCCAGCTTTATGATGAGCAAAATTGGAAATAATAAAAGGTTAATAGGCATTTAACCTATGAACATATATATATGTGGTCATAGATGATACTATTCTGTTTTCTTTAACACCTCATCATCAAAAAGAACAAGAGACAAAATATCTCTAAAAGATATCATATTGACTTGAAGACTACTCCATCACATTAAGTAATGAGTCTCTCAACTCATAGATTCAAGTACACTTTCATTTATTACTTGTATATTTTGTACCCTAATTTTGCACATGAGTTATTCCTTGGTGATTTAAATTATGAGAATATTTACATATAAATTCCAACAAGTGATATCAAAGCATTCATGTGCAAGATTAGAGCCTAATTTCAATAAAGTCTAGTTATTTTTCATAAATCTTATATGAGGGCCATGATTTGTGATTAAGGTTAATAAGAAATTGTATGAAATAAGTGTTATTTGATTGAAAACAAAGGGATTGTATAAATATGTAGTATAATCATGATCACAATTTAGCCTTGAATAAACATAAAATTGAAACTAGAAAAGAATTATGGTTTATGAGATTCAAAATTTAGAAGAAAACAATTCGTGTACAATACATGCCTAAAGCATACAACTGTGTTTCGGATCATGTACATTGAGAGAATGGTGTGATTGAAAACACGAGCAAGGTACATGGTCGTGTTCATGCTTATGTTTCTCATAGATGGAATTGTACTCAAATCAAGACCACGGGCATGTCAAGCTTAAAAAACAAAAAAAAAAGAAGGAAAACGTTGAAAGGTACACAATCACGAACATAAGCCATGTTCCAAGCCATAAACAACCTCTTGGCAAAATAAACATGCTAAGTATATGGCCAAGAACACGACTGTGTTCATATTCCTCTAATTGCTATTGATAGCACTCAATATCATATTATAATACCTAACGCTATTTAAGAAGTAAATCTAGAACAAGAAAATGCAAATGAATCTCCCATTCTAGAACAACAAGCCCTACAATCTCAAGAACCAGTGCCATTGAGGAGATCCATTAGAGAAAGAAGAAATGCAATTCTTGATGATTATGCTATGTTTCTTCAAGAACATGAGGATAACATTGGAATGATGGAAGATGATCCAATCAACTTCCATCAAGCCATGGAAAGTTCTAATTTTCAAAAGTGGATGATGCCATGAATGAGGAGATGAAGTCCATGAAGGACACTGATGTGTAGGACCTTATTCCATTACTTGAAAATACAAAACCCATTGGTTGCAAATGGATATTTAAAACCAAAAGGGATTCGAAAGGCAATATAGAAAGGTATAAGGCATATCTTGTCACTAAGGGCTTTATACAAAAAGAAGACATTGATTAAAAAGAGACTATTTCTCTAGATTCATTGAAAAACTCTATAAGGATAATAATGGCACTAGTAGCTTACTTTGATCTTGAGTTATATTAAATAGATGTAAAAACTATTTCCCATGATAACATTGATAAGACAATCTACATGGTGCAACTAGAAAAGTTTGTTTCGGGAAATTCAAAGCAGATGGTGTGTAAGTTAAAGAAATCCATTTATGGACTAAAGTAGGCATCTCGCTAATGGTATCACAAATTTTACCAAAGCATCATCTTGTTCAGTTTTGAGATGGATGCAATTGATGACTGTATATACCACAAGTTTAGTGGAAGCAAGTTTATTTTCATGGTTTTATATGTGGATGACATATTGCTTACCACGAATGAAATGGGCTTATTACATGATACCAAGAAATTTCTATCAAAGAGTTTTAAAATGAAAGATCTTGGAGAAGCCTCTTTTGTATTAAGAATCCAAATACATTGGCATGGTTTTCGAGGTATTCTTGGATTATCTCAAAAGAGCTATATTTCAAAAGTGTTCAAAAAGTTTGGTATACAAAACTATAAACCAAAAGATGCCCCTATTGCTAAAGGAGGCAACTTTAGTTTGGACCAATACCCTAAGAACGACCTTGAAGGAAAAGAAATGGAAAAGGTCCCTTATGCTTTAGTCATAAGAAGTCCTATGTATACTCAGGTTTGTAAGTTTCTAAATATTATGTACATTGTTAAGATACTAGGGAAAAATTTTAGCGATCCAGGAATGGATCACCAGAAAGAAGTTAAATGAGTCACGTGATATTTACAAAGAACAAAATATTACATGCTCACATATAGGAAATCAAATCAATTGAAGATCATTAGTTATTCTAATTTTGATTTCGCCAAATGCTGAGACAGTCAGAAATTCACATCAAGATATATTTATTTTCTTGCTAAAGGGGCAATTTCTTAGAAGAGTGCTAAGTAGACACTTATAACTTATTCTACTATGGTTGTAGAGTTTATAGCATGTTAGGAGACATCCAATTATAAAATATGGTTGAGGAACTTTGTCACTAGGATATACATTGTGGCTAATGTGAAAGGACCATTGAAGATATATTGTGACACAAATCAACGGTGCTATATTCCAACAACAACATAAGCTCAATGAAGTCAAAGCACATAAATATCAAGTTCCTTATTGTGAAAGGGTTTAGAATAAATAAGTGTCTATAGAGCACATAAGAACAAACTTTATGGTTGCAAATCCATTCACTAAGGTATTACCACCAAAGTCTTTCATGAGCATGTTGCTCTTATGGGTGTTATGTATTTTCAAAATATTTAGTTTCAATGAAAGTTTGTATTTTCAGCACCCAATTATTAGACACATTGATTGTTATTTTGGATACAAATTATGTTTTTGTTATGGTAGTAATTATAGTAATAAAGTTATTTTCAGTTATTTGGTATTTTTGGTTAAATTATTCTAAACCCATATAAAATTAATCTCATTAAGGTATAATTTAAGACCAATTGAAAAAATTAGATCATATTACGTGTGTCTTCTATACTATGCATTCATACTTAATCCATGTCATTTAATTATGTCAATGTATGTGATCATTGATAGGGTCAATTACAACATATATATAGAAACCTGCTTTGGTCCTATGTTGATATGATTGATGGATTGAATTGTTAGGAAATGCATTTAGTAACAATAGCAAAATTTATTAAATACTCATAAAGATTATACAAAATTATAAAGATCAAGCATATAGCCCAAGTGGAAAATTATTAGGTTTATTTTATAAATAAACCATATAAGCTTATATGTGTTGATAATAATAATTATTATGTAATAAGGTTATCATATTATATGAAGTCCAAGTAAGGTGGTCTAATAAAGATATGAACTTTAATGCAATAAGTATGTCACGCCCTACTTTAATTACTCCACGCGATAACCCACCACGATTGTCCAATCTCCTATTAAGCAACCGCAAAGCATCTCATCTCAAGCATCATGCCTATTAATCACAATAATAACATTCCCTACTCAACAGAAGCATTCAACAACTATATTATCATAGGGCCTTTAATGGGTCCCATTACACAACCACAGGTACACCCAAGATCTTATTGGATCACTTACAAGCATTTACAACTATTACAAAATCAAGTCAGCAATAACTACATCAATCTAGTCCTCACATTCCTTCTCATGAACCTTGCCCTTAGTTATGCGACAAGTACTTACCTTAGATTGCCGCTTCATAAGGAAATTTTGGTAATCACAACCTACAAGACAAAATCTATAGGAGGGTAAGCTAAAATCTTAGTGAGATAGGGTGCAATCTCTCAGTGTTGCAACAAACACAAACAATCTCAAGCAAGTTGTCAAAACAAATGCTGTGCATGAATAATCATATGAATGTAGCATCTCACGTAGTCTTCCGATAACCAACGTAAAGTCTAGGGTTTACGCTCCCTTTGACCTTGGGTTAAGAATTCCAAAGCCACCATTAGAGCTTAGGTCTTACACCTAATTTAATTACTCTTATGACTTTATTGTGACTGTGTCTTAGCTTTAGTGATCTAAGATCAGGTGTCTTTTATACACCAAGCATTTACACACTTTCAAGAGATGGGTCGGACTCGAAACCATTAAGGCGCGACGATCCCCTAGTTACTTAGTTCGCACTTAGTGAAACAGTAATCCTCTAATTACTTCTAGCATGCCTTGTAGCTGTGATGGCCTTAAACAATGCAATGTTTGTGCAGTGGATGTCAGGTTTTTAATTAGGTCTAAAGATTAGTTACAGTTTTAAGGTGATCATCCAAGGTCAAGTACATATGCAAGCATGGTTGTTAAAATCACGAGTCAATTATACAATTCTACGAGTTTGCAATTTTATGAAGTTTTTCATAATCAAAATAAAAAAAAAATCATTTAGGTACAGACTTTTGATATAATTATGAGTTTAGATACACGATTTCGTAAGTTATTGATTCTACCGATTCTATACGATTTTATACGATTTTACTAATTTTATACTATTCAATTTTAGGTAAAATCGCGATTTTGACAAATATGTATGCAAGTGACAACCATGTCAACATACATTCCATTTATAGTGCATTCAATCATTCCACAAGCAAGGCACATCCACAACATCCATAAGGGAACAACATCCATAGAATCAAGCAAGAAATTATCAAGCAAGGGACTTCTACTTCAACTACATTCGTTACAAATCCCTTCCCTGTCTCATTCATATAACTTGCATTCATAATTATAACGACCTAAAAATTTAGAAAAATTATATTAAAATAAGTAAAATAACAACTACTTCTAGGCTAAGGTAGTAAAGACATCATTTCCATACTTCTAAAATTTTGATAAAATACTAATAGTGAGAATAATAATATCTATATATATATATATATATTATGCATATGTAAATAATAATAAATGCAAAATATAACTAAAATAGAGTAAAGTAAAACAAAGATTTGTAAAAAAAAAAAAAAAATCAATCAAATTGATTGCTCTTTTGTTTTGTTTTGTTTTTCCTCCATTGTCCACGTCAAGAGCAGCCGGCATAAGAAGGTCACCATCCCATCAGCCGCTTATTGTCATGTCGTCCGTCTCTACTATCCCCGTCCCCTACTTCTCCATTTCTTCCCTTCCTTCCTTCTTCTTCTTCTTACTATTGCATCGTCCTCCCTCTCATCCCTCCCCAAATTTCCCTTCCTTCTCTTCGGATCCTTCCCTTCCCCTCTAAACCTTCCAGCCCAAACTAAACCCAAGACACAAACCCCATAACCATACCCTAGGAAACCCTAATTTCCAACCCGAAAAGAAACCCTTGCTGTCTACACCAGTGAGATCTTCCTCAGCAGCGAGCTTGAATAGCTTGAAGCCTAACCTCATCTCCATTAAGAAGACTCGCTAGACCATAAACCAATAACGTCTAAGCATCCAAGTGACCGATGGCGAGCAGCAAAGAGAAGAATAGGAGTGGGGTCAGTGGTTATATGCGAAGCTTGTAGTACTCTGTATTAAGGTTCAAGAATAAGGACCTTGTTATGGCTGAGTCGTAGTGGCTACTCTGTCTAGGTGGTTGGCATTTTGCGTTGAAGGAATATGTTGCCTCATTTTTGTTCCTCAAAACAAGGGAGGTCCAGCATGAAAGGAATTCTTCCCTAGATTTCTTCAACACATCCTAGGTGATGAGAAGAAAGATGGATGGCAACAACATCCAGCGAGCAATGTTCGAGGAGAAATCTGTGAGTGGCAATTGCTATGCTTAGTCTCCTGCTTTGATGCAAGCGTGAAAGTGGTGTGTGTGTGGAATAATGTTCCGGCGAGAGAGACGCATTTAGTGCTTGCAATGTGTGTGTGTATGTGCGTGAGGTAGAGGAGCCACCCTATTACAACCATGTGCATGTGTGAGTGTAAGGGAAGAGAAAGTTATGTGGTATAGCTATGTGTGTATGTAGACTAGAGGAGAAGAGAGAGCTGCGCTCTACTGCTCTGTGTGTGTGTATGTGTGTGAGGATGAGGGAGGTTGCTAGTAGCAAGATCTTGTTGCTTGAACTTCTAGTGAGAACCATATGAGAAGTTGACCTAGATATGTGTTGCAATAGGCTAGATGGAGCATATTTGAATTGGCTATGACAGTATTGATAATAATCCTTGTTGATGCATATGAAAATTTTGCTATAAATTGACATAATAACAATTGGAGATGTTAACTAGATGAGTTGATTGGAACCTTAGAAAATTTGAACATTTGATGTATGTTTGCTTATTTTATTAGGAGTTGTAAATCTTTAAAGAAGATCCTTGCAATTAGTTTGGACTTGCCTACGCCTTATTTATTTATTTATTTATTCTCCTTCATGAGAGGTTCTTGGAGATATGGCTAGGAAGGAGTAGAGTGTGGGTAGATGTGGGTCTATGAAAGGGGTTAGGTTAAGAAATGTGGTCGGTAGTAAGGAAGATGGAAAGAGGATTAGTGATATGGTTGTGCAAAGAGGAAAGGTTGTGATGGTAGATGAGGATGGTTGATTAGCTATATTTAAGTTAGAGTTATTAGCAAAGTTTGAAAAGTGGAAGATTCTATTTGCAGAAGGGGAGAGTACTTTAAGGGCATCAATTAGTTATGGTGATATTGGTGCCTCACGAGGAGCAAAGTCCATCCACTTTGATCTAATGTTTCTCTCCTGCATCACTTACTCTAGCAATTCACTTTGGGTTCATTCTAGGTTCTAGCCTTTTGCAACCGTAGTGATAATGAAGGTGATAAACTTGCACCTCTTGATCTTGTTTTGACCGTTATTCACTCCTCACTTTAATTCCCATTGCAACTCTATTTCCATAATTTCTATCCAAACTCCAACAAGATATAAACATCCTATTATAATTATACGATTATGAAGCAGTAATGCAAAATGAAGAAACTATAATTAAATACTAAATTAGGTATAATCAGAAAATAAAAGGATCCTACTTAGTATCTTTAGTTAATTTGAAGCTTGGCTTGGACTCTAAGCATTTATCCTATTTTATTTTATTTTATTGTTAGGTAAAGGGATTACCCGTCGGAATCACTCGATGGTGGTTGGAACTATGATGACCATAAACAAGTGAGTGGGAAGCTCTATGATATGCTACAGTGTCATGTTTAATTGTGATATATTATATTTAGTTATGATAAATTATGTAGATGTATATTTCCCTACTTAGTTACTGCTGTACTTGTTGAGGTCGTTATTATCTTGGAGTTAGAAGTGTGTGAAATGTAAAGTTGTGTTGTGGTGTGGTGTGCGTGTAGCATGAGTTGTGGTGTGTGTTATTATTGTCGTTGCTATTATTGTTGCTGTTATTGCTGTTGTTACTATTGTTATTGCTACTGTCGCTACTGTTGCTGTTGTGTAGAGGGTTGTTGTGAGCAATTATGTGTGTGTGTGAAGATGTTTGCAACAAAGTGAAGGTGTTATGGGGCAATTATGTGAGTGTGGATGATTTGGCCTATGAGTGTGGATATGTTTGTGTCATTGCAAGCTGTTCTAACCATATATGTACGTGAGTGTGCGTATGGTTGGAGAGTGTGTGTGTGTGCAAGAAGGTGAGTGAGTATTAGGAGAATAGAGAAATTTCAAGAAAACTAGGAAAACATATTTTTCAACCTTAACCTCTAACTAAACTAAAAACACATACATAAATAGATAAGTACATAGGGTTAGATGATATATAGTTATATATATATCTATACATTATATGTGTTGGTTCATGTGAATAAGACTTGTGATTTTACATTATTTTTACAAATTTTGGGATTTGATTATTACCTTGTTTAACTCTCGAGCATGTGGAATGGAGCACTTGAGAAGTGCAATGAGACAGAGATGTCGACGAATGAGGACTGTAAGTCAATTTTGAGTGATTGATTTGACAATCGATAAGATTAAGTCGTATTATGCTATTATTAAGTTGATCTCGCATGATAACTTGTTTCAAAACTTATTGATCATGATTTTGTGTCTAGCTTAACCGATTCTACTTGGTCAGTCTGATCCTCCTTATCATATCGATGACATGTAATGTTTGATGTTTCTTGTTGTGATGAATGTGAATGTAAGGTGTAATTATTTTTCTTGTGGGATTGACTTAGTTCCTATTGGTTATTTGTGGACTTATATGTCTTAAATGTTTGATAGTTACTTTAACATTTTGAATGTGGATTGATTTATGATTATATATTGTTTGATCACCCTGAATCAATTAGTTGAAGGATTAGACTTAATTTAAAACTAGACATGCATTTACATAAGACATTGCATGAAATTAAAGGCCATCACTGCTACAAGGCTTGCCGGAAGTAATTAGAGAATTACTGTTTCACCAAGTGCGAACTAAGTGACTAGGGGATTGTCGTGCCTTGACGGTTCCAAGTCTAGTTGGTTCTTTAAGGTGTTGCTCAGTGCATGAGGCACAAGAGCACTCAGTGTATGAGAACACTCAAGCTTATAATATCAAAGCTAAAAAAATATTTTAATTATCAAAGAGATAAGAATAATTGAATTGGTTGTGAGACTCGAGCAACGATGGTGGCTTCGAAATCCCTAACCCAAGGTCAAGGGAGGCGTAAACCCTAGACTTCACATCGGTTACTAGAAGAATGCGTGAGATACTACATTCATACGGTTGTTCATGCATAGCATATGATTTGATAACTTTATTTGAAATTGCTTATGCGTATGTAACATTAAGAGTATTTGCACTCTCATTCACTGAGTTGTAGTGTGCTCACTCCTTCACAAATTGTTTTGCAGGTAAAAATCTTAAAAGCTTGGAATAGGATAAAATGTGAAGTGTCAAGAGTTTTTGGAAACTAGGAACGATAAAGTAAGAATTGTGAATAGTAGACTATTTAGATGAAATGTTATTTTAGGACCTTGATGTAAAATTTGAATTTGTGAGACTTAGGGTTTTATTCCATTTACTAATTGGTAGGGGATTCCAACTCTCCGTGATCTTGGTTGACCGTGGGGCATGGAATCCATAGTTATATTCTCATTATATGATTTTATGATATATGAATAGCAATAATTGTTTAATTTATTACTTAGAGTCTTACCATCTCTGACTCGTAAGACGATTATCATGTAACGAGTGCACACGTGCCATGATAGCTTTTAGCAAAAACTTTCAAGCCCCCTTTGGGACATGACAATAATTATAATTATATGTCTTATCCTTGGAAATATACATATATACCTATAGCATATGGAGGTTGAGTTAAATTCCCATCTCTCGTTTAGCTATATACATAACATATGTATATGTATGTATTGTTTATGGTCATGTAAGAATACCTTCCTCCCTCACTCCTATATAACCTATATAACTGTGGCTTATATCATTGGCAACATCTTATTCTTCCCTCTCACTTACATATAACATATATATATGTGTGTGTAAGGACTTAGGTTATTAGAGACTTAATTCCTCCCCCACAATTTGTAATGTACATTTATACATATGTTTTGGATTTACTTATTGGATTTCTCTTTTTCTAGCCTTCACTTCGAGCCTTCTCCATGTGGTCATATGTCTATGTTCTCCACATCAATCTCCACAACCAGCGACAACACACATGCCATGATATATTCCTTTCCTCCTACTAACAAAATCATGCACACTCACATTAAGGAAAAGAGATCCAGCACCTACACGCATATATATAGGTGTATATATTATGTCATTTGATCATGTTTTCCACCGTCAAGACTCCAATTCAACGGTCCAACTCCCCTCCCAATTCCACGTCCAGCACTTAAATCCCTGTATACATGTATATATATATATTTTTTCTCATGGCAGCAAATTGAGATCCCAACCTCTTCATCTTACACGTTCAACCCTCCTCCACGTCTAACCATCCCACCTGTAATAGACATATATTCTCCTACATTCTTGGTCAACATCTATTTACATATAGGTGTATAAATATATGTCTTTCCCTGTAAAGTCTTGCTCTTGGAATCCCATCCCCTTAAGCTTCCACGTTTATGGAGTTTCATGGCTACACATACACAGACTTGGGAAAGGAAATCCACAGCCACATTCACGTATAAACATATATATATATACGGCAGTAGCAACCGATTCCAATTTCTTCAACGCCCAACATTCCACTTCTTGTCACACGCCCACATACACTAAAAGAAAACTAGCATACTGGTAAGATAAGTTTTGAAAAACCTTAATTCTAGTACTTATTAGTTATAATTTTATATAAATTTCATATAATTTGTGAAGAAAATGATACTTATATGATTAAATTTTAATTTCAGGCGCCAATAGAGACAAAAGAAAGATTTAAGGATGATATAAGCATATGCGAGGTGAAATTTGGTGAAAAATAAAAAAAATTGATTTTTATTTCAGCACAACACATGCAAACGCCAGTGCTAAATGCAAAAAATGACCAGTAGCTATATCAAGGTGTGCCTTAGGTTCAGTACAGCCCGTATTGATGCCAGTAATGAGAATACAAGTTTGCTTTTTTTCAACCCTGCCCCGAGTATGGCCTTGCTAAACTAGGCAGTGAAAATGACATGTTTCGAAGTCAGCACGGCCTCGAGCATGACCGTGCTGACACCTATGTTAAACCTTGTTTTCATATAACTATAAATAGATGTCTTGTTTTATTTTAGGAAGATTTTGTTTTCTTCTAGCTTCATTCTAAAAACCATAGGATAGCATTTTTACGAACTTCAAGAGGAGAATTGTCCGAACATCATTGGAGATCACAAAACAACACAAGGGATTACTCTTTCTATCATGAATAAATTTTACTTCTCTAAATTTTCTATTTTTATTGAAAACTCCATGAAGGAGTAATTCTTTATATCTTTCATCTTGTAAAACCTTGACTCATGTGCTGAAACATTGATTGATTAATGAATTGTTTATATCTTTGCATCTATTCATGTGTTTCCATTGTTCTTGTAATTGATTTATGCGCGCAAATTGATTGCATGTCTGATTTTTATTAGATTAAAAGAGGTTTCATCTAGTAAATTAAATTTTCATGAATAGAGAGATTACATGTTTTGCCTAAAGGTATGAAAACATTAATTTGCCGCAATTAATCAGAATTTGTGAACTTAATGAGATCTTGCATGACAGTAGTGAGGGAGAGGTCTCCATTATCTTGTGCATGATTAAGAATTGATTAACTCGAGAAAGTAATTGATTTTACTTGAGAATTCCTGCTGTGCAAATTGTAAATTGATTCATTAATCGATATCTTATTTTGAGAATTTAAGGTTTAGGGTGAAACAAGATGAGAGGTATATTTTGTGATTGCATATATATATATTTTTGACAATATCATTTAATTTTAGGGTTCTTAGGATTTGTTAATTGTTAATTTAATTCATAATTTTCACATCATAAATTAGACTATATAGTAGAGAAAGGTAATACTAGTACTTGTTTTTTAGATCCCAAAGGACAACACCTGTCAAATTTATATTATAATCGATAGGTACATTACCTAGTTCGATAGTATATTTTATTAGTTATAAATTTAAAACTTAAAACGATCGGTTAAATTGAAGTGCATCACATACACGCATAATTATGAATATGTATATACTCCCGACAACCATTCGACTCAACTCTCCACGCACATGTACATATATATATTTGTTTCATCGCAACAAAATAACAATAACATCCTAGTGGTTTTACTTCTAGCTTCCAAACATGATATACATATACATATACGATCATACCCGACAACCAGTAAACATATATGTATACATTGATACAGCAGCCAAGAAAAACTTCACACATGCACACACAAAACAGAAGAACTGCCTAGCATGTTCCAACGAGTTAATTACGTATATCTATCTATATGTATAGTTATATAACCACATACACAATTCCACAACAAGACACATGTAAAGCAATAATATACATATAATACAAAACGTCATGGAGTCCTACTCGTCAAAGTCTTATTTTCTTCAACTTCAATTGAAATAGTCTTCAAGTACTTCCGGGTTAATATTTCCTTCACCTAAAAATTAGGGAAAAACGCATCATTACATACTATTTATGGTCTAGATCACCATATCTAGTATTTTTCTAGCTATTATAATTAATTTTAGACTAAATACTAATTTTTACAGATATTTGATATTTGTACCTAACTTTTAGGAACTAACTCCGTTTTGCAAAAAAAAATGGTCTAATTGAGTTGCACTCACCTCAAGGAACACACGTTGGTAGTCTCGAATCGTCGATTGGGGGTTGTATGTGTGAGATATGAATTTTTTTGTTCGTTTTTCTTTTTCAGCATGGGTCCACTGTGCATCATGTTCTCTTCACTTCTATCTCTTCTCCTTTTCTCTTTTTCTTTTGCTTTTTTGGTCATAGGTCCTCCACGGCTCATATATATATATGTGTGTATATTATTATTATTATTATGGTTAGGGTTTAGATTCTTGGTGTATCTTCATGCGCATAACAGTATTTGTAGATTTTGAAATTTTTGTATTTTATTACGAAACTTTATGTTTAAACTAATTTAGCTATTTCAAGCATAAATATTTACTCAAAAT
Source organism: Laguncularia racemosa (assembly GCA_037954665.1). Taxonomy (NCBI): domain Eukaryota; kingdom Viridiplantae; phylum Streptophyta; class Magnoliopsida; order Myrtales; family Combretaceae; genus Laguncularia; species Laguncularia racemosa. The sequence continues at coordinate 13,318,319 of JBBMOL010000002.1, read as the reverse complement.
TTTTATTTGACGACCTTACATATAAAATTTTAATTTATCTTATCGTTTAGCCTAATATCATTTGCGATTTATTTTTCAAGGAATTTACTCCTCTAATTTAGGTTTTTTGTGATCAATATTTGAGTCTTTTAGTAATTTCTTTTTATTTATTATGATGAAATGCCACGGGTTTTGGGGGTTTTACAAAGTAAGCATGGGTTAATATATATAGAGATCAAAAATATTATTTTCAATTTTATGATGGATAAAATTGGAAATAATTAAAGGTTAATAGGCACTTAACTTATATATATGGTCGTGGTCCTCAAGTTATAGATGATACTATCATGTTCTCTCTAACACTTTATCATCAAAAAGAATAAGAAACAAGATATTTCTAAGAGAAATCTTATTGACTTGGAAAGCCACTCTATTATATCAAGTAATGAGTTTCTCAAATCACGGATTTAGGTATACTTTCATTTATTGTTTTTATATTTTATACCCTAATTTTACACTTCAATTGTTCATGAGTGATTTAAATTGTGGAAATATTTACATATAAATCCGAACAAGTGCTGCTTAAAGTTTGTTTATGCATTTTTCATAAGGATATGGTTTTTTAAAAAAAATGGAAAAAAGTACGACGTGCTAGTTCATATTGCGAGTAAAAATACTTACAATTATTTTGAGACTATGATTCAAACTGCCAAACATTTGGTATAAATGGAGGAACACGCTTAGGTGAAGTTTGATCCTGGCAAATTCTTGTTTCCATTTCATATTTGATCGTCTATTTAACTTATCTAAAATTTGAATGCTTACATGAGTATGAAAGCAAGCTTTCAACCTCTAAAATATTTACATGAAAGGAAAAAGAAAATGTTAAGTTTGTTTATACCATCTCTACGCAGCAGTTCGTGCCTATTTTTATGGAATTAGCATCGTACATAATGAACGGTTCAAATTACCAATTCAATTAGAGCACTTTAATAGAGAGAGATTTATTTTTATATTGAAGCTTAATGATTACAATTTAAAGAAAAGAACGCAATAATATATCATTAATAAGTTATTTTAAATTGATTATTCCGTCAAAACAAACACATTGTTAAGGAAATATTATTAGTTAGTTTCTATAAAGTTAACACTATATGCTACTCTTATTTGCAATAGATGACGTTCTATGGCTATGCATCCATCAATACTAATTTTATTATTTCTTTTATTTCCTAGATCTACACCAAGAGTGGAATGATCAGCCTAGACAATCACTTAACAAAGAATTGTGATCTTCTTCACATCAGAGTTATACACAATTTAAGGAGAAACAATGTCGAAAGGACGAGTATGATCGTGGCGATGTAGATGAACATTAAAACACATATCTAAGACAATAAATATGGAGTGAGCAATTTGTATAGATTTATATGAACCCCCTTTTTTTTTTTCTTTTTTTCAATTTGTATATTCGTCAAATTTTAAATTGTAGATGTTGTCCCAAAGACAAACAAATAACACATATTTGTAGTCAATTCTAACTTTGTGTTTCATAATAAATCCCAATGTCTTGCAATCACCAACTCCCTAAGATCTCATATCCTGAGAAAAGGCATAAGATAACCGTGAATATATTTTTACATCATTGTAAAAAACACATGAAGAAATTCCATGATGGATTGCTTGCCATAAACTTTAGTGAATCTCCAATGAATATATCCATAAATGCCTAATCTTTTATATCAATCCAGAAAAGATAACGTATGTATAGTTCCAGTTAACGTTGAATAAAACAAAATATAGAAGTAAGCTGCAAAAATCATTTAGGTTGTAGGCCTTCGCAACTATTGAAGATACAGTTATTGAAACCATGCATATTTGTTTAGAAACTTTAGCTAATTATTTGCATGAATACCATAAACAATTTGAACTCCTTAAAGAAGACTACTATCACTACCAGAGTTGCAAACCTCATGAAATAGAATCATTATGGAATGAGTTACTTCTATTAAGAAAAAACAAAAAGCATTTAATGTATGCTTTTATAATTAAAATTCTTATTCAACATTATAACATATAATTTTGGAGGGTTTTTCTTTCTTTCTTTTTTTTATGCTATACTTCTTTACTATTAGCTTTTCAAATCCTTACGTTTCACAATTAGTCACCAAGTTAATGCTACCTCTCAGTGTGGAGAAAATCCTATGCATGTCGAAAGTAATTAATGAGCCTGTAACAGCATAGCTTTTTACTTCTCCCTTTTTCTTTTACAATATATAATTAGATGTAAAATGATACCATGCTTGGAATATGACGTTGTATTCTTATTATTCAAAGGATTATAATATTCTTATAGGATATATTTATGTAATTAAATAATTGCATTCATGCAATATTTTAAATATGAATTCATTAACATAGTCATTACAATAATTTTTGTATAATTATATTATTTTTATTAAAATAAATATATTTTAAAAAAAAAAACCCGCACATTACGTGAGGCTTTAACTAATTTCTATAATTATGTGGAAACCCTAATTTGTTTTTAATTGAAGCACCTTGATCCAGATGGGTTTTGATAAACCCATGTCCAAAATCGAAGTGATTTATAAACGATTGACTTGACAGATCTAACATGCTAGCATTTGAGGGTCCATATTGGATAATCTTTGCTTGTTATACATTACTGATAATGAAATCAGACCTAATATCGATAATCTCAATCATAAAACATCCAAGGTGAAAGTGACCAAAAAAAAGAAAGAAAAAGAAACCAGGAAGAAGATTTTTTATTATTCCCTTAGGATAAGGGTTGGGCACATGAGATCCATCCATCTTTATTCATTCCATCACCAAAAAGCAAATATCTTATTTACATTCTTATTATGCCTTTTCTCCTATGTTTACATTTCAAAACGTTTGCAAAAAAAAAAAAAAAAATCAATATATACAAAATAAATAAATAAATAAATCAGCAAACGTCCTCACAACAATTAGTTTCTAGCATCTTCATCTTCTTGGGTGTTATTAATCACATATCACCAGCATCAACACCCCTTGATCAAATTCCAAGCAATTCATAAATTTGTTTCCTTGCCACCAGCACTTGAGCCTGATCTCACAAACTTTCCACTAACCTGCCTAGCATATGCAACAACTGCCTTTGCCCATCTGACGATCTCTGCCTTCAATTTATTCGAATCGACTTCTCTTAATGAAGAAGCCGGTTCGATATTAACTTCCATGAAGGATAAGCACCTACCCTGCTCAAGCCGCCTTCTTTTTGCATCCTTCTTTGAAACCACTTCACCCTTCTGCGTGGCCTCTCCATTGTTGAAGGATTGAGCTTTCTTCATGTGCATGGAGGTTGAGTTGTTGTATTTCTCTCTGTTGAGAGAAAGGGTTTTCTTGATAGACATGGTCCGAGGTTGCTTCTAGATATTTGCTATGTTTTGTGTCTATCTATGAATGTATCGAGGTGGCCTACACTGAATCTTTCTTTTTCGAGTTTGAGACGTCGGCCAATTTATATGAGCTACGGAAGAAAAGATGGGAACGCACGCCCGCAAGTAACCTTCCTTTCCATTGACTTGACTTTTCAATATTCTACCTCTTTGAATTTGAATTTGAATTTCTTTTATTTTTAACAGATATTTTATTTTGATTTTTTATCAATTATATACTACCATGTATAAAAAATATTTCATCTAAGTATTAAGTTTCATTTCTTTTTTTCACAATAACGTTTGATTTATCTGAATAAGGAAAGCAAAACCATTTGAATACTAATAAATTTAAAATAATGATAAGAGGATATGAAAAAAAAAAAAAAAAAAAAAGAATTTTTTACATTTTTAAGGTTAATTATACATTTCATTAAAATAAATGATACTAAAAGTAAAAAAGTTATTCTTAATCAAATCTTTAAAAAAAAAATTAAAATACTAGTTTACATTTTTTTTTTCGTTTTTATCTATACTATCCATAATATTGATTGCAGGGCACTTACCATTTTTGTGGAAATTCCACGTAATCAGCTAGCAAATAATAGATAAATATATAATAGGCTCTATTATCGGTTTCGTTAAAATACTTATTAAGGATTTACAAATAAAATTTTAATATTTACTAACGTTTGTACACGATTAATTTAAAAAGAAAAAAGAAAAAACATGTAAATTTTTTATTGACTTCTTAATTGTTGTCCAAAATACTCATCTATATAATCTGTCCTACCCTATATTATGTTAAAAGTTCACCCGTGCCCTATATTTATTTATTAATTTTGTTTTAACTTTAGGGTAGAAAAGTCGAGACAGGCTTCGTTAGGAGAAAATTTTGACGTGTCGAATTTCATGTTAATCTTAATCTATGTTCAACTTATCCTTTTCAGGATTATCTTTTAATAACTAACGTTCAACTTAATTGGGTAAGCTTGGATTACTATATAATGCTCTTAAAAAATGATATCTCTTTACAATTTCACTAGTTTTAGACATATTCAGGTCCCACAAGTGCAAATTACCTCATAAGGAAAACCAAAAAAATCTTTTGCTTTATGAGTTCATGAATGGCTCAAATATATTTGGAAGAAGAATTTCTTTTACCTCTTTTTTTTTTTTTTTAAGATGTCTTTAAATATTTTATAAAACAAAATGTAATGGGCACTTGTTATAAGTATCAAATAAAAAAATTTCACATTTTTTTATATTTTCCATTTTTTATAAAACATAAAACTCATTAACAGAATTTATTTTTTATTTTTTTAGAAAACTACTATACATTCATAGTTACATATTAGGGAAATTATATTCACATCCTGACAACTTAAAAGCATATGATCACTTTATTTATTTATTTTGGCAAATCAAAGTTGCCTGCGAACCAGGTAACCAAAATTTGTTATATTCCTATAAGACAACCTTCATACAAGTAAACCATGTGCAAGCAAAATATGAATTAAGCTATGTTATTTTATATTCTTTAAATACCAATAGATCAAACAACTACAAGAAAGAGTACAATCCTACAATTAATAAAAATAATTTAAGGTCTTACCAAACATTCCACAACTCTCCAATGATTATCTTAAGAAGCAAGTGTGTTTTTTTTTTTTTTTTTTTTTTTTTGCACTTTCTTACTTTGAACAATTCATTAATTTTGAATCAATTTAAGGAATATTATGCTTAACTTATTCTCTTTACTTACAAAAGTGATTAAATTGATAACAAGAAGCTACGGTATGATAAAAGGGTATGGTTTGTGATCTTGAAAGTATAACCAAATAAACTTTTTATTATAAATAAATTCGAAAACTTATAAGAACTTCAATACCCAGTAAAGAATATAATAAGTTAGACTTTAATCACATGGACAAGTTTTGGTTTTTGAGTAGATTGACCAGGCAAAACCTCCACACAGTTCATATACTTGGTGCCTAAGAAAGTCATTAATCCATGGGCTGATGCTGATCTATCTCAAATTCTCCGTTGTCTGCGCAGGAAACTGCAAATCTGCACCGAGTCTATAACAACACGATTATTTTTGTTTTTCAAATGTTTTCAATATTTACGATTGACATTTTATCCTATATTGAACACTTGTTTCGTGTTATGTAATTTGTGGTTTGGATGCACCAAAATAATTGATGTTATTACATAGCCATTTTTCCTTTATATCCTTTTTATCTTTTATTGGGGGTGTTCTTATGACGACTTTTTATTAATTTTACTTTATTTTTGCTTAAAGGTCACATTCTTCATTACCACCCATGATTCACTATATCAATAACTTTCTTCAATTTTATTTAATTTTAATTTTGTTGTTTCTTTCCCTTTTAAGAAGTTGAGTTTTGAGTGGTTATTCATTAATGAAATAAAAGAAGCATCCGATTCATTACTAGAATATTTTTGTCTAATTGAAACAAATTAAACGACACATGACAATAAGCAAATGCATAAGGTTCTTATAGATACAAATTAAATGAGGTCTAATTGGAGAAGATCGCAGTGGGGAATTTAATTAGTAGAGACAATATTTTTAGTATGGATTTGTTATGAATTAAGATGCTAACCTAAAGATTTGACTATATCATATATGCAAATAGATATTTTCATGCATTTATATATATATATATGACCCTAATGAATTTAATTTCATCTTATAGCTCGAGAGGATGCTATATGCCAATTGTGGCTGAAAGAAAGAAAGTGCAGTGCAATTGGAAATTAGTTTATTAATTTTATGACCTAAAACTTCCCTAAAGTATATGTCAGCTTTTGACATTATAAAACTAAACAGCATTTGTATTTTCAAATCTTAATTAACTCTACCTTTCATTACGTAAATGTGGAAATAGTTTGCAGTTAACAAGCGAAGATTTATTTTTAGCCGGGCAATATTCCATTGGAGTATATTAAAATTCAAGCTCATGATAAAATAAAACAAAAGAATTGGAGATGTAAAAATCCAATATAAAAACGAACGCACCTCTTATATAAAAGCCGAATAATATTAATTCTGAAAAAAATTCCTACATAATTGTGGAATCAAACCTAAAACTTTAGCTACAAAAATCTTATATTAGGATGGCAAATAAAATAAAATAAAAACAATTGAAAGGCCTATAAACTTTTAGAATGAATAACCCTTTGGAGGGGAGAGAGAGAGAGAGAAACAATAATATTGAGCATCAATATTAAAGCCAAACATCCAATCAGCTGACCAAAAAAATTATAAAATCTTTTTCTTCCTAAATATGGAGATAGAAACTCTGGTTGTCCATGTCCATAACAAGTCTATAACAAGAGAAAGCCACTGCTCGTTGCTCCCTCAACGAGGTCATATAGGACAAAGGTTGGAACAGATTCAATTCTTCCTTCCATAGCCTGGGTTGGCAAGAATATAAAGATAAAACATGTAAAGGACTTCCAAACTCAATATCCTCCACATGCAATATCATGAGAAGACAAGATGATCTATCATTTTTGCAAGCAAACATCTCAACGTCCTGAATTTGAGTCAACTATCGAATTTATATTTGTCACACATATAGGCAAAATTTGACATCCTCATCAACAAATAGAAAAATCCACATCCATTTGAAACTTCCAAAAAAAGAGAGTTAAGAGCACATTTAGGCACCATCAACTCATTTCCTGCCACGGATCTTAACGGCCTGCCTGTTCTTCTTCTTGGGACCAGACTTCGAAACCTTGAGGCTCCTGTGAACGGCACTCAACCTTGCAAGGGCTGCCTTCTTTAGATCAGGTCGGTAGTAGTTTTTTCCCACCTGTTAACAAGTAAAAATGGAAAAAACGATAAGAATGTAAAACTATTGATTGCACTTGTGCTGCATAATGAGTGCAATTGCTGCACTCTCCACATTAGAACCGAATAAGAGTAAGATATTAAAAAAATGCTCAGAAGCCAAGCGTTAACAAATATATTTCATTGAAGCAACCAAAAGGTCCTCCTTACATGTTGATGGCTCATCACTGCAAGATGCTACAGCAAAGCAAGAGAAGAGTACAGGAACCAAAAAAAAAAATGGCCAAGGTAACTCACTTGTTGATAATTTTGATGTAAATTTGGCATGTTGGATACCAATGACAATATTGACAAGCAGAGTATGAAATATGCATGAACAGAGATAAATCAAAAACAGACAGTTAAAAATACGGTGAGCCACAAATACTAAAAAAGGAAAATGCTAGGCCAAGCCATGTCACAAACTTTTTTTTGGGTAATCATATATAAACAGTTATCCAGACACCATCAGAAAAATTCCTTGACAGCACATAATGTCACTTTACTAGAGATGCTCAGAAGCCAAGCGTAACAAGTATATTTCATCGAAGCCACCAAATAGGAGGCTCTTACATGTTAATGGCTCATCACAGCAAAAAGAGAAAACTAAAAAATTTTCAAAACAATCACGATAGAGAAAATGACCCTTTTAAATGTTTCCTTTAAGCTACTGACTAACACCTGATGGTTTTCAAAAAGACATGATCTAACAACCAACAGCCCCAATCATGCTGAACCAAAGATAATCGTACACTTCTTGCACTCATTCCTCAAGGTGTAGCAGAAAAGATCAACATATGTGATTGCATGAACCTTTATATTTGTAATCATCCATCACACTAGCACAAGGTTAACTAAGAGTGATAAAAATGGTAGTTACCTGGCTGGCAACTGCCTTGGCCATTCTAGGGAACTCCTTTTTCATTAGAGACTTGTGAAGCAACATGGCAGGTTTATTCTGCTTCTTGGTCTTTGTAGTTGCAAGCAAGACAGCATGATCCTTACTCACAGGCTGAATAGTAACAGTTTTGCTGTTTGCCAACCCTAAAATACAGAAATAGATCAATAAATTTCCTAGTATAGTCATAGTCTCCTCAATTTTACCAAATTTAAGGTATTAAATCAACGTAAAATCAGCACACCACGGATAATGAAACTTATACAAAAGCATGATAACAATGATAGGCAAAAAGCCTGACTAAACTGATGAGACAAACTTAAATCAAACCAAAATTCGTATTATTGCAAACAGCACAGAATTCGGTTCTGTTATATCTCTCCCAGCAGTTCACAGCTCAGTTCAGGTGTCAATCCAAACTTAACCGCACGCAAAATTACTAACTGAACCAAAATTCCTTTTCTTTTGGGCAAAGGATTGAAATAAGATTCTATTTGGTCTTCACCAGATGGTTTGCATTTGATTCGGGTGCCAATCCAAACCCCAATGTTAAAACAAACCAAATAGAACCATTCCCCACATATTCAAAACGAAATAGCCAGAAGTTCACAGTCAAACCAAGCCAAGCCTATCATATAAAAACAGAACCCTAGTACTAAGGCAATCTAGTTTTAATGATAAATCACACCATTCACTTGTTCAGCAACTGCCACATATCCATAACTTCACATAATAACAGATTGGGGTGCATTAGTAAAGAGTACAAATATAACAAGAGCTTGTTAGAAATTGAAAACATTAGAACCCCCATTTCACAATGAATTTGACATAACTAAAATATCAGATCCCTTCCCAATTTTCTTAAAATTTGAATGGAATTTCGTAAGTTTTTGATTCCGTGACAGAAAGACATGGACGCAAAATAGACTGGCTTCCTACAGCATATTTACCATCTTCACTAACCACATGGGTTGCATAGCGGTGCGCAAGAGAACAAATATTTAGCACACAAATTTTTTGAAAACCACTTCGTCAAATTTCTATTTGCTCCCAACTACCGGGGGCATATAATACTCCACGAGTTGTTCGTCCACCCCACAAGACCGATACGCCGGTTTCACCCATTTAGCAAAAAGTTCATTTACTAGAAGAAAAAAGAAACTCCAAATTTAGATCCATATTGACCTATACTATGACCAAAAAAAAAATCAAAATCACACAAAACTCCAAATTTAGATCCATACTGACTTTACAAACTATTTGTTACATCCATATAATGATGCCACAAAACCCGGGTTTAGCCCCCAAACTTACCGGAGTGTTTATAGGAATTGAGATTGTAGAGGTTGTTTGGTTCTTTACTGAACTGAATGCTTTGAGTTCCTCTACCGAACTCCTTAACTAAGAAGCAGTTGTTCTTCTTCACTATCTCCCAAATCAACTGACCAGGTACTGTCGCCATTGTAAAGGCCTCTGAAACTTCAAATTAAAAGATCAAAATGTTAAACCAGGGTTAGAAAAGACAAGAAATGAAATCAGCATACGTGTTCAGTGTATTACTGATCAGCGATTTCTAGGGTTTCCAGGGGGGGGTGTAGGGCTCGAGCGGTGCTGGACTAAAGGTTGGGAATTTAAGGTGGTATTTATAGTGGAACCCTACATTTGTTTGGGTTTGGGCTTCGTAACGTTTGAGTCCACAAGGGTATTCTTGTTTTCACCCAATTACGAAAATGTCCTGTCTTAGCCTTCGGAACTTGCATAGTATCTTGATCCCAGTTTCCCCGCTCGAACATGTCTCGACTAATTATATGCATATACTTAATTTAGTAGAACAAATTTCTATATTTAAATATTAAATTATTATTTATATATATAAAGATAATTATTGAAAACACATTTAAAATAAAAAATTGAAGACAGCAAATATGATCTCATTTTAGAAGTTCGTATCTAAAATAATCTTCCTAATAAGAAAAAAGGTTGAGAAAATCTTATTAAAACTAATTTAATATAAAAAAATTTAATAGATTAAAAACTTATATGTGATAGAAAAAACATAATCTTATACAATAATAGGTATTGAAAGAGTGAGTTTTCCAAAATATTTTGGTTTTTTTATTACTACAAGTTTTGTTATTCGATATACATTTTTTCTTTTAAGTAGAATTATTTTATTTTATATAAGAAGATATTAATATTATCAGTTATATATCACAATAAAGAATAAAGTAATTGCAATATAAATCATAGCTATTTATCTTAATACTCATTTATCAACCATGATAAACTAAAACACCATGCATGAAATTATGAGATTTAGAAACCACAAAAACCTCCTCTTTTTTTTTTTTTTTTTTGGAGATTATTAATAAATTATCCATAAGAAATAAGTGGTTTAAACAAATATAAATTACAAAAATGACAAAAACCTAATGTAAAATTGATTTTTTATTTTTAAGTTTAGTAGGAGAATAAAAATAACTATAGTCTACATTACTAAAGGAAAATCAAAACAGAAGGCATTTAATGCATTGTTTGGATTGTGAATTCACGTCATGTTTTTGTAAAATTAGTCTATATTTAATTGTAATTACTAAAACACAGCATTTAATATATTAATTATTAAGAAAGATTTAGGAGAGAAAAAGATCGATTATACTTGAACTATCTCCAAAGAAATAAGGATTATGATGAAACTATGGCCGGTAATTTATGTCTGCAGGTTGTATTTGTATCTCCATTTAGTATCTAATTTATATTCATACTAAAAATGTATAAAATTGAATAGAAATAACAAATAATCAAATTACAATATAATTATGTTTATTCGTATCTCGCGTTTTCTCTTTATAATCTTGTTTATAATTATGTCAAGTCGTATGATTTGTTAGCAATTACCAATGCTAGATCATGAAACCATTTAAAATGCCAAGATTAGTAAAATTTCCACTATAATCTTCCATTTCTTCATTATGACTGCATTTCCATCTTTATGTTTCATCTCTTAATCTTCCTCCATAGTGAGCATTTCAAATGTTATAATTAACATCATAGCCTAACACAAGCTTAATCTAAATACATTCAAGTTGGCACAATAACACCACCTAACAATTGCCATCTTTTGGCAAAATACCTATATTCTTACTTTTCCCTTTAGCTCTATTGCTACCCAAGCGTTTTCTAATAAATGTCTTATTTTTTTCCAAATATTTTAACTAAAAGATATTATTAAGTTATTGTGAATGTGTTGGCAACCGTAGTTTGCTACCATGTTCAAGGTCGGTTGGAATCGCTAATTGATGCCTTAGCCTTGAATCTGGCTTTACATCCTAGTTTTTCTATGATGATTTTGTGGGTTGGGCTCGTTTAGAGAGAACCCAAGATCTTGAGGATTTTTTTTTTTTATTTCTTATTGAATAATTCCAGATAAGTTCCTTTCCTTCCTTTACACATAAATACCATAGCTGGGATTCCACTATTCCCAGTAGTTACACATTATCCCTTCCCCTAGTGTACATGCGTGTTCCTACACTACTTCCCACTACCCCACTACTCTACCTCCTCTTGCGGCATTCCCATGTTCCCCTTGCTGCTGTCACGATCCCCACCTTCCTTTGCTGTGACTCCACGTCTCTGATACACACACGCGAAAGGTGTGATCCTTGATGACAGTTGTGCCAGTAGGGAGGTAACATCTCACACCCCATCAATGTAGCGCATGACCTCATGTGCCATGGTTGGATATTGATGACACATCATCTCTACCTTTTCCCAAGTGGCCTTTGCTGGTGAATATCCTCTCCAGTGGACCAGGACCTCAGGTTGAGAGCCAGTGTGGCGTGCTTCTAGGCTCACTTGAGGGGTTGGAACGAAACGCCCTTTTGTGATCTCCGGAAGTTCGGGTTGGGCTGGAGGGTCCCCTATGAAGCGCCTCAGTTTGGATACATAGAATACGGGTTAGATTCTGATTGTTGGAGGCAACTCGAGTTTATAGGCAACGAGGCCAATGTGTTCGACTATGCGAAACGACCTATAGAACTTAGGTGCTAATTTTGCAGAGGGTCTCTTACTCATGAAAGCTTGGCGATATGGTTGTAGTTTAAGGAGGACCAGGTCTCCTTCCACGCATTGGAGGTCTTAATGGTGAGAGTTGTATTGGCATTTCATGGTTTGTTAGGCCCGTTCCAGTTGTAGCTTAAGTTTCGTTAGCATGTTATCACGGTCTTGCATGGTTGCATCTACCCTATGTCGGTGTCAGAGGCATCACATTCAACCACAAAGGCTTGGTCGAAATCGGGCAGCACCAAGACCAGGGCACAGGTTATCGCCTTTCGGAGGGCTTCGGAAGCCTAATCCGATTTGAAAGTCTACACGAAGTTGTGTTTCCTCAGCATGTGTGTTAATGGTTCAGCGAGGATCCTATATTTTTTTACAAACTTCTGGTAATACCCCGTAAGGCCCAAGAATCCTCTAAAAGCTCGGATGGTGGTCGGCTTCGACCACTGCACTATAACCTCAATTTTCTATGGATTGGTTTCCACCCCTTTGCTGAAAACGAGGTGACTTAGGTAGGCGACTTGCTGCTAAGAAAAGGAACACTTGGAGGCCTTTAGTTGGAGTTGGTGTTGTCGTAGCAAGGAGAACACCTTACTTAAGTGCTGAAGGTACTCTACCCATGTCTTGCTGTAGATTAGTATATCGTTGAAGAAAACCAACACGAACTTCCTCAGCTGCTCCCGGAAGACTTCATTCATGAGGGCTTAGAATGTGGAGGGGTCGTTTATAAGTCCGAACGGCATGACGAGGGACTCAAAATGCCTGTGGTGAGTGCGAAAGGCAGTCTTCTCCACGTCTTCTTCCCGCATTCTGACTTGGTGATATTCGAAGCACAGATCAACCTTAGAGAAATAACAAGCTTCAAAGAGTTCCTCCAAGAGTTCATCAATCATCGAAATGGGAAACTTGTCCTTGACTGTCTTCTCATTCAATCCGCGGTAATCAATGCAAAACCACCAGGAGTTGTCCCTTTTCTTTACCAGTAGCACAGGGGATGAGAAGGGCGAGCGATTGGGCTAAATCCACCCTTTTTAGAGCATCTCCTCACACTGTCGCTCGATCTCATCCTTCTATCCATGGGGGTATTTGTAAGTCCAGACGACAACCGAGGTAACCCCTGATTATAGCTTGATGGCGTGGTCGCATCTTCGTGACAAGGGCAATTCCAATATTGGTTGGAAGACGTCCTAGAACCCTGCCAAGAGATACTGCAATTTACTGTGGTCGTCTCCCTACTTGACTAAGGACGCAATTCTAGGAGTACAATTGTTCGCAAGTCCCCCCGCAGCTTTACCCTTTCACTCCCCTTCCAGAAACACATCCGCATGGCCGTGAAATCCTAAGAGATGGGACCAAGTGATCGGAGCCAATTCACTCTTGGAACCACGTCCACTCCGCAAAGGGGTAGGGAGTATAGGTCAACGATGAATGCACTTCCCCCTAACTCTAGTTGAACCCCCTTACACACCCCGTCACTCCCCACCTTATCCCCATTGGCAATGACCACCCTCAGCTTCTCCCGTGCCTACATGGGTAGGCTTAACTCCGCGACGAGTTCAACATACATAAAGCTATGCATACTTCCCAAGTCCACCAACACCACCACAAAATGCCCCTTAATGTGGTTGCACACCTTCATGGTATGTGTTTGTGGTAGCCCAACCATTGCCTGCAAGGAGATTTCCAACTGGCTCTCCCTTCCTTCCTCCTCCCCGTCTTCTAAGCTGGCCGTGTCCTCCCATTCCAGCCAAAACAGCTTCTTACATCTATGGCTAACCGTGAAGGGTTCATCACAGTTAAAACATAAGCCCTTGCTCTACCTTTCTTCCATCTCGGCCCAACTCAATTTTTTGGCATACAAGGGTCTCGCTGGAACTTCGCTAAGCATCACTAGTCGCCTTTTAGTCTTATTTTCTTCTCGAGGTCCTCTAGTCCTTTTTTCATAGAACCTCGCAAGGCTCATGGCTTAGGTCAAGCTAGTAGGATGGTGGAGCTTTACCTCCACAGCTATAGCCTCCTTGAGTCCATTGATAAAGATGGCCACCTTGTGTTTGGGGGCTAAGTCCACCACTTAGGCGGACAGTTGTTCAAATTTTCTTTGGTAGTTCTCCATTGTGTTTAACTAATGAAGCTTGGACAACTTGCCTACCTTATTGTTCCGGATAGGGGGGCCAAACCGAAGATCGCAAAGGTGCTTAAATTCGGGCCACGTTAAGTGGGGATGCTCCTATTTTAGCTTCAGAAACCATAGCTACCCGTCAACTTCCAAGTGGAAAGCAACCACCCTGACCTTCTCCTCCTCCGCCACAGGTTGGTGTTCAAAGAATTGCTTACACCAATTGAACCACCCCAGTGGGTCTCCACTACCATCATATTTGGGAAAATCCCACCGTACGAGCCGAGGCAGGGGAGCTCCCCGATCTGACCACCCGCTCTCAGCCTGATTCTCACCCATCTCTTCCCTCTCTGTTCCTTGCTCTCTCGAATGCGTTGCTTCCTTTGTCAGATTCTCCAATTGGTTGGTGAGACGATCCGTCGTGCCTCCATCTGCTCCAAGTGAGCTTGATCGTCCTAATGCATCGCCAACAAGGCTTCCAACTACTGATGAACCTTAGCCCAATCCACCATCGTCTCCTACTCTGATACCAAAATGTTAGCAACCGCAGTTTGCTGCCATGTTCGAGGTCGATTGGAATCGCTAGTTGATGCCTTAGCCGTGAATCCGGCTTTGCGTCCTAGTTTTCCTATGATGATTTTGTGGGTTGGGCTAGTTTAGAGAGAACCTAAGATCTCGAGGTTTTTTTTTTTAATTTCTTATTGAATAATTCCAGATAAGTTCCTTTTCTTCCTTTACACAAAAATACCATAGTTGGGATTCCATTATTCCCAGCAGTTACACATTGTCCCTTCCCCTAGTGTACATGCGTGTTCCTATACTACTTTCCACTACCCCACTACTCTACTTCCTCTTGCGGCATTCCCATGTACTATACTTCCTCTTGCGGCATTCCCATGTTCCCCTAGCTACTGTCATGATCCCCACCTTCCTTTGCTGTGACTCCACGTCTCTAATACACATGCGTGAAGGGTGTGATCTTAGGTTACGGTTGTGCCAGTGGGGAGGTAACAGAATGGGTATGAATGGAGCTAAAGAATATGATGAGATGTTAATACAACCATGGTTAAAGGAAGTGGAGACATTTTTTTGTTTTTCTGATATAACATGGTATGAATATAGCAAATACATCAGCCTAAAAAAGATTTGTGAAAATAATTATGCAATGTCTCTCCTCAAGCTAGGAGATTTCGGCTTTTGATGGCTCGGCATGCACTAGACTGATGAACTCGGAACAAGATTTACCAAAATTGTTTCATATAGCTATAATCTTTTTCAGCAAATTCAGATGTTAACTTTCCAATCTTCTTCCTTAAACCCATTTTTTCTTTTAAATCCGGGTAATCTTATCCATCGTGACCAATACAGTTTGGTGGTAGTAATCTATTATTTCCCATGAATATTATGTTCAATAAAATTTTGATGCAACTTCTCATGGCTCTCCAGTGTCAAGACCCATTTTGTTTACTCCCTGTCACAAATTCACAGATGCCATTAATTTTCATCCCTTACAACCTACCATCTTAACTTGTTATGTAAAGCAAAATAGACTTACTTGATGACACCATCCTCCTTGAAATTGAGGCAGATTGGGATTTTCTGCACATAAATGCAGAAACATATACGGAAGTTTGTGAAAGTAAATTACTCAATGAACACCAAGAAGAAAACTACAATGGCTAATTAGGTCATTACACAACATTTCAATGACAGACCTGGATTCATCAACTCATCATCTAAAGATCAGGTCAACCACCTAAATACTAGATCAGCACTCTGTACATCTAATGCTACAAACTATCCATACTGAACGCCGCTTTGCTCATGTTCAACTACACTCGTTGCTTCTTTTGAGAGTTTTTTACACAGTGCTAATCTAGTTTGGACTTCTTCCTTAAGGGAAGACTCCTTGATACAGTATGCTGCCATATGTCATGCAGCAGCAGATATTGAGCTGCCCATGGACCAGAGCAATTAATAATCTAGGCTGCCTGCGAACCTGAGGTCATCACAAGCTGCCCGATAACCTGTATTGTGAAAATATAGCTCAACCCAGGATCTTTTAAGTCTGAAAACAAAATTTACATTGTCGTAGCATTTGGAACAGTAGGGGCTGATCTTGTTAACCCATTTACTGCTTCATTTATCCGGCTGAATACAACTTTCAGGGGTATACAAGCAATAACAGGGCTCTCAGGCTTTTGTACAGCTTGAGTTGAGTGATCTTGGTTTTGATTCTGACCAGTCAGTGATGACAGTTTCCGAATTTTTTTGGACAATAGTCCAGATTTCCTCATCTTTCGTCCTTTACCCTTCTTAAGCCGAGGCTGCTTAGACTTACGTTTTGCAGTAGCCTTTCTAGATTCAAATTTTCGCTTAGATGTGCAGCCCGTATCAGCTGCCACCCACTTGTCATCAGTTGTTGGCACATTACCAGAGACATCATGCAATACCTCAACAGTGAGAGGATGACCAACAATGGGCTTGCCATTTAATTTACTCATAAGAGAAATCAGAGGAACAACATGCTGCGGCTTGTAGCTGGCTTTCACCTCCAGTTCAACATCATATAAAGGAGAATCTGAACCAAGATATCTTGAGGGACAGTTCGCTACCTGAGATTTGCTGCATCTTTGGGGGGTAGCAGAACCATTATCCAGATGCTTCACAGCTGTGGAAGGCCTCCTTGTATATTGAGAGATAGGCTTGCCCTTGTTCCGGACCCTATCAACCTGATTGGTAGGAATAGATTTTGATTTGATGGCAGATGCACTATTGTACGGTGTGAGAGAGTCAATAATGACATTGCAATCAGCTTTCTCATCAGAACCATGAGAAAATCCATCTGAAGGCCCTGGACCAGCCAGATAAGTATTTGATTCATCATCCACATCCATGTTTTCATGCAATTCCAGTTTCCTACTCCGATTTGTATGTC
This sequence comes from Laguncularia racemosa, assembly GCA_037954665.1. NCBI lineage: Eukaryota > Viridiplantae > Streptophyta > Magnoliopsida > Myrtales > Combretaceae > Laguncularia > Laguncularia racemosa. The sequence goes on along the minus strand of JBBMOL010000002.1, from coordinate 13,301,021 downwards.
TGGAATTTCTCTTTCCTTTTGAACGCCACCTTGAACCACCTCTGTGCATTCTGTGGCTCATATTGTCAAAAGAAATAGCACCCAAACCAGCAGAACCCAGTTCATTGGAAATTTCACGCTGCAACGACAAAACTTCAACATGATTCAATTCGCCTGAATGAGCCTCCGAGCCACTGATGGTCCTTCCAGAACAATAGGACATACGTGCAGGAAAAAAACCTGTAAATTTTGATAAAGCCTTAGCCACTAGCTGACACAACTGGGGTAAGAGATGCAAAGTGCCGTGCATGTCAATAAATATCACCAGTCTTATTAACCAACTAAATGTAGCATTTCAAAAGGCAAGTGTGCAGCAAACATGGGATTACTACAATCTGATAACATTGGCAACAGTTCTCTGTTTCTTTTCCTATGATTTAACCAATTAAAAGGCATAAAAATAGTATCAAAACTACCTCTAACAGAGAGTTATACAGGACAAAATGAGGAAATCAAGGATGCATCCACTAAAATTCTGAGCTCAGTAGTGGCATAAAATGGAAGACAGGTAAGAACCATGATACTATTAAGGAGCAGTGGAACTATAAAGTGCAGAAAAAGCCTAACTTTATGTGATATGTACTGCATAATCATAGTACACAAATAAATTTTTGCTTCAAGGCAATCAGAAATCAAGATAAAAAATTCTCATGCTTCATGAGTTGCCTAACTCAAATTACATCTTCACTCACGCCTGCTACTGTTCAGCGATATAATTTATCAACAAGAAACCTAGAGAAGAGACATGAGTGTTTCTCCTATTGGGAGTTCTTTTTTTTTTTTTTTCTTTTGGCCAGTCCTATGGGGAGTTCATTCCTTCTACTTTGACTCTTGAACTCCATAGCCCACAAACCCCCTCCTTTATATTAAGATAAGGGGAGAACAGAAAAGGCAACAAGAAGAATAACAATGCAGCTTTGGTTTAATTTATATCTCTATCAAGAAAAGTAAGCTCACATACCAACAAGACCATGGCCTAAACTTTTCAAACTTCTTCAGCAAAGCACATATTTTGCTGCTGTTGGCTCCTAAAATGGTGAATTGCATGCCCATGTGTCCTTAGTGTGCATCAAAAACATCACAAGAGGCAAAGAGTAGCTTCTCAACCTATTTTTGCACTATGGGATAGATACACTGACAGCATGTTCACTGGGGAGAAATGAATATGCCATTTCCCCAATATTCAATATAAAATGATGTTCACTTTACCGAATAGTAATTCCAAATAAACTGCTATTATAAAAAATATTGAATAGCAATTCATGTTTTCAATTCATGAATTATTGTTCAATGGTCCATTTACAATTTTTGCCATAAATGTCTTATTATCATAAGTTGTGTTGAATCCATATTAGCTACGAAAAGTAGAAAAAATAGGGATTTTAAGCGTATAATAAACAATTTATTTTTTATTTCTGTTTTATTCATTATTCATTTTTATGCCAAATAAACAAAATAATAAGCATGTAGTAGCTATTACAAGTCTATTCAATTCCTATTGAATTACATATCAATTCCCCTCTATTTAATTCGGTGAAGTAAACAAACTATCATAGTATCTCAACTTGGTCAAATTTTTAATTTCAAAGCCTCTACTATTCAATTTTCAAAGATCCCAATCTACACAAATGCAATAAAATAACAAATATTTTACCCAAAAAAATTGCACTAAAATATGATCATAATTAATTTGTGCACCAATGAGCTTGTGAATGATGCTTTGTACACCAAAGTGTGACATTTCAAAAAGGATCCTAGCTGGACCTCTATCTATCACATGCAAGCAAGTGGTTTAGTCCATGAACAACCCCTGACTTCTTCCATTCAACCCTTGATAACTAGCAAATTTTTTGCACCTCCATAGAATGGCCACAAATCAAGCGAGTTTTTCCTTGCTTTATTAGCTTGATGAAGGAAAAAGATTCATATGTCTGAGCTCAGAGGTGCATGGCTTCTTCCATATTAAAATTTCTTTCCTTAGTGATTGCCATCTCAAAAGTACCAGCATTATGACTCTCTTTTCAACTTCATCACTTATCAAGCCAAGACAAGCAAGGAAGAACTCCTGGTTATTCGATTTCTGGTTTCGTTTCGCAATTCCATAGAGGTCAATCAGAAGTGTGAAAAATTAGCAATTAACAAGGGAATGACAGGGAAGTTTTCTTTTTACTGAACAAGGAATGATAGAGGCTGAAAAAACCAAAAGGTGCATGAGGTAACTAGTGGAGCATTGCAGGTGCCGTGTCCATGCTGAAATATACACAACCTGCTACCATCTTTTTGACACATGCAACTTCAATATAAAAATCAGCAATACCTATCAACTGTCATGACACAAATTCGCCAGGATCGTCATTTGCTATGTTTTTACAATTTGAAGTCTTCGAAGGAAAAATTTTAAAGTTGTGGTTATGAAACAAAGTAGCCAATTTAATGTCCTGATAGCGTATTTTTCTCATCCCTTTATATTGCTGGTAATGATGATATCGGTTCAAAGTAGAAATTCCTCAATTTGAGATTTAAGCTTCATTGATATATTAATACTCAATCCATCGCATCAAGATACTCTTGACAGTTTATACAAGATTTAATTTGACTGTTAGAAGGATCGCATGATAAACAACAAGCACTGCAAAAATCTACAAGCAAATGATCTCGATATAGTTGTAGAGAAATTTCAAGCATACCTGCAGAGTGGTGTTCATCTCCTACTAATGGTACATCATATAGTTTCTCAGATAGTTCATTCTCAGCCAACTCCTGTAAGTACAAAGCTTCATTATCCTTTTTTTCACACATGACATGATCTCCATTAGAAGCACGCTCTGCAGCATTAGATGCTGATATATCCTCATATGAAATTACAGTGCTGTCTGAGTTATTGTTCACAACTGTAGGCAAACTCTTCTTTGAGCCACTGGATTCCAACCCGGATAGCTTACTCTCAGATACAATCCCAAGAGAGGAGCCACTTGAATTGGCAAATTGATCACAGATAACTGGAACAGACACCATCGATGTACTTTGTAAGACTTTTGTTAATGGACGACGGCGATTTTTCCTCTTTAAGAACTCCTGCACATATGGCATCTGAGATCTCTTTCTCTTTGACGTGGAGTATCCTCGAATACCATTCATGCCATTACCTATGCAACTGCCAGTTTTTGAACCCAAGGTTGAAGCATCTTCTTGGTGAGTAGACTCAAGAGCTCCAGGATCTTGTACCTTTTTATTAGACAATACACCCATTCCCAAATCCTCAAGCCCTCTCATACGCTTACTTCCCTCTACTCCATCATCTTCTGAATCATTAGGGGTTCTCCTCCTCCCTGGCAATTGTGCCTTCAAAGTAGCAACTTGATTCGGTTTTTTGAAAGATATACCAGACTGAGATAATTCTATGGCTAAATCTGATTCAACACCAGATTCACTCGCATCGTCAGAGATATCTTCACTTCCTTTGCCAGAATGTGATACTGTGTTAGCAGATTCCATCACCAAATTTCTATTGTCCCGCGCAGAGCAATCCATTTTAGAGAAGCAATCAGGATGGTCTTTCCCAAGTTGAGCACTCTCAAGCTCAAGAGCGTGCAAGATGGCATCCTCCCTACGTGCATATTTTGCTGCCTTTTTGTTTGAATAGGCAGCTGTAATCTTTGCTTTTGTGATACAATCATCATACTCTCCACATCGAAACGCCTTGACCCTCTTTGATTTTTCAAGATTGTACCAGTCACTAACCAAGCAGAAAGAAAAAGAAAATTAGCTAGAAAGTGCAAAATAAATTGCCTCAAAACACACATAAATATGACTGAAAAGTATTCTACTGTCCATGTTGAATCGATATATTCATCTGGGATGAAGTATAACCACAAGGTGGACGTTAAAAGAAATCCTTGGGAAAATTGTGGCTTAAAGTATTAAGTTCACCAAAACTAATACATGGGTGCAGGAGCAAACAGGCAAACATATGCTTCCTGACAAAAGAAAAAGAAACATAAACTTGGCTCATTTGAGCACTCCAAAACCTTTGCACGCATTAAGTTTAACCACATAAAAATTCTCAGCTAACAAAATCCACAAGCAGAAAATAGACACCAATTGAACTATTTCTTGAGCTTCTAAAAAAGTAAAGATCTAACCGAAACTCTCAATTCTTAATTGTGAATGTGAATATCACAACAGTCATAAAACTCGGAAGGTCCAAATTAGTACATTATTAGAAGTATCTTTAGTTGAAGAAATTAGACATAGTAATCATGTAAATACTTACTCCTGATAAATTAAGAATAAAATTTAAACGCCACTAAGAATGTTACCAAGCTCTTAGCTGCAAAAGGCTGAATAAGACACTCAGAGAAAAAGTCATCCAAAGAGAATGTTTTTTCCTTTTTCTTTTTTGGCAACTTTGAACTTTCCATGTAGATGAATAAATAAGAGTAATGGTTCCACCATAAAAAGTAAGCCAATGTCAGATTTCATACTAGCTTATGCAGTGAGAGATGAATAAACTGCCCCTAAAAAGTAGCTGTTTGTTGTTATAAAACAACAAAATTTCCAATGCCAAGAATGTTAACATAGCCACAAGAAGGAGAGGGAGATGGAAGCAAGGCCTATGAGCTTATGTCCAGTATATACATAGAAATCATAGGCCTTGTCATCAAGATGAATAAAAGAGAGAGAGGCCAATTGATACTATCATTTTCATGACACTCAATTTTTTTTATATCACAGAGAAAACAATTAGGGCAGACATCAAATCGACATAGCATCAGCATCACAATTTAAGCACTTGCAAAAACCTAAAACAAAATCACAATAAAGTCAACACTGATCCACTCATTCATACTAAACCGGCAGTACTTAACACTCACATGCTAGCATCAACGCGACCAAGAAGCTTGACGGGGGTGCCTGCTTTAGGTGAAACCAAACAACTTTCCGGAAGCTCATCAAGACCCATAATTCTCCCGGGCCACCACGATCCATTCCGTCTCCGAACCCAAACCAATCCACCTACCGATGTATCAATGCCCTTATTATATCCCTCCACAGGAGAACTACCCATATCCCAATCCACCACCACCACCAACAACCACAGCAACAACAATGCTAACAATCTCCAAAAGGAATCATTACCTTAAAATCCTCAAAACAAAAACAACAACGTCAAATCACAACAAACCCACGAACCCGTTCCTTCCCTTTTCCACTTCAGATGTTCTCTTCACCCTAAAAAACACGAAAATAATCGTAAACCCCTAAAAGAGTAAATAAAGAACCAATCTTGCATGCGGTTACATAACTAGAAACAATAAAAAAAACACAACATATAGCTAAAAAGGGATAAAAAAAATAAACCAAGATAGAAGCAACATAAATGGAACTCGAACAAGTGGTTATCAAGGTTAGAAGTCTTTGCTCGTACTAGCAATGGTCTAGAAGTAAAAGACTCTAACTTTGTGGTTTTTTTGGGATTTTAAGAGAGACCCACTTTTTCTTATGTTAGAATAACAACTGGATTAAGTTCATTTAATTGGATTCCTAAGTTTTTTATTTTTACTGACCTATTTCTCCGTATATATTTTGTAGAGAGAAGAACTAGAAAGTGGCTGTGTGTGAGGCTTTCAAGAGAGAGAAGGTGAGAGGAAGTTATTAGGGTTGTGACAGTTGGAATCAAAAGTACCTCTGTTGGGGTGTTATTTTAGTATAGAGATGGAAGATTAGATGCTTCTGTAAGTAGGAGAGAGAAAGAGAGACTGTGTGTGTTTGGGGGTTGGAGAAGGAGGAGAAAGAGAAGGGAGAGAGAAGAAGGGGGAGAGTGTGCTTAGAGAATGGACAGCATTCATTTTAGTTTTTTCTTTAATCATTTGTAGTGGTTTTTGAAAAACTTTGAGAAAATTGAAATTAGTAGCACCATTTTTTTTTTGTTTATTTTTCATTATAATTTTCTTAAAATTGGCTTGAATTCTAGAAAAAGATCCCAAAAAGGTTTTCACCATTTTGAGAAAAAGGATTTAGGTTCATATATTGTAATTTAAAAAAAAAATTGAATGTATTTTAGAAAATGGCTTAAACTTAAAATGGACATTTTTTTTTGTTTTAAAATATCAAATTGTGATTTTTCTAGCCAAGAAACTGATTACAATTTTACTCAATAGCTAAATGAACCTATAAGCTTAATTCCTAAAATATTTTTTTAGGGTAGACACATTATCTTTAGCCCCCAAAATTTATAACATATGTTCAAATAATTTGTAAATCAACACAAAACTTCATGATTTATGTGTATGTCTTTCCTACCATTTATTCATCTATGTTCATTAATCCATGCTCATGTAAACTCCACAATTCAAATAATATAAACGCATAAAGCATCTAACAACAATAACAAGGATTCAATAGGTTTCATTCATTATTAGCAAATGTAGTTACATTTAAGGATAACAATAACAACATACTAGGTTTCATTCATTTCGCATTAATGACCCATTCAATTGGAAGAATAGATTAGCCATTTTCCCCTTATTCCTTAAATGAGCTCTATTATGTTGTTCACTTCCCAAAATTATATTTCTTAAAACTTATGAATTGGCATTCCTTTCCTTAGTGTAAGAATTACAATTTTGAAAAAAAAAAAAAAAAACACTGCCTTTGTCTTCTTCTTCCTCTCCATCACAACACCACCACCAAACCTACCCACCCAACATAGCACCACCACTGTCACTCATCACCATCATCACCCACTTAGAACCATTACCCACATAACATGGCACCACCACCCACCTTAAGTAAGAGAGACAAAGTGAAAGGGAGGTGAGAAATGAGAGGGGTAGAGAAAGAGTCGGTGAGATAGAGAGAATGGCAGTGAAAGAGAGAAAAAGAGAAAGAGAGGTAAGAGGGATAGAGAGAGAACAGGTAAGATAGAGAGAGAAAGAGAGGTGAGGGATGAAAGGAATAGAGAGAATAGGTGAGATAGAGAGAGAATGGCTAAGGAAAAAGATGAAGGATAATATGAACTTTTAAGTTCCATTACGAGTTTATTTCTTATTGCTTTTTCTTTTTTGTTCAACTAAATAATGTAATAACCATTTTCACTTTACTCCATTTCATAGTAATTGCAATTCCATTGCCTCCTTTTTCCATTCAATGAAATGAATGGGCTATAAGTTTGTCTTAATATATAATTCACATTCAATATATATATATATATAAGGCAACTAAGTCTCATCTACCTAAATGTTCTTATTGGTTGAATATCTAGTCAAATCCCATGCTAAACATCCAATTGAGATTATGTTAATTGGTCTATATCCAATTGTGCAATCTTTGTTTCATCGCAACTTCTATCTATTGAATTAGGGGGAGAAATCACATACATCACAATGGGATTGGACTCTAATTGCATGAGCCCCTCACTCTATTCTTGCCATCTTCTCTTGACTACTTGTGAATGCTCTTGATTGATATTGGTAGATTCGCCTATAGCCATACCATCCCCTAAGGAGATGCCTTTGTATTAATGAATAATCCACATTACCTCAAGTGTTTATATACAAATGTCATTATATGACATCTAAGGAAGTTGAGCAATAAAGTCAACCTACATTCAATAGCACAATGTATGATTAAAAAATAATAAAAAAGAGGCTAATAAAATAGATAAAGTACAAATTGTACATACTATATAGCCCATCATAAGACTAACCCAATTAATGTATCGCTTGGTCATGCAAAAGGCATTACAATTGTACATAATCTTCTTGACTATTACAATAATGGCCAAATTCTTAACATCTTTTAAGCAAGCATTATAGTTCTCATTGTGGTTACTGTCCCCTATTCAAACCTAACTCTATCATTATATACCAAAGTCCATTATTATGGAACTAAGCCCATTAAGTATTTAAGAGTCTCCATACTATTTGCACAATCTCTTGAAAAAACTTTTGAAACTTATGAAGTTGCATTTGTAGAAAGTTGCTAAGGTTAACATATTCTTGCATGGATTATTCTTGGCTCATTTGTTGAAGTTAGTAGCAACATAGCAAATGAAAAATGCTATGGTAAACCACTCCTTAGACCATTCTGGCTCTTTTATTGTATACTTGATCACAACATGAAGGTTAGAAAGTTAAAAAAAAAAAAAAAACTCTCTATTCGATCATTATCCACATGAGGACAAAAGCATTATAAAAACCATTCCATGTATGTATAGACTCTTCATCTATTAAGTGTAAATACTAGTGGGATAGTGTGATTTGCATTGTCAACAATGGTAGTTACCAACAACTATATTTTTATCTATCATAAAAAAATGTGCCATCAATGCTAATGAAATGGATAAAAACAAGCAAAAAGTTAGTTTGTCCATACATACTAAGGTTGGTATAATATTTGTAGTGCAACAACTCCTTAATGCACGATCCAAAGGCCTAGAAGCCTCTACCTGAATATAATTTGACCATTATTATTAATGTATAGACAATTCCACTCAATCTTGGTAGTTAAAGTTGACCTATAGAGCATCCAATTGGTATTGGATCACAGTATATGGTTTGTCTTACTTATCATATATAAGGATGTAAACGGGCTGGGTTTGGGATGGGTTTATTGAAACCTAAACCTAAGCTGACAAAGGATTTATATATTCAAAACTTGTCTTGACTCGATAAGTTTTTTTTTTTGGTACGCGACCCAATTAACAAATGAAACGACTTAAATACGACCCAAACCAAACTCAAATGGTGATTAAATTTATTTTTTTTATATTTCAACTTATTTTTATATGTCATTTCTTTAATTTATTATTAATATACTTATGATGGAAAGAAGAGAGAAATTAAATATAAAAATTAAATAAAATATAAAATATATTGATTAAAAATTTAAAAATAATAAAATAAAATATATTGATTATAAATTATAATATTAATTTATTATTTAAAAAAAAATGGGTTAGGTCTTCCCATTGGATTCTTTCTAGATCTTGCAACCCGAGCTAAACCCTATTGATTTTTATTTTATATCCCAAAACTCGATTCTAAACCCTATAGGGTTTGACTCTAAAACCTTATAGGGTTTTTATCGGGTCGGTTGGGGTGAATATTCTATTAGGACTCGTCTCAGTTGCATTCCTAATCATATACTCGTTCAATAGCCTTTTGCTTTGCCTCTTGAACTCTTTTTATTGGAACTACGTAGCCACTTGCAAATTGAAGTTTAAAGATCCTTAGCAATTAGCGAATTTCATATGTTTCATAATAAAATAGCGTAACATGATGATAAATCGAATTGAGGGTGATCCTAATTAAAAATGGTGTTGACATATGTATGTATAACCTTAAATTTTATGATATATGGAAACATTTAATCTATGAAGAATTTTACAATCTAGTCACTAAAAAATGACTATATAGTATAATTACTTCTCTCATTTACATCAAAATCATCTTAATTATAGTAAAATAAGACTTGTTAATAGTAAAAAAGACTGTTGATAACCTTTTGGTGACTATCAACAGTTCTATGAAAATTGTCAATAACCTTATGAGAGCAACTGATATTTTTTTTTTAATAATAAATCACTTTTAGTCACAGTAAAAGAAGGGCTATTCATAATAAAAAGTAGTTATACTATTTAGTCACTTTCGAATGATTGAACTATAAAATTTCCCCTAATCTACTTCTACAAACAAACATAAAATCTCCACTTACACTCTATCCCTATTGGCAAATCATGTTGACTATATTTTCCTCTCTAATTTTTAGATAACATAGCTATGGTGGTGTAATATATGGAGCATCTTTACTACTACTTCTCAAGTGTTCCCTTTTTTCACACCTCATACCTACCTTAAAACCATTAATAAAGCTTTAGCTGCCATCATGAAAAACCTAATTCTCCTTAAATTATGTGTACTAGCACTTATCGTGAAGAAAGGTAGAGGTTTAAAACTCTCTTTAGTTGCAGGAAACTCGCAACGCCAGCCATTCCTCCTTTACAAATCATGTGACTCTTTCACTATCTAAAACTAATCTTGGTTATCATCACTATTATTCTCATACTCATAGCTCTTTTTACTGAAATCTTTAAAAAACTCTTAGAAGATAATTCAACCTTAGACTCCCACATCCTCATAGATTTCGATCGGAAACTATTGATCATGTTCTCTTTTTGAATTTATTTTTTTCATATCATGGAAATTATTCATCATATTTACTCCTTGTTTCTTCACTTTTTATTTCTGTTTAGGTTCTTGCTCCCTTTGAATAATAGAGAAAAGGTAGGTAGGATCAATACATCTCCATTTAATACGTAAGGATTTAATACCTTCATATTGGATTTTGTTAATATAACCTTCAATAATTAAAGCATGAATTAATAGTTTGGAAATTTTTAATTGAACGTTTAGCGTGGCGAAGTGTCCTCTTTCTCATCAAGAGTATATCTATGAAATTTTATACGGGGCCAATTGCTTCCCCTAAGTTTTTTTAGGTGCTAAGGATGCATAGTATTTTAATGGCAATCCCTAGATTCAAAACCGTGCAAAATCAAAGTTAAAATTCACTAAAAATCTCTTAAAACTTGATTCTTATTTTCACATGATAATGACAAAGATAGTATCTGTACTTTTAAATTTGGATATTTTAATATCTAATATTTTATTTTTTGTACAATTTAATATCTAAAGTTTTAGACTTGGACAAATATAATGTCTCTATTAGATATTGAATTGCAAATAAATGAAATTTTAGATAGTAAATTGCAGTGGAGATATTTTCAATGCCCTTTTCCCTATTTTGCATTGCCCAATATTGGTCATTTTGAAAACAAGTGTACATCTTTGATGACTCTCTTCAAGTCTTTTTCTTCCTTATGAAGAATGGATTATAAACTAGAATCCCTCATGCCACGTTTAGTTCATAAAATTAAATAAGGTAAAAAAAATTTATAATCTTTAAAAAAATAAAACAAAAAGTAATAATTATTATTTTATTTGGTTATACTTAACATGACGTTAAAAATACATTAGAATATATTTCAAAATGCCAATGTACCCTTATCCTAATCCATGGTTTGAGTGTTAGGCAATAGGCTTATGGTAGGATATGAAAATATGTTTAAAAAAGGCTAATAATAATTATTCCTATGGTCATATGAAAAATTAGAAGTTTCTTGTTTTGCAGCAATAGGAATTTTTGTTGCAATAAACCCACAAAGCATACGAGGTAATAGCATTATAATGAAGAAAATTTATGTATTGTTAGAAAATTTTCATAGCTTCTATAGCTTTAGGGATAACAAGCGACAGCCCAGGGATCTTCCAAGCATTTGAAGAAGATACCATTTTTCGTAGCGATGAATTCTCTGCTGTTGAAAACGCAAACCTTTGGAACCATTTTAAATTCTTGCTGTTGTGTTTCTTCTATACTATCATCATCCATTTCACCCTGGTTTCTCACAGGCATCTGAAATGTTATGTAAGAACAAGCTTCTGTAAGAAACTTTTCTCATATAAGCATCTGAAATGTTATACAGACCGAGTCTGCCAAGTACCAAGTTCATCTTTTCTATGTCTGGTGGGTGATGTTTACCTGAAGAGTTACCATGCAGAGAGGTTGATTCAAAGTGATCTAGTTTAAGGCATTTTTTTTTTCTAGTTGTTTTATAATGGGAAAATATCAAGCTTTGGTGGAAAGGATTCCTAGTTTTGGAAAAAGCATGTTGGAGATTACGGCATATAGAATTTGACAAGTTAGATTCTTGTAAAATTAAATCACACTATTTGTTTTGTTGATGCTACTAGAAGATTTTCTTTCCTCATGCTTTTGAAGATAAATAATCATGTTGATGGTGAGATTGACTAGACTGCTCCTAACCAAATCAGTAGAACTAAAAATCACATTCTGTGCGTATATTTTTTGTAATTTACTATGCACTAGGTAAAAATCCTGCGTATGTGCAGATTTTGTTTTAGATTAGACTGAACAAAGATAATAAACTTACTTAAAAGATTATCACAAATATATGTTTATAAATTGTTATAATTACTAAATAAATAATATTATTTTATTATATTAAAAATGCAATATGTTAACATTGGAAGATTTTCCATGAAATGATGCACTATTTCAAAAGAGTTGTAATCTTTTAAAATATAAGAATAAAATATCATCAACATAAATGCTTGTGTTCTATTACATCAAAATATACAAGTGTTGCAACCGTTCAAAAAAATATCATAAAAACTATATAAAAGATTAGTTTGGAAAAGAGAATATTTTTCAAACCAACGTAATTATCAACGAGCGATATATGTAGTATGATTATGACATGGAAAATGATAATGGGTGCTCAATCAATTATTAAGACGATTTGAAATTAAATTACACTATTTTCCTTGATGATGCTACTAGAAGAGTTTTTTTTTATTATTATTATTATTATTATTATTATTATTTTCGCGTCTAGTTCAAAATGAATAATCATAATGCCCCATGTGGACGATACAGTGATTAACCTGTGGCAATGATTTTAGGGCCAATTTATATTAAATCATGATCTATTTCTTCAGTAACCTTTAATGGTTCTGTATCTATAAAACACTGTAAAAAGTGAGTTCTACATGGATTATTGCAATGGCAATTGTCAAATATCGCCGATTTTAGAAAATAATCTATATTATATATATATATGTTTACAAATCTTAATTATTGACTTTTTTTTAAAAATCATGAATTTTAATATCTTTTATATAAGTAAGAAATTTTTTCAACAATAATTTTGTAAAATTGTATTGGGGTGTGACTGAATATAAAAGGATACAATTCTTTAGGAAGCTCTCAGACACATATAAATCGGAACAAAACAACTTTTCGAAGAGTTGCATCTTTTAAATAAATACCCAACCATATAGGCATCTAGTATCCAAGTTATATATTACATTAATTAATCTTAATAAATAACTATTATATGCAATATTTAAATAAATATATTTCTCGAATTTGTATTACCAAAATACTTTTATACCACTATCATAGATGGCCAGTTACTTTATGAAAAGAAATCACACGAGATATTAACAATTCTTAGTCGGAGATTTGCCTCCAAAACTGCGTCAAGGTAAAGGTGACGTCATTAAATGCATAAATGAGATGAGAACCCTGCTCCTGAACAAGTCAGTAGATTTTATCCTTTAGTGTATGATAAAATAATAAGCTTAAAAAGATTCCACTAAACATATTAACAATATTTCTATATAAATAGTTATAAATAAGTGATAGATAATATTATTTAAATATATTGAAATACCATATATTAATAACGAACAGTTTTCCATGAAATGATGTTATTTAGAAAGAGTTATGACTTTTAAAATACAAACACCACAAAGAGTCGTGTTTTTATCATCATGCAACACATATATTTTAGTCTAATTATATCATGGAAAATGATAAGGGGTGCTCAAACACACTTTTTTTTTTTGGGTTCTGGTGGGCGGTATAGAAGTGGTTGGACCTAGGTGTGGATAAGAAATCAGATTTGATCTTACTGGTATATAGCATAGTTTTGTTTTTTTGTTGCACTCCCTTCATCAAGGTATAAGAAACTACATAGCAAACAAGAAAGCATCTTGCAAGGGGACAACGATCAAATGCATTCAGCAAAAAATCTGGACACCCTTCCACTACACAACTAAGCCCTTATCTCTCCAAGCTTTTCCCTCTATTGTACAATACAGATTGTGAAATCCTTAATCAACATTCTCCTCTATAAGAATTATTTTATGTAACAAAAATATACTCTGTACCTCAATGATTTTCCACAATCGGTTTGAATTAGAAGCTTTCTGATCAAACATCTTGCAGCCTGTAATGTCATCGGCTTACACCCATGTCTGTAAGTGCTGCTTAGTGAAGGCGGTAGCATGCATTTTGCGCTCTGCTGTTAAGCCATATGTTTTTGGATTTCTCCGCTATACACATCCTTGATCAGTCATAGCTTGGGCAATAGTCAGAAAAGCAGATATGACAGCTCCATGTACCAAAGCCCTTAAATCACATGCACGATTATCTCAGATGAAAATAGAAAGGATCTCAAGGAGCGTTGAAGACACAACGCTGGAAATTCCATTAACTATCAACATAAAAAGCAGTGCAAACTATGGACCAGTAACTGATTTCTAATACCATGCGACAGATGATGGCTGTATATTTTTTAGATGAAAAAAGATGGAGGCTGGAATTAATTCCAAGAACAGGAAGGAAAAAAAAAAAAAAAGCTCCAAAAATAGCAAAGACAATAAAAGCTCCTTGAGAAATCAGACGAGAAGGAAGACAAATCAGGAACAAAATCCCCACAGTGCACTCCCTGCAAGAAAATCACCTACCATCCCTTTTTCAATCCACCTGTCTCCTTATTAAGGAGCATCAATTGTACAAAGTAACTTTGTAAACTCAAATGTCTTCACAAACCCCTAAGATCATCATAATTCTTCTAATCAAATATGCCTATATTACTAAAAGTGAAAGTCAAACGGATGATGCAATAACAGTTTATAACGGAACAAAAATGTTCCCAGTCATAAGACTACCTTATTTGACTTCAGCTCAATACTGAACACATTTCTGCAATAATAATATGGACGCCTACTCTAACTGTGAAAGTTCAATTTTTTATCACACTTTTTTTCTTAAGCTTAAGTGAAGTTTGCACTGTCCCCATTTAAACAAATCCCCCCATTCCATATGGTAAGAGTACTACATCTGCTCTATCCCTTCTTCATTTGGTTTGTGCAAAGAGCAAATCAGCCAAAGGTAAAGAGAAACGTATAGATATAAAGATAAAAAGACATAAGCAAAGCAAATGTAAGTACACAACATAAATTTTTAGCACAGATAGGAACATACTCAGGACTTTCCTTCTGATAACCAAAATCAGTGGCTGCTTTCAGGGCTCTTTGATATATCTGTTTCATTGCCTCCTGCCGATAAAGATAAATGCCATAGTGAGATTTTGGAACATACCAACCATTCTAACTTGATCCTAGCATTCCTTTTAATCAGCAACTGTTAGATGAGTAGTTGGAAGCCAGAATCTTTTAGACTAATGAGCCCAGATAACCTCCACTTTCTTTTATGCTTTTTACAATAGAAACTTGGTGTTTCATTTCCAAGTTACCAAGGGAAAGCAAACTTCATCTATCTACCACTTAAAAGCTACATGGGTATCTACTTTCTGCTAGCATTTGAATACTCAAGGTGTTTAGGGTCTTCATCTTTAGTAAGGGTGCCATCCAAAAAAATTGTTTGACTTAAGATGCATTTTTTTTCATGGTAAAACGTTTTTGGAACATTTTTCTTTATATATGTAAGTTTTTGGAACATCCTTCAATATTTTTTATTATAATTATTATGATTTTTTGGATTTTGCCATGGTAATTGCAAGATGCTATCATAACAAGTGACTTAGGTGAGAAGTAGTGTCCAGCTAATAGTGACGGTTAACGACCAAAGAAAATTTTGATGAAAACGATTTCCCCTTCAGAAAGCAGAAATCATTTTAAATTGTAATTGATCGGCACTATTAACCTTCAGCCACTACCTACAACTAAAGGCCATTTACCTACTCTTGACAGAAAAGATACGATTTGACAAATTCAAGGATTACTTATAGCACGCATTACAAAATGTTTGGAAAATGTTTTCTGTATAAAGAACTCATGCACAATTTGGGAAATGGAAAAGGAATATGCTTCATTCAGAGATGATTTTCTTTCTTTTTTTTTTTTGGGTTGGGGGGGGGACGTGAATTAAAAGAAAAGAACAAATAATAAATTATGACCAGATGATAAATAGTCACCTGCAATTTAGACTCAAAGTCCTCCGGAGACCAATGCAAAAGATTACACTCATGATTTAATTCAAGTTCCCCAGCAACAACCTGTAAGCATGTCAGTTACATAATTGCAACCTCTTTGGGTGGATATGATTACAAATTAAATAGAAATGATTAACATATATGATCAATGATATGAATAGAAACTGATAAGGAAAAAAGAGCACTAGCAAATCTGCTTAGCTAAGAAGACTTGTCTAGTTAAAAAGTATTCTAAAATTGGGTCAGAATTTAAGGAACAATAATAACAAATAAGAATCATAATCATGAATTATCTGATGCTAGAACACCTTGGTACTTTGCCACATGGGAAAAAATTAATTAATTAATTAATTAAATTAAATTAAAAAAAGGGTCTTCATCTTATATAAAAAAGGAAGACGCAAAAGATCTTCATTAAGACTTGAATCCACATAAAGATGTCACGCATATACTATCCCTTCTCTTCCCTGTGGAATAATGAGCATCTTTGTCAAAAGCAATTCCTTCTCAAAGTGGACTTCTAGGTACATTTGCATTGCATAATAATCTTATGTTCCACTAAATTGAATATATGAATCAATTTCTTGCTAGTAAATTTCTACGCATCTAAGGGAAAAATTTGAAGCCATACTTTATAAGCTTGAAATACGTTAAATCCAATCTGAGAGCTCACAGCAGCAATGGCTTTGGATCCCATAAATAAGTGGCTTCAACAATGATTACCATGAACCAGACTCATCATTTGTCACAACAATTTCAGCATGCATCTAACTTTGAATAAAGCACTGATCACATCCTTGCATCCTCTCCAATAAAACATAGATATACATAAGATGCATAGAGTCAAGGATTCTACTAATCTAACCCCTCCAGCACCAGCAGCCATGGCAGGAGCAACAAGCACATTGGCCTTTCTAAGCACATCCACAGCTTCAGGTGTACAGGGCATTGTCGAACCTAGAGGATGATATGGGACAATTTTCCATCAGCAAGTGCAATGCCAAATAAATCCATATAAAAAAAAAAAAAAAAACAAGAGACAAAATTTTACAGGTCCACTGGTGCATTTCAAGGATGCATACCTTCTACTAATACGCGACAACCTGAGTTAATCAAAGTAATGGCATCAGATTGATCGATTTCATTTTGGGTAGCACAAGGGAAAGCAACATCACACCTTTCATTCCAAGGTTTGGCTTCATCATAGTATTTTGAGCGTGCATATGTCTTTGAATAGTCCCTGCAGAGGGCACAATCCAAGAAATGTCCCAAGCTGTTAGGAGACTTAGAGACAGAAAGCAAAGAAATATCTGAAAATGGAAGAACAAAATGAATAGTCAGCTAATTGCAAACCTCAAACTTCTAAACTGAGCTTTAATCTCTCTTAGAAAGGAAATTTTCATGTAATCAAATCCATCCTCATCCACCAAATATCCCTTGGAATCTGTGAAAAGTTGGAAAGAACGTGCTTTATTTGCCTAAGCATGAATTCTTTTCATTAATGAAATACATATGCCAGAAGGAAAAGGAAATCGAGGAGAGTAACACAAATGAAACAAGGTTTGATTCTATCAGAAGAACACAGTAACATTTATATTCCAACACACAAAAAGAGAAGATGTTTCAAAGGATCCAGATCACAATTCACAAGTTTAAAGACGAAAGGTCTTTGCCATTTACTCATAGGCAACAGATCATTAAGGTCCTGATCCCAAACCTATCAAAATCAATCAATTAAAAGTCAATGGAAGTTAAATAGTATCCTAAATTTTTTATTTTTGTTTGCACATTCTTATTATCGTCAAATATAAAAGAGCACTAGGAAGATTACCAGATACAGTAATTGGGATGGCACCATAAGCAATAAGCTTCTCCAGAACATGCAGGGCAATCTTTCCAGAGCCACTCACTACACATCTGGAGAACATGTCAGGAAAGAACATATCTGTATCAGAAAACTTCCAGAGCAATTATATGCTTAAGATTCTTTAAGAACGCAATCATCAAAGTAAACTCATATATGTTAATCTTGTTTAGACACAAACTCCTGCTCTTTTAACGTGTATTGTCCATAGATAAATATATATATATATATATATATCTATTTTTCTTTTACATAATTGTCCACGGAGGATTAGTGACATTGCCAGGCCATCAAATAGGTATTTCCTCAAGATAATCTAGCAGGCTGATATATCATATCAAAAACAATATTTTCTACTCAAAATGCAGCCATTAAGTTGTTAGAATCAGCACATGCAATTTTGCATTGAAAAACAATTGAATCTGCAACCAGGAACATCTATTACATGCTTATGATTCTCTCCTATAAAGGTATTTGATAGTGTAGGGTGACATTAACTCCTACAATGATCTGCAATTAAGTTCAAGGTCAAGAATGGAACCTCAGTCCTTTGAGTTCCTTATTCATGTCAGAAAGCATTAGCTGTGCAAAGAACACCTGCCCAAGCATGGAACATATAAACTCCATTATGCATGGAAAATAAAACAGCAAAACTGTAGACAGCGCTTCACCAAAAAAAAGTTCAAAGAATCCACAAAGCTAGAAATGGATCATGAACAACATGCAAATGAATTTACAAACCAAAAGGGCATCCAAGAAAAAAAAATTCATTCTTTTTTCCCTCACAACATGTTTCTAAAAAGGAAAACATCCAATTAAAGGACAGAAGAAAAGGCAACATTTGAAGAGATCAGGTAATTATTTACCAGTCCATAACCAGTAGCTTCTGTTCGAAGGCTAGAACCAGACCAAAAAATCCTAGGGCCTGTAAAACTTCCCTGCATAAGTAAGACATACAAAATGAAAACATTAAATAAAACCTAACTTCATCAACTTCCATGATGAGGACTTTGTCAAGCAGCACATGTTAACTGCCATTATCCCCTTGATAGCATAAACAAATTACATAAGAATAAATAAAGGTATAACAAGGGCCGCTTTCAGCTTTTATGTAGACAGCCAAGTGCTCATGCCTTATTTCCCTTCATTGCTCACAAGGCTCATTTTTATAGAATAGGCTCCAACGTTCCTAACATTTGTCACCCACTTTTCAATGGATATTAGTCTGTAACATACACTAAAAACTGCATAGGACTGTCCATTCACAAAGAAGATGACCAAGCAATTTTATTATTAGAATCATCTAGCTATTTAAATCAGTCATTATTCCATAATCATATGACAATATTGCAAAATAAGTATCTTCAATTTTTAGCGTTCTGCCAACATAGAATAACATATCTACTGCTTGAAGCATGCATAATTCCATAACTTCACAGAAGAAGATCGAAAGGCATATTGAAATTTAAGATTCTCACCAATATATAATGGCTAAAGCTACCTGAAAATGTCCAGCAATGCGTCTGTATTGTCCAAAGAGATATCCCATTTCCCGTGTGCCCACACCCATTTCCTCTGATGGAAGATCCTGAAAATATAATCATCAAGCACTACATCCAAAAACAAACCTAAAGAAAATGAAGAAATACACAATTACCTTATCTAATCCCAAATACCGATGGATCTCATTCATGAAACTTTGGCAAAAGCGCATAATCTGAGAAGCAAGAAAAGATTAAAGAAAGCTGCATATTTTCTAATATATATATATTTTAAAGGAGACCGTTCACAAGTTTAACCTCATTATCACTTTTTCCTTTTGGATCAAAGTCACTTCCACCAGCTGCACCTCCAAGTTTATATGGCAATAATGCGTTTTTAAGAGACTGCATAGTTACAGGTAGAAGATATCTTAGTGCCAACTGCATAAGAAATTTCTTCCACTTTGGCAAATCCCAACCTAATTAAAGACAGCATTTGGAGACAAGTTTTTATGTATTTCTTTAACTTTACTTTTTGTTCCTTCAGCCTGTCTACCAGTTCAGTATAGCTTCTTTGAAGAGGGTTAAGTCAGTGGTAGCAATCCATGAAGAGCATGGGGGCCGAAGGGGTTGTTCCAATGACATTACCACTTCAAGCCCCCTGCACCCCAACCAAAAATAAAAGGAAGAAGAAGAAATTAGTTGCATGCGAGCAAGATTGCCACCAGCAATTACCTGTTCGAAACCAAGAAACTTGCATATACTCAAGTTCATGGATGGATGGAAGCGGATACCACCCCTACACGGACCAAGTGCTAGATTAAATTGAACACGGAAGCCTCTATTAACATGTGTCTCACCTCTGTCATCTACCCATGGAACACGGAAGATGATGGTACGCTCAGGTTCTAAAACACGTTCCATGATGTTGACATAACTGAAATACAATGGGATCTTCATTAAATTAAATGTTACTACATTAATGAACAAGCTTCTAATATATCCCAAAAAACAAATATAATAACTACTCACTGAGAATTTTTTGCAATGACCCTTTCTAAGGCACGCACCACCTCTTGCAATGATTGTAGAAATTCAACCTCATGAGGATCCCTTTTCAATGCAGTTTCAACAATTGATCCAGCCGTTTTAGACATAAGGGCTGTAGTTAAAGAAAGGGGTAGAAAATAAAGAAAACAAAGTTAAAAGGAGGAAAGACAAAGCCACAAGTAAAGTATGTTAAATGCAGATAGCAGTACAAACAATTCTACACACAAACAATGATATTGATTAACCACTGCACTTTAAGTATTGATATGAGAGTGTTGTTGTGAAGAGACATCTATCAGTAAGCAATACTATCATAGTTCGTGGTTACCCAAGATTGTGGTATTGACTTCTTAAATCATTTCAAATCAAAACCTGCATTTATTGCAAGCACCTTTTCTGCTGCACATGCTTATACTTTGACAAACATTATGGCCCTATTCAGCTGAGGATAACAAAGTCTCTTACGTATACTATGGCTAAATATACCTTCTTAATCGATGAAAGAAATACAGTAATACTGTTGAACTACTCATCAAAAGAATGTTGATCAGGTTTTGGCATGGCAGAAATGGCAAGCCTTGGTGTAACTAGTTGCTCCTCTGGAGACAGGAAGTGCAAAAACAACTTCTCTATAAAATGCAAAGATGAGACTGCATACACCTGAAAAATCCCTCGCCATACTCTCATCTGGCTAGAGAAGCGTTTTGCCACATCTGGGCATGCTATTTTTTGTATTTGAACTTGCATAAATGCACAACATTAGTGTTTACACCATAAAAGGGATGAAGTAGAGCTTATTGTGGTCCCAATAAGGGCAACCTAGTCTAGTGGAGTGGAGTATTAGTAATTTATGCATGGTAATAATAAAACTCACTGAATTACCCAAAGAAAAAGAGCGATCACGGTTAGTACAAGTCCCAAGTTAGATTCTGTAACATGCTAGAACTTGTTACTTAACCAGCGGAATTGACTTGTGAAGACGAATCATCTTCTCCTGAGGGTTCTGCTAGGAATTAGGGTTTTTTGTAGGCAAAAAAAAGACAAGTTTTATTAATTCTCAAAGAAAATCAATTAAATTCTCCAGCTATGAAGGCTTCTTGAGCATACTTGCTCAACCGGGGGATTTCAACTGTATTTTCTGACTAAAAAAGAAAATAAGTTATCCAGCTATTTATACCAAGTCTAGACAGCCAAGGACTAACTCTCTTCTTTCTAGAGAGCTCTAGACTCTTCTAGAAAGCTACAGAAACTACCTAATAACCAACTAACTGTCACTTACAAACTCTAGCTAACTAAAACAGAAAAATAACAAAATACAGAACAGCACATTCCCTTACAACACAAGCCACCTTAGCCATGTTGACCAGGCCTAGTCTAGACTTGTGCATAGGGAGAACTGCTCTCAGATGCAATCAGGTTCGGTAAAGAAGGGTTCAGAGCCCCCCGCTTTTCCAGGTTTCCTGGATTCAAAAAGAGAGAGAGAGAGAGAGAGGAAGAAAAAGAAAAGAGAAAGAGCTTCTTATGTCTTATGCAGTAGCGTAGTTGGAACTTGGAAGTCTGAACATGCTCCACATTACTGTTTTTTATGAAGACAACAGAGGGAGCACTTTTACAACGTCAGACATTACAATCAAAGGAAAAAAAAGGGGACAAACTAAGAATTGATATTAAAATGAGAAGAACATGATAGTTAAATTATGTGTAATTGTCTGTAAATTTTACTATGGAAGGCAAATATTTTATCAATGCTGTAGGAATTGGCTTAGAATCTTATAATCCACTTTCCATCAATTCAGGAAACCAGATTATTAAATCCCAAATTCTTAGCTAAAAATCTTATAATCCACTTTCCATCAACTCAGGAAACCAGATTATGAAATCCTGAATTCTTAGTTCACAGTATAAATCCTAAACAAGAACTAAGGTGCCAGTGAGCCGGAAAAAATTGCAATAAATAACAGTCAAAGTTTAGGATTTATACTGTGAACTGAAAATTTGGGCTTTCATTATCTGCAGGGAACCACAAGTCAAAGTTTCTACAGCTTTCTTGGGCATCCTTGCAAAAGTCTCCGATGCCCTTCATTCGACAAGATTAAGGAAGAAACCTTCTTATGTATGAGGGTGAGTGTAGAAGGTTTATCTTCCAAAAATGTTACCATTTGCAGGTAATTTGTGGAGAGGACTGAGAAGCATAAATTAGAAAAAGGAAACTGGATAAACCATTGTTAATCCTTTTCATTGTCTGATAAGATTCCTCCAACTGTAACAAGCATTTTGTAGGCTGTGGAGCTCAAACAATGTTACCTCATTTATCGCACTGGATTTTGCCAAAATCCCAGGTGTAAATGTACTTCTCTAATTGAAGTTACACAAATTACCCAGGCCCTTTTTCCCAGCATCCACCCATTGACCTATGACCATCTACCGCCTTTTTTATCCTATTTTATCAATACACTCTTTGCAAATAGCAACTACAGCAACTCCAATATGAGGTTTTCTTGAAATAATCTAGAACTCAAAAAAAAAAAATCTATCTGGTTATATGAAACTCGAAGACATGCAGTGTGGCCACATATACCCTTACAGTGATAATAATACACAAAGTGACTGAAATGACAAAAACAGTAATCAAAATCGATAACCTCCTGCTGGCACAGAATCTTCATTCAGTAAAATATGAGCAAGCAAATTACAGATAGTTGAACACAGACCTTTAACATAGATTGGTTTATCTGCAATGATTTTATCCTTCGAGGCCATCTGGAGACGAAGAGCTTCCTTGTGAAGTAAACTGTTGTTATGTTCTTCAAGGGCACTCATTTGCATATTTCGACTCCCTTCATTCCCATAAGGATTTCTTCTATGCTTTCTACCATACTCTCTACAAACTGAACAAAATATCCTTGCAGTCCCTTCCTTTACATCAACATAGGCCCATTTATATGTATCAGCCCATTCCTCTCTCCATCGTTTCACAACCTTCTTTTTCCTTTTAGCAGGCAGAGTCTTTGATGTGTCTTGGTCATCATTAGATAGTTGAGAAACCATTACCATCTGCTTATTCTCATCATGCTCCTCAGATGAAGGCTCTCGTGGAGTGCCACCAATTAGAGTTGTGCTAGCAAATGAAGGGTCATCATCCCCAGGGCCAATCTCCAAATCAATCTCTTCTCCAAGCTCTCTAACCACTAGATGATGTCTTTGTGCCTGATGAATTAAGTTCATGTCATCCATTGTGGAATTCATCCCTATCACACCAACTGGAAGAAACATTCAGCATGACAATCCCTTGTCCACAGCTTGACACCCTGAATTATCAGTTGCAACTAGATCAACTTTCAGATATTAAGCTGATCCTAATGCATCACCAGGTTAGCCAAACGTCAATCAAACCACTCTTCATGAAGCCCAAGTGAGAACTTACTATGACCAATCTCTACAGCCAATGTAACTGCAAAACAAGAAAAACAAGCCACCTCAATTTGGTCCAACACTGAGATAGTGATACAACCCAAATCAACCCCCACCACACACCCCCATCCCCAATATTAAAGAGAGTATGGATCATAATCAATTCTAAATTGTCAATTAAAATTAGCCCATCAACTAATCCCAAAGTTTAATGCTAATAAAGGCAAGTGCATTTTTTATATTTTATATTTTAATACCCCTCTCACAAATAGGTTGGGATATTGATTACAAACTGTTGCTTGGAACTTATTAGCGTCAACTTTTAATATGGGATTGATCTTAGAACCTTGGCATGGCAACCAATACAACAGCTATACAACACGCAAGCCTCGATCCCACTGGCAAAGTCCTATTCTGTGGTACTGAATAAATTTAAAGTCAAAACAAACTACTCTTAGTTTAAGCTAGTATATATAGGTGCAATTTCATAATTATATTTCAATAAAACCACTTAAGCAATCTCTCCAAAAAAAATAGTACTGCAAAATGCTGCAGGAATTAGAATAGAGCTCCCATTTTTCAGCAACAACAAGAGCATTCAGAATAGCCAAATATGCTAAAAGAATAATTATAACAATTAAGAAGTACAAAATGCTCCAACTGAACCTCCCATTCCAATACTAAGTGAGTTATATTTAAAACATCACATTTCAGCACCAGTAAGGAAATAAAGGATATTGGACTAATTATTACTGCTGGAACAAAAAAAAAATAGAGAGAGAAGCTACTCCCCAATCTCTTCGACAGGAAAAAATTAAACCTAGGAACCTATCTGTGCAAACTATTTAATTGAAGAATCAAAAAGGTACCACAATCCTTCAGCCAAAGTCAGTAATCTCATATTGAAACACATTAAATACACTAAAAAATATCACTATAACAGTGGCAGCCTAGTAGTAGTTCTAAGTCAACTGTTAGGAAGACCTCAGCTCCATCTCTAAGGTAGTTGCCAAGTTTATTTCTTTTTTAACAAAAATAAAAAATAATAAAATAATACAAATAGGTGCAGGAGGGTAGTTACTAAAAAAATGCATAGGAGTATAGTCCCTCCTATCACCTTTACCCTATCAGAGAATTGATTCCAAGTCATAGTTCAAGACAGCCTCACCACTAGGGCAGCCAGCAGGCAAGACAGTGGTTAGTTACTCCAGCAAATGCATTTTAGAGATTATGGATAGAGAGAACAACACACAATCTGTTCCATCAATGTTTGACTCACACTGGCATCTGGGGAAAGGGTTTTCCACCAGAAAAACCTAGAGAACTATTCCATGTAAGACAATTTAAATGATGGAATTCTAAACCACACTCGCATCCTTCAGCAAAGCTCAGTAAATCCTACACCAAGAAAAATCAGATACATTGAAAAGACCAACATAAAGAAATTTCCTAAATTAAAAAGAATTCAAACAATTAAGAACTCCATAGCTCCACAACAAAACCTCTAGCAAGTCATCTATTTCATTTTAAATGGGCAAAAAATGTACCTCATTTGAAACTTACAGATAAATCACTTTGAGCATTGTCAATTCACCCAAAAAAAAAATTCAGAAAAATAATAACCATATCTGGAGCAGAAAAATGCCCTAGTCAAGAAAAAACATTTCTAATCAACAAAATATTCACCCTGTAAAACGATTTCCTTTAGAGAAAAACATAATACGTAGAAAATTTATTTTACCCTTGTCTCAAATACTACTATTTCCATATAAAAAGGGAATATATAGCACCTAGCACCACTACCATCACCAACTCCCACCATAATGCAAAAGTAACAACTCTGTGGAGTTCATTTGCCAAAAAATTTAATTTTTTCCATCAAGATACATTTTAAAACGAAATCAAACTAACTCTAGTGCTAATCAATCCATCTAATATAAATACAAGAATGAACTGGCAGAGAGACCTAAAATTGCACTAAGAAACTCAAAACTGCACTTGTCGGATTATAATCCCATAAATTCCACTCATATTCTTAGGTAACACCAAAAAAAGATGAATTTCAAGAGCTCCACGAATTCTCAGCTTTTCACTCAACCCTTCAACCATGACTTTTGGTATTACCAAAACCACAACATCAGGCCTTAACACAACAGATTTCACCAAACTAATATGGAAATTATAACTATGAGACCTGAAAATACACTAGGAACCACAAATTTTGGTATCATTGAAGTCACAACTTCAAGCCACAATTTGATGGAATTAACTAAACTGAATGTATCATAACAAAGAGACCTCAAAATACACTAAAAATAACCGAATTTTTCACTCAAATTTTCAATTGTGTATAGATCAAACTCCATCTCATGAACCTAAATAACACCAAATACAGCTGAATTTTAACAACTCTTTTTCAGCCTCTCACTCAATTCTTAGAGCACCAAGACTTCAGACACAAGATTAAGCCTTAACTCAATGGAATTCCCTAACCTCAGAGTCATAATAAAAAAAAAAAAATCAAAATACTCTTACAGAAGATCGAATTTTTACACCATATTTAAAGCGATTACCAATCAAACTCTACCTCAGGAACCTAAATCAACACCATAAAAATAAGAATTTCAACAGCACCACGAATTTCTCAGCCTCTAACTCAAAACTGACAAACCACAGCTTTCGATACGGTAACTCCACGAGCTTCTCTAAACCAAAACGAAATAATAAAAAAGTAACCTCAGAAAACACTACAAGAATCGAACTTTCACTCAACAGTTAATCGACTATGAATCAAATTCCATTCCACCTCACGAACCTAAAGGGCTCACCCGAAGCGTATGAATTGGAAGAATTCAGTACCGCGAGGCTTAATTTAACGGAATTTCTCAGAATAAAAATATGAAGAAAGATCGATCGAGAAAGATTACCTTTTAGAAGACGATTCCTTCGAGGAATTGAAGTTTTTTCTGTCGTTGTTGATGAAACCGAACTGAAATCGAATCACTAGGACCACACGAGAGAGAGTGGGGGTTTTTGTTTTTAACAGGGTGGGGCATGGATGGAGTTAGGAGTGTTGCAGTAGTACTACAGTGGGCAAATGGCAACGGGATTTTTTTTTTTTTTTTCTCTGCTATCGAAGCCGGTTCCGTTGAGGTTTGGCTGTATACATTAGAATGGGTATATTCTTAAATATTATTATTATTATTTTTTAATTATGAAATATTATATACATAAAAATTATTTAAAAAATAAGTTTTAAAAACACAAATCTAACGTATACTTTCAGTTTTGCTAAAATTTACAAAACTAAAGGTACAGACGGGCTGCGCCTTTCAATTCTGTAACCTCTATAAATCTACGACTAATTTGACCGTTGAACTTATCAAAAAATGTCAAATAAATACATATAAATTCATTAGATAATGTTAATAAATTTATCAATTTCATATATTAATTTTCACAGACTAAAGCCTTAAATGAAAAATATACATATGAAATTAATAACAAAAAATAAATTTCTATCCTATCCTATTTTTTCCCTTAGTGAATTATCTAACCAACCAGGCAAATGTGTTCGTAGGCTCTCTTAACGACCTTAGACGTGGAGCAAGAGCAGCTTGTGACTCTTGTGTTAAATGCTACTGGAGGGTATTGTTGAAGGCTTAGGGGGTATTGAACTCCACTTTATAGGACCATGTGATTATTCATCCTGATACGTTGATTGTTTACCAAAGCGTTTCTTCTGCGACACAGGTGGTGTAGGGACAGGACCACTGATGGAATGACAATCTAGTGTTACATATGTGTTGAAAATCAAGCTCGAGCTATCGTATATCATATCGAAATCCATCAAGAATTGTTGGTCTTATATTGGATTCTCGTGTGTCTCACCCTAGTTTCGAGGTTGTTAACGTCTTACGGTCCTATAGCTCACAGGAATCGGTTGCGATTGGAACACTTCAATCAGTTGTGTCTCTGCCTTAACCTCTACGGCATACTATTGATGCACCTACAGGTACAACGTTAACTCCCCATAGCGATGCATAAATTAAAGACCATGAGCAGCTATTCTAACAACCATGTCAAGATCCAATGATAGACAAATTTATCTTAACGCATCACCCTACATATTACAACAAAACATAAGTTAAATAAAGAATAGTCATGCAATGATTCACCCAGTTAATATTGATGTTGTACTTACCAAAAATCCAAGAACAGCTCTCGTGCATCCGATATATTACCGGTTGATCGATCTGTACCATTGCATGTACTCATGCACACCACTAAGGCCCTCCATGTACACCACCCAATCCACAAGCTATTCTCACATGAATATATACACTACATGCTGCACGTGCCAATTCACATCAAATCTCTCATACAAGTTAATTTGATGGAGTTTTGCATGTTCACTAGTTGTAGAGTATATTAAAGCCCCCAAAACTGCCTTGCAACTTGGTTGGAGTAATGCTACTCAATTATGTGGAAACATATGAGTAATACCCAAATGATCTAAATTTGCATGCTGCTTCTGCAGAAATGTGGTAAGACATTAATTAGATTTCCGAAGCACGATTCCCATTTGACCTAAAGGATAGAAAATAATATTTAATATTAATGATCAATATAATGAAATGGAAAAAAAAAAAAGGGTAACTGAAATACCTATTCATTGTTCTACCTATCGAGCACATCCTAATATGCACCTCTAACATGGGTTGAGTGAAGCTAAGTTTCCCTCCGCATGTTCCAACATGCGGCCAAGGGAGCTTTAGCTTCTATAATGAGTTCGTGTCAAGTAAGAGGCCCTATGTGGAGCAATCTATCCCAGACCTACACTTGTAGGAGAATGGCAATCCCTTAAATCTTGTGTGCTGACAGTGATGATGCAACATAAAGATGGTGATATAATTAGGCCAGGCACACGAATCCTCAACTATATGTCCTAACAATGTCGAAATGCTCCAATAGAAGCAAAAACATCGTATAGACGAAGGTACTGGATTTATTGGCAAAGATAAATCCCCTAGCAGCTGCAATATATACATACACATATGGCAATGAATTTGCTCTACATTAGCATGGGTTGGAAGGATCTAGAATATATCACAAAGCCACGTCATGCTAATGTAGCCCTCCCTACCGCTAGACCCTGGCCTTGTCCCTAGCAATCTCTCACATGTTGCACTTCAATCCAAGTAACTACTCCCTATAACTACCTGACCATCTACAAGGAGGCCTAGCTGGACCTCTATAACCTGTAGGGTGATAGTAAACTCCCATATCAACATGTGGAATATGTGCATCTCTAGCCTCCATTGCTCGACTAAAGCAATTATCATATGCCAATCTAATCGAGTGAATGCCAGGTGCTTCGCACCTTCGAATCCCGCCAAATGTAGGAATTACTCAATTTGAGAATCGACCGAGATAATTTGCTCGTTGCGACGAAGTAACAACTCATGGCATCGAATAGCAAGCCATAATTGCTCCTAAATGATAACTAGTGAAATATTATACTATTGGTAATGAAACATAAAGTAATCAACAAGTTAAAGATCATTTACCTCTCTGCCTCAAACAACCTGTGATTGATGTCCCTCTTATTGCATCAAGATTGAAGGATCGAAAGGTCTAAACTCCATTTATTATGCAAAAAAAAAAAATGTTACCAATAATATCAAAATATTAATTAATGATATATTAGTGACTAATTACTATTTAATTAATAGTTAATTAATAGCAACTTAAGTTTACAACTACTTTTACAATAACATACAATGATATTACATTTATAATCAATATGAAATTTTTCACTAATTAATTTTCTAACGATTAATTAATGACATATTAACGACTAAATATAGTTAATTCATAGTTAATTAATAACTTAATTTTACAACTACATTTACAAAAACACACAAATATATTACAGTGATTTGATAGACATTTCCAAATATTGAAATGGATTTGTTATTCTTTTTTTATTATTATTATTCAATTCCATTCCAATCAAAACTGTTCTCGCATACCAAACATACCATAAGGGTTACAGCATCACAGGGTTAGTTCCTCATATATAGATTTTTCGTAACCTAACTCCCATAAGGTAGGGTGTGAGTATAAGTTCTCCTACCCTATATCCATTCTGAAGCCTATACTTTATGATATATAGGGTATATACTCTAAGGTACATTACAACTACCCTATAAAAATTATTAAATAATATTAATAAATGATAATATTATATTTTCAACCATTAAATATTTTAATAAAAAGAGAAAAAAGAAACTCAAGTCCATAAGTAAATAACCTTAAACAACTAAATTTAATACCACCTCTCTTAGTTTACCTTTTCCATTCTTTCTCTTATTCTTCTCCATTTTCCTCTTAAACTTTACGTTTCTTTTTCTTTTTCTTTCCCATTTACTAAGAAGTAAGATAACATAAATTTAAAACAATGAAGGTAGGAAAAATTATTTTGTTTAATTCCATATATTTTGCTATTAGATTCATATATTTTGTATATGAAAAACTTGTAATATCACATATAAAATACTTTTTTAATATTACATAAATTTGAAATTCGTAAGAAGAGAAGTAAAATTTATAAGTTTCACAAAAAACCCTTTACTATGTTGGTTTTATAAGGTATAGGGTATAGGTTCAAAGTTACTATAAGATAAGTTATTATTTCAAAATTTAGGAACCTGACCTAATAAAATAGGATACGAGTAAGATTTCATACCCTACGCATCACATACCCGCTCACCCATATTAATGCTTACAATGAGGATTTTCCACTAATCTTTGGATCTCGATGTAAGTCATTTCAAAACATATCGAGATAAGAATTATCTTGGTGGCTTGGAAAATGAAACTAATCAAGTTTTATTGATCAAATTCCATAGAAAATAGAATTAGAACCCATCATTCCTTACATATTTTAAAAGAAATATTAGGCTTTAAACTGATCAAAACCAGTTACAAAAATGAATCAATCTTGCTTGGTTTTTATCATGGTTCTCAAACCATAGGAAACTAACTAAACTGCCTCAATTTTTTTACATTATTTTTTTAAATGAGAAGCAAAGTTATTTATTAACATGCTATAGTAAATATGTGTAGAATCTTTTTACTTCCACTCACTTACATATATTTTGGTTGCTAGAACAACTAAAAAGGCACATTAAAAGCATGTTTTCCATTAAAATGCGTTCCACAGTTTTGTTTTATATGGACATATTATTGCAATACAATTTATGAAGAAAACACAATAGCGAAATGCGTTTTGTGAAAACACATAGCCCATGTGCATTTTCAACTGTGGCTCTACCTTAAAAAATCATTAAATACCTTAATTGGTCAAACTTGATATTTTCTTGTAAAACAAAAGCAAATATGGACTCCTAGCATTATCTTAAACACATCAATAACTTCAACACTTATAACTATTGCTATACTATTGCTATAACCACATCCTAAAGATGTTTTATAACAATACAAAACCATACATTAAGAAATACACTACCTATCACAATATAATTAATCAAAAACACTTTTTACTTGCTTTCATTATAACATGATACAAATATTCAAAAATTGTATTGTGGATTTTTTGTTTTCATCATAATACAACAATTTTTATGAACTTCTTGTTTCCCTATAATGTCCTACAAATGCATATATCATTATACAAAAATACAAATAATATGTGGATCTAGATTTGCCTCCTCTATCTCCTCTAATAATGTAGTGATATAACCCTCTACAAAGTTTCTTCAACTTATATAGCACCACTCAAACCTATTGCATAATCTAGATAAGGTTGTGCATAGGATGATAGCTTATCCCATACAGATAACCACATAAAACTATGTGGTCCTATCTTAGGCAATTGTGCAACTAAATCAACTTGAGTAATATTCTCCCCCATATGGAAATCATTTATGTTATATAAGCTTTCAAGGAGTAGTTAAAGTCATCACAATAACATAGGTCAAACCCAAATAAGTGTTTGGAAAGTAACATACTCAAGTGGAAAGATCTTATATTTGATGAATGATCAAAATAAGTTGAACTTGAGCTTAGATCAAGTGATACCAATGGAGAGGTAAAAGATACTAATTATACCTAATCTATCGGCAAAACTTGAATGAAAAGAAGATTAACTATGTACTATTGACTTTTGGAGACAATTCTTGCCACATCATAATCCTCTCCCTCTAACTACACACAATGCTATTAGAATGTCTAGCCTACTTGTCCATAAAAAAGGAACAACCTTTGTTGCCTCAAAGTAGATGTCTCTTTACAACTACAACTAGTTGATTCTCCTATGGATCGTTAACTACCTCGATATGATAAAAAGCATCTATCTACATAGAAAAACAACCAAGTTGTGTGAATATACACGTTAACTTTATTTGATAAAGCTAAATAATTTATAAGTCCCATCAAAGCTCCAAGTATCAATCTAGTACATATGTTGTAATGTTTAAAAACACTATAGTATTATCCATAATATGTGAAATAGACTTTGGCTATAAATGCATCATCATAATTAAGTTTCACAACACAAGCACATCACTCTTACCATATACCTATATATATTACATGTTGCATCACCTAATCCTCATTGATATTTTCAATCCAATGGATAGACTCCACCAAACAACTATACAACATGGCTAAGAATGTGTTAATCCACTACATAAAATCATATCAAAGGTAAACTTGTGAGCCACATGTCAGTGTTAGTGAGATACTAATTAAGGGGGTAAAGTGTTGACAATCTCAATTGTATCAAGCATCTTTAGGATTTGCATTTTACATTTAGATGAATATGGCATAAATATGTATAGGTTGAGGTTGCAAATGTAATTTCATACCAACTTTGGTGTTTGTTGATTTAGCCCATCATAATTCCATCCCATAACATAGGTTGTAAAGTTAGTCATGTCAGAATCATCTCCCCAATGGTATGTTAATGGTCCACCCCTATGGAATATATATTTAGACATTATACCAAGACAATATGTGGAAATTTGTCACATACCTAAAATAGTATAAGATAATTGAGTCTCCCATCACCTATACAACAACATCCATAAAACGATGCAAATGTTAGTACAACCATACAAACCACATAACCCCCCTAACTATACCCCCCTATAGCCACAAAATCCTTTTAGGTGGTGTAGGAATAATAAGTGAAAAAGACTAGATGGCCTACTTACAATGACCATATCATCCATCAACTGTAGAATATACCTTCATGTGTAACTCAAGATGTTCTCCTCATCTACTCCAAGAGGCAATATTTGAATGCCCATGTCAATCAAGAGGGTTGACTTACCTACCAATAATACTATGAACTTTAGGTCTTACATCAAGCGATCACTCACATTGTTCGCTCATTTTATGCTAATGTCACTAGTCACTTCTTACTTGTCAGTAAGCAAACCAAAGCCAAGTACAGCATCTTAAGGGGTGAGTGTGACCTCCCCTATGGTTTATGAAGTGTATACATCTTTGTCTTCACCTCTCTACCAATGCCATGATGAGATGTCAATCTAATTGTGTGGATGGAATATGAGAGATGCCTAAGAGACCAACTTGCTCTAGGTATGGCAAGATACAAGGGTCCAAAAGCATGGGATGGTTTAAGAATTGTAATTCCTCTAAGCATTTTATGTGCAGACACTAGTGGTAGTAGGTCCATGAAGTGTCAATCACAAAATTATTAGGAAAAAGAAGATAGGGCTTGAAAATAGTGAAAGCTCTACAACTTGTGCCTATGTATTTCTAATTCCTAATTAAACCCAATTCATTAAAAAATGTTATGAATATAACATTTAAAGATACTAGGAATAAATATCATTAGTTTTATGAGTAAAAAAGGTTGCAAAAAAAGGGAAAATTTATAGGAAAAAAATTCATGTAAATATTAAAAAAAAAGTGCAACAGTAGGAAAACCTCTAACAATAGTGAGTTAAAAAGTGAAATAGGAGCTTATAAAGCTATAATCCATGCCAAGAAAAAGTATTAGATTTTAGCAAGAGAGAAAAAGTAGTCATGAAAAAAGAGAGGGAGGAGCAATATCTTACCAAACTAAATTGACATACCCTCAAGAATGAGTCAAGAACATAACTTTGATTCAAAGTGAAATCACATTTTGTTTTGGTTTTAAAGAGAGAGAGTGTGTGTTTTTGGTTCCTTTGCGATTTGAAATGCAAAATGGAGAAGAAAACTAGATTTTAAATTTGCAATGAAAAAAGAACTATTAGCTAAGATCATCTTACCCAACAACAATTATTCATGTGCCTTGTCACTTGAGTTAAATGACCTAAGAAAACGTACAGTAAGTTACATCTTCTTTATAGCATAGATGCTAGAGTAAATGCACATATTGACTACAAAAAATGTGTTATCCATATAAGTAAAGTCCCACCTTATGGGAAAGGAACGATAGTAATGTATAGTAAGGAATACCAACTTTATAATAGTTCGAAACTTTTGAGTCAAATGGTTGAGAATACCTATTAATCACCTATTTAACTTAGTTATTGACTACTTTCTAAGTTGAGATATTATAGAAGGTATCAAAATTTACTACATACCAATAGGTAGACAATTTAGGGACTAATCAAGATAGAAGATGGTGGACTTCTTTTGATTACTCTAAAGAGAAGAGGTTCAAAGGTAGCAAGTGTCATTGTGTAGGACTCCTAGTAAGTTTTGAGATGACCGACACATATAAAGTAGCATGAATGAATTGAATTACATATCAGAAAAGGAGAAGAATTAGGCCCATTTTCAAGACACTATGATGAGGACAACGTGTATTTAAAGGGAAAGATTGCGATACCTCATATAATCAACTCTCACGTTGGTTATATGATATTAAGTAGTGAATATTAAGTTAATATTAGTTATGAATTTTATGATTAAATGGTTAAAAAGGCTTATTAATTATGTACAGGACTAAGAAGAAAAAAAAACATAATCACTATATATTGAGACAAAAAATTTCAAGACTCTTGTAGCGTAATATAGTCTTCCCTAAGCAAATTATATTAACATTTGATAGATGAGAAGATAACAAAATTGATTTTACTTTTTTTTTTTGTTGAACAAATTTTAAATTTGTCATGAAACATTCTCCTCGTTGTTTTGACCATTTTAAAAATTTTCATGTCTTAGAAAAAGCTTAAATTTCATATATGTTTTGATTAATATTGACAGATACATGTTTTAATAAGTAATTAATTCCTCGATGCTCATCTATAAATTTTACATAAAGGTCAACTTACTTTCTCTTCACCTTATTAATGTTATCTTCTTTTTCCATTTAGGCACTTGCAGTTACACCCCACATGTTGAGCCACGAGTAGAGCTAGCAATTCATGTCAACCCATCGTATCCTGTGTCCATGTCTAAACGGCTTTGTATCTTGAAAATCTCAACCCGTAACCCGATCTATTTATTAATCATATGTAAAAACCTAAACCCGTAACCCGACCCCTTTAATAATCATGTTTCATGATCAAGTTTGACCTGTTTATTAATTAAAAAGTTATAATTTAATTTATAAAATAGTTATGAATACATAAGAAAAAGGGCAATTATAAGATCAACATTTACAAATAAAAATTATGTAATCTTAATACTTAAATATAAAATTACAATGTAACAAGAGTTTAATAAAGTAAAGTTATATAATCTATAACATAGTATATATAGTATACGAATAGTGTTACCAACGTTACTTGAACTTTGGATAAAAGTTCAATTTACTACATAAAGTTTGAATTTGCTAAATTTAGTATCCAATTCAAAGTTTTCATATCATCGATACTACCTTTGTGATAATTCATTTTTCTAGTCATATTCTTTAGTCATTATTAGCATGACACATGTCTTACTAATTTAAAGAATGTCACATTAACACTGTCTGTTGAACACGATGGAAAGGTATTGTTTTTATTTTTTTTATGTGGTCCTGTGTATTTTTGTATCTTCCTTTTTTTTTTTAATTACTGAGTTTAGGATGTGCAAAAAACAATGCCAATGCAACATTCCTTAAACTAGTAAGGCACGTATTTCACTAATAATGGCCGAAGCATATGATTAAATAGGTAATTATGTCACAAGATTTAATGCAAGTAATAGTAATGACGTCAAAATTTTGAATTGAGTACTAAAATTAGCAAATTTATGTTTTAGATAGTAAATTGATCTTCTATAAAAAAATCAAGTAGTAATTGTAACATTGTCCCATATGTATAATGTTATATACATACACGTGTATGCATATATATCTTATAGTTATATAAGATATATACATAAATATAAGTTACATATTTGTTATTTTTTAGTCTAATTTTAAAATTTTATATTATCTCCCTAATCCAATTCATATTAGATCCTATACTCATCTAATATAAATCCTCGAATTATGAATTTTATTATTTATTTGAAGTCGCCACCCAACTGGAATTGGGAAAAAAATTATCGAATTAGAATTAATTGAGTGGATTTATTCTAATCTAAACAACTAGTTGACAAAATCTCCTCTTTTTATTCTTATGAAAGAAAAAGAAGAAGAAAGAAAAATAAGAGATTCTTGACTCGAGAGGCTATCCTATTAAAACCCTAAGTTATCACCTTATCCTTTTAAAATCTAAATTATGTTATGATATCTTCTTTAGCATAAAAAAGAAAATATTAAAAAAAATGATATAAGGATTATACTAATAATGATTTAAAAAAATATTTTTTTTATTCTTTTTAGCATTACCCCATAAGGATGCCTACGTACCCGCTATTCATGATCAAACAGGCCGTAGTTTGCTTTTCATAAAACTTTAGTGGATTATTTAATTTTAATTACAAAAACATGCTAGATTTACGTTTATTACCATTTAAATTTATTTAAAGAAATTTTTAAGTCTAAGCTTTATTATTGTTTTTTTAAAAAAAAACTAAAACCTCTAAAGAAAAAATTAGTTATATATTTTTTTAAGAAAAGAAATTTTCTAAGTGATAAAATATTTATTATTTTTTATTAATTATGATAGACATATATATTTATTTTTTTTAGAAAACTCTAAACCTAGTTCAATTAATACATTCCTAAAAAAACATACATCTTTATTTTTTTATTTTCTATTCTATTATTATCATTTTTGTATTTTTATATATATTCTTACTAATAATAATAAATAAATAAATAAAATAAAATAATGGAGAGATCCGACTAACCTGAGAGTGGGTCGTGGGTTGAGTACGCACACGGTGATCAGAGCTCTTCGACGACGACTTTTCGGCGACGATTGACAGCGATTAATAGGTGCTTCCAAGCTTTCTAGAGGTGAGGAAGTCAATGGTGGTGGTGGTTTTCATAAAAAAAAAACCACCCTAGGCAGTAGTTCGAGTAATTACGACGAGGTTTTTGAGAGAGAGAGAGAGAGAACTCCAACAAGGGTTTTTTCTTCGTGTTCTTCTACTTTTTTTTTCCCTTCTGATCCTCCCCCATTCTTCCTCTCCTTGAATACTATTTATAGACTTGTAAAATCTCTCCCGATAAGCTCGGATTGGACTCCATGGTTAAACCCTCATCTTTATCTTCTTCTTTTTTTTTCTTTTCGATTTGAACAAATCTTTCATTTTTTGTTTTGATTTATATTAATTTGATGTTTATCTCTCTCTCTCTTTTTTTTGTTAAAGATTCATCAAAATTTGACTCGAAATGGCCGGATTTTATTCTTCCCACGTCGTCGTCGATTTCAATTGAAGGTTGATGACAAGCACGTGCCAGGTGCGTACCCTTGCGTTATCCAATCAGTTGCTGCCACATGGCAGCTCAGACGAAAAAAAAAAAAAAACAGAATGGCACAAAGTGCCTTTCGTGAGACTCGAACCCGCGACCTCTCCCTCCGTACGTATCCTAAGCATGCACACGAGCCAGTTAAACTAGCCCAAATCTCAATTTTATCTTACATGCAAATTGTATATAAACTCAGCAATATTTATTAATTTTATATTATTTTGAAATTCTAAATTTTAATAAAAATCCTTAAATACTTTTTATTGTTATTTTTACCTTTATTTTCTATTATTGGTATATTATTCCTATTTATTTTATTTTTATAATTATTTTTCCTTTATATCTGAAAAATAGAAAAAATGATTAATAAAAAAAAGAAAATATTAATTATAATTAGAGGATAAAAATGGGGTTTTTACAGTTAACTCTCTTTGTAGTAAAGTTTGAAAAACTTAGCTGTAAAGACAACAAAGACTCCGTTTTTGCCTATTAGAATGGGTAAATAATGCCATAATTAGCTGGCTATCCGAACCTGGCTCTACTAGGGAGTTATTTAACTATCAGTTTAAGTAAGAGAAATGCACCACGAGCTAACAATCCCATGTTGCAAAAGAAGATGATTACTTTATGATGATTATTACTTCTTGAGTAGTGGTCTTAGACAAGAAACATCTCACTAGACTAGCAACTTGGAGGGAGAGATCATCTTGAAAAGTGCTCTTATGAGCTGACTAATCAATGATAGAAAACATCTTACATGACTAGTAATCTTAAAGAAGAGATTGTTTAAGAAAGCGCTCTTATGAGCTGACTAATCGATAATAAGAAGCGTCTTACAAGACTAGCAACCTTAAAGAAGAGGTTGTTTAGGAAAGCGTTCTTATGGGCTAACTAACTGATAATAGGAAGTGTCTTACAAGATTAACAACCTTAAAAAAGAGATTGTTTAGGAAATCACTCTTACGAGTTGACTAAATGATAATAAGAGGCATCTCACTAGACTAACAACCTTAAAAAGATATTATTTAGAAAAGTGCTCTTACGAGATGACTAATCGATAATAGAAAGCGTCTCACTAGACTAGCAACCATAAAGGAGAGATCATCTAGAAAAGTGCCCGTATGAGTTGACTGATCGATGACAAGAAGCGTCTCACTAGACTAGCAATTGTAATAGGAGGATATTTAGGAAAGTGTCCTATTGCGGGCTAACTAATTGATAGTGGGAAGCTTCTCTTTGGACTTGCAACCATGAGAGAGGATATTTAGGAAAGTGCCCTATTGTGGGTTAACTAATTGATAGTGAGAAGCATCTCTTTGAACTTGCAACTCTGAGAGATGATATTTAGGAAAGTGCCCCATTATGGGCTAACTAACCGATAGTGAGAAGTGTCTCTTTAAACTTACAACCCTGAAAAAGAAAGTTTAGTAAAGTGCCACATTATGGGCTAACTAACTGATAATGAATTCCTAAGTAAGAATATTATTTTTCCAATAATAGTCAAGAGTTTAGGATGACTTAAAACTTTTGAACAAATGATAACTAAAGCTTTTCTAAAAATCTTCAAGACAATTGCTCTTCTAAACTTAAGGATAAAGCGATAAGGTATTAAAGTATTTTCTAGCAAACTTTGAAAAAAATCTAAAAGAATTGTTTATTTTTTTATTTTTTAAATATTGCTAACAAGTAAAGAGTTTGATAGGGTTCCCAAAAATACAAATAAAGGGTAGGCCTCCCCTACTACTTAATAATCACTTACTCTTTTGTCTCATTTTACTTGAAGGGTTTGGTTTAATCTTGAAAAAGTAGTGTCTTGGCTTAATCAATCACCTCTTGAGGGGTTTCTTGCAATTAAGACTCATATCTTCTTCTTGAGGGCAACCATATTTAAAATTTAGGCTAAACAACGCCGATGAAGAATGGCTTTAAATTCCCTCATTCTATTTGGAAATAAATATCTCATTCCCAATTGGTTTAATCTAAGAGGACTTCCTTACAATCTCTTAGTTTAGATGTCACTCTTGACTTTTATTCTAAAAATTATGGTCTTTATTCTAAGTAATATGCTTTAATAAACCTGTTAGGCCTTTTTGGGACTTGTAATGCAATAGGCTTTTGGTTTCAAAAAAGTATCAATGCCAAGGTTTTATTTTGAAAGAATCATCATTTCAACCTAGGTTTACAAGTCAAGAAACCTTGAGAAAAACTAGAATAACACTTGCCTTGGCAATTTTTGCTTAAGATAAATTATTTTCAATGATTTAGAGAAGTCTTCAAAGAAGGGTGGTATATTTTTTAGCTGTAATGTTTGGATTCTTGTATTTGGTCTTGGTATTTTCAAGTATTGTTGGGCTTTTTATTGTGTATAGATTTAACTACATTCTCGGGCTTTTCTCATTTCTTTTCTTTTCTTTTTCTTTTATTTCTTTTTCTTTCATTTTCTTTTCCATCTTTTTTCCTTTTCTTTTGAGCCTAATAGTGATCATCTCTTGTGGGTCATGTGTGTTTTTTTCAAAATGTAGACTTTTCTTCATTAAAAGAAATAAATTATCTACAGCAAAAATTACCCTTGAATTGTTGTAATTAGGCAAGCACTATTTAGTTAATTCCTTTATTCTTGATTGATGCCCTTATCTTCTTAATCATCCCATTGTAGGGTAGTTCTCAACATGGTTAAATTTTGAATTTTTTTTTATATATGAGCTCAAATGGGGTTGGCAAAGGATTATTGTGTTTAGTATAGAAAAAATGAATGCCTAACATTATTTTGATTAACATATCAAATTTAAGAGAGACCTCTTTTAAGGAATGAGTAAAAAACCTCACATCAATAACACTTAACTCTCGAGTATTTAAGGGTTAGTGTTTGGGATGTGGTTTGCCTCTTATCATCCTAAACCACTCAAACAAATGAGATATCTTTCCATTTTACTATATTTGCCCAAATTCACCATGTCTCATGATGTCTTTGGTAGTTATGTGCCCCTGTCAAGTGATTTAGTCTTAACTTAGCTCTCTTGGGAAGCTAGTTAGGATAGTCTTTTTTATGCCCTCGTTAGTAATTGACCATAGCCAGTTCGAAAATGTGCCCTAAAATTAATTGTCTTTATGTTTATTTTATATAGCTCTTGATGGAGAGAAAGTTCAAATGTAACCCTTAGGATTGGAGAGAGTTGGAAGGTTTTGTGTTTCGAGGCTAAATCAACATATGAAGAGACCTTTTAAAGTGAATGGGGTCTTTCAAATTGAGAGCAAGTTATAGAGGTCTTTGGCTTTATGTTCAGAGTAAATGACTATGAGCCTTAAGTTAAGCTAACCATTCAAAAGCAACTGTTAGGACCTTAAAAAGATCTCTTATTGTTAGCAACTCTTCAATTTTCTTAGCTTGTTCTTTTTCTTTATTGTTATTATTTTTTAGTAAATATGCAAACAAGATGCTCACACGGATGCAAAAGAACCAACATTTAATTAACGATGCAATAATACTGAAATTTTATTAATATTGCAAATTTAGAGTTCAGTGCTTTTATTGAAAACATAAGAAAAGAATGCTATAATCTAACTTCCTAATTTCTAAGCTTCTTCTTCTTCTTTGGCTATGTAGGTGTTGACTCCCCATTAATGATGGCTTCTAATGCTCTAAACCTTACTTGAGTCTTCTCTAATTGAGTCTCCAATGCTTTGTTCCTCTTATTAGATTCCTTGAATCTACTCTTCCACATGTCTTTCTTACTGTCTATGGTCTCAAAATGGACCTCCATCCGAGCCCTCACTTGTTCCATGTAAGTTTTTATTTCCGGGCTTGAGTTGATCAGCGCGAGCTGAGTGACATCTAGAACTCGATATACCCTCTCTCCTATCTAGTACAACTGGTTAATAACAAAACCTCTGGTAGCTCAATGTTTACCTACTTCACCATCTAATTCCCTGAGGTCTACATTAGGACTCTCAATTCGGGCTTCCTATAGGACCTTGACCTCTGCCAACTTAGCGACCTTATCGGCCACTAACGCGTTCGGGTCTTGATATTCGAACGTGATTCCTTCTAATGATGGTCTATAAACTATGTCTTGGATAGTGCCGAATTGACGAATTACTGAGTTCGAGTGATAGCCTGTACACCAATTAAGCCCAATTAATGGAATTACTTGAAAGTTTCTGCACATTAGAATAACCTTACTGCAGCAGCTTCACCTAAAAGTCCATAAAATTTCATTAACACTGAAACCCTTGAGCACTTTCACCCAACCGTAGTTGGAAAGATCGTTTGGCAGCTCCATCCTTTCTATACATGAATCTATGAGGTCTACTTGTTGGGCTAATGATCTCCTAACTATGTTTAGCCCAAAACACTTGAGATGGCTCACAAACCAAATTAGGATGAGGTTGATGTTTGAGCAGAGAATTCCATGACCCTTCTTCTTCACGAAATTTAGATTTCGAATATGCTCAGCTAGTAGGGTCAAGATGTAAGATTTTCCTTCCAAGAACTAGAATACTAATTCCGCAACTCTATAATGAATATGAAAGATCCCGATAGGAAAAAGGATAGTTGCAAATACTATCAAGGTGAAAGCATAAACTCGTCTTTGTTTGTAACTCTTAAAATCCCTACATAAGATATCTTTCTTGTTCCCATCATTGGATCGAGCCACAAACCAAGCTTCTAATTCATCCATTCGAAGGCAATACCCATTAGTATTTTCCAACTCTCGATTGATCACTGCTCTACGAATTCCCAGAAATCTACTTAAAATACTTGTTAGCCCAGCCTCTAGATCTGGCACATATACCCCATTGGAAAGTGGAGGGGCCTGGAGAAGCTGAGTATATTCTTCTAGGGTTGGCGTGATCTCGTGTGGCCCAATAAAGAAAGTCGCAGGCTCATTCCCAAAGGTGCAATATAGCTTGAATCAAAAGTAGGTTAACATCCATTTTCATCGGCAAGAGGATGGGCCCTATCTTGCTTTAGATGAAGGTTTGTTCTTCAGGGCTATATAAGGTGAACCAATGGTCTAGTACCAATTTAGGATCCAAAGGTTTACAAGCTTGGATTTCTTTGAGAAAGAGACAGTCAATTACAGTGCTAGCCATCTAGTAGGATTACAATAAATAAAAATTTCTAATTATAAACAAATGTCTTGCAAAACACAATAAAAACTCTTTTACAAGCGATTGCATCTGAACCCCAAAGAAAGAAATTACATTGTTAATCATTTGCTAGTTCATGATTTCATGTATGCAAAAAGGTGGGTTCTAAAGGTTCCTAAGCTCTATAACCTCCTACATTTTTGAAGAAATGAATCTCAAGCCATATCAAAGCATTGGGTGGAGTAGCCTAATCGACCTTGAGCGATGAATACTTCACTTCACCTGGAACTTACACAATGGCTCCCCATCCTAAGGTCCTAAACTGCCTAGGTCCAACCGCATCTAATCACACAATTGCATGCACGAAAACTCAATAAAATAAAAAAACTAAACTTTATCAAATCCTTGGATCACGAGCAGATACAAACATTAGTGCAAATGATATTTTATAACATAAGAGTTAATTAAATATATCTAAAAATGATGATTTCAGAAGGTTTAGGTGGCTAGCCCACTATGAGTCCCAGCAAAGTCGCCATCCTATTGAGTCTAATTTTAAAATTTTATATTATCTCCCTAATCCAATTCATATTAGATCCTATGCTCATCCAATATAAATCTTCGACTTGAATTAGGAATTTTATTATTTATTTGGAATTAGGAAAAAATTATTGAATTAGAATTAATTGAGCGAATTAATTCTAATCTAAACAACTAGTCGACGAAATTTCCTCTTTTATTCTTATGAAAGAAAAAGAAGAAGAAAGAAAAACCAGAGATTCTCGACTCGGGGGGTTATCCTATTAAAACCATAAGTTATTACCTTATCCTTCTAAAATCTAAATTATGTTATGATATCTTTTTTAGCATAAAAAGAAAATATTAGAAAAAAATAAAATAAGGATTATACTAATGATGATTTAAAAATATTTTTTTATTCTTTTTAGCGTTGCTCCATAAGGGTGCCTACGTACCCGTTATTCGGGATCAAACAAGTTGTAGTTCGCTTTTCATAAAATTTTATTGGATTATTTAATTTTAATTATGAAAACATGTCAGGTTTACATTTATTGCCATTTAAATTTATTTAAAGAAATTTCTAAGTTTAAGCTTTATTATTATTATTTAAAAAAAAACTAAAACCTCTAAAGAAAAAATTAGTTATATATTTTTTTATGAAAAGAAATTTTCTAAGTGATAAAAATATTTATTAATTTTTATTAATACATTCCTAAAAAAAACATACATTTTTTTTTATTTTCTATTCTATTATTATCATTTTTGCATTTTTATATATATTCTTACTAATAATAATAAATAAATAAAATAAAATAAAATAATGGAGAGATCCGACTAACTTGGACACGGGTCGCGGTCCCAGTCGAATCGGGTTGGGCACGCACATAGCAATCGGAGCTCATTAACAGCGACTTTCCGACAGCGATTAATAGATGCTTCTGAGCTTTCTGAAGGTGAGGAAGTTGATGGTGGTAATGGTTTTCGTCGAAAACCACCCTAGGCGGCAATTCAAGTAACTACGGCGAGATTTTTGAGAGAGAGAGTTTTCTTCTACTTTTTTTTTTCTTTTGATCCTCCCCCATTCTTCCTCTCCTCGAATCCTATTTATGGACTTGTAAAATCTCTTCTGATAAGCTCGGATCAAACTCCACAATTAAACCCTCATCCTTATCTTCTTCTTTTTTTCTTTCCAATTTGAACAAATCTTTCATTTTTTGTTCTAATTCGTATTAATATGATGTTTATCTCTTTCTTTTTTTTGTTAAATATTCATCAAAATCTGACTCAAAATGGCCGGATTTTGTTCTTCTCGTGTTGTTGTCGATTTCGGTTGAAGGTTAAAGACGAGCACGTGCTAGGTGCGTG
Source organism: Laguncularia racemosa (assembly GCA_037954665.1). Taxonomy (NCBI): domain Eukaryota; kingdom Viridiplantae; phylum Streptophyta; class Magnoliopsida; order Myrtales; family Combretaceae; genus Laguncularia; species Laguncularia racemosa. The sequence goes on along the minus strand of JBBMOL010000002.1, from coordinate 13,256,484 downwards.
CCCTCGTGTCTTCCAATCAGCTGCTGCCATGTGGCAACTCGAACAAAAAAACAAAAAACAAAACAGCACAAAGTGCCTTCCACGAGACTCGAATCTAGAACCTCTCCCTCTACATGCGTCTCAAGCGCGCACACAAGCCAGTTGAGCTAGCCCAAATCTCAATTTTATCTTACTCGCAAATTGTATATAAACTCAGCAATATTTATTAATTTTATATTATTTTAAAATTCTAAAATTTAATAAAAATCCCTAAATACTTTTTATTGTTATTTTTACCTTTATTTTCTATTATTGGCGTATTATTCCTATTTATTTTATTTTTATCATTATTTTTCCTTTATTATGAAAAATAGAAAAAATGATTAATAAAAAAAGAAAAAAATAATTATAATTAGAGGACAAAATGGGGTGTTTACAGTTATATATGTTATATAATTTTATAATCTATATTTAAGTAAAGTATGCATATGTTATTGTAATGTATAGGCTGATACATATAAATATGTATTTAAATTATGTATTATATAATTTATGTATATCTATATGTATGTTATATATATTATATATATCATATATATTATTAGTTATTTTATTATTAAAAGGGTTCACGGGTTGAACTTGGACCTATTTATAGGATTTGTTTAATAAACAGGTTCATAAACAGGTTTACAGGTTAAACCCAAAACCAAACACAAATTTTACCGTATTTAAACACATTTGACTTGTTTATGTCTTGTGTTGATTTTTTCAGTACACAAATCCATTTATAATTGTGTCATATTATGTCTGAGTTCACAAGTCGTATCCCAATTTGCCATCCCTAACCACGAGCATATATTGTTATTTCCTTGGTGTTATTAATTGGGTTTCACTTTTCATCATCTCTTAAAATTTTAGACATATGTTGATAATACTCAGTTAAACTCAAATCAGAGTCTCTAGACATGTAATATTTTATTTTATTAAATCGAATTTGGGTTTTTAGTTAGCAAGTTCAAACCCAGTAAACAACCTCAAAGACAAATGTAGTTGATATGATTGCAATTGGCATGAATTTGATATAGCTAAGTCACTTGAATATCTATTTAATCTTTTAGGGGTGCTTGGATGCAGGTGAATTAGTTGCTTTTAGTTTTTTTTTTTTTTTTTAATGATTAGGTTGCTTTTGTCATTACCATATTGAAACAACAGTGACGAGAAATAGCTATGATATTGATTGATTAAATTAAAAGAAGTGGGAATCCAAAAAATCTAATCTACAGTAGATATATCTTTTATTAATGAAAGGCTATTTTGAACATAAACCTCATGTTCAGGACGATCAAAAGCATTTTGAGTTGCTAGCATAACTTGGACTCCCATAAAAAGGTTAGCTCACCCAATGGGATTAATAAGTCTTAATCAACTCTGGATAAGAATAGGTAAGAGCAACCGAGGTCTATAAATGCCCACAACTTTACTATCCTGGAATGTCAAAGCCATTTAGTGGAACGTTTACCATAGATTCTTGCCTTAATTGCTTACTTATTCCCTTTATAAATATTACAACCAACCCCTAGGTAAAGAGGTCTGAAACCTATCACTTTCTATATCTAGTGTAATTACTTAACTCTTTCCAATCAAACTCTAATTTGAGTATGGGATTGACCATGCCGGAAATAGCCTCGATATCCCTATACCTCAACTTTTTCTGTTTGTTTCAGGTCATTCGTATTCAACTAAAGATCTAATATATATATATATTAAATACAATAATGGAACAAAACAAAGATTCCAGACGCTAATCAAGAAAATCCAGCTTAAGAGAAAAAAACTAACAAAAAAACAAAAAATAAAAACTTCGAAAATGTCTAGATCAAGAAACATAATGCTATTGAAGCTTATACCTACAAATGCAATCCATGAATAAGCATAAACTTTCAAATCCGAAGAGCGTCCTGACTCAGAAAACTAAACACACGTAAGCATCCTGATTAAGAAAAGTAAACACGCGTTTGACAACTACACGCAAATAATAGTCTAAACGATGATGTTGTCTTCTATGTTTTTTGCCCTCAATGGACTGTCTTTTTTTTTTTTTTTCTTAAAAAAAAAGAAAGAAAAGTTCTATCTTATCCAGGATAGTCAAACCTAGCAGCCCTCAAATTTTGATCTGAGCGGTCCATTCTTGTGCATGAAACTTCATCCACGGTATCTAGCACACCTAGTGACAACATAGGGAAGGATTTTCTTAATGGCATCTTCCTTTTTACTTTCAATTTAGGGATGCCATTGTGGCCGAGGACTTACCATCACGCATAAATATAAGGGTGTGCAAAAGACATTTTATCTTCGTACAAACAAAAGCTCTGTCCGTTAATACCATATTTCATCTTACATAAGCTAGTCAAGATTAATCGATACTCTACCATCCTTTCATATATGATGGTGAGTTACTTTGCCTGCACCCGTTTGCTAGTATTATATTTATTGTATTTTTTTTAGTCTCGATATGATAGTAATTATGAAATTATCTGAGTACTAACTTTAGTTTTGCAAACTTTTATATATAGGAGTCTATTATGCACAAAATACAGGTATTCATTATTACCATTTTTATTTCTATATTATTTATACATCTAAGTTACTAAAACAAGTCTTTTTGTTCTTTTTATTTTTACAATTGAGTGCGGTTTGAATTGATTAGGTTATTTAAATATTTACATAAACAAATTTAACAATACTCATTTTCGAACTTTTCCATCCATAAATAATACTTTATTTTGAACAAAACAAGCTTATATATCGGTCAGAACGAGTGAAGGCAGTTGACTTTCATTCAAGAGAACCATGGTCAGTTCCAAATTCATCATCTACATTTATTATTATTATTATTATTATTATTATTATGCCAATCTCCATTGCGTGATCCTATTGATTGATGTGAAGTTAATGTCATACTAAATTAAGCTTCCTTTTTGATATTCTTACAGGATTCTATTGAGTTTATACTATGGAAAAGTTTGTATCTGGAACTTCCAAACACAGGTGAAAACATTATCAAAACAAGAAGACTTTTTTTTTTTTAATACATAGAAACTTTTTCATAATTTTTTTCATTTATTTTATAATCACCTCTTTCTATTTTAAAATATTATCATATTAATCTTAAAAGATTTAGTGACTTTTATAAGTAAGTGGTGTTGAAAGGAAAAAATAGAGGTCGACTTTCAATGGTGATAATTACCAAAATTTTAAAAAACAAATAGATATGACCATCATTTTCCTCATTCCTTATTTATTTATTTATTTTTTTGGTGATGGATCATTACTAATATTGACAATCAAGTACCACTCTATCACACATAGTTAAAAGCTACTTGTATATGCAATCTCTTGAGATTAAAATGATAATATGTAACATTCGGAATAACATTTGGGAATGGTTTTCTATGCATCTTACTTGCAAGAGAAAAACATGCAAAATTCTGGTCCATTGCTTCACTACATTTGTTCACTTCTTGTTTATATTTTCAGGCTATAGAGAAGTCTTTCAAGGTCACTGATTCACCAGGTAATTAGTAGAATACAAATGTTCTCCAACTATGTTGCACATTATCATGCAAGTAAATAATAAGGATGTTACATTTAGTTCATGGAGCACTTCCATTCTAGGGATTTTAGAAGGCTCCTTAATTTGAATATCCATCAAAACATACAGTTCAATCAGCAAAATTTATTCCAAACAAAGATTGGATCGTGGCTGGAGCTGATGATACATATATTCGCGTGTACAACTACTCGACCATGGAGAAGATCAAAGAATTTAAATCCCATGAAGATTTCATCAGGTCTCTAGAAGTCCATCCAACTCTGCCATATGTGCTATCGGCATCGGATGATAAGGTAATCAAGCTATGGGATTGGGAGAAGAACTGGATTTGTACTAGGAAATTCGAGGGACACTCGCACTATGTAATGCGAGTGTCGTTTAATCCTAGTGACACACAAGAATTTGCAAGTGCATCTCTTGATGGTACCTTAAAGGCATGACGATTATTTCTTCACGGTTAAGGTCGTTGCATTATTTTAAACTTTCATTCATGTTTTAAGGTTTTTTTTTTTTTTTTGGTTGTTGTATAGATTTGGAATGTAGATTCTCCTAATGAAAAATTCACATTGGAGGGTCACTCAAATGGGGTAAACTGCATTGAATACATGGCTACTAGGGAAAAGCTTTATCTGCTAAGTGGCTCTGATGACAACATGATTAAGGTATATTTAATATAACAGCTTGTTTCCTTATTAATTTGTTTTAGTATGATTTGATAAAATGTTGTCAAATGAATGAATATAGGTTTGGGACCATGAAGATAAGAGTTGTATCCACACACTTGAAGGTCATGCTCATAATGTTACAGCACTATGTGTTCATCCAAATTTACCTATAATAATTAGTGGCTCTGAAGATGGGACGATCCGCATTTGGAAAGTTGATACTTACATGTAAGTGCTATTGGATCATGATGATCTATACAACTTAAGTGCATGTTATTTTGTTAGGTTTAGCTCAATTAAAAGTCTAAGCTTATTAGATTTCTTTTGGTTTTATGTCTATTGATCAACATACTACTTCGTTCACGGATTAAGTTTTCCACTGAAATTCATCAAGTGGATCAATTAATTAAATAGTAGTGAAACCCGTGCACAAGGGCTTGAATTAAGGATCTCATCTCACTCTTTGATGCCATTTTCGATTTTGCATCACACAACCAGTTGATTTAAAAGCTTGAATTTATTAAATCCATTGTTGTTTTCTATTTATGCACCTAAATCAACCTGTCCGCTCTTCTACACTTGTGGCTGAGTTAGTATGTTCTTTTTCATCATTTTATAGGCTTGAGGACACATTGAACTTTGGCGTTGGAAGAGTATGGGGCATTGGATTCATGAAGAACACAAACCAGTAAGTCTATTATCCTAAATTGGATTTAATAAAAAATAGCTTTGTTGCATTTCCAACTCGAACTAAGAACCGAAGTTACAATTTTGTTCCTAATGTACTTTCCAATTGAGATGCTTATGAGACTTTGTGTGCAGGTTTGCATTTGCTTGTGATGAGGGAACAACTGCTGCCAAGATCATTGGTTCAGATGGGGAGGAGTCCTAGTTAAAATTTTCTTAGATGAAAGAGGATATAAGATTACTGTTAATAGGGATTGGCTGCATTTGCATAATAGAGATTGAAAATAGAACACCTTTCTACTTTTTATGTGGGAAGAGCATTCCCTTCATATAGTTTTGTAATTTGTTGTTGTTGCACTGATACGTTATAATTACATTTTTTATTTGTTGGTCAATGATTGATGCATTTCGTTGTTCATCCTGTTTCATGATTTAATGAATACAAAAATTCATCTATTTAAGAACACCCTGCAAGGATGAACCTTACGGAGGAGCATTAGATTCTAGCGTAATCTATGAACTACATATGTAATGTCTAGACAAGTAAATGTAATATAAAGCAGTTGTATAACTAGTCTTCTATAAAAGGAAGTATCAGAAAGCAATTCCTATGTTGTATTATCAAGATGCAAATGAGGTGGCAACGAAAATGATATTGATTAAGCTCCTAACAAACCCACATCTTGTAACAAATTCAAAAGAACTCCTTGTTATGTTTAATAGTGAAAGCCTTATCAAGTTTTTGTTTTATTTGAGAAATAAAACACTCATTAGATCCAGTGATTAACATATCATTCACATAAAGTAAGATAAACACACTTCCATCAGAACCATGATGTGTAAACAACGAATAATCGTGCTTCGACTAATGGAAACCAAGAGAAATTAAGAACTTAAATATTTCCAAGTTCCATAGTCGAGAGGCTTGTTTAAGCCTATAAAGTGATTTCTTCAAATAACAAACTTGATCGGGAAGTGCTTTATCATATCCTTCTAGAGTTAGCACATATACGTTCTTCTATGTGAGGTGGGGCTCGCGGTTACTTCAAAAGCCTCTTATTCTTAAAATGGGTAATTATGTTTCGCTTCTTACTCGCAGAAAGACGATCAAAAAATTCCCAATCAATATCCTCATCAAGAAAACCATGTAAGAAGGCATTATTTACATCTATCTGATGTAAAGTCCAATTATATGTAGTAGCAACAGCAATTAGAATGCATACAGTTCCTAACTTTGCGATTGGAAAAAAAGGTATCGTGATAATCTTGCCCTTCCACTTGTATAAAGCCTTTAGCAACAAGCTTAGCTTTGTCTCCTTCTACTGTACCATCTGGCCTATATTTTATCTTATAGACCCACTTGTGTCCTATTGCCTTCTTTCCCTTTGGTAGCGAAGTTAACTCCTAGATGTCATCGCTTTCAAGTGCAATAAGTTCATTTTGCATAGCAATTTGCCACTCTTTATGCTTAGATGCTTCAAAATAATTATGTGGCTCTTGAGTAAGTAATACATTAGCTAAAGAAGCTACAAAATTAGTTGGGTATGTAAGAAATGCATTAATATCAAAGAGTGGATATTTAGATTCTAAGTTAGTTTTTGTGGCTAAGTTTGAAGAAACATGTGTATCATTCACATTATCATTACCATGTTGAGCTACATGTACAAAATCCTTAATTCATGGAGGAGTCTTTCTTTCTCTAGCTAATCTTCGCAAATTAGATGAATCAGCAACAAAATCAATAAAAGATTCAGAAGAAGCAGAATTAGGAGAATTGGTTTGCTAAAGTCTAGGAATTGATGATTCTGAATCCATGATGATTGAACCAAGTCTGATCAATTGATCCTCAGAAGACATGGTTTCAAACAAAATTGGATTTTTAACAAATGATCTTATTGTGTTGAGATCCTATGCAATATTTTCTTTAAAAGGAAACTCTTCTTCAAAGAAAGCTACATCATGAGACACAACAATCTGTTTATGAGATAAACTAAAGACTCTATAGCCCTTTTGCCTTTGTGCATATCCTAAAAACACACATTAAATTCCTCTAGATTCAAACCTATCACTCATTTGAGATTGCTTTGCTATATAACATAAACAACCCATGACTTTCAAATGATCATAAGTCAAAGTACTTCCAAATAGAATTTCATGAGGTGTTTTCCAATTTAAACTCTCTATTGACATTTTATTTATTAAGTAAGTAGCCATAAGTATACATTCCCCCCATAATTCTTTTGATACTTGTGCATAAAGTCTAAGAGCTCGGGAAGTATCCAACAAATGTCTACGCTTTTTTTTCTACTCAACCATTTTGTTGTGGTGTGTATGTGGTAGTTCATTGATGAACAATATCTAAATTACATAAAGGAAATTGATACAAGTTGGACAAAAATTATGTCCCATTATTAGTTCTTACAAACTTAGGAATTATGTGAAAATGATTTGAGACATGAAAAGAAATTTTTAATAACCAAATGTGTTTAACTCTTATGATGAAGTAAGAAGGTCTAAGTTGATTTAGTAAAGTCATCAACTATCGTTAAGAAATATCTAGCTCTAGAAATTGATACAACACTATAAAGGCTCTAAATATCAACATGAAAAAAGCTCAAAAGCAAATTTAGAAACATGTAGACTTCAAGTAAATGGTAGCCGATGAAACTTTGCCTCTTGACAGATATCACAAAAGAAATTCTGGAAATTGAAATTTTGACACAAGTTCAAGTGTTAAAGTTTAGAAGTAGAAATATGGCTTAAATGGGCATGAATCAATCAAAGTTGATTGCAATTGTTACACGAAATAGAAGTCCTAAGAATAGAATTACAGAAATCCATCCTAAGTAGATTACAATTGTTACTAAGAATAGAAGTACTAGATAAAACTGATTTGCGTTGATCAATTGTACAAAAAGCTCCTTCAAAGCCCTTACAATACATATAACCCACCTACGGCTTTAGCTACTGCTACTGTGGACATCTAGTTCTAGTCCCAAAACACACACTCAAACGGATTAAAAATAGCAATGAGCTTTTGGTCTTTAACTAGATTATGAGCTAGTAGAAGATTGTGTGTGTATTCGAGTATAAAGAAAACGTTATGTATAACAAGAGATGGTGGAACAAAAATTGAGCCTACTTTGGGCATTGTAATAGATCTTCCATCGAGTAGGTTTACTCTGATAGAATGTACAAGATTAGAAACATTATGTAAGATTTCATAAAAAGGAGTCATATGATTTGTAGCTCTTGTATTTACTATCCAAGAGCACACGCCATCAGTAGAAGCATTAAAACAAGAAGAAGAAACAAGAATATCTGCAAAATGAACATTATTCACCATTGCTTTTTTGTGTTCCCCTTTTACTTTCATTAATTGCAACATCTCATGACAATAGCTTTGTAACATACATTGATCACAAACTGTTGTTCCTCTTCTGTTACAAGATCCACAACATAATCAAAAGGGGAACTAATATTATTAAGCTTTGTGTCATTGATAGCTACATTATTACCACTAAAACTCAAAAATCGGCCCTTCTACAATCTATCCCTTTAAACTAATCCGGATACCCAACAATCTAAAAGAAATTATCCACTATATGACCTTCTAACTTTCAAAGTTTGCAGAAGACCCTAAGTTTGTTCTTCTTCTTATCATTTGGAATCCCTTTGCTCTGAATATTAAAGGCTGTCCCATCAACGTTAGACGATAACACTAATGTTATTTGTCAATGCTTTTCAATTTGTCGTACCAAGTAGAAATCCTTATTGATTGTTGGCATCAAATCCATCAACAAAATTTAATTCCTCACTCTGTCATATATCTCATTCAAACCCATTAGGAATTGCATCAATTTGCTTTTCGATTCAAACTTCGTAAATTTTTCTTTATTGTTATAAGAACACTTCTCCTTGACACCACATATGCACTCGGGAAAGGCATGCAACTATTGCAATCCATCCTAACATTTCTTGAGTTTATTGTAGTAAACTCCTATAATTTGATTTCCTTATTTCATATTACAAATTTCATGTTGCAATTGAAACATTAAAGGACCATTGGAAACACCATACTGCTCTGTAACTTCATCCCACAATTGTCTCGTAGATTGTGCATAAAGAAAACTTTGTGATATCTTATTTATCATTGAATTAAAGATAAAAAAATGAGCCATATAATCACATCTTGACCACTTTACAAAATCCGATGGTTTCAAGATCGTGCCATCTATAAATCCCAGTTTCAACTTTGCACCAAAACCCATTTTGATAGACCTACTCCATCCCAAGTATTTGTTTCCATTGAAAACTAAATTCCTAATCGACATGCCAAGATTATCTTAACCCGAAGGATATAAAGCATCCGTAATAGAAGAATCCCTAACTGTAGTATTCAAGTTCTTAGAAAAATTCATGATTAAAAGAATATAAGAAAAATTCTAGTACATGATGATGTTCTCATATCATGTCAAGCTTCCTATAGTCACAACATGTTCTACAAAATTCTACTGCAGATAGCTAACCTTTGGTTGATCAATGAAATAGAAAGGAACTAAGTAACAGAGTAATTGAGAGAGAAGAAGAAACAGAGCACAAGAAAATATATTTCTATTCTTGGTAATTTTATATATCTTATGTTATATTAGTCACAAAAACTATTTATAATAACTATACTACACTAACTGCCAATAGAAAATTGACATGTGTATAATAAAATAATAATAATAATAAACTAAACTTTTACAAAGAGAAATGGTGAAAAGGAAAATAAGAAAAGAGGATAACTGCTGCTACAAAACTGGTAAGATTATGATACAAACAATATGTAAGGATCCACTCAAGAAAATATTTTCTCCGGATTGTCTTGTGCAGGCCTTTGGCCCTGTTCCCCTTCATCAGCTCTTTATGTAAAGAGAACTCAACGTTTTAACCCAAAAACTCTCTGTATCTTTGATGGAGAGAGCTTGTGTAATCTTAAACCCTCATTAGTCCGGGAGACCATTTCAAAAGAGCTAAAGAAATTCTAAACCCTCGTATGTGCAGGACTGCTCCTTAATATTTACCTCATGTGCATCTTCTTAAGACTGCTTATGCTCTAATATAAGGTCTAAATTCTTCAATCCATCTCGAAGTAAAGAAAATCGGCGAAGTATTTAATCTCTTGAATACAAAAGTGCAAAGTCCTTAATCATCTGCTTAAGGTTCTGCAAGATAAAAACCATATCACCTTTGAAACTGCTAATCAATAGTAGACACATTTCAACAAAAAAGCAAGTGTACATAGATGAAAAAATTTTCTTCCTTCACCTTTAACAAATGTGCTTGAATCATCTAAATACATTTTCCGTATAAGATATGTGATTTGGAATCTTATCCAGCAAGCTAAAAGATGGATCAAAGTTGCATTCAACTCCTCATGAAGCACAACAAATATTTTTTTGAGTCTCTTATGCTTCTGCAAGTCATAGTAACTCGAGTCAAACAAAAATGAAAATAAGACCTTAACAAGAAATAACAACTGTGAAAGAACTTTTGCTAAATCACTGGTGAGTCATATGCTATAAATATCCTCCAAAATAGTCAGGTAAATTGCACCATGAACTGATACTACACAAGTTTTTACCCCTTTTCTATGCTTGAAGAAGATATTTCGAGAAAATGTGAATGTTGAAAATGTGGGAGTAAAGAAAAGAAGAAAAAGATACCATGTTTACTCAAAGCCACTGAAGAATCTCCAGTGATGGCCACACCAGCATATGGCAATTCGGCTTCCAACTTCAATTCCCAGTTTATGTATATGGGCCCTTGTTGTTACACCCCACATTGGGTACTCTATTCGTGACAACATACCACAATTACACAACCTCAACTACACAATCGCGAAGCGTCTCACATCAATACCATTTATCTTGTTAAAGACGTAAAAATTAACAATACGAATGCTTCTGGCATTCTTTTAGCTCAACCAAAATGTGTTCCGTATTCAACGGATACATCATATGAGTCTCAAGAGAGGGCCTTGTCTAAGTCCCCTTCAAAATATATACAATTAAGATCACTCAGGATCAGATTTCAATATTTAAAATCCTCTAGGTCTCCGAGTCTATCAAGTTAAGTACAATATTCTTACTATCTTATCCTCTTACCCTTGCTCCCTGAGTTTTATGGCAAATATGCATACCTTGGTACGACGTCCCTTAAGGAAGTTTATATAATCGCGTCTTGTAAAGCAAAATTTATAAGAGAGTGAGCTAATGGCCCAGTGAGATAGGAGTGCAATCACTCAATACTGCTTACAAAAACAATCAATTTCAAACAAGTTTTCAACACATATGCTATGTATGAACAACCATATGAATGTAACATCACACGCAGTCTTTCGGTAACTAGCGTGAAGTCTAGGGTTTGCACTACTCTTAACCTTGGGTTAGGGATTCGAATTATACCATCAGTGCCTAGGTCTCACACTTAATAGATTCATCTTATCTCTTCAAATTAGGTATTATCTCTTACTACTATATAATATTAACATTATATATTTAGCTCAAGTGTCACTCACACACCAAGCAATAACACCCTCAATGACAAACCAGACTTAGAACTGTCAAGGCGCAATAATTCCTTAATCATTTAGTTTGCACTTGGTGGAGTAGTAATTCCCTTATTACTTCTTATGCGCCCTATAGCAGTGATGGCTTTAAATCATGCAATGTTTCGTGCAATACATGTTAAGTTTTTATTTAAGTTGTAATAACTAAATTTTGTTTTTGGGCAATCACACAAAAATCAATCACATAGAATTCAGTCATATCAAGATGAATACGAAACGTAATCATTCGATTAAGATCATAAAACAACACTACAAAATCAGAAAGATCGCCAAACATCATACTTTATCCAAAGTCATTTAATTACCATCCATTTCACTTTCAACCTCAAAGTAGTAATTTTACAATTATATATATAATAGTGTCTTTATTATGTCATTATGATTATTTATATATATTTTGAATGCTTAACCCGAAGCAGCTACGTCCCCGCAACCCCCCCCCACACCACCGCGCGCCCCCCCACCCCCCCCCCCGGTGCTACTCCTTTCTTCTCCTTCTCTCCTCTTTCTTTTCTTTTCTTTTTTTTCGTTCCTTTTTGCTGTCTTCTCCTCGCTGGATGAGCTTCTCGCTCAGCTCCCCTTCTCGGCCGGCATATATATATTTACGTCCATCTCTATAAGACTATATGTATATACTTTCGTATGCAGCTGTCGACCCCCTCCTTCCCCAACTCGCCGAACTTCAACACAATTTCTCCTCCCCTCTCTCCTACTGGCTAGCACACCTGCACAACACACACGGCTCTATTCCAGCGAACAACCTGTCACGCCTTCTGCTTGCTGAAATTACTTTCCCCTCTTCCCCTGCCCAAATCCTTCTCCCTTAAACTTCTATATATATATATAAAGCTTATTTGATTAGGCATGCGCAACTTGTGCTTGCATTATATATGTATACATACACACACACATATATATATGTATATATATATATACTTCCATCTCTTCCTCGGCTTGCCGGAATCCCTCTCCGCTTCTCTCATTTGTCATATTCAACTCCATTCATCGGATTTATTTCACGCTCCTACCCATGCATTCCACTTTTTACGCCCACCTTGTCACTCTCTCTCGCCCCCATGCACCAGCAGCGCCTCACCCTTGTACACACGCACCAGCACTATACTTCCCATGTGCACATCCCATAATAATCCCGTGATCGGCAGCACCAAGTCATAACCTCAATCACACGCTACATGGAAACCAGCAGCAACACAAAAAAAATAAAAACGAAACATCCGCAGCAGCCATTTACATGCGTTTAGTCCACATACACTACGACGCCAACAAAAAGAAACAGAGTATAGATCCCCCAAAGCACTACACATATGCCACCGAGTCACATAGGTGTAATTATATATATATATATATATGTATACATATATTTATACGTAAACACATTATACCATACACAATAACAGTATATCACAAAGTCTTACTCACCTAGTTCTCATCTTCGATTATTTGTAGTAACCTTTAGGTAGATTTGCGAAATAATTTTCATCTCCTAAAATACAAAAAAATCATAATATTATACTTTATTTAAGACGAATATCATTCTATCTAGTATATTTCTAATTATTCTAATTATTTCCTAAGCTAAATTCTAAATTTTATACACGTATTAAAATTATCTCTACATTTCAAAAATAAAGTGTGTTTCGCTCAAAGTTAGTCTAGTTTAGTAGAGCTCACCTCAAGGATCGCACTAGTGATCCCGATTTGTGATTTGGAGATCGTATGTGGAAGTTATGAAATTTTTTCTTCACTTTTCCTTTTCTTCTTTTCCCTTCATTCCTTTTTCCCCTATGTCCTTATCTCCTCTTTTTTCTTACTTTTTCTTTTTATTTTTGGTTGTATGGATTTCTGAACGTAGGGCAAGGGGGGTCGATCTCTCTCTCTCTCTCTCTCTCTCTATATATATATAACTTTTTAATATTTTAGGTACATTTATCGCACACGGTAGTTTACGTAAACTTAGTAACTTTAGTATTTTATTACGAAATTTTACGACTAGGTTAATTAAATTATCCCGAGCGTGATTACCAACTCCAAATTTTTTATTTGACTGTCCTAAGTCTATGATTTTAATTTATTTTATCGTTTATTCAATAATTATTTACGGTTTGCTTTTTGTGTGATTATTTCTCTTAATAAAATCTCATGCAGGGTATTCCTAAAGCTTTTAGTACAATCTTTTAATCATTTCGATATTATACATAACTAGATTATTGTGGATTTTACATTCTCCCCTCCTTTAAAAGTTTTGTCCTCAAAACTTCAAAACGTACCTAGATCTTTAAATAGTTGGGGTACTTCTCTTTCATCTCGTCTTCCCTCTCCCAAGTAGCTTCTCGTTCAGAGTGTCCATTCCATTGTACCTTAACTTATCTTACAGTCTTGTTGCACAATTCTCGGGCTTGAATGTCGAGGACTCGGATAGGATGTTCTTGATATATAAGATTTAGCTGAATCGCTAAGATATCCATCTCAATCGCTCTATTGGGATCTGGGATGTGCTTTCGAAGCAACGACAGATGGAAGACGTTATGGATTCCTGATAATTGAGGGGATAAGGCTAGTTAGTAGGCCACTTCTCTAACTCTTTCTAAAATCTCGTATGGTCCAACATACCTAGGGCTTAACTTTCCCTTAATTCTAAATCTCCTTGTTCTTTTAATTAACATGACTTTCAGATAGACGTGTTCCCTTGGTAGAAACTCAATCTTTCTTCTTTTCAAGTCTGCTCAGCTCTTCTAGCAATCTTGAGTTTCCTTCATTCTTTGTTTGATAGTGGCAACCTTGTCTATCGTTTCTTGTAACAAGTTTGGCCCAATTGTACTTCATTCAATTCCATCCCAGTATAACGGAGATCTACGCTTCCTTCCATATAGGGCTTCATAAAAAGGTCATCTTAATCGATGAGTGATAATTGTTTTTGTATGCGAATTCAACTAATGGCAAGTGTTGATCCTAGCTATCCTTAAAATTTAATGCGTAAGCCCTTAACATATCTTCAAATGCCTAAATAGTTCGTTTAGATTGCCTATCCGTTTGGGGATGGTATGCTGTGCTAAATTGCAATTTTGTTCCCAGGTCTTATTGTAGACTTCTCTCGAATTTAGATAAAAATTGTGGATCTCAATCAGATATTATACTTAACAGCACTCCATGTAGTCTTACAACTTCTCAGAGATAAATCCTGGCCAATTTATCCAAGGAGTATGTTATATTAACAGGTAAGAAATGAGCGGATTTAGTTAAACAATCTACAATTACCCATATGGCTTCGTATCCAACCTTTGTCCTTGGTAAAGCCGTAACGAAATCTATGGTAATCCGTTCTCACTTCCATTCTGGAATCCATAATGGCTGTAGTAGTCCTCCAGGCTTTTGATGTTTAGTTTTGACTTGTTGGCAGATAAAACATTGGGAGACGAATCATGCTACATCTTTCTTTATGCCTTCCCACCAATAGCCCTTCTTAAGTTCTTGGTATATCTTTGTTCCCCTTAGGTATATCGTATATCCCGAATTGTGGGCTTTATCCAAAATATCGTTCCTTAGTTTTGTATTTTCCAATACACACCATCTACCTCGTAACCTTAAGACTCCATCTTGATCCACTTCAAAGTCAGTATTAGCACTTTACTCTACACTGTTTCGAAGGTCTATTATCTTCGAATCATTGAGTTGCATTTCTTTTATCCTATCTAGGAGAGCAGGCCATACTTTAATAGTTGTTATCTAGGCTTCCTCCTCGTGCCATAGAAACTCAATTCTCGTTTCTCGAACTCCTATATCAACTGTTGTTGTCCAGTTAATAATGCCGCCACCTAGCCATGATTCTTTCGACTCAAAGCATCAGCTATGGCATTAGCTTTCCCTGGATGATAGTTGATACTAAGATCATAGTTCTTAATGAGCTCGAGTCATCTTCTCTGTTGCATGATGAGCTACTTTTAAGTAAATAAGTACTTCAAGCTTTTGCGATCCATGTATATCTCGCATTTCTGCCCATATAGGTAATGCCTCCATATCTTCAGGGCAAATACAATCTCAACTAGTTCCAAATCGTGAGTAGGGTAGTTCCTCCCATGTTGTTTCAACTGTCTTGAAGCATAAGCCACGACTTTCTTGTTTTGCATTAGCATGCAACCTAATCTATTCTGCGAGGCATCACTATAAACAGAAAAGGGTTCCTCTAAGTTAGGTAGTGTCAAAATGGGAGCTAAGATTAGCCATTGCTTTAACTACTAAAAACTTCTTTCACAATCATCATCCCACTCGAACTTTACGTCCTTTGAAGTTAGTCTAGTTAATGGCTTCAATATTTGGGAAAAATTCTTCACAAACCTTCTATAGTATCCAGCTAACTATAGAAAACTCCTCACTTTCGTACCCGTAGTGGATTGTTTCCAGTCGACTACAGCTTCTATCTTGGTTGGATCCACCGTAACACCTCCTCCCAATATAATATGTCCCAAGAATGCCACTTGATTCATCTAAAACTCACAAACTTGGAAAATTTTGCATGCAGTCGATGTTCCTTCAGTAGTCCTAAGGCAATCCTCAAGTGTTCTTCATACTCTAGTGAGGTCTTGGAATAAATCAAAATATCGTCAATAAAAACCACTACAAATTTATCCAAAAACGGCTTGAAGATTCTATTCATGAGGTCCATGAATGCAGCTAGAGCATTTGTTAACCCGAACAGCATTACTAGAAATTCGTAATGACCATATCGTGTTCGGAAGGCGGTTTTAGGTATATCTTCTAACTTGATCTTCAATTGATGGTATCTGGATCGTAAATCAATCTAAGAGAAGATACTTGCTCCTCGTAACTAATCGAACAAATCATCAATTCTTAGCAATGGATATTTATTCTTGATGGTTATTTTGTTCAGTTCTTGATAATTGATGCATAGCTGCATAGATCCATCCTTCTTCTTGACAAACAACACTAGAGCTCCCCAAAGTGATACACTTGAGCAAATGAATCCCTTCTCGACCAATTCTTGCAATTGCTTCTTCAATTCTTTCAACTTGATTGGGGTCATTCGATAGGGTGCTTTTGAGATTGGTTTCGTACTAGGCTTCACTTCAATGGTAAAATCCATTTCTCTCAAAGGTGGTAGTACTGGTAATTCTTCGAGAAACACCTCAGGAAATTTGTTGATAATTGGTATTTCCTCCAATCTTAGCGACCCTTTCTCTGTCTCCATTACGCTTACTAGGCATATGCTCCAATTTTGAAGGTATTCTCCTCTTTCTTGTAATATATCAACGGAAGTTCCTAGATTTTTCCTTGATTGCCCTCAATATACTATAGTCTCCGCTCTTGGCCTGTTGAATCGCACTTCCTTATTTTTGCAATTTACATTAGCAAAGTGCTTTGATAACTAATCCATTCCTAGAATCACTCCATAGCCTCTCATGGAAAAAATTATCTAATCCGCTAGCATATTTCTTCCTTGTATTTCAATTAGACATCCTCTCACGATTTCCTTAGTGATGGCCTTTTCTCCAGTAGGAGTGCTAATTCTCAAGATCTTTGACGAAGGTTGAACTTCTAACTTCCATCATTGAGCTACAGTCGAGCTTATAAAAGAATGTGTGGCTCTTGTGTTAAAGAGAACCAATGTTGGTTGAGTAGCAATTAAAACGGATCCTATTAATTGCATAGCACTTAACTAAGTCTTTTAATAGTAAATCTCTTATAACTTCTTAGCTCTTCCAACTAATCTTCTATTTTAGTTTCCTATACAAGATATCACATATAGGTAAAGTAGATCTTGACATACCTGTTACAACATCTCCATCTTCCATATATTCCATGGCCGCTAGATCAATATCTTAGTATTATCCAAACTCTTCATTTGCCCATTCCCTTGCATATGTGCCCTTTATAGCAAATACTCGAGCATTTGCAACTTAGGTGTTGACTCCTTGCTCACTTGATTGATTGGTTGACCTTCCCACTGTAGTTCGGGGTACTGTAACCGTTACCCCGGGTCCTTAGTGTCTCTTAGGACAAACATTAGCCATATGCCCTGGTTGTCCGCACACAAAGCATATCGTCAAATTTTTCTACGAGCAATCCAAGACCTTATGATCATTTGACCCACAATGAAAACATTTTCCCCTTAAGTATGGGCACTCTCTAGGATAATGTCCTTTTTCGCATTTCCAACAAACTACCTTTATAGGTTTTTCTCAGGAAGAGATGACTAACGGTTTATTACTTGGTGACCTTGTATTCAGTATGGGCCTCTTTCCCCTATCACTTAGAGTTAGCTGGAACAGTGGCCTCTTGGTTGGAGTATAGATCCCTATACTTAGTCAAGCATGAGCTCTCATTTCTTCCACCTTTAGCTTTGTTTACTCCAAAGACCGGGCCTATTTACCACTTCTGAGTATGTCTGGAGCTCAAACTCTATAATCCGTTCTTACACTTCTATATCCAATCGGTTTATGAATAGTTGTCGCTTCAACGCATCAAAATCCTTATAAATATTGGGAGCAAATTGTAATAATCAATTAAATTCATTTTTGTATTGATCAATCGTTCTTATACCTTTCTTTAATTGGAACAATTGCCCACTTAGTCGTGTTCTGATGCTCTCTGGGAAATATTCTCAAAAGAATTCCCCTCTAAAATTCTCCCATAAGGTTGGCTGAGGTAAAACCCTTTGTTTAGCATCCTACCATGTCCTAGCTCTCATTTTAAACAAAAATGATGCATATGCCATCGTAAGCAGCAAATGATCTCCCTAATTGTGCTATCCATTCTTCAGCTTCCTCTTGTTTCCCATATGCTCCATCGAAATACCTATTAGATCAGACGAAATCTAGAAATATGCTCCTTTGAATCTGACCAATTCCTCCCGGGTCACATCTTTGTTGGCCTCCCATATGAGGTGCATAAGCAGTTGAAACTGGTGGAGGTGGTGGTGGCACCTGTGATAGTTGAGAATCATAGGCAGCACTGGCTATGGTTGAGGTGGTCGAGGAACCGATTGCAATAGAGGTTGACTCCCTAGCATGAGGTGTTGGATTAACAAGGCTTGTTGTTAGGCTAACTGTTGCTTCCAATCTCAACATGTGTTCTTCCCCACTTCCTTCCCCACCGAAGGGGCTTGAGTTGCACTTCTCCATTTAGACCTAGTCACTCTACCTAGTGTCCTAGGTTGGATCTCTAGATTTTCCGGTGACACTGGGGGTGGAGTTCCTACTTGCGGGGTTTCATCTACATTTCGATATCTAGTAGGCATTGTCGTGTTTTGTCCTCTACTGGTATTTCCACTGTAATTTATGAATCCAATATAAAAAATATGTTAAGACATTTCCAATGATATATATATCAATAATGATATGGATATCAACAAAAGTCATATAACATATCTTTATAATTGCATTAAAAGTTAAAAATACACGAAATTACGGTATTTTACATATACTTTGCAAATTTTACATTTCTTAGGTTTCTAACTTATACATATGTCACTTTGCGATCCCGATAGTCAAGAAACCTGATTTGGATGATGAATGATGATACAAATGACTCACATGTATCCATTTTCTTTATCTAATAATGTTTGAGTTGCAATATAGCAGGTATAGTAATCAGTCTTTACAGGATGCCACAAGACTTACACTGTTGATCAAATTGGGAACATCATTCGACTCACATTCAATGGCCCACTATGATCACAAGTGACTTGAAGAACTAGCTCTTTGAAGACCATCTTTGTATTTATTATTTTTATTTGAACCGGTTACTTTGTAATCATTTTGGGACATTTTTATTTGTTTGTATTTGTTGAATTAGAACCGACCACATTAGTGGCATAGACATAAATATTTGGACATTTTAACCCTAATTGGAGCAAGTATAAATACTTGCTAACTAGGATTTTTAGGGAGCCTTTTGATAATTTGAAAAACACCCCCTTTGTTGCCGTGAGGAGTCCCCTTGCTTGCAAACGATCTCTTACCAATTTCATCATTGAAATTGTGGCAAGAACCAACTAGAGTAATTGTGAGTAATATCAATCATCTCTTGTTGTTTTACAAATTGTACTTAGTGAGTCATATCCATGTGCTATTTGTTGGTTCCTTATTTTGTTCACGTGATTTAAGGTTCTTATTTTCATATTTGAAACATTTCAATTTTGAGAGGAATCTTAAGTCATTTCCTTTGTTATCCATCAATATTCTTGTAATTGTTTGTTCCATATATCCATTTGGCTTCCATTTTCGTTAATTAGGGATAATTTTTGAAGTGGTTGATCACCCAATTGTTGGTTGTTATTATTGTCCATGCCTATTGGATTATGTTATGTGCTTGAATCATTTAAGCATATCATCATTTGGTATTATATCATACTTGGTTTTACACATTTAGAGTCATAAGGGATTAGGAGTTCACGCCTCTTGTGGAGTTAGTTTTGATTGGAATTACTTCCATTGATTGAGTGCATGTGCTTTAGTCATTTAAGCACATCACTTCAAGGGATATATATTACATAACAAAATTTTTCCCTCCCAAGTCTTACTAACATATAAGCATTACTATCCTTTATATACATTACTTCTTCAAATTTCTTTTCTAATTTGCTTCTTCGAGTCCTATGCGACGTCTTCCGATCCATCACTAGCATCCTCATCGCTTTCTTCCATTTCTTCTTCTTCCACCTCCTCTTCCTCTTCTTCTTCCTCTGGGGAGTCCGAGGTTACACTATCATCTTCTGGAGTGCCATCTAAATCGGAGTTTTCTTCAAGAGATAAATCTTCTTCTGGATCCTTTTCCCAATCTTCCCATAATTCTAGTTCTACTATAAACGTATTCCCTTGGTCTATGATCTCGAACTCTCAATGCTCAATGTAGTCCATAGTATCCCAAGAATCTTCTAAGTATATTAACCCCGAGTCAACTCTCGACTTCCAATCATAAATCTCTCTCTTATACCTCCGTGAGTTTTTTCTAGACTGAACTAAAGGGTTCAGGACTTCTTGGGGATACCCTCTTCCCAGATTGAATCGGGCCACAAATAGTATTTCAGGTGGCTCCTCCTCCATCCCTATCATTGCTACAAACCGAGATTCTAGAGCAAGTATAGCAATATACCTACTATACTTATCTTCAAGATCTTCACTTAGCCTGTCCAATTGAATTTGCCACTGCTCAGTCAACCCAATTCTCCAATCCTTTATTGTTTCATCCACCGTCTTATAGATTGAGAAGTGTTCATATTGGATTTGCAATGATTGCATTGTCAATCTATATCCAATTAAATCATCATCCTCTCTCATGTAACAAGCACTCCATTTCCGATTCAATTGCCGAAACATTTTCTGCATTTCATCGAATATACACATTTTTGTAAGTTTTAATTTATTTATTTTCATTCTCAAGTTCTACCCACTCTCTCCTAATAAGGTAGGTTTCTCCTATCCATAGGGCTTCAAGTCAATTTCTTAAGACATTGGCTCTCAACCCAACTTATTTCTAATTTATGTCTTACTTTAACAAAACCTTTGCTTCTGATACCACCAAAAGTTGTCACACCCTGCATTGGGTATTCCATTCGTGACAACCCGCTATGATTGCTCAACCTCAAATACACAATCATGAAGCATCTCACATTAATACAATTTAACCAGTTAAAGACGTAAAAATTAACAATACGAATCCCTCTAGCATTCTTTCAACTCAACCAAAATGCATTTCATATTCAAAGAATACACCATATAAGTCTCAAGAGAGGGCCTCGTCTGAGTCCCCTTCAAAATATATACAATTAAGATCCCTCGGGATCATATTTCAATATTTAAAATCCTCTAAGTCTCTAAGTTTATCAAGGTAAGTACAATATTCTTACTATCTCACCCTCTTACCCCTGTTCCATGAGTTTTAAGGTAAATATACATACCTTGGTACGACGTCCCTTAAGGAAGTTTATACTTGCTGTATGTACTTTTTCCCCACGTTAACAGTGGAGCAACGCTAATTCTGCGTACACTAGAGAACAGAATACCAAAAGTGAAAGAGATATATAAATATATATATATATATATAATCCAAACCAAAAAAAAAAAAGAAAGGCTACTTTCTCAGCCATTACAACTAGTACAATGCCCCTTAAGACAACAAAGCTCCATAAGCAGAAATTTAGTAACTCTCGCGTATATGGACTTGCAAGTTAATTACAATCCCTGGAGGAAAATTTACGGATGCATTCCTGAAGACACCACATTCAAGCCAGAAAACACATCACATAGCAATTCTATCAATTAAATAAAAATAAAAAGCATGTCATCAAATTCGAAACCATTACATCAATCTTTGCAGAAGCCTTTCCACCTCAAACATAATCAGACAAACCGTTCCACACTAACGATATGATTCCTTCAACTCTTGCAAGAGGTCATTGTATCTCTCCACATCCCGTCCTTTAGCAGATTCAGGTTCCTTCCCTAACTTCTGGAACTCATCCTTATGAATAATAGTTATTGACGCAGCGAGGAAAGTGTAAATACATGAGACTAATTCTATGATTGAAACTCAAAAATAAACAAAGAGGAATCTGAGTTTATTCATTGACAAATCTCAATTGCGCACATTCGAGAACGCGGAGAAACTCTCCTCTAAAAAGTGTATATTAAATAATAAATAAAAGTTTAAAAAACTAACCCTAAAATGACCTAGAAAACTATTTATAGTCTTTTGGAAAAAAATAAAAAAAGGAAATATATATGTACACGTGGGAATAAATATATGTATGCACGTTCGTCATTTGGCTGATATACTGCCGTGTATAAGACCGTATATGTTTCTATAAGATCTTTCAAGCGCATTATACGACTGTGTCTTTGAACCGTGTATACGGCCCTGTATGTTTCTGTAGATCTTCTAGACTCAACACACAGTCGTGCCTTTGAACCATGTATACGGTCGTGTATGTTTTTGTGGAGCTTCCAGATACATTACACGGCCATGCCTTGTAAAAGACACGCCCAATCAACCGGTGTCAGCTATGATGTCCACATCATTTTCTCCCACCTACAAAGAACTCGACCCGAGTTCTCTTCTTGTGAATATGCTTTCCATGTCGTTCCCTCTCTTTGAATCGTCTTGATTTATCCCATTTATCTCGTCGCTTGATCGTGAGTCGCACTACATCATCCACCACACCCAGAGTAACACTTGTCATCGAATTTTCTATTAAATTCATTTGTGCACAATCCGGATGGATTTGAGTGTTAATGGGATAATCACCTTCTATGTTGATAGGAAGCAATAGAACAATTGCACTTATTACCTCTAGTGCTTCCTCTGGGTTAGAATATAAGTTTTTGGGCAAAGCATTGAACTCTACATCCTTAATCTCCTTCGTTGGTGCAATGAATCTGCTCGGAGTATCTGCAGTCTTCGACTCTTCAGTAACCATCATCACCTGCTCGTCATTCAACAAAGGCCCCTCTACAATAGCTTCCTCACCAACACAATTTTTATAGGCTTCAACTGCTTTTCCACTGCCCTCACCATCATCAATCAAAGTACTATGATCGTTAAGGGTTAAGTTTTCCTCTTGTTCAACCATCTCCTCCTTAAACACTCTTGGAATTAAGTTTACTGGCTTAAGTGTGTGGAATTTTCTAAGGAAGGATTTGTTTGTAATCTAGGGGAAAGAACTCTCGTTCTAGCAAGCATTGCATCATAAACCAAGTCCCCACTGGATTTTTACCTTCAAGGCATCTTACTCCCCGAAGTCGTTCCCACCAATATAATGCATCACCCTACAAACGACTCTCCACTAACTCTATCTTCATTCCCTCAGAAATCCTCATATGGTCAAAGAATCTTTCAACGTCCTTAACCCAAACCCAAAACTCATTCAGACTCCCAGTACCATCGAACTCAGATACAACATATTTAAATTGAGAAAAGATTTCATCTTTATACCTATAATTACATCTGTTGTACCGTCTTATTCTACCATGGCCTCTTCTCCTAGTCATATCTTTAAGAATCTCATCTTCATCATCCGTATCATAAGTAACAGAACTGATCATTGGATCGCCTTCCGGTCGTCTCCAATAAACCTGCCTGCTACTGTTAGTATTGGATCGATAGGTCAAGGCTTCACGATGCTATTCCTTTCGCTGGATTTTCTGACCCATGGTCTCCTCTACCGCCCTTCGTATTGGTTGCCCATAACGTAGGACTTCCACATCCCGATCTAGGTCGAGAACGGGACCGCCATCAACACCGTCATTAGCCGACATCTTCACAAGAATTTGCCTTGCTCTGATACCAACTGACGTAGCGAGGAAAGCATAAATACACGAAACCAATTCTAAGATTGGAACTCAAGAATAAACGAAGAGGAATCTGAGTTTATTCCTTGACAAATCTCACTTGCGCACAATCGAGAACGCAGAGAAACTCTTCTCTAAAAAGTGTATATTGAATAATGAATAAAAGTTTAAAAAACTAACCCTAAAATGACTTAGGAAACTATTTATAGT
The DNA here is from genome assembly GCA_037954665.1 of Laguncularia racemosa. NCBI lineage: Eukaryota > Viridiplantae > Streptophyta > Magnoliopsida > Myrtales > Combretaceae > Laguncularia > Laguncularia racemosa. The sequence goes on along the minus strand of JBBMOL010000002.1, from coordinate 13,232,391 downwards.
CTTCTGGAAAACAATTAAAAAAGGAAATATATGTGTACACGTGGGAATAAATATATGTATGCACGTTCGTCATCTGGCTGATACACGACCGTGTATAAGACCGTGTATGTTTCTGTAGGATCTTTCAGGCGCATTACATGACCGTGCCTTTGAACCGTGTATATGGCCGTTTATATTTCTGTAGATCTTTCAGACTCAACACACGGTCGTGCCTTTGAACCATATATACGGTCGTGTATGTTTCTGCGGAGCTTCCAGATACATTACACGGCCATGCCTTATAAAAAACACGTCCAATCAACCGGTGTCAGCTATGATGTCCACATCAGTTATGAAGTTGGCCAAAAAAAAAAAACTAGATATGAAAACATAGAATGCATGAATCGGATTTCTCATAGTACCTATAATTCTCCAGTGTCTTATTCAACATGCAGTGATGGCCATACTCGGACTCTCAGAAACAGGTTGGCTTGCCCAGTCAGATTGATAAGTTTCAATCAACTTCGCATGAGAATAGGCTGGAGCAGTTAAGGTCTGTAAATGCCCACAACTCCGCTACTCTCAACTGTTGAAGCCATTTAGTGGAATGTTTACCATAGATTCTTGCCTTAATTCTTATTTATTCCCTTTATAAATATTAGGATCAGCCCTAGGTAAAGAGGTCGGACACGTATCACTTTCTTTATAAATATTAGGCCAGCCCTAGGTAAAGAGGTTTGAAACGTATCACTTTCTATCTCTCGTATAATTACTTTACTCTTTCCCATCACACTCCAATTTGAACATCGGTGTGGCCATACGGGAAACAACCTCAACATCCCTATACATCTCGTATAATGGAACAAAACAAATCCGGGTCAAGACGGAGAGCGTCCTGACTAAGAAAAGCAAACACGCGTTTCACAACTACACGCAAATAATAGTCTAAACTATGATGTTGTCTTCTTTGTTTTTCCCCCCTCAATGGACTGTCTTTTTTCCTTTTTTTTTTAAGTTCTATCTTATCCAGGATAGTCAAACCTAGCAGCCCTCAAATTTTGATCTGAGCGGTCCATTCTTGTTCATGAAACTTCATCCACGATATCTAGCACACCTAGTGACAACGTTGGGCAGAATTTTCTTAACGGCATCTTCCTTTTGACTTTTCAATTTTAAGGATGCCATTGTGGCCGAGGACTTACCATCACGCATATATATAAGGGTGTGCAAAAGACATTTTATCTTCGTACAAACAAAAGCTCTGTCCGTTAATACCATATTTCATCTTACATAAGCTAGTCAAGATTAATCGATACTCTACCATCCTTTCATATATGATGGTCAGTTACTTTGCCTGCAACCGTTTGCTATTATTATATTTATTGTATTTTTTTTACTCTCAATATGATAGTAATTATGATATTTATTGTATTTTTTTTACTCTCAATATGATAGTAATTATGAAATTATCTGTGAGTACTAACTTTAGTTTTGCAAACTTTTATATATAGGAGTCTATCATACACAAACTTCAGGTATTCATTGTTACCATTTTTATTTCTATATTATTTATGCATCTAAGTTGCTAAAACAAGTCTTTTCGTTCTTTTTATTTTTACAATTGAGTGTAGCTTGAGTCAATTAAGTTATTTAAATATTTACATAAACAAATTTAACAATACTCATTTTCAAACTTTTCCATTTATTAATAATACTTTATTTTGAACAGAACAAGCTTATATATCGGTCAGAACGAGTGAAGGCAGTGGACTTTCATTCAAGAGAACCATGGTCAGTTCCAAATTCATCATCTACATTCATTATTATTATTATGCCAATCTCCAATGTGTGATCCTGTTGATTGATGTGAAGTTAATGTCATACTAAATTAAGCTTCCTTCTTGATATTCTTACAGGATTCTATTGAGTTTATACTCTGGAAAAGTTTGTATCTGGAACTTCCAAACACAGGTGAAAACATTATCAAAACAAGAAGACTTTTTTTTTTTAAATACATAGAAACTTTTTCATAATTTCTTTTATTTATTTTATAATCATCTTTTTCTATTTTACAATATTATCATATTAATCTTAAGAGATTTAGTGACTTTTACAAGTAAGTGGTGTTGAAAGGAAAAGATAGAGGTCGACTTTCAAAGGTGATAATTACCAAAATTTAAAAAAACAAATAGATATGACCATCATTTTCCTCATTCCTTTTTTTTTTTTTTTTTTTGGTGATGGATCATTACTAATATTGACAATCAAGTACCACTCTATCACACATAGTTAAGAGCTACTCGTATATGCAAGCTCTTGAGATTAAAATGACAATATGTAACATTCGGAATAACATTTGGGAATGGTTTTCTATGCATCTTACTTGCAAGAGAAAAACATGCAAAATTCTGGTCCATTGCTTCACTACATTTGTTCACTTCTTGTTTATATTTTCAGGCTATAGAGAAGTCTTTCAAGGTCACTGATTCACCAGGTAATTAGTAGAATACAAATGTTCTCCAACTATGTTGCACATTATCATGCAAGTAAATAATAAGGATGTTACATTTAGTTCATGGAGCACTTCCATTCTAGGGATTTTAAAAGGCTCCTTAATTTGAATATCCATCAAAACATACAGTTCGATCAGCAAAATTTATTCCAAACAAAGATTGGATCGTGGCTGGAGCTGATGATACATATATTCGCGTGTACAACTACTCGACCATGGAGAAGATCAAAGAATTTAAATCCCATGAAGATTACATCAGGTGTCTAGAAGTCCATCCAACTCTGCCATATGTGCTATCAGCATCAGATGATAAGGTAATCAAGCTATGGGATTGGGAGAAGAACTGGATTTGTACTAGGAAATTCGAGGGACACTCGCACTATGTAATGCGAGTGTCGTTTAATCCTAGTGACACACAAGAATTTGCAAGTGCATCTCTTGATGGTACCTTAAAGGTATGATGATTACTTCTTCACGGTTAAGGCCGGTTGCATTATTTTAAACTTTCATTCATGTTTTAAGCATTTTTTTTTGTTGTTGTTGTTGTGTAGATTTGGAATGTAGATTCTCCTAATGAAAAATTCACATTGGAGGGTCACTCAAATGGGGTGAACTGCATTGAATACATGGCTACTAGGGAAAAGCTTTATCTGCTAAGCGGTTCTGATGACAACATGATTAAGGTATATTTAATTTAACAGCTTGTTTCCTCATTAATTTGTTTTAGTATGATTTGATACAATGTTGTCAAATGAATGAATTTAGGTTTGGGACCATGAAGATAAGAGTTGTATCCACACACTTGATGGTCATGCTCATAATGTTACAGCACTATGTGTTCATCCAAATTTACCTATAATAATTAGTGGCTCTGAAGATGGGACGGTCCGCATTTGGAAAGCTGATACTTACATGTAAGTGTTATTTGATCATGATGATCTCTAAAACTTAAGTGCATGTTATTTTGTTAGGTTTAGCTCAATTAAAAGTCTAAGCTTATTAGATTTATTTCGGTTTTACGTCAATTGATCAACATACTACTTCATTCGTGGATTAAGTTTTCCACTGAAATTCATCAAGTGGATCTATTAATTAAATAGTAGTGAAACGTGTGCCCAAGAGCTTGAATTGAGGATCTCATCTCATACTTTGATGCCATTTTGGATTTTGCATCACACAATCAATTGATTTAAAAGCTTAAATTTATTAAATTCTCTGTGGTTTTATATTTTTGCACCTAAATCAATATGTCCACTCTTCTACACTTGTGGTTGAGTTAGTATGTTCTTTTTCATCATTTTATAGGCCTGAGGACACATTGAACTTTGGCCTTGGAAGAGTATGGGGCATTGGATTCGTGAAGAACACAAACCAGTAAGTCTGTCATCTTAAATTGAATTCAATAAAAATTGCTTTGTTGCATTTCCAGCTAACTAAACTTATAATTTTGTTCTTGATGTACTTTCCGATTGAGATGCTTATGTGCCTCTCTGCGCAGGTTTGCTTTTGCTTGTGACGAGGGAACAACTACTGCCAAGATCATCGGTTCGGATGGGGAGGAGTCCTAGTTTAAATTTTTCTCAGATGAAAGAGCATATAAGATTGTTGTTAATAAGGATTGGTTGTATTTGCATAATAAAGATCGAAAATGGAACACCTTTCTACCATTTATGTAGGAAGAGCATTCCCTTCATATGGTTTTGTAATTTGTTGTTATTGTTGTTGTTGCACCGATATGTTATAGGTCAATGATTGATGCATTTTGATGATCATCCTGTTTCATGATTTAATGAATACAAAAATTCATCTATTTAAGAACACCCTCAATGGACGAACCTTGTAGAGGAGCATTAGATTCTCATTAATGTTTGCACTGCTCAAGCCAACATTCTTACTGCTACTTCATCCATCCCAACTCTTACTGTACAATATGACCATGAAAGCAAAAATGCTTGTAGTGATAATATGAAAAATAGGAATGCTAGGGAGAAACAACCGCATTCTATAATCTAGTACAATGATATTTACTTTCCTTCACCAAGTTTGCTTAGGGTATTGTTTAGTACTCACCTAAGAGATACGTTTTCTCATTACATGACATAGATTCTTTTTTTTTTTAAACAAAGGGCACAACCATGTCATGACTAGCTACCTCTAAACATATGAACCACCCTAGAAGACCCATACGATGGTTAAGATAGTTTTCACTATGTGGGTAATCCCAAGAAGTGTTCTTAGTGGATTTAAAATCAAAAACCTCATGTAAATTGTCATGAGAGTAGTTTATACCTTAACCAGTAGACTTCCAATATTTCATATAACTAATAGTTATTTATATAGAATATGTTTGCCCATTAACTTTTTTATTTCTTATGGAAAGAGAACTAAAAATACCAACCTTATAAAAGATAATTACTAAAACTCTCAAAGCACTTTGTTAATAGATAAGGAAATAAAAAAATATTCAATCTCCAAGTAAACAAACTCTTAAGGTACGTAGAAAAAAAAATTTTTTTTTTTACTTTGTTCTAGCAATCTCAATTACATCCAGATGAAGTGCTCCAGTCCATTTGAACCAGAATAATTTAACACGTCAATATTACCATTAACTGGTTGAGCCACTCTCTCACATGTCTAGTAAATATTTCAAGACTTAGTTTATATGTGTTTAGCTCAACAATTAGCAACTTATATAATATTCTTTCCACAAGATTGTTGATTACTAAAATCACAAGCACCAAATAATCTCAGATACATTCAATTTTGTATCAAAATCAACGGCTTAAACAATTTGAGCAAAATCGTAAAGTTTAATTTTGAAGTAAACAAAATCACATAGATTAGCTTTTTACATTGACTTCAATGGTTGGGCCAAACCTTCAAAAATTTCTCTGGATTCACATGTACATTTTATTAGATGAAACATGAATGAACAAAAATTTCACCTACTGTGAACTATGTTACAATTCTGACTTTCCAAACCAGCGCAAATAATTAGCAAAGCACTAGAGAAGAGAAGAAGAGGAGAAATGGTGAAAAAGAAAAATAAAGAAAAGAGGATAACTGCTGCTACAAAACTGGTAAGATTATGATAAAAACAATATGTAAGGATCGACTCATGAAAAATTTTGGCTCTGGATTGTCTCGTACTGGCCTTTGGCTCTGTTCCCTTTTATCAGCTCCTCGTGTAAAAGAGAACTCGACATTTTGACCAAAAAACTCTCTGCATCTCTGATGGATAGAGCTTGTGTAATCTCAAACTCTCATTAGTCCAGTAGACCATTTCAAACGAGCCAAAGAAATTCTAAACCCTTCTATGTGCAGGACTGCTCCTTAATATTCACCTCATGTGCATCTTCTTAAGACTGCTTATGCTCAAACACAAGGTCTAAATTCTTCAATACATCCCGAAGTAAAGAAAACCGACGAAGTATTTAATCTCTTGAATACGAAAGTGCATAGTCCTTAATCATCTGCTTAAGGTTCTGCAGGATAAAAACCATATCACCTTTCAAACTGCTAATCAACGGTATATGCATTTCAACAAAAAAAGCAAGTAAACATAGATGTAAATTTTTCTTTCTTCACCCTTAACAAGTGCACTTGAATCATGTAAATACATTTTCCGCATAAGATATGTGATTTGGAATCTTATCTAGCAGGCTAGAAAGATGAATCAAAGTTACCTTCAGCTCCTCATGAAGCACAACAAATATTTTTTTGAGCCTCTTGTGCTTCTGCAAGTCATAGTAACTCGAGTCAAACAAAAATGAACATAAGACCTTAACAAGAAACAACTGTGAACAGAACTTTTGCCAAATCACTGGTGAATCATATGCTATAAATATCCTCCAAAATATTCAGGTAAATTGCACCACGAACTGATGATACACAAGTTTTTATCCCTTTTCTACGCTTGAAGAAGATACCCCAAGAAAATATGAATGTTGGAAATGGGGGAGTAAGGAAAAGAAGAAAAAGACACCATGTTTACTCAAAGCCACTAAAGAATCTCCAGTGATGGCCACACCGGCATATGGCAATTCAGCTTCCAACTTCAATTCCCAGTTTATGAAGACCGCTCCTTACTGTACATACTTTTTCCCCTCGTTAACAGAGGAGCAATGCTAATTCTGCATACACTAACCACTTTATAGAACTCCACGGAGAGGCTTAGTTCATCTTACACTATGTAAGCATGCAGTATGGATTTAAAGATCACTAAATACCAAAAAATAAAAGGGGGGATAATTTTACTTTCTTTGCCATTACAACCTGCACAATGCCGCTCAAGACAACAAAGTTCCCTTGTTAACAGAGGGGCAAAGCCCTAATTCTAAGTACACTAACCACTTTACAGAACTCCACGGGGAGGCTTAGTTCATCTCACGCTATGTAAGCTTATGGTATGGATTTAAAGATCACAGAATACCAAAAGTGAAAGATATATATATATATATATATATATATAACCCAAACCAAAAAAAAAAAAGAAAAAGGATAATTTTACTTTCTTTGCCATTACAACCAGTACAATGCCCCTTAAGACAACAAAGTTCCATAAGCGGCAATTTAGCAACTCTAGTGTATATAGACTTTAAGTTAATCACAATCCCTGGAGGAAAATTTACAGATGCATTCCTGAAGACACCACATTCAAGCCAGAAAACACATCAAATAGCAATTCTATCAATTAAATAAAAATAAAAAGCATCTCATCAAATTTGAAACCATTACATCAATCTTTGCAGAAGCCTTTCTACCACAAACATAATCAGACATACCGTTCCACACTGATAATATGATTCCTTCAACTCTTGCAAGAGGTTATTGTATCTCTCTATATCCCTTCCTTTAGCAGACTCAAGTTCCTTCCCCAACTTCTGGAACTCATCCCTATGAATAATAGTATGAAGTTGACCAAAAAAAAAAACCCTCGATATGAAAACATACAATGCATGAATCGGATTTCTCATAGTACCTATAATTCTCCAGTGTCTTATTCAACAAGCAGTAACTGTCATACTTATCACGATACTCTTGCACGTATTCCCTATACCTGTGGAAAGAGAAATCCCAAACTCTCTTATAAATCTGCTTTCTTCCTATGACAAATATACAAGCAACTGAAACTGAGTTTAATGATGTTTCGAGAAGACCAAAAGCATAGATATTATCATTAATTTGCCAACATAGAACTTACTGAGAGTTATCCTTTATTCGTCCCTTGAGCTCTGGTTCATCCTTTTCATACTTGGAATAAGGACTATTTTCGTCTGAAGAAGATTCTCTCCTCTTATAACTGCTGTTGTCAGCTGAAATGGCATCCTTTTGTCCACTTGCTGTGCTTAACACCGTATTACTGGCTTGTAACTTAGCTTCTTTTACAGTCTGCGAAGCTTGCCCCCGCTTATTGTCAACATGTTGAGTTCCCTCAATAGAAGCCCCTTTTTGGCTTTTCCTGGATTCTTCAGGATTAATACCTCGTCTAGCTCCAGCTTCACTCCTTTTCGATTTATTCACATCCACCATATTGCTTGTCTGCCAACCACTTTCTCCATGATCAATCTTCGAAGGGAATGGCAACTGAGACTGCACGCCAGGCTGAACTGGCATTGTGAAGTCATCACCTCGATTTTCAAATGTCCTCTTTCTAGAGATGCTCTCCGTGCTGCCAGAATATCTTGTGCATAAATTGGGTGATGATGGCTTTCCTGGTTCTTTCTCAGGAGGTTTTCCTCTAGCTACATCCACATTCCGGCTATTTGACTTGTTCGGTTTGTTTTCAGACTTCTTAAATGAACTTTTCCTTTCAAACCGCTTCTTTGTAGGTGCCTCATCTGCCACTGGTTCACGTAGCTCACCCAACTCCAAATCTGAGAGCTCTCTTTGAAGCACAGCACCCTTTCCATTCACTGGAGGGGATATATGAGTACCTGCTCTATTGTTACCCTTTGGCGAGGATTCCACACGCAAATTTGTATGCTCAACTTCCTTGAACCTGGAACATGTTTCATCGATCTTTTGGTGATGAGAATCACGAGCATAATGTTTTCTGGCACTACCACCTTCTTTAGTACTCCTCGAGGACTTGTCAGATACATGACCTTCAGAAAAGTTCTCTTTCCCAGATTTTTCTGTGTGTGTGTCAAGGCTTTCATGCATGTTGAAGTTTTTAGAAGACAACCTAGAATCACTGCCCAAGCTTTCAGACTTACTAGATTTCCCTGCTGGATCATGTGCTGTTGCACGATTACCTTGATCCAATGACCTTTTACCGTATTGATGTGAACTTAAACTAGACTTTCCAGGATAAGCTTGGTTCCATCCCCCTTGCAAGCCTAATTCAGCATCAGAATCCCTGTCAACTCTGTTAATTATATGATGGGATGAACTCTTGAAGGAATCTTCAATCATCCTATTTTGAGATAACTCAGAAGGGCTTAAAGAATTTTGGGTAATACTTATTCCGGCCACTGGCTGTTGATTCAAGCTTTCAGCTTTTAACCTTTTTACCCTCTCAGGGTTCATCACAGGCTTTGAGTCATATTCCCTTTGAGATTTGTCTTTGCGTAACTTGTCATGGCTATCTGAATGTTCACTCTTAAAATTGTCCGAAAAATTAGTTTCCTTTTCATCAAACAAACTTCCAATAAAATTCTGACGCTCTATGAAATCATCATGCTTGAAGGAATCAGGAAGATTTTCTTCAGGAGATCCATTGTGCTCTTTCTTTGAAATTAAGCCTGTTCCTTCAATAGTATGATCATCAGCTTCTTCATCAATAGTAAAAGTTTTCTCAATATCAACAAAGTCAGAATCATGGCCGTCCTGCTTATTGTCAATCCTGTCTTTTACAGGTCTGCCTTCAGGGGGAGTAGAGCATCCTTGCTCAGATGCCTGGAACTTATTTGAGGGCTCTTTCTCATCATCACTTGTCATGATATCTACATCCTGATCAGAACCCTCTTTACTGTTAGAAGATGCATCACTTTCACTGTCACTGCTACTCACACTTCCACTTCTAATGGGGCTTCTACTTCTGCTCCTGCTCCTGCTTCCACTAGGACTTCCAGATTCACTTCTACTATCACTACTACCACTGTCACTATCACTATCACTTCCACTATCACTGGAGCTGCCAGCCCGACCTTCACTGTTTTCTGATGCCTTATCAAAGAGATCAGGTGAATGATGCTCGATATCAACATCTTCCGAAGCATTCATTTCCTCTCCAACTGCAGAGTTCAATTGTGCAAATCCTTCACCTGCTGGTGCTTTCTCTGCAAAGGCAGGCTCTGGAAGAGATGTGTGATTAGGATCCTCTTCAAGGACTGGTATATGGTTATTGTTATCTTCAGGAGAACTGCAAAACCAAGGTGTATTTGAGAAACAGCATATGTTAGAAAGCATGCAAGAGAGTTTCAGCATTGTTAAGAGCTAATCTAGAATCAAAACACACAAGTGATATTCATTCACCCAAATATATATATATATATATATAAGCATCCCACTTCAGAAGATGAAGTTTAATTCGATATACTAGATAATCCACTGACCTAAAAATACAATATACAAGTGACAAGTATTACCAATTCATAGAGCACAATTATCATTCTTCTGAAATGATGACTACTACTTTGCAGGTTACACCAGCAACCCATGACCAATTTGCCCCACCTGGAGCTTAATCTCTACAACAAGGAAATCGATATCACATTCTCAAGGTGCTATTGTAGTGTGACCCTAATCACTAGGCTAGGCTACTAACAGCACAAATGGTGATAGGACAGCATTGAATTGGGGAAAACCTTCCATATGAGACAAAAGGACTGGTATTTGGAGAAAAACAATGGCTTAAAACATAGAAAGTTCTTGAAGAATACTTTTCCGTGTAGATGAGTTCTATCCAAGGAGACTAAGTACAATTATATGCAGCCAAATTTTTCCACTAAATATTCCCACTTTAAGCAATCGTCTGATTCATTCTGATTGACAAAATTTTTCATGCATATGCTCTAGTCACTAAAAGGTAGAAACAAAGCAATCATTAACTGTTGGCAGACAGGACCTTCCACTTGCAGATGATGATCTCTTGAAGCTTTCATAATCTGCTTCAGATTTCAATAGGTATCTCCCTGGAGCTTGATATGTAGCAATCTTGACCAAAGAAAAGACAGGAAAAGGGATTAAAGACAAGAAATCACTTCATCAGAGCAACAATAACTGACGGTTATTTGCAACTCACTTTCTTCAAGATGGGCTCAATCTTCTTTCCAGAGTTTGGAAACGTGTCTCCAATCGCTTTCTCTAAGGCCTGAGAGGCAAAGGCAGTGGTGAAAAAAGGGTAATAAAGCATAAGGATAGAACTCATTGTCATCATATACAGCACAGAAACAAAGAATGACCCTCAAACATCGCAATCTTGAAAACCAATTATCACCATTGAAGCAAAAATTCACCTTCTTATACCAAACAAATGCTAAGGCATACTGACCTTTAAGCTCATTCCTTTAGGATTAGCTGTAAGTAGACTGATTAACATGCTCTGCAAATCCGTAGGTTTGGCACCTAAGTTCACTTTGCTTCTTGCTCTTTCCTTCACTGAAGCTGTAGCCTTGTTCATCATATCTCTTTCAGAACTGGCAGCATTCTCTTTACACATTAACGTAGTATGTACAGCTTCTTCTACAGGCATGCTACTTCTCGTTAAGTTATCAGCTCCAGATGGGGATATTGAAGCATTTCTTTGTGCAGGTGACAATGGTAGAGGTGAGGATGAGCGCCCTCTTTTGACATTTGTTTTAAAAGCTGATGAAAACCCCATTTTGTGTGCAGATCTAGAAAACTCTCCAGTTGAAACTGATGCAAGTCGAAATATAGTTAGTTAAGCAATCATACTACAGAAAATTACAGCAAAATAAAGATTAAAAAAAAATCAGGATAAGACACTCTTTTGGAAAAAGGTTGTAATTGGTAATACGAATAAAATCTTGACATAATATGGATAGGATCAGGAAGAATGCAATTACCTTGACGAGGTTCAACTTTCTGCTTTTTGTTTGGTGGCTCCTTCTTTTTGAAAAACATTCTCCTAGGGTTGACTGGAAGCAAGGACAAACTGTCAGAAACAAGGATGATATATTCCTTCCACAACGCAAAACACGTTATACGCATGCTTGAAGGAAATGCCCATTATAACAAACTAAACCACACATAAAACATAACATCTATACATTGCAAAGCAATTAATCCTAACATGGTGTTGGTTTAAAGGACTAGTCCTAAAGACCAAAGAAACTTATATTTGCTTCTCCAAAGTTCATCCAGCACTAACTATTTCCAACATTCATCACATCTGGATCCTAGCATGGAAAGAATATCATGAGATTTTTTTTTTTTAAATCAGAAGATTCTCAAACAAAGAATTGTGCTGCAAATCAGCAAGAGACACAAAAGGATAAAATGCACTAAGAAATGCACATTTCTCTGAGAAAATAAATGCCAGAGGACCAAGAAAAACAATATCCTTTAGAAGTCACCTTCAGCCGCAGCTAATTGCTTCACTTGACTCTTCATAGAGGCATTTCCATGTTCTAATACAATGGCCCTGCCATATAAAAAAAGACAGTTAAGAATAGCTTAAAGAACTTGAGGTGTCACAACTAGCAAATTTACTAATAATCTGAGATATCAACTAGCAAGATCAAGAAATGTGCCGACTAACTAGGTTGACTTTAATGAGGCTAGGAATATTAGAGAATTCACTAAATATTGAATTTCACATGTAATATAAAAGAATTCATCAGGTAAAAATTACATGCGATTTCATCATGCAGTTGAAAGATGCATAAGCACATGGATGATAAAATCTACGATCCACAAAATGGGTGGTTATGATGACCTCAACGGAGGGATGAATTCTGAAAAATGATCGTCCCAGAAGAATAATGTTGATTCCACAAATGACTAAACCAATGTCAATTTTAGCACACAAATCTAGGCCAAGTTTGGCAGGTTGTCTTCTTTCCTATGTTGACACATTGAAGCATAGTCACTCATAAACCCCCAAAACAAAGCAAACCTACCAAACTTTCATCATTTTTGAGTCAGTCTGCAATGTTTGAAAGAAGAAGAAAATCCAAAGCATGATCATGTTTCTTTTAGTGCGACAAAATTTTGTATTTTATAGCTATTGATGTCATATTCTATTTTTTTTACACCCCTTAAGTGAAGCAACTCAACAACCCATCTCAAATAAACTAGTTCCAGTTTTGACAGAATAACAACACCCAAGATGCACCCTTATATTTCTTCAGGTATACCAAACTGTTAGAGCCTCTAGTTCAACAGCTTATACAGTCAATTCATTCAAGCATTTGTACCACCGTAGGAATAAGAAATAGGAGCAGTGTGTAATATGTTGCTATGCTGACTTTGTCTTTGTCTTAGATTGTTGTATTTGTATTAAAGTGTATTTGCTGTATCTGTTTGTATTTGTATGTCCGGAAGGTAATGCGGTGTGTAAGGTGTATGCATGGGTGTGATGTAGCCTTTTCTAATATAGGAAATTCTTGTTGTGTGTCTTATGTGTCACCAAAAAAATAAAGAAAAAGGAGAGAGAGAATTGAGACTAGCAGTTGTATAACTGCTATTGCCCTGTAATTATTATATTATCAACCAGCAATAACAGAAGGCATAAGTCTGAATTTTCTCAAAAAAAAAAAAAAAACGGTTAATGTGTTCTCAAGATCTAGAATTCTCTCTATAGAAGTCCTAACACACGTCTAAAAATAGGTAAGTTCAAAAGAAAAGTTAATAAGGGTAAGAAGATTAGTGGTGAAGAATTCATTGCTAATTGCCCTGTAACAAGAGCACAAATCTGATCCTATAACACAAACACTCACAGGCAAGTGGAAAATCCCAGTTGTTTGTAGCCAAGTTAGTTTTGTGTAACAATGTTATCTCAAGTTTTTTATACAGCAGAAGTGATCTACACTCATCTGGCCCAACCTGTGACTTCTATGTCAATAACAAAGTACATCTAAGAAAGGCATGCCACATATATGAGCATGGAAATCATGTCATATCTCACAGGCATCAGGCAGACTTCAGGAAATTATTTTCTGTAAAGTAAGTTAAAAGAAAAGAAAATAGAATTATTGATAATGCCAAGTCAAAGAAAAGATGGAAGAATTAAAATTACCACACAGCATGTCTACTATTTTCTTCTATCCATCAAGTTAAAATGATCATGATAACCAAGCAAAATCGGATCACGGGTCTGTAGATATGATAACAAAATAAGACACAGTTGACAATGATCCTTGACTTACTTCCGGGATTTATGCTTGCGTTCAGCTTCCTCTGATCGCATTTTCACAAGGTTTTTAGTTGACTCATCCAGGACTCGCTGCACATTAAGCTTCCTCCAAGCACATCCTGATTCAACCAGCAAACCATTCCCCTCCTCACCACTTTGCCGTTCTTCATATATATCACACAAGTCACCAAACTCACGTGACCATGTAAATCTATATTCCTTACCCCCCACATCAATAACCTGGTAAAAATATGAGGCATTACATGTTATAGTACAGTACATTAACATCACAACAAAAAATTCTCTGTGGATTGTGGGATTGAGGAGATTATCAAAAAGTTTTAAAAGCTCCAATTTCTTGATATGAGATATCTGGCAGATTCAAAATCCTGAACTTCAAAATAAGAATTAGTAGACTACAATACAGAGAGGGGACTTAAGAAAGCCAAAAATGCAAATGTACGATTGCACCTTGAAAATTGTTTAGGTGAAAATAGTTAGATGCAATTCACATGAGGATGGTACAGAAAGAATTTGTACACTGAACCGAAAGAATTCCTAAATGAATTGCAAAGGAGCAAGTACATCAAAGGAAGCTGCCCCAAATTGATTGCAACAAAATTTCATCCAATTCTTCAACAATTCAAGCAACCTTTCTTTTTTGGGTAAAGAACCACTCGAGCAATCTTCTTCACCTACTTGTAATGTAGACCCAATTTCATCATCATTAAGACATCTAAACCAATTGAATGCCCTAATATCATGGTTGTTAAAATCACGAGTCAATTATATGATTCTACAAGTTTGCAATTTTATCAAGTTTTTCATAATCAAAATGAAAGAAAAATCATATAGGTATAATAATTATGAGTTTAGATATACGATTTTATAAGTTATCGATTTTACCGATTTTATATGATTCAATTCCGGGTAAAATCGCGATTTTGACAACCATGCCTAACATAACCATGAAGCGGCCAAACTTTTCAAAAACAACCTACCAAAAGCAACACATTTCTGAGATCTGACAGTAAAGCTCCACAAGATGGTAGCTTGTGTCAAGAAATCACTAACCATAATTGAACTTTGCACCTAATGAGATATAGAAGGTCAAATAGAAACTCAACTATTAAATTCATTATATTACTGAAATGCAAGGACCAATTGCATACAATACTTCATAGGATTTCCCTGGCAAGCAACAGAATTACCCACAGATGCCCACGAAATTAATAGCTAACTTCTAAAGTGCTTATTTGATCCTAAAAAAAAAATTGTCAACCCTTAAAATAAATAAGACAAAACCATCAATCAATCAATGTACACTCATTGATCAAAATAATATAAAAAACCAAGAAACCTATACAGCAACAGCAGCATTTTAAGCTAGCAAGGAGTGGCTACCAACATCATGGCCCTTTCCAGCTCTCGAGTAAAAGAAACCTCATTTGCTCCCTTTTTAACCAATTTTGTTTAAGCTTAGTCTTACATAAAATTTTTCCAACCAATTAGACTAAAGTGAAAGCAATACAAACCATGTAATTACATGTTCACAACTAATACCTCTCTATCTATGTCAATAGAGTCTCCTAAGCTAACGCACTTCTCCAATCCTGGTATCCAACAAATGGCAAAAAACCGCCCACAAAACCTATCTCTTACATCATGTGAGCAAAGACTCAAATCCAATAAAGAAAAGCTGAGGCACATGCCAAATGGATATACTCAGAAACAGGGAGACCTTCAACCTGTCTCGGGTGTAACAGACATTGTCTTGTACATCAATGAAGAGACAGGGAAAGGAAAGATAACTTAAGATGCTTTCCATGCTTGCAGAAATTATCGAGCAATCAACGATAATGAACTGAAGAAAGTAGTAGTTCAATTTCAATGCTCAATCAATCAACAATAATGAACCAGAAAGTAGAGTTTCAGTTTCAATGCTTAATCTCCCAATTTGTATCTATTATAGCTAGTCCAAACTCTATCAAGCCTCCTCCAATGGAAAAATTAAATAAATAAATGAGGATATTGGAAAGAACACATCTCCACTTGAAATTATTCATATTTGAATGCCAGCCCAAATACTGCAATCATTCAAACTTGCTAAACCAATCACCTATGCCCGTAATAAAAAGACAAACCAACTATCAGCACTCTCTTACTAAAACCCACAACCTTTCCAACACCAATCTCACTCCTTGGTAGTGACCATCTAAAATATGGCAATTAGACCATTTTGGCCAAGACTCAAAATTCAATCCAGATTCGAAATGCCTTTGTCCCACTTGAATAATTGTATTTAGATGCCAAGCTCAAATACGAAAATCACTCAAACTTGATAAACCAAACCACCTACCCCCAGTACTTAACACAACCACAGGCTAACTATCAATAGTCTCTTATTATAACCCTCTGGTAGCAACAACTCGCCCAACACCAATCTCCACCAAAAATGTTGAGAACTATTTAAGACTTAGAAATTACATCGTATTAGATAAAAACTCAAAATTCAATGTACAAACCAAAGTCTCCTCTCGCATTATTTACATCTTATGCTTGAAACGTCATTCCAAAACCAATGGAACCAACTACAAACATACTAAAACTTAGTGAGCTATGCACCGATAACACAAACGCAACCAATTTCTCAACAAATTCACATAAAAAACCCTCTTAAAGCACAGAACTTTTCAACCCCCATCTCCATTAAGGCGCTACATAAATCACACTAAGTTACATTATAACACAAAAAGTCAATTAAACCACAAATTAGCTAAAATCCAATCCAAAAAACTCACATTTCCCGCAGTATTATTCGCATTTGAGTCGAACTTAATCCTTGCGGACTCGCCCTGAGCCTCCAGGCGCTTAATTTCCTCAATCAAATCCGGCGCAAGCCGGATAATCATCCCGAAAACATGCGAATTGTTCCCCGAAACAAGGTTGAACGTCTCCTCGGCCGCGGTGGGCGCCGCAGAGCCCGGGCCGGAATTCATACGGTTACGGGGCCCCGCGGAGAGAGGACGGGATGGAGCAGTGGGTCGGATAGGAGGCTGCGGGGCGGGAAAGCGTTTGGGTCCGCCGCCGCCGCCGCCGCCGCCTCGGGCGATGGCAGGGCCGCCACGACCCAGCTTGGAGGAGTTGCCGTACATTGGGGGTTTGGGTTAGGGTTAGGGTTAGGGTTTGTGAAGGAGACGAAATTTGGGAGAGAATTGAAGTTTCGTTGTAGAAGTGCTCATAGAAGTGCGTTGTTCATGTGATTTAGAGGGAGGGAGAGAAAGAGGGGAATTTGGGAATCAGGAAGCAAGCACAGTGTTTATTTAATTAATAAATTAAAAAGAAAAAGGAAAAATTATTAGTATTTCAGGTGGGGAGACACAGGACTCCTTGCTATTGGGTTTGAATATTTTTGTCGTTTTATGTATTTTTTAGGCATCATCTTCTTCTTCTCTCTATTTTCATTTATAGTTAAACTCCATGCACTTATGACTCAACTTTGTAGATGTATGAGTGTGGATTCACGCTTGGGAAGTTTTAAGGCTTATTTAGATTTTTTATTTTTTATTTGTATTTAATTTATATTTTATTTATCTCTATTTGAAAACTAATATTCAAAACAATTATCTTATTTATATTCTATTCACTTATATTTTAAAGAAGAATTTAGCAATTTAGTTTTTTTAATAAAAATATATATGTGATTGTACCTTTATCTTTTTTCTATGTAAATCCTATTTGAGTCCAACTAACCACTTATATTTGAATAAATATAAAGCAGACATAAAATAGACAAAAATAAGACGAACCAAACAAGCCCTTGATATGACATATACGTCTAAATTTGATAATTTTGACCTATTTTATAAAATATTAATATAATAATAAATAAATCTACTCTAAGATATTAATACAAAATCAAACTTTAGAACATTAGAAACCTCAAGTAGTAGAGAGTAGTTTACTAACTCTATTGGTATTTTACATCTTTAGGTAGCTTAATGAGATCAAGGTCTAAGTCTAATTTCTTAGATACTACTCTACGTGATTAGTGCAAAGTACAATCTCTTCATACCTTGTATAATCCTAAAAAACTCTACTTTATAATATATGGCTATGGATAAGTGAATAACCCTACTATACAATATTCTCACTCATATATTTGATTGAGTAAGTTTAATAAAGTATTAAAAATTATAGGATGAGTTTCAGATACAAATTTTATAAAACATGTTTCTACATAATAGGCTAAAGATATAAGGTCATTCTACCATATATCCACTCCAGAACATACACTCTAAGGTATACAAGGTATACCAAAGTATCATCTACTAATCCTATAAACAATTATTAAATTATATTAATAAGTGATAATATTATATTTCTTACCAATAAATTTTTCAGTAAAAAAAGAAAATAAAGTACATTTTTAGTTTTCCATGTTTACCTATATTTCAATTTGAGTCCTCAGTTTTTTTCTTCTATTTAAGTTCTTAACATTTTCAAAACCTTATAGAAATAAAACTCTATCACATCTATTAAATCTTTTCATCAATGCACGACATGTATTGATTTCAAATTGGTTCACAATAATTAAATTAACAAAATAGTAATATTAAATATATTCATTTATATAATATGATAAAGATAATATTAAGTATATATAATGATATAATATCATAAAAATGAAAAAATAATAATTAAAACTATGAAAAAAGGTTAGAAATTTTTGTATGTACCCTATACACTTTGACCAACTAATTCAAAACTAATTAAAAGCTTATACATGTTCTATATAAACGTAAAATTTAACGTATTTAATAGAAATCATATTTCTATAATGTTTTAAAAATGCAGATGACTCAAATAAAAGGAAAAAATTAATAACTCGAATAGAAAAGTAAATTAACGTTGAGAACCAAAAGTATATTTTTTCCTACTAAAAACAAGGGAAAAAAGGAATTCAAGCCTATGAGTTATTCACCCTAAACAATTGAACCTAATCTAGTCTCTCTCATTCTATGTTTTCATTATTTCTTTATTCTTTCCCATTTTTCCCTCTAACTCTACATTTTCCATTATATTCCTTTACTCTTATTTTTTCCTATTTGCTAAGTAGTAAAATCATATAAACTTTAAATAATGAATACTGGAATAATTATCTTTTCTATTAATTGCATAAATTTTATTATAGGTTCTACAAGTTTTGCATAAGAAGAACTTGTAATGTCAATATAAATTACTTTTTTAATATCATATAAAATTAAAATTTATATGGATAAAGGCAAAATTTACAAATTTTACAAAGTACTATGTATCTTATAGGTTTTGTAGGGTATACGTTCTAAGGTGATTCCAAAATGCTTCAAAATATGTTTCAATTTTAAAATTTGATAGCTTATACCTTATAGAATAAGATATGGGCAATGTTTCATATTCTATCTACCCTATACCTGCTCGCCCTAAAACAATCCAATTTTTCAAAGTCATTTAAGATAATTAAAAATAAGATGAAAGTTTTCGAGAAGGAAATAAAGGTGTGCTTTTAAAATTCAAAAGTTAATTTAGGAGTAATTTTAAGAAATTTAGCAGTGAAAATTTCAAATTTGAGCATTTTGCCCTTAAGCTTGGTTTTATTAAGAAAATTTTGAAAAGAGGTTTGAAAAACCCCAAATCATTGGTAGTTAGAAGGTAACTCAAAAGGTTAAGTGAAGCTAACTTTTCAAAGTCAAGTTAGAAAGTTAGGACCAAACTCTTCAAATAACCTTTTTGCCCTTTTACTCAAAACCCCACCTAAAGAAGAGCCTTTAAAACCCGATAAAATGATGAAAATTCAATTTGAAGAAAAAAATAAAATTTTAAAGTTCAATTAGAGGAGAAATTCTAAATTTTACGGAAATTTTCTCAAAAATAAACAAAATGGCTTTATACTCGATTTTATCAACAAATATTAATATTTGGACTTAAATGGTTATTTAGGAGTCTTAGACAATTAATAAATTCAAATTAGAGTTAATTTGGTGATTAGAGAAATTAACAACCCTAAATGAACTAAAGAATGACACTTATTAAGAGAATGTAAAAAGACATCAAAAAGGAGTGGTCACCATTAGAGCAACTTAGGATTTTGTGCCATAACCCCCTTTCCTTTGCCCTTTTCCTTCACTTTCTAAAGTTTTTTTAAAAGTTAAGTGTTAAAACCTCTCTTAAACCTAATATTTAAGCTTAACCCTAGTGATTATCTTAAACACCCTACTAATCCAAATTGTTTCAACATATTTACTAGGTTTAGAAGTTTAAGTAGCAGTTTAAGGGGGGCATAAACAACCTTAACATGTGACTTCCATTTTCAAAGGGTAAGCTTTCTTCTCAAACTTGCAAAGTTAAGTTGATTTTCAAGTTTTAATGCTTAAAGATACTCACTAATTAGTGATTTTATTGGAAGTTTTAGGAAATTCATCACAAGATTAGGTCTTAAAGCTTTGGGGACTTGTGCCGTTTAGGAAGAAGGTGCTAAGGTTGATCTTCTTTTAAGGTAAGACCTCTATTTTTGCTTAAACATGTGATGTGTGCATATTCAAAAGTTAAGTATGGATGCTTGGTGGATGAACATGCTTAAATGATGTTTAAATGAAATGGAAATGAGAAAAGAAGAGCTTAAACTAGGCCCCATTGTGATAGGGTAGGGTTTGATCATGGATGATGTGTTTTGATGTGATTAAAAACTTTAATCTTGACTTTTAGGGGATGAATAATGCTAATACTTAATAAAGCAATATGAAGGATATGTGTATTCTAATGTTTGCCACTACTCTCTAATATGTCTTAGGCTTTAATTAGCAAGATTGAAATGTTTTGGAGTTAATAAACATGTTAAGTTAGCAATTTAGACAAAGTTAAAATGTTTAGAAATGAGCCCGGATGATAAATTGCATGATTGAAGCTTCACCAAGCAATGTCGCCACTTCCAAATGATCCTTAGGCTTATTTTTGCTTAATTTGTATTAATTAGTGTGTTTACATGCTTAATTAATGATTTTAGTTAATTTTAGGGTGAAGAGATGTTAATTTTGATATATAATGTGTGCATGATGGATTAGAGTCCTAAAGTCACCCTATTGATGTGTGTATGTTTGAATAAGAGTGAAATAGATATAATTGCTAGAATTTCCAGCATGCAACAGTCTTGAATGAGGTGTGAATTGATGTTTGATTTAACTATTCCTAGTGGATTAGAGCATGGATAATAGTAATAAGATGTACAATGTTTATGGCATGTTAGAATTGTATAAAGTATTGATTTTGGGTATGTAATTAGCAAACTAGTTTAATTTAGGTAAGTTTCAAAATTTTCCACCTTATTGGAATGATTTTGTGCATAAAGTGGTGATTTTGGGTATTTAACTCCTATCCTCCTATAAGTAGATGGTTATTATCCAATTAATGCATATATTTTGCTTTGATAGTTTCTATTTATTGGCAATTCCTTTTTTTTTTCTCCCAACTATCTCATACGCTATGGAAATAGAGGAATCGGATTTGTTCCATCATAGTAGTAGCAGAAAAGCCTTTAGCTAAGTTAGTCAAGTGCTTTATTTACATGTATGCTATTTTTTTTTTTTTTTTGAGAAGTTCACCAAAAGAAATTTTAAATTGACACCTTTCTTCATAATATTTGTAGATAAACAACAAAATGATATCAATTTGAGTACCATATAAGCTTCAAACATGATTTGACATATTGAAAAGGAGAATGTCCCATTTGTTCACCACTAGACATAATGAACATTGTAACACTACAGCAAACATTTAAAAGATCGTTTTTTCTATTACTTAACGCAAATTTTTCTAATTAGTATTGATATATTTTCTATTATTTGACCTTATAAACCATTATTAATTTTCTCTTATAATTTATGTGGGACTACATATCACATGGGATATTACAATGGCCCCTCTCTCACTAAAACATGCAACATCCCAAGTGGGCTTAGTTATTCCCCTCTTTGATTGTCCATGAATTGGACACTTATTGTTAAGGCATTGTAGTTCACTATTCACAAGGGTGAATCTCTGTCTGGTGTGATACTATTTCTATGTAATAAAATTGATGAAGATGTTAATTGCATAAGTGTGGAAGATTGTAACATCTCTTAAATAAAAATGTGATAAAATTGTAATCATGAAAGTGCTTTTTGGTATAGTGGCCTAAAGTTTATTGAACCTCCAAAGTTAAGTATACTTAAAGGAAAATGATAGGTGACCTCTTAGAAAGTAATTGTACCAAATGATAAAGTCATGGGCCGTTTTATGTCAAAGCAATTAATACCTCAATTTGTGAAGTTTTGATCGGATCATTATAAATATAATGACCTAAATGAAAAATATTTTTCCGTTCGATGAACTTTGATGTTTACGAGATTTCATATTTGGTTCTCTTGATCAAGTAATGGAGACTTCATCTAATTTATATTGCTAAGCAAGAGGTAAACCTATGCTTTGAAACACTTTGGTATTGCTCTTGAGTTGAAATGAAAATAACGAATTAGAATACAAGGATTCGTCTCCTTATTTCATTAACGAGAAGAAAAAAAGGTGCAGATTAATTAGTATTTCTGTAAGCTAATGAATGAGCCCAATGAAATGAAATGAAAAGATATATTGAGTTTTCATAACAGTTTAAATCATTTTGATAATAATTAATTGCATTCGTGCCATATACATCAGGATTTAGGATGGCCTTGCATATTTATTCTTATCTGAAACCATGCCTTTGTTTAAATTTAGATAAAATTCAAATGAAATGGGAGTAAAATTTAGATAAAACCCTTTTGTAAGAAAAGCTTCAAAAAGAGTAATAACGTAAACACAATTAATGATGAAAGAAAAAGAAGAAGAAATAACCATGCAAGAAACTTGCGTTGTCTCAAGTTAAGCCTGGAAGAAGAAGAAGTAACCCTACAAGAAACTGGCTTGGTCTCAAGTTAGGCCCACTTTGAGACTACGTCCAGAAACGTATCCCTCGAATTGGCCCATTTCGCTTTTAGCCTCAATTATATCTTGAATAAATAATTAATTAAAAATAAATTTGTACCAAATTATCTTAAAGTGGGGAGATACACTTAAATAATTTAGATTTTAAAAAAAATTTATAAAATAGCGTATCTCAAAAAATTATTCAAAAAAAATAGGTCGTAAAATCACAAATCCGATTTATATTTTTAGCAAATTGTATTAAGGGCCGCACCTTTAGTGTTTTTTTTTCGTCTCCGGTGCCGTTATCAGTTCCGTTGAAGCAGTTGCACCTGGCAATCGGTTTCACACTATTTCCTTCAATAAAATTCTGCACCATTTCTCGCAGACAAACAGGGCTCGGCTCCAATTCATCTCCTACCTTCTCCGAGACACAAACATAATTGGACATGGCTGCACTGCAATTGCTGGGAATAGGTCGTGTACTAGTGCTACTCTGGGCGTTCCAATCTTTGAGCGACGCCCAAGAAGATACAGACGATGCATGCTACGATTTCTGTGCTCCCTTCAGCTGCGAAGGCATCGAATTTACCTTCCCATTTTCGAACGCTGGAACTTTGGGCACTCGTGCTTTTGAATTGGAGCCGAGCTCTGCTTGTCTGGGAGAAATGGTGCAGAATTTCATTGAAGGAAATAGTGTGAAACCGACTGCCAACAGCTTCAACGGAACTCACAACGACACCGAATACACAAAAAAAGAAATTTGAAGATGCAGACCCTTGAAGTAATTTGCTTCAGCCCCTCAGTACAATTTGCTGAAGATAGGGATCGGATTTTATAATCTATTTTTAAAATAATTTTTTATTTTATTTTATAATTTTTTTAAAAACTAAATTATTTAAATATGTACCCTTAAACTGGGCTTAACTTGAGACCCAACCATTTTCTTATATGAGCCCACTTTGTGAATTTCCAGTGTGACCAAGGCATTTTCTTGTATGAGCCCACTTCGTGAATTTCCGGAGTTTTTTAGCATATAGTAGGATATGGTCATGAGATGGGAAATCAACCCAAATTTATTCCTTTTGATTGATCGTCATCAAATCTAAGGGTGCCATTTTCTTTTTGATTTTTTAACCAATACAGAAATACCTATTTCATACAAGTTGCTCCTTTCTAATCTAGCATAAACATGCTTATTGTAGTTTTTTTCTTTTTTTTTTTCAAGTTGAATTTTGTTTAATAAAAAGAAATTTAAATCAATCAAATTGATTAATATAAAAAAATTGATAGACAAAGAGTTGAGATTATAAAAACCAACCAAATAGGTGGGCACATCTATTCCTCATAACGATTATTGATTTTTCTCTTAAAAGAACAAAATCCATTCTATTGATGAGAATAACAATTTCCATAAGAGATAACAGTCCTATATAGTGCTGCAATGTCTAACAAAACTTAATGGAGTTAACTGAAATAATATAGATAACCTTGAAAAGTTTGATTAGGTACTAAATTGATACTTTTTAAAGTTTAAATATTTAATTATAAAAATAACAAAAATTCGATTAGTAAATGCAACATATATGCTAAGAAAAATATAATGTTGATTATTTTTCAAATACAATGGGAATACAATTAGTATTTCTTATTTTAAACATCAAAATTAGGTAAAATTTCTTTCCAATAAGTGTTTTGCCCTCTAACTAGTATATAAATTTTCAAAAGAATCATGCGCCAAACCACCTTTTCCGTACATCTTGTAACATCTTGTAAATTAATATAATATATAAGCTACATCACTAAGTTGCCAATAGTCTCTTAAAATTTCAAAATTATAAGCAATAGGATAAATGGGATCATCTACCCTTAGAAATTCTCAAATTTTAGGGATCTCAAAGAGCATTATGGTTATCGTCTACAATATATAATGATCTTACATTTTCTAGGGTCCTTCCATCTGACTTCTCATCCTTGTCCATATAATAAAAGACGACAAGGGAAAAAGAAAATAAAAACAGAAATCCTTAACAAATTCATTAATAGCAGTTTGATTTATGGAATAGAATAATACATAAATAGAATTGTAATTTCTTAAAAATAGAATACAAAAGTAATTATTATTATTTATTTAGTTGCATTTATAATGACATTAATAATACATTAGGAATATAGTAAAAAAGAGAAGATGCAAATGCCAAAAAAAAAACCTTTATACCAATATTACTCATGATCTTTCAAATATTATAAATAATCTTTATAAATTTTGATGATTTCGCAACATAAAGAATGTTTGTATTTTCAATTTATAAAACACATATAGGTCAAAGTTTAGAAATTCTTAAAAGTATATATGATAAGCTTGAGATGGTGTATTTGCACCAAGGTTAAATTTAAAGAGGGTTATTTGGAAACTTTAGGATCATTTATCAATTTTTGAAAATTTTAAAAAGTTATTTACAGCATTCGGAAGTTCAAGTACTTTAAATCAAATTTGAAAATATGTTGAAAACAGCTAAAAAATAGTTATTTCTTTGGTCATATGAAGGATTGCAACTCCTCACTTTGTACTGTAGAATAATTATCACACTAACCAAATGTAAGAAAGGGTTTATAAATAAAAAATAATAACTATTTCATTTTTATAAAGTAAATCAAATATATTATAAATAGTTTGGCAAAGAAGCCTTTACAACAATAATAGATTTAGATAATTACATCAACCATTTAAAAAAAATTAAAGTATAGCTATGTTTCCCGATTTCATAATTGTAAACTTAACCCTCTAATTATATGAGGACGGCCTTTTTATATTTTTTGGCATTAACATGGTTTATTTGTTGAGGCTACCTAGAAAAATAAAAAAGAAAAGTCCATATCTTTATATGGGATAACCCTAATTCATTATAGTAATATTCTGTGTTTTTCATACTTAAAGTTTACATTTGCATAAATATTGTGTTTTTCATACTTGTAGTTTACCTTGGAATAAATGTCACATTTAAACAAACAAGGAAAAGTTGTAAACAATCTCCTAACTTTAAACTTATTGAAAATATTATAAATAATCTTTTAAATTTTGATAAATTAACAAATAAACTTTAAAAGTTGCCAATAATCCCTCTATACATTTAAATTTATCAAAGTATATTTTAATACCTTTAAACTTTGACCTCAATGTGCCCTTTCTATAGAATTGAAAAAGCAAATATTTTTCACACTATCAATTCATCAAAGTCTAAGGAGCTACAACATTTAAAAGTTCAAGAGTATATTTGTCTTGCAATTTAAATTTGGTAAGTTATTTGCCGTTTTCCTTAAACTTTTACACATTAAATTTACAATGTTAATCATCTTCAATATGCTTTGAACAATAGAGATTTGCTATAGTATCATGGTTTAAGAGTTTAAAGCATACATAAAATGATCAACTCAAATATAAAGTATACTAAGTAGCATCAGTAAAGTAATTTTGTTCTAAGAGTATGAGTACTTTACATGCGGGTTTAACTTTCCATGAACAAATTGGTCGAAAGTTGATGCTACTCCCCTGATGATGATCATAACAGCCTGGAACTAGTTGAGGTAGTTAGTCCTCTCGAACAGATGATAAATCGTGATTAAGCAAAGGAAACACTCTTAAAGTGAAGAACGAAGTCAAAACAAAACCTGAAAGGACAAAAATGAAAAAACTAGCTTGATATTCAAATTTGAGACCAACGTATGCAATAAGAGAGAATCAAATATGTCACAAGCACTCCAAGAGGAAAAAAACTCTCATTTCAAGACACATAGCACCTCGCCAAAAACAATGGCAAAAGTAAAATTGATTAGTAGTTCCTCAATTGGATATATCATTTAACTAATCTCAAACATATAAATTTTAACCAACAAATTTTCAATTGAAAATAGCATTTAATTATTTTAAATTTTATGAGTTAAACTAAAGAAAAAAAACAACGATGAAAAGTAGAAATAGCCGCTTAAGAGGATAAAAAAAAGAAAAAAAGAAAAAGAAAAAGATAAAAACATGGGCATGCATCTATTGGTTTCCGAAGTATAATTCATCCTTGTTTTGTCACCAAAAGTTTGGCTGGGTTGAGGAGCTTATGCGCGTCTGGGTTCAAGTATAGCTATATGGTTTACAAAGCCACTTGCGGTCCTGCTCGATCCAAAACTAATACAATGTGTACATACTTTATTCAGTCGATAAGAGGATTCTATCATAAGAGAAATACAAGGATCACCCTCTTTTATATACAACATGGATTGTCAGTAATACAATATATATATATATATATATAATTAAAACTCTCGTGTTGATACGAATAAATCATCACTTTCATGAAGATCAATCGTTGCCTGCTAATACTTAACCAGTCATGGGCAACACATAGCTCAATTTAACTTAACGGAGGAGACATTTGATTGGGCATGGCTTTACTACTTGAAACAGATGATGGGTGTTGTGAAATAACGGCACCACCTTTGTGATTCGTGGTTGTTTGTAAAGGGTGGGGGAGTTCTTCCGACTAAGAAATGTGTTTCACATATTGATTGCTTATTATTGAGAATGATGTGGACACAGGCTGATACACGGTCGTGTATCATGTCAGGCACGGCTGTGTGAGAAACCTGAACGATTCCCAGAAACATACACGGTCTCTTACATGGCCAAGAGGCACGACCGTGTATTTCTCTCCCAGAAACAGACACGGCTGCAGGCACGGCCAGGAAACACGGCCGTGTATTACGTCCGAGATATGGTTTATCTTTGTATAACTGTTTTGTTTGTTTGTGATTTAGTCTTAGTTATAATTTAGATTTATCTAGCTGTATATATATACAAATATCACAATTTGTTATTTAGAAAAAGATATGTAGCTATCTATAGCCTTGAGTTATATATAACTTAGACAAAAAGAATGAATAAAGGGAGCTTCTCCATTTTTCTTAAATTTTAATATGGTATCAGAGCCTTGAACACAATATGGCAGGAGAAAAAAAGAAATCGTTGTCACCATTCACGTTGTATGCGAATGACAATCTTGGAAATATAATAACCCAGGTGCAATTGAAAGAAGACAATTATGATGAATGGTCTAGAGCAATTCGGACTGCTTTGAGAGCCAAGAAGAAATTTGGTTTTCTCGATGGAATTGTGACTCAGCCTGACGAAAATTCGGATGAGTTAGAAGATTGGTGGACTGTAAATTCCATGCTTGTATAATGGATAATAAATACAATCGAGCCAACGGTGCGATCCACTTTAACGCACATGGAGATTGCAAAGGACTTGTGGGAAGACATCAAAGACTGTTTCTCTGTGACTAATGGTGCACGAGTACAGCAATTGAAGGCGGAACTTGCAAATTGCAGACAACAAGGAATGTCACTCATGAGTTATTATGCGAAATTGAAACAATTGTGGGAAGAGCTGGCAAATTATGATGTGATATCTGCGTGCAAATGTTGGGGTGATCGGCCTAAAACAGTTGGTAGAGGTCGAGGAAGACAGTTAGGAGGTAGAGGTTGTAGCCCGATGTAAGTAAGGCATATTCATTAATGTGCCAAGAGGAAAGGGTTCGAACTATCTCCAAAGAAAAGGAGATTAAGAACGAGGCTGCTAGTTTTATGGTCCAAACCAATGAAGGAATCAAAGATAAAAGTGTTGTCTGCACACATTGCAATAGAGAAGGACATGACTCCGAGGGATGCTTTCAGTTTATCGGCTATCCCGCTTGGTGGGGTGATCGGCCTAAAACAGTTGGTAGAGGTCGAGAAAGACAGTTAGGAGGCAGAGGCCGTGGCAAGATGACAGGAAGAGGACGGAGTGGAGCTCGAGTTAATGCTACTCAAGTGATTGAGGAGCCCAACACAGAAAAAAAGGAAGTTGCAACTCCTGGAATGTTGACGAATGAACAATGGGCAACATTCATGAGCTTGTTGAACACTTACAAATCAGGGAGTAGTAGTGAGAAGATGACCGATAAGGAAAATTCTGTTTGGATAATTGATTCTGGAGCTACACAACATATGACAAGAAATTCGGGCTGTTTATCCAGCTTGAAAAACACATTAGGCTGTCCAATTGGCTTGCCTAATGGAGAACAAGTGCTGGTGTTGCAGGAAGGGTCTGTTTGCATGGGGAAGAACATCCAATTAGATAATGTTCTTCATGCTCCAAGATTGCATTGCAATTTGATCTCTGTGTCTGAATTAGTTGATGAATCGAAATGTAATGTATTGTTCACTGATGAGCTTTGTTTGATACATGACCGCACTTCGAGGATGGTGATTGGAGCGGGTGAATGTTGCAAGGGGTTATATTATTTCAAGAAGGAGCCACCAATTCAGGCACTTCAGTCTCGGACACTGACTTTTGATGAACTTTGGCATAGAAGGATGGGGCATCCGTCTCCAAAGATCGTAGGTTTAATTTTTGGAAATAAGACTCAGTTAGATTCAAATAAGTCTTGTGATGCTTGTTTCAAAGCAAAGCAAACCAGAAGTGTGTTTTATTCTAGTGATAGTAGAGCTGGTGAATTGTTTGAACTTATTCATTATGACTTGCGGGGACCTTATAGAGTCTCTAGTTCTTCTAATGCAAATTACTTCCTCACAATTGTTGATGATTTTTCTAGATGTGTGTGGATATATTTGTTGATTGCTAAAACTGAAGTAGGATGCATCCTGCAAAATTTTGTTGCTATGGTTCGTAAGCAATTTGATAAGAACGTTAAGATAGTAAGAAGCGATAATGGAAGTGAGTTCATTAGCTTGAAAGGTTATTTCTTAAACAATAGGATAATGCATCAAACTTCGTGTGTGGGAACACCACAACAGAATGGGCGAGTGGAAAGAAAGCATTGACATATACTTAACGTGGCTCGAGCATTGCGATTTCAAGCTAACTTGCCAATTGAGTTTTGGGGGGAATGCGTGTTAACAGCTGGACATTTGATCAATCACACTCCTTCTCAGGTGCTAGGAGGAAAATCACCTTATGAAATTTTGTATGGTAAGCCACCTGATTATCTTTACATTCGTACATTTGAGTGTTTGTGCTATGCACGAAGTTTGAATCGTGAAAAGGATAAGTTTGCTAGTCGAAGTCATAAATGTATTTTCGTGGGATATCCATTTGGACAGAAAGGTTGGAGATTGTATGATTTAGAAACACGGCGCTACTTTGTGTCTCGGGATGTAGTTTTTCATGAAAATGAGTTTCCATATGTAGATGCGTGTGTACAAATGTACAAGGATAATGCAGTGCACTCTCAAATAAATGAGTGTGTTGACGAGGGAGAAACTAATCTGATCGAGGCAGAGGAAAAGGAACTCACAGAACTTGCTGATGAAACTCACGAGCAATTGAATGATGATCAAAATGTTAGTGCTGAAGTCAGGGAGGGTGATGCATCACCAGAGGTCAGATTGGAGAATGTAGAAGAAGGTTTGTTGGTCCTTGGTCGTAGCCTTCAGTCTAAGAAAATTTCTACACGGTTAAAAGATTGTGTGACTTATGCTGCTCACAGTAATAGCCCCTTTGTAGGTTCAGCCAAACCAGCATCATCCTCAGGTATGTCCTATGACTTAGCTCAATATATAAATTACACAAATTTCTCACCACGTCATCAAGGTTTCTTAGCAGCCATAACAGTCAACATGGAGCCAAAATTCTTCCATCAAGCAGTGAAGGATGCACGTTGGAGAGAAGCTATGCAAAAAGAGATTGATGCACTTGAACAGAATAGAACATGGACTCTGGTTAACCTACCACAAGGGAAGAAAGCAATCGGTAGCAAGTGGGTATACAAAATTAAGTATAATTCTGATGGCACGATTGAGTGGTACAAAGCGCGTTTGGTGATTCTCGGAAATAATCAAGTTGAAGGGATAGATTACAATGAAACTTTCGCCCCAATAGCAAAAATGGTTACCGTGCGCACATTTCTTTCTGTAGCAGCGGCTAACAGTTGGGGACTGCATCAAATGGATGTCCACAATGCCTTTCTTCATGGAGATTTGGTAGAAGAAGTTTATATGAAAATGCCTCCTAGATTTCATACTCATCAACCCAGAAAAGTGTGTCGTTTGAAGAAGTCTCTTTATGGCTTACGACAAGCACTGCGATGTTGGTTTGCAAAATTGGCTGAAGCACTAAAACGGTATGGTTTTTGTCAATCTCGTTCAGATTATTCCTTGTTTACTTTGATACAAGATAAAATGCAATTGGCTGTCCTGGTGTACGTGGATGATCTCATAATTGCTGGAAGTAAACCACACTCGATAGATGAGTTCAAAACATACCTGAATCAGTGTTTCATATGAAGGATTTGGGTTCTTTGAAGTATTTTTTGGGTATTGAAGTAGCTAGAAATGACGAAGGCATATTTTTGTGTCAGCAAAAATATGCCTTAGACATCATTAATGAAGCCGGGTTACTAGGTGCTAAGCCTTCAAGATCTCCGATGGAGCAAAATCACTACCTTGCACTTGCCAAAGGTGAATTGGTGCGTGATCCTGAACAATATCAGAGGTTGGTAGGACGCTTGATTTATTTGACTTTCACTAAACCTGAGTTATCGTATGGTGTTCATATTTTAGCTCAGTTTATGCAACAACCAAGAAAAGAACACTGAGATGCAGCGTTACGTATAGTTCGATATTTAAAAGGTAGTCCTGGACAAGGTATTCTTCTTAAAGCTGAGTGCAATCTTGAGCTGACAGCCTATTATGATTCAGATTGAGGAGGTTGTCCCTTGACTCGAAGATCACTTACCGGGTATTTTGTCTTTCTTGGAAACTCTCCGGTTTCGTGGAAGATTAAGAAACAACATACTGTTTCTGGTTCTTCGGCGGAAGCAGAATATCGATCTTTGGCAGCTACGATTTGTGAATTGAAATGGCTTAAAGGATTGTTGCTGTGCTTAGGCATGCATCATGATCAATCTGCTACCTTGTTTTGTGATAGTCAAGCTGCAATGCATATTGCTGCAAATCCTGTTTTTCACGAACGCACAAAACATATTGAGGTTGATTGTCATTTCGTGCGTGATGAAATACAAGCCGGACTGATCAAAACCATTTATGTTCACAACACTGAGCAGTTGGCAGACATCCTGACAAAGGCTTTAGGACGAGAGCAATTTCAATTTCTTCTTCGCAAGATAGGCATTCGTAATTCTCATGCTCCACCTTGAGGGAGGGTATCGAGAATGATGTGGGACGGCCGTGTGAGAAACCTGGACGATTCCCAAAAACATACACGGTCTCTTACACGGCCAGGAGGCACGGCCGTGTATTTCTCTCCCAAAAACAGACACGGCTACAGGCACGATCAGGAAATACGGCCGTGTATTACGTCCGAGATATAGTTTATCTTTGTATAACTGTTTTGTTTGTTTGTGATTTAGTCTTAGTTATAATTTAGATTTATCTAGCTATATATATATATATAAATATTATAATTTGTTATTTAGAAAAAGATATGTTGCTATCTATAGCCTTTGAGTTGTATATAACTTAGATGAAAAGGATAAATAAAGGGAGCTTCTTCATTTTTTTTAAATTTTAATACTTATCCATGGCATAAATAGGATACGCAATATGAGACTATTTACACAATCCAGCCAATATAAAAAATTTGGAGATTCACGATATCTCGATCAAATAGAGGGATTAAAATAGGTTGTCTCTAGAGTTATTTCTTCTATTTTTCTCGAAGCTTTTGGATGTATGGTGAATCTCTTTTAGAGTTTATAAGGAAAGTAAATACAAATTATGAAAGAATGTAGGTTCATAAGATGTATATATATACATATATATATATATATGTATTTAAAATTGGGTGATTGCCAATATGGCCAAAAAGTTGGTCCACCGAGTGCAATAATGTCCGTAATTTGTGTACACCAATAAGAACAACCAAACACCAAAGCTGTTCTCAGTGGCAAACATGCATTACTTGTTTACATCCATAAAGTTGATCAATCTTGACATAATAGCGTTTTGACATTACAAGCCTCCAAAAATCATATGCATCCTCATAATCAAAGCTATACTAATTCTCCAATTACACCAAAAAGCACAAACACCAAATATTAAAAAGCATGGATGTTGATTAAAAAAAAAAAATGCGGGTGGACAATACCTACATTGTGGACCCATAGCAGAAAATATGCATGATATAAATTATAACTAATACTTAAATGTAATATACTATACTTACATGAGTAAGCTATTGAAAACCCGACCCGGGAGTGAAAATAGCAAGATCCGACCAACCATTACCACCATTCCAACAACCTGGATCCCCATTTTGCCCTTCATCACTCACATTAGCACCAGGAACCCGACCCGAATGGGTTTCGAATACTGAACCACCCATTCCCATTCCCGAAAACCGGACCGAGTCTAATCCCAAACCCGGCCCACCAGATCCCTGCAAGAGCTTTAAGAATTGCCCATTTGACTCCAAAAGGGAACTAAACTCCCCAGCCGTATGCTCATTGTGGACATTATACATCCGGGTCGGGTCGTGGATACGAACCGGATTTCTCTCTATACTAGTCGGTAATGGCTTGGAAGAAGATTGAACCGGCGATGCTTCCTGCCTACCCGGTCGATTTTGATTCATCGCTAGCCCGTACATCCGGGCGCGTTCAGAATCGGGAACTGGAAGAGGAACCGAATTCTGCAAAGAACCGGTTAAAGGAACACTAGAAGAACTAACTGGTGATACACCCGGTTCATGATCCAGGCCAACCACAATTCTACGAATCCGGTTAGAGTCCACTGATGGATGTTGGTAGTTGCACATCCGGGTTGGATCCTGCTCCGGCACCGGGGCTGAATTCTGAGAAGAACCGGTCAAAGGCGGCTTAGAAGAAGAAAGAACAGGTCGTTTCTCAGGTTCGATCGGTTCATCGTGTGGGTAAGGAACTTGGCGATTTTTAGGTTTACTGGAGCGTCTGGGGGCGTTTCTTCGTGTGCCACCACCAACCGGGATGTTTCGGAGAGTGCCACCTTTGGTCCAATATCTACGGCAGTTCTTACAGAAGTGGCGTGGCTGAGAGAGATTATAGTTGTTGTAATAACAGAACTTGGTGTTTGTGGACTCACATCTAGGGCACTTAAGCTGTTCATGCTCGGGAAAGTTTGGAGGTTTTAAGGTTTGTAGGAACGTTGAGGATGTGTGGCTGTCTTGCATTTTGTTGAAGACTGAATCTCTCGGTGTTCTTCTTGTCGTAAAAGTATGTGTCCTTTCAAGCTGTTGAATT
Source organism: Laguncularia racemosa (assembly GCA_037954665.1). Lineage (NCBI taxonomy): Eukaryota > Viridiplantae > Streptophyta > Magnoliopsida > Myrtales > Combretaceae > Laguncularia > Laguncularia racemosa. Next base: position 13,198,319 of record JBBMOL010000002.1, on the reverse strand, counting down.
GAGTTTCAACTAAAAGGAGGAGGGTTTTGAAGTGCGTTTTGGAAATTCTCTATTGGCTTTTCCGATTTCGATCTGCTCGTGAAGAAAGTTTGGAACTTTATATTTATGAGATGACCATTTCGAGATTCGGACAGGTTTTAGGACGTGTTCTTGACACTTCGGAACCTTGAAGTATGCCCAGCTGGTTCATTACTCCATTGAAGACAAATGACACTTTCGAGCTTAGTTCTGAAAGCTGAACTTCATTCATGCGATCCAACACGAATGATTAGAATCCGAGTTCTTGCAAACTACAATCAATAATAGCAGAAAAGAAAACGTTTTTGAAGTCTCAAAGGATGTTGTAACAACTCTAGTAGTAAAGCGTAAGCTTAAAGCATGAAGTCTTATCCCAAGATAACTAATAAAGAGAAGATGGGGATTGAAAAAGAGATCATCTCTCTCTGTAATTTAGCGGGTCAGGTCTGGCCTTTGAGCAAGAAAACAATAACAAGACGACATATAGAAGCTATATTCTGTGATTGTTTCCGCGTGGAATGGACTGAACCGAAGAAAGAGTATAACATAAGACTAGCCCCCCACCCCACCCGCCCTCTCTCTCTCTCTCTCTCTCTTTGGGATAGGCTTAGCTTCTATCTTTTTTACCCCCTACAATAAATAGCTAGTTAGCTTCGTGTGGTGTGTGATGGGCTAATGTTAATGTAGTTTGTTCTAATTTAGTAATTGAAAATGTATGAGTGTTCCGGGAATATTTTATTTGAATACTAAAGATAATTTCATAAATTATCTTTTCATACTGTTTGTGATATTTTCTTAATGGTGTAATCTAAATGTCAGTGAAAAAATATGTAAGCGTTCTTCTTCTTCTTCTTTTTTTTTTTTTTGAAAAAAATAAATTCATCAGCATATCTGTTTAGAAGACTTTTTAATAAATTATATAGAAAAACAGTAATGATCAAACTACTTAGAAATAAGATACTCATCAATTAAGGTTTGTTTTGTAGTGAAACTACTAGAGGAATATTTCTAGAGCAGACAAGGGGGAATAAAATGTCAACCAATATCATCATACATATTCAATCACCTTAATCCAATCATCATTTAGCTTTGAAATGGACTGCGCTCCTTAACGAGATATTTTCCGATGCTTTCGTAAATCCTTTTTTTTTTATTTAAAATTTTTTCAAATATATAAATAAAAATTCAACATGGGTATTTCTTATAAAATATATAAATAATAAAAAATTATTGAGTTACGTTATTTATTGAATAAAAGCTGTAAAATATAAACAAAATTATGATACATTGTATTTAGTTAGGAGTTTAATAATTAAAATTTTTATATTTAATCTATAATAGCTCGTTTGATATGAAAGAATGAATTTAAAATAGAATTACGATTTTAGATTTTATTTTATTTTTTGTATTTGAAAGTAATTTTAAAAATAATTATTTTTAATAAAATTTTGATTCATAAACTTGAGAAGAAAAATCACAATATAATTTAATTCAATCCATTTCAAATATTCTTGTGCTCCAAATATCGTTAAATATAAGTAAAAATTTTCAAATTTTTAGTCACTTTCGACATGGAGAAGCACTAACCTGAACTTTTGGTGCCTAGTTGTTTAATCAATTTCACCATTTCCTGCAACTAGATTTTATTGATTAGCTCAACTCATTCCGTGATAACATTAACATTTGACTATCATATACAGAATATTGTAAAATGAATAAATCAACAGGAATACAAACATACAACAAAAATATGGCTTTATTAAGATGATTAAGAATTTATTTTAAAGTTATATACGACAGTAAAAATAAATAAAAATAAAAGAAGCCTGTATCATATTTATTATGCATTATCTATTGAATTGTGATTTTGGTAATAAGTGATGTCTACACATTTATCAATAAAATGGAAAAAAAATATTATTATTATTATTGCAATATATTTACATCGTCCATCAAATATATATTCAATGTCTTGAAATTATACTTTTAATAGGTAGTGTCACTCGCTATTAAATTTCTATAAGTAAATATATTACTAACATGTAGGTTAAGTGAGTATGCAATATTTTGATAGGCCTTATCATATAAGCATAAGTTCTAAAAATCCAAATAATTTATTTTGTGGCTCTTACAATCTGTAATTTATAAGACTTTAAAATTTTTATTGTATCATATAGAACTTGTGTTTTCTGTTCTTTTTCTACTTTTTCTTTATTTAAAATGTTATCACTCGTTTACATCCAAAATGAAGATAATTAAATTAAGAATTAATCTCTTTTAAATGTAAATTATGAATAGTACAAACACAAAGAATTCCAATAATAATAATAATAAAGTATCACAATCATTAACAATGATTCGACCTTCAATTGGATATATGAAATAAATGTACTCATTTGACTAAGTGCCTTGGCTTAAGATAAATGAGTCATAACCTAGACCAATATAGTTAAATTTTTATTATAGTTATCAACTTATTTTATATGTATTAGCTCTTATACATATTGAAAAAATTATATAACACATTAGAAATTCAACCTATAATATATAAAATATAAGTACCAAAAAAGGTTCTAGTTTATATACAATATTATGCTTTATATCCTACCCTAAGATTATAAGGTTTGAGGATTATTTAATACCGATGCTAAAGCCATCCCATGTGTGCGGGGTCCACTAAGTTTTACATTCTCACAATCCCTACTTACAAGGTGTATCAGTTACCCTGTTCCTCGTAAGCACATGAAAGGGAAATCGAATTAACTGGATAAAGTAAGACTAAAACCCTGATTGCACCATAAACCCACCCTAATCCTTACCATTCCCACAAGGAAGCAGAACATCTAAGCCGAGTTGCTCCGAGCCGTATCCATCTAGCCACTGGCTCAGCTCGCGTGCAAATAAAGCGAACTCTCCACTCAATTAATATCAAAAGCCATCATTTCGATTCCATCGGAAGATCCTGACCGTCCATATGTTCCCATGATTCAATCTCCACCGTCCAGGTATGATGCGACGTCGACCAACGAGGCTAGATATCGTAGCTTGGCAACGCCGTCAGTGGAGAGGGAATCAGGAGCCAGTGTAAACAGTGACACGTGGCTAAACCCCATCAAGTGGCATAAACACATTGTCAGTGATTGGTAGAATCTACTTAATTGGGAATAAAAGGACATAATTTTCTGTCTCAATTATGTGGGCCCAAACTTCTTTACGCTTTCCACGGGCTTGATATCTTTAATTGGATTCTCCTAACGTGGAACCGGGAATGATAATATTTTATAAAGTTTGTGCGTTTTTATTTTATTTTGCCCCTTTTCAACAAAGTGATCACAGATATTGTTCTTTATATTATACAATTGTTAGATGCTCTGTTAAATTTTTATATGATAGTGACATAACTCAAGAAGAAAATTTAATTATATCTACAATCTCATGAAATACTCAATCATATAATTTAAATTCCTCTCTGTTTTTTTTTTTTTTTTTCAATTGATAAACTAATAAGTTTCAACATCAAATGAAAAGAGAAGGATTTGGATTTCATTGTCATCACCTTCTTAATGAAACGAATTTTTTCCTTCACACCTTTTACTTTTGAAGTTTTGTTTCCTATCGATATTTAACTTTATTTTCTCCCCAGCTTGGATTATAAGAGAACTCGTTTTTTTTTTTCCCTTAAAACTATAGAAACTACTCTCCCTTATTCTATTATGAAATCGTATAAGCTTTCATTATACATTGTATTAGTATGTATGTCTCTCTTGCTTTGTTTGGGGGTATGGAGATTCGGTGGAAAACCGTGAGCTTAAGACTTCACTTTTGAGGAGTTTAGGTTAAGCACATTTCTAAAGGAAGGTAAAGTTATTCTTTGAAATGTATAGGGTGCATTTGTACTTTATTAGTAATCTTAATCATCCCTATATTAAATCTTAGTGTTTTTAAACATATCTAGTTAACGGTATAGGATATATGGAGTTTGTCTAATCAATCGAAGTTAGAGATTTGAGATCAAGCATAAATAATGGATGATCTAGAGGACCAATAGCCAATTGCAAGGCCGACGGCAAATGATGTAAATTGACCAGGGATAGCCAACTATTCAAGATAGATCAGTTGATTAGACCTAGTTTGACACCATATATGTTGTTTCTACACCGTATTTACCTCATTTTCTAAAATTGAAAGGATGAAATAAAATAAAAGTGGAAGTCCTAAACTAATATCAACTAAAAAATAGGAGGACTAATTTCATGTTTTAATCATAAGTTCATTAAGGACGTGCATATCTTTTAAAGCAATAATTTCTTATTTTTCGCAAAGAGCATGATATATATAATATTAAAATGTCCTGAATTTACCATATAAAACTTATCATTTAAAAAGATAAGAAAAGTATTTCTTCGGGACAAAGAAAGGTTCGTCTGTATAATTAAATGGCAGGAGCTTTTGTTCCGACTCATTTTTATGTAATAATTATTGGTCTGTCTTTTGTGTAGGTGTCTCCGTGGTATTTCATGTCGAGAAGGTTGGGTTGGTTGGTCCAAATGGATTAGGAGAAGGGAGAACTGGGACCGGTGGCCTCTGCATTTCCATTAATCTATTATGTTCGGTACGTCTATCCCCATGTAAGGTTTGCGTTACGGGACAACAAGATAATAACCACGCTCCATCTTTACGATAGAAATCAATTGCTTATATAGTGCCTTTTTATCTTTTTATAACTGAGGATAAGTTGATTGTGTATAAAATTTATGATTAAGATCTCGCTCATTACTAAATGACTTTTGGAAGAGTTCAAACATTTAATAGATAGAAATAATTTAGATATTTAAATAAAATTGTATAATAAATATTAGATCGGATAAATCGTGATCATCTATTAATTGAGACTTTCATATATAAGGAAAAGTTCCTTTCATTTGTAATTTATTCGAAAACATAAGTACTATTCTTATTTAGAGTGTTTCTCATCATCTTAAACTTTCTGTTCAGTAAGTATATGCTTTTTTTGTGTTTTATACAAAAAAGTTTAATCTCTCTACAAATAACCCAATGAGCCTAAGTATTGCGCGTGACAATCCTAAAAGCATTTTGCATGTACATGTGAATCTATGTATGATGTGTACAATACTAAAATATTAATAATTATAAAATTTATATCTTTTTCTATGTTAAACAGACCCTTTTTATATATAGATTTCCAAATGAGTAATTGAACTCATATTTAAATTTATCATAAAGATCTCGTTCAAGCCTATGACATAAGAAGACTGAATTTGTTACATGATTTATGCATCCCAGATGATGTTATCGAGAAATACAAGCTTGTTAGTGTAGAAATAAGAAAGAAAATATTGTGCTAATTTAGATAATGAAATACATCATAGGGACTTCGTTTAAATGTAAGCCTTAAGGAATTCAAACGAGGTGCTGTAAAAGGGGCATGTGAATGCATTAGGACCACTTTGTTTGGGTAGACTCTTGACCCATTTGAACAAAGTGAACATTTGTTCGTGTACGTTAAGCTTTATCCAACTTCATTCAAACACTTTCTCCAACTTTTTTCCATAAAGTCTTCCCATAGTGGAAGTCTTGGAGCTGCCAAATTAAGCCAGTTGGATGAAGTCCTTGTTGGAGCAAAAGGTTAAACCTTATGTTTTGAGTCATCATTTGAACAAAGTTGGATATTTTAGCAACTAACATTTTAATTATAATTATATTCCCAATACCATAAATTAAACTAACAAAGATAACTATCCTTATGTTTAGGAAAATTAGTATACTTTTGAAATAAAGCCTTAATTAAGTCTCACCATCTCAAATCTCTATTTGTTTCCATCTTTTGATTGTGACGAAGATTGAGTAATTTTGATTAGTGCATCATATTGAATCAAGAACATTATAGTTTAGTTTTTTGGGTACGTCATGTCTTGGAGGATTATTTGTATCCCTTTAATATGAAAATTGTAGATTTAATTCGGTTGGATCAAGTGGTTGATCATGTTTAGTATCCGACGATACATCACAATTTTAAACTTCAAGATAAGATAGAATGGATTTCTTTCCCAACAATAGTTTATGATCAATTGTTTTAGTTGGAATATTTTTATAAGTGTATGTTGTTGTTCCTAGTGCATAACCTCATAAAGTTTAAAAGAAGATTTATGTTGCTTATCACTTACCTAACTATGTTCCTTAAAGTGGACCTCCTCTTTTTTGAAACACCATTCCACTTTGGTGTTTTAGGAGGTGTAAGTTGTGAAACTATCCTATGCTCTTTTGAGGGGTCAATTAACTCTTAACTAACTTAAAAGTACCTTTTCTTTGATTATAAGTTTATCTTCTTCTTTACTTTTAGATTTTTTTAATTTCACAAAAAGTTTTTGGAGTCATTTAAATTGAAATGACCATACCTATTCAAATTATCACTAAAAGTCACAAACTAAGAAAAATCACTTCTAGCTTGAATTGATGTTAGGCCACACATATTATTGTGTATCAGTTTTATAGTTTTTCACCTTTCTTCATAAGAGATTTCTTAATCATTTTACCTTATAAAATGCTTTCTGGATGTTTATGGAATACAAATCAACAAAATCCAAATACACTTTTAAATAAATATTGGCTAAGCATCTCTTGATTATAGAGCTAAGCTACAATGCCATAGATAGATTAAATTTGAATCATTTGTTTTCAATTTCTTACCGTCAATGGAATACACAAACTAACTAATATTGAGATTATAAATTGTTAACCAACTTTCCATCACTATAAGCATCATTCTAATAAATTGAACAGCTTTATCTATAAAATTAAAAAAAAAATTTGTTGGTATTCAAAGATGATGGGGAAATTATGTTCTTGATAAAACTTAGAATATAAAAAAACCATTCTTTAGTCCTAACACTAGTCCACTAGATAAAGAAACAAAATAAAATTTCTAGAGCTAAAGCGTCATTCCTTGCTACATCTGGTAAGGAAATGGTATAACTATTCGCTATGCTCCTTTTTGGATTTAAGTATTGAAAACAAGTTTGCATCTGTGGCCTTGTTTAGCAATATAATGGCCCATGCTACAGAAAGTCAATCCAACTTTTGCCCATTTCATACAAGTTGTCAACTCGAATCTAGACTAAGAGATGTTACATGCCGTGTATTTTCATAAGACACTCATTATTCTTTAAATTTTTTATATTTATATATTATTAAAAAGTTGTTTGTCTTGTGATTCCAATCATTACATTAGAAAGTATTTGAGTAGTTGTACGGTATGGTTGTTAAATTTACAATTTCATATAGGATTAGATGATACATAATCGATAAAATTATATAAAAATAGTAAAATTGAAAACTTTTAACAGGTATTACATGTCAACGGAAAATAGCTAAGTATTTTCATAAAAAACTCATCATTATTTAAATTTTTTATATTTATATATTATTAAATAAGTTATTTGTATTGTGATTCTTATCATTATATTAGAAAGTATTTGTTGTATTGTTAAATTTATGATTTTATATAAAATCAAAGTATGTATAATAGATATAATTGTATAAAATCTTATAAAATAGTAAAATTGAAAAATTTTATAATTATATATCTAAACTTATAATTGTATAAAAAAGCTATATTAAAATGATTTTTTATTTATTTTAATTATAAAAAATTTATAAACTTATAAAATCGTTTAATTGATTTACTATTTTAAAACTATATTAAAAGATTATCTATCTTATGTTTCCATGATGTGTGCTGATTGAGAAACCAAACAATATGTTACAAACTTAAAAAAATAAATTTGAAAATGGTTTTGTAAGAATTCAGAAACCAAAGATCCGAAAAGTTTATGGTCGGTCGTCCGACATCCGTTAAATCCACGTCAGAGTTTTTTTTTTGGTTATCGGAGGAAATTAGGTTGGAAACATGCTATGGTACTATGCCGGAGGCGTACGTAACGTTGGCTTAGGCGAATAACGCGACCATGCGAGGAATAATTGCACGGTTCCAAAACCATGAAAGACGGGGTGATTTATCAGGCTGTTGGCAAACATTAGCCTATCGACATCACATGGCAGTATTCAAGCCATATATATACTCATTTATTAGAGAACTATGAGATCAACAAGATACATAATAAATGTATTTATTCATATTCACTAACTTTGTAGGTTTCCAAACTTCGTAGATTTAAAATAAAAAATTTCCACGCGTTTTTTAACATTAGTTTTATATTTTACAAAAAACATTAAAAGGTTTTTTCATAACTAAATAAATGTGACACTTCTAGGGAAATAAATAAATTAAACATATGAGCAAGCAAGCTACTTAATGATTTCTATGCCATGACAATCGAGTTAAATGTGAATTCAAGTTATTCAAATAGTTTATTAAGTCAATTTCAGGTTTTATAAAATTTAATTTGGCTAAATCATGAGTCTAATTAAAATCGAGTCATATTTAAATATTAGTTTAATTCAAGTTAAATATAGATAACAATATCATTTTAAAAAATATTTTTTAAAATAAATCCAATTTTAAAAATATTAATCAAGTCGAATATAAATTTATCGAATAATACTTCAAATTAAACTAAAGCTCAAGATTTTAAATATAACTAAACTTACTTTTTATATTATATTGTTTTAACTTGATCATTTATATTTATACACGCCTTTTATCATTTCCATTTTAGACTACCAACCATTTATATATGTCACATCCTTTGGTAACATAAATCTGAGTTTTACATGTTGCAATTTAGTTCATCATATCGGATTGCATTAAAAAAAAAGTCTTAAATTATATATCGGTCACATATCTGAATTAATATGTATAGATCCTCAACCATGAAAAGGAAGAAAAGAAATTCGGAATGGAAGTATTCTGTCTCTCAAGAAAGATAGTTAAAATCCAAGAAAGAGTATTGTTATAATGGTATAATATTTTATCCAAACTATGTTATTGAATGGATTTAAACTAAATTTGATTAAACTTGATATATATAAAAAGTAATTTTATTTTAGTTAAAACGATACGATATCTACACTCAACTCTAGAACCAATTTGCAACTCGATTTAATTCATGAAATTTCGACTTAATTTACTAAATTATGTAAGTATTTTGAACTTCAACTATTGTCGCGTTGGAATCGTGAGAACAGCTAATTGGAAAACTGGGGGCAGGAGGCAGGAGCAGTGGCGGTCGATGCATGAAGGGATGGGAGTTGCGAGGTGGTCATGTCATGTCACGTCAAGCTGCGCGCTACACGGGCTAAAATGTTTCCATTTCCATCTATCCCCGGATTGACCGCCGTGTTCTCCATCAGTGAGTGTCAGACACAGCCTTCTCTTTTTGTCAAAGCTATCATATCAGAATCCAGGTGCGAGGAAGAAGATGAAACAAGTACGTTTCTAGATGGTGCAAGTCCAGGATAATTTTTATGCATAATATATGCAATTTATTAATTTTAAGATACTTATAATTTAATAATATAAATATTAATTTTTTAAATAATATAAATAAATAATTTTTTTTACTGAATGATTAAAAAATATACAATTTATTAATGATTATTTATTATAATTGCAACTCCACCACAATACATTATCTATTTATATTTATAGATAAAAGTATATTTTTTTTCTAATGCTATCTATGTATATTGCATGTTAAAATGGTTATCTTTAAATTCTATCACTTAAAATATACATCCTTAATGACAAACATATATTCTCTTTCTCTCCATTTTAATTATCCATGTTCATTTTAGGAAAATAATAAGGGGCATGTTAAAAAACTTTTTATCTCTATTCATTTTTCTAAAATAACACATAAAATTAATCTTTAAAAAAAAGTTCTTTTTTTTTCCCCTTCATTTAATAAACGCTGTCGAAACACTTATTAATAAAACTCTATTTTTTATTTGAATTATCTTCTACGAAACTTCCCAAAATATACTAGAAATTGTATATATATATATATATATATATATATTCAACTCCAATTGTGTTCATACTATCCCAACGTGAGAAAATGCTCCCTCTATACGGGCCATGTGAACCTATAATCAATGGGTTTCGTCTTTCACCTCTTGAAAAGAGTGCAAAGGCTACATGTCAATAAAATTTTATCATATGTTTATGTAGAAGGTGGAATTAAGGTTCTTTTAATATTAACATCAGATGCTTTAACAACTTTTTTTTCTTTTTCTTTTTTTAATTTGACTTTTCTTCGTCATCTTGATCTTCAATGTGTCCAAAAAAATAATAATAATAATTTCATATTTCTTAAATCAAATATTTATTCTTTTTACACTACATGTTATCAATTTTGTTAATTACAATACTCATGGATATAAAAAGTTGGAAAACACTTCATTAAAACTAGATCGAATCTGGTTAAATTAGGTCTACATTAATCCTATCATTTTTGAGTTTTTTGATGTACAATTTTAGGTGCATAAAATAAACGACAGAGATTTAAAGTAATATATTTGAGATTCATGCTACGTCATTAAAGAAAGAAGGCAAGTTAAAGTTTTACAAATGTAAGCTAGGGCTGGATGCGAGTTGATTTGGTTTTGCTTTTACCCTTGAACTAGTAGACAAACTATAAAATGCGAATTTTTTTTTTTTTTTTTTTTTACTTTAGCCGAATGGTACATGGTTTTTCTTTGAACCATAAAACTTTAATTTATTAACTCAATTCGATACACAAATTTAATCATAATTTATAATAAAAGAAAGATTAAATATATGACATGTTATCTCATAATTTTTTTTTTAACAACCACATGTATTTATACTACATAAAAGGTTAATGAAGTTAATATTAATGCAACTAAAGTGTATTAAAGGTATTTTGATAATTAATTTTATCTATGACTAATAAGTATAAACTTAAATTTCTTTGAAATATTATGTTAACATAATTTTTTTTTTCAATTGCAAGTAAAATATTACTTTATTTTTTAATAATGGTTTACTTTGATTTTTTTTTTTCAATTTGGTTTGATTTACCTGTTTAAACTAATCATTAATTTTTTGTTTGGTTTCAATAAAGAAACTTACAAACCAAAATGGTAAAAGAGATAAATAGAACCATCTTTTTTTTTTTTATTGGCTTTGGTTATGTTGGTGGTTTTGTCTAGTTTGGTCAATTTTCTATCCACCCATAATACTAGGGTTGTATCTTTGTTATCGATGTGTGAGGGACTTTTGTATTTTCTCTTCATTTTTTATATATTTTTTGGGTGTAAACTATTTTAAGCAATTTCTTTATAAAACTTGAAAACTTCTTGAAATTTTGATAAATTGCTTTAAAAAATTAAAGATCCATAAAAATTGCCTAACCCTACTAGCTAACTCTACAATTTATTCAATTTGATAAGTTAAATTAAGTGGATAATTGCAAAGCACCCTTAAAATATTGTAGAGGGTGAGGATATATCTAACCTTTTTCTATTTGTAACTTTTCAAAAAATATGTACGTACACCCAATATTGTAGGTAAAAGACTATAAGTAGTAAATATTTATGAGACTTTAATAATATTTTTGTGAAAATCTGCATTTATTCAAAAGTTGTAGAGCAACGAAGGTAGACTTTGGAAGCTTAGGGATCTATTTGCACCTATTTAATAGTTTTAGGGGTATATTTGTAATTTTACCAATAGCTCTAGGTGTTTTAATTCTAAATACACCTAAAAGTTTTGTTCAAGTGCAAAAGATTTCTAAAAATTCTAAAATATAACTTATCTTCGTAACTTTTGAAATCAACACAAACCCTTAAACTGGTGTCAATGATCCAAAATTAGCTTTAAAGGGTCATAAGTAGGGCTGGGAAAGCAAGTTAAGTAGGCTAGCAGTCGCCCCAACCCATGTTAGCTTGCGGGTTAATGCGAGTTAGCCTGCTTCACAAGTGGGCCAAATTTTTTGGCTTAACCTATTTTTTTTTTCGTAGATTAAGTGAGTTGTTCCACATTAACTTGCGAGCTAATGAACTAAATTGTATTTTTTTTTTAGTTTTTTAAGTTAAATGGATTAATATGGGATCGGCTTGCTTCAACTCTTTTTATATGTGTGCTAAAATATTATGGCCCAATCTACATTTTTTCATGGGTTAAATGGATTGATCTGCATGACTTGCCTCGCTTGCACAACTTTAGTCATAAGTAATGATGTTTTTAAGAGTTTTAGCAATAGAACGGAGTGTACATTCATTTATTCAAAAGTCAAGAGGAGGTAAATGTAGGCTTTAGGAGTTGAGGAATCTAAGCACTTGACAAAATAGTTTTGAGAATTTATTTGCAATTTATTCCAATTGTAAATACATCCCTAAATGCTAAAACTATTTGATTTGATGCACATAGATCTTTCAAACTTTCAAACTGTGCTTTCACCTTTTATAATTTTTAAAAATATGTACATATTTCTAGACCGTTTATGAATGTTTTGTGCATAATTGTAAAAAGTTATATGGAAAAGAAGACACGTATTGAGACTTTAAATGGGTCTATTTGCATTTGATCGTTAGTTTTGAAAATGCATTTGCATTTTACCTAAGCATGCAACATTTATATTACCATTTAAAGTTTCCATTGACTTATAATTTTTTATTTATCACATAAACTTTTTCATTATTAATAAATTATTTTCTTTTGATTTTTTTTAAACAAATGAAAGATACATATCCTTCGATGTAAGAAATTCTAGTTGTCAAGGGGCTGTGACATTGGCACATTGGGTTACAAAGTAATCTTTGTGTAGCTTAACATGAAATAACACAATGCACACAAAGTTACATTCCACAAGTTAAAAAGGTTATAATTTTTGTATATAGCATATCATTTCATATAATCATAGAAAAGCTATGGATAGTCATATAACACCAAAAAATGATATATTTATATAATTAAATAATAGAATTCACAATATATTTATAACAATCTTAATATACATTGTTAAAATGCTAATTATGACAATATTTCAAATAAATCTATGTTTTTAATATTGTATATACTTTAATATAACATCCCTGCATATTATTGAGCTTTAACTTGTTCTATTCTCAAAAAAAGAAAGAAAGAGCTGTGTGGGAGCAAAGCTACAAATTATATAATGGTTATTGCTGCGACATCCCTGTGGAGCATAGTAAATTAGTAATTTTGGAGAAAAAATTCATTAGGTAATATATTTTATGTGTATACATATAAAGTGTGTAAATATTAATTATATTTAGATATACAGTAGTGGTAATGGATGATTTACAAAAAAAAAAAAAAAAAAAAAATCCACATGCTCAAATATGAATAATACGTATTACCAAATCAGTCTTCTCGAGTCCAATCTAGTCTATATTTCATTTACCCAGTCCATATTTCGAAAGATAACCGTGAGCATCATCTTGAGGATGCAGCACGCAGGCCCAAGTTCGCAAGGTACAGATGCATTTTGCGGCCCGTTGCATGTGCCGCTTATTCAATCAGGCAGTGATACATACTTGGGTTTAGAACAAAGAAACAGATCAAAACACAATTCCTTTCAAAATTAAAATCAACGAAGCACTGAATATACCGCTAAGCTTGGCAAAAAAAAAAAGAAAAAAGATTGAAATAATCATACCACATTACAAAATTAATGAAAAATTATGAGATTACAACAATTAAAAAGAAAAAAAGAGACAAAAAAGGAATGGTACCACTTACAATTTGAATTCCACATATATATATATATTTTCTATTTGAATTTTTGATGCTATTTTTTTTTAATTTATTTCATTTGAGTTATTTCATTAGCTTTGTTAAGAAATCCGTTAAGAGTTGATATGTGTTAATTTTTAATGAGTTTATAATAATTAATTTAATTATATGATGTTATTAAAGTAGATAATACAGTAAAAAATTATTTAAAAGCTAGAAAACTCTTTAGAAGCAGCTACAGTAGCTATTCCACGTATACTCGGCCACACAATGCTAGAGGATTGCCAACAAGAACTCGAGAAGGACCGTTGCAAATGGTGGTTAACTATTCCCTAACCTTTGGTTCAATAGGCCGCCGTGGTCCATCAAACTAAATTCTATTTTAGTCATACCGAGACCAGAGAGTAATATTCCACTCTCCTGTTTTTTTAAAATGATCATGAAATGTGATATCGTTAAACTTATTCTTAATGAAAGTATGGATCCAAAATGAGTATTAAAGATGCATTTTAAAATATGTTTTTAGTATTCAAAATGAACAAATTTTCTCTTAGTTGAAGGCGTGTTTTAAGTTATACCCTTACTATATATTTTAAGAATAACTTTATTGAATCTCTTATTTTATATTTAATTTTAAAAAATATATTTTAATGAATTTCTCATTCTATAAGTGTTACGATGAAATGACATTAAAATGAATCACGTTGTTAGTGATTTATAAAAAAAATTCAATTTAGATCATCAAATAGTTTATAAATTAATTATTTTTTAAATATTAAATATCTATTATATCTTTTTAAATCGTCGAATCAGAGACTGCGACCACGTTGATAACGTTGGTAAACCTTATTGGTAGTTAGGGCCGTAGGGGAGGGGAGACAGAGGCACGATCATAGATTGACGCGACGCAGCGGGCATTTCGTACCATGGAACGTTTTTCCAGTCCGTTGTGGCTCCCATTTTAGACTAGAACATGGAGGTTTCTGCAGAAAGAGACAATGGCGATTGCCAATCAAGGCATAGGATATGAAGACTTTGATGTTTTGAATAATAGCGTCCAACTTTTCTGAAACTGTTCTCAACCTTTTCAACTCTGCTGGTGTTGCTGTGATTTCTTTTCCCTTTTAATTTTTGTAATTTATATTATATTATTTAATTTAGTATATTTAATAACATCAATTTTTGTTAAGTTGATATTATCAACTCTCAACGGATTTCTTATTTGTATCGATAGAATAACTGAGAATTGGAATAAAAAATAATAAATAAAGTTACCTATTGAAATAGAAAGTATATAAATACTAAAGACTAATATATAATTTTATCTATTTTTTAAAGTCTTAATAAACTATAAAAAAAAGAGTTAAAGTGTGGATATTTTTTCTTTAGCACCATTTTGTTCATTCTCTAAATAGTCTTTATTACTACTTACTTTTCAACAAGACAACTTTTACCCCTGGATTAAGTGTTTGAACAAATAAAGCTAAAGAATTCAACCATTGATTCAAATTTTGAATGCTTTTTGACTAACTTAACTAATAATTCATGACATGATTGCTCTTTAGGGTTAATACGCAGCATTCTTTGACTGGTTTAAACAAAAAAAATTTATACATTTGTAAGGTTATTACTAACAATACAAAGTGGTTTTACTAATGAATTTAGAGTTTAAATAAAATACATCTCATAAATAGATTTGTATATTGACATGAAGCTTGAAATTTCTTTTGTATAAATGTGCTTTATTTTAGAATGTTAAAAATTAGAGTGTAAAAGGAAATTAAAAGTTAAGAGCATCACTCTTATTTGAATTGGAGTCAAAGTGGACTATATGATGGTAAGTCACAGAACCCTAGAGCCTTTTTGTGTGAATCTATAGAGAATGAGATGACCTTTGTCTCATCACTAGCTTATCAGATTAAGGTAAGTACATAAATTAACGATTGTGAATCGTGATTTAAGTATATATATGGTAACGTAAGGAATTAACATATTGAGATTTACAGATCTAAATCAATCTGTAATATACAAGGGATGAAACGAGCGATTCACTCATTATGATAACAAATTGGGTCAAGTAAGTGTATCTACTAGTATATTACATTATGAATTTTACGTTAGATGGATCAATTAGGTTAAATTGAATAGAAATCCAGTTGAGGGATTGATTTACGAGGTGTACAGTGAAATACACGACCTTCAACATGATTGTGTTGGAACTGTACTAAAAACTAAAAGTGAACTGAGAGATACATGACCTCTAAAAGAAATTTCAACACAACCTATCAACAATGACTTAGTGAATAGAGAGACATACATGACTATGTTATCCTCTCAACATGACCATGTTAAAAAAAAAAATGTATATGGCCTTTGGCATGGTCGTGCATTGCCCTGCACTCAACTACATAGCTCCTGATATGACCGTGTTGAGTTGAAACGCGACTAGTCCTCTTTTGATATTTATAAGAAGACAATTCTAAAAGCAAATATTTTGAATCATGTATAGGTTTGGAAAAATTGTAAAGCTAGAAAGGTATAAGACAAACCAAGTATTATGCGTCAGGTACGTGTATACTATGTTTGTTGCTTGTGCTTGATAAATTAGATTTTGTGTGGATTTAATGATATTGTAAATAAACCAGATTGAGTGTTCATGTGATTGTGAATTGCTGGGTTCAAGAAACCAAGTGTAGGTTAATGTTCTTGGAGTGGCACCCCTATGATCGGTATATGACGTTGTCCTTAGTAGAATTGTGTACTAAAATGATCTGGGTCTTATGTGGAAGGTTGTGTTGTGAAATGTTGTGATGTGGAAAGTTATGACGTGTATTATGAAAGTTGTAGTGTATGGACTCATGAATAATGTAGAGTATCAATTGTTATATATATATATATTATGTATGGTTGTGAAAGGTTGATATGCGAGGACTCATGGACAGTAAGGAGTATCCACTATCATATATATATATATATTATGTATGGTTGTGGAAAGTGGATGTGCAAGGACTTATGGATAGTGGGGAGTACCTACTGTCATATATATATTATTATTATGTATGGTAAGAGACTCATGCATAGAGGATTACCTTTGTCACATATATCTTATTATTATGTATGATAAGAAACTTATGGACAGATGATTACCTTTGTCATATATATATGTATGTATATATTGTTTGTGGATGGATTATGAAAGGATGTTTAGGAATGTTACGTGTGAAGATGTTTATGTTGTGATTGTGTATCAGTTAAAGATTGTGAAAGATAAATAAACTTGTGAATGAATATTATGGTGCATTTTGCATGTGTTGTTGTTTTTAGCATGACATGCGTGTATGTGTGTAGGTATACATTGTACTAGGAGTTAGCTTACCCCTTGTGAGAATTTTTTTTTTTTTTAGTTACAGATACTATTGGAGAGATCGTAGGATATGTTAAAAACTTAGGGGAATTAGCTTAAGATCAGAACAATGAAGATAATGTAGAATACGTCTATTACGATCACTAGTAGATAGATTAAGGAAAGACATGTTAGATTTTTATTTAATTATTTTGGGAATTTTTATTGTAAGTAAATATTAATTGCTTCTGCTATTCAATTTGAGAAGAATATTGATAACTTATTATTGAGGATGAAAAATTTCATTATTCTCTATTATGCAACAAATGATTTATGACTATCATCAGGAGTACATGAATGAGAGTATTTAAAGAATAGTAGTGATTGAGCCTTTGCATGTGTTTAAGAAATAAGGACATGTGACGGGTTGAAGTGTAGCCGTTTTTTGAGGCGTTACAACTTAGGTGGTATCGGAGCATAAGTTAATGATCCTTAGAAGCTTAGATTTTGATTAAAAGAATCCAAGTTTGTGATCTTTAGAGTTTAGGTTGATGAATTTATAAACCACCCAGGCTTGATGATCTTTAGAAATAAGTAAAGATCAATAGTAAGTTTCAAATAATAGAAAGTAAGTCATGACCTTTGAATGAATTCGATATTGGATTTGTAAGATGAAAATGCATATTGGTAGTGGTTAGAAAATGGAATCGATATTACTAATTAGTGAACCCCCTTCAGTAATATTTAAAATGACATCTTTAGATATCCCATATTCTGAGGAAAAATATATATTCTTATATCATTCCTCAAAGCTTTAATACATTTAATGGAATGTCTAGGAGAATTACCAGATGAGGGTTATCCTCTGGAGCTAAAGGTGATGCTTTTGATAATAGGAGCCTACCCAGACCTCCTTAACATAGATAGGGAGGAAATGAAATCAATGCTGAACAGATGCTAGAGGCCATTAATACTATAGTAAGAATGGTGGCATGACAATAACAGCAAATACAAGAGATGTAAGTGTTGAGTATGAGACAAACACAGATGATGGGGGGGGGGGGGGGGGGGGGGGGGGTGGGAATTAAAGAAAGAGATGCCAATCGAGGAAATGGGTCTAGACCGTTTTGTCAAAATGGTTAGAGAATTCAGACTTAAGGTAAATGATCCATTGGATATTGAGCAGTGGGTTGATGAGTTGGAAAAGATGTTGAGACATTAGGAATTCCTAACAATAAGAAGGTAAAATATGCTATTTATTTATAGAGAGGCTTGGCTTTTGAAGGGTGGTCAAGTGTTTCTAGGCTTAACTTAGGACTAATCACACGGGAAAAGTTCAAGGAATTATTGTATGAGCAATATTTCCCATGCAGCATAAGGAGAACAATTTAGTTTTAAATTGAAAGGACATAAGCTAACAGGACTGCTAACATATGAATTGCGAGGTAAAAGTATGATGGCATCAATAGTAGTTTAAGCTGAAGAGGTGATGGAAATTGAGAGAGTAAGAGTAGTGAAGGAATTTATTGGAGTATTCTCGGATGACCTACCCAGTTTACCTCCTATAAGGGAGATTGAATTTAGCATAGATACAGTGCTTGGTATGGTTCCCATATCAAAAGCCTCGTATCGTATGTCACCTATAAATTTGAAAGAATTAAAGGATCAAATACAAGAGTTGTTGGACAAAAAGTTTATCAAACCAAGTGCCTCACTTTATGGTGCACTGGTACTATTTGTAAAGAAAAAAAACAATAGTATGAGGTTATGTATAGACTATTGAGAGTTAAAATAGGGTTATAATTGAAAACAAATACCCTTTCCTAAGGATTGACAACTTGTTTGATCAATTACAAGGAGCTCAAGTCTTCTCAAAGATAGACTTGAGATCTAGGTACCATCAATTGAGGATAAATGAGGAAGACATCCAGAAGATTACTTTTAGAACTAGATACGGGCATTATGAGTTCCAAGTAATGCCTTTTGTACTCACAAATGCACCAGATGCATTTATAGATATAATGAACCGCATAT
The DNA here is from genome assembly GCA_037954665.1 of Laguncularia racemosa. Taxonomy (NCBI): domain Eukaryota; kingdom Viridiplantae; phylum Streptophyta; class Magnoliopsida; order Myrtales; family Combretaceae; genus Laguncularia; species Laguncularia racemosa. The sequence goes on along the minus strand of JBBMOL010000002.1, from coordinate 13,179,222 downwards.
TCAAGGAATACTTGGACAAGTTTGTTATTGTGTTCATAGATGAAAATTTAATATACTTTAAAAATGAAGAAGATCACGAGCAGCACTTGAGAGTAGTATTAAGTAGATTATAAGTAGAAAAGTTATACACCAAGTTTAAGAAATGTGAGTTTTGACTGAAGCAATTTACTTTTTTGGGACATATGATTAGTAAGGATGGATTATCTATAGATCTTGAGAAGATAAGAGCTGTAAATGAATGGCTCAAGCTAAAGATTGTAACAAAAATTAGAAGCATGGTAATCTAGAAACGATGATCATAACTCAAAAAGAAAATGTTAGAAGATATGTAGAAATTAGACTTAGAGATTGTGACTCCTAAAATTGGAGCTAGACTCGCTAGCCTACAAGTATAGCTAGTGTTAATCAATAGAATAAAGGCTGCATAAGATGGAAATAAGGGAATACAAGAAATAAAGAAAAGAATGGAAGAGGGAAGAGTTGTAGAATTTATTAAAGATGTAGAGAGGGTGTTGAGGTATGGTCACAAGCTATGTGTGCCAAGTATAAATGTGATGTGCCTAAAACCAAGATTAAGCACATGCAAAACCAATTTCAAAGACAATCAAACAATGCCAATCAAACTAGTTATTCAAATGGTGTAAATCCTCAATTTTTATAACCAATTCTTCAACTAGAACGTGATCAACCTTAAGTATCCAAATGTGATAGCTCTGATACCTAAAGATGATATGCCTAAAAGGGGGTTGAAGCACATGCAATTGAACCAAATTACAATCTTTAAAGGATGAGATCAAATCCGATCCAAAAGGGCAACAAATATTACGTGATCTTAATTGTGTAAGTTGATCCGAAATGCTAAACTTCAAGAAAATAAAATCACAATGATGAAATCCTTAATTGAATCACTAAATCAACTTTAAATTCCAAGAGAATTTCCAATCATCAACAATTAAAACAAAACTGTGACCCTCCTTTACAACAATGCCAATCTACGCTACAAAGTATAGCAAAATTGATGGTTAAAACAAATGCTAAAACCAATCAATTTTATATCATTACAAAGAGGTTACAAATGAAATCAAATTCAGATAAAAAACAATCCTAATCACCCTAGATATGACTCACTAGTGATGAAAAGGAAAAATACAACAAAGGGAATTGATATTACTTATAATTCTCTTTGATGCCACTCGCCACAATTTCAATTTTTGGATTGAAATTGATAAGAACAATTGGATTTAGCATGAACCCTAACTCTCACACGTGAAGTGTATATGTTGCAAGTTTCAAAAACTCCCCCAAAACCCTACTTAAGCAAGTATTTATATTTACTTCCTTTAGGGTTAAAAAGTCCACAAAATTACAACTATGCCACTTTAGGGTGGCCGGTCCTAAAAGCAACAATTACAATAAATGAAAAGTGTCCTAAAAGCTTACACATAAATAGTTCAAAGAAATAATTACAAATAAATAAAAATCGGTCTTCAAGATGTCGGGCCTTCAAAGTCATTCGATATGTGTCCTGATAAGGTTTCTGACTCACTCTAAAGTGTAGGTAATTTGGCACTATGTAGGAATGATAAATGTACCTGTTGAATGCACAACAATTATATGATGAGAATTAAGAAATTAAGTTAGCTTCCTCAGGATTAGATTGCTCATGAAGGATTTTCAAAACCAAGTTTTGTAAGCCTTTAGCTTGAGCTCTGGTGATAGGTCCTGTGGGAATCTGATTCTTATCAAAATGAACTGAAGAAAGAGATATTGAAAGAGACATACTATTCTAGGTACTCTAGACACCCTGAAAGTAACAAGATGTATAAAGACCTGAAGAACCATTATTTGTAGAGGAATATGAAGAGAGAAGTGACTGATTATGTATCTAAGTATATGACATGCCAATAGATTAAGATAGAACACTAGAGACCCGTTGGCATTTTACAACCTTTACCTATACATTGGGGAAAAAACTATAATTTAGTATGACTTTTTACCTACAGACGGATGGTCAATCAGAGTGAACGATTCAGATATTGGAGGAAATGTTGAGGGCTTGTGCATTAGACCTTGGTGGAAATTGGGATAAACATTTGCCCTTAGTAGAATTTGCTTACGACAAAAGTTATTAAGCTACCATCCAAATGGCACCATATGAGGCGTTATATGGAAGAAAGTGCCGATCACTATTACATTGGGATGGGGTGGGTGAGAAACAAATATTGGGACCTGATCTAGTGCAAGATGCAGTAAATAAAGTAAAATTAATCAAGCAAAGAATGTAGTCAGCCCAAAGCCGCCAAAAGTCATATGCAGATAAGAGAAGACATCCATTGGAGTTTTAGGTAGGAGATCATGTGTTGTTGAAGATTTCACCTACGAAGGGAGTGATAAGATTTGGACTAAGGGGGAAATTGAACCCTAGATATGTGGGACCCTTTGAAGTCTTAAAGAAAATTGGACTAGTAGCATACAGATTGGCATTGGTACCAAGTTTGGTTGGAGTACACAATGTATTTCACATTTTCATGCTAAGAAAATATGTGCCAAACCCATATTAAATCATTGCACCAGAACCTTTGCAAGTGCAGCTAAATCTCACAATAGTGGAGAGACCAAGCAAAATTGTGGATACTAAAGAGTAAACATTGAGAAGACGGGTTATAAAGTATGTCAAGGTGCAATGGAGCAATCAAACCGAAAGAGAAGTAACCTGGGAACTAAAAGAAGAGATGAGAAGAAGATACCCATAACTCTTCAGTGATCTAGGTAATTTTCGAGAACGAAAATTCTTGTAAGGAGGGGAGAATGTAAATACTCGAGTAATATTATATATATGCATGTTTGTAATAATAATAATAAATCTGCCAAGGATGATATGAAAAATAAGAATTATAACTAGGGATAAAATGGTCATTTCGCGACCTAAGTATATAAGCTCCTTTTATCTAGGGTTAACACTATTTCCTCCCATTGCCTCTCATAGAACCCTAGAGCCTTCTTGCATGAATCCATAGAGAAAGAGACGATGTGTGAATTCATAGAGAAGGAGACGACCTTTGTCTTACCACTAGCTTATCGGATTAAGGTAAGTACATAAATAAAAAAATGTGAATTGTGATTTAAGTATGTATATGGTAGCATTGGGAATTAACGTATTGAGGTTTACGGATCTAGATCAATTTGTGATACACAAGGGATGGAACAAGTGATTCACTTATCATGATAACAAATTGGATTAAGTAAGTGTATCTACTAGTATATTACATCATGAATTTTATGTTAGATGGATCAATTAGGTTAAATTGAATAGAAATCGAGCTGAGCGATCAATTTACGAGGTGTATAGTGAGATACATGGCCCCCCAACACGATCGTGTTGGAACCATGTTGAAAACTAAAAGTGAATCGAAAGACAAACCAACTACATGGATCCCAACATGAACATGTTGAGTTGAAACGTGACTAGTACTTTTTTGATATTTATAGGAATACAATTCTAAAAGAAAATATTTTGAATCATGTATAGGTTTGGAAGAATTGTGAAGCTAGAAAGGTATAAGATAAACTAAGTATTATAAGTTAGATACATGTATACCATGTTTGTTGCTTGTGCTTGATAAATTAGATTTTGTGTGGGTTTAATGATATTATAAATGAACCGTATTAAATATGTATGTGATTGTGAATTGGTGGGTCCAAGAAACTGAGTGTGAGTTGGTGTTTTTGGAGTGGCACCCCTATGATCGGTATGTGACGTTGTCCCTAGTGGAATTGTGTATCAAAATGATTCGGGTCTTATGTGGAAGGTTGTGTTGTGAAATGTTATGATGTGGAAAGTTGTGACATATATTGTAAAAGTTGTAGTATATGGACTCATGGACAATGGGGAGTACCCATTGTCATATATATATATATATATATTATATACGGTTGTGAAAGGTTGATGTGCAAGGACTCATGGACAATGGGAAGTACCTACTATCATAATATATATTATGTATAGTTGTGGAAGGTAGATGTGTAAGGACTCATGGACTTATGGAATGGGGAGTATCTAAGAGACTTATGGACTAAGGATTACCTTTGTTATATATATATTATTATTATGTATGGTAAGAGACTTATGGACAGAAGATTATCTTTGTTATATATATATGTGTGTATATATTGTTTGTGGATGGATTGTGAAAAGATATTTAGGAATGTTATGTGCGAAGGTGTTTATGTTGTGATTGTATACCAGTTAAAGATTGTGAAAGATAAATAAAATTGTGAATGAATATTATGTTGCATTTTGCATGTGTTACTGTTTCTGGTATGGTATGCGTGTGTATATGTACGTATGCATTGTACTGGGCTTGTGGGAATTTTTTTTTAGTTACAGATACTAATGGAGAGATCATAAGATATGTTGAAAACTTGGGGGAATCAACTTAAGATTAGAACAATGAAGAGAATGTAGAATACATCTATTACGATGACTAGTAAATAGATTAAGGAAATACATGTTAGATTTTTATTTAATCATTTTGGGAATTTCTATCGTAAGTGAATGTTAATCACTTTCGTTGTTCAATTTGAGAAGAATGTTGATGATTTATTATTAAGGATGAAAAATTTCATTATTTTCTATTATACAGTAGATGATTTATAACTATCATTAGAAGTATATGAATGTAAGTATTTGAAGAATAATAATGATTATTTCTTTGCGTGTCTTTAAGAAATGAGGACATGTGGCGGGCCGCAGCGTAGCCGGGTTTTGGGGTGTTACAGTCACACAATGCAATTATACCATGCTTCAAGAAAAATAATAGTGGAAACTTTGCATTTTGATCTATATCTATCCAGTGCTCACTCAAGCTTGGTTTGACCGCTTGGGTCCCTAACGTGTCTTTGAGTAGATGGTCATCAGGGTTTTAGGCCATAGTTGGGCTGGCTTAGTGGCTGCATCCTAGTCACCCCGATTGAACCAATCGGGCTGATTTAGGTTTGACTATTATTATAAAAACTAGTCAAAAGTAACTTCATCCATTTAATATAGTATCTCTCTCTCTCTCTTACTCTCTCTTACATATATTTATCTCATGTCCCCTTAATCATCTTAAGTTTTTGACATTTAAAATGCTATACTTATCATTAAATACTTTTAGCGAAATACAACTTGTGTAAGTATTGGCAAAATACTTGTTTAGATCACTGTAGTCTTGGTGGTGGTTGAATCAAATAGACAATGTATCGGTTTAATGTAAGTGAAATTCACTTGAAAACAAATTGAAAAAATCAATCTTTATGGACTAGGTTGGTTGCATGTTCCTTTTTCTTTCGAACTTGGATCCATAAGATCTATGTTTGCAAAATTGGCTTTAGAGATCTACTCCATTTCTTCAAATCAACTCTATGAACTTATTTGACATTTTCAAAATGACTCATGAGATTTCTATGAACTCACATTTTCAAAATCGACTCTTAAGACTCTTATCTATATTTTCAAAATTGACTTTAGGGTGCATATAAGGGTTTACATTTTAAAAACTAACTATAGGGAGCATATTTGATAATAACAACTTTTTGAATGTATAGGTTGAGTTGTATTATTGTATGTAGAATTATTAAATTATGTGTGGTATTGCATATATGTGTTTGCACATAGTAGTTTTGTGTTAGGCTTTACCATTCACCCATTTGGGATTTACATTTAAATTGTTGATTACCATAAAATTGATTATTATGACCATTTGGGCATGGTCTATATTATTGTGGTGGGAGCGACAATAGCACATAGTATAAAGATGAGTATAAAAGAAATTAGACTTTAATAAGACCTATTGTATAGTTTTGATCATATTTTGAGGTTTTAGTTGATTCATCGTTGAATTGAATAATATTTCTTTTATGGACAAGTGTAAATTTTGAGAGTTCGATGATTTAATCATTTATGGTTTTAGTTGGTTTTTAATCTTCCATGCTCATGTTGAAATATGGGTTTGATACGATGATTTGAAAAATCCTTAAAGAAAGCCATAAAATCAATATGTTTTATGTTTGAAACTGAACTAAGTACTATACTTACTCCTACAATTATTTGAGAAACTTAAATACTAGATAGCAAACACATTAAGTATGAAGCAATAATCCTCTTGTTAAGCTTATGCAAAATTTGGAAAAAAAAATACCATGTTATATCAACCAAAAATTAAAATAATTTGTTCAAAAAACAATATTATTTGTGATTGATTTAGAGTATGCTATAATATAATATATTGTAAATACCCATTTGTTGTGGGAATTTCAAAATTCTCATAAACCTTCAAATACTTAGGTTTACTAGATGCTTTCTAAGTCATTTGCTTAATAAGCAACAATAGAATTAAGGTTGTCAAGGAAAAAAAATTATTAATAATAATATGTTATGTGTTTGAATATATGGCGTATAACTAATAATGATTTTTAAATATGTGTTAATAATGTAGGTATTTTTTGAAAAACCACTATTTATAATTTTACGTATTAGAATTTTATTAACATTTGTGTATCACTAATCAATTCATATGACATGTTAATATCATTGAAACCTATATAAGAGAGCTGAAAGTGGAGGCATAGTCAACTACATATATAGCTGTATTTTATATGCCTCTGCATCATTAGTCTTCATACATATACATATGTAGGCGTACACCATAACAGTTTGATCCTCTAATTACATATATTTACAATTCCGAAATGTGCAAAAGCCTCATATTATATTGGTCACAAGTCACGACCAATTTAACGGACTATATTACAATGTCTTAAATATTATGACTCAGCCCCTTTTTTTTTCTACTTTTTTTACAAACGAAAAATCATAATTGATAATAGTAAAAAATAATAACTATTTTATTTATAAAAAATTCTAACAAAGAACAGATGCATGCTTATGTACAGGAAATGACAACTAAGAAAAAAGATAAAGAGAAAGGTTATTCACCATACACAAAAATTTCATAAACCTTCATAAAAAACTTCCATTCTCCAAATATATACACCACTGTTCCAGTGCATTACTTCATCATATAAAACAGTAAAATACAAACCCTTCCTGGGAGCTGGTTAAGGGGAGTGAATCCTTTAGGCGAGTATAAATCATGTTACCTTTACTTGCTTTGAGCAGTTATCTATCCATCCTCCACCACTACTTGGCCATGGAAAAAAGAAAAGCATACAAGACCTTTCACGGCTTATCATCATCTACACGAGATTTTGGCAAAGGAGAAGCATATATGGATGATGATTCGATGTCATCTTTCCAGCATCCATCGTCGAAATTTTGAGCATAGCTCAAAGGGTCATACCGGAAACCGCCAACCGGCCGCCGTGGTTGTAGAGTTGCCAGAGATGCTAAGGAGGATTTGCAGTCTAGAGGAGAACACCTTTGATGGAACTTTCTGCTTATATTTTTTATTCTTCTCTTAGTCCATGCAAGCTTTAACTTCAAACGGCCCCAACATGTCGATGATCCTCCATTATTCTCGGATATGCTATCCATATTGTGATTTTCGAAAAAGTTATAGGGGAAGGAACATTTTTAGGTCTACCTATTGCTTGAAAATGATGAAGGATAGGGTCTTATTTGGGATGGTTAATGTGGCGTACGCATTCATTTGTCTATATTTGTTTTTGTATGGTGGCTATCCGTTGTCATCATATCGCTTAAAAATTTGGAATTACCATTTACTTTTGGGTATTTATGATGTAGGATTGAAGGAAATATACACTAAGGATTGAAACACAAGAATACTTCACGTGAAACCCTACCACAAATATATGTGGGAATTTCATTTTTTCAATGAGTACGATTATTATTTAATTCTATGTATATGAAACCTTGGTAGCTGAATATATACAAAGCCGGGTCATGCTTAAATCACAAAGTTTCAAGAAGAAGTAATATATATTTATACATATACATGTTTACACATTAATCCACGTGGCAAGATGCATGGGTCCAAATAAAGGAAAAGACTGGAAGAGAATTTAGAAGCTTGATGCCATAAGAATATCCATTAGGGTTGTTAATAAGGTTTTTCAATCCTAGCTGCATCCTAACCATCTGCTAGACTCTGCTTTCACATCATTAGATAGAGATGTGGTGATACCTTGTATATTCCATTAGATAATAATGCTTTCAGGCTGCTTATTGATGGTGAAAGTCCAAAAGGGCAATTAGGCAATCATTTCGTGTTATAGAAGTTCACTTCTTTTATTTATTTATAATTAAAATTAGATGCTAACATTTTGTAGTCAAATTAACATAAACGCTATTTTTCTATATGAATAATATGGGTTTAATTTCCCTTCATTGTAAGTACGGAAAAAAAGATTAAATGAATGATTTGATTAAATCAATTATTCAAAATTTGAGAATAACGAATCACAATGCATTTAAGCCAAAAGTAGTATAGTATAAGAAGATTTGGATTAATAAGGTTTCATTGTTGCACGTCGGTCCTCTTTTTCATCTCTGCGGCTCCAACCGCTAAGAACAATCCAATAAAAAAAAGAAAACTCTTTATATACGGACACAACTGTTTTGCCATTCAATTGCACATTAATTACATCCTCAAAATAACAAGGACAACATTCTTGTAATATGATTGATGTGCATTTTGATTACAACATAATGCGTATGTATATTCATAGAATTATTCTCTAGATTATAGCGTGATATTTTTCTAACTATTTTTTTTTTATTACTGTTATATTCTAAAACTTAAGATGCAATAACTACACCATAGAGCCATATCTCAACATGGCATTGTTAAGAATCAAGAACTTGTTAGATATCACAACTTATAAATAGCAATTGCTAATATCACATAAAAGCCACACAATACTTAAATATATAACTAAGTGGCTCAATGGAGTCTTTCACATATTGCAAAGCGGATCATAAACTAGTATTGAATGGAAACTCAAGCATAACTATAAGTCTAAGAAGCAAAAAACAACCAAATCCAAATCATAGTGATCACTACAGATTAACAAACATATACATTGCATCCAACTGTCCTCTGATCCTTATAGTAACCAAAGTGACTAATGGCATCCCTACATCAAAGGTATAAGTCATATTTAAGGTTGTCATAGTAATAGATCTTATCCACAATATCTAGTCTAGTAAAAACAAAAGACTCCACAAGGGTGAAGTGAGCCAAGCCGGCTAGCATATAGTTACCACAATCACATACGAATTTCATGTAATTCATATACACAAACACACTTAACACTAAAGCAAAATATAATAGGTTATTATCTTCAATTTTGTAGCTCAATACAACATAATTTTGGCATTTTAAGATTTAGAATAACTCATGACTACATGTATACATATATAAATACATATATTCAATGTTAAGTATTCTCTAAACAGTCATGAGCCATAAATTAGTCACGCCATCCCAATAATACTACTAGATTGGCCATTAGCACACAAGTCCACCATGACCATCCATACAAATATCTCATACTATTAATATGACACGACTATAGCTTTCTTTTAGAAAACTGACCAATTACCACAACAATATCCTTAGTCAACAACACCACGAAACAAGTTAGCAACTAATTACCATATCATTCCAATAAGCTACATCACTTGGAAAAATGTTATTTTACCAATCAATGGGCCCTAACCAATCACTGGTAGCTATAGATCTTTTGGCCTTAGGCAAACACACTAACAAATTATTTTAAGTTCATAGTATAATTTTTTTCATTAAATATTTTAGCTTAACATATACATTACCATGCATGGTAACTCCACACTTGAATCTTGTTTGACATAATAAAAAAAACCAACCTTTGTAAAGGTATAATAAAATTATAGATTTTAAAATCTTACTTGTAGGGTTATATTTACTCTTAATTAGATTTTGGAAACTTTAGGACATTATTTAGGAAATATTATAAAGCAAACTGATCGACTTGGGGCTTAAAAGGTCATTTGGAAGCACCATGGAAGGATGGTGATTGATTGCTTGTAAGAGGAGGGGAGGGCATGGTCGACCGACCCTCACAAAATATCCATAGTTGGTAGCTTAAGGGTTGCACAATTAATCGCACAAGCTTAGGCTAACTCCTACTTTCTTCATTCTAGAAAGACCTAATTCGTTCTTCATCCTAAAAGATCTAACTCCACTTCCTTCATCAAATTGACTCCCGGCTAAGCTCCGATGCTAATTTAATACATTTGTAACTTTAGAACTACTTGTTACTATCAAATTTGTATCTTAGTTATAATGCAATGGTTATTAACTAAAATAGAGATTTATATAAAGTAAATGCTATCATATATATAAGTTAATATCACTTTTGATATTTAAACTTTAGGTAGCACGTGAAAAGTGTAATATATTATTAAAATATAATAGTTAAACAAAAATAACCTACAATAGAACAAAAAGAAAGAGGGTAAAAACATAATTTTCCAGCTCCATTCTTCTTCTTCTTCTATCTTTACAAAAAACTATTTGAGGAAGTAAGAAAAATTATTGTCTATGATATTTTTCTTGGCTAGATTCAAAATCTCTACTTTTACTTACATTATGGGGCAATTGGAGCTTCAATTTTATATTAAGGAAAATTAAAAAAATATGATATGTGTTTTTGTGCTTTTACCACAAACTTTATCAATGAATTTTCTTTAAGCAAACTCATTATTTGTATTTCATTATTATCTTTTATATTGGTTATGGGAGACAAGTTAACTTATGATTAGACTATAATAATTAATTTAATAAAATAATATAATTAAACATATTTAATTAAATTATAAAATAAAAAATAATAAGAAAACACATCCATAAGAAAAAAAGGAAAATGGTTGGAATGGTGGTGTTGACCATCTCCAAACTTTGGGATAGCTAGACAAGCATGATTAGTTCATGGGTTATGATCCATCACTATAGATCGACTGTGCAACCCACTGATTACCCTTGAAAAGCAAAAGAAGGAAAGAAATTAGTTGCAAATGGCTTTCACAATTGCAATTAGAGGGAACCCATGTTAGCTATTCTTGGTGTCATTATAAGAAGGAATTTGCCCTGCAGCAGAATGTTGCAACAAGCATGAATAAAGACTAGCTTATGATTGCAGTTCTCTTTTACGTTTTAAGTTAAGCATCGATCGCTGGTCGGCTTCGTTGATCTTGCCATAGCATTTCAAGGAAGAAATCAACATTTTGTTGATTGTTACTTCAATATAACGTGCTTACGGAGTGTGTATAGGCTCATGGAGAAACGTATTTGTATGCTGAAATGGGAAACCAAGTGCTTGGTGGTAGCTAGCGACCCCCAACTTTGGGGTGGCCGACCAGGTGTATGGGATCTGAAATCATTATTTATCTTTCCTCCCTTTTCTGTATATATAGTTTTTATTATGTTATTTAATTTAATATATTTAGAAACACAGATTAATTAATTGTAAAAGTGTCCAAACAAAGGTGATGTTGCTGTAATCTTCCCTTAATTTTAATGAGAAAGAACATATATCATGTATTTATTGGCTCAAAATACCATCTCTTCTAAACAAGCTAATGAAAATTGCTAGGATAATAATGTTAGCAATAGTTGAATTGGGTGCCTATATTGGCAGCCGAAAGCTTAGGCCATTAATTGTAAATTGATCCAAAATTTAGGTACGGAGTTTGATATTAAGGCAATATATCTTTTTTGATTATTTAAGATAATTGGTTTCCTTCAATCCATAGATTCTATTCATTGTTTATTATAATATCCAAAATACGATAGTTAGAGGAAAACTTAACGAGATTTTCATTAACTATGGATTGCTGATATATAAGAAAATAGACGATTTAGCATCTTACTTTAATAAGAAAATGGTGAACTAAAAATCGAGTGATGTAAAAATAAGAAGCGTGTGAACGATAATGTTGAAGTAAAATGTGCTATTTTTTTGCATAAATAAATGATTCGACGGTATACTCAGGAATGAAACGAATCCAAGTAGCTCATGTTGCGTCATTGGTATATCATGAATTGGAAAAACGAGGTGTTTAGATTTCATGCATTAGAATTATGAAGCCATGAAGGTATTGTAGGTAAGAACAAGGGTATGCAAAGTTCAAATTGAATTCGAACCACGTTATGAAATATAGGAAATAGCTGGATTATATGAGTAAATTTTTTTGTGGAAAGTCCATTAATTTTGGAAGAAAACACCTTCTATGTTTGCTTTATACATACTTAACATTTTTTTTTTATAAAATGAAGTGTTTAAACTTCTTAATCTTAAAAAAAAAATGCTTTCACATCCCAAAATAACCATTAAAAATAATAAAAGATTTTTAAAAAGAAAGCATTGTAAAACAAAATATTCAAAACTAAAAAAAAGGATTTTCTCTCTCTTTCATTTTACGTAATTTTTTAAAATTTTAATGTTATTATAATTATTTTATTTAAAAGTAAAATAAAGTTTTTTATGAAAGTTTATAATTATATGAAGAGTTAATAACTCGCTCATATTGTAAGAAACTATGATTCATGATAATTACGTAGCACATGTTTGGTAAGTCATGCTAAATATGTTATTGATTATGAGGTAACAACGAGTTCTGAGATGCCATTAAAAAAATCTATTTTACTTCATTTAGGTATTGTATGGAGCCTTAAGCTCAAGTGAGTCTAATCGAAGATGGAGCTTGGACGGAGCTCGGACGGTTCCAAAGAGTGTTTGGTGACTTGTATGCTAGCTGGTGTGAATGAAGAAGTAAAAAGTTCATATTCTAGCCATAATTTCGAGGACCAACGGAAGATTTCATCAAGAGTGTAAAGTGATGGGGACTCACAAGTTAGTGTTGTGATGCACGAGGTGGTTAGAGGATCGGAGCAGTCGGCAAGTCCAAGAGTTGGATACAGCTGATGTTCTAGTCTACGTGCATGTTAATCGTTCAAGGCAAGACAGGTAAAAAGGTGTCTTGGAATTATCATGGGACTTGGGTTTGAAGCATATGAGTAAATAGCCCTAATGGATCGGTATAGGTCAATAGTTGGCTATAACACGTGTTTGCGTTTTATGCAGCTTCATGTTTGTTGTTTTTTGGTGTCCAAGTAGTCTTTTGTATCGAACGTTAGTGTTGGGCTTTCATAACCCTATAAATATGCTATTATATACAATAGAGAGTCATGCAACTCCTTGGGACTCGATTATTGAGAGCTACACTTAAAAGGTTGCTATACAAGTGGACTTGTTTAGTCTTATATCCCTAGTTTTTCATTTTGGTTTGTGGTTTTCCACGTATGACACATCCGATTATGCTATATTAGTGCAAGGGCTCTTTCTATTAGAATTTATCATGTTCTGTTGAAAATTGTCTTAAGAATTGGTTCAATTTGTTAACCCTATTTGAAGTTAAACCGCTTAAAATGGGCAGATCGAACCGCGCTTTCAACCACAATGGACTATCAACCGATCTCCTTTTTGCATCCAAGGAAACAAATGTAGAAGCTTATAAACCTAGGAAGGTTGTTATATATATGGTGGAAGCTGAACATAACTTAGGCAAAAATATCAAACTGGGGTACAATGCTAGTAGGAAAAATAGAGGGACACAAACCGTTTTGGTTCCTATGATTATAACCCAGGTTATTTTAAAACCTCTTCAAGAAATTCAAGTCACTCACTATGAAAGGAGCATGCCAAACTGCTTGAGAAAATATATATATAAAAAAACCTCCGAATAGTTGTTGTTTTTGTTTTGTTTTGTTTTTTTAAGCAAACTAAAACCTAGATAAGTATAGTATGGTACTGTTATTGCATAAACAATTTTACTATTACTTCTCTCTTATATCTTCTATAGTAAACAATACTTTCATGCATGTTCTTTTTTTTTTTTTTTTTTTCCCTCTAACATATAAGACATGAATTTAAAATAAGGGATTTCTTTCAAAAGTATAATGAAAAAATGATACTAAACCAAATTTTAGTGAAAAGAATTATTAAGGGAGATTAAGATGAATCAAACAAGAAATGTAGATAAATTTACAAATGCTTTTAACAATATTTACGTAAAATTTAAATATTCACATGTAATTAAACAAAACATGCGTATAAAGGTGATTTTATGGAAAAAAAAAAGTTTTATTGGTTATAATGTGTATGTATGAGTATTGTGCAACAGCCAATCATATTCACGTACATGATAGAGGTAATGTGTAGATTAAAAAAAAAAAAAAAACTATCCATATGCCATATTTCACCATCACTGTCATATATTAGAACTTAGTTGTACTCATTTTTTTTAATCGACATATATGCAACCTTGCTAAGATAAAATGTGTTATGTTCTCTCTAAAGTATTTTAATAATAACAGAATGTGCTAAATGATTTTAATGAGTTCATTTGATGTACATGAGTAATTATATTTAAAATTTGACTAGGAGTTAGAAGATCAAAGAATAAATGAAGGAAAACTATGTTATTTTTAATTATTTAGAATATAAGTCAGAAGGTGTTTATTATGAGGAATAATAGAAATTCAGAAGATAAGTAAGAAGGCATTCACTATAAAGAATAACAGGAATTTAGAAGATAAGTTAGAAGGTGTTGCGGTTACGAGTTCGTATGAATAGAATAACTTTATATGTCAAGTTAAGTTGGTTAACTATCAATGTTAAAGACCTATCTCTACTTATTGAATATATTTGGTCAATATGTTCAATTCATTACACTAAAGTAGGACCAATATCTATAGGGGTCTAAGTGATTAATTTTGAAATTAAGAGATTTAATTAAGTTGTGATAAATTCATTCCGCATAATTGGTTCTGCTACAAGAAGATCAGAATTAAAAGAATTATGTTAGATATTTTAGAGATCACATATTTTCGGAATTTAAATTTGAATTCAAGAATAAGAGAAAGAATTGTTGGATGTTTAACAAAATCAGTAGGTGTTTGATTTCGTCAACAGATTTTGTGCAAATGATATTTATCACAATGGAAGGTTGTATCCGGACTATCTTCAACTACAAATTTGACAAAATTTCCATATTATATTATGATGATATCAAATTTAAATTCAAAATTCAGTGGTTAACTTCAAATCTCTTAGGATATTTTTTACAAATGTTCAAAGCAAGATCACAGTAACAAACTTTCAAATTATAAACATATCAACGAAGTAGCTGTTACTATTTAGTAAATAAATAGAGCCAAAGTTCAAAAAGTCAGAAGCGACAAGATACAATATAGAACAATACAACATTCTTTTATTAGAAAAGAACATTATCAGAACTCAAAAACTAACATAGACATTATCCTATTTTTTACATATTTTCATATTACACTCGAATTAATTTTTGGAGGATACAAATTCTCATTTCCTCATTTGTTTTTGATAATTCTTGAAAGCTAGACACGTATATTAGTAAGAGATTACTTATAACTTTGTAGATCTAGGAATAACCTTAGAGATAAGCTAGATAGGCAGAGCAAGGTGTTTTTGAAACTAAGGTGTTGGTAGAATAATTGTAATATCTCAAATTTATTTTGTATTAATGAAACGATCCCAGTGTGGAGAACTAGGTCCCTGGCAGTAAAGTTGAAAGAGAAGAGTGATGCTTAAGGTGAAACCTCTATAAATAGCTTATCCGATTTTTTTCTTTCTATTTTTTAATTTTTCTTCTATAATAACTTGTAATTATTTATAAATACCTGTTTTTACATCATAGTTAAATTGAGTAGTCATAGGGATTGTTTCTAACTAGCATTTTTTTTTTTTAAATTTAGCAAGTAATCAATTTACCTCTCCCCTCTTGATTACTTAATTCGAGACTAACAGAATGCCATGTGGAGATGTTAAAGTCATCAATTGAGCATGACCATATAAATCATTTTATAGCCTTTCCCCCATCAAGTATAGTTTTCTAGAAAATTAAAGATCAATTATTTTAACAACAGCTAAAGAAAATTGGAATCCATCCTTTCCAATTCCACCCAAAGACAAAAAAAAAAAAAAGCAAAACAAATGCTCAAATATATGCCAAGCTTCTAAATGTACGGAAAATATTTTATAGATCGAACCTGAAGCACTATTTGATGGCTTGATACGTGGTCTACATGTTTAATACTTGTCGCCAGTATTTTATCATACCATGTTACAAATAAGGCATGTGGGGCTGTAAATAAGCTGACTGCTTCCTAGCATTCTACAAAATAAAAATTTCCATAAATGAACATAGTTTAACTTGCTTTTTGTAAGTCAACGCTTAGAACTTACATCATTTTGATGCTATTGATTTGAACTTGATGCCATGGCTATATTTGCCAAGTTTTGTAGGTTCAATCTAACGATTGTGTCGGCAAACAGCTTAGTATCCTCGGCAGTGTTTCCTTGAGGTATTTCCACCACATAGGACTCCAAAACAATTGTTAAAACCCTTTCTTCTTGGTTGATCAACTCATGCACTGAAGTATACGAATGGTAATTATGTAGCCTATGATCACCTCCTATCATCCTAAAGCTCAAAGCATGCTTCTCATCATCTAGAGTTTCTAACTGCTCGGTGCTCATCGATGCCGGTAAGCCCGAAACAACCATTACATCCCTCACGCATCCTACCCTTCCATCACCCCTCATCTTGCAACCTTTGATGAAGTGTTTGTATCGTTGTGGATTGCCAAAATCGCGCACGATAGGCCAGACTGTCGATAGCGGAGCCAAAATCGGTTGGATGAGTAGGGAGCTGCATGTGTTGGGGGAGT
This sequence comes from Laguncularia racemosa, assembly GCA_037954665.1. Classification (NCBI taxonomy): domain Eukaryota; kingdom Viridiplantae; phylum Streptophyta; class Magnoliopsida; order Myrtales; family Combretaceae; genus Laguncularia; species Laguncularia racemosa. The sequence goes on along the minus strand of JBBMOL010000002.1, from coordinate 13,162,453 downwards.
GATGGTGATAATTGTGATGAATCTGGATGATGGATTCAAGATTGGATAGATCTTCATGTTTGATCTTGTATTGTGAAGAAACTTGATCAAGGGTCAAACTAGGCATTATAAAATTGATGATCTATCACTATACTTCTCGTGGATTGTATGATATGATTAATGGGACTTTATTACGGTTTATTGCAAGGAGAGAGAAGAAAAAGGTAGGGAGGAGAAAAAAAGGAGTTTGTATTGGGCTTTTCAAGGAACCTAATGCAATGTCATATAATTGATGCTTCGAAATCGAGGGTCATTTGTCTACAAATAGTAAGGGGGCCTAGCTTAGGTTTCAACACGAATGTACTATATAGACAAATAATATAATTTGATTAAAAGGAAATATTCTTGCCATTATATATGCTGACGGAACATGACAGTGACGTACACGTACTAAAATTAGATTATTGACACGTTGAGGGCTCCTAATCTCAAGACGATCGATCCAATGGTTAAGGGTAAGACAAACGTGTCAAATTGCAATATTATATGGGTTCTACTTTCAATGATAAGAAATTGAATAATAGACATTAGAAACAATTGTGGGCTTATTAATAATCGGTGGCATTATATAAAGTTTTGATACATTACGTTATAATTTGTGTATAATGTGTTAAAATATTTTTTATGTATTTATAAATATTATTAATAAAATTAAATATTTATTATATTTATATACTTTTTTATTTGTATACAATTTATAATAAAGTTTTATAAATAATTAAAGTATACTTGAAATAATAATAAAGATATATTGTTAGCGCGATTCCATGACATCTTATTACTAAAAAGATATAATCGGTCAAATAAATATCTAGAGAAGATATGGATATTCAGACTAATACGTTGTACGACTAAGGTTATCTCATTGTATCGAGAAAAAGATATTTAAGTTATATAAGTAAGTGCCTAAAGTTACCTTGGTACGTTTGACAAAACCCGTAATTAGAGGACACTACATGTTTCTTGTTATTGGTCTTTCTTGTATATGAATAAGCATAAGTAATTCCTAAACTTGAGGCCTTTTTATGTCCTATATATGAAATTTTGTACTTTGATACCGTTAAATACAATCATAATTTAAATTGTAAATAATATGATTATTAGGTATGACATGAAATATAGAGATGATAGTGATGAGTTAAGATAGAATTCATCACTCTCTTAGATTAAAGAGTCGATATCCATAGCCATTTGTTTGAAATAAGAGTGACTAATAAGCATCATGGTCACCGTAAGTTTTATTGAGTCTAGTTTATTTAAGTAACTAAGTAAAATGATTAAATATTGAGGACATGTCATGTAATGGTTTAATTAGGATATCTTTGATGAAAAGATTTAATTACACGGTAATCAGTTCATAATGGTTCATAGTTAACAAACTTTCTATCATGTTGTGGGTGGTTAATAATTGTTGTAAGACGATTACCTCAATCTGTGTTTGGATAGACCATTCCTTCATGTATAGAAACTTAGAGGGTCACATATAATAGCATGATTAATAGGAATGGGTTGATTGACTAGAATTTTAGTAGATACTAAAATTTGTGAATTTTTATTTTGAAATTTAAATTAATTATTCTGAAATGATGAAATGGAATCAAAAGTTATCCATTACAAAATTAAAGGCAAATGACGGTTAATCATTATTGGCTATTAGATTTAATTCTTTAATTAAATAGAATATGTTTATTGGAAGTTTTTCATTGATTAATATTGAAGGGAAATGGAAATAAATATTAATATTTTTGAAAATATTTTCGCAAATGTACCAATTGGAAAAATAATCTTATGAATATACAAGTTGAAATCAGGCACTTAAAATGCTGATTTTAACTTAACCTAAAATAAGCACTTTAAGTGTCCATTTTAAGTGAGTTGAACTAATTAAGTGTTATGATGAAATCGATACTTACAGTACTATTTTCAATTTGCCCTTGAAATCGGTACTTGCAATGCCGATTTTATCATATATAAAAACCGTTAATTTAAGTGTGGATTTCAAGTGATATAGATTTGGGATTATTTTTTAAGATATAATATTTTTAATATCATTTTGAAAATAATAATATTCATTTCCTTTTTTCTAATATTGAAGCATTAGCTTCTTCTTTGTACTAATAAAATAATAGCTTAGCTTTTTGTCGTTACATCTTCCCTTATGTGGATATGCTTTTCTTGTTTGAGAATATAAACGAATGACAGCGAGAAAGGATTGATGAGTGTCTTTTCTTTTATTTTACAAATAGTCGGTGAAGAAAGTAGTATTAGTTTTTGAAATTTAGACAAGAATTTTTTTTTTGATAAAACAATTCTTATAAAGACAACTCCATTTCTAATTTAAGTTATCTAGCAGTATAATGATTAAAAATTTATTCCTATAATTGTATAGGTAAATACCATTACAAGAACTACGTTTGAAGTTCTTATAATAAACACAATTTTACAAGAGGTGAAACAAGCCACATATCACACTTGAACTCCATTACCAAGAGGACATTTTATTAAAAAGAACAGGTAATCTTTCACATCAAACTTATGAACTTAATTATTTCATTTTATTTTACATGTTATATATAGATTCCATGATAGGTTTTGTATAATTTTTTTTTTAATTTTTATTGCGTTTTTAATACTACAAAGCATAACACATTATTTGTGGTAGACATCTTATTTTTTTCCCCTTTAATTAATTTCTCATTAAAATAGACTAGGTTTATAATAATAATAATAATAATAATAATAATAATAATAATAATAATAATAATAATAATAATGAAATAAAATAATAAAATAACATAATAGGGACTATAAGTTAAGTCTTTAGGGTCAAGCTTGGGTCCGGTTCATAAAATTAGGCCCAGGAGTTAAAATAATCTTAAATGCGGTTTCTTTATGATTGATTTTGAGAAAAAAAGTTAGCTTAATTGGTCAAGAAGATGGTTGCATGCATGAGGGGTCTTAGATGGTCATGAGTTTGAACTAGAGATGTGCCTTGTGCCCTCCGTTTTTTTCATTTTTACTGTGACATGGAAATCATTCGTTGGCTGAAGTGGTCAAGTGCTGCCTCTTTAACCTTCAGACTAACATTCTGTTGGGGTATGACTCATACTCTCCTACGACAGGAAAGCACGTGGGTTCCGCTCCTTGCTGGGTGGGCGAGATTCTCAAGGGGGTAGCACCTTCTGGACGCTAGGAGACTTTTAGCAATTAAGCCTATATTTATTTATTAAAAGTTTGGGCTTTGGCCCATGAATAGTTGTTCTATATATTCTCTTTTTTTTTTTACTTGTAATTGAGTGACGGAAAACAAGAGAGTGGGGTGCTAATTTTAGTGGAATCCTCTATTAGACGTAGCTCTAATTAATGGGTGAATTAGGGTAAAATCTTGCATTTTTATTTTCTTTCCTTTTTTAACTTACTTGTGTGCGGCCGACCCTAACACATCTAGGATAGATGAGCGGGAGGAGAAGGGACGAATCCGATCAAACCCGAGTCGTATCAAGCAAATCTTTATCGTGTTTTGATGCAAATCTATCGATTGATAATTGAGAAACAGATTTAAGTTAAAGATTTGTATCAATTTTACTTAAAAAAGATCAAATCTTAAATTGATAAAAATTGAGTTTTTGCATATAGTGAATAATGATTGAATTTTTATCAAATTTGTATTAATGGTTGTATTTGAGAGCATCTATAAATAGGAATAACCACTATGAGCTCATAACATACCTTAGGACACCTAAGAAACTCAACTACCCATTCTCTCTCTCTCTAGATCTACATGAATTTAGCAATTTGTGTTAATCGGTCATGTTTTATGTCCATGTCTAAACAGGTTTATATCTTGAAAACTTAAATATGTAACTTGATCATTTTATTAATTGTGTATGAAAACCTAAATGCGTAATTGGACCTATTTAATAATTATATTTTGTGTTAGGGTTTGACTTATTTGTTAATTAAAAAGTTATAAATAAATATATAAAATAGTTATAAATGCAAAAGAAAAAAGATAATCATAAAATTAATGTTTATAAATAAAAATCATATAATCTTAACATTTAAATATAAAATTACAACACAGTAATAGTTTAATAAAACAAAGTTATATACACACATACACACATAGGCGTATAAGAATAAAATATGCATATGCTGTTATAATGTATGAGCTAATACATATAACATATGTATCTAGATTATATATTTATTATATATGTGTGTGTGCGCGCGCATGTGTATATATATATATATGATCTATATTTAAGTACAATATATATAATATATATTAATACATGATATAATTTATGTGTATATTATTAGTTATTTTACTATTAACAGCTTTGTGAGACTTGTTAATAAGATTTATTTAATAAACAAGTTTTGTAAGTTAAATCAAAACTTAGATATAAATTTTACTATGTTTAAGTGAGTTTAATTTGGTTGTGTCATGATCAATTTTTTTTTTATATAAAATTGTTTATAATTGTATTATATTGTATTTGATTTAGCAAATTGTGTCTTAAATTACCGGTCTTATATATGGTTATTGCTTTACTATAACCACTATAGCATATAAAATTGTGGCAATAAAACTAACATCGGGTAGCATTAGCCCGACAATTTTGTGAATATCCACCAAAGAGAGAACAATCGTGTTTGTTTTTTATTTAATTGTTTTCCAAAATTAAAAGCAACTTGTCGTATATAAAATCATAGTTTTGGACAGCCAAATATATTGTGTACAAAAGGGGTAAGGACTGATGATCATGGAATTAAGGAATTATTGGGGGTCGACAAGGTTCGGTTAAACAAACTTACATTTTGCACATCTCTGACCAAGTATTAACATTAAATTATGTCCAATCTTCTACTTAAATGTCACTTCATATAAAAGTCCATTGGTTCATGGGATTATTGAACAGAGCGTTAATCCTAGTAGACATATATAAATGGTTCATTGCAAGTGGTACAACATGAACAATATTAAACGTAACGTAGGTGCATGAACCATCAATTTATGTGAAATGTGGTTTACTGTGTGCTTTTGTATATATCGATATTATTTTAACCGTGTGTATGTATGGTAAAGCATCGAATCAACAAATTAAAAGGAAGAGAATTAAACGGATACATACATTAAAAAAAAAGCAATTATAAAATTAATATTTACAAAAAAATAAAATAAAATACAATCTTATCACTTACATATAAAATTATAACATAATAATAATTTAATAAAACAAAGTTACACACACGCATAGGTACACATAAATGTATCATAGTTCTATAATCTATATACATATATTATATACATAAATATATGTTATATTCTTGTTATATATATTTTTTCTCTCTATATATTATATAGTTTGATAATTTATATTTAAGTAAAGTATATATATGTTGTTGTAATGTATGGATTGATACATAACCATATGTATTTAAATTCTATATTTATTATACACACACTACATTTATAATCTATATTTAAGTACAACACACACGCATATATATATTAGCTATTTTATTGTTAAATTGGTTTATAAATTGAATTCGAGACTTATTTATGAGATTTGTTTAATAAATGGGTTTATAAACAGGTTTACAGGTTAAATTTGAACTTAGAAACAAATTTTACTATATTTAAATAGGTTTGACCCGTTTTTATCTCGTATTGATTTTTCACATGCACAGACCTATTTATTATCGTACTTGTTTATTAACCGTCCCCTATGATTGATTAAGTTCTCATTTAGTTTTTTTTAGAAACTATTATTCAGTTTTTTTAAATAAAATAATAATAATAATAATGATAAATAAATAAATAGAAAAAAATAATAATAAGAAAGGAATTTTTTTTCACTTAGAAAAATGGTTTTCAAAAAATAAAAAGCTTTAATTGGTGTTTTCAAAATTATGATTTCTTTAGTTTTTCTTTCTTTCTTTCTTTTTTTTTTTTGAAAATTGAGAAATAAAATTTTAGGGTCTTTAGTATTTTTTTATTCTAAATAAAATAAAATGCTAATAAATGTAAATTTGGTGCTTTTTCACGAATATAATAAATCAACATAGTAAAGTATTATAAAAATTAGAACAACATTGACTTGATCCCAACTAACAAATGTGTAGGTACCAATAGGGCAACCATAAAAAATACAAAACTATTATTTTCCAAATTTTTTTTTTAGTAAATCAAAATAAAAAAATGAAAATAAAAAAGTCAAAATTCGTAATAAAAAAGGGTAAAAATCTTTATTTTTATATTGTCTTATTTTATGTTCTATTTGCATGAAAATTTCATTTTTCTTATACATGATTATGGAGGGAATTTATATAAGGCTTTTTAATTAATATTCTTGAATAATAATAAGTGGTAATTATTTAGGGTTTCAATAGGTTAGCTCCTAAACTTTGAGTTTTTGATAAATATTTTTCTAAAGATCATTTTTAGAAAATTCATTGACCGGTGGTTGGAAATTAGGTTTAATCTATCCAATTATACTTGTTTTCTTATTTTTTCTAACTTTGGTTGGTGGAAATTCCTATTTTAAAATGTCTTTCAAATTTTTTTTTTTTTTCTAATTTTCACTATCAAATAACTTATGTTAAGGGAGCTTAGCATTGATTAAATTAAAGAAAAATTTGAAATTAGGCTCAACATTTATCATATTAGAAAACTAATAAATTCTACACCTCAATTTTTTATTAGTATGTACTTACTAGCATAATATATATAGTTAGAGCTAATAATTTGTGTTAACCCATTGTGTTTTATGTTTGTATTTAAATGGGTTCGTATTTTGAAAATCTCACTCTGTAACCTAACTTGTGTATGGATTATGGATGAAAACCTAAACTTGTAACCTGAGTCGTTTAAGAAACGTGTTTTGTGTTTAGGTTAGACTAGTTTATTGATTAAAAAGTTATAAATAAATTTATAAAATACTTGCTAGAAAAAAAAACTATAAAATAGTCATAAATACATGAGGAAAAGGGCAATCATTAAATTGACATTTGCAAATAAAAATGATAGTCTTAATACTCAAATATAAAATTACAATATAATAAAAGTTTAATAAATCAAAGTTATATAATTTACAACATAGTATATATATTATATATTTGTTATATATATATATATATATATATATATATATATAAGAGTAAAATATGCATATGTTGTTGTAATGTATGAGTTAATACATATAACATATGTATCTCGGTTATATATTTATTATATATGTGTGTGTGAGCATGTGCCCATATATATATAATCTATATTTAAGTACAACATATAGAATATATATTAATACATAATATAATTTATGTATATATATTATTAATTATTTTATTATTAACAGGTTTAAGAGACTTGTTTATAAGATTTATTTAATAAGCAGATTTATAAATAAGTTTTATAAGTTAAATTTAAACTCAAAAATTTATTTATAATCATATTATATTATTATATTATATTCAAATTCGTAAGTCATGTCTCGATTTACCAACTATAGCATATAAAATCGTGGCAATAAAACTAACATCGGGGTAGCATTTGCCCGACAATTATTGCGAATATCCACCAAAGAGGGAACAATCGTGTTTGCTTTTTATTTAATTGTTTTCCAAAATTAAAAGCAAGTTGTCGTATATGAAATCAAAGTTTTGGACAGCCACTTATATTGTGTACAAAAGGGGTAACGACTGATGAGCATGGAATTAAGGAATTATTGGGGGTTGACAAGGTTCGATTAAACAAACTTACATCTTGCATATCTCTGGCCAAGTATTAACATTAAATTATGTCCAATCTTCTACTTAAATGTCACATCATATAAAAGTCCATTGGTTCATGGGATTATTGAACAGAGCATTAATCCTAGTAGACAGATATAAATGGTTCATTGCAAGTGGTAGAACATGAACAATATTAAACGTAATGTAGGTGCATGAACCATCAATTTATGTGAAATGTGGTTTACTGTGTGCTTTTGTATATATCGGTATTATTTTAACCGTGTGTATGTATGGTAAAGCATCGAATCAACAAATTAAAAGGAAGAGAATTAAACGGATACACAGTTTAATGTGAAAAATCTCAATATATAAAAACTATCACATAAAAAAAGATACAAGAAAGTAGTAGAGAGTAAGCACTATATATACCAAACCTCTTCTAATAAAGGGACCTCGAGGTTTAAAAAGAATATATAGAAAAGCATTCTCACATATAAACTTCGGCAGTCTTTGAAAATTCAAGTAAAATAGCTAGATTGGAGTCTTATAGGGCTCTTCTGAGCAAGCTCATAAATCGGTTCACTTCACAAGTAAAAACGTATAGTATAGCTGATGCATAAGTCCAAAACCAGAATAGGGAAACCCAAAAAATTTTTTTTTGCACAAAATAAGAGACAAAGTAAAACAAAAGACCTGATTTTACATGATTCTTGCCGCTGTGGATGGCTTAGCACAAGACAATAATGATGAACTATGAGATGTTAGAGTTGGTTTCTATATAATATGTTCAAGTCAGTGTTTGGAAGATTTGGTAACAAAGAAAATTTATTTTATATGTAAAAAAGAGGACACGTGGTAATCTAAGACATTTTGTCATCAACACATGTGATCCCCTTATTCTTCTTAAACCTAAAGGTTTTAAAAACCCTTTAAAACCCTCTTTTGTGCTGAAATTCAGTAGCCCTAATTCCCTTCCATTTTCAAATTATTAAGGCAAAATAGCCAAAACCTTTATTAAACCCCAATCCCATTTGCTTAACCCTAATTACCCTTTAATCAAGATACTAATCTAGTGTGTTTTTTGAGTATTTTAGGTTTCAATCCAAGTAAAGAACACTAAGGGGGCTCTTATAAGCTTGGGATGACTTGTTTCTAGAAGTAAGAAGATAATTTAATAAGTTTAAGTAAATTTTAGTACTCTAATATCAAGTTTAAGGTATAATAATTAAAATTGGTTTAAGTTGAACATAATAATTAAAAAAGGTAATAATGGGCTTTAAATAATATAATGAATTTATTAGACCTAAAAGAAGTAAATAATTCACTTAGACAGTTAGGTTAGGTAATTGATATGATTATCTTAATTAATTGTGTTAATTAACAATTACTTTAGTGGGTTCAATTCTAAATTGATTGAGTTTACTTTCCTTTAGAGCTCAATACCTTAATTGGGCCATAGTAAGATATATAGATATAAACTTAAAAGATCATAAGAAACTTAGGACTAAAATGGCTAACGCCTAATAGAGCTTAAACCATAAAGAATCTAAATAAGTAAGATCTAGATTAAATTGAGGATTGATAGCGATTAGAATGTTAAATTGATAATTAACAAGTATAATAATATGGATTAATTGAATTAATAAGCCTTAAATAATGAATCAATTTGATTGTAGTAAAAGATTAATTGGGCCTTTATACCCCCTTTGAGCCCATAGCTAGTATGGGCCTTAGATATATAGAAGTCTAAGATTTTAAACCCACAATAATATTAATAATAATTCATTATTTATGTATAAATTACTAATCTATAACTTTTTTCTTTGCAATTGTATAACAATCAAACGATTGCAGTACTTGGGAATTGGTTTTCGACTTTGGGGGGACCTTTAACTCTCTAGATACAGCATAATATGTGTGTCACTTGCTAGGATAGGAAACCTTAACTAGTCTAAAATCAAGCTTGGCTAAGTAATTGGGTGCTACTTGTGCATGGTCATCTTAAGTCAAGAGCGATGCTCTAAGCTTGAGTTAGAGCTGTGGTCTTAGTTCAGTAACCTCGGTAGTTAGGCACTTAAGTTATCGAGGAATGGCTTGGTGAGTAGCTAATAGGTGGAATCGTATCAAATAACGAGCACTATAAATGGAAAGGAGATATATTAGGAGTCATTTGTGGTAATGAGTCTTGACGAGCGGTGCGATATAACTGGATTATGATTAGTGATGATTGCATAACAATGACGATTTTTAGATGAGGTTACTTAATTTTGGTTTCGCAGTGTGGCATTTGGATGCTTTCATCAATCTCTTAATTACCACTATAGTGGAATTGGACCTTAGGTCCCTTGTCGCGTTAACTAGAGTCATGAATATTCCTGTGTTGTGTGTTTACATTAATGAAGATAATTATAGCTTGAATACTTGTTTACTACATTAGAATATAAGCTTACGTGATATTTGACCGTGTTTGTTTTATTGTGTATTGGACTCTTGTAGCTCACTTCTTGCTTCTTTCTTTTTTCTTTTACTTTTTTTTTTAGGTGAAGGTGACTCTTTTGTGGATCCTCTTTATGACCCCATGGGACATGGCTCTAAGGAGGAGCTTCGGGCACACGCGAGTGATACAACTAACAATAAAAACTTTTAGTTAGATTGTTTTTAGGTTTTAGATTTGTAGATAGCATTAAACCTTTGCTAAGAGGATTGTTATGTGGATTGTATCGGACTTTATGAACTTTTATATATTTTGGGCTTACCTTTTAGATTTGTAGGTAGCGTTAATCCTTTAATCTATGATGAACTTTTAGTTTAGGTTTGATTTCCAATTTCCTACCAACTAAATCAAGTTAATCATCAAGTGTTTTTATGAAATTAATTATCAATATTAAAATACTAAAATTGGCCTAAAAATCAAAATAAATTATAGAGAGCTTATGTATTTTATTTAAATGAAATACATGGCGAATTGTTATCATTTTTTAGGTTTCGGGGTGTGACAATTCTATAAAAATTTCATATGATATACATATAGGTAAAAAAGATAAAAATCACACATATAAATTCGAAAACCCTATGCAACGAGCCTTGGATACCTCTTTTTTTTTTTTTATCAGGTTTAGGGATTCTTTATCAAGGGTTTGGAAATGTAAAGAGGAACTTAGAGCGTCCAATTAATGATCTCATGAGGATCTATGTGTAATTTAGGGTGTTTCCCCCCCCCCCCCCCTAGATTACGTGCATGTTAATAGGATTTTAGTAGAGTACTTAACAATTGCATAATAAAGAAAAATAGAAGAGTCTGTAAAAATATGGTCAGTTGATTGCAAAAGTGTCGTCATAGAGGCTACGGGTTATATTTTGAGCGACATGGTTTCATATTACGGGATTCACAAACGTTTGTTATATATTTTTGTACACTATGCAGTATGTATAATACCATTGCAACACTTTTTAAATGATTGATTGCTCGGGACACCCATTAGTTAAGAACAATTTTTAAAAATGGTACCTGCCATTATAATATGACTGCGGCGTACATTTGTAGAATCTTTTCTCGTCAGCTTCCAAAAAATAATGGAAAGTGCTATAATGTTCGAGGAGAACCACAATTCGATTCGATAATAATCATGGGCAACTTGTTAATAAACTTAGATTTTAGTACCATATCTTCATTCCCTACCTTACCTTTTAAGGTTGGAGTTAGGGAATTATATACGATTCTTATGACCTTTTAAGAAAGTAACTATTTGATGTTCATCATGTCAAGTGGCATAAAGAATCTTCAATTTTATTTTTAATTTAGATTTCTAGTGCATAAACCAGTGGAAATCCTTGTGTTTTCTAGCTAGAATGATTTGACATTACCTTATATTCTTAATAAGATAATATTTATATTACTTTTGTATGTAAGAATGGTTTGAAATAAAATAAAACGGATCAATACTGAAATAGTAAGTCTATTTTTATGTTTAAGAATGCTTATGGAATGGAATACACACATAGTATTAGTATTTGTTAAAAATATTCTTAATTATTAGATATTCTAATTAGTTTGAATATTAAATAAGTAATTTTTATTTAATGGTAACTAATAAGAATAGAATAAAATTATGATTTTGCTTCCTAATAAGTAGAATCAAATTCCTCTTAAAGTCAGAATCACCAATATTAAGCAATTACAATTTTATCTTCTAAAAATATTTCTACATAATGAAAAAAAAATAAAAAAATAGAATCCAGCATTCTACATGGATTTAACATTCCTTTCTCTCGTCTCTAGTATGTGGGGAGGTGGAGGTAGGGGCGTGGTGGGGCGTTGTGGGGGGTAATCTCATTCTCCAATATGTTCATGCCTAAAAGAGAAAAGCACTTGTCACTTGGCTAAAAATGTGAGGTATTCTCAAATTTAATGGCAAATATTTGTTTGTTTTAAGTGGTCCATCATTTTTAATAATTACGATGAAGAATCTTGTTTTAGCAAGAATATTGTCCTTGATCTAATTCTAGTGTTGCGCGACTGCCTAATTCCTCAGTCTTATCATGCATTATATATACGAAATAGGGGCATGTGTGACATTCGATTGAACTATACTTTTTCCTCGTGTTGGAGGGTCTAATTCATGTGGACCAAAGGAAAATAATTTCCCTTTTATTTTTCCCCAACCTTTACTTTTCCTTTATAATTCCTGTACAAGTTAAATACAATTAGCATCTTGTGTCTATTAATTGATTAGATTTTGAGCTAAGATGATACAATCAAAAGAATCAAATCCATGATCAGGGAAAATTTGGCATGATAAGCTTAGAATAGGGCCCGTTACATTAGTCGATCTGATTCAACCCTTTTTAATAAAGCTCACATATTAAAAATCTTTAATAGGCCTAGATTCATGAGAGGTTCGCTCATATATAAACTTATTCACTTATGACTGTCGATTACCATTACTATTTGATGGATGAGATTCATAATTGAATCCTATAAATATCCAATGTATTTTCATTTAAAGGAGAACTTTTTGAAGAGAAAAAAGGTCATTATTTTACCGGATTACTTTATCGGATTATTCTCTCAAAAGATCAAATTGAAAATCCAGTGAAAAACATTTGCCCATCAGGAAGCGCTTGAACATAATTGAGACTGCCTACTCATCTTTCCTATACTACTTATCCTTAATCATCATTCTATGTGCCATTACATGTTACTTCTTTGGGTTCATATGTAGCGTAAGGATTATGTAGCATGTACGTGATCGGATTGTGATCGAACCCATTCACTTACATTTCCAAACAATAGAAATGTAAAGAAATATCAATTAAGATCAAATTGATTCTATAAACTTCTATAATGTAATTTCAAGCCACATAACTTCTAAAAATATAAAAATAACCTCCACAAAACTATCAATGGAACTCCAAAATCACTATTAAAAGAATCATATGTATGATAGTTTTAAGGTCTTAATGGCATTGCTATCATATATATTCAAAAATTTAAAAAATTTAAAAAACTTACATGTACCTAACTAATAATTTGGAAAGTATATCTATAATATCCCCAAATACAAAGTTTCCACCTATTCCTTCCTCCACTCTCTCTGGATCCACCTTATAAGATTAGACTTTTAAGACCTAAAAATTTAAAGTCAATCGTTTATAAAATTAAGGTATAAGGGACCTTGTGCCCAACATTGACGGGTAAAAAAAGTCAGTCTCAAAATTTTGAAAAAGGGTCAAAAGTTACCTATGCAACCTATTAACAATGCATATTGTCCTGGTGTATATAATATTGGTGAGAGTAGGTAATCTTCCGACAAAGTTAGTGATTTTAGGGCTGGCCACGTCTATAGCATAGAGTTGGAATCTCATGGTGCTAAATATCTTTGGACATTGGGCCGTAATCAACTTGAGAACTAGGTGGTGACATTAGTCAGTGAAATTATTCAAAGAGTTAGTTAGTTACGTAAAAAGATAATAAATAAATAAAAAAATAGACAATAAGTGTACTATCAATAGAATTGTAAATGAGTTACATTAATTAAACTGGAGTTAGAATTCAAACTTGATCAAATTTAGAATTTTGAGCTTGAACTTTATTTATAGTAGTCCCCAATAAATGCTAACTTGATTCAATTAATTTAATTTAAATTTCTAATAAAATAATATTGATATACAAATGTGACTACCGTTAAAACTTTACTCAAGCTCAATAAAACTTATTAGTTAATCAAACTAAATATTATAAAATTCAAACTTGACTTAATTAAACAATTTGAGTATTTTGAGCTCAATTTTATAAACTATTTAAATAATTTAAAGTTAAATTTAACTAGATAAATTACTAAGTTGAGTTAAACTTGAATAAATATCTTTGATTCATTTATGCTTATAGTTGGGAATAATTTAACTAGTGGAAAATTTCAAGGTCAAAGAAACGCGATTGTCTAAGCGGTTTGTTGAACCCACATGCTATCAAATAGCCATATTAAAAAATTTTCAAAGCTTATTGAGGATTAGAGGAAAATAAATTGAATTTGGTTTATCTCACTAAAAGATTATTGTTCTGCTAGAATACAATGGCCTTGATAATTCCTTTGATAATTAAGTTGTAAGACTTTCTTATAAAAGAATTAATAAACTTAAAAGACTAATCACGATAAACCCAATAGTTTAGGTCCATAAAAATGATAATTTGATAAAGAGACACTCAACATGATAAAGGGCAATGGTCTCATTATTTATTTTTAGTGCATATTTTTTGTATTGAAATTTAACTAGCAAAATACACCTGCTTCATTTGGGAGAAAAACCATGTGGATCTCCTTGTATTTTTAACCAGAGGTCTTCTTTACCTTGGTGACAAGCACAATGTTACCGCTTAGCAACTTATTGACCAGCTTCCGATCCATTGTGATGAAGGGTAATATAATGCGGTAAAAGGGCATCCAAATATGGTATTAACTCAGCCACGGAAACTTCCGTGGGAACCCATGAAAGCTATTCATCAGTAGGAAGGCCTTCTGCAGCTTTGCCAGTATTCAGCTACCAGCTTAGAGAAATATGAGTTGGTTTCCATCAGCTTTGATGGCTCCTCATACTCCACCATTTTCCCTTTAAATAAAAAAGAAAAGAAAAAATCAATCCATAAGCATACTATTACTAAAAGAACAACATATGGCATTTGGTACTTTGACGATATTTTGGGAATTTGTGCATATTTTAAAAATTACGGCAGGTAATTGGTGGTATATTTGCAACTTGCTCGTAAAGGAATATGGAATGGCATATTTATGAGGTGGAATTCCAATATAGAAACTCACCATAAGAAAGGACCATGATCATATCACTATCTATCACAGTTGGAACTCTGTGAGCGATTGTTATCACCGTGCATTCCAAGAATTCCTTCCTAATTATTTTTTGTAAGATGGCATCAGTAGCTGAATCAACTGAAGCAGTGGCTTCATCCAAAACCAGGATCCTATTCCTTCGAAGTAGAACTCTTCCGAGGCAGAATAACTGGCGTTGCCCGGCACTCCAATTTTCTCCTTCATCACTCACTGTCATGGTTATGCAAAAAATGGCAGGTGTTAATGGATGGAATATGAGACATGTTAGGATGTCAAATTCTAGATCTATTATACGTATTTATATAAAATTCTAAGCTCTTGAATCCTGGAAACCTACGATGGTATAGGTTCTAAGTGGTGCATCGTACTCTATGCTGTAAAAGAACGTCTCAGAAACTACTTAGTGACTTCTGATAACCATCATTCTGAATCCTGTCCGAGCAAAGTATGGCAAATTTCGGGGTAGGGGTTCATCCCTACTGCTTAGCAAACATACAGGTTTCCACAATTCATACCTTACAGCTAGAAAATTGCATCCGCTTAAAAGAACTTGCACCCGCATGTTCATCATAATTTAAACACTAGTATAGTGTAATAATCCATTCCAGTCATGAGATTCTGCTTGTAAATATTCATCCATAAGAGTGTGAACAAGGACTGCAACTTACCTGAAGATTCCAGCTTATTTGGTAGGCTACTTATTGTTGCCTTTAGCTGACACTTCTCCAGAGCCTGAAGCATCAGCAAAGTAGAAATATATGATCACAATCTAGTAATTACCTTAGTAAAAAAATTAATAACTTATTTCTGGAAATTGTGTTTCTTACCTCCCATATTTCGTCATCCGAGTAAAGTCCTAGAGGATCTATGTTAGTCCTAACACTACCCCGGAAAAGTGTTGGCTCTTGAGGGATAATACTTAGTTTCATTCTCAAATCCTTTAACCCAATGGAAGTTATGTCAAGCTCGTCTATGTAAATCCTCCGATTTGCCGGTTCTACTAACCGAAACAATGCACTAATAAGAGTGGATTTGCCACTTCCAGTTCTGCCTACCACTCCTACTTTACTCCCTTCCTTAAATGTGCAGGTAATTCCCTTAAGAACAAGTGGAGCACTGGGGCGATACTTTAGCTGAAAAACAAAATGTAAGAATCATCATTTTCGTATCTGGTATTATTATGTCTACAGGAGAGTGTAAAGCTCTTTACCTCAAGTTCTTGTAGTTCTATCCTACCCTTTGAAGGCCATGAGCTAGGTGGTCTGTGATTCTCCACAACCTCAGGGGGCTCGGGTGGTATGTGCATGAACTGTTTGATCCTCTCAGCTGAAATTATGTAGTTTGCTAAATAGCAGTACCACCGAGTTACAATTACTTGTACCCCAGTTAGAGTAAGAGCATAAGAAAGAGAGAGCCCCACAAGACCTGCATATGATTAAGCATTAATAATTCAAATTAGTATCACAACTAGAACCTGGCTCTGATGTTGTGCTAAATTTGAGTTATACAACCATCTATCAAGAAGTTTAAGCATTTATGGTGCGGGCCATTAGATTTACTGCTCAATAGTTTTCTTAGAACACCGAAAAGCTCCTACAATGAGAAGTTTCCCAATGTATTATTCATATTACCTGGAGCTACACCAGCAGGAAGTAATATGAGAAGAAGAGCAGCAGTGAATAATGTCAAGTTCTGGAGTGCCTCAACTCTCATGATCAGCCACTCCATTGCTGCGTTGGAATGGAAAAGGAGTGTGGCATCTGCGTCAACAACCTTCACGAAATTCTGAAAGAATCTCTCCACCATGTTGAAAGCTCTTATAGTAACTACTTCTTGGGAAGTCTCAGATGCGTTGCTCATGACAGGAGCTTTTGTTGTTCCATTAATCCTAATTAGCTCCCGAGCAGTTGGCAAATAGTATGCCTTTTATTCAAAGAAAAGAAAAAAAAGAAGTTAGCTGTGACCAGCAAAAGCAGGAGCATTAATGGAGATGATAAAACGAGTCATGTTGAATCCGATTAATTTTAAATACAACCTTACGATCTGAAAAGCTTAAGCCAATTAGATCTGGCATGATTTTATAATGTAATACACCCACCCACTTGTCAGCTGGAGCTTTTGATTGAAGCTCATTAAATGGACCATTTAATTATACAAGGTGAAATGAGTGTGCTAGCATCCAAATTCAGGATCTTCAGCTTTGTTATTATGATACAATTAAAGCTTAAACCTATTGGCTATCAGGTCTGTTGTGGTTTAATGTTTACAGGTTAATGGAAGCTACCTGAACGTAGTGTGTAGCTATCATAGCAAGACTTGCTACTATGAGGGCTTGCCAAGTGACTGAGGCCATTATTCCAACTATTGTCAGAAGCCCACTACCAGCAGCCACCACATAGATTGTAGCAAATGGTATGTCAAAATCCAAAACACTCAAATCTGACGAAACCTGCAATGTTTGTTATCAATGGGAAGGTTAACTTTGTTATATAATTGTGTTGAGGTCAGAATCATGTGTTAGAGTCTATCGAATCCCTAGTATAATGTTATATATTATAAATGTAAAATTATAAAATTATCCTTGACTAATATAATTAATTATCCTAACAAATTGAAAGATCATATCGGCATAAATTTTGGACTCTGTAAGAATGTCGATTTTCTGAAGAAAGTACTTACTCTAGTTAGTATCCGCCCTACTGGAGTTGAGTCAAAAAACAACATAGGGGCTTTAAATATTGCATTGTTGATGCCAGAGAAGTAGGCGTTAGAGGCCTTTAAGCCAAGATGAGCTGCATAAAGGGATCTTAGATACACCAAGAAAGCACTAAAAATTGAAATTCCCGTGTAGACACCAATCAAAGCACCACTTGATAGATCAGGAAATTGAATTCCTGTGGCTAGCCAATAAGTCGCTGCAGCTTGCAATGCATCAAAGAAGCGTTGAGATATTGTAGCTAAGGAAAGAAGTGCCAATCCTTTCGACACTACCATGTAATCCCAAAATGACTTCCATCCAACATCACTAGTCTCCTTTTCCTCTTCCTCTGTAAGTTGTATTCCTGTTGATTGCTTCTCAGAAATCTCCACTTGGCTGTTTTCTTTTATTACATTTTTAGAGAATGCTTTGGGGTCCTGATTCTTTGAAGTAGTGCTCTCTACAATAAGATTTTCTTCATTTGCAGGGCCCAAAAAATTTATCACCTCTTTATGAGCATTTACAAGCTGCTCGAATGCAGTTCCTGCAGTCAAGAGCTCTCGATAGGTTCCATTTTGTTTGATCCTTCCATTTTGCATCACCTTTCCAATGCAAGAACATGTTTTGAAATATTAAAAGAAAAAGACAAGCGTATTCTGGACTCCAATGGCATGAAAAGGAAATCCAAAATAGAGAGTGAAAGTTTACCAAAATTTGATCTACTCTGGAGAGAAATTCCACTTGATGAGTTACCAAAATGACTGTCTTCTTGTCTAGTGCATCTAAGACAGTCCTGCAAAATGATGAATGTGCCAATGCCATAATAAGTTTTGTTTACTAATTACATGTTCATGACTTATAATTTTTTGATCCACAATCATTTAATCTAAAAGTATAAGCTTATTAGATCTCTGATATGGCTTTACATTTAGAGGTGAATATTCCCTCTTGCTTGTGGACTAGAGTTTTTATTGAAGCACATCAAGTAGACTATTTAATTAAACGAGAGTGAAATAAGAGTGCAAGGTTCAAACTCAGGACCTTTTTGCCATTTAATCTAAAAGTTTAAGTTCATTAGATCTTGCGTGATTTTATATCAATCGGTTCTAGAGTGCCTAGTTTCAGAAAATTAGAAATGAAAATGGCTAGAAATCCATTGCTTACATAAAATAATGTGGCTGCTGTATGTGCATCTACTGCACTAAAAGGATCATCAAGAAGATAGATATCTGCATCATTATAGACAGCTCGGGCAAGTTGAATTCTCTGCTTCTGCCCACCACTCATGTTAAGCCCCCTCTGCCCTATTTCCGTGAGATCACCATGAGGAAAACTATTGATATCCTTATTCAGAGCACACGCTTTTATTGCCTTTTCATATCTGGCTTGATCCATTGGCTTTCCATAGAGTATGTTGTCCCGAACAGTTCCACTTTGGATCCAAGAAGTTCGAGCAACATAGGCTATGGAATCAAATATGCTAACCTGTATCACAAGCAGAAACATTGTTAGAAACATGACTAACCCAGATAGAATAGTATGACTGTCTTTGTTCGACTAACATTTCCTGAAGTTTTCGGGATCTCTCCTAGTATAGCACACAAAAGCGATGACTTCCCTGCTCCAACTGGCCCGCAAATTGCAACCTTCTGTCCGCGTTTTATTTCTATATTTATGCTCTCAAGGGCTGGAGATGTTGAGTCTATGTCCCAAGTGAAATTCCCTGATGTTACTTGTACACTAGTATCGGAATTTTTCAATGTTGTTCTCCTTATTCCATCACTTTTGAGCTCATCATCCAGCAATAAGGCGTTGATCCGATCAAATGAGACCTTAACTTGGATCATAATTGAAAGGGCTTGAGGTATCGCACTTACAGGCTCTCCCATACTCCTCAGAGTTGCCAAAACTGTAAAGATGGTGCCGGCATGTAACGGGGCACTTCCTAAGAAGGCACATCCCAGGAAAACCACAGAAGATACTATAGTGGGAGACGTCCAATAGAGCAATGTTCCGTAAGCCTTTTTGAGCTGTAAATTAGCCAACCATTTGAACTCAACATCACGGCCTGATTCAATCAACTGATTGAATTTTTCTTCCCATGATTGTAGCTTTATAACTTTCATGTTATTTAGTACTTCTGAAGTTGATCTTAGTCTCTCATCTTGAGCAACCATGAACCGCAATTGACAGTTTTGCAGCATCTTTGCAAATGGCACATTAAGGAGGGAACAAATGACAAGGGGGACCAATCCAGGGAGAGCACCGACACCTACTACTCCAAACAGGACACCGATGGCTAAAAACAATTGCAGTGCATAGTTCCAAGTCGAATGGAACCACCAAGGAAATTCACCCATCCGGTAGGCATCAACAGCAATGTAATTCACAATCTCGCCCGTTGAGTGCCTTCTCCTACCTACACTAGAAAGCTTTAGCTGCTTTTGATAAACTGCTACCATTAAAGCTGATCTCATCCTCATCCCAGACCTCCTTGAATTAAAGAACCAATGTGACGCAGCGAGGAAAGTGTAAACCCGAGACCAATTCTAGGATTGGAACTCTAGAATAAACAAAGAGGAATATGAGTTTATTCTTCAATAAGTTTCAATTGTGCACAATCGAAAAATATAGAGAAACTCGTCTCTAAAAAGTGTGTATAGAATATTGAATAATCCCCACCCTAAAATGACCTAATATCTATTTATACTCCTCAGGTAAACATGTAAAAAGGAAAATAAATATGTACACGTGGAAATAAATATAAGTATACACGTCCGTCATCTGGCATATATACGGCCGTGCATTCAGGCCGTGTAAGCTTTTGGGAATATTTCTGACATAATACACGGTCGTGTCCCTTGGCCGTGTATGGAGATCGTGCATGTTTCTGGGTGAGATCTTAACAGATTACACGACCGTGTCTCCTGGCCGTGTAAGAGGTCGTGTATGTGTTTGGGACTCATCCTGGTATATCACACGGCCGTGCCTTCTGGCTGTGCGTGCAGCCGTGTGTGTTTCTGAAAGCTCCCTGACATTATACACGACCGTGCTTGTAATAGCCACGCCCGTATCAACCCGTGTCAGCTACGATGTCCTCATCATTCTCTCCCACCAATGAAGAACTCGACCCCGAGTTCTCTTCTGGATAAAGGGGTTCGTCATCCGCGTAGAATGGGGACAAGTAAGCTACATTGAAGGTTTTGGAGATTTTCATGCTTTCCGGGAGCCCAACCACATAGGCATTGTCATTGATCTTGGTGACAATATTGTAGGGCCCATACTTCCTTGGTTGCCACTTGCTATACGTGCCCACGGGAAAGCGTTCCTTCCTTAAGAACACCATCACTTGATCTCTCTCCTCGAACAGTTTCTTCCTCCGATGCTTGTCTACGGCTTTCTTATACTGCTCATTAACCCTCTCAATTCGCTCTTTCACGTCAGATGCCACTGTGTGATATTGTTCCGCCAGGTGTTTAGCAGCAACATTGGTTTCAACACCCTTGGGTAAGGAAGCTAAATCCAAGGTGTAAGAAGGCACCTTGGTATAAACCACTGAAAAAGGCGATTTCCTAATAGTTCTATGGATGGAATTGTTGTAAGTGAACTCGGCTTGAGAGAGTGCCAAGTCCCATTGTTTCGGCTTCTCTCTACAGATGCTTCGTATCAAATTTCCAAAGGTCCTGTTTGTCACCTCTGTCTGCCCATCAGTTTGATGATGGGCTGTGCTGCTAAAATTGAGGGAAGAATTAAACATGTACCATAGCGTTCTCCAGAAGTGGCTAAGAAACCGGGTATCTCTATCAGAAGTGATTGACTTGGGAACCCCATGCAACCTGACCACTTTCTTAAAGAATAGCTTGGCAACGCCTTGTGCATCAGCCGTCTTCCTGCAAGGAATGAAGTGAGCCATCTTGGAAAACCTGTCTACAACCACAAAAACAGTGTCAGCACCTCGTTGGGTACGAGGCAAACCTAACACGAAGTCCATGGATAGGTCCTCCTAGATATTCTCAAGTACTGGTAGCAGAGTGTACAGCTCAGTGTTTTGAGAATGTCCTTTGGATGTCTGACAGATGTAACACCGTTGCACGATTCGCCTTACATCCCTTCTCAACTGAGGCCAATGGTATCTTGCAGCCACTGCTGCTAGTGTTTTGTCACGCCCTAAATATCCGGCTAATCCCCCTCCATGTAGGTCTCTAATCAATTTCTCCCTCAAGGAGGATTCAGGGATACAAAGTTGGTTACCCCTCATTAAGTAACCCTCCAGAATGTAGTAACTGTCATTGGGTTCCTGATTGGTACATTTTCTCCATATAGCTCCGAAATTTGCGTCTTCTTCATACAATTCCTTTAGCTGTTCAAAGCCTACCACTTCAGCCCTCATGGTGACCAATAAATCCGCCCTTCTACTTAATGCGTTTACCACCTTGTTCTAGACCTTGGATTTATGCATCAGGCGAAATGGAAATTTTTGCAGAAACTGTATCCATCTGGCATGCATATCTTTGCAGATGCGGGTCTGATTACTCAGGTGTTTCAGGGCGACACAATCTGAGTATAGGATAAACTCTTTTCCAACCAAGTAGTGCTCCCACATCCTCAGGGTTCTGACCACGGACTAGAATTCTTTATTGTAAGTGGACTAGTTTCTCCTAGCTTCACAGAGCTTCTCACTATGGAAGGCCATGGGTCTCTTCTCCTGAGATAACACAGCGCCAATACCCACGCCACTAGCATCACAGTCGACCTCGAATAGTTTGTCAAAGTCCGGTAAGGCCAACACTGGCGCACTGCACAATCTCTCTTTGAGCACCGCAAATCCAGACTCAGCTTCCCTATCCCAATGAAACTTCCCTTTCTTCAGGCACTCAGTCAATGGGGCAGCAACTGTACTAAAATGCCGTATGAAATGTCTATAGAATCCTGCCAACCCCAGAAAGCTTCTCAACTCGGTAATGGTTTTGGGAGTGGGCGAATCTCTAATGGCTCTTACCTTATCATCATCCACTGTGATACCTTCACCACTTACTACAAAACCTAAGAACAGCAGCCTTTGTGACATGAATATGCACTTCTTGAGATTGGCGTAAAGCTTATTTTCTTTCAGCACAGCCAATATGCTCTTCAAATGCATTAGGTGCTCATCCTTAGTCTTGCTATATATCAGGATATCATCAAAGTATACAACTACGAACTGACCTATGAATGGTTTAAGTACCTGATTCATCACGCGCATGAAGGTACTTGGTGTGTTGCTGAGGCTGAATGACATAACCAACAATTCGTACAACCCTTCCTTTATCTTGAAAGCGGTCTTCCACTCATCCTTAGGTCTGACCCGAATCTGATGATACCCACTTCTAAGATCCACTTTTGAGAAGATTACCGCTCCACTCAACCTGTCCAACATATCCTCAATGCGAGGGATTGGGAATTTATACCCAATTGTGATCTTGTTGATCGCACGGCTGTCCACACACACCCTCCAACTCCCATCCTTCTTGGGCGTCAACAGCGCTGGGACGGCACATGGACTCATACTATCCCTGATGAATCCTTTATCTAGTAGTTCCTGGACCTTCTCCTGTAGGACCTTTGTCTTTTTGGGGCTCATTCGATAGTGAGGGAGGTTAGGAAGGCTAGCTCTAGGCACCAAGTCAATGTGGTGCTGGATGTCTCGCAATGGAGGCAACCCTTCTGGTAAGTCTTCCTGCACTACCTCTTTAAACTCTTCTAATACCCCTTTTACTTCCTCCGGAGCCTTTACACTACCCATGTCCTCTCCCACATTCTTCACCACTAGAGCATGCATCAAACGGGATTCTTTAATATCTTTGGTCATCTCCTTTTCTGATTGAGTGATCGTTAGAAAAGATTCTCCTTCCGCTCTTTGGGTCTTAGGTCGCTTATCCATTAATGGCAGTAATGTATATTTCACGCCCTCTTTCTCCAATCTATATTTGTTTTCTTTCCCGACATGTTGGGCATCCACGTCAAACTGCTAAGGCCGTCCAAATAACAAATGACAAGCATCCATATCGACAATGTCGCAGTATACTTCATCCCGATACTTGCCTATCGAAAAGGGAACCCGACACCTCTCCTTCACCTTGATTCGCTCCGCTGCCTTAATCCATCCTATGGTGTAAGGATTCGAATGCTTCTCTATCGGTAGTTGGACTCGTTTCACAACCTCTTTTTCGATGATGTTCTCGTAGCTCCCACTATAAAAAATTAAGTCAAACACTCTCCTACCGATCGTGCACCTAGTGCGAAACAGCTGGTGTTGTTGTGAACTACCCTCCTGTTTCGGTGCTAGCATCATCCTCTTGATTACTGATCACTCGTGAAATGTATAAGTGAAACCGCTAGCAAGTATACTAGGTCGCAATCAAGTAATATATGATGAGTAGAGTATCGTTCCCTCGAGGACTAAAAAGATTACCAAACCTATAATAACTTATACTGATATTTAGGTAATTCAAACAGGAATCTTTTATGTATTTAACTAAAGAGATTAAATTAAGTTCTATGCTAATGAGAATTATAAGATTCTTATGAATACTTCTAATTGAACAGTAGGAATTTAGAATTCACCCTAGTCATGCTAATCAAAATACCGTTAAGTTATTGAAATAAACTTATATGTGGTTATTCACGTGAGTTCAACATTTTAAACCTCAAATCAATTAGTCCACTTTCGTATCTCTAATTAACAGGGGATTCTAATATACTCTCATACATTTTTCAATGCTATGATCGCCTTATGCCCTAATACAATTATCCCTAATCTCTTAGTGAATAATTAATTAGAACATAGCTTTAATCTCTATATGAACCCTAATTAAACCAATTAACGCCGCTTTCGCATTGTCTCATTAGTCTAATTAAGAATTCCTAACAAATCTTATCTCCACTTTCGTATTGACTGGATTTCTAACAATCTAATCTTATCACAATTAAATTGAAATTATAGGAATTCACAACATGAATACTCCACATATATGTCAATCTCATAACAAAACTACACTGATCATTTTAGCAAACTAGGGCTTCATCCACTATTCCCACAAATGAAATTAGCCAGCCATACAATAGATAACAACAAGACAAAATTCAATGAAAAATGTTAAAGAATCCATTGAAGACATAAAAACCAATTCACAGAAATGCAAAATATGATTAGGATAAGAAGTCACCAATATGCAGCAAATCTGGAAATAAGATCCTAAAACAACTCTTCAGAGATTTCTGACTTGATCTCCATTGATGGAAGTACAATTGAATTCAATTTTCAATTCCCTTGTAAAAAGCTAAAATTTCTCAAAACAAAGTTCTAAAATCTAAAATTGTTCAAAGTCTCCTCTCCTCCCTCAGGTCGTTCTTCTCTTTCTTTTCTTTCCCCTGATTTTATGCTCTGCAGAAACGTACAAATTGCACAAGAATATGAAAAGTCGGCAGTCCACCACATGAGGCACGGCCTTGTGTAATGTGGTGGTTACTGCCACCACATAAACCACGTCTCGACATTTTCTTCTTTCGTTCTTCTTTTAGGCATGGCCATGTCTTAGGGGGTAAACACACCCACCACATGAAGCACGGCCGTGGGCTATCCCCTTAAGCCTCTCGTCCTTTATTTTTCTTTAATAATTGTGGAAAGGAAAAACACTACATAAGGCACGGCCGTGTCTCATCTCTTGCTTGTGATTTCTTCATGTTTTGCATCATGTACATCTTCAAGTCCATTAATCCCTAAGATATTAACATAAATGCAATTTAAGTATCTTTTTATTGGAAATTTCTAATAATTGACAATAATATATATACCAATCACAAGATACAACATGATAAAATATGCCGTTATCAATTACATAGTTTGGTTCCACCGCATCATCAGCCTAATCATAGTAATCATCGTCACCATCCGGCTCACAGCACACTTCCTCCTCTTCTTCCCTTTCGACAATGTTTATAGCTCGTCGATTCGGGCATTCGTTGGATCGGTGTCCCGGTTGATTACATCTATAGCATTTTCCTAAAATTGGTTTTGGCATATGGATTATTTTGCCTCGGGGTTTCTTTGCTCTCAAGAGGTTTCTTCCCCTCAGTTTTGTCTTCTTTTCTCTCCATGCTTCCCGCTGGTTTCTCAATGACTCCTCTAGTCCTTTCGCCAACCACCCTGCAGCTACTGCCGAGATTATCATAAATACAGTTTCTCTTGCCTCCACCTAACTTTGCACTCTATTCTTGGATCATCATTTCAGCTTGAAGGGCCAAATTCTTTTCTTCATTGACGGTTCTGAACACCGTTACCCCTATCTTATCCCTAATTTGGGGCTTTAATCCATCTACAAATCGTGCCACCTGCTGACCCTTAGTCTCCCTCAGATCATTCCTTTCTGCCAGCCTCATAAACTCGGCGGTGTACTCATGCACCATCCTCTGCCCTTGACGGCATCGTTGGTACTGCTGGAAAAGGATTTGCTCATAGTTGGGTGGTAGGAAATCCATCTGCAACAGATTTTTCATGCGGTACCATGTTCTTATAGGTTGCTTCCCCTCTCTTTGCCTACGGTTCTGCAAATGATCCCACCATGTAAACGCCCCTCCTTTCAGCCTACAAGCAACCAACCTTACCCTCCTATCCTCAGGTACCTCCATATAGTCGAAGAACCTATCGACTTCTGCAAGCCAGTCTAAAAAATCTTCTATATTTAGATTACCATTAAAGGATGGAATATCTACCTTGAGACGGAAGTCACCGCCATCGGTATGATCGAGTCCCTAGTGGTTTCGTCGATATCCGCCACCATACTCCTGATCAATTCGGTCATCCACCCCGCGGTACTTGCCACCACCAACGCCACCCATTCTCGGTGGTTGTCCCCTCCTCTACAGAAATTCACTCTCTTCCTTAGAGGAACTTTCATCAAGCCTTCGGTTCCATTGATTCACGGCAGTAAGTTTATTGATAGGATCGCCGCGAGCGACTGCTACTCCCGGTCGATTCCCAATAATACCCTTGTTCCCGTTGTGGCCCATCACCATGGCGTCGAAACACGCAACCAAGTCTTCCAGACACTGCTCTACACGCCCAAGTCTCTGTTCCATGGCTTCGACCATCGTCCTTGGAGCCCATTGATTGACTCCTTGGACTTCCGCATCCCGATCAAGGTCGAGAACGCGACCGCCGTCAACACCATTGTTAGCCGACATCTCCGCAGGAATTTGCCTTACTCTGATACCAACTGACGCAGCGAGGAAAGCGTAAACTCGAGACCAATTCTAGGATTTGAACTCTAGAATAAACAAAGAGGAATATGAGTTTATTCTTCAATAAGTTTCAATTGCGCACAATTGAAAAACACAGAGAAACTCGTCTCTAAAAAGTGTGTATAGAATATTGAATAATCCCCACCCTAAAATGACCTAATATCTATTTATACTCCTCAGGTAAACATGTAAAAAGGGAAATAAATATGTATACGTGGAAATAAATATAAGTATACACGTCCGTCATCTGGCATGTACACGGCCGTGTATTCAGGCCGTGTAAGCTTCTGGGAATATTTCTGACATAATACACGGTCGTGTCCCTTGGTCGTGTATGGAGACCGTGCATGTTTCTGGGTGAGATCCTGACAGAGTACACGGCCGTGTCTCCTGGCCGTGTAAGAGGCCGTGTACGTGTCTGGGACTTATCCTGGTATATCACACGGCCGTGCCTTTTGGCCGTGCGTGCAGCCGTGTGTGTTTCTGAAAGCTCCCTGACATCATACACGACCGTGCTTGTAATAGCCACGCCCGTATCAACCCGTATCAGCTACAATGTCCTCATCACAATGCCTTTGGGACAAGGACTCCACTACTTTGGTAACAATCAAACACCCTAGAATTGGAAAGCCTTCTCGTATATTATCATCCTTTTCACTACTTGAGTAATTCACAAACCAAAGTAGTAAAAGAGGAGAAACAACCACCGAGATTGTCCTGAGAAATGCACAAAGGCCTATGAAAAGGTTCTCTTTAAGATACACTTTTGCGATGGCCTTAATAACTAAGTTCTCATTGCTATGAGGACCTATCATTCTCACAAGGGATTCCCATACGTGAGCAAACTTTTGGTAAGCTATATTAGCTTCATCGTGAGAGATCAAGGTTTGAATATCTGCAAATTCTAGTGGTTTTGAGTAACCCGAACGAAGCAAGGGATTTATCCAGGAAAATGTTAATCTGCTAAACAGACCAGCGTTGCTTAATCCTGATTGCTCTTTTTTAGCTTTTGAACCTAACAAAGGTTCATATAATTTCTCGTCAACTACACTAAGATCATCTCCTCTAATGTAGTTCCTGAAGGCACAAAACAAAAGCAGAAAATTTATCAACGAAGATGCTACATCTAGAATTCGGATTCCAAGGCCTTCGGATAATCTTCTTATGTTTAGAGCCGCGACCATTAGAAAAATTGACAACCACCAAATAGAGGTAAGAATTCTTATCCATGTGGTTTTTTGAACAAGCAATGACACAGCTAGGGATATCCATATTAGCCCTCTAATCAAGTTAAGCACCGGAAGTGTATCCTTATGTTCATCTGTCTGGGATAACAGAATCCATAATGCAGTGCCAAAGTGCGAAATGCTAGTGAGAGCACAACATATTGAAGCAATTATGAATATTAAGTCCTTCCTGTTGGTATCAGCAATGTGCTGCTTCCTGATTGAGATTACAATACATGATAAGACGAAAGCACAGAGAAAAACCAGGTTTGTTGCATCTATTAAGCTTCCTTGGATGCATGGAGAGGCCAAGTTGAGTTCACCATCACATATCCAAGAGAATATCTCTGCATATTTCGAGGAAAAGATAATCACTATGCATAGGTTAATTCTAATTCCTATCAAATATAAAAGATTAGCATGAAAGTAGATTAGAATTTCAAGCTTCTTTGTGAATAAAAAATAAATTAATTGTTAAATAGATAAACAATTTACATGAATACATTCTATTAAAATGCAGGGAAATGGACTTTTTGTTCCACCAGAAAATGAAAGTCGTTTTCCAGGAGCACCGGAAAACAAAGTAAACATAGAAGGGTGTATCTTATTTGTGGAAAACGTTTTCCGGACCTTTTCTTACAGTCATTACAATCAAAGCTTAACAATTGTTGAATATTATGCTGTAATCTCATAAAAACTGGTCGCTTGTGGCTGACCAATGCTGATAGTAGTTGGAAATTATGGAGAATGCTAATGAAAAATGAGTCCCATTATCAGTCAATATTTTGTGTGATGGACAAGATTCGTCTTTTGCCAGCATTTGCTGCTAATATGTTAACAGAGTGCTCTCTATTCATCTGTTAACGATACTAAATAAGAAAAATTCTTGCGACACACTTGTTTTTCTCGTAAAAATATGTAATGGATGTATCAAAATTTAAATCTCCATATTAAATATGATCTACACTCGTTTATAAAAAATCACTTCAACAATGCTACATTTACCTGGTGATATCGCCATGAAAGCCATGAAAGAAGAACCACTTGTTATAATCTAACCTTTGCTTCATGTGGACGCACTCAGTCCAAAAGGAGCACACAGCATAAGTTCATCTCCGAAGGACGCCACTTTACTATTACACTGTATTGATGTCTGACTCAATGCAGAATTTGTTCATTTTGCTAGATGTTTACGTGATTTCGCTGTTTGTGTTGCTTAGGTTCTGCTTGTCTTTATCGTGTCTCCATACGTCATCTTGATCAATAAATTATTTAAGTAGTATGCACGATTCTTTTTTTGAGATTTTTTTTATTGTTTGAATTAAGTCTGTAAATGAGTTAAATCAAAATGATATTGTACTAAGTTCGATCTTGATCTCGAGCTCAATTGAAGTGGCAGTTAATGAGTTCAAACTCGACTAAATTAAACTCGTTTAAATTCGATTTATCTAAAAATCATTATTTTAAAATAAAAATAATATTAATATTCAAATTCGATTAAAAACTCAACTATCTTTAAAATTTGACTTGAGCTCAATTGTGTTTGTGAGTTAGTCAAGCTAAATATTTGATAAACTACTTGAGTAACTTGAGCTTGAGCTCGAGCTCAAATCGAACTGGAGTTTATATCACATTGAACTTGAGTGAGATTACAAAAGTTCCGACCAAAAGCTATTTATACTTACAGTACTCTAACATAAACACATGTACAAAGACTATGCTATAGACTAAAGTATACTAAATATAAATAATCTTTATTACTCCCCCTCAAGTTGGAGAGTATATATTTAATACTCCTACCTTGCTTAACAATGTATGAAAATGATCAACTAGAAGTCCCTTAGTAAAAATATTAGCAATTTGCATTTTGGTTGGAACATATTTAAGAATAATTACTCCTTCAAGAACTTTATCTCGTATAAAGTGCAGATACATCCCCAAATGCTTTGTGCGCTCATGAAAGCTAGATTTAATGCAATATGTGATGTGGACTAATTATCATAATAAAGTTGAACAATTGTAGTACAATTTGCTTGGAACTCATTCAATAAAGATAGCAACTTTATAACTTCACATGTAATAGAAGCAAAGGCTCCATACTCTGAGTTTGTTGAACTTCTAGAAATTGTAGTTTCTTTATTAGACATCCAACTAATAAGTGAATCACCAAGAAGAACACAATAACCACTTGGAATTAGTAGTATGTTTGCTGGAGGTAAAGGAGCAATAGACCATGTATTGTTAGTTTTTAGAGCACCAAGCTCTTCGTCCATTGCTTTACACTATGGTTTTGTTTGTAACAAGATGGTTCAAAATGTTTAGAAATTTGAATCATAAGTGCATAAAAGAAAGGGACAACAAAGCATATGATAAATGTAACGACCTAAAAATTTTGAAAAACAATACTAAAATTAAAGAAAGTAAGCAAAATAATAAGTACTTTTAGACTATGGTAGTAAGGATAACATTTTTGTGATTTTAAAATTTTGAGAAAATTAATAATGAAAAATTAAATCACTAGAATATATTAATACTATTTTAATAATTTATGTATAACAAAAATTTTATAATAAATAATAATGGACTTTAGAATGGAAAAATAAGAAAGAAATGGGATCCGTTAGATAAATATAATAAATAAGAAGTAAAAATTAAAATTTTGTATTTATGATAGTTAAATAGAATTTTTAAGTATATATTTATATACAGAATATTTTATTTAGTATATATATAAATTTTTGTATAAAATATCATAATTTAGATAATTTACTAAAATATTAATACGCGTGCTAACTAAACACCTAATTAGATATTTATCCATCGAAACCTTTTTCTTGTAAATTTCTCTCTCCTCATTTTTTTTCTTTTCTTCTCGTCAAACTTTCTCTTTCCTTTCTTTTCTCTTTTTCTTTTCCCTTCTTCCTGGCTTCAATTTCAACTTTCCTCTAAAAACTTCAAAAATCCATAACATTCTTATATTAACTCCAAATAAAAAACTATAAGTGCCATTATGATCCTTAGAAAGAGTATTTTGCATCAAAACCTTACTTGCTAGGTGAAATTCAAACTCTAAATTGGGTGAAATTTATACGAATTTAATATATATATATTTATAGATTTAATTTTTATTTTAAGTTTTAGTAAGTTTAACTATTAGAACTAGGTTTAAGTTTATTTCTAGGTGAAAGATACGAATTTATGTGACTTTGTGAGGATTATTTAAAGTTTTTAGGCTAAGAAACCTAGGTGAGTATGAACTTTGTGATATACTGTTATTTGTGTGTGATATGTTGTGGTTTATATAAATATATAAAAAAATCTATGTATTTCCATAGATATCATTTGTTTTGTTTAAGGTCTATTTGTACCCTATTTTATGTAAGTGAGTGTGCGAGATTTCTACTGCTATGGACTTGGATGGAAGTGTGTATATGTGTGTTACAATAGAAACATTGGGGAGGGTGGATTTGGGTAAGTTGGTGGGCATGAACTGATATGGTATGAGACCAAATATTGTACGTTAGGTGTCTTATTTTCGTATGTAGTCTTGCTGCATGTGTTTGTTTCATAGGTGTAGGTTGGTTTGATATGAAGTGTGTGTTGGTCTGATTCAAAGGGTATGTGATTGTGTTGTGTGTGGATGTGTTGGATTAGAGGGTGCATGTTGGATTGATGTGTGATGGGTTGGGGGATGCACAGTTAGAAATTAAGGTGTGTTGGAATGGTGAGGGTATATTTGTGTTATGGGTAACTATGATAATCTTTGTATGCGCTGGTGTATGTCTATGAGTGTGATATGTGTGTTTGCTTTATGTATGATGGATTAGGAGTGTGGTGTTATGAGGGCTGCTATTGTGGAGGGGGGGTATGTGATAGTAAGAGAGTGAGTGTTGGTTTGTGTGTGTATGTGCATGAGTGTGGATGTGTGAACATGTGATTTGATGCATGCATGAATCTTGGTTTGATGAGGAAGTGCATGTTGATTTATGTGTGTATACACGTAAGTGTGAGGACTGGTGTCATTGTGTGTGCATGATCTGTGTATAGGTGTATATTATAGTGTGCAACTTGTATGTGTTTATGCGTGTGCATGTGTGTTGCTGGAGTAGAATGTGTGTGCGCACGAATAGCCTAAGTTATGCAGGTATGTGTGTGTGTGTATGTATTTGAAATGGTGCGTGTATATGAGAGTGTGAGTGCTAGTGTGTATATATGTGCATGAATATGTGTTGGTTTGTGAGTGTAGGTGTGTGTGTGTGTGCGCGCTGAAATGTGTGTATGAATGTGTGGGTGTTGGTCTAAAATAGTGTGTGTGCTGGTTTGATATGATGCGTGTGTACTAGGATGGAGATTGTGTGTGGCACTGTGGGAGTGTGAATAGGAGCATGAGCATGTTGGCTTGGGAGTTTGAATGCATAAGGTGGTGCTACGTTGTTGAGGGGGGATTCAATATATACGTGTAGGAAGTGCAAGTAAAAAAAAAAAACCGAAAGGAGTATATATCGGTGAAATTCTATTTTAGGAATATGATGAGTATGAGAAGATGTATATATATTTGTGAAATTATTATTTTGAGTTGAAAGAGGAAGGAGATGTGATTAATTAATTTCGAACAAAAATCCAAAATCCTATGATTTGTCCTTTTGGGTTGTGAACAATTGATGTTTTATGGCCGATTGATTAAATGGTTGATGGAATTGGGCTATAGCTTGTTAATTGAATTATGATGAATTAAGAATGTCTAGAAGTGGTATAATATTTGATTTGTTTTTGTTTTGATACAAAGTAGATACTTTGATGTTCAATAGCCTAAGTGGTGGAATGATTGATGAAATTAGATTATAATATGTTATTGTTGAGCTTACATGTTGATTTATTATAAAATTTTATTTTCTTGTGATTTATTTGCCTTGTCTAATTTGTTTTATTAGATTAGCCACCTAAATCTAAATTGACATAATGAATTCAACTAATAAAAATTTAATATGCATTGCACGAGACATTACATGAAATGGAAGGCCATCACTGCTATAGCGCGTACCGTAAGTAATTAGGTAGGGTTACTATTTCACAAAGGGCGAACTAAGTGACGAGAGGATTATTGGGTCCTTGATGGTTCCAAGTTTGGTTTGTCCTTGAGGGTGTTTGTGCTCAGTGTATGGTGGGGTGGGGTACCTAGAACTTAAGGAATTTGATTAAATGATAATTTCTAATAAAGAGATAAGATGAAACTAAATGGGTTGTGAGACTTGGGCACTAATGATAGTGATATGAATCCCTAACCCAAGGTTAAAGGGGGGCATAAATATTAGACTTCATGTTAGTTACTGAAAGACCATGTGTGATGTTATATTTCATATGATTGCTTATGCATAGCATATGGTTGAAAATATGCTTGTATTGTTTTTGTGTGCACAGTATTGAAATATTGCACTCCTATCTCATTAAGCTATTTAGCCTACCTTCCTACAAATTGTGTAATGTAAGATGCGATTATGAAAACTTATTACCTAGGCATAACACTAAAGTAAGTAAACTTTACTACAAAGCTTCTAGGATAAGAAATAAAGGTTGAGAGTTAGAATGAACTCCTCTAAAAATTTATATTAGAATACCGGTGGACAGATGTTTGTAAACATTTTGATCTGGTTTATTGAAACTTTTGGTTTGTAATATTATGAGACCTGGATGAGGTCTACTTTTGAGAAATTGTTGTAAACTATTCCGATGAATATGAAATAGATGGATTGAAATATTGGAATGTTAGAGGCATTCAATTTTTTAAGTTATTGTGCTTGAATAGGTTAATTAATCTTATTAAGATATGTATTAATAGATTTCTTAGATGAAAATTTATTTTTAGGAACTCAATATAGGAATGAAATTTGTAAAACTCATATACGTTTTTCCATTTTATTGTTTTGGTAGGAGATTTGATTCTTTACGATCTTGGTCGACCGTAGAACATGGGATTCCATAGTTATATTCTTATTATATGATTATATGTAATATGATTAATTGTAATTGATTAAATATTTAGTTAGAGCTTGCGGCCTTTGACTCGTAAGGTGGTTATCATGTAACGAGTGTATACGTAACGTAATAGCTTTTAGTGAAAACTTCCAAGCCCTTCTCTAGGGTGTGATAAGAATGGTATTAGAGCTCTATGTTGTGAATGATAGGACTAACCTATTAAACAGTGAGATGCGGTAGCACCTGGGTATATTTTTAGGAATAAAATGTTAAAAGACTTAGACATATATATATTATATTACTATAAGATTTCCTTCTAACCACAAACTACTCAAAGTGTGGTAAGTCCTAAAATTTTATATCCCCATTCGAAACTACGAATGGAGATTTTGAAAAATAAAGTTAAAAGTTATAAAAAATATGAAGATTAATAATTCGTAACCAATAAGTTTCGAGGATGACACTATTCTCGAGAGTGTCTACACTTAAAAGATAAATGTTACTGGTGTAGGCTCATAACCCACAGGTCTCAGGATCAAATTTATATGGCTTGGAAAGGAAGCACAATTAACAAACTTAGAAGTATAACCTACTCTCCTAGATAAAATACGAGAGATGCAACTTAATGACACGAAGTTAATGGATATTCAAAACAAGGTGAGACAAGGAGTGAGTACAAACTTCGAGTTGGATCACAACGGAGCCCTCAAGATAAGAGGTCGATTGTGCGTACTAGAAGATGAAAAGTTGAAAGTTGAACTCACTAAGAGGGGTTTAAGAATTTAATAAAACATATAGACATAGATAAAATGATTAACTCTATAAATTTTAAATGATATTCCTAATACCTTAAATTTCAAATTCAAAGCCTTACAATTTGTTAAAAAATTGAGAGCTATCTTCACTAAAACATATATACCAAAAGAATTGAATTCTTGTAGAAATAACCTTAGTTAGAAGAATTGAATTTTCGTAAAAATGAATAAATTAGTGAAAGTAATAAATAAAAGAATTAGATCCTTAAGCATATAAATATATACTATTTATAACTATAGCAATATTATTTGAGAAATAAAACTAACTTCAAATATACAAACTCCAAAATTTAGCAACCTTGTTTACATATATGAGGTTGTATATGAAATGATAACCTTAAGTTATAAAGCATGAAATTAAAAATTCAATGAAAAGTACAAAAGCAAAAGAGACAACTATGGTGAAGTTTCTGGAATGAAACTTCTTGAAGGGGGGAAGAATGTAACTACTCATAAAGTTTAAAAAACTATATTAAAATTAAAGAAAATAAGCGCAACAATAAGTACTTTTAGGATAGGATAGTAAAGATAATATTTTTGTGATTTTAAAATTTTGAGAAAATTAATAATGAAAAATTAAGTCACTATAATATATTAATACTATTTTAATAATTTACGTATAACGAAAATTTTATAATAAATAATAATGGACTTTAGAATGAGAAAATAAGAAAGAAATGAGATTTGTTAGATAAATATAATAAATAAGAAGTTAGAATTAAAATTTTATATTTATAATAATTAAATAGAATTTCTAAATATATATTCATACACATAATATTTTATTTAGTATACATGTAAATTTTTGTATAATAATATCATAATTTAGATAATTTAATAAAATATTAATATGTGTACTAACTAAACTTGTAATTAGATATTTATCTATTGAAACCTCTTTTCCTATAAATTTCTCTCACTTTTCTCTCTCCTCTTTTTTTTTTTCTTTTCTTCTTGTTAACTCTCCTTTTCCTTTCTTTTCTTTCTTTTCTCTTCTTCTTTTCCCTTCTTCCTAGTTCCTATTTCAACTTTCCTTCAAAAACTTCAAAAATCCATAACATTCTAATATTAACTCCAAATAAAAAATCGTAAGCGCCATTACGATCCTTGAAAGGAGTACTTCACATCAAGACCCACTTACTAGGTAAAATTCAAACTCCAAATTGGGTGAAATCGATACGAATTATATATATATACATATATATATATTTGTAGATTTAATTTTTGTTTTAATTTTTCGTAAATTTAACTATTAGAACTAGCTTTAAGTTTGTTATTTATTTATTACTAGGTAAAAGATATGAATTTATGCGACTTCATGAGGATTGTTTAAAGTTTTAAGGCTAAGCGACCTAAGTGAGTAGGAACTCCATGATATACTGTTATTTGTGTGTGATATGTTGTGGTTTGTATAAATATATAGAAAATTTTATGTATTTCCATGGATTGCATCTATTTTGTTTGGGGTTGATTTGCACCCTATTTTATGTAAGTGAGTGTGCAGGATTTTTATTGCCGTAGACTTAGATGGAAGTGTGTATATGTATGTTACAATAGAAACATTGGGGAAGATGCATTTAGGTAAGTTGGTGGGTATGAATTGATGTGGTATGAGACCAAATATTGTGCATTAGTGTCTTGTTTTCGTGTGTGGTCTTGTTGCGTGTGTATTTTGTTTCGTAAGTGTAGGTTAGTTTGATACGAAATGTATGTTGGTCTAATTCAAAAGGTGTGTGATTGTGTTGTGTGTAGATGTCTTAGATTAGAGAGTGCATGTTGAATTGATGTGTGATTAGTTGGGAATGCACGATTAGAGATTGGGGTTTGCTGGAATGGTGAGGGTGTATTTATGTTGCGGGTAGTTGTGGTAATCTCCATATATGCTGGTGCATGTCTGTGAGTGTGATATGTGTGTTTGCCTTATGTGTGATGGATTGGGAGTGTAGTGTTGTGAGGGTTGCTGCTATGGAGGGGGGTATGTGATAGTAAGAGAGTGAGTGCTGGGTTGTGTATGTACATGAGTGTGTGAATTGGTGTGGATGCGTGAGCATATGATTTGATGCGAGTGTGAGTGTTGGTTTGACGAGGAAGTGCATGCTGATTTTTGTGTGTGCGTGTGTGAGTGTGAGTGTATGTGTGTGTGATCTATGTATATGTGTGTATTATAGTGTGCTGCCCGTGTGTGTTTATATGTGTGCATGTGTGCTGCTAGAATGGAATGTGTGTGTGTGTGTGAATGGCCTGAGTTGTGTAGGTATGTACATATGTATGTATTTAAAATGGTGTGTGTATGTGAGAGTGTGAGTGCTAATGTGTGTGAATGTGGGTTGGTTTGTGTGTGTAGGTGTGTGTGTGTGTGTGTGCTAAAATGTGTAGGTGCTAGTTTGAAATGGTGTGTGTGCTAGTTTGATATGGTGCATATGTGTTGGGATGGAGATTTTGTGCGGCATGGTGGGAGTGTGAATGGGAGCACATGCATGTTGGCTTGGGAGTTTGAGTGCATAAGGTGGTGCTAAGTTGTTGGGGGGGGGGGGGGGGGAGGGGAGTTTGATACATATGATTCAATTAAATATATGCTGGAAGCACAAGTTAAAAAAAAAAATACGAAAGGAGTTTATATCAGTGAAATTCTATTTTGGGAATATAATGAGTAGGGAAGATGTATATATATTTGTGAAATTATTATTTTGAGTTGAAAGAAGAAGGAGATGTGATTAATTAATTCTAGACAAAAATTTGAAATCCTGTGATTTGTCCTTTTAGGTTGTGAACAATTGATGTTTCATGGTTGATGGAATTAGGCTATAGCTCAATCTATGTTAATTAGATTGTGATGAATCTAGATTGTTTTGAAGTAGTATACTATTTGATTTGTTTCCATTTTGATACGAAAGTAGATACTTGATGTCCTTTAGCCTGAGTAGCGGAATAGTTGATGAAATTGGGCTGTAATATGTTACTGTTGAGCTAGCCTTACTTGTTGATTTATTGTGAAATTTTATTTTCCTATGATTTGTTTGCCTTATCTGATTTGTTTTATCAGATTGGTCACCTAAATCTAAATTGACATAATGATATTCAACTAATAAAAATTCAAGATGCATTGCACGAGACATTACATGAAATTGAAGGCCATCACTGTTATAGTGCACCCTAGAAGTAATCGGGTAAGATTATTGTTTTACCGAGGGCAAACTAAGTGACTAGGGAATTGTTGCATCCTTGACGGTTCCGAGTTTGGTCTATCTTTGAGGGTGTTTGTGCTCAGTGTGCGGTGAGGCACTTGGAGCTTAAGGAATTTGATTAAACGACAATTTCTAATAAAGAGATAAGATGAAACTAAATGGGTTGTGAGACTTGGGTACTAATGATAGTGATGCGAATCCCCATTCTAAAGTCAAGGGGGGCGTAAACCCTAGACTTCACACTGGCTACTAGAAAACTGTGTACGATATTGCATTTCATATGGTTGCTCATGCATGACATATGGTTGAAAACTTATGTGAATTGTTTGTGCATGTACAATATTGAGAGATTGCACTCCTATTTCACTAGGCTATTTAGCTCACGTTCCTACAGATTATGTAATGTAGGACACAATTACGAAAACTTACCGCCTAGGCGTAGCACTAAAGTAAGTAAACTTTACTGTAAAGTTACTGGGATAAGGAGTAAGGGTTGAGAGTTAGATTGAACTCCTCTAAAAATTTATATTAGAATACTGGTGGATAGATGTTTGTAAACATTCTGATCTGGATTATTGAAACTTTTGGTTTGTAATATTATGGGACCTAGATGAGGTCTACTTATGAGAAACTATTGTAAATTATTCCGATGAATACAAAATAGATAGAATGAAATATTAGAATTCTATAGGTATTTAATTTTGTAAGTTATCGTATTTGAATAGGTTAATTGATCTTGTTAAGATATGTATTAATAGATTCCTTAGATGAAATTTTATTCTTAGGAGCTCAACTTATATACATTTTTCCATTTTACTGTTTTGATAGGAGATTCTGATTCTCTACAATCTTGGTTGACCGTAGAATATGAGAATCTATAGTTATATTCTTATTATATGATTATATGTAATATGATTAATTATAATTGATTAAATATTTAATTAGAGTCTTGTAACTTCTAACTTGCAAGGCGATTATTATGTAACGAGTATTCACGTGGCGTGATAGCTTTTAGTGGAAACTTTCAAGCCCCCCTCTAGGGTGTGACAATAAAACTTGTGGAGTAATATGGCAAGTAGAAGAATGTGTATTAGGAAAAGAACCAAAAGATTGATTTGCTAAAGCTAAGCTTAACTTGTGATGATAATTAGCCAACTGTGAGAAAAGATGATCTATAAGGGATGTTGATTAAATAGTAGGTAGAGACAAAGATGAAGAAAATTGAGATAATGATGAAAGAAAAGATTCAGAAATAGCAGGGATTCAAAAGGGAAAAATATGTTCAAGCAAATTGATATATTGAGAAATAATATACTTCCTATCAACTAGATCGTACAACTTGTAGCCTTTGATCCCTAATTGATATCCAACAAAAGCACAAGGACGTGAATAAGCATCAAGTTTTATGTGATCGCATTTGAGAGTAGAT
The DNA here is from genome assembly GCA_037954665.1 of Laguncularia racemosa. Taxonomy (NCBI): domain Eukaryota; kingdom Viridiplantae; phylum Streptophyta; class Magnoliopsida; order Myrtales; family Combretaceae; genus Laguncularia; species Laguncularia racemosa. Next base: position 13,122,723 of record JBBMOL010000002.1, on the reverse strand, counting down.
GCGAATCATAGAGATCCAAAAACTCAAAGGTGTTTATAAGAAGAATTTTATTGAAGAGCATTTGATATGGTGTTTTTCCTTAAAGAATAGAAGTAGGTAATCACTTAATCAAGAAGGTGGTTGTTAAAATGGCATCTCTTTTGAAAGATAAAGGTATTGAAGATTGAAAAAGAATGGCTCGTGCAATAGAAAGAAAATGTTGGTGTTTTCTCTTAATAACACCATTTTGTTGTGGTGTGTCAACATAAGAAACATGATGTATAATGCCATTGGAAGAATAGAAATAAGATAGATAAAATTCACAACTATTATATGTTCGAATGACTTTGATTTTCCATCCAAATTAGATAAGAACCATGTTATGAAAAGTAGGAACAATAAAGGAAATATCATGTTTAGATTTCATTAGATTGATCCAAGTAACTCTTGTGAAATCATCAACAATTGTAAGAAAATATTTACACCCTTCCAAGGTAGAAGTTGCATATGGACCCTAAATATCAGTATGAACTAGATTGAAAGAACAAGTTGTCTTAGCTAGAGTGTCAATTGATCCATCAACAGATCCAACCTTATTGTGAATCGACAAAGTGAGTAAAAAGGATCTACACTAAGTATTGTAGTTTAACCTTGTTAATACTGGTGTGATTGATACGAAGTTTTGTGTATCCAAGTGATGAATAAAATATGGAGAAGAAACATCTTTTAATAGTGAAATCCCCATTATCAACAAAAGAAAATGACTCAAATTTGTGGCGGTACCATGAGAAAAATGACAAATCAAAAGCTAAAGTAAGATGAACGAAAGAGAGAATGGTTTAGTTGTTACTACTGTTATGTGAACTAAAAATTTGGTAGTTACAAAAGTTACAACCATAAGCTATTTATACTTATAGTACTCTAATATATACAAGTGTAGAAACACAATGATATAGATTAAGCTAAACAAAATATAAATAATCTTTATCACTTTGAGACTAGGCTTGACTCGTTTACACCCTTAGTTTGAATCATGTGGTCCTTTTTTCAATAGTTTGGTGTCAAACATTTGTGTCCAGGTTTTATTTTATTCATAACATAAAATTTATTATACATCACAAATGGTTAATATCATTTATAACCGTCTATATACATGTCACAATTAGCATAGTATTCACGATATGAATATGTATGAATACTATTCTTTAAACTTGAAATGGTTTCCTTCTTAATAGAATTTGAATTTGGCCTAAAAAAAAAAACTGAAGAGAGAGATTGAACAATTAATCTACCTTAGGATAGATTGCTATTTTGTGATATCATTATCTATTAAATTATTTATTGTTACATTATCAAGTTCATGAAATATGCCTTCATATGAAATATTTTATTGAAAAATATGTGATTATTTTTGTAATGCCTTAGACCTTAGAACACTAAATCCTGCCACATGTCACCAAGGTGTAGTGCCACATAAAGGCTCATTACGACACCCTCTAAAGAACACCTTTTATAATTACATTTGTAAACATAGTTTAAACATCTCCATGAAACAGTATGAATGGTTTATTGAAGAGCCATTCTAATCACAAATGTAATTTAGGCATAAACCTATAGTTTATCCCTAAAACAACTAAAGAGGTTTCCACAAACATACTTTTAAATCTATGTTAACCACATAACTTGTGAGCATGTCTATCAAAGGATCACAATTTTGCTTTTGCTGATCATCATCATCATAATAATATGTGTCATCACTCTCCCCATCCTGATAATAATAATAATATGTGTCCCTATACTCACTGTAACTAACATATTTATCATAAGTACTTGTAGTTGTAAAAATTAAAGGGTGAGCTTAAGCTCAGTACGTAAGTACTACAAACACATGCATGGGCCACCTAAACACAAAATGCAATAGATGAATCATAACCAATACTCCTAAATCTACTTTTGATCATTTCAGTATAAAACTCTACTAGAGATAACACTGGATACCGATCATTAGGGGTGTCCCCTAGGGATCTGCTATCTCTAGCCCCAAGACTGAGCTACACACAAGTAATAAGAAAATCATTAGCCACATATTTATTAAGTTCATTCAATTTTTATCACTAATAAGCACAAGAAATAAACCTAGTAAACATGTAGTTAGAGGCATAGTTTTTGTTTTATCCTGTTCCCAACTATCAACATTATCTTAAACTTGTCATGTGATAAATCAATTAATCTTAGTATTAGCCTACAACATTGTCTAAGTTCACTAGATTTGTTAAAAGTAAGAATTAGTTGGTAATCTCTCCCCCACATTGCTTTATTTTAGACAAAACTAGTTTAGAATTGAGGAAAATCCATGAGAAAAAAAGAAAAAAAGCGTATTAAAAAGATTTTCAAGGAAACATAGTGGAATATATGGCCATGTAGAGGAACATGGGGAGAAATACGACCATATACATGGTCATGTATCTCACTGTGTAAGAAGACTAAAGTATATGGTTAAGTACACGACTGTGTACTTAGCCGAGTAACTCATTACACGAGAAAAACAAAGAGCACGTTCAAGTACATGGCCATATGCCTCTCGATGCACTTTTCTTCTTTCTACTATTCTCCAAGACCACTCTTCCGCCATTTTGATTCTCGATATTAAACTTACTACGCTTAATTCTACAATAATTAAGGCATCAAAACATGTAAATTTTACAAATATTTCAAGGCTTACTTGTTCAAATTGTCCAAACAACTGTAACCTGTACTTGAATCCCTTTAGAGTGTTACTTTACTTCCGTGTCACAACTATTAAAGCAAATGTGTCATCATCCACAAGAGAGAAACAATAATAAATAGATCGATTGCATCCACTTATCATGTGGATTTCTTAATAACATGTGTGGTTTGATGAGTCTATCTATCAAGTTAAGGTTCTTCCAGTTGAGAGGCAAAAATGTTGAAAGAGAGAAAAATGAGGGTTAGAGTAATATAATGTATATTTATATGCTCCTAAGCAAAAGACCAAGGTGCCCCTATCTTTAATTCCTTTTTATTTAATTTCCATTACATTATCCCTTATTTTTATTCCTTTTTTTTAGGTATTATAGCCTCTTATGCTTAAAAAAAAAAATTGTCCTCAAAAGTTACCTGATTCTTGGAAGTGGTCAAGATACTTCTTTCACATTTTCTCTTCTAGCTCCTAAGTCGCTTCTCGTTCCGTCTGATTGGTTCATTGTACTTTCACATATAGAATTACCAATCTCCTTAACACATGTTCCCTCTTATTCACTATTTCAATAAGTTTTTCCATAGTGGTGAGATTGGTTGCATGTTTAACTGCTCTATGCCGATTATTTGATCTGGGTTATGCACATACTTAGCATAGACACATGGAAAATGTCATGTAACTTAGCTAAACTAAGTGCTAAAGCTAATTGTTATGCTACATTACTAATCTTCTCCAAGATCTCAAAAGGCCCAACATGTTTGGGATTTAAACTTTCTTTTCAACCTAAACCTAACAACGTCCTTAGTTGGTGATATCTTTAGGAGTACTTGATTTCCCACTTAAAATTCTAAGGAATGTCACCTTTTATCAACATAACTCTTCTAGCAACTCTGAGCTAACAACATCCTTTGTTTGATTAATTTCACTTTGTCTATTGCTTCTTGTACTAGTTCGGGCCATAACACCCGTCTTTCACCTACCTTATCCCGGTATAAGAGTAACTTGCATTTCTTCCTATACAAGGCCTCATAAGTTGCCATTTGAATTGTTTCTTAATAACTGTTATTGTAGGCAAATTCCACCAATGGTAGGTACTCATCCCAATTTCCACTAAAGTTCAGAACATAAGCCCTCAACATGTCTTATAGAATCTGTGTAGTCCACTTTAACTGCCTATCTGTCTAGGGATGAAAAATTGTACTAAACTGCAACTTCATGCCTAGGGCTTCATGTAAGCTTCTCCAAAACCTTTCTACAAACTTGGTATCTCGATAAAAACAATAGTTACTAAGACTCCACTTAGTCTTACAATTTCCTTGATGTATAATTGGGTGAGATTACTTAATGTACAACAAATGTTGATAGATAAGAAATAGGCCAACTTGGTCATCTTATCAATGATTAATGATAACATATGTTTTTCTTTAATTTGAGGGAGGGCTATAGCCAAGTCTATGGTCACATATTCTTGTTTCCATTTTGGTATAGGCAACGACTGTAACTTACTTGCTGGCTTCTAATACTCTATCTTGATTTATTGGTATGTCATGCACTTGGAAATATACTTAGCTATTTCTTTCTTCATATTCTTTCACCAATAGTGGCACTTCAAGTCCTTATACATCTTAGTACTCTTGGGATAGATTGAGTACCTAGTAACGTGCCTCTTTTAAAATTTCTTTCTTCAAATCTACATTTCTAAGTACATATAGTTTGTTTCCATACCTTAAGATTCCTTCTCTATTGATGCCGAACTTGATTGCCTTACCTTACTCCATTCTACCCTTAGTCTCCTATATACTGGCATCTTTAGTTTAAGCAGTTTTAATTCTATCCACTAAGGTTGGTTGGATTTCCAGATTAGCTAATCTTGCCCCTATCTCATGAGTTACAATCTTTAGCTCCAACCTAAATATGTCTTCAAGTAAACATGGTTGAGAAGTAAATAGGTTTGCAAAATTACCTTATTTCTTCCTATTGAGGGCACCGACTGCCACATTAGCCTTTCTAGGATGGTATTGTATTTCAATATCAAAGTCTTTGATTAGTTCTAACTACCTCCTCTACCTCATGTTTAGCTCTTTTTGGGTGAAGATATACTTTAGGCTTTTGTGGTTTGTAAAATCCTTGCATTTTTCTCCATACAAGTAGTGTCTCAAAAACTTAAGAGCCAAAATTACCATTCCTAACTCCAGATCATGGGTAGGGTAACTCTTCTCAGATCATTTCAGTATGGAACTCTACTAGAGACAACGCTGCATATAAATTTATATTAGTCTATCCTCTATCTTAAATTGGTAGGTAAGTGCACCTATTGATACTATAGTATAGTGGATAATAATATCAAGTGTTAATCCTATAGGGACTATAATTACTAGTATTAGCCTTTTTTCCTACTATCTAATCTACAAAACCGAATGAGAAAATTAGTAAATAAATTAAGAAAATAAAAAAATATATAAAAGTGCATCCTTATATTGAAGCTCCTTAAAGTTATTAATATAATTAACTAATTATTATTCAATTCCATTATTGTATTTTTAGATGGAGGGAATCCTTAAATTGAACTAGTAGCTCTCTCGAGTTTACTAATTTCTAACTCTAGGTTGATTAATTGGGATCTCTTCTTAATAAACCCCCTCTAGAATTGCATTATTTTCAATATGTGAATTTCACTATTAGGTTTAATCTAAATATGAAAGATTTACGACATCTTATCTCTAAGATTACGTATAACTCCTTCCAATTAAGCTAAATCTATTCAAAATAGATGATCTCTCGATCTCTATGTATGAAATTAGACTTTAAATTAATACACCAGTAATATGAATTTGAAAATAATAAAACACACATAATTGGATCACAAGAATATCAATAACTTCATTGAATAATAGATCAACAATTACATATTCATTCTAAAATTCATCATAATTGATTATAAAAGAAAATTAAGCTAGCATTATAGTGAAATTGAAAACAAACATATAAAAATGGTGCATAAAGAGAAACATAAAAAATTTAAGAGTAAAGTAAAATTCTATGACTACTCTAATTCAAGCATTAAAACTCTATATCTAATTCTATCTATCTCTTATTGGACTCTACATTCCCTTTTATAATGAAGTATTATGTCTTAAAAAGGAAAGTTGTATCCTTATAAAATTGGAAGTTGAATCTTCATTAATTAAGAAATTGAAACTTCATAAGTCAAGAAATTGCATTTTCAGAATTATTTTTAAATTAGGAAAGTAATCTTAAGTACCCATGATTGAATAGGAAAGTTGCATTCAGACGTGGCCTAACCTCAACATGGTCATGTAAATGCCCATGTAATTTTTGGTAAGGAATTTTCTTGAAAAATTACAAATTGGCTTTAGTACAATCTTTGACATGGCCATGTCTATGCCCATGTACTTTTGCATGGCTTTTGGCATGGTTATTTACTTGGTCTTTAAACTTATTTTTCTATGTAAGCTCGACATGGTCTCTAACATAAGCGTGTTGATGAGCGTGTTGACCATTTCACTTTCACAACTTATTCATTTTAATTCCAAATCATGTGAAACTTGCGCAAATTTGTACCTAAAATCAAAATATAACTAATTAAGTATAACATCTAATCAAATTTACTTATAAATTAGACTGAAATTAGGTAAAAATTAATTAATTATAAGTGTTGATAAATACTTATCACCAATCATCACGGTACCTCTTAGGGATTTACCACCTCTGCTTCTTAGGCCATGCTACGTACAAGCAACACACAAATCATTTACCGTATAATCATTAAACCTATTCAATTTTTATCACTAACAACACAAAGAGCAAAACACGACAAATACATACTTGGAGGAACATTTTTAGTTTTAGTCTGTTTGCAACTATTAACTTTATCAAAACCCGTTATGTAGCAAATAGACTAATCTTAGTACTAGCCAACAACACTGTTTAAGTTTATTAGGTTTGTTAAACTAAGAATTAGTTTATTATCTCTCCCCCACATTGCTTTATTTTAGATAAAACTAATTTAGAATTGAAGAAAAACCAAGAGAAAGGAAGAAAGAAGCGTGTTACAAAGATTTTCAGGGAAACATGACCATATACATGTCACATGGACATTTTAATTCCTGAAACTAAACCTACTATGCTTAATTTTACAACAATTAAGGCATCAAAACATGTAAATTCTACAAGTATTTCAAGGCTTACTTGTTTAGATCATCCAAACAACTACAACTTGCACCCGAATCCCTTTAGAGCTTTGCCTTACTTTTGTGCCACAACTAGAAAAACAAATGTGTCATCATCCACAGGAGAGAAACGACAAGAAAAAAAAAGATTGATTGCATTCACTTACCATACAAATTGCTTGACAAGATGTGTGGTATGATGAGAGTGTATTTGTCAAGTTAGGGTTCTTCTGGTTGAGAGGCAGAAACACAAAAAGAGAGAAACAGGAGGGTTAGAGCAGTGCAATGTATATATATATATGCTCTTAGGCAAAAAGACCAAAGTGCCACTGTCTTTAATTCCATTTTATTTAATTGCCATTACATTATTCCTTATTTTTATCCCATTTTATTTTTTTAGGTATTACAATTTTATTGGAGATCTTCTCATTAATGAATGTGCTAGTTATGAATATAGGAAAGAAAATGATGGTTGTTAGAAAACTTACATAAAAATTTATATTAAAAAATATAACAATTATTTTCATAAGTTCCACAAGGTATCCAATACCTTATAAATTATACAATGCACAGGTTCCAAGTTGGTTCTTGTATATTATCATAGAGTAGTTTTGGCTCTAAAATTTGGAAACTTGTACCTTTAAAGTAGGTTATAGACAAAGTTCTATAACTTATTCACTTTTTACCCTTTTACTCCTAAAAAATACTAATTGTGATGATATAATTCTTGAACCATTAATTTAATAACTTTCATGGAATATTTAATGAAATTAAATATTATCTTGAAAAAAAAAAGTAGCCCATCACAATTGCAAGTTTGAGTTAATAGGTATTAACACTAAAAGGGGAGCAAATCAAATCCAATTGAAAGGTAGAAGTAGATTTTCTATTATAGACCATTTGAAAAAGAAACATTTTCTAAGTATAGAAAAATTATAAGTTAAAGTTAGAATTTCCAAAAATATTCCAATGTTTGAAACTAGGTGTAATAAATGGAAATAAAAGTAAAGGGAATTACAATTCCTTTTTTTTTTTTTTTTTGTATAGTTCTCTTGATACCTCTAATTAGGGGTGAGTGGCTATAAAGTTAATACGAGATGAGGTTCTACCCTTATCCTATCTTGTGAGGTATAGGTTACTAAATATTGAAACTGAAACCTACCCATAGTGCCTTGGAACTTATACCGTGTAAAACCTATAAAGTATAAGATATTCTATGGAACTTTTAAATTTTAACTTTTTTATTTTAATTTTATATTATATTTAAAAAATTAGTTTATATGCGTTATTACAAGTGTTTCATATGTAACACTTATAGAACTTGTAGTAAAATCTATGAAATTAACAAAAAAGCAATTTTTCTTGCTGTAATTATTTCAAGTTTATGTGATCTACTATTTTGTAAATTGGAAAGAATAAGAAGAAAGAATAAAAACGTAAAATGAGAAAAGAAGCATTACATTTAGCTATTTAAAGTTGTTAATTTATAAACTTGGGCTCCTTTTTTTTCTCTTTTTATTAGAATATTTGTTAGCTGAAAAATATAATATTTTTATTTATTATTAATTTATTAATAATATTTAATAATTTTTATAGAGTTAGTTCAAAGTATTTTGGAACTTATACCATACATACCTTAGAGTATAGATTCTAAGGTGGGTATTAGATAGCAAGACCCTATACTCATACCTTACTTCGTAGAAGTAGGTTTCAAAAAATCTATACCGAGAGCCTACCTTACAACCCTTATTATAAACCTAAAACCTACTTAGTCGAGTAGGGTATGGGTAGGTATCCTATGCAATAGGATTACTCGCTCACCCTTACCTCTAATGCAAAGGATTTGTTCAGGAAAGTTAAGACAAGAATGAGCAAGTCCAAAATGCTAACTATTTTTTATTTTTAATTTTAAAATATTAAACAATTAAATGATAATTTTAGAATTTTATAACAAGGTCAAATTAGTTTAGTGCTTCTCAAATTTGATAAATTACAAATATACTTTCTTTATGTTTCTTACATGAGCATGGTGCATTCTAATCCCTTATCTTTAAAATTAAGCATTTAGACCTAAAATCTTTTTTTTTTAAAAAAAAAGTTCCTTTAGTTCCCTTTATGTCTATTTACTCCTTAAAAATGACAAAAATAGGTTTTCTTTTCAGCATTTTTAATTATTTTATCCAATGGCAAAAAAAAAAAAAATCTAAAAATGCTTCTTTTAATAAATTGGGATATAAGCATTCGATTTAAAAGATGGGGAGCATAAAGGGTGCATAAAACAAATACGTAAGGATATATTTTCAATTTACTCTTTAAACATTATCTCCATTTTCCGTGATGGAATTTCCTAGTTACATTTTCTTTACTCTCATTTTAATTCCCTTTAACATTTTTCCTTTAACATTTTCTCTCCGTCGTTGAAGTTTCCAAATAGAGTAATAAAAAAGTAGGATTTAACATGGAAAAGCCAAGACTAAGACTTGATTTAATAGTGGGCACTTATTAAGAAATTTAATCTACTAAACCCGCATTTGAACTTTGAAGCCATTTCCTCTCGTAGAAAATAGAATTTTTCCTATATTTCCATATCAAGTTTAATTACGAAGAAGTCTCAAAATTAGTCAAAAAAGCCATATCCAAAATCTAAAAGCAGTTAGTCTATTGTTGAAAAAGTAGCCAACCTCCACTCACCAATCAACGACATTATTTTTAACCCATTACACAAATCGTCATTTCAAAAGCAATGTTAACTTTTAGATTAGAAAAGATAGTCAAAATAATAAAATAGTCCCAAAAACATAAGAAGTTTGTGGGATGGACTGGTTGTGTTTGACATTGGTATTGAAATTATGTCATTTTATCAGTCTATAGATGAGATCCTCCAATTTATCATAAAATCATCAAATCAAATCCACATTACATTAACTCTCAAAATCATATCAAGGGTCAATGGAAATCAATTGAAATTTCTTTTAAATAAGAAAATTATTAATGTCGCCACTTAGATTTAAATAATAGAATTTAGAAAAAGTTCATAAAACCTTAGGTTTTCAAATCTTTGTTTTTTCAAGTACAATAAATCTATGACCAAAATCAAAATTAGGGTTTTCCACCCAAAATTTTTCCCCTTTTATTGCATGTAGAAGCATTAGGTCACATTTTTTTTTTTTTAGTTTATGCTACTCATCCTTATGAGTTCACCATGATGTATATTCTACAATAAAAAAAAAGAAGAAAAATACCTCCCACAATCCCTACTCTTTGTATTCACTTTCTCTTGTACTAGTTGTTGAAACTCTTGTAAATGTATGATGACAATTTTTCATTTCAATATGTTTAATATTGTCACCATGTCTTGAAACCTATAACGTGACAGCTTCATCACATACTCATATCGCAATATGTGCATATAAGAATTTGACGGCAACTAATATCCACAAGCTTGTATTAACATAACTCCATAAACTCTTAAATGGAAGGGAACATCATATAGTTCAAACTAGATAGCATGAGCTCAAAAATCATATACATACTTATAACTAAATGCAACAAAAATAAATTTAATCACATTGTTTTAAGTGTGGCAAATAATGCATGAAAAACCCCAAATTAATAAACAAGATCAATGAAATAAAAAGGAAAATTTTGAAGCAAATTAAGAAAGGATTTAAAAATATTTAGAGCCAATTTTTTCCAAAATGACCTTTTTATCTTTGAACCCAATTTTAACAAAACTAGCTTTGAACATAGTTAGATACCCTAATATAGTTCTAGGACCCTAACTAAGTAAATAAAATAATTAAGGAATTATTTTATTAAGGTAAAAACATAAACCTTTCACTAAACCTTAAACCCTAAATTAAAAACCCCAATTCTAAGGTAAGTTGGAGGGCTTTAGGTGCATCTACACCTTTGATGTGATCTTGGATGATAAAGCATGTAAATTGGATCTTTTGAATAATAAATGGTGGACTAGGTAGTGATTTAGGCACTAAATGATGTATAAGAAATGCTTAAGCTCAATAAACTCACATAAATGATAAGTTAGAATGTTCAATGAGTAAATGGGTAATACTTGATGAATATTTAGCACATATGAGAAATGGTTAGAGTATAACTTGGAGTCCTAATAAGTGACACAATGTGATTTAAAGATTAGACAAGGTTTAGAGGACAAAAGGATGCAATGGGACAAAGAAAATTGCAATTTGAGAACCCTAAATTGTTGCCATAACCTTGAATTTGTTCTTTTTATTTTTCTATGCTTGAATTGTGTTTTTGGATGTCCAAATGATTTAATGATGATATATGCCAACTTCCTAAAGTTAAGTAATGATTTAGATACTAAAAGGTACATGCTTGAAGCTGAGAAATCAAATCAAAGAGAAATGATCAAGTTTTGGAGATATTTTACATGCTAGATTGTTTGAGCTAGATCTGGGTGTTTACTTTTCCTAAAATATGAATTTTTTTGATGAATTAGAAAGTAGAAAGGGTTAGGAACAAGGTAGCTTTGGTTTGAATTGATTTGGAGTTAAAATATCTAAGCTACGACAATTTGGAATAAAATTCGTGTCTAGATTGATCTCATATCTTTGGGTGGCTTAAAATGGCTAAAATTTGAAATTTTATGATGAATTAGGAAAAGAAATGATTATGAGTAATTTGGCTTTGGTTTGACCTAATTTGAAGCTAAAATCAAAAAGTTGTCGACAACTTAAGTTAGTAAGTTAAGTTATGGACAATTTATGTTAGTAGGCTTTTAATAGAATTAATTTGGATAATTTGATAATATAAGTATTTTGGGTTGAGGCTAGTCCAATCTCAAACTAACCCACTCAAATGGGCCCACAAACCAACTCAACACCATCACCATGGGTGGTTCACAAGAATTATTATAAATTGTGTAATTGGACTTAAATGGTAAAATGGATCAAATTTAAACAAATTTGAGAATTGAAATGGGAACTTAGATTAAATAGCCAAATTGAACTTAAATAAACCCAATGGGCCTAATTTACAAAAAATTAATTGAGCCCATTTCTCTTTTAGGGCTCATAACTTAAAGGGGTCTTATTAAGATTAAGTGACCTAATCAAGTCTTATGACTAATCAGGTCGAAAATCAATTAAAGACCTAAAATGGACTTGACTTAGTCATGATAATTTAATTGGACTTAACTTAAACATAATATCACATAGTGGGCTAGAATAGGTTAATTGAATCTAATTGGGCCTAAGTAACTAATTGGAACTAAATTGGGCTGAAGTAACTTAGTTAAGCTTAAACTAATTGGGCCTAGACATATGAACTAGGGCATTATAAACCTAATTGGACAAATTAATGAGAATTAAAGTATTTAGGTCCCAATTAGATAAAAAATTCATCAATTAATAGGTTAATTGATTTAATTAGGTCTAGTGAGCCTAATTTTAAAATAATTGGACCCACTTCTTTTTAGTTACCAAAACCCTAATTGAGCCTTGGTAGGAGACTCATAATAATGGACTTAGATAATAGAGGGAACTTAATGGGCTTAATCTTGGGATATGAGTAAAGTAAAGCCCAAATGAATAATTAGAATAATAATAGATAATTATAATAACCTAAATATACTTAATTAAAAAGCACTAAGTTATATGGGCTAAATTAGCTAAAAAGCTAATTGGGCTTTCTTACGTTTTGTTGGGCCCATAGCTAGTCTAGTCCTTAATTAGTTTAAACCAATCCTTGTTTAGCGACCAAGTTGATTAAAATAATTTACTAACTTAAATTTCCTCTCTTAATGCATAAAATCGAATAATTATGCTCAGCGGGAATTAAACTTAAATGTAAGAATCTCCAACCTTTTAAGTATGTAGTAATATGCATGTTACTTGTTAGGATAGAATCTTAACTAGACTAAAAATCAAACTTGGTTAAATAACTAGGTGTTAATTGTGCATGGTCATCTCAAGTTAGCGATTGACGCCTTGGGCCTGAATTAAGGTTGTGGTCTTAGTTTAGTAACTTCGATAGTTTGGTGCTTAGACTATCAAAGAATGGCTTGATGGGTAGCTAATGGGTAAAAAGCGCATTAGATAACAAGCATTTTAAACAAAAAGAAGGTATATTAAAAGTCGTCCAACGATTATGTCTCTTAGCGGATGATACGATATAGTTAGATTGTGATAAGTGAAGATCGCATGATGGTTATGATACTTAAACAAGATTACTTAGGTTCAATTTCATAATGTGGAGTTTGACTACACCCGTTAATCCCCGATTATTACTGTATTGATATTAGACCCCAAGTTCCTTGTCGTGTTGTCTTGAGTAATGAGTACTCCTATGTTGGTTGTTTACTTTAATTAAGATATTTATAAACTAGATAATTGTTTGTTGCATTAGAATGTAAGCCTACTTGGAATCTACTTGTGTTTGTATTGCTATTACACTAGGTCTTTTTGGCTCACTATTTCTTTTTCAAGTGGGGGTTTATTGATGGATCCTTTATACAATTCCATGGGGTGTGATTCCAAGGAGGTGTTTTGGGGATTTGAGGACTTAGAGGATGACAACTTTTAGATTCTATTTCATATATTATGCCTTTTATACGTACTGTATTTGGACTTATTTAAGAGCTACCTATGGCTGCTTAGCTTGTTTACCATATGTCTATAAACTTTTTTGGGCCCCTTAAGCCATAGGACCAAGCAATCTTATCTAGTATCCATCCTCATGCTTTTCTAACTCAATCGAATTATCCAATGTTTTCGAAAATCTAATTATGATTTCAAAATCCTAAAACTGGTTTAAAAACTCATTTAGTAATTTTGAGCCTTATGTATTATACTTAAGTAAGTTACATGGTAAACTATTATCATCATAGTGAATTATATATATATATTCATATATATAATTGTACTTCAATTTCCTTGACAATTTTTTTAGGCTAATTACTATTACAATTGTCAACTGTTGGGAAGAGGGCGTATAAACGGCCCACAAAATTTGAAAAATTATGCTAAAATTAAAGAGAATAATGGAGCAATAAGTGTTTCTAGTCGAGGGTAGCAAGATCAATGTTTTTGCGATTTTAAAAAATTTAAGAAGTCTAACAATGAAAATTAAGTCACTTTAATATATGGATAGTAAGAAAGATACTAAAAAATAAATAAATCAATAACTTCAATACTTGGTCTAATAAACTTTGGAACCTACAAAAATGAGTTATACAAATACACAAATAATAATTTAGTACTTGGCCTAATTACTAATATTAAATATGAGTATAACAATAGTACTTTAAGATCATAGAAACACCATTAGAATCCTAATAATGATAATCGAAAGTCACAATAGAATAGAATAAATATATGTAAAATTATGGTATAATAATATGATCACCAATATAAAACTTTAATTTCAACACATTCTAAATTACTAAAGTTTCGCGAGTAAATTTCATAATGGATAAAAGCTTCGGAAAGATTGATGAAAATTATTTATAATATATTAATACTACTTTAATAATTTACATATGGCGGAAATCTTATAACAATTAACAATGGACTTTAAAATGTAAAAATAAGAAAAAAAAAAACCAAATCCATTAAGTAATTTTAACAAATAGGAAACAAGAAGTAAAATTTTAGGTTTATGATGGTTAAATAGAATTTCTGAATATATATTTTTATTCTAAATATTTTATTTACCTTATATTTTAGTTTCCATATAAAAATATTGTAGTTTAGATAATAAACAAGATTATTAATATGCGGGGTTAACCAAACCCATAAATAGATATCTTCATACTCTCATTTATTTCTTTTCCTCGCATAAGGTCACTCTATCTCCTCATTTTCATTTTTTTTGGGGTCAAACTAGCCCCTACCTTTCTTTCTTTTCCTTCATTCTTTCTTTCTCTTCTTCTTTTCTTCTTACTTTGCCCCAAATGAAACTTTCTCCCCCCTAAACTTTAAAAATCCATAACTTTCTCATCCTAACTCCAAATAAAAAATGGTAAGTATCATTATGACCCTTGGAAGGAGTATTTCACATTAAGGTGACACTTACTAGGTAACTATTAAACTTAAACTTTGAGTTAAGTTTACACGAACTAAACAAATTATATACTTCATTTTATTAAAGTTGGTGATTTTAGTTATTAGATCTAGCTTTAAGTTTCATTATCCTTTTTTTACTAGATGAAAGATATAAATTTACATGACTTCTCAAAGCTTATTTTAAGTTTTGAAACTAAAAGATCCGAGTGAATAAGAAACTTTATGATATAATGCAATGTTGTGTTTAATTGTGATATGTTGTGTATATGCGTATTTTTTTGCTTGGTTGCTGTTATGGATTTGTGTTTGTTATTGTTTTGGAGTTTGGAGTGGTGAAATTTTGGGTTAGGATGTGATGTATTCATAATAAACAAAAGAAGTCCAAGAGGAGGTTGAATATTGTCAAGTCAATGCAAAAAACACCATCTTGACAGTATTAGGAATAGAAGGGTTGCAAAATTGCATGTTCACCATCTTTTTGGTGATTGAACAAGCTGGTCAGTTCCCTTAAGAACCATTTAGTTGGTGTTGGAGTGTGTGTGTGCACTTCCTATGGTGTGAGTGTGTGTGTTGTGCATTGTGTGTATTTTTGTTGTATGTGTGTGCATGTTTATCTCCCCTTCCCTTATATATATACATACACACACACACACAATTATAAAATGATTTATTTAGATAAAATTCATTACGATAGTTAATCTTTTAACTTTAATATAATCATAAGTAAATAATTTAGCATACATACATACATACATACATACATACATACATACATACATATGTATATATATACTCATGTTTTGTCAAGCTACATTTATGTATAAACACATTGACATATGATATATATGTAATCATATCTATGTGTAAATCTAGAAAATTTGTACTATATGCTTTCATAAATCATTATATATATATATATATATATCAACTTTAGTGGAAAATAATTTATGCACTATATGATTTGCACTATATAAGTCTAGAAAATTTGCACTATATGATTTCATAAATCATTTTCCACTAAAGTTGATATATATATATATATACACACACATATGCTTTTGGTTAGATAATATATATGTGTGTATACTTGTGAAAGTGCTTGAGCTCTTATCTTAATGAATTTTGGGGGTCTCGATGATTGAGGAATGGAAAGAGTGGTGAGATAAGTTGAGGATGTTGGAAGAGTGTATATTTGGTTGCTTTTGTTTTGTCTTTAGATGTGAATACTCAGTATACACTTAGTTGCCTTGATTGGCTCTTGAATATAGATGCTTAAATGCTTGAGTAATTGGATGACTCTATTGTTGCTGATGAATGAGAGCAGTGGATGCTTCATGGCTAGTTGATTTAATGATTGTTGGAATTGGGTTATAATATGCTATTATTGATCTGGTCTTATCTATTGATTTATTGTGAAACTTTATTTCTTTATGATTTGGTTGTCTTGTGTGATTTATTTGATCTGGTTAGTTAATTAAAACTAAATTGACATAATGATATTCAACTAAGATAAAATTTAGCATGCATTGCACAAGACATTACATTATATTGAAGGCCATCATCGCTATAGGATATGCAAAAAGTAATCATTTAAGGCTTATTATTTTTCCATTAGTGAACTAAGTGACCTAGGAGTTGTTGTGCTTTTGACAAGACTCATTCAAGGGATTTACTTGTCCTTAAGGGTTTGAGTGCTCAATGTGCATTTAAAACACATACAACTTAAAACTTAAAAGACTAAAGATAATTAACTGAGTGCAAAGATGAGAACTAAGTAAGATGAAGTACTTAAGCATAGATGGTTATGAGAATTCTCAACCTAAGGTCAATGGGGGTATTAAACCCTAGACTTCCTACTACTTACCAAAAGATTGCGAGTGATGCCTACATTGCATATGGTTGTTCATGCATAGTATATGTTTGAAAACTTGCTTGCTATTGCTCGTGCATGTGTAGTATTGTACTTTCATCTCATTGAGCCGTAGTGTGTGCTTACTCATTCATAGACTGTTTTGTAGGAAAAACTATAAAATCTTGAGATGAGATATGATATCATGTAAGAAGAGCTACCAAAATCGAGAATGATGGAGTAAGATGTGCCTTAATTGATCATTTAGATGTAATCTTATTCTTAGGAACTTAAGGTAGTAGTATAAGTTGTAAAACTTAGAGTTGATATCCATTTTACTATTTTGGTAGAGGACTCTAATTCTTTGCGATTTGGTCGACTATAGAATATGAAAATTCATAGTTATTTTCTTATTATATAATATGTAATATGATTAGTTGTAATTAATTAAATAATTATTTAGAGTCTTATAACTTTTAACTCACAAGGCTGTTATCATATAACATGATAGCTTAGTTAAAACTTTCAAGCCTCCTTTTGGGGCATGACAGGGCATGCCGAATCTAGTTAATTCCACTGGGAAACTAGTGTTCACACTATTAGAGTACAATGGCCTTGATAATTCATTTGATAATTAAGTTGATAAGTGATAAGATTTCCTTACAACTCTAAAAAATTAACGAACTTAAAAGAATAATCACAGTAAACCTAATAATTTAAGTCCATAAAAATGATAATTTGATAAAGAACACTTAATATGACAATAATTGAATCAATTTTATTGAAGCAATAAAGTAAAGGGCAACGCTCTCATCATTTATATTTTGTATTGAAATTTAACTAGCAAAATATGCCTGCCTCATTTGGGAGAAAAATCAAGTGGATCTCCATGTACTTTTAACCAAAGGTCTTGTTTACCTTGGTAACAATTACAATGTTACCACTTGGCAACTGATTGACCGACTTCCGATCCATTGTGAAAGGATATCATAATGCGGTAAAAGATCATCCAAACATGGTATTAACTCAGCCACAGAAATTTCCGTGGGTACCCATGAAAGCTATTCATATGCAGGAAGGCCTTCTGCAGCTTTGCTAGTATTCAGCTACCAGCTTAGAGAAATATGAGTTGGTTTTCATCAGCTTTGATGGCTCCTCATACACCACCATTTTCCCTTGAAATAAAAAGAAAAAACCCATAAGCGTACTATTACTACAATAACAATGTATGACATTTGGTGCTTTGATGACATTTTGAGAATTTACATATTTTAAAAATCACAGAAGGTAATTTGAGGTATATTTGCAATTTGCTCGTAAAGGAATACGGAATGGTGTATTTATGATGTGGAATTCCAATGTATAAACTTACCATAAGAAAGCACCATGACCATGTCACTATCTATAACAGTTGGAACTCTGTGAGCAACTGTTATCATTGTGCATTCCGAGAAGTCCTTCCTAATTATTTTTTGTAGCATGGCATCAGTAGCTGAATCAATTGAAGCAGTGGCTTCATCTAAAACCAGGATTCTATTCCTTCGAAGTAGAACTCTTCCAAGGCAAAATAACTGGCGTTGCCCGGCACTCCAATTTTCTCCTTCATTACTCACTGTCATGTTTACGCAAACAATGGTATCGGTTCTGAGTCGTGCGTTGTACTCTATGCTGTAAAAGCATGTCTCAGAACCTAGTTAGAGACATCTGATAACCACCATTCTGAATCCTGTCCGTGCAAAGTTTGGCAAATTTCGGGGTAGGGATTCATCCTACTACTTAGCAAACATATAAGTTTCCGCAATTCATACCTTACAGCTAGACAATTGCATCCGCTTAAAAGAACTTGCATCCGCTTATTCATCATAAGGACTGCAACATTCCTGAAGATTCCAGCTTATTTGGTAGGCTACTTAGTGTTGCCTTCAGCTGATACTTCTCCAGAGCCTGAAGCATCAGCAAAGTAGAAATATATGACCACAATCTAGTAATTACCTTAGTAAAAAAAATTAATAACTTATTTCTGGAAATTGTGTTTCTTACCTCCCATATTTCGTCATCCGAGTAAAGTCCTAGAGGATCTATGTTATTCCTAACACTGTTAGAGTGTGTAGCTCATTAACGGTTTGGGTTTGGATTTATAAATAACTGTTACTATATTTATTTTTTTTCGCTTATAATTGAGTGATGTAACAAGAGACATGAGGTGCTAATTATAATGGAATCCTTTGTTGGACGTAGCCTTAATTTAAGGGTGAACCAGAATAAAATCTTGTATTTCAATTTTTCTCTTTTTTTTACTTTCTTCGTTATTGTGCGATGACCCTAACAAACACTACCCTAGAAAAGTGTTGGCTTTTGAGGGATGATACTTAGCTTCATTCTCAAATCCTTTAACCCAATGGACGTTATGTCAAGCTCGTCTATGTAAATCCTCCCACTTGCCGGTTCTACTAACCGAAACAATGCATTAATAGGAGTGGATTTGCCACTTCCAGTTCTGCCTACCGCACCTACTCTACTCCCTTCCTTAAATGTGCAGGTAATTCCCTTAAGAACAAGTGGAGCATTCGGGCGATACTTTAGCTGAAAAACCAGAATCATCATTTACGTATCTAGTATTATTATGTGAGGTATGGTATGGCTACAAGAGAGAGTAAAGCTCTTTACCTCTAGTTCTTGTAGTTGTATCCTACCCTTTGAGGGCCATGAGCTAGGTGGTCTGTGATTCTCCACAATCTCAGGGGGCTGGGGTGGTATGTGCATGAACTGTTTGATCCTCTCAGCTGAAATTATGTAGTTTGCTAAATAGCAGTACCACCGAGTTACAAACACTTGTACCCCAGTTAGAGTAAGAGCATAAGAAAGAGAAAGCCCCACAAGACCTGCATATGAATAAGCATTTATAATTCAAGTAAGTACCCCGGCTAGAACCTGGCTCTAATACCATGATAAATTTGAGTTCTACGGCCATCTATCAAGAAGTTTGAGTTTTATGGTGTGGACCATTAGATTTATTGTTCAATAGTTTTCTTAGAACACCAAAAAGCTCCTACAATGAGAAATTTCCCAATGAATTATTCATATTACCTGGAGCTACACCTCCAGCAGGGAGTAATATTAGAAGAAGAGCAGCAGTGAATAATGTCAAGTTCTGGAGTGCCTCTACTCTCAAGATCAGCCACTCCATTGCCGCGTTGGAATGGAAAAGGAGTGTGGCATCCGCGTCAACAACCTTCTTGAAATTCTGAAAGAATCTCTCCACCATGTCAAAAGCTCTTATAGTGACCATTCCTTGGGAAGTCTCACTAAATGGACCACTTAATTGTACAAGGAGAAATGATGCAATTTCAGATTTATTGCCATATGATGCATAAAGCTTAAACCTATCGGCTATCAGGTCTGGCGTGGTTTAATATTTACAGGTTAATGGAAGCCACCTGAACGTAGTGTGTAGCTATCATAGCAAAACCTGCTACTATGAGAGCTTGCCAAGTGACTGAGACCATTATTCCAACTATTGTCAGAAGAGCAATACCAGCAGCCACCACGTAGATTATAGAGAATGGTACGTTAAAATCCAAAACACTCAAATCCGATTAAACCTGCAATGTTTTTCATCAATGAGAAAGTTAACTTTGTTGTATAATCTAAAGATTATATTGACTTAAAATTTGGATTCTATAAGAATGTCGATTTTCGGAAGAAAGTTCTTGCACTAGTCAGTATCGGCCCAACTGGAGTAGAGTCAAAAAATAACATAGGGGCTTTAAATATTGCATTGGTGATGCCAGAGAAGCAGGCTTTAGACGCCTTTAAGCCAAGATAAGCTGCAAAAAAGAATCTTAGATACACAAAGAAAGCACTAAGAACTGAAATTCCCGTGTAGACACCAATCAAAGCGCCACTTGATAGATTAGGAAATTGCAATCCTATGGCTAGCCAATATGCCGCTGCAGCTTGCAATGCATCAAAGAGGCATTGAGATATTGCGGCGAAGGAAAGAAGTGCCAATCCTTTCGACACTACCATATAACCCCAAAATGACTTCCATACAACATCACTAGTCTCCTTTTCCTCTTCCTCTGTAAGTTGTATTGCTGTTGATTGCTTCTCAGAAATCTCCACTTGGCTGTTTTCTTTTATTACATTTTTAGACAATGCTTTGGGGTCCTGATTCTTTGAAGTAGTGCTCTCTACAATATGATTTTCTTCATTTGCAGGGCCCAAAAAATTTATCACCTCTTTATGAGCATTTACAAGCTGCTCGAATGCGGTTCCTGCAGTCAAGAGCTCATGATAGGTTCCATTTTGTTTGATCTTTCCACCTTGCATCACCTTCACAGTGCAAGAGCGTGTTTTGAAATATTAAAAGAAAAAGACAAGCATATTCTAGACTCCAATGGCATGAAAAGAAAGTCCAAAATAGAGGGTGAAAGTTTACCAAAATTTGATCAACTCCCGAGAGAAATTCCACTTGGTGAGTTACCAAAATGACTGTCTTCTTGTCTAGTGCATTTAAGACAGTCCTGCAAAATGAGTAATTTACCAATGTCACAATAATTTTAGTTTACCAATTACATGCTCATGACTCATAATTTTTTTGATTCACAGTCAATTGATCTAAAAGCTTAAGCTTATTAGATCTCTAATATGGCTTTGCATTTAGTGGTAAATACTCCCCCTCACTTGTAGACCAGAATTTTCATTGAAGCACATCAAGTAGACTATCTAATTAAACGAGGGTGAAATAAGAGTGCAAGCCATTTAATCTAAAAGTTTAAGTTCATTAGATCTTGCTTGATTTTATATCAATCGGTTCTAGAGTGCCTAGTTTCAGAAAATTAGAAATGAAAATGGCTAGAAATTCATTGCTTACATAAAATAATGTGGCTGCCGTATGTGCATCTACTGCACTAAAAGGATCATCAAGAAGATAGATATCTGCATCATTATAGACAGCTCGGGCAAGTTGAATTCTCTGCTTCTGCCCACCACTCATGTTAAGCCCCCCTCTGCCCTATTTCCGTGACATCAGCATGAGGAAAACTATTGATATCCTTATCCAACGCACACGCTTTTATTGCCTTTTCATATCTGGCTCGATCCATTGGCTTTCCATAGAGTATGTTGTCCCGAACAGTTCCACTTTGAATCCAAGAAGTTTGAGCAACATAGGCTATGGATCCAAATATGCTAACCTGTATCACAAGCAGAATCATTGATAGACACATGACTAACTCAGATGGTATAAGATTACCCCAAAAAAAAACTCAGTATAATATGACAGTCATTGTTCAACTAACATTTCCTGAAGTTTTCGGGATCTCTCCTAGTATAGCAAACAAAAGTGATGACTTCCCTGCTCCAACTGGCCCGCGAATTGCAACATTCTGTCCGCGTTTTATTTCTATATTTATGTTCTCAAGCGTTGGAAATGTTGAGTCTGAGTCCCAAGTGAAATTCCCTGATGTTACTCGTACAGTAGTATCGAAATTTTGCAGTGTTATTCTCATCGTTCGGTCACTTTTAAGCTCATCATCCAGCAAAAAAGCATTGATCCGATCAAATGAGACCTTAACTTGGATCATAATTGAAAGTGCTTCAGGTATCATTCTTACAGGCTCTCCCATGCTCCTCAGAGTTGCCAATACAGTAAAGATGGTGCTGGCATTTAATGGGGCACTTCCTAAGAGGGCACATCCTAGGAAAACCACAGAAGATATTATAGTGGGAGACGTCCAATAGAGCAATGCGCCATAAGCCTTCTTGAGCTGTGACTTAGTGTAAAATCCGTAAAAATTGGCATACATATAATATCGGAATAGTAAAAAGATTGTACTAAAAACCCTAAACATACTTCGCATAAATTTATATTAAAAAAAAATCATGAAAAAAAGCAAACTGTTGAAAATTCTTGAATAAATAATAAAATAAATTAAAATCATGAACTTAAGATTATTAAATAAAAATTCTAAATAAATATTTACTCTCAAAACAATTTAATTGGTTAAATCGTAAAATTTTGTATTAAAATACTAACATTTCTAAATTTATGTAAATTAACGGATGGACCTAAAAAATAAAAAAAATTGCCTTCTATATATAAGAGCCAATCTCTAGAAAGTTCATTCCTCAATCTCGTCAAATCTTCTACCGAAAACGTAAACGCGCGAGAGAGCGAGGGATAGAAAACGAATAGAAAGGGAAGAAAAAAGGGAAAACTTGAAGAAAAAAATTATTAGATTTACGTGTGCGACGTCCATACCACAATCTGAAATCACCTATGCAATCTTTGAAAAAAAAATATTATTAAAATTTAAATATAGTAGTTTTGATATGTATATATGCATATGCATATAAATTTAACTTAAAAAATTGTTAAAATACCTAAAATACATTAGATATGATGATATTCTATTTATTTATCCCAGAATTATTACGAGTAATCAAGAAAAAATGAGACTAGATAAGTAAAAATTTTATGATATACTATTTGTCTATGATCTGATGTATAATTTTTCTGGGTATTTATATATATAAAAAGAGAAAACAAAGCCGGCGAATTGAGGAAATTTCCGGCGAGTTGAGGAAATTCCGGCGGGGAAGCGACGTGGGTGGAGGAGAGTAATTCGAGTGACACGTGGAGATTATTTTTATGATTATATATATATATATATATAAAGAAGAAGAAAAGAAAAGTCTGGATGATGAACGTGGAAGCAGGGGCGAAATACATGTGCCTCATGGAGGCACTTGATGTATATATATATATATATAAGTACATAGGCCACAAGTGGCATCTCCCAAAAGCATATATATATATATATATATATAATGTATTGATAAAAAAAAAGAAGAAAAAAAAAGTTACGTCTTGTCTGCGAGACAAGAAAAATGAATATATATATATATATATATATATATATATATATATATATATATATATATATGTATGTATTTATTGTAAATATATAATAATAGAAGTAAAACGTGATTTATTGATTGCGAATAAATTTCGGAATTTTTTAAACCTATTTTTTATGAATTGTGATTTTATGAGTGTTATTGCATGATCGTAAATGCTTAATGTTTTTTGTATTTTTGCCATTGGTGTGAATATATCTTGCATGATTGCCTCGGAATAAAAAAATAATTATTTCAACTTAAATAAAATTTGACATGCATTACAAGAGATATTGTATTGCATTGAAGGCCATCACTACTATAGGGCGCATCGAGTGAGTGACACTGAAGCTTATGATATTGAAATTAAGATACAATCCCTAATAAAGAGATAAGAATAATTAATTAAGTGTGAGATCCGAGCACTGATGGTATGATCCGAATCTCTAACCCAAGGTCAAAGGATCACAAACCCTAGACTTCACGTTGGTTACTAGAAGACTACATGCGGTGTTGCATTCATATGGTTGCTCATACATAGCATATGATTTTAAAACTTGTTTGAAATTGTTTGTGTATGTAAACAGTATTGAGATATTGTACTCCTATCTCACTAGGCTATTAGCTCACTCTTCTATAGATTTTGCCTTGCAGGATGCGATTACATAAACTTCCTTAAAGGACATCGTAGCAAGGTATGAACAATCGTCTCAAAACTCAAGGAACGGGGGTAAGATGGAAAGATAGTGAGAATATTGTATTTAACTTGATAGACTCAAAGACTTGGAGATTTGTAAATATTTAATCTGATCCCAAGGGATCTTAATTGTATTTTTTTTATATGGGACCCAAATGAGGCCCTCTTCTGAGACACATATAATGCTTTCATTGAATACAAAACATGTTTTATTTGAGATAAAGGAATGTTAGAGGCATTTGATTAGTTAATTATTATGATTTGACAGGTGAATTTGTATTGGTTTGAGACACTTCACATTGCGTAGTAGTGGTTGAGCAATCATAGCAGGTTGTCACGAATTGAGCACCCTGTGGGGTGTGACAGCTTCTGGTGGTATTAGAGCTAAAGGTTTAAGTTTAAGTAAGGTATAAATTAGAAATAAGTTAGGTTGAGAGTCAATGTCTTAAGAGATTGACTTGACAACCCTATAGATAGGAAAGGCCTACCTTAGTAGGGGAGAGTGGGTAGAACCTGGGAATGAAAATAAATAACTTAAAACTTACGAAAATTTGTATATTCGATGAAATGCAGAAAATGCTCGAGCACATGGATTAGAGATGGATTGCTCGTAGGATGAGAAATGAGGATGATCTGGTAAGACAGATTGAGGATGCAATCGCTATAAATCCAATATGAACACTTCTCACTCTACAAGATAGTAGACAAAATAATAGAAGATTGGAGAATCGGATTGACCGAGTAATGGTAGATTCAACTAGATAAGCTAAGTGAGGATCTTGCAGATAGGTATAGTAGGTACATTGCCATACCTACTCTAGAAGCTCAGTTTGTAATACTGAGAGGGATGGAGGAGGAGCCACCTGAAATACTATTTATAGCTCGATTCGATCTAGGAATGGGATATCTCCAAGAAGTCTTAACCCTTCCAGTCAAGTCTAGAAGAAACTCATGAACATATAAGAGAGGGATTTATAACTGGAAGCTGAGAATTAACCAAGGGTTGTTATACTCAAAAGACTCTTGGGATACTATAGACTACATCGAGCATCGAGAGTTCAAGATCGTAGACCAAGGAGATATGTTTGTGGTAGAACTAGAATTATGGGAAGATTGGGAGGAGGAAGATCTGAAAGAGGATCCACCTCTTGAAGAAAATTTTGATTTAGAGGGTGCTTCAAAAAACGAAAGTGTAGCCTCATACTCTTTAGGATAAGAAGAAGAGGAAGCAGAGGAAGAGGAAGAAGAAGCAGAAGAAGAAGAAGGAGAAGAGGAAGAGGAAGAAGAAGAAATAGGAGCAAGTAATGATGACATGAGTGAAGAATCAGGAAACACCACTTAAGGATATAAGGATGAAGTTAGAATGATTTTGGAAAGAAACCATGTATATGAGGAATAAGATAGTTGTGTGTTAGGAAAAACTTGGAAGGGAAAATTTTGTAGTATAATATAAACTCTTCTAAGCTAATGTATATATCGGTGAATATGAAAGATGTAAGAATTTTGGAAAATATATATGAACTATCGCAACTCTTGTGTATTTTTAGATCTTGATGCAATGATACAAATATGTTATATGACTATTATTAATATCCGTATCATTATTGATATATATATATATATATATATATCATTGGAAATGTCTTAACATATTTTTGTATATTACATTAATAAATTACAATGGAAATATTAGTAGGGGATGAAGGACGACAATGCTTGCTAGATATAGAGATACGAACGAAACTTCCCAAGTAGGAACTCTACCTCCAATATCACAAGAGAATCTAGAGTTACAACTTAGGATGCCAGGTAGGGTGACTAGGCCGAAACGAAGAAGTGCAACTCAAGCCCTTTCCAGTGGAGAAGGAAGTGGGGAGGAGCGTATAGCAAGGTTGGAAGCAACGGTTCGACAATTAACCCAACAATAGGCTTTGCTAATCCAACATCTAATGTTAGGAGGTCGACCTCCATTATAACTAGTCCCTTCGCCACCTCTATTGCGACCAGTACCACTTGTAGTCGCTCCTTAACAACCATAGATGCCTCCACCACCTCCACCAATCCTAGCTACTCATGCACCTTATGTAGACGGCCAATAAGGATATGACAAGGGGGGGAGTTGGTCAGATTCAAAGGAGCATATTTCCATATTTCATTCCATCAAATAGGTACTTTGATAGGGTATATGGGAAACCAGAGGAAGCCAAAGAGTGGATGGCATAATTAGAAAGGTCATTTGCAGCCTATGAAGTAGTAGACCACCAAAAAGTGGCTTATGCATCGTACATGTTAAAAATGAGAGCCAGGATGTAGTGGGATGCTAGATAAAGGACTTTACCTCAGCCATTCTCATGGGAAACATTCCGACGGGAATTTTTTTGAGAGTACTTCCTAGAGAGCGTTAGGATACGGCTAAGTGGATAATTGTTCCAATTATAGAAAGGTATAAAAATGGTTGATCAATACGAGAATGAATTCAATCAATTCTTATAGTTTGCTCTAGACATTTATAAGGACTCAGATGCATTGAAGTGACAGCTATTCATGAATGGATTAAATATAGAGACACAAGAACAAATTATGGAGTTTGAGTTACAGACATATTCAGAAGTGGTAAACAAGGCTCGAGCTTTGGAGCAGACAAAGCTAAGAGTATAAGAAATGAGAGCTTAGGCTCGACCAAGTGCAGGGATATGTGTTCCAACTAAGAGATCGTTGTTTCAACCAAGTCCAAATGATAAAAGAAAAAGGCTTATGTTGAATCGACGACCATCAAGCAACCAACCATTAGTTATCTTGTCATTAGCAAAGCTTATAACAGTATTTTATTGGAAATGCAGCCAAAGACATTATCCTCGAGAGTGCCTACACTTGACTGGGAAATGTTTTCATTGCAGGTTAAGCGATCACAAGGCACTAGACTGTTCACGAAAGAATTTCGTAATATGTTTTGTGTGTGGACAACAAGGGCATATGGCTAATGTTTGCCCTAAAAGACACCAAAGACCTGGAGCAAAGGTTACAGCACCTAAAACTACATTTGGAAGGCCAACCAATCAACTAATCGGGCAAAGAGCGTAAGGAGCCAACACCCAGGCCGCAAATGCTCAAGTATTTTCTATAGAGGGCATAGATGCAAGAGAATGGGTGAATGAAGAGCTTGGACAATACCAAGATATTAACCTGGCAGCTATGGAATATACAGCGAAGGGAGATGTCGTAACAGGTATGTTAAGATTCAACTTGCCTATATAAGATATTTTATATATGAAACTTAAGTAGAAGATTAATTGGAAGAGTTAAGAAGTATAAAATATTTACTATTAAAAGATCTACGTAGGTAAAAAAAAAAAAAATATTATGAATTAATTGAGTACTACGTAATTAATAGGATCCGTTTTAATTGTTGCTCAATAGACTTTGGTTCTCTTCGACATGAGAGCTACACATTTTTTTCATAAGTTTGGCCGTAGCTTAATGATGGAAGCTTGAAGTTTAACCTTCTCCCAAAATCTTGAGGATTAATACTCCTATGGGAGGAAAAGCCATCACTAAAGAGATAGTGAAAGAATGCCCAATCGAGATACAAGGAAGAAACATGCCTGTGGATTTGATCATTTTATCCATGAGAGGCTATGAAGCGATCTTAGGAATGGATTGGTTATCAAAGCACTTTAGCAGCATAGATTGCAAGAATAAGGAAATGCAGTTCAGTAAGCCGGGAGTGGAGACTGTAGTATATCAGGGACAATCAAGAGGAAATCTAGAAGTTTCTGCTTACGTATTACAAGAAAGAGGAGAGTATCTTGAAAACTG
The DNA here is from genome assembly GCA_037954665.1 of Laguncularia racemosa. Taxonomy (NCBI): domain Eukaryota; kingdom Viridiplantae; phylum Streptophyta; class Magnoliopsida; order Myrtales; family Combretaceae; genus Laguncularia; species Laguncularia racemosa. The sequence continues at coordinate 13,094,522 of JBBMOL010000002.1, read as the reverse complement.
GAGCATGTGCTTAATAAGTACAGTAGAGACAAAAAAAGGAATCACTGAGATTGGAAGAAATACCTATTGCTAATGAATTCTCTAAGGTATTTCCCGAAAAATTACTAGGATTACCACCTTCAAGAGAGATAGATTTTACCATCAAAATAAAGCCTGACACCGAACCAATCTCAAAGGCACCTTATCGAATGGCCCCAATCGAGTTGAAAGAATTGAAGAAGCAATTTCAAGAATTGATCGAGAAGGGATTCATTTGCCTAAGCGTATCACCTTGAGAAGCTTCAGTGCTATTCGTCAAGAAGAATGATGGATCTATGTGGCTATGCATCGATTATTGAGAATTGAACAAGGTAACCATCAAGAACAAATATCCATTGCCAAGAATTGATGATTTATTCCATCAGTTGTGAGGAGTAAGTGTCTTCTCTCGAATAGATTTATGATCTAGATACCATCAATTGAGGATCAAGTCATGAGATATTCCTAAGACCGCCTTCCGAATTTGATATGGTCATTATGAATTTCTAGTAATGCCATTTGGGTTAACGAATGCTCCAGCTGTGTTCATGGACCTCATGAATAGGATCTTCAAGCCATTTTTAGATAAATTCATAGTGGTTTTCATCGATGACATCCCGATTTATTCTAAGACCCTACTAAAGCACGGAGGATATCTGAGAATTGCCCTAAGACTATTGAAGGAACATCTATTATATGCAAAATTGTCTAAGTGCGAGTTCTAGATAAGTTAAGTGGCATTCTTGGGACATATTATATCAGGAGAAGGCGTGACGGTGGATCCAGCCAAGATAGAAGCCATAGTCAACTGGAAACAACCCACTACGGTTATAGAAGTGAGAAGTTTTCTTGGGTTAATTGGATACTACAGAAGATTTGTGAAGAACTTTTCCTAAATACCGAAGCAATTAACTAGACTCATTCAAAAGGACGTAAAGTTCAAGTGGGATGATAATTGCAGGAAAAGCTTTTAGGAGTTAAAGCAACAGTTGATCTTAGCTCCTATTTTGACTTTGCCCAACTCAAAGGAATCTTTTTGTGTTTATAATGATGCTTCACATAATGGATTGGGATGTGTTCTAATGCAAAACAAGAAAGTTGTGACTTACACTTCAAGACAGTTTAAACAACATGAGAGGAATTACCCTACTCACAATTTGAAACTAGCCACAATTGTATTTGTCTTGAAGATATAGAGACATTACCTATATGGTTGGAAATGTGAAATATACACGATCACAAAAGCTTGAAGTATTTATTTACTCAAAAGGAGCTTAATATGTGATAGAGAAGATGGCTCGAGCTCATCAAAGACTACTATCTTAGTATCAACTATCATCCAGGGAAAGCCAATGTCATAGTTGATGTTTTGAGTCGAAAGAATCATAGCCAAGTGGTAGCATTATTAATTGAATAACAACAGTTGATGCACGAATTTGAACGGTTAAGGATTGAATTCCTATGGCATGAGGAGGAAATCTAGATAGAAACTATGGAAATACAACATACTCTCTTGGAAAAAATAAAGGAGATGCACCTCAATGATCCAAAGATAATAGGCCTTCAAAATAAAGTAGAGCAAAGTGCCAATATCGATTTTAAAGTGGATCAAGATGGAGTCTTAAAGCTACGAGGTAGACGGTGCATACCTGAAGATACAAAATTGAGACACAGTGTTTTAGATGAAGCCCACAATTTTAGATATACGATACACTCAGGGGGAATAAAGATATATCAGGAACTCAAAAAGGGCTATTGGTGGGAAGGCATAAAGAGAGATGTAGCATAGTTTGCTCTCAATGTTTAGTCTATCAACAAGTTAAAGTTGAGAATTAGAAACTCGAGGGATTACTATAGCTACTACCAATTCCAGAATGGAAGTGGGAATGGATCATTATGGATTTCATTATAGCTTTACCAAGGAAAAGGGCAAGATATGAAACCATATGGGTAATTATGGATTGTTTAACCAAATCCACTCATTTCTTACCTGTTAATATGACCTACTCCTTAGATAAATTAGATGGGATCTATCTTCAAGAAATTGTAAGACTTCATGGAGTGCCATGCAGTATAGTATCTAATCAGGATCTACTGTTCATATCAAAATTTTGGAGAAGTCTACAATAAGCTCTGGGGACTAAGTTGCAATTTAGTACGACTTATCATCCTCAAACAAATGGGCAATCAAAACGAACCATCCAGACGTTGGAAGATATGCTAAGAGCTTACGCATTGGATTTCAAAGATAGTTAGGATCGACATTTGCCATTGGTTGAATTTGCTTACAAAAATAGTTATTACTCGTCAATTAAAATAGCCCCTTACGAAGCCCTATACGAAAGGAAGTATAGATCTCCATTATACTAGGATGGAATTGAACGAAATATAATTAGGCCAAACTTGCTATAAGAAACAATAGGCAAGGTTGCCAACATTAGATAAAGAATGAAGGAAACTCAAGATTGTAAAAAAAGTTGGGCCGATTTGAAGAGAAGAGAGATTAAGTTTCTACCAGGGGAACGGATCTATCTGAAAGTCACTCTAATCAAAGGGACAAGGAGATTTAGAACTAAAGGAAAATTAAGTCTTAGATATTTTGGACTATACGAGATTTTAGAAAGGGTAAAAGAAGTGGCTTACCGATTGGCTCTATCTCATCAATTATCAGGAATCCACAACGTATTCCATGTGTCATTGCGCCAAAAGCACACCTTAGATCCCAATAGAGTGATTGAGATGGATATTTTGATGATTCAACCAAATTTGACGTATCGGGAACATCCTATATGAGTTCTTGGCACTTAAGCCTAATAATTGCACAACAAGACTATTAGATACATCAAGGTAAAACGAAATTGACACTCCGAACGAGAAGTTACTTAGGAGAGGGAATACGAGATGAGAAAAAGATGCTCCTAACTATTAGGAGATCTAAGTAAGTTCTAAAGTTTTGAGAATACAACTTTTAAAGAAGGGAAAAGAATGTAAAATCCGCAAAAATTCTCATACGTGTAACACCGGAATAGTTAAAAGATCATACTAAAAACCCTAAACATACCTTACATAAATTTATATTAAAAAAGTAATCACGCGAAAAGCAAACCATAAAAAATTCTTGAATAAATGATAAAATAAATTAAAATTATAGACTTAGGATTATTGAATAAAAATTCCAAGTAAATATTCATGCTCAGAACAATCCAGTTGGTTTAGTTATAAAATTTTGTATTAAAACACCTACATTTCTAAATTTACATAAATTACCTTGCGAGACGGATGAACCCGAAAATAAAAAAATTTACCTTATATATATATAGGAGCTCACAGTCCAATCAATCTCTAGAAAGTTCATTCCTAAGTCTTGTCAAATCATCCAACGAAAATGTAAAAGCGCAAGAGAGCGAGGGATAGAAAACGAATAAAAGGAGAAGGAAAAAGGCAAAACATGAAGAAAAAAATTCGTAGCTTATGCATCAAATCACAATTTGAGATCACCTACGCAATCCTTGAGGTGAGCCCTACAAAACTAGACTAGTCTTATATGAAAAAAAAAATTATTTTTAGAATTTAAATATAGTTTTGATATGTATATAAATATATATATAATTTAACTTAGAAAATAACTAAAATACCTAGAAATATATTAGATAGGATAAAATTAGTTATGAGTAGTGTGTAATAATATGATTTTTCTTGTATTTTTAGGAGAAGATAATTATTTTACGCATTTATTCGAGAATTATAACAAATAAAAAAAAAAACTAAGACTTAAAGTGAGTAGGTATTTTACGATATATTATTTATGTGATGTATCATTTGACTGGATATTTGTATATATAATTGATATTATGAATTTCCTGTGAAATTGTCGAATTCTATAAGCGTATTGCGCGAATCCGGCGAGGGAGACGAATGGAACGAAGATATATATATATATATATAAAGAGAGAACAAAGCCAACGAATTGAGGAAATTCCGACGAGAAAGCTACATGGGTGGAGGAGAATAATTCGAGAGACACGCGGAGATTTTTTTTATGATTATAATATTATATATATATATATAGAAGAAGAAGAAAAGAAAAGTCTGGTCGGTGAACGTGGAAGTAGGGGCGCAATACATGTGCCTCACGGTGGCACTTGAGGAAATATAGTACACTAAACAAAAAAAAGAATAGAAAAGCAGAGGGACAGGGGAGACATAGGCCACAGGTGGCATCTCCCAAAAGCATATATATAATGTATTGATTAAAAAGAAAAAGAAAAAAAAATTGACGTCTTCTCTTAGAGACAAAAAAAATAAGTATATATATATATATATATATTATGATTTGATGGGTGAATTTGTATTGGTTTGAGATGCTTCACAATTGTATAGTAGAGATTGAATAATTGACGCAGCGTAGAAAGCCTAAAAGTACGAAACCAATTCTAAGATTGGATCTCAAGGATAAACAAGAAATAATTTTAAATTATTCCTTAAAACTCTCAATTGCGCACAATTGAAGAAATAGAGAAAACTCTCTCTAAGTATTTGTAATTCAATAGATGATAAAAGATAACCCTAATAATGACCTAAGAAACTATATATAATCTTTTTTTGAGAAACAAATAAAAAGTAAATATATATATACGCATGGAAATATATATATACACACATTCTCGTCATGCGGCTTATACACGGCCGTATAGGAAACTGTGTATATTTCTGTGGATCTTCTAGACTCAATACACGATCGTGCCTTGGTGCCGTGTATAAAATCGTGTATGTTTCTGTAGATCTTCCGGACTCAACACACGGTCGTGCCTTGGTGCCATGTATAAAACCGTGTAGGTTTCTGTGGATCTTCCAAACTAAATACACGGTCGTGCCTTGACTTAATACACGACTGTGCCTTTGCAAGACACGCCCATGACACCAGTGTCAGCTATGATGTCCACATCATTCTCTCCCACCAATGAAGAACTCGACCCCGAGTTCTCTTCCGGATATAAAGGTTCGTCATCGGGATAGAATGGATATAAATCAGCTACATTGAAGGTTTTTGAAATCTTCATGCTTTCAGGAAGTCCAACCACATATGCATTATCATTTATCTTTGCAACAATCTCATAAGGACCATACTTCTTTGGTTGCCATTTACTATAAGTGCCCACGGGAAAACGTTCTTTCCTTAAGAACACCATCACCTAACCTCCCACTTCAAAGAGCTTTTCCCTCCTATGCTTGTCTGCAGCTTCCTTGTACTTCTCATTAGCTTTCTCAATCTTCTCTTTCACTTCGGATGCAACCGCCTGATGTTGTTCCGCCATATGTTTTGTAGCTACATTGGACTCTACACCTTTAGGTAATAGAGCTAGATTCAATGCGTGAGATGGCGCTTTTGTATAGACCACTAAAAAAGGAGATTTCCCAGTAGTTCTATGGATAGAACTATTGTAAGCAAACTCAGCTTGAGAAAGCGCCAAATCCCATTGTCTTGGCTTCTCTCCACAAATGCTTCGTATTAAATTGCCAAGAGTCCTGTTCATCACCTCCGTCTGCCCATCAGTCCGGGGGTGGGCTGTACTACTAAAATTGAGTGAGGAATCAAACATGTACCATAGTGTCCTCCAGAAGTGGCTAAGAAACCCGGTATCTCTATCTGATATAATAGACTTGGGAACCCCATGCAACCTGACCACCTCCTTAAAGAATAACTTGGCAACACCCTGTGCATCAGCTGACTTCTTACAAGGGATGAAGTGAGCCATCTTGGAGAACCTGTCTACAACCACAAAAACAGTGTTAACACCTCGTTGGGTACAAGGAAAACCTAAAACGAAATCCATAGATAGATCCTCCCAGATATTCTCAAGTACTGGTAGTAGAGTGTACAACCCAGTATTCTGATAATGTCCCTTATATGTCTGACAGATGTAACACCTTTGCACAATCCTCCCCACATCTCTTCTCAGTTGAGGCCAATGATATCTTGCAGCCACTGCTGCCAAAGTCTTATCTCGCCTTAGATGTCCTGCTAATCCTCCTCCATGTAGGTCTCTAATCAACTTTTCCCTCAGAGATGATTTAGGGATATAAAGTTGATTTCCTTTCATTAAGTAACCCTCCATGAGATAATAATCATCACTGGGCTCCTAATCAAGACACTTCCTCCATATTTTCCCGAAATCCACATCCTCCTCATATAGTTCTTTCATTTGCTCAAAACCTACCACCTCAGCCCTCATGGTGATCAATAAATCAGCTCTCCTACTCAATGCATCCGCCACCTTATTTTGAACTCCAGATTTGTGCATCAAGCGGAATGGAAACTTTTGTAGAAATTAGATCCATCTAGCATGCATATCTTTATAGATGTGTGTCTGACTACTCAAATGTTTTAGAGAAACACAATCTGAATATATGATAAATTCTTTCCCTACCAAGTAATGCTCCACATCCTCAGAGCTCTAACCACGGAATAGAACTCTTTATCATAAGTAGACCAATTCCTCCTAACTTCACATAGCTTTTCACTATGGAAGGCCACAGGTCTCTTCTCCTAAGATAACACTGCTCCAATGCCTACCCCACTAGTATCACAGTCTACCTCAAATAATTTGTCGAAGTCTGGTAATGCCAACACTGGCGCACTACACAATCTCTCCTTTAACACAGCAAACCCAGACTCAGCTTCTTCACCCCATTGAAACTTCCCTTTTTTTAGGCACTCAGTTAATGGGGTAGCAACAGTACTAAAATGTCATATAAAGCGCCTATAAAACCCCGCCAACCCCAAAAAGCTCCTCAACTCAATCACCCTCTTGGGAGTAGGCCATTCTCTAATAGCCCTTACTTTTTCCTCATACACCGTTATCCCCTCACCACTCACTATAAAACCTAAGAATAGCAACTTCTTTGACATAAACATGCACTTCTTAAGATTGGCATAAAGCTTATTCTCCTTCAACATAGTTAATACACTTTTCAAATGCACTAAGTGCTCATCCTTAGTCTTACTATATATTAAAATATTATCGAAATACACCACTACAAATCTATCAATAAAAGGCTTAAGTAACTGATTCATTACACGCATGAAGGTACTGGGTGCATTACTGAGACCGAATGGCATAACCAACCATTCATATAATCTTTCCTTCATCTTGAAAGCGGTATTCTATTCATCCCTACGTCTGATTCAGATCTGATGTTATCCACTCCTAAGATCTACCTTTGAAAATATCACTGCTCCACTCAGCCTATCCAACATGTCCTCAATGCGAGGAATTGGGAATTTATACCCAATTGTAATTTTGTTGATCGCACGGCTGTCTACGCTCATCCTCCAACTACCATCCTTCTTTAGAGTCAATAGCGCCGAAATAGCACACAGGCTCATGCTATCTCTGATAAATCCTTTATCTAGTAACTCCTGAACTTTCACCTGCAAAACCTTAGTCTCCTTAGGGCTCATCCTATAATGAGGGAGATTAGGAAGACTAACCCCAGGCACTAAATCAATATGGTGCTGGATGTCACGCAATGGAGGTAACCCTTCTGGTAAATCTTTTGGCACTACCTCTTTAAACTCTTCTAAACCCCCCCTTTACACCTTCTGGAACCTCCTCATTACTCACATCCTCTCCGGCATTCTTCATGACAGTGCATGCATCACCCTGGACTTTTTCAGGTCTCCTTCTCTGACTGAGTGACTGTTAGAAAGGATTTTCCTTCAACCTTTTGTGTCTTGGGTCATTTATCCATCAATGGCAGCAATGTGTATTTCACACCCCCTTTCTCTAACTTATACTTATTCTCTTTTCAAATATGTTGGGCATCTACGTCAAATTGTCATGGTTGCCCAAATAACAAGTGGCAAGCATCCATATCGACGATGTCACAATAGACTTCATCATGATATTTGCCTATAGAGAAGGGAATCCGACACCTCTCCTTCACATCAATCCGCTCTGCTGCCTTAATCCATCCTATGGTGTAAGGGTTCGGATGTTTCTCTACTGGCAGCTAGAGTTGCTTCACCACCTCTCTCCCAATTATATTCTCACAACTCCCACTATCAACAATTAGGTTGAACACTCTCCCACTAATTGTGCACCTAGTGCGGAACAACTGGTGTCACTACGAACTATCCTTCTGCTTCGGTGCCAACATCATCCTTCTAATCACATAGCTCGGCTCCACCCCATCATCAACCTCATCATAATACTCATCTTCACCATCCGGCTCACAACACACTTCCTCCTCTCCCTCCCTTTCGACAATATTTATGGTCCGTCGATTCGGACATTTGTTGGATCAGTGCCCCAGTTGATTGCACCTATAACACTTCCCCAAAATTAGCTTAGCATATGGATTAATTTGCCTTGGGGTTTCTTTGATTATCTTCCTTCTTCTCTATACCTCCAGCAGGCTTCTCAACTATTCCTTTATTCTTTTCACCAACCACCTAGTTGCTACTACCAACACTATCATATCCATAATTCCTCCTGCCCCCACAAAGCCTTGTGTTTTGCTCTTGAATCATCATCTCGGCTCTAAGGGCCAAATTCTTTACCTCGTTCACAGTTTTAAATACCATCACCCCAATTTTATCTCTAATCTGGGGTTTCAACCCATCGATAAATTGCGCTACTTGCTAACCCTCGGTCTCCCTCAGATCATTCCTCTCCGCCAATCTCATGAACTCGGCAGTATAGTCATGCACCGTCCTCTGCCCCTAACGGCAGTGTTGGTACTGCTGGAAGAGAATCTGCTCATAGTCTGGTGGCAGAAAATCTCTTTGTAACAGGTTCTTCATACGGTACCATGTCCTTATTGGCTACTTTCCCTCTCTCTGCCTCTTGTTCTGCAACCGATCCCACCATGTAGATGCTCCTCCTTTCAGCCTACACGCAACCAACCTCACCCTCCTATCCTCAAGGATCTCCATATAGTCGAAAAATCTATCAACTTCTGCAAGCCAATCCAGAAAATCCTCTATGTTAAGATTACCATTAAACAATGGGATATCTACCTTGAGACGAAAATCATCGCCATCTGCCTGATCGTATCCCCGGTAGTGTCTTCGATATCCACCACCATACTCCTAATCATTCTTGTTGTCATTCTCGTGGTATCTTCCACCATCATCACCGCCTCTCCTCTGTTGTTGCCCTCTCCTTTGTAGGAAGTCACCCTCTTCCTCAGAAGAACTCCCATCTAATCATTGATTCCATCGATTTGCGGCTGCAAGTTGATTGACAAGACTGCCACGAGCAACTGCTACCCTTGGTCAATCTCCACTAACGTCCCTGTTACCGTTGTGGCCCACCACCATGGCGTCGAAACGCGTAATTAGATTCTCCAAGCGCTGCTCTACTCGCTCGAGCCTCTGATCCATGGCTTCAACCACTGCCCTTGGAGCCCATTGATCGACTCCTTGGACTTCCGCATCCCAATCTAGGTCGAGAACGTGACCGCCGTCAACATCGTCGTTAGCCGACATATCCGCAGGAAAATGCCTTGCTCTAATACCAAACTGACGCAGCGTAGAAAACGTAAAAGCACGAGACCAATTCTAGGATTGGATCTCAAGGATAAACAAGGAACAATCTTAAATTATTCCTTAAAACTCTCAATTGCACACAATTGAAGAAATAGAGAAAACTCTCTCCAAGTGTTTGTAATTCAATAGATGATAAAAGATAACCCTAATAATGACCTAGGAAACTATATATAGTCTTTCTTTGGGAAACAAATAAAAAGGAAATATATATATACGCGTGAAAATATATATATACACACGTTCTCGTCATGCGGCTTATAGACTCAACACACGGTCGTGCCTTGGTGTCGTGTATAAAACTGTGTATGTTTCTATGGATCTTCCAGACTTAACACACGGCCGTGCCTTGGTGCCGTATATAAAACCGTGTAGGTTTCTGTGGATCTTCCAGACTAAATACACGGCCGTGCCTTGACTTAATACACGGCTGTGCCTTTGCAAGACATGCCCATGACACCGGTGTCAGCTACGATGTCCACATCAGTAATTGTGGTGGATTATTATGAATTAAGCATCCTGTAAGGCGTGACACTTAGCCAACCATTTAAACTCAACATCACGACGTGATTCAATCAACTTCTTGAATTTTTCTTCCCATGACTGTAGCTTTATCACTTTCATGTTGTTTAGTACTTCTGAAGTTGATCTTAGTCTTTCATCTTGTGCAACCATGAGCCGCGATTGACAGTTTTGCAGCATCTTTGCAATTGGTACATTAAGGAGGGAGAAAATGACAATAGGGACCAATCCAAGAAGAGCACCAACACCTACAGCCCCAAACAGGACACCGATGGCTAAAAACAATTGCAGTGCATAGTTCCAAGTCGAATGGAACCACCAAGGAAACTCACCCATTCGGCAGGCATCAACAGCAATGTAATTCACAATCTCGCCCGTTGAGTGCCTTCTCCTACCTACACTAGAAAGCTTTAGCTGCTTTTGATAAACCGCTACCATTATAATGGATCTCATCCTCATCCCAGACCTCCTTGAATTAAAGAACCAATGCCTTTGGGAAGGACTGCACTACTTTGGTAACAATCAAGCACCCTAGAATTGCAAAGCCTTCTCGTATATTATCATCCAATAGTTCAAAAACCAAAGTAGTAAAAGAGGAGAAACAACCACCGAGATTGTCCTGAGAAATGCACAAAGGCCCATGAAAAGGTTCTCTTTAAGATACACTTTTGCGATGGCCTTAATAACTAAGTTCTCATTGCTATGAGGACCTTTCATTCTCACAAGGGATTCCCATACACGAGCAAACTCTTGGTAAACTATATTAGCTTCATCGTCAGAGATCAAGGTAGGAATATCTTCAAATTCTAGTGGTTTTGAGTAACCCGAACGAAGCAAGGGATTTATCCAAGAAAATATTAATCTGCTAAACAGATCAGCGTGGCTTAATCCTGATTGCTTATTCTTAGCTTTTGAACCTAACAAAGGTTCATATAATTGCTCGTCAGCTACAATAAGCTCACTTCTTCTAATGTGGCTCCTAAAGGCACAAAACAAAAGCAGAAAATTTATCAACCAAGATGCTACATCTAGAATTCCGATTCCGAGGCCTCCTGATAATCTTCTTATGTTTAGTACCGTGACCATTAGAAAAATTGAGAACCACCAAATAGAGGCAAGAATTCTTATGCATTTGGTTTTTTGAACAAGCAATGACACAGCTAAGGATATCCATATTAGCCCTCTAATCAACTTAAGCAAAGGAAGCGAATCCTTATGTTCATCCGTCTGGGATAACAGATTCCATAATGCGGTGCCCAAGTGTGAAATGCTAGTAAGAGCACAACATATTGAAGCAGTTATGAATGAATATTAAGTCCTTCCTGTTGGTATCGGCAATGCGCTGCTTCCTGATTGAAATTACAATCCATGATAAGAAGAAAGCACAGAGAAAAACCAGGTTTATTGCTTCTATTAAGCTTCCTTGGATGCATGGAGAGGCCAGGTTGAGTTCACCATCACATATCCAAGAGAATATCTCTGCATATTTCAAGGAAAAGATAATCACTATGCATATGTTAATTCTAATTCCTGTCGATTATAAAAGATTAGCATGAAATTAGATTAGGATTTCAAGCTTCCTTGAGAATAAAAAATAAATCAATTGTTAAATAGATTAACAATTTACATGAATATCTTCTATGAAAAATCAGCGAAATGAACTCTTTGTTCCACCAGAAAATGGGAATCGTTTTCCAGGAACACCGGCCACTACTTGCTACATTACCTTTCACTATTGTAATAGATAATAACATACTCTGAGATGTGTTAAACAACGTAAACACACCCACATCAGAGTTCAAATATTCCTTGATGAATACATAGAAGGGTGTATCTAATTTGTGGAAAACGTTTTCCGGACCTTTTCTTACAGACATTACAATCAAAGTTTAACGATTGTTGAATATTATGTAGTAATCTCATGAAATACTTGTCACTTTTAATAATAAGCGGTGATGGAAAGTGATGTCAATGGCTGACCAATAGTGACTAATTTGTATAAGGAATTTTCCGCCATTTGTTGCTAAAACCCTCTAGTAACGGCGGATATTACAATAATGTTACGCAGTTCTTAGGTTTTGCTTATAACAAAAACTGAAAAAAGTTGCAAGAATATTTTCCACCAAACAGACACACCCTATAAAGAATCTTTGGCTTCCTCAACTTGCCTTGAGTCTGGTCAGGGAGGAAAACAAAACATGCTATACGTATAGCATACAGGAAATTGAAAAGCATGAACAAGCAGAAAAAATGAAAAGAATCTGTGGGAGTATTCCTTTCTATATATATAGAGAGAGAGAGAGCAGTTTTATTAACCGAGTGCTCTCCATTCATATGTTAACGATACTAAATAAGAAAAATTCTTGCGACACACTTGTCTTTCCCTTGAAAATATGTAATGGATGTATCAAAATTTAAATCTCCATATTAAATACGACCTACACTCGTTTATGAAAAATCATGTCAACGATGGTACTTTTACCTGGTGATATCGCCATGAAAGAAGAACCTCTTGTTCTAATCTTTCCTCTACTTCATGTGGACGCACGCACCTCAAAAGCAGCACACAGCGTAAGCTCAGCACCGAAGGACGCCACTTTATGTTGTGCATCATTATTACACTATATTGATGTCTGACTCAATGCAGAATTTGTTCGTTTTGCTGCATGTTTACGTGATTTCGCTGTTTGCGGTACTTAGGTTCTCCTTGTCTTTATCGTGTCTCCATACGTCATCTTGATCAACAAATTATTTAAGCAGTATCCATAGTTATATCTGTTAGAAATATTTATGTAAATATAAATAATATAGGGGTATATATATGTTGTTGGAGAGGGACGCCAATGTTTCATCTTGCTCATTAGCGTGAGTTCGCCATCAGCGATTCGTCTCTTCTCCAGTTCAGCGAGTTTAGTCTGGCTTCCAGCTTTTCATCCCTGCTGTTCTTCTCACAATTTCAGTTCATCTACAATCAATTTTTGTTCTTTGGGATACACTTGCATCCGGTTCTTCTTGTATCGTATATACAATGAATCTTTTTTCTCTTGTAAGAAACATCCTGCACCTCTACGGGGATTTTGTTGATATATTTTTTTTCTTAAATGTCTCTTTCAAATTATAGTAAAATGCCAGCCACCTCAGCAGCTTCCACTAGCACAATTATACCATGTCTCTCAGGTTCCATGCTAATCGCTGCCAAGAAGTTGAATGGAAAGAATTATGCTTCATGGTTTGCAGTTGTAAAAGTTTGGCTCATGGGTTAGGGCCAATTGGATCACCTCACCAAGCAAGTAAATGAGATTCCTAAAACCGATAGGCCCACTTGGCAAAAAATTGATGTGCAGCTTCTGGCACTTCTCTGACAAGCAACTCACCCCTCACTTATGAGCATTTTTAGATGTTATTTATTTTGCTATGAGACATGAACACAAGCGTGTGATCTTTATACTGGTGACATCTCTCGAGCTTATGAGGTCATTGGGAATCTATTCCCACTTCATCAATAAGATAATGATATGACCACACATATCAGTCAACTTCAAGCGCTTGCAACTAATTTTAAAGAGATTCCTCAAATTGCTACTATTGTGACTACAAGAATTTTTATTTTCCGGCAATGTTTGTAAATTTTATAAACATTACTATTTTTTATATGATGCAGTAATGTTTATTAAAAGTTACAAAAAAATATGATTTAGTAACATTTAATTTAAAAATAAAAATTAAAGATAGATATATATATATATATATATATATGATTTATAATATTTTTTTAAAATTAACTAAAATTAATCTTATAAAATATTTTCTACTTATTATCTAAAATTAAATAACCTTAAAATAAAAATAAATAAATAAATATACAACAACTTTTTGTCTCTTAATCCTACCTCCATTTCCTCGTGTCTTGTTTTATATGCTTTGTTTTTTTTTTTTTTGTTTTTAATTTCCATATCTCTCTCTCTAGGTAAAAATATTGGCTCTCTCTCTCTCCCTTCACGTTAGACATCACTGCCTGTATTGTCTTTTTCTCTACCATCACCCTAGAGCACCACCATCGCTCGGACACCATCTCTCTCCTATTACCCTATAAACACTACACATCACCCCTCTCCACCCTCTCTGTGTAGAACACCCATCACGGCGAGAACACCCACCCTTCACCCCTCTCCATCGACTAAAGGGAAAACTCATCGCCCCTAAAACACTCACTCATTTGGGAAGCTCTTCCTCACCATTCTTTGATCACAAGCAAAGCGTAGCCTGGAGGTATGATTTTGGAACCCTAGTGCATCTTAATTTTTCCCTTTCAATTTTTATTGGATAATTCTAGGGTTCTTATGAACACTGCATGCTTACATTTCTTGTAAGTCCTTCTAGATTAATCAATAACCAACATATGTTTTTCCCTAGCATGCTTATATTTCTTGTAAGTCCTTATGAACCTATGGTTGTGGTTGTTTGAGATGCTGCAAATGGGTTTATCGCAATTTGGTTATCTACATTAGTATGTAAGGTTTACAGTCTTCATAATTGTTCATATGTATATGGTTATAGTTTATTAGGAAGATTAAAGAGGGAGAGAGTTGTGTTCAATAAGGAATCAATTATGCCCTGTACATTGAAACAATTTGCATACATTGTTCCACTAGTGGGATTGTTTACAATCTTATAGTAGATGCTCAATCCTCTTAAAAACTTTTTTGTCACGTGTTTCTCTTTTATTATAGTGTATTTAATTATCTGTGATAAAAAATTTGGATTAAATCCTCCATAAATTCTCACACTAGAGTTGTACATATTATATTATAGTAGCATAAAGCTATCCTATTTATGTTTAAAATAGGCTTATTAAGAAATGATACATTATGTGAAACAACAAACAAGAAACGAGTATAAAAACTAATGGAATCTACTACCAAAATCAGTGGGCGAAGTTGAGTGTTTATGTTGTTTACGTCTTCGTGAGGTGAATGACATCAAGTAAAGAAGGAATACCTTATATATCTACTGTTATGTTGGCACATAGTGTACATTCTGCATCTCTTTCATTGTTAGAGGTACTATTGATGGTTGATAGTGTCATTCGAACTTTGTAGGCTCCATTTAGTCTACCTGAATTAATTGACAAGGTTGGAGCTAAGGACAAGGTTGCATACTACAGAAGCTTCATAGGTAAAATCAGAGGTTTGTATTGTTTCAAATGTTGCCACGGTGTGATCAATATGGCCTAAATTCTTCACAACTGCCTAGTGTAGGCTTAAGGTTGATAAACACATTGAAGGAATTTGGTGGGATATGCTTTAGAGATAGAGTTTCCCTTCTAACAATAGAGATTCAGGTAGGATTTTTATGTGTGGTTAATTAGTAAGTGCATCATAGTTGAAACTATAATGCTATGGTGTCTTCATTTCTATGTCACGCAACTTGTAGTCTTCTCTTTACCGCAACTTCTTGGTGAAATCAGAGTGCTATCGTGGTTTGTTGTTTCATTAAATGCAATACATTTTGAATCCATACAAGGAATGTACTCATTCTTTCTTTTTTCTTCTTTCTTCATGAAAGAACTAGTTACACTTATAAGAAAATATGACTTAATAGTGACATTAAGGAAATGAAAGAACTAGTTACCTTATTAGCCATTAAATTGATTGCAGATTGGCTCTTTAGAAATATATAAGAAGAGACAGTATAAGAATGAGGACATTACATTGGAGAATGCGTTCTCCCCATATAAGAACCATGAGCCTAACATAATAGCATTAGCAAATTCTATGATGAGCTCGCTTTTTACATCAAGGTTAAAGGTGATATAAATAATCTTATTAACTTAATGTATGTGGATGATCTCATGTAGGAAAAAAGAAGAAGAGAGAATTAGGACTTTTTTTTTTCATCTTGAAGCTCATAGTGCTGCTTGCTTTGATTTTCTTTACTTTGTATTATATAAGTAATGTTATGTTTGCTTAAGCTGAGCCAAAATCCACACCACCCACCTCCCCCCCCCCCCCCCCCCCCCCCCCCCAAATAAAGTGAAAACATAAAGACATAAATAATTGATAGTAGTAGTAGTTTTCCTCCTAAGCAATAATTCCTTCTCCTTTGTTTCATTTTCATTCTTGTTTGCTCTCAAGTAATCAATAATACTCTCCCTCTATACAGCATAGACCTTAAATAACTAAAATTGTTTAAACATGTTCATGTTAAAGCCAAGAACAAATTGAACAACAAAAGGAAATGTTTTCTCATCCTCACCATGATGGTATAAATTCAGTTCTAGTTTAGCTAGTTAGGTGCTAAGAGAGTTAGGTAAAGTGGGAATTTTTCTATTGTGTTTTCTGAGCTGTTGAACATTTAAAAGAGAAATACGCAATTGGGTCCTAATCCAAGTGAAGTATTATTTGTTTAGTCAAGGAAGAAACAGGGTTTTTCCACATAGCTGAACAGAACTTTCACACTTAAGGGAGTTGTAGTCCTTTTGATGTGCCTAAAACCAAGCCTAAGCACACAACACTCAATTGAAAGACCAATTACAGAATGAAATCAAACTAGTCCTCCAAATTGCATAAATCGTCAATCTTTATAATTCCAAATCTACAAATATGAACATGTATGAAGATTGCATATCTAAGAATGATAAGCTCTTGTACCAAAAGATGATGTGCCTAAAAGGGGATTAAGCACAATCAAAACAACCCAAATATAAACCTCAAAAGACAAGATCAAATTCGGTTCACAAGAGAGACAATTTGCGTGAACCCTAATTGATGGAAGATGAATCAAATGATAAAATCAAGGAGATGAAATCCACAAAGATGATAATTCTCAATTGAATCAATTAACCAACTTAAATTCCAAGAGAATTCCAATCAACAATACACAAATTCAAACCGTGATCCTCCTCACAACAAAGAAATTCCACGCCATAAGTATAATGACAAATTGATGATATTAACAAGTGCTAAAAACCAATCAATTATGTAATAATAGTTTGATTACAAATGCAATCAAATCTAACCAAGAAACTTCCAATTCAACCCTAGATATTACACACTAGAGAAGAAAAGAAATCACAACAAAATGAAATTGATATGACTCATAATTTCAAGTGTTGCACTCGCCACAATTCCAATTCTTGGGATTGAAATTGATAAGAGAAATTGAACTAAGAAAGAACCCTAATTCCCTCACGTAAAGTGTATGTCTAAATCTGAAAAATGGCCTCCTAAAACCCTACTTTAAGCAAGTATTTATACTTGCTCCCTTTAGGGTTAAAAAGTCCACAAAATTACAACTATGCCACTTTTAGGGTGGCCGGTCCTAAATAAAAATTACAAACAAATGAAAGTATCCCAAAAGAAAGATTATAACATAAATAGTCCAAAGAAAAATTACAAATACAAAAATAGTCTTCATCATGATAGCTCTTCCATAGGACTCGTTGGCCCAACTCATTGCCGGTTTAGGTCAGTCCATGGATAACCCACAAGTTGAGTCTTAGTGAGTTTGTCCATCGCCCTGTAAAATATGATAAGTGTGCTTGTTGGAATATACAATGCATGAATAAGAGAAATTAGTAAATAAATAATTTTAGGGCCAATGTGGTCAAAATGGGCCCTCATCGCCAAGATTCGAAATCCTTTGGTTCTTACCCTAATGATAGGTCTTGTCGGATTTTGATTCCTATCACCTTTGGGTATTGGATATGATACAAACTTTATTGGTTAATTGATTAGCTTGCCATGACGCCCTTGCGCATGAAACTTATCTGCTCCTGCTTAGAGAACATGTTGTCTTTGGCTCTAGTTCTTGAAATTATGCATTAACACTTGGAGTAAGAGTTTGCTACCCTTTATCTAGATGTATCTTTTTTTGCTTTAGACTAAGGTATTGTGCTATTAGCAAGTTTTCAATCCATAATATCATCTTCTATCCTAGATCATAATCTGTTTCAAAAATTTTCTTTAAGGTAACCAATTCATGTAGTTTTAGGATCTTATGAAAACCTTATATGTTAAGTTAGTAGGTATTTTCTTAGTTGTAGCTAGCAAGGTCCTTTAAGCTTTCTATTAAATCTAATGAGTAAGACAATCTTTTTACTATGTTGAATATCCTACTAAAACTATGGTTGAAATTTTCAAATCATAATACATGATTCATGGTGACAAGACAATTGGTTTCTTTCTATGCTGAAAATATTTTGGATTCTAGAAAAAGCAATCCATCTGGTCACTCTTTTTTGAGATAAAAATCCCCTTTTCTTAGAAGCTAAGAACTCTCCTCTGCCTCAACTGCTCACCTCAAGAAGGATGTTACTTGTGTTTGTCTTTTACTTTGTTTAGCTTGATTAGAACACTTTCCATATACATAATTATATGGTTTCATTTTTCTTTTCCAATTTAAGAAGTTAATTTAATTTTATGTTTACTCTATCATTCACTCTAGGGAATGTCCTGAAGAATGCAAAGACGTGATTTCGTCTATCATCAATTTAATTTTGCAGTTCCTATTCATGCATGTAGTTCCTCATTACATGATTTTCTAACTTATATGGTCACTTTCATTTCCAATTGATGGCCTACCAAAACAAAGCAACATAGTAAAGCCCTTTCATCATTGAGAGAATAGAGCACTTACCTTCCATCGTAGACCAGAATAGAGCAATCATATACGACATCATCGAGCCTCTCCCCTCTACTCCAACTATCAACAGTACACATTACCTCCTTTGAAAGTTTCCTCAAGTAAGTTAATATGTCTTAAATAATGTCTTCATCATACATCATTGCCTTCATGTTAGCACTTTGAGATGTGTAAGATGGCATTGGAATATATACTTTACAAAGAGTTGATATTAAAATTAGCTCATAATGTAATAGTAATAATACCAGGACATAATTTATGATGAAATCTACCAGCACACTCATTGGATAGAAAAACATCAAATACTCTTTCTAAATGTTGGCATACATCAATAGTTTTAATAACATAAAATGCATAGACTATCAAACTCCAAAGCTAACAAATAAAACCTTGATTCATGTGTGTATTTACGAAAAAAGAAAATAAAGGCTAATCTGGATGTTAGACAAAATTGTTAAAACATTTGATTATAAAGGTTCAAGTTATCCAATACAAGACAACAATGTATATCATGTATATCGCAAACCCTTGTTTGATTCATCTTGCAAAATCATGACTATAGTTCCTTGAATTTAGAGCTTAGGAAATAAGCTCCTCTTGTCATTTCTTTCTTCAGTTCTATATAAATAAGTTCCTTGAATAATTAGTCCCAACAGAGAATGCTAGTGAAACCCAAAGTTGTAGACTCTAGAGAGAAAACAAGATGAGAGAACAACAATTGGTCCAAGTCCAGCAACACAAGGTAAGGCTTAGTCAGCTGTTTCATCTTGTAGCCTACAATGAAATGTAGAGGCTATCAATGGGGGCGCTACGTCTAGCCATGCAAGGGAAGGGCAAACTTGATGGAACCTCAATATCTCCTTCTAACATTCCACTTATCGAATGATCATGTGTTCCTCTTTTTGTCTTTTCCAAAATTCCAAATGCTATTCAAGGACTAAAAAGATTAACTTACACATCTTCGAAATCCCATAAAATAATTACAGTACTAAGCAAACATAATAATGTTTCTTTGGTAGAAGAATAACCATTTTCACTTATCATAAAATTTATCAAAAAGTCGTACATTGATGTTGACATTTCTATTATTTAAGAAGTAATGATATTTGTAGTTGATGGAATCTTTTATTTTCCATGTATAGTACTATATATCTCTTTTTCCATAAGATTAGTTTTTTTTACTAGATTTTTATCTTCTTGTAGCTGAATAATGTATTTCAAGTTTTGCAAAGGTTTCTTCCGAACTTCTCACTTGATTTAGGTGAATTATTAAACATTACAATCGTGTTTAATGCATCGTTATATTAATTAAGTTATCTTACACCTTTTATAAGTTTATGTGACAAGATCTCCAAGCAATGGGGAGTTTATTATGCCTTCTACAATTCCCCCTAATCGTCATGATGATAGTGAAAGTAGCGAAGAGGATAGCTTGTGAAAGGGAGTTTATTTTGGTTCTAACCTTTTTGAAGAGGGTGATGAAAGTGGGGAAGAAAGTAATTTGTGAATGATGGTTCATTTTGTCAGTGACTTTTTGATAGATGATAATCAAACTGAGCAATAGAATAGCTAGTTTATGAATTATAGTTTATTGTATGGTCACTTTTTGGAAGTTGATTATCAATTTAGGCAACAATAGGCTATCAATAGAGAGTTTATTTTACTACTAAGTTCTGTAAAGTTTGAATAATATTGTTTTAGATATGTTAATGTCTACTTTTGTAAAGTGTAGTTGATGATGGAAGTGGACAATTATAAGCATATATGCAAATGTCCATTTTTTTCACATTTATTATTTTATTGCATACTATTTTATTATAGGTTTAAGTTGTTACATTTATAAATAGACTTATCATATCATTATAACGATAATTTTTTGTGATGTTTAAACATTATCAAAAATATTTTAGTCACATTTAAACATTATTAAATATTAGTTATTTATGGCATTTAAACATTACAAAAAATGCTTATTAGTAATGTTTAAAGCTTTTTTTTTTTGTGACGTTTAAACTTTACCAATTTTTCATTTTTTTTTTACGTTTAAACATTACTAAAAAAAAATGAATTTTGGCAAACAATTTTGGTGTCAAATTATATACTTTTAGTAACGTTCAAACATTATTAAATATCGCTTATTGGTGACGTTTAAACGCTACTATTATCAATTTATTGGTAACGTTTACCTTTTAAACGTCACTAAATACTTTTTGTAACAAACTTTTAGTAACGTCTATTTATAACGTTTATCTAATTTTAGGTGACGTTTATTAAACGTCACGAAACATCAAAATTCTTGTAGTGTGTTCGAGCCATGCAAGATCACATCGATAAATTTTTAACAATTATGTTTTTTTTTTTCATATAGTGTGGCCTAAACTTGAGTCTATTAAGACTCAAATATTGGGAGGAGCAACTATTCTATCACTATCAGATACTTACCAAAGGATGTTGCATGCCTCTACTAACATTGTAACTTCTGAACCAATGGTTGATTGATCTATTGTCACGCCCCATAAGATACCCAATTCGTGACAACCCGCCATGATTGCTCAATTCCTACTGAGCAATTGTGAAGTATCTCAAACCAAGATAAATCAACCTTCTAGCATTCCTTCATCTCAATAAAATCATTTCGTATACAATGGAAGCTATACACATATAGTTCAATAGTTGGCCATATTTGAGTCCCATAACAAAAATACAACTAAAGATTGCTCTGGATCAGACTTAATATTTACAAGCCTTCAATTACTTGAAATTAACAAGTTCTACAAAAGTACTCATGCTATCTCTCTATCTTGCCTTTTATCCTAGAGTTTCCACGACAACCGTATCTACCTTAGTACGATGCCTAAAGTGATAGTTTACACAGTCACGACTTGCATTACAAAATCTATAAGAGGATGAGCTAATAGCCCAATGAGATAAGAGTGTAATTTCTCAATATTGTTTACATGTATAAGAAATTTCAAATAAGTTTTTAAATTATATAAATGCAACATTACATGTGGTTTTTCAATAACCAATGTGAAGCTTAGGGTTTACGACTCCCTTGACCTTGGATTAGGGATTTGCATCCCTACCATCAGTTCTCAAATCCCATAACCCAATTAATTTGATATTATCTCTTTATTACAAATTGTCTCTTAATTTTAATCCCATAAACTCAAGTGTAATTAACACATCGAGAAATAAAAAACATCAAGGACAGACCGGACTCGGAACCGTCAGAGATGCGACAATCCCCTAATCACTTAGTTCACACTTGGTGGAATTGTAATCCTACTTGATTATTTCCGATGTGCCCTATAGCAATGATGGTTGTCACTCCCCAAAGGGGGCCCTAAGAGTTTCCACTAAAAGCCATCACGTTACGTGTGTACTTGTAACATAATAATCGTCTTGCAAGTCAAAAACCACAAGATTCTAGATAATTATTTAAATAATTACAACTAATTATATTACATATAATCATATAATGAAAATATAACTATGAATTCCCATATTCTATAGTCGATCAACATCATAGAGAATCGGAATCTTCTACCAAAATAGTAAAATGGAAAAATAATTTTAAGTCTCATAATTTCAATTTCCACATCAAGTTCTTAAGAATACTATTACATCTGAATAATTTATCAATCACAAATCTTACTTTATCATTCTTGATTTCCAAAGCTCTCATCATATCATATCTTATCTCATCCTGAGCTTTGTGGTGTTTCCTATAAAACAATCTATGGAGGGGTGAGCACACTATGGCTCAGTGAGATGAGAGTGCAATACTCTCAATACTACACATGTATAAGCAATTTCAAGCAGGTTTTCAAATCATATGCTATGCATGGGCAACCATATGAATGTAATAACGCACGCGGTCTTCTGGTAATCAGCATGAAGTTTAGGATTTACGCCCCCCCCCCCCCCCTTGACCTTGGCTTAAGGATTTAGATCATACCATCAGTACCCGGGTCTCACACTTAATTGATTATTCTTATTTCTTTATTAGATATTGTCTCTTAATATTAATGTTATAAGCTCAAGTGTTACTCACACACAAAGCACTAAACACCCTCAAAGACAAATCGAACTCGGAATCGTCAAGATGCAATAATCCCCTAATCACTTAGTTCGAACTTGGCGGAATAGTAATCCTCCAATTACTTCCAATGCACCCTATAGCAATGATAACCTTCAATTTTATGCAATGTATCATGTAATGCGTGTCCGGTTTTAGTTAAGTCCAATCTTTTAATTAATTGGTTCAAGGTGATAAAATAATATATGGTTACAAGCCAATCCCACAAGCAAAACAATCTACGCTTTATATTTATGTTCACTATAGTAAGAAGAATCAAGCATTACACATCACAAATATAGCAAGGAAGAGTAGACCGACCAGATAAAATCAAATTAACGAGACAACAAAATCACAAATAAATAAACTTTAAAAATGAATCAATATATGAGGTCGGATCAATAATAGTATAATACAGCCTAAACTCATCAACTGTTAGACTAACCACCTGGGATTGATCTACATTCTTTATTCCTAACATGACTATGTCATTTCACTTCTCGAGTGCTCAATTCTCTACATTCTAAAGCCAAGCAGGATGACCAAATGTACCCTCTTGCAATATCCTCAATTATCAAAATCTCAAAATTTATAAAAATAAGACCACAAGTCTTTCTCATATGGGAAAACTTAAATATATACGTATATATATGTATATTTTACTGATTCCTTCATATATATATATATATGTACAAAGTAGTTGGGATATAAATTGTTTTGTTCAATCAAACATTTTCTAAGTCATTAAGTTGATGCATATATATATATATGTACATAGGAGCAAACATCTCTATATTTTTTTTATTTATAAATATAGCTCATTAAAACACACATATATATATGTAAAAGATTACTAAATATATATATTTAGCTAAAGGATAAATTTGTAAAACATATTCCCTTACAAATTTAGGAGAAACAAAAGAATATGTTTATTAAGTCTAAGAGATGAAAATTTGTACTTGAGATTTTGTATGATTATATGTATAAATGTATTCTATAAATTTAGAGTATAAATAGTTTTGTTCGGCATATATATATGTTCATAATTAGATTTTCATATGTGTATGTAATGATATAGTTTGTTCCACAATATGTATACATATACACTATGTATATAAGGAAAAAGTAAGTTTTTTATTTTAATTTAGTTTGAAGAAAACAAGGTTGAAATCATGGTATCAAGCCAACAATAGTGACATTGGCTTAACACCATCATCTAAATGGTGACGTTTAAATTTTTAGACCCTTTTGTTCCTTATACCGTGAGGATAGTATTTTTATGCTGTCAAAATGATATTTATCTGTATCGTCTAACTTCCAATCTCTTTACAAAATTTCATTCCCAACCTGTTTTACTCCACTTCTAATTTCAAAATAATAACAACCACAATAACTATAGCAGCAACCAAGTAAGAAAACACACATATACACAACATATCAGAAGTAACATAACACTATAGCATATCATAGAGTTTCCCACTCACTTGTTCATGAGAATCCATTGAAATAATCCTTCAAGAAATAATCTATAGGAGAACACTTGATAGTTGTGTCACCAGTATCAAAGACATGTGTTGTCAATTCGTGCTTCATTGGAAAAGAGCGCAACGATAAAGATTTATCTATTTAAACTATTATATGTTACTTACACTTGCACTACCTCAAATTCTTCAATTGATGTAACCACTGGAAGGGAAGGAAACAGGGCAAGATGAACCCTAACACTAGACAACAAGCATTCGCAATTACTAAATCGTATATAATTAAGTTATAATTAATTAAATAATTTCGACAAATTTGAAGTTAAAGGGCATAACGTATCAGATTTGCATCTTAATGAGATCTACGCTCTTCACTTCTTCGATGAATGGATACTATAGTACATGAGCTTGTTAATAAGGAATCACCACAAAGTCATTGATCGACAGCTCACCTTAACCTCTTTTTGTTCTCAAGAAATTACATCTATGGCTTCAACCACCATGGTTACATAGTTCCTCACTTTTTAATGTAGTAAGCACATCCATGTTTAATCCATTCTTTGCTACATCGATTTCCCAATTCCGTTCCTGAAATTGCTCTTCCTAACTTCAAGCTCTTTGATCCCCTTGAAATTAGCTTCCTTAACTTTCCCCTTGAGTTCTCTTTTATCGGATTCGAGTTTTTCAACTAACTCTTCTAACCTCTTCTCCTTCAATTCAACTTCCTTAGCTTTCTCATCAAATTTTCTCTCTAATTTCCCCTTGCCTAACTTTAAGCAATTCAAACTGCTCCTAACACAAAATTTCACTTCCCTTCTCTCTTCTTTCCACATCTCATAATCTTTCCTCCAATTTTACCACATTCTCCTGTATTCCCAACATCTCACTCTAAATTTCTTATCCTTAAACTTCAATTCCTTCTCTCTTACCTGGATTTTCTTCCCTAACTCTTTTAATTCCTTTTTCTTATTCTCTAATTCTCCACTTTTACACTCATTTTCCATCTCTCCCAACTTGGTTCTCCTCATTAACCCTTCCAATTCCTTCTCTTTCTTCTCCACCTCTCTATCTTTTTAGCAAGCTTTATGTGATCTAACTTCACAAACATACTCACTACAAGAATTTCGATATTCAATGATGTTTATTAAACGTCACCAAAATTAAAATAAACATTGCAAAAGATTTTTCATAACATTTATTAAACATCACTAATAAATGCCACAAAAAGTTTGTCACGAAAAGTATTTCGTAAAGTTTAAAAAATAAATGTCACTAATTATGCAATAACAGTAACATTTAAACGTTAACAATAAGTATTTTTTTTTTGTAACATTTAAGAGTTACAAAATGTTAACAATTTGACGCCAAAATTCTTTGATAAAATGTATATTTTCAATAATGTTTAAACGTCACAAACAAATATAATATTTGATAACATTTAAACATTACTAAAAAAAAGTTTAAACATCACAAAATGTCACAAATAAGTGATATTTGGTAACATTTAAATGTAACAAAAAGAGAATATTTGTTAACATTTAAACGTCACAAAAAAATATTGTTATAATATAATAAATCTATTTATAAATGTAATAATTCAACTTGTAATAAAAGTGTATACAATTACAAAATACTAAAGGTAATAAAAGTGAACATTTTCATATAAGCTTATAATTGTCCACTTCCATTAGCAACTACAAGCTTTACAAAAGTTACAAATGATGACGTTAACATATCCCAATTAATATTGTCCACACTTTACAAAATTTACTAACAAAATAAATTCTATTCATAACCTAATTTTCCCCAAATTCATAATCAACTTTTAAAAGTGACCAGATAATAAACTTTATTTTATAAACTAGCTATTCTATTTTCCAATCTGATTATCATCTACAAAAAAAGTCAATAATAAAATAGACCATACTTCATACATGGAGAAACTCTTATACAACAAAGTTATATTAGTACAACTTTTCTCTTGACTAATGAAATGAATGTCTCATGGGCGCTCTTCGTTCATCCCTTTGTATGGAGCAACTAATTACTCCAGCACCAAAAGAGCGAAGACTAGAGCGTAATTCTTTCTCTTTAAGTATCTTAGCTAGCTAATTTATCCTTTCTAAAGCCTGATCCTCATCACCACCGAAGAAAATGCATAGAGATGATAAATAAGGAATTGACGTTACATTTGGAAAGCACTAGAGGCCACAACTTCTAGTTTGTGGTGCTACATATAAGGTAAATGTGTAACTAATAACTTGGCTCTACAATTAATCTACCAAATTGAACCACATTATAGACTATTGCCTGACCATACTTTCTCCATTTATGGTACTTCTCCATGCTTTATGTACAATAAAGCAAAGCATGTTGTATTATGTAGAAGAGAGAACACAGGGAAGAAACAGGTTTAACACAAAATGAAGGACCTTAGCAGTTAGGCCAACTCACAAGTCTTAATGAAGAGGATTGTTGCAATTTAATATTAAAAAAAAATCCTCCATTGACTACTATTGAAGTTCATCCCATTCACAATTGGAAACAAGAACAGAAGCTATAATAATTGACATGGCTTCTTTAGAGCAGGTATAATAAAGTCTTATTATTCCATCTCTTGAGACCCATAGGAAAGCCAAATGAAACGAAAAAATGCTAACATCTATAGAGATAGTAAACACATGGTTTACATGAGATTAAGATAATTAACATAGGTTTAAAACTTTAGGTAAAAAGGGTAGGCCTCTTGTGAGAATTAAAATGACTAAATTAATTTTGAAATCTACTGGTAAACCTTTTTTAGATTAAGTTGATAGACTTATTTACATTTATACATGATTTTTTTAAATATATATGAGTTCATTCATGTAGCTAATAATATATATTTCTTGTTTCTATCTATCTATGTATGCTATATAAATCTATGCAAAAACATATAATGTAAACAACAAATATTAACAAAGCACTGAAATAAATGAGTTCATACCACTAGTGTTAAGACTACTTGAAACGGTTATGATCCCCATATTTGAAATAGCTCCACAAGATGATTGGAAGCCTATAACACAATAATAGCTAGTAGGCACTTTTATGCCATCAACAATATCAATGCATGTAATCAAACTACATCTTTGAGATGCATACCTTTTTAGCAAAAATATAGTGTTTTGGTTCAAAATAATAAATTAATTACAATGGATTCACCAGACAAGGTAGATATTAATGAAAGAAATTTATGCACCTTCTTTAATGAGGATAGGTGCAATTGCGATTAGATCAAGAAACATTGTTGTAATACTCTAAGCATGCAATCAAACAAGAAGAAAAGCAAGAGGGAGAGGAAAAAAATGAAAGACTATCTAGTATAGGCACTCTTTAAAAAAGAAAGAATATTTACTATCCAAATGTAACTTACAATTCCAAGCCCAAGTTAAATCTTTTCTAAACTTAGTCTAGTATACTGTGAACTAGCTTTTGAAAAGATGACATGATCAATCGTCCCTATCATCTCAGATGCATGCTTTCCCTCTCTGCAACTTCAAATAGAGAAAGACCACCACCACTAGCAACAACTCCACCAACCTTAAATTCACACAAGCAAGAAGTAAAAGATATAATGAAGTAATGCTCCATTAAATACAGCTACTCCTGAAACTACTTTTCTTTTAGGAATTATTTAGATACCACAAATTCAAATGCAGTTGAACCTACCTTTGAAAAGGCAAGAAATCGATCCTTTTTCGCTAAATCATAACCGGCCAATAAATCGATATTTATTATGCAAGACACATTGCATTTGTCAAGCCTAAAATCCACTAAGAAAACAACATTAGAATGAGTAATAGAATACTACAAAAATGGTAGATTATGACTATGGATTACATATTTAAACAAAAAAAAAACGTATATGAACCTTTTTCACAAAGACAACACTTGCTCTCAACAACCAAAAATGGGATAGCAACGCTCCACAATAAAAAATCAACCTATTTTCAACTATTAAAAGAACAACTCTTGTTTTCAAATCTAAAAACAAAGCACATGCCCCCATCCTAGAAACCATAACAAAGATTGTACCTTCAAGTCTTTCCCACTTTATGATTTCCTGAACTCACAACACTATATCTTTAAGTGGCTTTAATAATTCCTGTAGGTAAAAAAGGAATGAAAGATGACTAGATGAGATTTGCCTTTTTACCACAAATGCACTATAAAGCTATAGGTCTCCTGCTCTAACTAGTAGAAAAACTTTTGAAATAAAAATGCATGTCTATAAACTTAATAATGGTAAAAATGACTGACTTTAAACCGGCTTATGCTCTAATGCTAATTGGGAGTGTGATCAATTCTCAAGGAACATCTCAAATTCTAAATTCATGTATTGTATTAGCATAAGTACCATGAGAACAACAACACTGTCATTGATTCCATCTTCTTTCAGCCTATTGCTGGTAGCCTTCGCTATTTCAATTTCTTTTGCTTCCTCTCTCACTTTATTACTGTCTTTAAACAAAGGTTATCTTCATCTGACAAGGTAGCACTTGCCTTTCCTTGTCTGCCTCCTTTTCTTCCATGACGAGACTTGGTCTAAATGAGCCATTGATTCTCAAAACTGAACTAACACTACATGCTACTCTTCCTCTATCCTTCTTCAGACTCTCAACAAGTTCTTCAAGAACATAATTGCCTTTTGGTAACTCATCAAACAGTGAAAAGATCAAGAACTTGGTTAGAAGAGGAGGTGATATCCTCATCATATCTCTTACCGCATGCAACCTAATAATGCACAACATGGTCACTGCATGTGTCTCCCACACTTGAAATGAATTTTCCATCCTTTTTCAAACATATACATACATACATACATTCATACACACACATATATACATAATGTTTCAACAAGTGCATCTCTTGCATAATTTTTGGACATATAATAGAAACTCTGCTTTTGAATAAAAAATTATGTTTTCATATCATGTTATAACCTTAGATGAAAATTATATATACATAAACTTTTCAATATTAAAGAATCTAAGTTAAGAATCATGATGAGTGTCTTAAGTTATAAACTAAATGCATAAAGCATTCATATACTTGCTAGATATTAATCCGCTAATCAATTTCCCATCATATGATTTCAATGATTGGATTACGAAATAACTACCGTCATGGACAATATTTATGAAATTTTTATTAAGTAACTTAGAAAAACCTTGGCCACTCAAACAAGAAACATGGAGTAAACAAATCCTTGCCAACAAGTGGAAGCGAGCCATAGTAAAATAGGCCAAATTCACCAGCTCGTAATGACCCCTACAAGATACATTATCCTAATTTAGATGCCCACCCATATGTGTCATTTTTACAGCTAGATCTCATATTAGATAATCTCAACACTCCAATATAGCCAGGACTATTAAGACCATGATCCCATTGCAAGATAGGCCGTAGAGGCTCCTGTACATCACAGAGAATTAACGGTTTATTGGTAGATACCACAAATTCAAATCTAGTTGAACCTACCTTTGAAAAGTCAAGAAATCAATCCTTTTCTGTTGAATCATAACCGACCAATACATCGATATTTATTATGCAAGATACATCGCATTTGTCAAGTCTAAAATCCACCAAGAAAACAACATTAGAATGAGCAACATAATACTACAAAAATGGTAGATTATGACTATGGATTACATATTCAAACAAAAAAAAACATATATAAACCTTTTTCACAAAGACAACACTTGTTCTCGACAACCAAAAATAAGGTAACAACACTCCACAATCCAAAATCAACCTATTTTTAGCTATTAAAAGAACAACTCTTGTTTTCAAATCTAAAAACAGAGCACAACGCCCCCACCCCAACAACCATCGAACTTTAACCAACACACGGAAACACAACCACTTCCGGTCAACAATAACAAACAACCGAAACTCCACAACATGACTACAATCTTGACAAAGTGGCAACAACGCGAACGACATTAGTGAAGGGGAGAGAGAACAGAGGCAAGACAAGAGAGAGAGGTAAGAGGTGAGAGGCGAGATACAAGAGAGAGAACATAGGTTATATGTGAGAGAGAGAACAAAAGCAAGAGGTAAGACGTAAGAGAGAGAACAGAGGTGAGACGCGAGAACACGGTAAGGTAGAGAGGTAGATGAGAGAGAACAAAGGCGAGACATGCAATGAGGTAGAGGGATAGATGCAGTGATTAAGGTTTTTTCTTACCATGGCTTGATAATGGGTAGTAGGCTAACCAGTTGGGTTTTAAAAAAAAAATTAATATTTTTTAGTAAGGTTTACCTTTAAAAAATGTCACAAATCAATTTATTAATTTTTATCTTTTAACTAAGGTTATAAATGTTACTAATAATAAATCTTTTGTGATGTTTATTAAACGCTACTAAAACTTATAATAATTAATGACGTTTACAAAATTTGCAAACGTTACTAAAAGTAAAAATTCTTATAGTGACTTATAAGTATGTTGTAAGTTACAAGGTAGGAGCACACCCGACTTTATAATTACTTTCATCATCAACACTATCACGGTCAGCTCAAATATACTTTAGCTAACCCATTGCAACACATATCCATGTCAACCTTTCTAATGGTTTACACTAAGAGTTCTAGCCAACAACATCCTTCCATTAGCAACCTCCCACGGCAGAAGCAACATTCACCCTCCACACCATCCAATTTTGTTAAACCTCATTTTCATTAAATTCATCAACATTTTTAGATCATTTGACATCAAAGTTTAAACTAGCATAAGATTAAATCATGGGATATCATCATCATCTTCACCATAAGTAGCAGCAAAAATTCATAGCCCATCCATGTTCATATATTTCCAAATCAAGTTCCGACCACGAAATTGTTGCCTACGAGTCCCTCTTTTGCTACCTCATTCCCATTCCCTTCTGCTACCCTTTATTTCCTGTAACTCCATATTCTGTAACTATATCACGAATCAGATCAGCGATGCTTACATTGGCAGTAATGATTAAACCACAATCCGAATCAATAAAATCCAGTATAGCTAACTAGTAGACCGACCCACCAAAACATTCAGTGGTAAGACAAAATGAAATTAGAGCATTGTACCAATACTGTCCATATCGTTGGAGCACGATCTTCAGGTCATCATCAATGGAATGCGAGTTAGGAGCCAAATCTACCTCCTGAGCAGACAACATCTCTAGCTGAACAATTGAAGACGACCTCTGTTTCTTTTTTGGAAAACAAGGGTGAAAGGGAAAAGAAAATGAGAAAGGAAAGGGAGTAGGAGCAAAGGTCACTGAGAATGATGCGAGTGGAGGGTAAAAGGAAAATTGAATTGTTGAACGGCATAAGTGAGGAAGTCTTGAATAGTGAAGTCCTACTAGCGAGAGAGAGAGAGAGGGAATTATCAGAGGAGTTGGTACCAGCATCACAGCAGGAGAAGAGAGGTTGAGAATCGGAGGGTTTGGGAAAGTGAGGTTGTGTGGTGCGATTGAAGAACTTTTTCCATTTTCTTGGCTGTGTTGTGAAAGAGAGATTGAAAGAGAGACGGAGACCAAGAGTGGGAGTGTGTTGGTGGCCAGGGATGAGACGACGAGAAAAGAAAGGAAAGAAGGAGGAAGGAAAAGGTAGAAAGAGAGAAAAAGAAGAAAGGAAAAAAAAAAAAAAAGAGGAAGAGACATCTATGACCACCGATGTAATGAAATCAGAAAAGAGGAAGACTTAGGTAGAAGAAAAATTTAGATAATGATAAGAAATTATCCATTTACGAGTTCGTTTAACATGTATATTAGTATTTTATTAAATTATCTAAATTATAATATTTTATACAAAAATCTATGTTTATATTCAATAAAATATTATGAGTATAATATTTACATAATTTTTTTATTTAACTATCATAAATCCAAAACTTTAATTCTTATTATTATTATTATTTTATTATAATTACCTAATAGATCATGTTCCTTTCTTACTTTTATATTTTAAAAGTCTATTATTATTTATTATGAGATTTTCATATGTAAACCATTAAAATAATATTAATCTATTATAGTGATTTAATTTCTCGTTGTTAGTATTTTTACAAATTTTCTGGGCATTTCAATGACCTTCAATCATGCAATGTCTCATGCAATGCGTGTAAATTTTTATTTTAAGTCATAATAGTTAATTCATTGTTTTTGAATAATCAAGCAATAACAATCAGATCAAAATAACCATTATAGTAATCACTCAATCAATTTCAATCACAAAGTGATATTCATATATTAGAAGGACAATCTCACAATTTTAGATTTTTACTCAAAATTAATTTATTATACTTCCTTCTTTTTCTGTCTAAAATATTAATTTCCTTAAAATAAAAATTTTATCGATATATATATATATATATATATATTATTTTATTTTAAGACTACAGATTTTTAAATTCCTACATTCACTATTCATCTCCTCCATCCTTAAGTTCTTCAAATTTCATTTCACCCCACACCCATAAAACTTAACACATACGCACACTACCTAACTTCCTATGTGCACGCACATGGACACCCTACTCACCATACACACACTAGCACCCAACTTTCCATTGCACACACAAGATCCCACCTCTTCACTCATGATCCCACCTCCATGCACCAAACACCCAGTCACACCCATTGGCACTCACACTCATGCTCACACACACAAAACTAGGATTCCCTCATGCTCTAACATCCATTGCCCAACCAACACACACACAACATATACTCATGAAATCAGCACTCCCACTTGTAGATTTTATCACACATGCACAACATTCATAGATATTTCACACATACACACACATAAAGGATCAACACACACACAGGCATAAATTAATCACATGCACTAACACACATTCACACATGTTGGCACATGCCTTTATGTTTCCCTTCCCTTACACACACACTCACTTGTCTTCTGGTGTCTCCCTACACACACACACAATCTCCACTTGCATGCTCTCACAATTTTGACTTGCACACACACATAAATTCATGATACATGCACACCAAACAGAGACGACAATAGCGACTAAGCTAAAAAATAAATGACAGTAGCAACACACTTTTGACAAATACGTACACATGTAGTCAGGTAGCTTAATTCACATACGCACACTTCCATTCCAGCAAGCCACAACTGTAACAGCAACAAATAAGCAACCCCTAACACATCCACTTACTCTATTTCATTTCTTTCGTACCCATCATCTAACCTATTGTTCACACAAATCTCCCTTCTTTCACGATTTGCTACTATACGTAAAATCATACAAAAAGCACACTACGATACCCTTCCAACATCCACTCACGGTATATATATATCTTTATAATTTCATAATAGGACATATAAAATCCATGCATCAATATGATCAAATCAATTATATATCCATATGAATATCAATATAATACACCAATAACAATATATCATAAAGTTCTTACTCACATCTGTCTCATTTTCATACTTGTAGTAATCTCTGAGTAAATATGCGAGATAATTTTCTTCTCCTTAAAACACAAGAAAATCACACTATTACATATTATTCATAACTAATATTGTCCTATCTAGTGTATTTTTAAATATCTTAGCTATTTTCAAAGCTAAATCTTATTTTTATACACATATCAAAATTATATTTAAATTCTAAAAATAAAATTTTTCATATGCAAGACTAGTCTAGTTTCATAGGTTTCACTTCAAGGATCACGTTGGTGGTCCTAGTTTATGATTTGAAGGTTGTGCATAGAAGTTACGTTAGATTTTTGTTGCATTTTCCTTTCCTTTTCCTCCTCTATGTTTCGTCGTCTATCTTTGTCGCTCTGTTTGTCTCTTGCTTTTGGATAGCTTTTGGGGATCGTGGATGCTTATGGAGGCCAAGACATATATATATATATATATATGTAACCTTTTGATTTTTCGAGTTCGTTCATTGCGCACGATAATTTACGTAAATTTAATAACTTTAGTGTTTTAATACGAAATTTTACAACTAAGCTAATTGAATTATTATGAGCATGCATATTTACTCAAATTTTTATTTGACTATCTTAAGCTTATGATTTTAATTTATTTTATTGTTTATTGTAAATTTTTTTATGGTTCGCTTTCCGCATGGTTATTTCTTTTAATTTAAATTTACACGAGGTATAGTTAAGACTTTTAATATAATCTTTTAACTATTCTAGTATTATTTTTGCCATAATTTCGCGGGTTTTACATCTGCTCTTATTGCTTAGTTTGCTAACCTAGTACAAGGTAAAGGGGCAAGTGGTAACAGTTGAGGAGAACATGGAAATGGACATGGTGGAGGATGAGGATTAGGTCATGTTAAATGTAGTCATAGTGGTAAGATAGGACATCTAAGAGAAACTTGATATGCTTCACCTAGATTTCCCCCTAGGCATTCTTTACATATAGCAAATATAGAAGGAATTCTTGGTAGCTAGCCCCCTAGTGATAAATCTACCAACCCTTACTCGATTTCTCAAACCCAACCAAACACAATTACACGTGCAATCAATCATATTCATTTACAATACATTTAATCCACACACATATCTATCTTAGCAATCACAAGCAACAAACATGGTATACACATACCCTAATATCCAACAACTAATCTCCTCACACTTACAATCTCACAGATACTCCAAACCGATACACATTCACAATTACATACACTTAGGATTGCATTTGAATGAAGTAAAATGAAATGGAA
The DNA here is from genome assembly GCA_037954665.1 of Laguncularia racemosa. Taxonomy (NCBI): domain Eukaryota; kingdom Viridiplantae; phylum Streptophyta; class Magnoliopsida; order Myrtales; family Combretaceae; genus Laguncularia; species Laguncularia racemosa. The sequence continues at coordinate 13,059,473 of JBBMOL010000002.1, read as the reverse complement.
AGTGTTCTAAATCAACATGGCCATGTAGGAGGTCGTGTAGAGGATTACAGGGCAAAACACAACGGTGCTAAAAGTCGCGTACCTTTTTGTAAATTTTTGTAATTTGACATGCCTAAGTACACAAGTGTGTCGGTGATCATGTACTTTTCTGTATACCTTCGAATTTCAGCATGGGCATGCACACAGGTGTGTACCTAGCCGTGTAGGTCACTATTCATCACGAATTCCTCTTTTCCAATCCGTCTATTGTTCCTTAACCTAATTTCTAAGGAATTATCTCTAATTGATCCATTTAATTTGTAGATTCTAATGTAATACAGGGGTTCAAACACTTACTTAATTCAAATCATGATTAAGATCTTCAAATTTCCTATCTCATCTCACTCTCTATCTCAACTTCTATACACATGTCATCAAATTTCCTTAAATTAATGAATCTACAAACCCAGTCATATAATTTGATGATCAAAACCTTACCTAGTTGTAAATGGCTGATTTCAATTACTCCCTTATTAGATTTTCGTTAGGTCATTGTATAAGTCTCTAATAGGTTTCTAGGTTTTTAGCTATGTGGAAACAAAAAATGAGAATATTAGGTCAAATGAGGGCTTAAATACTTTAACCCTGAATTGACCAAACTGCCCCCATCTCTATATCTTATTTACACTCTTATCCTTTGCTAAATTTTTATAATATTAAATACATGTATATACTTATATATATAAGTATATAAGTATTTACATGGTGATTAATGATTATAATATTCTCCCTTTCTCATATTCTTACATTTATTTATTCTAATAAATATAAAGGCAGTCATATCATATTTATCCTTACCTAAAAATCATTCGGTACAATCGTTCTCTTCACTGCATGACTACTTAGAGGTCATCTTGATTCGAATCCCAATAATAATAGTCCTCTTTAAATCAACAAATAAAAGCCACATCAAAATCATGATTTTCGACCCAAGCTTTTCAATTTTTTTTTTCTTTATTGTCCTCCCTATATCAAAATTTTCCTGACTAGAATCCTAAAGTTTATTTGATTGCATAAGAATTTTTCTAAGTTGATACCACCCATCTTTGTATGAGATCTATGTCATTTTTTAATCATCCATTTATGTTAGTTTGTTTTATCAATGCTACATATGTTTGTATTCCAATGTGCTTCATCTAATTAGGGTAATGTTATCTTGAAGTGAAAAAAAAAAAAAAAGAGTAGCTCACTACAGTTACAAGTTTGAGTTAATGGGTATTGGTGCTAAAAAGAAGGTAAATCGAATCCGAATAGAAGGTAGAAGTAGAATTTCTATAATAGACCACTTGAAAAAGAAACATTTTCTAAGTATAGAAAAATATAAGGTAAAGTTAAAATTTCTAAAAATTTTCCAATGTTTGAAACTAGGTGAATTAAATGGAAGTAAAAGTAAAGGGAATTACATTTCCTTTTTTTTTTTCCTTACAGTTCTTTTGATACTTCCAATTTAGGGTGAGTAAGTACACAGTGGATAGGATATGAAATTCTACTCATACCCTATTCTGTAAAGTACAAATTCTTAAATTTTAAAATCAAAACCTCTCTTGTAGTACCTTGAAACCATCCTACAAGTTATATCTTGTAAAAGCTACAAGATGTAGGATACCTTGTAAAACTTGTAAATTTTGCTTCTTTTTTTTTTTTTTAAGTTTCCATTATATTAAAAAAAAATTGGTTTATATGTGATATTATAAATGTTTCATATGCAAAATTTATAGAACCTCTAACAAACTAAAAGTAATTTTCCGTAACATCATTATTTCAAGTTTATATAATCTTACTACTTAGTAAATAAGAAAGAATAAGGAGAAAGAATAGAAAACACAAAGTGAGAAAAGCGGCATTCGATTTAGCCATTTAAAGTTGTTAACTTATAAACTTAAGCTCTTTTTCATTTATTAATATTATTTAATAATTTTTATAGAGTTAGTATAAAGTATCTTAAAACATATACTTTAGAGTGCAGACTCCAAAGTTGGTATAGGGTAAGAAGACCTCATATCCATACCCTACCATTTGGAAGTAGGTTTTGAAAAATCTATACTTATAACCCCCCCTATAACCCTTAGTACATATTAAGAACCTACCCGATTAAGTAGGGTATGAATAAATACCTGTACAACATGATCACAACTTACTCCTACATCCAATGCTAAGAATTTGCTTAGGAAAGTTGAGGCAAGAATGAGCAAGTCCAACATATAAACTTTTTTTTTTGTTTTAATTTTAAAATATTAAAAAATTATAATTTTGGAATTTTATAATAGGGTCACATCAATTTAGTACATTTAAAATTTCATAAATTACATATATACTTCCTTAGGTTTCTTGTATGAGCACTATGCACTTTAATCCCTCATCTTTAAAATTAAGTGTTTAAACCTAAAATTTTTTTAAATTAAAAAAAAAAAGTTCTTTCAGTTCCCTTTATGTCCATTTTTATTTTTTTTAAATAACAAAAAAAATCTTTTAAATATTTTTAATTATTTTATCTAATGAAAATATATATATATATATATATATATATTAAAAAATAGGGAGCATAAAGTGTAAATAGATATATAAGAATGTTTTTGTAATTTACTCTTTAAACTTTATCTCCATTTTCCATGATGGAAATTCCAAGTTACATTTTCTTTTCTCTAATTTTTTTTTTTTATGAAAAGTCAGATACTCTCGTTTTAATTCTGTTTAACTTTTTTTCCTTTATTTTCTATCCCTCATTAAAGTTTCCAAATAGAGTAATAGCCGAGAAGGAGAATAAAATATAGGAATTAACATGAGAAAGCCAAGACTAAGACTTGATTTAATAATGGGCACTTACTAAGAAATTCGATCTACTAAATCTGCATTTGAACTTTAAGCCATTTCCACTTATAGAAAAGAGCATTTTCCTATTTTTCCTTATCAAGTTTAATTATAAAGGAGTTTCAAGATTAGTAAAATAAAAAATAAAATAAAATAAAATACAACTATATCCAAAATCTAAAAGTAGTTTATTGATGAAAAAGTAGCCAACTTACTAATCAACGACATTATTATTAATCCATTATGCAAATTATCATTTTAAAAGCAACTTTAACTTTTAGATTAGAAAATATAGTTAACATAATAAATTAGTCCCAAAAACACTAGTTTGTGAGATGGATTCGTTGCATTTGACACCCATTGAAATTGCGTTATTCTATCAATCAATAGATGAGATTGTCCCATCTATCATAAAATCGTTGAATCGAATCCATATTACATTAACTCTCAAAATCATATCAAAAGTCAGATGATTGATAGAAAGATACATCGATGGAATAGTGGAAATCAACTAGAACTTCTTTTAAATTAGAAAATTATTAATGTAGCCATTTAGATTTAAATAATAAATTCTAGAAAAAATTCATAAAACCTTAGGTTTTAAATTTTTATTTTTCAAGTACACTAACTCTGACCAAAATCAAAATTAGGGTTTTTTGTCCAAAATTTTCTCCTTTTATTGCATGTAGAACCATTAGGTCAACAATTTTTTTTTTTTTTGTCTTTTGTTTATACTTCTCATCCTTAAGAGTCTACCACAATGCATATACTACCAAAAACAAAAAACGAAAAACAAAAAAAAAAAAAAAGAAACCCTTCCACACTTCCCACTCTTTTATATTTGCTTTCTCTTGTACTAGTTGTTAAAACTCTTGTAAACGTAGGACCATAGTTTTTCATTTCAACATTTTTAATATAATCATCTTGTCTCAAAACCTAAGATGCGACAACTTCATCACATACTCATATTGTAATATGAGCATGTAAGGCTCTGATTGCAACTAATATCTATAAGCTTGTATTAAAGTTGCTCCATAAACACTCAAATGGAAGGTAACATCACATATTTCAAACTAAATTACATGAGCTCAAAGATCATATACATACTTAAAACTAAATGCAACAAAAATCAATTTAATCATCTTATTTTAAGTGCTACAAATAATACATGAAAAACCCCAAATTAATAAATAAGGTCAATGAATTAAAAATGAAACATTTGAAGTAAATTAAAAAAGGATTTACAAAATTTAGAACCAAATTTTTCCAAAATGACCCTTTTGCCCTTAGACTTCGTTTTATCGAAACTAGCTCCAAACTAGCTTGGAGACGCTAAATATAGTTCCAATATTCTAATTAGGTGAATAAAATCATTACGTAATTATTTAGAGTCAACTGAGAAAGAATAATTGAAGTTTAGAGGTCAAATTAACAAAATAACCAAAATGCCCTAAACTCCGTTTTATTAAAGGATGACCAAAGTTTGAGAACGACAAACTAATTTGAAGAATTAGAATGTTATAAAAATGAAGTAAAAATAAAAAGGTTGGAATAATCTTTACATGCTAGAATAAAGACACTTGGTAATATAATATGATTTAGCATTAAACCTTAGTGGTCTCCCCCTACACCCTTAAACGTGGGGTTTTAGAAACCCCTTAAACAACCAGCTACCCCCCGGTAGGCCCCCCGTGCATGCCTTCCCTAAGCAGCCCTCTCCATCTCTCATTTTCAAAATTTCTCAAGGTAAAAACATAAACCTTTCACTAAACCCTAAACCCCAAATTAAAAACCTTAATTCTAAGGTAAGATTAGCTACTAACTTAGTATGTTTGGTGTGTTAAGCTTAGGTTTTAGAGAATTTGGAGGGCTCTTGGTGCATCTACACCTTAGATGTGAACTTGATAAGAAGAAGGTAAATGATGTTCTTCAAACTTAGTGATTTAAGCTAGTTTTAAGAAAGAATGTTAAGGAAAATGCGGTTTTGGTGGACTTAAAAGAGAAATCCACTTTGGGAGTTCTCTAAGGGATGGTCAACAAGAAGAAGAAGCTAGGCTTGATCTCCTTTAAGGTAACCCACTAATCTTTTATCAAAGTGATGTTAAATAATGTGAAGATATACTTCTAGGTGATAAAATGATTTGAAAACCATACGGTGCATGAATCCATCTATGCTAGACACATATTGGGGTGAACTAGGGATGATTTTTTGTTTTGAGAAGTGATTTAGATGTTGGATTAGGTTAATTCGGTGTTTTACATGCTAAATTGTAGATTAAGAATGAATTTAAAATTCCAAATTAAATGCATATACTTCCATGCCACTATCCATGTATGTAGTGTAGGAATGATTTTAGGCTTGTTATGTGATTTGGATGATAAAGAATGTTAATTTGATGTTTTGAATAATAAATGGTGGATTGAGTAGTGATTTAGGCACCAAATGATAAGTGAGAAATACATAAGCTTGATGGACTTGCATAAATGATAAGTTAGAATGTTCAATGTGCAAATGGGTAATACTTGATGAATTTCTAGCATACATGAGAAATGTTTGGAGTATAACTTAGAGCCTAAACATGTGATATAGTGTGATTTAAAGATTGGACAAGGTTTAGAGGACAAATAGATGTAATAGGATGAAGTACATGCTTGATGCTTAGAAATCAAATTGAAGTGAATTGATCAAGTTTTGAAGATATTTTACATGTTGGACTATTAAAGCTAAATCTGGGTACTTACTTTACCTAAAATGTGAATTTAATTGATGAATTAGGAAATACAAATGGCCAAGAATAAGTTAGCTCTAATTTGAACTGATTTAGAGTTAAAATGATCAAGTTATAATAATTTGGAATAAAATTCATGTAAGGACTTATCTCATATCTTTAGGAGGCCTAAAATGGGTAAATTTTGAAATTTTATGATGAATTAGGAGGAGGAAATGATTAGGAATAATTATCTTTGGTTTAACCTAATTTGAAGCTAAAATAAGAAAATTGTAAACAATTTAAGTTAATAAGCTTTTTAAATAATTGATTTGGATGATTTAACATAATAATTTAATGATGTAAGAATTTTGGGCCAAGGCTGACCTGCTCAAATGGGACCATGAACCAACCCAACACCTTCCCCATCAATGGTTCACAAAAATTATTATAAATTGTCTAATTGGGCCTAAATGGTAAAGTTGATCAAATTAGAACTAATTTGAGAATTGAAATGGAAACTTAGATAAAATAGCAAAATTGTACTTAAATAAGCTCAATTCCCAAAAATTAATTGGGTGTATTTTTCCTTTAGGCCTCATACCCTAAATGAGCCTTATCAAGATTAATTGAACTAAGTGGGTCTTATAACTAATAAGGCTCAAAATCAACAAAAAACTTAAAATGAACTTGACTTAGTCATGATAATTTAATTTGACCTTACTTAAACATAATATCACATGATGGGTTAGAATAGGTTAATTGGACTTAAGGTCTAAATAATTAATTGGACCTAAAATGAGCAAGAGACTAATAATTGGGCTAAAGTAACTTAATTAGGCTTAAACTAAATGGGCCTAGACACATGAATTAGGACATTATAAACCTAATTAGGTAAATTAATTAGAATTAAAGTAATTAGGTTCCAATTAGATAAAAATTTCATCAATTAATAGGCTAATTAATTAATTAGATCTAGTGAGCCTAATTTTAAAATAGTTGGACCAGTTCTTTTTGGGGTCCAACATCCTCATTGAACCTTAGTAGGAGACCTGTAATAATAAATATAGATAATAGAAAGACTTAATGTGCCTAAGCCCAATAAGCTTAATCTTGAGAAATGTGTAAACTAAAGCCTAAATGAATAATTAGAATAATAATTGGTAATTATAATAACTTAAATAGACTTAATCAATAAACACTAAGTCCTATGAGCCAAATTAGTTAAAAAGCTAATTGGGCCTTCTTACCTTTTGTTAGACCCATAATTAATATGGGCCTTAATTAGTTTAAATCAACCCTAGTTTAGTGACCAAGTTGATTAAAATAGTTTACTAACTTAAATCAAAAAATTTCTGCTTAGTGAGAATTGACCTTTAACTTGCAAAACTTTAACCTTCTAGATATGCATTAACATACGTGTTACTTGTTAAGATAAAAACATTTTTTTTAGTAAGTTGTTAGGACAGAAACCTTAATAAAACTAAAAATCAAAGTTAACTAAATAACTTAGTATAGTTTATGCATGGTTGTTTGGAGTTAGCAAGCGATGCCTTGAGCCTAAACTAAGGTCGTGGTCTTAGTTCAATAAACTTGGTAATTAAGCACTTAGGTTATCAAGGAATGGCTTAGCAAGTAACTAATAAGTAAAATTGCATTGGTTAACAGGCATTATAAACAAGGAAAAGTTATATTGGGAGTAGTCTAGAGATTGTAGGTCTTGATGAATGATACAATATAGCTAAATTGTGATTAGTGAGAACTGCATAACAATAATGACACTTAGATGAAGCTACTTAGGTTAGGTTTTACAATGTAAAGTCTGACTACTCCTATCAACCTTCGATTACTACTACGATGGTATTAGACCCTAAGTCTCCTATTGTATTATTAAAGTCACAAATACTTCCATACTAGTTGTTTACATTAATTAAAATATTTATAAACCGGATGATTACCTGTTGCATTAAAATGTAAGCCTACTTAACATTTGTTTATGTTTAAATTACTATTATACTAGGAGTTCTTAGCTCACTTTTTTTCTTTTTTAGGTAAGGATTTAATAATGTAAGCTTTGTGCAATTTCATAGGGTATAACTCCGAGGAGTTCTAGGGACTCGAGGAGGACCTAGAGGATAACAACTTTCAGATTCTATTTCATCTACTATGCCTATTATTCAGACAGTATTTGGACTTATTTAAGAGTCACTTATAGCTCCATAGCCTATTTACCATATGTTTGTAAACTTTTATGGGCACCTTAGGTCTTTAAACCCAGCTATCCTATCTAATATCCATCATCATGTTTTTTCGACTCAATTGAATCATCACATGTTTTCTAAAATCTAATTAATAATTTCAAAGTCCTATAATTAGTTTAGAAACCTATTTAATAATTTCAAACCTTAAATATTTTACTTAAATAGGTTATATTCATAGAGAATTATATATATTCATATATACAATTATACTCCAATTTCTTTGATAATTTTTTTCTTTTTTCTTTTTTTTAGGCCAATTACTATTACAACTGTCAACTATTGGGAAGGGGGTAAATCGAACCTGATTTATTTCACTAGAAGACTAGTGTTTATACTGCTAAACTACAATAGCCTTAATAATTCATTTGATAATTAAGTTGTTAAGTGATAGGACTTCCTTACAACTCTCGAAAATTAACAAACTTAAAAGACTAATCATAGTAAACTCAATAGTTTAGGTCCATAAAAATGCAAATGTGATAAGAGACACTTAATATGATAATAATTGAATCAATTTTATTGAAACAATAAGGCTTCGTTTATTTCGTCGTAATAAGAATTCCATTATGGCCCTATTACATATGGAATAGGAATTGCAATGTTTACTTCACATAATAGCCATTTGTCACGAAATTGCAATTACTTCACTCACCGAATGACCATTCCCTAGCAAAACCAACGTATTCTGTATTCTGAGTCATTTTTTTCCCAAAGCAAATCAACATCAAATCTAAAGGAAGGCGGGCTGTGGAGATCCCGTCGTCGCTTGCTATCCATTGTCACTTGCTATCCGTTAATCAAAGGAGACATTAGAAACATCCATCGCCGGTGTCCTTCAATCTACCAAATGAGCCCTACATCACTAGATCTCATGAGGTGCATCCTATCATCGTTTGCTATATGTCATCACTATCGTCCGTCAATTAGTAGAGACGTGAGATCTATGGGTGGAAACGTCGATCACTAGTATCCATCGATCTGCACGAACAAACCCTACATCACTGGATCTAGCAAGGTGCCTGCCCATGTCACATTGCCGAAGCTCAACACTGTCATCTCCTTCACAACCCAGCCAACATCCAGTTAGGTATGCTATAAAAATGTCATTTCAGTTGGCTTTTTTTTCCATCATTGTTGCTCTGATCGCTGCTGATTTCTAATGCTATGTTTGAACAGGCTGCTAATTTGTTGAGCTTCTTTTTTTCCCCATTCAACTGCTGCCCACTCACCCATATGTGCTCAGACATAGAAATAGATAAACCTATATGTACTTAAACATAGCAATAGATAATATTAGCTCACTTTCCTCTTTATGAGTGTATTGATAGGTATTAAATTCTTTGGCTAGAGATAATTTCTACTGCAAAACATGATGATTGTTTTTACATTATGTATATTTATCACAATACCTTCACTTAGTCTAGCAAGCATCGTTGCCATTTCTTTGATTTTTTCTTTCAAAAAGTTATCACAACAAACTTAAACAATTTCATGAAACTTCCAATGGAGATATGTATTTTGTATAACACCTCCAAAAACTCCTCTAACACCTATAGGAACATAATTCTTATTCTTGAAGCCAATTTTTTTTATATGCTTGGAGCTAATCGATGGTCAATTTTTTTATATTGTTATTATTTTCTCTTACTAGTTGTTATATTATATTTTATTTCTTTCTCTGACCCACAACATATAATTGCAGTTGTGGATGAGTCAAACTTGAATCTCCATGTATCATAGAGGAAAAAGAAGATACTTTGTTTTCTTTTAGCTTTCTCAGTAGAATACTATGACGTTACGCATCGCATTACATTGTTGTTGCATGCATTGGCCTTACATACCCATCGGCCAACTATCCAATCTTACAAATTAAACTTTTATCAACATCGTAAAAAAATTAGGAGACTTGTTCATTGTGATGATATAACTTGTGTTAAACAATTGATAGTAGATAGACGTGCATTTGCAAAATTGTGTGAAATGTTAAAGTGTATAGGTGGATGAAGGGCAACTAGGCATCTCTACATAGATGAGCAAGTTGCAATGCTTTTGCATACACTTGTTCACCATGCGAAAAATAAAGTCATTAAGCATAACCTTAAGAAGTTCAGACGAACAGTTAGTCGGTATTTCCATTCAGTATCACATGCTACCTTATGACTACATCATCATTTATTGAAGAAGCCTGAGCCCATTCTGGATAACTGCAACGATGAATGATGGGATGCATATCCAAATCAAAGTGCCATTGAAAGACAAAGGTAGATATAGAATTCGGAAGAATGAAATTGCCACTAATGTTCTCGAAGTATGTACACCAAATATGCTTTTCATTTATGTTCTGCCTAGGTGGGAAGGATCTGCTGCAAATAGTAGGATTCTTAGAGATGCAAGCACTAGGAGGAATGGCCTAAAAGTTCCACAAGGTATGATTTGTTTATTGGTTTGTTTTTTAATACTTCTATTCTACAACAACAATTATATTTGCTAGTAGATAATTTATGTTTATTTAGGTTGCTATTACCTTGTTGATGGAGGCTATCCTAACTGTGAAGGATTCCTTGCTCCATTTAAGGGATAAAGGTATCATCTAAATGAGTGGCATCAAAGGTATTAACCAAGAATTGTAGAAGAGTTGCTCAACATGTGCCATACTTCGGCCAAGAATGTAATTGAGCGGTGTTTTGGCATGCTGAAGATGCAATGATCCATTCTTAGGAGCTCGTCTTTTTATCATGTGTGGGGTCTATAATCGAATTATTCAGAATGTTGTCTGCTCCACAACTTTATCACAATGGAGATGAATCCCGGTCCGCTGGACAATTCAATAGAGGGCATTGAGGAATATTCAATGGATAATGAGGATGACCTAATTCTCACACTTGGGAACAACGACACATGGTTGAATTGGAGACAAAGTCTAGCAAACAAGATGTTTAGTGACTAGACTACATGTAAACATAGTCAACATTTATTTCCATAGATTATTATCATAACACAACTTGCAAAATGGATATTTGGATTGTACTTCTATGTGCATTTGTCAATACTTGTTATGCCATTTTCACCAATGATAGTTTACTCCTCAATCTTTCATGCTCTATTAAATATTTATTGTATTGATGTGATCTTTTCTAACATTAAATTCCAGCATTATTTGTTTCCACGCTTGAAGGTGCTATTTATTTTTGGCATTAGGCATGGAGGAGGTGCAATCTATAGAAGTTGATCCCAAGCCAATGAAGCAAAGTAAGCGAAAGTAGACAATGTTTGAGGATGATGCATTAGTGGCATGCATGGCTGAGTTGCACCATAGAGAGACACACAATGTTGACACCAATTTCAAGAGTGGTTATCTAGGAGCTAGAGAGAATGCTCATGTAAAAGATAACAAACTGTATATTGAAGGCAAAACCCTACATTGAGTCATGTATTTGAACATTGAAAAAAAATTGGAGCATAGTGTACGATATGATATATGAAAAGGGCACAAGGGGGTTTAGATAGGATGACACAAAGAAGATGGTAGTAGCGAAGAAGCCAGTGTGGGAGGCTTATATTTCAATATGTGCTTGATATATTTCTTTTATTATCTTTTTTTTTTATAAAGTCAATAGTGAGCTAATGTTACATTTTCATTGTATCAATCTTACAAAGTTATAAAGACACCAATCCCTTCATGACAAAGAGTTTCCTATACCTAAATGAGCTATCAATGATTTATGCCAAGGATCGTACAACAGGTCAGGATGCACAAACTACTAAAGACACTATTGAGGAGTTAGATAGAGAGGATCCCCTAGTTCAGAAAATGGATGATATCATACCCCCAAGAGATGATGTTGACATGGACTCCATCCACCAAAGTTCAACTCATCAAAGTTCGAAGAGGGGGCGAAGTCAAACAGCAATTATACATGTGGTAGAATTATCTACCACAATGAATCGCTTCGAAGCTGGGATGCAACAATTGAGGAATACAATACGGACATGTGTCGATCAGTTGACAATAGATCGGCCCAGAGTTGATGCAACTAAATTGACAAGCTTTCTATCCACAATTGAGGACCTATCTGAGAGGAAATTGTATCAAGCGTTAATTAAGCTCCCACGAATGCCAAAGAATGTCGACGTCCTCTATAAGCTTGATTCATCACACCATGCAATGTATGTGAAAATGCTTTTAAAAGACAATTGAAAATGGCATGTTGTTCTCAATTGTTGATATTTGTTTTTTTTTACAAGATAAGGGAATGGCATTTCCATAATTATGAAAATGAGACTTATGTATGTGACTTATGAAAATTCGACTTATGTATGATATATGTCATATGCCATCGTACTTAACAACGTTTTGCATGACCAACCGGTATTTTGTATTCTTGAAAAAAAAATTGACTTTAGCCAGTTTATTCCAATGTCACTTGTAATAGCAAAAATTTACAATAGCACATCTCTCGCAAACATCTAGGTAGTTGCTCACCATGGTCAATTAGGAATTATGGTTTTTCATAAACATAATCCAATTTCAGGCTTCAATATTATGTATTAGCATTTAAAAGTACTTTCGTTAAATCATTTATTATTTCACCATAAACAATATAGTTCCAATTTCATTACATCCAAATAAATATCATCATATCAATTCACTGCAATAGTTATTCCTCAGTAATAGCTATTTCATTATAATCCTATTCTATTTAACAAAATAGATCGGCCATAAAGTAAAGGCCAATGCTCTCATTATTTATTTTTTGTATTGAAATTTAACTAGCAAAGTATACCTGCCTTATTCGGCAGAAAAACCATGTGGATCTCCATGTATTTTTAACCGAAGGTCTTCTTTAACTTGGTAACAAGCAAAATGTTGACCAACTTCTGACCCATTGTGATGAAGGGTATCATAATGCGGTAAAAGGGCATCCAAATATGGTATTAACTGACCCACGGAAACTTCCGTGGGAACCCATGAAAGCTATTCATCATTAGGAAGGCCTTCTGCAGCTTTGCCAGTATTCAGCTACCAGCTTAGAGAAATATGAGTTGGTTTCCATCAGCTTTGATGGCTCCTCATACTCCACCATTTCCCCTTTAAATAAAAAGAAAAGAAAAAACCAATCTATAAGCATACTATTACTAAAAGGATAATATAAGACATTTGGTGCTTTGACGATGTTTTGGGAATTCGTGCATATTTTAAAAATCACGGAAGGTAAAAGATGCAATCTATAGTTTCGGCAGTATATTTGCAATTTGCTCATAAATGAATGCGGAATGGCATATTTATGATGTGGAATTCCAATATAGAAACTTACCATAAGAAAGGACCATGACCATATCACTATCTATAACAGTTGGAACTCTGTGAGCAACTGTTATTACTGTGCATTCTGAGAATTCCTTCCTAATTATTTTTTGTAGCATGGCATCAGTAGCTGAATCAATTGAAGCAGTGGCTTCATCCAAAACCAGGATCCTATTCCTTCGAAGTAGAACTCTTCCGAGGCAGAATAACTGGCGTTGCCCGGCACTCCAATTTTCTCCTTCATCACTCACTGCCATGTTTATGCAAAAGTTGGCAGGTGTTAATGGATAGAATATGAGACATGTTAGGATGTAAAATTCTGGATCTATTATAAGTATTCAATGTAAAATTCTAGGTTCTTGAATCCTAGAAACCTATGTGGGTATAGGTTCTGCGTGGTGCAATGTGCTCTATAATGTAAAAGCATGTCTCAGAAACTACTTAGTGGCTTCTGATAACCATCATTCTGAATCCTGTGTGCTGCTGCTTGTAAATATTTATCCATAAGAATGTGAATAAGGACTGCAACTTACCTGAAGATTCCAGCTTATTTGGCAGGCTACTTATTGTTGCCTTTAGCTGACACTTCTCCAGAGCCTGAAGCAACAGCAAAGTAGAAATATATGATCACAATCTAGTAATTACCTTGGTAAAAAATGTAATATCTTAGTTCTGGAAATTGTGTCTCTTACCTCCCATATTTCATCATCCGAGTAAAGTCCTAGAGGATCTATGTTAGTCCTAACACTACCCCGGAAAAGCGTTGGCTCTTGAGGGATGATACTTAGCTTCATTCTCAAATCCTTTAACCCCATGGAAGTTATGTCAAGCTCGTCTATGTAAATCCTCCCACTCGCTGGTTCTACTAACCGAAACAATGCACTAATAAGAGTGGTTTTGCCACTTCCAGTTCTGCCTACCACACCTACTCTACTCCCTTCCTTGAATGTGCAGGTAATTCCCTTAAGAACAAGTGGAGCATTCGGGCGATACTTTAGCTGAAAGACCAAATGTAAGAATCATCAGTTACGTATCTAGTATCATTATGCAAGGTACGGTATGGCTACAAGAGAGGGTGAAGCTCATTACCTTTAGTTCTTCTAGTTCTATCCTACCATTTGAAGGCCATGAGCTAGGTGGTCTGTGGTTCTCCACAATCTCAGGGGGCTCAGGCGGTATGTGCATGAATTGTTTGATCCTCTCAGCAGAAATTATGTAGTTTGCTAAATAGCAGAACCACCGAGTTACAAACACTTGTGTCCCAGTTAGAGTTAGAGCATATGAAAGAGAAAGCCCAACAAGACCTGCATATGAATAAGCATTAATAATTTCAGTAAGTACCTCAACTAGAACTTGGCTCTGATATCATGCTAAATTTGAGATCCACGACCATAAATCTAGAAATTTAACTTCTATGGAGTGGGCCATTAGATTTGTTGTTCAACGGTTTTCTCAGAGCACCGAAAAGCTCCAACAATGAGAAATTTCCCAATGTATTATTCATATTACCTGGAGCCACACCTCCAGCAGGAAGTGATATTAAAAGAAGAGCAGCAGTGAATAATGTCAAGTTCTGGAGTGCTTCTACTCTCAAGATCAGCCATTCCATTGCTGCGTTGGAATGGAAAAGGAGTGTGGCATCGGCGTCAACGACCTTCACAAAATGCTGAAAGAATCTCTCCACCATGTTGAAAGCTCTTATAGTAACTACTCCTTGGGATGTCTCAGATGCGTTGTTCATGACGGGAGCTTTTGTTGTTCCATTAATCCTAATTAGCTCCCGAGCAGTTGGCAAGTAATATGCCTTTTATTCAAAAAAAAAAAAAAAAAGAAGTTAGCTGTGACCAGCAAAAGCAGGAGCATTAATGGAGATGATAAAATGAGTTATATTGAACCCGATTAATTTTAAATACTACCTTATGATCTGAAAAGCTTAAGCCAATTAGATCCAGTACGATTTTATAATGTAATACATCCGCTCACTTGTCGGATGAAGCTTTTGATTGAAGTTCATTAAATGGACCAGTTAATTATATAGGGTGAAATGAGTGTGCTAGTATCTAAATCCAGGATCTTCAGCTTTGATACCATGATGCAATTTCAGATTTACTACCATATGATGCATAAAGCTTAAACCTATTGGCTATCCGGTCTGGTGTGGTTTAATATTTACGGGTTAATGGAAGCTACCTGAACGTAGTGTGTCGCTATCATAGCAAAACTTGCTACTATGAGAGCTTGCCATGTGACTGAGGCCATTATTCCAATTGTTGTCAGAACCTCAACACCAGCAGCCACCACAAAGATTATAGAGAATGGTATGTCAAAATCCAAAACACTCAAATCCGACGAAACCTGCAATGTTTGTTATCAATGATAAAGTTAACTTTGTTATATAATCTAAAGATCATATTGGCAAAAATTTTGGATTGTCGATCTTCAGAGGAAAGTACTTACTCTAGTTAGTATCCGCCCTACTGGAGTTGAGTCAAAAAACAACATAGGGGCTCTAAATATTGCATTGGTGATGCCAGAGAAGTAGGCTTTAGAGGCCTTTAAGCCAAGGTGAGCTGCAAAAAAGGATCTTAGATACACAAAGAAAGCACTGAGAACTGAAATTCCCGTGTAGACACCAATCAAAGCGCCACTTGATAGATTAGGAAATTGCATTCCTATGGCTAGCCAATAAGTCGCTGCAGCTTGCAATGCTACAAAGAAGCATTGAGATATTACAGCTACGGAAAGAAGTGCCAATCCTTTCGACACTAATATATAATCCGTAAATGACTTCCATCCAGCATCACCAGTCTCCTTTTCCTCTTCATCTGTAAGTTGTATTCCTATTGATTGCTTCTCAGAAATCTCGACTTGGCTGTTTTCTTTAATTACATTATTAGACAACGCTTTATGGTCCTCATTCTTTAAAGTAGTGCTCTCTACAGTTTGATTTTCTTCATTTCCAGCGCCCAACAGACTTATCACCTCTTTATGAGCATTTACAAGCTGCTCGAACGCTGCTCCTGCAGTCAACAGCTCCCGATAGGTTCCATTTTGTGTGATCTTTCCATCTTGCATCACCTTTACAGCGCAAGAACAAGTTTTGACATATTAAAAGAAAAAGACATGCATATTCTGGATTCCTGTGGCATGAAAAGTAAATCCAAAATGGAGTCAAAGTTTACCAAAATTTGATCAACTCCCAAGAGAAATTCCACTTGGTGAGTTACCAAAATGACTGTCTTCTTGCCTAGTGCATCTGAGACACAGTCCTGCAAAATGATGAATTTACCAATGTCATAATAATTTTTGTTTACCAATTACATGCTCATGACTCATAATTTCTTGATCTAAAAGCTTAAGCTTATTAGATCTCTAATATGGCTTTGCATTTAGTGGTACCTCACTTGTAGACTACAATTTTCATTGAAGCATCGAGAAGATTACATAAAATAGTTAGTGTTCAAGGTTGAAATGAGAGTTCAAGGTTCAAACTCAGGACCTCCTACCATTTAATTTGAAAGTTTAAGTTCATTAGATCTTGTATGATTTTGTATCCATCGGTTCTAGAGTGCCTAGTTTCAGAAAATTAGAAGTGAAAATGGCTGGAAATCCATTGCTTACATAAAATAATGTGGCTGCTGTATGTGCATCTACTGCACTGAAAGGATCATCAAGAAGATAGATATCTGCATCATTATAGACAGCTCGAGCAAGTTGAATTCTCTGCTTCTGCCCACCACTCATGTTAAGCCCCCTCTGCCCTATTTCCGTGAGATCACCATGAGCAAAACTATTGATATCCTTATCCAACGCACATGCTTTTATTGCCTTTTCATATCTGGCTTGATCCATTGGCTTTCCATAGAGTATGTTGTCCCGAACAGTTCCACTTTGGATCCAAGAAGTTTGAGCAACATAGGCTATGGATCCAAATATGTTAACCTGTATCACAAGCAGAAACATTGTTAGAAACACGACTAACTCAGATAGTATAAGATTACCCAAAAAAACTCTGTATAATATGAGTCATTGTTCAACTAACATTTCCTGAAGTTTTCGGGATCTCTCCTAGTATAGCACACAAAAGTGATGATTTCCCTGCTCCAACTGGCCCACAAATTGCAACCTTCTGTCCGCGTTTTATTTCTATATTTATGTTCTCAAGCGTTGGAACTGTTGAGTCTGAGTCCCAAGTGAAATTCCCTGATGCTACTTGTACACTAGTATCGAAATTTTGCAATGTTATTCTCCTCGTTCTGTCACTTTTGAGCTCATCATCCAGCAAAAAAGCATTGATCCGATCAAATGAGACCTTAACTTGAATCATGATTGAAAGGGCTTCAGGTATCATTCTTACAGGCTCTCCCATGCTCCTCAGAGTTGCCAATACAGTAAAGATGGTGCCAGCATTTAACGGGGCACTTCCTAAGAAGGCACATCCTAGGAAAACCACAGAAGATATTATAGTGGGAGACGTCCAATAGAGCAACGTTGCATAAGCCTTCTTGAGCTGTGACTTAGCCAACCATTTGAACTCAACGTCACGGAGTGATTCAATCAACTTCTTGAATTTTTCTTCCCATGACTGTAGCTTTATGACTTTCATGTTGTTTAGTACTTCTGAAGTTGATCTTAGTCTCTCATCTTGAGCATCCATGAACCGTGATTGACAGTTTTGCAGAATCTTTGCAAATGGCACATTAAGGAGGGAACAAATGACAAGGGGGACCAATCCAGGGAGAGCACCAACACCTACCACCCCAAACAGGACACCAATGGCTAAAAACAATTGCAATGCAAAGTTCCAAGTCGAATGGAACCACCAAGGAAATTCACCCATCCGGTAGGCATCAACAGCAATGTAATTCACAATCTCGCCTGTTGAGTGCCTTCTCCTACCTACACTAGAAAGCTTTAGCTGCTTTTGATAAACTGCTACCATTAAAGCGGATCTCATCCTCATCCCAGACCTCCTTGAATTAAAAAACCAATGCCTTTGGGACAAGGACTCCACGACTTTGGTAACAATTAAACACCCTAGAATTACAAAGCCTTCTCGTTTATTATCATCCTTTTCTCTATTAGAGTAGTTCACAAACCAAAATAGTAAAAGAGGAGAAACAACAACCGAGATTGTCCTGAGAAATGCACAAAGGCCTATAAAAATGTTCTCTTTAAGATATACTTTAGTGATGGCCTTAATAACTAAGTTCTCATTGCTATGAGGACCTTTCATTTGCACAAGAGATTCCCATACATGAGCAAACTTTTGGTAAGCTATGTTAGCATCATCATCAGAGATCAAGGTAGGAATATCTTCAAATTCTAGTGGTTTTGAGTAACCCGAATGAAGCAAGGGATTTATCCAAGAAAATGTTAATCTGCTAAACAGGCCAGCATGGCTTAATCCTGATTGCTCTTTTTTAGCTTTCGAACCTATCAAGGGTTCATATAATTTCTCGTCAGCTACACTAAGATCACTTCTTCTAATGTGGTTCCTAAAGGCACAAAACAAAAGCAGAAAATTTATCAACCAAGATGATACATCTAGAATTCCGATCCCAAGGCCTCCTGATAATCTTCTTAAATTTAGAGCCGTGACCATTAGAAAAATTGAGAACCACCAAATAGAGGTAAGAATTCTTATCCATTTGGTTTTTTGAACAAGCAATGACACGGCTAAGGATATCCATATTAGCCCTCTAATCAAGTTAAGGACCAGAAGCGAATCCTTATGTTCAAATGTCTGGGATAACAGATCCCATAATGCAGTGCCTAAGTGTGAAATGCTAGTAAGAGCACAACATATTGAAGCAGTTATGAATATTATATCCTTCCTGCTTGTATCAGCAATGTATTGCTTCCTGATTGAGATTACAATCCATGATAAGAAGAAAGCACAGAGAAAAACCAGGTTTATTGCATCTATTAAGCTCCCTTGGATGCATGGAGAGGCCAAGTTGAGTTCACCATCACATATCCAAGAGAATATGGCTGCATAATTCAAGGAAAAGATAATCACTATGCATATGTTAATTCTAATTCCTGTCGAACATAAAAGATTAGCATAGATTAGAATTTTAAGCCTCCTTGAGAGTAGAAAATAAATTGTTATGAT
The DNA here is from genome assembly GCA_037954665.1 of Laguncularia racemosa. Taxonomy (NCBI): domain Eukaryota; kingdom Viridiplantae; phylum Streptophyta; class Magnoliopsida; order Myrtales; family Combretaceae; genus Laguncularia; species Laguncularia racemosa. The sequence continues at coordinate 13,040,234 of JBBMOL010000002.1, read as the reverse complement.
AAATAAAACGATTTACATGAATATATTCTATAAAAAGCAGGGAATGAGCCTTTTGTTCCGGCAGAAAATGAAAATCATTTTCCTAAATTCTTTTTCTAGGTAATATGGTCTTTTGCACAGGAACACCGGCCCCTAGCTGCTACATCACCTTTCACTTTTTTAATATTATAGTTGTAATAAATAATAACAAACTCTCAGATGTGTTAAACAAAGTAGACACTCCGACATCAGAATTCAAGAATTACTTGATGATACATACAAGGGTGACTCTTTTTTTTTTCTTTAGTCATTGTAATATTATGTAGTAGTCTCATGAAATACAGGTGACTTTTATGTTGTAGTTGGCAACTATAAAAAATGCTAATAGAAAATGAGTTCCGTTATCAGTTAAAATTTTGTATGATGGATAACCATCAATACGAGCCATTCTTACAACATCCGTCTTTCACTTCCATTTGCCGCTAAAACCTCTTGCAACCGTGGATATTACAATAATGTTCCGCGGTTCTTAGGTTTTGCTTATAACAAAAACTGAAAAAAAGTTGCAAATATATTTTCCGCCAAGCAGACACACCCTATAAAGAATCTTTGGCTTCCTCAACTTGCCTCGAGTCTGGCCATGGAGGAAAACGAAACATGCTATACATATAGCATACAGGAAATTGAAAAGCATGCACAAGCCGAAAAAAAAAGAAAAGAATCAACGGGAGTGTTCCTTTGGTATTTACCTGTTTTATTAACGAGTGTTCTCTCCATTCATTTGTTAACGATACTCAAATAAGAAAATTTTCTTGCAACACAATTGTCTTTCTCGTAAAACATGTAATGGATGTATCGAAATTTAAATCTTCATATCAAATATGATTCGCAACCGTTTATAAAATTAAAAAAAAATCATATCAACAGTGCTACTTTTACCTGGTAACGTCGCCATGAAAGCCATGAAAGCCATGAAAGACGAACCTCTTGTTCTAATCTATCCTTTGCTTCATGTGGATGCACACAACCCAAAGGCAGCACACAGCACAAGTTCAGCACCGATGGAGGACGCCAATTTATGCTGAACATTATTACACAAAGCATGGGTGTGTGACCCAATACTGAATTTGGACGTTTCCTAGTTGTTTACGTGTTTTGGCTGCTTGTGGTACTTAAGGTTTAAATCTCTCGAACGCTACAGGGCCGCTTGTCTTGATCTTGCCCCGATACGTCATCTCGATCAATAAATTATTTAAGAAGTATATATAATTATTTCATTTTTGTGCAGTTTCTTGTCTGAATCATGTGTACCTGTTTTTCAGTAGTGCAGCACCCAACGTTTGTGTTCCAACTTTATTTTATTCATAATAAAATTTAATGTGCCCCACAAATGGTTAAATATCATTTATAGTCGTCCAGATATATATATATGGTTTCCTTTATAATTAAATTTAAATTTGAGAAAAAAAAAAAAGGAAAAGAGAGAGAGATTGAGCAATCAATCTGGCTTTTTATTCTATAGATATATGATTTTCTAATAAGGGAACGGTTATCATGAATCATGACACCATATTGTACTGCCTAAGCCGGTTGAGTTGAGAACATGTTTTTAAGGGATATGTGATCAAAATTTGTGATGTGCATTTGTAATACTATAAACTGAATTAAGCTTTTATTAGATTGCATCTTGGAAACACCGATATATATATTTCACGATAGCTTCAAACGTCAATTTGTCACAATGGTTTCTGTTCTTAACATTTTCCCCATCAACCAAAATTAATATATTGAGGCAATACAATGTGAGCTGTGCACAATGTAAAGTAAAGATGTAATCGAATGAATCATTGTAAGGTATTTAATCCATTCAGTATAATAAAAACCCTATCAGGTATTATCCCATAAAGTTCCTATATTCTATAGAGTTTTTATAGGATTTTGGGACATAATTCCAAATCTTATAAAAGGGTTGACTTTTGAGATTTCAATAAAAATCTATAGGATATCTGATCCAATAAAAAATAATATATTAATAATAATATTTATTCTTAACATACAAAACATACACGATCACACACTCTACACTAGTTCTTCAAATTTCATTTATATATAAGTTAATAAATATAATGTTAACCTTACCTCAAAATTTTATAATTTACTTTCTCCTTATCTTATATGAAGTCTATAAAAACCCGACCCACCCTATAAGATTCATGACTCTATAAGGTCGAGTTACAAGATTAGGAGTAAGGGTTTTTATAGGATTCTGAGAAATACTAAATTTTATAAGAGTGGATTAGGGTATTATATAAGTCGCTCCAATTACACCCTTAATGTAAAGCAGTAATGCCCTACAAAAATATGGAACTTACTTTATCCTACATGAGTGGGTATTAAAGGTCAAAAAATAATTTCCATTTCAATTAATTTTTGAAACTGCTTTGATAAGGTAAGGCATAAGGTACAACATCTCCATACTTTACACTTACTTTAAAATCTATACTCTAATATATCAATATACAGGTTTTATGATAAGTTGGACACATTCTATAAAATTCTTAATTAATAATATTAAATATAATAAAATATAAATTAAATTGACACATACTCAAGGCTTAAGCTCATTTACTCATTATAGAAGAATAATTGTATTTGAGTTGAAATTATTGAAGCTTGGTTTATTTTGTCATTATCTCTACTATAGGATTTTTTTAACATTAAAATACCATAACGAATCCAGCATTGTTATTCATTTTAAATAATAAACCTAGATGTTGTGATAGATTGCTATTTTATGATATTATTAATTAAAAAATTAAAAAAGATTTATTTGCAAATGTTTAAGACTCGAAACAAAAATAAATAAACATTTAGAACTAAAATAGAAAATATGGAAAATATTGATGACTAAATTTGTACTTTTCTATAAGAATACGTTGATTAATAAGATGATACCATATGTAATTCCTAATGAAAAACTAATAGTAGAGTTGTTTGCAAGCGTTGAGGATTGAAATTTAAAAAAGAAAAAACATTTAAGACTAAAACAAAAAGATGACAAACGTTAAAGATTAAATATATTTTTTCCTTAAAAGAATAATTGTATTTGAGTTGAAATCATTAAACCTTGGTTTATTCTGTTATTATCTTTTCTATCAAACTTTTTTTACATTAAAATACTGTAAGAAATTCGACATTATTATTCATTTTAATTAAGTAAACCTAGACATTATAATAGATTGCAGTTTTGTAATATTATTACCTAATAAATTATCTAATTATATTATCAAGTTCATGATCTATGCCTTCATATGAAATATTTGATCAAAGAATTTGTGCTTATAGATAGAGCACCATATCTTATCTACTCTATATTCATTCACTCCTAATAAATACTAATTACGATAATATAACTCTTGACCCATAATTTCAATAATCTTAACGGAATATTTAACGAAATTAGTTGCATGATTTATACCGTTTATTTTAAAAATGCTAAAGACTCGTTAAGAAAAAAAAAAAAAAAGGTTACACTCCAATAAAAAAAACAGTCGTGGAGAAGCAATTCTCTATACAATTTGTGAATATATATATATATATATAAGAAATCCGATGGCCTCAATAACGGTACAAGAGATCATATATATATATTTGAATAAATGGTAGACATAGTAATAATATTCAGATGTATAACAAAATATGATTTCTCTTCATAGTTATTTCGGTGAAAAGGGGAAAAAAAGAACAACCTAACAATTGTTAGAAATTGACAATGGAAAATATTGTGGACGTGGGACATATCTTTGTATTATGCTTTTATGTCCAACTCCATAGGATTCCTAGGATCCGCAAATATCTTTTTCCTACTTGATGTTTCATCACGTTTCTGCATGCGCATGTGAAAATTACACCTCATACGAAACTTAACCAGAATTAATAAATTTACATTCAATTTTTGAAATTATATTAAAGATCATTGTCTTTATAATTGTACATATTCTTCTTTTGAAACTCATGTGGCCTACATATTATACTTTAGCCATTTATTTCTTCCTCACATAGCCTAGAAAACAACCAGACAACGATTCCATGTCATTTAATTCTTAACATGGCAAAGAAACCTATGAGACCAAAAACTGGGATTTACATTTCAGGAAAAAGCTAGATTTAGAAGTGTAATGAGTCCATTTGTGCCCTTATAGGGTGAATCTCAAACTCAATTTGAAATTTTATAATCTAAACTTAACTAAATTAAGCTCATATACTGAATTTATTTTTAAAATATTTTTTAAATTAAAATAATATTAATATTCAAACTTAATATAAACTCAACTAATTTAACCTCAATTTTAGTTCAATTAGGCTTCTATGCTCATCAAGCTAAATATTATGAAATTCATACTTAATTCGATAAACTATTCAATCAAAGAATTTAAATTTGAACTTATGCTCAATTTGACAATTATCAAATTGAGTTCGAATTTTATAGAATGATTGTACTGGGTTTAAACTCAAAATTTTAAATTCAATCAAGCTAAAAGCTCAATATTATTAGGAGCATATAAAATTTAATGATATATAATTTTCTATTTCTTTTTTTTTAATTACTAATCCCCATAGAATTCATTATGTCATCTAATTTAGCTGATATAAGGATAATTCATCCAAAAGTTCTTTTTTATTTTTCCCTTTCTGGAGCTTATTTATTCATGGATGCAGAAGCCATTTATTTCCTTTTCCCATGGTGATCAACATTCCAATACTCTCCCTCTCTGGTATTATCGGGTTCTTCATTCCAATAAAGGACAGCCGTATCATATACTGGCCACCCAACCAAAGATCGTTTGGTACGATCATCCTCTTCACTGCATAACTACTATAATTAGAGGTTGTCTTAATTCGGACCATAATAAAAGCAGTCATCTTTTCATTAACCAATAAAAGTCACATCAAAATCTTGGCTTTCAATCCAAGCTTTTCAATTTGTTCTCCTTTTTGTCACTCCTATATGAGATTTTTTCCAATTAGAATCTTAAGTTTTATCGATGCGATCCAACGAAAGTGATAGGGGGGGTGGGTTTTGTTGTCGTAACCCGCTGCAATTGCATTTTTGAGTTAATAGGTATTGGTGTTAAAAAGGGTATACTTTTAAATAATATTTTTTTTTAATTTATAAAATATTATACTCATAAAAAATATTTAAAAAATAGATTTTAAAAGCTCAGACTCGAAACATATCTTTAGTGTTACGAAATTTTACAAAATTGAAAGTGCGAATCAAGACTATGCCTTCAGTGCAAATTTTTTTTTTCAATAATAAAAAAAAAGGCTTTCGGTGCAAATTTTTTCATCAAAACTTAGTCTCTTTTTTTTTTATTAATCCAGTAGCCAATAGCCCATTGAAACATGACAATTTGACCCTTATAAAAATATCAAATGATAACACTGTTTGATCGTAGCTATAGTACACTGAAATCAGTCTTTTTTATATATTATGACTTTTGTAACTCCACACAATCAAAAAGTTATAACCCTTTAAAGTTAAAAAAAAAAAACTGCATCAAAAGTCGCTTTTTTTCCAAGTTGATGCGATTTTTTTTTTTTTACTTTGAAGAGTCATAACTTTTCGCTCACGTAGAGTTATAAAACTCATAATATATCAAAAAAAAACTTATTTGAGTATACTATAGTCAGAATCAAATCGCATTGTAGTTTGGTATTTTTATCAATGTCAAATTGTCATTTTTTACTAGCTACCGAATTGATTAGAGAGAGAGAGAGAGACAAAGTTTAGACAAAATGGACTCAGTTTTTTTTTTTCTTCTTTTTTTCATATATTATAAGATAAAATATAAAGGAGTGCGAAAAAAAAATAATAAATTTTAAATAAATTTTTATAATTTTTAAAATTTATGAAAAAAAAATTCATTATTCTTTATGTAAATTTTTAATATTTAAAAAAATTTAATTTTCTTTACATGATTTTTCATTAAAAAAAATCAATAATTTCTACACACACAAAATTCACTGAAGGCACAGATAGCAATTTACTATCCACGCCTTTAGTACAATTTTGTCCACATTTTCAAGGAATTTGCTTGAGGACACAAACAACATCTATACCTTCACAACCTATTTTTAAAATAATTTTTTCGAGTACGTTATTTCACAAGTTTTTTAAAAAAATAAATAATATTTAAGTGGGTACTCCAGCAAATCGAATCCGACTAAAAGGTAGAAGTAGATTTTCTTTAATAGATTGTTTGGAAAAGAAACATTTTCCAAGGCTAGAAAAATTTTAAGGTAAAGTGAGAATTTCTAGGAAGTTTCTTGTGTTTAAAACCAAGTGCATTGAATGGAAGTAAAAGTAAATGGAATTACAATTCTTTTTTAATTACAGTTCTCCTAATACCTCCAATGCAAAGGATTTCTTCAAGAAAGTCAAGGCAAAAATGAGTAAGTCCAACAATCTAGCTTTTTGTTTTTGTTTTGTGTTTTAATTAGGTAAGTAGATACGGAAGAAATAGGGTATAAGGTCCTATTAGGGTCTAGTTACTCGCGAGCTATTCGAACTCAACCTACTTTAAGCTCAACTCAACTCAAGCTCAATTAGTTATCAAGCCAAGCTTAAGCAACCGAGCTTGAACTCAAAATAAAGCTCGTTTATTTAAACAAGCCAAGCTTAAACTTCTATTTAAGCTCACAAGTTTATTTATATTATTAATGAGCTGACTTGCAAATAAATGAACTCGGGGTCATTAATCTAAACTAGTCGAGTTCAAGCTTCAAATTCTTTAACAAGCTTGAACTCGAGCCTATAATTTTCTACCTTAGTAAAAGTTCAGCTCAAGCTTGATAATTTTTCTAATGAGCCAAGCTTGAGCTTTAAAAAGGTCGACTCAACTCAACTCATTTGTAGCCCCAAGTTACACTTTCTTTACTCTTATTTTAATTTCGTTTAACTATTTTCCTTTATATCATGTTTGGTACATAGAAATTATATGGAATTGAATGAATAGGAACTGAATAATAACTGGAATGATAAATTTATTCACATATTTGGAAACGTACATGAAATGGAATGCATATAAAATAGAATTTATCAAAACTATCCTTAATTATTAAATGTAATAATGAAATTAAATGTTAAATAAGTAATTTCAATTAATGATTATTAGAAAGGCTAGAATGGAATCACAATTCCATCATCTTAAGGCGAATTCAAATTCCCTCTTAAAGGCAGAATTGACGATTCTCAAGAGTTACAATTCTAGCTTTTAAAAGCACATCCAAACATAGAAAACGGAAGAAAACTCAAGATCGCGATTTCATTTCGAGTTCATTCTTGTGTACCAAACATACTGTTATTTTCTATCCGTCATTAAAGTTTCCAAATAGAGTAATAGCCAAGAAGAATAAAATATAGGAATTAACACAAGGAAAACCAAGACTAAGATTCGATTTAATTTAATAGTCAGCACTTATTAAGAAATTTGATCCATTAAACCTGGATTTGAACTTTTAAGCCTTTTCCACATGTAGAAAATAGCATCTTTTCTATATTTCCATATCAAGTTAATTATAAAGGAGTTTCAAGATTAGTCAAAAAAAAAAAAAGGCTAAATCCAAAATCCAAAAGCAATTAGTCTATTGTTCAAAAAGTAGCTAACCTACACTCACCAATCAACGAAAAAAGATTTATTGGTTAATATACGTCACATATCATATACACATAATATATAAATACTAATAAGATTTTGATGTGCATGATAATTAACATTATAGTTTCTAAAATAATTCAGAATTTATATATATTAAAATCTTGTTGGTACTTATAGATTACTTATGCACAACATGTAACATTTATCAACCATTAAATCTTTTCTCCCAATCAATGATATAATTACTAACCCGTTACATGAATCATCACTTTAAAAGCAACTTTAACTTTTAGATTAAAAAATACAGTTAAAATAATAAAATAGTCCAAAAAAATTCAAGTATTTCAAGAGATGAACCAGTTGCATTTGACATTATCATTGAAATTGCATTATTATTCTATAGTCCATTGATGAGATTGTCCAATCTTTCATAGAATTGTCGAATCAAATCCTTATTATATTAACTCTTATAATTATATCAAGATAATGGATAAAAAAATATAATGGTGGAACAATAGAAATCAACCAGAACTTCTTTTAAATTAAAAAATTATTAATGTAGCCACTTTGATATATTTAAATAATAAATTCTAAAAGAAGTTCATAAAACCTTTGGTTTTAAATCTGTTTTTTCCAAGTACAATAAATCTATGACCAAAATCAAAATTAGGGTTTTTATCCAAAATTTTCTCTTTTTATTGCATGAAGAAGCATGAAGTCAACAACTTTTCTTTTCTTTTCCCTTTTTTTTTTTAGTTTATGCTATCCATCCTTAAGAGTCCCCCGCAATGCATATACTACAATAAAAAAGAAAAATACCTCCCACACTCCCCAATCTTTTGTATTCACCTTCCCTTGTACTAGATGTTGAAACTCTTGTAAACATGAGATCACGTGTCTCAAAACCAAAGATGCAACAGTTTCATTACATAGTCATATCACAATATGAGCATGTAGGGCTCCGACTGCAACTAATATTCACAAACTTGTATTAAGTTAACTCCATATACTCTCAAATGGAAGGTAACATCACATAGTTCAAAGCAAATAACATGAGCTGAAAAATCATATACATAGAACTAAATGCAACAAAAATCAGCCTCGGTTGGCATTTTATACCACCATTTTAACCCAATGGTCATTTCTTTCTTGAATACTAGCATGTATCATACCAGTTTACAATCCATCTATCAGTATATGGCGGTTTAGTGCCTAAGCTAGGCATCACATTGCCCTAGGTTGCTACCCCTTCATGATGCTATATCTCGCTGTCGTGACCATAGCTTCCGGCATCTTGGTAACATATAACAACAATTACGTACTTGGTGTCCACTTAATACTTCCAAGATAACTGGTCTGGAATTTTACTTCTAAAATTAAACCAACCGAATTATTCTTCCTAGGTCTTCCCCAATCCTGCCCATTTCTTCTAACATTCGACCCTTCATCTCCCTTAATCGGCCTCAATCACTTCAACCTCTCATATTCACACTTTAGTCAAAGCAATGTAAGCAACAGAACCGCAAATTTACAATTCCAAATAAAACTTCACAATCACCGATTGTGATTAACCACGATTCTAATCATTGACTATTAATACCTTTACAATTAACCTTAACCACGATGATCAAGACCCTAAGCTTGTGTTAAATCTCGAATTACTATCAATTCCTAAATGGTTACAAATAAGAGGAAGAATTTACAAGAAAATGATTAAGATTATCATCTGGTGCCTACGAATTCAATGGATTAGAATGATTTTGAGAAACCATGCAACTTCGCACCCAACTTAAGTTTCCCCTCAACATTACATTCTTGATTAGGATTTTTCATTTGAAACACAAAAACCATGAATTGGGAGACACCAACCGAGGTTAATTTGATTCCCCATTCTATGCACCGGTCTCCAAGTTGGTTCGGAGAGAGAAAGATTTGTAGTTTCAGATCTTAGAGTAAATAAAGAAAATGAAACCATGGAAGTTAATTTGGTATGATTGTGGTTCTGCAGGGTTAAGGTTAATTGATTAAAGAAAAGGCAAGGGGGAGAAACTACGATAATGCCCTTATTTTCAAAATAATTGCTAGATCATTTCAATAATAGTGGAAAAATGAATTACGTAAGATTGACAAATATTAATGTTTAGTTTAGTTTTATCATTAATAATACCACTAATTTAATGAATGGTATATTAATGTTTAGTTTAGTCTTATCATTTTCGTATGAATAAAGAGTAGCAATTTTAATAATACCACTAATTTAATGAATGGTAGCCAATTAAAGTAAATTATTATACCATACTCTATCCTTCAGTATCATATACTTCTAAGTTCTCCACGTAAGAGTTCAATTTCAAAACTGCTTGCTATAGCTGCCGTTAATTCTCTCATCAATCATTCATATCAAACAATGTACTAGTTTACAAACAATGTTCCAATCTTCAGTATCAGTCATATTCATATCAGACAATGTAATGGAATACAAACATTATTCCACCTTTTTTATGTATTTTAATTTGTTTTGAATGTTTGTTATGACTAGGTTGCGAGCACTGTTCCAAACTTCAGTATCAGTCATATTCATATCAGACAATGTAATGGAATACAAACATTATTCCACCTTTCGTATGTGTTTTAATTTGCTTGAATGTTTGTTATGACTAGTAGAAAAGGATCGCTACGTCTTCTTCAACCTTAACATAATGGTGATAACATGTTTTGTATCTCCATTGGCTACAAGCTTATCATAAAATCTAATAATGTAAGCTTACTTTTGCTTCTTCTTTTTTCTTATTTAAACCCAGTCTTACACATGATACGATATGTGATTTATATAGGTGTGGATATTAATAATGAAAATATAGAATGGAGATAAGGTCATATTTAACTCTAAGAGAACCCCATTAGAATTAAATAAAATACAGCTTCATAATTATAAATAACGTCCTTTAAGAACCTTTTGGCTTTATTTGTGCATACTCTATATTATAGCCGTAATATTTATCTACAACAAATAATAGTTCTCGATGGATCTACGATGGAAAAGAAGGGATCCTTGACCTAAGCTCAACAAAAAAAAAAATTAATTATTAAAATTCATAAAAAAATAAAATAAAATATCTGTAATATGCATATTTTGAAGACCACTTTTTAATATGATACTAGATATAACTAAATGGTTAGGTCTTTCACTTTTTAAATATAAAGTCATGGGATTAATATATTTTTATTTTATTTAAACGACATTCTCACCATCTTTTTACTTTTCTCTACACATAATTTTCACTTATTAAAAGATTACAATTAATTAAATAAAATATCCTTAAAAAAAAGAAATTTTCAATATTAAGTTAAATAAGGTATATCTATCTTGTCTAGCTGTACTATTCTATGTTCATCCCTGCTCCAAGAAAAAAAAAAAAAAAAAGGACTATTGCAATAAACCATCCCTTACGAAGGATATGAAGATCGGAAATCTTATCCCTAGAGGAGTTCCTAGCAAGGAAACAATGCCAAGCAACAGTCCTACAAGTGGGCTTGGTTACAAACATGGAATGATTTGCTAGTTAGTGCGTAGGGTCGCTTTAGTTAGCCGTCCAACACAAAATGAGGGTAACAAAGTCTAATCTAATCATCACTTGTAGGAAAGCTTCTCCGTTGTTTATTACCTTCTCATGCATGATTGCCTATAATTTTTCTCTTTTGCACTATGATTTTGGTATTTTCCTGCTAATATATATATATATATATATATATATATAAACTAATGGTGTTAGTGTTATCATACATGAGCCATGTTTTCCACTCTTTTCATCATCGTACCTCAATAATAAGCTCTATTGAGCCTATATCATGTCTGTGTGTTTAAAACATGATAACCTTTTTCCATGGGCAGATCCAGCGGGGGCCAAAGGGGCTCGGCTCCCTCAAAGTTCGGAAATTTTTGTTAAAAAAAAAAAGAGAAAATATAATTTATACATTCATTTTAAAGACTATTTTTTAATAAAAAAGTTTTAATATGATTTAGTAGTTAGGAATTTTAACTTAAAAGTATACCTTTACGGGTTTAAATCTCATAAAAAAGTATTTTTTTTTTTTTAAGTTACATTAATTTTTAATTTTTTAAATAACATTTTCTTTTGATTTTTTTTTTACATTTTAATTATAATAGCTAATAGTATTAACTTTTATTCATTATAAAATCATAATTAAATAAATAAAATTTTATTGATTATTATTTATTTATTAAATGAATTTTTTAATAAATAATTCTAATTTGGATTTTACATAAGGTAAGTCACCTGCCCCCTCCCCCAGCGCGCCATTCTGTGTTCACGCCGGCCTTTTTCCTTTGATGGGTCCCATCCTGGTTCTCTAGTCCAATATTACGGTGCTCATGTATACGCTTTAGGTTATTTAAAAGGATGAAGTGAGGTTCTTTCACCAGCTGCGCTAGGTGGTTTTGAAAGTTTACTTATTACCTTTCGACATGACCTAAAGACAACCCCCAAAGAAAATAGTAATGTCCTCCTAGAAGTGAAAAAAAAAATGACCTACTTTCAGAAGGTGTCATACTTGTTATGGGATAATAACAAAATGATTATTTCAAACTTGTATTTTTTTTAATTTTATACTTGAAATTTGAAATTATTAAATATCACATATTTAATCAAACTTTTTCTTATTAAATTTTATATTTAAAGTTGCTAAATACCATAAACATTTGTTTATTAAATTTACAGTTCCATAATTTTATTAAAAAAAAAAACAATACAACAAACACCCATTAGTCAAATATAATACAAAAGTAAACAAGTAAGTGATAATGAGACAATTTTGATAAGTAAAAATCTGATTATGTATGATATTTATTAATTTTAAAAATTCATATATATATATATATAAACTAAAAATTAATATAGTGATTTTAACATTATCCCACATCCTTAATAAAGATATCCAAATGGTTTTAGAGGGACAATGAGATATTGACTAATGGATTTATATATAAATAGTGTTGTACCATAAAGATATGATAACTAAACACTCTCTTTAAAAAAAAAAAAGTGAATGTATAATATATCTTATATTTTTATAGACTTAATATTAGTTGTGATTTTTAGGAATCATTTAGTTGTCATATAGTACAATACTAGAAAAACTCTTTAGTCCATTTTTTTTATTTGCATATAATAGCTTAAGATATTGGACAAAAGAGACCTTGAGATATTAGACTAAAACTAGAAATTTTATATAATATATTTAGTAATGCAAAAATTTATTTTATAATACAAAATAAATATATCTTCGAAAATTCAAAAATAACACTACAATAAGTTCATAAGTTATCGATGGCCTCTCTTCTCCAAAATAAATATATCTAAAAATTTCGTATCCAATATTGTAAATACTAAATTTAATATATAAAAATTATATTATCCTTATATTATACTATTTAATATTCTTTATACTATCATGCCAATCAAATCAAATGCTATATTAAATATACTGGAGATTATTTCTAATAGATATGGATTTGGTGAAGTGGGTAGGGTAATAAGTCAAATTCGGTGGATTCATAACTCTCATGATGGTGGGGTGGTGGTTTTCATCACTATTTATTATTATTATTATAGGTTTATTAACAGGATTCTAATTCTCACTATATTTGTTAAATGTTAAAAAAATCTATCATTTCTAATACTAATTGTAGGAAGAATAAGTACACGGCTCTGCAAAAGTTTTCTTGTCAATCGATTTCTCATCAAGTGCTCCTAAATACTAATGTAGTTGTCGTTGTCGTTGTTAATTGTTATTATGGAAGTGGTGGAGTGGATTGGGCCATGTGTGCAGCCAATATTTTGGTACAAGAAATGGTTGGTAACGCTCATCATGACTCAGGACCGCTTCAATTCTATCCAACCACACCATTATTATTCATTTTTGCTGCCATGGTGTTCTATCTCCAACAAGCTTCCCTTTTTCATTGGGGAAAAACCCTCTTTTCCTTTTCTTTTTTTTTTTTTTTCATTCTCTTTTGTAAATGCATTCTTTCTCGTACCCATAATCTTTCTTCTTCTTTTTTTTTCACTTTTCACTCACAAAAAATAAGATGTATCGCGACGTAAATGGATCTTTTAATTTTCGATTTTTCTAAAAAAAAATTAATTTACATGAATCGATGGGTGGAATTGTTTATAAATTTATATAATCTTATAATATTATTTATTTTTATATCATTTTAAACATTCATCACACGTGATGATATTTTAAATAAATAAATTCACAAATAATTGAGATAATGGAAATAAAAATAAACAAGCAAATATTTAACACATAGAATTGTAACTACACATTGGAGGAACTAGGGACCTCCTTCCTATGTATAAAAAAAAATAAAAAAATAAACTCAAACAATAATTGAAGTCGATGCATGTGCTTAAAAGATTTTAATGTCCTATCAAGTCAACATAGCTATTATAGGTGGATGGGTCTGATGACAATGTGATCACATGTGTGCTATGTGATTCTCTCACTACACTTGAACACCTAAAGGAGTGATATGTAAAGGCATTGGAGGATGATCAAAGTTGATTAGGATGGAAAGGAAAAGTAGGTAGTCACAATTAGGCTCAAAAACTTCATGATAGGTAATTGTTTCTCACTGAATTCTTAATTTAATCTTTTGATAAGGTAATTTAGTAAAATAATGGCATTTTTTCTCCAAAAAAAAAAAAATTTAATGAAGATGTCTTAAGTATTTATAGGGTTCAGCTATAAATCTTATCCATCATGATGACGATATTCGACGGTTACAAGTGAATAAACCCCCGTATGGTTCTTTCATGAATTTAAGTCCATTAAAAGCTTTTGATGTATGAGCCTTATTGAAAAAGATTATATTAAACCAACCAAATCAATAAGTCTTTTCTTATGACTCACCTTTTGAACTTGCTATAATGATGATCTAAGATGAGAATACTTTAGGGAAAAAATATTTATTGATATCAATATAACACGTGTTTGAATATATAATAAAAAAGTATTAATAGTTTTTAAACATGTGATTGTGATATTAAAATTTAAAAAAAAAAAAACTATCATTTATACTTTTAGATAAACCTTTCTTATGGTTTAGATGTGGAGCATGAAGTGTCTATCCCTATACTTTAATAATCTATTAAAGCATCAAGTACTATAAGAGTTATAAGTTTTGTGGATTGTTTAGTGCTAAAGCGGCCAATAAATAAAAAGTTGATATGCACAAACCTTTAAAAGTAATCACAACTTACAGTTGCCCATATGGCAGATCACATGTCCAATTCTTTACTTGTTTTTATATACCATTAAGCAATTTATTTTGTATCGCAGTCCCATGTTTTTTTTTTTTTTTCACTTAAGACTCTCCATATATTTGCATATATATACCAACAGCTGCAACTGTTTTTTTTTTTTTTAATGAAATGTATAATTTCATTCTTATAACAAAATTAATCCTTGAGCTCAATATATGAAAAAAAATTGTAAAAGCGTTGTTGATGCTTAAAATTTCTTTATTTCAAGTAGTACGAAGTTATCAAGATGTTAAAACAGCATCAATACAGTTTTCTCCCCCGATGATGATGGCTTCAAACAATATGTACAGTAAAATATACGTAGCTCTTTGTGTTCAAATTCTCGTTTCTTTACCAGTTTAATAATGCCATTCTAGGTGAGATGCTATATATAATACTCGGTAATAAGTAGTAAGAGTTTAAGATTTTATATATCATATTAAATGTAGGTAAATTCAATCTTTTAGTTATTCTTTCTAATCACATCGCAATCAAATAAAGGTGTAACTCTTGATGAAACCTTTCTCAATAAAATGTTCATCATCTTCCATCCTGTGGATTGACATAATGGTTCTTGAAATGACATTTAAAGTTGAAAATTTGACAAGTGATTAGCACAATATAATTTCTTAGAATAAAAATATTTAGAGAGTGCATGGTATATTTGGTACGTAAAAATAAATTCGAAATGGAATTGTGATTTTGAATTTTTTTTTTCATTTTCTATGTTTAGATATACTTTTAAAAGTTGAAATTGTGATTTTTTTAAATCATCCATTCCACCTTGAAAAGAAAATTCGATTCTAGCTTTAAGATGATGAATCACGATTCTATTATAGCCTCTTTAATAATCATTAATTAAAATTACTTATTTAACTTTCAATTTTATTATTATAATTAATAATTAAATATAATTTTAACAAATACTATTTTATATGTATTCCATTATATGTATATTTCTAAACACGGGAATAAATTTATCATTTCAATCACGATTTCATTCTATTTAATACGAATCCATTCATGTATACTAAACATGATAGTAAATTAGAATGACTCATTGATTAGTAATTTCAAATGAAAATTAATTAGATTTGTTTTCTACAATTTATGGTCGACTATTTGAAAATGTATGTCCAAAATATGTCAACAATTTTCTTTGAAGATTTCACTCCACTATCTTGGATACATCACAAACATATGGATAGCATTATTAAAATTTAAACTCGGATTTAAGGGTATTTTAGGTATATTACATCAAGACTTCATGACCAAACTTCACATTTTATAAAATCTAGTTAAGGGTATGTACACGTGATAGCTAAAGATATTTAACTATAATTATTGATGAATTCGTTTAAAAAAAAAAAAGAAGCAAAAACCATTCGGCGAAAAATTGAAGGAGAAAAGCACTATCGGAGGTTTATTTTTTGTGTGTTCTTTTTATTATCTTTTCACATTCCATGAGTTTACAATAAGGGACCTTTTTAATAGTAAGTTCAATTATTTATTCATTTATTTTCTTAATACAAATTCTTCTTGAACATAAGCAATTTCAAGTGAGCTAGCTCATCAGAAGTTATAATTGAAATATGTTTTCTTTTCAGCAAAATGATTAAAAAGATAAATTACAAATATTTGAAGAGTCATTCAACGTTGTTTTTGCATGATATTAATTCTTTAAATAAATTAATTAGTTTGAAAAGACAAAAAAAAAAAAAAAAACAAATTAACGTACTTCTTTATATAGATAAACAAGCTGTGTTGAACTCTAGTTTAAGCTAAACTCAAAGATAGATTTTTGCTATTCCAAACTCCCTATCCTAAGCGTGTCCCTATCAATAACATTTGAACATCTTGATAAGAAATTAATATTTAAATATGGAAGTTTGTTCCACCTGATTAATTGTATATATGTTATTCATTAGGACATGCTCAAAGCAAGAAACTTAAGACAATAAATATCTTTCTCCGCTCAAAATTTTAAAAAATCCAATTCAATCGATCCTAAAATTTTGTGTTAGAGCTCGAATCAAAATGCTGTTTAAGGAACCCAAATTCGAGATCGACTCAAATAAATTCATTTAAGCTTGGTTTATTTTAAAATTATTTTTCTTCATATATATATATATATATATATATCAATATTTAAACTTAAATTAAACTCAATTAATATTTAAATTTAATTAAACTCACAAATTAATTGAATTAAATCATAAAACTTACCAAAATATATATATATATAATATTGCAATACTTAGATGTCCGGACTACGGCCAGTGGCAAATTATACGTCAATTCCAGCACCCAATGTATCAGAGTTTACACTAATCCCCAGTAAAAAATAAATAAAATAAATTAGGGCAAACACACTACAGCACAAGATGCCGCCAAATTTGGATCCAAGATTCCAATGACAGACCCAAAAGCGTAACTTTGGAGACAAGGAAGGCCCAGCCCCAGCTCGCAGACCCAAAAGCATTAAAGAGAACGTCCGCATGTCAGACTCCTACACGGCCTTGCACGGCGCACCATCAAAATGGGTCAAATTCAATATTAAAATCAGCAACTCTTCTTGTTATACGTTGCTCATATCGTGGCAGGTAATGCACATGCACGAATATAATTACGACACGATTAACGAAAAAAGTTAAGAGCATCAGGATATAAATATAATATAATTAATAAACAATTTTAACATGATATAAATATACCAAAAGGGAATTGTCGAGAGATCTCTAAAGATTTGAATTAAAACTGATCATTCGATACAATATATTAGGAGTTTCAAATTAAGGAATTCATTTGCCTCATAAATAAATAAATAAATAATTACCATGTAAACGATATAGAAAATTAATAAAGATATAAAACCATAAAATACACATAATTCACATAAATCCAGTTAAATAGAAAAATGATGGATTAGTTGACCAAAGTGAAATCAATAAGATGCTTTTTAGTCGGAGAGGAATTTACTTCGATTAATTGAATTAAATAAAGCTTAATCGACTGAAATGGGTAACTAACTACGACTGTACCCATATCAATCGTATCTTGAATTTAGAAGAGATTTTCAGAATTTCTAGTTATGTTCCTTCCGAATTGCTTTGAGTCAAGATCACTTTGAACTTGACAAATTTCATTTAATAGAAAAAAAAAAAAAAGTCCCCTAGGTTTTTCAATTAAAAGTCGTAGAAATTACTTATATAGCTCAAGTATAATATACCAATGTATCGTGGACGTGGACATTAGCTTATATATATATATATATATATATATATATATAATATACCTAATCATTTATGTCCCCATCTCTTAGAGAAGTCAGGAGTAAATGGTTTTATGGAAAATATATATGGATGTTGATAGTAATTTTATACATATAATGAGGAGAAGGTTTTTAATTTGTACTATTTTTATAGAATGATAACATTTATTACAATTGAATTACAAAGTATTGGCACTTAAATATTGATTTTAAAACACTTGAATCTTTAGTTTTAGTTTAATATTTATTATTATTATTATTATCAACAAAGAGTAGGTTAAGTGCCATGAAATTGAGGGTCTTTGTCGGATTATTGAACTTTTGGGATAAATATAATTATTCACAAGAAAACAGTTTTGACCTTTTCCACGCGCCTCTAGTTGAGTTTTTTTTTTTTTTGTTCTTTTCTTTTTAATTGAACCGGTTTAATTAAAAATCTTGCCCGCAGATGACTTCATCTTGAAATAATACAGCTGCCAGACAGAAGACGTACATGAAGATTCGTGATATTATTGTATGTAAAGTTATTTTCTGAAGTTGGAAGATTGCTTTTTGATACCTCTAAAGTGAATTGCCAAAAGAAGACAAAAGAATCTCCTAAAAGTACACTTCAAGTTTTGGTCGGATTGGCTAGTTTTATATATAGAATTGCAGACTTATTCTTTTCTTATAAAACTATTACTATACTTAATTTGTGAAATCCTAATTTTATATGATTTCAATTATTATTAAATAAAAAATTTTAATTTCTTATCGTCTGTAAAATATATATATATATATATATATTATTTTGTCTTTTTGCATATTCAATTCATAAAACCCTATCCTAATAGTCATACCATTGAGTAGGACAATAGTATATTACTATTTTTATTTATATTCCTAATCTATTAATAATATTGACTCATACAAAATTTTGTTTTGTATCAATATACACTTAAATTATCTCAAACATTGCACTCATCCGATTTAAGATATGAATGCATGAATTTGCCCTAAAACATTATTACAATTGTGTAGTCAAGCAAGTAAACGTAGTGTAAAGTGGTACACACAAAATATGAAGAGTAAAGTAATTTGCAATTTGCTATCCATATGATATTTATAGGTTTAAAACACCAAAATTATTGGGAAAACTAAATTAAAAAAATATTAAAGATAAACTTTATGTGGAGACAAAAATTCTTTGACACCTAAATACTTCAACTTCAAAAGTGGTGCTTAGCAAAACAATTTGCATTAGCTTGAAATAAACTCTATCATTGCTTGATCCTATAAAAGTTGCATCCGCAACATATATAAAATTTGATCTCTAAATGATGTTTTATTGGCATTTATGCTAATCACATATGGTTACGTAGATGTGCACATTGAACTTCTTCATACGTAAGAAGAGATGCCAATCACAATATTTAAATTCAGTCTAAAACCTTTAGCCACTCTTTCCCACTTTATCCGCCCACTTAAGAAAAGCCAAAATTATTATTAAATAGATGAAAAAGGTACCTACATGATAGGGATTCAATAAATGATATACATCTATAAGAGACATTATATTTATTTACAAAATACAAATAAATGAATAAAATTAGTTTTTTTTTTTTCCTTTTCCCTTCCAAAGGTTCACTTCGACTGCATTTGGAGCTGTTTTCTCCTATATAACTTTACAAATTATAGTAGGTATAAAATCAAACAAAAGAAGTATAAGCAATTTTTTTTCTTGTCTTTTTTCTTTTTCTTTTTTTTTTTTTGCTTCAAATTGCGAAAATAATACCTGTTTATACACAAATGAGCACAATTAAACTAAATAAATATGTCAGGACCTTTCTAATTCAGGGACATGAATATTAATCTGTTAATGGCTATCATTTCTAATAGTTGTAATTGTAGTTAAAAAAAAAAAAGAATTAAAAATTTGTTTTGACAACTCTTGTAAGCTGTCTTAAGCTCATGATTGAACGGAACCAACGGGAGTCATCAATTGACTGTTTACTTCTCCTCATAATAAAGTATAAACCCAATAATTTTTTTCTTTTTCTGGATCAATATATAAAACCCGATATTTAAATATTCTTCTTAATTGATATCTTTAAAACAATGCGGGACGCATGATCCACCGCCTCCGCCGCCAATAACAGCATCACTCGGCCGCCAAAACGGCCGGAACGGGGACAAGAAGCTGACACTGGGTGGCTGCACCTGCACCCCGACGCATGAATAAAGAAACTTCGGGTAACAGCGATTAATGAACGGATAGTGATTGAAATATATGGGCAGAGCTGCCCGAGGGAAAAAAAAGTATATGAATAGAGTTTTCATTTCAAAAATTAATAAACAAAAAAATAAAAAAAGCTTATTCATAAAAGAAAATTATAATGAGGTGGAGGGGTAATAGTAGAAGTCGGCTGGATCTTTTTCTAGGTGTTGTATATTAAGATGATAGATATTTAACTGTTAAATAAGAGATTGGATGGTTTTATCGATAAGATTATAAAATAATTTAGAAAAAAATTTATATTTTATATATTATCAATGAAAGTTACATTCAAAATTAAGTTTAGTAAATTCATCTACTTGAATCTCTACCTAATCGACATTGATGAGTTCGAAGGTAGGGGGCCTTGATGTTCCCCTCCCGACCTCTAAGTTTGGGGGATTTTGAAAATTGTATTCAATAGTATTTGAAAATGTATCGTATAATTTATCTTTGTCATTCTTGTAAATTTTTAACTTTCAATTTATTTACTTATGCCAAATTCCTAAATCCGCTATGCCGGTGGATGTGTTTTTATTTCCAAAAGTGTATTTCCCATTTTTTAGAATGAAAGGAGTGTTGATTATTGGAAAACATTTTTCCACCTTAAAATCAAACTATACAAGGAAATTAAATGCTTTTAGACATTAGGGGGGGGGGGGGGGCATGCATAATTCTACTGAGTAGAATTTTTTAATATAGCAATCAAATGAAGCTTAAACTCAAATTACTTTTTGTTAAGTAGAATCCTTGAATATTTGACTGGGCAAGCTTATAATAAGTTCAAGTAAATATAAAAGTGTAAATTGAATTTGGGGTGAATTTATTTTACAAAAGATATTTTCTATAAACTCTTTTAGGTCAGCTATATTTTAAGTTTCACAATGATGAAGCATTGCCATCGTATTCTCAAATCCTTATGATAATTAGTGATTTTGATAGATAGATGGCGATGGAAAGCAATAATAGCCCGTGATAATGGTTAGTTATACTTTTAGAAAATCGCATTAGAAATTGAGGGAAAAGGTGATTTTCAATTGAAACCTTTTCCACAAGCATTTTCTACTCCATCTCATTACTATTATAAATTATCAATTGCTATTTTTGCTTCCAACTAATAGTTACTATTGAAAGTCACTATTAAATGTAGACTCTTGAGTTGCTATAATGACATTTGAGTATTTGGAAACGCTTAACTTCTAATAAATACTAAAAATTGTTTGAAATATGTTATTTATAGAAAAAGTGCATCCCTAGTTGAATACAATTGAGCTTGAATAATAGTATAATGTTGATTAAGAGGTATACATGTTCTTTTAAGGACAAAACAAGTCTAATCAAACTAAATTCATACTTATAAAGTAGTAGTTATTATCAAGCTCAAGCTCAAAGTAGTGAATCTTCGAAAAAAAAAAAGAAAGAAATCTAACAAAGTGGTATTCTATATTCTGACTTGACTTGAACTAACCTTTTTGAAAAGTGTGCAAATTTGAATTTTTTATAGAATTTGAAATAAGTTTATAAACTAGTAAAGATAAGACTTGGATAGAATGATGGAAGAGATGGTAGAGTGAAAAATAAAATTGAAAGAAAAAAAAAACTTTTCAATCGAAACTTAGTCAAACTATTCTAAAGTAATTCAATACAATTTTTTAAATATTTAAAGCAATTCATTTTTTTTTTAAATTACAAATAAAATCATAAAATACAGTTTAGTTTCAATTTAATCTTGAAAATAAACCTCCATAACTTCACATATAATAGGGTTTGGTTTTGAAGATGCTTACTTATTTTATCAAGGAAAATATAAAAAAAAAATAGATTAGTTACACTAGTAACAGCAGGTGATTTTATATTATATCATGCACAAATTATTGTATAAGTCCCATCTTTATCAAGGTCAAGAGGTGAGATTGAGTATATCCTAGAGTACATTAAATGACAACATTTTAGGAGTATTTTAACATTTGTATGAACATTTTAATTGATTTAAGATAATATTAAACAT
This sequence comes from Laguncularia racemosa, assembly GCA_037954665.1. Classification (NCBI taxonomy): domain Eukaryota; kingdom Viridiplantae; phylum Streptophyta; class Magnoliopsida; order Myrtales; family Combretaceae; genus Laguncularia; species Laguncularia racemosa. Next base: position 13,017,730 of record JBBMOL010000002.1, on the reverse strand, counting down.
CACCGAGAAGAGAAAACACGTCGAATCCTTAAAAGCAAAGCGCTAGGAGATGGTAAACCGTACTTGCGTAGGGATGTTTATACGGCGGAATAAAATGGGATGATGCGGTGTCATAACTTTGTTATATCGATCAATAGGTATTATTTCATATATATATATATGGTAAGACGCCTTACCATAGTTACGTAAGTCATAACTTTATTTAATTTTCCTAAACAAGGAAAAAAGTTTAGTCCCATTCGTGTGTATATTTTTCTTACTTCATTATACTATTTTCCCCGGAAGGCGTGCCAATCTTTTATTACAAGGACATACGCGCAAGACAAAACTGATGGAGGATCGAGATCGATCATCAGACTCAGACTCACCTACTCCCTTTTTCTTGCCACTGTTTCTGTGTCACAACGAATGCCTTTACAAAAATTTCCCATCCTTTTTCTGTGTTTGTTGGCAAATGTGATGGGGGGTGTAGCTGGTGCCAAGAAAATCCCAAAAAAAATTTGGGTCTGCCTTGTTGCTTTTAGGGAAGATGTACAATTTAAAGTAGGTACGATTGGAAAAGGATTATTAGGAGCGTAAATAATCTAGAGAGTAAATTACATGCATACTTTTAATAAGGTTTGTCTTGTTGTTTTTAGAAAAAAATTTTAATTTTAATTTCACAAATGAAAAGCATCTTCACTATTTAAAATAGGCACGACTAGAAAAGAATTATTAGGAGCGTAAATAAACTAAAGAGTAAATTATATGAATACTCTCGGTTAAACTTTTTAAATTGAATTGATTCTTGATTTTTTAAATAATTAGAACTTTATTGACATTTCAAGTGATATGGCATTGATAGGATAGTTGATATGGCAATTAATTATATATTAAAATTAATAGATATATTTAATTAGCAAAAAAAAAAATATTTGAAATTAAAAATAAATAAAAAATAAAAATAAATGTGACCATTTTTTGTCCACCCTAAGGCCAAAGGATACCTGACAATTACCTTGCATTTGGGAGGGAGTGGGAGTTGCAGCCACCTTAGTGGTTGTTGGTTACCTTCTAACCTCAATGTGGCCAGAAAATAGTAGCATTCATTTTTTTTTTTCATATATATATATATATGAATTGTCCATTCTAATTGGAAAAAGGTAAGGTGCTGATATCAAACTGTATTCATATGCCATAGCAAATCTTTTTAATTTAAAGATTATTTTTCTTTAAAACATAAAAGAGAGAATGAAACCTAGTAAAGTACGGTAATCATTTAAGAATGGTAAAAACTGATATCTTTATCAAACATTGAAGGAATTTAGTACATTTTAAAGGAAACAAAGGATACGTGATTATAGCACTTTTGCTTCACTTTCCTCACATTAACACAGCACAGACCTCAATAATACTATCCAATTGCCCTATTTGAAGGTAAATTTGCTATAATTATGTGAAACATCATTTGCTAACACCTATCAAGTTTTTTTTTTTTTTTTAACTTTCCTTTTCCTTGTAAATTGTAATATTTACTTGTTTTGTAAGTTGTTTTAGTTTACAGCTATCTAAACTTCAAATAATGTGAATGTGATTTCTCATCCCGTGATTTTAGTGAATAGGGCTGTCTTGTCGTTGTTTATGGTTTCCGGATCATTTTGATGATTTTTTTTTTATTTTCTTGAGTTAAGAAAATTAAAAAATATATAATTTTTTTACTGGTTATAGATTTTACAAAAAAAAAAAAATAAGTATATTAAAATATATAAAAAAATCTTGAAAAAAAATTAAAAAAAAAAGAATAAACAATCATTATCCTATTCCATTGTTGTATTTTGATTGGCATGATATATAGTACTAACGGACTTTGTTATTATTATTTTCCTTTCTGGTGAATTGTTATGTCTCCTGAGTCATTGTATGGTACTTTCTTCATCAAACAGAGCAAGCTGTTTCATTTTCCAATGTCCATTCAGTGACCCGTTTGGATTTTCTTTTTTTTTTTTCCTTTGCCGGACTTACATTATCTCTTCAAGGGACCATGGTACAAGTTTTCATGTTTACGCGGCATTGCAATCTATAAAGTCTGAATCTTTAAGGTCTGACAAGTGATTTGATCTTCCTTTGTTTTGGTTGTATGTGCAGTGTGTGGTTGTGGAAAAGCAGAATGGTTAGATTCTTTACGTATAAAATCCATCTGGGTTTGATCCAAGAGCAGGACTTGCGTTTCGCTTTATGAAGAGATGTTTCTTTCACTTGTTTGATTTGAGTTGATGATTTGAATGCTTAAAAGTGACGTATGAGTGCTCTGTTTTTCTGTAGTTTTTTCTGAGTTTTGCCTTTTGGGTTATGTCCTTTTGGTAGTTTACAATAGGCAGATGACAAATAGAGAACAGTGTTTCGGGTGTACAGCGAATAGGAAATGATGGAGATGCTTTAGCTGAGTGGTTTAACTTTACCTGAAACTGGTAAATGTGGAGGTTTCCTTGCCTACCAAAAGGGAGCATTGCGCATTTCAGCAGCATAGCAAGGGAAGTGCATAGTGATATTTGAGTGGTTCAATGGAATATTGGTGAGGAATTTGGTCAAATTGATTTTGGGGTTGAAAATCCATTAGTGAAATTGAGAAGTAGGAGGAGTTTTTCGGAAATTTTATACGATAATGAACCAAGACAAGGAAGAAAAGGGTGGTTCTGGTTTGGTGGATAAGGTGGTTGTCGCGGTGAAGGCATCTAGGGAAATTCCAAAGACTGCTTTGGTATGGGCCCTCAGTCATGTTGTTCAACCTGGGGATTCCATAACACTGCTGGTGGTAGTCCCTTCCCAAAGCTCAGGTACTTCTTTCTTTTTATTTTAATGACTGTTTTTGCATGGATCTCCTCCCATAAGGATTGATATTCCTTCTCAGTTTGACTTCTCGTTGTAATCAGAGTCTGCATCTTTTCTTCGTGTGTTTGCATCTCAGTGGAGATGGTCCGGAATGGACCAAAATTTCCCATATTCATCTGTGTTTCCTCCTATCATTTACTACCATGTATAAAGAATCTCTTATGTTTATCCCAGCTTTTGCTTTTCTGAGCATGGGGTCGGAGGGGACAACATTTGAAGTCAAGAAACTTTATCCCTCTAGAATTGTCTTTCCTAAATGAGCTTAGTGGCATGTGAGTCAAGCTTATCATTTACGTCTCTCAGTTTTCTTGACTTGAAAATGGAGTTCGTACATGATGAATTGTGATTTCATCGCAATAAGAGATAAGCTTCACTAATGCTAGTAATATTGAGTTAAAAAACAAACTACCTTGGAGCATATCACACCTATCCGTAAATTATGCATTATTCATGCTTTTTTCATAGTGAAATGAGGTTAGAGGAAATGGGAAAGTTACCCAAGAAAGATAATAATTTAATGCCTGTCTCCAATTTTCCATGGCTTAGAATCATCTTAACTTGTCATTGGTCACTCCTGGTCAATTTTAGATACACAACCAGTTGCTCTAAAAATCTAAGCTTATTAAAATCTAGCGTGATTTTATATTTGTTGGTTCATTTCCTATTACATGTGAGCTGGGGTACTGATTGAATTCATCAAGTGAACCTTCATTAAACAAGGTGAAATGAGTGCACAAGAATTCAAGGTTGAATTTGGAGCCACAATCAACTGATCTAAAAGCTTGATTTTGTTAGATTTATTGTGGTTTTATATGTATCGGTTAACAACTCCAGTGATAATTTTAGGTAAAAGACTCTGGGGTTTCCCTCGATTTGCTGGGGATTGTGCGAACAGCTGGAAATCACATATGGGATCAAGTGCAGAGCAGAAAATTGATATCACAGATTCCTGCTCACAGATGATCCTTCGTCTTCATGACGTTTATGATCCAAATAAAGTGGGTGCTCTGGTCCAAATTTTAGTCTCTGTTATTTCTCTCTTTTGATTGTATAAAGATTTCACGTCTCTTTTCTTCAGATAAATGTCAAGATAAAGATTGTTTCTGCATCTCCTAATGGTGCAGTGGCTGCAGAGGCCAAGACAACTCAAGCCAGTTGGGTTGTACTGGACAAGTAATTGTCCCTTCCCCTGCTGTATGTTCAATCGAGAAATATATCAACTGGCATAAGGTGAAGTGAAATCTTTGTGTACAATTTTTTTATGGTACATTGTTTTGACTTTTTTCCAGGCAATTGAAGAACGAAGAAAAACAGTGCATGGAAGAGCTGCAGTGCAACATCGTGGTTATGAAGCGGGGTCAGCCAAAAGTTCTCCGTTTAAACCTGCTGGGTTCCCCAAAGAAGGAATCTGAAGATGCCTGCTCATTGCCTTCTGAACTGGAGGAGGTATCTAAGAGACACTGTGAAAGCAAAAATGCTACCTCGAATTCAATCCAAGATCACTTTATGGCTACTGGTACCAGTTCAGAGCTTGGGATGACATTTACTGCTACTGAAGCTGGGACATCATCAGTGTCAAGCTCAGATCCTGGAACCTCCCCTTTTTCTATCTCGGGAAAGACAAGAGACATGCAGAAAGTAGTTTCATTGCCCATACAAGAATCTAGGGATCTTGATGACTGTGGTTCAGGCTCGGATAGTGAAAACCAGAGCCTATCCTCATCTAGCCAAAGGTTTCGGTCATTGATGGTAGATGTTAGGAGTTCTCATGGTAATCACTCCAAGCGTTTCAATGAAAATTCTAAAAAAGTTCCTGATAAGACACATATATCAAGAGAAAATTCATTGCCGGACGAGTTTCTAAAATCCCACTATAAAAATGATCTGGATTTTGGTGGGGACATGAAAGAAGTGACTTTGCTATCACGAGCACCACCTCCTGGTCCCCCACCTTTGTGTTCAATTTGTCAACACAAGGCCCCAGTATTTGGCAAACCTCCAAGGTGGTTCAGCTACGCTGAGCTAGAGCTTGCTACAGGTGGATTCTCACCTGCAAATTTCTTGGCAGAGGGTGGTTTTGGCTCTGTTCATAGAGGAGTACTACCAGATGGTTTGGTGGTTGCTGTCAAGCAGCACAAAATGGCTAGTTCTCAGGGGGATCATGAATTTTGTTCAGAAGTGGAAGTCCTCAGCTGTGCACAACACCGAAATGTTGTCATGTTGATTGGATTCTGCATAGAGGACAAAAGAAGACTGTTAGTTTATGAGTATATCTGCAATGGTTCATTGGATTCTCATCTTTATGGTAATTTCCCTGGCCATTTGACTTTATAGGAGGACCACTGCTTCGGGTAGATTTTTTCAATTGGCAATGACTGACAAATCCATGTTATCTTGATATGGTGTAGGTTTATATTTATACTTAATCCTCCATGCTACATAGTGTGGTCATTCTATCATGATATCTTGTGATTAACTTTCTAGTTGTAGTATCCAAATATCTGTAAACTTTATGAGTAAAGGCAACACAGGTTCATGGTCAATTTGAAATATTATGAATCGAGTTCCAGAATTGTCTTGTATCATCTATACTTCTATATGTAATTACCATATATCAATAGCAATCCTCCAAGGATGTTGATCCTAATTGTCTACAAGATTGTAATTTTTCCAGGCCGCCATAAAAAGCCATTAGAATGGTCAGCACGTCAAAAGGTTGCAGTTGGAGCTGCTCGGGGGCTTCGATATCTTCATGAAGAATGCAGAGTTGGTTGCATTATCCATCGTGACATGCGACCAAACAACATCCTTGTCACACACGATTTTGAGCCTTTGGTAGGAAAGATATATGCACGTTGTTCTTATGATGTGTTTTGAACATTAAGTCTTGCCACAGCTTCACTAGATTATCTCCTCTTGTACTTTGTGAGATTGTCAAGAAGTTCTAGCAGTGCAACAAGGATATGAATGTGATTACGTTGGTTTGCCTGACTTTTCACTAGGTTGGGGATTTTGGGTTGGCAAGGTGGCAACCTGATGGAGACACTGCTGTACAAACAAGAGTAATTGGAACTTTCGGGTGAGTATCTAAATATTCCTTTTACCTCCGGTCAAGTATCTAAAAATAGGTACAACAGGGTGCACCTATCTTCTTCTCCCTGATGCTTTTTAGCTAATTGCAACATTATAGGTATCTAGCTCCAGAATATGCTCAAACTGGCCAGATCACAGAAAAAGCTGATGTATACTCTTTTGGGGTAGTGTTGGTGGAGCTTGTCACTGGGAGAAAAGCTGTGGACCTTAATCGACCCAAGGGGCAGCAATGCCTCGCCGAATGGGTAATAAAAGGACCAAATGCAGCCTATTAGGGACATGTTCAATTTTGAATTCGTATAGGATCAAGTGAAACTGTTTGATATTTGTTCTGTTTTTGTCATCTTATTTCTTTGTGGTTGGAAACAGGCACGGCCTCTGTTGGAAGATTATGCTATTGATCAGCTGATTGATCCAAAATTGGGAAATCAGTACGCAGAGCATGCAGTTTATTGCATGCTTCAAGCTGCATCGCTGTGCATCCGACGAGATCCTGATTCAAGGCCTCGCATGTCACAGGTGCCAATAAATATAGACAATGTTAACCAATGAACAAAAAAAACCTCAGCGGTTCTAGTAAGCTTCAACGTTTTAGATCATATGGTCATGGAATGAAAATTTACCTTGAAATCGAAGAAGGAAATCTCGAGTTTGAACCTACACATTCGTTTACCCTATTTATTTTATTGGCTTAGTTGATGGGTTCCAATCAGAGTCACAACTTACCAGTTTTTACGGGCTTTAGTTTTCAAATGAAATGATTGTGTATCTAAAATTTATGTGTTAGAAGTCATTGTTTGGTTTATCCTTGAAAAGTTAAATGGTAACAAAGGAACTAAGTCTAGAGGAAGTTTGTATGTCACTACTCTTCGTGGTTCTGTATCTAAGGTTCTTTTCTTTTTCCCCTTTCATTCCAAAGGTGTTGCGCATTCTAGAAGGGGATGTGCTCATCGATTCAAACTACATGTCGATGACCGGATTCGATGCAGAAAGACATAGCAGAAGAATGTGGACAGAGAGATGGCAACAAGGTCGCCACAATGGTGGTTTACTGAATGATACAGTTGAAGTTTTCAATGGTAGCCTATCTATTCAGACGCAGACGCCGACGCCGAGACTCAGATTCCGGGATAAGGCTAGGAGGAAACCATATGAAGATGATGTATAAAAGTCAAAAGCTTGGCTGTGAAGAACTAGGGGTATGCAAAGATGACAATTCAATTAGCTTCATATAATTGTGAATTTTATCTTTGTTCTTTTTGAACTTTTAGATTTTGCTTTCTGAATAGTGAAAAATAAGAGGAAGCATGTAAGTTTTTTTTTTTTTTTTTGGGCAGTTAGATATATTGTGGTCTAAATTTGAATTAATTTTTTCTTGTAGCTAGGCTGCAAAAAGTTTTGTTTTGTATCCACTAAAGTCCCATCTATAATCACATTACACTTTATAACTTATATAACTATATATATGATTATTTAAATATAAAAAAATGAATAGAAAGGTGTTTGTAATTTCTGCTAAATTATAAGTTATTGGCCGGAGAGTGAATAGTGTGTGCTACTTAGCTACTTGATCTTTGGTTATCCAAAATATTCGGAATAATTATCCACAATTGCATCAGATCTAAGAATCCAAGTTCAAATATAGTGGATAATTGAAAAGATAACTTTTATGCCAATTAAACTATAATGGTTCATTTATTTTCTGAAATGAAATGGACTAAGAATATAAAAGTTATGTCTTGAAAATAAATATTACTAAAAATAGGTTAGGAATTTTTTTATGTAATTTCTTTTATTATAAGGAATATTCATTCAATTATTTATTTTATTTTATTAATTATGGTATTAAGTTGTGAATACGGATAAAATTTCCAATTTATCCATATTTAATTATTAATTATAGTATTAATAAGGATATAATGAAGATAATGTTTAAATTTTTTATTCCCACTACAAAGAAAATAAAAAATTGAATATTTTCTTAAGTAATATCTATTCAAATGGAAAGGGAATAGAAAAGTTTCAAAAATTAAAATTACCTTCTTATTTTTTTAAGTAAATAAGGTAATAGACAATTCAAAGAAAATAATTATTCTATTTTTTTTTTATTACCTTCAAATAAAGGGTCATAAAGTTGTAACACCTCTTTATAACTTTTGAAAATATACAGAGAACTTAAATCTTACTAAAACCGTAAGTACATTGCTACAATCTATAAAGATTATAAATAATGATGATTTTTTTAGTTTTAATAACTAATAAGGGAGGATGTGTATGTTTTTTCAAAAGTTATAGTAAGATAAAACTATTTTTATAAGTTTATTGGGCTTATCCATACCTAATTAATAATTTAAGAGTATTTATTATTTACCCTTGTGTTAATTATTTTTTTATCTCAATATATATATATATATATATTTCATCCATTAATCAAGAAGGCAAAAAGAAAAAAAAATGCTAATTAATGTTTTAAAGCACTTATTGATAGTTAAAGGAAAAACTATTATACTTTTGTACCTTTTTTTTCCCTAAAATATATAATTTAGTGTTGAAGAATTGAAATATTCTTTTTCAAACTTCTATATAATTCTGGAAATTATATAAAAGTGGTGGATGTAGCTTTTTTTTCCTTTTTCATTGTTTAGAAACATTATATTTGATTTGGTGCGAAAAGTATCATATAAATGATATTAGTTGGGACAGTGTAAATGAGCTGTTGTGATTGTCGACGTCCATGCACGTCGGGAGTGGGGACAAGCTTACAGCTAGGAAGATACAAAGGTACCGTGAAATGCCCTCATACTTCAATATCTATGATTGGCCCCATTTATTGATAGCTTTTATTAGAGGCATAGATAACGTTGTCGGGACGGGGAATCATAGACCAGCGACGTCTGTTGGTATCCCTCGTATTGCGTAGTTTATTTATTTATTTTCATTTTACATATGTGTATTATTATGTTTTTCAATTCTGTAAAAGCTAGTCAAATCAAAATTGTCATGTTACCCTAAGCAGTCCATTGGAGGTAAACTTATTAAGAGTTAAGCTGATAAAGCAAAAAGTTAATTTATACTTCCTCAATTTCCTTAAATTTAAGTCTCTCAGGTGCTGTCATTTAGATTAATGAAGACCAATAGTTTAAATTAATTCATCTTTTTTATCACACTCATGTAAAACTTATTGACATCCTCTCTTTCTCAATAATCTGTTGCTCTCCAAACCCCCCACCCCCAAAACTTAAAACCCAAATCTAAGTTACTCTATCTAGGCTTGTGCCTCCAAACTCTATCTCAACAACCCATAATCTGATTCGCTTCCATACATCAAATGTCATCATCTCCAAGTTAAGCTACTTCACTACCGTCAAACATTGTTTTAGAGTTTTAGGAAAGATGTAATATCAAATTTGGGAAAATCTACTATGAATATGCTCATCTTAAAGCCAAATCGAATCAATATTTGAGGACCTAACTCAAGATGGCAAGGTAAATTTCATTAAACTTATCTTGTTGATGGTATTTTGATTTAATAGTACATTTAATCCTTACAAATAATTAAATATTTTGTTTCTTACCTTAGATATATGCCATTGAAATCTAGATGTTAGGCGTGTGGGATGATGAGCATTTGTGATTAGGCTATGAGCAAATAGCAATTTGTTTGAAGTTACCCTACTATGATATCATGGTTCACCACTATTTGTTTGGACTGAGATTATAGATGAAATTTCCATTTATTTCATTGCAATTGAGTTCTAAAGGTTGAAAAGAGTATGGTCATGGTTTTTTTTTTTTTCTTTTCTTTTCTTCTCTCTCAATATCTCCTCTAATTTACAGCAAATTTCCAATGTACTTAAGTAAAAAAATAAAAATTGGTTGGAATCATGGCTAAATATATTTGGTTTGCTGCAAAGTGATCACTTGGCATATTGTTATAATTATTTGTATACTTCATCATTTAGCAATTGCTAAAATATTTTCACACGTGCAGGTTACTTGGTGTTTTTTTATTTGTAGTCTTACTCCCATGGAAAACTTAGATAAAGGAATACAAGTGAAACCTTTGTTTGAACCACCCAGTTTTCTATGGTAGTTGTTACTTGACATGATTTGAAAATTTTGTTTGAACTCCCAAGTACTCTTGCTTAAACTACCAATTAGACAATAATAAACCAACTTGTGCAAATTTGATTCACTTTCACAATAACTCTCTAGATAAATTACTCTTATTGATTGCACATTGTAGGTAGGATTTCTATTTCTTCTAATAACATAAGCAAATGGCATTTTCAAGACTTAAACAAGAGGTGTTACAAATAATGGCTTCACTTTTGTTATATCCACTTATATATTGACTTTATGTTATGATTTTTTAGAATCGGTTTGCTTCATCTCCAAAATCCCAAATTCCTTATGCATATAAATGTAGCTAAAAGAAGTGACTAAAGGGCAATTTCATTGTGGCCCGACTTCATGGAAACATATCATGTGTGACATTCTATAGCTTGAAAATCACTAATCAAAATTTTGGGTTGATAAATATGTTTTTTACTCTAACTTTATCTTAAATATGGTTATAAATATTAAAAGATGTGGTCCCATAAATATGATTAACCAGATACTTAGCTTTAACAAGGAGCTATTTTTATAATAGAATGTTAAGAATGACCTAAATATAATATAAAATTAATAATTATAAGTACAAAAATTGCTTAACAACATTATGTCTAATGTGACCAAGTATTAAGTACCTAGTAGTACACTTTATTATTATTATTTTTGTATTATATTAAAGATTAAAAAGAAAAGAAAAGAAAAAGAAGATAGTTTGATGTGTACTTGCAGCAGCTACTTGGAATATTTAGGACCAAGTGAAGGCTAAGAGAGAGAAGAAAAACTAGCACAACCATAGAAATATGAACAAAAAAATATTCCCTAAAATCCTCTCTCTTCCCATAGAATTTTCTCATCCACCACAACATTTAACTTCTACCACATGACATAATCACATTTCTGGTGGCATTATGAGTAGTAACATTAGATTTCTAAGGAATATCAAGAAGAAATTCAAAAATTCAAAAAAAAAAAAAAGAAGAAAAGAAGAAATTTGAAGCCAGGGCAGGTAGTGGAGTTCATGGAGTTAGGTTTGTGCTACTACAAAACCGAGCTAAGGTTAGAAGTTTGGGTAGGTGGTGGTTGCCACCAACAACTAGTGCTAGTGGTGGCTAGTGGAGCATTGTAGCTCTAACAACAATGAGCCACTGTTTCTGCTCGAAATTCTTTTAGTTTATTAAAAAATCAAATTATCATTAAAAAAATTATGATTTTTGGTTTCTTAATATATTTTTGTATGTAGATTAGTGCAATAACTTTAGTAAAATTCATAATGTGTATATGTGGTCCTTAACAAATGTCCTATTGTAGATAGCAATTTAACACAAAATTAGGATATCAAATGTTGTAGTTCTAGCTAATTTTTATGTATATAACCCCCTAATAGGTTATATTTAATTTAGGTAACAAAAGCCTTACAAGCTGAACATGTTTGATATTTTTTTTTTTAATTTGTTCTGCTTTGTGGTTCCAGTAAGGGTATTTTAAATTAAATTGAGTAATTTTAATAATATTGAGTAGATTAGTTAATTGGTTGATGATATTGACTTTACAATGTGATATTAAGAAGTTTAGGTTTGATTTTTAATCATAATTATGGTTATATGCAAGGGAAATCATAAATTTGATAGTAAATAGTTGAATAAACAACTAATTAAAACTATTTACAATTGGTTATAGGAATATGTTTAGGAAATCAAAATATAAGGGTTCAATCAAATGGGAATTTATTAGCTCTTGAAGAATTAAAATAATCTTATTCGTGAATCAATATGCAATTGGATCCATACTTGAATACATAGTAATATTTTGATAGGTTTAATTGATAGTGACATAAATGGTAGATAATTCGACTGCTAATGAAAGACTAATGGTTTAACACCTACTAACTAAAATGAATGTAAATGGAGATAGAGGGAATAGGGATCATTTATCAAATAGTGTAGCCTAACTTAGATAAGTCATGAGGTAAATATGTTGGACATTTAACCAAGCATAGTTTAGTACTCATTTGGGTATTTAAAGTGTATTTAGGTGATCTTGCACACATCACTTCATCTTGGACTTTCATACGTCGTTCCTTAGGCTAATCGATTAGATTATCAGGTGAATAATGTTGGGACTAGATTGGTGTTGGTATGGATGACCAAAAATATGGGCCATTCATTTAACAGTTGTTACCTTGAATGTTGATTTTGCCTCATGTTTATTATTTCAAATGCTGGGTTTGTCAAAAGGGTGGTGTTGTCTCTATGATGTTTGTGTTAGTTGACCATGAGTAGATGTTATTGATTTGCTAAGCACTAGGAGAAAGAATATAGATTTCATTTAGGATTATGTTATGTATTGAAAAAAAAGGTGTGAGAGGAATTTAATAACTTTTGTGTGCTAACATAAGACTTCTTAATTAAAGTAAGATCTATTTCTTTGCTCAATAAGTTTGCAGTACAATATTTGAATAAAGCTAGTAATTTTGTGGCATGATTGATGCACCAACCCAGCATTAGTGACCTATAAGGATTTAGTCAACTCATATGTTTGTAGTAGGTGAAAAGCACACGTTTAAAACGATACACTAACATGTTAAGAATATGTGAAAGGGCAATTATGTGCCAAGAAATCATCAAGTTTACAGCAAAGTGTATAAGGATATAGGTAAAGGCAATCATCTACCAAGTATTTTGACAAATTTTTGCTAAAGTGTATAAGGGGAACTCCCTTACACAAATAATAGGATTGGGACTTATAGTCAACTAATTTCAGGTGATAGCAAAAAGATCAGTAAATGTGTTAAAATTAGGAAATTTTAGTAAGAAATTGAGATTATTCATGTTTTGCTTTAAAATGGGAAATATTTATTGAATTATTCTTGTTTTGCTATATTATGTTTTCCATGCCTTATATTACTCACTTTACTTCTTCTAAAAGATCATCCATAAAGTTTTGTACTAAAGGCAATAAATCTTTAAAGTTCTTTTCACTCTCCAACTCAATGCAATTATCACAAATCTCTTCAATCTGCTTTTTAACATTTTTCAAAATATTATTGAGTAAGTCAAAAGTATCTAGAAATTTTAATGCTTATCTAGAATTTTTAATGCTTATGCCGCCAATTTAACCAATCAAGGAAAATTTTCTCTATATCTTTGCCTCACAATCAAGCAACTATTTTTTTGTGAAGTTTTTTCATTCAATCATTCAGTTGCATCGCTCCTTACTTCTTTTGTCCAACACTAAAGGATGTATTCTTGAGGTATAAACTTAATATCCAAAACATCATACACCTTCAAAGCATAACAACACAAAATTCCAGATGTCTCAAACTTTTTATAACTACATGAAATCTCCCCATTTGATAGATTAAATAATACTTTATAATCTCCTCTCCTATCTACTATCCATCCCAACCACGTACTCTTGTATGGAATCCATTTCATTCCTATACTTGAAGAATTAAATTGAACTCCAATCATATTCATCTTGAAAGGCATCAAATATTTTTCAAATGTAAACTTGACCTACTTACCTTAACAAAGGGGACTTTTGGAATTTCATCCTTGGCAATTTTTTTCCTAAAATCATATTCTACTTGCAACTCATTATATTTTTTGCCATTCACTACTTGTTCAAAATGAATTACAAAGTGTAGAAGACTCGTGTTTGATCTTAAATAATCTTTTAAATCACCATTTAATCTTTCACTTAATTGTGTATTTTGCATTCCTCTTATCACCAAATTTTTCATATAACATTAGCCCATTTCTCCTTTAAAGCATAAATGTCTTTTGACCATTTATTGCCTATCACCTATCCATGCTTGTTCAAATTTTAATTGGTCTTCAAACTCATACAAACAAGCTTTAACATCTATTAAAAAGCAAGATTTATCTTTTGTTAAATTTCCTAAATGCTTTATTTCATTTTGCATTATATGCCACGCGCATAGCTTATGGAAAGTCTCTGGCATCACCTCTCTTAATGCCTTTGCCATTGCTAAATCCTCATCAGTGAATATTGTTAAATGATTTTTGTTTTAAGGAATATATCAAACAACCAACTAAAAAATACAACTATCTCATCATATAAAAGTACTACTCCAAAAATCACTATGCCTCTATGATGTTTAAATCTAACAAAAACATGAAATAATTTGTTTTGTTTATTTATACTAAAGGTAGTATCAAAGGCAATCACATCACCCAAATGAGCATAATCCCTTATCATTTTCAAGTCATCCTAAAAGATAATTGTTATGTGTTCTTCACAATCTAATTGCATTGCACTAAAGAAAGATGGATTTTCTAGAGATTATTGCCAAAAATACCTAAGTATAGCCCAAACTTCTCCATATGTCAAATTCCTTTGTCTTTTACTTTGAAGATAACTCATTTGGTTTAGCTTAAGATGTCTAAGATTCTCTCTACCACTAACTTCTCGTCATGAACTCATACACTCGTTTATTTTAAGTCTAAAATCACTTTCTAATTCAGTTGCTAAACCATATGCATCTTGTCGAGTCTAATTTTTGAATTCTCATTCCTAATCCGATCTAGACTAGACCCTATGCTCATCTAATATAGATCTTCGACTTGAGTTAGGAATTTCGTTTGATTTTTGGAGTCGCCACCCAACTGTTGTTGGGAAATATTGAATTAAGACTAAAGGAGCGGATTAGTCTTAATTTGGACCACTAGTCGACGTTATTTCCTTTTTTTCGTTTTTGTGAAAAAGGAAAAGGGAAAACCAAAGTTTCTAAGTCCGGAGGCTAACCTATTAAAACCTTTACGGTTACCACATAATCTCCTAAAATTGTTCATCTTTAGAAATGTGTTTTATTGTCATTTCTGTTACTTTTTATTATGTTTCTGAATTATTTCAAGAAAATGATTTTTCATTCATTTTTATGGGTTGACCCGAATGAGTGCCTACGTACCTGCTATTCAGGATCAAACAAGCCGTAGTTCGCTTTTCTGAAAACCTTAAGTTGGTTGGTGAATTTTAATTTATGAAACCTCTTTTAGTTTATGTTCTTACCATTTTTGGGATTTTTTCTAAAAAAACTTCTAAGCCTAAGCTTTGATTTTATTTTGAAAATGATTTTAGGGAAAAACATCAATTTTGGATTTATTTGAAGAAAAGGATTTTTCTAAGTGCTAAAACTCATTTTTTATGATTCTTTTATAATTTTTGAATTTTTTTATGATTTTTATGATTTTTTTTTGTTATTTTTGTGATTTCTGAGAATTTTGTTGATTTTTGTGATTTTTGGGAATTTTCGTTTATTTTCGTGATTTTTGGGAATTCTTGTTGATTTTTGTGATTTTTTGGAATTTTTGTTGATTTTTGTGATTTTAAGTTTATTATCTATCCTATTTTGACATCTAAAATTTTATTGTTATTTTTCCTAATATTTTTATTATTTTTCTACATTTTATTATTTTTTATTTTTTAGTTATCTATTTATTATTACTATTTTTTCTTATTTATTATTTTTCTACATTATTAAATTCTAGAAAAATCTAATTTCTACATTTTCCTATTTATTAAAAATAAAAATAAATAAATAAATAAATAACTAAATAACAAATAATAAATAAATTAATTAATTCGGAATAAATAAATAAACAAAATTAATTAAATAAAAAAATCCGGAAAATCCAACTTACCTGGATCCGGGTCGGTGCGCGGGTCGGGTCGGTCAGGTCGAATCGGGTCGGATCGGATCGGTCGGACACGGCGGCGGGGGTTGCTCGATTACGGCGTTCCGGTAGCCTTTTGCAGCGGGTAAGGTGTCGAATCCTAGCTTCTCGAGGGTGTTGATTCCAACGGTAGTGGTAGTTCACTCTCAAAACGTCTCCTTGCGGTGGCTCTAGCTCCGGTCAGTGGTCTCGGCTTCAAGCTTCTCCGGCGTACTCCGATTCGCTCCTTTCTCTCTCTTTCTCTCACTTTTTCTTCGTGTTTTGGCTTCCTCCTGTCCTCCTCTATTTATAGGCGTCCGGAAACCCTCTTGGATAAGCTCGGCTCGGCTCGGCCGATTAAGATAAATCCGAATTTCTTCCGTTTTTAGATTTGATTTTATCCCGGCGATTTGATGTTGATCTCTTGTTTTTCTTTGATTTATCTTATGGATTCGGCTTTATCTTGACCGTAATCTAGAAGATTAAAAAAAAAAACAGCCGATTTCGTCTTCGCCGGACCTGCTCCGGTTTCTTCTCGCGTCTGTCAGGGTGAGGAAGACGATCACGCGCGATGCACGCGTTTTCTCTCGGCCAATCACACGCTGCCACGTGGCGGCTCCAGGGAAAAGAAGGAAAAAGTTTTGCCGAGCGCACGCGGGGGGATTCGAACTCGCGACCTTCAGCCTTCACACGGTCCCAACATGCACGCACGAGCCAGCTGAGCTGGCCCATTTTCCCGATTTTCTTTATATCGCAAATTGCATATATGCAATGCAGTGTTTCCATTTTTTTGGATTTTTTTGAAATTTCTAAAATTTGTAAAAATTATTTATCCCTTATTATTACTATTTCTGAAATCATTTTTCAAAATTGATGTGTTTTCCTATTTATTTTTATTTTTTGAATATTTTTACTATTTATGCTAAATTAGAGGAAATTGGGAAAATTGGGAAAAATTAAAAATTGATTATTTTTTAGTATTATTGACTCCTAGGGCAAAAATGGGGTGTTTACAGCTGCCCCTCTTTGTGGTAAAGTTTGAAAAACTTAACTACAAAGATAAACAAAAGACACCATTTTTTGCCTCTTGAATTAGGTTTTGGTAGAAAAATGCTCCAAGAGCTAATAATCCTACGATTGAAGATGTTCCTAACAATTCAAGGTAATGTTCCTTCCCAAAAAGTGCTTTATGGGCTTACTAATTGACGACAGGACACATCTCAAGCATTGTGTAGGAATGTATGAGAAAACGATAATAGGAAGCGTTTTTATCAGACTCGCAACCTTTGGAAAGAAAATTTACTCAGGAAGCGCCCTTATGAGCTGGCTACCTGTCAATAAAAGCGTCTTGCTAGACTAGCAACTGTTTGGAAGAATATTTCCGAAAAGTGCCCCAAGAGCTGACTAATCGGGAGAATTTAGGAAAGTGCCCCTCATGGGCTGACTAACCTTGAATTGAATGCCTCAAAAAGTGCCCCCTATGGGCTAACCATGAGGTAGATTTTTTTTTTAGGAAAGTGCCCCCTATGGGCTGACTAACCTATGATAGAAATGTCTCAAAAAGTGCCCCTATGGGCTAACCATGAGAACAAATTTTTAGGAAAGTGCCCCTATGGGCTGACTATGAGAGACAAAGTTTTTAGGAAAGTGCCCCTTATGGGCTGACTAACCTGGAATTGAATTTGCCTCAAAAAGTACCCCTTACGGGCTGACCATGAGGTAGGTTTTTAGAAAAGTGCCCCCTATGGGCTGACTAACTTAGGATTGAATTTGCCTCAAAAGTGCCCCCTATGGGCTGACCATGAGGTAGATTTTTAGGAAAGTGCCCCCTATGGGCTGACTAACCTAGGATTGAATTGTCTCAAAAAGTGCCCCCTATGGGCTGACCATGAGAACAAAGTTTAGGAGAGTGCCCCCTATGGGCTGACTAACCTGGATTGGACTTGTCTCAAAAAGTGCCCCTTATGGGCTAACAATGAGAACAAGGTTTTTAGGAAAGTGCCCCTTATGGGCTAACTAACCTGGATTGGACTTGTCTCAAAAGTGCCCCCTATGGGCTAACCATGAGAACAAGGTTTTTAGGAAAGTGCCCCCTATGGGCTAACTAACTTGGAGTTGAATTTGCCTCAAAAGGTGCCCCCTATGGGCTGACCACGAGGACAAAATTTTTAGGAAAGTGCCCCCTATGGGCTGACTAACCTAAGATAAAAATGATATCTCAAAAAGGTGCCTTTATAGGTTGACCTTAGAAAAGACATAGGGAAGTGCCCTTTTTTTGGTTGACTACCCTATTAAAATGAATGTTTAGACAAGTGCCCAACTATGGGCTGACTCATTTTGTGCTTTTGAATATGCTTTCTACAGCCTAAACTAAATGATGTGATGATATGATGATAGTTATTTATCTTAATATGCTTGCCAGTTTATCGTGGATAGCAAACAAACAACCGAACCTTCGTGCTGGTTTGCTTCTGCTTCATTTCTTCTTATCTTGACACGGAGTTGAAAATTTTGATGTGCTTCCTTTCTTATGCGCAAGGCTCTTTTGACAGTAATGTTATCCTACTAATGCGCTAAGTTCTAATGCTCACAAATAGATAGAATGATATTACCAAATACATTGAGATTCATTATTATTTCAATGTTTATCTTTCATTGGTGAAGTGGTGGGTAATGTGTTTAGGAGTATTTGTTATGGTGCGAATTGATTTGGATTATTGACCATTCAGGGATATTAACTTTGCTTGTAAAAAATAAAAACTCGACTCAACGAAATTTGTATCGAACATTGGCTTTCATAAACATTGGCAAAATTTCAATTCCCTTGCCTAAGGATAGTACATCTTTACAGCATCTGTGTTAATGGGGTCTCTCAATTCTGGACCATCCATTTGAGTTAATATCAAAGCACCTCCTGACAGAACTTTTTTCACCACATAGGGGCCTTCATAGTTTGGGGTGAATTTTCCTCTAGAGTCTTGGGCATTCGGGAGAACTTTCCTTAGTACCAGATCCCCCTCTTTAAAGTACCGAGGTCTCATCTTCTTGTTAAATGCTCGAGCCATTCTTTGTTGATAACACTGACCATGACATAATGCGGTAAGTCTTCTTTCATCAATCAGATTCAGCTGATCAAGCCTCTTCTTTACCCAGTCTGATTCGGTTAACTGAGTTTCTGACAGGATTCTGAATGACGGTATCTCAACTTCAACTGGTAGCACTGCTTCAGTACCATATACCAATGAATAAGGGGTAGCTCCCGTAGATGTTCTTATTGAAGTCCTATAAGCCATGAGAGCAAACGGTAACATTTCATGCCAATCTTTGTAAGTTGTTGTCATTTTCTCAATGATCTTTTTGATATTTTTATTAGCTGCTTCTACTACCCCGTTCATTTGAGGTCGGTAGGGAGTTGAATTTCTGTGGTTTATGTGGAATTGTTGACATAAACTTGTCATCGATTTGTTGTTGAGATTGGTACCGTTGTCGGTGATGATGGACTCAGGAACTCCATACCGGGCTATTATGTCCCTTTTTAAGAAGCGGACTATTACCCCTTTTGTGACATTGGTATATGATGAAACTTCTACCCACTTGGTGAAGTAATCGATCGCTACGAGTATAAATCTATGGCCGTTGGATGCTGTTGGAGTGATAGGGCCAATTATGTCGATTCCCCACATGGAGAATGGCCATGGTGCCGATAACAAATGTAGCTCGTTGGACGGAGCATTTATCCGGTTTGCGTAGACTTGACACAGATGATAGTGCTTGACATATTTTATGCAATCTGATTCCATAGTTAACCAATAATATCCTAACCTCATGATTTTTTGAGCCAACATGTAGCCATTCATATGAGGTCCACATACTCCTTCATGTACTTCCTTCATCAGTTCGCATGCTTCATCTTTGTCCACACATCTCAACAGGGTGGTATCGGATGATCTCTTGTAAAGTATGGACCCACTTAATAGGAAATGGCTTGCTAACCTTCTGAGTGTTCTTTGGTCATTCTTGCTAGCCATTTCGGAGTATTTACCTTCATGGAGAAAGGTCTTGATATCGTGATACTAGAGTTTGTTATCTTGTATCTTTTCCATTGTTAAACAGTAGGTGGGCCGACTTTCGATGTCTATTTTCATCGGTTGAACTTCGGCTCCTCCTGTTATCTGGATCATAGATGCTAGTGTGGCTAGTGCATCTGCGAACTGATTCTAAGTTCTCGGGATGTATGTGAAAGTGATTGCCTTGAATTCCTCAATTAGCTCTGTCAAGTGTTGATGATATGGTACCAGTTTGGGGTCTTTAGTCTTGTATTCCCCTCTTGTCTGTAGTATGATGAGCGATGAATCCCCGTATACCTCTAATTCGCGGATTCCCATTTAGCAGGCCATTTTGAGGCCAAGAATACATGCTTCATATTCTGCGATATTATTGGTATAGGGAAATGTAAGTCTCGTCGCTGCAGGGAATTGAGTGTCGTCCAGGGATATCAATACTGCCCCAACCCCACAACCGAATACATTAGCGGCTCCATCGAAAAACAGTTTCCATGTAGCATTCTGTTCTACCCCAAAGTCTTCTTCCGGCATATTTTCCACTGTCAATATATTCTCATCCGGAAATTGGGCCTGTAGTTCTTGGGAATCTGTCTCGACAGGGTGTTCCGCCAACTGGTCGGCTAAGGCTTGCCCTTTCATCGAGTTCTGATTTACGTATGTGATGTCAAACTCGGATAAGAGCATTTGCCACTTAGAGATTCTCCCTATCAAGGCTGGTTTCTCTGCCAAGTATTTCAAGGGATCATGTCTTGTTAGCAGTTCATATGGTAATAAAGGGTGTATTGCCTTAGTCGATGCATGACCCAGATTAAAGCACAACACGTCTTCTCTACCTCTGAGTACCTTTGTTCCCCATCTGTGAACTTCTTGCTCAGATAATATATGGAACGCTCTCTTCCATCGTCATCTTTCTGTCCCAGCACACATCCCATGGATTCAGGGAGTATAGTGAGGTATAAGAATAAGGGCTTTCCTTGTTTCGGGACTATCAAGACCGGAGGTTTTGTAAGATAGTCTTTGATTGTTTCGAATGCCTCTTCGCATTCGTCGTCCCATTCTATTGTGGTGTTCTTCAACAGACGGAATAACGACCGGCATTTGTCGGTGAGCTGTGAGATAAAACGAGCTATGTAATTTAATTTTCCCAATAAGCTTCTTACTTCTTTAACGGAGCGTGGGGAAGGTAATTCTAATATGGACTTTACCTTGCCAGGGTCGATTTTAATGCCCTCCTGGCTTATGACAAACCCTAACAATTTCCCCGTTATGACCCCGAAAGTACATTTTTCTGGGTTTAACTTGAGCTAGAATTTTCTCAATCGTTTAAACAATTTTCTCAGGATATCTATATGGTTTTCTTCTTTTTTGGATTTGGCTATCATGTCGTCGACTTATACTTCAACCTCTCGATGCATCATATCGTGAAGTATGGCAACCATGGCTCTCTGATACGTCGCCCCGGCGTTTTTCAAACCGAATGGCATGACTTTGTAATAGAAAGTCCCCCATGTTGTGATGAAGGTCGTTTTGGTTTTATCTTCCTCAGCCATTTTTATTTGATTATATCCTGAGAAACCGTCCATGAATGAGAAGAGATGGTTTCTCGCAGTGTTGTCTACTAGAACATCAATGTGAGGTAGGGGGAAGTTATCCTTTGGCGTGGCTTGGTTTAAGTCCCGAAAGTCTACGCATACGCATACTTTTCCATTCTTTTTCATAACAGGGACTATATTTGCTACCCACTCTGGGTAGTCGGATACTTCAATGAACCCTACTTCTAGCAGTTTCTTGACTTCTTCTTTGATTTTCAGTAAGATGTCAGGCCTAAACCTTCTCAGTTTTTGTTTTTTAGGTTTGACATCTTCCCTTGTGGGAAGCTTGTGAACTACTATTGACTGGTCTAGCCCTGGCATGTCACCATACGACCAGGCAAACACATCTGCATATTCCGTTAATAGCTCGGTTATCTCGCGTTTTTGCTCGGCACTCAAACTGGTCCCAATTTTGAGGTTCTTAGGGTTTTCCATGCTTCCTAGATTTACTGTCTCCACAGGCTCGTCGATCGAGATTCCGCTTTGTTCATGTTTTAGCCAATTTTCTTGTATTATTTTGTGGTCTAAAATGTCGCCTTCAACAACTGACCCAGCAGCGTTGGAAATGATATCAGCGTTTTTACTTTCTACCTGCGCGAAATATCCCTGATGTTCGATGGTAGGAGATCTGAGTAAAAAACGAAATCATATATATGTAAGAAAAAAAAACTGTAATTGAACTTGATAAAGAGTCTCAATAAACTTTGTTTAATAATCTTTCTCTACTCTTGAGCTAACCTAGCGCTACTGATAGGATAACAAAACCAATTGTTGAGAGCCGAATGCTGGTTAGACGTGCAGGGAGTTGATTTCCCCTTGCTGTTGTCCTCTTCATTTATCCGAAGCTCTTGAATGACGTTTGCCTTTCGGAAAGATTGTTGGAGAGGTGAGATGCACATCTGGGTGTCGGTCAGCTTCTCCCTTATTCTGCCTTTGACACCTTTTGTTTGCGCTTCTTCTACGGCCGTAGGAATGTACCCTAGTCCAAACGTCCCATGCTGCCCCTCTTTAAACCGATGGCCCTCCTTGCCGGTTACCATGTTCACTTCATTGAAGATCTGCAGCCCCAGGTCTTTTGAACCCTCTTCCCCAATGTAAGGTATGGCAGTCTCCTTATATATGGCGTAATCCTGCTCGCCCAGTATAGTGACTATCTGCCCGTTTGTGATGAATTTGACCCTTTGGTGGAGACTAGAGGGGATGGCTCCAGCAGCATGTATCCAAGGTTGTCCCAAGAGCAAATTAAAAGATCTTGGGATATCGAGGACCTGGAAGGAGATGTGGAATATTTGTGGACCGATTTCCACCGGTAGGCTCACCTCCCCTACTATGTCTCTTTTGGACCCGTCAAAAGC
This sequence comes from Laguncularia racemosa, assembly GCA_037954665.1. Classification (NCBI taxonomy): domain Eukaryota; kingdom Viridiplantae; phylum Streptophyta; class Magnoliopsida; order Myrtales; family Combretaceae; genus Laguncularia; species Laguncularia racemosa. The sequence continues at coordinate 12,994,967 of JBBMOL010000002.1, read as the reverse complement.
TCTGACCACAGTGGAGCTGGGTTTTATATTGCTTGGATCGACCCCCAATAAGTCGAGCATTGCTAATGGGCAAACGTTGAGAGATGATCCGTTATCGATAAGTACCCGGGAGACAATGGTGTCATTGCACCTGACCACTACGAACAGTGGTTTGGTATGTTGGTCTCCCTCTTCCCCTAGCTCTTTCGGCGAGAAGGATATTTGGTCCATTGCGAAGATGGAGTCCGCCACGTGACCTAATTTGTCTGTAGCGATACCTTCCGGGACCTGAACCTTTTTCAGCACTTTAAAGAGTGCTTCCCTGTGAGGTTCGGATGTTGTGAGAAGGCCCATGAGCGATATCTGCGCTGGAACTTTATTTAATTGTTCCATGATCTTGTATTCACTGGCCTTAACCATCTTCGTGAATGCAGCAAGTCATTCTTCCTCTTCTTCCCCTTTTTCCACGGTGGGCTCTTCAGTCGGGCCTTTATACTTTGGATCGTATAATCTCCCAGAGCGTGTGATGCCTCCCACTATAGGAGGTCGCTCTTGTTCGAGGGCCCGATAGTCGAACGGTGCAGCCTTATAATTCCCTGCCGGTATGGGAACGTTGAATACATATCTTTTTCTTGGGATTTGTACCTCAGCTAACCCTGGGCTTCTGATGAGAGTTGATCATGTTGACAGTCTTCCCTTCTTCCTCTGCCAGGTTGTCTTCCTTCTCAAATTCTGGTCCCCATCCGCTAGGTGGCCCTTGTTCAGTCGGGGTATAAGAATAGTTTACCAAGTACTGAAATCTCCCGTGTGATTCTCCCAACATGCTAACCGTTGGGTCTCCCGCTAACCATCTCTTCTTAATGTGTGCTTTTGGAGTCTCTTCTGGAGCTTGGCGGGATTGCTTCTTTTGTGGCTCGGTCTTCAGGGCTTCTTTGGGAACCAAATCCTCAGATGTAATCATATTAATGGCGGGCCTGTGATTGGGCAAGGGGTTGGTGTTGACATTGGGTGTTGGGGTGTTCACGAAATCCAATTGTATGATTCCTACATCAATTAAATCTTGGATTTTGTGTCGGAGCCTCCAGCACCTTTCTGTGGAATGCCCCTCCTAACCCATGTGGTAGTCACACTTGAGATTTGAGTCAAAGTTCTTAGGCTTGTACCTGTCATCGGGGATCTCGAAACTAATCAAGTTGTCTGCCCTCAACCGAGCGAAGACTTGACTGAGTGGGATGGGGATTGGAGTGAACTGCCTTGGGACCCTGACAGCCTGAGTTTGACCCATCGTGGGTTGCTGGACTGGGGTACTCGTGGTCTGAAATGTAACACGAGTCCCGGCCTTTTCTGCTTTACTGGAGTGGATTGTGCTGACAGTGGACTCTTTAGCTTTATTTCCTCCCACAGGCCTTTGTGTCGGTGTGACCCTAGGAGGCTCCATTGTTTGGAGTCTACCGGTGGTGATGGCGTTCTCAATCCTGCACCCCGCAGCCACTACCTCTGCAAAACTAGACGAGGTCTGGCCCACCAGGTGTGAAAAGTAGGTCTTGTCCAGGTTATTGACAAATATGGATGTCAATTCCTTCTCAGATATCGGGGTTGCTACCCTAGCGGCCTGGGCTCTCCAACGCTGAGCATATTCCTTGAACGGCTCAACATGTCTCTTCCGGAGACTTCCCAGGTCGATTACAGATGGGGCGACTTCGAACTTATATTGGTCATAAAACGCCCGGGCTAGCTTCTCCCAAGTGTTGACAATGTTGAAGTCCAGGTGGGCATACCAGACCAGTGCAGGGCCTGTGAGGCTGTCTTGGAATGTCTGAAGCATGAGCTGGTCGTATTGAGCATACTTGCTCATTTTTCGGGCATATAGCCTGGTATGCATTTTGGGGCAGTCGGTCCCATCATACTTTTCGAAATCTGGGGTCTTGAACTTTTCAGGGCATATCTCTTCCCTATATGTTGGCAGATTGGTGATTCCGGCTTGTTCAAAACCATCAGGGCCCTCGATGGTTCTCATCTTGTCATGGAGCTGCTGGAAAAGTCGTTTCTCCATCTCTTTCTGCCTCTCTTCCATTTCCCTCTTCAGGTTGTCAGAGGTCGGCCCCTGGTTGACTTTTGGCTCATATTCAAAAGCCGGGTTAAGGTGGGAATTGATCTCCTCATATTCCGGAGGCTGTCCCTCTACTGTTTTTCCCTTCCTGGCCCCTGAATACTCTTCCTGGGTTGGCTGAGTGTTGCGCAGGAAGCCGATGCTTTCAGTTAAGAGGTGAACCTGGGCAGCCAGTTGTTGGACTGTTTGTTCTAGGGACATGATCCTAGAGTCCGAGGTAGCTTCAGCATTGGTGTTGTTGCGGTTGTCACTGCTGTTGGCCATTTTTGTTCTTGAGCGCGTGAGAACTGGGCTTCTAGGAGGTTTCGATTGTTTGGAAGCTATTTTGATACCTAGATTCGCATTTTGTTTTGCTTTTAGTGTAATGAATGCATGAATGATATGCATGTGTCACGCGGATGCTAAAAGTAAAAGGGTTGACAACTGATTGACAATGTAATATTGAAACTTTACTTTTATTAATATTGAGAATTTTGGAGTTCAAAATGAAATATTACAAATAAAGATCTACTTCCTAGTTCTTTTAGTCTTCTGTTGTGGAGGCTCAGACTTCCCACTGATGACGGCTTCCAATTCTTTGACTTTGGCTTGGCATTTCTCCAGTTGTGCTTCTAAGGCCTTGTTCCTTTGGCCGGATTCCTTGAATCGTCCCTTCCAGATGTCTTTCTTATGATCCGCAGCTTCAAAGTATACCTCCATTCGAGCCCTGACCTGCTCCAGGTATACTTCTGTCTCTGGATTGATCTTGTCTGGTCTTGGTTGGGTGACATCCGGAACCCGATATGCTCTTTCCCCTGTCTGGTATAGCTGGTGGATTACAAACTCTCTGGTGGCTCGGTGCTTTCCCACTTCGTCATCTAACTCCCCAAGGTCCACATTCGGGCTTTCAATTCTGGCTTCCCAAAGTGCTTTGACCTCTGCCAGCTTCACAAACTTCTCAGCTACTAACAGGTTCGGATCTTGATAATCAAAGGTAACTGCTTGTACCGAGGGCCGATAAACTATGTCTTGGATAGTGCCGAACTGGCGGACCACTGAGTTTGGGTGATATCCGATACATCCGCTGATTCCGATTAAAGGCACTACTTAGAAGTTTCCGCAGGTCAAGATGATTTTGTTATAGCAACTCCACCTGGCTGTCCATAGAATATCTTCGGCACTGAAGCTCCTAAGCAGCTCTACCCAACTGTGGCTGGTAAGGTCGTCGGGTAGCTTTACCTTTTCTATACATGAATCCACCAGATCCACTTGTTGGGCTAGGGTTTTCCTGACCATGTTCAACCTGAAACACTTGAGGTAGCTTACAAACCATATTAGCAGAAGGTTGAGGCTGGAGCGAAGGATCCCATGGCCTTTTTTCTTGAGGAAGTTTAAATTCCGAATCTGTTCAACCAGTAGAGCCGGGATGTAGGATCTTCCCTCCAGGAATTGGGTCACCAACTCTGCAACCCTGTAGTGAATATAGAAGGTCCCGGTGGGGAACAGTATGGTGGCGAAGGCTGTCAAGATGAAAGCGTTCACCCTTCTCTGTCTGTAAGTCTTGGGGTCCCCACACAGGACGTCCTTTCTATCCCCATTGTCCTCTCGGGCGATGAATCATGCTTCTAAATCATCCATCCGTATGCAATATCCATTACAGTCTGCCAGGGCTTTGTTGACTACTATCTTACGGATGCCTAATAATCTGCTGAAGGTACCGACTGGCCCAGCGCCAAGGTCTGGTGCGTAGATTTGATCAGTCAGTGCTGGAGCCTGTAGCAACTGGGTGTACTCTTCCAAGGTAGGGGTGATCTCATGCGGCCCAATAAAGAAAGCAGCGGGCTCAATTTCCCATAATTGGAGCATGGCCCGGACTAAAGGCAAATTCACCTTTATCTTTGTCAGTGAGAGTATGGGGCCGATCTTTTGCTGGATGAAGGCTTGCTCCTCTGGGTTGTACAAAGTAAACCAATGGCCCAGTACCAACTTCGGGTCCAAAGGTTTGTACACTCGTATTTCCTTGCGGATGAGACGGTCGACTGCACTGCTAGCTATCTATTACAATAAGAAATAGCCGAGTTACAGACAGAACTACGAAAACATTACAGGGAAATGGTCCTGAACTCCTAGGACAAAATAACAAACCATTACATTGTCATTCAATTGTCAACCCCTTATGATGTTATGTATGCAAGTAGGTTGGTTCTAATTGGTTCCCGAGCTCTATGGCCTCCCGCATTCTCGAAGAAATGGATCTCAGGCCATATCAAAGCATAGGGTAGGGTAGCCTAATCGGTCCCGAACGGTGAATCAACTCACTTTGCCCGAAACCTACACAATGGCTCCCTGTCTTAGGTTTCTAGGACGGCCCGGGTTCGACCATATCTACTCACACAGATATGCATGCAAACCCCCACAGTAAAGAAAAACTGAAAATCTAAATAAACCCTGAAAGGTTAGCAACAGAGTAAAAAGAATGAAACACATTTCTTAAAGATAACAATTTGAAGAGATTCAGGTGGCTAGCTTGCTGGCATGGGTCCCCAGCGGAGTCGCCATCCTATCGAGTCTAATTTTTGAATTCCCATTCCTAATCCGATCTAGACTAGACCCTATGCTCATCTAATATAGATCCTCGACTTGAGTTAGGAATTTCGTTTGATTTTTGGAGTCGCCACCCAACTGTTGTTGGGAAATATTGAATTAAGACTAAAGGAGCGGATTAGTCTTAATTTGGACCACTAGTCGACGTTATTTCCTTTTTTTCGTTTTTGTGAAAAAGGAAAAGGGAAAACCAGAGTTTCTAAGTCCGAAGGCTAACCTATTAAAACCTTTACGGTTACTACCTAATCTCCTAAAATTGTTCCTCTTTAGAAATGTGTTTTATTGTCGTTTCTGTTACTTTTTATTATGTTTCTGAATTATTTCAAGAAAATGATTTTTCATTCATTTTTATGGGTTGACCCGAATGGGTGCCTACGTACCTGCTATTCAGGATCAAACAAGCCGTAGTTCGCTTTTCTGAAAACCTTAAGTTGGTTTGGTGAATTTTAATTTATGAAACCTCTTTTAGTTTATGTTCTTACCATTTTTGGGATTTTTTCTAAAAAAACTTCTAAGCCTAAGCTTTGATTTTATTTTGAAAATGATTTTAGGGAAAAACATCAATTTTGGATTTATTTGAAGAAAAGGATTTTTCTAAGTGCTAAAACTCATTTTTTATGATTTTTTTTTGTTATTTTTGTGATTTCTGATAATTTTGTTGATTTTTGTGATTTTTGGGATTTTTTGTTGATTTCCGTGATTTTTGGGAATTTTTGTTGATTTTTGTGATTTTAAGTTTATTATCTATCCTATTTTGACATCTAAAATTTTATTGTTATTTTTCCTAATATTTTTATTATTTTTCACATTTTTTTATTTTTTTATTTTTTAGTTATCTATTTATTATTATTATTTTTTCTTATTTATTATTTTTCTACATTATTAAATTCTAGAAAAATCTAATTTCTACATTTTCCTATTTATTAAAAATAAAACATAAATAAATAAATAAATAACTAAATAACAAATAATAAATTAATTAATTAATTCGGAATAAATAAATAAACAAAATTAATTAAATAAAAAAAATCCGGAAAATCCAACTTACCTGGATCCGGGTCGGGTCGGTCGGGTCGAATCGGTCGGACACGGCGGCGGGGGTTGCTCAATCACGGCGTTCCGGTGGCCTTTTGCAGCGGGTGAGGTGTTGAATCCTAGCTTCTCGAGGGTGTTGATTCCAACGGTAGTGGCGGTTCACTCCCAAAACGTCTCCTTGCGGTGGCTCTAGCTCCGATCGGTGGTCTCGGCTTCAAGCTTCTCCGGCGTACTCCGATTCGCTCCTTTCTCTCTCTTTCTCTCACTTTTTCTTCGTGTTTTGGCTTCCTCCTGTCCTCCTCTATTTATAGGCGTCCGGAAACCCTCTTGGATAAGCTCGGCTCGGCTCGGCCGATTAAGATAAATCCGAATTTCTTCCGTTTTTAGATTTGATTTTATCCCGGCGATTTGATGTTGATCTCTTGTTTTTCTTTGATTTATCTTATGGATTCGGCTTTACCGTAATCTAGAAGATTAAAAAAAAAAACAGCCGATTTCGTCTTCGCCGGACCTGCTCCGGTTTCTTCTCGCGTCTGTCCGGGTGAGGAAGACGATCACGCGCGATGCACGCATTTTCTCTCGGCCGATCACACGCTACCACGTAGCGGCTCTAGGGAAAAGAAGGAAAAATTTTTGCCGAGCGCACGCGGGGGGATTCGAACTCGCGACCTTCAGCCTTCACACGGTCCCAACATACACGCACGAGCCAGCTGAGCTGGCCCATTTTCCCGATTTTCTTTATATCGCAAATTGCATATATGCAATGCGGTGTTTCCATTTTTTTGGATTTTTTTGAAATTTCTAAAATTTGTAAAAATTATTTATCCCTTATTATTACTATTTCTGAAATCATTTTTCAAAATTGATGTGTTTTCCTATTTATTTTTATTTTTTTGAATATTTTTACTATTTATGCTAAATTAGAGGAAATTTGGGAAAAATTGGGAAAAATTAAAAATTGATTATTTTTTAGTATTATTGACTCCTAGGGCAAAAATGGGGTGTTTACACATCTAATATCTTTCTTTGTGATGCCATCATATGAATGGTTTCTAGAAGATACAAAGCATGATTATGCTCTATATCGAGATCAAGAAGTCGATATTTTTTGGTTTGTCGAATAAGTATGATGCCCATTCTTACAAAATAGCCAACTCTTGTCTCTATTCTTAGGTTTTTACAAGTATATTTCTCTTATCTTCTCTTCACTTACCTTCTTTAGCACATACAAATTTCTGTGAAGTAAGCTTTCCATCTATCCTACTTTTATTGTCATATTGCTTTCTAACATTAAATCCCATTTTTGCTCCATAGTTAACTCATAATGCCTAAGCATCATTCTCTATTTTGAACCCCATAGCAACATGAGGAATCCAATCTTGTAATATATCATCAAGACCATTGGTTAGTTCATCTACTAATCTACAAAGAAAACCAAAAAAGAAAAAAATTTATTTATGAAGTTTTAATTGATCTTGAATAATTCTATATATGAAACAAAATTAATGCAACACAAAATTAATGAAGACTGTTCAATATTTTTTTTTCCAAGTAGCAAAATACTTCTCGAAATCATAGAAAATATTAGAGACAAAATGAGAACAAAGCATTGCGAGATATAGACAAACATATTTCATAATCAATTACTCCACATACTAGAACATAACATTGCAAGAAAAAAAAAACAAAACAAAAATCATACTATTGGATTTATATTTGATAGAAAGTTATGAAATATGAACAACTACAAATATATAGCTGAGAGAGCACTTAATACATAACATCTTCAATTTTTCTTTTCCAATATCATCTACTTAATGGATTAACTAGTGAAACTAGTCATCCTTCCAATACAATAACCCATTCTTTGCATTATAATTGCATTAAACTATAATCCCATTTATGAAAAGGATTCTAGGAATCTCTTCTTCTTCTTTTTTTCAAAGACAGTGGAGGCAAGTAAACAACCACATGATCATACATCTGTTTAACTTTATACAATGCCAAGAGATTGGCCTAATATTTAAAGCTTCAGCATTAACAGATAAATAATATACCTTAAAGATGATAGTCATGGTTATGCAAATATTTCATTGTTACCAAATTTTTTCCACAGCTTCAATCAATATTAACGTATGATATTGTTACTTAAAAAAGAAAAAAAATTGAGTTCTAGCTTGTGATAGTGTGATTAGGTGGCGATCTCCAATGGTGTAATTGGTGATTGAGTTGTAGCATGTGGAGAAGTTGTTGGTGATGTAGTATTTGTTTTGCTTCAATTTACTTGTAAGAAAGAATAACAAAGCAAGTTGCTAATAAGATAGTCCATATGATTGAAAAATGAGGGAATTTATTTGCACCATTAATTTTTTATATTCCACATGTCAAGATCTTAGAGGGCTAAATTTAGGGAAATTGAGGGAGGGAAGCTTTAGAGGATCCCCATCATAGATATACAAACTACAAAAAAGTGCAAAAACTCATATTCAAAAAAAAAAAAAAAAGACCACTACTAATCAACAAACATCATTTGAAAATATTTTACCTAACTTTAAAATTTAAAGTTTGCCAAAGCTTTACAAAAGTTATCCTAATGCCTCCTTTGTATCATAATGACTAGAGAAAGAAAAATTGATATGCTTTCTTTCTCTTTGATAACTAAGATAGTAGTTCAAAATGATTAGTGAAGTTTAAGTGCCAGTGTAGTTATATCTAATTTAATTCGTCCGATTGAGCCGATGCAATTGTAAACCTTGAAATAGAATGGCCTAGTTTGATCTTAGAAAACTATATTAATAAAGACTTACTAAGGGTGATTAGGTTACGATCAGAACAACCCAATGAGTTGAATGAAGTATAATGTACACAAAATTTTGGGAATATTAAAATGCAAAAGAAAAAGAAAAAAGAAAAATGGAAGCAACATTGCACAAAAAGTAAAACACAAATACTACTTACAAAAAATATAAAGAAAGATCAAAAGTCTAAATTCCAAAATTTCTATCTCCTCACATGGCATCATTAGAGATATAAAGAATGATTCATGATGTTCAAAATTAAGAGATGATAATGATAAGTTGATGATCAAATATATAAGTCATTTTTATTTTATATTTACATTTCGTTTTTAAGTCTTGTATTTATATTTATATTCATATTTTCAATATATAATTCAATTATCTTATAAATTTTAATCAACCCCAATATGACCACATCTAACACTAATTTAATTCTTCAACCCTTACAACTCATTTATTTTGCTGAATAAAATAAAGTTGTAATAAAATAGATATTATTAGGAAATAGAATAGGCAATGAATTGGTGATGCTGTTTAATTAGATGTAATAGAATTGAAACTATAATATTTAGTTGAAGGAATAAAAAAAGAAATAAGACTAGAATAATAATGGGTTTTCCCGAGAAAGAAAACACCATACAATGTAGAGAAAGACCAACCATATATAGAAGCCCTAAATTGGATTGCATTGCCCAAATGGACTACACATTGCTCCGACATGCACAAACGAACACCGCCAATCGGAGAGGACGGTAGACGGTGGCGAAAGAGGATGACGAATGGACGATGAACTACGTACAATGGGTATATGGACAAACGGACGAAGCAGCTCTAGCGTGCACAAACTGCATAAACGGAAGAAGCTCCTAGCTCCAACGTCTTCGTGCACAAATGGAAGAGGAACTACTATTACGGCGGACACAAACGGCGAGGACAATGAACTACTACGGAAGAGGACAACGAACTGTTGTGGCATGCACACTACTTCCACCAATGCGGAAGAGGATGGTGGCGAGGCTTCTAGCTCCGGCATACATTAACGGACAATGAACTAATGCTCCGGACATCGTCAATCAAAGCTCTAAAAGCCGATTCTAGTTGCGTATAATTCGCGACAATGGTGCCTAACATCCCAGTGGCAGTGGCAATGTAGAAACTACGCGAAGGTACACCAGATCTGGCTACTCCAACAAGTGGGTAGATTCGTCGTAGCAGTTTCCCCTTTTCTCTTCTTTTGATTTGATTTGGCCTATTGAGTGTGCAGTGACATGCAAATGAGGATAAAGTGGGAAAAAACAAAATAGGTACAGCTCGTGGAATTGGAATTTAAAGCTTTTAGGAAAGAGCGAGGATTCAGCATTTTAAGTAATTGAGATTCAACACGGAATGTCTATTTCATACTCTGTAGCAACTAAATGTTGTAATTTTTATTTCGCATAAAATAAATTTATAATAAAATTACTATTATGGTAAAGTAAATAAACAGTAAATCTTTAGAATTACCTAAATAAAGACACAATCTTAGTTTGATTACCTTGGTAAGTACATTAATTAATGATGATCAACTTTATTTGAAGAAAAACAATATCAAGTATTCTCAAATACTTAATAAGATACTATGTAAAAGGACCTATTTATTGGCATAAAAGGCATAAAAAACTTTTCTTTTGAAGCATTAACAATCTTTTTAAGATGCACAATAACATGATATACTACAAAAACAAATTCCATTTTTTTCCAGCCAAAATTAATAAATGATTTATTCAATACATGAACAATAACATCATCAAACATGAAAATGAAAATCTGAATTTGAGTAAATGACTCTTTAGTATTATTATTATTTTAAACTTTAATTTTCCATAATTGCAAAAATATTATACTAGAAAATTACAAATTTCACATTTCTACACCCAAAACTTATAATTCAAATTTCCCCCACACACTTTATCACGCCAAAAAAACCTAACACAACATACAACACATCTACTTCCAATCAATAAATTAAAACACAAGCATTCCCCCATTTTTCTAAGCCCTAACCCTAACCTTCAAACCCCATTCCAATCCTAACTCCAACACCACTCATTAAAGTCGTGGCTTCCTTGTCCCTAAACAAATCCTTTACTTTTTCTAAAAGATCATTAGTAGAGTTTTGTAGTAATGGCAATGAATCTCTAAAGTTCTTTTCACTCTCCAACTCAATGCAATTATCACAAATCTCTTCAATTTGCTTTTTAACATTTTTCAAAATATTATTGAGTAAGTCAAAGGCATCTAGAAATTTTAATGCTTATCTAGAAATTTTAATGCTTATGTTGCTAATTTAACCAATCAAGGAAATTTTTCTCTATATCTTTGCCTCACAATCAAGCAACTATTTTTTTGTGAAGTTTTTTCATTCAATCATTCAGTTGCATCGCTCCTTACTTCTTTTGTCCAACACTAAAGGATGTATTCTTGAGGTATGAACTTAATATCCAAAACATCATACACCTTCAAAGCATAACAACACAAAATTCCAGATGTCTCAAACTTTTTACAACTACATGAAATCTCCCCATTTGATAGATTAAATAATACTTTATAATCTCCTCTCCTATCTACTATCCATCCCAACCACATACTCTTGTATGGAATCCATTTCATTCCTATACTTGATGAATTAAATTGAACTCCAATCATATTCATCTTGAAAGGCATCAAGTATTTTTCAAATGTAAACTTGACCTACTTGCCTTAACAGAGGGGACTTTTGGAATTTCATCCTTGGCAATTTTTTCCTAGAATCATATTTTGCTTGCAACTAATTATATTTTTTGTCATTCTCTACTTGTTCAAAATGACTTAAAAAGTGTAGAAGACTCATGTTTGATCTTAAATAATCTTTCAAATCACCATTTAATCTTTCACTTAATTGTGTATTTTGCATTCCTATTATCACCAAATTTTTCATATAACATTTAGCCCATTTCTCCTTCAAAGCATAAATGTCTTTTGACCATTTATTGCCGATCACCTATCCATGCTTGTTCAAATTTTAATTGGTCTTCAAATTCATACAAACAAGCTTTAACATCTATTAAAAAGCAAGATCTATCTTTAGTTAAATTTCCTAAATGCTTTATTTCATTTTGCATTATGTGCCACGTGCATAGCTTTTGGAAAGTCTCTGGCATCACCTCTCTTAATACCTTTGCCATTGCCAAATCTTAATCAATGAATATTGTTAAAGGATTTTTTCTATTATATGTTTCAAGGAATATATCAAACAACCAAATAAATGATACAACTGTCTCATCATACAAAAGTACTACTTCGAAAATCACTATAGCTTTATGATAGTTAAATTTAACAAAAATATGAAACAGTCTATTATATATATATACACGTCACCAAAATGAGCATAATCCCTTATCATTTCCAAGTTAGCCCAAAAGATATTTGTTATGTGTTCTTCGCAATCTGATTGCACAACACTAAAGAAAGATGGACTTTCTAGTGATTATTGTTGAAAATACCTGAGTATAGCCCCAACTTCTCCATATATCAAATTCCTTTGTCTTTTACTTTGAAGATAATTCATTTGGCCTGGCTTAGTACATCTAAGATTCTCTCTACCACTGACTTCTCATCATGAACTTGTACACTTGCTTATTTCTAAGTCCAAAATCACTTCCTAATTCCATTGCTAAACCATATGCATCCGATATCTTCCTTTGTGATGCCATCATTTGAATGGTTTTTAGAAGATAGAGAGCATGATTGCTCTATATCAAGATCAAGAAGTTGATGTTTTCACGTCTCTCGAATAAGTACAATGCTCATTCTGATAAAATAGTTAACTCTTGTCTTTGCTCTTGGATTTTTACAAGTATATTTTTCTTATCTTCTCTTTGCTTGCCTTCTTAAGCACATACAAATTTCTGTGAAGTAAACTTTCCATCTATCCTACTTTTATTTCCATATTGCTTTATAACACTAAATCCTATTTTTGCTCCATGGTTAACTCATAATGCCTAAGCATCATTCTCTGTTTTGAACCCCATAGCAATGTGAGGAATCTAATCTTATAATATATCATCTAGTTCGTTCATCTACTAATCTACAAAGAAAACAAAAAAAAAAATATTTATGAAGTTTTAGTTGAGTTTGAATACAAAATGTTACATATGAAACAAAATTAATGAAGGTTGTTCGATTTTTTTTTTTTTTTGTTTTCAATTAGGAAAATGCTTCTAGAAATCATAGAAAATATTAGAGACAAAATGAGAACAAAGCATTGTGAGATGTAGACAAACATATTTCATAATCAATTATTCCATTTACTAGAACATAACATTGCGAGACACAAAAAAAAAAAACAAAAAAAAACAAAAATCAACTGCTACAACAATACTATCGGTTCGATGGACTACCCGATGAAGATCCCCATGCTCACATTCAGACATTCTTGGAGATTTTGTGAAACTTTCAATAACAATGGGGTGACGGATGAAGCAGTGCATACAAGATTGTTCCCATTTTCATTAAGAGGGAAGGCTAAGACCTAGCTTCAGTCATTGGGTCCCGGGGCTTTAATTACATGGGATGGCACAGTAAAGGAGTTTTTGGACAATTATTTCCCACCATGTAAGACCACAAAGCTCCGAAATGACATCTCCTCTTTCACTCAACAAGATCATGGAACAATATATGATGCTTGGCAGAGAGGGACAGAATTGTTGAGAAAGTGTCTACATCACCAGTTGCCCACATGGATGCAAGTTCAGACATTTTTGAATTGGTTAAATTTTGTTACCCATCACTTGGTAGATGTCGCAGCTAGCAATACATTGAATACTAAGACTCCGGAAGACTCATTAAAGCTATTTGCTGACATGGAAATAAATAATTGTCAAAGGGGCCGTGGCAAGAGTAAGCAGAAAGCGACAGGAATATATGAAGTAGATGTAATGACTACTTTGGTAGCTAAGATGGAAGCTTTGAGCCACCAAGTTGCAAATCTCAAGAATCCCTAAGGATCACAACCACAACAACATTAGATGGGAGACCTTAAAGAGGGTGTAAATCTATTTAAGCAATATGAACAGGTAGATTATCTTGGGAACTCAACCAGACAATAATATAACCAATATGGTAACACCTACCATCCGGGGATGAGAAACCATTCGAATTTGTCTTATGGAAACCAAGAATGTAGAAGAGCTAATCTACCACCACCGAGGTATTCAAAGCAACAACAACCACTTTATCAACCATTACCACTTCCTTCAACGCAACCGCCCCAACAAGAAAAAAAGAGTAACTTAGAGGATATTCTGAGTCAATTCATCCAGAGCTCTGATGCTAGACATCGTAATCAAGAGGCCTCGATTCACAATCTTGAGAAGCAAATTGGCCAATTAGCTAAGATGATGTCTAAGAGACAACCCGGCTCTCTTCTTAGCAACACGGAAAACAATCCAAGGGAACAGGTAAAAGCCATTACACTAAAAAGCATGAAAGAGTTACCATCTGAATAGTGGCATGAAAAGAAGCAAGAGAATAATCAACCTATTGAAAAGGAGAAAATGACACCTGAGAAAACACATCCTGAAAGGAGATCACCACCAGCTGTCAAAGAATATGTGCCAAAAATCCCTTATCCAACTCGCCTCAACCAGAGTAAAGACAAGGAGCAATTTGGTAAATTTCTTGATCTATTTAAACAGCTGCACATTAACATTCCGTTTGTAGAGGCACTTTCACAAATGCCAAAATATGTTAAGTTCCTAAAGAAGCTTCTATCTAACAAGCGAAAGTTGGAGGATGTGCCTACCATAGAAGTTAATGCAAATTGCTCATCTATCATTCAGAATAAACTTCCTCCAAAGCTAAGCGATCCGGGCAGTTTCACAATTCCGTGTATCATAGGTGATACGTCAATTGATAAGGCCCTAGCTGATCTTGGGGGCAGCATTAATTTAATGCCATACTCTTTTTTCAAGAAGTTAGGACTTTCTAACCTAACACCAACTGGGATGAGATTACAGCTTGCTAACCACTCTAGAAAGATTCCCAAGGGGATAATCAAGGATGTCTTGGTAAAGGTAGGGAATTTTATCTACCCTGTCGACTTTGTAGTTCTAGAAATGGATGAAGATGGGGATATCCCTCTGATACTTGGGAGACCATTTCTAGATACCACCAAGGCAATGGTTGATGTGGAAGGAGGCAAGCTTACTTTGAGAATCAATGATGAAGAGATGGTAATCTAAATGGTTGTTACTATGAAACACACCATGTGCATTGATGACTCTTGTTACTCTATTTATGTCGTCGATATGTCCGTAGATTAGCATATGAAGGAAGTTATGAGCAAAGATGAGTTAGAGCTGAGCTTGACATTGGAGGAGAAGAAGGATGTAGATAACCCAGATGTTGCGCTACTCATTGAGCAACTTGATGCTTCAGAAGATGTTATACCTCAGCATGGGTTTGAAAAGTTGAGAACAGAAAATGAGACGAGACTTAAAATTTCTATAGAAGAGCTGCTAGGGTTGGAATTGAAACAATTACCAAAGTATCTGGAATATGCTTTCCTTGTAGAAGACTCAAGCCTGCCGATTATTATAGCCTTAGATTTATCTCAAGAGCAGAAAGACCAATTACTTACAGTCCTAAGAGCACACAAGCGAGCCATTGCTTGGAAAATATTTGATATAAAGGGTATCAACTCCTCCTTCTGAACTCACAAAATTTTATTAGAAAAGGATTCAAGCCTGTAGTGCAACTATAGAGACGACTAAATCCTAATATGAAGGAGGTGGTTAAGAAGGAGGTGATCAAACTTCTTGACGCTGGACTTATTTTCACCATATTTGATAGCGGCTAGGTTAGTCCAACACAAGTGGTGCCGAAGATAGGGAAGAATTGGATCTCCAACTGCTAGAGACTTAGTGGAAGAAAGTGAAGAGCATCGAGCCAACAACATTAAACAAGTACGCTTCTTGGAGGCAACCCATGTCTAACTTAGGTACATAGCGTTTCTTTCATTTTCTTTTTGTTATCACTATCCTAAGTCTATTATTTTTAGAAATTTGCAGATCTGAAGGGGAGTTTCTAAGATTATTTGAAGAGAGCGAGAGTAATCTCTAAGTGTGAGGAAGCACCAATAACAAGTAAGGAAATTTAAATTTTAATCACTAAGTGCATCTAATAAGTCTCTCTCTACGCTCATTTACACTTTTAGAAGTGCACGACAATCACAGTTGTTGCCTATTGGCTTGGGTATGTCTTAATTTTCCTCTACACAATCAGTACTCAAAGCTATGCATAATTTAAAGAAAGTCTATGGAGTTTTCTTAATCAACATGGCCATGAGCATGTCGTGCTGAAGTCAGGACTGACTTTATCAAAGGTTCTGTTTAATTTTTGAAGTCAGCATAGCCACGAGCATGGCCATGCTAAAGCTAGGGCTCCACATATAATACGTATGTGGAACTTTTGATATCATCACGGCCCCGAGCATGGCCGTGCAGCAGCCCGTGTTAAAAAATAATAATAAATAAACCACATATATATACAATTTCTCTCTCTCTTCCTTCACTCTCTAAACTGTCCTCTAAATCCATTGGGTGACTTCACTAGTTATTTAGACTAGGATAGTCTAACTTTTCTTTTTACCTTTAATCTCTTTATTATTTTTTTAGGATGATGCAGCACAAACCTTGGGTTCCCAACTCCAATGATGACACGCCATTACTGATTTGCTTTATACCCAGCCTTGAACTCTACATGCAACTGTCTACATATAAAACCGATGAAGTTCTTAGTGTCCTTTTTCTTTCATTTTTTCTTTTCCTTTTGTTTTTTTTTTTCCTTTTCCCTTTCGTGTGCTTGATTTAGGAAGACATTAGAGACAATGTCTTGAATAAGTGTTGGGAAGGGGTATAGGGAAATGAAAAAAAAAATGAGAAATTTGGGTTTTTCTTTATTTGTATCATTTATGCACTATCTTATTAAATTTTCCCCATTTACAAATTTGCAATTGATTTTGAATTTTGATTTTTAATCATTAAAAGGGCGAGATCCTTGAAATTGTGCTCATAAAAGTTAGTGATTTTGTACCCCTTACTCACTTATTATTGGACTTGGTATAATTAGTTGGAATTTTAGGATGAAATTTAAGTGGGGTAATCTTACTTGCTATTTAATTATTGATTATTGAGTTGTGAAATAGACAGAAGTCCTTAGTTCAAAGTTAAATGGTTGTATTTTTAAGCTTATTGGTTAATATATTTACTTTTAAAAAACTTTAAGAGCTCTTCTAACTTTTTGTGAAATGTGCATATGAAATCTATCGCTTGATGATTCCTCTTAAGTAATCTCTTGAAAATTAATTAATTAATGTGTTAATTGAGCAATAATGAGAAAAGGTTAATTAGTATGGGCGGGCTTTAATCCCTCAGAAGAGTGAAATCTGACTCTGTTGCTGACTAGTCACTCAATTAAAGAAGTAATAAGCCACTACTTCAATGACTTGGGTTCTCCAAGTTAAGAGTGTCTTTATGAATCCCTAAGGTTAAGATAATGGAGGTTCGATGGGGTCACTTTAAAACCCGGTTACCTAATGTCATCTGGCCTAGGATTGGCTAACTGATGATATTATAATAACAAGATAGGATACAAAAAGGGCGAAGTTAAGTGGATCTTGTAACTTGAATAATTAAGTCTATAGGAACACCTTCAATTAAGGGGATAACGTTTGTTAACTTAGGTGACGAGCCCAGGATTATCGGCTAAACATTCACTATGTAGGTTCCAAAATCTTAAATAACTAAAAAAAAAAAAGGTTTAATAAAAAGAGGAAGAAAATCTAGGGGAATAATGGATGTCATATACTTTCACTTGAGGTTGTTGTGCTTAGAAGAGATAGTTGAACAGTTTATATATTCTCTAGTAAGTGGTGAGATATGACCAAGCCACTTTTGCTTTGTTTAACTTTCTTCGTAACTTGGGGAGCATTTCTTAAATGATAAGGGTAATAGTTTAACTTACTTGGATTAATCTGTAAACTCCAATTTTTGTATGCTAGGTATACGTACAATCATGGTAGGTTTGAGTGGTAGGCACTAATGAATCATCAAGATTGAATTAAATAGAGGATGCTACTTGTGATTTAAAGTCTAACCATAAGTACAATTGATGAGAGGAAATGTATTTTTTCCTTATTTTGTTTGCTTGAGGACAAGCAAACAGTTAAGTGTGGGGAGATTTGATAAGTGTCAGAAGACCCTTAATTCTAGTACTTATTAATTATAATTTTATATGGATTTTATGTAATTTGTGAAGAAAATGGTACTTATATGATTAAATTTTAATTTCATGCATCAATTGAGACAAAAGAAAAGTTTAAGGATGATATGAGCAAATGTGAGGTGAAATTTGACGAAAAATGAAGAAAATTGATTTTTAGTTCAGCACAACTCATGCAGACACCAATGCTGGATGAAAAAAATGACTAGTACCTAATTTTTTTTTAGCCCTGCCCCCCGCATGGCCATGCTGGAGGCCGTGCTGAACTGGGTAGTGAAAAATAACGTGTTTCGAAGTCAGCACAACTTCGAGCACGGTTGTGCTGACACCCATGTTGAACCCTGTTTTTGCAAGAACTATAAATTAACGCTTTGTTTTATTTTAAAAAGACTTCTTTCCTTCTGGCTTCGTTCTAGAAACCTTAGGGAGCATTATTACAAACTTCAAGAGAAGAATTGTCCGAGCATCATTGGAGATCACAAAACAACAAGGGATTATTCTTTTAAGCATAAATCAACTCTATCTCTCTAAATTCTCTATTTTTTATTGAAAACTCCATGGAGGAGTAATTCTTTATATCTTTCATCTTGTGAAACCTTAACCCATATGTTGAACCATTGATTGATTAATGAATTATTTATATCTTTGCATCTATTCATGTGTTTCTATTGTTCTTGTAATTGATTTATGCGTGCAAATTGATTGCATGTCTGATTTTTATTAGATTGAAAAAGGTTTCATCTAGTAAATTAAATCTTCATGAATAGAGATATTACATGTTTTACCTAGAGGTAGGAAAACATTAATTTTCTGTAATTTATTGGAATTGTGAACTTCATGAGATCTTGCATAACAGTAGTGAGGGAGAGATCTTTATTATCTTATGCATGATTATGAATTGATTAACTCGAGAGAGTAATTGATTTTACTTGAGAATTCCTACAGTGCAAAGTGTGAATTGATTCGTTAATCGATATCTTATTTTGAGAATTTAAGTGTTAGGGTGGAACAAGATGAAGAATATATTTTGTGATTGAATACACTTTTTAGACAATATCATTCAATTCTATGGTTACTAGGAATTGTTAGTTATTAATTTAATTCATAATTCCAACATCATAAATTAGACTAGATAGTAGAGAAATACAATACTAGTACTTGTTTTCTAAATCCCAGAGGATAACACCTATTAAATATATACTATAATCGATAGGTACACTACCTAGCTCAATAGTAGATTTTATTGATTATAAATTTAAAACTTAATCGGTTAGATTTGAGCGCAACATCATATAGCTATAAATATATAGCTAAGAGAGCACTCAATGCATAATATCTTCAATTTTTCTTTTTCAATATCATCTATTTAATGGATTAACCAGTGAAGCTAGTCATCCTTCCAATATAGTAGCCCATTCTTTACATTATAATTGCACCAAACTATAACCCCATTTATGAAAAGGATTCAAGGAATCTCTTCTTCTTCTTCTTTTGTTCAAAGACAGTGGAACCAAGCAAACAACTACCCAATCATACATCTCTTTAAGTCTATACAAAGCCAAGAGATTAGCCTAATATTTAAAGCTTTAGCATTAACAGACAAATGACACAAGTATCAAAATAAGATATAAAATATATCTTTAAAATGATAGTCATGGTTATGTAGATATTTAATTGTTACTAATTTTTTTTCCATGGCTTCAATCAATATTAACTTATGATGTTGTTACTTAAAAAAAAAAAAAAACTGAGTTCTAGCTTATGACAACATGAGTAGGTGGTGATTTCAGTGGTGTAGTTGATGATTGAGTCATGGCATGTGGAGAAGTTGTTGGTGAGGGAGTTTTTGTTTTGCTTCAGTTTACTTGTAAAGAAAGAATAACAAAGCAAGCTACCAGTGAGGTAGTCCATATGATAAAAAAAGGAGGGAATTGATTTGTACCATTGATTTTTAATATTCTACATGTCAAGATCTTAGAGGACTAAATTTAGGGAAATTGAGGAAAGAAAATTTTAGAGGATCCCCATCATAGATACAAATTACAAAAAGTGTAAAAACTCACTTAAAAGAGAGAGAGAAAGAGAAAGAGAAGACTGCTGCCAATCAACAAATATCATTTGGAAGTATTTTACCTAGCTTTAAATTTTGGATTTTGCCTAAGCTTTACAAAAGTTTTTTTAATGCCTCTTTTGTATCATAATCACTATAGAAAGAAAAAATGATATGCTTTCTTTCTCTTTGATAACTAAGATATTAGCTCAAAATGATTGGTAAAGTTTAAGTGCAAGTGTAGTTAGATCCAGTTTAATTCGTCTAATGAACCAATCCAATTGTAAGCCTTGAAATAGAACAACCTAGTTTGTTCTTAAAAAAACTGTAATAAAGACCTACTCAGGGCAATTAGATTACGATCAAAACAATCCCAATGGGTTGAACAAAGCATGTTGTAGACAAATTTTTGGGAAATATTAAAACGTAAAAGAAAAATGAAAGAACATTGCACAAAAAGTAAAACACAAATACTACCTACAAAAAATATAAGTAAAGATCAAAAGTCTAAATTCTTAAATTATTTATCTCATCACATGGTAGCATTGGAGAGATAAAAAATCATTCACAATGTTTAAAATTAAGAGATGATAATGATGAGTTGCTGATCAAATATATAAGTCATTTTTATTTTACATTTATATTTCATTTAAGTCTTGTAATTATATTTATATTCATATTTCAATATATAATTCAATCATTTTATAAATTTTAATCACCTCAATACGACCACATCCAACATTAATTTGATTCTTCAACCCTTAATCTCTAGAATTATTCGGATTTAATTATCTTGGTAAATACATCAATTAATGATGACTACCTTTATTTGATGAAAAACAACATTAAGTATACTCAAATACTTATTAAGATACTATGTAAAAGAAACTTCTTTTACTGGCATAAAAAGCATGAAAAACTTTCCTTTTGGGACATTAACAATCTTTTCAAGATGCACAATAAGATGATATACCACAAAAACAAATTCCATTTTTTTTTTCCAGCCGCAATTAATAAATAATTTATTCAACACATGAACAATAACACCATCAAACATGAAAATGAAAATTTGAATTGGAGTAAATCACTCTTTAGTATTATTATTATTTAAAATTTTAATTTTCCATAACTGCAAAAAATATTATACTATAAAATTACAAATTTCACATTTCTACACCCAAACTTCATAATTCAAATTTCCCCACACACCGTCACGCCAAAAAAACCCAACACATCTACTTCCAATCAATAAATTAAAACACAAGCATTCCCCCATTTTTCTAAACCCTAACCCTAACCCTAATCTTCAAATCCCGTTCCAATCCTAACTCCAACACCACTCATTAAAGCCGCAGCTTCCTCGTCCCTAAACAAATCCTCCGTCTTCCTCACTGCCGCATGAACCAGCACAAGCACTACTCCGATTGCCAGTGCCACCACGATATTCACCGTCGCGCTCGTCAAGAACAAGAATACCACCGTCAACACGAATAGTAACCAAAACACAACCCTATCATCGATCAACCGATTGAAAACCACAAGAGGCTCGTCCCTTAGGAAGTATAGGAACAACCAGGCGGCCATCATGATGAGGAAGACGATGAGAGAGATTGGGTGCCAGAGAAGACTTAGGAAGAGGATGAGGAGGACAATGATGGCGTAGTTCATACGAAAGTAATAAAAGTTTGTACGGATCCGCGAGATCGAGTCGGAGAAGGAAGGAGGCAAGGAGAGAGAGTGGAGATTGAACATTTCGCTCCATGGGCGGCGTGTGGCGAGGCCGGACTTGATGCGTTCTTTGGCGCGGGAGATGTATTGGAGGTTGGTGGAGGGACCTGGGGCGGAGGAGGTTGGGATTGTGCCGTAGGTCGTCATTGAGAATTTTTTTTAGGGTTGGGATTTGGGATTTGAGAGAAGAACGTGGGAAGATGTTGGACAGTTGGAGGAAGGAAGAAGAAGAGAGAAGGGAGAGGAGAGAACGTGGGAGAGTTGGATTGGAGGTAGTCAAGCAAATGGAAAAATAATAATAATAAAATAATTAATGATGGGATTTTTGTTTTTTTGTTTTAATTTAATATATAGGGAAGATTTTTCGATTTTTGTAAATAGTAACAAATTACTTTCAGACATTGAAACAAATAGCTTTTTTACAAAATAAAAATTACTAAATATTTTTTGGGGACTATTGTTAATTAAATGAAGAAAACAAAAAATACCAAATAAAACCGGATTTTGTATTTTTTAGTTTACCGCGGATTGACAAATATTCTTTTCTTCTTTTTTTGGGTCCCATTCCAAGCATCCTAAAATAAAAAGGATTGTTTTTACATTTGAGGCCTACACTTTAATTGATCTTTTAATTAATCAACAAAATGTTGAGATTGCTAATTTCAATATGTAATTAGGCTTTTCGTTATCATAACACTACTTTTACTAACTCATCTAAAGTGTCGAGCTGGCATCCTTTATCGATTATTTACTAGCACACGTCTTAAGTGAATTTTTTTTTTTTTTTACAATATTCCTTTTGGGATGTCTACGTCACTTTATAAATACTAAAAGCAACTTCCAATACCACATTAAAAACCTAACAAACCCTAAAAACAAAATGAAAATAAAAAAAAAAAAAAAACAAAAATCCGAATCTCTATACACTGTCTTCTTCATCCATCATCACCACACTAGTCTGAGGAGGGGTTACTCTTGTGGGTGCAAAGTAGAAATATGTTCTACAACCAACCTATAATAGCAAGAAATGGAGTATGCCCATTTGCTAGAGCTTCATCAAGTAAATCCAACACATGATAATTAAGAATTTTTCCAACATAAAGATGATAAAATAGAGAAAAAATTTACAAAACTCAACTCAACCCTATATCCATTAATTAAATAAGATCACAACTTTCTCTCCTATTCACTTAAAGTTTTAGCTAAAATCAACAATAAAGAAAGAAGGGGAAAAAACATTGAAAAAATCGACCAAAAACAATAAAAGGATTGATGAGGGTTACTATGATGGCAGATGGCATTTGCTAGTACAATGGTAAAGTAACCGGTAGGTGGCTTAGGATTAAAAATAGAAGAAATTCCATAGATCTCACTGATGATTGATAGATGAGATAAAACTTGTTTATTTAAGAATTATCTTAATAGGTTTGTCATAAATTCAAGGCTTGTAACTTTATTTATTAAATGCATAACCCTGCATGAGAGAGAAGTAGCAAGAGATGAACTAATCTAAGGGACCATGTTCTAAGCCATGAAGCCAAATTTCCATTACTCATCCCAAGATATGCACCAAATTCCCTGGCCCTTATTAAGTTGTCACCTAGCTTAAGAAGATGTAATGAGCTAAATTTGTCGTATCAAAAATATTGGGCTAGATCTACTGCAGGCTTAGGCTTGACTCCTTATAGTAGGTAATAGGATTTAAGAAATTTATTCAATATTTGGCATAATTTAAGAAAATTTAACTTAGTGGGCTTGGAACATGGATTAGTGAACTAGATCATTTGCATCAAACTTTTCTTAGGTAAACCTATGCATTTATAAGGATAGCTATTGGCTTTGACTCATTAGTAAGCTCATTCAGGATAACTATGAATTGAGCAAACTTCATCTCATCTATTAATCATCAACATGATCGGACAAATGTTATTGAACCCAATAGCTTATAAATACTCAATTACTTCTCCCCATTTGACACTTTTTGGAAAAGATTAGAAAAACAATATTCTATTGCATTGCTTCTACTCTTAAAGATCAAGCAAACAACTCAAGTAATCACAAATCTTAATCGCAGAAGCCACAAGGTTGACACTTAAGGTTCCCTTCGACTCTCTTGCTTGTCATTTATGTATTCAAGACACTAACTATAATACATGAAAAAAAATTACTATTTATTTAATTATGTAATATAAGTATTATTATAAAGAGCTAAGGACGAGGATGGAAATTATAAAAGTTGAAAGAGCAATTTGGATATTTCACAACGGGGAGTATTTATTCTCAAATGACCTAGCGTTCCTCCTTTTCCCTCCTCATAGTGACATAACAAACAGAAGCACTTTCTGAACAAAACCTAAGATGACAAAGGGAAACGACGTGACCTAATTCCAATTCTGAAGGTCAAGGATCTTATACGTATTTCAGTTGAGGATTAATGGAAATTGTGGTTATAAGGGTCGATTTTTCATGCAAAAAACGAGATTGTGAAGGGATGAAAGAGAGCAGAGAATTGACAATTCGAGAGGATTTAACTCATAGGGAATTTGAAGTAAGTAATCTAATCCGTGTAATTTATTTATAATTACATGTTTTAGAAATTTAGTTAAGCTTAAGAATAGAAAAGATTAGGTTTTTGAAGAATTAAAGTAATAGAAATAGGGTTGGTGGAATTTCCAAATGTACCACGGCCTCTTAACACGATCGTGTTTCAACCGTGTTGAAATGAAAAGATGCACCGAGAGATACACAACGACTCAACACGGTCGTGTTTTGACCATGTTAAGCAAAGGCAACACAGCCTCCCAGCACGGTCATATTTAGACCGTGTTAAAAATAAGTTTTTCGCCGAAAGATACACGACCCCTAACATAGTCATGCTTTAGCCCGTGTTGAGCAACACGATCATCAACATGACCGTGTTAAATAAAGTATAACATAATTATATGTTGTTTAACTTCGATTTAAACTAATTTCTACGCAACCTAGATAATATAGTAAGGCCTTAGAGAAATTAAATGAAAAGAATTAAGGAGATTAAGAATGATATTGATCTTAGATTGAATACTAAGAAGAGCATGTTAATGTGTATGGATTTCTAATTAGGTTAAGTCCAAGACCGGGAAGTGCTTAAGGCTAGAATTCAAGGTACGTATAACTTGTATGCTGTTTTGTGTTTATTTAAGTTAGTACATGTATTTGAAATTGATTAAGTAAATGACTCGGTTTAAGTGTTTAAGTGATATGTTATATGTACTTGGCTTGGCCTAGGGGCTCGTCGTAGCAAATCCCTAAGGAGCATCCCAATGATCCTTATGTGACGTTATCCTTAGTGGAGTTATGCTTGAAAATGATTTGTGTTAGATGATGTTTAAGTTGTTAAGTGTATATAAGTATGGGGCCTGTAGTGGCAATTCCCATCACCAAGTCATGCTCTAATGTGTTAAGTGTGTTAAGGGGGTCATGAGTACCATGTTGTTTGCTTGTGGACTTAAATTATATTAAGAAATGATTGTCTGTGTTTAAGTTATGCATGATGTGTGTGATACTCGTTTATGTTTGTTCATACATATGTGTTTGTGTTATACGTACTAGGTATTAGCTCACCCTTCGATGAATCATTTTTTGATGCAGGTGTTGAGAGAGATGAGAACCTAGAAAATGAGTTGGGTTTAGGTGAACCACAGAGAGGGGAAGATGAAGAGTACCATTATCATTATGGAGATTAAGTTTTAGGAAAATTATAATATTTAACTGTAATAGACAGTATCTTTTGAAATCGTTATTTTTGGTGTTTAAAGATTTCTGTTGCGTTAGATATTTGTTGTGGTTCAAATTATCATTTGAATTTTGAGGTTATATAGAGTACTTTTATCATAAGAGTTACGGGTTAAAATGTATCAGAGTTGTTTAGGACCTTAACGTGTTCTTGTGAGATAAAGACACGTGGCAGGCAATAGCGCAACTCAAGTCTTTGGGTGTTACACTAACACTGCATGTTCCTCCCTATCATTCTTTCCAAGTCATCTCATTGCATGCCATCTCCACATCATTTCTTTAAAATCACACGTAGCGCAAGATTTATTCACAAAACTCACATAACCATCTTAGTCAAAACCCCACATATACATAAGACAAATCTAAATAAATAGTTGATCAATACAAATGAATTTGCCCTCTTCACACCTAATTACTACCCCTCTACACACCTAACCACCATATGGAATCTACATCTAGGATTTCATTCATTAGATTTTCAATGAAATTCTCATATATTTATAATTTTGTCATTATCTTTCATTAAAAGCAATTATAAACTCAAACTATCTCACTAGATGTGAAATCAATAGTTTTCCACCCTACCAACTCTCTTAAAGGGCAAAAAAATCTATACCTTTATCATTTGTTTTAATCATTTTAAGTCCAAACAAACAATAACATAGATAATGGTTGATAACATTTTCAAATTGTCACTAAATCTTTTTTTGAAAATTTCCATTTTTATTTAGTACAGTTTCCTTTATTTAGTTATATAATATATTTATATTATTTAAGCAGTTGAGTTCACCTTCGGTGTCTACATTCTTATTTTCATAAATGCCCTTATTTTAGTTCTATTTAATATTCTTAATTTAAGAATTCTTATTTTTCTTTCTCAAGCAATTTAAGGGCATTTTTATATATACAACAAAAAAAAAAAAGCATTTATATTTTGAATCTATAACTTCCTAAAATATCTCTACCCATTCTCCCATGTTCTATATACAAACCAAGATGGTTTTAATGCTGTACAGCAATAATAGAATTTAGGGAAGATCAATATACCCAGTTGAAAGATAAAGAACATCATAGTTGTTCACTTTGGTGGTTTGTAATGGAATTATTACCGTGTACTATAATGCTTTGTTACTTCGTGCCTTTTCTTCTAAAGAAACACAAAAGCCATCTTCGGACTTCAAAATGAGGAACCAAAAACAATTACTCCAGATGGTAGATATTAGTATGAGCATGTCTATGGTTTGATCTTTTCATCAAAACATTTATGTTTTTCCTTTATTTTGCATTCTTTTTTCTTTAAAAAAAAATATCCAATGCTTTCAAATTTTTTGCAAATAGCAAAGTTGAAGTTAAACAATTGAAATGTTGTTTAGGCTTTCATGTATATATAACCCATAAAGTATTTGAAACCCAAATATTTTTAATTAATAGAAATTATGAATATAATTTTTTAATTACAAATTAATATTCTTTTCTTAGATTTCTATACAAGATTGAATAGTCGTTTTATTCATTTTGCATATTGACATTGTAATTTCACTTTTTTGCATATTCTTTTCAACCATTATCCGTTTTCGTTTTGTTTGTATCACGATGTTATTATGTTTTGTTATACGATTTATAGTATACTTCTATCAGAATTTTTGTTAAATTTGGTAAAACTTTTTTGTCACCCAAAAAAGAAAAATCCACATTCGATATAACAAAACTTGAAAATTAGTAATTATTTTAAATTTTGAACATGCCACGAAATATAAGAAACTCCAACAAAATAAGATGTTTAAGTTAAGCTTCATCTTACCAGGAAAGGAAAAGAAAAAAGAAAAAAGAAAAAAGAAAAAAAAAAGAAAGAAAAAAGAAAGAAAGAAAAGAAAAGATGTTTAAGCTTACTTATGAACTCTACAAAGATAATTGTTAGATGAAAAGTGACTAGAAAAGTAGTAAAAGTAACTATTGTACTTTACATTCTACCTTTAATTAGAAATAAAAATAGGACATCATATAAAAAAAAAGATAATTATAAATATATCTTCTCCATATCAATTTAGATAAATAAATAATTCATAAATCTGTACTAATACCCGAATCTATTATCAAAAGAGACACAAATAACAATGTTTTTGAAGTTTTGGAGTTTTAATGTTTTAAAAATTATTTATATATTTTTTAAAGTTATGAAAAGTAAAATTATATTTTTAAAGTTTAAGAATCTATATATAATGATAAAATAGCTCAAAGGTGTAAATATGGCGGAAAATTGTGAAGCCTTGAGGTCCTTTGTGCTCATGTTCCATAAGGCAAGGGAACGATGCCTCTCGCGGCGGAGTATGCTCTACGTTGCAAAAGATAATACAGATTAATATATCACCAAATCTTCTCAGGGATTGAGTAATTATTTGGAAAAAGATTATTCTTAGTGTCCAAGCTTTTAGAGTAGACCACGTCCATTACACACATGCGATAAGAAATAAAAAATAAAAAATCACAAAGTATGAACCTTAAAATCACAACTTTAGAATTGTCCATTATTTTAATGTCATTAACGTCCTTAATTAGTGTTTAGATGATATGAATATATAGTACATATTTCGTCTTTTTTCATTATTGTTTATATAATATGCTTCTTTTTCTTCTTCATCATTCTAATATTGAAGAATTTAGAAACTATATAATAAATTGTTTGGACATAAAATTATTATGAAAATAGTCAACTAATTATATTTTGCCCACTCAAGCATAGGTGGAATAAAAATTAAGAAGAAAAAAAAAAGAGTAAGCCGAAAAATAATGATCCAATGATTTAAAATGTCTTCGTTTCATGAAAAACTAATTTCAAAACTTTTTCGATATTGGTAAGCTTTAGAATTCTCAAATACTATCACAGTATTGCCATTAACAAATAGCTTGTAGTGAAAAATAATCACATGAAGTGAAAATTATAATCAGTGGCTGGTGGTGACAATGGATGATCATCAACCTAACGGTCAATGAAAAATTATAAAAAAAAAAAAAAATCATTTGTTAAATAATTTTCCTAATTAACCATTGGCATTTTCCATATTCGTCCTTCCACTGCCTTTTAAAAAAAAAACAATAGTATTTACATTTTCTTAAAAGTATTATAAAAAAAACTCAATAATTATAAAAATAATTATTATAAGCACGAAATCAACCAATATTTAATTTCTTTTGAAGTATGTGGGATGCATAGACATATTGCATGCATACCCTAATATATAAAATTGGGGGTACACTCATAAATATTGTATTTTTAAAAAAAATTATAAATATCGTACCTACAAAAATTATTCCAAAAAAAGGTTTTGAAGACACAAACCCTATTTGTGATTTTTTTTTTTTTTCCAAATTTACAAAACTGATGGCATAGACACCATCTACACCCTTAAGCATATTGCTTGAAGTGCTTGAAGGCACGAACGATGTCTATGCTTTTAATGTAACTCTTTTTTTTTTAATACTTCAACGCATGGATATATAGCAATTTGACCCTTATAAAAATACCAAATGGTAACGTGTTTTGTCCTAATTATAGTACACTCAAATCAGTATTTTTTTATATATAATGAGCTTCATAACTCTAAATAAACAAGAAATTATAAAATTTCAAAGTTAAAAAAAAAACTAAAACTTATGTAATTTGCTTTTCCAACTTAAAAGGTCATAACTTTTTACTTATTTGAAGTTATGGAGCCCATAATATATATATATATATAAAAACGATTTGAGTGTATTATAACTAAAACCAAACCGCATTGCCATTTGGTATTTTTATAAAAGTCAAATTGCTATGTTTTCATCTACTGAAACATAAAAAAAAAAAAAAAGAGTTGCACTAAAGGCACTAAAGAGTTTCCACGAACAATGTTTGTGCTTTTAGTTTTGCAAATTTTGGGAAAAAAAAAAAAAAGAAGAAGTCACAAATCGAGTTTACACCTTCGAAACCTATTGTTAGAATGATTTTTATGGGTTCAATATTTACGAAAAAATTTTAAAAAGTGTAATATTTACAAATGTTCCCCAATAAAATTGAGATCAAACCAATATATGTGTTAGAATTTAGAAACATTCGAGTTAATTAACAAACTCCGACATATGCAACTAAAAGTAAACTAAAACCTCAAATATTAAATAAATTAAACCTAACCTAAGGATTGCGTAGAATGAATAAGTTAAAGTTAATTATAACATCTATTAATGCTAATAACTCCATAATTTATGCATTATACTCATGTACTTGCATAGTTGACTTTATTAATATTATAACTCCATGTACAACCATGTTCCTTAGATTTAACTAAACTTTTCATAAGAAAAATTGTAATTTAAATTCAATAATGAAACAATACGATTATACAAATAAGAATATGGCATGATTAGGAATATAGTTATAGAGATAAAATACAAAAATGATATAACACATGATTTTAAAGATATGATTATAATACAAATAAATATAATAAAAGTTGTAAACTAATCACATATGATCATTATTTGAAATTGGAATGTAATATGAAATATAAATCGCTATGCCTAGAAGAAACCAAAAGAGGGGGGCTCCTTTGACTTAAAGTATAATATTTGAAGATAGACTTGAGGGTTGCCCCTAAGACTAGAAATAGCAATGATAATCTTAAGTTTTTCCAACTGGAAAATTCATTCCATTACGTTCCAAGTTTTGGTGTTGCTTGTAAGTTCATAACAGCACTCTGACCAAACTTTTATATAAACATGAAGCTACTTTTATCATCATATTGCAAACACTTTGGAGTATCTTATCAGAGAAACATTGGATTTCAAGAGCATTGGATCGATAATGGAAGGACCAAAAATGAAGTTTCTTCATGGTACATTAGAAGTTACCATCTTCCATGCCACGCCTTATGCGCCAACATTTCCATTCAGCGTAAGTACATGTTTGCTTGCTTTGCAGAAAGGGTGTTTTTCAAACTAAAATATTCAAAGCTTTAAACGTGTAAAAAATTATAGTAGCAAACTCATCATTAGACTACAGCTAGTGTTAGCAATTAACCATCATAAAAAATGCCAACAAAAAATGGAAAAAAAAAAAAAGTTTCTAAATTTTGAAAGAGAAAATCATTTTCCTTATTTAATCGACAGTTCATAACGTCTTCCATCACCACTTTCAGCTATAAAAGCTACTAGTATATATAATCTCTAACTTTACTATTGAAAAATTAAGCATTATAATGAGTAAATTACAGTAAATATAAAAAATTCATGAAAAATGTTTCCCAAGAAACAAACAATTTTCCTACTGAATTGCTGTCACTTCTGGATTGTGCTTGATTTCCATTTAATAGTGCCATTGTCTCCCTAACAAGATGCCTGATATTTATACTGCTCTGGTACTTAAATGTCGAGATACTCTTGCTCTAGATATTTTTGCCTACATCTTCTACATGTATGATTTTTTGGTTTACTGATCCCTGCAATACTATTTTGCAGTGTGTATTACCTCATGGAAAGCCAACTTATGTGACAATCAAATTGAACAACAAAAAGGTTGCAAAGACGAGCCAAGAGCGCGCCCGTCTTTGGAACCAGACATTTCAGATATATTGTGCTCATCCTTCTGATTCAATCATCACCATCACAATGAAAACCAGTTGCTCCATTTTAGGAAAGCTCCACATAAAGGGTGACGAGTTCCTGAAAGAATCAAGCTTACTACAAGGATTTTTCCCTCTGGAAATGGAAAACCGAAAGCCGAATCCAAAACTGAAATTGCAGCTCAGTTTATGGTTCAAACCGGCGGAATTGGAACCAAGTTGGGGAAGGTTACTTAAGAATGGTGATTTCCAGGGGCTAAGGAACGCTAGTTTTCCTCAAAGATCAAATTGTCATGTGGCACTTTATCAGGATGCACATCATCTATGTAGTTTCCAACCTCCACATGATCTTTGTGGGCGTCCGAGAAGATTGTGGGAGGATATGTTTAAAGCTATCGAGAATGCCAAATACTTGATCTACATCGCAGGCTGGTCTTTCAATCCAAAGCTGGTCCTGGTAAATAAATCATACATATCTGTTTTATAATTGTTGTATCAATCTTTTACTATATTATTACAATACTGTTTCTCCTCAAATTCAAATTTCATGAATTGTTCGGATTCAACTTATACAAGGTTCCTTACAGATGAAGTCCAACATCAGATTACAAGTTCATAAGAATCATTTTGCACTGACATGCTGCAATTCTTTTGCTCTTCTTCAACAGGTCCGGGATACAGAAACAAATATGAAATACGCAGTAGGGGTGAAGATGGGTGAGTTGCTAAAACGAAAGGCAGAGGAAGGTGTAGCTGTGAGAGTCATGCTATGGGATGATGAGACTTCCTTACCTCTAATCAAGAACAAAGGAATCATGAACACTCATGACGAAGACGCCTTTGCTTACTTCAAACATACCAAAGTAGTATGCAAATTATGCCCAAGGTTGCACAACAAATTCCCAACAGTTTTTGCTCACCATCAAAAGACTATAACAGTAGATACTCCATCGCCTGACAACCCTAGCAATCGCGAAATCTTAAGCTTCCTTGGAGGATTAGACCTTTGTGATGGTCGATACGATACTCAAGAGCATTCCTTATTTCACACCCTCAACACAGAAATGCATTGCAAAGACTTCTATCAGACAAATATAGCTGGAGCTTGTCTACATAAAGGAGGGCCCCGAGCACCGTGGCACGACACTCATGCCTGTGTTACCGGGGAGGCTGCTAGAGATGTGCTGACAAATTTTGAGCAAAGATGGATTAAGCAATGTGATCCTGCTTTCCTAGTACCGATTAGCAGGATCCCGGCTCTTGCTAACCAACCACTTTCAAGCATTCCCTCCGAGCGCGAGTGGAAGGTGCAAGTTTTCCGATCAATAGACCATGTATCAACAAGCCAACTCCCTAAAAACTCTACCGTGGAGCATAGCATACATGATGCTTATGTAGAAGCAATTAGACGTGCTGAGAGTTTCATATACATTGAGAACCAATATTTCATTGGAGGGTGCGACTTGTGGGGGAAAGATACGCATTGTGGATGTACTAACCTGATACCTATAGAAATAGCACTAAAAGTTGCAGACAAGATTAGAGCAAAGGAGAGATTCGCGGTGTATATCGTGATTCCGATGTGGCCAGAAGGAGTACCTGAAAGTGACACGGTGCAGGACATATTACATTGGACTAGAGAAACAATGTCAATGATGTATAGATTGATTAGGGAAGCCATACAAGAAAGTGGTGGCTCAGGACATCCTAGAGACTATTTGAACTTCTTTTGCCTCGCGAATAGGGAAGGGGTGAGCAAAACAGACTTGATTCCTCCATCTTCTCCGCACCACGCAACTCAATACTGGAATTCTCAGAAGCATAGGAGGTTCATGGTGTATGTTCATTCCAAGGTCATGATAGGTATGTACTCTCAACACAGGGCTGGTTTTGATCAATTTCGCATGTTGGTTTTTATTCTCGATCATATAGCCTTTTTAAGAAACCTTCGAAATGTTCTTTGTGTCTTTAATTTATTGTTAGTAGGGACATGACGAAAGCAGCTTCTAATAATGGTTTGTACTGTCCCTTGTCCAGTGGATGATGTCTACCTCCTGATCGGATCAGCAAATGTGAACCAAAGATCAATGGATGGACAAAGAGACACCGAAATAGCAATTGGATGCTACCAAAACTTTACAGCTCACTCGCACAACAAAAACCATGGGCTAACACAAAGCGACATACGCACATATAGAATGTCATTGTGGTATGAGCATACAAGAGAAAGTGATGATCTACATCTCTTTCTAGAACCATATAGCCTGGAATGTGTGAAAAAATTTCTTTCAATAGGGGATAAAATGTGGAAGATCTATAGTGGGGAACAAGCGGTGGACATGGAAGGAGTCCATCTTGTGAGCTACCCCATTAATGTAAAGGGGAATGGCCGTGTGGAGGACCTTGAAGATGCCAACGCCAACTTCCCCGACACGAAAGCACCTGTACGTGGGAGGAGATCAAAGGTGTTGCCACCCATTCTCACCACATAGATAAGAAGATGAGAAGATGTCGCTACTCAAAATGGATGGACATTGGATTTCAAAGTTTATGCATCAAATCCAGGTGATTAGTTCCATGGTCGAGATGGATCAATTATGACCCTGCTCATCTACAATATACGTTCTGATATGATGTATAGTAAACCAAGCGTTTATTGCAATCGAACAGTGCAAGGTTCGTTTCCCCGCTTGAGCAAATAATTCTGTAGGAGCGCCTCAGATTAGATAAAACTACAATATAAAAACTAGAAACTTATGATGTCTTATGTGGATGTCTACGCAATGGATTAAAAAAAAAAAAAAAAAAGTGGGGCCAGTGGGTAGAGTATAGTAAGTGTGAGGAGGATAGATACGAATTACTTCGATATTATTCATGTGCATTAAAAACGATTAAAGAAAACCCACCGGAAGATCACAAAAACTAAATATCCCGTTTATTTCATCTATTATATAGTGATATAAGAACTTGCTTTCGATGCTATTAATATTAAGGAGAGGTCGAGTTCCACTTTTCTACATATTGGAACCTGGACAATTTGTAAAATTAGACTCGCGGAAGCTCGGGAGTTAATACTGCGCTTCACGGCCTAGTGTCCGAAAAACTAGACGCAGTTCTATGTCGGACAAGATAAACTTCCATGCATATCCAATGTCAAATTCACTGGCATATGGACCATTAAATTCAAAGGTCTCGTTCATTTATTGAGCGGACCTCCCGGACCTATTCGTCCATATCACTAGTGTAACATATAGTGGGGTCTATACAGATTTGTTGAACTACGCAAGTCAACAGGTTAGCCACTCATGGTTTCTACCGTGCCATCACGCTGCTTAGTCTTCCCCTGTAATTCGTTGCTGTCCGTTCCTTGCGCTCAATTAATTTTTGGGTTCTCAAATTTTTAAGCTGAGATAAACATGAAACAAAACCAGGATATGTTGGCTGGACTTTCACTCATTGCATTAAACATCTGAATCTTCAAATCCATCCATCAAAGATTAATCCCATTCCTTGCAGGTTGCAGCAAACCCCACAGCATATGATTCTTGACTTGCACACCATAAGATATGCCGTAATTATACTACCTGCCATGAGGGGAAGAAAACCGAATTAGCAACAAAGTTAGCATACTCAAATACGACATTTACTAATTAATTGCAAGACAAACAAATGCTGGAATTTTTTATGCAAAAACAACAAAAGTCGTGCAACATTCTCAAACAAATACATGATCATATCAATACTACAAAGCACTAATGAATCAAGTAATCACACATCACACAGTAGGCTTTGACTCTTTAGTGATGAATTCATGTAATCTTACATCACAAAGTAGTTTGACATTAGAGGGTTCAACTTGGAAAATGAAACAGTGCTCTGTTCAGCGATCCATGGATTCCTTTGGGAAATAACAAACTTTCAATTTAAGACATCAATGGAGACATTAACTGCATGGTGGATTTTCTCGTTAATCAGAATGCTAACAGCTGGAATGCAGAGAAGATTACAAGTTTTTTTTTTTGGGGGGGTGAAGAATTGACAATAAAAATATTTAAGACTCCTCTTGGGCAAGTAGCAAAAAAGGATATGGTCGTTTGGCCTCTAGAATCCATTGGATCTTATTTAGTCAAAAGCGGTTATAGAAAGCCAATAAGAGAAGAAGATGTTGCTGCAAGTATTAACCCTTCATCATCTCATCAGATAAGTCCGGCTCTTTGGAAGTTAATTTGATCTTTAGAGCGCTATGGCAAAGTCGCAATAATATCATCAGCACAAACAGCAATTTATTGAAAAGGAAATCAAGACCAAATTAACCCTGAAGAGGCTCACAACCTAGTAGCTAAGGAACTATCTAACCAACAGAATGATGAATTGAGCGCACCATTCTCAGATGATGAGATGAGAGGGGATTTCTTTTCCCAAGCAAATGAGAAAGCAACTGGACCGGATGGGTACACAGCTCGATTTTTCAAGGAGACATGGAGGATAATAGGAAGTGACGTGTCTGCTGCAGTAAGGGAGTTTCTCACTACAAGGCACCTACTTAAGGAAGTTAACTCCACCATCATTTCTCTAGTCCCGAAGATAGCTAATCCCTCAAGAATGGGGGAATTCCAACCCATTGTTTGCTGCAATGTACTATACAAAGCTATCTCCAAAATACTTGTAGCACACCTAAAAAAAGTGCTTCCTTCTCTAGTCGGAAGAGAACAAGCTGTTTTCGTTCCAGGGCATCAAATTACAGATAATATCTTCATAGCACAAGAATTGATGGCTGGGATATTATTTACAACAAGGAGCTCCTCATTGCACACTAAAAGTGGATCTTCTGTTAAATGGGATTTCTTATTGGAAGTGCTCAAGGCTATGCAATTCCCTTCTCACTTCTGCACCCTCATAGAACAGTGCATTTCAACCCCTAAATTCTCAATCAACATCAATGGAGAATTGACGAGTTAGTAAAGATCCCATCTCTTCATACCTTTTTGTAATTGGCATGGAGGTCCTCTCCACCCTGATGTCGCATCTCACACTGAATCCCAATTTCTCCTTTCATTGGAGATATAAACCTGAAAGACCAACTTATCTTTATTTTGCAAACGACCTTCTCACCTTTACTAAAGGCAAAGTTGATTCTATTGTGCTAATCAAGGACACACTCAAATATTTTCATTCGCTCTCTAGGTTGGTAGCCAACAACAACAAAAGTAGCATTTTCTTTTCCCACGTCCCCACAAGGACCAAAGGAAAACATCCTATGGATCTCTCAATTCCAAGAGAGCAAGCTCCCAATGCGTTATCTTGGTGTTCCACTTATTTCCTCAAAACTTAAAAAAGAGGATTGCGATGTCCTCATTGAACATATCTTAGCTCATATCAACTCCTAGACATCGAAATACCTCTCTTTTGCAAGCAGGCTTCAATTAGTTAAGTTGGTTCTCACTTCAAAGCAATTGTTTTGGAGCTCTATGTTTCTACTTTCTAAAACCATAATAACAAGAATCAAACAACTTCTTAGGAATTGCTTGTGGAGTGGTAATCCCAAACTCTAAGGCCAAGTTAAGGTGGACTGGTTTATGCAAACCAATGAAATCTGGGGGGACCTTGAATCCCAAATCTCCACCTCTGGAACAAAGCTATACAAATCAAGCATATATGGCATCTTTGCAAGCATGACCCCAATAGTTATGGCAGGAATGGGTACATTCCACCCTATTGAAGGGTAGAAGTTTTCGATCATCACGTGCACCAGCCATTTGCTCTTGGTCCTAGAAGAAGCTGCTAAAATTACAATCTTTGGATAGGAACAACTTTCAATGGGAACCCAATGATGGGTTGTCCATCTCACATGGACGGACTACTAGCTTCCAATAGGCCCATTGGATACAATTTACAGTACAAGGGAGATTGGAAAATCAAGTTTCCCGTTGATGACCAAGCTTTGTTCTCTAACAGAACGTATCACTTGGCGATAACCTGCCAATCCATTCTGGTCGGATTTTGACATCCCAACCCACATCCAACAGAATGCTTCAAAATCTTATCAGCTCTGTTGGATTCATTCTACATCTAGGGACTACACTATCAAAAGCGGCTACAACTTCCTCAACCCTCCAGGTATCATTATGCCTTGGCACATAGTCATATGGAATAAGACTTCTCTACCTAGGTACTCTTATATACTATGGCTTGCCTAGATGGGTAAACTATCAACACTAGATAAACCGGTCTCTTGGGGAATTGCTACCTCTAAAACTTGCTTTCTCTATCAACAGGGCTTGGAAGATCACTCCCACCTTTTCTTCAATTGCAGATATACATCTCAGACATGGGAATCGATCTATTATCTCCTACGGTGCCCACCTTCCTTCAAGGATTGACGGAGTGCTACAGCCTCATTAATTGCAGCAGCTGAGTCCTCATCGCCCATTCTCCACACATGGAGGGCGGGCTTAGGTACAGCAACCTATTGCATATGGAGAACCCGCAATAAAGTATGCCTAGGCAATTGCCTCCCTAGTCCGAACTTCCTAGCTCATCAAACTAGAGCCTCCACTACTCTTGTATCAAGTTAGTGTTTTCCCTTGTAACATTTTCCCCGCTTTTATGATATGAGGTCTTTTTACCTCTCCATATGTACTCGTGATGTACTTTTACCCATCTTTTGACGGTTGTATAATCTCTTTGGATTGATAAATTATTAATTATCCAAAAAAAGAATCGGTAGAGCATTTGTTTCTCTTATATGAATGGACTAAATTACATTGGCTTGACAAGTTAGGTTAGAGGGTGATAGAGGAAAATTTAAACCAGTTTAGATAGACAGCTGTTGAGGATTTGGGAAGTGACAGGTAAGGAACAGGAAAATCCGAAAACTACATTATCCACCATTTGTACTTGCCTTTGGTTCATTTGGAAGAATAGATGTTTTTGTGTCTTCAACAATAAAACATTCAATCCCCAGTTCATCATTCTTACAATCAGGGACCATCTTTATGAACTTAACCTTGCAGCATCCATTTCTGCACCGAGCATCCAGTTGCAGCAGATTCGTCCATCATCAACATCTTGGTCAGCTCCACCTAAAGGTATAGTGAAGATAAATGTAGATGGTGTGTAAAGCAAGGAGGTAAACAGAGCAGGGATAGGAGTCATAGCTAGAGATCATTCAGGCAGGTTACTCGCAGGTTTGTGTATATATGTCTAATTGGCAGGTGCAGAAGTAGTGGAAGCAGAAGCAGCTTGTGAAAGCCTTATCTTGACAAAAGAGAAAAGGGTAGAATCATGTCATGATAGAAGTAGACTCCTTAGATCAATTTAAGGCTTTAAGTTCTGAATCCATTAAGTGGGACTTAAAACCTTCTTTAGAGGACTTTCTCCTGTATAGATCTGGGTTTGAGTCAATGTCTATGAATTTGATTGGTAGAAAAGTGAACAGTGGTGCTAATTAGGCTGCGTCCCAAGGTAAAAGGGGCTGTGAGTTTGTTTCTAGGATCCTAATGCCCCACCCCCTTTATCTGTTTTTTTTTTTTGATCAAGTAAATTTTATTAATCCAAAGGAAATAGTTTACATTGCCAAATGGCAAGATACAATACAAACAAGGTAAAAATATAGCAACATAGTGTTTCTAGGTCGTACAAACTCTATCTTACATTAGTGTAACATACGTTCTAATTTGCCCTTTATCTGCTTTATTGTTGACTAATCAAGCTTCCAGCCCTCCTAAACAACTGGTTTAAAATTCATTTATGAAATATTCTCATGCAGTTGTCAGGTCATGAAATCATGTAGAAAATACAAACTTACAGTACAAACCGTCATTCAGCCGACACTAAGAATCAGTTTGCATGAAATAAAACGTCAAACTAAGGATAAAACTAGAGACCGTCTAATTATTCAAACCTCAAACTCAGACACATATCATTACATATCAAACACAACAGAATTAGCCATGTGATTACTTTGAACTGCTGAACATATCATTATCATAGCAGGCAAAACAAAATTAACCATGTTATTACTTTGAACTGATGAGCTTTTACCCTGTGCTTTTTTTAGCAAGCATATTCCCTACTGTATGTATTTCAAGGCAAGAAAAGATATGGACAGTAAGATACCACTAATATTCCATGGATGTAACATACAACAAGAGCATACCAGAAGTCCAGTGGAAAATGTATCAATCAATTTTCCTTTGGCATATCCTCAGGCATACTTCCATCCAATAGAGCCAAAGACATTGTGAATACTCTCATTCCACTTTCACGGAAAAGGCTGGCATCATCCCTGCAAGATACATAACTCACCATAAGGCATTGTAACTTCAGCAAATATTATAACCCAGGGTAAAGAACATAGATAATACTTCATCTGTAATTCTGTATAAGATTGTGGCAGGGCCTTGACTAAATAAGATTGGTATGTTTATTTTGGGTAAGGAAACTCTTTTTTTTTTTTTTTTTTTGGGGGGGGGGGGGGGTGTGTGGTTGTTAAGGAACAAGAATCATGTGTGGTGTGTGCAAATGTGGTAATGAGCCTTGGCTTCAAGTATGGAGAGGTGCATTGAGGATGGTCCTATAGAACTCAGGTAGATGAACGTACAAACCACCGAATCAGTCCTCCCTGAGTCATAATCAAACCATAGGTATGTAATTCATCTAACCATCTATAGAGATAGATGTGTCAAGCCACCAAAACTACTCTTAACTTTAACTACACACCACCTCCTGTAATTATTGTGCACTTAAAAAAAAAACTTATTAATATCAACACAAAAGAACATTAGCTAGAAGTACTTCTTATGTCGAAAATCTTATTTCCCAAATACCCTGTCCTAAGGTTCCTAATATCACTGCCCAAGCTAATTTAATGATGATCATAAAGCAACCAACAAATAGAATCAAATCCAAGCTTGAGTCCACTATGTTGATAGAAACCAAATAAAATGTTATTCTCCTCCTTGTAGATCACAATGACTCGGACATGAAATCCCTTGCATCCACCAGCCAATAAAAGAAGACAAATACAGGACTCCACCCTATAGAAGGGCCTTCATCAGCCACTATTACAAAGAGATTGGTCTGAAGATTACAGAATCAATGTCAAAGCCCCTTAACTCAAGAAGGTTTAGTTATATATGCACCAAGACCAACTACTCTACAAGCAGCTTGACCAACTACTTAAAAAAGCAAGAGCTAATCATCAACATCATAAATATATAGTCACATGATCACCTTCACCTCTCAGCATTTAAATCAATCACCCAATCCTACACCAAATTCTCCAAATCTTTTTCTAGTGCTAGACCCCTATTCCACAATGATCACAAAGGAGTGAAGTTAGTAAAACCAAAACACACAAAGCTACCCAAGTCACATTGACTGTACCAAATATGCAACTATGGCTGAAATTGCTTGAATCATGGAAGGACCTTCCTTGCCCGCTATTACAAAGAGCTTGGTCTGAAGATTACAAAAATTATGTCAAAGCCCCCTAACTCAAAAAGGCTCAGTTATATATGCAGTAAGATTAACTGCCCTACAAGCAACTTGACCAACTACTTAACAAAGCAAGAGCTTTCATCAGCATCATAAATATTCACATGATCACCCCTTGGCATTTAAATCAATCTGCCAACCCTACACCAAATTCTCCAAATTTTTTGTCTAGTGTTAGACCCCTATTCCACAATGATTACAAAGAAGTTAAGCTATTAGTAAAACCAAAACAAGCCAGCTACTCCAGTCACATCAACTGCACCAAATGAGAAACTATGATTGAAGTTACTTCAATCCTGGAAAATACCAAGCACATCAGCCACTTCTCCTAGAAACCTTCAGTGTTAATAAATTTTAAGATAAACCTCATGTCAAGGATGACGCTTCCAACATTTCACAAATTTATGATAGATGCATCAATATTAACACCTCCTAGAAACTGGTTATTCTTTCCAACACAAATTTAAGGTAAATTACTTCCCCTACCATTAATTTCATACTGTAACAACCAAACTCAAATTAGCTGATTATACTTCTACCATTCTTGCCATGACTAAAATAATTCCTGCATTCCTAAAATTTCCACAATCTGAAGCAAAAGAAAGCTTCACAAAACACTGATTTGATATCCCACCATTCTGTCCCAGGTTGCTGTTTCAGCAGTCTGTCTGACATAATTTATTACTCCAGGTAAAAGCCAACTTATATATGCTATAATTCATCAACTGCAGAATGTATCTCTACACCTAAAATAGACACAGTGCAACACGATGTCCATCCACCAAAGCTAATTGTTTCAAGGGAACTATAGTAAGTATATTAACTACAGTAGATGAAGGCTAAGCCAAGCCAGCAGTAAGCATTTTTCTAATTGTCTTGTACATAAATAGATTAAGGCTATCCTAGGGAGATTGGGCATTATAATGGTAAAAATAAACACAATATAAACTAAAAGGTCTGAAAAAGATTAGCACAATCCAATGTGGGAGACTCAAGATAAAACAGAATACTTGCCTATAAAGGTCGGATCCTTATTTATTCTCTGCTACACAGCATGGCTAATGTCTTCCATAAGCTGTTGCTGGTTCATCTCAATCAACTGGCTAACAGACCATAAAGGCAGTCGAAGCAGCTTTTTTACGTGAGAGGAAGAACTCAAATAGTTACGGCATCACGACGGCAAGGCAAGTGCTTGACAAAACATCCAACTGTGCAAGGAAGCTCCAGCTTTGCAATCAAGTGTAGTCAACCATATCTAAGCACTTACTTCAAATGGCCAGGCAAAAACTTTACAGAAGGTTCAAGATAGGATGTAAATAATTTGTCAGATGTCATCGCTGCCCTTCGACAGGCAAAAGAGTGTCAATCGCGAAAGTATACTACACATTACCGATTTAGCAACTCAATCATAACAACAACCATGTCAACTCTACAGCTACCAGCCTATCACCAATATACTACATTCTTGCGAGTCACCAAAATACTTAAGTGGAGAGATGAAATGACCAAAAGGGCATGGCAAGCACTTGAGAACATCCAATTGCAAGGAAGCTCCAGTTTTGCAATCAGAGTACAATCAACCATATCTGAACACTTACTTCAAAATGGCCAGAAAAAAATTCAGAGAAAGTTCCAACTAAAAATGTAACGAATTTGCAAGATGCCATGGCTGCCCTTCCACAGGCAAAACAGTTTCAACCTCACAGTAATGCATTATGGACAGATAGCACAACTGACCAAATGAGCACCTCAATGCGGACAGCCCTACCAATTTTACAGCTACCAGCCCAAACCAATATACTAATTTTTTGGTAAATCCACCAAAATACTTTCGCTGAGAGAGAGATGAGACGACCACAACTTCTAGATTCAAAGAACAATTGATGGTATGACATTCTATAGCACCATTAGAGACAAATATACAAAGGTAATGGCAAAAAATATATAAGAATAATCATGGTTAAACATCTCTCTTCAACTGAAAAAACCTGACCTTCACTTTTTATTTCACATCTCTAAAACACCTTCCAACATCCAAAGCATCCGTACCTGCAATATACTGGTAACCATAGACCACTTTATTTTGTTTTATTCCTCTTTCTGTGATAAGCCAAATATCACAAGCAAAAAATGCAGAAAATGCTCATCCATCTACTCATCTTCTCCACTAAGTAAAACAGTATGTGTAGAACAGCATGTGTGGAAGAACAGCATGTGTGGAGA
Source organism: Laguncularia racemosa (assembly GCA_037954665.1). NCBI lineage: Eukaryota > Viridiplantae > Streptophyta > Magnoliopsida > Myrtales > Combretaceae > Laguncularia > Laguncularia racemosa. The sequence goes on along the minus strand of JBBMOL010000002.1, from coordinate 12,952,298 downwards.
ATCCCATCCATTTCCCCTTTCAAATTAATTAAACATCTCACGCAAAAGCAAACAGCATGTGTAATGTATCAGGTATCCGTCCAATGATAATCTGAAGACATCATTTTAAGACCTCTGCTTCCTCTTTCTTATCAGAGATGATATCTTGGGTTATAAATGAAGCATTTATACTCTGAACTAAAGAATATATCAAATGACACACCACTCCTTTGCAATGGATTCTTCAAATGCTGCAACCATATTTCAGGTAGTGCTATGAACTTCGGAAGAAAAAATGCCTCCTCCAAGCTATGGGTTAACAATAACTCAGCAATATATTCAATGCATATATGCAACAAAATATCTCCATTTGGTGAGAGGTAGAGACCAAGAAATATCCATGAAAACTATTGATAAGGTTGGAACAGGTACCCACATTGATCTTGAAGGAACAGTTTTGCCAACTACCTAAGACTTAACCTTGGTTAGCTTGAAAGGGAAAATTATATGGTTCAAAAATTTAGGTGTTGCAAGTGCAAAAACCGCAAGAGCTTGTATCTTGAAGCAAGCAGATAATTACAGAAAGCCACTACTTACTTCAACGCATTTCCTAGCTCTTAGTCCCATTCTTATTTTAGTATCTCACTTCATCTAAAATGGAGAGAAAGATACACAGCAGTACATCTACAACCACGAGCTTCCCAAAATACCCATCCAAATCTTTGTTCCCAGTATGATCCCAACTTGTGAACCTAACTTCTGTACCAGAGCAATAGCTAAAAACTATTCAAAACTGTGCTCCCATGCTGTCCAAAAGAACTATACTCCACCCAATATAAAAATCCCATCCAATACCCAATGACAATCATCAGCTTGACTCACTCTTTGCCACATAGTAAGCATGTAAAACATTCAGATCACCTTTGCAGAAAGATTTTTCAGACGGTTATATCCAGGGCCAATGACAAAATACTGCAAGGCATTACCCTCCCCTATCATAACATGTTAAGAAACCAAAAGAGAAAAAAATTTCTGGCCCAACAACATAATACTCAAGGAAGCATTAGAAAGACATGGGACACAATATTTCTATTTTAACAATGCAGCAATAATATAAACATACTTAAGAAAGGAAAGGAAATGTGTTTCCAGAAAGTATAGCATAGTAATATAGAACTCCCACATAAAGTTTAAGATCACTAACAATGCATCCAAAATTAAACTACTTGCAACACTCTGAAACTGAGGAAGAACCAGCTATCCCCTGTCAATAACAGGACTGCGCCATATATAACAGGGTTGCCTCTATTTGGTTGAGAACAGCTGCCCAGATTTCAACGCCTATTTATGCGGGGCTTCTCAATTCCTCCACGCGGACCAAGGCTTGAGCTGTAGAGAGGACCATTGGCAGCAGCGCTCTGTTACCAATGAAAAAGGAAGACAATGAACACTAATAAAAAATGTAAGATATACACAATCCTGACATTGCAAATAATAAAGCCTGCATAAGTTTAGTAGAAAACATACCCGATGAGCACTATATCCATCTCCATAGGAAGCCGAATATCCTGCATCAGGACTGAACTTCACACCATATGGTCCACCTGGCACCATCATAATTAGGATGCACGTAGTTAAGAAGAGCAAAAATAACATACAGTGAATTTAGCAAAAGTTCAGAGGGGGCCAAAAAATTCGTCCTACCAGCACCCCACGATCTAGCATCATTGCTAGCAAGAGCAAGCTCAGTCCGCAACTTCTCAATATCCCGTGCCATAGAAACCAGATTTTTCTCCATTGCCTGTCTCTGATCCACCAACTCAACATTCGCCTTCTTCTCATACTCAATAGCAGTTCTGCAATAGAGATTTTTTATCAAGCAACACTGTTATGCATATACTGACAACACAAGGTACAGAGTACAGCAAAGATACTGATAGAAAGCACTGATTCTACCCAAAAAAAAACGAAAGAAAGTGAATGTAAAAATTGAGGAAAAAGGACCTTGCAAGCATTAATTCCTGATTCAAGCCTTCAATGTCTGCCTTTAAATGCGGAATCTGTTGATTCTCAGCCTTCAATCGATTAATGTCCTTTGTAAGAGTCTGGATTTGCCCAGAAAGATCCTGCCTCATCTGGCTCAGTTTCTGAACTTCTGCACGGAGCTGTACAATCTCTTTCTTCAAAGGCTCAGTTGCTCGAAGATCAGCTTCCTGTTTCAAACCTTTCTCAACAAGATCCCTAGTTTGGATTTCATGTTCTGTACGAATATCACCAATGGCGAGATTCATCCGATGAAGATCCTCCTTCACAGCAGCAAGCTCTTGCTGTAGTGCATTTCGATGTTCAGCCATCCTTCGATTGTCTGCCAACAATCTCTGAAGTTCAACGTGTTGCATCTCAAGCTCCTCTTCCAGTAAAGCAGGAGGAGGGGGTGGAGGGACTCGAGGTAAAGGTGGACCACGGATAAAAACGTCAGGATGAGGAGGAGGAGGAGCAGGGTACCCACGCCTGTTATTAAAAGCTTCACGTGGGATGCGATTTCTTCCGGCCATTATACCTGCACGATTGGAATGGAAATATACAGTTACAACAAATTTTAGGTTTATAATGTAACCTAACAACCCTTGAAAACATCTGATAACACCTGCTAACCCTAGATAAATAAACGCGCTATGCAGAATGTGACCAAAAAAAAATTAGGACAATTTGGGTACACCCATTTGTAAATGCAACTTCCACTGATTTTTTTGGCACAGGAATAGAGCGCTAAAATTTTAATTGCATCTTCCTATGTGCGGATCCCAGTATGCTACAACAACATCAACAACAACGGCAACAATTCTATTACTTGCTCCGTACACTTGCTCCGTCGAATACCATGATGTAGTACTCAAATTCAACTTCCCGCTCAAATAAATCTTGAAAACCAACTACTAAAGTTAATAAACTGAAACATCTTTATCTCACTCCAATTAACACCGCATGCATCAAAAAGTGAACTTTCCGGTTCAATACACGAAGCGAATTCTAACCCTAATCTCAAAAGAAAAGAAAAATCAAAACAAAAAGCTTAAAAACAAACACAAAACAATTAGTGTGTGAATACATGTATAAAGTTCAAAGTTAGAAGCAAGAAGCGTTGAAGATTTTGAGTACCTTTTCTTGCGTATTTCTTGTTTTAGGGTTTGAGAGGAGAGAGAAAGACCTGCGAAGCCTTATGTTTAGAGAGAGATTGACAACCAGGCAACCCTAAATTATCGAGTATTAAATGGAAGCGTTAAAGCGTCCACGCATTGAAAAATGACAAAGATGACGAAATAATATAATAAAATAATGAAAAAAAGTAAATTTTAGTGTTAAGATTTACTTATTTTTCTTTTTAATTTTTTAAATTTTTTTTCTATTTAAATTTTTAATATTTTATATATATATATATATAACATATCAACTTTAAATTAGTTTATAATAATTAAATTAATAAATTAATAAAATTAATAAATCTATTTACATAATATAATTAAAAAAATTAAATATATTTAATTATATAATATAATAAAAATATATATAAATAATAATTAAAATAAAAAAAAATGAGCTAAAAAAAATTGTATATACCCTAACCACCTTAAGATTAATCGGATGTCAATCCATGCTCAAAATAAATAAAACTTTAATGTATTTAATGAAAATTTTATTTTTATAATGTTTTAAAAAATTTGAATACACGAATAAAAGAAAAAAGAAAATTGAGGACACAAATAAAAAAATGGTTAAACAATGAAGACTAAAAATATACATCTTTCCTAAAATAATAAAAACAATATAAGGCATGTAAAACATAAAAAAAATATTATATAGTAATATTATAATATATGCTATTTATATTTGTCCTAAGTACTGATAACACTTGTAATGTTATAACAAATTAACAATAATATTACAATATATGATATTTATCATAGAATATAATGTAATATATACAATATAAAAAGCTATCGCAATTTCAATATAACCGTAATAAATATACCTTAATGTAGTATCTCATAGTTGTATTATATTAATATACATACTTAAAAACATGAAAGGAAATTGGCAATTATTAAGTTATTAGCAAAGACATACCCACTTTGTGTTTATCAAAATTAAATATAACCATATTACAATATAATATAGTTACTCGATCAAAGTAGATGATCTAAAAAAGATAACTATAGTTAAGAAAAGAAAAAGAAAATATACTTTAAAAATCTTAATTAGCCAAGAAAATGGTGTATTAAATACTTAGTAAAAATATATGATGTAAAAACAATCATTTGTTGAAACTAAGTAAAATAATCACATACACACAATGCATGTGAAACTAGATAAAATAATCTTATTTTCAAAAGCGAATGTCTTGACTTTGTATCATTATGATGAATTAAAGAGCACAAACGATTTAAAAAAAAAAAGGAATAACAAGGTAGTGTTCAGATGAATCAATTACATCAGGGAAAGAAAACTACATAGAAAAAGTGAATGGAAATGAGCTGGTCTTCTAAAAACATGGAGAGGTAGGAAGATAAGAGCAAGAGGAAGTTATTTCTTATATGAGATTATAAATATAGTTCTTATTAAATACAGTTTAGTAAATTAAAAATAAAAATAATTAATAGATTTAAGACACAAAAAAGGGTAATTCTTTTTAATAATATAAAAAAAAATATTTCATTTACTCTAACGGTTATGTTTATATAATAATGATGATGATAGTATAATAATTTTTTTTTGAAAAAATGGGACGACATAAAAAAGTAAAAGTTTTAAAAGTACATATTATATTAATATATTTAAAAATAAAACCCCAAGCATATCTACCATAAAATCCATAACATTAATATTTTGGCTTAAGCAAAATGTTTTTTTCTTTTTCCCATAAAAACATATATTTTAAGGCAAATAGTAACGTGCATTTATACTACTTTAAGTTGTGGCATAATTTTCCAAAGTTACACGTGACAACTTCAATAGTACCCCTTCATTTATAACATCTTTACATTTATTTTACGTGTATTTAACTTTTTATATTTAAATTTGTGTGCATAGACATGAAAAAAAAAATTGCTCTCAAACTCTTAGATGACTGATTTGTCTTTAACTTTGTGCGGTTTTTAATTATTTTATTATTTTAGTTTTGTTTTATAGTTTTATTTAAGGGTAAAATAGTAAAATATGGTATGTAAATTTTTTTTTTAAATAAATATTTAGGGATTTAAATGCTAAATTTAAATATAGAGAGACCAATATCACATTTGATACATGTGAATAATCTATAATGGAATTAATTGAAATGGAATGCAATTAACAATGAAATACCAAGTCTATCTTGTGCTTGGATAGGGTATAAATGAGTAAGTCAAGACAATGCAATATTAAGCTCGAGTTTGAGCTTGATCCAGAATTTTATAACTTAAGCTCAACTCGAAATTTTAAAACTCAAATTCAACTCAATTAAGTTTGTTTAAGTTTAATTTATCTAAAAATATACATTTTTAATTATAATAATATTGATATATAAACCTAGCTTAAACTCAATTAATATTTATACTCGGCTCGAGCTTGATTAGACTTGTGAGCTAGTTGAGTCAAATAGTCTAAAGGTTAAACTCAACTCGTTTAACTATTCGATTAGCTTTAGCTCAAACTCAACTTAATTGTTCTTGAATTGATCTCAAGTAAATATCGAGCCAAACTCGATTGATTTGCAAGTAGTTTGACTTGTTTACACCCATATTTGGAAATGTCAAATGGAATAAAATGAAATGACATATAGTGGTGATTATATAAAAAAAAAGAAGAAAAAAAAAGGCCTTAATAGGTGGATGTAATAAATATACACTGATGAAGTTAAAAATATTATTTAATTAATTATTATTAACCAAGGTAAAATAGAATTGCAATTCCGTTCCTAATAAATGAAATCGAATTCCTCTTTAAAATCGAAATTGTTGATTTCAAGAAATCACGATTCCAACTTCTAAAAATACTTTTAAACATAAGAAATGAAATGTAAATTAAAACCGTGATTTGGTCCATTATAGCATATTAAATCAATATAAGTGTACACAAGGCAGATATAAAAGTATACAATTTACCTATAATTTTATAACAAAGTTTCCATATGGTTATAAAACTTTTTCCTAAAGTAGCAAGTTTTTCAAAAATAGTGTTTGGTTTCCACATGTCAAGTGAAAAAAATACATTATAAGTTCTATAATATATTTGATGTGTTAAGTAAATTACAATATCTCTTTCCTTTAAATTACATTAAATATTGTTTGTTATGCATGTGCACAAGAATACAAACTTTGATAGTTATACTATTTATGTTATCATATATTTATTTTAGTTATCTTTTTCCATTCTATCACCTTAATTGCCAATATCATAATATCACTATCATCATCATAACAACACTATCATTATTGCCTTATTACTCTGTGCAAAGCACCATTAAGGTAATAGCGGCATGCATTAGTCCATTAATAGCAATAGTGACAATGATGGAGTGAATGTTATATAAGGGTGACAATAATAAACATAATACATGCAATATGGCAAAAATAAAAAGCATAATATAATGTGATATAGGTATTACTAATGTTGCAATTGTATAGTAGTGGTGGTGGTAATAAAGTTGTAGCATAGTAGTGATTACGAATGTGGTGTTGTAGGAAAAAAAAGAAAGAAGAAAGAAGAAGAGAGAGAGAGAAGCAATTAGCTGCTCGAAGATCTCAAGATGGGATGTGTCAACAGGGAGGGGACAAAGTTGCTTGCTACATGGTGAGCTTGATGCAATCTGTCAAGGCTATTGACATACTAGCTCTTGTAACTCGTGATAGTGTATTTTCTTTGCTTTCGAAGGACTTAAAGCTTATTTTTAGTTAAGGGATTTTGATTTGTCTTGTTTCAAGTTAGTTTTTTTTTTTTTTTTTTTTTAATGTACATCAAAACTTTTACTCGTTATATGTGTAGCAATAAATATAAGGTCTGCAGCAATTTTTTAGTCCATGCAAATATCGATTTTCCTAAATCCCACGAGGTGACAATAGTGTAGTCCTTAAAACAAACCCCATAATTCAGCCCTTAGGATGCCTATATTGTCAATCTTCCTAAAAAATCCCACGATCCATTGTCCTCTCTCACCTCTTACTAAGCCATTAATGGAGGCTAGAGTCCTTGATCCTCCCATGGAAGCGTCAATGTTCAGTTTACTCCATGAAAAATTGGGGTTATTAGGGAAAAAAAGAAGAAGCTATCATCATATAATTTCCTTCAATCTCTATATCTTAGAAATATAAAAAGTCATATATCATGTAGTTATTTAGAAATAGAGTTGAACGGGTTGTTTTTGCTAAATAATATAGAATATTTTCATAAACTTTATTATTTTTTTATTTTTTCTTTTTAAATTAATCGGTGCTAGAAGGAAAATTTAAATTAAGAATTTAGTTGACATAAATTGAAAAATTTATTTTCCTTTAGAAATCTTTTTCTTATTTTATTTTCGTACTTCTTAAGAACGATTTCGAGACAGAGTAGCTATTGGCAAGTTTATTATTTGTTCTAAAAATTTTCGTTTCAATATGATTATTATCAGTATTTTATAAATTAAGACAAGCAAGTTTCTTGTTGGTTTATGTTTACGATACCAGAAATAATCCAGGATGGATATTGTATTAGAACAAGAATGCATTCTAAAGCGTTGTTAGTGATTTAGTAAATTCATCCAGTTTATTTCCATAACCATAATTCCAGAAATTTCCTATTCTTATACACAAATCATGATATTAGGAAAACTATTATGACTAGAACTCTTTTTCCCTAGGAAATATTAAATAAATTGATTGAATGTACAATTTATAAACAACAGATAATTTATACATTCAATAAAGCAAAGATCAACATTCAGTACATACAGAGGGATGCAATGGAGAAAATGTTACAGATCAAGTAGCAGGGTAGTCTACTTGATTTCAGGGATCGTCTTCGCACGAATGAATTGCTTGAGAATGGCTTTCTCCTCCTCAATGCGCTTTTTCTCTTCACGATCCTTTGTTTTTACCTTTCTTTTCTCTTCTAATACCCATGTGAAGAGCTGGCGCTGCTGATCCTCAGGGATGGGCTTGCGAGGGATGATCGGCTTATTCTCAATAGCAGCAGTTGTGGAGGCTGTAGCAGGTACTGGAGCAGATGGAATTTTGCTGGGAACTTCTTCATCTATCGTGCTCGTGTCCTTCTTGGGTCTTGTCAACAGATAAGCTACAAGAAGAAACGCAGCATCAAGCAAATAGCAATAGAAATTGGAGTTCATAACATAAAAAGAAGTATAGGAATGACCTTTTAAGCAAGGCATAACAAGTAAGAAGTTCTGACATAAGAAGGCAGGTTGCAGGAAAATGAGAACCTGGGCGCATTTTACTAATGGGATGTCCTTGGAGGAATAACTCGAGACAAATTCAAAACTCAAGAGGACATAATATCACTTGATCTAACATATACTATGGCTTTCCATGCTCATTGACATACATGGCTTGCCACCTGGAATTAAAGAGATTCTTTCAACCGTATCACCCAGCCAAGTATTGGTATTATGGAGGCAATACTGCATGTTATGAATGCTGTTTCCCAGGAAGAAATTTTGGTATTGCCTGTTCTCACCCTACCAAGAAGGCAGAAAGGCCTGGCCCTTCCGATGGTGAACTAATGCTCTTTCAAGAAGTAAAAAGGGATTGGATGCCTATGATAGGTGTTGATAAGGCGAAAAGCACTTTCTATCAGATTAAAACAGAAGGATATCTGCCAAACTGCATCTTAGGATGTCAAAGCAAATTGCCTACCAAATTCAAGGTACTCATTTAGATCTTGTTGTTTATACCAACAAAAATCAATAACCTCCACTTCCTTTAATGGTATGATGATAATTCTCAAGAGACTAAGGAAACACTTTCAGTTCATGGAAAAGCATTCCATATCTCATAAAGCGGTGAGGACAGTCGACAGAAAGAATAGAATAGACAAACTCAACCACAAAAATGCAGGTTGAGGAAAAAGAAAGATGCAGCTTCCCACAATCCATCTACTTAAACAAAGTTTTCAAGTTTCCAACCAATATGTTCTACACATGCCATCTTGAGAACCACCTAGCTATCTCAAGGCAAATTTATTCCAACCAAACTCAACCGAGTTTATTCCTATGATTCCAAGCATAACTAGTCACTACTTCACAACTGACTATTATACCTATTTCCAGACAACAGTTTGAACTTTCAGAGTCCTATGTTGAACAGGATAACTTACACAGGGGGAAGCATCACATAGGAAATGCTTTGAAACAACCTTATAGTGAAAAAATACATGATAGAATTATTGTAAGCATTAAACAAATTAGCTTATAGCCACCACTCTGTGAGATTACAAAAAGCCAGATTCAGCAGTGCCATCTACTAAGTTTCTGTCAATGAGCCAACAGAGTAACCAATTGACAAATGTATAGCAACAGAAACCAAAATTGCATAGAGCATGTTCAGCTGCATGGAGCTGTAATTGACCAGAGATTATGATTTCATGATAATCAGACCTGTGGTCTTAAAATTGCTCCGTAAATCCACTGGTTTTCTATCGTGTTGAAACTTTAATCCCTTTCAAAATTTAGTAGCATCACCCAGAACAATAACCTCCGGCCTTCAATTACAGACCAGATCGAAATACATTGCACATCATGTGGACTTGAGTTGTCAAGCAAGGTCTGCAAAGGAAATTCCAAGCCAAACTCTTGGAGTGTATCCTAAAGGACAAGGATCGTTATACACCACATGTATTCGGTTACTAGGTTTGCATGATCCATCACTTAATAGGTGAACCTAATAGATCCAACAGCTGATAATCCTTGGTGCATTGCTCCCAGGGGTTAAAAAAGATTTCTGTAAGAATCACTACTACTCTTACACCAAAACTACAGTGATCAATGCTCTAATATTCTTCCAAGAATCCAACCAAAGAACCACATTGAGTCCTCGTGTAGAAGTGTAACTACTAAACATAAACATAGCATGAAAACACAATACAAAACCGGATCTTGACATGATAACACAATTCAAACAATCCTGATATAGATTACGATTCCAGTTTGCCAATTCTTGGCTCTCTCTCCAAAAAAGTTTAAATATCAATAAGAATAAAAAAATTTCTTGAAAATACAACACCACTGAAGTCCCAATTCCACTAGGTGGCATAAATGGATCCTATTCTGCTATTGCAGCTTCATCTTAACCAACATTCTCTCTAATAACTATGTATGTCGTATCGTACGAAATTGTTTCCCTCCGCATTTTTTCTTTTCCTCCTTGTTTATAATTTTCTTTACAATACTTCTCTCTCTCTCTCTCTGCCTCTCTCTTTCCCCCAAAATTTTGCAGCTTGCCCCTTGTGTAAAATCCTTTGTCCACGGCTGCAGAACAACTGTAGTATACTAAACATATATACATAAGTACCAAATCAAAAGTTGTGTTCTTGCACAGAACCCAAATCCAAAGCAATCAAACTAGAAAAAAAAGATAAATAAATAAAAATAGAAAGATGATGCATATGTCTAAAAAAGCAAATCACCCCTATATCTAAAACCCCAACAAGACATCAGGAAACTAACTACCATCACCAAACAAATAAACGAAAGCATAACACATAAGATTGCTCTAAGAGTAACAGTAAAAATGATCCATATGATGAAGAAAGAGCATAGTATAGTACCCCCAACAGCAAGATTAGCAGTTAAAACAAGAGGCCAGATGAGTCTAGAACGTTGTTTGGTTGGTTGTTTTGGTAAATTTGGAGTTCGAGTTTGAGACCCAGTTTGTGATTCCATATTGATATTGATGTTCTGTTTCCTTGAATTACTTGCGGTTTGATGATCTTAAGTTGGTAGTAATCACGCCATCTTAGGTGTTGTGTCAGAGAATATACTTGAAGAGTAAAGAAAGAAAGGAACAGGAACAGAACATGGCCAGTGTCAATAGTTTAAGGCCAACTTGTTATAAATGGGTGTGTTGTTTGGAAAATGTCTTAAGAGTTTTTTTTTTTTTTTTAAATCATAATTATATGTTTAATCCACTTCAGAGTTCAGAGAGGTGGATGTTTTTCGCTTTCCAGCATCTTAATTATTTTTTGAGTCACTTAGACTGTGTTTGGCAAATTTTTGAAAAAATGAAATGAGTAAATTTATACGAAAATCAAAAGAAAATATAGGAAAAGAATAAAAAAGTGATTTTTATTTTGTGTTTAGTTATTTAAGAAGAAAATGGATGGAAATTTTTCTATTTCTTATATTTGGTTTCTTTCATATAAAGAAAAAATAAATAAATTGTTGGATGGATTATGTTATCTTCATTTTTATTTAATAAACTTAGATCAAACCGATTTTCACCGATTTCCATCTCTTTCTGTTCAATTTTGGAAAGAAGATGTTGACTCTAAAAATGAAAAACTTTCTGTCTTTTTTCTTTTCTTTTAATTTTCACTTCAACCTTAAATTATCAAATACAAAGTATTCATTCACTATTTTCCACCTATTTTTCTTGATTCCATTTAATTTCTACCCAATCAAATACAGTATTACTAATGGAATGCTTGTTATTTTAACAGTTTTGCTTCGGTTATAATTTAAAGTATATTAATATTTGATCATATAAATGTCTAGATTTTATTGTATGTATGATATGATTACTATGCTACCGAGGGAGGAATACAGAATTGAATCAAACCGCAAATTTTATACTAAAAAAAAAAAATGTGGCCTGAACGAATTTAGTTTTCATTCAATTTGATTCACGATTTAACTTGATGAAAGATTGGTACACATGTATGAATCAAACTGTACTTATGGTCTTTGCTCATCGTATTGGTATTGCTCTTTTACTAGAACAAAACATGATGATAAAAAGAGTGTTCAAACAATAAATTTAGATTTGCTGATGAGAATCCGTTGCTGCAAGTAAGGAATAGTTTCTTTTCTTTTTGCCTAATGTCATGTTCATGTAACATTTTGTGTGATGATGAGATAAATTGATTTGGGAGGAACGCATTTATGAGTATAATAGAAGAACTTACACCATTTCTAAAGGCTTTTTTTCAAACACATTTTCACTTCTAATTTTTATATTATTTCTAGAGAAAAAGTACCAAACTAGTATCTGGTACTTGCACTGAGGATCAAAGCAGTGTTTGAACGGTGGGTATTGGGCTTTACCCATGAAAATGAAACCATTAAGTTTTTTTTTTTTTTTAATTTACCAAAAATTAAAAGAAAAATCCCAAATTGGAAAAGGTTTGATGATAGCAAAAGTTTAGGAACCAAATTGGTCCTCTCAAACGTAGACAGGGATGTATTGAAAAATTTTCGCCTCCTGCAAGAATAAGTTCTCAACGTTTTCATAGGTCTCCAACTGGCTGAATTTCATACTAATTTTCAAAAAAAAAAAATTGTTTCAATCCAATAAAGATATCCACACGGTAAATTGAAAGATAGGTAAACATGGGCAGTCTTGAAACTAGATTTACATTTCACATAATATAAATAAAATTTACCCTCACTAAGTAATAATTCCGCTTAAAATTTACTACAAATCCAAAGACCTCACATGAGAGCTGAGCAGATGCACAAGCGAGAGAATAAATTCTACTTCATATGGTAAAATGTTCCCTAACATTGTCACTGTGATACAAATATCCTAATCTGCATTCCAAAATGTTGAAGGCATATTGACCAAGCCAAGTCAGACATCCTTTGATCAGTGCCAAGGGCGGCCGCCGCCATAACCCCTGCCCCGGTCTCGGTAACCACCATGTCCTGTAACTTAGAAATAAAAGTTAGTCAATTGCCAGCACAACATGATTTTTGTTTCAATTCAAAAGCAATCCACCAGAGGAATAATTATCTAAAAAAAAAAAAATCCACCAGAGGACTGGAGAAATGCAAAATCTTAAAAAAAAATTAAGGTGGATTTTTCTCCTTCAATTGACAAAAGATCGATGCAGTAGAGGACACCATGAGCAGCCAGTATACCTGGCGGAGGTGGTGCACCACGGCCCATGGCTGCTAACTCTGAGCTAACTTTTTGTCCAGCTTCCTCAAGGATGGAAATGAGTTCCTTCGCAAATCTGGCATTTGCAGCAGTGAAGAAAGTGTATGCAGTTCCTTTTGCCCCTGCTCTTCCAGTACGACCAATTCGGTGGACATAATCCTCAAGGGATCCAGGAAAGTCATAATTAATCACATATTTTACATCCTTGACATCTGTCAAAACAAGCAATCATTAGAAGGGAACCCCAAGAAAAAATTGAAAAAGCTGCATGAAAGTCAAATCAGATAAGACACTACCAGGATGAAGCAAAGAGTGTATTTATCTCTTTTCTTGTGTTGATTATTATTGTCGTGTAATGTTACAAAAAACCTCATTTTTATCATGGTAAAACATGCAAACAGCTCTCAGCTCTATGGCTCCACTCCCCTTACCAATTATAAGTGAACAAAAAAAGAAAAACCCCAAAGACAGTTATAGAAGGCAGTTAAATAAAAAGCTAAAATATGATTAAATTAATGAATGAATAGAAAACTTTTAAATTAATGGGTTCAGGTGTCCAAATGCAGGATCATTCATCTTGTAATTGAGCACTAAATCAAATGCACCGTAGATGCATTAAAAAACTAGTGGAAGCAGCATTCTCTATGTAAGAACAAGAGATATGCAGCAAAAGTGGCAACTTCATAAGTCCACCTGGTTTTCATCTATATCTCACTTAAATGAATAATCAGCAAATCCTCGAATAGACAAATCAACTATCAACTTGCAAAAAACGAGCAGGTCTAATGAATAAATATCGGTATGCTATGCCATGATCCTGAAAAATCACAAGTAGCATCTCATTTACATTCAAATTACAGTGTGGTTGCTCTATTGGTTGGACACACATGCAACAATTACATAGATAGACAGGATGAAACATTTTCTAGAACAACATGCCTGGAAGACATGTATGGAAGAGGACGTTCCAAGGCATGACATGAAGTAACAACCTAAATATAACAACATGATTGAAATACCTAAACCACGTGCAGCAACATCTGTTGCAGTCATTATAGGACTTTTGCCTGCTTTGAACTCTGAGAGAACCCAATCCCTTTCAGCTTGACTTTTATCCCCGTGGATTGAGAGAGCTGGCCAACCATCCATGCGAAGTTGCCGCGTGATTTGATCACATCCTTTCTTTGTATCCATGAATATGAGTATGCGGCTACCATCCATTATATCCTCCAGCAAGTTAACCAATCTGAGTATTTAGATTTGTTAGTTTAACTTTCAAAGTACATTCAAAAGATAAAGAAAAGAGGTCAATATGTTACTTACTTGTTGTACTTCTGATTTTCAGAGACAATGTCAACAATTTGACGGATTGCACGGTTAGCTGTCAAACCTGCAGAGCCTATAGTTACCTGCCACAGATGGATGATCAAGCCATATAATTCAGCTACGGTATGTAAGAGGCAAAGATAACACCAACAAAAAGAATCCATCTACAAGCATGAAAGAAAAATAATTCTCCATATGGTTTCACCTAAGAGGAAAATTGTTTTTTTTTTTCCCCAAAAAAAGGCACACAGCTACAACTGAATCAAGGCCTGCAGAATCTTATGTTGCTTCATGAATTAATATTGCCTTTGAAGCCTGCACTGGATTATTTTACGTGATGAAACATTGACAGAAGTTTACCTTGTAAGGATTGTAAAGGAACTGCCTTGCAAGATGTTCAACTTCCTTTGGCCATGTAGCACTCCAGTACAATGTCTGCCGATCCCCACGAATCTGCAAATAGAAGAGTTTAGCTCTTTCACATACCTCAAATCAAGCATGGAAGAGGGGTGATCAAAATGATCTCAAGCATTAATACAGCCATTGTTTCTCGTGTTCTTCTCCTTACTGTTTTAAAGTAAGTGAATTGGTGCAATCGCAAATAAATTACAGAGAAATAAGAAAAGAACCTGATTAACAATCTTTCGTATTTGAGGCTCAAAACCCATATCCAACATTCGATCTGCCTCATCCAAAACCAGATATGTCACCCTCCGCAGGTTAGTATGATGAGACTCCAGCATATCTATCAACCGTCCAGGAGTAGCAATAACAATTTCAACACCTGTTCCACATATGTTGCAATCACAATCATCATCCTACTAAATGGAGAAAAAATTGCAAAAAGAAAAGGTAAAAATAATAATAATAATAATAACAACCAAATACAATTTAAGCTCAATTACCAAATGAATAGTATATGAAAGTCCCGCCTCTTCGGATCAGCATATTTATCTTTAATCTAATCACCACCTACCTTTCTGGAGATCCCGCACTTGAGGTCCTTTTGGAACCCCACCATATATGCATGTATTTTTTATCCTTGATGATGCACCAAATTTGGTAGCTTCTTGATGTATTTGAACAGCTAGTTCACGAGTTGGGGCTAAAACTAACACAATTGGACCATCTCCAGGAGCTGATGAAGAAATAGGTTTATGAGATATTTTGCAATTTATGGCTATATGCAAAGCAAATGATAATTGAATTTGACAGAACGAGTAGAGATATATCCACCTAAAATTGGCTGGGCATTAACATGGACTATGGCAGGTAAGAGGTAGGCGAGAGTCTTCCCTGATCCAGTTTCAGCAATACCAATGAGATCACGCCCCTTCAGTGCCATAGGCCAACCTTGGGCTTGAATAGGTGTAGGTTCAACAAAACCAGCTTTTGTAATTTCTTGCATAACATAATCTGCCATCAAGTAGCCGTGATTTATGTCATGAATTCAATAAAGAAATAATTTTACTGCTCAATTTACCCGATTCCTTTAGCTTTCTTATGAGTCAATTTAATACATCAATGAATATATAGAATCGGATATCAGCAGATTTCAAAATTAAATAGATACATGTATGCTCAACTGAAAATGAGGTTATCAGATACGAAGCCTTCACTTTGCTGACATATGTTTCCATAGTACAGTTTCTTCCTCTATACTACACTCAAGGAACTTAAGTCTTAACTCAGACCAATTCTAACTCTTATAAAATGGTTTCCCTGTCACCACTTCAAAGTAAGTCTAGATGTGTAAATAAATAGGTCCCATAAGATATATCTCGACTTAATTAGAAATTTACGAAATAGAAGAGATTTAAAAAGAAAGAGGGCAGTTAATGAGTAAGGAAACTTACCTGGAAAACCTACATCTTCAAAAGTTTTCACAGGCTTAGGAACATCCCGACCTTCTACAGCAATTTCCCTTCGATGACGGTATTCTTCAACTTCCCTCTCTGACATTGCAGCTACAGAAGGTGACTCAATATAAAAGTTCTTCTCAAAAGGAGTTAGGCCATCCAAATCTGTCTTCCTTGGTGACTCTGTTCCATCATAATCTTTTTTTCCTGTTGATGACCGGACAGGAGCACCATAACTAGAAGCCCCTCCAAATGCAGAATCACTAGACAGGGAAATATTAAACAGCCGTCAATTGCCATGTTTTTAATCATAGGTCCAGGGTTCCATCCCTAGTGACAACTCACTTTGATAGCAAATTAACAGAACTCCACCAAATGGATCCATGGTGTATCCTTGGTCTGACTACTGACTACATGCTGATGTGACTAGACAAGCAGATGATATTGACAACAAATTATTGTTTCTTTTCCTGCAAGACATGAATTATCCCTGACTTACAGAAATTGCTACACAGCTATCCCAGAGAGCAAAAATATTCCACTGAAGATTCATCTCTTAGCATAGGATAAGCTAATCATCACTGTGTCAACAAGTCTCTTAGCATAGAATAAGCTAATCATCACTATGTTAACAATTGAGTTACCATAGAACATAATATATATTGTAAATTAGACATTCCAAACTACTAAATCCTTTTTATAATTTTTCAAGAGAATTTCTGATAGCAAGAAATGCACATGGCCAACCCATCTTGTCACCTTAAATGCCAAGAGAATACCCTTTGCCCCCATAAACTATCTAAGAACATTTATGTGGCTAATTAAGAGACTATAGCACAGTTGTCAGCTGTGTGCCTATAAAATGGGACAATTTAAGTGCCATAAGTATAACAAAAAATCCAGTAAATCATTCTAGAACTAGACATATAGAATTAAGACATCATTTATAGGGAACACATTTAAAAAAGAGATATATGTCTCGATAGGCCCCTCAGCATGGGCCTTAAAGCCCAAGTTTGGCTGGCCTGTCTGATCACTTCAAATGGAGAATAGGTGGAAAGACATGCTGGATATGGTAAATACCATGTATCCCTTGATTATCTCCATGATATACCCCATGCCAATTGGATCGGAGAGAATCAAGAGATCATGATCCACTTGCCTTATCCAACATTCATCCCACGTCTATAAATATCCCTCTAAGCCATCAAAGTAAAGGACTTGAAAACTTAATCACTACACACGCATATTGCTGTTGCTTATTACTCTCCCTCTCTCGGCCTGTGCTTTATACTGACTTGAGCATTGGAGTCCATATGCTAGTGTCCCGTTCGCTCATGTAATCTCTTTTGCAGACCACTTGAAGCACACTCAAACCCTCTCTCAAGCCTAGGCCTTACCCCGAAGGAAAAGTAGCAACAACAATATGATACATATTTTAATACATGAACAATTAGCAGATATTCTCATGAAACCTCTAGATAAAATGCAATATGAATTTGTTAGGAATGAGTTAAGTATTTGTCATCCATTTTAAATGTTATGCTTTGAAAATACAAGTTTATTTACTGCTCCGTCTTATCAATCTAGACCTACCATATCAGTGGCAACGGGAGGAGTTGGAACTTCACCTAATCCGTATTGCCTCACGCATCCATGTCAGTGGCAACATGGAATGTAAGGGGTCTAAATGACCCCATAAAAGTTTCGAAGGTTAGGAGGTTGTGTGCTATGCATAGCATCACTTTGATTGGCCTATTGGAAGCCAAAGTAAGCGCAGCAAATGAGGAGTCCGTCAAGAGTAGATTGGGTCCGAATTGGCAAGTATGGGTTAACTCCATGGCACGAAAGCGCATCTGAATAGCATGGCAACCTAGGGAGTGGCACATTTGTGTGGAAAATGAACACACACAATTCCTACATTGTACCATTACCAACTTGAGAGTGAATAGCATTATGGCCCTTACGTGTGTCTATGGTTCCAATAATGATAGAGAACGCAAGGACCTATGGTTGAACCTCGAGGGGCTAGCTCAGGCTATCGGTGATAGACCGTGGCTGGTCATGGATGATTTTAACATCACTCGCCTAGTCATAGAGAAAGTAGGAGGCCGGGCATCAGTCACGGAGGCAATGTTGGATTTCCAAAGATGCTTAGCAAGAGTGGAGTTGGAAGATCTGAGATATTCCGGAGACTTCTTTACATGGACAAACAAGCAGCAGCAGGAACCTATCCTCAGGAAGCTTGATCGGGCCATGGTTAACCTACCTTGGATGAATATGCATCTAAATGCTCACGCCCAATTCCTCCCACCTATCATATCCGATCACTCACTAGTTGTAGTCCGTATGGAATATGGAATGAGGACTAGACGATGCCCTTTCAAATTCTTCAATTATTGGGCCGACCACAAAGGTTTCCATGACCTAGTGAGCGACATTTGGAGAAGGGATATCCAGGGCTCCCACATGTTTCAGGTAGTCCAAAAATTGAAGCTAGTTAAGGAGGGCCTCAGAAGCTTAAACAGGGCTGAATTCTCCAACATATCGCGTAGAGTACAAGACGCGAAGCAACGGTTGATACAAGTGCAAGCAGCCATACATGAAGCTGGGGACATTAACCGGTTGGAAGAAGAACGCATAGCCTACAAAGAGTACTATACCCTTAGGGGGGTGAAGGAGAGCTTTTTCAAACAAAAGTCTAGGTCCAAATGGTTGGAGTTGGGAGATAGAAACACGGCTTACTTCCATAAAGCAATGAAGAGCCTACACAACCAAAGCTCCATCCATAGATTGACTCGTGAGGATGGCAGTGAGGTGGCAGTGGAAGAGGAGGTCAGGCATGAGATACTCCACTACTTCCAACATCTATATGATCCACCCATAGCTCCTACCACCACTGTCGATGTGGGGAGCTTGCTACCACGGACTCCAACGAACCAACAACAAATTAGCCTCCTTGCCGACTACTCAGATGAGGAGATAAAGTGGGGATTTATATCGCAAGCGAATGGAAAGGCTCCTGGCCCGGATGGCTTCTCTGCCTTGTTCTTCAAGAAAGCCTGGGACATAGTAGGTGAGGATTTAATCAGGGCTACTAGAGAGTTTATGACATCAGGGCATCTACTGAAAGAGATAAACAACACGGCCATCACTCTAGTACCAAAGGTGACCAACCCCACTAGATTGGGGGATTTCAGGCCAATTGCATGCCGCAATGTCATCTATAAGGCAATCTCTAAGGTGCTTGCAGCAAGGATGAAATTGGTGTTACCATCTTTAGTGGGGAGGGAACAGGCAGCTTTTGTACCGGGGAGGAAGATTTCGGACAATATCTTCTTAGCTTAGGAACTCATGGCAAATTATCATGCCAAAGTGGGAGCTCCTCGCTGCATGATGAAGGTGGACTTTCAAAAAGCCTATGATACGGTGAGTTGGGATTTTGTCATAGGGGTCCTGTCGGCTATGAAATTTCCTCCCCATTTCTGCAGGTTAATGAGTCAATGCATTTCAACACCAAAATACTCCGTAAATGTAAATGGGGAACTTGTGGGGTTTTTTGCGAGTAAAAGAGGCTTAAGGCAAGGCGATCCTATATCTCCTTACCTATTTGTACTTTGTATGGAAATCCTCTCAATGCGATTGAGACAACTTATACAGCACCTGGAGTACTCACTTCATTGGAGGTGCCAGAATGAACGTCTCACCCATCTCTGTTTTGCAGATAACCTCCTTATATTTGCTAAGGGGAACAAAGAATCTATCTCTTTGGTACGACATACTTTGCAGGACTTCCAGGCCATCTCAGGACTGGCAATAAATAACCACAAGAGTAGCATTTTCTTTTCTCAGGTCCCAGCTAGCACAAAGGAGGCCATAATCCAATGCACTCAGTTCAATGAGGGCAAACTACCGGTGCGGTACCTAGGGGTTCCCCTTATCTCATTGAAGCTCAAGAAACAGGATTGTGAAATGTTAGTGGAACGCACTATGGCCCGAATCAATTCATGGACAGCCAAGCACTTATCCTATGCGGGTAGGCTTCAGTTAATCAGATCTGTCCTCTTCTCCATGCAGGTCTATTGGTGCTCCATTTTTGTACTTCCGAAGTCGGTTGTCACGAGAATAGAGCAGCTACTTAGGAATTTCCTTTGGAGTGGCGACCCGCACATATTCACTAAGGCAAAAGTCAAGTGGGCTGAAGTGTGTCAACCAAAAGGAAGTGGTGGCCTTGGGTTACTGGATATCCACCAGTGGAACAAAGCCATCCAAATTAAGCACATATGGAGACTTTGCAAGCAGGGAACAAAGAGCTTATGGCCGGAATGGGTTCATTCCACTATACTCAAGGGAAAGAGCTTCTGGTTGTCCAAGGCTCCAGCCGTCTGTTCTTGGACATGGAAGAAATTACTCAAACTAAGAGGTTTGGTTAGATCTTCTTTCTATTGGGAACCAAACAATGGCCTAGATATCTCTCTATAGGCAGATTTTTTGCTCCCGTCAGGACCTCTGGATACCTTGTTTAGTGCTCGGGTCATGCACAGCACGGGCTTCCTAGCTACAACTAGGCTATGTTCCATAATGAATGGCAATGAATGGAGTATTCCGAGGGGCCCACCGTGGGATAGTTTCAGTATTCCCCAATCGATCATACCGAATAGCACAGAGCAGGACCGCTTTTGTTGGATACACTCACGATCTAGAGAGTACACCATCAAGAATGGCTACACTTTCCTAAACCCCCCAAGACCCGGCATGCCTTGGCAGAGAGTAGTATGGAATAAAACCTCCCTACCTAGACATGCTTTCATATTATGGTTGGCTTGGTTAAGGAAATTATCCATCCTTGATAGGGTACATCGCTGGGGGCTAACGCAGTCTACTACTTGCCTCCTATGTAACCAACATCCGGAGGATCATGCCCATCTTTTCTTCCAATGCGATTACACATCACAAGTCTAGAGTATAGTTTGTGACTACATGAATTGTCCAGTTTCCTCCAACAACTGGGAACAAGTGACCAGATTTTTTATGGCTCCGGGTGACTCACCGACACATCAGAGGTGGTGTGAAACTTTAGCTGCAACAGTTTATTGCATATGGCGCACCCGTAATAAAGTGCGTCTTGGGCAAGCTCTCCCGGGGATTAGCATACTAGCAAATCACATACGAGCCTACATAAGGCCATTGTAACCCTACCACTTTACTCTACACTAGTGCCTAGGGTTAACATGCTAGCACACTTATTGTTGATGTGCTCCTTGTAATTTGCTTTCCTGTATTATATCACTCAATTTTGCAAATTAATAAATTATTAATTACCCAAAAAAAAAATCTAGACCTACCATAAAATTCTTCCTATCAATATTCCTTCAACACAATTAGAACTTCATCTCAAATACAATGGCTCCTAGGAGAGAAAAGAAGCCTATGAAAGAAAATAACGAGAAGAAAAGAATAATAAGCCAAACAGATTGCAAAGAGCTAAGAAAAAATATGTTGAAGAAAGTTTTCAAGACCCTTCTAAAATACCAGTCTATGTCAAAAGAAACATACCCCTTTTTGATAAGAAAACATCCTTTGATGAGGAATACCTTATAGAACCACAAGAAGAAAAGCATAGATTACTTACCAATGAAATGCTTGAAAGGCTTGAGGAACATAAAGGCTCCCAATACAAATCCTTAGAGCAGAATGAATGAATGATATGTTTATGAAGCCTCTCTGTTTCTTTATGAGTAAATTTTATTTCGATGATAACAACAAAGTCTACTTTAACATACAAAGATAAAAGATACAAAGTCTACTTTTTCTGCTCTAGGGTTTGTATTGGAGCATTTACGATCCTCAAGGCTTTCAAGCATTTCATTGATAGGTAATCTACACTTTTTTCATGTGATTTTTTCAATGGATCCCATTAGAAAACAAAGGTCTTAAGCAATCAATCTGGCAGAAAGTCGACCAAAATGTGCACTAAGTAATTTTCAAGAGATCTCCTCCAAATCACTCGTGAGACTATCAAAATCGTGAGCATTAGCATGTAGGCTCTAAATCCAAGGGGTAGTTTTGTAAGGGATTCCTCATTAGGGGAAGTACTCTTATTAGAAAGAGGTATAATTTTTTTGACATAGTCTAGTATTTCTAAACGGATCCAAGAACTTTCTTCAACATATTTTCTCTTAGCCCTATGATCTAGTTGGATTCTTATTCTTTTCTTCCGATTATTTTCTTTCATAGGCTTCTTTTGTCTCTTGGGAGCCATTCTATTTGAGAGTAGTATCTAGTTCGGTTAAAGAAACATTTATAGAAAGATTTTTGTGGTAGGTCTAGATTGATAAGATGGTGCAGTAGACAAACTTGTATCTTCAAATCATAGCATTTGAAATGGATGACAAATACTTAACTCATTCCTAATAAATTCAAATTGCATTTGATCCAAAGGTTCTTTGACAATGTCTACCACTTGTTCATGAGTTGGAAAATATCCTCCTTAGCAACAAATAGACATTCCATGGTTATTATGAAACTTTTGTTGGTATGTTTGACACCATTGCACTCACAAATTATATCCTCCTTAATACATAATTATGCCATGTCATGTCATATTTAATTGTTTCCCTCCTTTTTTTTCCTTTTTTGTCCCTGCCCCACTTTATGTGAGTAGCAATGTCAGCAACTAAGAGATGCCCCTTAAGCACATTGTTGCACATGGTCAAACCATCCCAATCACACTTTTTCTCGTTGATGGATACTACTACAGATTTGTCTCTACTCTCTAATACATATATTTCGTATTTCATTCATCGTTGTGTGTCATCATATCCATTTTAGCATTCTAATCTCCACTACTTTCACCTTTGGCTCATAGTATTACTTAGATATGGATAATGTAATTTATATTTATCAGCTACTCTATCTTAAACATGACTTAATCTTAATTTTGGGCCATTCTGTCCTTTAAAGAACTTTCCTAGTAAAAAAAATTCCATTCTATTCCTCTAGTTCTTCCAAACATAAAGAAACACAATGCCGATAGCATCCTACCGAACATACCAATAGCATTAATATCAGCTAAAACCTAAAGAACATATTTTTTTTCACTCCTAAGAACATTGAACTTATACTAGGAGTACATCAAAGCTAAAAATGAATTCTCAATCCAACATTCCATATTAAAAGTACCCTAATTTCTCAATAGTGATTTGGAATTCCAAAATTAAACCCTCACGTAAATTGGAACTTGCTCGATTAATGAAACAGTTAGTTATACTCAGCTAAGATGACACTAGTCTAAGACCATATAAGCAATATAGTGCATGACAGACAAGTTTTTATTTTTATTTTAATTAACAAAAAAAATATATAGTGCATGAAAGAAGATAACTTTACAATCCAATTGGGCTCATTTAATACACATGAACGTAAAGGAATGATTTAAAAAAAAAAAAAAAAAAGGAACTGGAATTTCGGGTTTTAGGGTTGTACGTTACCTTCTCCGGTCACGGTAAGAAGTGGGGTCGCCGGACCGACTGTCGTAGCGGCTCATGTTGTGCAGTGTCCGTGCTGGGATAATGGTGAGTGTGAGTTAGGGTTTTGGAGAATTTGAAACTCTTCCTCTCTCTCTCGGTAAATAAAATTGAAAAAAAAAAAAAAGGAGAAAGAGGAAACTGGTTTGAAAGGAAGAAGATGAAATGCGAAGCAGCAAAGCTTTCTCTCACCTCTCTATCTCTCTCTCTCTGCCTCTTCTTCTAGAAGAGAAACTCACGAATTGGGCTGCAAGTCGGCAGGTACAACATCAGGAAGGATCAATCACGTGCCCACTTGCCTGGCCCTACTCCTTGCTAAGTGGTAACCATAGCCAAGAGAGCTAGAGAAGACCAATAGTGAACCAGGCCGAATCGAAGCGAACGATAATGAACCGGACCAATAATAACTGAACAATACCAGGATTTCAATTGTGTTCGGATAGCTGTTTGTTGTCCGGTTTACGGTTCACTTTGAAAGAATATTAACCGGTTTACGACAGGTCAATCAAACCATGCCTATTAAATATCAATGTTGTCAAATCTAAGTTCATCCCTATAATCCAACTGGTTTGACTTCTGTTTAAATATTGTTATTTCCCTTAATTCTTGACTTTTTTATATGTTGTGATCAACCACTTCGGTCAGATTTAACAATACTAATAAATTTTAAATTTAAGTGATTTATTATTTAAAGTTTTACTCTTTTATAATTAATTATTAGTATTTTGAAATAAAATATAATTTAATGTTTCTATTAGATGTTAAATTATAAAAAATAAAATAAATTTTAAGTATTAAATTACAAAATTTAAGAGTAAAAATACCAAAATTTCCTTTACTCCTAATCAGTTAGTTTGACAATTGCTTAAAAATTGTCTCTAAGGAATTATAAATTGAATCAAATTAAATTGATTTTTATGATTTTAAATTATTTAAACGAAAAACTCAAACATTAGTCAAGTTTATCGGTATGAAATTGTTCATGTTAAAACTTACCTCAAGTTTCCAACACTAAATAATTAAGCAAAATAGAAGGTGTTCATGTTAAATCGTGCCTAGGAGTTTATCGGTATGAAATTGTTCTCAATATACTTGTTAATACTTGTAAATCTATTCTTGTTTTTAGTTAATAAAATAGCTATTTCATAGAATTGTAATTACTTTAAAATAAGATATTGAAATTTTTTTATAAGACCAAAATAATAGCCATTCTTTAAATTTTTTTTTCTCAGCATACATTTATATTTATTTATGAGATCTCAAAGAAATTATAAAAAAATAAATAATCCTTCTCTATTTCATTTTTTAAAAATTACAATTCTACTTCTCCCCTATTCTACTCAACAAACCCAACTTATTATCAATAAATTGTTATTATTCAAAATATTAAATATAATTCATGTATCTAATTCGTGAATTATTGTTGAATTTTATATTTATCATATTTGCTATAAAATGCCATGTCCTTGAAAATACCATTTTGTTGCACTACCCTTAATCCTATCATTGCTAAGTAGGGGTATATTTGATCTTTTATTTTATTCATTGTAACTCTTTATATCATTTTTTATAATTAAGTAATGTAATAAGTATATAATAATGATTACACTGCTATTTCATTTTTAATGAATTGTAATTTCCTCTATTTTATTTCTAATGAATTATAATTCAATATCCCCTTTATTTTATATAGTAAAGCGAATATGCCATAAGTAAATAAACTTTTTAACTTTTTCTACGTCTATTCTTCCGTGAATTCTATGTCCAATATTGAAAAGTGTACGAAAATACTTTCATAGAAATTCAACAAATGCAGTATGATACCCATGAAAGGAATCCATTCAATATAAGAAAATTGTGGGATCAAGCATTCATTGGATTTTCACAAAATTCTTAAATTGCTTTAATCAATTCTTGTATAAAAATAAATACTTTTTTAAACAACGTTAAAGTAAAAAAACTTTTAATTGAACTTGTTTGAATATTTCAACTTAGAATATTTAAAAAGTAAAAAAGCCTTGGGATGGTTCAAATGCAATTGAAACAGTAAGTCATGAGAGTGGGATTTGAAACAACAATAAAGTTTAAATTTTTGAATGCATATCTTAAGGAAAGTAGAGTTGAATAAAGCCTTATTGGCTTAATATACTAATGATAATAATAATAAATAAATAAATATAATAGAAGATAGACTGAGGAAAAAAAAGAAAAACGATTATATATATTTATATGATTTTCTATATTCGAATCTCAAGTATACTTCTTATGGCTATCTCAATAGGGAAGAAATCAAGATAAATGTATCCATTCTACAAATGTCATGGAATGATTTACATATTTTGAAGGTAGACTGCCCAATTAGCTCTTTAAATAAAATTTCTACAAAAATATATATATATAAACGAAAGTAAGAAAATAATCTGTTAAATTAAGTTTAGATTGGACTTGGGCCGATCCTTTTATTGGGCCACAAGCTTGATCGTGTTTAAAACCTGCTATTGCCACCCACTGAAAATCAACATCCGGCTGGGCTGTCCTAAATAACAGGCCCAATTGCAAAGCAAATATGCCCTATTTGTCATTCATGACTTAAGCCCCTATTTTGTTAGGGAAAATAAAAAAGAAAATTTCACTAAAAGAAACTTAGTTGGAAAAATAAATAAATATATATATATATATATATTAAGAGAAACATGTTCCCCCGTAAAAGGAAAAAATCATTTATTTAAAAAAGAAAGTCATTTTTCGAATTATTAATTTTAAAAATAATAACTTTTATATAATTTCCATTATAACTAACCATTAAAGTATATATCAAATATAAATATCTTTTAAAGAATAAAAAAAAAACCAGACCATTTTCAAAAATTATAATAATAAGCTATATACATTGTAATCATGAACATTAAATAAATCATCTATACTATATATTTTTATTTTTACAAAAAGGTTTTGATATAATGTACTTTTTATGTACTATACCAGTAATAATCTATTTAAGTATGACTAGGACTACACGTTATATAAAATGCACGAGCCAATCAGCTAAAGAGCCTTTAGAGATATTTTTATTAAAACAATTAAACACACGAAAACAATATTATTTTAAGAGAGATATCTTTTAGGAAAAACGTTTTCTACTAATAAATGTTTTTCTAAATCACATGGATATAAAAATCCAAAAATGAAGAAGAAAGCCCGAGCTCAATTTCTTTTTTAAATGAACGTATTAGAAAAGTTGCGGCATTTAGCTTTTTTCTCTATTTCTTTTTTCTTCTTCTTCCATGTTTATTTTGTTATTTTATATATTTTTTTATGAGGTAACATTTTTAAATATTATAATTTTTTTAAAAATTATATATATATTATATTTAAAATAATTTTTCATAAAATAGATTTTAAAGACACAGATACAATTTGTGACTTTAGGATTAAAAAAATAAAAAATAAAAATAAAAAGTGCATCATGCCTTCAATATAAATTATATTGTAAGTACGAACTGGTTTTACAACTTTAATTTTAAATTTTTTTATCATAAAATCGCAAATTATGTATATACCTTTAAAACTTATTTTAAAAATAATTAATTTAAATATAATATTTATATAATTTAAAAAAAACTATAATAATTAAAATTGTTACCCTTTCTTTACGTATAGGCTATAGCCATTAACCACCAATAAATGAAAGGCCTTTATTTATATCCATCTTAAAATCAGATACACTTTTTGATAAGAGATTAGGAGTATGCAAACAAGGTGCGAAGTGCCAAGTGGTGTTGTGCAGACAAGTGTGTCTGAGACAGTCGGAAATGGATATTTTGTTTAGGCTTTTTTTTTTTTAACCATTTACTAGTGCAAAGTATTTTTCTTAAGATATTTTTTCTGAAATATATATATATATATTTATATGTTTATTGTAATTATAAAATTATGTTAAAAAAACTTTTTAATATTTGTCTCATGACATTTATGTAACTCGTAGTTTTACATAAATAAATCAATATTAGCACGTTATTATAATTACATTGCTTTAACAATTTTATTTAAGGAATCATTGATTTTTTACAATTTCAACCTCCCTAAAAAATTAAATGGGTGAATTCTAAAAAATGTAATTTGTGCTTTTGATTATTTTTTTATAAAGATGTAACTTGTGTTTTTTAATCTTGTATCAATAATAAATAAGAACACGTATCAATATTATACTAATCGCTCATCTATGTTCCTACTTTTTATTTTCCCACTTTTCCCTTTTTTAATTTTTTTTGTAATTTTTATTAAATTATATATTTTACTAATATTACTTTATTTAATTAATTATTTATTAATTAGTACAATATTGACACATGTCATTATTTATTATTAACACAAAATTGAAAAATACAAGCTACTTAATCTCTTTACAAATGGACTAAAATATAAGCCACATTTTTATAATTTACTCAATTAAAATTTGTATTCTACACCTTCCTGAGTAAAATATGGGCTAACATCGCTCACCACCAAAAAGATGGGGATAGTAGTCTCCAGGTTGCCTTGTCCATTTAACAATGGCAACTGTACAATGTTACATGTAAAGTGTTGTCGTATCTTTATGGTACTAAATTAAATAAAATTATTAATTCTTTTATTTAGTTTGCATATTGAATAAAGTACTTAAATAAAAAAGAATTTTAAAATATTAGACAAATTTCAAAATATTTGTATCATACATTTTATGATGCAAAAATTTATTTTACTTGATAAAATATATATATTTTTAAAACCTAATAAACAAACCTTACATCATCATCATCATTCATGTTGTTATTGTTTCAACACAAGAGTTGTTTTAGTGAGCTCTTACGTTTATATCAAATATAATCTTATATTATTATAAAATTTTATATGTTATACTGTATAAATCAAATATAATACAAAAAAATTATATTATATTATTTTTCTTGTACATTATTATCATGCTCTCCTTAAACTGTCTAATATTGTTATCTATAACCCTACATCATCATCATTCATTCATGTTGTTATTGTTTCAACACAAGAGTTGTTTTAGTGAGCTCTTACGTTTATATCAAATATAATCTTATATTATTATAAAATTTTATATGTTATACTGTATAAATCAAATATAATACAATATATATATATTTTTAAAACCTAATAAACAACTCTATATTTTTAAAACCTAATCAAATATATATATTTTTAAAACCTAATAAACAAACCCTACATCATCATCATCATTCATGTTGTTATTGTTTCAACACAAGAGTCGTTTTAGTGAGCTCTTACGTTTATATCAAATATAATCTTATATTATTATAAAATTTTATATGTTATACTGTATAAATCAAATATAATACAAAAAAAATTATATTGTTTTATTTTTCTTATACATTATTATCATGCTCTCCTTAAACTGTCTAATATTGTTATCTATAACAACTTTTGTAAAACTTTGGCTGAATACTTTTCATAATTCATGTTCAAGTATATATATACATTAGGAGGATATCTTTCCAAGCAACTATATCTTATAAACTAGGAAAATAAATCTTCCTCTATTAAAATATATAATACAAAATATACATGTCATATTTACAAACTAAGTCATGAAATAAATATCTAAGTATTCACGGCCATGCTTTCTAGCCATGTATGCTTCTGGTAGCTACCTGACACAATACACAGCTGTGCCTTCTAGCCGTGTATCGGGCCGTGTATGCTTTTGGCAGCTACCTGACACGATACACGGCTGTGCCTTCTATCCATGTATCCGACCGTGTATGTTTCTGGGAAGTACCTGATACAACACACGGCCATGCCTTCGGACCGTATATCCAACCGTGTATGTTTCTGAGCTTCCAGACCTTCTTGATTGATAATCTAAACACTGCCAAGAATAGCAAACAAAACACATTGAATCTTACCACATGGTTTTAATTTTTGTTATGCATTTGGCTTTTTAGACCACGATTGTCATGGTCTAACGAATAAGACAGATCTAATTCCTAGTGTAAAATTCTCTCAAAAGATGTGAGTGAAATATATATATATATATATATATATATATATATATATATATATATATATATATATTCTATAAAGAAATATACTTTATTGAAACAAATCAAAATACAAACAATAGATGGTTCGTGACCATTTGTTATATTGCGGAGAAAAAAGATATTATACATCGCTTTTATTAAACATTTAAAAAAATTTAGCATTTGTACTTACGGGTCCGATTGATTAAACATCTTTGAGATGATTGTGTATAGTTTTCTTAATGAAATTCAAAATGAAACAAAAATAAAGTTTCAATATTTGTATGGTAGTAGTAATTTAAAGGATATGGATGATAAATATTATTTTATGTTATTTTCGATTGCACTTATTTGGAAGTGAATTTAATTTTTCTCAACACACCAAAAAAATCACATAGCTCATTAAGTATCAAGTCACTCAAAAGGTACAATTGAGTGCACAACATTGGTTCAATAGGCTCTCGTCCTTCATCCTACTAAAACTATTAGTGCCAAACTAATCACAACTTGAATTTTAAGCATTTGCATGAAAGTAGGGAAGAAATGATTCCTTGATATGATCTTACATTCTTTGATTGGGGTTATATCCTTTATCATAGAAATCGTATCAAAATTTACTTGAGTTAGAGTTCAATTCAATTAAAAAATTTTATTTTATTTTTTATAATAATCATCTTTAAGATATATATATATATATTTTCTATCTATTTTATTTTAAAAAATAAATGGCTTTTTTAAAAAATTAACATTTCCTTTTTCTTTCTTTTTTTCTCTATCACTTGAATACCAAAAATTAATATTTCAATTCTGTCTTACCATTATCCTCAGCAATATTGTAGACTTCTTAAGCTCGTGATTTCTCGATAGAACAAGGGTCATAGAAAGACTGTGTGGTGCGTAATGGAGTACAAAGATGAGGCAATTAAAGACAAACCACTAGTGAGCAAACAATATCCAAAAGGCTGCTAAATCAGCAAAAGCAGGACATTATTATTATTCTATCGTATGATGTACCATCAACCAAGCTCCCAGCGCCCCCCACCCTCCACACCCCGCAAAAAAAAAAAAAAAAAGAAAGAAAGATATGGCCTTCTCGAAGTGAACAAGAAGGAAGAGATAATAATAATAATAAATTCAAAATAAAATTTAAAAATAAAAAATGAAAGTCTTTAGGACTTAACTAGACATATGTATAGATTTGGCTTAAATTAAATATTGTTCAAAATATGTAAAACATCGCATTGAGAACTAAATATAATGATTATAACATCATTTATATGTGTGATCTTTATGAGGAATTCCATTTAGTACTCAAAAACTGATTAGTAAAGAAAACTTGGGTTATTACCAAAATCAGTCTTCATATTGCTACAATATAAACATCAAAATGCTGCGAGTTAAGAGGATAGACATCATGTCATATTTCATATTCTTAATCACTTGATGCTAATTTGCATGCTATATCATGTCTTGGGTTAGGCAAGCAATTTTCTTTATCAAAGATAAGAAGAAGAGAAAAAAAGAAGAGGTCTCCAAAGTCTGACTAGGATGATAAGCCTTATCCAATTTCAACATTTTATCTGCACATTTGCCATGGGATGATAATTGCTAATTATTAATGCATGGAAAAGCTTGAGGCTGAGAGTTGCTTTTGTTTTTTGTTTTTGTTTTATATATATATATATATAAATTGCGTGAAGAAGGTCCTTGTAATCATCTACAATGTGATGACTGATGAGTCACCTTTATGCCCAATAATTTGAAGCTTTCTTCCAATGGATGATATGATTTTGATTTAAATGGTCGTTGCAACTTTGCTTCTAAACACTAAATTGAATTCATGCACCAGTGAGTAATATAGAGTTTATACACGTTAGAACGCGATTTACATTTCACAACATGTTATAAATTAGAAAATTTCTAAATTTCAAATTTTAAATCAAATTTTTAAGGTTTGAGAAATGGATAGCTAATTATACGCTAAGAAGGTTATTCGATGGGAAAGATTTTTTGATAGTTGATTAAAATGCCATGATTATCCTCAATTTGTTTTCTTATATGTCATATCAAACATATATTTATCTTAAGTTTATTTTGGACATATATATGAACTTCATCATAGGATTCATGCATATGAAAGAGCCTATATTTATACCTAAACAATTCTTTTGACATGGTGAATTTACTGTTCAGTTCTAAGGTTGCAAAAACAAGCTAGCCTACTCTCATAATAATAATAAATGTTATTGTTATCCATTGTTTATTATTATTATATTAATAATAATAATAATAATAGGTTTACACAGTAAATAGAATTTATGAAACAGGGAGCAAAATGCGTGGCCCATGGGTCAATCCGATGCAAGAAACCTCATACGTATCGTATATGTTATTGTTATCCATCGTCTCTCTTTCGGACAGGACAAAAGACATTTGCGAATGTGGAAGTAACACGCCATTAGGTGCAATGGTCCATAAATGAGAAGCAACTGGCTGGGCCCCCTTTCTTTGATGGGTCCAGTGGGTTCGATCCCTTGGCTCATATATAAGCATTAAACACGAAAATGGATACTTCAATTAATAAATTTATAATTATTATAAATTGTCCTTCCAAAAATGGTACCCTATTCCATGCAGAATCAGCACATTATTGTATTGTGTTTCTGCCTGCAAGGTGATTAAGTAGAGATGGACCTTGATGATTGTGACTTACAAGCTGAAGTTCACGGCTGGTGTAAGCACATGGGCAGCCACAATCTGGGCAACAGGTGGTGCAACACAAGAACATGGAATCAACAAATGCACTTAGAATAAGCAGTAGAGGGTGGTGGTTGAACTAACATTATTTTTCATTTGATTAAAGGTCAAATGAACTAGGTTGCATGACTATGTGATTGATTTTGGGGGGACAGCTCATAATATTATGGTCAGGTTTTTCGTAAAACATATCCATGTTCAGTGGAAAGTCATGTCTAGTTGTTATAATAACACAAATTAATGTGGCTTTGGGAGCCAGATCATAGACACCTAATGGGACAATGTAATGAGTGGGTGTGCCAATGGATATAGAGGAATTGGGAACAAACGTCTTGTTAAATATGGGCATATATAGATTTTAGGCTAATGTTTTGATAAATTATAGTTGGATAATGCTGGGTTTATCATTTATTTATACTTTGTGTTTTTATATATATATATATATTATTCTCTTGAGTTATATGTAGAATTTTTAAGTGGTACGTGTAGAAATTTATTTATTTATTTGTTATTTTGGAAAATAAACTTAGGATATAAAAAGAGGACAAAAATTAGGGAAATAAAACAAAAGTTATTAACTTAGAGAAATCCTCCTTTATTTAACCGGTAGATACGACAATTTAAAATAGGATTATAATATTTAACACAATTGTTCCATGTGGTCTTATAATATTCAAGTCTTCAACCGAATCCTAAATAATTTAAAGAGCTTGTAATTTAACCATTTAATAAGTAAACTAATACATTTGTGTAATACTAAATAATAAAACTTTATATAATTTTTTTTTTTGTGCACCCTTCCAACCCCATTTGCATTGGTTCATATTCATGTGTAATGCTAATACGAATGTAATCGGAATGAGTTTGAAGCAGATCTTATAAAGTCTTACCTACTCCTACAAGGTTTAGTATTTCTCTTAACGCTATAAAAATTATATAGGATTTTTTCTTTCATTATTAAAATATGTTCTTATAAGGTTATGGATTGTATAAGGGTGAGTTAAATTTTTATATGGTTCAAACGAGATAAATAAGGGAATAGAATAGAAAGCGATTAGATACGGTTAAGTTTATACTTTCTAATTTACTTATAAACAAAATTTAGAAATTAAATATATTGTATATTATATAACTAGCATAGAGTGTGTGTGGTGCATAAATTAAGAGTAAATATTATTATCAATATATTATTTTTTATTAGGTCGGACTTTTCATTAGATTTTTTTTTTAATTCTAAAATTCAACCCTAAACCTTATTAAATTTTGAATTATATCTCAAAACTTATAAGATTTTTATTAGATCGAGTAGCTTAAATACCTTATAACGATCAAATTGATTTCATTCCTAAATATTAATCATACACATTGTACACACATAATATATATATACTACAAACTTTCTTTTTTACACTTATATAAAGTAGAAGGAGCAGAAACTTTTGGATAAACTGAAACTAATTTCATTAAAAGCTTTTGGCTGAAAAGTGCACTTCAAACGTAACAATAAATTCTATACCATTAAATGTCGTAGAAATTGTGAAGTCCTTCGTCGGGTCTAAACTCATCACCATGAGTCGGATCCGAGTCTTTTCGACCCGAACAAAAGGGTCGTATCGGACACGAGTACAGACCCGTACCTACCCATGTTTAGGAAAAATTAACAATAACCTACATTAATAATTATTTGTTGAAGGAGATTGGTGCGAATTATGCGATAAGATTGGGATACAAAGTAAATAAATAGGTGAGCTTTCATTTTCTTAGGTGATAGAGACAATTAACAACTTGGACAAGTAAGTAGTTTAATTAAATTTTATTCCTCTTATATCATTTATTGGATCTGGATATATAGCACTATCATTTTCACTAGATAAATAAAAAGAAATTTGATAATTGTTTTATTCATATTTTGAGGTGACAATCATTAAACACTCTATTTGCCAAGAGCATACTAATTATTGTCTTTTTTAATTGGAGTATAAGATCACTCAATTATTACAAAAAGGTAAATGATTAAGAAAATAAATTACTTTTAAATTGTTTGAAAACAATGCAGTTTTTATCTAATAGCTATCATTAATCAAGAAATAATACACACATTTCTCTATAATCTCAATTATTTAAGACACCAAAAGCTCTCATTCCCTTTAATGATATAGGTAATAAAAATTAAAAGTAAAACAAATTTTATGAAAATAAGACACAGGAGGTGGATGTTTCCACTTTAGTAATATAGATGTTTATAGTGAATGCCCGAATTACCTTTTTGTGTTACTTGGAGAAATACTTCAAATTTAAGTAGAAAAAGTATATTTTTTTCTCAAAAAGGAAAAAGATGAAGTGCATACGCTACTATTGCTCTGTTATATATTTCATGATATATTCAAATCCATTCTTATCCTTAAATTAAAAAAAAAAAGTACAATATAAAGAAAAGTGCATGCACATCGTGATAAAGACACCACCAACGTACACACAACACAACCACCTAGTCAATTCGAATCTAATTCTATATGCCGTTCAAGACAAAATGAGTTAAATTTATATATTTCTCCAAACATAATGTTTTCGCCTTTAGAGATGAATATTAAATACGTACTCATATTTAATTTGTGTCCTAAATGTCTACGTAACGAGCCATCCATAATATGAATTTAGATAAAATCAATCAAATTACATCATGAAGTTCACGGGCGTACGACCACTAATCTCATATAATATAATATATATCATACTCGTTAGTCCTCATTATTTGGACTGACATGAAGTTTCCATAATTAATATTGACATTGTGAATTTATATAATATTTCCTATTATATGTTTTGAAATTATAGGAAATTTTGATAACGTCGGTACTCATTTCTTTCAATTTCCTAATTTATTTTTTCCAAATGAGAACTAGCACTAGACGAGACAAACGAGAATTGAATAGTTTCATATATTTCAGAAATAGCTTCTTCAATAATCAGCAAACGCGCACCCATGCTGTGGGTGAAAAAATTGTGTATAAAATTATTAATAAATCATTAAAATATGATGGATTTGTAATACATGTACTTAAAAAAACACAAAATAATTACAATTGTTTATAAAATTTCAAGTTACAAATTTAGGTATGGACATAAAAACCTATTATTTCAAAATGCAATTTATAAGAAACAAAAAAAAGAAAACTATCTTGATGAATTGATGGGAATCATGGATACATATTTATTTAGATTATTAGATTTAGTTATATTACTAACATTTATTTTATGAAAATATTTTAATTTCATTTACTATTTTAAATGGTTAATTATTAACTGTTAGATTGTTTTTAGATCGTAGGATCTATATTTATCATTTTTTTTATATAAATAGTCTATTTACTAGGGTTTTGAAGAAGACTAATTGAACATTATTAAATCGAATTATTTCTTTTAAGAGTGGTGCGATTTCATTCATCTTTTTCGTATGGTGTAAGGTCATATAGTATAACTTACCAATAGCGTGAAGCCACTAAACAACTTCTTTATATTCTTTCAATTATACTATTTAGGTTTTATTGCTTTAATCCAAGAAAAATATTACAACCAATCCCCAAATTTACAAACGGTCACGAATTGCTTAAATTCAATTCTTCAAACGTTTGAAGCAAGTGATTTCACGAACAGGGAAGGTTTCTTCATAGCATCCTGTAAACACCCCATTTTTGCCCTAAGAGTCAATAATTTTCAATAATAATCAATTTTTAATTTTTCCAATTTTTTCCTAATTTAGCATAAAATAATAAAAATGTTCAAAAAATAAAAATAAATAGGAAAACACTTCAATTTTGAAAAATGATTTCGGAAATAGCAATAATGAATAATAAACAATTTTTACAAATTTTTGAAATTTCAAAAAATACAAAAAAATAGAATAATCGCATTGCATATATGCAATTTGCGAAATTAGAAAAATCAGGAAAGTGGGCTAGCTCAGCTGGTCCGGACCATGGCTAGGCGCGCGCGCAAGGGGCTCGGTCAGACGTTCAAATCGCGGAGGAAGCAGTTTCCGCATTTTGCAATTTTTCGACTTATCCAGGACACGTGGCAGCATTTGATTGGCTGGAAGAAACGCACGCGCCGGGCGCGTGATCGTCTCTTACCTCGAGCCCGAGATCGCCGGCGAAGAAAAAATTCGTATTTCGGCCGTTTTGATTCGATTTTTTTGCATAAATCCAACAGATCTTCAACAAAAATAAGATAAACATTATCTAATTAAAATCAAATCGCAACAAATCGTTGGATGGGCACGAATCGGAGTTGGTTTTTCAACCGAAAATCCGATCAGCTTCAATCGGAGGAAATCCGAGCTTATCCAGCTCGGTTTCAAGCGCCTATAAATAGAGGAGGAGATGAGGAAGCAAGAGGACAGATCAGAATTGCGAGAGAGAGAGAAAAGAGTGTAGATCGGAGGAAACCCAAAGTTGCGACCGCCGATCGGAGTTGAGCCACCGCAAGGAGACATTATGGGAGTAAACCGCGACCACCATCGGATTCAACACCTTCAAGAAGCTAGGATTCGACACTTCACCCGCCGCAAAAGACCGCCGGAACGCCGTGAACGAGCCAACCTCGCCGTCGTGTCCGATCGATCCGACCCGACCCGCGCACCGACCCGGATCCAGGTAAGTCGGATTTTCCAGATTTTTTTTTTTATTTTGTTTGTTTATTTATTCTAAATTTATTATTTGTTATTATTTTTTTTTTTGTTTTTGTTATTTGTTTAGTTATTAGTTATTTATTTACTTCTATTTTAAATAAATAGGAAAATGTAGAAATTAGGTTTTTTTAGGATTTAATAATGTAAAAAAATAAAATAAAAAATTTATAAAAATAATAAAATGAAGAAAAACAATAAAAATATTAGGAAAATAATAGTAAAGTTTTAGGTTTCAAAATAGGATAGATAATAAACTTAGGATAAAATTTTCAACAAAAATAAAAAATCACAAAAAAAAAACAAAAAAATCATAAAAATATAAATAAATAAGTTTTAGCACTTAGAAAAATCATTTTCGTCAAATAAATCAAAATTGATGTTTCCCTACAAAAATCATTTTCAAAATGAAATCAAGCTTAGGCTTAGAGTTTTTAGGGAAAATCCAAAAAATGGTAAGAACATGAATCGAAAGAAATTTCAAAATTAAAATTCACCAATACACTAAAGATTTTCAGAAAAGCGAACTACGGCTTGTTTGATCCTGAGTAGCAGGTACGTAGGCACCCATTCGGGTCAACCCATAAAATAAATGAAAAATCCTTTTTTTCTGAAATAAATTCAAAGACATAACAAAAATTAACAGAAACACAATGAAACACATTTCTAAATATGAACAATTTTAGGAGATTAGGTGGTAACCGTATAGGTTTTAATAGGTTAGCCTCTGGACTTAGAAACTCTGGTTTTCCCTTTTTCTCTTCTCACAAAAACGAGAATGGGAAATAACGACGACTAGTAGTCCAAATTAAGACTAATCCGCTCCTTTAGTCTTAATTCACTTTTTCCCAACAACAGTTGGGTGGCGACTCCAAAAATCAAACGAAATTTCTAACTCAAGTCGAGGATCTAGATTAGATGAGCATAGGGTTTAGTTTAGATCGGATTAGGAATGGGAATTCAAAAATTAGACTTGACACATCCCCTCACTCGCCCTATTAAAAAAACATAATACTTACTGTTTCTTTTTCCTCCATGATGTTGATTTCCTCGAACAGAAGAAATAACTATATTGAATTCAATGGCTTTTTTTTCTTCTTCTTCTGGTGAAAAGAAACATCAATAGCAATATTGGACAATACAATCAACCAATTCAAGTGTCATACTTTACAAACTTATCCTTATTTACGAAACTAGCCATTTTAGTCTCTCCATGCAGACCATAGCCAACAATACCATGCTTCAAATTTTTCAAAAGCTCTCCTAGATGGGAAAATAAAACCCAGTCATCATCTTCTACTTGTTGGATTCAGTTCCCTTAGGACTGCTTCATTTTTTTTCTCTAAGAGGATGCAAAGCTTTTACTTGCATACCATAATTGCGTTACATGGTATTTCAAAATTGTATTGCAAGAATTGTTTAGCAGGGCAACAAACACTTGAATTGAATGGTTTCGTTTTACCTCATTATGATGCTTTTTTTTTTTTCTCTCCTAGAATCACCATTCCATCATTTATTTTACATAGAAAGCTATATGTGGCAGTTGGATTTTGATAATTAATCCAAGTACAAGGCAATGTGTATAAATGAAAGCACGGGATGCTAAACATGGAAATCGAGTTCATGACGGTTAGATTGATCCAAGGAGTATGTGCGCGGTAGTAAGTTCCAATAATAAGCCTATTCAAATTTTGAATTATTTTGTTTCAAATAAAATTGAAATAAAGTACCCACCGATTTAAATAATATAGATAATAATAATAATAAAAGTTGGTAATGATATGAGAATGCATGATCTATCCGACCATATATATACACATACACAGATAGCTTGCATAGAATATAGTTGAGGTCAGATCAAGTAAAAGTATATTTTTAAATAGACATGACTTTCTTTCTTTGAGCGTTGATTCGTTATTCTAATTAACGATTGATCTAGTTGTGATTTTGAGAGGTTAATCAAGATTAAAATATCTAAGTAGAGCAATCAGTAATTTTAAGTTTTGATTAGGCTAAATATGGAGGATTTACCTAACAATAGAAACTTCAAGCTAAATGGATTATACATGTCAATTTGTTAGGTTTCAAGAACTCAACTTGCTAAATATGCTTCGAGTAATAAAGGTTAGATTCTATATTGAATTGTTGAGATAAAATAGGTATTGCATGAATATGGTATTCTTAACAATAAAAATGAGATTTTCAATGAGATAATGAACTTTATTTATGAAAGCAAAGGATAATGAACCAAGACGGATTGAAATAATGGAAATCATGGAAGAATTGGATGAGAATCCATAGTTTGAGAGATACAAGCTCCTTCAAATAAGAAAATCCAGATTTAGGTTAACAGATACTAGCTTTGTGATAACAAGTGCTTTAAGATAGAATTATCGACTGCTATAATTGTTTGCTTGACTTAGTTGTGATAGATCTCAAAACAGTAAGTATTTGTCACAATGATCAATTGAAATAATATAATAGTTGATTGAATTGGTTTTAACCTTGATAATATTTTCTATATTAGAATGGTTGAACAAAATAAATTAAAGGTTGAAGGAAACTTTACTTTCATAATAATCATTAATATTTATGAAATTAATTGATTTCAGGAGGACTAAGCTTGGACTTGGATTGATGCATCACAGTGGACTACTCAATTGAGTGGCTAACATCCTCCGATTGTTTGTTGTTTGTGATTTTATTTAGATTTATATTACGATTATAATAAATGGAGTTTATTTCAAATATAACGAATAAGGTTGCATGTTGTTTTACGTTATGATAAACTAACTATTTGAAAATATGACTTATAAGGTTGCATAATGTGATGTTGGGTTATTGGTTGTAATGCATACAACAAGACGTCTATCACCTAGTTTGGGATAGAATGTATTGGCAAAAAGTTAAGCAATGGTGGCCATTAAAAATACTATGAAATTGGAATGAAGAGATTGAGTCAAGTTTTGTCATCAAACTTAGATTACTTAATGTGATGTAGAGTACAAAGTTATAAAGTGACAAAAACTGTTATTTAGATTAGTCACAAAGTTAGGATAAAATAGATAAAAAAGACAAGGAATTTCTATTGTTGAATGTAGGATAAAGTACGTAAATTAAGGATTTCTTAATCAATGGTCATTTAAGTAGATTGAGAAATGTAGATGAAGCAACTAAGATTGTATTTGGTATCAAAGCTCGTATGAGATATTTGTGTGAGGATCGCTAATTAGTGACTATAATAAATTAGAAACTTGCGATGAATTGATATCCCTAAACACCTATTAGCTAATGTTGGGTAGGGAATGAAGCCATAAACCACTAATTATGGCTAGATCGGGCTATGAAATTGAAACGAAATAGTAATTGCTTGATTAAGTGAATGATTAAGAGGAAAGGAAACATGTGAAATGAAACTTGCTTGATGATGTGTTTGACTTATATATTGAGGAATTACATTAACACATACAAAATATATGCAACATGTTATCAATTGGCTGCATTACTCACTAGGCTTTGTACTTATCTTTGGAAGACTTTTTCACTTTTTAGAACATGGCTATACTCGAAAAACTTGAGAAATTCGAGCATAGCTTTAATGCCTCATGATAATTGCCTTGCTCCCCAAGCTTAACTCATAACTCCATCCTCATTGAATTTGGAAAGTTGTCTTATCCATTTCAAAAGTATCATACATGATGTCATAGATGAAACTAAAACATCAAAATAACAATTTATAAGCTAATTAAGCAAATTCCAAATAAAGAGGTTTGCTTATCATCTTAATTGAAAAAACTTGTACATTATTCTTGTTAATGGACCTTAAGAACTTTTCATCCATTTAAAAATCATTTACATCTACTAAGTCCATTGTATACTAATGGTATGGACATCAATCTCCTAACAGGACAGATTAAGTTCTGAAACATCAACATCAACCACAAAAACAAGATTACTAGCCATGCATTGTGACCCAAACACATGCATATTTTTGCACTTTTTCATCCCCTTAAAGTCCGAAGGAACAATAGCCACCATTGAATTAAGAGGAAGAAGCATAAAGATGACCCATGCCCCCACAACACTATATGTCTATATCCAATGAGTGAAGACATTGACCCCATTAGTTATCTGGAAAACTCGTCCATTTCTATGGTTTCAGAATGACTTTCGGTTTTAGGATTTTACAAATTTCAGCTTGTCTTTTATGTATGTTTGTGTCCTTCGACACTGCTGTTATGAATTATGCTTATGCCTCCCTTGTACTACGACCCACATTCTCATGTGTTTATCTCGATCCTCACCTTGCCTTGCCCAAATTTAAGTGCCCCAGCTCGCAAGGAGACATTTCTACTTTTTCAAACGAAGGTGGAATAAGATCATACAAAATGCAGCACGAAAATAACTTGATATGTAGTATATGGAATAACCGAACAACAATGCATCTGTACCACATTCGGTCCACGTCATTTTAGAAGAAGGATGAGATGGTAATGTTAAGTTATTTTTCCAGAAAACATTTGTTTTGTTTATCGACAATAATATACATATACCGCTGATATGTCTTTTCCAATCACTCGAGGGAATATTTATCCAGTGGCATACCATTCTACAAAACCAAATATAACACCAAATATTTTGTTTAGTACAATTTGAAAATTGAAGAAAGTAACTGTCAACTAAATAAACATTAGAAAAAAGGACCAAAACCTTGGTGTCTTTATTTATATATACAGATAAAGATCTAACATGTGTTCTCCATATGTAACATTTATAGTGTCTTGGTATAGAAAAGCTCAAGCCCGTTAAACCACCCGAAGTTGCAACACGACATCCAATTAGCTAATTAGAGAATAACAGAGTTTAGATGAGCCATCAAAGGAAAAACTAATCAAATTTGAAAATATGATGAAACTTAAATCTTTTAAGTTGATTATTTGATTTTGGCTCATACATCTATGATTTGTTAAAAACCTTAATGAACTATTAACATATAATACCCTAGATTTAAAGTAATCTGATAACTAAACTAATAAACACCAATAGACCTTTTTAAATTACTTAGCCCAAAAGCTTTTAATTAATGTTAATTTATTATTCACTATTTAACCTTATATGTCACTATTTAACATCTATTATAAATTATGTGGGACTTTTATTTACACGAGATCTCACAATCTCTACCCTTAAAACTTAGGGTATCACATAAAAAATCTTCTCAACCCAAATTATCAATCTACAAAGTTGGATCTCACCCATGGAGTTTCAATTTTATTACACTTGGAGACCATGGTCCACCCAAATCATTTTGTTGATGTCTCCACCACTTAACAGCTCCTTTTAGTCATTCGACCCATTGGCATGTGCAAATGCACCTTCATTATAATTCATTACATCAAGTCAAAACGATATGTTAATCTCGAGCTCTAGTTTGATTTAAAATTTTAGAGCTTAAATTCAATAAAAACTTGATTGATTCAAATTTAAAGTAGTACTTAATGAATTTGAACTTAAACACGACTTGATGAAACTCCTCTAAACTTTGATTTATTTAAGAAAATACTTTTCTTCTCGTTTAACTAATATTGATGTCTAAATTGATTGACTCAAACTAATGCATGAAGTGCAACCCAAGTGCAGGTATACTTGTGTGCTAGGTGAGTTAAATCTCATGTGGCTTGAGTTTGAATAGTATGGGTTCAAGTTAAATTTAACTTTTGTTGAATCAAACTTAAATAAATATTGAATTAAGTTTGAGTAACTTTTGGTTTATTTATATTTGATTGAGCACTTGTTGACACTTTTTATAGAAATATATGTATTTTTCATTGTTAGTTTGCATATACGATC
The DNA here is from genome assembly GCA_037954665.1 of Laguncularia racemosa. NCBI lineage: Eukaryota > Viridiplantae > Streptophyta > Magnoliopsida > Myrtales > Combretaceae > Laguncularia > Laguncularia racemosa. The sequence continues at coordinate 12,909,146 of JBBMOL010000002.1, read as the reverse complement.
CATTTTTTCTATGTATATATATATATATATATAGATTCAACGTATGTGTTTATAAATTACGTGAAAGATATTTATTAACCACCTACTACTCTCTGCAATAATGAGTTACCAATTTGAAGAAGACTGGAAGACAGGTAAGACTATTAAATACACCTGCATACCTTAGTAGTTAAGATATTACTAACAAGTCAACAAGGTTGACTAAACTGAAAAAACAATAGAAGAGGTACTTTCATCTTAATTGATTTTCTTTATGGTAAAGATGCCAACTTTAAGTTGATGATTTTACATACTATAAAGCGATTAAAATGAGTACTTATATTGGGGATTAGTTTTTGAATCATTAAACTTTTAGTCGTAAATAATATCTTTTCTATGGAGTTCACACATCTAAAACTATTTTGATATGATATTACTTTTTGCGTATAACGATGGAGATAAATAATAAGCTAATCAATGTTATGTTTTTATTTATTCTGAAGTTAATTATATTATTGTTAAAAAATTTTCATTATGAGCTGAATGAAAGAGAAAGGTATATAGGTCGGTTTACGCAGTAAAATAAGCAAATAAATGGTTCAAAGTGGGGACGTAGTGCAAAATTAGATTTCATATCCACACGTTTTTAGGGGCTCACAGCTAAATGCAGTTGGCCTGAAATGAACCATCATAATGACATAATTATTACAAGAAATTGTATTTCTTTTCTTTCTTTCTTTCTTTTTTTTTTCTTTTCTTTTTATTTTCCATTTTTTTAGTTCTAAATCGTTTATAAGTATTATAATGTGATAAAATAATTAAAAAATGACAAACATTAAAAATAATAGGAATCATGTAAAAGGTAAAAAATTAGAAGAATATATTGAAATATAATAAAATTATTTTAAATTAATAAAATCATCAAAATGATGAAAAGTTTAACCAAAAGAACATTAAGATTAAAAAAAAAAAGTTATGAAATCGGCAAAAACACATGCTTCGGTGTTTGGTTGGCTCCATGGAATTTCCAATATCTTTTATTTTTTTGAACTTTTTATTTTTCATTATTTTTAACTATGATTTATTCTAAGATGCAAATGATTAGTTTAACTATTTGTTACAATTATTTCCTTTTGTGTTTTGTGATTTTGTGCTATTTATCATATTATAAATATAAAGAACAAAATTCTTAAATTGAGCCTAAAAATAATTTTAAAAAGTTTTAGAAATTTGAACATTCTTCCTTGCTAAATATACATTAGACAAAGTTAGTGGGATCCCATTGCAATCACTTTAAAACTAAATATAAACTAAGAATTGACAACCAAAAAAAAAAAAAACCCCTTATAGATAACTAGAAAAAGAAAAGCTTTGATTGAAAAATGTAACATAGATATGACTTTACTTTTTTTTATAATTTTTAAAAATATACATTTATATCTCAAAACGTCATTATTGCTAGAAAACTTATAAATAGTTGATTTGCAAATCGAAATGGGTAAAATTCATAAATCAATCCAGCTAAAAAACTTAAACTAGCTTGGCAAAAAATTGTTAATTTTCGAATCGAAATCGGTGGTTCCAATTCCACCTTGAGTGGAATCTTTGAACCAAAAGACCCATGGCTTACTCGACCTCGTATACTATAAAAAAACTATAAAGCATATTTTTTTTCAAATTAAAAAGTGGCAATTTAAATTGCACCTAAGGTTTTATGAGGAAGCTTGTAATGAAGGCAACGAAATCGTTGAAAAATAATGAAGTGGACCAACAAAAGGTCCAACATGATAGGTTTAGGAGTCAATTGTAGTTGTGAAGTTTTCAAAGGTATTAGCTGTAAACATTGCCCTTTAATGTCGGACAATGGGACATGACTAGACCTACGACACCCGTGCCCTAGGCCCACCACTATGTCAAAATACTGAATCACTGATGATTTTGGTTTATTAAAATTGAATGTTGTTATTATTATTATTATTATTTCATCTTTTTTTTTATTAAATAAAAAAAATTAATTTTGAAAAAATATATAAAATAACTACATTTTATATATGAAATATTTTTATCACTTACTGCAACATGATAAAGAAAATCAAGAAAAATAAATAGCTAAATACATAATAAAACCTCTAAAATTTGAGAAATGCATATTGGATAACCAAAATCAAACTCCTATACTTTTATTTTTATTATGTTTTTAATGCAATTTAAACCTAGTCCAACGAATTTAGATCATCAAAATATATCAATGAAATCATATAATTTTTTTAGCAATTTTTTTTTTCTTTGTTAAAAAAAAAGCATCAAATATGAATTGTTTTCCCTCAATTATTTATCCTTGAAATTGTTGAAATTCGGATCCCGACTCACGCAAAGGTCACTATTTCTAAAAATAAATGTCTAAAATTTACCAGTTTCTCGAATCAATTCGAGTATAAAAAATAAAATTTATAATCGGACTAGAGATCTGTGCAATTCCCACCAAATATTTTTTATTGTAATATACGATAATCGTCATATATCCTTTTTTTTTTACAATTTTATTAATATATGATATAGTGTAATTGGTAATTATATTGATAAGGATAGGAAAACTTTATCCATCATATATTAATTTCGTTTGATTTTCTTTTTTTTTAATAGAATAAAATATTGTGAGATCCAATTTATTATTATTTTGAATAAAGTTTTAGTCATTTTGTCATAGTTAATATAATAAAATATAAATTTGAGGCTTCTAGAACTTGGAATTTGATTCCTCTATCATGCTAGTTATTATAATTCTAACAAATTGGAACCCGTGACTTTTTATTTTCTGATCATAATGTCTAACGCATTGGCAAATTGTTGGAAAGCTAATATTAAATTAGATTCTATGAAATCCATTGTAACCATGTATATAAAAGTCAATACATTAGATATACTTCAGCAGTTGTAGAGATCTTCACTTTGAAAATTAGAGCATTTAAATTCAAATCTTATTGAATAACAAGATAAATACAGGTTATTCCTCAATTGAGTTAATTACTTTTAACTCGATATGGGTAATTGCCTACTCACTTTCCTATTCGATTATTAATATATATATATATATATAAGGTATCCTAAAACATAAAAAAAAAAAAACAAAAAAAGTGATTTGGTTTGGTGGCAAACTTAGAAGATGAGGGAGGTAGGTGATGGTGGTTTTGTAATCATGCATGGGTAAGTGGTGGAGGAGGCAACTAGGGCATTGCATGTTCAATTCAATCTTTTTTTATCAATTGCTTCATCTATGGGACTTGCAATAGAATTCACCCAACAGATTCCACCAAAGTCTCTCTCTTTCTTCCTCGGTCGTCTTTTTGGCTTATTTATTATTTATTTATTATCTTCTCTTTATCTCTCTTCCTCCTGCCGGCAAGTAATCCATGGATACCTTTTTCATTTCTGCATTTGGAAGCTTCTCAAAATTTGTAATTATCATAAATTAAAGGAGGATTCATAATTATATTACGTATGATCAGTAAAAAAAAAAAAAAAAAGGGTCCTATTCCTCATAATTAGATTTAGATATTTAAACTCACATGTGCCAGTTTGGTAGGTAGAGAATTTGACTTGCAATTATTAATAGTGAATACATCCTTCTAAATTCTTATATATGACTTTACCTCATTATAAACCTTTTAAAATATAAAAATATATTAAAGTACATCTAAAACCCCAATGTCATAACTAAAAGGATCGCACAACTTGAGATGGCTTTTCGTATTTAGATAATGGTTTTGGGATCTATGCATTATTTATGGAGTTCATTTGCATTTGATTAATAATTTTAGAGGTATAATTGCAATTATGTTATATTCATCTGTATTTTATACGAAAATATACATCCTATCTTTTACAAATTTTTTTATTTATTAATGAACTAATTCACTGTTTTACATCGAGATGGAGTAGATTTGACACTTTCTCTCAATATAAAGTACGATAAATAAAACTAAACCAAAGAAAAATGAAACATGTATTGAGAGTAATCATAAACTTTTTAAACTGTTTAGGAAATCCTAATCAAATATAATCATGAATAAAATTCTACTGCTTCCAAAGCAAATATTATTTGTGGGAAGAGAATATTTGAAGCATATTTTAAAATTTTAATAAATTTTCATTAATAAGGTTGGGGGATTAGGATTACCGGCTTAGATTTTATATTATAACTTTGTGGCTGCGTCCAATCAATTATGAACTCTTGAAGAACAACAATTAATGATTCAGTTTAGGACAAAACCTCAAACGATGCTAAGATGGAAGGGACTGTTTGACTCTGCATGACGTTAAAAAAAGCTTCTTACTGTGATTTCCATGTCCTCTTCGCATATGTGACATTGTTAATGAATCCAAACTGTTTAAGTCTTTATGTCCTTTTCACCTTGCGATTCCGATAGTGAAAGTGTTTTGCAATTATATATACTAAATGACATCCGTGTGGCAGGTGGTGGGTGTGTTTGCATAATTTTTTTTTCATTTTTGTTATAATTAAAATTTTTATAGTTATCATGATAAACTCAAGCAATAAATAATATTAAAAAAGTAATTCATTTATATTTTGATTGGTTTTATGATTCAATTTGGAAATGGTTCGAACGGTTCATGATTCAATTTGAAAGATTGAATCGAATCATTTTTAATTAAAAAATATAAGTTAGAGAATATTTTTAAATTTTAAATCTTATTAATATATTTATGTAAACTTATTCATCTTTTATTTTTTATCAACTCTTATTATACTTTTAATTTTCACCATCCATTCATTTTTTTTTAATTTTAGTGTTTTATTTTAAATAAGTATACTTTCACTATCATTTAAGATATAATATTATATAATTTAAATTTTTATGTAATTTTTTAAAAAATTTAATCATAAATATCTAATTAAAAACTCTAATAGCTATTAATATTATTAACTTCCATCCACTTATTTCAACGATTGGAATTTTTATACGAATCTAAGCACTTTGCTTTCATCAAAAAGTGAAAGATGAGAAAATTGGAATAGCCTTCACGTTATTCCCCATTTTTGCTAGATTCTAATACAAGTATTCCAACCATAGAAAAAGTGTGTAACTAAATAGCTATAGCCCTGCCATGCCTATACACTGTCAAAACAGGTAAAAGTGACGCCGCTTTAGTTTCTATTACCCCGTGACCCTTCGCTTTTGCACTTTTCGTTTATGGCAAACCTATGAAATAATTTTATACAGATGCTCCTGTCTTTACCTTTTTTTTTTTTATTTTTTTCTTCGGGAAAAAAAAAAGTGAGTGCTATGAATACTTTGATATCGTTTAATTATAATAAATTTATAATATTATATTAAATTAAATATTTTATTATTTATTTAATTTACATATTTTTTATTTATTAGATAAAAATAATTTCAAAATAGTAAAGAAAATATTTATATTTTATATAATTCAAAATACGATAAAAAATCAGATTTATTAAAAAAATATAAAAAATTTTATCTAATATTTTATATATTACATTTAATATAATTTTTTGTATATCTAAATACTTAATATTATAAAAATCTTTATTCAATGTAGTGTATATTAAATATTGTATATAAGAGTTGTATTATTTTAATTTTTTTTATTTTATGTATTTTTGTACTGTTTAATATTATAATTTTAATGCTATATTTAGATGTTTGAATAAATAATAAATAAATACTAACGATATTTAAAAAAAAATATTATATATATTTTTAAAATCTATCTGTGCGGGGTATTAGTGTGGGTGTGTATTCATGGGATCTCACCTAGATAAGCACTTAAGCACTGTGTAACCGCCAAAAAGTGAAACTCACGTTCTCCAAGTGCGCTCTCCGAAGTGGGTACACATCTGAACCCATTCATCAGACTATTAAGCATTATTTTATTTCTATATCTTTTAAAAATAATTTATATATCTTAAGTCTTTTAGTAAAATATTATAACTCTCACTAGGAAAATCTTAAATAGCAACAGTTTTAACTGGAATAATCTTAAATAGCAACGATTTTAAAGTTTTATTGAAGGTTGATACAATATATATATATATATATTTGTGAAAACATAAATACAAGCTTTAACACTTTACAAATATATGGTAAATCTGATCGAGGATGTATTTATAATTTTCCAAACATAGATTAGGAACTGACCATTTTTTGGATTGAGCGTGCGGCTGGAGAATTTTTTATTTCTACGCAGTACAAATGGAAATGCACTTTTTTAGCAAAATAGTCCAATAAAATTGGAATATAAACAATATATATATATATATATATATATATGTAAATATTAATGAATTTTACTATTTTGTTAACTTATATCGATTGTCACCAATAAATATATTTAATTGGAAAAAGTATCAATATTTTACTTATTTTCTTATTTACATATAAAGCAATTACAAAGATGGTCTAAATATGAAAAATCACATAATTTTATCAATCTTTTTTTTTTTTTTTTCATGAGACTAGCATTTAGTAAAACTATCGTGTTTCCAGATAAATACAGCATTACGATATTTAGTCATATAAATATCTAGATGAGTATAATAAAAATTTAGGACTTTTTCTTTCTTTTTTCTTTTATAAAATCTTACATACACTTAATGAAAATAAAAAATTAAGCAAGTACTGAAAATGTTTTTATATACATATATATATATATATAACTGAAAAGGATGGATTTGGAAAGAGGATGTAGCCACACGTGTCTATCATTATATCTTATTTTTATCAATATTTTGACTAATAATACAGTAAATTAAATAAAAATAAAACACATTAAAAAAAAACCCAACAAAAAAAGACATTTTGACACTTCGTAACACTTTTAGGTCAGAAAAATAAAAAAAAAATTACATTCGAAATACTTTTTAAGAATTAGAAAAAGAAATATTTTATTATTTCTATTATTCATAATAATCTTGTAACTTATTACATTCACAAGGTGCAACTCCTTATAAGATTGGATATATATTTTACTCTTTTTAGCATCCAGCTTATAAAAAGAAAAAAGAAAATGAAAGGAATAAATTTCATCAATAGTATGAAAAACTAAACAAATGCAGCCAATTTTAAATGGATGAAGCTCCATGTCTATTTGAGAAAAAAAATGGAACCTCTAAAAACTTTGGTCCCTTCTAAGAGGGTCCCATTTTTTCCCTACCAATCACTCCCTTGAGCCTTCCCCTCTACTTATTATAAAACCACCTTCATAGCCATAACATTGCATTTCATCAAAAAACTCAAACTTCAGACGCTCTTTAACACACTCACTTACTCTCTCTCTCTCTCTCCCCTTTCTCATTTTCCCTCCTGAGTCCTAATACCGAAAGAGGGGAAAAAAAAAGAAAAGAAAAGAAATGAACCAACCTTTACATTGCATTTGTCACACAGAACAAACCACACAAACATAAATAAACATACAAAACCTCTTCTTTCTTCCTATTGTTGTCCTATCAATACACCCTTTCTTTACTTTCCCTTGCCTCAAAAACTTGGAATAAAGGAACTATTGAAGAATCCCAAAAGGACAGACCTTAAAGTTAATTAATTTTTTAAGGAATAAAAAGTTTAAAACTGGGTTTTTTAGGTTTCATTATCATTGAAGGGCCATTACTTTGTTTGAAAAGATTTGTTCTTTCGTACGTTTCATGAAATGGGTCTAAGGGTTTTGACGTGGAATGTAGTAGTGTTCTTGGTTTTGTGTATCTGGGTTCTTTCTGTTGAAGTTGAAGCATCTGTTTCTTATGATAATAAGGCTATTGTGATCAATGGGAAAAGAAGGATTCTTCTTTCTGGGTCCATTCATTATCCCAGAAGCACCCCTGAGGTAATTTTAATTACTTTTTTCTTTTTTAATAAAAAGTGAGTTCGTTTTAGTTTTAGTCTTTTATCTTAGCATACAGTAGTGATTGGTTATTTACTTTGTATTTATTTTTATGTTTTATAAAGTTAATATTTTTCACATGCATTGTATGTGTTTTCATGTCAGTGAAATTATGTAGTATTAATATAGTAGAAAAAATAATTATGTGGTATTAATTTATTTTTCAATTTAAATAACGCTGTAATATTGTTTAAGCAGGCGTCACAAATGTCACTGTCAGGCTTTATGTCCTTTTTTTTCACTTTTTTTTAGGAAATTACAGACTTTTAAGGCTAATATACGAAACTTTTTTTTTTTTCATATTTGGAAATTTATTGGAATTTATTTATTGATTCATTTATTTTTGTATTTACAGATGTGGCCAGATCTTATTCAGAAGGCAAAGGAAGGAGGTCTGGATGTGATTCAAACATATGTGTTTTGGAATGGACATGAGCCTTCACCTGGCAAAGTAACCACTTTTTGACTTTTTCATAGTATTTATTGCATGAAGTAGTAATTTCTGACTCTTTTTTTTTCTTTCTCTTAATGAGTGCAGTACTACTTTGGAGGAAACTATGATTTGGTAAAATTTGTCAAGTTGGTCAAACAAGCGGGTCTCCATGCCCATCTTAGGATTGGTCCTTATGTTTGTGCTGAATGGAATTTCGGGTAATAATTTAACTATTTTAGTTTATTTAAAAGTGAAGAATTCCTATTTGGAATTGTGATTTGCCTTTATGCTATAAAGTTTTTTTCTGACGGATTGTTCTGTTTAATATTCCAGTGGATTTCCTGTTTGGCTAAAGTATGTGCCTGGAATCAGCTTTAGAACTGATAATGGACCTTTTAAGGTTAGACATATTTCTTTCTTTAATTAGAAGCTAATCTTCATTTTCTTTTTTGCGTACTAAACTCATCTTTCATGTTGGTCGGCTTTTGCATGTTATGTTTTTCGTTTAGTATTTTATTTTGCGAAATGAAGAAAACAAATAATGTAGGATGTACAAATATCACTTTTAGATGTATACATATGATGTCCTTTATATATATACCTTGTGTATATCTGCTAACACATAAACAAAATACTCTGAATATTGAAAGTTTTAAAAGTGTTTCCCTTGACTGTACTTCTTGTATAATTAATTATTTTGTCTTAATTATTCTAATTTTTTACTGTTCTAACTTGTCTTTTTGTTCCATTTGCAAGTTCTACATGCAAAAATTCACAACGAAAATTGTCGACATGATGAAAGCGGAGGGATTGTTTGAGTCCCAGGGTGGACCAATAATTCTATCCCAAGTAAGAAATCTATGTTCAATCGAAGATAAACATTGATTTACTTTATATGTTGCATGTTACGATGTTTTACTAAGATTAAGTGTCTAAATTTGTCAATGTGTTCGGTAGATTGAGAATGAATATGGTCCCATGGAGTACGAAGCTGGTGCTTCTGGTCGAGCCTATACGAAATGGGCTGCTAACATGGCATTGGGTCAAAAAACTGGTGTCCCATGGGTCATGTGCAAGCAAGATGATGCCCCTGATCCTATTGTAAGCTAGTTTGAAATTTTGTGCGATATCTTTAGTATTACCTGTTTAATTTTTCCTGTGACATTCCATATTCCTATGTTGGGTCTCGGTGTCTTGTATTATCAAAAAGTCATTGGTGGGGTTGCCTGCTGCTCACTCTGTTGTCTTCATTCTCCTCATGGTTTCTGTGAATGAATAATCTCATATCACATGACTCATTTATGCTCTTTTTGAGTTCTATAAGCTGACTTTAGTTTTACCTTTTTCATTTTATATCCCTCTGGCATTTTAAAAGAGTAGATTTTAGACGATGTATCTCAATCATCATGCTTCCATTCTTTTTTTTTTTCTTCTTCAATTATGAAAAGTGCAATATCTTTTTTCTGACCTCAGCTACGCAAAAAGTTATACACATGCATTATATACAGATAAAAAAATTGTTATACTTTCAGAAACCTCTTATATATAATTCTTAAAATTTGTTTCAGATCAATACTTGCAATGGTTTTTACTGTGACTACTTTTCACCAAACAAGCCTTATAAACCAAAGATGTGGACAGAAGCATGGACAGGATGGTAATCTGCCACTGTTCTATTATATTTTCCTTTACTAGGCAGAGTCAGAAATTTGTGGTGTCTTTTATTTATTCACTCATTGGTTATATCTAGGTACACCAAATTTGGAGGTCCAGTTCCAAGCCGACCGGCAGAAGACCTTGCCTTCTCCGTTGCTAGGTTCATACAAAAGGGTGGATCGTTTGTTAATTATTACATGGTAGTTGAATTTTTCACTGAACTTTCCAGCATTATCATCTTGAGTTGGGAAATTGAAGATTTTATTTTTATGTTTTGTGATCAGTACCATGGAGGAACAAATTTTGGACGAACTGCAGGGGGTCCATTTATTGCCACTAGCTATGATTATGATGCCCCGATTGATGAATATGGTTAGTGTAGCATATTGGCTTTTTGTTTTCATTTGTGTAGTTCATGTACTATTTTAACGGTAAGCAATTTTTATCCTTTATTTTTGAACATTTATCCAATTGAGAACAATGCATGCATTACTTTGGCGTACTTGAATGTGAAGTGATGAGAATGAAAATTCATGCATGCTATTGGCCTAACTAGTGATAATTAATGACGTCAATAAATTCTTGTAAAACTGATTCTTTTCCATGACAGATTAAACATGAAATTCTTGGCATTTTGAGACATATAACGGTGCATGCAGTTTGTTAGTACTAGAGAAAAAGCAAGAGGTAGGACAGTGATTGTTAAGCAAATTATATAAATTTATGAAGTTGAAAGCAACATTTTTTAAAAAATTCTTCAATTAGTTATTGCATCTTCATATAATGGATGGAAGTGATTGCAGTTTGTTAACATGCTTATGAAAAGCAATAACTAGTTTAACATCTACTATTACGACAGTAATGTACCATTGACTATCATTGGTTTTCTTCATTTATATCTTTTTTAAGTGAGAGCAGTGCATTTTTAACTTTTTCTGTCTCATCATTGTTTTTTATGCGAAAAATGTGTAGAAGTCTCAGAGAAGCTTGCTACCATTCTTTTCAGGCTTAGTAAGGGAACCTAAATGGGGCCATCTCAAAAATTTGCATAAAGCAATAAAACTCTGTGAACCAGCCTTGGTGTCAGCAGAACCAACTGTGACAAAACTTGGATATTATGAAGAGGTTGGTTTTAGTCTATTTAGCCTTGTTAACTCTTAAAAATTTTGAGGAAACTTATTATTTCTGTCGCTTGCATGCAGGCTCATGTATTCAGATCTAAGTCTGGATGTGCTGCTTTTCTCGCAAATTATAATCCAAAATCATATGCTAAAGTTTCTTTCTGGAATAGACATTATGATCTTCCTCCATGGTCCATCAGTATACTCCCTGACTGCAAGAACACTGTATATAACACAGCACGGGTAAGAAAATTCTTACTCTGATATTCCTTTCTCTTTTGTTGGCAGTCTCTAATTTTCTGGATAATATGGTATCTAATCATTTCATAAGATTCATCAACCGAATGCTGATAGTTTTCAATTGCTAGAAGATATAATTATAAAATACTACATAGTTGGTTTTTCTCCTACAAGTGTACTAAATCATGAATTACTGAATTATCAAAAGAAGAAAAAAAAAAATAATGAAGGCATAGACATCCAAAAATTTATGTGTCATGGAAGAAAGAATTTTATCATAACTACATATTACATCGCAATATATTAATTTATTTTCTACATATATGATATATCACTCATGCTTGGCAACTTTAGTTCTCTCTTAGCCCTGTTGTTGTTTGTCATTCTTCACAAGGAAAAGAGAAACAAGGTCTTAATGAGATGCCACCTCTGATCCAAAGCTGTGTGATTAAATTTCCTGGCTTATTCGCAGGTCGGAGCACAAACAGCGCGCATGAAGATGTCACCTGTTCCTCTTCATGGAGCAATGTCTTGGCAAGCATACGATGAAGAGACAGCTGCTTTTGATGACACTTCATTTACATCAAAGGGTTTATTGGAGCAGATCAGTGCTACAAGAGATGCTTCTGACTACTTGTGGTACATGACTGAGTAAGTGCAGGATAAACTATAATATTCTACAATAAAAACTTCTCCAGTACTTTTAAATTTCAAGGCATCATGAGATGGTATGTTGGTTTTTCAAATTGCTCACATGTAATGTCATTCCTTTTTCAGTGTCAAGATTGACTCCAATGAACAGTTCTTGAGAAGTGGAAAGTATCCCATTCTTACTGTGGAATCCGCTGGTCATGCATTGCATGTATTCATCAATGGGCAACCTGCAGGTTCGCTGCTTGATCCATGGGCATTTATATCTGTTGTTTATGGAGATGGATTTTTCCAATGCACAGAGTGAAACTCATATGCTGTTGGAAAGCAAATTTTCTTGTTAAATTAGCATCTGGTGCTTGATGTATCTTCTCATAGCTTCACCTAGTAGAAATACGGATTTAGTGATCACATTGAATTGAGCATGTCTCAGTACATTTAGCAAAGAAAGAATTATGCTAGCCTGATATGTCAAATCGATTCGGTGTAGTGAAATGCCGTCACAATAGTGCAATAAATCTACTACAAAGTTAAATCTCTAACTGAAACAGTTGTTCAGTTGAGAAATGCAAGGAAACTTTTTATTTTTAATTGCTAGACTAGTAAAGCAGAAAGAGGCAGCTTCAGCCATTCCAACTTTTCATGTGTAAAAAGAAAAAGAGACTTTTCTTTTTTTTTTATTGAAACTTCTTGATTGACTTGACCCAGCTTTTGTATAAATTGACAAATTGCTTCTTCATTCCTGGCAGGAACCTCTTATGGAAGTTTGGAATTCCCGAAACTAACCTTCAGCCAAGGAGTTAGGTTGAGAGCTGGCATCAACAAGATTTCTCTTCTAAGCGTTTCAGTTGGCCTTCCGGTACTCTTCCTTCCTTTCTGAGCTCTCTCCAGAGTCTTTCACTCAATAATCGGGAATAATAGAGAAGTAGAAATTTAATTTTCTTAATGCCACTTTTTATACGATTTCAGAATGTAGGTCCACATTTTGAGAGATGGAACACAGGTGTTCTTGGTCCTGTTGTGTTGACTGGTCTCAACGAAGGGCGAAGAGACTTGACATGGCAGAAGTGGTCTTACAAGGTTTGTAGTAAATTTCAGTGTTGTCATTTTTCCTATTTTCCTGCAATATGAAGCGGCTATTTTTTACTCTGTTTCTTGGGCTAGCACAGGTTGGTCTCAAAGGAGAAGCCTTGGGTCTTCATTCTGTTAGCGGGAGCTCCTCAGTTGAGTGGGCAGAGGGATCTCTTGTTGCCAGAAGGCAGCCTCTAACATGGTTTAAAGTGAGTAATCGAAACCCTTGGCCAGCTCTAAATTCTTTATTTGGTCAATCTCAGAAAGCAACTGCATGTAACATAAAACTGTTTATATCAAGCGCCGGGACAAACTTTTTGTAGCATTGGCAGAATTTTAATTGTGCATGCAGTTCTATGATAATACGAAATCTTCTTATTCACTATAATAACCATACGTACCACACTGGTACAGAGAAAAATATTTTCCTGTGAACTCTCTATCGTGGATTTGGTTCCCTGATGAAAGCCTTTATTGTTGCTTCTTACACTTCAAATACTTGTGGAGTAGCAAATACATGCTTTAATTATTGAGCAAAAAATTTACGTCATATTTTCATGCATTCAGACTATTTTCAATGCACCAGCTGGTAATAGACCAGTAGCCATTGACATGAGAAGCATGGGTAAAGGCCAAATTTGGATAAATGGACGAAGTATTGGACGATACTGGCCTGCATACAAAGCTACTGGCTCTTGTGGAGGTTGTGACTATGCTGGAACATACGGTGAGAAGAAATGCTTAAGCAGTTGTGGGGAAGCCTCACAGAGATGGTGAGGCAAAACGATGTCTTGGTTCCTATCCTTCTAGAAACATGCATATATGTTTGCTCTGACTAAATGCTGAAATTTCAGGTATCATATTCCTCGCTCGTGGCTAAATCCAACAGGGAATTTGTTGGTTGTTTTTGAAGAATGGGGCGGTGATCCTAACGGAATTACTTTGGTCAGACGAGACATAGACACTGTGTGTGCTGATATTAATGAGTGGCAACCAACTCTAATGAACTATCTAATGCAAGCTTCTGGTAAAGTCAACAAGCCCTTAAGACCTAAGGCCCACTTATCCTGTTCTGCTGGCCAGAAAATTTCATCAGTGAAGTTTGCTAGCTTCGGAACTCCTGAAGGGGTTTGTGGAAGCTACCGTGAGGGAAGCTGTCATGCCTTCCACTCCTATGATGTTTTCCAAAAGGTAGGAAAACGTCAGATACATCTGTCTTCATTACTTTTTGTTTATCATTTCAAGTGTTCATAATCTTTTTTCTTTTGGCAGACTTGTGTCGGTCAAAACTCGTGCACGGTTCCTGTGACTCCTCCGATCTTTGGTGGAGATCCTTGTCCAAAAGTCATGAAGAAGCTCTCTGTGGAACTCGTTTGCAGCTAATCTCCTGCAAAATCTGATTTTGTCGAGTGGCTATTTTAGATAGAGTTTCACACTCCATAAGTAGCCTCATTCTTCGTGTTTTGGTAAATTAAGTTCTTGCGCCCATAACTGCCAGAGCCATTTTTTTCAGCTTCTCGAGAGGTTAAGTTGTACAAATACACAGCACGCCTCTTGGCGGAAGTCAATCACATGTGGAATCTGAGGATAATTGTGGATAGACTACTTCTTGTATATGGTGTACCCTCTTCAAAATCGAGAAGTTATGGTTGGTAAAGGCACATAGAGACAACATCAAATGTTATCCATCCGCCTATGTCTAGATTTAGATCAAGGAAAGCCTCTTGTTTCCATGAATGTTCTGCTTTAGTATTGAATATAGCTTCTTGAGAAGCATTAGTGCATGCATTTTATGTACTGCTTCGAAATTCGAAGCTTATTGGATTCCCATCCCTAAGTTGATGTTTATTAGCTCATTACTCAGGAAAGTTATTGAATTCCATCCAAGTTGATGGTTGCAAATTCTCTTTGCAGTTTTGGTTATGGTTCATTTGCTGTCTCATGCTTGGTTCCCTTTTCTCATTCAATTTAAATGGAAGGATTGTCTGATAATTTTAGATTGGAAGCGGTTTTTATGTTTGGCAGTTGACATTTTCTAGTTCCATATTGACTTGGGGTGCACACTTAAAAGCATTTTGTGTATCTTTGTTTCAACATGGTTTTAAAGAATCAAATGCATGTTGATGCCATTCTAATCGAATGCTTCGTCGTTTGGTGTTATTAATACCATCAGCTCTTTTTCATCGAATTCTTTTCATTTATGGCATGTTTGTTACAATGGAATAAATCTGGAATGGAATTTCTTTTTTCATAATTTTAGAAATTAGAACTGCGATTTCTTAGTATTGATATTCTTACTTTGATCGAAAATTTAATTCTACCTTTTAGGGTGAAATCTCGATTACATTTTATTCTCATCAATGATATTTATTCAAATTATCTTTTTAATATCATTAATTTATATTTATCACTACCACAAATTAAGGTCATTTTTTATAAATAATATTATATATGCATCACGTTTCATTATAAAGTTATTATAAGTAAACATAACATAAAAACACAATCAATAATTCCATAAATATTTCTAAGCATGTGGATGAATTTGGTACTTTGTTGTTAATTCTATTTAGTTTTAGTTTATTTTTGCATACTAAACGTGACATTAGTGTAAGCGGAAAGTGTCGCATCATTATCCGAGCTTGGGATCCTATAAATAGGGAAAATTCTAATATAGACTTAATCTGCCTCTTCTATTTGTGAAATAGAGTGAACTAAACGATCCATGGGCTTATGAATGATCGATCCATTCAGGCATGACAGATCAATGTCTTATGAGTTTGAGATCATAATATTAAATCCGGTTTTGAACTTCTCTTTTTGATGTGATTATTGTTGATACTTTCGTAAAATAAAGAAAAGCGTATCCGAGCTTGCAAGCAGGGCCGGAGCTCGAAAAAGAAGATTAATTAATTAAAAGTAAAAAAAATATATTATATTTATATTTTTAAGTATAAATATTATTATAGAATTTAATATAGTTAAGTGATTAAATTTTTATTTTTGCATATTTAAGATTAGGGTTTAATTCCTATTAAAGTTGCTTTTTTACTTTTTTAAGTTACATTTATTATCTTTCTTTCAATAAATGATTTTCATTCTCTTTTTTTCATTATAATTAGTAAAATTAAATTTCATTAATAAAAATATGATAATTAAGTAAATAAATTCTTAATAGATACTATTTATTTATTAATAACTTTACGATAAATAATAGTTATATTCAATGCTATAAATGTTTCAATCATACTATGTAAAACATTAGTAAATAATAACAATTTATATTACTTAAAGTACTGATATTTTATTTTAATATTAATATTGTGAAAATGAATTAGTATTATTGAATAATCAATTGTTTAATCACTTATATTAAAAAAAAACATATGTATATATTTTTTTATGGTATTACTAATAAAATAATGTTATAAAGTCAATATAGAGAAATTATAAAATGCTATATTATTTATATTATTTTTTTCATTTTCATTCTACTTATAATTATTTATTTATATACTGATGATTTATTTCTGTAAACGATAAAACTTATATAAGTTTTATGTTTTGATTCTATTTTTTTATAAATTGATAGTAACATTTTAATTAATATAATGCTCAATAAAATACAAAAAAAGTTTATTCTTTCACTTTTTTATAAAGTATATCAAATATCTATAATAGTTATATAATTTATTTATATATATATATATAAGATACAGTATAATTGTAGTGATAAGTAAATATTTTTATACGACTAATTCTATTATTAGTTTTAACACTATAAATCTGGCTCCCTATGAGTACAACTTTGCATCTGCCCTGTATATAAGTATATAATCATGTAATTGTTATTTATATGATGTAAAAAAGACAAGAAGATTTTGTCCTATGTAGTTCTTGATGAGTGCATGAAGGGCTCTCATTCTCTATAATGCGTGCGGGATACGTAGAACGGAAAAAAAAATTAGAAAAGGAGAGCTTTGACTATAATAGGTAAGTATAGCAGTGGATGCTACCTCCTTATTGAAGAAGCCCATGAACAAGTCAAACACATGGTAGGATTGTGGATTGAATTGGTATGAGCCTTGGAGGTCAATCCTTTGGTTTTGGGATAGCAACATCATATGAGATCATTGGCTTAGACACTAATCGTTTTCTTAATAAACCATGGTCTTTGTCTTAGTCATCAAGTTTGAGTAGATTTTACTCCACCTAGTCAATAGTGTAATGTGACATCTAGTTTTATTTTTCTATACCCTCCCAACTTGATTAGCAAGTAATATTATTTTTTTTTTTAGTGATTGATTCATCTTACTAGAACACTAGCAAGTGTAACTGTACTATTAGGTATAAGGGTTTTAATAATTTTTTTACTAGTTTATTGACAATTTTTAAACAAAAAAAAATACAAATAAAAAAATAATAACATGAGCCATCAAAATTTTTTTTTTTTTTCATTTTTCTTCTCATGTTCCTTTTTTATTCTCATATTTTCCTTCAATTTTCAATGTTGCCATTTTTTCATTTATGTTCTCACGAGTCCAAGTAGAGGCATCTTAAAATGAGATAAGTGGTTCATCCCATACATAAAAAGAAAAGATTGATCTTTCACAAGATTGATCGATTTTCAAAAGCCATTACAAAGTTGTGTGAATCAATTATAGCTTTAGATAAGAAATTAGGAACAATTAAATTACATCAGGCCATCCCTTATAAGAAAGAAGAAAGTAGGTGATATTGATTATACATATTTTGAAGTACATCTTATGAACGTTTTATTCATTTTTTTATTTAAAAATGTAACTCTTCTTCAAGGGTTATTTGTTGCAAGCGACTAATGGCATGTTTATTATGAGTAAATTGATCTAAAAGAGATTTGTAATTCCAAGTTCTACTTTCATGCTTGCATTTTTGAAAGGTGAAATTACAATGTCTTAAAATCGAACATTTCACCTTTAAGTGAAAATTTTAAATCTTGAACTTGCTACGAGGAATTGTGATTACATTCTTAATCATTTTATTCCATTTCATTTTGAACTATTCTATTTTCAAATCATTTCTACATATCAAACAAGATATAAAAAGTTTTTTTTTCTATCTTTTTTTTTTTAATTTTATATATTTTTATTATTTAATCTATGTGTTAATCAAAAGATAATACATATCAAAATTTGACAAAATAATTTCAATCGCCCAAATAAAATTTTTTCAATACATGCATAACTTAAATAAAATAAAGGAGATTTAAAGATTCGAAAGTAAAATAATAATAATAATTAAAAACTAAATTTATAATTTTTTGTTTTACATGCAACCCTTCCCATAAATATATTTCTTTCCAGAGGAGGGTACCCATCAAGAACCCTAGGCCAAGACAAAACCCAACGTATAATATCAACATTTAAGTCAATAGCTCTAGCCTGGCAAGGTATCTGAAGATTTTTTTAGAAAACCCTGAAAATTAAGCATTAACATGCGGGCTTGTGTTGTGTGTTGTGTGTTGTCTTGTGTGGTGTGAACTAGAAAACGCAGTCTCTGTCTCTGCCTTTTTCCTCACTCTTCTCTCTCTCTCTCTCTCTGTCTTTCACTTTCTCACTCAAACCCAAACAGAAACCCTCATTAATACTCTCTGTTTCCCTGTTTAATGACGCGCTTTAATGGCGGCTAATTGATTCATCATCTCTCTCTCCGCTCCCCCACCCCCCCTTCTCTCTCCATCTATAGAAACTCTCACTCTCTCTCTTTCTCTCTCTGTGTGTGCGTGTTCCATTTTCTCTTCACAAACCCCAAATGTACTTCTACTACTACTTTCTCTTCTTCATCTCCACTCTCTCTCTTCTCTCTCTCCTATTCATCTCCTTCTCTCTCTATAAGCCAACATTCTTTCACAAATCCAAAACCACCACCACCACCGCTACCATTTCCAATGACCCACAAAACCCATCCACCCCAAAACCACATGAAACCGAACGATCCGACCCGGATGACCAAACCGACCCTACCCATTTGACCCTCGAGATCCTCCCTCCGGATGCTGAGTTGGGTTCGGGTCAAAAGAAGAAGAAGAAGAAGAGAAAGAAGAAAGATAAAACCTTTAACAATACTACTGGTTCGAGGAGTGAGGAAGAAGACAAGGAAAAGGAAAAGGAAAAGAGGTTCTCGGGTTTGGATTCGGGTAAACCGGATTTGGTTTGTTTATACCCTTTTACGTCATCGGGAAGTGCTACACAAAGGAGGATAAAACAGCATTTTGATCAACTTGTTAAGTGTAATGAATCCAAAGGATTGACTCTTGCCCAGGTTTTTTCTTAGTCAAGTTTTTTTTTTCTTTTTTTTTTTAATGAAGAAGATAAGATTTTGGTTGTTTGCCATTCAGTATTATTTTGAATTGTTCTCATTTGTGTGTGTTGTTGCATTTTTATGTGCACTGTTAAATTGTAATTGGGATTTACATCGTTTTGAATTAAGTGGGTCTTATAACAAATATAATCTTGGCTAATCCTTGTTAATATATACTTTATTTTATAATTCTAGTAGTCATGCCATGTTCGGATTGACAGATTGTAACAATTACCATACTTGGTTTTCTCTAGTTTGGTTGTATTGTGCTTTTGTGTGTGGTGTCAATCTGCCACCCCTAACGTTTGTATGTATTTGAGTGAAAGTTTCCAGGAAAATGTATAACGACTCTTGTAATGAATGCCTGGAGTACTCATTTAGCATGGTCAATAGGGAAATTTGTCATTTTCAATGTACTTTCTGCTGGTGAACTGAATAATCAGTTGGAAATTGTAAATTTTCTCGTCAGCCATGCTAAACAAGTATCATGCTTGGGATACTTGTTAGCAAAATTGAATATATAAAGGTTTGTGTTATTGTGTGGAAAACATAAGTCTCTATTGAAAATTTTTATTATTGTTTTCTTTTCTATTTACTGTTATAGTTGCATGTGTTCATGTGAAATTTCGTGGGAGAATGCATAGAAGTTGTACTATACAAATGAAAATGCAAGGGCTTGTGGAATTTGTTATGTGTTGTATATATTGTAAAGTTGTGATCGTGTGGAAATGAGCAATCTTCTTGTCGCACTGATTGAATTCACCATGTGTTAGGCATAGGGTAATAACTGGAATGAAAATACGGGAGATTGTTAATAAGGAAATGTTCTGTGGTATACTTATCTTGTGGGCTAACAGCACATTTTTATTGATGGAATATGTCAAAAGAGTTGTATATTTATAACTCTTATATAGCATGAAATTGGCTAAATCTTTAATTCATTGATTATGCTTAGCATGTCTTGCAAACTTTTGTGTCATTCGGATCAAACCTGTATTCATCAATGTCCTAATTGATGTATGGATAGCTTGATTGTGCCATTACTAAACTTTTCCATTTCCATTTCTGTTAATTCATCCTTTATGTATAAGAATAAGAACATTATTATACTCCCAAGAAGCTACAGGTACCTTGTCTCAAGGGAATGATAAGTGGAATCAAGATACTCTTAGCATAGTTTCTTTCGTTTGCTTGCAATTGTCATTTATTTTTCCTAAAGCTCAAGAACAGAATATTGCCACAAAGATGGTTTAGCTAATACCCATAGAACATATCTTAATTTTCAATTTCATTCTCAAGAAGACTCCTTCGATTGTGCTATCATCCTGGTTTTTCGTGCCTAATTTTGCCTTCTTGTTGATCCAGGTTTACTCTCTTCCTATATTATGAGTTACATAAATTTGTCTAAATGTTCTGTTGGTGGGGAACCACATTGCTCAAAATTTGGGTTTCGACATATTTTCATCAAGCATGTTCTTATACCTCAAGTAATATAGATCTTCTTCAGACTGCAACTCTGTTTGATGCATAAGTATAGACGAGTGGCCTAGTCCAAAATGATTTACTTGGTTGTGCAACAACTACATGCGATTATTTTCTTATGTTTAGTAATGAACTAGTTTATTGCATGACTCATGGGGCTACTGCTACATTTGTAAAAATACAATAAATGGTGGTTTCTGTAGTCCTTTAACTGCAGGTGTGCTGATGACTACTTTGTATCATGTTTTTACAGGTTGGTGAGTTTGCTAATTGCTTAGTTGAGGCTAGAAATGAGCTACAGCACAAGTAAGTTATGAAGCTTATCTTTTAGTGCTAGTTTAGTATGCAAAACCTTCCAAATTCACCCCTTTCATTATTGGCCACCCTTGTGCTTTTGCAAGCTAAATCAATCATGCTTAACCAGAAGCTGGTAGCATTTTTTAACTTAAATGTCTGTTCATATGTTCACATTTGATGCAGAAAGTTCTAACTAGAGTAGGTGTTCTTTTAAAGACTATTTTTTATTGCAAACCTTTAAATATGTATGTTTCTTGCTCTTTAATACAACCTATGGAAATAGTCATTTACTTTAGAAGTTTTTTTCTAATGTCCCATGATATTAGTATTTTTGAGAAAGTTTTGGCTTCTCTTTGCACATTGAGCTGTTGACAACTCTCATTTAATGGCTGAAATTCTATGCAGGTCGGAGGTCATACAACGAAAATTTACAATAACAAAAGCTCTATTGCTAAAAGCAGACAGATCTTCCTTTGACCGCCTTCGGCAGCAGGTCTGTGCTGGAACCTAATTTGGATTGTGGTAGAAAAATAGGTGCTCTTCAGTATACCACCTGCTGTACTGGACTAACATGATGGTGTCTCAGATATACAAGCTAGAGGTTGAACAGAAGAGGTTAGAAGAAGATGCATTTGTTTATAACTGGCTTCAACAGCAGCTCAAACTTTCACCAGCATACAAGAAGGTGACTTCCATGTCATAAATGATCCTTTTTCTTTATAGATCCTTTTCCTGTCCCCTGTAAACTGTAGTTCTATTGATATTGAAAAAAATGCATTCTTTTGGTGGAAATTTTTTCAATAATTCCCTTCTTTGCTGCCATATGATTACATCCCTTGCACTCTGGAGACCAGTTGTCCTGAAAAAAGAGAAGATTGCAATTTAGCTGTTGACCTTTGGACCAAATGCTCAATAGTCTTAAAACTTATTAGAAATGTTCTCAAAAGCTTGCGATTCTGTCTGTTTTGCACGTAGGAATTTCTGTGGGGATATATATTGCTTCTCAAAAAAAAAAAAAAAAAAAATTCTGTGGGCATGACATAATGTATGTCAGATGAACTTACTTGCTAGCCTTTAAAGATTTAGGATGCGATTGAACATTCAATAAGGTCTAAGGCTAAAGTGAGCATCAACAAGTAAAATTTACTTGTAAAGTTGCATCATTTTTTCCATAAAACAAAAGCAATATGTCAACTTATATTGAACATCATTGGCAAAGCATTTTAAATGTCAACTTCTGAAGGTTGTACGGTGTGACAACTCCCTTTGTCCTTGTGACATGCAAATTTATCTTGAATATACTGTACTCATAACAATCAAAGTCTTTGTAGTCTCCTACAGTGAATGATATCACAATGATCTAATGCTCACTCTCTCTATATGTATATAGATGCTCGAAATTAGTTCCTCTATGAAGGTGAAGGCCAAGTCCAGTGAGGTGATTGAAACTGAGGATTCAGAATTTCCAGACATTTCATTTGAAGAATTATTAGCTCAAGAGAAGAAGGATTCTTTTTGGTTAGTTACTGATATTTAAATCCAATATTCCTGCCTAGGATCCTTTCTAACCTACCAATTATGGCATGTGACCTCTCTTATTAATCACTTGCAGGCAGAAAATGGGAAAGTCAAGATCATGCTCGCGCTGATGGGGGAAGAAATCTTGCGGTTGCTAACTTGCTACATGGTTTAGTGCCTTTAGTTATGTATATCCTTCTAATCATCCTGCACCACATTGCAGAGTGCACCTAATTTTTTGTCTGCCTGTTTTTTGGTGGCTTTATCTTATAAAAAATGCTAGGCTTGATTTTTGTAATCAGCTTTTTTTCCTATATTATAGAGAGCTGTGCTCAATTACGTATATGTCTGGAAAGGAAAAGGATTGGAACACAAAATCCTGATGAAATCTCATATTCCTGCAGACTTAAACCACCTTTGGGATGGATTTGGAAGTATTGAGCTAGAATAGCTAAAACATGTGTTCCTCAGGAAAACAGGGATGTTGATTCTTGCATGCTTGATATTGTCAAAATACGCATTCTTAGGTATATGGTAACTTTACTTATCTACCTTCTATATGAGGATGGCCTAAAAGTTATATGATTTGGGACATCTTATTTTTAGGTGGTCATTTCATTAGCTTGGTAACGCGTAGGCATAGGTTATTAGTTGTGTATGGGTTCGATTTTCCTAGTTGTGGATCCCATTGTCCTATATGTGATGAAATGATGGAAGGAACACCTATAAATGTTTGGTCTCGAGTAACATTACTCTTGTCAAGAGGGTGTCACCCGTAAACTCATCTTTTATAGGCTATAGCAACCAAGGACGTGCATGCTGCGCGGTAAACTAAATTATCCTCTCTATATAGTGCCAAAAATTTGTGTGTCCATTAGAAGCGTCCCTCACTAGGTTCTTACGATTCAATTTGTCATTCTGAAGTACGACTGTGGTTGGATGGGCTATTCTACGGGATCAGTGTTGCGAAGGTGGAGGCTGCAGTGACGGTTGGCGCTAGTGATGGCTAGCTCGGCGCTGATTCTAGGACATAATATCATCATTACTCACTTAACATCATGGATTATTACAAAAAGTCCATGATTATTGCCTCCACAGCTCTCCCAGAAAAACCGTACGTCAGGGCGGTAAGCAGAAGCATCATCGTTTTGTTTTGCAAAACAAGGTTTTAGAAAACACGTCTTAGGAAAGGGTATATCCACACATGATCGATGCTTTTCGTATTCAATATGCAATTATCCGCTGCTTGGACAAAGAATATGTTGATGCTGCAGTCCAGCTAATGTTAATATGATCATGTCAAGGAAGGAAAGGATATATTCTTCTTTTGACTCCCATGCTGTTGAGCCTTTCTTCGCGCCCACTCAACTAGTTTTTCTCGGAAGGAAACGGCTTCGAAAATGGTAAATTATTTTCCTTTTTTCGACATCACTTCCTTCTTCTTTTTTGTTTAAAAACAATTTTTGGCCAGCTTTAAATTATTTTCGTTGTGGGACAGCAATGGCCAACATAAGGCTATCCGCTTTTACCATAATTCACCCTTCACTTTTCATCAGGATTGGAAAAAAAAAAAAGAAAAAAGAAAAAAAGAAAAAGGGAAATCGGTCAAATTGAATCAAATTTGAAGCTAGGTGAACTGAGAGTATATGTTTTTTTAATTTGATTTAGAAACTTTTCAAATTTGAAACTTGTGATTATTAATAGTGCTAAAAAGAATTTTCTTATATGTTTATTGAAATGTATGTACATTTCACCTTTGTGAAAAATTAGTTACACGTTTGAAATTTTTCTTATTTGCATGTATAAAATCTTATTTGGTGCCAATCCATGTTATTATTAAAATAATTTAGTATATAATGACACCAATGTTGTTCAATTTGTTTATTTTTTTGTTTTGGGTAAATGAATGGCGGTCAATTATTTGATTTGATTCAACAGGAAAACCAAAGCAAACCTAATTGTACCCAACCCTAAATTTTACCACATTACCGTCAAAATGTGCAATTCCCTTGGTTTACGATTCTTTTCTTCTATCCAGTGGAATTGGTTTACAACTCTCACTAACGAAAAACAACCTCAAGCTATCGCTTTGACCGTCACTCTTGTTTTTTTAATATTTAGGAAAAACTAAAAGTAAGTTACATACCAGAATACCATAGTTTAAACCAAGTTCAAATAGTGAATAAAACTATAAATCAAGAAGATGAACATCATACAAAATGGTTCAAACTATTCAATAAGCTTAGATAAAGGATGCCTTTTTAACTCGAGTCTAACACTACAATATTTTGCTGCTATGATATACCAAGTGCCTACTGTAATGTTGATTTATCGTCCGACTCATCCTAGCAGATGAAAATGACAGGTGCAAACTTGAGTCTCAGGAGTCAAAACACCTCCATTATCTAAACTATGGGCTTAGAATCCATATCCCAATCATCAAATCTCCATAAGCATGTAAACCTATGCCACATGACAGACTCATTCTTTCTTGTGCTCATCCGATATTCAACGGGTTTCCTCCGTTTCAACTTCAACTTCTATTAGCAGCCTATGCACAATTAAAAGAACTGGCGATATTGGAGTTAATTCCAAAACCTACAGAAGCGATTCTAATTTACCCTGTAATTTGAGTCAAAATTGAGCCAAGAGTGAGTGCTTACTGCTTACCCGTATCTTTCTTCCCTAAAGATTTCAACTCATGAGAAATTTTTTTTCAAGGCTAGAGCTTCTAGGAGGGAAAGCCTATCCTCATTCCATAGTGTATTAAAATGTGTAGGCTTTGGCTACACCAATTCCTCAAAAATATTTGGCAAATTGCGCGTAGTCTGCTAAAAGCTTTGGCTGAAAGATCGCATTAAAAATTCACCAATGAGCTATTCCATGTCAAAGTTGGCATACGATAAAACGCTGGTGAAATGGTCATTTCCTAACATCTTTAAAACTATAGACAAAAGGCCTCAAATCACCAGCATAAGAGTTCATGCGAAATGTACTGACCAACAGGAAAAAGAGTCAAACTCAGAGACCTATCATATATTTTCCTCAAAGCAACTCAAGAACCACAAGAAAGAATGTGAGCTTTGAACTTCTCCAGCTCTGCAAGCACTTCGTCCTCAGGTCTATAGAGCAAATCAATCATCCGCCATATCTGCAAGAAAAATGATTTTACCAGTCAATAATAGGGTCTTTCAAACAGCTACAGATTACCAAGCAAATCAGATCATAGAATTAGTGCAGTCACAACTTAATTGAACGTCATCTGTCCCCCTGCCAAATATTAAAAGATTTCACAAAATCTTGAAGTTCAGCAAAGTGGAATCCAGAAATGAGAGTTTGTGGCAACAGCCAACAGGTGACAATCAGGACAGTACTTGGAGAAATTGCAGAACTAAATCAAGAGTGAGTTGAAAGAGTATCCAACAGGGCAAAATACACAAATAAGCCCCTGCAACTTTGCCAGATATGCAATTAAGCACCTATACATTCATATATGTTCAAATAGCCCCCTCAACTTTTTTATTGTAACAATTTGAAGAATTTTACATGCAATATCTCTGCTTGAGTTCCAATTTTTAGCAAATAAAAGTAAAAAATTTAAACAAGCACTTGAATAGAGATTAATTAGAGCCTTATAGTAAGAAATCAAAACTAAGATATAAATCTTATAGATATTTTTTGCAAAGAAATGTCAATTTATCACAAAGATAAGTTGAGGTACTTAATTGAACAAATGCGTACAGGGGCTTAATCACTAATGAGCAAAGTTTAAGGGGATTTTGCATTTTTCCTATCTACCTATTGAGGAAGACCAAAAGGGATCTAAACTTCTCAAGTAAAAAGGCAAATAAGACAAAACCAGAGCCTAAGTTTGTTTTTCAGATTATTTACATCATGGAATCTTACATAAGCCAGCCAGCAGGTATTTTTTCCAATTCTGGTTAACATAGAGGTACTGATGTGATTAAACCAAGCTCCCTATGGAAGATGTAGGCACTAGATTAATCCAACTTGCTCCATATAGGCCTCAAGAAGTGAGCTAATTGGATTATGAATCAGGAACCTCATGCTATTTATCATGAGAGCTACACACCCTTCATCACCAACACGACCTCTTGCTGTTTGGTTGGAATGTACTTCTTAGATTTTTACATCCTCAGAAAACATAGATGCACATGCACCTGAAGAATCACATAATCAAGCAATTGACACCTCAACAATTAGGCCATGCGCCCTAGCTTACTTAAAATCAAAGATCAATGAGTAATGATGTTTCTTTAAGAGTGTATTAACTCTCAAACCAAGAATTGAGGGCTAGATAAAGGCATGATATACTACCTGCAAGGTACCTCCTCCACCAGTACTTTCACAATCATCAGACACACTGACAATTGTCCAAGGATCAGATGAGTTCCAATGGAAATCCACAACTTTGTCCCTACATCCAATAAGATATCGATTAGAGACCAAATGGATCAGTCTGTAAAGCAAAGGCAAACACACAGCTTGGGTCCAGTACACTACCTGTGACCAGCATGGCGAAAGAATAGACCTGGAGGAGAATTGGGTGCTTTAGCTCCACCAATCTGGAAAACAAATTAGCTTTCATAAATCCACAATTTTGATAAGGTTGGGTTGTCAGTCTCTGTATCATAGAAAAACTAGATTCCTCTTTAGTGCATGCCATTTGAAACTTCCATAAACTATTGTGAAGATGCAGAACCAAAAAGAACTAATGGGCCTTATTGTTGTTTGCGTCAAGGTCAAAGTGTAGTAAGTCTTATTGTTGTTGTGTCAGACAAAGTGTATGAATGGGTCTGATTGTGATTTGTGTTGGTCAAAGTATATGTGCTGTCTTCTTTATCAGAATGTTTGTTGTAATTACATTGGTTGTGGGCGATGTGTCTATGTGTGCCG
This sequence comes from Laguncularia racemosa, assembly GCA_037954665.1. Lineage (NCBI taxonomy): Eukaryota > Viridiplantae > Streptophyta > Magnoliopsida > Myrtales > Combretaceae > Laguncularia > Laguncularia racemosa. The sequence continues at coordinate 12,881,519 of JBBMOL010000002.1, read as the reverse complement.
TTGTAATAGACTTCCTATACTTTTGACTGACACAAATAACAATAAAACCCGTTAGTTCTTTTTGGTTTTGCGTGTATACACACGCATAGTTAGACCATGTGAGGCTGAGCTTTGCATAGGTGTAACACTGCTCCCCCCTTCAAGAGCATGCACTACCTCAAGTGCAAATTCCGAATAGTGCTGTTGGGTCAATGGGGCATCTTCCCAAGAAGCATCAGCAGGGAGTAACCTTCTCAATGGATTAAAATTTCTGGCTTTGTTACCAAACCCCAGGTTTCAAGAATAGATCTAATAAAAAAAGGGAAAACATTTTCTACTCAAAGGGCTCTCTCAGCCTAGCAAAAAAGGCACATGGGAAAGTATTTTCTAGAAAATATCTTTTTCCAAAATCAAACAGGGCCTCAATGGACTGTTCATCTCTAAGTACAAGATTAGGGGGGTTAAAAAAGAAGACATAAGCACCTTCTCATGATCCCAAATATTCAAAAGACCATCCTCAGCAGAACTTCCAAAGACGGATGACTTGTCCGGTGACCACTGCAAGCAAATTACTGATCAGTAATTGATACATTTTTAGCCAAAGAACCTTTAAGACTAACAAAATTTGTATCCAAAGTAATAAAATATTAAACATTAATTTGCAACAAAGAGCTGACCAATAGCATACCTGCACACAGAGAACAGCAGAGCTGTGACCTTCAAATGTATGGACGGGGATTCCAACCCCACCAGAAGTGAGGTTTCGCCGATCAAACATACGAACAGTGTTATCAGCAGACCTGAAATCAAGAGGGAAAAGTACCGCATTAGCTATAGAAGGAAAGCAATAAATGAATTTACTGCTGATTAGGATCCAGAAGATTCAAATACCCGGTAAGAATCAAATTAACATCATGCGGGTTCCAGTCAACACAGTGAAGATCTGCATTATGAGCCTTTTCAACCTATCAAATAAAAAATGGTAGTCAAGAAACAAATTAACACTTTATGCTGACAATCATAGCACAAAACCAAATTAGTATACTCAGAAACACAGCCAAAGACAAAAAGCGTGACAGGCAACCATGCATCCTTCAAAAGAAGCTCAATCTTGCATCACAGGTTAGCAGGGATTATTGACATTGAATTCATAAACATTTCATTGAACAGCTGCAACATACATTCTTCTAAAATAATTGACAAGGAATATAGGCATATACAATACACCTCTGATATTCCAGAATAACCATCAAAGCTCCACCCAGCCACTATCTAGCCCTTCAAATCTGAAACTTTTACAGACCAAATTAGCAAGCCAAGCCATTTCCACCTTGCCCATGATAAACCAAATTAAAAAAACAAAAAAAACCTACCCAGTGCAGCCCTTTCTTCTTTCATCTTATCCAAGGCACATAACCATATCTAACTTATAATTAGACCCATATCAGAAGGCAGCAAGACACCAGATTATATTTTCTTCATGATAAAAGAACTTTCAACAAGTAATGAGAGCTCAATTAATCCAAACTGCATAACCCTATAATTTTTTTGAATTTCAGTATCAAATGATCTCTTTTTTGTTGTTGCATTGAGCATACAAGGTCAACTCTGTCATCACATTTTCTTTTTCGGATAACATGTCAGATTTTCTATTATCATTAAAAGAGAGTACAAAAAGCCATAGGCTAAAGAAAGGAAAAAAAAAAAATACTCCCACAGAGACCTAAGGTCTCGAACTTAGTACCAGCCAAAATCAAAAGGGTACCAAGGTCGAGAACTTGACTAAACAACCAAGGAGTGTTAGAGCTAGCAACCAGGCAGAACAGTACAGTGCAGGTTACATCCACAGCTGCTTACACACTTAAACCAAGTCTCTTTTCATTTCTCTCTTTCCATACATAATAAAATACAAAACCAGTAACCAATTTCCAAGGGGGTGTTAGTCTGTGTCCCAATGTATTGAAAGGTTCTGGATGTCCAAGGCTTGAGCTGGAAGCATACTCTTTTGACAGCATTTCTTCCAAATTTTTCCATATTTCACGAACAAAAGCACATTTCAGAAATAAATGGCAATGTGACTCCTCTTCCCTACTACACAAAAACAACTATTATGGGTCATAAGACCCCAAAACATCAGCTTGTCAAGTGTTGTGAGTTTCTGTTGGGCAACCAACCATAAGAAGAAAGAGAATCTGGGGACTAGGTGCTTATTCCAAACAAAGTGGTGCCAAAAAACTATGGCACTTTGTTGTTGAATAGAGGAATAAGCTAATTTGATCGAGAACTGAACCATTGGCTTCTCTTTCCATACCAGCCTGTCAGCAATACGAAATTTTGGATTAAAGGGCCCTCTCAATTGCTCCCAAACTTGGTTCCATACTTCACCTTGTGGCCAATCCCAACCTTCCTCATTGATAATACCACATCATCTTGCTTCTTTAGAGATCCCTAAGGGGTAAATTGTTCTTTTACTTAACCAAGAAACTAGGGCATGGAGCACCTTTTGAGTGCCAATCATCATACTAGAGAGAAATAGAGTTGCCATTTCCCACTTCCCATTTAAACTGAGATTTTGCCAAAGGTCTTAAAGTATTTTATGCCAAGACCAGGAAACATTGGCTGGAATTTTAATAGGCCAAAGTCTCTACCCTTGATTAATTCCGATCTTGCCCAACTAGGCCAAATTGCATCATTGCTGTCCAAACACAAGTACCAGGTATGTTTCAATTGTGCTGCTTTATTCCACACTACCAAGTCTAGAATTCCAAGGCCTCCTTGTGATTTCAATTTGCAAATCTTGTACCAATCTAGTTTGGCTTCTGCTTTCAACTCGCCATTCCCATTCCATAAAAACCTCTTCATTTTCATGGTTAAGGTTTTAAAAATATTCTCTGGCAAAATAAAAATTTGTGACCAATAGACTTGTAACAAAAAAAGTCCACTTTTGACCAACTGTACATGACCAACATAAGATAAAGCCTTACTAGTCCAGTGATTTATGCATTTGGATGATGACAAGGAATACCCAAGTATTTGACAGGGAGTTCACCAAGGGGAAAACCCAAAGCCTAGAGTATTCCTTCTTTAACCTAAGATGACACACCACTTAAGAAAACATTACTCTTACCCAGGCTAGCTTTGAGGCCAGCTAAATGAGAGAATTCCTCTAGTCCTTCTTTAATCAAGGATGCTGATTTTAAATCACCTTTCAAAAAACCACTACATCATCTACAAAACAAAGATGGTTGATTCTGTCTTTTCTGTATCTCCAATGATAAGAGAACTCTCGCATTCTTCTGACCTCCTCATTATGCATGAGGAAAGTTCCATCACCAAAACAAAAAGATAAGGTGATATTGGGTCACCTTGTCTCAAATCTCTTGAACTAGGGAAGAAACCCACAAGTTCACCATTTAGATTCATCAAGAAATTTGGGGTGGATACACATTTCATTACCTAATATATAAACTATACTGGAAACTCCATAGTTCTCATTAACTACTCGATAAGACACCATCGGACATGGTCATAAGCGTTCATGATATCTAATTCGATAGCACACCTAGCCTCAAGATTTGCTCTATGATATCCAAAAAGGAGATCTTGAGCAACAAACACATTATCAACAATCCTTATTCTTTTTATAAATGTTGTTTGTTCTTTCCCAATAAGGTAAGGAAGGACCATTTTGAGACATTCCATTGGAATCTTGAAACTGCATTTGTTCAAGGTGTTACAACATGATATTAGGTGGAAATCTGATAATGATGAAGGATTAACAGACTTTGGCACAAGGAAAATAAGAGAATAAGAGTAAAATATCCTTCTTATGCAAGTAGACTACAGTTAGTCAAGTCATTCTTTTCCTCAATGCAAGTTTTCTAGAGCTCCGTATTTCTACTTCCAAAGGCTATAATTATATAGATTGAACGACTCCTAAGGAATTTCTTGTGGAGTGGAAAACCATATATCTCATCTAAGGCTAAGGTTGGGTGCATAGACGTTTGCAAACCAATCAAATGTGAGGATTTAGGGATCCCCAATCTCCATCTCTAGAACAAAGCTATACAGATCAAACACATATGGCACTCGTACAAACACAGCCCTAGAAGTTTATGGCCTAATTGGGTGCACTCCACACTATTGAAGGGTAGAAGCTTATGGTCATCACGAACACTAGCCATATGCTCCTGGTCTTAGAAAAAGCTATTGAAATTAAGGTGCTTGGCCCATAATAGCTTTCAGAGGGAGCCCAATGATGACTTATCCATCTCAATCTGGACAAACTACTAGCTCCCAATAGGCCCTTGGGATACAATACAGTGCATGGTAAATCGGGAGTTCAAGCCTCCCTATGCTAACCAAGCTTTGCTCTTTATTAGAGAACAACATGTGGCAACTACCTGCTAATCCATTTTGGTCGAACATTCACATTCCAGCCCACTTACAACTGAATGTCTCAACTTTCGATCAACTTTGTTGGATCCATACCACATCAAAAGAGATTACTCCATTAGGAGTGGATACACCTTTCTCAACACGCCAGGGGTCACTGTTTCTTAGCACAAAGTCATTTGGAAGCCTTGCCTAGATACTCCTTCATCTTATAGCTGGCTTGGTTAGTCAAAAGAGATTACTCCATCGGGAGTGGATACACCTTTCTCAACACGGCAGGGGTCACCGTTTCTTAGAACAAAGTCATTTGGAAGCCTTGCCTAGATACTCCTTCATCTTATAGCTGGCTTGGTTAGGAAAATTATCCACCCTTGACAAACTAGTCTCCCGAAGAGTCACTACTTCCATAACTTGCTTTCTCTGTTAGCAAAGATTAGAAGATCACTCCCATTTATTCTTCAATTGTGAGTTTACATCCCAGGTTTGGGGATTGGTGTGTGATGCTACACAATGCCCACCATCTTTCAAAGATTGGCAAAATGCTACAACTTCATTGATTGCAACAGCTCAATCATCCTCCCCTATTCACCAAACATGGAGGGCGAGTCTTGCAGCTGCAATCTACTACATATGGAGAACTCGAAACAAGGTTCACCTAGGGGGCAATCTTCCTAGCGCTAGTTTCTTAGCCAACCATATTAGAGCTTATGTTACTCTTTTGTAATCTAGAAGGGTTTTCTTTGTATCAACAAATGTGATTCTTGTATCTTTATTTGTGATGTAACTCTACCCATCCTTTTTTACAATTGTATACCTTCATTTGGATTAATAAACTATGAATTATCCAAAATAAATAAGAGTAGAATTTATAGATTTCAACAGCATGCAGAAGAAAAGAAGTCTTTTATGGTCATGCTAACATTCGCCCCAATAATGTCCCAAGTGTGCCTAAAAATGTTAACATTATAGTCATCAAGACCCGGAGCCTATCAAATCAAAAGCAGATTTAATCTCTTCATCCAATAATGGTTTCACCAACACATCCCAATCGGCCCTCTAAACTCTATTCACAACAAGGACCTCTAAACAGTGGCATAGGTGGGTAGAAGCGTTGGCTTCCTTCGTCATATTCTCAAAAAAAAATTATGGTATGAGATTTAATCTCAAAAGAAGAAGAATAGCACTTACCAGCTTAGTCCACTAACAATCGTACAGTGTCTTTATGCTGCTACTGCTTCAAAGCACGAAAGAAGAATTTAGTATCGTGATCTCCAAGTTTAAGCTACAAAATTCTTGATTTTTGCTTAAGAAAAGACTCTTCAGCAACACTAAGGAGATAGGAATCTTTAAAAGCCTTTTCTCTTCTTCCCAATCTACATCACTAGGGTTAAGGCAATTAAATTCTTCTACTTCATGCAGCCTTGATCTTGCATCAGTGGCACATTGTTGGATATTCAAATAAAACTATCCATTTAGCTTTCTCAATTCTTTCTTGAGCAGCTTGAGCTTAGACACCACTTGGAACATAGGAGTTCCTTCAATTTCTTTGCACCGCACATTGGACTGCATACCAAACAAGTGCATGTCTTCCAAATTCGCCTCAAAACAAAAATCATTTAGATCATCCATGCCTTTAGTGAGTCTCATTTCCACCCAACTTATCACTGAGATCTTAACATTCGTTAAAATCTCCTAAAATAAGCCAAGGTTCATGAGTAATATTTCCTATCCACCATAATTCATTCCAAAGGAGCCTACTTGCTACTTTGCTGTTAACACTCTATATAAAGGATGTGTAGCACAAAAAATCTTTACACAATAACTAGCAACGACAATGAATAAACTGGTTTGAAGATTGCAAAACTTGATTATCCCACACATTAGGATTCCAAACCACCGAAATATGGCCACTACAATGTGCCTCCACTCTCCAATTTGACCACAAACAACCCCACACTTAAGGAATTTTTGGTTGCTTCACCTATCTCAACAATACCCAAAGGAGAAATTTTGTATTCTCTACAAAATCTAACAACCTTTTCATTTACATGGATCATTCAACCCTCTAATATTCTAGATCCTGACATATTATATACATATTTGCAAAATAAAGTTTTACTTCTCAAAAGGTAAGGGAGTTTGTGGACTCCTCAACCTTCTCCCTCTCTTTTCTCTCCAGCTCGCTTTTTCCTTGATTTCTTCTTCTTTTTTTCCAGAGTTGTTAGATTCCTTCCCAATTTGGTTTACAACTTCATCCACGACAGGCCCTTGATCAGCCCCCTTTGGATTTAGGGAAGGGAGAGGAGTTTCATTCACCCTAGAGGGTGAACACGAATTCAATGCCAAAAAAGAAGAAAACTCATAGCTTGGCTCACCTTCTGCTTCATTGATCTGTCACCCATTACTCCAGATTCATCATATACTCCCTTTGAAACCCAGTGCACTCCAAAGGAGGAGATGAAGGCCCTTCACCAACTCTCAAAATAGGAAGAGAGTCAAGGAAACTAGAGTCCAAACCACCATAAAAAAATTTCGCCTTACCTTTCCTAAGTGATTCTAGTGCAGGAATAGGGACTTTCCTCAAGCCATCTTCCTTAATCATTATGCCAACACTTAGTTTATCAGCCACTTTTGTGTCATGCTTTTCCACTGACTAAACTGCTTCAACATCTGGCTAAGAGAAGTTCCCATCATCATTCGGCAAAACTTTCCTTTTTTTCTTGGTATGGACATCTCATGTCACTATATCCAAAAACATGGCATTTAGAATAGCAAGGTGGCAGAGTATGGTATTCAACATCCACTTTATGGATAGATCCATCGGCACACTCCAGTTGAAAATCCAAAAGGAACTCCCCATCCACTTCCATTTCCATCAAAGCGCAAACACACTTAACTCTAGTATTAGTGGCAATCACTCTATCTACTTGCAAGGGTTTGCTAAGAGCACTTACCACATATCCCACACCTTCATTGTGTAAAATCTCCATTGGCACTCCACATAATCCGGCCCGCACAGGCATTTTTCGAGGATGTACTCATGATGTGGACATCCCCAGCCTCCAACTTTTCCAAGACAAGAATTTTATTTGAGAAAAACCATGGCTGCCTTAGAACATTCAAGAGGGAACCTTCATCCACAAATTTAAACAGGAAGTATCTACATCCATTTGCAAGCACCTCCAGAAGACCACAGCTTTGCAATTTTTTGCACCACTGTAAAGGGTAGATTCCTTCCAAGGAAGTAGCCCACTAGAGTGGTCTTCCAATTATGTTCTCCCATCTCAGAAATTGACCTTGGTGGCTTTACCCGAACTTTTCCATCCACTCTCAATGGAGGAAAGTACTTCAGAGCTACATCAACTTTAGAAGCAAGAAGCTGGGTTTAGGGTTCCTGTTTCTTGCCTGAAACCACCTCTGCAAAAGAGGTTAGTGGTTTTGGGAAATTTTCTTCAACTAAGAAAGCTTTTGCACAACTTTCAACTTCATCCGCTACCTTAGTAAATCCTTTTAGGGTAACTTCAGACAAGGAGTCTTGAGCATTACTTGAAGAGGACACTAATTTTAGGGTCTTTCTCTTCACCTTTTGAAAAGTAGAGCCGGAACAGGCAGGAGACTTTTGTCCAACATGTAAAGACCGATCCTCCAGCCTATTACCCATGTCAGAAGACCAAAGAGAAGTCACATTACAAGCCAGCTTGCTGACCTCAAGCCCCACACCAAGGGTAAGGAAACCATCAGACCTTTCTTCCAAAACCACCTTACTCCCTTCGGAAACCACTTTCACTACCTTCAACAAGGAGGATTTCCTAACAGACACCATTGATGACACTAGCCAGAGAATTTTCTAACCATAGCTAGAAGGCCTCGACAAGTGAGATGCTACCATCTTGGTTGCTATCTCGTGGAAAAAAAACTCTCTTGTGCTTACAAACAAAAGTCTTCATGCTATCTGAAAGGACAACAGCGGAAGAACCACCAAAGCAACAAAAAAGGAACCACCTTTAATGAAACATAAAATTAAAGGTCAGATTCAGTACCTTTGTCATCACATTTATTCAAAAGTCAAACCAATATCACATCAGGTGATATTTTGAAGAGAGACAAAAAGGGGAGAAGAAGATGAGAGAGGTCAGAGGATTTTCTCTCTCTATATTTTGAAGAGAGAAATTTTTCAGTGCCTTTGTCATCACAGTTATTCAAAAGTCAAACCAATATCACATCAGGTCCATAATTTTAGTACAGCTACACACATTATTCAAATGGTGAGCCAAAGAAAGAGGTCATAAAGTATGAGAAAATAGACCAAAGAACTATATATTGCATGTAATTATCCAAAAAAACTATATACTGCATGTAATTAAGTGTATAACCTTGATTGCAGGGGCAGAACCAGTTCTTGCATCCCACAGTATAAGGCAGGAATCGTCACCCACACTGCAGAACTCCTGCACGCTTCAAAATAATGAAAATATAGTTAGCAATACCGCAATAGGGAGCAAACACTGATCAAGTATTCAAGATCTTAGAGAAATCTGTACACCAGACAGTGTGCATTCATGATGAGCACAACTTAAAGCATACAGGGTAAAGTTTCTCTATCACAAATTCTAGATGCATCCATCACTTAGGTAGCAAGGTACCTTGATGGGCAAAAAGTCACATCCTCAACAGTATTGCTGTGCCCAAGGAATACACCTCTAGGTTCAATTGAAGGACTATCAGCTGGTTTCTCAACGCTCCCACCAGCCTTAGAAGATTGTTTGCCACTATTGGCACTGCCAGACCCTGGAGACTTTCCAGATCCAGGATCTGAGGCCAAAGAAGAAATATGGTCCTGTATGCTCCATAGAACCACAGTTTTATCCTTGCCTGCCATAGAAAAATCAATTATGGTAGAATAATCAGCACACACTCTACTTACAGTCCATCGTATGTAAAGAGAAGATGACTGTTTGGATGGAAATAGAGGGTGTGCAGTAAAATCTATGACACAAGGTAAAGCAATTTATACAATGAGCAATATAACACCACCAATCAGGTGCTTTTTGATTTATCAACAATCACTTTCTATAGCTTCTTTTAACACCAGAAACAATGTAGACTTGCAAAGAGATACTTGTCAACAAAACAAGTGAAAATGATTTCCAACCTCCAGACAGAACCCAGGGTTCAGTTGGGCTCATGGCAAGAGCAAATTCGGCATTATCTTGATGCCCAGTAAGTACCTGCAGAACAAATCAGGAATAGGTAATTTACAGACCCAAACATTAATATCGATAGACAAAATGAGAAAGAAAAAATTCTTCTAAATGCACATACCAAATCTGGACGAGAACTACCAGCACCTAAAACAGCATGACGATTAGGCTGAGCCTCGACATCCCAAATAAGTACCTGTTTCGGAGCAGGCAACTTGTTCTTAGTCATCATAGTTTATGTGTAAAAATAGAAGAAAGTTTTAGTATCAGAAAGAATTCTCTTTGTATGAAATCAAGAAAGTTCATAAATTTACACTTACATCAGGACTGTCAGTATGTGTGGCCACTATCTTACTATTCTGTGGCAGCTCCCTGATTCTGTTCACCTGCACCCAATTATAGAGTTACAACCTTTTCATCTTGAGTTGCATGCTGCAAGAGAAGACTTTCATGACCAGCAGAAACCTTAATCAGGCACAAACATGCCGAAGAAGACACTACTAGCAGCAAATTCTCAGTACACATCTGTGTGATGAGTTTGATGTGGTGAGTTTTCCAGGTAGGACATACAGCAACCATGTTCAAAAAATATACACTAGTACAAGCATCCTAAAACAAAAGGATATTTTCCATGAATAATGTTTTCTGGAAAACCTAGGACATCATTATACTGTCAATAGAGAATAACAAATTAATTTAAAGGGGAAAAAAAAAAAAGCAATTCATGGCCCTAAACTTGGTATCTCAATCCAATTGACTTATATCCAACAAAGGACAACCACATTGATAATTGCATCAGGTCCAACATATATCCAGCTGTTATATGCGAGACCAGAGTCTGACATGCTGGTCATTACCACAGCCGCCATGCTAGCAGTTGTAAAATACTAACAAAGTCACCACAATATGGATCTATCCAAATTCCACAACCCCCCCACACCCCCCCCCCCAAAAAAAAAACAGAGTCCAATACAGAAAGATTAATGTCCCAATGACATGCACATATTACAGCAGATTACTCATTACAGTAAATTAAATCCTATATTTTCTTGTCAAGAAAAATAGGAAAGAAAGGTACCTCGCCAGGATGAATAATAGTTTTAAATTTCTTGACGAAGGGAGAGCGAGCTTCCTCATTGAACTGCCAGATTTAAAATGGAGAAGAGAAAGTTGCATTACATCCATTATGAAGCTTCACAAGATAATATAAAGGAAAAATCGTCAACAATATAACAAATTATAAAATGACCATTACCTGAGATATGTGCTCAGCAGCTGCAACCCTAGGCTTAACAACTTCAACATTTGCTATAACAAGGGTATTTGGAACACTGCCATCAGTCTAAGTAGAAAAGCAGAAGAATTAGAAATTATGAGGGGTGACTTGACTGTATATAAATAATGACATTGCATACATCAGGCAAATTAGAAAGAGAGAGAGGGGACAATAGTCAGGCCAACAAAATGAGACTGAGATTTTGAATATCTCCCCGATATATATCAAATCAAAGATGAGCAGACAAGGTATATAATCAATCACAGCAAATCAGAAGACAGCATCAAATTTGTGGAAATGCAAAGAGACAGGAGATTTTTATTAAAAAGTTTCAAAAGGTATATCTACAAACAAGTAAATACTGGCTTCATCTGTAACTTAAATAACAAAAAAACTATTCCTGTGATAATTTCATTTCTGCTGCATCCTTGCGGCAAAATTATTCACTGAAAAAAATTAAGCTGGCAACAATTTACCTGCTCGGAGAGATAAAGACGCTGACGATTTTTGTAAGTGGCTTGCTCAAGCTGGGGGCCCCATCTGTAAAATAAAATAAACAGCAAAAGATTGGCATCAACTCTCCACCAAATAGCCAATCCATAATGCATAATTATAAAAATATTACAGAATCACAAGACTCAAATCAAGTCATTCATTTCGATTGGATATGGGAGCACAGAATCCCAGAGCAAGCATACATGAAATATACAATATGCAACCACATTTATGTAGTTTCTTCATGATATGACAATAAATATTGATAAATCATAAGGATGTATTTTCTATTATAGAATCTGCTTTAAAGAACTTCTATGGGGAGAGAACAGCCAATGAACAGCTACAAACTAAATAAAATCCAAACTGATCACATCCATTATTTTCAGATTTAACTGTGATTCAATCACAACAAGCATAACTGAGCCTATTGATCAGTGCTGAAGCTCATTCAGCTCAGTGTAACCCAAGCCAAGATCAGGCTCAAAATTAGATATTGATCAAGCTTCTTATTGAGATCAGCTCACCAAGGCATAGTTTAACTCAATTACTCCATTAATAAAACTAATTCAATTACTAAAGACTCGAATGACTGCACATTCAACAAAATTTCCAAACGTCCTTTCTCAAAACATCAAAATCCAACCCAATTACAATCAAAGGTTAAAGCCTTCTACTTAGCTAAGGAAAGGGCACACCCTTCACTTCCCTGACTATCGGAGCATTCCCATATGCACATATCGCATGCCATCAACGCAAGCACTAAAAAAAAATGAATTGACAAGAAACATGAGTACCATACAAACAATTGAAAGAAACTCAGAGGAAGTTTTCGTCTTTTCAACAAAGCTTCTCCGCTTCTCAGAAGTCAAGCAACAAAACTGAACGATTCAAACAATAAAAAACTTCCAAAAAAAAAGCTTTAATTTTTTAAGCAATGTTTGCATACGAACTAAAACCAAGCAATGCCCACTTCAGTAAACCATCTTTTCTTCATAAAATTCTTTCGATCCCTCAAAGTTATCTCATTTATTAAAAAAAAAAAGAAAAAGAAAAGAAAAACCTCGAAAGGTTTTCTTTTCAACATGGGTTTATCGTATAAATTGAAACTAAAAAAGACCAACTTCATGAAACCATCTTTACTTCCTGAGGTTCTCGTTTTCAAATAAAATAACAACAACAATAATAATAATAAAGCATTCATTTTAAATTAAGGATTTGTCATATAATCTAAAAATAAGAAATACCCACTTTACTAAACCATCTTTTTCTACCAAAGCCGTGCCATTTTCTCAAAGCTCTCTTGTTTCCAAACAAGCAAACAAAAAACAAAAAACGAAAGAAATTCAAAAGGCATTCTTAAAAAGCATTCTTTTCTAAACATGCGTTGGCCATTTAAACTAAAACTAAGCAACACCCACGTCACAAAACCATCTTTTCTTCTCAAACACTCATTTTTTCCGACAAGATGAGAGAAACCTTAGCAACCACGAAATGGAAATAAACTCAAAACCCTAGGAAAGAAAAAACGGAGACCGGCAGGAGAGAGAAGGCCAGACGAGGTTGTGATTAGCAAGCCAGTCATAAAGAACAGGAACAAGGGACTTCCATTGAGTGTATCTTTCGTCTACTGATCTCTCTGATTCTTTGCCTCTCTCTTTCATTTTCTGTGTGTCAGTCTCTCCCTTTTCCTTCTCTCTGCCGTGAAAAGAAGTGTGTTTATTTTTCCCGCCTAATGGAATGAGGAGGCCATCACTAGCGAACAATGGCGTAGGCAAGGGGGGAAGTTCGAGACAGGAGTGCAGCAGTGACTAAATTTTTGCCCTATCTGTAAAAGGTGGTATAATAGCAAATCGTGAAATAGCTAATCCAATTGCTAAAAAAATTAAAAAAAAAATTACTGAAGGAAGGATGTCAATATTTTTATATTTATGCTTTCAGTTAATCAGAATTCTGTCCATCATAATATTCGGATTTCACATTCTCTTCGATACACTAATATCTCATAATATCCTATAATTTCTCCTACAATGCCTATAAATAAAAAAGTTTACATAATGAGTGTAATAATGCGCAACACTATATAACCTATAATTATATACATATATCATGACAAAAATAACAACACATGCACAATCCAACACAATATTCATATATAACATTATTTATCTTTCACAACCTTTAATCAATACATAATCACATCATAAATACCATTACATACAACTTTTACAACATTATTATTTCACAATTCTTCCATAAACAATATATATATACATATATATATATATACATATATATATATATCAAATGGTACTTCCATTTGTTTATGAGTTTATTACATACATAATAGTATGTTATATATATATATATATATTAGGTACTTCCTACTATTTATGAGTCCATAAGTTATTTTACAACATTTAGCCACAACCAAAGTCCATTTACAACATCCTTCCACAACCAGAGTCCTTTTACAACATCTTTCCATAAACATGAGTCCTTTTACAACATTCTTCCACGTACTACCTAGATCATTTTAGTACATAACTCTACTAAAAATAACGTTACATACTGATTATCGGGATGTCACCTCGAAAACACTAACCCACACTCAATTTCTTGGACCCAGTAAATCACAAACACATGTACAAACAATCCAATCCAATTACAACAGTAAATAATCCACACACAATATCTAACTTAACATGCACAAACAACACGCATAGTATATACATACTTGACTTTACAAATATTTGGTTTCTTTCCACTTCTACAACCTCACAAATCCTCCAAACCTATACATAATCCCAATTACATGATTTTAGAATTGTATCTCATCACCGTAAAATGAAATAGATGCATTTCAACTCAACATGATCATGTTGGAAGCCATATAGGTGAACACAAGGTAGTAATGACTGTACCAAAATCCATGTACATTTTTCTATGTGGTTTTTTTTTTACACGAGCGAGACACGGTTATGTCGAGAGGCAGTATACCTTTCTATATAGTATAGGTCGACATAAGACACAACACGGTCATGTTGGAAGATTGTGTATCTCTCTCTATAAACTGGGTTTCAACACGAGACACGATACAATCATGTTGAGAGGTCGTATATCTTTCTATATGAACTGAGTTTCAACACAAGATATGGCACGGTCGTGTTAAGAGGCCGTATATCTCTCTATATGACCTAAATTTGACATCAGACATGACATAATCGTGTTAGGAGGTCATGTATCTTTCTATTCACCACGAACTCTCTTTTTCCAATTCAAAACTCCTCGTTCTTTCTAATCTTAACCTAATTTTCTAAATACATATGCCGAATTAACTCCAAGTTATGCTAATTCTACCATATTACAAGAGTTATGTACTTACTTGATCGGATTACTACTTAAATCCTTGGATCGATCACTCATATGCATGTTTCGTCCTACTTCTCATTCAATTTCTAATCACATGTTAATGATACATCTCGGATTTATTGATCAATAATCTCCTTTGTATATTTGAATGATCGAGATTCTTACCTGACAAAACAGATTCAATCACCATTAATTCCTTTCAGATCGCTTTGGGTTTCCTTGAGAGTGTTTTCTATGAGAAGAGGTTATGTTTTTATAACAAATGGTGAAAAGGATTAACCCTAGGTTAAAAGGATTTTATATACTCGAGCTGCGAAAAAGACTAGCTTGGCCCCCTCTATTTGTCTTATTCCTCATTTTGTCCTTGGAAAATTTATATATATGTATATATATAGGAAATAAACTCACACATAAACTAATTTAAGAGTAATTACATTATGCCCCTTATACAAGATTTTTTTTCCTCTAAAATTACCCGAATCATAGAAGAGTTCTTGATACGTTCTTCTCATCTCTCCTTTCAACATAGGTTGCTTCTCTTTCTGTTTGGTTGCTCCATTACACTTTAACATACTTGATGACCCATCTTTTCATAATCTACTATTTAGTATCAACAACCCCGACATATCTCTTCATTGTTGTGAGATTTAGCTGTACTTGCACAGGTTTCGGTGTAGTGATCTAATATGGGTTTGACACGTATTTCCTTTTGCATGAAAACGTATAATACATTATGTATCCCAACCAAACTTGGTGGTAAGGCTAGTTTGTATGCTATTAGTATAATTCTCTTAAGAATTTTGAAAGTTCCCACATATTTGGGATTCAATTTCCCCTTCAATCTAAACCTTGTCACTCCCTTCATAAGTGAGATCTTCAATAGTACATGGTCTCCCACTTGGAACTCCAATGGCCGTCTTATTTTATCTACATATGACTTCTGACAACTTTGGGCAGACTATATTTTCTACCTAATTAACTTCACTTTATCAATTGCATCTTTTACTAGATCAAGACCTCATATTTGTTTCTCACTCACCTCGTCCCAATGCAAAGGCAATTGACACTTTCTTTTATATAACACCTCGTATGGTCCCATCTAGACGATAACTTGATAATCGTTGTTATATGCAAACTCCATTAAGGGCAGATGTTCATCTCAATTTACACCAAAGTCCAATGTACACGGCCTCAACATGTCTTTCAACATCCGAACAATTCTATCAGTTTGTGGGTGAAAAGCTATACCGAATTGTAGCTTTATCTCTAAAGCCTTATGCAGACCGTTCTAAAATCTCTCCACAAATTTGGTATCTCTATCTGATACTATGGAGATCGGTACCCTATATAACCTTACAATTTATTCGATGTAGATTTGTGTTAGTTTCTCCAATTTGTACCTAGTACTTATTGGTATAAAGTGAGCTAATTTTGTAAGTCGATCCATAATCACCCATACGATGTCCAACTTTGTCAAAAATCTAAGCAGTGCAGTGATGAAATCCATTGTTACATGTTTCCATTTCCATTCTAGTATAGGTAAAGGCTGTAACATGCCTATAGGTCTTAGATGTTTTATTTTTATCTATCGACATGTCAAGCATTTCAATACATAATCAACAATCTCTCTCTTTATATTCCTTCACCAGTAATGACTTTTCAGATCTTTATACTTCTTGGTACTTCCATGGTGTATGGAGTACTCAAAATAATGTGTCTTTCTAAATATTTCGTTCCTTAGTTCATCTACACTTGGCACACATAACTTGTGACCATACCTCAACACCCCCTTTTCATCTTCATTAAATTATATAACTCTTCCCTCTTCCATTCCTTTCTCAATCTCCTACACCCCTATATCATTAACTTGTGCCACTTTGATTCTGTCTATTAACATTCGTTGTATTTGTAAACCGGTGAGTCTAACTCCAATTTCCTAAGTCATAATCTCCAGATTAAATTTCTCCATATCTTCCAATATTTTCTTTTGAGTTGTGATCAACGTTGTCAGATTACCATACTTCTTTCTATCGAGTGCATCAACCACCAAGTTTGCCTTCTTGGGATAGTACTAAATGTTTAAGTCAAAGTCCTTTTATCAATTCTTGCCAACGCCTCTGCCCCATATTTAGCTCCTTCTAAGTAAAGAGGTACTTGAGGCTTTTTGAGATATGTGAATATTCTGCACTTGTCTCCCATACAAGTGGTGTCTCCGTAACTTAAGTGCAAATTCCATATCATGTATTGGATAATTCTTCTAATAGGACTTCAACTATCTAGATATATATGCAATTACCTTATCATTCTACATCAATATATACCCAAGCCCTTGAATAGACGCATCACTGTACACCACAAATTTTTCACCATTGATTGGTAGAGTAAGCACTAATGTAAAAGTCAATCTCTCCTTTAGTGTCGTGAAGCTTGCTTTACATTGGCCATTCCATATAAACTTTACCCCTTTTTGAGTTAACTTGATTAAAAGGGTTACCAGTTTAGAGAATCCATCTACAATTATTATATAGTATCTTGCTAACCCTAGGAAGCTTATAATTTCTATTATGGTCTTCGGCCTTAGCCATTCGTTCACAGCTCTTATCTTCTCAAGACCTATAGATAATCCATCCTTACTAATCACATATCCTAAAAAGAGGGCTTGCTTTAACCAAAATTCACACTTCTTGAACTTGGCATACAACTTTTTTTACCTACAGTCTACTCAATACTATTCTCAAATGCTGCTCATGATCTTATTCGCTTCTAGAGTATATTAAGATGTCATTTATGAACATGATGACAAACTTATCAAAGTATTCTTTGAATATCTGGTTCATTAAGTCCATAAAGGTTGTCAATGCATTTGTGAGTCCAAACGGCATTAATTGGAACTCATAATGCCCATACCTAATTCTAAAGGCTATTTTCTAGATGTCACCTTCCTTTATTCTCAACTGATGGTACCTATATCTCAAGTTTATTTTTGAGAAAACTTAAGTCATTTGCAACTAATCAAACAATTCATCAATATTTGGGAGATGGTATTTATTTTTAATTATAACCCTATTCAACTCTCAGTAATTTATGCATAACCGTATGTTGTTGTCTTTCTTCTTCACAAATAATACCGATACACCCCAAGGCGAGACACTTGGTCCGATAAACTTCTTGTTCAATGGCTTTTGCATATAGTATTTCAATTTCTTCAATTTTGTAGGTGCCATATGGTACTATGCTTTTGATATGGGAGCTGTATTAGGGACTATATCTATATTGAACTCAATCTCCCTTATTGGGGATAAACTTGGTAGATCATTCGAAAATACTCTAATAAACTTCTTTACCACCCTTACTCTGTCAATTTTCATCACATCTTCGGCCTCAACTGCTACTGAAGCCATCATACTTTTACCTGCATAGTTCATATGTCGGTAGTCCTGTTAGCCTATGTGCTTCCAATTTAAAACTAAATTGTTCTCCTTATGCTGTATGGGAAATATTGCCCATACAATAGTTCCTTGAACTTTTCCTATGTGATTACTCTTGGGTTAAGTTTAGAAACACTTGGCTTCCCTAAAGAAGCCGAGCCTCTCAATAGATAGACAACATATTTTACCATCTTATCATTGAGAATTCCCAGCGCCTTAATGTCTTTTCCAACTCATCAATCCACTACTCAACATCCAATGGATCATTTACCTTATGTTTGAACTCTCTAACCATTATAACAAAACAGTCCAAACCTACTTCCTCAACTAGCTTCTCTCTTTCTCTAATTTCTCCCATCATTTAAGCTTATCTCATATTCAACACTTGCATTTCTTATATTTGTTGTTGCTATTGTGCCACTAACTTTGTTAAAGTATTGATAGCTTATAGCATTTGTGCAAGATTCACTTTATTTCCTCTCTATCCATGTTGAGGGGGTCTATCGGGCAATTTGTTATTAGGAGCACCACCTATAACTCCTAAGGATGACCTTGATCCCGAAATTCTCATAGACATTCTAAAAAAATAAATTACAATAATGAGGAAAGATATAAAAATATATATACATTCCTTAGAGTATAGAATATTTAAAATTAACATTTTGAATATTACTGAAGGGGTTCATTAATCAGTAATATTATTTCCATTTTCTAACCACCCTCATTACATATCATCATTATAATTCTAAGGATTATCACCTAAGCAGCCTATAGATCCATCAACTTAGGCTCTAAAGATCATAAACCTATATTCTTTTGATAAAAACCTAAGCTCATAGGGATCATTAACCAATGCTCCGATACTACCAAAGTTGTAACGCCCTAAAACCCAAGAACATTATGGCCTGCCACATGTCTTCATTACTTGAAGACACGCAAAGGCTCGAATACTACAATTTTCCAAACATGACCCTTTAAATATTCATAATGATAATTAAACTCTTCACATCATTACAACAAAAGCATTTGTGAATTCAAATACTATAATAACCTTTGAAGGAAACATAATTCATGTTCAATCTCCTCGATTAAATACAACAGAAGCTTTCAATAGCTTAAATCTAACAACAGGTTGAAAACCACATTTACAAAGATATCCACTATCTCTTTTTTCACTCAATTGAAATACTACTCATTATAGTATACATATTCTACATTTTCCTTAGTATCCTAGTTTGTCTTTACTAGAGTCTCACCATACCTTACAATTTTTCCTATAGCACTTGCAACTAAAAAAGTTCCCATAAGGGGTGAGCTAATGTATAGCACTACATATACCTACAACTGCATACGTATACCGTGACAAAAATAATAACATATGCACAATGCAACACAATATTCATACATATTATTCATCTTTCATAACCTTCAGCTAACATATGATCACATTATAAACCATCACACATAACTTTCACAATATCCTTTCACAATCCTTCCATAAACAAGGTATACATATATATATATATATGACAGGGTACTCTCATTTGTCTATGAGTCTATTTCATACATAATAATATATGTATATATATGATAGTAGGTATTCGCCACTGTTCATGAGTTTATAAATTATTTCACAACATCATTCCATAACCAGAGTCTTATTATACCTTTTGACCAATGACCAATGTAACGAGTGAAGGTGTGGATGGTGACAAAGATGTCGGTTTTAAGCCGTGGTGTTAATGGGTAATAAGTAATAACTAATAACTAATAAGGTTCAATACTCACATTTGATCTATTAGCTTGTTGGGTTTTGTGGTGTTATGTAACTCATGTTGATTGTTGACTTGACTCATTTGCAAATCGATCATGTTTGGATCGATCGCTAAGCCTTAGTCACTGGTCAACTAAGCCTATATTGTTTGTAAATTGTAATCGATTTGATCTGGTTCAGCTCGAATAATGGATCTTGAATGCTCTACAATTTAGTATTTTAAATTCTTTAAGTTAAACTTATGAAAGCTAGTAATTTATTATTGATCTAGTCAAGTGGAAATGTAATATATTACAAAATTCTTATTGAATATAAATAGGAGATGTACATGTAGGCTTAAACCTGTAATAGTTAAACATATTATTTCAATTTATACTTACTCTTAAATCTCATTCTCATATGATAGAAAAGAAAACAACCTAAAACGATAATTAAACAAATGTAGCAATTATCATAAAGTACTTTTCACTAATTATATAGGAAAACAAAGTCAATAATAAAGGAGATAAAATCACATATACAAATCAATCATCAGTCATCACTATCATTATCATCAACAACTAAATTGGAGTCTCCCTTTAATGAAGTAGTCCCACTCCCACCCCACTCCCATTGTCTTCTTCTTGATTTAAGATTTATGAAATTACATTACACATATAATTAAACTAGATAATAAATGCTTGAAACAATACATTAAAAGAAAATATTACAAACAGAACAAAAAAAATTACCTTCACAAGCAAATCTTTGTAACCAATTACGTGTACAAATTAGAGCTTCTACACTGGCTGGAGGCATAGGATTGCGATACTTATTAAGTACATGAGCGTTGATACTGAAATCTGACTCCGATGCTATAGTAGTAATTGGAATGCTAACCACATTAGAAGCCATGATAAATAAATCAGGATATCTCTAGCTTTGACTCTTCCAAGGTTGTAACACATCCAATTATGAGTAGAAGTCTATATCCATTACTGGCTCATCTAGATAAATATCCAAAGAAGATTTACCACAACTTTGTACTTTTACTTGACAGTATCGGGATTTCTATATTATTAAGGAAAAAATTAGTTAAATACTAATATATAATACGACAAAAAATATCATTAAAAAAATAGACAAAATTATTAAACTTATCACCAAAGTAGCAAAATTAATCTCTAAGCCCTTCTCAGCTTTATGTGTTGCTGCTCCTTTACTGTTGCCACCTCCAGATTTGTCTTGTTCCTGAGAAGATGATCCAACCCGATGGCTTCTAGTTCTAGATATGTGATCCGTTTTACTCTTCTCATATTTTCTGTGGAGTTTATATAACTTGTTTTTTATGTAAGTCAACTTCTCTTCACAAGTGAGGGGATCAAGTTTATTAAAATAGAAGTTCAAAAAATCAAACTTCG
The DNA here is from genome assembly GCA_037954665.1 of Laguncularia racemosa. NCBI lineage: Eukaryota > Viridiplantae > Streptophyta > Magnoliopsida > Myrtales > Combretaceae > Laguncularia > Laguncularia racemosa. The sequence goes on along the minus strand of JBBMOL010000002.1, from coordinate 12,860,199 downwards.
TTCAAGGATCAAAGATTGCTCTAAGTACAAGGATAACACTATAATCACTCCAATACTTACCGAACTTTTGTTTCATTTTAATAGACATCTCCCTTATAACATGACCTTCACTACTTAAATTTTCATTCAACAAACATTCAATCCTCCATACTTGCAAAAAATAATGGTTTGAAGTTGGATATGATGATCCTGACATCAAATTGGTGATATTATGAAAATGGTTCAAAAACTTGCACATCTTTTCTGCTCTTTTCCACTCATCTATGGTTGGACAATATTTATAATGACGATAATTCAATTGAAAGTAAGAAAAAGTGCGTCGATACTTTAGTGCATTCTCAAGCATAAGATAAGTGGAATTCCATCTAGTAGTTACATCCAAGCACAAACCAATATTGGTATCAATGTTGCCAACTTGTTCAACACACTCCAAAAAGTGTTTCATTATACTCTCGGAGCTCTTCACATACTTAACACTCTCCCTTACTTTATGCAACACTTCGCTACTTACAATCAACCCTTCTTTAACGATCAAATGAAGAATATGAGCATAACATCTAATATGAAAAAACCCACCACCACATAACAAACTATACTGTAAGTTCAATTGCTCTTTCAGAAAAATTTGCAGACAATCATTTGTAGATGCATTATCCAATGTAAGGGAAAATATCTTCCTATCTATGCCCTAATCTTTCAAAAATTCAAATATTTTTTCGATAACTCAAACCCTGAGTGAAGACGGGGTATTTTACAAAAAGTAAGAATTTTATTATTCAGTTTCCAATTGTCATCCACATAATGTCCAATTAAACAAATATATCATTTACTGGTGGAAGCAATCCATACATCAGAAGTCAAACATACTTTCCTTGGAATTTTTTGCAATATTTATTTCAAATTTTTCTTTTAGGTCAAATATAAATTCCAAACATTTGATGTAGTAGTTTTTCTACTAATTGGCTTATAATCAAGATTAGATAGCCTTATGAACTGTGTGATCCTCCTATACTCAACAAATGAAAACGGCAGATCATGTTCAATAATAGCCATAGTCATTACCTTACAAGCAACTTTAGGATTTGTTTTTCTTGATCTTAACTTGCCAGCATGATCAAGTATCATATTAGCAACATCATTATATCTAAGAATTTGACTCAAAAGGCACTTTTCTCTATGTCGACGTAAAGATGAAGTTCCATGTGAATGTGCTTCAATAACATATTCCTTTCCACACGCTTTACATTTAGCTCTATTTTTACCATCCTTCCCAACACCAATTTTTGTAAATATTTCCTAAACCTTAAAAGAAAAGCTACTTACTCGAGCCTTCTCACCTGCATGTTCTTCAAATTGAGAAGATCTTGGTTGTACATTATCGTTATGCCCACCAACTTCAGATACATCATCCACATTAATAGGTTTCATTGCAGTCTTATTACTTGGAGGATCCATTTTGTAAATATATTTCAACATTAATATATATACTGCAACAAAAATATGATATATTTATTTTTTAGTTTCTTACAAAATATATCAATACCCTTAATTATTTCCATAAAAAATTAAAAATTCCTTTGAATGATAATAAAGAAAATGTTATTAGTAGTAATACACTTATTTTACAAAATCTTTATATATATAAGATTATAATTTATAAATAGTTACTGATCACCGTCATGGTGTCACCGTACCGGCAGTTGTCAGTTCGTCATTGTTATAGCGTCACCGCCGGTGCCGCCTATCTAAACAACCAAACCCAAAAACCTGAATCAAACCCCAAACCCAAACCCCCACTACCTAACCGTAAACCCCAAACAGCCAAACCTCACCCCAAACCTAAACCTCAACTCGAAACGTGCAGCAATCGACACCTTACACCAGCACCACGGCTACAGTCCACACTCCACAAGTCCACAACCACAAGCATGTTCAAATTGCAACAAAAAAGAAAAAGAAGATAAATAAATGGGAGGGCAACTTACTAACCCAACGGGTGATGATCGACGAGAGGAAGACTGATGTGAGAGTTTGGGACACCTGATAGTGACAAGTGATGATCGACGATTTGATGGAATCACGGTCCATATATGCCAATGGCAAAGAGACAACTTGCAGTGGCAGTGATGGAGTAGCCAAGTAGGAATGTAGGAAGAAATAAGGAGGGAAGGGAAGGAGGGGGGTAGCCGAGGTTTGGTATAATATGGGGAAGAAGGGGAGGCCGGAGGTCTGGTCTGGTCTGTGGTGGAAGAAGGAAGAGCAAGAGAAACCATCTCCATCTGGTCTTTATGTGAATTGTGATGGCTGAAGGAAAAGCAAGAGCACGACAATGGCACAACATACTAAACTCGTCTCGTCAATCGTCCCATTATCCCTTGTCCGTCTATCACTATCATTTCACGTTTATCGCGTCCGGTCTGTTGTGAGTTGCATATAGTTGTGTATCGCGAGTTAGGAGTCAAGTCACTCAACCCGTGCCCGAGACGAGTTACCTGCCTTGCCTCGCAAAATTTTTATGGGCTCCGCGGGTCAGCCTACCCCGCATTCCCGACTCTATTAACAAGTACAAACAACACACATGATATACACGTACCTGACTTTGCAAATACTTGGTTTCTTTCCACTTCTACAACCTCACAAATCCTCCAAACCTATATATAATCCCAATTACATGATTTTAGAAATGTATCTCATTACATTAAAATGAAATGGACATGTTTCAACTTAACACAATCATGTTGGAGGCCATATAGGTGAACACGTGGTAGTAATGGTCGTACCAAAGGCCATGTGCATTTCTCTGTGTGGTTTTTGTTTTTTTGACACGAGCAAGACATGGTCATGTTGAGGGGTCATATTACTTTCTATGTATTATGGGTTGACACGAGACAAAATACGGTCATGTTGGGAGGTCGTGTATCTCTCTATATAAACTGGGTTTCAACATGGGACACAACATGACTATGTTGGAAGGTTATGTACCTTTTTGTATAAATTGGGTTTTGACATAAGGTACAACATGGCCATGTTGAGAGATCGTGTATCTCTCTGCATGACCTGGGTTTGACACAACACGACCGTGTGGAGAAGCTATGTATTTCTCTCTTCACAATGAACTCTTTTTCTAACTCAAAACTCTTCGTTCTTCCTAATCTTAACCTAATTTTCTATATACATACGTCGAATTAACTCCAATTTATGCTAATTCTATCATATTACAAGAGTTATGTACTTACTTGATCAGATTACGACTTAAATTCTTTGATTGATCATTCCTATGCTTGTTCCGTTCTACTCTTTGTTCAATTTCTAATCACATGTTAATAATACATCTCGGATTTACCGATCAATAATCTCGTTTGTATATTTGAATGATGATTGAGGTTCTTACTTGACAAAAAGGATTCAATCACCACTAGTTCCTTTCAGATCGCTTCAAGTTTCCTTTAGAGTGTTTTTTGTGAGAAAAGGGGTTTTGTAGCAAAGAGATTGTTTCCACTTTTTAACACATAATTCGCCTAAGTTAAGATCTAAGTTCTCATTTTATCTTATATGAGCTTTCTCTATAGATTTCTAAGTCTTTAATTTGTTCAAATCTCATTTTAGTTATCTTGTACAAATTAGACTTTTTAGAGCTCTAAACACATGTTCTAAATTTTTATAGCTAAGGATCTATTTAATTGGATTTGTTTATAACTACGAATTTCATTAAAATTATAAGTTTTAAGGCTAGATTTATTGGTTTTGATTAGTAACCAAAATTTCACATATTGGGATTCTAGTTATAATTTTCAACAAAGTATGTTTGATTGAGAAATTTCATTTAAGGAATTGATTTTAATCCTAGAAATGTTATTAAATTTGAAATCATACACATGAGTTTTGGGGTTTCATTTCAAGTTTAATTTCTTATTTTGTTTATAAAACATCCTAAACTTATGATTAACCTAAGGTTGTGATGCGATGTTCTTTAAATTCACTAAAATTAAAAAAATAATAATAATAAAGCAAGGTCGAGAATTCTAACCTAGCAATTTTGTCTCAACCTTCAAATGGTGGCCATTCTTCATTTGCAATAACTGGTTTCTTTTTGGAGAAAAGTGTAAAAAGGGACTTAAAAAATTCTATTCATAGAGAATTATATAGGTTTGAGTTTGGTGCTCTCTCTTCATTTGCAACAAGTGGTTTCGTTTAGGAGTGAAGTGTAAAAAGGAGCTTAAAAATTCTATTTATAAAGATTTATATAGGTTTAAGTTTTAATCTTCAAGATATTATTCCCATTTCCATTTAGTTTAATGTTTATCTCAATTAAGTTTTGTGTTTATCTCTATCAAATTTGAAGTTTATCGTATTTGTTCTCCTCATATTGTCACATTTAATTGCAAGAATTCTTCTATTATCCATTTAATGTGTTCATCTAATTATCAACTCTTATTATTTTAATTTTGAAAGTTTACATATCAACATAGGGTGAAGTAGATACAGGGTAGGTAGGGTGTGTAACTTACCCTTATCTTACCTTGTAAGATATAATTTTCCAAATTTTGGATTCGAAAGTTCGGAACTTACCCTATAGCATATTGGATATACTTTAGAATATGTATTTTGTAAAACCTATAGGGTGTGAGGTATTATACAGACCTTGTAAATTTTACCTTTCTTTAAGTAAATTTTAAGTTTATAAGATATTAAAAAAAAACAATTTATATATGATATTATAAATTTTTCATAGGCAAAACCTATGAAATCTATAGTAAAATATGTGATTTTTTAAAAGTAATTTTTCTTCCTTGCATTATTTTAAACTCATTTGATCTTAATACTTAACAAATAGGGAACAATAAGGGAAAAAGAATGGAAAACGTGAAGTTGAAGAGGAAAATGGAGATGAACAATGGAAAGATGCAACGTTATGTTCAGTTGTTTAGGTTTATTAATTAATAGGCTTATGTTCTTTTTACTAAAACATCTATTAACATATATATATATATATATATTGTCATTGATTAATGTTATTTAACAAGTTTTTCTAAGGTGAGTATATAATACTTTATAACCTATGCTTTATATATCTTAATATACAAATTTCAAGATTGGTGCAAGATAAGAATAACTCATACTTATACCTGTACCCTATCATGTGGAGTAAATTTCAAAAAATCTATACCTAGAACCAGAGGCGGTCTAGGGAAGGTTAATGGGGGCCCCAATCTCCTCAAGCTTAGAAAAAAATTAATTAAGAAAATTTATTCAAAAATAAAAAATTACATATATACATATACGTATATATATATATATAACAAATTGTTAGTTAAAGTTTAGTGGTAAGGTGTATATGTTTATGTTAAGTTTATTTGATACAAAATCATAGTTCATTAATAAATTCTCTTAAGTTGCTATATATTCATTAATTGTGTACCATGAATAATAATTATATGATCAATACTATAAATGTTTTGATCTTATTGTATAAAATATGAATAAACAATAATAAGTATATATAACTCGATGTACTTTACTTATAATTAATGTAATGAAAATAAATGTGGATTATTAAAAAAACTGAACACCAATGATTTTTGTAGCATTGGTTTTCGAGTTATCATTAAAAAAAATCAAAGTATACTTATGTCTATATCATTTGATTTTTTTTCCTCTTTACTTGTAATTAACTCCTTGAATATTTTTTATGTTGTATTCTTGTTATAATAAAATTTACACAAGTTTTATGTATTATTTTTTTAATAAATTGACAAGTATATTTTAACATTAATATATATGCTATAATGAAAATATAAGATATTTATTTTTTAGCCTCTTATAAAGTGCAATGAGTAACCTTAATTATTTTCATAAAAAGAAAAATTCCTTCTTATTGAGTATAGAAAGTGTCATTTGTGCACTTATTTTACAAAATTATTATATATATAAGATTATGAATAATTATAATAGTAATATAAATATAGTCAGTTTGGCCTCCCTAGTCCCATAGTTCTACATCTATCCTTGCTTAGAATTTATCATGTATCTTTTAATATCTACCTAAAACCTATTCACTCGAGTAGGGTATGAGTGAATTATCCACTTACCCTACATGAGTATATCTATATAATCATATTTGTTTGTTTATTTATTTTAAAATATCTAAGGTGCTTCGATGTATATGCCAATTTGTAAAAAAAGAAAATTGTTCAAAACCTATAAGAAAAATCACACTTTTTTTTTTAAAAAAAGGGATCAATGATGTAAAAAAAAAAAGCTCTTTTACATGTAACTAATGATAATATTATATTTACATATAAGTTATCAATAAAACGTAATATTATAAAAAGCATTATATTTACATGTAACAAGTTCAAAATACTAGGAACTTGATATTGGTTTCCTTGATGAGATTCTTGATATGATTTTTATACCACTAGGTAAAAAAAAAAAAAAAGCTTTAATAGAAGGATAATGTAGTAAAGTCCCAAAAAAAACTCAATCAACACACCATCTCCTATTTTTCCTAATAATGCAAATCATCACCATAATATTTTATAAATTTCTCCACTCTCATAAATCATGCAACTGATGAATATTTTTATATAAATAATTTATATACTTTTTTGCATATATATCGTTGATGGGTTGATGCTAGTATAATTTAGATAAGCACAGTGAGCAATTCATAGTTAAATTATTATTATTTTTTTGTCTAGTTTTTAGATAATCCTTAATCTTCGACTTTTTCTTGGTTTCATCATATTAAATAAATTTTCTATCATCACATAATTCTTCTATTTAAACAACAGCTTAAAAAACTAACTGCTCACCTGTCCGCCAGAGAATGTCTTAGCGTCCCCTTTTCGCCAAAATCAAAGTTCTCACGACAAACACGCGCGTAATGTGCACGCTTCTTTGTTAATAGCTGATCGCACAGCTGTACGATAGTGATCAAACCGTGTATATCCATGCTCCAATCCTGAGCGTCGCGAGGCAACCGACCTTCTTCCCCTTTAAGACAAAAGAAATAGTTGGACGGCCGTTGGGTCCACGAAAGTCGGCGGACGAGCTCTTTACCAGCATTTTGATGGCTCTTTTTAGTTGGTTCGATTTTAATAATATTTGATTTGATGGGTCAAAAAGAAAAAAAAAAAAACTGTAGGGAAAAAGATAGCACTTTGTGGGCAACCAAAAAAATCTCAAATAAATAAATAATTTTAATTAATAATCATTAAAAAAATTAAAATGAATTTCATCATCTCAAAGTAAAATTTCATTTCTTCTTAATAACATAATTGACGATTTTAAAAAATTACGATTTTAATTTTTAAAAGTATATCTAAATATAAAAAATTAAAAAAACCCTGAAATAATGATTCTATTTTAGATTTATTTATGAGTATTAAATGTACTATTATAAATTTTTTTCTTATTCTATATTACTAATATTACGCATTAGTTCTATTGTAACTTTATATAATTACAAAAGAAACTCTTTGAAGTATGAATTAAATGTGCTAGAAGTACTTGATTTTTGAGCTCGAATTATTTAATTTAAAATATAGGATTTTTTTTTAGAGTAACCAAATTAGGAAAAAAAAAAAAAGGATACGGTGTTTTCTAAACTCAAACTCTTAGGGCCAAGTATCAAAATAATACCAAATGACCTCCCCACCTGATCGTTAAAAAAAATTGGCATGCTCACTGCTTCCCAAAGTCGTAAACTACAATAAGTGTTAATTGATAAAGGAAAATTCGAGTCTCTTCCTTTTATAAACTATTATTTGGTTAGGTTATTTATTTTATTTTCTTTTCTTTTAGTCTTAAACACGCGTATTGTTGAGCAGTGTATTTGGATTAGTGTAAGTGTGTAGAAATGTACGGAAATGGAAGGATGTTTTATACTTGGTAAATTAAGTAAAAAGTAGAAAAGAGTGGAAATGAAATGAGAAGAATGGAAAACTTTTTATATTTTCAAGTTTGTTTCTTTTTTTCTTTAATTTTAGAGAGAAATAAATAAAAATAAATATATAATTACATAATTAACCCTTATAACAACTTTTATCAAAATAAAGTAAGAGTGATTTTGTTAAATACTAACTATATTTATATTCATTTCTTTTTGTATGTCTAGCCAAAGGAAATGAAAACATTTTCCTTCACTTCCTTCATTTTTCTTCCTATATAAAAAAATATAAAGTGAAAATTATATTTCTTCCTATTTTAAATTTTTTATTTTTATTTTTGCTTATTTTCGCTCATTTATCTTCTCTAAAAAATTACCAATCATAGTGTAAAACTACTGGTTACATTGACTTACCACATTGCACATTTCATATAAATCAATAATGAGTTTACACATTAGAGTCGTGAGTATCCTAAAAAAATAAAACATAATTTAGACAAAAAAACATATTTAATCTTTAATATTTGCTTTTTTTTTTCATTTGAGTTATTTGCATTTTAAATCTTTTGCAAAAATAAAACTTCTTTAAATCTATTAAATTTCTCATCGATTCCACCCATAACATAATACAATAATAATAATAATAAATGTATTTAATTATGTAACATAATAAAAAGATAGAAAACATGATCAAGAGTAAGAAAGAGGGGTTGGAAAAATTGTGCAAATATCAACCACCTTGGTCAATCATTTTAAGGCCAATTAGAAACTAATCATGTCCAAAATAGATGGAAGTTTAATGGATTTGATAGAAATTTTCTTATAAGGAATTGAAGACAATGAAAATTTAAATAGAAATGAAAAAAAAATTGAATATTCAAATAAAAAAATAGATAAATATAAAGTATGCTTTTTTCTATTTTATAAAAATTGAGACATCAAACTAAAAAAATCAATTATAAGAGAGAGAAAATAAAAAATTAAAAGAATCATGAAACCGAGGTATTAGATTAAATAAATTCAATTTTTCCTTTAAATCATAAGCGATTGTAGATTACACATAAAGTAAAAAGATAGAGAGGTCAATAGTACCAAATTTGGGCCATGTTTGATCTCCATTTAAATCCAGTTGATAATTTACTTTCAACGAAGAAATACTTGTAGAGTATCTATGTCACCATTGAATACATTTTAACTTTGAATTGAAGTGATAATGGTTCAATAATAGTGTTAAAACATCAATGCCTCCATTAAATACATTTATATCTAAACTTTGCATTGTGTGGTAATGATTCAAATTGCAAAATAAAAAATCAAATTTATTTTGGACTCATCAACAAGAAAATCACATGTTGGGATTATGTTATGTTCATAGATGAGCTAAGTTTATTTGCTAGCTATTCAAGTTGGATTTAATATTTACTTGAATTCAAGTTATTCAAATAATTTATTAAGTCCAATTTGGGTTTTATGATGTTTGGCTTATAAGTTTAATCAAGTTTTAAGTTAAACTTATTCATCGAGTTTAAATTGAATTTAAGTTAATATTATTTCAATTAAAAGAAAAAAAAAAATGAATAAACTTAAACAAGTTCAATTGAATCCAAATCGAACGTGTTTAATGATACTTAAATCACATTAATTTTTTTTTAACAATTCAATATTTTATCATCTTGACTTATACTTATATATGACCTTAAACTATTTTCTTTAACTAATTATCATATAATTATAACCATTAAAGAAAGAAAATTTGAAATCTATTCAATTGGTTGAACCATCAAGACTACAACTTTATACTACATAAATAGATTCCTTTCTTTCTTTTTTCACTCAGCATTACTTAGCCGTGAAGCTTAGGGGTTGCACCAAGTCAAATAATTAGAGATCAACCCATTTACTTTGAATTACTTACTATAGTCCGAGTGTACTAATTATTAATTATTCTTCGAATGAAACTAGACAATAATCATTGGGACATTGGAATATCTCCAATTTATAATTGGTAATAAGTTTATATGATATTCATGCACATGCTTTACGATCCATTCTACTCATAGGAAAATCAGGTTAATTCTTAAAGAAATAACAAATGTTCTTTCTAGATAATTAAAATAAAATTAATAATTCAAATCTTATCATTTCTCCTAGACCACCTTTCCTGTCTCCCAAAGAGCCTTCAATATTTCAACATTCTATATAATAAATTTCAAGTTAATTTAGGATTAATTACATTATCAATCTCTTAAACATTGTCATCAGGCAATTATACTTGAACTTTAATTTCATAATTCATGAAAACATGAGATCACCTCATGAATATAAAATGATTGAAAAATTATCAAATTATATGTCCCTTTTATACATGATATAAGATAAGTGATTATTTTTTCAATTATTTTGAATAGCAAAATAATCTACTAAAATTTAAGCCATAAATGCATAATTTCATATATTTTCGGATATAATGGCTATTCTGAAATTTAGTGGTAAATTACTTTGAAATTACGTTAGTAAAAAATAGTTATAGTTACTAATTATCTATTCAACCTATCCTTAGAAAAGACAAAAGCAGCTTATTTTTTTTTCTTTTCACTTTTTATTTATTAACAAATTATTATTATTATTATTATTATTGTTAATTTTTTAAAGTTTTTCTATGGAACTTTTACTTTCTCCATTCCACCGTCATCAAAATTCGAAATCAACCAAAGCCCAGTCTAATAAAAAGTCCATCTTGAAATTCCGCTCCTCCTCCACTGTTTCCTTCTTTCTCTCTCCATCCCGATCTCTCACCAAAACCCTCTCCAAACTCCAATCCCCTGACTCAATCTCTCCATCCCGGATCTAACTTCAATGGGTATTTTCTCAATTTTGATTTCATTGATCCATTTTCAAGTTCACTCACTGCACCATTTACTCTTTACTTAACCCTTGTCAATCTCTTAATTTAGCTCGTGATTCTATCTTATTCGTTGATTTTCCATTAGGGTTCTTCAACTATACTTCTTTTAGTCTCTTTTTTAACTCGATTGCAATGTTCAATTTGATAACTTGATTGATGTTTGCTGTTAGCTGTTCAGGGTACTTAGTCTAGTTTATATTGATCTTTTGAGTTTGATTGGATTTAGGGTAAAGTTTTGAACTTTAGGGTTGATTTAAGGTATTGAGCTATTGGACATTGAGAAACGAATCAAATTTAAGTTGCGATTTCCATGTTTTTGTTGATTTTTCATTTGGATTGTATATTTGTTTTTGAATTTGTTCCGTGTTGAAGATTAGAGTTTAGGGTAAAGTTGTGAACTTTAAGGTTGTTATAGGAGCGTATCGAGTTACGAGCACCGAGAAATGAATCAAATCTGAGTCGCAATTTCCTCGTTTCTGTTGATTCTGCGTTTGAAGTTTGCTATTAACAGTTTAGGGCATATGGTTTGATTGTTCTTGTTCTGTTGAGTGTGTTTTTTTCTTTTTCTTTTTTTCTGTTTTTTTTTTTTTTGTAAGCTGTTCTGCGCTGAAGGTTAGGGTTTAGTGTAATGTTGCGAACTTTGAAGTTTGTTTAGGGCATTGAAAAATGAATCATAATTAAGTTGCAATTTCCATTTTTCTGTTGACGTTGCATTCACGTGCCTTTTCGTTTCTTTTTAACTTGATTTTGCAAAGTTAGATATGATAACTCGATGGATGTCTGCTGTTAATTTTTATTTGTTTAGCGTGTTTGTTGTTGAATCTGTTATGCGTTGAAGATTAGGGCTTCAGGTAATGCTGAGAACTTTAAGGTTGATATATGATCTCCATTTTCCCGTTAATTTTGCATTAGTGGCTTTTCATTCACTCTTCTTTTAGTCTCTTTATGGGGAGGAGGGCAGGTGGGTTGATAAAGGAATGTACAAAAGAGCAAGGAAACACATAAGATGCCTGAAAAATCAACAAAAGCATTAAAAAAAAAAAGGATACTTACGTTGATAAAGTGGCCTTACAGTTCACTAGTGCTTCCAAAGATAAAACAGCAGTGAAGTTGAGGTTTTGGCGAAGTATTTCTAGGGATTGTTGAAATTTAGTCTCCCAATGGATGCTGATTGCTTGAAACTTTTGCTGATCTTTGACCAGTGTTTTCTTTGGAAATCTTGCAAAAGTCTTCCCTTTTTTTTTTTAAAATTTTATTTTTGGTTGCAAATCACTGGATAATAAAAGAAAAGATTGATCAGCGGTCTGTTTAGTATCATGCTATGGTGACTGCATTTTGTGGAAGCAAAGTATTACTCTCTTTATTTATCCCAAAAAAAAAAGTATTACTCTCTTAATAATGCTTGTTGCTTGTGTTTTATTGATGCATTTTTAAACAGGTTTGGACTTCCATAGCGTGCATGGCCATTTTGATTGTTTTCTATGAGGGTTAACATTGTTCCTTCAGTGTCTAGCTTGCTTTGATAATATATATGTCAATTTTAAGGTACAGAGAATGAGTGTTGCTCGACTCAACTGATTGATGGAGATGGAGTGTTCAATGTCATGGGACTTGAAGAATTTATCAAACAAGTTAAACTGAGAGAATTTGGTCTTTCATATGCTGTTGTCTCCATCATGGGCCCCCAGAGCAGTGGTAAGTGTCTAGCTTTATTATGGTTTCTTCATTCATATTATGTGCATTTTGTTGCCATTGATCATGGATTCCATGAGTACATGTTGGGTTTTATGTTCTTTTTTTCAACACTTTCTGGTGTGATGATTGACTTTTTGATTAATAGATCTTAATAATCCATTCCAGTACCTGTGGCATTTCATTGTTGCTATGCATGGCGCATTCCTATTCCATCAGTGCAATTATTGTTTAATGACTGCAAGGACTTGAGTCTGCATATTCCCTGTATGCGTGTAAAGTTTGTTTTACATGTTTTTTTGCTATGACATTGACAGGGAAGAGCACACTATTAAATCACTTATTTGGCACTAACTTCAGGGAGATGGATGCTTACAGAGGAAGGTCTGTGTTGGGGTGCTTTGACATTGGGTTAGTCTTGTTTATTATTGAGAACTTACAGTTCTAACATATTTGAATACTAGGTCACAAACCACCAAAGGTGTTTGGTTGGCAAGAGCTGCTGGCATTGAACCATGTACTCTAATAATGGACTTGGAGGGTACAGATGGAAGAGAGAGAGGAGAGGTGCCCTTTCTTGCTATTCTAATCACTATAAACATAATTACATTCAGATTTATGGCATTGCATAATCCTTGACATGGATTTAGTTGCTCGTAAGCTTTCCATTTTGTAGTAATCGCAGAGTTATTGCCTCTTGTTGTGCATGTGTTGGAATATCCTGTCTAGATTATTTGTATGATCCAGACAATTGGATGTATCGATCTGGTTAAAATAACTGTATACTTGACTTCTCTATGCAGTTGCTCATATTTTAGATGTAATGTATGCAAATTCTAACTAGGCATAGACCCTGCTGGAGATGATACTTCTCAAAATTTGTTGAGGTTTGCAAGGTTTCTGTTTGAGCTGCTGTTTTATGTGGAGATAGTAAGGCTGTTTAGCTGTTTCTAAGTCTGTTGTTTTTTGATTTTTTAGGGATTTGCATCGCTAGTCATGATAAATTCTAATTCTGTCCTAATATTGTTTAAATTTGGGACTGGGGACTGAAGTAAAACAGTGAATGAGGTTATTTTTGTTATCAAGCTTTCCATATAATGAAGTGTTGAAAAGGATACAGTAGAGTAGTAAGCACTTGCTGCAGCTCCTAATCTCGTGTCCACCTCTGTTGTAGGATGATACTGCATTTGAGAAGCAAAGTGCTCTTTTTGCTCTTGCTGTCTCAGATATTGTGCTCATAAACATGTAAGCCTTCTTCCCAGCTTTTGCTTCTGATGTTGGGCTAAAGTTTCAAGGGATTTTTGGATTTGTTCCAATCATTTTCCTTCTTTATTTGACTTTTTATCAGGTGGTGCCATGATATTGGACGTGAACATGCTGCAAATAAGCCTCTTTTAAAAACTGTATTCCAGGTAATTACTGCCTTCTTTGCTTGAAGGTATTACTAATTTTTGACTGGTGTGGAATTAATATATATGATTTTGTATGTTATCACAGGTCATGATGCGATTGTTCAGTCCACGTAAAACAACGTTGATGTTTGTTATTCGAGATAAATCAAGGGTGTGTGACTGTGATCTATTGTAGTGTTCCGTATATCTGTTTCTTTTGCTTCTTACTGTTAGGCTTCACTTATTTGATTCAAGGTTAATGTTGATTTTGTGTTGCTTAGACTCCATTGGAAAATCTAGAACCCATCTTAAGAGAAGATGTCCAGAAGGTGATGGCAGTGCTTCCTCTGTAAATTACTCTGTTTATTTTGCATTTTCTTAACATTAAAATTTACGATGCCTTTGTAGTGCAGATATGGGATGCTGTACCAAAGCCACATGCTCACAAGGAAACTCCACTCAGCGAATTTTTCAATGTAGGCTCTGCATTCCTTTTACTGGATTTCTGTTGTTGTTACTTTTAATTTCTTTCAGAAGAAATTACAATATTTAGTTTATTGCTGTCTAAATCTCCAGGTTGAAGTTGTGGCTCTTTCCAGTTATGAAGAGAAGGAAGAGCAATTTAAAGAGCAGGTATCCATTACTTGCCAGCTCATTCATGAAGAAAAAACAATTTTTTTCCCCTCCATATCAGATGGAAAGCCAACAAAGGAATGGTGGAAGACACTTACAATGGAATGTCCAATAACCACACCTACGTCATTATTTCGAATATATAAGTAAATGAACTTGAGTGGGAAAATCAATTCTTGATATAATCCTATATTTTCTCACAAAGATTCTTATTATCATTTCAGGAAACTAGTAAATGTTTGTTTCAAAAGTATGCAGCTATGTCTCAACTGATTTCTGTTATAATGTTGATGTTGTAATTTCTCATGTGGCCGGACAAGCATTCTCACATGAGCTATATACTGTGTCATACTTGAAATAAATGTTGTATTTGCTGAAAATAAGTGGTGTTATGTGCAGTATCTTTCTGGTGTTCTTCCCTCCCTTCACTTCTATAATTTAGTTCAGTTTTCTTAGTAAATTTTGTTTTTTGATAAATGTTTTCTGAGTAAATTTATTTTCTTTCGTGTGCATAATTGTTGAAAAAGGTGGCCAACCTAAGACAAAGGTTCTTCCATTCCATTGCACCCGGTGGGCTTGCTGGGGACAGAAGGGGTGTGGTTCCTGCTTCTGGATTTTCTTTCAGTTCACAGCAAATATGGAAAGTGATTAAGGAGAATAAGGATCTTGATCTGCCTGCTCATAAGGTGGGATCAATTCAACAGAATCCCCCTTTATAGATTCTGATCCTTATCCTAATTTTTTGGTTTTTTGTCCAAATAATCTTTAGGTCATGGTGGCTACTGTGCGCTGTGAAGAAATTGCAAAAGAAAAATATGCCAGTTTTGCTGAGAATGAGGTCAGTGTCTATATGTTAGAAGTATTTAATATATGTTTGATGTATTTAAACTTCTGCTCTAGACCATCAGTTGTCCTTCTGTCATATTCCATTGAAAATAATAAACTACCCAATGGTTATAGGAATGGCTGCTATTGGAAGAAAATGCCCAGTCTGGACCAGTTCCTGGTTTTGGAAGGAAGCTGAGCTCATTGCTTGATGCTTGCTTATCTGGGTAATGGGATCCATTCTGTAAATGCTTATTGCCTCATATTTTTATTTGCATGGTGTTTTCACAGAGGTGCATGAGCCACAATTATTTTTGGTTTTTCACAATTGTGGTTGTGGTCTTCCCAACCCCCCTTCCCCTGGGGGCCCTCCTGTCTGTTTTATGTGGAGAACAGCATAAAGCTAGAGACGGTATTCAAAGCAAGCATGGAATTGGCTAGTTGAGAGTTCTCTGTTGAGGATCATCATGTATTGTAGCTGTGATATGTAATACTGACAATATGATTTAGTTGCAGGAAATGCACTATGTGAGAAGAAGTGGCGTAAGAAAATAATTGTCATTTTTTGAAAAATCATGCAATTCACAAAGTGTGTCATTTTGATGAAAACGTGTTTTAGTAGACCACTCTTCTGAGATCACTACAACTTAGTTGAACTGCGTGTGGCTTGCATAAGTTTGTGGCTCTGGAGAGTAGGATGTATTAAATAAAGGGAAGGAATGCATGTGTTACTTTAACGTTGATGAAGATTGATATTTACTTATGGAGATGAATGCTTGATCTAAAAGTAAGGAGTAATAATGATAATACATCTCTCTTGGACATATGACTGATAAGTTGACTAGTTCTTTGGTTCAAGGAACTGATCATGTATGTGTTTTTTTACTTAGTTCTTGTATGTGATATATTAAAAAATTTAGTTAGCTTTTCTTTGCCACATAATTGGGTGGCATTAAAGCATGACAAGTGACAGTAGTGGAGTTGCTTCTGATAATTTATATAATTTGTATGGTTAATTGGTTGGAGAAGTCCTAATTGTGTTGTCTACAGCTTAGAATGGTGGATTAACCTAGTGTTATTTCCTTCTCTATCTCAATATACAGATATGATTCAGAAGCTATATATTTTGATGAAGGTGTCAGATCAGCAAAGAGAGCACAGCTTGAGGAAAAGCTGCTCCAAGTAAGCATTGCTCAAGTCCTTTTCACATTACTGAGATTATTTTATGTTTTGAAGACCTAAACATTTTCCGTCATATCTGGATTTTTGATTTAGAAGCTCAAAATTGTGCTATATGTTCTTCTTGTGTATGCGTAGAAAGTAGAAACAATTTTTTCTTGGATGGAGGGCCTTGTGGAACTGGGTTTTTGAGGCTCTGCATGAAAATTATATTTTGCTTCTCTACTTAACTCTTTCCCCCTTGGCTTAGCTGCATATTACTCTATATTTTCTCATACTCCACAATTTGTTGTCAGCTTGTGCAACCTGCTTTCCATTCCATTCTGGGACATTTGAGGTCTCGTACTTTGGATAAATTCAAGGAAGAATTTGATAAGGCATTGAATGGAGGAGAAGCGTTTTCATCAACTGCTAGAAGTTTGTCTAAATCATTTCTGGTTATGTTTGAGGAAGCGTGTGCAGGTATGTATTACCTTGCATGAGATAGTAATTAGGTGTTGAAAATGTCAAAAAATGAAAGTTAAAGAGATATAAAGAAAGGTCTAATGCTGGCATGACATTATCTAAAACTTCTCTAGAATATGTGTAAGCATAGCATTCCTGGTTGTTATATACAAAAAATAGCATTACTGGTTAAACCTGCTTGATGCAACTAAAAACCAACCTTGAGACCTTTTCTCTGCATGTGAATGTGAGATTGGGTTGATGAGTGCGATGTAATGTGTGATTGAGAGAGTTGTCTTTCAATATTTATGGGTTACTTTTGGCTTTCTGAGCATAGAATTTAACAAAACAAGTATTTATATGATCGCAATACTTTACAGATGCTGTTATCAAGCCAGCAAACTGGGACATATCAAAAGCAAGGGAGAAACTCCGGCGTGATATTGATGCACACATTGCTTCAGTTTGTGCTTCTAAGCTCTCAGAACTTACCAAAGAATATGAGGTATCATAATTATGAGGCTTCTCTTCTTCTTCATTCTTTTGTCTTCCTATCATGGTAATGCAGCAGACTCTTAAAATCATTGGTCCTTGCAGTAAAGTTAATTTAGTTGCTGTGGTACGTTTTCAGGCAAAACTTACTGAGGCATTATCAGGGCCAGTGGAGGCTCTTTTAGATGGAGCTAGTGATGAAACTTGGCCATTGATCCGGAAACTACTTAAGCGTGAGACTGAATTAGCTGTCTCTGGGTTCTCCAATGCACTTTTGGGTTTTGACATGGATGAACAATCCAAAGGAAAGATGCTTTCTGGTTTACAGGATTATGCCACAGGTGTGGTAGAATCAAAGGCTAAGGAAGAAGCTGGAAGAGTCTTGATGCGCATGAAAGAACGGTACAAAGACACTATAGGATGTGGATTGGGGTTTGGATCATTGCAACTTGAACTGAAAGCATTTTTAATCCTTTTTATGCAGGTTTTCAATGTTATTTAGCCACGATACCGAGTCTATGCCAAGAGTGTGGACTGGGAAGGAAGATATTCGAGCAATCACCAAGACTGCTCGCTCAGCAGTATGACATACTTAGCTGTCTCATTTATTTATTTTGGGTCAACCTTTGATTGTGCATTTCGTCATGCTTTTGTTTTGATCCAAATGTTGGCAGTCCCTGAAATTGCTGTCGGTAATGGCGGCAATTCGCTTGGATGATGAGCTGGACAAGATTGAGAGTACGTTGTCTGGTGCTTTACTGGAACCCCAGAGTAGTGGTACAGTAACTGACCGGAGCATTACAACAGTTGATCCACTGGCTTCAAGCACTTGGGAAGAGGTTTCTTTCTATTTATCCTAAATTTTTCTTGAGATATCCATTGCAGTCAGTACTGATGACTAATCTCTCTTTCTTTGGCTGAAATAAAAAATACATATATAATTAAATTCAAGCTATAGAAAACTGCACGATTTGGTCTTGTAGATAATTAAAGAATAAATTTTAAACGGTTGCATAGATTTATCTGCTAAATGAATTATGTGGAAAATTCAAGCTTTCTATGATAGTGGATGTGTATGAATAAGGCCTGAAGCTGGTTTTGCTTGAGTTTCCTTTGCTAAGTTCTCTTTCTGCTGCTCATTTTTTATCATGTATTGCAGATTCCATCATCGAAAACCTTGATCACTCCTGTCCAGTGCAAGTCTTTGTGGAGGCAGTTTAAGACAGAGACCGAGTACACGGTTACTCAGGCCATTTCTGCTCAGGCACATCTCTCTTCCCTTCCCTCTTTTTCTTATTAATTTTATGAGTTCAATGTTCTTCATCAAATGAATTCGGATGGTACCAATAGAGAATCAATCATAAAAGGTCACTCACAGAGGCTCAGCTCCTCAGTTATACTACAACTTGGACCATGTTTTTGGGTAAATTCTGGCTCTGCTCCTCAGTTGAGAAGAGTATATTGTTAAAAGAGAGTGAATAGTGAGTAAAGAGAAAGAAATGAGAGTCATTTGGTAATGGGGATTGTGCCAAGTTATAATATTTTTCAGCTTCTAAAACAAATAAAATAGTTCAATGTGCACTATTCATTCTATGAGGATTCCTCTGTTCTGAACTGCTTCTTGAGGCTTCCTAATTTTTGTGTTTCTACGGGATTTAAGTACTTGATCCTAAGTTTAACCTTGGCGATTTAAAAACGTTGAATGCTATGTTTGATGTGTTTTATGAATTACTCATTTTAGCCTCATTCCTGGTCAAGCATTTTTTCATGGATGGCTGATCCTTTCCTCTTTGCTATCAGGAGGCTAACAGGCGCAACAACAACTGGATGCCTCCTCCATGGGCTATTCTTGCAATCATTGTTCTTGGGTTCAATGAATTCATGACATTGTTGAGGTATCTTGTGTTTCATCCTTTAAACTCTTTTTTTCTTTTCTAGTGTGTATGATGGCTTGTTTTGTACTACAAGTCTCTTTTCTGATAGAACAATACATTCTTTGCAGAAACCCTCTTTATATGGTTGTATTATTTGTTGGCTACTTACTCACCAAAGCACTGTGGGTACAGCTTGATGTATCTGGAGAGTTCCGCCATGGCGCCGTGAGTGTCAAATTCTAGCTTTGGGTTTTACACTCTCATATTGTTCTTGGATCTTATGAGTACTTTGTGAAGCATTTTATGCAAAGAAAAGTTTGCTTTCCAGCTCTCTCTCTCTCTCTTTTTTTACTTCGAAAGTTTCAGCTGAGTGCTTGATCTGTTTACAATCTTCAAAATTTACTCCTGAATTTCACCTTGCATTTGAGATTCATATCTATATTTTTCTCTATGTGCATTCTTTTATAGCATATAGAAGGAAATATGATACCGTAAGATATCAGACGGCTCTGAGTACAGTAACTGATAATTAGTATTACATATTTTGTTGATATTATGAACGCTTGTACAATTTGTGGGTACTAATATCCGAATGCATGTGTTTTTTACAGCTAACTGGGATTATAGCCTTGTCTAGTAGATTTGTTCCCACAATCATGAACCTTCTTAGAAAACTAGCAGAGGAAGGGCAAATGGCAACGGGGAATAATCCCCAAACAAATCCTGCACTAGGATCCAGGAGTTTCCAGAACGGTACTACTAGTAGTTTCTCTTCTACAGCTTCGTCGCAAGTTACAGCAGAAAGTGGAAATGAGTACCAAAGTCCTTCAAAAGAAGATTAGACTAGATGAGGGCGCTGAGCTAATGGAATTTTCTTTATGCTTGACAACTCCTCTACATGGAGGAAGAGCTCTGGCGCAGGCCATGCTATTTCGTTAAAAATGTGCAAGAAGGGATTTGAAGGCATTAATTTTTAGTATGGTGCCGCCATGCAAGGGTTTTGGTCCTGAGGTCGAGCTTGGTTTATTCTATAATGTATAAGATTTGAAAGCTTTTTTATTTCCCTCTTTTCACCTCTTGAGTTTGTGTTTTTTGAAGGACATGACAGCCACTTGTGCTGGTAGGTATTGCATTTGTACTATAGGATTAGTCTTCTAGAGGACCATCTGAAGAAATTATTTTGAACTTAGAATTGGGAAAGGTCATGCTTGTCTTCAGGGTGTATATCTGAACTTTAAGAGGAACTCAGGACTCTCTAGAAGAGAAGTATGTATCTGTTTCTTGTGAAATTTTGAGTTTGTATGCGCATCTTAACACCTCTCTCTCTCTCTGTACCAGTCTTTTTCTTGTCTCAAACTGTTAGTAACGAAACCAGTACTATTGTTCCTATCAAATTATGTAGCTTTATTGGAAAAGATTTTTTATATATTGTGTAGTTATAGAAAATCGTATATGATTTCTTGATTTTTTAGGAATTACAGCTAAGTAGAGATTTTCATTTATTGTAGATTTTCTATTTACAGATTTTTCAAGAGTTTCCTTATTTTAGGGATTTTATTACTATTTTTAAGCTAGACAAATGTGTATATAAACTAGAGCTGTAACCTTTTTCTGTAAGACAACAATTTGGTATTCTCTTATGTCTCTTTTGACATGGTATCAGAGCCATTGGCTCTTTCCTAATAAAACTCTGATTTTTTTTTTTTTCTGGCAATACCCAACCGATCTCCATTTTCTCTATTCCTCCCGTTCGTCTTAGCCTTCTCTCTCATATTCCCTTGTTTGTATCTATTTTTCATTCAATCAATCATGTCAGAATATTCTGTCGAAATCACCAGTCTTGTCACGAGTGCCCCTTCACTCGAGAATACTGCTGTTGCTACAATTGGAGATTTGCAGAACATTCAAGCCGCATATCGATTGAATGGAAAGAATTACTTAAAGTGGTCACAATTGGTTCGCACTTTTCTAAAGGGCAGAGGGAAATTAAGCCATTTAATGGGCACATGTCCTTCACAGGACGATCCCAAATTTGCAGCTTGGGATGAACAAGACTCCATGGTGATGTCATGGTTATGGAACTCGATGCTGCTAGAAATTAGTGATACATGTATGTTTCTTGGAACTGCCAAGGAGATTTGGGAAGCTGTTCAACAGGCATACTCCAAGGTTAATGATGCTGCACAAATATATGAAATTAAGACCAAAATTTCATCAACTAAACAAGGGACTCGAACTGTCACTGAATATTCGAGTCTCTTACAAGGTTTGTGGCAAGAGACGGACCATTATCAATGCATCCAGATGTGCTGCAGTGAAGATGCAGCAATTCTGAAGCGTTTTGTGGAGAAAAATCGTATTTATGATTTTCTTGCAGGACTTAACGTTGAATTTGATGCTGTTAGAGTGCAGATTTTGGGAAAACCGGACCTGCCGTCTCTAAATGAGACAATCTCTATTATACGTGCTGAAGAGGGACGTCGAAATGTTATGCTTGAACCACAAGGGGGAGATGGTTCTGCACTTATTGCTAGAGCCACAGGGTTGAAAGTGGCAAACACTCCCCCTTCATTAGTTACTCAAGGGGACTCAACCAAATCATTCAATCGAGACTCTCTGTTTTGCACATACTACAAGAAGCATCGCCACACCAAGGAGAGATGCTGGAAACTTCATGGCAGGCCCAATGAGAAGTCCAATCAAAGCGTGAATTATCGAAGTCAAGCACATATGGTGAGTACTTCATCGATAAGTGAAGAAAATTCCAAGAAATCTGCACCTGAATTTAACAACGAAGAAATCGAGAAACTAAAGACTTTTTTGGGATCTTTTGAGAAGCCAACCTCTACAGGTACTTGTTCATTGGTGTTTTCAGGTATTTCTTCTTCCTTTTGTACTAATGTCTTAGAGAGAAATTCTCCTCACATGTGGGTGATTGATTCTGGAGCCACTGATCATATGACTTGTTCCTCCAATCATTTTATCTCTTATATTCCCAGTTGTAGCCATAGAAAGATCACAATAGCTGATGGATCCATTACCACCGTAGCTGGCCAAGGGGATATTTACATAAACAAGAATCTTATACTAAGAAATGTCCTCCATGTTCCAAAGCTATTTGCAAGCCTTATTTCCATTCAAAAATTAACCAAAGATTTAAATTGCAGTGTAACATTTTTCCCTTCACACTGTGTTTTTCAGACACTGGACATGAAGAAGATGATTGGACGTGCTAGTCAGAGAGATGGTCTCTATTTCCTGGAAAAACAATGCAGTACAACAGGAGTTGAAATCCCATATCTACATCTTTTTTTTTTTTTTTTTTTTCTGAAACTGTCATGTCAAACCAAAATAAAATTTGGTTTTATCATCGTCGTTTAGGTCATCCTTCTTTTAGAGTACTCAAATTGATGTTTCCTTCTTTATTTAAGGGTCTTGCTTTTGAAGCTCTTCATTGTAATGATTGTGAACTTGCCAAGCACAAACGTGCTTCCTTTCCAATAAGCAATACAAAAACCTCTCTTCCTTTTTCTCTAATTCATAGTGATATTTGGGGCCCTTCTACCATTGAAAATATCTCTGGTGCTAGGTGGTTTGTTTCATTTATTGACGATTATACCCGAGTCACATGGCTTTATCTCTTGAAAAATAAATCTGATGTGAGCACTATTTTTCCTAATTTTTACAACATGATCAATACTCAGTTTGATGTAAAAATTAAGAGATTTCGATCAGACAATGCCAAGGATTATTTCAATCAAATCCTTACTCCATTCTTTTAGAAAACAGGGATCATTCATGAATCCTCGTGTGTTACCACCCCACAACAAAACGGCGTGGCTGAGCGAAAGAATGGCCATCTCCTAGAGATCACTAGAGCACTGCTGTTTCACAAGAATGTTCCTAAACAGTACTGGGGTGAAGCTGTATTAAGTGCAGCCCATCTTATCAATAGGCTTCCGACACGTGTTCTTGGGTTCAAAAGTCCAATTGATACTCTCACAAAATTTTTCCCAAACTTTTCTGCTTCAAACAATCTTACTCCTCGAATCTTTGGGTGTGTTGCGTTTGTTCATGTTCATTCTCACAATAGGAGCAAATTGGATCCACGTGCTCTCCGATGCATTTTTACCAGATACTCCTCCACACAAAAGGGTTATAAATGTTTTCATCCACCTACTAAAATTTTTTTTGTCTCAGCTGATGTTACTTTTGTCGAACATGAATCCTTTTTTCAACACACTTATCTTCAGGGGGAGACCTTGAATGAAGATAAAGCAAAGGACATGTTTCTTCTCGATCCTAATTTTGTTCAGACCATCCAATCCGAGTCTATCCCAGTAACTGTCTTTGAGTCCACTTCTCCCTCAACTGAGTCAATTGAGTTAGCAAAATCTGTTGAAGTGATAAAAGATAAGGGACATCAAGATAACACTCCGCCACTGCAGTTTTATTCCAGGAGGAAACTACCAGTCTCTCGACCAATACAGGTACAATCTCCCATTCGTGCCATTGCCCAAATTCCAGAAACCACTTCTAAACCAATCGACAGTGTCACACCAAATGTTGAGCCAATAGATGAACAAGAAAAACCAAGTACTGAAGACCTACCAATTGCACTTAGGAAAGGAACAAGAACTTGCACAAAACATCCACTGTACCTTTTCATGTCTTATCAAAATCTATCCCAAAACCATAGAGCCTTCCTAACCAATCTTCATACCATTCCCACACCGAGAAATCTAACTGAGGCATTAGGAAACAAGAAATGGGAGGATGCTATGAAAACTGAGATGGAAGCCCTTGAGAGGAACAAGACATGGGAGTTAGTTGAATTGCCAAGAGGGAAGAAACTGGTCGGATGTAGGTGGGTTTTCACTATAAAATACAAGGCCGACGGTTCAGTAGAAAGATACAAGGCAAGATTAGTAGCCAAAGGGTACACTCAAACCTATGGCATTGATTATCTTGAGACATTTGCCCTTGTTGCGAAAATGAACACAGTACGGATACTTTTGTCTTTAGCTGCTAATTTTGAGTGGAAACTACAGCAGTTTGATGTTAAGAATGCGTTCCTCTATGGTGATCTAGAAGAGGAAATTTACATGGAAGTTCCTCCTGGATTTGAATCTAAAGAGGGAATGGTGTGCAAGCTGAAGAAAGCTCTTTATGGGCTCAAACAATCACCACGAGCATGGTTTGGAAGGTTTGCTAAGGTGATGATCTCGCTGGGATACAATCAAAGTCAAGGAGACCATACTTTGTTCATAAGACACTCAAAATCTGAGAGAGTCACAGCATTGTTAGTTTATGTAGATGATATCATTGTAATGGGTAATGATGTAGAAGAGATGAACAATTTGAAGCAATGTCTCTTGAAGGAGTTTGACATCAAAGAGCTTGGGAAATTAAAATACTTCCTAGGCATTGAAGTAGCGCATTCAAAGCAAGGAATTTTCATCTCCCAGCAAAAGTATGTACTCGACTTATTGAAAGAAACAGGGAAGATGGGTTGTAAACCGATTGAGACACCGATCGAATTCAATCATGGATTATGTGATGCTCCAGAAGAACCTGTGGTAGATAAAGGATCCTATCAGAGGCTTGTTGGGAGGTTGATATATTTGGCACACACAAGACCTGATATAGCATTTGCGGTTAGCGTGGTTAGCCAATTTATGCACAATCCTAAAGAATCTCACCTCAAAGCAGTAAATAGGATATTACAATACTTGAAAGGCAGCCTAGGAAGAGGAATATTATTTAAGCGAGGAACAGGCACGTGCATAACGTTAGAAGCTTATACTGACGCAGATTATGCAGGTTCTTTGGTTGACAGGAGATCAACGTTTGGTTACGGTACTTTCCTAGGAGGAAATCTTGTAACATGGAGAAGTAAAAAGCAGAATGTGGTAGCAAAATCAAGTGCAGAGTCAGAGTTCAGATCAATGGCATTGGGAATATGTGAGTTACTGTGGTTGAAGATAATCCTAGATGACTTAAGAATAAAATGGGAAGGACCCATGAGGTTGTACTGTGACAATAAATCAGCCATCAGTATTGCTCATAACCTTGTCCAGCACGATCGAACAAAACATATTGAAGTTGACAGACATTTTATCAAGGAGAAACTAGACAGTGGATTGATATGCATTCCATACGTTTCAACTAAGGATCAGTTGGCAGACGTACTCACAAAGGGACTACCAAGCACTGTGTTTCAAGATATTATTAGCAAGCTTGGAATGGAAGATATCCATTCACCAGCTTGAGGGGGTGTGTCAAATTATGTAGCTTTATTGGAAAAGATTTTTTACATATTGTGTAGTTATAGAAAATCGTATATGATTTCCTGATTTTTTAGGAATTACAGTTAGGTAGAGATTTTCATTTATTGCAGATTTTCTATTTACGGATTTTTCAAGAGTTTCCTTATTTTAGGGATTTTATTACTATTTTTAAGCTAGACAAATGTGTATATAAACTAGAGCTGTAACCTTTTTCTGTAAGACAACAATTTAGTATTCTCTTACGTCTCTTTTGACAGTTCCAAATCGGAGAAGTAATAGGGATTATGATATTCCTGTCCATATATTTTTGGCGAGAGCATTTTGACCGAGATCTTCTGATTTCTTATTCTGCAATGCTCGACAGTGTGTATTTGTGCAAAAGCGACTATTACAAAATTTCTCTGTTACTTTAGCTTGGAGAGTTACGGTGGATGAGTTCGGTACCGGGCTCTACTCAAAGTGATATACTACGGAGTTCTAGTTTGATTTGATTTATACTAGTTCCATTGGAGCTCATTCATGGTCTCTCCATCTTTATTTAAGGTTTTAAAGTATTACATCTTTGGAGAGATTTCTTTACTTTATTCATGTCCTTGAGAAGAGTTGTTAATTGCTACGTTAGTTTTCTTTTTTTGGTCCCGTGATAATCTCTTTTAGCCAGCATTTTAAAAAAATTTTGAGAAGATAAATTGAAGTAAAAATTTGGATTGAAATGAAGTCTACATGTTTTCCTATTTATATATGATGAAGGAGAAAAAAAAAAAAGAGGCCGCAAATTGCAACGGCTAAAATACGAAAAATGCCGTTCGTTTTTCTTACATTTGTTGAAGCACGTTGTATATAGAAATATATAGCTAACTGGGGGTTTGGGTAAAAATATAAAATGTTGTCACACTTGTTAGAAAAAATATTAAATAAAGTCTAGGACTTCAAAAAGTACAAACATCTTTTTCTATTCTTTAAAGACTTTAAAAAGTAAGCTTTTAGTCTTAAATTTGATGTTAAGAATTAACGATAGAGATATCTTTAGATTTATAAATATCATGAAATTGATAGATTATTCATTCAAAAAGTTTGGGTTCAATCCAACCATACTTGAATTGAATCAGAGTAAATATATAAAAAGAAGAAGAAGAGAGTTTTGACAGGATTTCTATGTGAGTTTACCTCATTGCAGGCAGACATTTTTTTAAAACATGGTTTCAAAAAAAAAATATTCTCGAAATAATGTTATAAAATCGTAAGTTTAGATTGTGATTGGGATTTTTAAATATAACAAAAATTGCATATTAAACATGCAATTTTTAATTTCAAATCGCATATTACATGTATAACTTCTTCAGATTTGGAAATCGCTTGATCAACATACAGTTTTGAAAATCGCATGTTTAATATACGATTTGTGTTATATTTAGAAATGGTAGTGTCAACCTATGATTTCACAATGGTAATCCGAAAATTATTTTTCTTAAAACCGTTTTTCAAAAAAAAAAAAAATGTCCCGAAGGAGCACACTCACATGTCTCTCATTTTGACAGGGCCATAAAACAGATGGCTGTACGGTGGAAGTGGCGATATCCCAGATTAATTCTGTGGCTACATTTCACCTTAAGTTTAGCCAGTGAAGAAAAGAAACTAACACCATCAATTATACTTCCACTTTTCTAATCATACATCATAGAAATATTATTGTGAACTTCCTGGATACAGATGATCTTACAAGCTTTTCACTAGAACACAGCATAGCTAAATCAATCCACTTGTCATGACACATCCTCATGTCTGCAGAAACAAGTAGTGCTTCAGTAAGGACTTGGGGAAATTCCTTAGTAAGTCCTCGGCCAAAGCTTTAAGGACATTTCATGTTCACTCTCGCTACCTTTAGACGAACTGCCAAGTTTCCTCCAAAATTTCCTGCTCCTTTCTGTTCTTATAGGTCCCGACCTGCAATGCCTTACTGGGGACTGAATTTCCTCGTCCTCATTACCAGTTTCTACTCCAAGGAAATCAGATGCTGGTGATGCTAGTTTTGCATCATGATCAGAAACATTCTGAGGTCTAAAATTGCTGAATAATGAAGCAGAGTCTTTGGTGATCTTAGAAGAATTTTTCAAAATTTTAATGTCTACATTATCATGGATATTCTTCGGTATGCAGCTTCCATTAGTCTGCTCTTCAAATTCACTGCAGACAAGCTTCAAGGCTTGAACTACTTCGCCCATGAAAGGGCGGTGGGATGCTTCTGGTTGCACACACATTGAGGCAATTGCTGCTACTTTTGCCAGGCTATCATAGGAGACACTAGATGCCATGGATGGGTCGAGGATCGTTTCCAAACCCTCCTTGTCTGTAAGCTGTGGACGTGCCCATCCAACAAGGTTCTCTTGACCTGGTGGTTGTGATAAATTGACTGGCTTTCTCCCAGTTAAGAGTTCAAGAAGGACGACGCCATAGCTATATACATCACTTTTAACCAGAAGATTGCCAGTCATTGCATACTCTGGGGCCAGATAACTGGAAGAAAACAAATGATTGACAAGATTAGACACCATCGTTTGAGTTTAAAGAATAAGAAACGAGAACTAGACAATGAAGCAGGACTAAAATGTTATATAACAGTAAGAAATAGAAAGGCTTATTACCTTTCTAAGTAATTGAGCCTAGGCTTGTATAAACGTTTTATTTTTTTTAAATAAAGAAGGACAAGCTAGAGTTATCGAGCAATTTTACTTTTTGTTTACCTTTTGTTTATGGGGTTCTTTCTACCAAGTACTCAGCCTTTACTATTACAATGTTTTTTCATGACTAGGTCCTGCACTTGGCCGCATAACATAAAAGCTTACGGCCATTTCATTGATTTGATTGCATATTTACATTGGATGAGCATACAAAATAGTATTATAATAAGAAAGAAAGATTTTCATTGGTGTTTTCGTACCCAAATGTTCCCATGACATGTGTAGAAACCTGTTTGCTTCTCTCATCCATGGCCGCTCTAGCCAATCCAAAATCTGAAACTTTAGCTACGAAATCATGGTCTAACAGAATATTGCTGGATTTGAAGTCTCGGTGTATGACACTGGGGTTAGAGTCCTCGTGCAGATAGGCCAAACCTCGTGCTGCACC
This sequence comes from Laguncularia racemosa, assembly GCA_037954665.1. NCBI lineage: Eukaryota > Viridiplantae > Streptophyta > Magnoliopsida > Myrtales > Combretaceae > Laguncularia > Laguncularia racemosa. The sequence continues at coordinate 12,831,457 of JBBMOL010000002.1, read as the reverse complement.
AAGAGCAATCTTCATTCTGGTACCCCAGTCCAGTGGATCATTCTTTTTGTGGCAACCTGAAGAATGATTCAAGAAGAAAAGAAATGAACTCATAAATACACACATTAGAATGCCTCCTTAGCAACTGTGTAGTAAATATCTATTAGGTTCTGTAACCATACTGTTAATTAACAATCATAAAACCACATCAGATTTAATAAGCTTAAGCTTGTAAATCAGCTGGTTGCGGATCAAAACTTATCACGTACCGTGTAAATGGGATTCAACACTACCATTAGGAATCAGTTCATACACTAAGCATCGAGTGCATTCATCAGTGCAGATGCCTAGTAGCTTGACTAAATTTCTGTGGTGAAGACGACCAAGCATTTCAACTTCTGCCAAGAATTCACGACTTCCATGCCGATCATCTCTTTTTAGAACCTTCACTGCTAACTCCTGTTCATTGGCTAAAATACCGCCATATACTATTCCAAATCCACCTTCCCCGATTATTTTTGAAGGGTCAAAATTGTTAGTAGCTCTTTCTATGTCATTCAAGGCAAAGATCTTGGCATATCCTTTGTATGCTAGTCCACTAGAACGATAAGGTAGTGATGCTGGCACAGATACGTTCTTTGCGTGTGGAATATCCCCGGCAACAGCTGCAAAGATATAATGAATTTCATCGTCAATAAGTGGAGGATCAGTAGGCTAGTTAGTTGATAGCGCTAAGTACAACATATGAAAAGCTAGCATCGATTATAAGTTTTAAGATTTTAAACCAGACAGTCATGGATCTAAAAATTTATCATGGAACTAGAGTAGAAGGTACCGAGTTCAAACCCTTTTTCACTTAATAAGTAGGGGGGAATGCCAACCAATAAATATAGATCGCATCAGACCTAAAAGCTTTTGCCTTGGTCTTGACTAAAATCAAACTTACGTGACATTAGGGTACAAAATGGCAACAGATTTTGCCTTGGTCTTGACATATATCGCACCATGAACAAAAAACTAGAATAACTCAAACTTTGAACAATATGGGTGGCAGTACCTAGTTGTTTCACTGTGGAGGATAGTTTGGAGCTTTGGTCCTTCTCAGATTGCCGAACAGGAATTCCACATTTGAACAATAAGGCCAAAATGATAACCGTGATTATGATCAATGCTAAGAAGGATGACAAAACAATTACACCAATCATGTTTCTCTGATGGCTTTCTTTTCTCTTCCTGGGAACATCAACTCCTAATGGCTTTATTGCCTGACCATTGTTGCCATGTGCTGTATACGGGAGACTATGGCTTGAAATGCTGCTAGAATACGCCATCGGTGGAGAAGGTGGGAGACCTATAGCAGTAAATTTGAAGGAGAATTCTCAATAGAGATTTAGCAACAGATCATGTAATACAGGTTTTACAACATTAAGAAAACTAGAAAGAACATTTGAACCAGAAAGACAATATTTTTGGTCAGATCTAGAAAGACATTTTTACAAAATCAGTATTCGAGATGTTTTTCTTTTTTGCCTGTTCACTTTCTGTACTATTATTGCGTGACAGAAACAAATATTCAATAGCAATAAATTGAGGGAAGGTCACAAATCCAAGTAATCCTAACACTTGAAGTGGTGGATTTAAAGTAAATAAGAAGGCTGTAATGATGAATTTCAATTGCTATCGACAAGTATACTTCAATGAGATCAGGTTTATGCCCTTGATCTTTCTTTCTTTCTTTCGTTCCCCAACAACCACCTCCCCCCCCGGGGCCCCAATTTTCTAATAAATCAAGGGAAGACCCTTTTCTTAAAAAAAAAAAAGATACTCAATTGTAATAATATCGAACATAGACAAGTTTCGTTGAATAATGCGAAAGTGACATCAGAGCTAAAACAGAAGAAATTTCAGCAAGAATACAAAAGGATGCTCATCCAATTTTGCAGCATGCTTACCTGGATAGTGAACATATAACACTTCATAGGCACCAAAGAGGGATTCCTTTATGAGAACCTGCTGGTGCCAGAACTTCTGATAGGTTGTTAATGCAACAGAATCATTAAACCTTATGCCTTGTGGTACCAAGTTAATCAGGACAGTCGTTTTTTCCAGTTGTTGACTGGCTGAATTTGCACTCGTCACACGCACTTGACTATGATTTAGTGAAATGCTAGCAGCAATCTCCTTTGTCAACTCAGAGACTAAAGGGAAAAAAGTGTACAATGCAACCTCAAAACGTAGTTTCACCTGAATCGGCCACACACATGCACAAGGTGACCCGGGGGCACTGTTTGTCAATGGCTCTGTGCATGTTACTGATGCACAATCTGCAGGAAGCATCAAATACATGGTCTAATCAACTTATGACGTCACTGAAAAATTACTGTAACAACCGGGACTCCTCACACCAAGTTCCTGTTAAAATTCTCATGGTTTTATCCTTCGTGCAGCTGCCTCGAAGAGATTACCCACCCTTGGATTACTCATCACAGCACAAGCTTAACCTTAGATATTTGATAAGTTCAGGATGATATACCAAAAAGGTGTCAATGTAATTAAGAGTTCCATTTTAATTTATCTTAGGGATAGTACAATTAATTTTGCCACTGAAACCGTTCAGTCAAGTATCATGTATCCGTCCTATGCTTTGTGTAAGTTTAGGTTTCGTAGAACATACCTGAATTAGGAGGTGGAGGAGGGACCTTCCAAACGGGAGATGGAAGCGGAGCTCTCACTTTCTTTTTTGAATACAGAGGGGGAATTGCAGGAGAATCCCTGGCCTCTTGAATAAGGAAAATAAAATGGAAAAATTCAAATTACGTTTCATGTAAATTAAAACTCTGTGATTAAATCTTGAATCAATCAATTTATTGATGGACCAACCTGTTAATCCTATTCGTGATGGTGCAGGTGCCAATGCAGATGAATGGCTTGTTCTATGATGAAATGGAGATCGAAATGGGGCAACTGAAGGACCTGAGTTCCCAAAGTTGAACAAAATTGAACGAGTCAAGGACAATAATGCAAGCAGTTTTTGATTAAATCCATGATTTTCTATGTAAAGATCAGACCCTTATGCCATGGAGGAAATGCTGATGATTCTGAAGTGTAGCTGCTCACTTTGTGTCTGCCTTGATGATGCTTATGTAACAAGATTGAATGGGAATAAGCAGAACCATGCACATTCCTTTTTGCAGGTCTCTCAGGGGATGGCATAGACGGTGCAACCGCAATACTTGCTGGCTTCATGGGTTTGTGAAATTGCGGAGCTGCAGCAGCAAAAGTTCACCTAGTGATTGCCAAGCAATAAATCTGAACGCATATACCGGATGTACAAGCTTAACTTTTTAATCAGTTGGTCGTGTAGCGAAATTGAATATGATATCAAAACATTTATATCAGTGGGTTGTCGAACTAAATATTTAATAGTAATCAAATATATCATCGCAAGCATAGACAACATGTTTATAAGATAATGCAATTCAAGATTTCATTAAATAAATTTTCTAATCACCTTTAACTGGTGCTCCATGCATACGGGAATGGGCTGGAAAATGAAATGCCTCCTTTGGAGTTGCACCGGGTAGCTTCCAATTCCTCGTCCTACCAGCACCGTGAGTATCTGTTGGAATAGCAGGCGAGGCGGAGTCTGCTGCCATTTCATAAGCAAACCCAAGAGACAGCTTTTAAGGTTGTGATAACATTGCAGATTCTCAATAGCCATTCTAATGCAGACCGATATTGGAAAGAAAAGTACTTGGTCGGAAGGAAAGTTAAAAATTGGGAGGGTGTAGCAGCTCTGAAAGGGAATCATATATTTTGAAATCACTAGTAACCGCAGACAATTGAAATTATTATGACAATTTTGGATAATTCTAAGATTTTGATTACAGCAAACGCCAGAAGGAACCCCAGAAATTGTTTCCCGCAAAACCACCATTCCCGGGTTCATTTCAGCAGCTCCCAAATGCAGACAGGCATCGATCACTTCTATCTTCTAAAGTTGCGATACGGCAACTTAATCAGTAGTTATGATTGTATCTTCAGTCATATGGAAAATTATACACTTTCTTTAACCAAAAATGGAGCTGAAAATAAAATCCTTCAAAAACAAAAGATAAAAGGCAAGACAACATTTGAAAGCAACAAAACGGAAATCGTTTACACGCAATTCTCAATGTATGAAACCGATCAAGCTACATTTTGTCTAATACATTTCTAAAAATGTAAAATACAATAGATGTTCACAAAAAGCCCCATGGAGTTCTGCATTTCATGAAATTGATAAAGATCCAATAGTGAAAATATAACTAAAACAATGTGGCTACAAGATCACACAGGACTCAGCAGGCAGAATCTGACTTCTCGATCAGATGGCCACTTCATTCGAATGACTCGAAAAGAATGTATTCATAGAGAAAGAATACAAATTTGAAGAAAATCATACCTGCAGATCCATGAATTATCAAAACATGGATAATGAGACACAATAATTTCATCATCATTAAGATCAGCTCTCAAGATCTCTCAACTTTCAAGGACCCAAGTAAGTCGGTAAAGGGAAAAAAAAAACAAAAATGAAGAACCAGTAGTGAACTTGCTTCGCTACACTCAAACAAAACATGGGTACTATACTTTTAAAGCAATAAACAAACAGTACATAAAGGATGAAAGAAGATCACCTAGAAATAGTATTGCACAAGCAAATGCTAGGACTTTTGTTAGGTGGGAAAAAACAAACTATGTTTTGTTTTCTTAAACATGTAAATTGAGTTGATAACAGAATTGAAGACTTTTGATGTAATAGATTTGACTTCGTTGTGGTTTCAACAGTTAGGTTTGGTCCAAAAAGTATAATGGCGGGGTGGTATCATATTGAAATTTTGATACATGTATAGTAATATTAAGCTTACTTTAATGAGTATTGCGTGATACTTGTTAATAAGTTTATTTATTATATTTTTTAATATTAATTATCTATTAAATACAGTAATAAATTGATTCTATATTATACAAAACTGCTTTTTTTATGGATTTATCCGAAATACCCTTTATTTTTTTTATTATATTAAAGGATTTTAATACACATTTGCTTGACTTTATTTAAATTGATTGAGGAGTAAAAGATTCCCTCTAAAAGAGATGTCCTTTTGACAATCTTCCACCAGATTACATTAAAATAATATCTAGGCTCATGTCATGTTACAGCACGGCCCTATTATGTCATGTCCCCTTCAATAACAGTAGCTGTTTCAGCCAGCTGCATGGGGGATCGGAAGAGTGAAAATATATTTTTAGGAGTTTTACAAAATTTGAAGGAGCAATTATAACCACCAAAAAAAAAAAGAAAAAAAAAGGGTAAATTACAAGTCCATCTATTTATATTTACTTTATGTATTCTTAATAACCTTATCATTGAAATTATGCCAGTCAACCTGCAAATCATTAAAAAAATATGTATTTTAATTATTACTTACCTATTTTGGGTTTCTAAATACACTTTTTTTAAATATTAGGAATTTAAACATATAATTGTAAAGATAGGGAAATTAAGTATAAATAGGAAAACATAATGGGATGTATTGGCAATTTAATCTTTATTTAAATATTATGAAGAAAAAATAATAATTGAAAATAAAAGTCTCGGTAGATAAATAAATAATTAAGTAATTAATTTTTAAAAATAAAAAGCAAAATCCAAAGTTTATGACTAGTTTAAATATTTTTCAAAAAGATTTAGAAATTTAAATATATGATTTTAAAGATAAGGAGAAAATTGTATATAAAGTAAATATAAGAACATGTATTTACAATTAAAAAATAAATAAATTTTGAGTTTTAAGAGCTACGGATCTAGCCACCCTTCCAGACCTATTATTCCAGTTGTGTGAATTCTAAATCTTTATTATCAAATTTGATACATATTTGCTTAACTTTATTTAAAATATTATTATGTCATGCCTTTTTTAGTAATAAGTAGGATAAAAAAAACTAATATACAATTGTTAAAAAATTTCAAAGTTTTAGAGACTATAGTGGGGTTGAGTGATGAGGCACTGGAATTATTTATATTGAAATATAGGTAATTTAGTATTTAATTTTTTTTCTCTTTTTTTTTATGATTTAAAGTCTGTCTTTCAATTTCATTAGCAATTTAATGTTTAAATTTTTTTATTAAAATACAATAAAATTGAGAATATATAAACGATTACAAAAAAAAAAAAAATTACCAAAAATTGAAACACCAAAACTTATGCTCTCCTTAGATCCACTTTTGTTATTTCCCATGCAATTTTATAACATTTCAAGTCTTGTTGTCAAATTCCAATTAAATTATGACTTTGGGGCAAGTTGCACCACAAAATTTAATCCACATTTAGTATTATTGAATAGTTAAAAACTTACATCACTACTTAAAAACTACAAGAATTAAATGATTCGGCAAATCAAACAGTAAAAAGCTCATAAATTCTATAAATCCAATCTCATTTTGTTGTTAAACTTCCCTACATGAAAGCCAAGTGAGCTTAGCCCTACATAGTGAAATGCCCAGCTTTATGCTTAGCTTTAATTTGATTGATTTGTGTGATTAAAGTCACTTTAATGTCAAATGTGTTTCAACTAAATCTAATAAAAAAGAATTTTCTTTTCTCTTATTAGGATGAGAAGGAATATTTATTTACCTACACAATAAGTTAAAAAGTAACATAATATATATTCATATAAACAGTTTACAAAAAAATAAGAATAATAATATTTTCTTATTTGTTTTTCTATCAATTTTGAATCTGAATGCTCTAACATTTTCGAGTAAAACCTTTATTACCATCTCAAGGGTAAAGAAAGAGAATCAAAATTGTTTGTGATGTTTTGTTTTGGAGGTATGGAATAGGATCACATACTGGAGTGGCCCACATGAATAATTGGCCCGACCGGTAAATATTATGGATATTATATGTTGGAAGATTTTGGATGCATTATTAGATTTCCACATTTAATGTGGTGATCTGTATAGAGGTGAACTTCTTGGGGGTCCAGCTGCTATTAACCGTTTCACATTCTCCAAATTATCTCCAATTTTTATTATTTATTTATTTAAAAATATTATCTATAATATTAAAGTGTAAAACCGATTTAATATTTTTTTTATAGTCTACAAAACATATTGTTTATATAATGTTAAAATATAAAAAGGACTTACAGTAACTAGAGTGGATGCAAGTTACTTATACATGGTGTATTCATCCACCATTCTTTGATTATTTCTGTATATATATATAGAATATACTGCATTATTTTTTATGAATAAAAAAAAATTAATAATATTATTCAACATTTTTAATACGGGTGTGCTCCTATTAGTTTATTATAACAAGCAATTATATATTCATGATGATAGTGATAAGAAAAAATATTGTGTATGTATTTATAATTATAGAAATGATTGGCTTATATCATCTAGAATTGCTCCTAATGATATTTTGAGGATCAAAATAAAATAAAAAAAGTCAAATCATAAAGTTACTACTAAGTAGAAATATCTCATTTAGAGTCACTTAAATTTAGAAATTTCTTTGTTGCCCATACGAAAATGATAAAACACAATGTTTTCACAAGGCTTAAAAAAAGTCATACAAGTTATATTTGATACTTTAAACTAAAATACCCACTTTGTTTCCTTCTATTTTTTTTTTCTATAAGAACACAAAACTAGTACAATATTGCATCACTTTTCAATCCCTCAAGTTATACATTTATTCCCTTCAATTTTTATCTCTTTTTCAGTTTATCCAAACATGTAAAGCAAAAGTTACCTTCTTGTGATAAATACTACAGCTGTATTTATATCCTTTATTTTCTCTTCTTTCGCTTTTCTTTTTTCTCTTTTCCTCTACATTAATTGGGAAATTAATCTAAAGCCGGATGAAGGGAAGATATCATAGAATAGAAGTAGAAACTTGGGAAAATTAGCAAAATAAGTCTCCATTGGGTGATTTAAAAAGATCTAGTAGTGGAGGTTTAAGAAAAAAATTTTGAAAAAAAAAATGATGATAGAAGACTAATTAATAAATTATCTGATGTTTTAGATTAAAGACTTCATTTTAAGTCACCAATTGATGGCTTCAACCAATACCATCACCTAAAACTTGCCCCATTAGTATTTTGAGTATAATAAGTATTTTCTGCTTTTTTTTTACAAAAGTAGACTTTCAGTCATTATATTTATTTACTTTTCTATTTAAATCCTTAATTTTTTCCCCAACTTTTATTGAAGCCTTAATACAAAAGTAAAATTTCTATTAAATCCGTTAATTTATCCATCCATCTTATACTCGTGGGAAGCACTAAGTTGGATTGGTATGGATGATGTCTTAGCTATATGGTAAATGTTAAAAGGCTGTAAAATCCAAAATCAAGCCAAAATTCAGAGTTTTTCCTTGGACAAGTGAAGGTGAAATATGGTCAACTGAAGCTAAGAATCATTCAATTGAGGTGAAGCCAACCCTAGTAAAAGATCTTAGGGGCCTTTGAATCAGCATTAACTTAATGCTACGATTATATTTATATTCAAGTTGAATTTATTTAGATAAAATTGTAATAGAGCCTATAAGTAAGTAAGTGCTTACTTCTATATTAAAGCACATTATTTTACATAGTAAATTTTCTATTCCTCTTCGCATGAACTTTCATCTCAAGTTTATTAATCGCTTTTTCGCATAAAATCGCTCTGTATTACCTTTTGTCTTTCCTGCATGTGCATTGCATTGTAATAATTTGGGGGGTGCTTTTTAGCCAAAGAATGGAATGTATGCAGTGTAGCATCACCTTCATCTGACATGAACACTCTTAATACAATATCAATCATGAACTGGTCCAACAGGAAAATGGTTCCCTTTCTCTTTATTGATCCAAGTACGCACCAAAGTAATAATATCCTGCCAAATCCATTTCTTTCATAATGTCTTTTTCGTGGGGATATTTGATCTAATGGCCGTAAGCTTCTTCTGACCCCATTTCTAAAGAATGATGGGCTTAAAAGAAATTAAAGTAACCACACTCACTTTGCCAAAAATAAAAAAAAAAAAAAAAAAAGGAAAAGGATTTGTCTTCTGGGGACAACTGACAAAGAAAGGGAAAATCACGTGAGTTGTGGAGCTGAGAAATTGGCCAAAGGAAGGAAAAGATAGAGAGAGAGAGAGGAATTCCATTAATTTTGAAGTGGAAGCATTTTAAAAATTTAACTTTGATTTTAGTACTTTTTGTAAACTCATAGCCTGTAGTTTGATTTTTAATAAATTCTATCTATCAATGTCAGTAAGGGAACAGGTGTAAGCTTTTAATCGAACATAATAACTAAACTTACTATAACGATATTGTTAAATTTATCTTATCATGTAATAAAACATTAATAACGACATAAAATAGGAAGATTTTTAAGAGTATCTCTTAGGATAGGGAATGGATTTTTGGTTACTGATTATAAAACATACATATATAAGAGGTGTAACAAGAAAATACAAGAAAAAATATATATAACTCACCATGAAAACCCTAAAAATGGGGGTAAAGAAATATGGATTAGATTGAATTAATTTACTATAACATAAAAAGAATAGTATAATAATTTTCTTGTAATGTTAGAGTGTTCAATTCATCTAATAGGTCTATAGAATATTTTGCTTCCTCACTTATTTTATCCAACATATATAGTTATGAGAAGTTAAAACATAATACATATAATTAAAAATAATTTAGGTACTAAGGAAATATAAAATAGGAAATTATTAAAGAGATAACAACTACAATTTAGCTCTTTATCCATTTCTTTGCCCAAATGCTCATTGATAATTGAATTTCGTGTAAATTCAACACATAAATTTAACAAATGTCTTTGTTGAATTGAATTTACAAAACTTAACACACCTGATATACCGGTCCAACACTTGTAACATAACTCCTTTGATTGAGCCATATTGACCACTTGCCTTTAGGTTATATCACTACACATATTTGTGAGGCTTTGTTACGTTATTATGCCTGTTGACACCTGTGTCATATATTTGCTTCTTCCTAATCAATGCAATTTGAGTCATTAGGTACTTCTTGGATACTTTAGACTCCACCATCTTCCAAACTCTCTTTACCTTAAGATTTTGTGCAATACTTAAGTAAAGTAAAATGGACTTAACAAAATGATTTTTACCTCTTCATCAACAACCTATCCTTAACATAGGCCATAGTCTTTAGTTATCCACATAACGAAAACGATAGAAAGCATAATAAGATCATTGTATGGCCTTTATTCTCAACTTTAACATCAATATTTTCAAATCATTAATTAGGGAATGATATTCGAAATATGAAGCTTACCAATTCATTATTACTCATTCGAAGTAAATACAATCTTTAGCAAGTTTTGTAGTAGAGTTAATCATGTAGTTGTCTTCTCTATTAGCACCTTTTGTAGAGTAGTATTCGTTAGACATAGCAAGATTGTCTTTAAAGCTTTCTGATCAAGTTATACCTACTCATCATTATTCATAGATTTTGATGGCTAGCTTAAACCCTTTTTTAGGTTTAACTGTACTAATCTTCCTTGCATTCACATTTACTACAACTAAGATTGCGTTAATATGTTATAGTGTAACAGTAATAATATCATGATTCTCCTATAATCTTAAATAATCCAATTCTTTTACCAAGCCCCTAAGGTTTTGGCTTTCTCACTTGGTCTACCAATAAATATAGCAACATATACATGTAGAGTTACAAAAAATCAAACCCTAATATATATAATAAGAAATATAACTTAGGCATCAAGAGAATACAAATAGGAAATTACTAAAGGTATAACGACCCTAATTTATCCTTTATTCATTCCTTTACCTAAATACTCTCTCATGTAAATTCAAAATATAAACTTAGCTTAACATTTTGAAAATTGATCACTTATGTTGCTTCAATTGTTTATATATATATAAGGAAAGTGATGGATGTCCCTAAGGCACTTGTTAAAGGCTAGAAAGTCTGAAAAAGTTCTTTACTTGAACTTATTAACGAGTGATTGAGAGTATCTATTAATCAAACATCTCTTTTGTAATTATGTTAAATCACTTTGGATTCCTAGTATAGTTGATGATTGATGTGGGATTAACTTGATTTTGTAAGGAACCTTTAGTATGTTTGGATATGTATAGATAAAAGGGTATGAAAGGAAAGAAAGTAAAAGAAAATGGTAGAAACATTTTATATATCAATTTTTATTTTTTAGAGAAATCTTTGAAAAATGGTGGAAATAAAACTATACTTATAAAAGCATCATTTACATCAATGTTTACTAAAATAAAATAGTGATAATTTTATGAAAAATTTGGATCTCCCTCCCTCTCTCTCTCTCTTTTTCTTCAAATTTAGAAGATCTTTTTGTTTAAGTGGTATAAATATTAATCTCTCAATAGGATGGATCCGGTTCAATTCCCTCTTTCTTCAAAGTTGTAATATATTATAGTAATTGGATAATTTTTTTTTTAAAAAAGACCCATTTGTAAAAGAAAAAAAAATGAAAAGCATGTTAATTTATTGGAAAAGAACTATAGAGAAACAAACTAAATTTGAAAATTTGGAAGTTTATTTAATAATTTAAATATTTTTTTAAGACAAGTTATTCTGTAAATTATCTTTAATGCATATGAGGTTTTCCAAGTTATGTTACTTGAAAACTAGTTATGGATGGCTGATCGAGGGTCCCAGAAAAGCAAAAATGCCTATAAGTAAAAGCCTCACCAAGTTGCGATTTTCGCTGTTCTATGCACTTTGTTTTTCTAGATAGTTTTAGAGACTTTGACTAATGATTGCAATATGGACTCTCTTTTACGACAATTATTTGAGGAAGTCGCATTTAACGAATTAAAAAGTTGCAACCCTGGAGATTTTTTTTTTAAAAAAGAAAAATAAAAAGATGGTGAGGGGTTGAATTATGGATTATATAATGGTTTAGATGGTAGTTTTTTTTTTTTTAATTGAGTTATTATAAAGTGATCTATCTCTATATCATTATGACATTTTTATTTTTTAGACATGTTAATTCTGCACTTTCATCTCAAAAATACTACACATGTATTTAATGCACTTGTTAATAAATTAAATGCAGAAATTTTACTTTATTATTTCATTTTTTTATAGGATAAAGTTAATTTTTAGTCTTAATGTTCAATATATTTCAATTTTAAATCTTTTTTTTAAGTCTCACGTTTGGAAATGTTAATAAATTATGACTTCTTTTTTTTTTTCTTTTTTAACACCATCGACGTTAACTTTTTCGATAAGTGTATGACCCATGGCAGACTTTGATTCATCATGTAATTGATTTAATTAAGCAATGCAATGACATATATACTGATTAACTAAGATAATAAAAAATAAAATAAAGATGAAAATGAAAAAAAAATATTCCGGCCACCTTAAGCCACCTTTATTTTTTTACTGCTATTTTTCTTTTTTCTTAATTTTTTTGTTATTATTTTTACAAATTTAGTTAATTAATATTTATTTATTTATTTCAATTAATTAATTCGTTTAATGATGCATTGTCACATGTTAAACACCAATGGAAAAGTTAATGGTGTCTTATTTTGTAAATATTTAAAAACATTAAGGATTCAAATTAAAAAATATATATTTAAAGCTCAAATAGAAAAATAATCAAATTTTAGGAATTAGAAGTGTTCTTCCCCCCCCTTCTTTTGATATGTATAATCAATTTGGATTAGTGTAATAAATTTCTCATAACAAGTGATCTGCAACATCCATAAATAAGATATTTTCTTCTTTTTTATAGATATATCTTATTTAGTACCGTATTTCAAACCATTACAATCTAAAGCAGTCTTATGACTTAATTAACTTTACTAGCCTCTCGTCTACTACAATCGACATCTTTTAGCCACTTTATGGGCTTATACTTCCTCCTAAATGGAACATGTAAGACTCTATATAAGGGATACCAAAAGAGATGCTAACAAATAATGGCATTTCATGACTGTTTTTACCTTGAATAACCCTACCAAGTTCGCCTAACATACAAATATTGTCCCCACTGCATATATATATATATATATATATATATATATATATTCTAAGAAAACGACGAATGGGTAGCTTTGGTACTATCTTGAATTGCCCATGAAGCCGACGTTAAGCTCGAGGCATGGCCAAGATCAATTTCATTCAAAATACACATTGATTGGTGTTTTTCCTAGATGTGTCGGTGAATTCCCTTCATTACTATGTGAAGGCAACGTTGTGGTAAAATCTGGTGTGCAAAGTCCCTAGTGGTCCAAATATTACATGTACTATGTTTTAGCTATAATTTCTTTTCAGTTTTCATTTATGTTTAATTTTTCATATAATACGATAATATAAATATTAATATGACGTGGTTAAGAAATATGGTTATAAAAAAAAATAAATATAATACATAATATAAAATACACAACTATAATACAAATAAACATAGCTATATAAATATATCGCTGAGCTGATACACAAATTATCACCCCTATATTTTATCCCTTCAGATCATTTAATAAGTTCCTACATGAGACAAGACTACGTACTAAGAAAGTCGCATGAAAAATAATTGTTCTTAATCCTAACTCCTACTACAAAATAGTTGTCATCCGATTGTTTCTTGCTGCCGTCCTTATCTACCATCAAAGCCTCACCTTCTGTCTCGACCTCTTTCCAAAATCATTAATAAATACATTTATAAATATTATGGAGCTAAAACCCCTCATTGGACTCTACGCCATGGCATATATCTTTCAAAATATAATATCTTATATAAACAAAATAAAAATTAAAAGAGCAAACTCCATAGCAACCAACATTCTGAATTTTAAGTTATTTTTTTAACTCTGGATACCTCCATTGCAGGTGTATGTCTTTTTAGTAATAGTAAAATAGATAAAAAAAATTAAAATGCAATTTATTTTATTTTCACTATCAAAATTTTATTTTTGCATTTGTTAAGTTATGTCCTTTAATATATCACAAAATATTTACTTTTATAAAAAATGACTACCATATGAAATAGCTATATTTTTGTTTCATGTGAATCTTTATAGTATTATTTTATTATTAGCGAGTCAAGAGTAAGATGATAAATATTAATATACCTTTTCATGTTGAAAAATATAATCACTACTATTACCATTATCACTGAATTAATTACTAGCATTTACTGCCACCACCACCACCGGTAAAATTGCCATTACTATTGAACCGCCACCACCACTATAACGTGATGGTCATGCGATAAAGGCAGTGGTATTGCATTGATGGGGATGAGTGGTCATCATGTAGTAATGGTAATGGTAATCGGAATGCATATAAAGGATAGCTGGTGCCTATGAGATGGTGGTGGTGCAATAATGGAGGTGACATCACTTTAATGATGGGTCTTCAGCCAATGATCTTCCTTCAGATTCACTATTCCTAGCATCATTATCACACCACCAACCTAGCGCATTGACGAGGCTGTATTCATTAGGAACAGTGCATTAGAGTCTGAGAAAATATAATCCCAAGTTTGGTCACGATTACAAGTAAAATGGATAATTCGGTCACGGCCCAATAGACATTAGGCCCATGAAGTGGTAAGGAGACTTGATTTAGCTTTTGCATGTATCAACTATATATAAGTATGGTGAAATAAAATTTGAGCCTTTGGGGAATGAGAAATATTTCTATTAATACAAGTAATTTATTAAATAAATCGATTTGTCTAAACAGATTGATTATTATCTCTAAGTAGTGAAAGATGATGTCCAAGTTCACCTGTATTTTCCCCTTTCTATGTTTCTAATTTCTTGTTTTTTTCCTCTTCTTTATTAGATAGTGGTCCAGGACCGTTCGTGGAGGTTTGTCTTTGATCAGATTAATGAAGTTTCGTTTACGGTGCAAAACTTGTATTATAGCCTCTAGGGTTATAATAATCACATTGCATGTAAGAAGGGTGTACTTTTGTGAGTTGGGTTCACGATAAAAAAAAAAAAAAAGATTTCTCAAGTGGTAAGCAGCAATTTTAATACACCATTCATCATGTTAAGAAAACTATTGTAAGTAGTTGCAATCCATGATGCCAGTATTTTGTTTGCTAATAGCCATCACAAAGTGGTATGCGTGCATTGGATATCGCTCCTATTGGAGTCTTTCTAGTGCTTGTTGAACTTTATCAAATCATAATATGTGATTTTTAGAATCCATCAAATCGTTTAAAGCGATACAATTCAATATCCTTTACGAATCAAACTGAATTGCAAGATTGAAAAAATGTTTAATGGGTGTACGAAATCTTCATCTTATCCTCAATAATATTGATATAAATTTGATTAATCTATTCTTCTTTATTCCATTGATTTTAAATTATTGCAAGTACAGGTGCTACATCATGCTTTAGATGCGATTTTTTCCCTTTCCTTTTTGTCTTTCTTCTTAGCTAGTTATTGAATTGCGATAGGACAACGGATATGTTGTTGTTCATGCAAAATCGTGACCATGCTTCCTTATACGTAGACAACCTATCGATTTTGAAAGGCAGACTCATACTTGTTGCATAGATATATGGACAAGGGAACTAAATTAGAATGCTGCGGAAAAACTTTGCTTTATTGAATATAAAATCCATGAAGCCATGCGACTCCATGTGCCTTGATGGAAAATGTGTGGGCATTGCTTAGTAAAATGTTGACTTGAAAATATATATTGAATTATGTGTAGATTGAGGAAAAATAGAAGATGAAACGAAAGCTTGACCATGGCTATCATGTGAAAGTCTTATGAACACTTGTTACTTGAAAGAAATGTAGTGATTAAAGTATAAATTAATTGATAAATTGGTTAATGGTGCATTACAAGTTAAGTTGTTTGAAATTTAAGGAAGATTAACTATAAATCATGGCATAGTCTCAGAATCAATGAACCTGATCGAGTCACCTTCACTAGATTTAAGGATAATTGAGTCATTTATAAATCAATGAATGCCTTGATGGAAAGTAAGGTAAATTTAGTACTAATCATGTAATAATGATCAAAAAGGGATTTGAATGAGTTGCATTAACAACACCATTAAAATTTTCAAGTCCCTTTTCATCCCACTAAACGACCCAATATGACCCAATCAACCACTCCAAAAGAAAAGTATATTTCATCGAGTATTAAAACGTAAGACTTCAACTTGAACGGAATGAACTATGATTAAAATTACTAAGTTGGTATAATTGGGGAATAGGCAAACACATTCAACTAATTTGACCCTTTATTTAAAATCTTAGATATTTGTTCTATTTTATTTTTTGTTAAGTAATAATGGTTACACTTTAGAGCTACATGATGACTATTACAATTTACAACCAATAATGACTATGAACGAGTGAATGGATCTCTATAATTACCGTACTTATTTTATACTTGTAGTATAGTAGCACTTTAATTAATGTAACATGGAATTGAATTGCTTAGGGATATGAGAAATGCATGTGCTTAGAAATGCTTGCTATGTTTTGCCAAAATACTTTAAATTACATGAAATGAAAAATTAGGTGTCACATCATCAATTGCATTATTATTGTTGAGTGTTCGTCTTATTTTTTTGATCACCTCATAAAGAATATAATAACTATTTGACTTAAAATCCGAATGAAACATTCATTGCATACTTGCATGAAGAAGGCCATCAACATTACATAAGAGCACTGAAAGGCAGTATGAAAGTGATGCTTCATTCAATGTAACCTCACCTTAACCTCTGAAAACTACTACATACCGAAGAATATGACCCTTTGATTGGGGTTCCATCTATAGATGTAACCGCTTAGGATTGACTACCCTCTTGGATGATATATGTATTATGAGATCATTAATTTTATAATTATGCTAAAACCCCGCTTAAGCCAAGCTCGCAGTATTTTGATATATTATAATTAATTCATTAGGATTGGGCTATTGCTGGATTTGGCTTAGAGTGGTAGTGTTTGGGGTTGATGAGTTAGAACTTATTCCTCAACTCCTAGTATCAGAGGATGAAAATCCATATTGTACATAGTTTTCGGATGATTGTGTATATTGTTGCATCCTATGGCTATACATGTATAGTACGCTATTGTTTGATAACTTGTTTGCTATTGTTTGTTGTATAATGTGAGGGAGAATCTCGCTAAGCAATGGACACTTGCTCTCCCAACAATTTTTTCATTTTTTAGGTAACTTGAAAAGTTAGGAAAGGAACTATGATTTGTGTGAAAAGTGCTTCTCCAATTTAAGTCTATTAGGAAGAGTCTAGCTATACAGTTAGTCTAATAGAAATTGCAAAGTATAAAAAGTAGGATTTATTATTTCTTAAAAATTAGGTTTTTATTTCTTTAAACTTAAGTTAGTTAAAATGGTTTATCTAATCTTATTGTTTAGTAGGAGATATTGATCCTCTATGATTTTGACTAATTGTGAAATATTGGTTTCCATAGTTATTTTTATATATTAATAACATGTATTATGATTAAATGTAATTTAATTAAACTTTTGTAATTTCTTACTTGCAAGATAGTTCTTATATTGCAGATATACACGTGATATGATAACTTTTACATATTTCTACTGGGTTCCTTTATAGGCATTACATAAGCAGTTTTAGTTCAAGTATCATAATGAGCTAACGACAACGTATTACTAAGACTAAGTAATGGTGATCTTTCAAATGGTCTTTTAATGAGTATTTATTTATTTATTTTTACAGCTTGGCAAATAAATGATTAATTAAATTGGTGTCTATAATTTATATATTTTAAGAAGCATGTGATTATATTGACCATAACTAAAAATGAATATTGTTAGGTATTATCTATATTCTGATGTTGCTATTAACCACTACTACTACTAAACTAATAAAGTTTGTAATAAACATATACATTTTTTAAAGGGAAAAGTTCATATTTAGTTTTTAATATTTACCACATTTTCCAAATGTGATCTAAACATTTTTTTTTCCTATTTCAGCCTTTGACAATTGAAAAATCTTATAAACAAGTCATTCTATCAACATTGTTATCATTTCCATCAAATGATGACACATGGCACCTTGTGATTAGTCCACGTGTTTTTTGAAATAATTAGTATAATAATAAAATAAATAATTTATAAAAGAAAAGTATAGAAAATAAAGAAAAAAGGAAAAAAAAATTATGTATATTTTTTTGGACCATTCTGGCCACCCTAAGGCTAAGGGGTGGTCAAAACTTTTTTTTTTTTTAATTTTTTTTCTTTTTTTTTAAAAATTTATTTTCCACATATTTTTATTATTTTACAAAAATTCTTATGTATGTATGTATGTTTTGAAATTTTTTCTGAACTTTTTCTATTTTGTCACCTTTTTGGAATTTTTAACATTTTTATTTAATTTATGTAATTTTATTACATTGTTTGTTTAATAAAAAGGTAGACCGGTCAAAAGGCACAATGTGTTACTATTGGATGAAGAAGTTAACGTTGTTGATGAAAAGACTGATTTATAATATTTTGTAAGTGTCAAGAATTGACATAGAAAAAAAAGGTTTAAGACTTATTTAGAAAAGATGGAAAACGTTGAATGCTAAATATGTATTTTTTTCTTTTTCTTTTAAAGCTAATTATTATAATAAATTTGACTAATAAAATTCAATTAAATGTAATATTTAATAATTTTAAATTTTAGGTATAAAATTTAAGAAGTAAATCTCAGATTGCCTATAAAATTAACAAATTCAAATTATAAGTTTTAACATGCTTTAAGATATTACATAAATGAAAAAAAAAATGGAAAACGTATTCACATATTTGGGTATGCCAAAGCATGTATGGAAGAATTTTTAGGAATATGCTTTTTATTGAGTTGTATGGTGCTTATCATTAACGTTTAAGATTTTGAAATCGACTAGGAAAAAAATAGAAAAGGAATAATAATAAGTAATAATCGAAACGTGAAGGTATATACACATGCTCATGCTAAAATACATTCATGCACATAAAGGCAAACCTTTTTGAATAGAGCTTTTGTTTGATAAGTATAAAACTATGGCAATTACTTAGAGTTAAAAGTAAATAAATATGATGTAAGGGTATATGTATCGTGAAACATGGAGAAATCAGGAAACTCAATGGTAGCTTAAGCTGTTTATATGTAATACAATTTTTGCCATTTAGAATACATGAATATAAACAAACACAGGTTAGGACATTTTATGAGTGTGTATATACATACACAATCACATGCATGTCTATTCAATAACTAACCAAGCATAAGAATACAACTTATTTCATCTTAAAATTTTAATGTGCTTATTATTAAGCAAATCGGGTGTTAATAAATTAAAAAAAAAACAGAATAAGGAAATAAAAAAACAATTTCAAGAATGTATATAAATAAGCATACATATAAATGTCGATGCCCATGTGAGTAATAAAAATTTTATCGGTAATATGCATGTAATCCTACGGTCTACGTTAGTTATTTAACGTATATATATTGAATTATTTAACTAATGAAGACTCGGTCATAGGAATATGCATGAGCCGCGGTGCTTAACTTATTATGAAGAATCACCGCTTCAAATTATTATTATATTTTAACATGATCAAGAAAATAATTTTGGTAACTTGGAAATTAGGAATATATGTGTGTGGATTTTGTATGCCAAAAATTAGATTTATAAAATTAGGTGTATTAATTTATGGTACTAAACATAAAAAGGGGCTTTAGATAAATTATTATAAATCAAGACCTATAAAAAAATTAAATGACTCAGATTATATATATATATATATATAAATAACTTGACTATTCTTTTAGTTCAAAATTTATTTACTTGTAAACCTTATTTGAACCTAGATCTTATGAAATTATGGCTATCTTATTTTACAATTTAGTAGGAGATACTAATTCTCAACAGTTGGCGAATTGTGAAATATTGTTTATAATGGTCCAACATGATTGGATCTTGTAAAACAAGTTCAACTTAGTATCATAACCAAACAATTTCTTCTCTTTAAGAAGAGGGGAGAGAGTGCATCAGCACCATGAACAACAAAGAAAGTACAACGAGTGACACTAGCACCTTAGATACACTAAATATTCAAATGACTACTCTTAACCTAAGTAGTGATAGCCTTTCAGAACTTCTTATGCCAGTAAAATAGATAGTCTATATAAAATAATCTATCTTAAGGATCAAAGGATCGAAAGTATCTCACTACCCCTTGTGAACTCGTATTCAGCCTTTACCAAACCTCATCAAAATGTTTTTTTCATCTATAAAATCTCTCATTAACCTCAGTCTTCCAAAGTTAAAGAATACATTCAATCTACAAAATTTGACCAGTGCCTTTTGAACGCTATAGAGGAGGAGCAATTTGTTACGTTATAAATCTCTCAAGAACTACCAACTTAATGGCTTGAGCATGGATACACCCTCCTCCATTTTTGGGTGGTATGATCGGCTTTAACCTTTCATGGTCAAAAGGGTATGCCTATAGCTATTCGAATGGCTCTTCTAAACTTAAGATATTTGAGATACGAACAGACATGCATTAAGATGATGGAGTCAACACTGAATGCAAGAATAGTATGTGTAACACTATTTCCTAATTACTACATTCCTCTAAGGGAAAAGAGACTTCTAGAAACGTTAAAGGTTTAAGTTCAGATACTTGTAGCACCAATGGCAATTGGATCCCTATTAGCCACACTCCATTACTAGATGGCTTATAAGATTTAAAACCTTACATGGGATCTTGCCCTACTAGAAGAAAGAAGAGATGCTCTCTTCATCTCTATGGACACCAACCATGTACCGATAGTAATACATGTCCTAAGATAACTCAAAAAAGGAGAACTCTTTAAGATCATACTCAAGAGATGAGTAACGAGCTATGAAAAGCTATATTAGAACACTATCCCTATCCAGTCCACTAGCTTAACCTTTATCAAAAAGAAAGATGACACTGTTACTATCAACTTCAAGAAGGATAAAGAAAGGAGAAGAAGACAGCATCTATCTTCTCCACCATACTAATGATACGACCTACTCAAGCCGTCTATCAACCAGCAAATGAATATTTGGCTAATCCTAAGCTAGATAAGACAATACAACAAATCATTAGATCCTTTACAAAAGAAGGAAAACCTATCTACTTTGCTAAAGATTCACCCAATTGAAACAAATTCTTCAATCCAGAATGTCCGTGTGATAAGTGCTACATAAAAAGAAATTTCTCTAATAATGATGATGAGATATCAAAGAAGAGGAGAAGAAGGAAAGAATCAAACTCCATTTTCTGGATGAGGTACTAGGAAGGGGATCCTGCCATAGGACCCCTTGGAGAAGATTATGGAAAATGACAATATATAGTTTCTTATGGTGATTCTCCAAAGAAGATATTAGGAGAATTTGACTCGAAGTCAGACAAAAATAATGATAATGAAGAGTCTCAGACACCTCAACACCATCCTCCTCACCATTTTTTTTTTTTTTATGATGTCCTAACAGGACTAGAAAGGATTGAACTGAATATTGAGGAGCCAAAAGTTAAACAAGTTGACTTTCACCCAACTCTTGAACCACTTAGGGAGAGTATGATAAAAAGAATAAATTTAATGTCTGAGGTGCCAAAAGGAATTTGGATACCGAAGAAAAGAAAAGGAGAAGTTAAATATGTTGATGGATGGATTTCAATAGATTCATCTTCAAACACTTCTTCTTTTGAAGAAGGAGATACTAGAAAACCTAACTAGGACATTTTTGAGCCCTTAAAGGGGAGCAAAGAACTAGGAACTCCACTTGGGAGAATTTATATGATATAGGGAAACTAAAAGGAAGATGAATTTCCTTTTTTAGAAGAATATGAGCACGATGAGTATAGGCACATCTCCAAAATTAAGAATCTAACTGAATGATATTCTCATGGCATCATAAAGAAGAGTAACATAGCAAAAGTTGTTTTCAATTGACAAACTAATAACGCTTTGGTACAAAACCAAATGTTAAGAAAGATTGGAAGTAATGTTGAGAGTATACATTCCAGATTTTCCTCTATAGAAAAAATAGTTGATGAGACATTAAGAAGGATATCCATATTATAATAATGAATAAAGGAAGTTAAATATTCTATGCCTATACTTAGCATCTCTCTTTCTGACTTCATTGAACAAAAGGAGTTAAAAAGCAAAAAACTACAAGAACAAATACACATAATAGAGTCAAAACAGAAAGGTGTGCCTTTCACCTTTGATATTTTTACCCTCAAAATAGGGATAAACATTGAAAGTCAACCTAGAGCCTCCAGACCCTCACCATTTATGTTAAAACCTCTACAATCTCTAAGAAAAAAGACTAGTAAAGTTGAGGATGAAAAGGGAGAAAGAAATGGGAAAGAAAGTTGGAGAGGAATTTTCCTCTAGATAAAAAAGGAAGACCAATTCCTTAACTCCATAGGAGTTGTACCAAATGCAAGACCTGAGCAGTAATAATGACGATTATGGGTTGAGACAAAAGCCTAAGCACTCAAATGTTCTCATGGTTAAGAACCATAGGATCTTAGATGCTCTTGGGGCCTCTAATTAACTTCAACCTAAGGTAACTCAAAAAATAGCAATGGTTGAATCTGGAACTAAGAGCTTAACAGATGACTTAGAAGAATTAACTAATGATAGTTCACTTGAAGAATCCAATGCCAAATAAGGTGAAGAAAGCTCCACAAGTGATGGCTGGCCATCTTTCAATTTGAAGCAACAATTGGAATCGAATAAAAAAAAACAAGATCCTATAAGTCTTACTAACTCTTAGGACCCAGCTAGTGATGCTTATATTCTTATGATGGGGGGTGAAGAAGAAGAGATAAGATTAGAGACATCTAATCCTAGACTTACAACATCTACTAGGAAATCATCTGGTGTAAATACTACATTTACTGTTGATGATATTCCCTACTCTAAGTGGCTTAAGACACTACAAGAATTCCATGCTTGGTTGATCACAAAATCTCTGATGAAAAACAATCATTTTAAAATACTATTAGAGTTTGTGGTGAGATTTACAGGAATATTAAAGGATTAGTGGAATTCAGTACATCTTACGGACTAACATGTTTTCTTAGATCAAACAGACTTCAATCGCGTGATTAAAATCCTACACACATTTCTCATAAGAAATTCGGAAGATTCGAAAGAAGCAAAATGGAAAGAATTTTTTGAGAGAAGATGTTGCTCTTATAGAAAGAGGGCTCTGGATCCACACTATAAAAAATGGTGTAGCCGTTTTACTAACTTGGAGCAGACCCAACTCGTAAACCAGTATTCCTATCTTCTATTCTTGAATCCCTTTCTAGATGAATAGAAAATTTATTTAAATTGAGAAATCAACGTATCGAAGAGATTTCTGTTGGAGAAGTCCAACAAGTCATGCACTTGGTAATTGATGACTTGTGTGAAAAAAGATAACTATTCAAGGATTATCTCAACGGATGACAAATTCTTAATAAAATATGCAAGAAAAAAGATTTGTAATTCAAGTGCAAGCATTCAAGTAAAGAATGTAGTTGTCCTACTAGGAAAAAGAAGCATTATAGAAGGTTTTCAATTACAAAGTCTTCTATGTCCAGAAGAAGAAAAAAAAATGGAAACACTTTAGGAGAAAAACCTAAAAGGGAAAAAAATCCCTTCGATGTTTCATTTGCAACAAGATGGGACATTATGTTAAACCATTCCCATCAAAAGGATCATAGAAAATGATCTAATCAATATATTACTAGACTGGAATCAAAATTGATGGAGAGGAAGATTGGATGTCGAGTTTAATTTTTTATTCTTCCATTCCTAATCCGATTTATACTAGACCCTATACTCATTTAATATAGATCTTCAACTTGAACTAGGAATTTCATTTTATTTTGGAGTCGCCATCCAACTGTGGTTGGGAAAGATTGAATTAGGATTAATTGAGCAAATTAATCCTAATTTGGACAACTAGTCAGCGAGATTTCCTCTTTTCGTTTTTGTGAAAGGGGAAATGGAAAACCAGAGTTGCTGGACTTGGAAGCTAACCTATTAAAACCTTAAAGTTGTCACCATATTCTCCTGAAATCTAAACCTTACCCTAATGTTTTTTGTTGTTATTTATTTTGTTTCTTATTTTTTTTTTATTATTTTTTCGTATTTTTGTTTATTGGTTAAAGAGAACTTATTCTAACTATGGAAAATATTTTTTTTTTATTCTTTTTAGAGTTGCCCAAAACGGGTGCCTACGTACTTGCTATTCAGGATCAAACGGCCGTAGTTTACTTTTCATGAAAAACTTTAGTGTGTTTGTTAATTTTAATTATGAAATTATTTCTGGTTTACGTTTTTATCATTTTGGCATTTTTTGGGAAAAATCTAAGTCTAAACTTGATTATTTGATTTTCGAAAAATAATAATTTAAGGAAAAACCAATTTTGGATTTATTTAAGAAAAGCATTTTTCTAAGTGATAAAAATTTTATTTCCCTATTTTTAACCTACCTCTAATATTATTATTTGTTATTATTATTATTATTATTATTATTTTTAATTTTTATTTATTTATTTTATTTATTATTTTTTTAATTAATTAATTTTTTTATTTTTATCATTTTATCTACCCTAAACTAAAAATCTAAAT
Source organism: Laguncularia racemosa (assembly GCA_037954665.1). Taxonomy (NCBI): domain Eukaryota; kingdom Viridiplantae; phylum Streptophyta; class Magnoliopsida; order Myrtales; family Combretaceae; genus Laguncularia; species Laguncularia racemosa. The sequence continues at coordinate 12,806,760 of JBBMOL010000002.1, read as the reverse complement.
TCTATCATTTTCCTAATATATTATTATTATTTTTATAATTTTTTATTTTATTATATATTATTTTTTGTGATTTTTATAATTTTCTATTATTTATTCTAAAAAAAAACTAATCTAAATTCTAATATTTTCTATTAGTTTTTTTGAATTATAAATAACAGATAAATAAATAAATTCGATAAATAATTAAATAACTAAATAAATAATAAAAAAAATACAAAAAGAATTTTGAAAAATCCAACTTACCTGGATTCGGGTTGGTGCGCGGGTTGGGTCGGTTGGGTTGGATGGGTCGAAGTGGGTTGGATCAGGTCAGTCGATCATGGTGGCTGGGAGTGCTTGTTGACGGCGTTCCGGCGGCCTTTCGAGGAGGTTGAGGGGTCGTTTCTTAGATTTTCAAGGGTGGGGAACTCAACAATGGTGGTGAATTTATCCAAAAATGCCTCCTAGTGGCGGTTTGAAGCTTGATCGGCGGTCTCGGCTTGAGGAACTCCGGCGAGGCTTCGATTTCTCTGATTTTCTCTCTTTTTCTCACTTCTGATCTGTGCACTAGCTTCCTGCCTTCAAGTCCTATTTATAGACACTTAAAAGCTCCTCCGGATAAACTCAAATCCGTCATTTGGTTAAACCCATCTTGTTTTTTTGTTTTTTTTTTTTCTATTTCGGATTCGGCCTTATCTCGAAGATTTGATGTCAATCCATTGCTTTTTTGTGATTTATCTTATGAATTTGCCTTAAGATCAACAGTAATCCAAAAGATTCGAGAAAAAACGGACAATCCCAGCTCTGTCGGATTTGCTCCGGCTTCCTTTCGCGTTTGTTCGGGCGAAGAAGACGATCACGTGCGAAGCACGTGATCTAAGGTCGGCCTATCGCGTGCTGCCACGTAGCAGTTGGGAAAGAAAAAAAATGAAAACGCAGCAAGTGCTCCTCGTCAGATTTGAACCCATGACGCACCCCTCCCCCCGCGTGCATCGGATCATTGCTCAGACCAGTTGGGCTAGCCCACTTCTCAGTTTTTTTTTTTTTTTATTTTCGCAATTTGCATATATGCAATGTGATTTTTATTATTTTTGTATTATTTTGAAATTTCAAAAATTTGTAAAAATTATTTAACCCCTTTTATTACTATTTCTACAATTATTTTCTAAAATTGATGTATTTTTCCTATTTATTTTATTTTTTGAATTTTTTTTCCTATTTTTGCTAAATTAGAAGAAAAATTGTAAAAAATAAAAAAAATAAACATTGATTATTATTAATCATTAGGGGCAAAAATGGGGTGTTTACACTGGAGTCTTTGTTCGTGGAAGAAGAAGAACCAACGAGAAATACTTTCTTCTCACTTAAAGTCTATTTACCATCTTCTAACCGATACCTTTTAGACTCTGGAGAAGAATCATACTCAATTCAGTCGACAGAAGAAAGAATGACAGAAGTCAAGAGCATTATGCAAACTCCACATGTTCCTATTTAGATTATCACTAGAAAATTTGATAAGACTTATCCAAGTGGTAGGGTTTATCAATACTGGAGCAGTGGAAAGCATTCCTAATCCAAGTGTGCCGCTTGAAAGATTTTGGAAATCGTATAATAAAACCTTCGTTATGGCCTCAAATGTAGAATCGGGGTATACTTGAAAACTATACCTATCAAGATCCAATTTTTTCTAGGATACTCAATCATCACATCAATTCTTAGGTTACCACTTCCCAATAAGGATATTGTAGTTGGATGGGATATCCTCCAAAGGTTACCAAGGTTTAAAATTCACATTAAAGGGATAAGGTTTACAAAATATTTTAAGCTTTATACAGAAGTCTTCTGACTTTACACTATTCAAGGAGTCGCCATAAAAGAAATCACTGAGAAATTAAAGGTGAAAGCTTGTGCTGAAAACTGCATAGAATTTCTCACCAAACACTAGTACCCTTTGTGGCAAAATGAAGAGCTTTTTTTTGTGAAAATTCCTTTCAAAATAAATGAAGATATCAAACTAACCAAAGCAAGCCACTCAAGAAGGAATCATGAACATTTGAAGCTAACTGAGCAAGAATGCAAAGAATTGCTTTAGCAAGGGTTGATTGAATTTTTAGATTTACAGTGGGCATATGAAGCATTTTATGTGAATAAACGATTCAAACAATCTAAAGGCAAACTAAGATTGATAATCAGTTTTCAGCCTCTAAACTATTTTGTCCAAGATGACAAATTCGCTATTCCAAACAAGACTACGGTCTTTTGTAGCATTGCTAAAGCCAAAATATTTTCCAAATTAGATCTTAAAGTAGGTTTTTGGCAACTTGGAATTTATCCTAATGAAAGGTTCAAGATGGGATTCTACATCCCAAAGCAGCATTACCAATGGAAGGTATTACCATTTGGGCTTAAAACTGCACCTTCACTTTTCCAAAAGGCCATGATGAAAATCTTCAAGCTTATTATCGATCATGTAATCATCTATATAGATAACATACTTTTGTATAGCCCAGATGGGGACACATATGCTGAATTACTTTCGAAATTTTATGACAATCATATCAAAGGGAGTAATGTTGGTAGAAAGAAAAATGAAGATATCCTAAATGGAGATAAAATTTTTAGGGATGAAAATCAAAGATGGTTGCTACTAACCTAAACCATCTATAGCACAGAAATTACGTAAATTCCCTCGCTCTAATTTCACCACCAAGTAGATTTAGCAATTGTTGGACATTGTCAATTATCTCAAAGATTTTGTCTAAAAAATCTTAAGGCTTACTAGTCCTCTCTCAAAGATGTTAAAAAAGAACCATCCAAAATGAGAAAAACACTAAACTAAAGTTGTCTAGACATTGAAAGAAAAATTGCAAAACTTGCTGCCACTCAAGGTTCTTGTGAAAGGAGAATTTATGCTCCAAACTAATGCCGATGACAAGTACTAGAAGTAGTCCACTTAGAGCAGAATAAAGGAAAGAGGCATGTCAGTAGCTATAGAAGCGGACGGTTCAAAGACTCTAAGTTCTATTATTACTCCACTTTCAAGGAAATCCTTGCTGTTAAAAATGCTATCCATAAGTTTGAATACCACTTGATGAGTTCTCACTTTAAGATAGAAATGAATATGAGTTCTTTTCCAAAGATGCTTAGAATTAAATACAAGACGATATCACATCCAGGGCTCTTAAGATGGCTTGAATGGTTTTTTAAGCACTCATATAAGGTTAAGCACATTATGGGACAAAAAAACTTAGTTGCGGATTTTCTTTCTAGACCTCAGCAAAATCACCAAGCCCGGATGAGTCCATAGGTTCTAATATAAAAGACTCAAGAATCCACAAGTTTCAATAAAATGTGGATCAGTCCATTGGATTAGCCTTTGCCCTAGGATTCACCTTCAGATGATATTTGTGCATCGTCAAGATTGAACAATCTCCAACCAAGATTTGGGAGTACTAGTTTCTGATTTTTAGGTGATATGGGGGATTAAATCTTAAGCCATTAGGGCTTCATCTATATTATCCATTCGTCTATCCCCATATGATCCATTTTGAAGAACCATTTCTCAAAGAATTAAAATGGTTTTATTAGTATTTGTTACATCATCATACCATAACCATCTAGATTTCGGCTACCAAAGCATTAAAGTTCCTATCCAACATTATAATCACAAGAGGAAGAACAACCTCACATTTAGGAGAATTGTTCAGATGGTTCCAGCCATTACACATTTGGGAAACCATGATCCAAACATGGATAGAAAACACAGAAAAGGAACATCTAAGATTTAATAAGGAGGACCTTAGATTAATCATCCAGCTATAGTAGGAATGGATTAAGATTAACAAGTTCTCATATCATTCTATCCCCAATCATATAATATTAAATGGATTCCTCTTTGATATCAGGAAAAGTGATTATCAGTACCGATAACTCCAAAGGAGGCTTTATGTAGCAAACCTAATATTGCCAAAAGAAATTTGGCTAGGTGCTTATGAGAAGGAAGTCCCATGGGACTATAGTTAGGATTATGAGAAAACCAGGGCATAGAGAGAACTAGAGAATTGGCTCCATTCCATTCTCAAATATAAGTCCAAGTCATGGAAGAAGACGACTCTTCATAGAATCAAGATAGGGTAGAATAACCTATGCGAATACTCCTTTTGATCCATATGAAGATAGCTAGGATCCCTATGATCCTTTTTCTAGAGACATATGATAAAGGAAGATAGAGGAGAATACCTAAATGGTTGTACCCTGAATATAACAACAATTACTCAAACTTCTCACCATAAAACAATTTGTCTCCATCCCATTGGGTCCAAAGACATCCTCATTTACTATTTGCTTTAGTTCGTGTCTACTTTAGCTTTTGCTAGATAATATCTACTATTTGCTTTAAATCGTGTCCACTTAGTCTTTGTCTAAAACGATCTGCTATGTAAAACAAATTCCTCTTACTATATATAGAGGAACTTCTGTAATTGAAAAGCAAACGAAACCTTAAAAATAAAAGAGTGTGTGCTTTGCTAATCTCATGGCTCTTTAAATCTCTCTCTCTCTAAATCTTGTAAGAAAGAAATTGTTTGGATGCCTGGTCTATCTTTCGATATTCAAAAGTATGCTTTACACTTGCTTCGAATGAGGATCCTACATATTAGAAATGAATTTTGAAATTTAGAACATAGGATGTATAATAAAGAAAACCATAGGCAAGAATCAGGAGGAACCGGCTTTTCGCAAGTTGTCGTGAGAGGAGAAAAGACGCAATATTAAATCGATGAACTGAATGAGCTATGGCATTTAATGTTATATATCCTACTTGTTTTGATCATGATGCATGAAACAAAAATTTATCTGATTTATATCGATCTCCATGACCTCAAATTAGATCACTATAGTATATAATGGTCTAACATGATTGGATCTTACAAAATTAGCCTAACTTGGTATTAGAGCCACACAATTTCTTCTCTTTAGGAAGAGGGAAGATAATACATCAGCATCATGAACAACCAAGAAAATGTATTATGATCAAGTATGATTTAACTAGAGACTTGCAATGTTTGACTTACAAGACAGTTTTTATATTACAGATACATGTGTGATATAAAGACTTTTAGGCATTTTTATCAAATCTTCTTTAGGGTCATTATAGTAATAGTTACATATCTCATATTTAGAATATGCCAAAAACCGTTGTAGGAATATCTAAAAGAGAACAACTATTAGTTAAGCGAGTGAATACTTGAGAACGTGTTTATAGCCATCTTCAAAAAACTTAGGGAGCTTGTTTTATAAATCTAAAATGATGGATCTTTTGGGAGCTCATTTTCAATGTTAACAATGGATCACATTCTTTTCCTATTACCTTTTTTGTAATTCTAACTTTCAATGTACATTTTTTTTATATTAAAAATATAAAAATACACACAAGTATAATACAAGTCTTGTATGTGTCCATGGCATTACTAAACTAATGTTAGTCTAACTTTAGGTTTATTTTTCATTGTTAAGATGATAAATTTATGAATTATGAATTTAAAGTAATTAAAAATGTAATTAATCAAAACATAACATAACATATAACATGAATTATAAATTAATTAAACCATAGAGCTCCCCCACAATGGTCTATTTTAAATTATATTATATCTAAGAGTAGCCCAAAAAGAAACAAAAAAAAAGAAAAGAAAAGAAAGTACAAATCTAATCATAGAGGAAAATAAGATATTTTGATACTTCGTCTTTGGATTCGTCTTCTTATGCTTTATATGGTCTTCGGGCGAATGAAGAGTGACTAGGGTTTATGAGAAAGGGGAAAAACTATATATATCTATATATATATATATATATATATATATATATATAAGTATTTATATTATATAATTACTTTTTTGTTATAGTAATTTTTTTAAATACAATAAAAATAAAATTTATTGATGAATTATTTAAACATGCTTAATAATAATAAAATAAAGACCATTAATAATAAAAAGTAATTGTAATTCTTACAAAAATAATATTTTTTTTAATTTCAAATATAGATTTTTTTTACTTTGCCTGATTTTTCCTGTTGGTAACTTCTCTTTTCTTTTTTGTATAGAAGTAAAAATTAATTTCCCAATTTTTATTGTTTCAATTTTTTTAATTTATTAATCAGATTATCTTCAATTTGTTCCTTGAACGCTGAGCTACTCCTTTCCACACGACACGATCCTCCCTCCCTTTTTTTTTTTTCTTTCTTTCTGCTATTTGCTGTTTAGAGGACCAATGGATGACATCTATAAAAGTTGAGCGGGTCATTAAAAAAAACAGCCAATTAATCATGTCCAATTGCCCTAGCGACCACACAATGTGAGATGAGAGGAGAGAGAGATCTGGTGTCGTGTGTCAGAGAAGAGACGCGTTAGGGTTAGGGTTTTCAGTGCATATGTTATGTCTGGGCAGCGACCTGCGCACGGCTTTACACTAGACGAGGTGCAGTGCAGGGGATTGGCCCCTACTGAAATTAATTTATAAAAAAAAAAAATTAAAGTTGGATGTTGAAAGTTTACTAGCTAGTCGCTGCTGCAAGGAAATTACCGATTTCCTTCTTCATTTTTGGTCTTCAACTGGAAAACTGCTAAGAAATTACCGATTTCTTTTTTTTTTTGTTTTTCTTTTTCCGTTTTGGTCATCCACGAAATGCTGTTTAAAGGATGACAACTGGGTTGCAGCTATAAAAAACTAACGCGATTGTCCAGCGATTTGCAAACTCAATAGCTTCGAAAATCCTTTGTAGTAGAAGTTGAGGGAATTACTTAAATGAAAGCAATCATGTTGAACTGCACATTCAATGGCTCTCTAGTTCCCATCGACGACACAAAATTCAGCGAGCCAATGCCCTTTGTAGGTGTCTACATTGCATCAGCCACATTGCTCTGTGCTATAGCAATGTTAGCTGATCTTATCCACGGTATTTGGAACAAACAGTACTGGATTCCTAGCAGGTATTTCTCACTAAATGCTTTTTCTCTAACTATCTTAGGAGTAGCCATCAAACTTTCTGTGGACTTGACTGCCCCAATGCCTGGCCAACTAGACCAACTTGCTAAACTCGGTACCTCCGCCTTCCTACTCATTGCAATTATTACTTTCACACCTAGTTCAGCAAAATTGGAGAAAAAGGAGCGCCTAGGAAATATAGTGGGTCTTCTAATTGTTGTTATCACTTCAGTCGTAAATATCTGCATTCAGATAAGAACCTATGTTTTTTACTTGTTCTGTCCATATTACGTAGCAATTTTAATCAACACTGTTTTAGTGATGATAGATATTAGCTTTTTCGGTACATATCAGAGATGGAGTATACGATCTAAGTATGAAAGACTGCACCAGAGAGCACTGAGGGAGTCACTTGGTGACAGGGACAGAGAGACGGTTGCCACAGAGAAGTTGAAAGAATATTTAATAAATTTTACTTTGATTGCCTATTCCGGTTGTTCACATTATATACGTGCACGCCGCCCCTTAGCTTGCTTTGCTAGATGGCTTGGCATGACGATACCCGCTTTGGACTTTCTTGGTGTCTTTTTAACTCACATTACTGAAGGCAAGTACCTAGAGTCAATGTCATGCAATGGCGAGTCTGATTATCGGCGGTCAATTCTAGGGATATTAATCACTCAAATTATAGCTGTGGTAGTGGCCTTTGTCATTGCATCCGTTAGAATGGTTTATATTTGCGGGGCACATTTAAAGGCCTCACGAGTGAAGGATAGAGAATCCCCTGAAAGACAATACTTCTGGATGGACAATCTGGACTATATGCATCCGTGTAGTTCGTATATCAGATATAGGCATCCCGTGTTTATTGTTCTTGTGAAAACTCTCTCATATTGGTTCACCGTGGGTGTGGATTTCATTAATCTGGTATTTTATTTTCCTGTAATAGCCCTTTGGAAAATACTGCTATATCTGATTCCTTCGGTCTCCAGTAATTGTGGTTCTATCATTCTCACTGCTTCAACTTCGCATCCTGACCTAAATTTCACTAAACTCAGACCTTATGTTTTGGCTTGTGAGGGGGAGGAAGCATTGAGTGAGATGTTTATCGAATCAGGCTCACATGTCACCCGAAAATATATCAATGAAGGCCGAAGGAGGGAGCCAAAACATCTTATAGAATTACTGGATAAGTATATGTCCCATGACTTTGGAGGAGTTGTTAGCTTCGACAGGGATGAAGTTCCTCCGCTGAGTTCTCAAGGATCTCCTCCTAATTGCTGGACTCTTCCGGTGGTGGCATTGACAGGCATCGCCATCGCTCTTCCCAATGTCGATCACAACTCAATTGGCAAGTTAGTAAAGAGTGTAAAGGAGAGCCTTTTGTATGTTAACTTAATTGAAGACAATTTTGGTTACAAGCATGATTTGAATACTATTAGGGCCGCAGCAAGCGTGGCGTGGGCAGCAGTTGATTTAAAACGCCATTGGTTTGATCTGGATCTCAAAAAACTCGCTCTCCAAAATAGAAGTCCAATCCGAATTATGGAGTCACTTTCACATTATGCAGAAAAGGATTTTCCCAAGATGATGAGTACTGACGTGCTGACAGCAATAGCTGCACATTCCATGTACAGGATATGCCAAACATTGTTGCGGGAATACCAGAATGAGAACAACCTTGACCGATTGAGCGAGAGAATATTTGAGAAGGTGTGCATTACCATCTCTGACATATTGGGAGCTTGTTTTACAAATTTAAAACGATGGATCCTTGTGGAATGCTCGCGAAGCTCTCAAGAAAAAGGGAGAGAGGCTGCATATGACATTCTCAAATTTTTTGGGAAAACCGAGAAAATTATGAAGATCGTGGAACAAAGGGAGATTCCCAATCTTCTTAGCCTTGACCAGATGGGATCCATCGATGAGTGGCATGCTTTCCTTCGTTCCGCGTAGCGCATATGTTATGTTGAAGACCAAGGGTGGCTCTTTCTACTGCAGATTGTTGTAGCTTGTTTGTTTGACTCAGCTTTGTTACTTCATTCTGTTGTTTTTACCTGTGCCTTCTGTTTACTTTGTAAAATTCATGCCACTGTTCAAGTCATAATAACATGGGTTGATTGTTGATTGTAAGTCGTTGGCAACTCCAATCGTCTACAGCTTCTTTCTTGTAGAGGCAAAAGGTATTTTGGATCGTCGCTCTTGGCATTTTAGTTGAAAAAGCTAACATCTCATAATTCGTCAGATGAAATGCTAACAACGACATCGTTGCTTTGCATACATTCAAACCGATAAGAATTCACAATTACCGACATGCTAAGGAAATTTCTCAAGTTTGAAGTAAGTCTAATAAAACCGAACAAAAAATCCCGTAAGTTTGACTAGTTGTCTTAAACCGTACCTAATTGTCTTTGTCTGTTTAACTTCACAAGGCAATGCATTCCACCTTCACCGGTTATTCTACATGAAAAAATAAATAAATAAAAATCCCGTAAGTTTGGTATAGAAATGTGTGAAGACCAATAAATTCAAAGTAATTAAAACAATAAGTCAATGATAATTCTAATACCTATAATATAAGCAACCATAAAATTTCCAAATTTTATATTGAATCACAATTAATAGAATAACGAGACTGTCTTGAAACTAAGTCATGTACCTAAATTTTTTTTTAATGAAAATAAAATAAGAAATATCAAAAACATGATAAGCACTGTCTTAATAACATACAAACTCTAATGCAAACATTGGAAAAAATACATAATAAACAATAAATAGATACTCATATCTAAAAATAGACCTTGAAATGATGAGAATAATTTATCCAGCTGTAATACCATGTAAACCGGCCTATAAGATTTTACTACTTATAAGCGAATGTGTCACCTTGATTAAAAAAATTAAATTAAATTAATTGAAGAATTGGGACGTTACTAGCTGCAATCAACCTTTCTCTCATGTGATTATCAACCTTGGACTTTGGAATGAAATATCTTCCAAAAGAATGTCAAGGTCGTTTTCCTTTTCCCCTGATCTTACCTCAATTAATGAAACTTCCTTGGCCGCTCCTTTTGTCTCCTCCCCATGCACGTTCAGGTGATAAGCCCTTCCCCTTGTCCTTTTTTTTTTTTTTTTTTTTCCTTTTTGTTCAAATTTGTCTCCCTATCTTTCATTTATCCCTCTCTCTATATATATATAGCCACACTTCCATTTTTCGTCCTTATTTTGGAGGAATTGTTGGCTTCAACAGGGATGAAGCTCCTCCGCCGAATCCTCGAGGATCTCCTCCTAATTATTTAAATCGATCCACTTTGGAACATGGTTTAAGTCCAAGTCCATCACAATGTTTAATATTCTAAAAGAGAAGATAGGTGAAATTTTTTAAAAAAATATTAGTTGAGATATTTCAATAAAATATTATAGATGGTAATAGTAATCTTCTAGATGAAGCATTATAATTATTAGATTGAATCGATTTCCACTATTATAGATGGTAATAGGCATACATTACTTATTTGTAACCAAGCAAAAACAAAGAAATATCTTAACTTCCTCCCATTCCAAACACTCTAAACTATTTTTCCAATAAATACTATCTCCACATTTTCTATTCTATTCTAATCTAATCTAATACCCTTCTACATACCAATAGTGGTATTAGAGCCACATTTGGTCATTTACTAGGCATAATTCTATCATTTTTTTTTAAACACACTCACACTTATTCTAAACCTTCCATTCTATCTTAATTTTCCTAGCCATGCACTATGTCCACTGGAAGGCTCACCAAACAAATGTCTATTCCTTTTTTTTTTTTTACTAAAATTATGATTATTGAGCAGTTAAAATGAGAACTTGTTTTCAATCCCAAAAATTATGGGAAATAGTTGAAAAGGGGTTTATCATGCTAAAAGATGCATCCACTTTAATCCCTACTAAAAAGATAAATTGGAGGACAATAAGGCCAAGAATTCAAAGGCTCTATACTATATCCAAATGGCAATGGCAGATCATATATCTCTAAGAATTTGTGCCGCTACATTTGCAAAGGGGCATTTTGCAACAAGAATTTCAAGGGAATACCAAGATATCTATCATTAAACTTCAAACTCTTAGAAAACATTTTGAAAATATGAAAATGAAGGATTATGAGACCATTAGTGAATATTGTACAAGATTATGTGAGCTAGTAAACCAATTGAATGCCTATGGAGAGGAAATTACTAAAAAAAAAGAGGGTTATAGAAAAATTGCTCATAAGCAATGCTGAAAAATACAATTCAATAGTCACCATTATTGAAGAAATAAAAAATCTGGCCAGTTTAACAATCACGGAATTGGTTGGTTCACTAGAGGCCTACGAAAAAAGATGAAGTTGGAGAGAAGTAAATTCTCTTGAAAATTCCGTTCAGTCTAAAACTAAATATAAGGTCTTAGAAATCCAACTTTAGACAAAAGGAGGAGAATTCCAAAAATGCACCTAGAGAGATCAAAAGAAGGAAAAATATCCACCATGTCGGATTCGTAAGAGAACTAACCATCTTGAGAGAGATTGCTACTTTCGAAGTAAGCCTCAATGCTGACACTGTAAAAGATTCAGGCATTTAGAGAAGGATTGTAGATTAAAAGAAAATCATTAAGCTAACTGCATGGAAGAAGGTCTAAGTAATGATCAACTCTTCTACAGCCTTGACAATTCCTTCAAAAGTAACGTCAAACTTAGTAATAGCTATATCTTGAAGGTCAAGGGGAAAGGATCCATTTCTGTCAACACTAAAAAAGGTACGCAAGTGATTAATGATGTCATGTACATTCCTAATCTTAGGATAAATCTATTCTATGTCGATTAAATGATGGAGAAGGGATACATCCTACACTTTGAAGGAGATTAGTGCTCTATTTATGATAATCAAGATAAGCCCCTCATTATCGCTAAAATAAAAATGAGGGAACACAGATAAAGTCGGTAATTGCGGGGCGGGTTTGCGGGCTAGCCCACGGAGCCTGCAAAAAATTACGGGGCAGGCAAAAAATTTTAGCCCACTCAAGCTGCAAGCCATTTTGGCTCGCGCTCGCGGGGCGGGGTTGGTAAGTTCCCATGAGCGCGGGTTGGCCTGTTGACCCACAAAAAAAAAAAAAATTGCTGTGTTGTGTTGTGTCTGTGCGACACAGTGTGACGATTGACAACGTGATGACTAACGACTGATGAGACAACGCAGACGCCAACTGAAGTGATGAGACAGCACAACAGCAGCCTACAACAGCTAAAGACTTCGACGAGGACGAGGAGAGGAGGAGCAGGAGCAGCTAGCTTCACCCACACCCACATCGTCACACTCACACGAGACACTCACAATCACAGTCACACACTCACACTCCCTCGTCCATTATCCTCGACTCCTTGTCCCTCCACACTTATAGTCACAGACCAGAGACCGCAGCACAATCCTTGTCCTCTTCCACTTCCACAGGCCACAACAGACACAAGACACTCACCCGCTCAGTGACAGTTGTTGTCCTCTTCCACTTCTGTTTCCGTCTTCCTCTCCTCTTCTACTCTTCCTTCTCTAGTTGTCCTCACTCCTTAGCCTTCACGGTTTGAGAATCGAGATTTCCACTCTGCTGATTGCCGGCCGCCTATTCCATTTCCTTCGTGCCACTGTCCTTGTTAGACATTAATTAAGGTAAAGCAATAGATTTTGTCCTTTTACTTTTATTGGAGAGTAGGGTGTTGTGTGGTGTGGCTGTGTGAGGTAACGCCGATGGCTTGGAGAGTGTGGTGTGGTGCTGTGTGTGTGGTCGTATGGGGTGGGGGTGACGCCAATGGTGGTGGTTTGGAGAATGGAGAGTGTGGTGTGGTGTGGCTGTGTGGGGTGATGATGGTTCAATGGAGAGTGTGGTGTGGTGTAGTGCGGTGTGGCCGTGTGGGGTGGGGGTGACGCCGGTAGTGGTGGCTTAGAGAATGGAGAGTGTGGTGTGGTGTGGCCATGTGGGGTGACAGTGGTCCAATGGAGAGTGTGGTGTGGCCGTGTGGGGTGGGGGTAACGCCAGTGGCTTAGAGCGTGTAGTGTGGCCGTTTGGATGGTGTGGGGTGTGGTGTAGCCGTGTGGCCATCGGTCATGGTTTGGATGACGCCGATGCAGTGGCCGGTGGAGACGTGGAGTGACTATATTTATATTTTATAAATAAGTGTACTACTACTAATAATATTTTCTATATTTACATAATGGATCCTCTAAGTAATGAGACTGCAATGGAACCTATTAATGTGGATGATGTGTTTGAAGTCGGTGGGCATGATGATAATCTACAACCAGGATCTTCTCAATCTGAAGAACATGCAGGTAAGAAGGCTTGAGTAGGTAGCTCTTCTTCTCAGGTTTGGGAACTATTTGCAAAAATTGGTATTGGGAAGGAATATGTTATTGGAACACATTCACATGGAACTTTATCTTTACGTTGACATAGAGAAAAGTGTTGTTTGAGTCAAATTCCTAGATATAATGATGTTGGTGATATGATAATTGATCATGTTGGTAAGTTAAGATCAAGAAAACTAAATCTTAAATTTGCTCATGAGGTAATGGTTATGGCTATTATTGAACACGATCTACCATTTTCATTTGTTGAGTATAGGAGGATTACACAGTTCATAAAGCTATATAATCTTGATTATAAGCCAATTAGTAGAAAAACTGCTACATCGGATGTTTGGAATTTATATTTGACTCAAAAGAAGAATTTGAAACAAATTTTGCAAAAAATTCTAGGGAAAGTATGTTTGACTTCTAATGTATGGACTGCTTCCACTAGTGAGGGATATATTTGTTTGACTGGACATTATGTAGATGACAATTGGAAATTGAATAATAAAATTCTTGCTTTTTGTAAAATGCCCTCTCCTCACTCAGGGTTTAAATTGTCGAAAAAAGTATTTGAATTTTTGAATGATTGGGGCATAGATAGGAAGATATTCTCCCTTACATTGGATAATGCATCTGCAAATGATTGTATGCAAGATTTTCTGAAAGAGCAATTGAACTTATAGCATAGTTTGTTATGTGGTGGTGAGTTTTTTCATATTAGATGTTATGCTCATATTCTTCATTTGATCGTTAAAGAAGGATTAACTGTAAGTAGTGAAGCATTGCATAAAGTAAGGGAAAGTGTGAAGTATGTGAAGGGCTCCGAGAGTAGAATGAAACACTTTTTGGAGTGTGTTGAACAGGTTGGCAACATTGATACGAATTTTGGTTTGCGCTTGCACGTAACTACTAGATGGAATTCCACTTATCTTATGCTTGATAGCGCACTCAAGTATCGACGTGCTTTTTCTTGCTTTCAATTGAATGATCGTCATTATAAATATTGTCCAACCATTGATGAGTGGGAAAGAGCAGAAAAGATATGCAAGTTTCTGAGCTTGTTTCATAGTATCACCAATTTGATGTCAAGGTCATCATATCCAACATCAAACCACTAGTTTTTGCAAGTATAGAGGGTTGAATGTTTGCTAAATGAAAATTTAAGTAGTGAAGATCATGTCATAAGGGAGATGTCTGTTAGAATGAAACAGAAGTTCGATAAGTATTGAAGTGATTATAGTGTTATCCTTGCACTTGGAGAAATCTTTGATCCTTGAATGAAGTTTGATTTTTTGAACTTCTATTTTAATAAACTTGATCCCCTCACTTGTGAAGAGAAGTTGGCTCACATAAAGAGCAAGTTTTATAAACTCTATGGAGAATATGAGAAGAGCAAAACAAATCACATATCTAAAACTAGAAGCCATTAGGTTGGATCATCTTCTCAGGCACAAGACACATTTGGAGGTAGCAGCAGTAAAAGAGCAGCAACACATAAAGCTAGGAAGGGCTTGGAGATTGATTTTGCTACATTGGTGGTAAGTTTAATAATTTTTTTATTTTCTCAATTATATTTTTTTTCGTAATATATATTAGTATTCAATTAATTTTTTTCTTAATAATGTAGGAATTCCGATACCGTCAAGTAGAAGTACAAAGTTGTGGTAAATCTTTTTTGGATATTTATCTAGATGAGCCAGTAATAGATATAGACTTCTACTCAGAATTGGATGTGTTACAACATTGGAAGAGTCAAAGCCAGAGATATCCTGATTTATCTATCATGGCCTCCGATGTGCTTAGCATTCTAATTACTATTGTAGCGTCAGAGTCATCTTTTAGTATCGGCGCTCGTGTACTTAATAAGTATCGCAATTCTATGCTTCCAGCCAATGTAGAAGCTCTAATTTGTACACGAAATTGGTTACAACGATTTGCATGTGAAGGTAATTTTTTTTTTGCTCTATTGGTAATATTTTCTTTTAACGTATTGTTTCAAACATTTATTGTCTAATTTAATTATATGTGTAATATCGTAAATTATAGATCAAGAAGAAAACAATGGGAGTATGGGTGGGAGTAGGACTACTTCATCACAGGGAGATGATGGGTGTCGAATCCAACAAAAATAAAACCTACTCTAGACAATTATATGATTTGCATATAGTGGTGAGTAGGGTCGAATCCACAGAGATTGGTTAAACTTATTTCTATTCAAGGAGAATAAAAGGAAAAGGAAAATGGGGGGTTTGGTTTGTGAATCGAATAAAGTTAAAACAAGATAAGAAAGTTGTATATTGATACAAAGCCTAGCCAAAGGAATCAAGATAGTTTAATTCTATGAATTGATCATCGATGCAAATGTTTTCTATTCTTAGTTCTAGATAAACCGGTTATGGTTATTAACAAGCTCTAACAACCTATCTCTCCTTACTTCCTCGATAACCTCAGACAAGCGCTTTGAATTATTTCTCTTATTGATTAAACAACCCTAGACAAGCGCTTAGGATTTAATCTATCAATAGCATTAAGATCTAGAGAGACCACCAATTCATGCCAGTAGATTATAAGATAACCTATTTAAACATGATCACACACCTCCATAACATGAATTCGATCATCTCTTTTATAACCAAACATGTTATTGCGTCACTAAGACTAGAACAATCAAACAATTACGGATTTGACGTGTTAGTTGACAATATATTAACTTGCTAATTGAGTAGAAGAGCTCTATTCATACCAATCAACAAAGATAATAATGACAAAACGATCAGAAGATATATGAATACCCGAAAGCAAAGAATAGAATAAATACAAGTCAATTAGACCTCACAATTCGTGGAGAATTAAACATCTATGACCCTTTGGCTAGAAAAGTAGCTTAGCTACTCATGTTCATCAATAAAACGAAAAATAAAAATAAAAACATAATGAACCGTGTTGCCTGCTCTGCCTCCGCGTTTCCTTCTTCAAGATCCAAGATTCCAAGATCAAAAAGTTGTCCTAACCCTCTAGGGTTGGCTCTATTTATATTATTAGATGGATAGCATGTGATCTTTTGCTAGCAAGATACGAAAATATCTTTCCTTTTCTAAGTAGATTTCGAGAAGTGAAGATTCGTCTAACTGGCACGCCCCACCACACGGCCGTGGGTCAAGCCGTGTCATCCTCTGTGCATATTCTTCAAGTCTTCAACCACGCCCAGTGTGAACCACGGTTACACACACGGCCAGATTTAAAACCGTGCCTTCATCTGTGCATAATCTTCAAGTCTTCATCCGTGTCCAGTGTGTACCACGGTTACACCCACGGCTAGATTTCAAGCCGTGCCTTCATCTGGTTGATGTTCCACACTTTCTTCTCCTTGGTCCTGGCTTCCACCACGGCTTCAAGCACGGTTTCTCCCACGGGTTCCACCA
Source organism: Laguncularia racemosa (assembly GCA_037954665.1). Classification (NCBI taxonomy): domain Eukaryota; kingdom Viridiplantae; phylum Streptophyta; class Magnoliopsida; order Myrtales; family Combretaceae; genus Laguncularia; species Laguncularia racemosa. The sequence continues at coordinate 12,790,010 of JBBMOL010000002.1, read as the reverse complement.
CGGCCGTACCTTAAGCCGTGTCTCTCTCTGTTGAAAGTCCTCATTTTCGCCTTCTTGTCCAGTGTGTAACACGGTTTGAACCTTGGCTATGCCTCAAACCGTGCTTCCTCCGGTGGTGTAATTCCTTGTCTTGATCCAAGTTGTAGATGACTTCTCTAAAATACTTGAATTAGCATCCTTGACTCCATTTAACCTGATTTATCACGATGATAGAATTAAAGTACCATTTCCTTATGATTTCTATAAAATCAATAATAATTTAACACAATTTATACTATAAAGATTGAGTATAAAATGGCTCTATCAAATTACCCCACACTTAAACTCTTGCTTGTCCTCAAGCAATTGCATCAAATCAATTGAGAAATCTATCATAGATTATACAAACTTTCCTTTCATCATTCCAAGCATCTATTCATTTGTAATTCATGACTTGTAATTTAATGTCTACTACTTCAACCAAACTGGTTTCCTGTGATCAAATTACTATGGACAAAATTCAATAGCTAATCTAAACAAAACAAACTTTAATCCTCATGTTTAGCAAAAGAATTTTTATTCTAAAAGTAAATACTAAATCCACTAAGGAAAAACACCCAATTAAACTTCATTGGATATTAGCAAACATATAATCCTTGCAACATAAAGTAAAAGCATATAGTATAAGCTCTTTGCTAGATATTCTCCCTTTTATACATCTTTGTTTTATTCAATGAATGTTCACATTCATGTTCTTTTAATTTATTCAAGCATCTATTTTGACGGGTTTTTGCCCGCTTCTTTTCATGAACTTTTGCCTTTTTCGCCCTTATCGTTATAGTGAGTTCATTGAGTCGGCAACATCCCGAGCTCATCACTCAAGTGACCGGGTTTTGAGATACCCCTACGGACTCTTCCTCACTCTAACATTCAAGTTTGAATACTCTTAACTCAATTAGTTGAATCATTGGAGTAATGGCTATGCTTGATTTTTTTTTTTTTCACTAAGTGTTATGATTGCTTTATAAACAACTTCAAAGAGTATACAGTAGCTAATATAACCTAGAAGTAAACTTGTTTATTTTTCACTTAGGGACTCGACTTACTCTTAGACTTCCAATTCTAAAGCTAAATACAAGGTAAATTTGTTTCTTAAAGATTTCACTACTTACTTTTAACCATGTATTCTAATCACAGCAGTGGGTGAGTAAAGCATTTGAATAAGTCAATTTCACATTTTGTAGATACTTATTACAACATTTAGTACAATCTCTAGATTTCATGATAATTTTGAAAAACTTTGGCTTAAAATTGCTTAAGGACAAACATTCAGAGTATAAGTTGGTTCTCTATTCTCTATATTTTATTATCCTCTCCCCCACACTTAGCTTGAACAGTGTCCTCACTGTTCCTAATTTAGCACAATTGAAAAGGAATTAACAACACAAAGGACATTAGAGAATAAGAGAAAGGAAATATTGGTACTTCCCTGGTATTGGAGTGTTCCCTTTAAGCTCTGGAAAGTGTCATCTAATGATATGTATCCTTGCTGCAGCCAATCCAAAGAGTTCAAAACTACACTAAAATCAAAACAAACTAAACTAAAACAAAACAAAACTAAAACAAACCAAAACTAATGCAAAACAAAACTTTTTTTTTTTTTTACATGGGTTGCCTCCCATGAAGCGCCTTTCTTTAACGTCTTTGGCTAGACGTTCCTGGCTAAATATTCGGATAAGGATTTTGATTCCAGCCTTGATGCCTGTGGTGATGGGTTAATAGCATCCGTAACAAAAACAGGAGAGATATCGTTAGGATGTTTCATGGCATCACAAATGTTAAATCTAATCACTTCACCATCAAATTCCATAGTGAGGGTGCCATCATTTACATCGATTTTCGTTTTAGAAGTCTTAAGAAATGGTCGCCCTAATAATATCAGTGATAAAGTATGAGAATCACTATCGTCCATGTCAAGCACATAAAAATCAGCAGGAAAAACCAACCCATTAACTTGAACTAAAACATCCTCTATAACTCCCTCAGGATAAACATTGGACCTATCAGCAAGTTGAACAATAATACCCGTTTCCTTTAAAGGACCGACATTTAAACGTTGATAAACAGACAAAGGCATGACATTGATAGAAGCTCCTAGATCACAAATGGCTTTAGCGATTCCAAGACTACCTATTTTGCAAGGAATGGCGAAAATACCTGAGTCCTTACATTTAGGAGGAAGCTTCTTCTGAATAATAGCTGAAACATTTTCACTCACACTAATCTTTTCATTGCCTTTCAGCTTCCTTTTGTTAGTGCACAAGTCCTTAAGGAATCTAGCATAGCGCGGTATTTGCTTAATTGCATCAAGTAAAGGAATATTTACCTCGACTTTACGAAACGTTTCCAGAATCTCTTTTTCTTCCGCTTCCTTCTTGGATTTCGCTAATCTTGAGGGGAAAGGAGGTGGTATCAATGTGACCTTCAATGGCTCAACTAGAGACTTGCTAATCTGGTCACCCTGCTGGCTCGGAGTTGAAGTCTCTTTCTTGGTCTCTTCCTCAAGATTAGACGGATGTCCTTTCTTATTTGATCCCTACAATTCTGTTCCACTTCTCAAGGTAATTGCATTAACGCTTTGCTTCGGGTTTGTAATAGTTTGAGAAGGTAACTTACCTTGAGTTTCTAACCTGTTCACGACTGAAGCAAGTTAGCTTACCTGATTCTCCAAGTTTTGAATGCTTTGCTTTGTTTCCTCCTGAAATTGTTTGGTATTCATAACTAGAGACTTAACAATATCCTCAAGAGACATACCTGAAGTGGAAGGAGCTTGGGGTACGTGGTGTGATGGCTTAGGCTGGAATTGTTGGACATATTGAGGGTTATTGCCATATCGGAAGTTAGGATGATCCCTTCATCCAGGATTGTAAGTATTCGAGTAGGGGTCATACTTCCTTTGTGGCTGTCCTGGGAATCCTCCTACAGCATTGGCATGTTCATGATTGTCATCTTGCAATGTGAGGCACATGTCGGTCGGATGATTAGGAGCAGCGCAAATTCCACAAGCCTTCACCTGCTGCGTCTTCCCAAGAGCTAGCTGCTGCACAAGGGAGGTAAGATTAGAAATTTGATGTTCAAAGTTAGACATACTTACCTCATTTACCTTCCTTGAAGATGCATCATGCCTATACCCAAATTGTTGCGAATTGGCAGCCATAATGGAGATCAATTCCCTAGCTTAACCAGGGGTTTTGTTTACTATGGCGCCTCCACTTGCAGCATCCATCATCTTTCTTTCCATCGGAAGTAGGCCTTCGTAGAGATATTGGATGAGGAGTTGTTCGGATATCCCATGTTGTGGGCAGCTTGCACACAGTTGCTTGAACCTCTCCCAATACTCATGAAGAGTCTCGGTGTCCCTTTGTTTTATACCACAAATTTCTCTTCTTATACCAGCGGCTCTAGATGCGGGGAAGAATTTGTCCAAGAAGAGTCTTACCATATCTGTCCAAGTGGTTATCGAACCTGGAGGCAAATAAAACAACCAATCTTTAGCTTTAGTACTTAAAGAAAATGGAAAAGCACGTAACTTGATTTGATCGTCGGTTATTCCTTGCGGCCTCATACTAGAACACACTATATGGAACTCTTTCAAATGCTTATGAGGATCTTCATTCTCAAGACCATGAAAGGTGGGTAGCAGATGTATCAACCCAGATTTCAATTCGAATTCCACGGCTAGTTCAGGGTAGTGAATACAAAGTGGTTGTTGATTTACATCCGGCGCAGCCAACTCCCTTAAGGTTCTCTCGAGATTTGCCATGTCGTCCTCTTTTTCAGAATCAAGGGATGAATCAGACAAGTCCGATACTAAGTTCGGTCCGAGGGATGCTCTAGCTTCTTGTCGTAGTCTCTTTAGAGTCTTCTCAATCTCCGGATTATAAGTTAGTTCACATGTCTGAGAAGAACGAGTCATACAAGAATAGAAATAAATTTGACACCAATCCCCGGCAACGGCGCCAAAATTTGATGGGTGTCGAATCCAACAAAAATAAAACCTACTCTAGACAGTTATATGATTTGCATATAGTGGTGAGTAGGGTCGAATCCACAGAGATTGGTTAAACTTATTTCTATTCAAGGAGAATAAAAGGAAAAGGAAAATGGGGGGTTTGGTTTGTGAATCGAATAAAGTTAAAACAAGATACGAAAGTTGTATATTGATAAAAAGCCTAGCCAGAGGAATCAAGATAGTTTGATTCTATGAATTGATCATCGATGCAAATGTTTTCTATTCTTAGTTCTAGATAAACTGGTTATGGTTATTAACAAGCTCTAACAACCTATCTCTCCTTACTTCCTCGATAACCTCAGACAAGCGCTTTGAATTATTTCTCTTATTAATTAAACAACCCTAGACAAGCGCTTAGGATTTAATCTATCAATAGCATTAAGATCTAGAGAGACCACCAATTCATGCCAGTAGATTATAAGATAACCTATTTAAACATGATCACACACCTCCATAACATGAATTCGATCATCTCTTTTATAACCAAACATGTTATTGCGTCACTAAGACTAGAACAATCAAACAATTACGGATTTGACGTGCTAGTTGACAATATATTAACTTGCTAATTGAGTAGAAGAGCTCTATTCATACCAATTAACAAAGATAATAATGACAAAACGATCAGAAGATATATGAATACCCGAAAGCAAAGAATAGAATAAATACAAGTCAATTAGACCTCACAATTCGTGGAGAATTAAACATCTATGACCCTTTGGCTAGAAAAGTAGCTTAGCTACTCATGTTCATCAATAAAACGAAAAATAAAAATAAAAACATAATGAACCGTGTTGCCTGCTCTGCCTCCGCGTTTCCTTCTTCAAGATCCAAGATTCCAAGATCAAAAAGTTGTCCTAACCCTCTAGGGTTGGCTCTATTTATATTATTAGATGGATAGCATGTGATCTTTTGCTAGCAAGATACGAAAATATCTTTCCTTTTCTAAGTAGATTTCGAGAAGTGAAGATTCGTCTAACTGGCACGCCCCACCACACGGCCGTGGGTCAAGCCGTGCCATCCTCTGTGCATATTCTTCAAGTCTTCAACCACGCCTAGTGTGAACCACGGTTACACACACGGCCAGATTTAAAACCGTGCCTTCATCTGTGCATAATCTTCAAGTCTTCATCCGTGTCCAGTGTGTACCACGGTTACACCCACGGCTAGATTTCAAGCCGTGCCTTCATCTGGTTGATGTTCCACACTTTCTTCTCCTTGGTCCTGGCTTCCACCACGGCTTCAAGCACGGTTTCTCCCACGGGTTCCACCACGGCCGTGCCTTAAGCCGTGTCTCTCTCTGTTGAAAGTCCTCATTTTCGCCTTCTTGTCCAGTGTGTAACATGGTTTGAACCTTGGCCGTGCCTCAAACCGTGCTTCCTCCGGCGGTGTAATTCCTTGTCTTGATCCAAGTTGTAGATGACTTCTCTAAAATACTTGAATTAGCATCCTTGACTCCATTTAACCTGATTGATCACGATGATAGAATTAAAGTACATTTCCTTATGATTTCTATAAAATCAATAATAATTTAACACAATTTATACTATAAAGATTGAGTATAAAATGGCTCTATCAGGAGACTCCAATTTGGTTATTGATGATGATGATAGTGATGACTGATGTGATGATTGATTTATATATGTGATTTTATCTCCTTCATTATTATCTTTGTTTTCCTATATAATTAATAAAAAGTACTTTATGATAATTGCTATAATTGCTTGATTATTGTTTTAGGTTGTTTTCTTTTCCATCATATGAGAATGAGATTTAAGAGTAAGTACGTATAAATTGAAGTTGTATAAGGAAAGTGAATGGAAAAATTGAGCAATTGCAATTTGCAAATTTGCAATGTACCTAGTTTTTTTAGATGTGAGAATTGGGAAATACTAATTTAAACAATTTTTAACAGTTTTTTTCTTAACATATGTAATATAAATTATACTTGTAAAGAAAAAAAGATTTATCTAAAAAAAACAAAAAATTTCATCTAGTATGTCCTATTCCTACATAATACACTCTAAAATCTAAATCTCTAAAAAAAAAAAAAAATTGTGGGTGGTTGCGGGCCAACCTGCATTGGCTCGAGGGGCGGGGTGAGCCGATTTTGCTAACCCACAAGATTTGCGGGCCACTACGGGCCAGCCCGCGACGACCAGTAGGCTGGTGCGGGTTGGGGCAAGCCGGCCTATTTGGCCCGCATTCCCGACCCTAAACACAGATGCTTTCCTATACAATTGCTATATCTCAATGGCATTGCCATGCAAACTCAAGAAGATTAATCTTGGGAACAGCACAAGAGGCTGGGGCACTTCAACTTTCAAGGTCTAAAAATACTACATCAGAAATAGATGATATCGAATCTCCTACAAATTCAAATCGTTGATCGTATTTGTGAAGCTTGTTAACAAGGTAAACAACGAAGGAAGCCATTTCCTTTCAGAAGTTCTTAGAGAGCTAAAGAAGCCCTAGAACTTGTTTACACAAAGGTTTATAGACTAATGAGGACACCATCACTTCAGTAAAATAGGTATTTCATTCTTTTCATAGATGATTACACTAAAATGACTTGGGTATATTTTATGTGAGAGAAGTATGAAGTTTTTAATATTTTTAAGAAATTCAAAAATCCTATGGAGAATTAAAGTGATAAAAGCATTAAAGTTTTGAGGAGCAATTGTGGAAAGGAATATAACCATAAGAAATTTGACAAGTTCTGTGAAGATGAGGGGATTAAACATCAAGCATTAGTCAACTACAACCCTCAACAAAATGGAGTTTCAGAAAGGAAGAATAGAACAATCACGGAGATGACAAGATCCATGCTTGATGAGAAACACTTACCAAAAATCTACTAGGCTTTTTGATTTTTAACAAATTCTATCTATTAATATTGATAAGGTAACATGTGTAAGCTTTTAATTGAACATAATAACTAACTTAAATATAATGATATTGTCAAATTAATCTTACCAAGTAATAAACCATTAATAATGACAAAAAATTGGAAGATTTTCTCAAGAGTATCTCTTAAGATAGAAAATGGATTTTTTGGTTAATGATTAGAAAACATACATATATAAGAAACGTAACAAGAAAATAAAAAGAAAAACATATAGAACTCACCTTGAAAAGCTAAAAATGGGGTAAAGAACTATGGATTAGATTGAATTAATTTACTATAGCATAACAACAATAGTATAGTAATTTCCTCGTAATATCAAAGTACTTAATTCATCTAACAAGTCTATTACTTTACTTAACATATAGTTATAAGAAGTTAAACCATAATACACATAATTAAAAATAATTTAGCCTTTGTTCATTTCCTTACCTAAATACTCTTCCATAATAGAGTCTCATGTAAATTCAAAGTATAAACTTCACTTAACCTTTTGAAAATTGATTACTCATGTTACTCATATTGTTTATATATATATATATATATATATAAGGAAAACAATGATGGATGTTCTTAAGGCTCTTGTTAAGAGCTAAAAAGAGAAATTTATGCACTTTTTTTTTTAAATGTGAAAAATTTTCTTATTTAAACTTCTTAATAAGTAATTGAAAGCATCCATTAATTGAATCTCTTTCTTATAGTTATGTTGTGCATATATATATATATTTTGAGTCAAGCCACAACACTCAAGTTATACTAAAAATCAATATTAGATATTATTGATCTAAATCACTTTGGATTCCTAATATAAATAAAAGGGTATGAAAGGAAATTAATGTAAATCAAGAAATATTATATTTAATAACTTAACTAAAGGGTGAAATGAAAGAAAGTGAAAAAAGATGGTAGAAACATTTCATTTATCAATTTATTTTCTTTAAGAAATCTATGGAAAATGGTGGAAATAAAAATATACTTATAATGCATCATTTACACCAATGTTTACTGAAACATGATAGTGATAATTTTATGAAAATTTCAATATGGATCTTTCTCTCTTTCTTTCTTTCTTTCTTTTTCTTCAAATTTAGAAGATCTTTTTAAGTGATATAAATATTGATCTTCTCAATATGATGGATCCGGTTTAATTTTCTCTTCCTTCCGAGTTATAACATATAATAGTAATCGGAAAAAATTAAATAAAAAAAGAAGAAGACCCATTTGTAAAAAAAAAAAAAAAAACTGAAAAGCATGTTAATTTATTGGAAAAAAACTATAGAGAAACAAACTAAATTTGAAAAATTGGGAGTTTATTATAATTTAAATATTTTTTAAGGCAAGTTATTCTGTAAATTATCTAAAAATAATGCATATGAGATTTTCTAAGTTATGTTACTTGAAAACTAGTTATGGATCGCTGATCGAGGCCCCCCAGAAAAGGAAATATGCCTAAGAGTAAAAGCCTCGCCAAGTTGCGATTTTCGTTTTTCTCTGCACTTTGTTTTTCTAGATAGTTTTAAAGAGACTTTGACTAATGATTGCAATATAGGCCATCTTTTACGACAATTATTTTGAGGAAATCGCATTTAATGAATTAAAAAGTTGCAACCGTCGAGATTAAAAAAAAAAACGAAAAATAAAAAGATGGTGAGAGGTTAAATTATGGATTATACAATGGTTTATATAGCAGTTTTTTTCTTTTTTCTTTTTAAATTAAGTTGCTATAAAGTGATTTATCTCTAACCCATTTTGATCTTTTTATTTTTTAGACATGTTAATACTTTACTTTCATCTCAAAAATACAACACATGTATTTAATGCACTTATTAATAAATTAAATGCGGCAAATTTACTTTATTATTTCATATTCTTATTTTTTTTTATAAGATAAAGTATATTTTTAGTCTTAATATTTGATAAATTTCAAAAAATTTTCAAGTCTCACGTTTGGAAATGTTAACAAATTATGACTTTTTTTTCTTTTCTTTTTTAACACCATCCACGTTAACTTTTTCAATAAGTATATGACCCATGGCAGACTTTGATTCATCATGTAATTGATTTAATTAAGCAATGCAACGACATATATACTGATTAACTAAAATAATAAAAATAAAAATAAAATAAAATAAAATAAAGATGAAAATGAAACAAAAAAATTCTAGCCACCTTAAGCCACTTTTTTTTATTGCTATTTTCATTTTTTTTCCTTTTTTCTTAATTTTTTCTTTATTATTTTTACTAATTTAGTTTATTAATATATATTTATTTATTCCAATTAATTATTTCATTTGATAACACATTGTCACATGTTAAACGCCAATGAAAAAGTTAATGGTGTCTTATTTTGTAAATATTTAAAAGCGTTAGAGATCCAAATTAAAAAAAAAATGTTTAAAGCTCAAATAAGAAAATAGTCAAATTTTAGGAATTAGAAATGTGCTTCTTCTTTTTTATGACATGTATAATCAATTTGGATTAGTGTGATAAATTTCTTTTTTCAAAATTTATGTAACAAGTGATCCACAACATCTAATAATAAGATATTTCTTTTCTTATATCTTTCATTTAAAACCAACATTTCAAACTATTACAATTTAAAGCAACCTCATATGGGGTGATAACTCAACTAGCTTTACTAGCCTCTCGTCTGCTGCAACCGGCATCTTTTAGCCAATTTATGAACTTATACTTCCTCTTAAATGGAACATATCAAACTCTACATGAGGGATACCAAAGAGGTGCCGGCAAATAATGGCATTTCATGACTGTTTTTACCTTGAATAGTCCCACCAAGTTCGGCTAACATACAAATATTGTCCCCACTGCATAAATATATATTCTAAGAAAACGATGAATGGGTAGCTTTGGTACTATCTTGAATTGCCCATGAAGCCGACGTTAAGCTCGAGGCATGGGCAAGAGCAATTTCATTCAAAATACACATTGATTGATGTCTTTCCTAGATGTGTCGGAAGGCAACGTTGTGGTAAAATCTGGTGCGCAATGTCCCTAGTGGTCCAAATATTACATATACTATGTTTTAACCTGTTTTCATTGATGTTTAATTTTTTATATGATATGACAATATAAAAATGAATATGACATGATTAAGATATATAGTTAAAAAATAAAAATAAAAACGATATAATTTACGATATAAAAAAATACAACTATAATATAAATAAACATAGCTATATAAATGTATCCGCTGATACACAAATTACCACCGCTATACTTTATGGCTTCAGATCATTTAATAAGTTCCTACGTGAGACAAGACTACGTACTGAGAAAGTCGCATGAAAAATAATTGCTCTTAATCCTAACTACTTCTACTACAAAATAGTTGTCGGCCAATGGTTTCTTGCTGCTGTCCTGATCGACTATCAAAATCTCACCTTCTGTCTCGACCTCTTTCCATAATCATTAATAAATGCATTTATAAATATTATGAAGCTAAAACCCCTCATTGGACTCTACGCCATGGCATATATCTTGCAAAATATAATATCTTAAATAAAGAATATAAAAATTATAAGAGCAAACTCCATATCAACCAACATTGCGAGTTTTAAGTTTTTTTTTTTTTTTTAACTATGGATACCTGCATTGCAGGTGTATGTCTTTTTAGTAATAGTAAAATAGATAAAGAAATAATGGATAAAAAAAATTAAAATGCAATTTATTTTATTTTCACTATCAACATTTTATTTTTGCATCAGTGAGGATATGTCCTTTAATATGCCATGAAATATTTACTCTTACAAAAAAATAATTATCACATGGAATAGCCACCTTTTTGTTTCATATGAATCTTTATCGCCCCTATATATATATATATATTGTTCCTTCAGTTTCATTAAATGAAAATTTTGTTCTATGAAAAAATTAGTGAGTAACTAAAAAGTCAAACTGATTTTTTTTTTCCCTAAAGGTGAAACTGATTAGCAGCTAGCTATTTGAAATTTAAAAAGAAAAAAAAAATGCTAAATATCTTGATGATTCTTCAAAGCTAGTTTGGCAAGTGATATATTTTAAGAATGCTTTCAAAAAAAAAAAAAAAAGAAAGTCTTCCGACTAGGGTTTTAAGTTTCATTCCATGTTTGTGTAAAATTTTTTTCTCGATCAATGCTACCCTTCTTCATCTAGGAAATGTATATGTTTTCAAATTAAATATTTGGATTCCATTTTTTTTTTTTTTTGGGTTTATTTCATCGTTACTACCAATTTATGAAATTCATGCTCTCTTGAAAAAGAAACTTGATAAATATAAATTTTTTTAGAACTACTCATCTCAATCGGAAGAACAAAAATAATTCCAAAAGGGAAACTTTTCTGTCATTCCCTCTAGATCCATGTCTTTGTTGCCCTTAAGTGGAAAAACATAAGGAAACAGTTCAAGAGACAATTGGAACTTGAAAAGGATTTTGAGAAATACTCCACCACATAAATTTAAGATTTCAGATGTATTAAGTAAAATGGATGGTTAAGAGAAATAGAATTTCTTGTTTTCCCATTAAATATTCTTATTTGCATCATTCAATGTGTGTTGGAATCTGAACAAATAAATATATCGATTTATGTTTTTTTTGTCTGTTATAATCCAATGGTATGAATTCAGTCTTTAGGCCATCACTAGCTTGGATAATTTGAGGAGTTCCTCAGGCCGCAGACTTGTTGGAGAAGCTCAACTGGGGATAAACTCCCATTCATCGCAAGGGATCGCTCCTTGCGAATTCTGTCTGATTTTCTCTTTCTTAGTGCTGATATTTGTTAAAAAAAAAAAGGATATCGGGGCTATAATATGATTGTCTTAGGAACTCTAGCATATCTTATTAAAGAGGAGTTTCTTAAAATATTATCAAAACTTTACGAGAATCTCAAGGTTAAAAATGGCTAACATGCTACCGTTGCTTGGAATAAGACAACAGTGAGATGGCATTAACCATGCATCATCTATTATTGTACTACGTCATTGTGATGATTCATATGGAGATGTCAAATGTGGAAATATCTTTTGTTTCTATAGGAAAGATTCACACTTCTCGGTTTGGAGATGCGCAAGTCCCCTATTACAGTGAGCATAAATGAGTTAAATTTATTTGCAAATTACTTCAATTTAGTTTGAATTACTCTTAAAGTTAATTTGATAGTAGTCCAGATGAGTTCAAAATCAAGCTAACTAAATAGTTTATTGAGTTAAACTTGAGCTTTATAATGTTTAACTTAACTAATTCTCAATCTTAAACGAGTTTAAGTCGAGTTTGAAATGATAATTCAATTTGAATATTTATATTATTTTAATTTTTTTAGGCCAAATATATTTTTCTAAGTTGAAGAAAAATATCTAATTTTAGAGAAACTAAGCTTCAATGGGCTTAATTAAATTGAGTTTGAGCTCACCAAGTACTACTTTGAATCCAACTCTAGCTAAAAATATAAAGCTCGATCAAGTCCAAATCGAGCTCAACTATGGAATTAGGAATCAAGCTAGATTTCAAGTTTAGTGTTGTATCATTTTTACTTGATTCGTTTATTGCTCTAGCTATAGCCTTCCTAAAATTCCAATGAGTAGAAAACTTCTCCATATAAAATAGATTTAAGAGTGTAATTACATTTATATGTTGAAATAAACTAATTTAATTAGGGAGGAAGGGGCCTTGACCCTCCAAATGTTTTATGTATTGTTTATTAATAAATATATCTCAAAAATTCTTAAACTACTTAATTAACTATAGAAGTATAAAACATTGATTATACATTTGACAAATAAAATGTATGCCTTAAATATAAGAAGAATGGGATTCTTGTTAATGGTTATTCCATCATTGACCTAATAAAAGTTATTTTCGCCCCTTACACTATGCTTAGACCGAAGGAAGAAAAGTGGGATGGGAAGGAATTGGAGGAGAAAAAAAAGTGCTTTTTCCTTTGTTTGGAAAGGATAGGTAAAAAAAAGGAATGGATTCTTAGGAGAGAACTTTCCTTTAAACTTATGTAAATCATTTTCTCCACATGTGGAGGAAATATAAGAGAATAGTCTATAAAAACAATATGACTTAAATGTCTTTTCAGTGAAAAGACATTTTGAATTTTATGAACTTCTTAGTATTTTAATAAGCGTAAGAAAACATCTTATTAACTTTTCCTTCATAATCATTCTTTTTTTTTTCTCTCTTTCTATCCAAATAAGAATTTTCACCCAATATATTTTTTTTCCAATTATATTGTTCATTTGAAAGAGTTAGTGTGATCCTGCCTCTTCCTACTTATTGCCACCAATACACATCACATGTAAAATCAAGTCAATTAAGAAATTTATTGCTAAATCTTGTTTTCAAGGCCATGCTAATCATACTTGCGGTAGCTTGATTAAAAGTCCATTATTGAAGTCTGAATAGATAGGTAGACTCTGTTATCCTTTCTATCAAGATGCCTAATGGTTAAGCGAAATGAATTTTATTTTTATATCATCTCTAGCTTGAGTATTTTGACAAGTTCCTCAAACTAGACACTTGTTGTTGGAGCTTAAGTAGGGTAAACTCTGTTTTTCTTTTGAGTCCTTTTATTTGTTAGGAAAAAAAGATATTGGGGTTATAATATGATGCTCTTAGGAATATTGTGCTTTTTTTTTCTTCAAAATATATATTGAGGAGTTTCTTTAATGATATCAAACCATACAAGAATCTCAAGGTTGAAAATGACCTCACATGATACCAATGCTTGCAATAAAATAAAAGTGAGATTGCATTAACCATGCATCATCTTTTATTGCACTACATGATTGTGATGATTCATATGGAGATGTGAAATGTGGAAATATATTTTTTCACTATAAGAAAGATTCATACTCCTTTGTTTTAACATGGGTAAGTCCCCATTATAGTGAATATAAATGAGTTAAATCTATTTGCTAGCTATTTCAATTTGGAATGAACAACTCTCAAAATCAATTGACAATATTCAAGTTGAGCTCAAAATTAAGTTACCTAAATAGTTTATTGAGTCAAACCTGATCTTCATAATGTTTAGTTTGACTAGCTCGCAATTCTAATCAAGTTTAAGTCAATTTTAAAATGATAGTTTAGTTTGAATGTTTATATTATTTTAATTTTTTTCCAAATATATGATTCTAAGTTGAAGAAAAATATATTATTTTAGAGAAATTAAGCTTCAATGGGCTTAATTAAATTAAATTTGAGCATACTAAGTACTACTTTGAATTGAGCTCAAGCTAAAAATACAAAACTCGATTAGGTTCAAGTCAAGCTCTAGCTATAGGATTAGGAGTCAAGCTGTAATTCGAAATAAGTACTATATTATTTTTACTTGATTCATTTATTACTCTAGTTATAGCCACCTAGGATGCCAACTAGTGAAGAACTTTTCCATATAAAATACATTTGAGAGTGTAATTATGTTTACATGTTGCAATACATGGATTTAACAAGGGATCGAAAGGGGTCTTGATACTCCAAATGTTTTATGTATTGTTTATCAATAAATATATCTTAGAACTTCTTAAAGTACTTAATTAACAATACAATTTTAAAACACTCATTATACATTTGACAAATAAAACATATGCTTTTAAATATAAGAAGTGGATTCTTTTTTACGGTTATTCCATCATAAACCTAATAAAAGCTACACCTGTCCCTTACGCTATGTTTAGACTAGAGGAATAAAAGGGGAATATGAAAGAATTAGAGAGAAAAAACTCTTTTTCTTTGTTTGGAAAGGGTAGAGAAAAAGTGGAAGTGAATCCTTAGAAGAGAAATTTCCTTTGAACTTATATATATCATTTTCTCCACATGTAGAGGAAATGTGGTAGGATAATCAATAAAATGACTTAAATATCTTTTTAGTGAAAAGATATTTTGAATTTTTATGGACTTTTTAGCATTTTAATAAGCTTAAGAAAATATCTTATTAACATTTCTTTCATAATCATTCTTTTCCTTTCCCTTTCTATCTAAGTAAGAGTTTTCACCTAATTTTCTTTTTCTTTCGGGTATTTTGTTTATTCTAAAGAGTTATTGCCACCAACCCACATCACATGTAAAATCAAATCAATTGTGAAACTCAAAGCTGAATCTTGTTTTCAAAGCCATGCCAATCATGCTTGTGGTAGCTTGATTAGAGTTGTAATTTATTTAGAAAAAGAAAAAATGATCCATAAAATTAAACTCTTACTAAGAACTCAAACTTGATTTAACTTTCATTAAAATTTGGTTAAGGATGTGATTTTATTAAATTAGTAGTTATACATATTAATTTGACTTATAGTACTCCTATTGAAACTCTCTCTCTTTTTCCTTCTAGGGTTTCTTATTCAAATAACACTAGGGCTAGCGTTTATTATAATTTAGCTATTTGCTTCTAAATCATTTAGTGCGTCGCTCTCTCTTTCATGCAATTATCATAATAAGAGTTGTCTTGATTCAAATCCAAAGACTTATGGTTGTTTCTATAATCAGAGTTTCAGCTATTAAACTGTTTTTTTTTTTTTCAATTTTTTGTTCTCTTTTGTCATCCTCTTTTGTTCATAGTCATAATAGATTCTATTTCGTGATTGTTTATAAATGTCTTCTGAATTGATATTATTTATTTATATTGAAGAGATATGTCTGGTTTCCTATATAATCTCCAGTATTATACATGCTTATATTCCACTATGCTACATTAAACAAAATTCTTTTTTTTTTTTTGGCTATAGAAAAAAGATAAATAAATGAAGTTGGAATTATTTGGACCATCCGAGCAAACCCAACATCAAAATTTCTCCTTGAGTGATGATAGTAGGTAGGGTGTATGTTCCTACGGAGCCGTTGGCGATTAATACTCTCTCGACTTACTTTTGTTTTGCAACTTCTCCCAAGTGGATGGAAAACGCACGTGTGAAACCAGGACCCTAACAATATATATATAATTAAAAAGAAGAAGAAAAAGAAGAAAGGAAAACTCAAATCACATCCATAAGAATTTTTAAATTTTCTCTTGGCATCGGCTGTGATAGCGAACAATTATGCCATGAATTTTAATCAATAACCATAGTGATACATTAATTTAAAATAATATTGTATCTAATCCATTAGAAATTTTGTTTTTAACTGAACACCATATATGTTATGTCCCTAATTTATTATAATGATGACAATTCGTCACATAACCTATTTAAGTAGAATACGTAAAATTATAATTATTAGATAGGTTTCTAAATTAATTTTAAAACATCAAAATCATTGATTAATTTTTGAAAAACTTTTTAGTGGAATGTAAGATTTGTGAAACACTTGATGTTTATTTGTCATTAAGATGCATTGTAATACAGAAACAGAAAGTTCTATGACCTATAAGACCTACAAAATACATCAAAAGGGAAACTAGCCACAAAGGTATAAACGGCTCCCAAAAAGTCTAACTACAAACTAAAACATAAAGACATAATCTAGAAATGAAACAGAACTCAATCATAATAATAGCCAACGAAATATATATCTATGGTATCATCTTAGATCTCCTCCTTGGAGCCATAACCCATCAAATTGTAAAGTGAATCAATAATGTCCTCACTTGAAAAAGAAAAAGTGGAGTAAATCATGAGAGCCCAATACATAGTAACACAAACACATCCGCACAATTCAAGTAGGCTTACGATTAATGCAACAAATAATCATTTAATTTAATTAATTATTTTATGTGAACATCCAATACGGGAGTATGCATGACTTCAGACATCACAATGAGGGACGAAAGGTCTAATTCTACTGCAATGAATATCAAAGATTGACGGGAACAATTATACTACACGTCACCAAAAATCATGTACTTAAGTAGCTTTATCTAAATGAACCCACATTATGTGGTCCTCACCAATTGTAGTCTAGTTATATCGTATCATCCATCGAGACCTATAACTTTAGACGATTCTCGATATACCTTCTCTTTGTTTACAATGCTCGTTATTCGACGTGTTTTTACTCATCAGCTATCTACTGAGCCACCCTTAGTAACCTAAGTGCCTAACTACCGTATCATTTTAGGAGATATGACCACAGTCATAATCTCGTTCTAAGGTTTGTTACTTCTTAATTCAAGTAACCATGCACTAGTAGTAAATAGTTACTTAATCAGGTTGATTATTAGTCAAGTTTAATTTTCTACCCTAGCATGCAACACATAAGTTACTACATACTCAAAAGGCTAACGTTCTCCAATTAGGTCAAATGAGTTGGTTTTATACATCAAAGAGAAAATTATAAGTCAATTGATTATTCTTAGTGATTTAATTATATTCTAAGGTTGGTTTAAACTACTTAAGGTCCATACTAATTACAAGCTAGATTAAAATTATCTAGAACCGATTAACTTTTAGCTAATTTTGACTCGATTCAACCTAGGTTTAATCATTTTAACTTAATAAATTATTTGAATTTAATCTAATTGTGTTTAAGGCCTAATTAGCATATTTGGGCCCTTTAAATATAATACGTTCAATTATGTTTGGAATTAAGCTCATTAGTCCTAATTAAGTTCGGTTATAATTATTAAGTCAATTTAAGTTCAATTAGGTTACTTCCACCTATTTTAATTAATCTAGGCTTATTATGTTTAATTACCCTATTTGATATGTTTTAGGCCTAATTGATTATTGGGCTTAATTTCAATTTCATTTTAAATCCTTCTTTGATTTAGGGCTCTAAAGGGCTAAAGGCTCACTCAAATTTGATTTATTCTTTAAAACCCATTTAAGATATAAGCCCTAAAGATTAATAGGTCAAGTAGGTTTTAGATCTTAAGCTCATTTGGGTTATATTATAGTTATGTAAGTCAATTCTATTTTATTAGGTATATATCTAGTTCATTTAAATTTGTTAATTCAATATGGGTCTTAAATTAGATTGAGATCTAGTTGAGTTATTTATTATGCTAAGGCTCGTTATGTTTTGAATTTTGGATCTTCGACTTATAAGTTATTAGGTCTACATTATTGTGTCAAATATTATTTCGACTCAATTAAAATGGTTTAGCTAATTAAGGTTATTTAAGTAGATTATGTGTAATTACATAAGCCACCCAAAGGGAACAATAAGAGGATGGTCCTTGGGCTTACTTTAGTTAAGTTGACCTAGGGTTAAATTGGCCTTGACCTGACTTAATTAAGCCATTGTCCAACTTAATTTCAATTCATCACAAATTAAGGCCTTTAAGGGTCATAACTTACTCAATTTAAGCCCAAATTAAATGAAACTAAAGCCATTTGTTTCCTTATCGCTCCTACTACCCATTTTATTATAAAGAACTCGATTTATTTCATTTAAGGCCCTTTGGCCACCAGACCAAACAAAACTACGAATTTCTAACTTCAAGAACCTATAACTTATTCAATTTAGGTTAAAGATGCAACTAGGGTGAATTAAGGTCAAGTTTTTTAAAACCCAAACCCACCCCGACAAGGCTATTTATTTATCCATATTTCTATTGAGTGCTACACAAAATTAAAAAAAGAAAAACAAAAGCCCCTCTACTAATTAATTTTTTACTCACGTTGAAAGGTGAATCTAACCATATGTGGGGAAAATCTTCTATCAACTGCCTTATAATCACTCCACCACAAATAGCTTAGCAGTATTTATGGATAAATATTTATGGACAAATCCCATGCAATAATTAACATGCAGTATGGCGTCGCTTGAATATAATCGATCGTATAAGTTTTAAATTTATAACCAATAAAATTTACTATCGAGCTAGGCAATGTACCTATCGATTATAGTATAGATTTAATAGGTGTCGTCCTCTAAGATCTAGAAAACAAGTACTAGTATTACCTTTCTCTACTATCTAGTCTAATTTATGACGTGGAATTATGTATTAAATTAATAATTAACAATTCCTAGTAACCCTAGAATTGAATGATATTGTTTAAAGAATGTATTCAATCACAAAATATATCTCTCATCTTGTTCCACCCTAACCCTTAAATTCTCAAAATAAGATATCGATTAACGAATCAATTCACACTTTGCACTGCAAGAATTCTCAAGTAAAATCAATTACTCCATCGAATTAATTAATTCATAATCATGCATAAGATAATGGAGACATCTCCCTCATTACCATTATGCAAGATCTCATTAAGTTCACAATTCCAATAAATTACAGAAAATCAATGTTTTCCTACCTCTAGGTAAAATATGTAATCTCTCTATTCATGAAAATCTAATTTACTAGATGAAACCTCTTTCAATCTAATAAAAATCAAATATGTAATCAATTTGCACGCATAAACCAATTACAAAAACAATGGAAACACATGAATAGATGCAAAGATATAAATAATTCGTTAATTAATCAATGGTTCAACACATGAGTTAGGGTTTCACAAGATGAAAGATATAATGAATTATTCTTCCATGGAGTTTTCAATAAAAACAGAGAATCTAGAAAAATAGAATTGATTTATGCTAAAAAGAATAATCTCTTATTGTTTTGTGATCTCCAATGATACTCGGACAATTCTCCTCTTGAAGTTCATAATAATGCTCCCCTAGGGTTTCCAGAATGAAACCAGAAGGAAAGAAGTCTTTTTAAAATAAAATCAACCGTATATTTATAGTTCTTGTGAAAACAGGGTTCAGCATGGGTGTCAGCACGGCCGTGTTCGAGACCATGTTGACTTCAGAACATGTTATTTTTCATTGCCTAATTTAGCACAACCTCCAGTATAGCCATGCTCGGGGCAAGGCTGAAAAAAAATTAGTTACTAGTTATTTTTTTCATCCAGCATTGGTGTCTGCATGGATTATGTTGAAAGTTGTGCTAAACTGAAAATCAATTTTCTTCATTTTTCACCAAATTTCACCTCACATTTGCTCATATCATCCTTAAACCTTTCTTTTGTCTCCATTAATGCTTGAAATTAAAATTAATCATATAAGTACCTTTTTTTCACAAATTACATGAAATCCATATAAAATTATAACTAATAAACACTAAAATTAAGGGTTTTCTAACACTTATCACAGCACTTTTTTTTTAAATTGTTTATGGAGAACACATCACACATATACAAAAAGTTGCCACATTTTTTCATACGTAAACAAGTGCAATGGACACCCATTTAAGATTTTCCTTCTAACTTCTATAAGATATCATAACATGAAAAGCAAGATTGAAGGAAAGAAAGAAGAAACCTTGCAATGATGAGATTTGATGACAATGTAACCATTCTTATAAATGTTACTAGCTTGCTAGGGGTATGTCTTTGATGCTCCTGCATTAGCTTTTAACTCAAAGTCGGTGTTCCTTGTCCTATATGTTTACTATATACACACGTTCTCTCCTTCCCTTACTTTAGATACTTGAATAACAAGAAGAAGAAGAAAGATCTCAAAATTTCAAAAGTTGCAAAAGTGTTTTGTGTTTTACAAGGACCCTAATAACTAACCTAAGTGGCTCAATCTCATAACTTACTATTGTAGTTCAAGAGAGAGAGAGAGGAAAGTTAATGTAATTGTGACTGTTGGATGGTGTTGGAAATCAGAGGTCAGGTTGTTTGTGAATTAATCACAGGTTAGACTTGCTAGCATTATGTTACAATACCACCACACTAGAGAACAAGATAGCTAGCTACTGGAACAAAATTAAAAAAAAAAA
Organism: Laguncularia racemosa; assembly: GCA_037954665.1. Lineage (NCBI taxonomy): Eukaryota > Viridiplantae > Streptophyta > Magnoliopsida > Myrtales > Combretaceae > Laguncularia > Laguncularia racemosa. The sequence continues at coordinate 12,769,389 of JBBMOL010000002.1, read as the reverse complement.
AAAAAAGAAATCAAATCTACCTTTTATTGAGTCATACATGGGAACCTAAATCTAACTCGAACACTATAGAGCTTCAAAAACAAATCTCAAAATCTTAGGAAAAACCCTATAGAGTTTTTATTAGGTCAAGTACCATATAGGGATTCAATTTGTTGCATCTTAAATTTAGGTTTTTATCACTTCAAATCAGAACCCATTTGTTCCCACTCCTTCTTAGTGTCTAATACATCATTTATTTTCATTTTCAAACCCAAAATACCATTAAATTAGAGAAAATGAAACAAAATATGCCCCAACATAAATTGTATCCATTCCATTAGTCTATTTCAACACATTATCACTTTTAAGCCTCACTTCATATTTAATCTAACTCCTATTCATAATTAAACCATAATTCTATTAAATTTACCCAAAATAAATATAATTTACCATATTTTTTTCTAGAATCAAATATCATATCAAAATATATAAGAAAATCAAAATTCCAAGTTCATATCATTCTCCAATTCAATCTAAATCATCCTTAATTTTGCTAAACTTAATACTTCTCTTATAACTTTGATTTCTATCAAATTTATCACACTAAAAACATGTTAACATGTTGAGAGTTAATAATTTAGTAATCAATTGATTCTATTCAACGACTTAGTTTCGCTATATCACCAATTTCCATTCTCAACCTTACATATATATCATTTAATCACCAAAATCAATATAGATAACATAAGTTCTCACTCCAATCTTTAAATTATCATCAATTAATACTCAAATCAGATTTAATAAAAATAATTTAAGCCTTAAATTCATCATCATAGTGGTACTTATACAATGCTCAACATAATCTTCATTTAAGTGCATCAAACTTGATTTCTAACCACATTTTCAACACCCAATGAGACATCTAGCATATTAAATCCTAGATTTACTCCTAAATCATCAATTGACACTCATGGGAAACAAGATAAGTGGCAGTCATAGAGGGCTTTTACAATACACACTCATTGTTCAAGAAATCATCACATTCATGTGTTCAATAACTTCTAACTTCACTAAATAAGCTAGGTTTGGATCTTACCTTAATAAAGATCTAAGATTTTTCCTTTGCTCTTAAATAGGCCACCACTACCAAAGAGGAAAGAAAGAGTTTTTTTTTTTTTATTCCACCCTAATTCCTTGCATTAAATCAACTTCTTTAGCTTCTAAACTATGGATTAACATTATTAATTTCATCTAAAACTTACAAAATTTCTACTTACCACCAAGGTTCTTGTCATGTGAAGATGAACCTCCTTTAGCTAAAATCTTCACTTTGTTCTTGACCTAAAACTCACATTAGAATAACTAAAATTAGTGGTTAAAGGGATGGATTAAAGGTTAGGTTAAAGGTATAGGGTTTAAGCTAGAAAAATGTGGGTTTTTCTTACCGTTTGTTCACACCAAACCAGAAGAGAGGGGACTGTAATTTCTATCCTAAAACGAGCTTATATGTTAGGGTTTAAGGTGGGTTTAAGCAATTGGAGGCCTCTAAGGTTCAGTGGGTTAGCCTTTTAAGTGACATGTGTTCATCTTTGTAATTCCAATCCCATTTTAGTTTTCTTCAAATTATACCACTTTTCCAGTTGACATATGTTGTTTCCCTTTTCCCAAGAATGCCCTTGAAACCTAATTTAATTTGCTACTCCTTAACAAAACAAGTTTATAAGCATTTGGTTATTTTACTTAATTGATCTCTGAATTTATTTATTTATTTTTTCAAATATTTTGTAATTAATTTTATTCACCTAATTAAGGTCTTGGGTCATATTTAAGGTTTCTAAGAAATTTCGAGTTCATTTTTTATAAAAACCAATTTGAAAAGTAAAAAGGTCCTTTTTAAAAAAATTATTTTTTTCCAACTTGAAATTCCTTCATAATTCAATCTAAAGTTTTTCTTTTTATTTTCTTTGACTTTATTTATCATTTTTAGGATTTTTTAATATATGTGACATTTATTATTATTATGACTATACAATACTTATGAAAACTTTTGCACGTTCGAGTGTGACAACCCATTTGCATATATGTCCCGACAACAACATAATTTTGTAGACTCAGCTCCTTTAGCCCAAAATAAAATAAGCCACGACAAATATTAAAAAATAAATAATATGGCTATCCATGAAAAATATCGTTACATACATATCGGACTGGTTTGTATCCGGAAATGTGTAGCTTATGTAAAAATGATCACCATAAATTAAAAGACTTCATATTATTAGTTGTCTTATGTAAATGATAAAGAATATTACGATCTCAATAAAACAAAAATGAAAGTAGAAGAAGAAGCAGAAGAGAATGAATTAATTTTTTTTTTAAAAAAAAAGGTCATCAACTGCTTATATACCTTTCTTTACTAATTCTACATTTTAAAAAGTGCAAGAGCTACACCTATTCCATTTTGTACAAAAATATTATACATACCAAAGGAACTACTAAAGCTATAATAACCTTATATCAATTGTTGTTTTTTAACCTATTCAAACATGTGCGGCCCAAAAAAAAAAAAAACTATTGAAAGATGATACCTTAACAAGCCTCAAACTTATCCCTCAAAGTTATGAATTAAGTAAATAATTGTCTTAATCAAACATGCACAATATATTAAAAACGGCATGCTTAGGAGCAAATTAAGTAAAATTCACTTTTATTTCTTTTAATATTCGCACTTTATCTAGATTACAATAATACCATGAATTTTTTAAAATAATATAATTATACCCTTAAGAAATATTAGTATTGTAAATTTTTTTTACTTTGTGTGATAGTTAATCCATCTTTATATATATATATAAGAAAATAAAGCCAAGAAAAGAAGCCATCAATCAATGATCAAATTGAACATCATACACCAGAGACACAGCTGTCTGATTTAGATTTTTCAACACAAATTACAACCGTTACAACAACAACAAAAAAAAAAAAAAAAAGATAGAATAAATTAATCCCTACTTACCACATGTCCAAAAATTAAAAAAAAAAAATTTGAAACAGATAATCACCAAAACAAACTTCCTTTATTTTCCCTTTACAAATTACAATAGTATCGATCACCTTTTTCCACAAATTCTAATAAAATATATTACAAAAACTTTAAAAATCTCACAAAAAAATAAAAAACCACCAACACCCCCCCCCCCCCACCCCCATTTAATAACTATTAAAAAATTTTAAATCAAAACTTTCTGAGCTTTTTTTTTTCTTTTCACTTCCACTTTACCCTTTTCCATGTTTGCCCTTCACTAAATCGTCCACTTCCAGATCTTAATTCTTGCATCCACCTTACACTTTGCATGCGCCGTCGACGCCGCCGCCGGCGACTTCCCGGTCGGAGGCGAAACCCTAATTCCATCACATTTTACTCTAATTCCAATCCTCGGCGTCTTCACTCCTCCAACCTTAACCCTAACCTTCGTGTCCAACCTCACTTTTATCGCAACTCCGTTCTTACTCTTCAAGCTCTTTCTCAGCTCGGTCACCGAGTCAGTATCCTCCAACTTCTCTCCGTTACTTCCAATCACCGACCTCAAGACCGTCGTATTCCTCTTTCTGTGAACAAACGCCGGAATCTTGCCATCGCCGATGCGGACACCGGAATTCGCGTCGGAGAACGCGATCTTGACCGGAGAGTAGTGGAATTCAAGCTTTTTGTTAGGGTTTTTGGCGGTTACGGTGAGGTTGAACTTGGAATAGACTTTGCCAGAGGAGGTGAGGTTGAGGCGTGAGAGTTTAAGAGAGGTGACGGAGAAGGAAGGACGGTGAGGGCGGTAGATTAGGTAGAAGATGGCGGAGGCAGCTGCAGCGAGGAAGATGAGGAGGATGAGGACTAGAGTTGTCCAGAGGCAGCAAGTGCAGCAGCAGCTCCGGCGGCGGAGGTGTTTGTGTTGGGGGTGGTAAGTTGGGCGGGAAGCGCCGTAGAGTTGAGACTTCGTGGCGGAAAAGGTGGGGGAACGGCCAGTGGTGGTGCTGGTGGTGGTGTTGCCGTTGGTGGCTGTTTTGGGAGGTGGATATAAAACCTTTTCGGGGTCTGCCATTTTTTAAGAGAGAGAGATGAACAGAGTGAGAGATCTAAAGTGATGCTTTTAAGGTGTGTCCTATAAAGTCTTCAAGTCGTCGTCTTCACTCTTCAGCTTCTTGTGTCTGTAGCAGAAACTTGAGTATTTAATTAATATGTGAATATAATATGATTAAATAAATTTAGGTAGGGTTGATATTTTTAGTAATGTTTCGTAATAAACACAACAATACCGTATATAAATGAGGCGTAGTATAACCGTATATAATATGATTATATTAATTTTCTTTGATAAATAGAATAACGAGATATCAAAAAACATATATATATATATATATATATATTAAATTTGCCAGAAAATTATTAGAGGTAATAACTAAATATATAAATGCAAATTTATGTATTATCTATTGTCTTTGTATTCTCTATGATTAGATACAATGTTTGTGATAATTATATTCTCCATGCTGTTTAACATTTATGTAATTACATTTTTGGAGAACCTGCACTGCATCCGTTCGACCACCGTATCGCATCACTACCATTGCTATGATATGAAAACGACCAACATGGTAAATACAAGGTAGGTGGTAGGATTTGTGTAGGTGAGAGTTAAGATGGTGATAGTGATGATAGATGTAATGATGGTGTATTTGTAGCTAATTGTATTGGTGGTGGTATAGTTTTGATAGTGATTATGAGATGATAGTAATGATTTAAAGGAAAAATAAATTTCTTTAGTTATATGGATAGCTAGATAGTAATAGTGTGGTAATGTGATAATGATTGAAATTAAATGATTGTTGTGTTATTAATAATTTAGGAGTCAGTCTAGCAATCTACTCTTTTATATTGTTATGAGTCAGGTCCTTATATTCCCTTACATCTAAAATATAGGATATGTATTTTTGTGAATTCTGCTTGGTGTGTTCAATACGTGTTCCAACTTTTGCTATAAAATTGAATAAGGGAAGACAACAGGACTAAAACCTAGGACTCAGTGGAAAAAAGTGGGCAATTAATTTGAATTGTCAGTGAGGTCAAAACCACAGCATACTATATAGCTGTTATATTGTCTAGTTGTACGTGTATTTTGACTTCAACTTCTTCAATAAAACCTCAAATTTAACTAATCCAGCTTATATTCCCCCCCCAAAAATAAAAATAAAAATCCTAATCCAGCTTATACTACTATAATTAAAGTCCTAAAATCACATTGTATGTAAAAAAGGTACATTATGATAAAATTAGCGAATTATGTATTTTGGTGGAGGAAATAAATATATTGAAAGTCAAATTTTCAAAATAATTTCATTGTTAATAAAAAAATATATGATAAGGAAACATTTCAATTATGCCATATTATTGTCTAATGCCATGTTAGGATTTGATTGTGTATTTCGTACAATATTTTAAGACTCGAATACTGAAATTGAATGTTATAAAAATAATTTAAATGTATGGTACCTTAAAATAAATAAAAAAAGATGTGACTAAATAAATAGAAAGAGAAAAGTAGAAGATATTCTTACTAATTGTATTCTCTTGATTTCTTCTAAACCAAAAGTGTTCACTTCCAACATAGAATGAAATTGAATTGATGGAGGAGGCATCTGGATTTATAACTAGGGATTAAGTGGAATAAGAACAGAAAAAGTGGGCAGTTAATTTGGTATATCTTTCTGGTCATAACCACTGCATACTTCATATTGCTAACATGTCATCTTGGCTTTAGTGCAGCTGGACTTGAACTTTCATTCATTGGTCACGTACACCACAAACGCCCTGCCATTTGTTTGTCAAGTGCAGGACATTCGGCCCATAATATTTAGCTTGTTTCATCTCAAATATATTTATGGAAGTTATAAATATATTTCTTAAACCATTATTATATTTAATAAATTTTAAAGTATGATTCATATTTTAACCATTTTTTAAAAATATATTATATCTATCTTAATTCACAGTTTTATGACGGTTCTAAAATTTTAATAATGATTTGAGAAGTGTATGTATGTTATCAAAATTCATAGTTTGGAATATTTGAAGATTGTAAAAAAGTCAAGAGTTGACACAACATGATACTAAACTTGAACTTAACTAAACTTAGAATTTTATGTTTGATGCTGATTTGAAATGACACTTGATGAGTTCGACACCATTAAGTCATTTCGACTCAATTTTGTTTAAAAATACTCTCCTTCTAACTAAATAATATTGGTATTTAAAGTTAATTTGTACTCAACTAATATGTAAACTTCATCCAAACTCAGTTAAGTTGGTGATTAATTAAACTAAATACTATGAAAACTTGATTTTCATTTTGAATTAGAAAAGTAGTTTGACTATTGATTATATCTTTTAAGAGGAAAAAAAATAATTATGTCGCAATGTAGAATTTGTTTTTGTTTAGTTTGTTAATAAAAGGGTGGAAGAAAAGGACATTCTATGAAATAAAATGGCTGTTTGTTTGACTTTGTTGACTCGACTTACATGGATTAGGTTTCAACAAATAAAAGTGGTTGTGGACTTATGGATTTGATGAAAAAGTGGGGGTAAAACGTGCCAAAGGCACCGGGCATTATGTGCCAAATCCCAACAAGGGTCTTGAGAGTAGGTCCACATCAAATAGGAATCTTCTTCATTTATCCTTTTAATAATATTGGTTCAGTTATTAATTTTATTATTAAATTATATATATTAATTTTTTTTAAGAATAAAATTTAATATAAGACCCGATTTTTTTTTTAAAATATGACGAGATCATAAAAATTCTCACTTGATAAGATCACTTCACCTAACTCTCTCTCTCTCTCTCTCCCCTAAAACCAGTTGTCAAGAACGTATGGATGTGATAATAACTAATAAACGACCACCGGTAATAATGAAGGGAAGAAAAGTCCACATTTTGCAGGCTACATAACTGTACTAATCTATGTGATTGATTTCCCTTTGATTACCCAAACCATACTTGCATCAGTTGAAAGCCACAATTACAATGTGCATAATTGATTATATTGCAAGAAAAATGAAATCATTGTCTAAATAAAAATATAAGCTTTTCAAAGATAGTTACACTCATCATAAAATAATATATATATTATTAACATTTTCCACGTATTAAAGTTAAAAATTTTCAATCAGGTAGTTCTAAAACTAAATATTATACATGTTTAAAGCATCATAAATTTAAATACTAGTTAAATTACTAATGGGCTTCAATTAAAATCCTGACCAAAAGTAAAAGAGAATATTAAATATGAAAGTGCATATCTTTTTGTAAGTTAAGGTTTCCAAGCATTACCCATTACATGGGCATTAATAAATTAAAGCTTTTTTTCATCGCCATTCAATACCTATATATTTATAAATAAAGATCACCTATTTTTAGATATGAATAAAGAAAATAAAATGAAATACACATTTAGAAAAAAATTAAGAAAGTCAATATGCAATTAATAGTTTTACAGATGAAAAAAGAAAAAAGAAAAAGAAAGAAAAACAAATAATTGAGAAACTTTATCCGTAGATCTATATATGCCATAACGAAACCCATTTCTTCCTCACAAATAATAATGCATCTGGTATACTCTTCTTTTCAAATAATTGAGAAGTATTTAGCTGGTAAAAGAATAATTATCAAGATGGGAGATAAATTCGCACAAGCATGACCTAATGGAATTCGAAGAAGTTGGCAATCTACTCCATTTCCGACAAATATACCTAAGACATTTGAGGATTCGTTGATGCACATGCACATGCACATGCACATGCACAGCACAGGCACCTGCTGCCACTAGGCACTAATAACAATGTAGCTAACGCTTAATTGGACACAGCTATGTGGAACCAGATACAATTTATCCACACGGATCTTCCCCTCATAGATATCAAATAAATTTTTATCTCGGAATATCCTTTTTTGGGTGCCCTTTTGAGGAAATGTTCCTACATACATTCGGTTTTTATAGATGATAGTAACAAGTAAAGAAGAAGAATTATAATTTATTTGAGTTTTTAATATTTTTAATTTTTTATAAAATATAATTTTTTTTCGAGTTCAATAAAAATTCTATTCATTTGTTGATATGTATTAGTTTTTAATTCTTTTACAAAAATTAATTTAATAAAATAATCTTATTAAATATATTCAGTTAAATAATATTCTTAGCCAAATTTAATTAAATAATATGATATAAAATTACAAAAACTAAAAAAAAAAAGAAAGAAAAAATCGGCTTACTTCAATAGCCTTGGCTAGCTACACTGAGTTGCATGCAATCAACGGGTGGTGGCCTACCATTCCTGAGCCATAGAGTAGCTGACCAAGGGCTATATTAACATAGTGGGTCAAGATATATCATTATAGCTTGGTCGTGTGGCCCACTCAAGTTGGTGGGCAGTGAAACCCACCTAGCTTTGTAGGTCTTGAAACTAAAGGGAAAGGCCAATAAATAACCCAAAAGCTTATTGGATTTCTTGCTAAATTTCCTCCTTTCCTTTGTAAGGGTGGTGGGTCATGACTCACTTATTGGAATGGGCATGGGGAGCCACCCCAAAATCAAGGGACAATCAACCAGACAACCATCAGTTGTAGGGGTCACCCCTATATGGTAGGCAACTGCTCCTAGTTTTGTGGTGATTGGTCATGGCTATTAGAGCTTTTAATTTTTTATTTTTTTACACCTGTATTATATAATTAAATTAAAAATTTTAATATTATCTTATTAAATTAATTATTCATGACATTTCTTTTAATGGATTTATATATTAAAACTGAGACTCAAAAATAGAAAAAAAAAAGGTTTATAATTCAAATTCAAAAGTAAGTGAAGTTGATAATCTTTTTATGTATTTTTTCTTGGCTTGTATTAGGTTAAGGTATCAATAATATATGTTATAAAATTTTTATACTTTGTAATCACCTCATTTACAAAAGGCCATGTCTATAGATTTTTTGCTGCTATTTTTTCCCCATGATATGTGATTCAAAGGCGGATATCTTTTTTCTAAGATTTTGTTTAGGGCCTTATCCATTTGTTAATTCATCATATTAGAGGCCCTCAAAAGAATCAAGAATCATTATTGAATTCTAAAAGAAAAACTCTTTCTAAAGATTTTTCACACCAATAAAGTGGAGCTTTAGAAAATGATGGGGTGTTATCAAACTCTTGTAGTTCAATAAAATGAATATTGGTCTCTCTTTAGGATAGATCATATTTAATTTTCCCTATTCTTAATAGTTGTAACAATAGTTGGCAAAAAAAAAAAAAAGAAGAAGAAAAAAAAGAAAAATGATGGGATGTTATTAGGAATATAAATGAGCTATATTTAGCTATGAGTTATTCAAATTCGATTCAATATTTGTGTGAATTCAATTAATAATACTTAATTTAAACTTGAGCTCAAGTTACTCAAATAACTTATTAAGTCAAAGTTAAGTTTTACAATATCTAGCTTAACTAGTTTGATATTCAAACACTACCTTAATCATATATCCCTAGGGGTTGATTCGAACTTAAATGTCAATCAGGCTTGAATCGATTTTGCATATCCAGCACTACTTTAATCATAGTTTTAGTTATGGTACAACTTCCCGGGGACCCAATTAAAACATAAGGGACACGTTATATTCCATATGGTCACTCACGGCCTTGTTTCATGACCATGGTCGATTACATGAAAAACAATGAACTGACAGAATCAAGAACCGAGCTGAAGAAACCTCAAAGCCATGGGGTGCTTGGCTTCAGACAGATTCTCAGGCGTCAAAACTTCGACCAGTTCGCCGTTTACGAGGAGGCACACGATGTCTGCTATCCTCTGAATTTGCTTAATGCTGTGAGATACCATGATGATGGTCATTCCGCGATTGTTCTTTAGTTTCACCAGGCAATCCTCTATGTTCTGAGTCGATATCGGGTCAAGTGCACTCGTTGGTTCATCAAGTAAGAGAACCTGTTGGAAAAAATGCATTAGGTTAACATTCAACAGCAGGCAATAGGATTACAAAATAAATTGTATGCTCAGTGTAAAACCCGAAGTCAGATACAATGAAAGATACATACAGTAAATATAGAACCAATGCAGACCAAATACAAATTAGATATAAATTATATGCATATATGATATAAACAAAATACATACAAAACAGACAGACCTAAAGAAAAATTGTAACCACCGAACTAATGATAAAAAATGCTAGGAATTCCATGATCCAGGGACACGATTTGTTTTATGGAAAGTCTAGAATTAATGAAAATGCAACAATCCAGCTTAAGATTGATCCATGTGTGATGAAAGGGAGGGATTCAAAGCTTACTTCAGGTTCATTAGCCAATGTTCTAGCAAGCGCGACTCTTTGAGCTTGACCAACAGAAAGTTCTCCACCATTTCTTTTGAGAAAAGAAGCATCAAGATCAGCAAGTGTAAGCAACTTGAACACATCATTATCAGATAGCTTCTTCCCCCTCAGCTGTGGTCCATACCTGATATTATCTGCGACGGTACCTAAGAGAAATCAACAAACAAAGAACAACAGTTAGTATTTGATCGTCCAGAGTGTCTGCATCTCCCTGATCAATAAGAGTTTATAAAGAACCATTCCCATAAACTAGACCGGATCAAACAAATGTAGATCGAATATCACCAAACAGGACTAGTGTGGTTACATATGTTTTCACCTAGCAATATCTGCTTTTCCTCTTCCTATTTATGTTGAACTAAAAGAAGCGAAACAAAAGCACAGAGGTAAGGTCTAAGGTGAACTCGAGCTCAACTTAAAGTGATATGCAATAAGCTTGTTTAGGCTCATTTAGTCCGAAAAAGAATATTTGTCTTGTAAAGTAACATTAATGACTAAACCAACTTAAGCTTTGACTCCAGCTCAATTACATTCGCTAGCTCCGCAACCAAAGATCATAAAACGCATGCCCAACTCAATAAACTATTCAAATAGCTAGTAATTTGCAAATAAGTTCGTATCATTTAAAACCTTATTGACGGTAAATTTGGATACACCACATCATGTGTCCTAACTTAATTTCATTTTCATTCAATCGACGTGGTCTTTTCCATCACAACTACATAACAATAAGCATGAATAAACGAAGCCCTTATTTGTTAATCCAAAATTGATAAAACTCACCTTCAAACATAACAGGAATCTGAAACAGCATCCCCACCTTCCTCCTAAGACTGAGAACATCAAGCTGGCAAATATCCTGTCCATCCAAGAACACCATACTCGACGGAGGCTCCCAAAGCCGATTCAGAGCTCTCAGAAGTGTTGATTTCCCACTGCCACTGGGCCCTATGATCCCCACAATCTTACCCTTTGGAATTTCTAAATTGATGTTGCTTAATATAGGAACACTTGCATCTGATAACTTACACAGACCCCGAATCTCCAATTTCGTCCCGTTACCGAGGCCATTTTCAGGGGAGTAATGATCCCCCACGTCCGCTACTAGAAGGTGATCTTGAGCTTCTAAATCTGGGATTGAAGGCACGGCATGGTTGTCATCCTCAATTGAGGAACCATAAGATATAATCAATCAAAAATAAACAAGTTCTAATCTATCTACCAGCTAATTTATCAAAATTTTAGATGTATCAATCTACACGACACTCGACATGACATGACATGTAACGCCTACTTCGACTATGATCAGCTATTTATGATCATAGCAGTGGCATGAACTCAAAAAGTAAAAAAAAGAATTCCATGATGACCCACCAACACGAATTGCTTTCTATATATATATATTTCCTACTATAAAATATTAGCAGAGTTCTAAGTATATGCTTTTCAGTGTAATTGATAGAATACAGAAAAAGAGAAACTATGAAAGACAGGATCATCTCTATGTTAATTATAAGATCAAGCTAGGCTTCGGTTTCGATGGTTACCAGGAGATGAACCCAGTTGATGAAATGAAGCAGAAGGCATATTTTTGTCTGAAAAACAGGTGGTGATGCTGTTGCCTTTTGGATTTGTTCGAAGCTCTGGTGTTGTGTCAATGTCTATCATCAACTTTAATCATTCCTATGAATGAATAAATAGTAATATAATAGTGATATTATATATATATAGATATAGCCTTTCCCAGTTTCTTTGCGATGTCCTGGTGGTACGGATACCTGTCCGATGATGTACCTCCCTCAGTTAGTATGAAATAAATAAAGTATTTTCAAAATGATTATATAAAGTCACTTTTAACAATAAATTATTTGAAATTATAATAAATAAAATTTATTAATAAAAAAAAAACTGTGGACGGTAAAATAAAACCATTGCAGATTGTTTATTAAAGTCCTAAACAATTTTATTTGCTCTTAAGGAATCTTATTTATTATAATTTAAAGTTATATATTATAATTTAAAAATGAACTCATTATAAAATTTTTTATAATCTAGATATTTTCTTATTCGTTTCACTTTTCTTAATTTATAAATTAACTATAGAGATTGTATAAAATTTTGAATAATCTTCTAAATAAAGATGTCAAGCTTAGTAGTTTAACAGTATAAAAATTGATTTTTTTATTGGATTAGGCTTGATTCTTCTTCTTAACAATTATCATAGTAATTAAAAAAAAAAAGAAGGAAAATCTGATGGAGATAGTTTCATTGTACTCTCATTAGTAATGTAAATTAATGGGTGGTGGATAAATAGATTTTAGTGGATAATGTTGTGTACCTAAAAAAGAGAAGATACAAAAGTGCATGCAACTAATTAAAACTAACTTGGAAGAAGGTTGATTATACATAATACAACATAGGTTTTACAACCGCAAGTATTTTATCAAAATATCATCTTCTAAATACTATATATTATATTGTTAGAGTTTTTTAATGTAAAATAATAAAAGCAAATAAAACTATAAAAAATGGAGCTCCCACTTTGATATTATAGATAAACTTTTTCTTAGAAAAAAAAGAGAGCTACTATTATATTTAAATTGTTATTTTATTTAGATGATTAAAATAAGAAAAAGAAGATTCGAATTTGGAAATTAGCGTTTATATTATTATATTATAAATATTTTAACATATTATTTAATTTTGATGTTTACGATAATTTTTTTTATTATTATTTTAAAATAATATAATATGATACTATTTGAAAATGGTCTACGAATTTTCCTATGAAATAATCGTCGCTTGGGACCACATGGAGGCGCATTGACGTTATCGTTGCCTAATGAACGGCACAGTGGAGTGTAGCCAATACTCTTGAGTGGTGGCTGTTGCTTGCACGCTTCGCATCTTCTCTCCCTTTTTTTATTTAAATTATTTAATGGAAGTTGTACTTTTTTCTCTCTCTCTCTCTTTTTTGCGAAGAACAACATGCGGTGATTTTTATTTATGTTTTTGTTTCTTTTTTTTTAATTTTAATCTTTCAACTGCTAATAGCTCTATTTACACGTACATGTACCGATGGATATAATCCGAAATCAATTATGAATTAGGCAGACTATGAATACCTTCCTTACTCTTTTTTTTTTTAATTATTTTTTTTTTATTTTTTAAAACTTTGTTGACCTTGTAATGTAAAGCCATGCACCGACTAAGAAATTACCGACTAATTCCGCCCGAAAAAATCTATGCAAACTAAGGTGCATTTATTTTTTAGAATTGAATATATTGAAAATAAAAAAATATATATCTTAAGATTAACTATTATTAAAAATAGGTTAAATTTTTTTATTATAGTATTTATTTTATATAATTTTTTATTACAAAAAATACTCATTAAAATATTTATTTTACCTCATTGATTATAATATTAATTTAAAAATATAGATAAAATTATCGATTTATCTCTATTTAATCATTAATTATAGTGTTAATAAGGATGTAATGGATATGTTTGAATGTTTTATTACTGTAGAGGAAATAAAAAATTATATATATTTTTAGATAATATCTATTCTCCATGAAATAGAAAAATAAAGTAACATTGATAATTAAAATTCCCTCATCATTTTTTTAACTAAACAAAATAATAGACAATTGATAAGAATTCTATTCCCTTTCTATTATCCTAAAGTAAATAAGCCATAAGGGAAATTTTATATTTGGTGTATCTTAAATGAAGGCGCAAAGTATTAGTAATGAAGAAAAAACCATTGAAGTTTTTTTCGTTTTTAAGTTCACTTTATTTCTCTCCATTTTTTTTTAAAGAAATCAATAGAAATTAGTAGAAAGCAAATAAAAAGCAAAGCTAAAAATATAAAGTGAGGGATATTTTAATTTATTTACAATATTAGAAATAAACAATCTTTCTCATTTCCATCTTAACAATCCAAATATAAAATGAAAAGCACATTTTCTTTCTTTCTTTCTTTATCTCAACTCTTATATACACTCATTTCCACCCTCCCAAATTTTACCAAACATAGTATTGATAATTTTTGGGTATTTTTTTTTCATCAAATATGGGGCCATTTAATTTGAATTGAAGGTCTATACACTATATAAACTTTTAATTCAAAATTAAATTAACATGAAGGCATATGCATTATATGCACCTTATTTGAAATTTTCTAAATCGAATATGATATATGAACTTTCAATTCAAACTCGTTTTTAAATGAAGACATATACATTGTATGCATTTTCAATCTCCTATTTGCATAATTACTTTTTTAAAAGCACCTTTTTTAGTGATAATTGTTAAAAAAATGCACCATATTCATTCAAAAAACCATTATTTTTTATTTAAAGAGCTAATGAATGTGTAGATATTAAATATTGTAAAACAAAAACAATACTTTCTATTTTACATGAAAATAGAATAAATTCACACTTTAATTCTATATTTTATTATTTTAGTTTCTTTTTTTTCTTCTTTTAATGTTTATGGTATATATCACTAACACTATGTTTAGACGAGTAGAAAATGTTAGAAACAAAAGGAAATGAGTAAAAATCACATGTTTTGTAACTTTAAATAATGAGTGGAAATCGATAGAAAAGAAACGAAATAAGTAGAAATATTTCCATTTTAAAGTTTACGTATTTTCTATCCAAAACTGGGTATAAATGGGTAGAAATGAAATATAATTACAAAATTATTCTTTATAACAATGTTACAAAAAGTAATTTTGTTCGTTACTAACTTAAATTTTCTTCATTTCTCTCATAAGTTAGATGTAACTAAATATAAAATAAAAATTACACTTCATTCTATTTTTATTATTTTCTTTTCTTTTCTACTTATTTCTACCAATTTTTTCTTTATCAAAATTTGCCAAACACAATGTAAATCTATGAGTTTGAAGACATAAATTGTCCCTAACCTATGAATATTGCAAGTCAATAAAGCATCCTCACTCATCATGTGGTTTGAATCTAAAACAAAGACTCAACAAGGTAGGCTATAATGTGGGACAAAAAAATAGATCGAGTCGTTGAATCGTCTTTTTAGATTCTAAAAAATTACAAATCCAATCCAACTATTTCAACATGAATTGAATCATGAAAAGTAAACAAAAAGAAAATAATGGTAAAAATCTAGAAAATGCATGTTACTTATTCAATTTTTCTTTTAATTTAGTTTTCATCAAATAAATTATTATTATTTATTTATTAAGTAGTATAGAAATCATAATTAACTTAAGAAAAATAATAAAACATCCTTAAATATATCAAATGAACATTAAAGCTAGTGAATAATATCGAAAAAATGATAATAAATTAAATATTTTTATGTCAATTATAATTTTTCATGACTTATTAATTTATATATATATAAATTAATAGTAAGTATAAAAATAGTTTGAACCATAAATAGAACTTTTTTATTTTAAGTTTAAAAAAATTATAAACCAAAGTGTATAATTAAGATCGTTTTTTTTTTTAAAGGCTCAAAAGATAAACTTTATTGAATTGAAACATGGCGACTCTTAATAAATTGTGGTTGGAATGGTACTCCAAGCTCAACCCACCCGCATAGGGATGTAAATGGGTTGGGTTTGGGATAAGTTCATTGAAACTTGAACCCAACTCAGTAAAAAATTATATACTCAAAACCTGTCTCGGTTAACAAATAAAGCGACTCGAACTCAACTTGACCAGACTTGAATATCGATTAAATCTTTTTTTTTTTATATTTTAACTTATTTTCATATGTCATTTATTTAATTTATTATTAATTTACTTGTGATAAAAAGAAAAAAAAATAAAAATATAATAATAAAAAATAAAATATATTAATTATAATTATAATATTATTTTATTATTATTTTTTTAATTTATCAAATTAGGTTTTCCCATAAACTTTTTTTTAATTTTATAATCTTATCATAAATCTTATAAAGTTAAATTGGACGAATATTTTATTATGACCTATCCAATTACATCCCCACACCCACACCAATCGTGTCCATATTGATCGGTGATGTCGTGCCTCAGCACGAGCTGTGATGTGACCCTTATGAGTTATGACATGTGGGTATCAACAGGTTTATGAATAATTTTTTTAATAAAAAACAAATCTCAAAAATCGATTTAAAATATCCATTAAAAATAAAACAACAATATTTTTCTTAATCTTCTTTCCTTGTGTTGTTGCTTTTGCTTTGCTTTTCCAAAGCACAATTTAGAGTTGAAAAGATCTAGTTTTTAGTTTCAAAACTACTCCACCGTTGCTTTCAAATCATTTCTCATATATTCCTTTTCTTATTCTTTTTTTTTAATAAAAAAATCGCCTTTTATTCTGCATAATTGCATTTTTAGTTTCGATCTTGTTAGAACCCTGCCTGCTGCTTGTGTTTTCTAAACATGCCCAACGATATTAACAAAAAAAAAATGATGATTTAATTATTTTAAAATCGAACTCAAGTAATTTTATAAAGAAAAAGTTATTTATTTATTTATAATAATCCTTGATATCAATTCTCTTACTTCTAAACACGAGAGAAATCTATGAGTTTATCTTGCCCTCTCAATGTAAATTATTTTTTAAAAAATAATTTCAAAAAAAGTATTTATAAAAATATCGTTTTAAAATCATAAGTTAAAATTATGATTTTTATTTAATGTATTTTAAAATATAAATCATATTATCAACCTATAATTTATATCGAATAAAAATCACAATCCTAATTTACGATTGAATCAACACCATCATTATCCACTCCCAAAGCTGAATTTGGCTCCCTTTTAGGAAAGCAATGCCTTTTTCTATATCAACCTCAATATATTAAAAAACCCATTATTTCTAGAAGGAGTTAAACTCTGTTGCAACTCAATAAGCGTAACAAAATTGGGTGAAACTCTAGGTACTTATCAATAGGTTGACTCGAAATGCCTTAATACAAGTAAAGCAACGAGGTTTTTTATTAACATCAAATCTAAATCGGTTTTGAACACAAATAAATGCCAACCCATGTTATCGATACTCCGAAAATCGTATGTTGATGGATTGAGATTATAATTTTAAATTGTTACTTCGAAAAATACTTTTTTTTTTCTAAAACTTTTTTTTAAAAAATAGTTTGTCCTGTCACACATTTCTCATAAACACGATGCCGTTTCAAGTTTCCTCCTCTCTACTCTACAGCATTGAAAAATTCGGGGGATTCGCGCCAAAATTGATTACGAAATGAACATGCAGATTCAACCCTAATCATCTTCATATTTTTCACTATCACTATATCTCTTAATGCTTAATGCGTCCTTTAACTCACTCAAATCTCTATCTAAACCTTCTCTCTCCTTTCCGATCCTCCCTTTTCCTTCAAATCCCAGAAGGATCTCAACTTTCAGCAACGAAACCGTCAATTTCTTCGACTATCTACTTTACCAATCCACAAACACCCAACATCCAAAACAAATTCATTCTCAAATCATCGTTACGGGTGCTCATATATCCGGTTTCCTATTGGCTAGGCTTGTCTCCGTGTACTCTCAATTTGGGCTTATTTCTTTTGCACGTAAGGTGTTTGATAAAACTCCTGAGAAGGAAAGGTCGAATATTTTGTTATGGAACTCGATTTTGAGAGTTTACCTGTCAAATGGGTTTCCTGGGGAAGTTTTGAAATTGTACGTTGAGATGAGAAAGAATGGTGTGCCGGGTGATGGGTTTAGTTTCCCTTTGGTTATTAAAGGGTGTGGTTTAGTTGGGGATGAGAGATTGTGTAAGGTTGTTCATTGTAATGCTTTGCAAATGGGTCTGGGAAATAGTCTTCACGTGGCGAATGAGTTGATGGGAATGTATGGACGCTTAGGGCGAATGGATGTTGTGAAGAGGGTGTTTGATTTCATGTCTGGTAGGAGTACTGTTTCATGGAACGTGATGGTTTCTGGTTTTGCGGGGAATTTTGATTGTGATGGTGCGAGTGAGATATTTAAGAGGATGGAGAGTGAAGGAGTGGAGCCAAATCTTGTGACTTGGACATCGTTGTTGTCAAGTCATGTGCGGTGTGGGCGGCTTGAAGAGTGTGTTGAGTTGTTTGGTGAGATGAGAATGAGAGGGATTGGTGTTAATGGTGAAGCATTGACGGTGGTTTTATCAGCCTGCTCTAACATGAATTTGTTTGGCAAGGGTGAAGCGATTCATGGGCTTGTAGTGAAGGGTGGGTTTGAAAATTATTTGATTGTTAAGCATGCACTTATTTCTTTGTATGGCGAGGAAGGAAAAGTGAAATGTGCAAGCCAACTGTTTGCCGAAATAAAAAATAAGAATATAGTCAGCTGGAATGCTTTAATTACAGCATATACTAAGTCTGGATTATGTGATGGGGCGTTAGAAGTACTTTCTCAACTTGAAAATGCAGACGATTGTTCCTTGTTGAGGCCTAATGTGATAAGTTGGAGTGCTATTATTGATGGCTTTGCTTTAGTTGGTCGTGGTGAAGAGTCTTTGGAGCTCTTCCGTCGAATGCAGCTTGCAAATAATGTTCCCAATGTCGTAACAATCTGCACTGCACTATCTGTTTGTGCGGAGTTGGCAGCATTAAACCTCGGTCGGGAAATTCATGGTCATGTGGTAAGAGCTTCAATGGATTCTAACATCTTGGTTGGGAACAGCTTGATTACTATGTACATGCGATGTGGATGCCTTAGAGAAGGCTCTTTAGTATTTGAAAAGATAGACTATAAAGACTTGATCTCTTGGAACTCGATGATAGCCGGGTATGGAATGCATGGATTAGGAAAAGATGCTTTGAGATATTTTAACCTAATGATCAAAGCAGGATTTAAGCCAGATGAGGTCACTTTTGTCGCTGTTCTTTCTGCCTGTAGTCATGCAGGCCTAATTTCCGAGGGTCGTGAGCTTTACAATCAGATGAGCGCTCTATTTGGGATTAAGCCCCAGATGGAGCATTATGCTTGCATGGTTGATCTGCTCGGTCGATGTGGTCTGTTGCATGAAGCAAGTGAGATCGTGAAATCTATGCCAATGGCACCGAATGCTTGTGTTTGGGGCGCTCTGCTTAATGCTTGCAGGATGCATAGAAATACAGATATTGCAGAGGCAACTGCTGCTTATATTTTTAGCTTGCAATCTGAGGCGACAGGAAGCTACATACTGCTCTCGAACATCTATGCCGAACATGGAAGATGGAATGACTCGGCATCGGTAAGGATGTCAGCCAAGGAAAAGGGTTTGAAGAAAGTTACTGGACAGAGTTGGATTGAGTTGAAGAAGAAAGTTTGCTCATTTTCTTCCGGAAGCACTGTGATATTGGGCTTGGAGGAGTTATATGGTGTTCTTGAAGAATTAAGGATTCAAATGGATCCTGACGAGAAGCTTGAACCTGTACATGGGACTATAGTTAATGATAATAGAGCAAGTAGAGTTTTTGACTAATTGTTTCTCCTAATAATATTTGGATAATGATTTTAGAAACATTCACATTCTACGAAGAAAATGTTTCCAATGTTTTTTTTTTATTTAAAAAAAAAAATTATTGAACCAATATGTTATATATTTGAATGAATGATGGGTAAATATTAAAAATATTTAAACACATATATATGATAGTAGGTAGATTTTGAAAAATTATCATTCATATTTTCTCATATTATACCGCATTCATTAACAATTAGGGATATTAAGCAAACTAAGTCTTATGTATGAACATGCATATAACATCCACATGTTATTGTTTTGCCTCATGTGAAAGTAAAAAAAATGAATTCCCACTTTTACTTTGGGTTTGAGATGTTATGCCCTTATGATGCAGTAGCGATCGCATAATGGTAGCCATAAAAGATCCTTATCTTTGCAGAGACCTCCCTCGCCCATAGCGTTCTCGCTCATCACAACCTCCACTATATCATGGTGATTAAGGGGGTGTGGTTCGTCTTCAAACCGAATCAAGCTATCTATTATGGTTCATTTTTTATTATTTATTTATTTATTTTAAGTTGAATCTAATTATAGTTTGATTCATAATTTTTTCGAATTAAAAAAAGGATTCAATTTACGGTTTGAATCATTTTTGTACATATTATTAATTTTTTTTAATGTTCAAATCAATTAATTATAAAAAATTACCGTCGATATAAAAATATTTAATTTATTATAATTTCTTTATATCACTCATTGTATTCAATACTTATTTTTCTTAAGGTAATTATTGTTTATATATTAGTCAAGGAGTAAAAATGCAAAATAAAAAAAAGTAATAAATTATAAGAGAAAAAAAATAATATACAATCTTTCTTTTAGTAAAATATTTTTTAGATTTTTACCATTTTTTTTTAATTTCTCACGATTTAGTTTAGTTCATAATTTTTTCGAACATAAAAAAATAGTTCAAACTTAATTTTCAGTCTGATCCAATCTAGTTCGATTTAGTTTGCAATTATATAGTTTTTTTTTTCTCACCCGTATTGGTGATGATGTCTACGATAGTGGTGGTAAGGGTCAGTAGAAATAGTGATGAGATTGGTAAAATTTTGAAGGTGGTGAAGATGATGGTACAATAGTGATGTATGTTTTTTTTTTGTATAATTTGATAAAAATTAAAAATCCACTTTTTAATACCATATAATAAAAAGTAATATTTATTTCTAATAGATAGGAATATAAAAATCATTTTAAATAGTTAGTCCTTAATCATTTTTAAATAAATATGGATAATCATTTTATCAGCTCTTTGTTAGCTTGAATAAATGGGCTAAGAACATAGCCATATGCCCAACCTTAACTAATGGTATATTCGTTCGAAATAAACGTAGGTACCATGTCTTGGTCTTCTGGCCAACCAAGGGATGCACTACAACGACGTCGTATCCTGCACCGACTCTATTTATGCAGGCCTAAATTTAAAGTCCCGAGGTAGAAGGAAAACTACACGAAAAAACAGAAACTCGTTCTTTGCTTCTTTATGTTCTTCACTCACCAAATAGCGATTAACAGGAAAGAATCCAAAATTTGCTTCTGCCAACAGCAAATTCCATTTCCAAAATCCAAAAAGGTTTGATCTTTAATTTCAATCGTCTATTATATCTTCTTATATGGCTTTATGTTTTTATTTGTGTACGTGTATGTTGATCTGTCCGTTCATGGATTGTAAAAAGTTTGTTTTTGTCTTTTGGGAATCTTTCCTGTTAATCTATTGAGCGTTCTGAAAAATGGGTATATTTGCCTTTTTCCTTTTACTGATATATTTACTTAAAGTTGTGATGTTTTTTGGTTGAATTGTATTATTGACGAATTGAATGCTAAACGAGTGCTGTGCAATGTAGTATTAATTGGGCCAACTATGCTGCAGTGAATTTCTCATCAAGATGATATATATGGCCTCGTTAAAGAATGCTGTGATAAGGCTAAATGAGATATCTTGACAATTTTAGAAAACGATAACACATTTCACAAAAAAGCAAATGCATACAGCTGGTGAAAATTTTCTTCTTTTGCCTCTTAGCAAATGCCCGCATGCCTTTTATCATTTCCTAAATGTATGTATGTGTGCGTGTGTATATGCCTTTGTCATCAGTGCAATGTGCCCCTAGACTCGTTGCGGGTCATTTGGCTCTGAATAATTTGTTAGAAAAGCGGAATTTATTAGTTTAGGAATGCTGAAATTGTTCTGTTTTGAAGAAATCCGCATATGAGTTTGAATGGAAGGAAAAAATATGGAATCACCGATCCGGCCATATTTTGGAAGGAAACATGGATGGCTATATCAATTACATTGGAATCTGGATTATTTCAGTCTTTTTCCCCTCATGTTGAATTTATTAGTGTTTCAAATGGATCATTTAACTAATTCTCGGCCTAGGTTAGATAAATCTGAGTTTAGGTATAGAGAACTTATTTGCTTGGTTTTATGTTAACTTATCCCATGAAGAAAGATACAAAAAGTTATTTTTTCAAAATGTGGAATCAAAGGCTTCTTTCTTAGGCTGTTACCCAACTGTTTTCTAAGTAATTAATAATTTCTTTGATAATTTTTTTCTTTTTCTTTTTCGGCGAAAGATCTTACTTAGGCAAGCTTTTTTTGTTTGCAAATGAGTGCAATATGATGAAACAGGATCCATCTAGCTTGACCCTACTTAGTAGCAGTAAATAGTATTGTTTATATTGTATTAATCCTGTCTTTTGATGGGTTCTGTTATAGCTGTGTAATATTGTAATGGTGTTAAATTGCGAGTCAGCTGTATGATTATGAGTTTATAATTTTAGTAGGTTATAATCAAAATGGATGTAAAATCATTTAGGTATAAACTTTTCATAGAATTATGAGTTTAGGTATACAATTTTACAAATTTTCGATTTTACCGGTTCTATATGATTTTATACGATTCAACGGATTCTATACATTACAATTTTAGGTAGAATCACAAGTCTGACAACTATTGTAAGTTGGAATTTTTAGGATGGTGTTTAGATTATATTCCCAAGGCATGAGATTGTAGTATTGATCTGTTCTCATTAGCTTTGGAACAAGCAAAGAGTGGGGAACTACTTGAAATGATTCCTTTCATCAATGTCACCATGTGTGTAGAAGGTAGGTGCAATTGCATGTACTTAAAATTAGGTGTATCTTCCATCCACTTTTTAACAAATAGGGTATTTGGACTGTATATAGGGAGATGGGACGTCACGCCAGTCCCTTTTCTATATGTCAGAAGTTCAGTAGAAGATGCACCTATTTTTGTATCGTGACACAAACTGTCCTACATAACTTTTAGTCCACTTGAGCATCATTGAGGCTGCAGGCATTAGGTGGCTTCCTTGGATAAGGAGTATAAGTTAGAACAGTACATGCAGTTCTATTAGTGACTTATGTAGAAAGTTCCTACTAATGAGAGGTTTTCATTTATTAACCAGTCTATTCAGGAATGGAATGAAACAATCAGAGCAAGAATCAACCAAATAGATAATTATTTGCTATTGAGTAGCATGAGGTCGGGAAACTTTTATTAGTATGAAGATGAGCATGGATTGGATTCAAGAATTTTGGCTTTAAGAAGTAATATTTTTTTTGATTCGTTGGTCTAAGAAGCAAATTCCTGGACAAGCAAGAGTAAATTTGGGCCCTAAGAAGTAGATTTTGGGAAATCTGTAAGTTTAGAAAAATGTAGGTCTTACAGTAAAAAATATGACTTCTTGGGGCTTTCATTGGAAGATTGGAGTTAGCATAAGCAGATATAGGTGAACCTATCACATGAACCCAGGCTAACATTGGGGAGGATACATTATTTGTTGATTATGCTACCTTGGTCCTTCAATTTGAACCTCTTGAGCCTCCCATAATGTCAGAAAGTAACTATTATGCATGTAGGGGTGGGCAAATAAACTGAACAAGTTGAGGCAGACCACTAACTGAATTGAAAAATGCATTTTTTTTGCAATGTTTTATCTTGGATATTATGGTTTGCGGTTTGGTTTATGGTCCAACGTAAATTGTCCATTAAATTAACTATAAATTTGAGCTAAACCCTAATTCAAATCTAACTGAGAGTGCATGGACCGAGACTTCTAGGAATACTTATACGAGAAAGAAAAAAAAAATTGGACCTAGAAAATTACAATGACCCCAAAACTCTAAAGTCAAAAGGTCTATGGAATAAAAAATTTTGCTAACAAAAAAGTAGGAAGGTTCAGCTGAAAGTATGGCATTAGTAATTTTTCAGTGAAGACATGAGGCGTGCTTTTTGTGTGGCTTAATCAGCATGTGGTGGATTAAGTAGGAGGGTTCTGAGATGAAGCATTTTATAATATTTTAAGGTTGATGGGGAGAGCTTCAAAGATAAACGTGCATTTTGGAAAATTTATGATCAAATTTACTGAAGACCTGCTGTGGAATTTGGTGTATATTCATGGCAATTTTTTAGAGAAAGCTTCTTTGCTTGGTTTTGCTAATTATTTTAATGAAATGAACTTTGCACACCCATAAATGAAATTTATACACGCAATAATAAAGGAAGAAAGATGCATATAGTGTGCAGGTATCAATTTTGGGTGCATAAATAAATATGATATCCATCATATTATTAATTGTTAACATAGGTCAACAATAGGTAATAAGGAAATTTACAATTCTGGTTCATAATTACACATTTCATAAGATGGTCATTGGCTTAGAAAAATACCAACTTTCTGTTAAGCAATGCTAGTAAGTGCATCTGGACACTTGTTAACAAGATCCCTTCTTTTCTTTTTCTTTTAATTTTTTTTTCTCCATTTGAGTGCCTTCCATATGCACATTTGCGATGTATTTTTAGATTCCTCCATATTATATGGAACAAGTTGTGATTTTGGTTGGCATTTGATGCTTTCAGGTCCAATAGAACATGGAAGTTAAACCCACAGTTGCTCTGAGGGCTATTCTTGTAGGAGGGATCGCAGCATTTGCAAAAATAGGTGGGGCTATGAAGGCAGCAGGGGCAACAAAGTTGGGTGCTGCTGCTGCTGCTGTGACGGCAGCAGCAACTGCAGCCGTGTCAAGTAAACAGGATTCAAAAGATGCTTCGCATCAGTCCCAGAAATAATTTGTAGTTGCAGCTTGACAATAACCTTGCAGAGTTTCCCCTGGAGCTTTCCCATTTTGTTTCTTGCTCCAGTGAGAGCCTAAATTCTCGGGGCATGTTTTCAGTGTATCTTTAGGTGAGAGGCATTGGTATTATTTGTGGCCAATACATTCGCTCAAAGTATCTATGGCAGACATGTATCTTTTCTTTTGTAATTTCGTAACATCCCCTTATCCGGGGAATAGTGAATTAACGCAATAGACAAGTGAGGGTGCTTGAAACTCTCACCGCTTTAATGTGGCTATTAGCGACTGTACACATTTTTCAGGATTGAATCGTGGCATGGCTTATTATTTTTGGGTCGCAACTTATACGTAAAGTCCATGTTTCTTTTGGTATTCTTATTATCAGGAAATGACAATTCTACCCTGAACTTTCCTATCCTGTAAACAGAGTGAGCGCTTGGTCTTTTTGTTTTTGAGTAGTTTCTTACCTCCCATGCCTTCTGGGTATATTGCATGCATAGAGCAGCAATAAGCGTGTGAGCAAGAAATGGTGATTCATTACGAGGGAGAAACAAGGAGAACGTTATTAAATCATTGATGAGGAGGCATTCTAATAGACATTACTGTTTATAATAATGGTCAGAAATCTTTGGCATTGATCTCTGCCAAATCGCAAATCAACTAAATAGAGCTGGGCTCCCGGTCACAGGCGATTGATACGTTTACGGCCGAAAAAAATCTTGTGTCTTCCAGAAAAAAATGATTGTTTCATGTCCGTGATATCATTAGTGGGTTACTAGTATATAGTAAGTCAAGAAAGGGAATTTCGTTTAGGACGTTGCGATGCCGCTAGATAAATGGATGAGTAAGCGGTATATATAATGTTAATAGTGTGATGGGCTATCAAGCATTTACCATTTCTCTTAGCAGAGAGTTAGGAGCTATACGCTTGCAATAACAGCGTATCTGCTCCAGTTTGTACTTTCATTCCCAACTTAGGGGTTCACGATTCTCATTTTCCCCAAATTTAATCTATAAATTGAAGTTGAAACTTGAACGGATTGTCTTCGAAAAGTAAACAACCTCATACACACAGGAAGTAATGCATTTTCCATCTCCCGTTTTGCTTCTGCACGCTTCATCCTCTCAATTAGGTCGAAGAGGTAGAATCAAAATCCTCCGTCGCCTCAATCCTGCTAATGATAAGCTGTCGCCAAGGCATGAGTGACCAGATTAATGGCATGTTAAAGCTGATGCACACTTGATCGAGTAGATCCACATGTGAAATCTGGTTTATCAACTGAATGTAACACTAGCTCTGGCTCTGATGATTCCAACTCAAAAACCACCTGCAAAAGATCAACAAAATTGAATTAGGAAAAATAATAGAACAAAAAAGAAAACGAGACAACCATGCAATTGATGCACATAGGGCAACACATTCCTCCACCCAGCATATTCTATTTTCTGTGCGCGCTAAAGACAAGAAATTTAAGAATCCTGAAGAAGATCATCTCTTCTTTTTAATTCATTAGGTAAAACATATGATTTTCCAAACTCTCTCACCGAGGCCTTTTGCTTACATATACTCACAAGCTTAACATAACCCAGCAGTAAAATCCCCATCCTTTGTTGTCTCAGCCCTTGTCCGAGTTAAGGACCTTTTAGAGATATTCTTTCCAAAGATTTGCCAAAAGATATTTAGATAAGGTCACATTACTACCCATACTATGCCAAAAAAAAAAAAAAATGCATTTTACCACCTGCACTGTGAAGCTACTAAATATCTTGCAGCTACATTTGTTTTCCATTAACAAATTTACTACCTCAGCTAATGTGGTTAATAGCATAGGTATATGACATTCAGCACCTTTAAAGTAATTTGAATGGTGGAAAATTATGCAGGAACATTATCCAAAAGAAATTATTTAATGACGTTTCAATCATTACTTAATGCCGATATCTATGAAATAGAGAATAGGGTCCAATTTTAATGTATATCATTGCAATTCCATAGACATGCAATAGTGTTTTTCCAGCATCACAATCATCATGCGAAATAATGGAGGGATGCCATAAATTCTCAAGATTAATGTCATACCACCGTATTTTTCCCAGGCTGAAGTACTGGTGCAGGAACATAGAGGTTACACTGGGGTCCCAATGACTGCAAAATGGGTAAAAGAGAGGAAAAAAAAAGAAAGAGAGACAAAACATTTTTAATTGCCGACATATAAAAGCATAACCACAAAATGAAACAAGAAAAATATTTACTAGAAGAAAATGACACTGTACCGGCCAGTATCTTCCTATATTGAAGTCATTGACATATGCAATTCCTTTACCCAAATCAGGGAAAGAAAAGAATGTATCTTTGATTTGGTCTGCTTCATGTATGTAGAAACTGCCAGAATAAAGTCCGGGTTCTTTGACTGAATGTGCTGCAAAATAGAAGCAATAAACGTTTGTTTGCATGTTTAATGGCTAGTAGAAGAGAAACAAGGATGGAGCAAATTGAACTCGATGCATTTGTAGTTCTCACGGGCATACCAGATTCTTTGTGGGACTTTCCATGGAATGAAACTGACCGTGAATGTCGAACCTGAATGATTGGGTTAAACTCCGGTACCTCATTCAGGTTGTGGAATGGAATTGAATACATTTTCCATCCTTGTAGAGCCCTTCCATTCAGGTAAACGGAAGAGAGAATACCCTACAAAAGCCAGAGACAGCTGTCAAATATCCAACTCATCATAAAGCTGCCTTTCCTTTTTCTTTTTTTCAGGCCAACATAAAGCTGGCTTTCCTAAATGAAGCAAAAGATGGTGAAAAACAGTATGGCATTCCAAATTAACTAGAATAAAAAAAAACAATTGACACAGAGAATGATACATGCCTGAAGAGTCCAGGCTGTTATGCCCAGGGTGTATGCTAGGCGTACTAGACTTTCTACTTAGTGCATTACTAGTTTGTTGTTTTGCTAATGTTTACTAACTAATTGTTTTGCAGGGCTATAGTTGGTTAGTTAAAAGTAGTTACAGATATTTTAGTTGGATGCTAGCTGTACAGCTGTACTTGTAATCTTCTTCAGCAGCTCAATAAACAGATTAGTGGGAAAATACATTGTAGAGAAAAATAGTAGAAACCCTAGCAGAGCTGCTACGATTCATAGATGGATCGTTCATAAGAAATTTTTTCAATCAATAAAATCTACCTGTTTTTTGTGTAGAACAAGTCCATAGCCAATCAGAGAAGGAACAACAAAAGTATACTATTCTGTGCAACTGCGGTTCTCCCTCAAGCCAATATTACCTTGTGACTGACTGCTTATATAGTCATTCCAGTGTATAAGGTTGACCTAGTGGTTAAGGCTTATGAACTCTCAGGACAGTCTTCATGAGGATACAGGTTCAGATTCCACTAAGGATATTAATTTGGGGTTGTCTATAAACCACAAGCTTTCATACACCCCAAGGTAATTAGTCCAATTACTTGTTATGACCTTTTTTTCAATTATACTAGAAAATGAAGATTGATCTATCTTTCTAATTAAATTATTCAAAAGAACTTTTTTTTAAGATACACAATGGGGCTGCTATATCCAACAATATCTAGCCAATGTCCAATGATGAATGCACTGTTATTGTTTCACTGATTTCTTGGTTTCTGACTCACAGGCTTTAAGATGAAATGGGTATTCACTCTTGCTCTTCCATGTTTTTGTTCCAACAGGAAAAAACTAAAAAATCTTCGTTGGCAACTCATTTTGAGCATCTTTTATTTGGTCATTCCATTAAATCATGTTTTCCAGCATTACAGCAAAACTAAGGCAGTGCTTGCAACCCTGGATAATCATCCAAGGATTCAACTCATAGGACACCTAAAAATCCTGAGTTAGTGCACCACAAAATGAGATTGAAAAAACTGCATTGAGAGACAGATGGAGGTGATTTTTAAGACCAATCTGGTATATGGAATAGGAGGAGCTTAATCTAACAGCCATGCTTCCAGCTTATCTAATGTGTGGAGTTTCTGACATAGGGCCAACCAAAGAATAAAGCTATGCCTATAAACTATAATAGCTAGCAACTAAAGAAACTTAGCCCATTAGCTTAATGTTCCCTAAGAATATTTGAGGCTGATTTGAATGTGAATATGCCATTTTGGTTGCATGATCATCATACCCGATCCAGGTTTGAAACATCAGGTTATAGCTTGCCTAGTATGATTTGCTGGCTCCAGGTCCCTCAAAAATTAGGGAGACCACAAGAACCATTGTCAACAATAGAGTAAATTCTGGCACCAGAAAGTATGCCGAACCCATGTATAATCCTATCATTGAAAATTTCCACAAGAGGACCACCAGGGATTGACTGCATAAACCCGACAGATATGAAATTACCATCTCCAAGTCTCTGATAAAAATTGAATCAGAGGCCTTAGTAGCAGCAGTTTTGTCTAGTTCCATAAGAAAATACTAGGCATCTTGATTTGCCAAATACTCTTGCCTTCCAGTAGGTTTGTGCTGGCTCATCAAGACTATAAATCAGTCCCAATATTGGAAGAAATTCAAAGGTGCTTAAACTGTGCTGCTTTGTTCCAAGTGGCCAGGTTTGGATTCCTTCGGTGCCCTCTTCTTTAATGAGTCACTCCTGCCCCCTGATGTATCTTCCTTGGTACCCACATCTTCCTTTCCAGCCAAAAGGAACCACATTTTAGCTTCAATAAGCTTCATAACCTTCTTTGGTAGGATGCAAAGAGATGCCAGGAAAACTAGTAAAGCAAAATGATGGATTTTACAGGTTGTGAATGGATGGCACAGGGTAAATACCTACTTGCCCAATGAAACAACCTTCGCTCTATCATATTAACTAGGCTTTTACAACTGTCACTCTTTAGCTTGGTAGGTTGAGAGGAACTTTTAGACAGCAGACTGGAAAGCAACCACTCTATAGCCATAAAATGGCACCATCATCTTACCTTTTCTATGGGGTTACATGGTTGATTTTCAAACTGAGATGCTTTAACATAAATAAAAAAAGTATGAGAGAAAAATTGACAGACAACTTCACCTTTGGATCAAAGAGGTATTTTCCATAATTCACACGTCCCATATTCTCAACCTATGAAAGTCAAGAACTGAATCATAATGGGAATATAAGATATAGCATTTAAACCATCCAATAACAAACAAAAGATATTTTACTCCTCAGGTTGGAACATCCTACAATTTCCTATCAATGGTATGCACTGAGTCAGAATTCAAATATGCTTCAAATTGCTAAAACGGAAATTTAATGCAGCACAGATTATAGATTATGAAACATGAATAGCAATGGCTTTCTAGGAGAACTCTACCTTCTATGGTTCAAAGATGCAGAGACCAAAAATATGAGGAAGCAAAAAGGCACTCTTGGCAGCCACAACTGAATAGTTGAAGCATCTTACAGGCAGCAATAGTAATGTCTTACCATACGCTGGATTTCTTTTAGTGGTCCTAGGCAGTTTTATAGTGAACAGAAGTGTCTCTGAGCAAGCAATACCATCTTCAGGCAACATGATTACTATCCCAGGATATGCGAAGTCAAAAAGCCGTTTTTCTCCTAGGTTAAGAATGAGCAAAATGAATCATTCTTTAACTTCTTAGAGCCTGACTTTGCTTCCTTTTTTTTTTTTTTTCACGTAAAAATGTTCCTAGTCTATAGATTGTTGTCAACACCCATCTCAAAACTAAAGTGATAGTAAGAAGGCATACCAAAATGTACAAGGTTATCTTGGATGCACATTCAATTGCAGGAAGCTTAAGTTTCTTATTGGACCATCTTTCAATAATTCCAGCATAGATTGGTCTGTTTTTGTGTGAAGGGCATGAGATAAACACTTGGCCTCTGTCGTGGACCTGCATTTTTAGATCTCTCGTATGTTTCAAATGATCAATAACATTCTGTGAAATTCTGTGGAAACAAAAGAAATGGTGGCAACTGCAGATTTGAGCTGTCCGAAATAGAAGGAATCAAGGCACGCAGGATGTGAACTTAATGATATAGCTCTGGAAAAAATTATACCTTTGGTATGAAAAGAGTGCCAGCCTGGTCTGTTGCAGCATACTCAGATGCATATAATAAGAATCCAAACATCTAAAAAGTAGATCCCATTATCAGATAATATAACATTTACTGATCTTACATGACATTTGATGGAAACAAACAGAGAGATCCACAAATAGTACAAACATCAATAAAGCACCTGGCCAACAGACTCCATCGATAAAGGGGATGTAGCTTCCATCACATTAAGAGGATTCATTGTATCGAGTAAATCAAAAAGAAGGGTTGTTCTCTGTAATACAATCCGTCCATATCCAATCTTCACATTATTCTCAGGAACCATAGGAAGAGGTCCTACAGTATAGCGCTCTATAACCCTCCGAATTGCTGAAACATAAAATGCTGAATATTAGCAGTCACATATATCCTAAAAGCAAACATGAAATTCATCATGCTATAGATAATTCCCAAATAAAACTGATCAATATTGGTAGCTGAGATTTTGCTTTTAAAAAATTGAAAATGGTATGGCACACCACTAGAACATGTAACCCATTCAGGGGAAAGAATAAAGCACAAAAAGTTCATCCATCAAAGCGAAAGAGAAAACATAAATTTAATGGGATGCCAGCGTTATACCAGCTTTCAAATTGTTACATTTAATAGCTGTGTCTTCAAAATCTAGCAGGAGGAACCTGCATTTTGCTTGTGAGGAATTTCTCTAGTTAATATCACTTGGCTCTGTACAAATAAAAGTGGCTTGCAAAAAATTACTTTGCCATGTCTATGACTCGATTCCCATATTTACAAGAATTAAATTTTGAACTCAGATTAACAAATTATCATAGGAGCAGAGGTATGTGGCAGAGGACAAATCAACTATCCCAAAGTTTCATCATTTTTAGATAACTATATTTCAGATATATTATCTTCCCCAAATCCCCAATATTTCTCATCCCTCTTATCACCTATTTCCACTTCTTATTTTATTTTTGCTAATTATTCCCACTGTCATACATGTCTTCTAATGTCCAGGAATGAGAGGAAGAACAATGGTATGCTTTTTAAATGTTAGCCATCCTCATAATCTTAAATATAAAAGGTTTCCCTGTCTCCTTCATCATATTAAAGGGATGGCACGTAAATACAATACCTCTATATTTTGCGCTATCTGAATCACCAGCTTCCGTAATAGGTGCATCCTGGAGAAAAAAATTACTCATGGTTATAACATGAAACTTATGCAGAAGGTTTACGCAATGAATGGGCTTCTTCCTCACATAATCATAAGAGGTAAGGTCAGGCTGGTAATCAGATTCGTCCTGACCGGTGTTTGCCCCATTATAGAAACCAAAATTTGTTCCACCATGAGCCATCTGGATAAAAGACAAGATGGAAAAACTTTTACAGAATGCTCTATCAGTCAAACTGAGAATAATACACAGGTGATTTTTTTTTTTTTTGGGGTGATGACAGGTGGGATCTTATGGGGCATACATAAAGTACAGCTGAACCATTTCTTGACAATATCTTTTCAAGCTCAGCTGCAGTACGATAGGCATCTGTTGTAGCGAGTTCATTTCCCCAGTGAGTTAGCCAACCAGTATAGAACTCCCTGAAATGACAGGAACACAAACAACAAAATCAATTTGTAACTTCACTTGGATAAAATAACAATGTTTGTTCTTGGAAAAGGTGAAGAGACTTACGCAGAAAGTGGAGGTGACTTTCCTTGGGGATTGAACTTTTTCTGTAGCTGGAAAATGGGCCAAGGGTCACTCCCAGTTCCAAAATCAACAGCTAGGGCAAAAGGAATCCATATAAGGAAATGAGTAGAATATTTCAGATGATATAGTGCTCAAGAAGAAAACAATTTCGCTTGATCAACTACCCTTCGCAGATAAACCAACACAATTACCACAAAAGTGACACGTTTTAAGTTAAAACAATCCCCCCCAAAATACTGTCAGACCAAATAGAAAACGAATATGCAAAGAGTCTCCTTTCAACTAAAAAGGCTCTACTTTCATGGAAAAATTTCTTCTCAACAAAGCCATCATATTCTGTGTTCCTTCAAGAAGATTGCCATAGTATGAGCTTAGTTACAAAGCTGAAGGAACACTTGATTTCTACGGAGAAATAGTAGATTTTAAATGGCATACACTGGCACTGTGTCAGAAACAGTACTTCCACATGATATCTAGAATCTCTTATTACTTTAACAACTTTAAGATTTATGAGACAGATTCTCACCCAACTACATTAACTTTGATGCATTAAGCAATCACCATGCGAAGAAACTGCAACACAAATAATGGCCAGTGTGGCAGGGTACTTCCTCAGCCAGGCAGGGGGTTATGAGGGAGAGAAGTCACATGGGTGCACAGTATTATCTCTCACATTTTGTGAAGAAGCTGATTCTGAGCCTGAAAGCTGTGACCTTTCAATTACCATGGTAGCTACTTGAGTAAATGCACAAAGGTTCGCCCCCAAATTTGTCAAAAGGATAGTCTCCAATGAAAGGGTTATTAAGCATGAAGCTTCAAGGAAAGATAACCTAGAAAAACATCTGCCTCTCCCCTGTATACTAGGTCTTTTTTGGGTAAGCTCAGATTTTTTCTTTTTCCTTTTTCAATTAAAAAGAAAGATTTGCCCTCAAATTTGTCAAAAGGATAGTAGCCAATGAAAGGGTCATTAGCATGAAGCTTCAAGGAAAGATAACCTAGAAAACATCTAGCCGGCATCTCTCCCCTATATACAAGGTTTCCCACTAACAGAAAACCTAGAAAACAACTTAAGATACAACATTGTCCTCAAATCTACGATATGATAATGATCTTATGCATGTAAGTAACTCCTGCTGTGTAAACAAACAATACCAATAGCTATATATACATGCAATGACTCTGTCAGAGGAAGTCCAAAGCCTCTTTTTGTCAGAAAGTACACATTTATCACCTGAGAAGACGTCAACTCTACCAACTGTTCCTTTTTTAAGGGTTTCTTTACTTCCACCGTCTGTTGTGTATCTGATGTATTATAACAATAAAGAAATTATAAGTTTTCAGTAATCAAATAATAATAAAAACAAGATTCCACAAATGTTGATGCTGACATTCTTTTGTGTAATAAATACAATGCAAGAGATTTCAAAGTATAATATGATTGCAATAAGGCTTATTATGGACATAGCCTCTGCTTTCATGGAAAAAAGGATCTTTATTCACAAAGCAATTAACAGGAATTGTCTGTCATTATATAGGAGCTTTTACTGAAAAAAAGAGTACAGTAAGTTTCAAAATACTCTGCCTATAATCACCATTTTGAGTAGTGTCTCCCATCAGGCTAAACCAAGAAAATGCACACATAAGAAAATGAATTTGGTATGCATGCCATCCAAGGTTGAGGAAATGAGGGATTCAAATTTGGAAATTATAAAACCTCTTACAGGATTATATCATCACCGAGATGTGTTCGAGCCAATTTCACCAGGAAGTTCAGGTAAGTTTTGTCATCTCCATATGAGCCAAATTCATTTTCAATCTGTGAAACTAACAACTTCTTAACAAAAAGATCATAACATCTGAAGTAAAAGTGCACAGGAGCTCATCTGCTCACTCCATTAATTAAATAATGGTGCATAGAGTATGGTTTCCTGAAACTAAAACTAAGGATTCAAAGAAAATACTGAAAACTTCACCGAGCAAGCATTTTAGTGGACCAAACTTACTCAAGGCTATATAACAAGTACAAGCAAAAAATTAGCATGGATCTAGAAATAAGTTGTTTTAACAATAAAAGGCAACAACTACCCAAGAACTAGTCTTGCTCAAGGATATAAAACAAGTAAAATCAAAGGGGACAGCAAAACAGCTTATTGATTGAAGAGGTTGAAATCAGGGATTTTGGTAGCCAACAATGTTATGATATTAAAGAATGATTTTTCTCACTCACGATTCAGGCAGTGAAGATAAAAATTGTAGATTCACAAAAGAGAGCCAAATGGTCATGTTATCTCCACCAAAACAAATCATTGTGTCAAAAGTTGGCTAAATGCACAAAACTCCTGCAGGATTTAGAGAGATTAGAAGTTCGGAATGATACAAATGCTTTGTAATAACAAAATTCTTTTATTTATATAGTAAGATCTTGCTCTTATGGAGTCAGGTCATGCCATATATAATTGTCAAAAGTTGCTGATTAAATTTGCCAGGTAAAGAAAAAAGCCTCAATCGAAAAAGACACTCTTCAGTTAACAAATCAAGCATTCAACTTCTAAAACTTTTGCATTCTTGTAAGCATGAGTTAATCAACTCCTTTTACCTGAACCATTACTATAGGGCCGCCATTGCTATAAAGAAGTGAAGCTACCTTTGGAAGCAGGATGCCCCACCATCTCTCAACCTATTACAAAATTCATAATATTCATTAGCAATCATCTTATAAACATAATTGCTCATACAACTTTGCTGCAATATTGAAAGCAATCCAGTATTTTGAAGATCAAGCATTGGCTTTGCTGAAAGAAAAATGGACCCTAGTCTTGTTAATGCTGCTCCCATCAACCAATGCATGGACACACAGTAGTACAAGATGACACATGTGAAGAACTTCATATGCACCGTATATCAGAATCCATGCAAGCTAATCAGCTAACTTCATTGAATAACATATTGACAAGCATACTTAACCAGCAAAAAACCAAAGATGAAGTCCAGATAAAGTTCATGGAACAGCCAACATTTATGATTCTTTAACACCTATCGACTGAGTATACAGGATATCACCAAGTACCTAATTACTTCTGTAGTGCTTAAAAGCACTTTACAAATACATTAAATTTAATGAAGCATGACTTTAATTGAATTAAGACAAAAGGAGGAACTGCCTAGATGGAGGTAACAGGCTATGAAGAGTGAGAAGGGACAAGCATAGTCTCACATCATCATATAGAGGAGCTACTTCAGCATCCCAGTCAATCTAACACTTAAAGGGTATGATGTTCTACTTCAAATATCATAAATAGAATATTAAATCTCATTTGCCTGGATGATACTTCTCAATTATTTAGATAAAAAACAGTGATCAATTCAACGTACCAATTTGGTGAATGTAGGATCTGATGCTCTGAGCTTCGGTGCTGGTTTTAAGTTTAGTAGCCAGGGAGGGAAGCCTCCAAAATCCCACTCTGCATCAAAAGATCATCACTCTATTGATTTAAAATCATCAAAATTCCCATCTTGAAGAAAGAAGCATGATCACAATAAAAACATCTCTTCAGTCCCAAATTTGGAAAACACAAGAGATCACTAAATGGTAAAGGCATATAATAAACCATAAATATAATCAAATAAAAACAATCTTGGTCCGTCCAAATTGAAGTACCCTGTCCCTAACTATAACGAACTCTTAATAAGTCAAATGTGTTCAGACAGAAACAGATAGCACAAAGAGTCCGCTAACTATTACTTCACATTTTTATAATCTTGAAACCATCAAGCAAGTTCAGTATCAAACTATGACAGACTACTTGACCTTAATATTGTCATCTCCACTCCAAATTGACCAATAGATTTTCCACATATTTTCTTAAATAGGTAACGGCCAAGCTAGAGAGAAAGAATTGTATTGCAAAACTGTCACTTGAAAAATGTCCCAAGCCAATAAAATGCCAAATAGTTGATGCATGAATAGTTCAGAGTGAAGGTAGGAACTGAAAATGCTGGAGCAGATGAGTGATATGACATTGAAAGAAAAGAAAATGAGGGCTGAAAGAAGAATGAAGGTATAGCATAGTTAAGGGTAAAGGAAATCTACACCACTTGGGGTGATTACCTCAACCAAAGGAACTTGGAGAAGAAGCAAGCAATAGACTAGAGAAACATGATGAGAGACTGAAAAATTCAACAGCAATTACATTGAAAGAGATCTAGGGTGACATCTTGGAGAGTAACAGGAGATGTCACTATTTTAGAGCTTCTAAAGTCTAGTATGATAAATGTTAGTGAAAATGTGGAAATAAAGATAAAGCTGTGTCAACTGGGATCCATCATACTTTTATGATTTTTTTTTTTTTTGGGGGGGGGGGGGTGTGGTGGGTGGGGGTGTGGGTGTGGGTGTGGGGGATAATGAAGGGGTGAAGAATGTAGGAGGAAAGAGATTAGTTTTTTATTCCTCTTCTTACTTTTCTTTTTACATAGACATAGTGTATATATACACTTACAAGAATGCTATATTAGGAAAGAAAATAAACTCTCCTATCTAATATTTAATTCTGTAATAAAATCTCCTAGCTAGCACAATAATATTACATATATGTCAACACTCCCCCTCAAGTTGGAGCATAGATATCACACGTGCCCAACTTGCAAACTAAAGTATGATAGGTCCTATGACACAACCCTTTAGTAAATACATCAACCAGTTGCTTATCAGATGTCACATGATGTAAGCTCAAGATGCCCTCAGTCAATTTCTCTTTGATGAAGTGTCGATCAATTTCTATATGCTTGGTTCGATCATGTTGAACTGGATTTTGTGCTATATTGATAGCAGCTTTATTGTCACAATACAAGGATGGTGCTTCTTTATCTGACAGATTTAATTCTTCCAATATCTTCTGTAACCATAGAAGCTCACAAACCCCTTGAGCCATAGCTCTGTATTCTGCTTCAGCACTTGATCGAGCAACTACACTTTGTTTCTTACTCCTCCATGTTACAAGGTTTCCTCCTACAAGTGTGCAATAACCAGTAGTGGACCTTCTATCACTTAGAGATCCAGCCCAATCTGCATCTGTAAAGCATTCTATCTGAAGGTGACCATGCTTGGCGAACAGCAGTCCTTTTCCAGGAGCAGACTTCAGATATCTCAAGATGCGAAATACTGCTTGCATGTGTGATTCTCGTGGATCATGCATAAACTAACTCACTAGACTGACTACATATGCAATGTCCGGTCTAGTATGCGAGAGATATATCAGTCTTCCTACTAATCTCTGGTATCTCCCTAAATCAACTGAATCACCAACTCCAGCCTGCAGCTTGTGGTTGTTTTCAATGGGAGATTCTGCTGGTTTACACCCCATCATGCCAGTTTCTTCCAAGAGATCCAGAATATATTTTCTCTGAGAAATGAAGATACCTTTCTTTGATCTAGCAACTTCAATGCCTAGGAAATATTGTAGTTTCCCTAGATCCTTGATTTCAAATTCCTGAGCCAAAAGTTTCTTCAGTCGAGCCATCTCCTCTTTATCATCTCCTGTCATCACTATATCATCAACATAAACTATGAGAATAGTAATTTTACTCTCATTATGTTTAATAAATAGCGTATGATCCGCATTACTCTGTTGATAGCCAAAAGAGATCATGGCTTTGCTGAACTTGTCGAACCATGCTCTAGGAGATTGCTTTAATCCATACAAGGCCTTTTTCAGTCTGCATACTTTTCCATGTGTTGTTTCATTATCAAATCCATGAGGGATCTCCATAAACACTTCTTCTTCTAAATCTCCATGTAGAAAGGCATTTTTAACATCAAATTGCTGTAAATCCCAGTCAAGGTTGGCTGCACATGATAACAGGACTCTGATCGTGTTCATTTTAGCTACTGGAGCAAAAGTCTCCTGGTAGTCCACTCCATAGGTTTGAGTGAATCCTTTAGCTACCAATCTTGCTTTGAATCTGTCAACTGATCCATCAGCTCTGTGTTTTATAGTGAACACCCATTTACAGCTCCCAAGTCTCATTCTTAGTCAAGGCTTTCATTTCTTCAATCATTGCTCTCTTCCATTTTGGATCGTTGAGTGCTTCCTTCCAATCCTGTGGAATAGACACAGACGAAATGGACAAGGAAAAAGCTCTATAGGAGGGAGACAAAGAATCATAGGAAACAAAATTAGAAATCGGATGTTTTGTACAGGCCCTGACACCTTTCCTTTGAGAAATAGGTTTATCTAAATCATCAAAAGACAACTCACCAGAAGAGGAGGATTCTTGGCAGCAGAGAGTAGGTTGCACAATGGCTTCTTCTGTCTTGTCTTTGTCTCTCCTCGAGTACCTCTTCAAATCAGGTTTGTCTAGACACCCAATTTTCTCCCCCTGGATAATAGTCTCCTTCTGACCATTATTTTCTCTTGGGGTAAGATCAGTAAGAGTCACAGAACTAGGTATCATCTCTTCCTTTGCCTTATTCTCCCCCTGAAGAGATGACTGGGTTGGATTGAAGTAGGGTTCAGTCTCTCTGAAAGTAACATCCATACTTACAAAATACTTCCGAGATTGAGGGTGATAGCATCTGTAACCCTTTTGTGTTGGTGAATACCCAATAAACACACACCTAAGGGCTCGTGGATCTAGTTTTCCAGCATCCCTAATATGAACAAAACAAACGCATCCAAATACCTTTGGAGGAACAATGTACGCATTTTGTCCTTTTAAGGTTTCTAAAGGACTCCGATAGTCAAGAGCCCTAAGAGGCATTCGATTGATAAGATATGCAGCAATTAAAATTGCATCCCCCCAGTAAGGCTTAGGAAGATTCATGGTA
Organism: Laguncularia racemosa; assembly: GCA_037954665.1. Taxonomy (NCBI): domain Eukaryota; kingdom Viridiplantae; phylum Streptophyta; class Magnoliopsida; order Myrtales; family Combretaceae; genus Laguncularia; species Laguncularia racemosa. The sequence goes on along the minus strand of JBBMOL010000002.1, from coordinate 12,729,795 downwards.
AACATAAGCGACCTAGCAACTTCCAAAAGATGCCTATTCTTCCTTTCAGCTACCCCATTCTGTGCACTTGTATATGGACAACTAGTCTGATGAATTATCCCATGCGAATCCAAATAAGAACCAAATCTGCTATTGATGTATTCAGTGCCATTATCAGTCCTAAGAATCTTTATTTTAGCATCAAATTGAGTGCAAACCATCTTATGAAAAGACTGAAAACAGGAAAACACATCACTTTTAGCCTTAAGTAGATATACCCAAGTCATCCTGGTGCAGCAATCAATAAAAGTGACAAACCATCGACTACCGGACAAAGAAGTAGTTTGAGTAGGGCCCCAAACATCAGAGTGAATAGTCATAAAAGGAGACTTGCTTTTATTATTACTCAAAGGATAAGAGTTTCGAGAATGTTTTGCATATTCGCAAGCATCACAAAATAAAGAATCAGACTGAGTCTTTGAAAACAAACTAGGAAATAATTTGTGTAACACTAAAAAAGAGGGATGGCCCAAACGCCTGTGCCACTGCAATATTTCCTGATTAACATCCTTATTTCCCCCAAAAAAGGCCTGCTGAAGACTAGAACCTTGACCCCCATCCAACAGATATAAGCCATCGTGCAATCTACCACTGCCAATCCTCTTCCCTGTTTGAAGATCCTGAAAGACACAATGATCAGGGAAAAACTCAATTTTACAATTGAGATTTTTTGTAAGTGCACTGACAGATAAGAGATTGACAGGAAATTGAGGGATACGAAGTACAGAGGATAGTTCGATATGAGGAGTACAAAGAACAGAACCTGTTCCAGATATTGGGGTGAAAGAACCATCGGCAATTCGGACATTATCTCTTTTTAAACACGGTGAGTATTCAACAAGGTTTTTTGAGGAGCCGGTCATGTGTCTATTCGCACCAGAATCAATAATCCAACAATTAGTATCAAGGGTAGCAGAAAAAGCATTACCTGATTGCATAAAATTGGATTTGACACTGGAAGAAGATTCTTGATGAGACAAAAGACGCTTGAGATGCTGAATCTCATCAGGAGAGAAAAAACCAGAGTGAGTCATCTCAGGAGTTGACTCCATAGCTTCAGACAAATTGGCCCGAGTAGAGTTAACCTGTTTACCTCCACGACCTCTTATTGGACGTCCATGTAACTTCCAGCAAGTCTCTTTAGTATGTCGTGGTTTCCCACAATAATCACATCGTAAATGATCTTTATGAGAACTATGTGTTTTCAGCTGCTCAGATGAATCATTGGCAGCTACCAAACCAGACTTCTCAACCTGCGGGATATAGAGCATGGCACTGCGCCTGCTTTCTTCCTGTTGAACATAGGAATATGCTTCCTCAAGAGAAGGAAAAGGTGTCTTACCGAGAATATGAACTCTGATCTGATCAAATTCATTGTTTAACCCAGCCAAAAAATCATACACCCTTTCTTTTGCAAGTAATTTCAAGAACTTTACTGCATCTCCGGTACAATCTGCCTGAAAATCTTGATAATAGTCAAGTTCTTACCACAAACCATTCAACTCAGAAAAATACTGGGAAATTGTCATTTCTCCTTGCTTCAACCCATGGACCTTGTTCCGAATCTCATAAATCTGAGCATCATTTCCCACCCGTGAATAGGTGAGGGTTACAGCATTCCATATCTTTGCTGCTGTGTCAAGCAATAAGTATGTTCTTGAAATATGGGGTTGCATGGAATTGATAAGCCAGGCCATTACCAAGGAATTTTCAGAATCCCATTGATGGAATAATGGATCGGTTGCTACTGGTTTAACTTTAACACCGGTAATATAATCCTGCATTCCCCTAGCTTTGATAAACAATAAACAAGACCGTGACCAAGCAAGGTAATTGTTCCCATCAAGCTTGACAGGGCTGATTTGCAGTGACGGATTATCAGTACTAATTCCAGCAATTCTCTTATCAGTTTCCATAATGTAAACAGTTAACCCAAGCAATTAAGACAACAGACTTAAAATAGCAAACTGTACCCGTAAACTTTCAAACCCGTACCCGTACACAAACTGGCAAACCCCGTATGAATACACATAGGGAAGTAATGAGCGCAACCTAAAGCAAAAACACTGGGACGCAACCTAAAAAGAAACGAAATCACCTGGAAAGCAGTTGGAGAGCGTCGGAAAAGAAGGGCGAGCAAGACAGCGGAAAGCCCACGAAAAACGGTGGTCGGAACAGTTTGCACGCGCCTCACGCGCCGACGGCCGGCGAAGCTTCAGGTGGCGCGTGTGAGTCACACGCGCGGTTTCTGGTGGTCGGAGAAGAAGGGGTTGGTCGGAAAAGGGAGGCGCTCCTCTTGGGATGGGTGGTGTCGACTACTTTTGAAGAAAAAACCTTTTACACGGCGTTCTAGGGTTTCAAAAACAAACCGCGCAAGAAAAAAAAAATTTTAACCTAAAAAGTGGTTTTAGGCTCTGATACCATGAAGAATGTAGGAGGAAAGAGATTAGTTTTTTATTCCTCTTCTTACTTTTCTTTTTACATAGACATAGTGTATATATACACTTACAAGAATGCTATATTAGGAAAGAAAATAAACTCTCCTATCTAATATTTAATTCTGTAATCTAATATTTAATTCTATAATAAAATCTCCTAGCTAGCACAATAATATTACATATATGTCAACAAGGGGCATGGCTGTCATTGGACCAGGTACCTCTTGGCACATCCATCACAAGACCAATGCACTGGTTAAGTATAGCTTATTATGCAGATGGCCCCAATAAGTGTCCTTAATGGGATTTAGACCCAGTATTACATGCAAATTATCCTAAGAGTTCTTGAGCTTACCCTTGGACTTAGAAGAGGATTTCAAAATGATGATTTGACATGCTTCGCCGAAATCATTGTAGATCACCCAAAAACTCAGTATGATGACATGAAATTGCTTTATTGATTATTTTTAAGATAAACATACACATATATAGTAATTGTCTTTTTTGATTTTCATGCAAACAGGTACTTTCATTTACTAGCAACCAAGGAGAGCCCATTTATCAAGGAAGCTAAAATTCAGAAACTTAGGGGCATAATGAGACAAACTTACTTACAAACTATTCGAATTCAACTCAATATTTACTCAAGTTTGATTTGATAACAATTAAGTTAAGCTCAAACTCAAACTTAAGCACTCAAGTATTTTATTGAATTAAGTTCAAACTTCTAATATTTATCTTGACTAGCTCATGTGCTTAAATGGGCTTTATTTATGTTTAAGTGTTAGTCTAGTTTGAGTCAAGTTTGCATATCAAAATTATTTTGATTATACAAATGATGTTCTTTTTTAGCAAAATCAAGCTAAAACAAGAGTAATTGAGTCAAGTTTTGAGCTTTTTGAGGTTCACTTTGAGTTGAGTTTGAGCACAAAATTCTAAGCTTGATTAAGTTCAAGTAGACCTCAAGCTTAAAATTTGTAGTTGAGCTTGAGCTGAGCATAGTGTTATTTCAACTCGACCCATTTACAACCTTAGAAACTATAATTCTTATGGGACCAGGATGCCATTGTCAAAAGTAGCACGTGCGGCCAAACTTCCACTAGGACATCAATCACTCTTTGGCTTACCCATGACATTTCCTGCATTTCCAACTGTACCCACACAAATAATGAAATCATCATCCAGATTATCTCAATATTGTCAGAGGAATAATTGCAATTGGCCAACTTTTCCCTTAAGTGCATGAAATGGTCAACATCTCACTATGGTGGAGATCCAATAGTAGAGGTTTGGGTGCGTGATTAGAGTCGGTCATAATGTAGGTCAACATGAAGTGAAAACAGGACTCCAGGACACATAGCTTAAAGGATTTTGAGTTCTTGGTATTGTAGTAGACGCTTGATTCAACAATCGAAGTTAAAGTCACAAGTCTGCTTCTAAGCAAGCATGCTGCTGCAGAAGATAGTTGATAAGGAAATGGATCACATATCACCTATGAAATGACTTGGTGACAAAGGCATCATTATTTAGTCTAATCACGAATAGGACATAAAAACAGAGTGTTTGAATTGTTGCATGCTTTGCAAGATTTGTGTTGCAATTTCACAATAAACTATAACCTTTTGTGGTATTGTTAAGAGCTCAATGAAATATATATGTGTGTGTGTGTGTATTAATGCATAAGAAGTTTCTAATTGAGTCATTCTTTTGACACGTTGATACGTTTCTGCGATAGCATGACTCTTCCATATGTCTACACTCAGCATTCTAGATTTGGTCACTAGACTTAGTTAACTATATTAGTTATCTTTACTTGTATTCCTTTTATTTGTATTTCTTTCCCATTGTTTGTCTGTTTTGCAGGGGTTAGTGGCAGTTAGTATATAATTTGACTGTTCGAAGATATTTTAGTCAGAACTCTCTATGATTTTGTAGACGGCTGACTTACTCTAGCAGCTTTATAAATAGTTGGTGAGTAGAAGCCATTGGAAGGAACTCATACTTTTATAGATAAAAAACCCCTAGCAGTGCTGCAATATGGTTCATAGCTGGACAGCATGTACTGCTTTCTTCCAATATTAATAAAATCTACCTTTTGTTGTGTAATTTGGAGCCATGGCCCTATCACATGTAGTAAGCCAAATGCTAACAATCATAACCCCTTCCTATAGATTTTTAGGTAACAATGACAAACCAAGCTACCTCCATAGAAGCAATTCACATAAGAGAAGCACCAATTTTCTTGATTAGCTTTAAGATGTACTGCTTATTTTGCAGTTATTTTCAAGATATTTCAAATAATATTTTATTCTAAAATGAAAGAGCTAGTCAACACTACTATCTGAACAGAATATACTAGCTTCAATCGTTTTTTCTATTATTGGTTTAACAAAGAGGCTCAGTCATAATTGGACCAGCTATTTCAGGCAAATGCACCATCCTATAAGATCCATGGATCAACTAAATATAAAAGAATTCTTAGTGTTCTTAGAACCTAGGAACACAGATAAATTTGCCAAAGAATTTCTAAACTTTAACCGCTAAACCAAACCCTTGAAGGGTATTAAGCTTCAATCTGTCTGTTAAAGTGATAGTGGATTTTTAACTAGCTATGCCTACCACAAAGCCAAAATATACAGTAAGACCTTGAAAAAGAATATGACCTAGTGTGCACAAAACTTAACAACTAGACCTCACCTGCACAGACATAAGGGCCTACCCGAAGCATAACAAGGAGATCATGTTTCTTGCAGAGTTTCAGAAAAGATATTAGATCTGCAATTCCATCAAAAACAGTCTGGCCTGGTTTTGGTTCGTGCAAATTCCAAGGAACATAAGTTTGAATGGTATTCAATCCCAATGCTTTTGCCCTCAATAATCTATCTTCCCAATACTGTATAAGCCAATAGGCAAAAAGAAAAAAAAAGTGCCAACTCAGTTAATAAAAAGGTATTCAGATTACAAAGGACAAATGAATTATAATAGTCTCCGTATAAAATATAAAATAAAAAATCAAATACTTTTGTTGGTATAGAGGACCTTTGGGTCCACTACCGCAAAAAAGCAAAATCTGATTACTAAAATTTCCAGATTCTCCTTTAGTGTTTGATTTTTTCATCAACATTCTATATCACTTGCACCAGCCTTATGCCCCTTTCCACTCAAGCAAAAAGCTAACAAATATGGAGGTATTTATCTGTTGATAATAAAGCAAACATACCTCTGGAAGAACCCGGAAGTAGTGCAAATCACCTCCTATGATCTGAAAAGGTTGGCCATCTTTCCAGAATTTGTCCTTGGCAATCTCAAACTTATGCTCATCAGTCTAAGTTTAAGAAACAGACATCGGTTTATGACAATCAGCCATCTTTCAAATATCAGTGTCCAAATAAAAAACACAGAACAGAATCAGAAAGGAAGGCCTATGCTACATTTATCCAAAAAAAAATGGAAGGCCTATGCAACAAATGAAACATAATTAAAAGTCAAATTGATAATTATATCTTAAACTTGCATCAAATGTCATAATCCCCTGTCACCTGTTTTTCATCTTTCAGTTTGCAGTTGAAGAGGGGATCTGGATCAAGTTTTGTTGGACATAGGTCATAGTGTGAACTCTAATTATCATAACAAGATTTAAACTGCCAATATGACATAACGTATAGACTTGCTTAATTCTACACATGTATGGTTTCTGTTAGGTTAGGGATATTCAAATAGAGGCTCAAGTTGAGAATTATGTCAGACCCACAAAGCCAACTTAGCTCTGCTAATGCACAAGTATTACAGCATTTTCTATATACTGGCACAACCTACACTATATTGCTTGGTGAAAATTACAGCAGTTATGGAAATAAGCTCTGTAATAGGGCAACACTGAGAAGCAGGTGAAAACTATAAAAATGTAATGCAATCCTCCAATTCCCACCTTTTGCAGCTCATAGAACAGGGTGTTACGAGACCCAACATCCCTTATATGGACTTACCTGGTCTGGCAGTTAGTTCACATTCCAAGAGCGAAAAAGGGCTATTTATTTTTTTTTTAAAAAAAACATAACAGTAAATGGCTATTTTGACTGTTTTTTTGTGAACCATTAGGAATATCCAGGAACAAGAAACGAAGAGCTTTTACAATACAAAGCTTTGTTATATCTCTGAAATTAGGACTGGTTTACATATTAAGCAATCTAAAACCACCACCGATACTTTTAGTGTAAAAATTACTTCTTTTGACTTGGATTTGATAGCACTATCTTAATGCTTTTGTTAATACTCTAATATGTTTCAAAAATGACAAAAACGAAAAGCACTGAGATCACCAAGAAATATGCTCAGATACGATCTAAATTACTTTATTTATCATATGTGTTCAGTTTGCTTGATAATTGCATCTGACTTCGCCATAACAGACTAAATTACTTTAAAAAATATAGAAATTTCACAACTCCAACAATCTTTACTTACATAATTCCATACTCAGCGAATGTTCAAGACATTGAAACTCCATCACCTTATAAAAGCACCAAAATCACTAACAAAATGCATTCAAATATTTTCTAAATTACTTCATAACTAAATCATATATGTCAGTTTGACTATTTATCATAACTGAAATTCACCTGTGAAAAAACTAAATTACTTCTTATAATAAATTCATCTTCAACTAACATGCAAAGCATCGCAACTCCATTGCTACATGAAAGCAACAAGCACACCAAGCAAAGTACTCAAATGTGGTCTGCCACTTCATAAATAAATTATATACATTCACTTCAATTGATAGTTGAAACAGATATTCACTGTAACAAACTAAATTAATTTCACATGGAACTAACCTCTAAAACATTGAAACACCATACTACACAGAAGCAGTGAGATCACTTCAAACACACTCAAATACGACCTAAATTATTTCATAACTAATCCATATACATTGATAATCAGAAACCAAAATTCACCATAGCAAACTGAATTAGTTCTTGTAGTAACCTCTTATTCAACTAACATTCAATACATCAAAACTCCATTACTTCTTCATAAGAGTATTCATATACTAGCTAAATCACTTCATAACTTACATATGTGTTGAGTTTGATTGATAATCGCAGTCAAAATTCACCATAACAAGCTTAATTATTACTTATCCGCAACTTCATATTTAACTAACATTCAAAACATCAAAACTCCACTCCATCTTAGGGAAAGTACTTGATATGATCTTTATCACTTCATGACTTATATATACATTGAATATGATGTGATCCATAATCACAACCGACAGTACAAACTAAAGTACTTATTATCAGTAATCATATTTAACTAACATTAATAACAGCAATAACTCCATCATATCTTTATAAAAGAACTCAGATATGACCTTAATCACTCCATAACTTATATGTGTTGAGTTCAATTGATTATCGCAACTTTATTCATCGTAACAAATTAAACCACTTCCTATCCGTAAATTCATATTTGCCTAACATTCGAAACTCCATTATATCTTCACAAAAACACTCGACTATGATCTTAATCACTTCATAACTTATACGTATAGATCCCGAGCTCCATAGATAATCGCAACCGAAGTTCAACGCAACAAACTAAATTGAAATTACTTCTTATCCGTAAATTCACATACAACTAACATTCAAAACATTGAACTCCATCACTTGCATACAAAAAGCACAGAAACACGATCTAAATTAATACATGAGCAAAGAAGAATCGGAGTTGAAATCGAGAGAGAGGAGATCGCTTACCTTCTCTCCACGAGAATGATGCGAGGAAGAAGAGAGAGAAGGAAGAGGAGCGAACACAGGTACGGATGCACCGAAGACGATCAGAGAGAGGAGAGAGAAGAAGAAGAGCTTGGTTTTGAAGCTTCGCTTTCTCGCCATTTTTGAATCTCTCTCTCTCTCACTGTTACTGCTGGCAGAAGTAGAAGTAGAAGTAGAAGTCTTGCTGTTGCTACTACTGGCCGTGGTGGTGGTTTTTTTCATAGTTGCGCCAAAATAGGTAAGTAGGTGTTTATGTCTTTTACAATGGAAGGTAAATTGACGATCGGTAATGATTAATGTCCATATATTACTTGAAATTAAAGCATTCAATGTGTGTGTTGTTGGTTCAATGTTTGTTAAATGGGATGCAAAGTGCGGTATGGCCATGGATAAAATCTTCATAGATGCAGTTAGTATATATAGTTGTTTTAAAAACCATGGTATGTCCGGAATATATATTTGCTATCTCGATTTATTGTCTTTAAATATATAGTTAAAAATAAATATATAATAATAAAAAATTATTTTATCATCATAAGTATTGATTAATTAGAATATATTTGAAACACAAAATCTAAAATAATAAACATCCAGATATATGTTATAACATGTGATATATAATACTTTATTAATTTTTTTTGCAATAAATAGTTAATGAAAATTGTTAATCGACATTAGCATCTAGATAGCTGTCAAATAGATACAAAATCTAATAACCGCTGCCATTTTGCTAACGAGTGATAATAAGATTTACTAATAACTAAACTACTTTATGAAAAAATATATATATTAATTAATATATATTACAACTATTGAAAAAGAAAGATTCGAATTCAATTTATGAAACAACTTATAAATACTGTACGCAATGCAAAAATAATGAACTTTTAAAGTTACATTTCTTATCATTATATTATAAGTGAATATTTATTTGAGATACAAAAATCGCAAATGCATGTTATTCTGGTGATAATTTAAATAGAATATTCATAGTATCCCATTAATTGTTCGAAATGATACGTGCTCCTCCCAATTGCGCTATCGGACGTGTAATTCCGGAAATGGGCCCAAACCTAAAAGGCTACCATTCAATGGAATCTTTAAAAGAGCCCAGTGGGCCATTGTGTTACATTCCACCATTTTCGTCACAGCAATTCCATGAGACAAAACTCAAGAGATGTACCTCTTTTTTGGGCCAGAACCTCAGGGCATTTAATATGAGGCTACAATTATGGGCCTAAATGAAAAACTTTGTTGACTCTAGTTTTAATATTAATCAAAGTTTGAGAAAAGGAAAATAGTATTATATCTTCTTAAAATAATCCTAAAAATAGGCTATCATAAAAATAATTTCAAAAATACCATACTTGAAGTTGGGTGTTGAAAATCCAATTTTATGTAACTATTCTAAAATTGGATTTTTAACACTCAATTTTAAGTGGTATTCTTGGGATTACTTTTGAAATAGTCATATTTTAAATATTTTTTTTTATAAAAATATATTTTTTTCCCTTTTCCCTATCAAGATTGGGGTGTACACTATACATTGAAAATCGGGAAAAAAATAGTTTTCTTTGGTTTTGATTTGAAAATTTTTGAAATAGAAATATCGTGTTTAAGATATCTCCATACCATAACAAAAAGCTAAATTGTACAAAAACACTTAAACTATGTACACTATTTAAATAGTTGTAACATAGATGCAAGAATCAATAATACATATATATCACATGTATTAATATATAACCAAATTAGTATGTCATTTATTTATATAACTATATAACGTAAATCCAATTATATACATATAAAAAGAATTGCCTATACAATAGAGTATATTTACATCATTTTATAGGTAATATATAATGGTAACTTTGGCTAAATGTCGTGGTATCTATAACTAATAAAATAGTTATAGCATATAACTACATAAAAGATTACACAAATATATATATATATATAGGTACATACTATTTAATTTCATATAAAACCAACGATATCTACAATTAACTATATCTAACCAAATAAAAGTGGTTAGATTTGGTTTTCAAATTTTTCGATTTGAACTAGATTTGATTTGGAGTTTGCTCAAACCAAAACTTGTGATTATATGGGAAAATTAGTCAAAATTGAATGAAACTCAATTGTATATACCATAAATGACATAACACATGAGCTCAATCTCTTTCCAATTATCCCTAATTTGTTTCCTTTGTAAGTTTGAAGACTTACTTTGTATATCATTATGAAGTTTTGTGATTATAATTTAAAATTAATATATGTAAATGGAATATATCATTCTTGAAATTACAACGACCAATATCGCTCTCCCTTGCAAGCTTGCCTTTCTTCCTTACCTACTCCATCTAGCATGTTCAGTGATAGCAAGTTTTTGCCAAAACTTGATTGTTTTCTCAATTTCTATCCCCTTATCTTTGATGGTAGAAAGTTAGTAGTGGCTCCACCATGAGAAGTGTCTGAGCTTGAAGCTCGTCTTTAAAAAAAATACTACGATTGGTTAGTTCCTTAGTAAGTCTTTTCCTTTTCTAGTAGTAGAGAAGATTTCCCATGTTATATAGGATCGTTTTGGCATACTCAAAGTGTTGAGTAATGAAATATACATTTTTCTTTACCAGTTCGGAAGTGAATGTCAAGTTTTGAGGGTCCTTGAAACCCTTTGGTACTTTGCTTGTTAGTATTTTATTCTTAGATGTTAAGAAATGGGTGTGTCATTTGTAAGTGAAACTTTTAACACCATTCCCATTTGGGTTAAGCTTTGGAATGTCCCTATGGAGTTTTTTCATAAGGAGGGTATTAGTTACAAAGCAAGTAAACTTGGTAAACCTTTGATTATTGACTTAATTACGGCTTAATAAGAAAAGATGAGCTTTGCTTGGGTATTTGTTGAGATGCAAGTTAATAGTGATTTCGTACACTCGATCTTTGTTTGATGTTTTGATGGTAGAAAGGTTCTTGTAAAAGTTAAATACCGGTGGAAGCCCCTTAGTTGCTCTCACTGTAATACCTTTGGTCATAATGTTGTCGCTTGTCTTTTGAAGGAAGTTGGCCCTTGAATCGGAAGTTGGCCTCTATGGGGACTATAAATGTAAACTTTTGTCCCTTAAAAGAGCTTATGAATACCGTGATTTAGGATAATTCTTTGAAAAATAGACTCGTTGAAGTCTTTCCATCTCCAAGTGAAGTGTTTAAGACCATAAGAGAAGCAAGAGCTATAGTGAATGCAAATGAATTGATAGATGTTAATTCCTAAGTTGAAGGTGAGTCTAAGAGTCTCAATGAATCTCTAACGCTTGACTCTTCTCTTAACATGATGTTAGTAGACTTCGTTGATGATAATGTTGTCTCTCCATCCTCTAATTTGGTTTCTTAGAAATCATCTATAGAATGGCTCATGCCAAGAAGAAGAAGAAAGGTAGACAACAATTTAGATTCTAGGATATTAGACTGTAGTTTTCTAGTGGTTTTGATTTGTTTTAGTGAGGATGTTGTTTCACTTCACCTTCTAGGGTGTTTTGCTCCAATGGGGTCTCTAGTCATAATAGTGTTTTTTGTTTTGTTTCACCTTGAGGGTGTTTTGATTGCTGTAGGTTTATCTTCTTTATAATATACTATATCTTTTATTAATGAAAAAAAATTGATCTGATGAAAAAAAATTTCCATTAAGTAGTGTTTTTGATCATTTATTAAATGTACTTAATAAGGAAATTAATTATTTATACTATATTAAATATACATTTTCATAGGTCAATCAAATGCTCGGCATATTGTAAATTTTATTGGTGGATACAATTAATAAGTATTTGAAATACTTATATATAGAAACTTGCTAATACATCCATAAGTTATTAGTCATGTATGAATAAGCTTATAAGCTTTTAAAATATGATTTTTTTTTATATATAATCTTTGAAAATATATAAATAACTCATAAATTCGTAATAAAATCAAAATATTGTTGCTAAATTAATTATACTTCTAGAGTTTAAGAGATTTATTTATATTTAATAAATAGTATTAATGAATATACGTACTGTTTGCTCATATTGACTGAAGTTGGGAAAATGGTACGTATAAAAAAAACCAGTCATCATATTTCTTGTTGTTGTAACATGGAAATGTAATATTTAGCCAGTGTGGTGTCATGGGTTTTTTTTTTTGTCTTTGAGGAGAGGGAAAACAGAGAATCAATGTTGAAGTCATGTATTATTGACATGTACACAAAGTGATGATGAGCATCTTTTTTTTTAAAAAAAGAAAAATCTTTTACAATGACCTTGAACCAAGATAAGTCAACTTGACGTAATTATTTGAAATATCCACCACCCTCCACTTGAGCAAAACTAAAAAAAAAAAAAAAAAAAAAGCTAACGAAACAAAACAAAAACAATATTCATCTCATTCATTCTGACAGGCATTAGCTTTATTGATCAGCTTTTTCAGATACCAGGCTCATTGATCAACTCAATTGTATATTTTGCCTGCCTCTCGATCTGCACTGCCAGACAGAAAGCTAGCTCACGGACCACAAGCCCAATCCCCATTTGTCAAAAGCAAACAACAATTAGATGCATTGCATGTGCTTCATGGCATCCCCCATTCTCTCTCTCTCTCTCTCTCTATATATATATATCTCACACACACCATACACAAATGTGTATATTCTCATTAAAAAAAAAAACTATGTATATATACATTTATTATATGAGTATTAACAAATTTTTTATATAAATGATAATAAAATGTATATGTTTTTAAAAGGAAAAGATATAATTTTAATTATTAACATTTATTTATTATTATATTTGAATTATCAATTTTTTTTCTTTATCCTAGCATATCTATACAAGTGTATTATTCATTTTTTTTTACTTAGAGTAATAGTAAAGAAAAAAAATAATGAATACCTCAAGGACTTGTTAAAATATTAAATAAAGATTTTTTAAATTCTTATATACTTATTTTTCCAAAAATATGTAATTAATATTAAAAAATATAAAAAATTTCAGGTCCTTAATAAATTATCCCAACACCCATTGACATAGCCCTAACGATGTTGAAGCCTATGTTTGTTCTGTGTGTCGATATATAGTATAAAGAATACAAACTCAAACAATGTGTTTCATCCATAATAAATCTAAACTAAACGGAAATTAACGCATTATAACGAAACTAAACTTTTATTAAATGATACAATTAAAGTTTGATCAATCCTTTTTTTTTAATTTTAATGGAAATGAAATATAGTGTTTGCTATTCCTCATATGAATCATTTGTTTCAACTAATTCTTATTATTGGTGAGTAAATGTAAATAAATCAAGCACCCTTTAATTAGACTTTAGTATAAAGGTACAAAAAGTTGACCTTACAAAGCAATAAAAAAAATGGACAACCACATGTTTTGAGGTGATTTTTCAGTTTCACACATAAAATTTAAAATGCTAAATATGTATACTCAATTAAATGTTTTCTTATCAAATTTTATAAAGGAAGTTTAAAGTTGGTCAACACCATATTTAATGAAAATTTTACTTTTTGAATTTACTGTTTCTTTCATTCTTAGAAGAATCTCACGGTAAAAGTACATAGGTAGAAGAGTATTAGGATAAACAATATGATACAAGGCAGTGAGTTTGATAAATAACTAAAAGTTCTTAATATGATATTTAACAAATCTAAAATCCATTTATCTTAAAAAATAATACAAGACAAACTCCTAGTGTACATGTACTATCTAAAAAACATATAGATATTTTGTCTTTTTACTTTTTTTTCCCCAAAATATATTACAAACTTTGAGAAATATTTGTCTTTTGCAAGCAAAACTAAATCTGTACTATTCCCAAGATGCACTATCACCTTATGTGGCATGACTAAAATTGAAATGCAAGAAATGTTGTACCTATTACCAAATATATATATATATATTTCATCTTGTATTGAGACTGTTAAGTTTATTTTTAATTATTAAAATGGTTTTAAATATTAATACAATCTATATTTTATTAATTGAATGGTGGACAAGATAATTTTATAAACCCAAACATGGATTAAGATTACCCAAGTAAATACGTCACTTATTATTAACTTGATGTAAATCATTGTGATCTTGAAAAATCTTTGATTCTTCCTCGGGATTGAATACTACTTTTGTACCCACATCGGGTGTCAAACAGTATCTACTTTTCTTTGTTATCTATTAAACACAACATACGAATCCCAACCCCATGTTTAACCTGCACATTTCATCCATCTTCCCCTCAGAGAATCCAATGCTTTTTGGACCCATCATGGCAAACGGAAAAAATATTTCTTTAATTCGTATAAATATATATTGCTTTATCGTTTGCTTTATTTATTTGTAGATGAATTGAAATTATTGCATACCTACATGAATATTCAAAAGCTGTTTTCTTCTTTTTCCCTGGGTGGAATGGAATGAGTAAAGATTTGGACAACTTTCTGCATGTGCTAGTCACCTCTTCTTTTACCTTCGGTTTCACAAAGCAACTTTTGTTTCATCCTTTACAAACCATGAGCATGTAATTGGGAAAAAAAGCAAAGAAAGAGATAATTACAAAATAACAGACTTTCTAAATTCTCATAATGTAAGTAATCAATTTTCTATCATTTTTAAAAATATATATTGCTTACTAAAATGATTATGAATAGTAATGGTTTTAGGGTTTTAGTATCAATTTTAGGATACATGCATATTTTGAAAAATTATTGAAAGATATAAGTATGCCTTGAGCTTTATGGAATTTATCTACATATGATGATTTTTTTTTCTTAACTATATAACCAATAATTTAAAAAATGCATTTAAAATTTATGAGAAAGAAGAAAAAAGGAACTATAAGCCATTATCTAGTTTTCTTATGACATTAGATTAAACCATTAGCTAGCTAGATGCGTCATTTGCAATGTGTGCTCATAATGAAAACTTGTATAAGCTAAGAAAGGGAAGTTACATTTGCCATATAAGCTGTTGGCTCAATAGTAAAATTGGGTTCTTAATTGAATTGCTTAAATAAGCTATTATTTTTGCTTAAATAACTTCAATCTTTGTCTTTTTCTTTCTTTGTTTTTTTTTTTTTTCACTAGCTAGACTTAATTATATCTACTAGACTAAAAAGTTATGGGATTGTTGATAGTTTATTTTTCTACTAAGCTTCAAACCTAAGTCCAACCCACAAAAGACTTTCGAACATGGACGTAGAGGGAAAGATGGTAGTTGTCATAATAGCTGCCCTCAATCCCATAGTTCCCTCCATATAGTTAATGCCAAAGATCTACGGGAATCAAAGGATTGAAGAAGTAATAGGAAGGTGGCTCAATTGCCTTTTTTGTTACTCCTTGCCTATATATTCCTCTCAAGCATACTAGGTAAGGGATCCAAAACTTTTTACTCTTTTGTGATACAATTGCTATTCTTGACCTTTCCTTCTCTTTATGGACTTAAGCGTCGAATTTCCCACACTAAAGACATCTTCAGCACCCCAAAGCTCTTTGTTTTCTCTTGCAAATCCTTTGCACTCTATGCAAAAGATCTCTCCTCGAGCCCAAGCCTAGCCTTATTAAGAATCTGACAACAACAACAACGGTAAATTTGTTTTTCCCCTTTAAACACTTTTTATGCACCTATACTTTATATTTTATCTCTATTTGATACTATTCGTCTGTAGTTTCTATTTGATTCATAGTGATTAATCTAACAAAATAATATTAACAAATATTCTTAATTAAATATTATAACAAAGATTTATAAAAAATACAAAAAAAAAAGGTTGGAATTTTTTTTTTCAAACCCCTTTCCATTAGTAGATCACTTCTAATCCCTAAGCTAGTTGGCTAAGGTTGAAAATAGTTGGTAGGTCACAAACCGCCATTATAAGTGCTCGCTTTACCCGCCATGACATTAGGGGACACTCACCTACGATGGTGGGTATTACCCATGACCTACAAATTGATTTTGATTTTAGCCAACCACCCAAGGCTTGAGGATGGCTAGCACTTCTTAGCTTTAGGGTTGTTAACTTGTAGCTAGGGTTTGAGATTTTTTATTTTCTTGTGGCTATTTTCTTTTTATTTTTTTATAATATTAAGTATTTAAACATATTTAATAATATAAGTTTATTATTATTGATCAATTAGAAACTAATATGCATTTTGCTAATTTGGAATGACAAATAAAGATAAAACATAGATATATCAAACAACAACAATGTTTTCCTCCATTAATAATTTGCCTAAACTTTAGTCCCTAGATAATTAGATGATGATAGGAACTTTTTTCCTCCATTATGAATAGAAAAATAAAAAAGGAACCTAGGACAAATAATAAACTGAAAATTCAATTGTTAATATGCTTTATCATGCGATCCATTGATGAAGCAATAACGACTCGAACCTAAAATTATGAAGATCTTGAGCAAGTTTGATTTGATCTTAAGTTTTATTGTGTGTCCCTTAAGATCGGTACGACGAGTGTACATAATATATTTAGGTTTGACAACAACATACATTCAAGGATTATCGATTCAGTTGCCAAATTATGATTTTGTCCTATTAAGTTCTAATGTTTTGCAAGTTAGACTAAAACAAAAGTTCACGAGCTCAAGATCGACAAATGGATACACAAATTTTGATGACCATGGTACGATTTCCCCCCATTGAATAAGGCCTATCTATTCCCGTGGAATAAATTAAATGAGACAATCTAAAGACAACGTGAAGATTAATTTAACTTCAATAAAGAGAAAAATTATGAAAAAAAAAAATCAATTGTGTCACACCTAAGGGAAAAAAAAACTATATATAAGGATTTACTTTATTGATTATGCTAAAATGGCCAAGCCACATTATATATGGCTCTATTTTGCAACTTGGCAAGCATATGCTTATAAGAGGTGGTAGGTTCAAGTTTATTTAGAATATTCACTATCCTACTCCTTCTTATGAAGATCTAATCTAGATTGTTTAAGTCATTTAAGTTATTATCTTAACCTGATACCTTTAATGATGAGGAGAATATTCAATTTTGATTTCACATATGAAAAAAAAATTGAAAAAATCAAACCGAACGAGAGATTATAAACAAATAACTTTTCTTAGGCCTATTTGCTCGATTATTTGGCTAGTTTTGTGAATAATGAATGCAATGTCTCCCGGCGATTTGCCCGATTAGACTGTTTAATATTGTCCTTAAAGATTTGAAAATAGTTTAATGGGGCCTTCTAGCGATATATATATAACTAGAGCATACTTTGGATAAGCATGAGGAAATTAAACCCTAATTTATCATGATCTGCCACCTTAAGGGTAGGGTTCCAGGGACTCATGCTACCTAGCTCCAAGGTTGTCGCTGGATACCTAAGGTACTTTACCAGTCAAAACAGTTAATTCTTGGAAGATTGAAGAGCAAATGAGAAGGGCAATTCAAAGTTGTACTCAATACCAACAAAGCTGGATAACAAAAAAAAATTAGAAATCAATACGTAAAAGTACTTATAATCACCCCGTTCTATTATATTAGGCCAAGTTTTAATTTCTTTTTTTTTATGTTATTTACCACTAAAAATTACATAATATATCTTCTCTTTTCAATCAATATTTCCCAATATCAATTAAGGTGACAATTTATTTATCGTCTTATTCTATAATATGCACAACTCCTTTCATGCAAGACACCTACCAAATCAATAGGAATACTCAAATTAATCAAGCCAATAGTTATAAACTAGCTAACTATCTATTTACTAATTGTGCACTAATAATTAAGGAATATACTTGTATCAACTCAGTCTTACTAGAATTGACTACAAACTACACAATATGTGGCACGTGATTAACGCTGAGTAATACTGATTACAAGTATTAATACACATTTTACATATTTGGATTATTTGTGCTAATTTTATATCGGACCGTCTCACATATGAATTTTATATTAATAACATATATAGTGTATATATGCATGGGCAAGTTTGGCAACTTTCCTTCAACAAAATTATATTTTTAAAGCAGATTGAGCTCCTCATGCGCATGATATGTATCATAATCAACTTCGTCAGCATTAACGAATTTTCCCAATTGAAAAACATTTAACCTACATCTTACGTTTTGAAACATTTATCACGAGAACAAAGTATAACCTAGGTTTTTTTTTTTTTTTCCTCATCGGAAGGTGCTTATATCATCATGTAAACCATAAAGGAACTTATAATTAAAAAAAAAAAGTGAGAAAACACAAGCTATCAAATATAGATTCCTGTACTACAAATAAGAAAATATTGACACATACTTATAGATCAAAGATCTGATAAATGGCGCCCTTCCCTTTGGGAAGATCACCACCACCAAAATGTAGACATTGACATAAATAAAAGAAAAGAAAAGAAAAGAAAAAGGGGAATAAACAAGTGGATATTTGCGTTATTCTATATAGAAATAAAAAAGTAAATATAAATAAATAAAATAGGAAAAGTAAGATTTGCTTATATTGCTAACCTTGCCATGGTTCTTGGGGTTGTTGAGTTTGGTTCTCATGAGAAGAAGTGTTCATGCAACTACTAAAACCAGCAATACTAAGAATATCACTATGTGATAATGGTCTAAGACCCAAGAAATCCCTTGTCAAACTATCATTCCTACCACCACTCATCCTTCCGCCACCACTGCTACCACCGCTGCCACCGCCACCATTGTGGTCTTCTTTTTTGGAATTATTGTTATTATTATTATTAAACATGCCACCAAAAGCATCTCCAAAAGGAGAACTCGAAGTCCCTTCGAAACCCACAAGCGACGAAGCCAAAGAAGGATGGGTCATGATCATGTCATGCATAAGAGAACTCGCAGCTTTATTCCCGAAGGGTGGTGCATACCCACGCGCCATCCCCTCACGTGAAGACAAACTCAGGCCAAACCCAGTTGTAGTAACTGTAGCACTTGTGCTGGTATTTGTACTAGTACTATTGTTGTTATTAATACTATTGTTGTTTTTACTAGGTCTGGTTACATTTTCTGCATACATGTGAGGAGGGTTGTGGTGGTGCGGTTGTGTTGACCTGAGCATGGCAGCAAGTGGTGGTTGAGATGGTGGTGGAATTGTGCTCATGGTTGCACCCATTTGAGCTGCTTTTTGCAGTAATGCAGTTGCTGACATATTTGGTGTTGATGGGTGATAGGGAGGGAGTGTGGACCCCACGAGGCTAGGGTTAGGGTTTTGGTTCTGATTTTGGTGTAGGGACAGATCATAATGCGGTTGCTGCTGCTGCTGATGATGATGATGGGAGAAAATCGAGGAGGCATGAGAAGATGACGAAGAGATGTCGAGGTGGTATTGTAGTGTCGACGGCGGCGGTGGCTGACCACTACCACCAAGATCTAGTGGTTGTGATGGTGGACAAGATAGCCATGGTGGTAAAGCACCAAAAACATTTTGTTCCTTTTTAAGAGTGAAAGGTAAATTATGAAGGTGGTCTTGGGGATGATTAATATTATTACTCATGAATTGGGTTTGCATTTGCAAGTCCATGATTTGATGAGGATTTGATGCTGAAGAGCTACCATGATGAGAGGCTAGAATTGGATTTGTGATTGCTCGTGCACTTTCCTCTGCCAATGCATCACAAAATGCTCTGTGTGTTATGAAACTATCCCTCCTGGAAAATAAACCAATAAATAACTTTATTACTTTACCTAAAAAGTAAAATGAGAAAATTGCAAATGCAACTTTAAAAATACCAGTAAAGAATTGATAGATTCCTTAAATTGTTAATTGTTAAATTTCTGAAATTATCACTTTTTATAATTTTCTTTTTTTTTTTTCTCTATAACTTTAGGATTGTAAGTGCATAGAGTCATATATTGAAAGTTACGAAGTATTTACAATTGTAGAAAGGAAGAAAAAAGCTATGACAAAGTGCCTTGTATGTAAGACAATTGATGTCAATGACTTAGAAGCTAAAGATAACAAGGCTAAGGTAGCATGCATTATCAATTATTGACTTCCCCTTTTCTCTCTTTCCTTTCTGCTCTCTTTTTTCTGCAACCATAATTCTCTTTTTCCCTTTCCTTTCTAGGAGCTGACTTCAAAGACTCCAATTGGGGGTCCAATAACAATTTTCCAATCTAGGCATCTCTCTCTCCTTTCTCTCTCTCTCTCTCCTTTTGAGTTTGTATATGTACATCCACTATATCAATTAATGCAATTGGCATAGAAATGTAAAGTTCTTCATGTTGAATTTTGGGTATATGTGTTTTAGTAAATTCTCTTCCATTTTCTGATCATTCTTCTGCTAGGACTATATATAATTAATGAAGCTAGAAGCTGCCTAAAATTCGAGAATATATCAAGACCACGACCCCATTGACCATTGTGCTATTTAATGAGTTGTTCTATAAATTCTCAAGTCACAGAAAGTACACGAACGCTCTTACCTTTCCTAGTTAAAAAAACACAGATTTTCATAAATACAACCTTTTTTTTTTTTTTCATCACGAAACTTAGTACACAGTTACCTATGAATTATAACAGTTTATTACCTATTGTTGGTGGAGAATCTTATTAAATTACATAAATCTTTTGTAGCTACAGCTAATGTTACACTTACACGTAGGCGTCACAAATAAAGTAGATTATGTTAGTTTAAACATGATTGGTAAATAAAAAATATATATGGCCATCAAATGGGACACGGGTGACATTTTACTCTTTTATTGCAAAATTAAAGAACAGAAATAATGAAAGTGATGAGTATTGTACTGTGGGAGAACCTTAACTCTTATTTTTCTAATGGATTTTATTTTTGAATTGTAGACTTTCTAATGGTATGACAACTTTTTTCATGGAGGGGCATTATAATTTTTTACATTATCATGGAATTATGATTTATAGTGTATTTATTTCATGGAAAATGTTTTTATTTTTTTTTCTTTTGATATTTAATGTAATTAATATTGATATTGTCAAATATTCTTGCAGTAATTTCAATGGATCATAAATATAAGTAGTTTTTAGTGAAGAGTTATGGGGGAGAACAATGTCACTAGCCGACCACTATCAGTATGGATAACAATCATGAAAAATGTCAATAGAAAATAATTTTATTATTTAAAAAAATAAAAATCATTTTTCTCAATATTTAATTAACATTTTTCGTGATTATTGATTGCAATTACCAATTTCAATAACATTTGCAATTCTTAACCACAATAAATAAAGGTAAAAAAAAAAAAAACTAAAAATCGTTTTCCACAAAATAACATACCCTAATCCAAAAATCGACAGCATTTTCCAAGGTCACAAACAAACCAAAAAAAAAAAACAAATGTTAACACTCATATAACCATTTTTGATTAAATTACATAGTAAATTAGAGAAGCTTGATTGATGGGCGATGGGGCTTGTGATATTACCTGGAAAAAAGTGTGCCACAGTCACATCTATACTCCCTAGTGCCACAGATCTTGGAGTGTGCTTTCCAGTCCGATTGAACCGCATACCGTTTCGAGCACTTGTCACATTTCCACTTCTTCTCCCCATGTTTTCTACAAAAATGTTTCTTAATCCCTGTCAGGTCACCCAGTGCTCTTGCTGGGTCATGGTGTACACAGCTGGGTTCTGGACACACATACACCTTCTTTCTTATCTCTTTGTTTGCCCTTTGCTTCAGTTTCCATGGCAGATTGTGCCCTCTCCTATGTAATTGAAGGTTTTGGTCCCTTTGAAACCCTTTGTTGCAGATCTCACACACGAATCTGTTTGTTGCCATCAATGTCTTTGGTGATAATGCTATCACTTCTGCATCTGGGTCTGAATTATTATAAGGAAAATGTTAAAGGATACCCAGAAGAGGAGGAAGAAGAAGAAGAAGTGATTCCGAATCTAATAGCCGAAGCTGTACACATTCGATCAATATATATATATTTCTTTTGCTGGCCTTGATAGATTCGTAAAAGTTTTCTTGGAAACACATATCATAATTCTTATTATAATTCATTAGAAAGAAAAGGAGAGAAAAAAAAAGAAGAAGTTAAAGTTTAGTACTTTCAAGATAATACTAGGAAAAGTGTTATAATGGGTGAAGTGAACCAAAAGAAAAAATTAAACACTAATTACAGTTCAGTGCTCGCTCAGATACCACTGAACGCTCACAAAAATTAGGATTCTAGATTTTTCAATTATCAAATTTATAATCCACCATATACATATCAAATTACTTTGGGAAAAAAATTATGAAATATTAATAAATTGGAAAGATGGTAAAGGGAGTTTGATTTAAATTAAAGTAGGTAAGTATAAACCTGGATTTCCTGGGAGATTTCTTTTCCTTTTCAATACTTGTTGACCTTGAGACGAAGCAGGATTATTACCAAAATATTGCTGAGGATAGACAAAAGAGCCACCGGCGGTTGCTGCTGCAGCGGTTGTCATCGCCGTCGTATCCGTCGTGGGGGGAGAAGAGATACTTGGTTGCTCGCCGGAGATTGAAGCAGTCAAATTAGACATGTTGTTGCTGTCTTCCACAGTTAAATTTAGCTGATTATGCTGTTGATGAAATATCAAATTACTACAACATGCTTTCATCATTATATTCATTGTATCCCATGTTTTGTTTCATATTTGACATGCAATAATTTGCAGCAACCTTGTATAATAAGGCTAAAAATCCAATGAAATTTGTATTCATGTATGTGTACATGAAACTTAACTTTAGGAATTTAAATCCTAGTGATAATTGATGAAAATAGAGCTAGAGAAGTAGAAATAAAAGAAAGAAAAATTCAAAAAGAATTTGGATTTAAAGACTATAAGGGGACCAATTTATCATTTTTTTCATCACTCTCTTTTTAACATGTATCTTGCTTTGGCTTCAACATAAGAGACAATTAAAATAAATTAAAAAAAAAAAAGATTGTAAAAGTAAAACAAACGAAAGTGAAGCAGATTGAACATACATGTAAGTGCTTGCTGATTCTGATAATAATCCAATCACATCTACATGCATACACACACATATGAACAAAAAAAAAAAAAAATTAATAGACCCAAGTTTTGTTTTCCTCCAAAGTGTGTGTGTTTGTGTGCGTGTGTGTGTGAGAGAGAGAGAGAGAGAGAAGGAAAGAGAGAGAGACCTGTGTGTTGAGCTTGAAGCTAGACCATACCCTTGAAGGGAATTGCTGTAAGTTGAAACCAAAACAACACAAACCAAGGGGAACCCTACTCCTGCTGAGAACTGTCTGTTACACTTTCTGTCTTTTCCTTTGTTCTCTCTCTCTCAACACACCACGAAGACATTTTAAAAAAAAGGCTTTTGCCTTCTTTTATACCGGGCTCCATTAACGAGTACTTTTAACACACTTATTAACAATTTAATAAAAATTATTTCATGTTTTATAAAATTGGTTATGCGTTTTATAAAAAAGTATTTATATAAAAGGGTGAAAATTTTCCTTAAGTTAAACTTTTAGCAAGTGTTTTGAGTACCGATACCATTTTCCATGAGGATAATAATTGTAACGTTAAATTTTGATTTTTTTTTTTTTTTAATCAAAGTGATTAGATTTCTGCTGAAACTTTTTGTTTAATCACTGCACCTTTCCCTTGGCTTGTAAAGTAACTAGAAAAAAGCACGTAAAAAAATAAAGGTTGGCATCAGGCATACTTTCTTTATATATTTATTAATTACAGGAAGAGAGAGAAAGACGGTGATGGGGAAATTTTATTTTTATATTTTTATTTCCACATCATGGGATACTATGGTTTCTCTCTCCTAGCTTTCTACATTTTACAGTGAAATGATTGATCCATTGATTAACTTGCTAGCTTCGCCTTTGCTTAAAAAGGTTACTTGCATCAACTTCTTTCTTAAGTCTACTATACTATTCATCTTAGAATTTGTCAATGTTCAGAGTGGATGTGAAATTTAGGTTAAAGACAACACAATCCAAAATTATAGAAAGAATAAAGAAGTAAAAGTTGAGAAAAATTCCACCTGCACCTAGTGTGAAAAACCTCAAAATAACACGAGAAAGAATTGTAGGCAAAGATAAAAATAAATTATTAGTGTAACAATAATAGTATAACAGTTTACATAACTATAGAGTAGAATTTCTTAAATTGATTCCTTAAGATTTCAACACCTTTCTTTCGGTCTTTCAAATTTATAGAAGCTCAAACAATTAAAAAAAAGAGAGAGAAAAAATGCTTAAGCATCAATAAAACATAAAATAGAAAACTATCAAAAGCAAGCACTTAAAAATCCAACTATCATATAAGTTTAAGACACACATTACAAATTTTTGTGTCCTGCTTCAAGATTTGTCAAACACATGCACATTGGCAAATACTCAGCTCAATCTCCAACCTATAAGCTACCTATTGCACCACATTAACCCATGTATCCAATGCCAACCTCACCTTATTTTCAAATGACATTATCTATTTACTTTGACAATCATCCCCAACTATAGCATTTGGCACTAGTTACATCTCTTTTTTAATATAGGCTAATACACTCTAAATCACTGAGCATTCTTTTAATATTTATGATTCCACCTTCCTCCGAACTCTCTTTACCCTAATACTTCATGCAACATCAAGCAAAGTAAAACTACCTCTTTTGACATATCGATCATTCCTGATAGAACTATAGGTGATATAGTTCCTAATGGTAGGAACAAGTTACCAAACTTAACTCCTCTCTCACCACCATATATTTATGAAATACCTCCTTGCAATTAGATATCATTGTTTCACCATAATCCTTTAAGCTAAGCAATAAAATAGTAGAAGACAATCCTAACACGAGGCACATCTACATATGATATAGTTTAATGCAAACTCTACCATCATCACCAACACTTTTCAACATTTTTTAATTAGCTAACTACAAGAAACCACTTTGCTCAAGCCTAGATGTCTAATACAAATCACTCCTACAACATATGTGAAATGGACTTTGAGTAAGTCTAAAATCCAACATGAGGATCTTTATAATCGCCAAATGCTAGTAATAATAGACTATCCTCTAAATGAGCTACTATCCTACTAACAATTGTTTTACTCCTATAATTCTTCACTCGGTATTGCTCCCACCTCTTTAGGTACCCTACCCTCAAGTAATTCTTATGCTTGTAGTGATAGCTTATTACACCCCTTTGCGCTTAGGTTTCCCTTGAGAACATACACTGCCACAAGGTATCTATGATCTTTAGCAATTAAACTAGCTACAACCTCATTGATTATGGATCCTATCCTGTATTCTATGTTTTCTTGCTCAATTGATTATTCTTGAACTTTGACAAAGTGCCTTTGCCATGATTATGGTCTCCTTCAAGCATAGGAATAAAGACAATAGAGAGCACAATAAAAAATCATTGTTTAGCCTTCATTCTTTACCACAACATCAATGATTTTCAAATCATTTATAAGGTATGTGAATTCCCAAATATGTTGCTTTTTATTGTCCCTTGCTCTTACAAAGTAAACACAATATCTACTTTAATACCATCTAGTTTACAAGGGATTTGTTCATATATAGCTCTTCTAATTATTTCCACTGTCATCTTTCCTATCAATACCTTCTCAATATACTATTAGTAAAACTTATCTAAGTTATCGTTGGGCCTTCCTATTGAGTTTTATCCACTCCCACACCTCATCCTTCAAGGATTTTGATTGTTGATCTAAATCCTTCTACAAGCTTGATTGTACTAGAATCTCTTGTATTCTCACTTGCTATAACCCAAATTTCATGAATCTATCAAGCTTCATGCTTTCATAAATAGCCATCTTTTTAAAGTAGATCATAAACTCAAAACAAAAAAAAAAAGAAAAGAAAAAAGAAAAACTTTGCTCTCCCTTCCCTTCTTTAGGTTATAGATATTAAAAACATAAAATAGAACAAGAGAATAAATAAGCAAGAAATAAAAGACAAAGTGAACATTTGGATTTAACATGAAATCTCCAAAATAACAAGGGAGAAAATAATTAGTAGAAAGAGCTAATAACTTGATTAGTGCAATAGCAACTTACAGTAGTCTACACAGTCATAGGGCATTATTTCTTATGACAAGTCCTAGAATTTTTACGACACTTTATTACCCTAACAATACACTTTAACATGTATATAATGCTCTCAAAAGTCCAAACTCTAATACACATTAAAAGTAAATAGTGTAAAAACGTTCAATAGGAAACTACCAAAGGCCTACATATTGTGCTTGATCAACCACACTCTGACTTTGTTGGCTATAGAGAGTTGGGAGTTTGCTGCCCCTATAAGAGTCGGCCTTTTTCTTCTTTTATCATTTGTCACTTTTTTTTACCTAATCGAAATCTAAATCTTGTATAGATTCCAGCTTTGCTCAAATAGTAAGATCTAAAAATACATTCGTGAATAATAAAAGGATTCTAGTATAATGATATAATTCTTATTTCCTTTCAACACGATTATAAATTATATCCCACATTGTACTGTGATCACTCATCATTTTTTACCAACTAGCCCTAAACATTTAGTTTTTCTTAGTTTTATTGTTCATTATTGGTGAGATAATTACTACTATGATATTTGACTATTGTGTAAATATTAAATCATAAGAATACTGTTAAAAAGCTTCAAGAACGTCGATTTGCTCTCCCCACCCTCCAATTATTGGCACATGATCAACTTCGTTGAGTTTCTGACGACCATATTTTGGTTCCATAACCTCTCCCATGAGAATGGAAGCTATTCCTAAACTTGCAAATTCTAAACTAGCTAGATATATAATGAATGAAGAGCTATCAACTAATCAAATTACAAAATATTCTTAAAAAAAATGATTAGTTATATATATATATATATATATATATTATCATGATGTATTATATTGTAATGAATGCATAAAATTCGAGAAAAATAATTGGAAATGGCAGCTAATGATGATGATACACAATATAGTTGACTTCAGTGTCGAGATAAGATCCAAATAAAGGTATGGCCCTTCATCAGAATTCGACCCCATGCAACTGGATTTTATGGTACACTGGCCATCATACTCTCCAGTACACTCATGGGTGACTTGATGAGTTTAAACTCCATTATTATTGCCAAACTGATTGACATAAAAAAAAGGTGGGGGGGGGGCGGAAAGAAAAAGAAAAACTAATAAAAAATGAAATTCTGAGAAGATCTCTGGATAGAAAATTATAATTGTTTTTAATTTAAGGTATGATCAAGATTAATCTTCATTCTTCGGAGGCTTGAGGTAATGAATTGGAATCGTTTGTCGTCAAATGTAAATGCTGTATCAAAAGGTCAATCAAGAAAGTCCTACGATTTTTTTTTTTTAAATTAAAGTAAAATTTTCATCCAAAGGATAATAAAAAATTCAATTTACTTGCACATATAGACTTATCAATACACTACGCAAGAATTCAACTTTCTAAAGGAGTACAATTAGCTTCAAAAACTCTTTGTAATAGGTTTATAGCAATGACCATGCTAATTGCAGCAAATGCAGAATGTGGCAAAAAAGGCCGCTCTAAAAACTCTTTGCAGCAATGCGCTCATGAAGACAATCTCATTGCTTCTCTCCAAAAGGCTAAGCTATTTCATATATATATATATATATATATATATTTGTTTTTAATAAAATTTTTGTTTAATTTAATTGTGGAGAATTAATTTGTACTAAAATATATTTCTTTTCTCAAACAGTACAATACAATAGCCCATTTTTTAAATATATTTGGATAAACTTCAATTTTAGAAACTGATTAGGAATATTTTCTCCACATAGACGATTCAGAAATCTCTTGAAATGGTAAGTCTAACTCCGACATGGTCTATAATTAGACCATAAAAAAAAAAAAAAAAAAAGAGAGAGAGAGAAAGAAAAATTGACATAGTTTTTCCTGTACAACCACGTGGGTAGCATTTGAAGTTTTATTGGACAGAATTGACATTTAATGTGAAAGCTTAACTATCACTAATTTATATTATCATTAGAAAAATAAGTTTATTGAATATTACATATTGTATGTAAATATTATGTAAATTTGGTGTATATATATTAATAATAAAATTTCTAAATTTTATTAATATTTTCATAAAATATAAATATTAAATTCTTATTAATATTTATACAACATATATAAATATATATATTATCAAATCAATCTTTTCTCTATTATTAAATGTACGTGTGTTACGTGTAAATGTACATGTTACGCGAGGAATGGTTGATAATGGGGGGCTAGTTATGGAGCTACATTGTCTCTCTGTTTGTTCATGTTTTCGATGCACACTCGTGTTCCTTTGCAGATTAGAAGGAACAAAATAGGGTTTTCTTAGACAATTATATTTGTTTTGTCCGTATGTTGTTTTATTCTTCAATGATTTGAGTTTTGAAATGGGATCTTGCTCGATCCAAGTTTCAATATGCTCTACCAGCTCATCTTCCTCAATAAATTACTAGATATGTTCAAAAAGAGGGTAATAATAAATTATTTGCAATTTATTAATTGACTGCAGTAAAAGAGCTTATGAGAAAGTTTGAGATAATTTATTAATGTCTTATTGTTTACGTATAAAATAGGCCAGGCTATTGGCATGCCTTTCCGGCTGCGGCAAGGTTATTGGTGATCCTGATCAGATCCAATGATAATAATAATAATAATAATAATAGGTTCTAAGAAATTGCAATGAATTCATAAGAGTTTCGACTATAGTAATTAAATTAAAAAATTGAAAATATTATTTAATCAAGTCTTTGATAGATGGTGGGTAGTACATAATACAATATTTTAACATTTTCTTGTCATTTGACATAACATATTAGAAAAACCAACTTTTAGTTTGATAATTCGAAAAATAAATTGAAATTTTCAAAAAAAAAAAAGGAAATTTAAAAGGAAAAAAAAAATAAAACTCTAGACTAAATAAAGGAGGCTAATTGACCACCTTAGGTCAATGGCTTCACTTGCCACGACTTGGGGTAGCCTTTATGCAGTATTGGCCATCGAAGCTATCCCTAAGATGCAATGGAGGTTTTAAAAATTCATCAAGTTCATAGTTGGATCTACTACCCATGCTCCACAGTGAAAGCAACACAATCCAACTAGCTATTAGTAGGTTAGGGTTAAGGAAAAAATCCAATTAAATCGCAAATTGAATTTAATTGAATAGTAAATTAGGTTCGAATTGTTTTTTTATATTCGAAAAAATTTCAAATCGAATTTAATCATTTTTTTAGATTAGAAAAAAAATTACAAATCGAACCAAACCGTGAGAAGAAAAAAATAATAATAATAAAAATTTAAAAAATATATGACCAAAAAAATTCTTTATTACTTATTCAATTCATTCTCTTATTTAGTTTTCATTAAGTAACTCATTTTTTTCATTGTATATTTTTTCTTATTGACTAATATACAAATCAAAATTAACTAGAGAGAGAAAAAATAAGATTTTCTCAAATACATCAAATGGATATTGAGGATGATGAGTAATACTAGAAAAATAATAATATATTAAATATTTTTTATATCAAGTATGATTTTTCGTAATTATTGATTTATATATAAAATAAAATTAATATCACATATAAAAATGGTTTGAATTGTCTTCAAATCAAACTAAACTTTTTCTTTTTAAGTTCAAAAAATTACGAATCAAATCATATAATTAGATTTGATATAGAAAAAAAAAACTTGAACTACAATATACAGTTTAGATCAATTTAAACAATAAATTATATCAAATCAAATTATACCTACCCTTATAATGAGAGTATTGATCGCTACTACACTTCAGTTTTCTTGCTTTAAAACGAATATATATATATATATATGCGGTGCTAGTCGGAAACCAGCTGCATAAGCTTGGTCATGTAGCATGTGGTCTGGTTGATAAAAAAAATCATGAAAGGTTGCAACCAGTTTTGGGATGATGACAATAGCGTACTTGGTGAGGTGGCTATGACGATGACTCTCTACGAGTCACATCTAGTCCGATGGCAAGTGACACAGCCATTTTAGGTAGCCGACCTCTTTCATGTGGATTAAGATATCTGTTGATCTTTTTCTTTTTCATTTTTTTTTCCTTTTATTAAGTTTTAGGTTTTTTTTTTTTCCTTGGTTTTTCTAAACTAAAAGTTGATTGTACCCGTTTAGCATTCCATGTGGCAATAGAACCTTAACACATTCCGACATACAGTCACATTTCTATTGAGAGCTTGACTGTATAATATTTTAAAATTTTAGTACTTGATTTTTGCGACAAAAAGTTTTAGGGCTTGATTGTAATTAACCTTTTGTTTTTATTTTAATATTAATTTGTGAAGAATAAAGAATAATCACATTTTATTAAATCAATTTGCAATAATAATTGTGTCATTAATTGTACTAAAATAAGTACTTATGTAATAATATCAGAAGGACAACATGATATAAAGGAATCAAAATGAGTAGTTTCAAGAATAATATTATTAGTTTAAGCATATTGGACAATATTTTAAGAAAATCTTGAGGAAGTATGAAGGCGGGAATAGGACAAATGTCAAATTTAATCTTATTTGTTTTATTTTATCATTCTAAATTATGATTAAAGTTGGAATAAAGCAAAGAAATTACTTCACATAAGTAAAATGATCTATTGCGTACATGACCTTCTATGGTTTCATCCTATCTACTATTTTAATATAATCGGTTTAACTTTTAATCTTGCCGTTAATTTATATATATTAAATTTTTATTATTAGTTACTATTAAATTTTTACTATTAATACGTAAATTAATAATAAAATTAAAAGCTAGACCAATCCTATTAAAAACAGATATAAAATCATAGAAAACTCTATTTTTCCCTTACACATTTTACTTTCAATCGTCAAAGTTTTAAACGGAAATATTTTTGCTTTGTTGATTAATGGTACACAGTTTTTTTAAAAGCATATCATAATTGAAAAATGTTTGCTGAATTTTCTTTAGGGACTATATCCTATTTTTAAAAGGGTAAATGTCACATCACCAATTTTCTGATTAATTACCTAAAATTTAAAGTTGTTAATTTGATAATTAATTTTTTTCTATTTTTATAATTAATTACCTAAACGAAGTTAATCTAGTTATCATATAAAATGATCTCGAAAATTTTATAATAAATAAATTAATATTTTTAAATTTTAAATAATTAATTATAAAAATAAATAAAATATAAACATTTTAAAATATCTGCTCGATAATATTTTGTCCTCATCACTCCACATCTAGAACCATATTTTAAAGAACCTTCTGGTGCCACACTCACTATTCAAGAATATATTATCAAATCGAGGAAAACTAGTAAATTAAAAGGGAGGCATATAAATGACAAGTTGAAAAAAAAAAAAAAGAAGAAGAGTTCTCGTAGCGATTAGAAAATAAAGATGAAATCTAATTCCTCCAATGCCAAGGCGATTTGTCTGATAATTGAAAATCTTAATTATTAGTTACCCTGTTTAAAGAATGAAAGTGAACCCACCACGATTACATATGGGTTATCACCTAGGGTGACCCCGCATAGCACAATGTCCAACACAATATAATAGAATTTGTTTTATATAATATACTAAATATAAGGAAAATACTTGTTAATAAAATTCATATGATAGATATTTCGTGTCCTAGATTAACAGGTGACATGGCGATTCACCATATGTCTTTTTTATTCAACAGAGATATGATATGCAATCCTCGATTCTTGATACCTAGTTGTCTATCTTTGGATCAGGCAGTTTTTCAGATCAAATATGGTTTATCAGGGGTATGCAATCTTTAAGTAGGATTATTCGATATTTAATATGTGGGAAAGGTACAAAAATTGCTATCCACCTTTTGATATTTTCTATTCGAATCTTACAATTTTTTTCTTTTTTTATATCTATTTATATAGTTTTGTTTTTAGTCATCCTCCTTTGAGGATTTAGGAACCTCCACTAGTTAACTTTTCCAATCCACTCCTCTACTTTTTACTTCTTTTCTATCACGTCATTCAGCTTTTAAGTTTATTGTTCAAGTCCTCCACCTCTTTAAAAGAATATCATCGATTCAACCCATCTATTTAGTTAATAAAAACAGAACAACAATCTATGTTGAAGAATGTTAATGAAGTCATTAATGAACATGAAAAGGGATTTTTCTTAGCTATTTCATGAAAAGGTAGTGGACTCAAACAAAAAAAAGTTAACATGTGAAGGATTGAATAGAAAAGCAACAAAACATGTGGGACTTTTATTAAAAAAAATAAAATTAAAGGATGAAAGACTTATATAAAAAAAGTAAATAAAAATGAAAGATCAATAATATTTTTCCTTTAATACAATCCAACTTGTGTGAGAACATGCTAATCACACTTAAGCAAGTGTATCTCACAATCTTCTGACTCAACAACTGCCACATCACTAATAGCTTTACCTCCATCGCTCCAAACTACCGAGTTCCACCTTGGAGTGCACTTTAATCACCCTCACACAACCCTTCTATTTGTAGTGATAACAGATAATACTCTAGCATCTAGATCTCTCTTTAGAATAAGTTACCACTAAACTATGGATTTGATGTCATTAGACGATCTAAAGGTTCGCTATTTATGGATCCCATTTTACAGTCTAATTGGTCCTTACTCAACAAATTGCTTTATACCTTTTTTATTAATAAATTATCACTATGAACTTTCAAAATCCATGGAACATAAACGATAGAAAGCATAGCAAGATCATTGTCTGATCTTTAGTCTCAATCTTAACATCATCATTTTTCAAATCATTAATTAGAAACATGAAATTCAAAATATGTTGTCTTAACAATCACCCGTTAATCATTTAAGGTGAATACAATTTCTACATCAACACCAATCAATTCATTAGGGGCTTGATCATGTATAATTCTTCTAATTTCATTCATAATCTCATAAACTTCTTCTTCAATAATATCTCCCACAAAGACTGTTTGTCAAACTTAGCTGGATCATCGTTAAGGCCTTCTCATCAATGCTCACTCATAATCTTTCATGGACTCAAGTTACTAATCCAAAGCCTCCTTTGAGCATGATTGTACTAGGACCTTCACATTTGTATTTGCCATAAACTTGAAATTCCTACAATCATTAGACTTTTTTAATAGCATACTTAGTGGTCATCACCTCAATGGATAGGTTATGAACTCTCAAAATCCCCTAATCTCCCAACCTTATTCTAATACTAATTTATTGAGACATGATCTAGATTTTAATTATAGATTAAGGAACATGTAAATAAAAGATATAGTAAGTAAAGTGAGAAAAAGTGGTGCAAAAAGTTTAGGTGGAAAATCCCCCAAAAAAGGGATAAAAACCACATATGAGACTAACTAAATCCACTATAATGTAAAAGCAATAGTATAATGATTCTTTCATAAGTTAAAGCATTCAATTACACGAACAAATTCCTAATGTCTTATGCTCTCTCACTCTTAACTAATATATGTAACATCATATAATATATATATATATTGAGATAGAGAAGCAAAAAGCCAAACATTAAAATATATAATAAGAAATAACTTAGACACTAAAAGAATACAATTGGTAAAATTACTAAGGACATAATGATCTCAAATTAGCCCTTTACTTTTTCTTTTTAGTCTAAATGCTATTTCCTTGGAAAATAAGAAGAATATTTAATGATATTAAATCTAACGCAGCGTAAACACATGAAAATAACAAGAACTTTATCACAAATCGTTGATTATATTAATACCCGGTATACGAACTTCAAATATCAATTGATTCTATGAATTCCTTGATATTTGGCATCCAAATTAGATAAATTTTGAATTTCGAAATTTGGAAGGAAAAATAGAGTAATGACGGCTCAATATTTCAATAATACTCAATGATAATGTCTATCCAATGCTCTAGGGTGTACAAATAACAGCCGGCACAAAGCTGCCAAAAATAGAACATAAGAAGTTTCCAAAAATGAAAACATCTAAAATTTACCAAAAATAAAAATGCCTAAAACGTAAAAATACGTAGAAAACTAGAAAACAAATATAACGCCACAAATAACACTTAAAACAGAAATGTTTATGAAAAGTTATAACTAATCTAAAAATTTATCAAAAATAGCAAATTCAATTGTTTAAAGAACTAAATGAAAGAATTTACCTTAAAAATGGCATAACTCGGTACCAAAAGTATTGACTTCTTCGAGTTAGCTCGTTTTCTTTTAAATAAGGTCTAAAGATCAAGAGATTACAACCGACCCAATTTTGTCCCATTTCATCATGTACCTTTTTGCTAATACCTCCACCTCATCAAAAGCCCTCAAAGGTATCTTTTTTTCTTGTCCTTTTGGTCTAGTTTCTAGAAAAACAAATGTGTGTACTCATTGGGTTGCTATCTAGTGAAGACAAGTTACTATCCAAGGTAAAATAAGGATGGGGTGCGGTTTTTGTGTTTTAAAATCCCCATCCTAACTACTATATTTGTTATTTGTAGATTGGGTTTTTAATTTTATAGCATTTTTAAATTAATAAATTTCTTGTTATCCAATCTTTATTTTGAAAAAGAAGCTATTTCATTACAATATTTTATGTAAATTCAAAACATAAATACAACGATTTATAACTTCAAGTGTCCACTTCTAAATTTCAGTCATTGCTTATGGGTTGTGAGAGACGAATTTGGTATGGATACTTGTTAACAATTAGAAAAGGAAATTTTGAATTTCACGAAAAAAAAAAATCATATGAAAAAATGAAAGATTTTCTTGTTTTAACTTTTTACCAAGTATCTGAAAACATTTTATCGATATTGTTTTATAACAAATATTCAGACCACCCATTATTATTTTATTTTTTTATTTTTTTTTTTTTCGGATTTACATATTTATCTGGGCTGATATGAATGAGTTGGGCAAGCATGGCATGGCTGCAGCACTGCATGTCTAGTGGCTAGGCGGCACTTGCAACAGAACTGCCCTCCTAGCGTCACCTTTTGGACTGTCCTCAGCCATGTTAAAAAAAAAGAAAAAAAAAAAAAACTCAGCAACACTCCACTATCTACAATGTTGTTGATTTACCCATCACTTTTCAGGAAAAAAGGGAGAGCGAGAGAGAGATGACGTGTAACTAATAGTCATATACGGAAATCGTAAATACATAAAAAAAGAAAAAATATATATATATATATATACATATGTAGATAATTTATAGGGATGGTTAATATAATTTATAGAAAAAAATATCCGTAAAATATTAAATAATTTATCTAAGATTGAGAATTTTCATAATTGAACCAATCCGGTGATGTCTGGCAAATTCACATGCATGCATATTGCTTATTCAACAAGGGATTATATATTCTCCTAATTTGGGCATCCGAAGGTATCATAATTCACAGGTAGTCTTGTTCATAAGAAACAGGATGCAGCCATTCTTATATGCTTTGCCTTAGGTAACAGTTCGAATGTTTATGTACTCCTGATGTCGACAAAAGTGTCAACACATTCTCTGAGATTATGTATATAAAAGAAAAACATTATCCCCCTAAAACCTTGCTAAAATTGACATCAAATTTCTATCCTAAGCGAGTTGAGAATATTAATTTAAGAGAATACGCTAGTAGATTAATTCCTAATTCAAAAGAAGTAATATAACAAGGTTATTAATTTTGAGAAATTAATCAACTCAACGAGTAACAAGATTGTCGAATATATCATTTAACCATTAAAATTCCTATTATATTAATTGTCAATCTCAGTGATTAGCTAAGAAATTGAATGCTTTTATCGATGGGATCATGAAAGTCTCTTTAAAGAATAAATAAAATTCATGCGACGAATATTACAAGATCTAGAACCTAAAGTGTTGTTGCTGCTTTCCGTTGAAGGATAGGCATAGGCTTGAGAGAGGATTCAAGGATTTTTGGAGATTTTAAAGAGGAACAAATATTAGGTATCAGAGTGTGTCTCTAGCATGTGCACTCCAACACTTAAGTTAATAGTTAGTACAAAGCAAAAAAAAGGAGAACAACAACAACAACAATAATTATTCGGATTTTATATCCTTTACCTCCACGACTTTGCATGCGAGAGGAGAAGTGCTAAATGAGGCAAGCGAACCATGATCTCATGATTCTCTCCTATGTCCAACTATTGTGGAGCATGCTATGGAGAGAATCAAGGGATTTAAAAAATTTATCATATTTAGCGGTTGTTTTCCACCTATTTTCTTATTCGAACCTTTGGTAAACTGGCTTCTCAAGCTTAGAAGCCTATGTTAAAAGGCCTATCAACATAAAAAAAAAAAAAAACTTTTAAAATAGGAGATGCCAACAAATATAGAGGATTGACATCCAACCCACAACTATAAAGAGGTCTAATTGGGCATCATATTTGTATTAGCAAACTATACATCGACAATATGAATGTTAAAAAAAAAAGAGTAAATAATTTATGATTAAAATCATAGCTATTGTATAAATTCTGTAAATATTTGTTATAGTGAAAAGATTTATTGATAAATTAAAGAAAATTATGGAGCACATAATAATGGGTACAAAACCATTTATAAGGCTTTATAAAATGAAAAGAAAAACAATAGTTAATGTACAAAACACCAAAAAGAGGTGGTTGAGTTTTAATGCTATAAATGATCCTAATAAAAGCATAAAAGCCTTCTGATCCGATATCCATGTAGTCCTTCCTTGTATATAATATATAACAACATAAAAGCACAAAGGGCATGAATTATTAGAGGAAAAAAAATAGAAAATAGCAAGTTGCATTCATTCCATGGAATTCACCATAAATGACTTTAGACTTGTATTTTCTAATTAATTTGGACTAACCGGTCCAATAATGAGTTAAAAAAAGAATAAAACCTATTTACTTTTCATTTCATTTCTTTTTTTTTTTTCAAATACGATATATATATATATATAGAATGTCACATTTTTATTTATTTTTTATTTTTTTGTCATCTATGCTGTGTTTTTCATTCTTGTGTAATTTTATTGTAGTAATGATTACAATTTTTATTTTACTTATTCCTAGTTAAAACATACCTCATGTTCCATATCAAAAATATCAATAATTAAAAATATAAATAAATTGAGTTGAGATGGCATAGTATTAAACTTAACTCCAAAAATCAAAACTTAAAATTGATCATTTTAATGTTTTAAGCTTAATTTTCATTTTAAATAGTAGTCATAAAAGGTAAATTTAACTCAATTCAAATCGTTTCAACTCACTTTGTATTATAAAATGTTTCATTATCAAGTAAAATAATATTGCCACTTAAATTGAATTCAAGACTCAATTTGCATCAAGTTTAATGGAAACTCGATTAAGCTTGTAAGTTCATCAAGAAAAAATTATATATTTCATTAAGCTTAATTAAATAAATTATTTTAAGTAATTCGAGTTTGAGTATAGCTTGATGATATAGTCATTGGCTCTACGTCAGCACAATCTTTTTTACTTTAGCTTACTAAATGTAACTCCTATATCCATCTCTAGCTATTTGAAAATAGATATGTATGCAAAAGATTGACATCCCAAAATAACAGAAGCATCAGTCCATCATAGTAGCAAGTCCATAGAAGTCAAGATCATATCAAAAAACGCGTAAACAAAAGTATGTGGATTGTGGCGCATGGTTTCCATAAAACCAGGAAACAAAGTTGATAAACAACTTCGTCACGTGATAAGGATATCATGATTTTTCTCTTAGTTGTCACGGAGAAATTGGATGAAATTACACTCGAGCATCAAATGAAAAATCTTTGCATGCAGAGAGAGAGAGAGAGAGAGAGAGAGAGAGAGAGAGAGAGAGGTTTTGTTTTTGTATGAGAATGGATGCACTGAGTGTTCACGAGTGGAAAGTAGAGGAGGGGATGGGGTCCCAATCAAAATGATTTGCGTGGTACTACACGACCGGAAAAACATTTTTGTCAAATGAAGACCCAATAGGCTTGCTTCCCCCAAGATAAACATCGACAACCATGTGAGCTCCAGAAGTTGTACCCACGATTCACACCACTTTAAGGAAAAATGGGTAATCCGGCAAAATTTTTAACGTGGTACGTAAGTACGAGCATATTTGTTGCGTCAAGTTTTGAACAAAGTAGTCATATGCATAAGAACACACTAATCAATTGCTTCGAGCCCCATTACTTGCCTAGTGAGAATTCATGGACACGATCAACAAGTAAACGAGAAAAACAAGTTAATGAATTTCAAGTATCATTTATTCTGAAAAACCCATAGCTAAACCGACAACAGTCCATCAAACTAGGTAAAAAAGCATGATGCCACTTTTTGTGCTAAAATGGTCTGACTGAACTAGAGATATAATGACCAAACCCCTAGTTGTTGATCGAAATACTTGATTAGTTGGAAGGCTTCAGGTAAGTGACTAATGCTAGCTCTCAAGTTGTCTGTTACTTGTGCTAGTAGATAGACCTATAGTCTATTTCCTCTTGTATGATAAATTTTAATATGACATGGCAAGTTGTGATGTTTGCATTGTCAAGAACTAATGGAAGGTGGCTAATGAAATGGGTGGAAATTTGAAATGAAGTGGCTAAGTAGGATATAGGAAGCCTATTGTTAATTCAGCATGTAGGCTGAGGATGGTCAACAGAGACCATTGAAGTGAATGAAAAGGTCAAAGTGAAGCAACACAAGCCATTATTCTACCCTATTCCTCAGAACATGCGACTTGACCCTTGGGCCCATCCCCTTAGGTTCACTTATGCCTTCTTTTTCCTAAACGCGATAAAACTAGAATTAATTATTGTAATCAAATTAGAGTCCATACAATTCAATCGCCAAACAATTCATAAACCTATTCTAGAATTCTTATTTGATAATTTTAGTTCTTAATTTTATCCTAAAACTCTTTGAAATTTTGATCGATTTATATTTTAGATATTTTGTTATGAGATATAACTCTCTAAGTACTAATTTGGAATACATAAACTTAGATACAAATCAAGGCAATTGTATAACAACATTTATCAACCTCCCAACAAATCCAAAACTGGTTGCAAACCAAGAACCTTTAGCAAACTGATTACTTTGTAATTTGAAACCTTTTTCTTTTGACACCTTAATCGGTTTAACACATCTCATGATATCATTAAACCAATTCCTTTTCTTGGTCTACCGAAGTTACAGACTCAATAAGCTAAAGCATCTTACCGTGATGATAAATTTATGGGTTACTTTGAGTTCAACTAAGCTACCTAAAAGAGTCTACTCTCCAAATTAGGAAAGGGATTAATCCCTTCTTGACTTATCACAACATTTTCTATACTTCATGCTATACCTAGTAACTTTCTTTTGCTCATAACTCTTTTTATGACCACTTTCGTCTAACATCCTAATATGGTCCTAACTGTAACGATAAATAAGTTCCTAGGTTGAAAGATTATTCACACTCCAATGTGCTCAACCTAACGAGACAAGTTGAACACAAAGATTGCATGCATTAAGAACCATGGACCAAGTTAGAGATTGAAGTCTTGCATTTAAAATAATTTACTTAATGTTTGATTCATCCACTCAAAGTAATTTACATAAAGGATTTCCTTTCCTATAATATATAATTTTCATATATAAAGCCTATAAAAGATATATAAATACTAGGGGTAAGCAAGCAATCTTATTATACAGAGTATCCACCCGTACTCTATTCAATTAAATAAGTTTCAAGTTGATACTAAAAGTCATAAGATAGGTTCTATGTATAAATTTTTTAGATGTTACTCCAACATGATAAGGTATAAGTGTAAAGTCTTCCTACCTTATACCCATCCTATAACTTATATTTTAAAGTATATAAAGTATATGTTCAAGAGTACTCTATATCATTCTATAAAAAAATTATTAAATAATATTAACAAATGAATAATAAATGATAATATTATATTTTTAGGCTAATAAATATTTTTGTAAAAAGAAAAAAAAAAGGGAGGGGGAAGTTTAAGCTTATAAATTAATAACTTTAAATGGTTAAACTTAATATCGTCTCACTAACTTTATGTTTCTATTTTTTACTCTCATTCTTTCTCATTTATTAAATAGTAAGATCATATAAACTTAAAATGATGATGTTAAGAAAAATTACCTTTTTTATAGATAATTTCACATTTTTTTGTAAGTTCCATAGATTTTGCATATGATATAGTTGTAATATAACGTGTAAATTATTTTTTAACATAACATAAATTTAAAATTTATAGGCAAAAAGGTAAATTTATACTTTGTAAGTTTTATAGAGTGCAAATTCTAGGGTGTTTCTAGAATGTTATAAGGTAGGTTTGCATTAAAAAATTTAAGAACCAATATCTTATAAGGTAAAATACGTATCCTATCTACTCTATACCCACACATCTCTAATAAATAATACTATATACGAACATTTTCACATACTTGTGTACTTTATGCAAAAACTTAGTTGAACCTAGAAAATAAATTATATGGTACAAAAGATTTAGTCAAAACTCCCATTGAAGGAGTGGTGAAAAAAAAAAGTGTGTATATAATCGTGAAGATGCTAATAATAATAATAATTGCAAAAAAAAAAATCAAAATTCAAATGCTCCAAAGAACCATATTTAAATGTAAATATACATGATGTATGCTTTAATATTTAAAGTTTTATTTTGTTTTGAAATGCTAAAGTCCACATTCAAATCTCGTGAAGTAAAATAAAGTTAGATTATTTTTATTATAAATCAATTAAATAAATATTAATCTTGTTGCCATCGACTCAGCACAGATAATAACTACCAGAAGATTGGAAGAAGTGAGGGTTAAAAAACCAAAATAAAGGAAGAGAATTGCATAAACTGAAGGATGACATCGAGGGGGAGGATCTTCAATGATATTCTTAGAATACACACTACGATGACAGACTTTCACCCGGCCAGCCCGTGAAAGGGACGAATCAAGGGACACGTACTTGACCCGACAAGCACACGTGGCAGAAATCCATTGGCTCTGGAACGTCTAATGCATGCAAAAACAAAAATAGTTGGGTGCCTTACTTCTCTCTCTCTCTCTCTAAGAAGTCATCATCATCCAGGCATCCCCTTCATTGACAAGGACATGGTTGTCTTTATGAGGGAAGGCAAAATTCCTATCAACGCCAGTCTTGATCATCAAGGCCTTTTTTCTAGTAATAAAACCTATTATTAAAATTTGCAATCGCTAAACGTGTGGCTAGTAGAGATGGTGAAGCTTTAACCCTAATTGCCTTAATTGTCGAGAATCTCTTGTGGATGCAAAAAAGTTTGGTGGATGTTGTTCCAACTCCATCAAGTTCTTGCAACGTCTCTTCTAATTGACTTGCCTTCATGTGAGATTTAAATTGGATTCAAAAGTCATGTGTATGAGTTAAACTAATTAGATATTTTGTATGTTGTTCTTCCTCTTTAGAGTATTGTATTTCCAAGATTGTACCTTCTGTCTTTGTACAGTGGCTAGTACCAAGTTAGGACTTAGGCCAATGTTCGGTTAAACCCATTAGAAAAATAAATGAAGCAATCTGTTTTGGTCTTAAAGCAAAGCATTTTCGAACCTATCTTTCTTATCGTTTAAGTATTGACTTATCTAAAACCAAGTCTAAGAAAACATATCGAAAGATTAAAATTGATAAATACATATATCATATACAAACCAAACACGTCAATTATAAATTAGACATTCGCCGTTAAATACAAATCAAGAGCTAAACAAAACAAATAAGATACTTTAGCACCCATTCAATGAAATAATGTGATTCAAATATAATCCTTTCATTGAAATATATTGTAAATGTACTCATAAAAATTGGACAAATGAGTTCGAAAGAAGGTTAGCGATTCCAAAATCAAATTCCTTAAATGTAACCATAGCAAATTTAATAAGTTTGACTTAAAAGAAGAATTTGATAGCCTTAAATGGAAGCATATATTTATCAAATCCGACCGGGTCTTTCCACAACAAATTTGATAAGGAATGTTAAATTAGACTGCAAGCATACGGTTATTATTTCCTGAACATTTTAACAGACATGAACTCTATTTGTTTGTAGTTATTTAATTAAAGCATGCTTATCTAAACTACATTTATCTTGAAACTTTTATAGCTAGCTAGATAGAGGTTGCAAGGTAGAAAAGTTTGCATCTTTAAAGGCCACAATTCATTGATACTCGTGTGTTAACTATCACTCTAATTCTTCATAGTTGTTATCAAAAACTTCTTTGAGATTTTAACCCTAACATGGATTGGAAAATTAGAGCTTGTTTCTTGATTTTATTCGAATAGGTGGAGATATACAAACTTAAAAACTGTAATTTAATTGAGGGATTGTGATTCAAATCACATTTTCGGTCAAACAAAGTGAGGTCAATGATTGAGGCCCTTATTCAATCGATTGAAATCACTCCTGACCCCCTAACCTCCCACCCTCTAGTTCATCACAAATATTGTGACTTGTATATGTCTTTGGGCTTCTTACTTGCTTGACAGTCTTACTAATAATATCCAAGAAACACTTTAAAAGTCTCATGAGATGTTAATATTATAATAAACTTGTAGCCCCTCTTCACCTAGGATTTTTTATTTCTATTGTTGCTTGGAAGTTTGTGCACCTTTAGGGTAAACATCTTATGTAACTCTTCAAAAGCCAAAATTGTGAAATCAATTACCTTTTTGCATTAAACTTGAAACCTTTTGATTCTTAAGATGAAACATGAGTAACGATTTATCATTATCTGCTGCAATTGTCAATACATAGTACTGATTCTATTTCAAGCAAGTGCCCACAGCAGCATTTTTTAATCTTATAGTCATAGGAATAGCTTGTAGATTAGAGAATCTTGCTAAAGTTTCCATATAGAAAACTATTGCAAAATACATTCCTTCTTATCACAGTATGCTCAAGTTGTTTTTAAAAAAGAATCCCTGATATAAAATTTAAAACCGAATAAAATTTGCTTGTATTTGAGTAACTATTGAAAACAAATTGCCACTATAAATTGATAACTATAGAAGTGTTGATACAACTGTGCAAATATCCCATCCCCGTTGTTCTATTTTGTTGTAGGAGTAGGAAGAATCTCAATAGCTAATTGTACATAGGGGCTTGAATATTTGGTCAATATCCACTACTTTCGGTCGATTAAGTAGCAATGGCGATAGATAAATTACAAAAACATATATTAGTTTTATATATTTGGTAATCCACAAGTCAAGTTAAGAAGATACGTAAAGAGCAAGGCAGTGGCTTTTTGGGTTCACCTATCCCCCTTCTCATGTGTCATCTGCCTTGCGTTTTGCATACCAAATATTATTCTTTCCTTACCAATAAGAAAATGACAATAAACCATTTCATACTTTTCTTTTCCTAACTGCCTAGTCCACATCCTTCTCCGCCTTCAACGTAGAATTAACAGTCTCTTTTATCTTTTTCTCTTTCTTGTTTTATTCAGATAATAAAGGAGTGGTCGCACTTAAATAACAATTAATTTTCAAAATTAATATGGAAAATAAAAATAATGGCTTCTCTTAGCCACATGCTAATGAGGAGTGTAATCATTATTTGCATTAAAGCCTCTAATTTTATTTATTTTAGGCATGATATGTTCATATTCATAAGCACTTAATCTACGCTAATGTTGAGATAACTATAAATACACTTTTAAAATTATTCGTTAGATATAGATTCTATCACGAGTCGCATCCAATCTAGAACCGGACTTCAAACCATCGGGTTATAGTTCCAAAAATGGCCGAATCAGCCATGAAATTGTGACAGGCGGGCTGAGTGTGCGGTTCCAAGTCCAAGACTCGTGGATTGTGAT
This sequence comes from Laguncularia racemosa, assembly GCA_037954665.1. Taxonomy (NCBI): domain Eukaryota; kingdom Viridiplantae; phylum Streptophyta; class Magnoliopsida; order Myrtales; family Combretaceae; genus Laguncularia; species Laguncularia racemosa. The sequence goes on along the minus strand of JBBMOL010000002.1, from coordinate 12,685,646 downwards.
GATGAATTTTTTCTTTAAAAAAAGTGTAACATAAATGGTTTAATAAAATTTACTATTTTTTTATATTATTTATAAAATGTTGTCATTAGCTTCGTAGATTGACATAGTACAATTTTTATTAAGAATTATATTGTGTTGTTACATAATATAATGGTTATATACATACATACATACATCAGAGCTAGAACCATAACGTAAAAAGCTTATCATTTTATATGTTAAATAATTTTTCTATTTAAAAAATTTAAGTTAATGTAAAATAGATAAAAACTATGTTAATGAGAAAAATTATTGAGCGGAAAATGAGCAAATAAGAGCAAAAACTTAAGATATATAAGAGCAAGAGTTAGTGATTGAGTGAAAAAAAAAATTTCAAACACAATAGCAAGAGTGAGAGCAATGCGAAAGCACTAAGGAAGTCGTTTTTTGACGCTAAAGAGTTGAAAACAAATAAAAGCAGATCAAGATGAGAGGAAATTGTTGAAGGAGTATATGTTATTTACTTATTATTTGTTGACATTTTATAACATTCACTTACTCTTACACTGAAAACTCATTTATGCTCTTCGCTCCTCTTGCATTTTCTCCTTGTTTATGATTTCTAGCGTGTGGTGGTGCATATTCAACTCAAACTTTCTCTCCTCATTGCCTCACTCAATCTAACATATTCTTTTTCATTTACTCTCTCTCTTTTCAAATTTTGAATTGTCATGTCCATTGTCTTCCCTTTCTTTTTTTTTTTTTCCCTATCATTGTTGAAGGCATCATTTGATTTCAAACACGGCCAACTTTGTTTACCTTGAATTTGTTTTTTCCCTATGTCATCGGTTTCATAGGTCCAAACCCATGACCTACCTTGAACATGTCGAACCGATGGATCCTATGGCAGGTCCTAAACCACCCATACAAGGCTAGTTCTGATTCCAGCCTCATTCGAACCTAGCCAATGACTTCCTTTAATTAGGTGTAGATAGACTTTATACACTCTTAAAATCTAATTACATCTTGCCATAACTTCTATTAATATGCACATAAACCTCCACACTTACTAAAATCCAAAAATTATTACTAAAAAAAACATAAATAGCAATCATTTTGAGGTTAAATATGTATATATATAAAAGAACAAATATTTTTTTATTTTTGTATATAGTACTTCGTTAACTCCCAAATTAAGTTTTGGATCCTCTAAACTTGTAAAAATAACCCTTTGCACACCAATTTCTCCATCAAAAAATGATAACATAAAAGTAAAAAAGAACAAAAAATTAAATATAAAAATCATAACATATTAAAAAGGTTCCTAACATAGTGGATTCATTTAGGAACTATATGTATTATGGATATTCTACTTTGAATCTATTGTGAAAAATTTTTAACTTTTTCATTATACTTTTTGTTTATACTATGTATACCATATAGCCACTTCCCCTCACCATGGTAAAATTTCCCAAAATACGATAAAAATTATGCTCATAAATAGTTAAAGAGCCCATTAACAAATTTATGAAACTTATCGATAGCTTTTATAAACCTCTCTATAACCTTGATGAAACATGTTCATAAGTTATTTTATATAATTAAATATTTTTAAATAACAGTAAATAAGACCAATTAATAATATATAGTCACTTTTAATAATAATAACATAGAAATCCTCTTTGTATGTACATATGGAGGTGGCAACCCCAAGCCAGTTGGGATCATGGTCCTTAGGGTGGTCTATAGTTACCATTTTCAACCTTTTTTTCCTTCAATAATTTCTTATTTTATTTTCTTCTAGCTCCTATACTTTTTAATTTATTTTAATAACTTCTGTCTATGGAAAAAAAAATGATGAAATAAAGCTTAAAATATGCCTTTAAGAGTTCACAAGGCCAGAAGGTATTCTGTCTATATAATATGTACTTTGATTTTAAGAAAAATATTTTGTATGAATATGAACTAAAAATATTTTTGCTTGAAGTATATTTTTAAAACTATTAATCGAATATATATACTCCTTAAATTTCTAAAATGTATATTTACTTTTTTTTTATAACTTTTAAATATATATATATATATATATATATATTTCCGATCTTCGTTAAAGATTTTAAAACTATTAATGATAAATCGATAAATAGTAACATGATGGATGAGTAGATTTAAGAATATATTCATAATGTAAAACGTGATCTCTACACTATTCCGTACAGAAAAAAAGAATCTTTATGTTTGTTCCGAGGATGTTAGTTGAATAATCAAACTCATGGTTGGACTTGTGCAGAGGGAAATCCCTATTCTATCTTGTCAGTCGCTCTCTAAATGCCTTCACCTTCAGGCAATGAACAGGCCCAAAACGAGTTTTATATATCAATAATTTTTTGTTTTTTTCTGGGTAAATTATATATCAATAAATTAAACTTTGTACATCTACGTGAAAAGATTTTTAATTTATCTTCGTGTAAATACTGGTTCAAAGGCATTTAAACTCTTCACTTGACGGGTTTTATTTTTAAAAAAAAAATTATTGATTTATAAAATCTCATACCATGTTTATAAAATTGAAATTTTAATAAAATGGATCGAGAAACTAAATTTATCGATTGAATAAAGAACAATATGGAAAATTACATGTGAATCACAAGAACTGACCTAATCGACAAGACATGGACCATATTAATTCCTTTCTTGTTGCTTGTTGCGTGACGGAAAATTGGGTGGATGAAAGTAAGATGAGTCTTTGCAGATTCGGTTATCTGGCAATAATAATACCAAATTTTTTTGTTATTATTAGAATAGAAAAGATGATTTAAATCTGATATATCTAATTTATAAATTAGCGTTTACATCATTAGACTGTAAAGATATTGGTAACTTATTTATTTCGTTTTTTTAGTTTTTTTTTATCTATTATCTTATTTCAATCTTATATCTGTTTTGTATTTAGCATGTATATTTCATTATGCAATTTTTTTGTTATCTTTGTTAGGTAAATACCTCGTTTCAACTGATACAAAAAATGCAAGTGTAAATTAATCAAATCTACTTACATCTAAATTAATATTTACTCGAATTCGGATCTCATAATGTTTAGTTGAACTAATTTATGACTCAATCAAGTTTAAGTCGAGCTTAAATAATAGTCAAACTCGAGTTGAGTTTAAATATCAATATTATTTTAATTAAAAAATATAAATCAAGTTTAATTATATTTAATCAAATCAAGTTGAAGCATATTGAATATTAAGCATGTCACTTCAAGTCGAATTTGAACTTAAAATTCTAAACTCGATCCAACTCGAGCTCAACATAATATTATTTTAACTCAACTCATTTATAACTTTACCTAAAATGGTACCAAAAAATTAGTAATAAACCATATGTACCACTAATGCTTACTAATATTTTCATTATGTGAAACTATATTAGTAAGTCAAAACAACGGAAGGTGTATTAGGAGAATAACGGTAGTCCTCTAAATCCACACTTCTGCATTCTTGCACTATATATATTACATTTTTTATAGTCTTGGTATATGGATAAGTGTATTAAAAGTTTGCTATATTTATACCAAAATTCAATTAAGTTTTGTACAATTTATTTTAGTTATTTAAGTAATACATGTGTGTGTATGAAAATTCAATCAAGCCTTCTATATTTTGAGTAAGTTATTAATATCCACTACATTTGTGTAATCACTCTAGTTCCATGCACTAGTATCTCCTATAATTAGGGATAAATATAGAGTACTGAACTAGTGTGATAACACATATATGAAGTATTTAAATAATTCACTTTAAACATTTAGAAAAATGATAATATAAAGGATTTAATTGAATTGTAATAGAAATATAGATAAGTAATTTTCTTTATCCTTATTTCTCTTTGTTTGAATTCCGGCTAGTCATACACTTGCATGTGTTAGTGAAATTGGATAATCAATAGTAATTGATTGGAAAGGTACAAGAATGGACCTTCGACTTTTACTAATTTTTCCATTACGTCTTTTACTTTCTAAATTTTCTTATCCCACTATTTTAGAAGACCAAGAAAAAATCCCTCTGTTGTACTAATTAATGATTATATTTCACATCAAAATCCTTATAATATAATTTCATATACAATTTTTTAAATCCCTTTTTCTTCTCTATACCAATAAGGAGCAATATTAGTTGGAGAAGCATCCGTTATTTTTAATAAAAAAAATCCACATCAGAATTATAACAAAATAATTATTAGACATAGGAACATTTTTTAAGCCTTTTTATAAATTATGAAAAACTCAATTAAACAAAAAAAAATTGTGGAAGAAAGTCAATGTTGATTAGAAGCATGGAACACAAAGTTAAAAGATTTGTCCATACTCTCCAAGTAACACTCTTAAATATGGTAATTTTTAAAAAACATTCTATAAATATTATACTCAAAATAATTATACCAAAAATAGATTTTGAAAACACATATATGATTTGCGTCTTTATAAATTTGTACTAAAAGCGCTGATGGTGTCTGTGCCTTCAACAAATTTATATTGAAGGCGCAAATGCCATCCGTGCCTTCAATGTATTTTTTTTTTTTTGTACTAAAGGCATGAGTGACGTCTGTGTCTTTAAAGTAAAAAAAAAAAATTTGACTAAAGGTACGGATACCATATATACCTTAACAACCTATTTTTAGAATATTTTTTTTAGATACAATATTTACATAATATTTTTAAAAAATATATTATATTTGAGAGTGTAATCCCATACTTTCCATCACGAGGACAAGGAACAGTACAACATCTTTCTAAGGCTGAGAGGAGAAATTCTTCTTTTTCTTCTTCATCTTTGGGAAATGTTCACCAAGCCCCAGATTTTCTTTCCTATAATAATAATAATAATAATAATAAATAAAAATAAAAATAATCCCAAAAGACGTGTCCAGTAGCCTGTCCAATAATGTTTTAAAAACAGAGTGAAAAAAGCAATTTAAGTTTGATGGAGGAAGGAACCACGTAGATCGTTGGTCTTGGTCGGTGCTCAAATGTCGTATAACTCATCGAGACCATGACCCACCGTTATCTTATCGCTCATATAGTATACTAAAATGGCTGGACTAAAACAGTAAAACTGTACTTTTAAGCCATGAAGAATAATAAGAAGAGTTTCGAATTATCCATCCTCTGCTGAATTAGTAGTTGACTGACAATAGTTGATTCTAAACTTGGGGGGACGGTGGAGGCGGCTATGATATGTAGTTTTTATTTTATTTATTTTCATTCCAAGCAGTCCCAAAAATGAATAAAATAAAATAAATCCGTCCAGTATTTCGATTTTATGTCAAAAGAGTATGATTGCTCTTGTCGATTTGTTGAAAGCAGCCAGTTTTCCAAGACAAGATGACAAAGTTTTAACAATTGCAGAATACGAAAAGAACAATAAGCACGTGTTTTCTACGCTCTCGTTTTGCAATTTAGTTTTTTTTTTCAAACAAAAGATGCTTTTAGTATACTTTAGTCTGTCGGCAGTGAAGACCGAACAACGGCTAGAGATGATACCAAACTCCGTAGTTATAAAACCAGCTCATCTTGACGTCAGAAGGAAATTAACAAGAACCGAGAAATACATACAAAGACTTCATCCTTATCTTAGCAAATGAGCAGCGGCAGCATGCCGGCTCCTGATGCTTAAATTGAATATATATATATATATATCAAAGCTACTTTAAAGGCTTCTATGCTTGTAGAGAGATATGATCTAAAAGCGTTGATCTATTAGAATAAAAAATTAATAGAAGAGCCTTGGGGAAACAAATACCAAAAAAAAAACTAAAACATAAAACCTAAGACTTCGTATGTATGTTCACAGGCCACATCTTATCGGTGGTCCCTTTTAATTTGGCCATATTTCAGCAGTGATTGCCATTAAATCTTTGGAGCCATAAAAAATTTGACCACTGCACTCAACTTGAAAAACTCCGAAATACCCATAGCAGCTGCTGTTTACGATTCCCTCTTTTTTGATGACTCTACGTCATTGAAGCTCACACGATCATTCACAACCAGACAAGTTTTTTTATCTGAAAGAGAAGGAAAGGAAAAGATGGAATTTCTAGAAACTAAAAACGTACAGGTCTCTGTGTCCTCCCTCTGATGTATTACTGCCGCCTTCATAAAATGGGGGAGACAAAAAAGACCCCCCTACAGGATCCTCGGATTTCATAAATATGGTTAAAAAAAAAAATGCAAACACAGGTAAAAAAACCCAAATGACAAGACATAACTAGCTTACAAATTGCACTGAAACAAAGGTACGATATTGATAATCTAGTATACACCTTAAATTATATAACGGACTTCAAATTAAAGGGTGAAAAAATATATATATAAATAAAGAGGAAGAAAGCAAAAATTTACTAGGAAATTCTGCATCAGACCAACTCTCCTCAATTACCACCACCCAACATGGACCTCTCCAGCAAGAGTTGACAGGGCCAAGCAGTAAGTCGCTTGCAGACTCGGAACGAAAAAACCAAAGATCCAAAATTTTCAAACCTGCAGGACAATCCCCGCCAAGTTGATGTTACTGCTACTGCTGCTTGCATTCAGGAGGGCGCCCACCTTGCCCACCTACCCCGGGTTGTCTGCTACCCTTCCGCTGATCGTAGATTCAAGCATATGTCTCATTACAGGTTATATAATATACAAAATTTTTCAGTGAGAGAGAGAGAATTGTTAAACCATTCTTACCCTGGGTCCAGCAGATGACTGCTTTCCACACATTGAGGGAACCAGAAAGGCAAAAAGAGAATTAGCATGTCAAACAACAAATATTAAATTACTAAAAAATAGCAAAGAAATTAACAACAATTAAGCTAAAAATTAAACCAAAGTTTTAACACCTTTTTCCTGCTCCTGGGCTTCTCTTCTTCCTCATCCTCATCTTCCTCGTCATCGTCATCATCTTCATCCTCATCCTCATCCTCATCCTCATCCTCATCCTCCTCTTCTTCTTCGTCATCGTCCACTCCACCATGGCGTTTGATGTTATCAAAATCATCATCTTGAACAGCTTCTCCCGTAAACCACGATACAGCATGAGGAATGATCTTATCCCGAATAGTTGAACTATGCACAGCAACAACAGCATATTAGAAATGTAAATTTGAGATGTACCGAGCTTGTCTATCAGCCTCAATTGTCCGCAACAACTGACCACATTTTAATTTTGACCTTCTAGCAAATAAAATCAAATTAATCAAATATAATATATATATATATATATATATATATATGGGAGAAAGCCAATAATCACAAAGAAATTTCCCCAATCACCACAGCACAAGCAACAAAATGCCCAAATTAACAACTGGTGAATGTATGAATTGTTTCACTAAAATTCAGAAGAATGAGGTAACTCTTTTGAGAGTAGTTACCCAATTTCATAATCCTGCTCCATTAGACTTTGCAGTTCCTCAGCCTAATAAAAAAAAAAAAACTGAAGAATTAGAAAAAAATCAGATATGACGTAAAGTAACACAACCATCACAATTAATTAGTACATACAGTATCTTCATCTATATCATCGTCATCATCAGGAACCTGCGGAGGGTTGAAAAAGTTAAAGAAGCTTTCACACATTTCTGTTTTCATAATGGGTTTTGCATCCTTTGCTCCCTTCCGTGGCTTCTTCTTCAGCAACTTCTCTGTCAAGCATTTGCCTGGATACCACTCAATCTCCATCCTGACATTTGCCACCAAATAATATTACATAAGTAGAAGGGAAACAGTGTCAAAATGTCAACAGTAATTAACAGAACATACCCAATAGCTTTCTCCAAAATAGCCTCGTCTTCATCAATCATATGGTATGTTTTGGTAAGCACTGAATTCTTAAAGTATGGATTTGTATCAAAGAAGAACTCAAGCTTGAAACCCTTTGGTTCATCAATCCGATACCACTTAACATCTTTCAAATATTTCAATGCCCCTTCATCCCGCTCAGATATCTTAGCAAACCAAATAAAAATAATAATAATAAGATTAGAAAAACAAAATTACTTCAACAGAAAGGAATATATTTAAGAATGACAATGGTCTACCTCCTCTGCCAGAACATCATTAGTCTTCATTGCAGTGACCCAGAAGCTTGGCACCCCTTTCTCTGCAATTAACATGCGACACTTGCATAAAGTTCACAATATATAATGTAGTGGAATAGGAAATCCTCAGAGGAATACCTTCACCATCTTCACCCTCTTCTTGTTTTGCTGCATCTTCATGTCTCACTCCCTCAACTTCAACAATACCATTTACTATTTCATATCTCTATACCATTGAAGGTAATTTCAATGGAAAGAAAGGTCCAAATATCAGTTTCGGACAGAATAGGAATCCCCAATAGAAAGATTTCGCTCTTATAACAAGCATATTACAGAAATTAAAGAGGAGAACTGTACATAGAAGAACTGTGGCATTCCATATACCTTTGTATAACCTGGTTCATAAAATTTCTCGTATTTAGCTTCCAAAGCTGCCCTCTCCTCAAAAAATTTAGCCTCCAGTTCATCATATTGACCCTATGCCGTCAACATTGAGGTATGTCAGTAATTCCAAAGTGATTTAAATGCAACACCAAATTCTTAAAAAGACAATAATGACAGGGACCAAATAATGACGGAGGACCAATGACTAATTGCTTCTATATATCAACAAGACAGTGGAGAAATAGCATCACGCCTGGGTGGGATTTGGGAATAAAGTCCATTTAACATTTGGCTCAAAGATCCAATTACAAACTTAAACAGAGACATAAAGATGTGTAATGTGGCTGGACAGAGTAATTTTCATAACAAAATTTAAACATCCAGCAAAATCACAGAGGGAACCACCTCAGCAGAGGAAAAAGAACGAACCAAATTCAACCTTAACAATGATGCAACCAAATACTTATTGATTTGATGACCATACAACATAAGCCACGTACATGGCATGATAATCATTCAGTTATGGATCTGCAAACCTGAATCTCCTTCAGAAATTCAACACGCTTCCTGACATTTGGAGAGAGACTCTCTAAAATATCTGAGTGCTGCCCAGCCAAGCTCTGAAGCTTATTCTGTAAAATATACCAAAGCGTTATAACTCAAAGCAGTGCTAAAGAAAGAGGAAGGGATATCAGCCACAAAGAATTTGCTGGATTCCAAACCATAGTTTCATACAGTAATTAAATAACAATAAAAAATTCACTGGACTACATGAAAATGAAACACACAAAGCAAGCAACAAAGAGATAATTCCTTATACTACTCAACTGATAGAATTATGACCATATGGAAATTATCTTATGGGTTGCTGATACTTGAGTAGATAACTTATCGCTGCAGCATGATCACCTCCATGGCTTGCAGACTATTAATACCACTTTATTCAAAAGTATCAAATTCGTGACAGTTCAAAAATTGAAAGCACTGAATGATTGCAGCCACCCAACTGACAGAACTATTGAGGAGGGAAAGAAGAAACTGAAAATAATAATAATAATAATAATAATAATAATAATAATAATAAATAAATAAATAAATAAGCAGTAATATTGTGTGAGTTTAACAACTACTTGCCTTTAGTGCGTTGACAAGTCCTTTACGATCCTCTGGACTAAGGGCTACAAACACCAAAAGTGAAATCCATAATTAGAAGCATGATAAGAAAAAGAATCTGCATTGGTCATGCCAACTAATGGCATATCTATTAAATTCCAGAAAACCTCGACTCTTTGGAGGCAATCTACTGGCAAGGCATATTAAGCTACTAGGTATATTCAAACAATTAACAAGACACAGAGAAAAAAATAAATACACTCTATCTGAACCATCTTGCCAATTTCTGACATAATCCTAAACTCATTACAGGTACTAAACCTTTCTAAAAATACTTTTAAGGTTCATTTTTGTTTTGACCCTTACAAAGCTACTACCTTTCTAAACTTATCACGCAACATGCTTCATACAAAAAACGGACTAAACAACAACTTATATGAATAAGTTACAACTGGAGAAAATAAGAGAACAAGAAGTGCAGCACCACACGTCACTGCTATCCCTATGAAATTTTAAATTCAAAATATTGTTTTGCATTACTTAATCCTTGAAGTAATTATCTAAATTAAGCAAAATTTTGGTGATTAGCCAATTTTTATTATTGATAACCAAATTATGGCATCTGAAATACACCATTTAGTACAGATAAACGCCATAGCATGCGCTGAATCCATTCATTGCACTGTTAGGTGGTTAACGTACTTAAGATGTACCCAACTTAACTACAACAATAATATCTAAGCCGCAATCCCAGTAAATGTGCCAGCTGCATAGATGTACCCGATCCAAGATCTGCTAACAGAGTGCTCGCACCTTCAGAGACTCATTGCAAATTCACTCTACTATTTTTACAAACACGCTAATAACAATCACGTCCAATCATGTGAATTTGATAAGTTCTTATGCTTATGCAATTCTTACCGAGTAATAGAAAATAGCAGCTTTTCTTATAAGTTGGCACGAGGATCGAACACAAGACCTAGAAACTACCATTAAACCACTTAAAAATATTTCAAAACCCAACAACAGATACATCTCAAAGACGCGAATTTTAAAACTTACACACAATCAATTAGTCAATAAGTGATGTTACAGAGCATAATTAACATAACTGAGTAATCAAGCAAGCGAGAAACGTTAATTAAACATGAAAACATGAGATAAAGTAGTGATTTTGAGAGAGAGAGAGAGAGAGAAGGAGGGACGGGGAGGAGTTACCGGCGGCAGCAGCGGGAAGATTGGAGCCGAGTTCGGAGAAGTCAAAGTTATCTTTGCTCATATTGAAGGGAGTATTTGGGAAGGTGAGAGAGTGAGGGAAATCGAGAGAGTGAGAAGAAAATTGAAAACCCTAGAGCGAGAAAACGAGGGAAAGTTTATTTTGGGGCAAGAGGAGGGAAAACAAAATACATCAGGAAGGAGAGAGAGCGTTGAAGAAGGCAAGGCAATTTTGGTAAATTGCTGCTATTTAGGCTCTATATATTTTTGAGAATCTTCTATTTGCTCGATCAGCACTCAACATATTTAATTAATTACCCAAAAAAAACTTAACATACTTATCTTCAAAATTACGTAATTAAATCTTAAACTTTTAAAAATACGCTTTTTAATCATTAAAACTAAAAGTTTTTTTCCAAAACGGTGAAAAATTATATTAACAAATTAATAAAAATGGTACATAATTCATGATAAGTATTACTAAAAACATAAACTAAGTCCCTTAAGATAAAAATAATATATGAAATGAAAGGAAAAAAAAGATAAATTTTTTTTTTAATTTTCAGTTTTTGAATATTTCTTTACACTTTTTATATCTTTTGGTATTTTTAATATAATAAAATTGTTATATACAAGTGTAAAAGCACATTTTCTTTTTTTTTTTTAATCTTAATTCAATTCATCTTGAATTTGGCTGTATTTATAAACTTTTTTAAATTAAGGGGGTATAAAAAAAGATCGAATTTTTAAAATTACGAATAAAGCGCAGCAAGTCGTTTTTGTGACGACTGACAATGTCACGGGTCACTTGACAGGGACGCAGTTGTCAGCACGTGGGGCCCCCCTGCCACTGCCAGCAACATCCTTAAAAACAAAGAAAATTATGATATAAGCCCTTCAATCAAGCCGAAATTCCTTTTCTTTTTTTTATTTTTAACAAAATCAAATACATCTCGGAGATTTTTCATTTGATTGGACAAAGTTAAAGAAATGTATTGCTAGATTTAAAGAATTTTGTATATTTCTTATAACTATGTGATTAATCTTCCAAAAATAAAATGAACTTTCTTTTTTTTTTAATTTGTTAACTAATTTGGGGATCATTTTTATAATCTTTTAGATATTTATATAAAATACTGTAAATTATAATATAATTTTTTTAATGGTGAATACTAACCAAAATTAGGGTGGTAAAGCTTGAATTACAAGCTTAACTTAAATTTTAAAATTCAAACTCAATTGAATTTATAATTTTGAACTCAAACTCAACTCAACATTATAGCCAACATGCTCAAATTGTATTGGATTAAAATTTTTAAACTCAATTTTTTGTAAAAATTATTTTCTTTTCACAAATAAAAATATTATCAATATTAAAATTTAATTCGACTAGAATTCAATTAGGTTATTAAGTTAAACATTAGAAAACTCAAACTTAACTTGATGAACTATTCAAATAACTACTATTCGAGCTCAACTCGACAAATACCGAATCGAATTTAAGTAAATATCGAACCGCACTCAAATTGCTCACGAATAGATTTAACTTCCATAACCAAAACCATAAAGCTTTTACGTTGCCAACTAGGCCTGACTAGGGCTGTTTGCAGGTCAGTCATACCATTTTTGAAGGTCCATACTGAAGGACTCTGGAAAAGAAAAAACATAGAATCCCAGACTGCATCCTGGCAGGCCTTCCAAGTGAAGAAGTTCCCTACAAGATTGCCATGATTTCTTGAGGAAATGGGCGGGAATTTTTCCACTTTCTTAAAGCAAGTTTAGTGAAAGGTAAACTGTATCTAATTTAGGTAACACGTATCACTATATATTTAATTAAATACATTTCCAAGTTAGTGCGCGTTCATTTTATGGAAATGTTCTATTATCTTTTTTATAATTAAAGTATTAAATCATCAGAAACTATCATAATAATTACAAAATCGGTACTAGTGGTTTTTAATGAAAGATAAAGATGGAAGAAAAAATGTTAGCTATAGTGGCTAATTATCCTAAAGAAATGTCAATGAATATGATAGAAACCAATTTCTATTTTCTGAAAGAGGAGACATTTTCCACATTCACCATTAGCATTATCCGCGAATGCAGAATGTACCAGTCACTAGCTCTCTAAACTCCAGTACATTTTGTGTTTCCTTTAAGACTGCAGCACTTAACGTTGAGATGGATGAGAAAATCCTTTTGACTCCTTTCCACATGAAAAGATTTTTAGTTCTTATTCTTTACAAGATATGCTGTGGCTAAGCAAAGATGCATGGCAGTTCGATAGAATTCAAATGCACAGCAAGCGCATGACCCTAGTTTCTCTTGCATTTAGACGTACAAAAACCTGCATTAAGAGTAGTGGAGATGGTTGTAGTGCGTTTGATACAATAGTATAGATAGTGGCCGGTATCGCAGTGAATATGCCCATAATAAAAAAAGAGCATGATGGGAAATGGGGTTATGATTCATGAATTGTGAGAAATTGCATCTTCTTGGGGATTCCTCCACTGTAACTGAGCTAAGGGTGTCTATTTCCGCTTATCATCTAAGCCTACAAGCTCATGTATTTCCCATGAGAAGACTCGAATGAGATAATCAAACATATCCATTGTGTTTCGTGATTACAGAGCCTTTACCTATCAATCACCTCTACACATTTTCCTGGTCCTAACAGCATCACTATCATGTCATTCACGGAATTTCAGCCTACCTGTATATTAACTAGAATTGTCATGTCTATCACCTCGAGCTAGAGGTCACTATTAAAAAAAAAAAAAAAAATTGAAGATCTTCATCTTCCATAGGGATGGTACCTTTCAGCCGAACCACCAGCTGATAAATTCCCATGTCCTTTCCCACTACCATTCATGCTACCTCCACTGCCATTGCTACCACTTCTATGGGATTTACTGCCATATCCAGCTCCATTGCCATAACCGTTAGAGGCATCATAGCCATTTGAGGCACCATAACCATTTGAGGCACCATAACCACTGTTACCTGGATATCCACCACAGTACATTGGCCCACCATAACCATAGCCATAACCATATCCACCAAAACCACCATAAAGGGCAGCATTGTTTCCAGCATAGTATCCACCATAAAAACCATAGCTACTGTAACCACCATAGCCTCCGTATGCACCACCATAGCCTCCTCTATCCATTTTCCCTCCAAAGCAACCTCCAGAATTGTATTCACCAACACTGCCATCATTTCCATCATCATATGTGCCACGGAATGCTCTTTTTGGTTCAGCCCTTTTTATTTCCACCTAAATGTAAGTTGGATAATTCCATTACAAAAGTTCATCTAAAGGTTTTATAAAAAAGGTAAGGCACTTCGGTTTCAAATAAAGCAACAAATTACCTGTTTACCTCCAAGTTCATGCACCTTGCCCTCTGAAAGCACTCTTTCAACAGCATCTTCACTAGCAAAGGTCACAAAACCAAACCCCCTAGACCGTCCAGTATTATGATCCAACATGATCTGATAGTCAACAATGCTACCATAAAAGGAGAAGTATTCCTTCAAGTCATCTGGGAAACAAAACCCTGAATCAGAGAAAACCCTTGCATTTCATTATGTTAAGAAAAGAAGAGGTGGCTATAGCACCTTCCCTCAGACATAGTGGAATTCCACCAACAAAGATCTTCTTTACTTTCAATAATGGCTTTCTATCCATATTCTCCCTAGGAATTGTTCTCTTCACTTCTACCTGACATAAGAATTACAATAGTAAATTTCAGTAAAAAGAATGCATCACAACATATCAAGAAAAATAGGTTAAACCATGTAATCTCAGCAAGGGACCATATATACTACCTCTCTTCCATCGATGACATGACACTCTTCCAAAACCTTATCAGCGACAGAGGGGTCAGCAAATGTGACAAATCCAAAACCTCGAGGCCTTCCAGAATATTTGTCCATCATAATCACAGAATCGGCTATCGCTCCAAACTTGCTAAAGTAGTTAGTAAATCTCTCTGAACCCAAACAAAATATCAACATCAGAGCAGTGAACACGAGACACGGACCATACAAGAAAATTTAGTAACCAGCCTGTGTGCCAGTATCAAGCTTTCTTCGAGTTTCAACTAAAATGCAATGACATCCTGCAACCCACCTTTATGTCTACAACTTTCTCCATAGGCAACTTTCCAAAAAATTATGCTGTTTCAAGTACCAGGGCGGTATTCCTAATCACCTTAATGCAAATGATGTTTCTTTAGCACCTTAGATCTAGTCATGCTTGCATTCTAACATCCAAAGACCACTGAAGCCCTCACAGCATGCCAAGATACATTTCTTTATTTATCTAAACTTCAGCACAACTACTGAACTGAAAGAGGGCTCAAGCCAATCAACTCTAAGAGCAAAACCAGAGCACTGAGTAGGTCTGTATGAGGACATGAGCTAAATGTGAACAATTGTCTTAACAAGCATCCTAACAAATGAATGTGATTGTTCTCACAATTCTGAATTCTCAATAGCCATAAAATCTTAACACCGATGATACTTTAGAAGCAATATTTAATTGCTAAATATATATCAAGCACAAAAATATGCTTAATTAATTAAAAAAAAAATTCTAGACAAGCAAAGCAGTTATGATTTTGGGTTTGGTAGATCTGCTACATAAAATATATAAATAAACATTTAGAATGTACTGAATAGCATGAACCAGTGGCTGGCCAATTAACCTTTATCTTAATTCTGCATGAATTTGTCAATATGAATGCACACGCGCTTTGTATTCATAAAAAGTTAGATAATTATAAACAGCACATGTAGATGCACTAATGCATAAAAGAACTCCAGCTAATATATAATCCAGAGATAAGCTTAAAACCTGAAATCCTGTTTATATGCCACGTACACAAGCAGTTCAGGTCCAATATAATCTTTCAGCAGCTCAGCATTCAATAGTTGATTATTTACTATTAAAACAAGTTAAAAGTTCATTGGTGAAATGCCAATATCTCCATAATTACCCTAAAAAAAGAAACCAAAATCTACCAAAAGATAGGGATCTCTGTGGTGCAAGTAAGAAATGTGGCTCCGTAGACTCCAAAAACAAATTCACTTCTAATTTCTAAGTCCAGGGACCTTCTCAATGATCCACTATCAAACACCACGGATACAAGCATGGAAGTTCCAACAATCTAGTAATCATCCCAATGTTTTGACTTAACCTAAATCAAGCGCGAGGTATAGCTGATGATAGAAAACCTATTGGGAATTGGAATGAATGCATCATATATGACCATTAAATTTGGACTTGAAGGTTCAAATATAGCATCAGATGCTTGGAGTTAAATCATTAATTTGGCTTTGATCCTCATGTCTGACCCCAGAAATCACCAGAACTATCACACGAGCACAAACCTATAATCCATGAAATTCAACTCAGTAATACGCTTAAACTATATTTAATGCAACTAGATTTACAAACTAAAAGCCTTCAATTCCGCACAAGCTTAGGTTCAGTAGGAGTTTCAATTCAACGATCACAACCGAGTTTAAACTATACCAAGTATAATAGCTTGATATTCCAATTCCATTCCACAACTAACCAAGAAGCCTGACCTCAAAAACAACAAGAAGGTACAACCTTCAAACAAACTTTGTCTCACAATATGATATATAAAATAAGGAAATTTGGAATTTCCACTGCACAAATTACAAGTTTCACATTTATCCAAAAATTACAAGTTTCACGAATAAACAAGGACAATGGAAATTGAAAAATTCCTATTAAGTTTGCATATCAAGTGCCTTGTTTTACTCTACTTTTTAAAAGATACGAGCACATGATCGCTCGTTGCAAATTAAAGTACTTAACAGCATACTAATACATATAAACGAATCCTCCTAACACAGTTACAACATCAAATTCTATGCAACTAACAAAATAATATCAGAAACTCTGCGGAAACACACAGCCGAATCTCATCATACCTTGGGTAGTCTCCCAAGAAATGCCTCCAACAAACAGCTTTCTATCAACAACAGCAAAAACCCAAAGTTATTACTCTAAATTATACAAGTCCAAAGCACGGGAAACCCGAATATCCTAATAAACACACAAATATATCCTCATATATACAACATATAACAATTCCTATTACTCTAAGCTATACAATTCAAAGCTAAAGCTAAGACCTTTTACACAAACTAACCCAAAAGAAGCCGAAGCATCATCACGAGTTACACGCTTTCTATCGGAATAATCTCCACTACATCGTACTTTTTGACATCGATTATCCTGATAACTATCTTCTTCTTCTTCTTCTTCTTCTTCTTCTAATTCTAATTCATTATATCCATTCGATTCGTCTTCGAATTGAATACATTGATGCTGCCCGTAATCTTCTTCCATAATCGTATCGTGTAATTGCAAAACCCTAATTTTACCAGCAAAGTGAAGAGAAACTATCGTGAAATTGACCTAACCCTGGTTAATTAAGCAGTGCAGGAATCTTGGGAATGAAGAAAAAAACCTAGCTTAGACATTTGATTGATTGGGATTGCTGTGGGAATGTGATTTCTGTGAAACCCTACTTCGTGTTTAGAGAGAGAGAGAGAGAGAGAGAGAGGGCGGGCTTTGAGAATGTGGTATAGGCTTTTTGCATTTTTAGAGTGGAGGTGTTTTTGTCAAAATAACAGCAGCTTTAGAGGAGAGAGAAAATAAAATTGATATTAGTTTCATAATTCTGCCTACTTTTGCTTTAATGAAACCTTTTCCCTACTTAAATACTAGTAGCAGCTTAAAAATAAACAAATGCTATCAAATTTCTGTTAAAAATAAGAAAAAAATTAACTGCTAGTTGATTTAAGCTCTTTTTTATCTTTACTATTTATTATTTTCTTCTATTAGATAAAATTCAAAGGTTTTGAAGTGAAAGTAGAAAAAAAAGTAACAAAAGAAGAAATATTTACATTTTCATATTTTGTGGATATGAATGAAAGAAAAAAAAGAACTAAAATAATTAATTGTCTAAATTGTCCACTTTTTAGTGTGATATAGTATTTTGTTTTGTAATAAAGAAATGATGGTGTTGTTGGCTGATCTTGGTTTAAGAGTGAAAGACAAAGAAGAAGGGTTTTAAATAGGTTTTAAAGCAAAATGCAAATCCTTTACCGTGAAGTTGGTTCAATATTTATAGAGATAGCAAATGAGCAATCAAAACCCACAACTTATTGCATGGCTCTAAAAATTCAGGTTAGTAGGGTTATATTGGGTTACAAATCTCATCAAATTAAACCATTCTCACTTGCCCTCATTTAAACCGTGGGCTAAGCTTGTTGACTTAGGCTTAGCTATGCCTCAATTTGGCTAAATTGACCTAGGCTTGAAAGCTCAAGTTGTTAACACATCCTTAGCACATTATAGGCCAACTTAGGCATAAAGGTTCACACCTAAAATAGCTTAACAATATATAATTTGATGATTTTAGATGATGTTCTCTTGTTACATCTTAATATTAGCAAATGTTTTGCCTCTACAAATAGACGTTCTCTTGATTTCTCTTTACTTTCATTTCTTATTTTATTTATCAATAAATCGCTTCCTACTTTGCTCCTCTTCCCCCAACTATGCCCTTTTCTTCCTAATGAAGCATAGCATTAGACTCATCAAACTTCTTCTTTATATGACTGTAATTGTGAATGCAAAAAATTACAATAGAATTAGCATAGTTGTATATGAATTGCATGGTGCTTTATCTCGAAGTTTATGCTTTGTTTTATTGGGTTTGTAGCTTACATGACCATCCTTCTAATTGAGTGATTGCATTATCGAGCGCACTTCTCATTTGGTATGTGATGGATAATTTGAAATATGGAGATAGTAATCCAAATTTAATGGCAATAATAAAAGAGTTGGTAGTTTTATTGCAAATTGCAGATTATGTTGACTTTTTAACTGAAAGGTTTTAAATAACACAAAGCAAGATTATTGAAATGAAATAAAAACCTAAAGTAAATGGGCTCATTTTGCAATGCAAGACCTCATAGACAAGCTTAACAAAGTATAAACCTAGCAATCTAATCTTACTGAGTTGAAGTAGGGGGTTAAAACCTCAAGCCTAACAAAGCCCATGCTAATAATTGCCTTTATTTTTCCATTAATGAATATTATGTGTATGTTGCATGGGTTAACTATGTAATCTCCCTCTATTAAAGCTAGAATAGGATTGCAAATTTGGATCTTAGAAGAATGAATTAAAATTTTCCATCGATGTCATAAGAAGCATTCTAATGGAATTGAAATTCTAGCTTTTAAATTTTTCAATTGAAATAGGAAAATTAATTAAACTCGGAGTAAGAGTAAACTAATACAACTTACAAGGTGTGTGAGATAAGATACTTCATCTTGTATATATAGTTTCACAAATATGGAGATAGAATATAGCACGTGATAAATACAACCCTTTATTAAACTTGACCTTAACATGTACAAGCCCACCTAAGCCTAGTCATTGGGCTTTAGATTTTGGTGGGCCTAATTAGATCCATAAGCATTTTATAAAAAATTATAGCTTTTTATCATTTAAAGTTTTTTAACTGGGATTATATCAACTTTCATTACCCATTATCTAAATCAAAATAATTAAGGTTAAGCATTAGAACATCCCCAGCACAATGTGGTTAAGTAGGTTTCACGATAGAATACCATAGTTACTACTAATACATATTATTTAATTTGACAAATATAATAAAAATTTAACCATGTTGACTTAGCTTAAACTCTATATCTAGATTAACACTCGGTCATATGGTTAGATTTATCTCAAACATTCAATATAAGTTAGTATTATGGATTATTGTTGTATTTGGTTATTACTTTATGTATCTATTTGTATTTACTATATTTATATTTGTTATAACTTGCATTTAAAAATTATGTAGACTTGCATCTTAAATATGATGATTTTAAACATTAGTGATTAATAATATTTTAACTCAAATAGGTGAAAGGAAAAATCTTACAATATCTACACGATACTTGAAATCTGTAAATTTTACATGATATAAATTACAAGTTGATTTTAAGGAGTTACAAAATAAGTTTTTATTTAAAATTTATGGAACCTATTCTTATAGCTTAAGATACAAAGTAGCTATCCCCACCCTAACTATCCTATGTATGCTCACCCTTAAAATAAAAATCTCCATGTATTTCTATCGATTATTGTTATGTGATAAAATTGCATAAAGTGATGTAGTTTCAATTCTTTTAAGAATAATATAAATTTCGCCTATTCTTTTTAAAGTTTCTTCCCTAAAATTATTTGGGAATTTAATGTTAATGGAATGGCAATGTATAATAGATTATTAAACACATTTTATTGCTATGATTGAGGCTTTTTCTCCTTATTGGGTTGCTTATCCATATGGCCTAAATTTACCATCCAAGTTTGTCCTTTTATTACATCCGTTAAAGATAAATGAATAACTCTATTATACAAGATATTCAATTATACTATACTTAGAACGAATAAGTTCTAAATAGGTATCAAATATCATAGTGTAGAATTTGAATATAGGTTTTTTAAAATTTGCTCCTACAAGTAGGGTATGGGTATAAAATCTTTTTATTCTATTCTAATATCAATATTGTATTATAAAGTATATAGGGTATAGATCTATAGTATCCTTGCATCTACCTATAAAAAATGATTAGATGATATTAATAAATAAATAATAAATGACAATATTGTATTTTTTTACTAATTAATGTTTGCTAAAAACTAATGCAACATATTTCACTTTACGTTTTCTATCATTTCCTCCATTCTTCCCAAATTTTTCTCTCAAACTTTTCATTTTCTATTCTTTCCCTCTACTCTTTTGTCATTTACCAAGTAACAAGATCACATGAACTTAAAATAATGAAGATAAAAAAAAATTATTTTTCTTCATTTCATAGATTTTATTACACATTTCATAAGTTTTATATATAAAGAACTTATAACATTATATATAGATTATTTTTTCAATATTATATAAACCTGAAATTTATAAAAAGAAAAGTAAAACTTAAAAATTCTACATGATATCTTATATCTTATAGGCTAAATTGTAATTTTAGATTTTAAAAATACATACCTTATAAATTGGGTTATACCCTACTCGCTTCCTATACACTCATCTCTAATGTTTTTACATTGATTTGATCCTAATAAGCATCTTATGCATTCATCATCCCTATCATAATGCAAGTTATATGATGAAATTTATAAATTATATTATTCCTTTGAAGTAAAAACTTGCTTCATACACATTGAAATTTGAATATTGCATTC
Organism: Laguncularia racemosa; assembly: GCA_037954665.1. Lineage (NCBI taxonomy): Eukaryota > Viridiplantae > Streptophyta > Magnoliopsida > Myrtales > Combretaceae > Laguncularia > Laguncularia racemosa. The sequence goes on along the minus strand of JBBMOL010000002.1, from coordinate 12,664,548 downwards.
AATAATACCTTCTTCAAGTTACCCATCTATTGTTGCTTGCATACAAACCAGTCACAAGTGTTCAACAAAAAAAAGCACAAAACAATAACAAAAGCAAAGTAAATTCAAACCATAATATCAAGTTAAGTTCAATGTACGAGATATGTTAAGCTTTTGGCACTTACATTAAATCATCTTATAGAGTACATATACTTCATAAGTTAGGTGGGATGGTGGAGTTTATATCGTATATGAAAGATATGGAAGAACATTATATATGTGTCATCGCAACTTACAAAAATATATTTATTGCGCTGTGAACATCAAAATCTAGTATAAACCCAAGATGCTCCTTTTACGGTTTACAAAGGAAGGGGCAAAAAAAAAAAAAAAAGGAGACAATCTATGGATTGAAAATAAAAATTAATTAAAATAAATTTAAAATATACCTATTTATATGTGCTCCATTTATATTTAATTTCGCCATCTTTAAATTTAAGCATCTAGAATCCGAAATACGTAAGCCATGCCATCTCCATTGCAAGGTGTCTCACACCATTTATATTTAATATAATTTTTTATATTGTAGGTCCCACAAATAATATTAATAAATGTTAAAAAACATATTTTTTAAATCTTAAAAATAAAGTAAAAACATCCTTAAATAACAACAAAATTCTTTAAAATATTAACGTGATATCTAAAAATTTTAAATATGGTTCACAATATACTTTTAAATCTTATTCTACTATTTCATCACAAGATAAAAAGATACATTAAATCATATTAAAGAGAGCACTCCGATTTTCTTTTATCTTCTCTTATTTTATTTTATTTATTTATTATTATTATTGTTTTTTAATTTTTTTTTTTACATCTTCTTGTACTTAATCATTTCGTTTGTTCTTTCCAAATTATTATTATTATTTTTATAGGTAAAATGGCCATATAAAGTTTGAAAGCACTTTTTTAAACTAAAGGGCTAAATGTCATCGGACAAATCTAAAAGATTTTATTGCAATTTTCCTTTAGAAACTATCTTTATGATTTGATGTTAAATAATCTCATAAAAATCAACAGTATGATTTTATATTTCTAGGAATATGCATATGGTGCACCGTCTTGCTAGTTTCTTGAATTCGAACTTAAATAAACTCTTATAATTAATCTTACGGCTAGTATGTTTATTTTGTAATTTTTTTTTACACTTTTAAGTATTTGCCATAATTAAGACTTTAGAATTATAAAATATCATAATAATAATTAATTTCAAGAAATTATAGTTACTAGTGATTTTGAACTATAGATAATAGTTGAACATAAAAATGGCAATCCATGGCAAATAATGGTAGTTGACCATTGGAGAACACTATTCAATGGAAAGGAAGAAGAAAAAGGCTATTTAAAACCTTGTGGTGTTGCCTTCAAATTTTTAATTTTTCTGCACGGGCGGTGACAACAGTTATTTATTTGGCCTAATAATTCAAAGTAGATTGGTGGTTGCAATAAACGGGTTAGAAATTTAATTAGCCGCCGGGAAAAGGCAAGCAGATGATTTATATCTTTGACTTTGGCAATGATGGCCCCAAGTAATTCATTAACTAGGATCTTTGTGTAATAATTATATTCTTTTTTTTCTTTTCTTTTTAAGCTCATAACATATGTTTATGTTGTCTTTTAGGGTTTATTCTTCCTAACAAAACATAGGATTGGTCATTGTACAACCGACATGTTTGGTGTTTGATTTTCATGATAATACAAGGTCGGACTTGATTTAAATTCAAAAAGCAACAGCTGTCTCTCCTTCTGTAAGTAAACTAAAATCTTGTCAAATTGTCAATATCTTATTTTATGATGTTTTCTTTCTTTCTTTATTTTATTTTGTTTTATTTTTATGGTTCAGCTTTTTTGCTTTTTTTCTTTACTATTTTCTTTTTATCATCCCTAATGAGTTTTTTTTTTTTCCCAGCTAGAAAATCTGTTTAAATTCACAATTGTGCATTTACTCCGAGTTGATCTTATCCATCTTTATATAAGAGTAATTTAGTTTTCCAATTATATCTGTAAATGCTAAACTCTTTTACTTTATTTTATTAATATTATATGTATTGGTATTTTGTCTACTCTATTCATCTTATTTAAAAATATATAAAAACATAAAAGTATAAAAGTTGCTCAACAATATATATATATATTGTTAGTTATAATAGGGGAGGGGGATTTGGTTGATCCCACTAGAAGATTATTGTTTATACCATTAGGTTATAAGGGTTTTTAATTAGAATCCTTAGAATCGGTCACAATAATATTTTTGTATTCAAAATAACTCTCATGTGCTATAACATTTTTCAAAAATATTTCTGTATTTTAAATAAATAAATAATTTTAAAATAAAAAATATTATGAGTCTAAAACTTTTAATGTTTTTTAACCTATTTGTGAATAAATTGAAATTGATTCACATTTATTTATACAAAACTGCACTTAAGTAGAGTGGGACAAAAGTTTAGAAAAGAAAATGAATAGACAAAAGTTGGTTATAGTTTCACATTACTAAAAAATAAAACCTCCTCTTGCTAAAAACTATAAATATCTTAACTAGACATACTATTATAGTGTATTTATTTTTTATGGTGATAATCACGACAATATATTAAATGTTGTGAAGAGGAATTAATTTCTCTTATTTAATATAGAAATGATGAGTTTTAATATTATTTTATTTTTTATTTATTCGATTATATTTTTATTTTTATATTTTTCCATTGATCGATTTCGCATATTCGAACCAACAACCCACCTAAGACTCGTTGAACTACCTAGCCTAAGATGGGTCTAGAGTCATTCGTATGGGTCAGGTTCGGTTCTAACTCTACTGGTTCAATTCCGTGCCGTGATCAGTTTTGGACCCAACCCATGATTTAAAGGAAATTTCTTAACCTCTAAAGTTTAAATACAAATGTGTGTCATTGTAATCTTTAAGATAAAGACTAAACGCCTTACATAATTCAACTGGTTATTGAAATTATCACTTATTGCAGCTTCCTCCTCTTCTATTTCTATCCGTCTCACTGTTCACTGTTAATGTAGCCATCCTTATATTCTTTGTTTAGTCCAACGGAGCGGGAAAAGTATTGCTAATATCTACCTTCATGTTGCATCGTTGTGGTATCGGTATTTTAGTGTGTTCTTGCACCCAATGGATGGAATTTTATTTTCTAGCTGTTTACTTTAGATTGACAAAAGGTTAATTCCTAATCTCAAACATGCGTCAGTGGATTGCGTAGAGAAATCATTAGGGAAAAAGGGAATTAATTGAAATGAGCTTAACATTTGACTTTAATATTCTTATTTCATTGATGTTTTTACTGCAAAAAATGAAAATACGATACAAAACCAAACCAAGGAAGGAAACAAGTATGGTTGAATAAATGAGCAATTGCTTCAAACCGTGAACTAAACCGATTCAAATCCCTTCCTCTCTCTCTTTATTTGTTTGAAAACTGTATGGTTTGGTTTGAGACTTTAAAAGAAATTGAAATATAAGATATAGTTTGATTTGGTTTAGAGGAATGAATTAGAACAAACCAAACTATACCCACCATTATCTGTGACTGCAAAGTAGGTGTGTAAAGCTTGGTAGGTTCTTCATATGGTTTCTTAAGTTGCATCAAGAGTTCGTAATTGTTTTCCTTAAATTAGAGTTTAAAATAGAAATTTAGGTTATAATCCAAATTGTGTATATAAATCACTTAATTAATGTTTTAGACCTTTTAATTAGGCAACTTAATCGTTGTTGGAGACCCTGGGTTTAGTTGCTAGTATTGAATTAAAGAGATTTTATTTAATTTTCAGACGAATTGATGAATAGTATGGAAATCAATTAAATTAAGTACAGTTTTTTTGTTTTTTATTATTTTAGATGATTTTGAAGTTTAATTGTAGCATTTTTTTTATGTTTTTGGATACTTTTAAGCTATGGTTAAGGGACTTTTGGGGTGAACTTGGGAGTGGGAGTTGATTGCTCATATGTGTTGTCAATCACCTAGGGCATTGGTTGATCTCTTCATTTATTGAGCTGGTGCTTAATTGTTAAGACCCCCAACAACTAGCCTTACTTATTGATTGACTGAAGGCTTTAGAAAGAAGTTTATAATCCTAATTTTATGTACATGATCCTAATCTAAATTATTGATTGTCAGAAGGAAGAACTATGAACTATGAGCATAATTCAAGGAAGTAGAGTTTCACCTTGTGTATTAGATCTGTCAGTAAGATTTGGGCAAAATAATAAACATTAACTATATTTGTCTTAATTGTTTAGCTATTTATAATTAATGTCACGATCATAACCATTTTAGAAAGGTGGATTATGAAGTGGGTATCTTTCACCTATTGCGGTAAGGTAGATACTTAGAAAAAAAAAGAAGGTTTTTGATACCATCTTTGTTGCGGTCACTATGGATAAGAGAGTTGTCAATAAAATAGAATTAGGGTTAATATGGGTCTCAACATCCATAGAGAGACTATCTATGGAAGGTGGTTGTGATATGGGAAGATTAAGACGAGGTTAGATTTTGAATATTGAATATTGTATTGGAGTTGGTCCTTTGATTTTGGGGAGTATTTTTTTATTGTGTTTGCAACCCCTAAACCATCTACATTAGACTTGTTTTTAATGTTTGCTTTGTATGTATATTAGTTGATCGTGCATAAGTTTTAACTAAAAACTTGCTTCATACACGTTGAAATTTGAATATTATATTCAATAATACCTTAAGCCACAATCTTTAAGTTATCGATCTATTGCTACTTGGTTACAAATTACAGTCATAAACATAAAAAGTGCTTGACAAGAAAAGCACAAAACAATAACAAAACTGAAGTAAATTCAAACCATAATATCAAGTTAAGTTGAATATCTCATAGGTTAAATGTTTAAGAACTTGCATTAAATCATCTTATAGAGTACATATGATCATAAGTAAGTTAATTGGCATGGTGGAGTTTATATCGTATACAAGAGATATGGAAGATCATTTTACATGTATCATCACAACTTACAATAATATATTTATTGCACTATACATAAAATATGTTTTAGGGTGGTTTTAGAACAATGACAATGTTATGTTTTATAATGTACCTATTAATAGCATATTTTAAGAATTTAGAGATGAATCCTATCGATTTGTACTAACCAATTGCAATGTATTCAATCATACATACGCCATCAAATTCTAGGGTTTAATAAGTTACAATGTTCTTTTTTTATCTAGGAGTCTAAATCTATTGCAAATCCATTTCTAAATATTAAATAAGCTATCTATACAATTTCTTGAATAACTCTATTTCATAAGCATGAATAGAAAAGGTTTTTAAACCATTTTTCTAATGTAAGATGGCACGTGCTAATTTTTTTTCGACAAATAATATAGTTTAATACTTAAATTAGTAATTCCTAAAGGTTAAAAGAAAATTAAGGAAAACATGTAAAATATTCAATGCAGTACGTTTTCTTTGAATGGAAAACAGTATTTTAGGCCCAATGAACATTCTAGTTTCAGGCCTATCTTTTCTAGGAGCCTAATTGGCTTGGATTCCCAAAACTATTGTTCGACCACAACGAAGTCTAATCCCACATCCTCAAACTCAACGACACTGGCCGTAGGCTTACACCATGAACAACATAATCTAGTAAAAACCCAAGATGCATCTTTTATGGTTTACAAAGGAAGGGACAAAAAAAAAAAAGGCAATCTATGGATTGAAACTAAAAATTAATTAAAATAAATTACAAATATACCTACTTATATGTGCTCCATTTATATTTAATTTCTCCATCTTTAAATTTAAGCATCTAGAATCTGAAATACATAAGCCATGCCATCCCCATTGCAAGGTGTCTGGCATCATTTTTTTTTTCCCTTCTTGTGTGTATATTTTTTTATATTATAGGTTTCACAAATAATATTTATAAATGTTAAATAATTTTTTTAAAATCTTAAGAATAAAGTAAAAACATCCTTAAATAATAACATAATTTTTTAAAGATATTGATATGATATCTAAATATTGTAAATGCAATTCATAATGTACTTTTAAACTTTATTTTATTATTTTGTTACAAGACAAAATTGTTAAAAAATATTAAAATAAAAAAGATATATCAAATCATATTAAAGAGATCATTCCAATTTTCTTTTGTCCTCTTTATTATTATTATTATTATTATATTATACATCTTCTTGTAATTAATCTCTTCGTTTGTTCTTTCCAAATTATTATTATTATTATAGGTAAAATGGCCTGAAAGCACTTTTTTAAACCAAAGGGCTAAATGTCATCGGACAAATCCAAAAGATTTTATTGTAATTTTCTTTAGAAACTATCTTTATGATTTGATGTTAAATAATCTCATAAAAATCGATAGTATGATTTTATATCTCTGGCATATGCATATGGTGCACTGTCTTGCTAGTTTCTTGAATTCGAACTTATATAAACTCTTATAATTAATCTTACGGCTAGTATGCTTATTTTTCAAAAAAAAAAAAATTACCTTTTAAGTATTTGCTGTAATTAAAACTTTAGACTTGTAAAGTATCATTGTAATAATTTTAAGAAATTATGGTTACTAATAGTTTTGAGTTATAAGTGATAATTGGTGGTAAAAATGGCAATCGATGGCTAATAATGGTAGTCGACTGTTGCACATAATGTTAATTAAAAATTGGAAAACACTATTTATTGGAAAGGAAGAAGAAAAAGTAGGGATGTGAGCGAGATAGATTTGAGCAGGGTTCGGTAAATTCAATACTTGTCTCATTATTCTATAGGGTTACCTAAATCTGTCTAAACTCTATAGAGTTTTTGATAAAATATTTGAAATTTATCACAAACCCTATAGAGTTTTAATAAACAACTTAAAACTTATCTTAAACTCATTAGTATTTTTTTAAAATATTTCATTGTTAATTTTAAATCTTTACTTATTTATTATGATTATTTTTATAAAATATAATTTACATTCTTGTAAATATAAACTAATATTTATGTACTTAATTATAATTTTTTTTACTAAATTAAAATTTTTAATGAATTTAATATTTATCTTATTATTTATTTCAAATCTTATAAAAATAAAAAAAAACCCGTATAATCCATCTCCGATCCTATAAAAACGGATCGAACGGATTACCTATCTCACTTAGAAAAAGGTGACTTTAAAAGCCTTGTGGTGTTGCCTTCAAAATTTTAATGTCTCTGCACCTGAAGCGACAACAGTTATTTACTTGGCCTAATAAGTCAAAGTAGATCGGTGGTTGCAGTTGCAGTAAACCGGTTAGAAATTTAATTAGCCGTCCGGAAAAAGGCAGGCATATGATTTATATCTTTGACTGTGGCGATGATGCCTCAACTAATTCATCACTTATGTTTATGTTGTCTTTTAGGGTTTATTCTTCCTACCAAAACATAGGATTGGTCATTCTACAACCGATATGTTTGGTAAAATCTTGTCAAATTGTCAATATCTTATTCCATGATATTTTCTTTCTTTATTTTATTTTTATGGTTCAGCTTTTTTGCTTTTTTTTTTTTTTTCTCTACTATTTTCTTTTCATCATCCCTAATGAGTTTTTTTCCCAGCTAGAAAATCTGTTTAATTCCACGATTGTGCATTTACTCTATTCATGTTATTTAGAAATATAAAAAAAAAATAAAAGTATAAAAGTTGCTCAAGAATATATATATATATAAATTGTAACTAAATGATGTATCCAGTAATAATTAGGGTCCACTTGGATCCGGTCATGAGCCTAACCCAACCGGAGGATTTCGATTCCATGTAGGTTGAATCGACCACGAAACCATAATGCCCACATGCTATAGCATTTTTTCAAAATGTTTTTGTATTCAATATAACTTAAATTTAAAATATTTAAATAAAAAAGATCATGAGTTCAAAATTCTTAATATTTTTTAATGCATTTTGAAAATAATAAATCATATTCTTTTATTTCGCTTAATACACCAATACTATAACTCACATATAATATAGATCTTACTTTTTTTTTTTTTTCAATCGATAGTATCATTTATTCATACATTTTGTCTTTTCGAGAACATCGCTATATTTTTAGTGTCCTTCAATGAAGTACAACTTTTGCCTTTTCATGGGTATAGTTTGCAAATATTATTGTTCGTACAGTAAACCGTAGGTAGACAAGGTTAAATTGCTAATGCATGGAGCTTTGTATTCCGATTTAACGAGTTTTTATCTAAAAACCTACACTGCAATTTGATCCCCTAATAAACTTGTTCCATGTTGGCTTATTTACATCAAATGGTGAGATCGAACTAATAGACTTATATTGAGTCAAGCTTGAGGCAATTTTAATATTTAAATATGACAGTCGAGCTCGAAACTATTTAAAAAAAACATTTTAAAATAAGAGACAATATAGTAAAAGATTGTGTATCTCTTGATGTATCTTTTACACTCAATACGGTCTAAACACGATCATGTTGAGAGGTCGTGTTACCCTTAACTTAACATGATCGAAACATGCCTTGTTAGGAGACCATGTATCTCTCGGTACATCTTTTCATTTCAACATAGTTGAAACATGATCGTGTTGGTACGCCGTGTTACCCTCGGCAATCTCCATGAACCCTATTTCTTCTATTCCAATTTTTCCAAAACTCGATCCTAGATATTCCTAAGCTCAATTAAGTCTCTAAAACATGTAATTATAAATAAATTATACAGATTATTACTTACTTCAATTTTCACAAATCGTAAGTCTCGAGATATTGATTCCCGTTCTCCTATTGTCCTTGCTTAAACTCTGTGTTCTGTATGAATAGGCGATACACATAAATTTCGAATTCTATTCATCCTAATTTGAAACTCTCATAGAATCCTTACCTCAAGTTATTGGAATTGATTCGCTCATTTTTCCTATCATCGTTCTAAGGTTTCTTGTATGGAGCATTTGTCTTTTATGGCTCTATTTCACTGCTCATAATGATAAAGAAGACTCTTTAGGTTAACTTGGACTATTTATACTCTCCGTGTGAAATGACTAAATTATCCCTCAAAATTTTATAAAGTTCCATCTTCGTTCTTAGCTCCTATTCTCCTATTGTCCTTGCTTAAACTCTATGTTCTATATGAATAGGTGATACACATAACTTACAAATTCTATTCATCCTAATTTGACATTCTTATAGAATCCTTACCTCGAGTTCTTGGAATTGATTCGTTCCTTTTTCCTATCATCGACCTAGGGTTTCTTGTATAGAGCGTCTGTCATCTATGGCTTTATTTCACTACTCAAAATGACAAATAAGGCTCTCTAGGTTAACTTGGAGTATTTATATTCTCCATGTGAAATAGCCAAATTATCCCTCGAAATTTTATAAAGTTTCATCATCATCCTTAACTCTTTATGATAATATATATATATTACATAAATAAATAAATAATTAAAATCTTTTAGGTATTACAATTGTGTTTCAAATTCTAAACCTCTAGTTGTTGCAATTTGACTATTTTACGATATGAGACAAGTAAATTTTTTTTTTTTAGATATTTGGAGAATTTTATTTACATTTGTAACTTGTACAAAGAAATATTTCAAATCCGTACATATTCCCACCTCATGTAAGAACAAATTGCAAAGTAGTCGCACTTGATGGCCTCCAAGCGTGAGAGTCCATCTTAGACTATTGGGTTTGATTCGTTGCTATCCTAACATCAGCCCTGCACAGAAGGAAGGGAATTTTTCTTGATAACAATTACATTCATGTACAATATTCCAAAATAAGGATCGACATTTGACATGATGAAATGAAACACTTAATTTTACCATTATCCCTTGATGATATCATGAGCCTTTGTTGAACAAAGAGTCAATTTGGTAGTTCAGTAGTCATATCTCATAGAAAGTCACCAAAGGTAAAAATAAAGTATGTCGATTGTTGTTCTTTACTGCTTCGAATGGGTTGCTTCCACAATAACGAAACCACAACGCAGTTGGCTTTGCAAGAATCTTCCGTGGAACGTGAGAGACCTACACTTTTTTGATTGAATGCCAACCTAAAAGATTGCTATTTGCATGTATGGCATCTTTGGAATCATCTTCTCAAGACAAGATTTCCCACCTTCCAACAACTACGGCACCATGAAATGGAGAAAAGGCTTCATTAAGGTGATATCTCAAGCGGATCATATAGTAATAAGTTTGAACAAATAAAAAATTAACATGTGGCGTGGGTTGATCACTTATCAAAATTTCATACGTTATTTCTTATTGTTAAGTGTGATACGATATTATGTCCAATCAATGTTCTTTTCATTAAATTATTGTTTTTTTTTCTCTCCCCTAAAAGAACTTTTTGTTTTCCTAGATTAGAGAAATTAAATGCTTTTCAAATAAAATAAAATAATAATGAAAAGGCCATTTATAAATTGAAAAAAAAAAGGAGATAAATTGTACTAACTATCTAAGGGTTACATACTTAAATATTATGATTTAAAAAAATTATTTAAATAATATACTCATAAAAATTATTACTAAAATATGTTGCGAAATTGTGAATCGTATATATACTTTTAATGATACTAGAAATTTTTACATTGAAGGTGCAAACCTATTAAAAATCCCACCGTCTAATTTTTTATTTTATTTATACTCAACATTGATTTATAAATACGCAATAACAATACAAAAACTAAAAAATATAAACACAATAATAGTGAAAAACACACAAAAACATACAATATACAAAAAATACTCACTCACCCAAATCTAGTTTCTCTTTCGTTCTCGCACGCAAGAAAGAGGAAAAAGAAGAGGAAGTGATTCTACACAGAAAAGAAAAGATTTTTCCAGATCTAAGTGTTTCTAAACAAGTTAATCAATTGTGGTATATTTTTTTAGAAAAGTTGAAGTTTTTTTATTTGGGTTTGTATTTGATGTAAGATTTTAGAAAAATATTAGTATAATTGAATATTTTATATAAAATATTATTCAATGTTGTTATATTATAATTTATTAAATATGATATATATAGATGTTGTAATGCATAACATGTAATATTAATTATTGTATTAGAATGAAGATTTGTTGTTGTAAATGATGTGAAATATATAGAATGTGGAATAATTATTGCAGTATCATATGGAATTTTTTGAAAAAATTAGTGGAAAAATATAATTAAAAATTAATTTCGGGCAAATATTTAGAAAAAAAATTGTTTGGAAATAATAAGAGGAAATTTTTTAATTGAGAAATGATAGGAATTTTTTTTTTGTATAAATAATGTTATAAAAATAGTACTCTGAAATTTTTTTTGTATAAATATTATTGAAAAAAAATTATTCTAATAAAAATTTGTAATATCTCAAATGTGAAATAATTTTACAGTGTTGTCAAATGATACGAAAATGGTTGGATTTTTTAGTAGTAAAAATATTATTAAAAAATAACTTTTGACAGATTTTTAGAAAAAAAAAAACCATTTAGCAATAATGGGGAAAAAAGTGAATATTTGAAATGTTATAGAATTTTTTTTTTAATTTTAAGAATGTTGTTATTGGAAATTATCATATTTATTTAAAAACTTATAATTTATATATACTACAGATAAAGAAAAAATGGCTGATTACGTGAAATTGATGATTTATGCATTTGGAAATATTGTAACCGGTAATTAAGGACCGGAGTATTACAGAGATTCGGTAAAGAAGTTGAAAATAAAGAAAAACATCAACTACAGTGAATTTTTATACAAAATATGTCATAACATTGGAGTCGATCCAAACGAAGTAGGAGTTGAGATAATTCACAGGCATCCTATATTTTGTGGGGGTAATACATGTTATGCATTGATGGTAATCAAAGACGACGAAGATGTTGAAAATTTTATTGAAATGGCTAAATCATATGGAGATCATAACATACAATAATTATTCATCAAAATTTCTAACAATTCGGGAGGTCTCTTAATAAGACAAACATTCGATGCAAGCAATCAGCTACATTCGCCACATGACATTGGAGAAATGCAACTAGAGTTGTCAACATTTCAACATTCAATTCCAACCTCAATGGAAGTAAATGATGATGATGAAATAGATAGAGCTGCTACTCCAATATTACAACAATCAGACATACGGATCCGTACATGGTTCATGTGAGAGCGGAAGCTGCAATTGACAACAATAGTGGAATGGGTGTTGAGCATGAGACTAGTGATGATGAGGAGAGTTCCAATGAGGAAAATGAGGAGAGTGAGAATGAGGGAGATGAAGTACCAAAAGAAGGGTCTCTAACCGTACATACCAACTTGAGACAGCCAACACATCAAGCAGAGTAGGCTGAACCACTAACCATACCAGTTAGAGATCCTATTCTGTATTACAATTATGAGGGTGATAGTGGTTACGTTTATTTTGAGTAGGGGCAAACCAATCTTTTTAGTGATTCGAGCAGTAGTGACGATTTCTATAGAGGCATGAGATTTAAAATGAAAGTAGATGTCATTTAAATAGTGAAATCTTATCATGTGAAGAAACATTGCAACTTCATTATTGTAGAGTCCAATCCACTGTTGTGGTCTGTTTATTGTTTGAAAAGGGACAACGGTTGTAAATGGAGGCTTCAGGTTGGAAATAAGAAGTTGGAGGATATGTTCGTGGTGACGAGATTTGAGGGTTCACATACATGCAATAACCTGCTGATTAGTTAGGATCACCTATAGTTGGATTACAATCTCTATGCCAATTGATTTATAAATCTTTTTAGGGAGAATCCTAATGTGAAGGTGGTCGAGCTGAATTATGTTGTCAAATAGGAATTTGGCTACAGGATCAATGGGAGATGGGTTTGGGATGGAAAGAAATGGGCTATCGAGTTCGTATACGGGAACTGAGAGGGTCTTACGATGAACTGCTAAAACTTCTCAATGTAATGGAAAAATACAAATCCCGAAACATGAATAGATTGGAGCTGGAGCAGATCGAGTACTCTTGTATGTCTACTTTCAAATGGGCATTCTAGGCCTTTGGGTCGTGCATCACAACATGGAGATTCCTTAGACATGTTGTTACCATTAATGCCACTTTTTTGTATGGGCAGTGCACCAACAAGTTGCTAATTGCTTGTGGCGTTGATGGCGACAACCATATACTTCCATTGGCATTTGCTCTAGTTGATCAGGAGACAACTGAGACATGGGGTTGGCTTTTGAGGAAACTGAAGAAATACATTATCGACGACCATGAAGGTTGTGAAACCATTTGCCTCATATTGGATAGACGCGCAGGCATCAAATCAGTAGTCTAAGAAGCAGCGAATGAATGGTGCCCTCTATTTGTGGTGTGGCGATTCTGCCTCCAACACATTGCAAATAAATTCAACTCAGTACATAAATATACTCAGTGTAAGAAGTTGGTCATATATGTCGGGTTGCAAGCAAAATCTTGCAAGTTGAATTATGCGATAGAGCAAGTGGGGATGATTAAGCCAGATGTGTTAGATAAGTTTGACAACATGCCATTAGATATGTGGATGCTAGCTCATGATGGTTGTTATCGGTTTAGGTATATGACCTCTAATGTTGTTGAAAGCTATAATTTCATATTGAAGGGGGCTCAGGGATTACTTGTGACTGCTTTGGTGAAGAAAACGTTCTACAACTGTGTCGAGTACTTCATCTAAAAGCGAATGAAGGCATTGAAGAATATAGAAAAATAGTAGAATTTTCACTAAATATGCAGCAAAAAAAATCGACCAACGGAGTTCACAAGCTAACAACTACAAGGCCGTCGACTACAGCAGGCATGATAGAGTTTTTGAAGTCATCACTAGTAGTCTTTACGTCACCAATAGGTTAAGGGGAAGGGGCCGAACACATGTTGTTGACTTAGCCCACAACACATGCAGTTACTAGAAATGGCAAATCTACAGATTTCCATGCTCCTATGCATATGCAGTGGTCGCCTCACTTAGGCTTGATATAACGCATTATATACCCGATTGGTACAGATGGACACATTATGATCAAACATATACAATGCACTTCATGCCTATAGGAGACGAGTTAGATTGGGAGCTAATGCACTTGCCGTCACTTCGCCTGAAGGGAGACTTCGTATGGAAGAAGGGAAAGCCAAGGTGGAAAAAATACCATATGGAGATGGACATTAGGGAGCGTCCAAATCAAGTCACATGTGGACTTTGCAGATGGGGGGGCATAATAGAAGAATGTGCTTATGTCGACGTGATAATGATAACTGGTGGATACGAATACATATTTCATCATGTTTGACATTATATTTGTGATGTTAACATTAGCTTTGTAAACACTCCATTTTTGCCCTAGGAATCAATAATAATTAATTTTCAATTTTTTCCAATTTTTTCTAATTTTTCTCTAATTTGCCATAAATAATAAAAACATTCAAAAAAATAAAAATAAATAGGAAAACACATCAATTTTGAAAAATGATTTCAGAAATAGCAATAATAAATAATAAATAATTTTTACAGAATTTGGAATTTTCAAAAAATACAAAAAAATAAAAAAATTGCATTGCATATATGCAATTTGCGAAATTAGAAAAATCAGGAAAGTGGGCTAGCTCAGCTGGTCCGGACCATGGGCTAAGGCGCGCGCAGGGGGGCTCAGTCGTAGGTTCAAAACGCAGGGGAAGCAGTTTCCGCGTTTTGCGAATTTTTCATTTACCCAGGACACGTGGCAGTATCCGATTGGCTGGAGGAAGCGCACACACCGGGCGAGTGATCATCTCCTACCTTGAGCCCGAGATCGCCGGCGGAAGAAAAATTCGAATTTCGGCCGTTCCGATTCAATTTTTTGCACAAATCCAATAGATCTTCAACAGAAATAAGATAAACATTATCTAATTGGAATCAAATCGCAACAAATCGATGGATTGATGTAAATCGGAGTTGGTTTTCTAACCGAAAATCCGATCAGCTTCAATCGGAGGAAATCCGAGCTTATCCAGCTCGGTTTCAAGTGCCTATAAATAGGAATCGAAGGGAGAAAGCAAAGACACAAATCAGAATTGAGAGAAAGTGAGGAAAGAGTGCAAATCGGAGGAAACCCAAAATCGTAAGCACCGACCGGAGTTGAACCACCACCAGGAAGCGATCTGGGAGCAAACCACCGCCACCATTGGATTCAGCACCCTCAAGAAGCTAGGATTCAACACCTCACCTGCTGCAAAAGGCCACCGGAACGCCGTGATCGAGCAACCCCCGCCGCCATGTCCGACCGATCCGACCTGACCTGATTCGACTCGGATCCAGGTAAGTCGGATTTTCCAGCTTTTTTATTTATTTTACTTATTTTGTTTATTTATTTATTCTGAATTTATTGTTTGTTATTATTTATTATTTGTTAGCTATTTATTTATTTGTTTATATTTTAAATAAATAAAAAAATATAGAAATTAGTTTTTTAGGATTTAATAATGTAAAATAAAAAATAATAAAATGTAGAAAAACAATAAAAAATATTAGGAAAATAATAATAAAATTTTAGATTTCAAAATAGGATAGATAATAAACTTAGAATAAAATTTTCAACAAAAATTCACAAAAATCATAAAAATCATGAAAATTAATAAAAAATTCAAAAATTATAAATGAATCAAAAAAATAAGTTTTAGCACTTAGAAAAAACATTTTCTTCAAATAAATCCAAAATTGATGTTTTTTTCCTAAAAAATCATTTTCAAAATAAAATCAAAGCTTAGGCTTAGAAATTTTTAGAAAAATCCCAAAAATGGTAAAAAGATAAACCAAAAGAGATTTCATAAATTAAAGTTCACCAAACCAACTTAAATTTTTCAGGAAAAGCGAACTACGGCTTGTTTGATCCTGAGTAGCATGTACGTAGGCACCCATTCGGGTCAACCCATAAAATGAATAGAAAATCATTCTTTCAAATAATTCATCCAAGAGCATAATAAAGTAACAAAAACAAAATAAAAACACATTTCTAAAGAGAAACAATTTTGGAGATTAGGTGGTAACCGTAAAGGTTTTAATAGGTTAGCCTCCGGACTTAGAAACTCTGGTTTTTTCCCTTTTCCTCTTTTCACAAAAACGAAAAGAGGAAATAACGACGACTAGTGGTCCAAATTAAGACTAATCCGCTCCTTTAGTTTTAATTCAATTTTTCCCAACAACAGTTGGGTGGCGACTCCAAAAATCAAACGAAATTCCTAACTCAAGTCGAGGATCTACATTAGATGAGTATATGGTCTAGTCTAGATCGGATTAGGAATGGGAATTCAAAAATTAGACTCGACAGGATGGCAACTCCACTGGGGACCCATGCCAGTAGGCTAGCCACCTGAATCTCTCCGAGTTAATATCTTTAAGAAATGTGTTTCAATTATCACTCTGTTACTAACTTTGCAAGATTTAGTTAGATTTTAGTGGGGGTTTGCATGCATACACATGTTTGTGTGAATAGATGCGGTCGAACCCGGACCGTCCTAGAAACCTAAGACGGGGAGCCATTGTGTAGGTTTCGGGCGAAGTGAGTTGATTCACCGTTCGGGACCGATTAGGCTACCCCACCCTATGCTTCGATATGGCCTGAGATCCATTTCTTCGAAAATGCGGGAGGCCATAGAGCTCGGGAACCAGTTAGAACGAACTTACTTGCATACATAACATCAAAAGGGGTTGACAATTGAATGACGATGTAATAGCTTGTTGTTTGGAGTTCAAGTCTATTTCCCTGTATTGTTTTCATAGTTCTGTTTGTAACTAGGCTATTTCCTATTGTAATAGATGGCTAGCCATGCAGTTGACCGCCTCCTCTGCAAAGAAATTCGGGTGTACAAACCTTTGGACCCAAAATTGGTACTGGACCATTGGTTTACCTTATACAACCCAGAGGAGCAGGCCTTCATTCAGCAAAAGATCGGCTCTATCCTCTCACTGACAAAGATAGAGGTGAATTTGCCTTTAGTCCGGGTTATGCTCCAATTATGGGAAATCGAGCCCACTGCTTTCTTTATCGGGCCGCATGAGATCACCCCTACCCTGGAGGAGTACACCCAGTTGCTACAAGCTCCGGCACTAACCGATCAGATCTACGCACCAGACCTTGAGGCCAGGCCAGTCGATACCTTCAACAAATTATTAGGCATCCGTAAGACAGCAGTCAACAAAGCCCTGGCAGACTGTAATGGGTATTGCATACGTATGGATGATTTGGAAGCCTGGTTCATTGCCCGAGAGGACAATGGGGGTAGAAAGGACATCCTGTGCGGGGACCCCAAGACCTACAAACAGAGACGGGTGAATGCCTTCATTTTGACAGCTTTCGCCACTATATTGTTCCCCACCGGGACCTTTTATATCCATTACAGGGTTGCAAAGCTGGTGGCCCAATTCCTGGAGGGAAGATCTTACATCCCGGCTTTACTGGCTGAACAGATCCGGAATTTGAATTTCCTCAAAAAGAAAGGTCATGGGATCCTCTGCTCCAGCATCAACCTTTTGCTAGTATGGTTTGTAAGCCACCTTAAGTGCTTCGGGCTGAACATGGTAAGAAAAACCCTAACCCAACAGGTGGATCTGGTGGATTCATGTATAGAAAAGGTAAAACTACCCGACGACCTTACCAGCCACAGTTGGGTCGTCGGGTAGAGCTGCTTAGAAGCTTCAGTGCCGAAGATATTCTATGGACGGTCAGGTGGAGTTGCTGTGACAAAATCATCTTGACCTGCAGTAACTTCCAAGCCGTACCTTTAATCGCAATCAGTGGATGTATCAGATATCACCCAAACTCAGTGGTCCGCCAATTCGGTACTATCCAAGACATAGTTTATCGGCCCTCGCTCAATGCAGTCACCTTTGAGTATCAAGATCTGAACCTGTTGGTAGCCGAGAAGTTTGCTAAGTTGGCAGAGGTCAAAACACTTTGGGAAGCTAGAATTGAAAGCCCGAATGTGGACCTCGGGGAGTTAGACGGTGAAGTGGGAAAACATCGAGCCACCAGAGAGTTTGTAATCCGCCAGCTATACCAGATAGGGGAAAGAGCATACCGGGTTCCAGACGTCACCCAGCCAAGACCAGACAAGATCAATCCAGAAACAGAAATCTACTTGGAGCAGGTCAAGGCTCTTATGGAAGTGTACTTCGAAGCTGCAGATTATAAGAAAGACATCTGGAAGGGACGCTTCAAGGAATCCAACCAAAGGAATAAGGCCTTAGAAGCACAATTGGAGAAGTGCCAAGCCAAAGTCAAAGAACTGGAAGCCGTCATCAGTGGGAAGTCTGAGCCTCCACAACAGAAGACTAAAAGAGCTAGGAAGTAGAGCATTATTTGTAATCTTTCATTTTGATTATCGAACTCCAAATTTTCAATATTAATAAAATTGAAGTTTCAATATTACATTGTCAATCAGTTGTCAACCCTTCTACTTTTAGCATCCGCGTGACACATGCATATCATTCCTGCATTCATTACACTAAAAAAACAAAATGCGCATCCAGGTATCAAAATAGCTTCCAAGCAACCGAACCCTCATAGAAGCCCAGTTCTCACGCGCTCAAGAGCAAAAATGGCTAACAGCAGTGACAACCGCAACAACACCAACGCTGAAGCTGCCTCGGACTCTAGGATCATGTCCCTAGAACAAACGGTCCAACAACTGACTGCCTAGGTTCACCTCTCAACTGAAAGCATCGACCTCCTACGCAACACTCAGCCAACCCAGGAGGAGTATTCAGGGGCCAAAAAGGGAAAAGCAGTGGAGGGACAGCCTCCGGAATATGAGGAGATCAATTCCCACCTTAACCCAGCTTTTGAATATGAACTAAAGGTCAACCCGGGGCCGACCTCCGACGACCTGAAAAGGGAAATGGAAGAGAGGCAGAAGGAAATGGAGAAGCGACTCTTCCAGCAGCTCCATGACAAGATGAAAACTATTGAAGGCCCTGATGGTTTTGAACAGGCCGGAATCACTAATGTGCCAGCATACAGGGAAGAGATATACCCTGAGAAGTTCAAGATCGTAGATTTTGAAAAGTATGATGGGATCGGCTGCCCCAAAATGCATACCAGGCTATATGCCCGGAAAATGAGCAAGTATGCTCAATACGACCAGCTCATGCTCCAGACATTCCAAGACAGCCTCACAGGCTCTGCACTAGTCTGGTATGCCCACCTGGGAGAAGCTAGCCCGGGCGTTTTTTGACCAATATAAGTTCAATATGGAAGTCGCCCCATCTCTAATCGACCTAGGGAGCCTCCGAAAAAGACATGCTGAGCCGTTCAAGGAGTATGCTCAGCGCTGGAGAGCCCAGGCTACCAGGGTAGCAACCCCGATATCTGAGAAGGAATTGACATCCATATTTGTCAATACCCTGGACAAGACCTACTTTTCACACCTGGTAGGCCAGACCTCATCCAGTTTTGCAGAGGTAGTGGCTGCGGGATGTAAGATCGAGAATGCCATCACCACTGGTAGACTCCAAACAATGGAGCCTTCTAGGGTCGCACCAACACAAAAGCCCTTAGGAGGAAACAGAGCTAAGGAGCCCACAGTCAGCACGGTAAATTCCGGTAAGGCAGAAAAAGCCGGGACTTGTGTGACATTCCAGACCACAAGTACCCCAGTCCAACAACCCACTATGGGTCAAACTTAGGCCGTCAGGGTCCCAAGACAGTTCACTCCAATCCCCATACCGCTCAGTCAGGTCTTCGCTCGGTTGAGGGCAGACAACTTGATTAGTTTCGAGATCCCCAACGACCGGTACAAGCCCAAGAACTTTGACTCAAATCTCAAGTGTGACTACCACATGGGTCAGGAGGGGCATTCCACAGATAGGTGCTGGAGGCTCCGACACAAGATCCAAGACTTAATCGATGCAGGAATTATACAATTGGATTTCGTGAACGCCCCAGCACCCAATGTCAACACCAACCCACTGCCCAATCACCGGCCCACCATCAACATGATCACATCAGAAGAGTCGGCTCCCAAAGAAGCCCTTAAATAGAATCCAACTGAGCAACAGAAGAAGCAATCCCACCAAGCTCCAGAAGAAACACCAAAGGCGCACATTAAAAGAAGGTGGTTAGCCGGAAACCCAACGGTCGACACTTTGGGGGAATCACACGGGAGATTTCAGTATTTGGTGAACTATTCTTATACCCCGACTGAGCAAGGGCCACCTAGTGGATGGGGACCAGAATTCGAGAAGGAAGACAACCCGGCAAAGGAAGAGGGGAAAACTATCAACATGATTAACTCTCAGAAGCCCAGGGTTATACAATGCTATGAGGGACAGTCAGCTGAGGTACAAATCCCAAGAAAAAGATATGTATTCAATGTTCCCATACCGGCAGAGAATTACAAAGCTGCACCGTTCGACTATCAGGCCCTCGAGCAAGAGCGACCTCCTATAGTGGGAGGTATCACCCGCTCTGGGAGATTATACGATCCAAAGTATAAGAGCCCGACTAAAGAACCTAATAGGGAGAAAACGGAGGAAGAGGAAGAGGGTCTTGCTGCATTTACGAAGATGGTTAAGGTCAGCGAATATAAGATCATGGAACAATTGAATAAGGTTCCAGCGCAGATATCGCTCATGGGCCTTCTCACAACATTTGAGCCTCACAGGGAAGCACTCTTTAAAGTGTTAAAACATATTCAAGTCCCAAAGGGCATCGCTACAGACAAAATAGGTCACGTGGCAGACTCTATCTTCACAATGGACCAGATATCCTTCTCTCCGGAAGAGCTAGGAGAAGAGGGAGACAAACATACCAAACCACTGTTTATAGTGGTCAGGTGCAATGACACCATTGTCTCCCGGGTACTTATCGACAACGGATCATCCCTCAACGTTTGCCCATTGGCAACACTCGACTTATTGGGGGTCGATCCAAGCAACATAAAACCTAGCTCCACGGTGGTCAGAGCCTTCGACGGGTCGAAAAGAGACATAGTGGGGGAAGTGAAACTACCAGTGGAAATCGGTCCACAAGTATTCCACATCTCCTTCCAGATCCTCGACATCCCAAGGTCTTTTAACCTATTTTGGGACGACCCTGGATTCATGCTGCTGGAGCCATCCCCTCTAGTCTCCACCAAAAGGTCAAATTCATTGCAAGCGGGCACGTAGTCACTGTACTGGGCGAGCAGGACTACGCCATATATAAAGAGACTGCCATACCTTACATTGGGGAAGAGGGTTTAGAAGACCTGGGGCTACAGATTTTCAATGAAGTGAACATGGTGACCAGCAAGGAGGGCCATTAGTTTAAAGAGGGGCAGCATGGGACGTTTGGACTAGGGTACATTCCTACGGCCGTAGAAGAAGCACAAGTAAGAAGTGTCAAAGGCAGAACGAAGGGGAAGCTGATCGACACCCAGATGTGCATCCCACCTCTCCAACAATCTTTCCGGAAGGCAAACATCATTCAAGAGCTTCGGATAAATGAAGAGGACGACAGCAAAGGGAAATCAACCCCCCGCAAGTCCAATCGGCATGCGGCTCTGAACAATTAGTTTTGTTATCCTATCAGTAGTGCTAGGTTGGCTCAAAAATAGAGAAAAATTATTAAACAAGTTTTATTGAGACTCTTTATCAAATTCAATCACAGTTTGTTTTTTTTTTTCCCTCTTTCTTATATATGCTTCCATGTTTATGTTACTTAGATCTCCTACCATCGAACATCAAGGATATTTCGCGCAGGTAGAAAGTAAAAACGCTGATATCGTTTCCAACGCTGCTGGGTCAGTTGTTGAAGGCGATATCTTAGACGACGAAATGATACAAGAAAATTGGCTAAAACATGAACAAAGCGGAATCTCGATCGACGAGCCTGTGGAGACAGTAAATCTAGGAAGCATGGAAAACCCTAAGAACCTAAAAATCGGAACCAGTTTGAGTGCCGAGCAAAAATGTGAGATAATCGAGCTATTAACGGAATATGCAGATGTGTTTGCCTGGTCATATGGTGACATGCCAGGGCTAGACCAGTCAATAGTAGTTCACAGGCTTCCCACAAGGGAAGATGTTAAACCTAAAAAACAAAAACTAAGAAGATTTAGGCCCGACATCTTACTAAAAATCAAAGAAGAAGTCAAGAAACTACTAGAGGTAGGATTCATCGAAGTATCCGATTACCCGGAATAGGTAGCAAATATAGTCCCAGTCATGAAAAAGAACGGGAAAGTATGCGTATGCGTAGACTTTCGGGACTTAAACCAAGCCACGCCAAAAGATAACTTCCCCCTACCTCATATTGACGTTCTAGTAGACAACACCGCGGGAAACCATCTCTTCTCATTCATGGACGGTTTTTCAGGATATAATCAAATAAAAATGGCTGAGGAAGACAAAACCAAAACGACCTTCATCATAACATGGGGAACTTTCTATTACAAAGTCATGCCCTTCAGTTTAAAAAACGCCGGAGCAACGTATCAGAGAGCCATGGTCGCTATACTTCACGATATGATGCAACGAGAGGTTGAAGTATATGTCGATGACATGATAGCCAAATCCAAAGAAGGAGAAAGCCATATAGATATCCTAAGAAAATTGTTTAAACGACTGAGAAAATTTCAGCTTAAGTTAAACCTAGAAAAATGTACTTTTGGGGTCATAACGGGGAAATTGTTAGGGTTTGTCATAAGCCAGGAGGGCATTAAAATCGACCCTGATCAGGTAAAGTCTATATTAGAGTTACCTTCCCCACGCTCCGTTAAAGAAGTAAGAAGCTTATTGGGAAGATTAAATTACATAGCTCAATTTATCTCATAGCTCACCGACAAATGCCGGTCACTATTCCATCTGTTGAAGAAGAACGCCACGATAGAATGGGACGATGAATGCGAAGAGGCATTCGGTCAAGGACTACCTTATAAAACCTCCAATCTTGATAGTCCCGAAACAAGGGAAACCCTTATTCCTATACCTCACTATACTCCCTGAATCCATGGGATGTGTGCTGGGGTAGAAAGATGAAGAGGGAAGAGAGCATTCCATATATTATCTGAGCAAGAAGTTCACAGACGGGGAACAGAGGTACTCGGAGGTGGAGAAGACGTGTTGTGCTTTAATTTGGGTTATGCATCGGCTAAGACAGTATACCCTTTACTACCATATCGAGCTGCTGACAAGACATGATCCCTAGAAATACCTGGCAGAGAAGCCGGCCTTGATAGGAAGAATATCTAAGTGGCAAATGCTTCTATCCGAGTTCGACATCACATACATAAATCAGAACTCAATGAAAGGGCAAGCCTTAGCCGACCAATTGGCGGAACACCCTGTTGAGACAGATTCCTAAGAACTACAGGCCCAATTTCCGGATGAGAATATATTGATAGTGGAAGATATGCCGGTAGAAGACTTTGGGATAGAGCAGAATGCTAAATGGAGACTATTTTTCGATGGAGCTGCCAACGTATTCGATTGTGGGGGTTGGGGTAGTATTGATATCCCCGGACGGCACGCAATTCCCTGCAGCGACAAGACTTACATTTCCCTATACCAATAATATCGCAGAATATGAAGCATGTATTCTCGGCCTCAAAATGGCCTGCCAAATGGGAATCCGCGAATTAGAAGTATACGGGGACTCGTCGCTTATCATACTACAGACAAGAGGGGAATACAAGACTAAAGACCCCAAACTGGTACCGTATCATCAACACTTGATAGAGCTAATTGAAGAATTCAAGGCAATCACTTTCACATACATCCCGAGAACTCAGAATCAGTTCGCAGATGCACTAGCCACATTAGCATCTATGATCTAGATAACAGGGGGAGTCGAAGTTCAACCGATGAAAATAGACATCGAAGGTCGGCCCGCCTACTATTTAACCGTTGAAAAGGTACAAGATGACAAGCTCTGGTATCACGACATCAAGACCTTTCTCCAAAAAGGTGAATACCCTAAAATGGCTGGCAAGCCATTTCCTAGTAAGTGGGTCTATTCTCTACAAAAGATCATCTGATACCACCTTATTAAGATGTGTGGACAAAGATGAAGCATGCGAACTGATGAAGGAGTATGTGGACCTCATATGAATGGCTACATGTTGGCCCGAAAAATCATGAGGTTAGGATATTACTGGTTGACCATGGAATCAGATTGCATAAAATATGTCAAGCACTGTCATTTGTGTCAAGTCTACGCAAATCGGATCAATGCTCTGCCCAACGAGCTACACTTGTTATCGACACCATGGCCATTCTCCATGTGGGGAATCGACATAATAGGGCCAATCACTTCAACAGCATCCAACGGCCACAGATTTATACTGGTAGCGATTGATTACTTCACCAAATGGGTAGAAGCTTCGTCATATACCAATGTCACCAAATGGGTAATAGTCCGCTTCTTAAAAAAGGACATAATAGCCCGATATGGAGTTCCTGAGTCTATCATCACCGACAACGGTACCAATCTCAACAACAAATCGATGACATGTTTATGTCAACAATTCCACATAAACCACAGAAATTCAACTCCCTACCGACCTCAAATGAACGGGGCAGTAGAAGCAGCTAACAAGAACATCAAGAAGATCATCGAGAAAATGACAATAACTTACAAAGATTGGCATGAAATGTTACTGTTCGCTCTCATGGCTTATAGGACTTCAATAAGAACATCTACAGGAGCTAGCCCTTACTCCTTGGTATATGGTACAGAAGCAGTGCTACCAGTTGAGGTTGAGATCCCATCATTCAGAATCCTGTCGGAAACTCAGTTAGCCGAATCAGATTGGGTAAAGAAGAGGCTTGATCAGCTGAATCTGATTGATGAAAGACGACTTACCGCATTATGTCATGGCCAGTGTTACCAACAGTGGATAGCCTGAGCATTTAACAAGAAGATGAGACCTCGGTACTTTAAAGAGGGGGATCTGGTACTAAGGAAGGTTCTCCCGATCGCCCAAGACTCCAGAGGAAAATTCACCCCAAACTATGAAGGCCCTTATGTGGTGAAAAAGGTTTTGTCAGGAGGTACTCTGATATTAACTCAGATGGATGGTCCGGAATTGAGAGACCCCATTAACTCAGATGCTGTAAAGATGTACTATCCTTAGGCAAGGGAATTGAAATGTTGCCAATGTTTATGAAAGCCAATATTCGATATAAATTTTGTTAAGTCGAGTTTTTTTACTTTTCACAAGCAAAGTTAATATCCCTGAATGGTCAAAAATCCCAATCAATTCTCATCATAACAGATATTCCAAACACATTACCCACCATTTCACCTATGAAAAATAAACACTAAAATGATAATGAATCTTAATATAGTTTGTGATATAATTCTATCTATTTTTGAGCATTAAAACTGAGCGCATTATTAGGATAACATTACCGTCAAAAGAGCCTTGCGCATAAAGAAAGGGAGCACATCAAAATTTTCAACCCTGTGTCAAGATAAGAAGAAACGAAGCAAAGGCAAACCAGCCAGAGGGTTCGGTTGTTTGGTTGCTATCCACGATAAAACTGGCAAGCATATTGAAAAAATAATAACTGTCATGAAAGGCATCACATCATGTAGTTCAGGCTGTAGGAAGCATATTCAAAAGCACAAGATGAGTCAGCCCATAGTGGGGCACTTGTCTGAACATTCCCTTTAATAGGGTAGTCAGCCCAAAAGGGGCACTTCCCCAGATCTCTCAAGGTTAGCCTACATGGGACACCTTTTGAGCCATCAATTTCATCATAGGTTAGTTAGCCCACAGGGGGTACTTTCCTAAAAAATTGTCCTCATTGTTAGCCCATAGGGGGCACTTTCCTAAAAATTTGTCCTCATGGTTAGCCCATAGGGGGCACTTTTCGAGGCAAATTTCCAATCCAGGTTAGTCAGCCCATAGGGGGCACTTTCCTAAAAATTTGTCCTCATGGTTAGCCCATAGGGGGCACTTTTTGAGGCAAATTTCCAATCCATGTTAGTCAGCCCATAGGGGGCACTTTTTGAGGCAAATTCAATTCCAGGTTAGTCAGCCCATAGAGGGCACTTTCCTAAAACCTTGTTCACATGGTCAGCCCATAGGGGGCACTTTTTGAGACAATTTCCAATACAGGTTAGTCAGTCCATAGGGGGCACTTTCCTAAAATTTTGTTCTCATGGTCAGCCCATAAGGGGCACTTTTTGAGGCAAATTCAATTCCAGGTTAGTCAGCCCATTAGGGGCACTTTCCTAAAACTTTGTTCTCATGGTCAACCCATAGGGGGCACTTTTTGAGACAAATTCAATTCCGGGTTAGTCAGCTCATAGGGGGCACTTTCCTAAAACTTTGTTCTCATGGTCGGCCTATAGGGGGCACTTTTTGAGACAATCCTATTCCAGGTTAGTCAGCCCATAGGGGGCATTTTTTGAGACAATCCTATCCCAGGTTAGTCAGCCCATAGGGGGCACTTTCCTAAAACTTTGTTCTCATGGTTAGCCTATAGGGGGCACTTTTTGAGACAAATTCTATCATAGGTTAGTCAACCCATAGGGGGCACTTTCCTAAAAATCTGTTCTCATGGTTAGCCCATAGGGGGCACTTTTTGAGACAATTCAATTCCAGGTTAGTTAGCCCATAAGGGGCATTTTCCTAAAACCTTGTTCTCATGGTCAGCCTATAGGGAGCACTTTTTGAGACAATCCCATCATAGGTTAGTCAGCCCATAGGGGGCACTTTCCTAAAAATCTACCTCAAGGTCAGCCCATAGGGGGCACTTTTTGAGGCATTTTATCAAAGGTTAGTCAGCCCATGAGGGGCACTTTCCTAAACCTTCCTGATTAGTCAGCTCTCGGGGCACTTTTCGGAAATATTCTTCCAAACAGTTGCTAGTCTAACAAGACGCTTCTGTTGACAAGTAGCCAGCTCATAAGGGCGCTTCCTGAGTAAATTTTCTTCCCAAGATTGCAAGTCTGATAAGACGCTTCCTATCATCATTTCTCATACATTCCTACACAATGCTTGAGATGTTTTCTATCGCCAATTAGTCAGCCCATAAAGCACTTTTTGGGAAGGAACATCACTCTAAATTGTTAGGTCCATCTTAACTCGTAGGATTATTAGCTCTTGGGGTATTTTCCTACCAAAAACCTATTCAAGAGGCCAAAAATGGCGTCTTCTTTTTTGTCTTTGTAGTTAAGTTTTTCAAACTTTACCACAAAGATGGGCAGCTGTAAACACCCCATTTTTGCCCTAGGAATCAATAATTCTCAATAATAATCAATTTTCATTTTTTTCTAATTTTTCTCTAATTTACCATAAATAATAAAAACATTCAAAATAAATAAAAATAAATAGGAAAACACATCAATTTTGAAAAATGATTCCAGAAATAGCAATAATAAATAATAAACAATTTTTACAAAATTTGGAATTTTCAAAAAATACAGAAAAATAAAAAAAATCGCATTGCATATATGCAATTTGCGAAATTAGAAAAATCAGGAAAGTGGGCTAGCTCAGTTGGTCCGGACCATGGGCTAAGGCGCGCACAGGGGGGCTCGGTCGCAGGTTCGAAACGCGGGGGAAGTAGATTCCGCGTTTTGCGAATTTTTCATTTACTTAGGACACGTGGCAGCATCCGATTGGCTGGAGGAAGCGCACGCGCCGGGCGCGTGATCATCTCCTACCTCGAGCCCAAGATCGCCAACGGAAGAAAAATTCGAATTTCGGCCGTTTTGATTCGATTTTTTGCACAAATCCAACAGATCTTCAACAGAAATAAGATAAACATTATCTAATTGGAATCAAATCGCAACAAATCGATGGATTGACGCAAATCGGAGTTGGTTTTCTAACCGAAAATTCGATCAGCTTCAATCGGAGGAAATCCGAGCTTATCCAGCTCGGTTTCAAGTGCCTATAAATAGGAATCGAAGGGAGGAAGCAAAGACACGAATCAGAATTGAGAGAAAGTGAGGAAAGAGTGCAAATCGGAGGAAACCCAAAATCGTGAGCACCGACCGGAGTTGAACCACCACCAGGAGGCGATCTGGGAGAAAATCACCGC
This sequence comes from Laguncularia racemosa, assembly GCA_037954665.1. Classification (NCBI taxonomy): domain Eukaryota; kingdom Viridiplantae; phylum Streptophyta; class Magnoliopsida; order Myrtales; family Combretaceae; genus Laguncularia; species Laguncularia racemosa. The sequence goes on along the minus strand of JBBMOL010000002.1, from coordinate 12,636,508 downwards.
CACCATTGGATTCAGCACCCTTGAGAAGCTAGGATTCGACACCTCACTCGCTGCAAAAGGCCACCGGAACGCCGTGATCGAGCAACCCTCGCCGCGTGTGTCCGACCGACCCGACCCGACCCGATTCGACCCGGATCCAAGTAAGTCGGATTTTTCGGATTTTTTATTTATTTTACTTATTCTGTTTATTTATTTATTCTGAATTTATTATTTGTTAGCTATTTATTTATTTGTTTATATTTTCAATAAATAGAAAAATGTAGAAATTAGGTTTTTAGGATTTAATAATGTAAAATAATAAATAATAAATAATAAAATGTAGAAAAACAATAAAATATATTAGGAAAATAATAATAAAATTTTAGATTTCAAAATAGGATAGATAATAAACTTAGGATAAAATTTTCAACAAAAATTCACAAAAATAATAAAAATCATGAAAATTAATAAAAAAATTCAAAAATTATAAATGAATAAAAAAAATAAGTTTTAGCACTTAGAAAAATCATTTTCTTCAAATAAATCCAAAATTGATGTTTTTTTCCTAAAAAATCATTTTCAAAATAAAATCAAAGCTTAGGCTTAGAAATTTTTAGAAAAATCCAAAAAATGGTAAAAACATAAACCAAAAGAGATTTCATAAATTAAAATTCACCAAACCAACTTAAATTTTTCAGGAAAAGCGAACTACGGCTTGTTTGATCCTGAGTAGCAGGTACGTAGGCACCCATTCGGGTCAACCCATAAAATGAATAAAAAATCATTCTTTCAAATAATTCATCCAAGAGCATAATAAAGTAACGGAAACAAAATAAAAACACATTTCTAAAGAGAAACAATTTTGGAGATTAGGTGGTAACCGTAAAGGTTTTAATAGGTTAGCCTTCGGACTTAGAAACTCTGGTTTTCCCTTTTCCTCTTTTCACAAAAACGAGAAGAGGAAATAACGGCGACTAGTAGTCCAAATTAAGACTAATCCGCTCATTTAGTCTTAATTCAATTTTTCCCAACAACAGTTGGGTGGCGACTCCAAAAATCAAACGAAATTCCTAACTCAAGTCGAGAATCTACATTAGATGAGCATAGGGTCTAGTCTAGATCGGATTAGGAATGGGAATTCAAAAATTAGACTCGACAAGCTTTTTCTCTTTTGTAGCTTAGGTGAATCCTCAACTATTTCAGCAAGTTTGTTTGAAGACATAGCAAATGGGGATGCTTCATATTCTGTATATATACATGCAATTTTGTCATTTATTGAGAAATTGTTTTGAATGTCAATTTGTTTAGACATTTGTTAAATGTTATGAAATATTTGAAGTTGTAAAATCGTATATGTACACATTACATGTGAAAATGGCAAGGGGTAACAATGTTGGTGCACGAAATGCGTACTAATTTATTATAAATTATAAAAATACATAAATTTAATCATTACAATGGACTATATACATATGCAAAAAATTTTAAAAATCATTGTTTCCTATCCCTATTCCCACCTATCTCCTACCCTTAGTCAAAAGTTTAGCTAGCTAAGCGAAGGCATTAGATAGCCTTGCACGCAAAGCTAAAGGAGATTCAAACTCCTTGGTTGGATGCTGGTGGGGAGTTTTATCGAATGTTCGCGAAGGCATAAGACTCCACTCTGTTAGCTGATTAGATGATTCACCCTAGTACATAGGTTGCTTTCCAAGGAATTACTTCTGTGGAGCTATCGGTGTTAGGACATGATCACTGATATAATGCTAATGCGATGTCTCGTATTGGTTGACCATTAGCCCTAACCTAGCAAGCATCGCACCAAAATCAATATATATTTATTAGTCCTGCCCGAGATTTTCATGTAGCTCACCTCGGTTTCAAGGTCATCATTGCACCCCCACCCCCCCCCCCCCCCCCCCCACTAAAGCATGAACTAAAGACCCTCACGACTATATCTATATTCGGTGATAAGCAAATTTGTCATAAGCTGCCACCCTGCAAATATGAACAAAACGTAAACTAAGGTTAACATGCTCATGTGATTATTTAGACATTAGTAAGTGTTTATGTGAATTGTTCATACCAGAAATCTAATAACAACCCCTATGCATCCAATGTATCACCTGCCGATCGATCCATACCATTGTAGGTAACTGTCATGCACATCGCAAGGGTTATCCATATAAACAACTTGATCGACCCGCTGTTCCCACATACTTAAATACACTGCATGCAGGTTGGTCCAATCAACATCAATTAGGCAACACAGGTTGATTTCATGGAGCTCCGGCTACGTGTTTATCGGTTACAGGAAATATTGGAACCTACTAAACTACCTCACCACTCAATCTGGGAAATGCCACTCAACAATGTGAAAACAAATAAGTGGCTCCCTGAGCCCTCTAAATGTGCATGCCAACTTTGCAGAAATACAACAGGAGATTAATTAAATTCTCGTCGTACAACTTCCATTTAACTTGAAAATAAGAAATTTTATTAACTTCAAATAATAAATATCATTAATTGCAAGGAGAAAAAATTGATTATGAAGGTACCTGTGACATATTCTGTCTGTCCAATGCACCCCGATATGTGTCGACTACATAAGTGGGGTGAAACTGCGTGTCCCTCCGCTTGTTCTAGCGTACTGCTAGTAGACATCCAATTAGTATAGATAGTTCATGTTGATTAATAGGTGCGATGTGAGGAAATCTGTCCTAAGCCCACACCTGTAGCAATATGGCGACTCCTCCAATCTCGTGTGCCGACGACGATGATGCAACATATAGTTGGCGATACAACCACGCTAGACATGTGGACCCCTAGTTGTATGTCTTAGTGATGTCAAAATGTTCTAGCAAAGGTAATCACATCGCGTGAATTGAGGCATTGGATTTATTGGCAAAGATAGATCCCCCTAAGAGTTGCAGTGTATATGCATAAATAGCTCGATGTATTTGCTCCACATTAGCGTCTGGTGGGATCAGTCAAAACATATCATAGAGCCATATCATACTAATGCGCCCCCCTTACCGCTTGATCCCGATCTCGCCCTCAACAGTTCTTCACATATTGCTCCTCAATCAAGGTAACTACTCCTTGTAACTGCCTGTCCATCCACAAGTAGTCCGAATTGGATCTCCACACCCTGTAACATAATTGTAAACTCCCTTATTGGCATGTGGAATGTGTGTGTCTATGGGCACCATCACTCCACCAACACCGTAATCATGTGCCAATCAAGGGGTATGTATGGCAAACAACTCACATCTTCAAATCCAACCAGCTGTAAGTATGACTCCATTCGAGTATCAAAAGGGATGGTATGCTCGTCAGGATGGAGTGACAATTCACGTCGTCGAACAGCGAAAGTTGCTTGATCCTATGCTAACAACATGTGAAATGTTTTCCTATTTCTAATGTAACATAAACTGATAGATAAGTGAAACTTTGATTACCTCTTCATCCCAGAAGGATTAACAAATAATTAATAGCTAATTAATTTTATAACTCATTATACAAAACTATATAAATATTTTTACTTTGCAACAAATACTTAATTTTTCACTAATTAATTGTATAAAAATTGATTAACGATATATTAATGACTAATTACATTTAATTAATGGATGATTTTTAATTGCTTAATTTTATGACTAATTCTACGAAACCGTACAAATATTTTATATTTGCAACAGATACAAAATTTTTTACTAATTAATTTTATAATAATTAATTAACGATGTATTAACCACTAATCCTCATCGATTAATGGATAATTAATAACTAATTAATTTTATAACTCATTCTAAAAAATCATACCAATGTTTTTACTTTGCAATAAATACAAATTTTTTTAGTAAATTTATAACAATTAATTAAAGACTAATAAATTTTAATTAACATATAATTAACCACTACTTACTTTTATGAATAATTTTACAAAACTATATAAATACTTTTCATTTGCAACAAATACAAATTTTTTTACTAATTAATTAATGACTAATTATCTTTAATTAATGGATAATTAACAACTACTTACTTTTATGACTAATTTTATAAAACCATACAAATATTTTTTATTTTTAGCGAATACAAAATTTTTCACTAATTAATTTTATAATAATTAATTAATGATATATTAACGACTAATCACATTTAATTAACAAATAATTTATAACTACTTACTTTTAAGACCAATTTTACAAAACCATACAAATATTTTTTATTTATAATGAGTAAGAAATTTTTTGCTAATTAATTTTACGCCAATTAATTAATGATTAATCACTGCTAATTAATAGTTAATTAACAATAACTTAATTTAATGACTATATTTACAAAAATATAGTATAATAACATAGATACATAATTCATTTACCAATGTTAATTATTTATATATTAATAATTAAATAATTACTAATTAATAGTTAATTAACAATAACCTATTATTTTAATAAAATTTATGTAGTATATATATTTACATGTCTTTTTTTTTTCCTCTATCTAAAGTAGTATAATAGCAACAAAAATAATTTTTTTTCTTAAGAAAACATATCGAGATTTTGATAAAAATACTTTCACACATGTTCAACAGAGTATAACTTGTGTAAAATACAAATTATAGAAAAAGAATTTGCAAATAACAATAAAAAGTGAGGTTTACAGAGAGAATTGAAACATGAAAATGTGAACATGTGAACTGAGGATTCATATTTATATTAGAAATTATTAGTGAAAAATTTTCCTTATATATTATTGTATAATTTTTTTGTATCATTTTTATAGATTTGTAGACATACTTTTATAATAATTTTATAGGTTTACAGTGTTATATACTTTTATAGGTTTATACGATAAGATTTCGTAAGATTGCAGGGGGAAAAAAATCATGTTTTATTGAAGGTGTAGACTAGATTTACGCTTTCAACATAAAAATTTACAGTATCACTAAAAATGCATACACGATCCACGACTTTATAACATATTTTAGTAATAAGTTTTGCGAATATAATATTTATGTAATTTTTTTTTAAATTTAATATTTAAGTATGTAACCTAACTATCTAAAACGTATTAAAACGTTGATGGTGTCTACCCCACAATAGATGCCTTGAGTAAGAACAACACCACACGTTAAGTAACATACACAATAAGCGAGGCAAGGTCTCATTGTTTAATGAAGTGCTTTATCCAACCTTGCTGCATAGAACTTCAAAATTCACCATACATCACATGAATATAAATATAAAAAAAAAAATTAATAGTACTAACACGTCATATAAATAAATTTTAAATAATACATATTATCACAATCACGTATTTAAATATAATTATTATTTATTAACCGCTTATATAAAAAACATAGCGTTTTTCTATTTAAAACACGATTCGTATATCCCCAATGAAATTCCAATAATACAAAACCACAGAAGTGAAGACCACAACCAACATTTGTTTCTTGACGACGTTGAATCTGTCATTATCCCATTCCGCCGCAAGCAAATAACTTGAAAATAGCCAAAGTACGTTAGTTGAGCATAATTGCATGTATGCGCACACACTCAATCTATTTCGCTTTTATTGTTTGCTTTGGTAGGTTCTTGCAACGAATGGAAACCTAACAATAAGAGTATTAAAATCATACATCTTTAGATAATTGTATAAAGAAAGGTGGTTGGTCTAACCTTCCTTTTAGCACTTTCAAACATTCTTGTACCTTTGCACTTTAATGGGAAAAATATGTATTTATTTATTATTGTTTATATTCTTTTTTATTTGAGTATGAACCTTTTTTTTTAATATTTATAAGAATAGAGTTTTTGTTAATTCCATTAGATTTTTCATCAAATTGTAAAATGTAATAAATTTTTATTAGTTTGTAGTACTTAATTTAATAATATAATTTAAATTACCACAAATCCCGCCCTTAGATTTTATTTTCTTTTAAATGGGTATAAATAACAATAGTAGAAAAGTAAACAGATTGAACATAAATAAAAATTAAATTTTTTTCAGAATATTTCAATTCACAGTTTAGTTAGGAGACATGTTTTATAGTCTATAGTTCAATTCATTTCATTAATTGAATCATAATATTCTTTACAACTTAGTTTCATTAACATCATGAACCAAACTAAAATAAAATTTTAAAATTAAAAGTATATAAAAAAAAGGAACTATAAACTAAATTGAATCGAATTAAATAGTATGATACTAAGTTTAATTCACATTTCATTTAAATTCGAAAAATAAACCTTCTAAATATAACTAAACTGAGATCTTATAAATTTTACGTATCTCTTATAATTTTGAGATACCATTTAACTCAAATAAGCTCCAATACAATGCCTTATCGCATACTCGAGTTGGACTTGAAAATATAATGAAACTTCAGTTTAAGTCTCTGTATTATTCAGATAGTTTGAACTCTGAGTTCTCTTACAAATGAATCTGAGTAACTATCAATCGAGTTTAATTACCAATAAATTTAATTCCTTTATACCCAAAGCTTGCTGAATAAAATAATATTGGGTTAGGGGTTCTAGGAGGCGAGAGCTAGAGCTGAACAGGGGTGGGCCTGGCTCAATAATGCCATATGACATCATAAGTGTCTGAATTGGGTATTTTATGCGTCGGGTCGGAGGGTCTGTACTTGAAATTACTGCTAATGATACCCAGCATGTTGGAATAGTGGAAGTATGGTGGTCCTATTTTTAGGAACCACAAACCACAACTTCATCAACTACAACTCCCATGTTCCCACTAACCACTTAATCCTAATCAACCCATTACCCACTAACCCATTAACCCATTAGCATGATTTTAGGAAACTTTGATGGAAAGTTTCTCTATAAATAGCTAATGGATTCAAGGTCCCAGAGCACGAAAATTCTATTAAAAACACATTACCATCTTGTGAGAAATTTTTTGAGTGCTCTGAAGATCTTGAAGGTTCCGGGGCTTGACGTTTTGTTCCTCTCCGGATTAAGCAATGGCAAGAGGTTAGTGATTTTCCTAATTCCGCTGCATTTTATGTGTTTCTATTTGGTTATGGCTTACATTTGGTATCAGAGCCATAATAAACCTTTGCCTTGCGAGTTCGAAAAAATTAGTTTTCTCCAAAAGGGTTGATAATGATGGAAATAGGGGACACACGGCCTGAATACACGGCCGTGTGTCGAAACCGTGTACTCAATCAGAGTTCACAGATGAATACACGGCTTCCTCACACGGCCAGGAGACGACCGTGTACCCGCTGTGGATTCCCACAGAAGCATGCACGGTCCCTATACACGGCCGTGTGTCGTAACCGTGTATTCCATCAGGATTTCCATAGAAGCATACACGGTCCCCATACACGACCGTGTGTCCTGACTATGTATGACTCTTGTCTAAGTACACGGTCAAGTTTCCAACCGTGTAAGAAAATTTCTAGAGAAAATTAATTTTTTATTTAGAGTTTTATGGTGCAAATTAATTTTTATTAATTTTGTACTTAATTTTACTCAATTTTCAAGTATAATAATTGAGTAATAATGTTGGATTTTATGACATGTTAAATTGGAAATAGAGTAAATTATTTATTATTTTCCTTAAATAATTTTCTTGAAATTTAACATGTCAATTTTATTTAACATTTTCACTTACAGTTTTGTGAAAAACTTTTGTGGAATTTTATTTTAAATTCCGTATTTATTTTAAATAATTTGTGTATATATAAATTTATGGTTTATATACACTAGCTTGTTGATTATTTAAAATATCGTTAATGAAATTGCATTGGGATTTTGCAATTTTAGTATTGTTCAAGGTGCTTAAATTGGTATGTGATTGTATGTATGTTTCGAATTTATTATGCATGCAATATATTGTTCATGTTTAAGTACATTTAGAGTTATTGCATGATGTTTAGCAATAGCAATTATTGTTGTCTTGTGATTAAATAATTCTAATAAATTTTGGCGTAGCCACAGCAGCCTTATTTAGATTGGATTATTTATTAGAAATCACATTTAGTATTATAGATATTAAATAACTTCATAAAACATTAAGTTAAAAGTCTAAATTGAGTCAGATTAATTTTGTCTAAGGAGACATTATCATAGGACAAATGTGACCCCTCCACGTCTTTCCTGGGAATTCGTTCGAATTCTGTCTAAGGAGGCTGGATTTTAAGTGGGACCTTTTGTTTAACCTACGCGTCTTTCCTGGAAATTTATCTGATCTCAAGTGATAAAGATAATTTTGTTTAACTGAGGTTTAGCCAAAGCAGCCTCTATTGAACGAAGTTATTTATACGGTATCACATCAGAAATGTTTAGACTTTACATTTATTTGTTTGATGATCCATAAAGCATTGAGGTATAGCCACAGCAGCCTTATTAAGAATGGATCTCATAAAGTGATTATGAAGTAAAAGAAATATAATGTCTATTATAAGGAATGAATCTTATTGAATTAAAAATTTAGCCCACAGGCAATTTTTATGTCACTAGATTCATTATTGCATAATTTGCATCGGTAAATTATGATTTATGTTATAGTCTCAAATTAAGAATTAAGCATGTTTGTGTTTGCAGCTATGCAACCTTTGACTGATACTAAAGTAGAAATCCCTATTTTAACAAGTGAAAACTTTAAGACCTGGAGAGATAATGTACTTCTTCATTTGGGGTGTTTGGACATTGACTATGCCACTATTAAGGATGAGCCACTTCTGAGTGAAGAAAGCACTCAAGCTGAGTTTGATCTTCATGAGAAATGGGAACGGTCTAACCGACTTAGTATCATGTTCATTAAGAGCAAACTCACTGCGGATGTCCGTGGCTCAGTGGATCAATATAAAAATGTCAAAGAGTTGCTAGATGCCCTTGAAAGGCAATTTAAGACTTCTAAGAAGTCTCTAGCTAGCACCCTGATTATGAAGTTCACATCTGCTAAGTTGACTTCTGTGAAAGGCGTTAGAGAACACATCAACAAAATGCGTGATTTAGCAAATCGCTTGAAGGCTCTAGAGATTGAGATGTCGGATGCTTTCCTAGTGCATTTTATTCTGACGACCCTTCCATCACAGTATGGGCCTTTTAAGATCTCTTACAACACACATAAGGACAAATGGACAATAGATGATCTATTGACCATGTGTGAAGAAGAGGAGGCCCGATTAACTCTGGAGATGGGAGAAAATGCAATGATGGTTACTCAAGGAAGGAAAACCGGCAAAGTCAAAGGAAAAGGGAAAGGTAAAATCCAACCCAATGCTGACATCAAGAAAGAGTCCAAGTGTTTTTTCTGTAAAAATAAGGGACACATAAAGAAAGACTGTGTCAAGCATAAAAATTGGCTTGAAAAAAAAAGGTAACTTAGTCTCATATGTTTGTTTTGAGTCTAACATGGTTGATGTGAATTGTAACACATGGTGGATTGATTCTGGATCTACAATCCATATTTCCAATTCCATGCAGGGTTTACAAAACCTGCGGAAACCAGTAGGAGCTGAGCGATTTATCTATTCTGGAAACAAGATAGAATCACATGTGGAAGCTATTGGGACATGCATATTAGTACTTAAGAGTGGCTTTAATTTAATTCTTAAAAAGACTTTCTATGTTCCTAGTTTTTCTAGGAATTTGATTTCAGTTTCAAAACTTGTACCTTTGGAATTTACTTTTAACTTTTCAAACAATGGTTTTGATTTATTTTATAAATCCAATCATATTGGTGATGGTTCTTCATTGGATGGTCTTTATTTATTAAATTTACATAATAATGCCACTCATGATGTTATGCATGTACAAGCTGGTACTAAACGATGTGTTATGAATGATGATTCTTTTACCTTATGGCACCGTAGACTAGGTCATATCTCTATAGAGAGAGTTAAAAGATTGGTGAATGATGGTATACTTAGTCATTTAGATTTCACTGATTTTGGTACTTGTATAGACTGCATAAAGGGAAAGCAGACTAACAAGTCAAAGAAAGGTGCCAAAAGGAGTTCGGCCATATTAGAAATTATCCATTCTGATATTTGTTGTCCAGATATGGATAATCAAGGTCAAAAATACTTTATCACATTTATAGACGATTACTCACGATACATGTATCTCTACATGCTTCATCATAAAAGTGAAGCGTTGGAAGCCTTTAAGGTTTTCAAAGCTGAAGTAGAGAAACAATGCGGTAAGCAAATCAAGATTGTGAGAACCGATAGAGGTGGTGAGTATTATGGTAGATACACTGAAGATGGACAAGCATTAGGTCCTTTTGCTAAGTTTCTTCAAGATAACGGTATAGTTGCCCAATACACCATGCCAGGTTCACCTTATCAGAATAGTGTTGCGGAAAGAAGAAATAGAACATTAATGGAAATGGTGCGAAGTATGTTTAGTAGCTCTAAACTGCCTAAATCCTTATGGATTGAAGCATTAAAGACGTCTGCGTATATATTAAACAGAGTTCCAACCAAGGCTGTTTCTAAAACACCATTTGAGTTGTTCAAAGGTTGGAAACCGAGTTTGCGTCATATGCGTGTATGGGGATGCCCGTCTGAAGTTAGAGTTTACAACCCACAAGAAAAGAAACTGGATCCTCGGACTATAAGTGAGTATTTCATTGGATATGCCGAAAAGTCCAAAGGATACAGATTTTATTGTCCATCTCACACTACTAGGATTGTGGAATCAAGAAATGCAAAATTTCTTGAAAATGACTCAATAAGTGGGAGTGATCTATCTCAAGACATAGTTCATGAGCAAGATCTACCTTCCACATCAGGTGAGAGATTGGTTGTTGTTCACAACACTCCTCGAGTTCAAATAGGCGTTGAACAACCAATCAATGAAAATCCACAAATTGCTGAAGAAATCATAGTAGATCAAAATCAAGAAATGATTGAGCAACATGATCCACAAGAAAATGTTGTCCTAATTTTAAGGAGATCCACTAGAGAAAGGAGATCAGCAATCCCTAGTGATTATATTGTGTATTTACAAGAATCTGAGTACAATATTGGAGCTGAAAATGATCCTGAGTCTTTCAAGGAAGCTATGAATTGTGATGATTCAAATTTATGGTATAATGCTATGTTAGATGAGATGAATTCTATGAAGAGTAATGAAGTCTGGGATCTTGTCCCGTTGCCCAACGGTGTAAAAGCCATAGGTAATAAATGGGTCTTTAAAACTAAAAGAGACTCATTGGGCAACATTGAAAGATATAAGGCTAGACTTGTTGCTAAAGGGTTCACTCAGCGTGAAGGAATTGATTACACAGAGACCTTCAGTCCTGTATCTAGGAAAGACTCCTTACGCATAATATTAGCATTAGTAGCTCAATTTGATCTTAAGTTACAACAAATGGATGTGAAAACAGCTTTCCTAAATGGTAATCTAGAGGAAGAGGTTTATATGAAACAACCTGAAGGATTTTCCTCTAGTGATGGTGATCACTTGGTTTGCAAGCTAAAGAAATCCATTTATGGATTAAAACAAGCCTCCCGTCAATGGTATTTAAAATTTCATGATGTTATCTCTTCATTTGGTTTCGTTGAGAATATCATGGATCAATGTATATACCAAAAGGTTAGTGGGAGTAAGATTTGTTTTCTTATCCTATATGTGGATGATATCCTACTTGCATCAAATGATAAGGGTATGTCACATGGGGTGAAACAATTTCTTTCTAAAAATTTTGATATGAAGGACATGGGTGATGCATCTCATGTCATTGGGATTAAGATTCATCGAGATAGACATAGAGGAATCTTAGGTCTATCTCAAGAAACATATATTAACAAAATTTTAGAAAGATTTCGGATGAAAAATTGTTCACCTAGCGTTGCTCCTATCGTGAAGGGTGATAAGCTCCATTTGGACCAATGCCCTAAAAACGAGTTTGAAAGAGAGCAAATGAAGAACATTCCTTATGCTTCAGCTGTTGGAAGCTTAATGTATGCTCAGGTTTGTACTAGACCTGACATTGCATTTGCTGTTGGAATGTTAGGAAGATATCAGTCAAATCCGGGACTTGACCACTGGAAAGTTGCAAAGAAAGTCTTGAGATATCTTCAAGGGACAAAAGATTACATGCTTATGTACAAACGGTCAGATGATTTAGAAGTAATTGGCTACTCTGATTCAGACTTCGCCGGATGCGTTGATTCTCGAAAATCAACATCAGGTTACATTTTCATGTTAGCCGGTGGAGCCATTTCATGGAGAAGTGCCTAGCAGACTTTAACTGCTACTTCTACTATGGAAGCTGAGTTCGTTTCGTGTTTTGAGGCTACCTCACAAGGTGTATGGTTGAAGAGTTTCATCGAAGGGCTTAGACTTGTGGATTCTATATCTAAGCCGCTGAGGATGTATTGTGACAATTCAGCTGCAGTCTTTATGGCTAAAAATAATAAGAGTGGAAGTCGAAGCAAACATATCGACATAAAGTATTTGGCCATAAGGGAATGTGTTAAAGATAACAAAGTGGTCATTCAGTATATTAACACAGAGCTGATGTTAGCCGATCCTTTGACTAAAGGCATGCCACCACAAAGATTTAAGGATCATGTTGTCAATATGGGACTTGGTTCCATTATGTGTTAGTGAAACTCTATAGAGTAGATATTTCTCATATTTGTTGTGCACAATTTGTTTATTTGGAGAAATATCAATAAAGTTTGGACCTAGAATAAACGTTAGGTTTATTCATTAAGCTGTTGGGAAAGAGGTTTGAAAACTTGATACATTGTAATACATGGAAGATACTACTCGAGTAATAAAGGGAAAATATCGCCATGATTCGTGTATTGAGTTTTCTTAAAGTCTAAGGATTTGTGGTATTAAAGTAAAGTATACGGACCAAGTGGGAGAATGTTGGAATAGTGGAAGTATGGTGGTCCTATTTTTAGGAACCACAAACCACAACTTCATCAACTACAACTCCCACGTTCCCACTAACCACTTAATCCTAATCAACCACATTACCCACTAACCCATTAACCCATTAGCATGATTTTAGGAAACTTTGATGGAAAGTTTCTCTATAAATAGCTAATGGATTCAAGGTCCCAGAGCACGAAAATTCTATTAAAAACACATTACCATCTTGTGAGAAATTTTTTTAGTGCTCTGAAGATCTTGAAGGTTCCGGGGCTTGACGTTTTGTTCATCTCCGGATTAAGCAATGGCAAGAGGTTAGTGATTTTCCTAATTCCGCTGCATTTTATGTGTTTCTATTTGGTTATGGCTTACACATAGCAGCGTGGTGGCATCCTTGTTTTATGTTTATCATTCACCAATCTAGTCTTGGCAATGGCAAGTGGAGAACACGACATTACGTACGTGCGTATGCGTGAATGGCCACATGAACGTGTCAGAATCCACGTAAATAAAGGTTTCAAGCAAAAGGACCCATCACGTGCCCCAAGTTTAATAATGGACTAGACCGTACACTCCACGCGCTGCAGGACATCCGCTATCTTTACTGGATTATTCATTCGGTTGATGCGTTACTTAAGTTTTTACTGTTTCTAAAAATATTAATTTATTATTTATAAACTTTTTAAAATAATTTATAATATCAAAATGGATAATTAATTATTCAATTTAGTAAAGTTTAAATAATTAATTATAAAAAAATAAAATTTAAGTAATTAATTATAAAAATAAGTAAATTTTACATTTAAGTTTAATATTTTAAAATTTTAAATAATTAATTATAAAAATAAATAAAATTGATATACCAAATATAACATTTACTCTATTTATTGGTTTATTCTTTTAAATGGGGGTGTTTGTCAAAATGTAAGAAACTAAAAACTTCTAAAGTCTCATTTTATTTCTTTACTATTTTTTTAAATGTATACATAACCATTAAATTATTACCACAACTCCCTGACTTTAGGAGCTTTAGTGACACTTTGGGGCAATTTATGATCTACATATTTTAAAAAATTATAAAAAATTAAAATTGTAATTTCAAAGTTAAGGTCTATCCATTTTTTAGCAATAGTAGAAAACAATGCATTTGTAATTATCTCACAATGAAAGAGATTATATAGGAATTCAAGGCCAACAAGCTATTGATAAAAAATAGGCAAAGCAAACAAATGCATCTTCTCTAGAGGAAAATTTTTAGTTTTCAAGTAATTGAAAATCCACTATAGAAATCGAAATAAGGCTTTTGCATTGTTGGCATGATGAGGTTATATAGCTTGCCTATACCTAAAGAGAGTCCAATGATCCTCAAGTTTTAAGAAAGAGTACCTATTAAAAAGTACACCCAAAGTAGTGGAGTTATGTTGGCTTTAGCTCTTGTTAGAAAAGAAGCCACTTTTTAGCTTAAAACACTTCAAGTTGTAATTAAAATTAAACATAAACAAGCCTACAAAAAGAATTGTTTGGCAACATTTGTAAAATAAGTATTAAATGGAAAAGAAGAAATCTCCTCTATTATCCATTGTTGAGGCTTGAGGAATAGTCATTTGTTGGCTATTCTTTACCTCTATTTATCGTTATCCTTTGAAACTTAGATCCCACTTGACTATAAATCACCATTAACCAGGTCAATTGATGTACCTCCACCTGTGAAGCATCTTTAGCAAACCCATCATGTCAAACCAACAAAGCTAAGAGAAAATAACTTCCACCATGGGTGGAAAGTTGGACCTAGGTTGCGACTTGGCTAAAACCATGGTTGTGGTGCTTCTATATCTATGAACATTCTCTATTTGAATAGTCATGATTTGAACCCAAAAAGACATGTTGGCCCATCTTTGGCAAACCATCATTTTAAACCAATGAAGCTAAGAGAAAATATCTTGCACCATGGGTGGACAAATGGACTTAGGTTGCAACTTGGTTAAAATCATGGTTTTGGTGTTTCTATGTCTATGAACATTCTCGATTCAAATTGTCATGATTTGAACCCAAAAAGATATGCCGATCCATCACATATTCCCACTTCAGCAAGAAATCTCAAGGTTCAATTTTATGTGCCTAGCTTCAAGTTTAAAAGTATTCTAATTCATGAAAAGAAAGTTGCAAAATAAGGTGAACAAATGCCTAAGAAACCCATCATGTCAAACCAATGAAGCTAAAAGAAAATAACTTACACCATGGGTAAAAAGATAGATCTAGGTTGCAACTTGGCTAAAACCATGGTTATGGTGCTTCTATGTCTATGAACATTCTCTATTCGAGTTGTCATGATTTGAACCCAAAAATACATGCCGATCCATCTCTAGCCAACCCATCATATCAAACTAATGAAGCTAAGAGAAAATAACTTACACCATGGGTGGAAAGATAGACCTATTTGCAACTTGGCTAAAACCATGGTTGTGGTGCTTCTATGTCTATGAGCATTCCCTATTCGAGTTGTCATGATTTGAACCTAAAAAGACATGCCGATCCATCTCTAGCAAACCTATCATATCAAACTAATGAAACTAAGAGAAAATAACTTACACCATAGGTGGAAAGAGGGACCTAAGTTGCAACTTGGCTAAAACCATGGTTGTGGTGCTTTTATGTCTATGAACATTCTCCATTTAAATTGGCATGATTTGAACCCAAAAGACATGCTGGTCCATCACATATTCCCACTTCAGCATGAATACACAAGGTTCACTTTTGTGTGCCTAGCTCCAAGTTCCAAATTATTCTAATTCATAAAAAGAAAGTTGCCAAACGGGATAAGTAAATGCCTAGCAAGTAGTTTATTGCATCAAGCACACACGAATGACAAACATTAAAAATTCCACATGCATAATTCTAATGAAAGTAAACAATAGACAACGTAATGTATAATCTTGGTGATCCTCATGACTCCATAAATATGCAATAACCAGGGTGTGGGAATTCCTTAACGCCTTAAGAGCCAAAAACATAAAACTGTCTCATCCTAGAGCCATTACTGAACTATTAATGTACTACTATTTTATTGTAGCCATATGGGATTCCCATAATACCTACACAACTTAACTACACCTTTCTTCCAATAGACTAACTCAACTCCTTAATGAATAACTATTGATGTGGAACATGTGCATAAGGTAACATCAATTATTTTACCACCCCCATCCCATGTTGCTTACCCCCCCTCGAGACAATATGCCTACCAATCAGCTGGTGCCAAATCCAATCATTGATATCCTTCAAATCTTGCAACCTTAGCTAAATACAAGCATCATCACGTTTTATGTTGAATATAGTTAAGTCTAGTTAATAAACTAAATCTACAAGTACATTCAACAAACAACATTAAACTGCTTACCTTGGTTTGCTTACAGCTCCATAAGTATCCCTTTATTCAATTCTCAACAATCTATAAATGTTTAAATAATTGAATTAGAAAATTATCAAGATTTTACTTTACTTAAAATTTATTTGTTTCTTTTTAATTTATATGTAAAGGTTTTAAAATTCTTTTTGTGAAAATCTTATTAGGGCTTTCGTTTCAAATTGCATGATTAAGTGCTCTTTTTTCTTCATAGTTAATTAAGGGTAGGTGGCAATTGATTGCCATTAGCCCTTCATTCATGGTTGACCTGACAATTGCCTTATTGATCACAACTTAATATAAAAGAAAGACTTGAGTTTCCTTCCCTGTGATGTTAAATTGTCAATTCTTAATTCCTAAATGTTCATTTTATTTCTAAGTTGTAAACAAATTAGAATCATTATTTTTCTTTATTCCTACTCTATATAATAGAATCTAAATTCTTTAATATAAATAGAAATTTAGGGTTCCTATATTTGACTCAAGGTAAATAAGGTTTCATTAATTTTTAGAAGACATAATTAGGGTTTTTGCATTTTATGATTGAAAATCCAAATTAGGGTTTAAGATCTTCTAATAGTCAAGCAAATTAGGATTTACCCAATTTATCTTTTACTATCTTGGCAACAATTCATAATATAAGTTATAAGAATTAAACAACTAATCTATCAATACTCTTTGGTTTCTCTTCCTCCTTTTGGAACAATAAAAAACTTATTGGAGCAAATTAGAAAATGAGGCCTCATGATTTATAAGATTATGAATAGGTTCTAAGCAAGTCCTATTCCAACAAATATTTTACCTATCCTAGCAAATATTTTATTTTTATTTCTTTTTTAAATTTTGGGTCTTCCATTGTTGATTGGTTATTGAGCTTCCATTTTTATGAGTTGTAACATCCCAAATTACTAATATTCTTCTATATTTGTTCTCTTATATACATATTGATAGTATAAAGCTTCATTAACTTTTACATCTGTAAATTTATTTTAGCGTAAACTTATTTTATCAAAATCGAGCAAACATCAATAATTTATTTATTTTAACCGTTTTTTCATAAATGCCATGTCGCTAGTACATTTTATATGCTTATGTTTGTAAGCTATTAATGCGAGGCAGTTGGCAAACCTTGGTGGTGTTTGGGTAGGTTCTATAGGGCTAAGTTGATGACTAGGGTTTAGGTTAAAGTTATCGGCTAGGTTTAGGGAGGAGAGTTTCAAAAACTTGAAATACAATTAAGTGATTTTGATCATATTACTTGTTGCATTTTTTTTTTCTCATACAGCTTATCGATACAATAAGCAATTATTTCTTTATTCAATTCACTAGGGCTAGCCAGATGTACCATATGTTTAAATAAGAGGAGAAGTAGGAGGAGAGACATGAAGAGGTATAAAGTCACTGTTTTCACCTGTGTCCATAGAAACAATTTGCATAAATTATTAAAAAAAATGGGAAAGAACCTGTAAAAAATTACTTAATTCCCTTTAGAGTGAGAGCGCTTTTGATAGCTTTCATTTGTCTAAATTCCGTTCTGCTTATAATTCTTTCTATTCCCTTCATCTCCCTCCTAATTCTTTATTTCGAGTGAATTTTTTTAAGTGCCTGCGCAATACATTGAAAAACTCTCCTCCAGTCCATTACTATTGGGAAACTGGATGCAAATGAATCCATGGGTTCTATCCCTCTCATTATAGGTCATCCTCACATTAAAAAGGTTTTTTTTTTTTTTTTTTTTTTGGGTTCCTTTAATAAACCCAGATTGTAAAAAAAAAGTGATGAATAGGACTTGGTAAAGGGAATTATTGGAAGGGCTATTTCCTAAAACTCATGCAAACATAAGCTAGGTGGACCATATTGTAAGGGGTGGTACTCCCACCCACCAGCATAGGGTGGTAAATAGGTTGTATCCGTACCTATGCACGGTTGCGTGCTTTACATGCTTATACCTTTTTGTTTTGCAGCTCAACATGTTTCCTACATGTCTATTATTCATTTTGGTTGCCTCTATATAATTTATGTTTTTTCCTAGAAATTTACAGTGTTTTGTTTAGATATTTATTAAACCATCATATATAAAGAAATAATAATAATGACGGAAATTAAATTTTTAGTCATCTATTTAATTTTTAAGGGGAATTTACTATTAAATGTTCAAACAATTAATACATCAAAAAAAAAAAAAAAGCTAAGCTCCAAAAAATGTATCTTTTACTAGCAAGTGGTTCTGAAACTTCATTCTGAAAATTAAAGGGAAGTGGCAAGTTAAGGCTGGAGACAGATAAGATAGGAATTAGGATTTTATTCAATTATGTTTGGTGGCAGATGATGATATTTCCATGTTTTGAGGGAATAATTTATAAATTTGCAAATTACGAGGTATGTTTCTTTCTTCCTCCAAAGTCCAAATAATTTCTATTTCAAACGGGAGGGTCAAACTTTCACTTTCAGTTTCCTTTAAAAGCATGTGCGATAAGGCTCCGATGTCAAGAGAGAGCAAGCAAATTAGGTGAAATATGGCTTGGGTGTTGAAAAAGGAAAATTGGGATACTTAATTTTTCAAATAAATTTGAAAATTTTGAACTTTCCGTTGAAAACATTTTCCTTTTTTTTTTCATTAAAGAAATTAAAGGAAACTTTTACTAAAATAACTTAAAATTTAGCTGGTTTGAGTACTGTACCAACAAACAACAAATAAGTCAAAGAAGAAAGGAGATAGCTGCTATATATGTGTTTTATTTTTATAGTTTCATCTATCATTTTAATGAGATTAATTTATTTTTTAATTTTATTATTAAATTATATATACTATTTATTATTGTTATCAATAAATTTATAATAAAATTAAAAACTAAATCGAACCTCCTTAAAAATACATATGAAAACATAAAAAAAATAAAATTACTCAAGAGGAGACCACTGCTTCCGCCATCACCTTTTTTTTTTTTCATTTTATTTTGATATATATTATCTTCACTCACGTTAAAATTGTATTTTTACTTCACAGTCATCCTATACTATGAAACAAAATGCAATTACCTTTGAACTCGTGTGGGGAAAAAAAGGGCCACCAATAAAGGATATTGGTATTTACAATTTTAGGGTTAGAATATTTTGCATTTGATGTAAATGCAGTAACATGGACAAGTCAAGATCAAATCAAGTCTAGAAAAAAGTGGAATGAGAACTCTTTCACATAAGTTGGTATTTTCTTTTCTTTTTTCCAATGCTACTTGCTTTGGTTAAGAGGCTAAATCACAAAACGAATTTTATTATAAAAGAACGATTTAGATTGCTTGCGATTTGATTCCGTACTGTTCTTTAAACATCCTAAATGAAGGTGGTTCCATATCATCTCTAACTCCTTCATTGGGGATCGATCTTTAACTCCCACATAGATCAAGCAAAATTATTTCCTCGATTATGTATTTATACTTATGAAACATTTTCAATTTTTTTTATCCACAACTTAAGCTAATTTGGTTATTAGGAACTAGGAAGTCTTGAGTTTAACTTGAGAACCCTTAGATAATAATGTTTCTTAGTATCTCAAATGTGAGCTGACACATGCTTTATTATTTGTTATTGTCCCTCTATAATAATATTGTCTTATTAAAAAAATTATGACAGATTTTTTCGACCAAAATAACCTTATTCAAAATGACAAAATCATCCAAAGTCTATATAGCAATCAACCCTATAACAATTGATGTATATTTATAAATTATTTTAAATATAATATAATTACTAATTTACACTATTGGTTTTATATGATTGTTGATGAATTCTATATATCTACATGTGATATACTATATCATTGAAGAGAGTTATAACTCTTTAGAGATATCTCGAATAATATCATTTATATTAAGCCATATAAGAGTTGCAACTACTATACTTTGTTGTTTACATAAATAAAGAACATTTTTTTGAATGCATAATTGAAATAAAAAATGACCAAAAGATACCAATGATAAAAATATGTAAGCATAGAAATAAAAAAATATATAAATAATAAAAAAGCACTTCAAAAAAGGGTATTCCAAATGAGGAGGTTCAAATAATAAAAATTTCCAAAAGTATATATTATAGTAGATATTTAATTATTTCATTTTATCTAGAAAGGTAGATGCAATTATTTACATCCATTTTTTTGATATATTTTCTATTATTTTTAAATATATAGAATTTTAGGGCCCATACAAAGAAAAATAAGGATAGTGTACGGTAAGGGTTGCATTATCCTATGTATAAAGAAAGAAAATTAATGAAAATTTATTTATTTCTTTTATACAATTCAGCTACCTATTTTTTATTTTTTTTATTTGCTATAACATGCACTCTTTGGATAGGAAATATCACGAATGCATATGGATTGTAATGGAAGCCAGCATTTTTCACCAATGTAGGGAAATCTACATTAGGAGGCAGGGTCCATATTTGCCCTAATTTGTAGACTCTAGGACTAGGAGACCTTTTCTTTTACGTGGATTCACGTGAAATTCAACATGGGGGGTCTCACAATAAACGTCCAACAGATTCAATAATTCCACAGTCAATCCCTACTAGTGTTGGTTTAATTTTTTTTTTTATCCCATTTAATATGGATCAGATTTCGAAAAAAGGTTTACAGTATGTTATAGTTTTAATTTGATATCATAGGTATGAGATGTCCTTAGTATAGATCCAAGTTGTTTTATTTTTAAATATAGTTTTTAATATATTTAATTAAACCAAATTAATTTATGATCAAGTTTAAAGATGATTACTGCTGTATTGGATATCCTATAAGGCAATTGGTCAAATTTTAATATCAAACACCTTATAGGATTCAAATTTTGTTTGGAGATATATAATTGGTTTTCGAGTTTAGATCTTAAAAAACTTATCTCAAATCCATCAATTGTCCTAGATTGCATTTCCGGTGGATAACACGACACATTGTCCTAGATTGCATCTCTAATCCATCGGATCTTCAAACGTATAAACAAATGCACATACACTATCTTTTGAGGATCCAGTCTTTAGCTTTTAGTTTGAATAAGTATTTATGGAATAAGATAAAACGAGCAGGGACGATATACAATGCTTAGTTTATATAGAATGTTATAACTTACAAAGCATGCCTGGTTTTTTTTTTTTTTAATCTCATATCTATGTCCAAGGTCTATTTATCCGATCTTACACTCTGTTTTGATACGAGGAAACATGCAAAAAGTATGGAAATGGAAGAAAATTAGTGAAAATGTTGTGTTTGGATGTTAAAAGTGAGCATGAAAAATGGTAGAAATGATGAGAAATTAGCATAAATGATATTTTTACTTTTAAAACTAATAGGTTTCTTACTTAAGAGAAAATGTTGAAAATGAATGGAAACTAAATAAAATTATAAAAATAACATTAAAAACAAAAATCAAATGAGTAAAATTAAAATATTTTCATCTATTAATAACACGGAAGGAAACATTTTTTCTATTTCCATCCTGAAAATCAAAACAAAAATGAAAAACTATATTTCTTTTCATTTTCTTTCCATCTATTTCTGCTAATTTCCACTTCTTTTTTTCTTTTTTTCTTTTTATTTACCAAAAAGGTGCGATTCTACCTTCAAACTCATAGCCGAAAAAATATTGTTTATGAATGTAAACTACGTGTGCTCATGTATATGTAAATGGATACATCAGCGTTTACAGTATATCGGAGATTTGGAGTTAACGAAACTCTAAGCACTTGTCTATAAATATATCATACTCTTAGTTGTATTTAAACCAGCTAGTTCTTATCTTATGAAATTGTGCATGGTAGCACACCCAATAGTTTGTCCAATTAATAGTTTTTTCAATTAAAATTGGAGTCTGTAGTTGCCAAATGAGAGGAAGTTTTATAGTATAAATTCTAAAAATCTATGCCGATCTACAAGATTTGCTTTTAGATAAGTGGTTGTGGATGCAAAATCCAAGCCGAAAATTAACAAATGGTTATTGACCATGTCGTTTAGAAACTTATTAAGGTTAATAAATAAATAAAAAATATACATTTTATGTATTACATATTATAATTGTAAGTGAAAATGTAACCGGTATATTTGAGATATTTGTTAACACTTAATAGAAGAAAACTATGTATAAAAATAGTAAAAAAATTTCAATAAATTTTAATTGTACTTCCTTTTTTTTTTTTTTTTGTATTTAGCACTCATATTTGAAATTGAGCATATAAACTCTAAACCCAAAAATTCGTCCCCTCACATGACCATTTTTTCCTTTGAAAATAACAAAAATATGCTTTTTAGTATTTTTTTTAAAATTATTTCATGTAAGAGTAGAATATCAAAGTAGGATTTAAAAGTATATCTCTTAAAAGGGAAGTCTATTGAGTGCATATTAAATAAACTTAAGAGAATTTAAATATCATTTACCCACAAAAATTACACATTAAATTTGGATGAAACTCTACATCTCACTAACTAAACAACACTTACAAAAATTACACCTTGCGAATCTTAATCCAATCTTAAGAAGTAAGAGGGGAAGGAAAACAAACGCCAACACGTAAATTTTGAATTAAAATACAACTCATCAGTTAATCAATTATAATATATCAAATAACTTATTACATTTTGCTGGCAAGCCATCAACAGGTTCAGGTTCAATAGTGTTAACCAATCAACATTCGATGTGATAACTAATTTTGAGGTTTTTCAACTTTATAAATTTCAAAGGAAAATAATCAACCAAACTTATTAAAAGATTATATATATACATACACACATTATGTACATTTACAAGAGTTTTTCTATCTCAAAAATTGTAAAAACCTTACATAAATAGAGTGACTCTCGCTCTTCAGTATATGTAGTTGTTGTTAGAACATATGAATAAGGAGAGAACTCTCAAAAACATGATTTAGATCCTCTTAGAGTTATATCAAGTATTGATTGCTCTATTTGATAAACCTAATAGTTCGTTTTAGGTTTTAATTTATGGGAAGTCCATTGTGACAAATCTTCCAAATAAGGGTTTGGATTTGCGTATCAGCCGGAGGTTTTCATATTTAGGTCCAATCCTTTGCCAAAACCTTTGAGTTAAGATTCAGCTATGTGCTTATATCTTGAATAGAGAATGCAACATTTCTAGTTTCAAAGCAAAATCTAGAATCTTTTGCATTGGTAACAAGATCTCTAGTAAGATATGGGACAACTTAAAATTCCAATCTATTGGCCATCTCAAGTGATTTCCTATTGCCATGCATCTTGTGCGGGTAGTATTAAGATTACTAGCAAGTGTTTGGAGTATTTTTTTGCAAATACATACAAAATGATGGGTAATCTTCTATCTACCCATCTACCATGTCTAGGAATCGGATAATTCCAGTTCCGTAACAGTACTGAGAAGTTTGCCAATGCTTGATCTTAGGTAGAACCAATAACGAACTGTTCCTTAAGCTGGCAACTATTTACTAGGTAAGAATTCTAAATAACGTTAAATTATATTGAAGCAAAGGTGCAAGCGTGGGAAAAACTTATATATCGACTTTGTTGTTGTTGCTGCTGCTGTTGACTTTTAAGAGAAGAGAAAAGCATAGACATGAAGCATGAAAGCATGCTGCCTGCCTTTTAGACGAGGGGAGTATAATTGAAAAAACTAGTTACTTCCACGTCCAATGAGAGCGGCCACTTTAAACATATTCTTAACGAGGAATAACAGTTGATTAATAATTTAACAACTTCGGTTCATCATCAACTCCTAAGATTCGTCTTTTACATAAGGATTTGGGCCGACATGTGCTCAAACTTATCAACCAAATCAGTTAATCCTTCAACACAAACTTCATTCCAAATTGAATTGGTCTTGGGATTACTATTTAAAGTAGATCCAACCGGTTTATCGGATTGAACCATATTATTGATCAACCTATCTATAAAAAAGTTGGATTGATTCTTCTAAACTAGGACTAGGTGGTTATTGATGCAGATGGAATTTAAAGAAAAACCTAAAAATCTTAATAAAATAATTTTAAATTGATATTTTAAAATGTCGAATAAAAGCTAATAATTTCCTAAGCTTTATTAAACATGGTAAAATAAGAAAAAGAACTATTAATGATGGAAGACACCATATCCAATGGCCTTTTTCAACTTTTTTTTTTGGTTTTTTTAAACCAAAACATTTAATCTATAGAGTAAATAATTCTTCATATTTCTATGTTAAAAACTTAAAAAATAATTTAACAAATTTTGATTAAACACAAAAATAAGAAGAATTAATAATTATAAAGATGGAAAAAAGAGGAGCTTATTCTCAAATGGTATGTCTATTTATCTTCATGTTAATTAAAACTTGTTTCAATTTTTTTTTCATTGTCTTTTTTATTTGAATTTGATATATATTTAATATGTGTTTGATCTGTATTTGATATGCATAATTATCTATTTAGTCTTTTCTTTATTTGTTTAAACACAAACATCCATATTCAAATAGATAATGATTGAAATGGGTGAAAAATAGATAAACCAAATAAGCCTTACATATTATTACTTAGGGTTGGGTAAAAAAACTAAACAAATCACGAATTGTATCATAAATTAGGTTTAAATTGTTTTTTTAGACTTGAAAAAATTACAAATTGAATTGAACTGTTTTAAACAAAACCAAAACATGAGAAGTAAAGAACGAGAAAATGGCACTAAAAATCTGAAAATATATAACTAAAAAAAAGATTATATATTATTTAATTAATTCTCCATCTAATTTAATTTTTATCCAGTAACTTGCTATTTTTTATTTTGTATTTTTTCTTATTGATTTATATAAAAAATATAATTAACTTGAGATGGACAATAAAACATTTTAAATATATCAAATGAGAATTGGAGATAGTAGATAATATTGAAAAATTGATAATAATATTTTTTTATGTCAAGTTAATTTTTCATGGCCTATTAACTTGTATATATAAAAAAATTAACAACTTTTGTAAAAATGGTTTGAATTATGAACCGAATCAGGTCAAACCGTTTTCTTAAGTTTGAAAAAATTACAAATTGAATTGTATAATTAGATTTGATTTAAAAAAATCTAAATTATAATATATTATTCGATTTGGTTTGATTGGAGAAACAAATTGTATCGAACTGAATCGCACTTATTATTACTTATGTGTAAAAAAAGAGAGAGCTAATATTAAATATTGCTTATAAAAGTATTGGAGTTTAGTTGATATTTCTTTAAATTTAATTAGATTTTGATTAATTTAAATTTAAGTTTAAACTATTCAAATAAATTATCGAGTGACTTTAAATTTAAATTAATCGGCTCCAATAAATATTCAATGAGATCTATAAAATTTAAATCGAGTTTCGATTTTAATATAAATTTAATGTGTGTGTGTGTATTTTTATAAATAATCATAATGTAAACTAGTTTAATGTATGGAGCTCGACAACTCGAGTTTAACTTTGTTGTGGGAGAGATTGGATAGGTTTACAGCCGAGGGCAGGAAAAGCAAAAGACCAGTCTTTCCTTTCGATTTCGGCGTGTCGTCTAGTGACATCACAACACAACGCCGTAGGAACCGGTCCATCCATCAATCCCATTCGCTGTCTTTAACCTCCTCTTTCTCCTTCCCTTTTCCCATCAGTACCCACTTTTTTCTCCCTCTTCCCTCTCCCTGTCCCTGCAAAATTTCCTATCTTCTCCACAAACCCTCCTCCTCCTCTCAGTCCTTCCTCCTTCTCTTCATTACAATGAACAACACCAGTAGTACATTAAAGGGTAATCCTTTACCTCCAGGTCTAATCTCAAATCTCGAACAAGTCCTTTCAACTAAAAAAGAAGAGCAACCCCAATCCTCTTCTTCTTCCCACGAAAATTCAAATAATAATAATAATGATTCGACTGAACCTTCGACTTCTAACTCTACGGCTGGTGATGGAGTGGTAGTAGAAGAAGAAGATTGCTCAAAAAAACCGATTCTTTTGGTTACTAATGGTGATGGGATTGATTCACCTGGTCTAACTTATCTTGTTCAAGCTTTGGTTCATTTGGGGCTTTATAATGTCCATGTTTGCGCTCCTCAATCGTAGGTTTTCTTCAATTTTTCAACTTTGTTTTGTTTTTGTTTTTTTTTTTTGTTTGTGTTATGACACCCCTTGCGTGCATTGCAATCATGGGTTGCTTTAATTTTGTGGTTTTGTTTTTGTTTTGGTTCTTAGCTCGAAGTTTTAGGTTTCTTGTGCTGCTCACTTTTATATAGTGGGCTTGTGCCCCTTTTGTTACTTATCTTAATGAAATTAAATCTGACATTACATACAAAAAATTATGTTGTTTCGTTATTTATGTGGTGTTAGTTTTGTGATATTTGAAACATCGTGTTTTGTGGGTTTGGATCAAAATTTGGGCTTTCTTCTGTTTCGTGGGGTTAATTTATAGTTTTATGCGGTTTTTGGTTTGTGATATTTGGAAGCATAAGTTTTGTGGATGTGTATCAAAATTTGAGCTTAATTTTGTTTTCTGGTATTAATGTGTAGTTAGTTTTTGTGCTTTTGGTTTGTAATACATGGGGCATTAAGTTTTATGGTTTGGATCAAAATTTGAGCTTTCTTTTGTTTTGTGGTATGTTTGTCGAAACCCCAGTTTGCAATATGTGTATCTTCTAATCTGTAGTTTCATGTGCTCTTGCTTTGTAATATTTGGGACGTTTGGTTTTGTGGATTTGGATAAAAATTTGAGCTTTCTTTTGTTTTGTGGTACTTTTATTTAGACCCTACTGTTCAGTTTTCTGTACTTGATGAATAGTTTTATGTGCTTTTGGTTTGTAATGTTCGTAGCTTTATCTGAATTTGGATTAAGTTTGATCCCCCTTTCTGTTTTGAGGTGTTGCAGTTTTGACAATTATGTGCAATTTCGTGTATGAATATGTAGATTCGTCTTTTGTTTTTGGTTTGCGAGGTTCCTGAGAGCTTTCTATAACATAAAGTTTGTGCTAGATTGGGTCTCAATCCAAATTCGCGCTTTTTGACGTTTGGAATTATTCCTTTTTGACCGTTGTGTCTTATTTTACATGCTTTTCATTTGTGATATTGGGTTCATTTGTTTGTCTGCTTTTGATCAAGTTTTGGGATTTTCTCGTTTTTCTGGTGCTTTTATTTTGAATCTTTTGACCAATAATTCAATGTGTGTTGCTGGGAATTCTGTAAAGATTTAGGAAGTTATAAAGTTTTGATAATTTATGTGCTTTGTTATTGTTGTTTTGATTTCAGTAATTTGTAGATATAGATTCATAGTTTGCAGTTAGGTGCTAATGTCAATTGTGTTCTGCAGTTTTAGAGCATTACATTTTGAGAATTAAAATTCTGTGATTTGTTAGATTTCAATCTTAATTTGTTGTATTGCTTATGGAATGGTTCAGGGACAAATCAATGTCAGGTCATTCAATGACTTTTGGAGAAACGGTGGCTGTGACTTCTGCTGAAATAAGTGGTGCCACTGGTTTTGAGGTTTCTGGTATAATCACTATTCCTTGTTTTAAGTTGCTGGAATTATGTTTAGTTAGTCAGGTCTTCTCCTTTCTCATTATGCTTTCCATGGAGATCAGGGGCACTGTACTGTACATGCTAGACTGAGTCAATCTATTTCAACTAATTAATTAGGAGGTCATATTCTCTTTAATCATGGTGTTTTAACTATGATAATTATTGGCAGCTTCTTGTGATTTTGGCCTGGGGTTCAACCTTAAAAAGCTTGGCTATTGATTATGATGGGTCCTGACACCGTGTTTTCTGTGCAGGTACTCCTGCTGATTGTGTCTCTCTGGCATTATCAGGCGCACTATTTTCGTGGTCAAAGCCTCTGCTGGTTGGCATTTATACATGATGCTAATGAGATTTCCTCTTCTAATTTTTCTGTTAAGCAATTTTCATGATTCATGCTTGGAACTCTCCAGGTTATTAGTGGAATAAATCGTGGTTCAAGCTGTGGCCACCAAATGTAAGTTCCTCTTATTGCGCTTCTACTTCTGTATATTGCAGTCAAAGGTGCAGTTTTCCCAAGTTATTTAGTTTCGTAACTATATCTCTCTTTGGAATGAGCTATTGTGCATTTAGTTGCTCATTCATATATCTTCTCATATATGCCTAGATTCATGCTTGCGAAATGACCTTATCTTTCTGAAGTGGCTGATGGATTATTGTTCATGATATGTCTAACTTGAGCCTAAACCAGGTTGTACTCTGGAGTTGTCGCAGGAGCAAGGGAGGCCCTTATTTGTGGTGTCCCGTCTTTGTCCATATCACTACACTGGTGGGTTGAGAATTATGTAGTTTACCATGTTTTATTAGATTCCATTTTTCTTTTTTGTTAATTCTCTTTGTGTTCCTCAACTCTTCATCCTTAGAGATTGATGTCTTAAAGTTCTAACCTCCTGTAGGAAGAAAGATGAGACCCAAGATAGTGATTTCAAAGGTGCTGCCAACGTCTGCTTACCACTAATAAATGCAGCTGTCAGGGATATAGAGAATGGAGTTTTCCCCAAAGATTGTTCCTTTCGTGTCGAAGTTCCCACTTCTCCTTCAACAAATAAGGTTGGCATCTTTATGTATATACTAGTGTATTAATTGAGTATCACATCTATGAAATGCAAGCATGGAGATCTATCCACACACACACAAAAAAAAAAAAGCAAGCGTGGAGGAACTTGATATGCTTTGCTATTAACCCCCTTAGGTTATGATTGTGCTTATGTTACTCATACATTTTGATTTTGAAGTCTTCCCAAAGTGCCCGGTATCTGTGTTTGATGTTCTGAAAGTTTTATGTTTCTCCTTAATTACTATCCAAGGTCAAGAGGTGTTAGTGCACTACTAGAAGCTCCTTTGTTGCACAACAATAGTCTAAATATATATATTTGTTAATTATGTTGTCCTCAGAGAGTTTGTTAGTGCTGAGCTAACTAAGATTCTATTTTTCCCTATTTCAATCAAGTCCTTAAAGTATATGGGCATTTTGTCATGTGTGGTAGATAGGCTAGAAAATGGATGCTGCTGCTGAAAGTATACCTGTCTGCACCATTTGATGATATGTTTTTCTTTTCCCCTCTGCTGTGTCTTCAAATACTAGAAAACCCTTTTCTAGAATACCCTGTTATTCACAAATCACCTGTGGAAGTTGAAGGCAAGCACTCAGCAGGTGCACCAGAGCTTTCTTATGCTGCTACTTAGTTGGTGCCTCAAAGGATAGTGATGTAAAAAGGAATAATAGTATTACCTCTATACCGATTCGTAGAAAACATTGCATAGATATACATTGTATGTCCCTCTATGTGCTTTGGCCTTGGTCTATAAGATCACAAAATTTGTTATTGGCCAGCAATGCATCAGGGAGAGCTTAGATGTCTCCATGTACTTTTACTGCTCGTTGTCTTGGCTCTTTTAGATAGGAGTTAATGTGTTCTAGCATCAGACTTTAAGCTAAGATTGTATTCAGGGCTTCTCAGTTTCACGTTTTCACTTTCCATTTTGAGATGCCCCAAGAATATTGTTTTTATTCTTTTCTATTTCTTTTGGCATTTTGATGAGCAATACAATCAATGAGCATTGTACTTCTCTATTCAAATCATTGCTAGGTGCCACCACTCCCTAGATAGGAAAAATAGACAGAAAATGGGACCGAGAGAGTATATACGTGATACTTGCTATCCATGTTTATGAATAGTAAGCTCGCATTGAATTAAGATCCTGTTTTTGTTACCATTCATGTTTCATTATCTTTTCAGATAAGGAGGATCACTGTGTGTATTTATGGGACTTTAGAGATTTAGCTATGTCAAAAAAAGCAATTTAAAATTTTGGTGTGTTTGTTTCGTGGAAAATATTTTCTGGGTTTTTTTTGACATTTGTTATAATCTAAGTTATGGAGTTGTCAAAAATATTTTATATTAGTTTAAAGATTGCAGCTACTAGTGGCTCTTAGCAGTACATGATAGTGGGAGGTGAAGGTGGTAGTTAGTGGTGGTGGCCAACATCACAAAAAAATGTCCATGGAAAATGAGAATTTTTTTTTCTTTTCAAAAAGAGAGAACCACTTTTCTCATGGTTCTTTAGTATTTTCCGTGGCTATTAACTAGTACCATATGACCAACCATTATTGTTGTCTTCCATCACGACTTAAAGCTAAAAGCTCATAACCTTTTGATATCATTACAATAATATGTGGTAATCACAAAACTTTGATTACAACTAATGTGGAGAGAAGTCTAGGAAACGTTTTTTGTGACACAAATCTGCCCTAATTTTTTAGGTAAAGAGCAGAGCTCCTTTGGGGTTTGTTCAATAGTGTGTAATATTTATACAAGATAAATATTTTATAAGATAATTGAATCAGTCCCTCCCGTGGGCACTAGTACACTGGCTTGTTGGCCTAGTAAGCTTGTGTCCAGGTTGCAGTAAAAGCACTGAGAAAATGAGCAATTTAATTAAACTAATGGGAGCAGTATGTTGTAAGCATTTTTCATATGACTGAATTTAATAGAGCATTCATCAAAAAAAAAAAAAAGAATTTAATAGAGCACTCATCTTTCTTTTGGATGAGGGTTGGCTATGCTTTTGATGCATCCTTGATGTTTATTATGACTCGGTAGAGATCGTGTTTTCTTCCCCTGTTTTTCCGGTTTTGTGGTTTAACTCAAGACTGTTGAGTTCTCCCCTTAACATATCATATGCTACATCATCTTCTTAAACATACAAATGTTGTGTATTCACTGTCAGTATATGATGCAAGCTTCTCATCATCTAATTTTTTGAGGCCCATCGGTCACTGTGGTGCTCATTAGAATTCCACATTGAGCTGAGGTTATTGGTTGCTGTATTTTAGCCCCATGGTTGTGGGAAGATCATACAGATTATTGCTAAGAAACCTTCTATGAAAAGCGAAAACAAAATTTTCCACTTATTCCAAACTCCTCTCTGCAATTTTTTTGTATAATTTTTTGATCCAAGTTTTCTCTCAACAGGGTTTCAAATTGACCAAGCAAAGCGTATGGAGATCATCTCCGACCTGGCAAGCTGCTTCAGCTAATAGGCACACATCATCAGGACATTTCATGTCCAGTCAACAAAGCCTTGGCCTCCAACTTGCGCAGCTTAGCCGAGACGCTTCTGCTGCTGTGAGCACTTTTACATTAATGCATCCATTTTATCCCATAAATTCATTTTTTTCAATGTCCTTTTATGTTGATATTTTATGTCCTCTTCTTTCTTCAGGGTGCGGCACGTCGTTTGAACACACAAAAGAAAAGCTTGGTGGAGATTGAATCGGTTGGAGCTGCAGGAAAGCCTGACACAGACAGAGTGAAGAAGTACTTCAGGCTAGAGGTAATGAATTTAGCCAGATAAGAGTCACTGTTGCTGCTGCAGAGATAATCCTTGATGATAGTTCTTTATTCAGGACCTAAGTGTGAATTGCAGCTTTCTTATTCATTCCGGAGCGTATATTAGCTGTTGACATATTCTTTGCATTTGATTGAGAATTTTTCTGAGGAGTGATTTTCACACTATATTTTGTCATGTTTGACAGCTATATGTCCCCATACCTTAGTTGGATGCTTCTCTTTTTGTTCTGTTGCCCTATTTCTATCATTGAAGTAAATTTTGTGTACATTTTTTTTGTGCAGTTTACACATAAAGAGCATCAACAAGATGAGGATGAGGAGTCGGACATTAAAGCACTCGAAGATGGATTTGTAAGTTGCATTCCTTCTCTTAACAATGCAGAAAGAGGGATTAAAAAAAGGGATTCACTGCTATGTAGAGAGCCTTTATGCATTTATGAAAATAGAACTCTGCTTAATGTTCAGTCAATTATCAAGGCATTATTTTAAGCCATGTTTTCTAATTCTACACGAGATATGCTGCAAAGAAATTATTATTAAGATTCTATGACTTCAGTAATATAACTTCAACTAATTCATTGAACAGATCGCAGTCACGCCTCTGCCACTTTCTTCTACTACTAGTCTGCCCGATGTTCAAGCTGCTGCATCAGAATGGATTTCATCTGCGTGTCAACAGAACCCTTAAGATGTTATCAGATAGAAACACGCAATCCTATATACGATTCAGTTGTTCATTGATTGAGATTTTCTTTTTTTTTTTGGGTTCCAATTTATTGCTTGTAAGATAAAGAAATTATTGACAGGGTTGGGATGGTTTCTTCTTGCTGTTGACAAGTGTAATTTTGAACAGCTTGGTCTAAAGCATTAGGACCTCCTGTTTTCGTCAAAAAACTCATTGTTCATCTTTGTTGTAATCTATTTTTCTGATTTTTTGCATTTTTGTTTTTGAAGTCACTGGTTATAATGATGTTGTTTGTTTGCAGACTAATTTAAGCAATATTATTATAGGTTCTTTCTTATTTTCTTTTCCGACTAATTTGAGCACAAGCTTTGGTTCTATGTGGGTGGTTATATATGGGGCGGAGATTTTCTGTCACTTTATATTGTCCCCGTTTGATTACGTGTTTTTATTATTCACATACTGTTATATATGGCAGAAAGGGTAAAAAAAAAAAAAAGTGGTGTAATTACATACTGTCCATGCATGATATCATGTGATTAATGGAAACTTGAATGAGGATATTGTTCGGGATTAATGGTGGGCAGAGGGGGGAAGCCTTGATGATTACTTCACCACCAGCTGTAAGAGGTTTCTTGCTTGCCACAAATTCTGGGATGCTCATTTGGGTTCTCAGTTCTCTGGTGGAATGCATTATGCAGTTTCTTGTCTCAGGCTTTTGCTCCAAGTGAGAAAGGAATGAAGTGTACACACAAAGCCTTTTGATAATTTTAATTAACAATCAAAGTTTGTTTGTAGAATTTCCTGATAAATTATAACGTAATTACTATGATTCAAATGCAGCATAAACTATCAAATGACGGGGTGATTTTACATTTCTATTTTTCTTTTATTACTTCTACCATGTCCATACCATACCCATCCTGTTCTCACATTCCGTAACTAGTCAACAATCCCATTCTCAAATTTCCATCCTTTCAATCCCTCACTTTCCAAAGCAATGGTAACTCATGCACATGCAGAAACTCGTCCAACTTCATCAAACGTCGCCTCGGTCTCCTCTTCTGCCGGTCGCTGGCACTGCAACGCGCTCCTGTAGAGCAGCATGCCTGATAATAAAATAGAACAACACCATCATTGAAAGTTTGAATCATTTTTGGCGTAATTAAAATTTAAAAGGCATAGTAGTGGGTACTACACATGCTCCTCTATTCTTTTTTCTTTTTTCATTAATAAAAGATGCAATATATCATAAAGGAAATAAATCTGCAGCAGTCGAAATTTCATTGAGGGTGAAACAAAACAAAAAACACTGCTGCGACGAAGACCCTATTGGAGCAAGACACCTTTAAGGATGAAGTGAAACAACATCTTACTAAAACAAACCAAAACCACTAGAAAATAAAGTTTTCTATTGAGTTAATATTTTTATCATCTTTTAACCAATGAGGGGTACTATCCTTTTTTCCCAAACACACAAAAGTTATTAAATGCGATTGTATCTAATTAGGAACTTCTTGCAAAACTAGTAGGTAAAATTTGTCATATACAAAATATATATGAAGTATCTCGAAACACTTGTAATAGAGGCTCTTTGAAATATTGGAGTACCCATGTCCGCCCGACTTCATCATGATGAATTGTGTGCTCTTTTGTACAAAAGAAGGAGCCTTTGAGAGTGCGTTTTGTGGACCCAGCCCGAGAACTAGACGACGGGTTTGGACCTAGAAGGGCTGATTTCAGAGCCGAGATGAGACTTGGCGGTTCAACTCTTGGACTCGTCGGACCTGCCGGGTCCGACCTGTACTTTAAAAAAAATAAAAATAAAAATAATATTAAAAAATAAATTATTTCCATATGAAATAGGAAAAATTAATTTTTATTTACAATATTTAAGGTGTTATTATTAATAGCACAAGATATAAATACATAAAAAATATGCATGGTTAGATATTTATAAAATTCATTAAGAGTCTTATTCTTTAAGAACGTGGAATTAAAACCAACTTTAATATTTTCATTTTTTTATAGACTTTTATCTTATATTACTAAGATAATAATTTTATTTGAATGTCGTTTTATATAAATAAATATAAATGCTTTTTAAGTTTTTACAAAATAGGTTAAAACTTATTAAGAGTTTTATAGACTTATAATATTTTTTAGTTTTTATTTTTTTAAATTATATATGTTTTTCTAATTTAAAAAATATAAAAAATTAAGGCTGGTTTAAGGATTAGGAATCGGCGAGTCCTTGGAACTAGCTCTGAACTAGGGCTGGTTCCTAGTTTTGAGATCCGAAATTGCCAGTTTTGGGTCCGGGTTTTGGTTTGAGGTGGTTTTGCCCATGACCATATATCTAAGTGTATTCGTTTCACCTAAAAAAAAATTACCGAATTTATATAGCCATCAAACATTATTGTAACTCTAGTGGTTAGCCACTAGTAATGGTTGGTAACAAACAAGAAAAGTATTAAAAAAAAAATGCATTCCTCTTTACGAAAATGGTAATTGTCAACAGTCTCTTAACAATAATTATTGTCAAAAGGTAATTTTAAGATTTTGACGGTAGACATTAAAAAATGTTCAAAAAAAGGCTTTAGGTGAAAGAAACACACCCTTAGACCATGTGTCAAGGAGTGGATCAAAAATCATTGAAGTGGTTGAGCCTTGATGTAAACAAAATCTATTTGATGATCTGTCTTTGTTCGTGTGAGATAGATATGACTGGTTCTCCTTTCACATGGAGGTTATCAGTCTCCCCTAGAACTTTCAACGACACCATTTCATGGCATTTGGTATTGGTTTTGTGTTGGGGACTCATGCAATATTAATTGAAGCCTTAAACTTGGGTCAGATAGGTAGGAGTAAAATAAATGGGACGTTGCATGACCTCAAATCCTCCCATTTTAGTTCAGTTTAATACGATCAGTTCAAGATGTAGATAAGCATATGTAAGTTCAATTTGCTCATAAGTTTTATTATTTTTAAGGGTAAATTATAAAAAGATGGTTTGTATTTTAAGTTATTTGTTTTGTTTTTTAATAAAGAGGTGATTAGTCAGTAAGAAATAATAACACTTGTTAATCTTATACTAGCTGGCAATTGGTACTCTCTTTTTTAATTCTTCTGTTTTTTAATTTTTGCAATTTTTTGGTTTAAATTATACAATTTACTAATATAAATTTATTTAATTAATTATTTACTAATAAATAGAAAATTGACACGTATCATTATTTATTATCAATATAAAATTAAAAAAACACAAGTTATCTCTTTTTTTTTTAAAAATATATATATATATATATATATAAAGTAAACTCTTTACAAAGGAACAAAAATACATAGCACCTTTTTGCAATTTACCCTTAATTTAATTTAGAGATGTAATTTTTATGCATCTAAAATCAATATCTGATCACTTGCAAATATCTTTTTTTTTTTTTTTTATTGTAGGATGTGCAGATAATTATGATTGTACAAATAACAATGTCTCCATTAATTAATTCATTTAAGAAATGTATTTGATTGATTGATTGATTGATTTATTTTTTTTACAATTTTCTCATATTTTCTTTATGTCTTAGTTTATACCTTGAAATTATTATGTGGATGACACGATGCCTCGCTCATCCTGATGCATTGTATGTATACTCAGTCATGCAAAAGAAGCTGTCCTTAAATCAATGTTGGAAAGTAAATGCAGTAATTGGACTCTCAATGTGTATCTAATTTTGATTAATGGCATCGGATCGGAGGCGTATCCTATTTGTTCTTCCTACTCCTGCATGCGTTAGATAAAAGAAGACCAGTTCTTCTGTTGAAAGTAAATTGGGTTGAGAGATCGTTTCTCGTAGAATTTTCAGCTCCAAGGATGATGTTGGAACAAAAGCGGCCAATAAGAGGTAGCGTTTATTCATGATGGCCAGCACATTCATTGCGTGAAGTTACATCATCCACGAAGAGAAGACGAAATAGTAAAAATCCCCTATCGGGTCCTCTAGAACCGACTCGGTTGTATACCACCTGCTGCGGTTGACGAGTAAGCCCCTTAAGGCGATTGCCTTGGCT
This sequence comes from Laguncularia racemosa, assembly GCA_037954665.1. NCBI lineage: Eukaryota > Viridiplantae > Streptophyta > Magnoliopsida > Myrtales > Combretaceae > Laguncularia > Laguncularia racemosa. The sequence goes on along the minus strand of JBBMOL010000002.1, from coordinate 12,600,108 downwards.
TGGCTTGAAACTACTAGCAACTAAGCATGCACATATGCTCGAGTTCCACCTCCTTGAAGCTCCTCTGATTCGGTCTTGACGACTGGTCGCCTCTAGTCTACTTAGAGTACGACTATAACTTGAGAGCTCCCGTCATCCTATATTGGGATAGTGTTGAATGTTCTGTCAGAAAACATTGTTGACATATCTACTCCTTTCGCACCAATATCACCTTTCATTCATGCCTGCCAGTAATCTGGAGACATTAAGTACTCCTTAACTCCTCTTCCCATTATCAGGCCTTCAGAAGATGCTTTCGTATAGCTAGAATTTACCACACTAACAACAATTAGAACCTTTCTGTAAACTAAGAGATAAAACATAATAGGTTTGGAATCCATCTTCCCTGCAAAACATGTAAACCTACTAGAGCTTGAGACTCAATCTGAGCATCTCCTGAAGCACCATATCATCTTCGACTCTGCTTTCACCTCATTTATAGTTGTTTTACCCTTGTCATCACGCAATTGGCTTTGACTCTACCTATTTGGGCATAATGTCTGCATGTGGCACTATTGCTTGTAGTGAAAGCAAATTATACCTTAGCCTTTAGGCTAGCTGAATATATTTATTAATTTAAATATATTGTTAATCATTAGTTATCACGTCAATTGTCCTATCAACAATACATTGCAGAAATGTCCATTTAGGTTATCATATCAATTTTTAAGGGAGAATGAGTACTAACTTTTTTATGAAAAAAGTTAGAATTTGTATAACTTATAAAGTTTTCAAGGATAGTTTGTTTGATTTACTAAATAAATAATAAAATTAAACATATGTAAATTAGTTAAAATAATATAAAATCAAATTTGAAAATATGGAAAAAAAGATAAGAAAAGAGAAAAAGCTTAAAAACTAAAAAAAATAGAAATCTAACTACTTTAGCACTAAGGGTGGCTAGATTCCGGCTTTTTAAAATTTCATATGCATCACACACCTAAACTTCTTTACTTTTAATTTATTATTATTTTAGTTAATTTATACATGTTTAATAATATTATTTGTTTATATTGGTTATTTTTTGCCAAGTAGATGCTATTATATGTCAAAAAAGGATAAGAAAGTCAACGATTTTAACAAAAGTCCTAATTTGTATATATATTATTATATTGATGATTAGAATAAGAAAGTAAATGTTAAATATTCAAATAGAAAAATGATAAAATATTAAGGATTAAAAATATATTTTTTTAATAAAAAATTTAAATTGCTGAGAAATTCTTACCCTATTAACAATTTGTTATGATACAAATTTCGGTTGCAATCAGTATAACACACTGATTTGTAAAGCTTATATTCAATTGAAGATTTGTAAGCTTGATTATACCTCGGCATCGATTCGACCTAGGTCATTGGACCTACCCAGTCAGCCATGGTTTTGGAACTATTTGCCTTTGAAAACAACAATTCTATGGACTTTGTGACCAAACTTAACTCATTGTATATTTGAAGATAAAACTTGGAAAAATAAGTTTTGCGGAACATTCAACCTGCTAATACTAGAAACATTAATGATTTCTAGTATCCATCAAATCCATGTCGTTGGGTTGGTGTGATATCCCGAAGCAAACCGCGCCCACACCACCAAATCAGACCAATTTGCCCAATTCTTTTCCCACCAGTCTCTACATGTCATTCTCAGTTAAGCCAAATTGTTGGTGAAACCATCACAGTTATATCCAGAAGTTGAATTCATGCTAAATGTCAGATTTATTGGAGTTGACTCCAGCAATTCATAGTCCAGCAGTTTTAGCAGTGATTGATGTTAATTTGGAGGAACAGCATGAGCTGCCAAAAGATTATGAATTAATTAATCCGAGTGCTCATGATTTTCCTTAAAATGGTAATGGTTGACTTGCCAATAGTAAATCTTGAAAGTAGTCCTCCTGAGTTATGACCCTTATAGAATGATTAAGACCTTTTCTTTCTAGATTTGTCAACAATGGAATTGAAAGTTCAAGTTTATTTTCCTAAAATAAAAAAAAACGATTAAGATTTGTCAACAATGGAATTGGAGTAGGGGTTTTGAACATGTAGTTTTTCCAATTATCATTTGTCTTCTACTACTTCTTTTCATAAGTTAGTTTTTTATTTTGATATCAACTTGAATTTTACAAATTGTTTCAATATGGCTGACATTAATTTTGATTACATAATTTAGAGATTGGCATGATTGTTATCAAGATGCCGCATGAATTTGTCTCTGTACGAATTTTGGTTTGTGGTTCGTGCACCGGTCAAACCAATAATGAAAAACTTCACCTTATATTCAATTGAAGAAACATATTCTGTGTATTCATAAGGGTTTTCTAGTTATTTAATGGTATGACTTATTTATTGTGAACATAGATTGATGATGTAAGGTGATGCGTGGATTTTCCAATTCTATACTTATCTTGCATATTTCATTTGTTTAGGCTCCAAACATTAACAACTTTGAAATCTCTTGAGTTTTAAGATGCTAGCCAGTGTGTACAATTGGATGTGATTTTAGGGTTTTAATTGATGCATAAATCCTAATATGATAATTATGTATTTTCCATGCTTTGCAAATATAAAATTTAAATGTTATTATCTTATGTTTTTATTGTTATAAGTGTTACTTTTATTAAAATATTATTTAGTGTATGTATGCATGATGTTATGTTATATATTATGTATTATATGTAGCTTGTTGTCACCAAAGTGGCCAAACTTTGATGATGATTAGTATGTATCATGCATAAAATTGTCATTTATCTATAATATTTATAAAATGCCTATTATTGAAATTAAATGGATAAATTGATGTTTAGTTAGTCATTAGAACTTTGAAATTTACCCATAGGTAAGTCATCATTCTATGATTAGTGAGTATAATGGAGGTGAATTAGCATTTTGGTCAAATGTATTTGTATATCCAAAGGTAGCATATATATATATAGCTTAAAATATTTGATTGCCTAATTAGGCTATTTATGGCATTTACTTAATATTTTCTACATAAAAGAAGAACTATAATATACTTAGATGATTTGTTTATCTAAATCTATTATGTGATTATTTATCTAATGAGCATTTATGTATCAATTACAACTATTTCACTCCAATCGCATGTTTCTTCTATTACTATGTTTAATGGATTAAACTTTCCTGAGTGGTGCGGACAAGTCAACTTCCATTTGGATGTGTTGGATATTGACTTGGTACTACTAGAAGAATAGCTTGCTACTGTTACAGATTTAAGTAGTGAGGAAGAAAAGTTATATCATAAAGCATGGACATAATCTAACAGATTAAGTTTGATGTTTATGTGAATAATCATTGCAAACAAAATTAAGATTACTATTCCACAAATAGAAAGTGCTATGGAATACCTTAAGCTTATGGAAGAAAGATTTCGTTTTGTAGATAGGTCGCTTTCTCGTACTCTAATGGTAAAACTCATGACCATGAAGTTTACTAGGTCAAAGAGTATGCAAGAGTATATCATTAAGATGATTAATATTGTAGCAACGCTGAAGACCTTAGGAATGATAGTGGATAACTCCTTCTTAGTGTAATTCATTTTTAACTTATTGCCTCTTGAGTGTAGACCTAACTATAACATCATTAAGGATAAGTGGAATGTTATGCTCACTTAGGAGGAAGTGAGACTGAAGAAACAAGTCATTCTATCAACCTTATAAGGTTGAAAGCCCTAAAGCATCATAAGGTAGGACACTATAAAAAGAAAATGCCTTTTTATAGTCACACTATAATGTGAAAGGCAACAAGTTTAAGAAGAAGAAAATGCCTACTAAAGCATCATAAGGAAATAAAAAGGAACAAAAGACAAATAAGTGTCTTTTTGTGATAAGGTAGGACACTATAAAAAGGATTGCCTAAAGCATAAGGCTTTGTTAAAAAAGAAAGGTAACGTTGACGTTTTTGTTTGTTTTGAATCAAACTTAGCTGAAGTTCCTAATAATACTTGGTGACTTGATTTTGGTGCTATATCTCATATATCTAGTGTGATGTAAGGATTCAGTGCAATCTAAACCATAAACCTAAATGAAAATTTTTATTGATAGGAAATCGTATGAAGGCTCCTATTGAAGGCATTGGGACTTATTGTTTTATTCTAGATACTGGTTATCAATTAGATTTATTCTAGACTCTTTATGTTCTCTTAGTTTCTAGGAACTTGATTTTACTTTTAAAACTTGATATTTCTAGGTTTTTTTTAATTAAATTTGGACATGGATGTTTCGATTTGTTTAAGAATACTTCTTTAATTGGTTTAAGTATTCTTTATGATTGATTGTACAATTTGAAACTTGATAATGTTTTTGCTGACTCTCTACTTTCTATTTATCATAATGTTGGAATTAAGCATAGCATACATAATGCAAATTCAGCTTTTTTGTGGCATAAACGTTTAGGTCATATTTTCAAAGAAAGGTTGGAAAGATTAGTAAGGAATGGATTCCTTCCAAATTTGAATTTTATTGACCTTGGAACATGTGTGGATTATATTAAGGGTAAGCAAACCAAACATAGTGAGAAGGGTGCCACAAGAAGCACCTAGCTTCTTGAAGTTATATACACTAATGTATGTGTTTCGATTATCACTAAAAGTTCCCATTTGGTTCTTTTTTTTTTTGGTCTATTAAGCATACATTTAACATTTATTTGAATATGTGTGTTTGATAAGAATAAGATAAAAAAAAATGAAACTAAAAATACATATATACCTCTCTTAAAAACTTAAATACTTAGCATATTCCTAGAAATTTGAACATATTTATCCATTATTTTATTTACTTTTACAAAAATACTAACTAACATTTCATTTTCTAATGTATAAAATATATTTTCAAACTATTTTTTCTTAAAAGTACATGAACTTTTATTTTCTAATATCCATTTCTCAATTATCATTTTTATCATAATTATTAAGATAACAATCATATAAGATAGTTTCTTAAACGTTAAATTTTAAATTAAATTTAAATCAAATATATATAAAATACAAAAAAAAAAGATAACCCAAACAATTTCATGGATCTTTCATCAAATGGTATTAGGCCTTAGGAATGATTGGAGAGACTAAGTGCTGATATTAAAATAGAAAGATTGTATTTGTATTTATCCCCCCCCAAAAAAAGAAAAATCAAACAATTCGATGCACGTAGGAGAAAGAAATTTCATTTGTATTGAATTTACAAAATAATGATGTTGAAATATAAGAATCGGCAATGTATGCTCTGGCCGATCGCGTATATCCTACTTCTTAATTGCTGTTGTATTCTACGAGTATCTTTTGGTGTCAACAAAGTAATAATTTTTGAACAAAGGCCTAGCAAACTAACTAGTTAGACAGAAGAATCAAGACATCTTGGGCTTGGAAGTCCCATAAAAGCAATTCCTGGCGAAAGGTGGATACGAGGACTACGTTTTGGAGAAGGAATATATGAAAAATTGGGTATTGCACAGCCAGGCAACCTTGGTGATAGCTTGACCTGTTCCAATGCCTGAAATTGCAACTTTGATGGATAGTCTCTAACACAACTTATTCTAGGACCAGCTCCTGTGCTCCATTTATGCGACGATGATCCCGGTTTGCAAGCCGGTGCTTGATTCCTTCTGTCAGCTATGCTCTCATCTTCTGTTTCAGGATATTTGAAACCATTGGTCAATTCCATGGCACTGCTACCATGAACAGACTTCCATGGTTTGCAAGCCGGGGCTTGATTCTTGTTTTCAACCATGTTCTCATCTTCCGTTTCAGGATATTTGAAATGACTGGTCATTTCCATGGTACTGCCACCATAAACAGACTCAGATTTCTCCTCATCGCTTATATTTGGCGGAATGATGTCGTCATCGTTTGCACAGCGCTGCACGGTATCATGAATGTTTTAGGAATTAGATCCAATTGAGAAGGATAAATTTTACCAACCATCCCAAAAATTTTAACGTTACAACTATACCTAATCTTTTAATTGTACGCTTATAACTCTTCTGACATGGTAGTCAGTTTAATTATGAACTTGCAAAAGGATACTTATAGGAAGTTTTTAACATGGGCATATGTGTACGATTTGAATAATTAAGGATGTCTATGTAATTCGGGAATGGTTCCCATAATTTATGCTTTTGAGAACAATGATTGGCTTGACTTTTAATAGCCTAGTACCCCCTGTTACCTTGACATTGGTCAGATCAACTTGATTCTCCTCGAGAAAGTTGACGAACTCCATAAAATTTTCTTCCGTTGGATGATAATGACCACTGTACGGCCATACAGCCTGCAGGACAGGAAGATAGGTTTGAAAATGTCAAGAAACATGTTATGCTATTCTTTTGTAGATCAACCGACATAGGCATGAAGTTATGATGGAACATACCTCAAGGACACCGCCATGGGCAATCAATCTTCCTGCAGCAGTAGCTGCTCCACCAGCTAAAAAACTAGAATGCTGGAAATAGCCTTTTCTCTTCTGCCCAACATACAAATTTCTTGATGTGCTAAGAACAAATATCCACTTTGAACCTTCCGCGGTGTTCAATGGCTTTCCGCTTAGCTTGTAAACAAGTTTACCTTTGTCTATGATTACTTCATAGCATTTCCTCTCATTCTGCATCAGAAACAACTTTCCTCTATCAAAATAATTGTGAGGGATACGTCTAGGAACCCCTAGTAAATGCTGATGTAACAATTTCCCTGTTACAACTGTTAAGGAAAAAAATAAAAGATCACACTGAATCTGATAGGTTTAAATTTTTAAATCAGCTGGTTGTGAATTTAAAAGTTAATATAGTATCAGAGTCAGTTTTCGCTATAACCAGTTGGCTCTATTGCACCTATAGTAGGTGATAGTTTGAAATTGGAACTCACTGGTCCGAGATAAAGGACGCGTTGGTGCTTGAGATCCATCCTAGAGCAATCCTCAAGATTCACTTCTTTGCCATCCCCTATGTCCAACCTTCATTATTGCTCTTAAATATAAGAAACTTGTGCTTTTAACTTATCTAATAATGTAAAATTTTTAACAATTTAGTATTACTTACCAGTAGAAGAAAGGTTGCGAGCTCTCACTTGCAAACCAAACATCATAGTAGAATTGTAGGTTGTGGCCGTAGCGATGGCATGGATCGATCTATCCAATATAATAACATGTCAGTCTCCATTGATTTTCGTTTTTAGTTCTAAAATTGAACATTATGTGTATAGACACGCATGATCTATTCTACGTTAGCGACAAAAGAATGGCATTAACAAATTAGTCCAACGATAGTAATTTCTATGTAAAGCAACAACCAATCGCAGCCACCTACTTTTCTTAATGGCTGTTTCACGCGGTCTGAAAGAACCTAAGTAACCTTATAAAGCTGTCACTTTCCCTTATAATCCATTTCTATTATCCACTTCCACTATCATGGGTTTCACAGTTAATGAGGAAAAAGATTCAAGAAGCTTACTGCTTCGAGCCAGTGTGTGAGAGCCAGCTTTTTAGCTTTCTCATCCTTCAAAAGTCCCTTTCCAACCTGCAAAATTTCCATGAGAGTCACGTCATTTTGAATATCTAGAAGTTTAGGGAAAAAAAGTTGATTTCTGTCTCTAGCTTTTTCCTGGTAAAAGTATGCGATCAAGACAATGGAATCCAAAACATTCTTGTTTGTTTGTATTTTAAGTTTCAACATCAAGAAACTTCTGCCCAAAGCTGGATGTTATATAGGTCAAGGATCCAAAGTGTGAGCACAAGTCAGACTTTTAAATTTATTAGTTGAAGAATATTGTGAAGAACGTGCTTGGAAATTACCTTGGCTGCCCTGAACTTGGCCCGTGCCCACCGCCCTTTCACGGTTTCGCGCTGCTTGAGATCGTACGTCATAAGGATAGCCCATGCTCTCCACCTAAAGCATGAGAAGCCAAGACTGAAGAAATGTAATAACCGATAGGAATATGCTAACGAGTGTACTAAACTATACCTAGTCGGAAAATGTGCAATTTCCAAAGCAAATGTAATATGTATTTCACAAGAATATCAGTTGATTGGAATGTACGTAGTTTCCCTTAACTGATATTAGATTGGTCTGTTTTAAACATTTAAGTTCATAGATGTGATATAAATTTTTATGAATTTATTTGAATTATCTGTTTTTTATTCATATCTAATATGTATTGTTTTTATTATTTTTTTCTCTATTTTAAAATAAATATTTATATTTAAATGAATATGAAATAAATATCAAATAGATAAAAACATATGAGCCAAATATGTATTATATTTATTATTTAATATTCTACCTCATTTGTGGGTTGAGATTTTAATTGAAAACTGAATAATTTAATTAAATATAGTGATGTAACTATATAGAGGTTTAAACCTAAGAAATTTTACTTTGATATTATGTTATAATTGATACCATAATTATTCAATCCAAAAATTTAAGCTTGTAAATGCAGCGTAGATTATTATATTTATTATTTAACAACAAGTGCTTGAGATCATTTGTTATAAACTGTCATGTGTATAAGGAGACGTACCATAATTCCTCAGCAACAATAGCACAATCTGCCAGGCGTCTTCGAATTTGATGACTCCTGTAAGATTTCTGCAGTACAAGAGCTGCTGCACTTTGCTTATCAAACGGGCTCGGCGAAGATGAGTTTTCCGGCTCTGATGAAACTTCGGCAGGGAGAGTAACACGAAATAACTTGTCGTACTCCCTCCTGGAACGCAAATTATTTCCGACCGAAGCTAAAAAGTTTCCGAAAGGCAGGCTCGAGATTATCTGTAATTTCTCACTTCTCCTCTTCTTGAGGATTTTGGTTTCTTCATTTGCTGATTCAACATTTGGAACGTCAATTGTTTGTGTATCATCATCATACAACCTTTTCTTCAAAATCGACGTTGTCATCTGCCTTATTCTGCATGCATAAATTAACCAAACTGATCAACCATTACGACTTTTCGGTGGCTGTAGATACATAAAATAAAACTACAACTACGATTATACAGTAAAATTTACTCTGTATCTCTTAGGAGAACTGCATGGAACATGTAGCTCATATACCCTGATCCCCACTTTGCTATCGGGATGGAACGGGATCGATTTTTCCATTTTTGAAATGTAGTAACGAAAATTGTTCAAAAGCTGTATCATAAGTATTCAGCTACGACACGAAGTTAGAAGGAAAGATGAGAATAAGTAACGATATTATACCTTGATAATTATGAATATGAATGTTCTCTAGATAGGAAACAATGGCTGAGGTGCTTTTAGGATAGTGGACAGAAATAACATTTCCTCTATTTATAGGATTTACATTGATTAAAACATGCAGACCATTTTAGTCAGGTTTTTTTTCTCTTCAGTTTTTTATTCTCGGGCAGTGACGTCGCTGTCATCGAAATTATTCTAAAAGTTGAATCACTCGATGGGTTGGAATAGTATATATTGAAATGTTCAAAAGTTTCAGTCTTTGCATTTTATTTTACACAGAAGTCTCCGAAGGCGAGTTGGAATAAGTCAATAGCAATTACCCAGAGTGGACAAACCAACACTAAGCCACGCTTGTTGAAATTTAATCTGATTAGATATCTTTTTTTTTTTTTTAATTTGCCTTTGTTGTGGAAAGACCACAGAAAACAGAACCGAGGAATACGAAAATTTGCAGCAGCGAAAGCCAAACGCAATTTCATTCAATGCAATTTTTTTGTTTTTGTAAGACACAATCATATCAAAGTTGATAAGTATTACTAACTAAATTATAGTAAATCAAATCTAAATAAACTTATTTATTTTCTATAGTTTAAAACTAGATTAAATAAAATTGTAAAGTATTTGCTGTCTTAATAAGCAAAAGTATTAACACTCCTCCATGCTTTCAGGAGCTGCAAATCCCAAGTTTGTGCAGCAACTGCCAGGACCAAACAAATGGTATCCAATCTAGCAATTGGAGCAAATGTATCAGAATAATCCACTCTAAAAATTTGAGCATATCCCTTGACAAAAAGCCTTGCTTTATGCTTGTTGATAGATTCATCCGGATTCAGTTTAGTTCGAAATACCCACTTTACTCCAATGATTTTTCTATTAGTAGATCTGTTCACAAGCTTCCATGTTTTGTTTTTCTTGATCATTTCCATTTCTTCTTCCATTGCCTTTATCCATTTGTTATCTTTAGCTGCATCCTCATAGCTTGCTGGTTCACATACTGCAACATAGCAGAGCTGATAAACCTCTTGAAGTGGTCTTGTTCCTCTGACAGGTGGATCATCTTCCAATTCTTCTCGCAACAGCTCTGTTTCTTGATCATCATTCTTTTGAAACTGAAGGTTGGCTTGTTGTTTTGATGCTTGTGTTTCCTTTGGTTGTTCCCAATTCCACTTGTCACTTTCATTAAAGATCACATCTCTACTGACTATGATCTTTCCAGTTTGAGGTTGATAAACTTTGTATGCTTTGGATGTGGAACTATAGCCGGTGAAGATACCAGGTGCTAATCTTTTATCTCGCTTGTCACGCTTGACATTTGGAACATGCGAGAAACACAAACAACCAAACACTTTAAGAAAGTCTAAAGAGAGTTTGTAGCCACACCAAGTTTCAAAAGGTGTTTTGTCCTTCAATGCTCGTGTGGGAAGTCTGTTTTGCAAGAAGACAGCTGTACTTGCAGCTTCAGCCTAAAGATTTTTTGGCAGCTCCTTGTCATGCAACATACACCTTGCCATCTCCATTATGTATCTATTCCTTCTTTCACTCACTCTATTTTGTTGCGGAGTGTATGGAGCTGTTAGCTCATGTTGAATGCCTGCCTCTTCGCAAAACATATTGAATCTTTCAGATGTGTATTCCTTCCCATTGTCAGATCTTATAGCTTGAATCTTGCAATCACTTTGATTTTCCACCAAACATTTGAACTTCCAAAATGCATTAGCAACATCTGATTTATACTTCAAGAAAAAAATCCAACACATTCTTGTGAAGTCATCAATGAATATAACATAGCAAAGACTACCTCCTAAGGAAGGTGTTCTTTGAGGACTAGCAATGTCAATCTGTATCAGCTGTAATTTACGTGTGGCTCTCCAAGTCGGCTTAGGGAATGGTTGTCTAATTTGCTTGCCATACTGACATGCATTGCAAATAGGTAGGGAGTTGGCCAAAGTTGGTATTCCAATCGTAGGCACCCTTTCCCTTAGTGTTTTCATCCTCTTTAAGTGGCAATGTCCAAGCCTTTTATGCCATAGCTCAGTGTTGCTTGCAGTTGAGGTGAATGCTGCTGGTTCATCAAATATTGGTTCGAATGAAAAGCTTTTTCCTCTCATTCTTACACTTAGAACCTTCTGACCTGTGGCATCAAGAATTTTGGAAAGTTCTCTTCAAAGATAACTTTGAGTCTTCGTTAGATCAGCTTACCAACACTCAGCAAGTTCTGATCAATGTCAGGAACATAAAGAACATCAGATATGTTCTTTGAGCCATTTGCCCCTGTTATGATCACGGTCCCAATTCCTTCAATTGAGATGTAATCACCATTACCTATCTTAACCTTGGTAATGTCAGTTGGCCTCAAGCTTTTGAAGAGCTTCTTATCGCTGGTTATGTGATTTGTGCATCCACCGTCAATCAACCAACTTTCTAACGAACAGCTATTTGCAACACATGAAGCAACGAACAATTGATCTTCTTCCTCTTGTTCAACAACTTATGCTTCACTCACTTGCTGTTGAACCTTCCTTTTGCAAATAATTGCTTCATATCCCATTTGATTGCATTTGGAACACTTTGCATCAGGTTTCCTCAAGCATTTGTATGGTGGATGACCTTCTTTGCCACAATGTCTACACGGAGGATATTTGTTCTTGTTGCTCTCCTTTCTTCCCCTGTTATCATTAGGAGCAAACGGAGGATTCCTATCCTCATTCTTCTTCTTTTTCCACTTGCTTTTATCAGCTCCGTGGTGTTTTGCCATCAAGGCTCCTTCGGTGCTTGCATTTTCTCTCATGTGCCTTCTTTGCACTTGTGCTTGCAACGCATGCAGCAGCTTAGCCAAAGAAAATTTCGAGAGGTCCTTAGTATTCTCAAGTGTTGTCACAGTTTCTTCATAACGCTCAGGCACCGTGACTAGGATCTTCTTCACAATCCTTCAGTCTCATAAACTCTGATCCTAATAGCTTGATTTTGTTTGCAATGTCAAGGAGCCTATCAGAATACTCCTTAATTGTTTCAGACTCCTTCATCTTTTGCAACTCAAAATCCCTGATCAGGTTCAGTACCATCATCCCTCTGATTCTTTTGTCTTCGGCGTACTCTTGCTTAAGATAATCTCAGATGGACTTGGCTGTCTTGCATGACATTATCCTCGTGAAGATTGTTGAAGATACAACAGTAAAGAGGTATACTTTTGTTTTCGACTTCTTGCTTTTCCTTTCCTTGTGTGTCTTGATTTGTGCCATGGTTGGATTTTTGGAAAGCGTAGATAGATCATAATCTTCTTCCACGGCTTCCCATAGATCTAAGGCTTCCAAATAGTTTCCATTCGAACAGCCCATACCTGATAGTTTTCTCCATCAAACACCGGTGGAGCAACAGACGAAAAGCTGATCTCACTCTCCATGGTAGCCGAAAAAAGTTCAACACTTAGGTCCCTTAAGAATAGGAGCTCTGATACTAATTGTTGTTGCAAGACCATAGAAAACAAAACAGAGGAATACGAAAATTTGCAGTAGCAAAAGCCAAACACAATTTCATTCAATGCAATCTTTTTGTTTTTGTAAGACACAATCATATCAAAATTGATAAGTATCACTAACTAAATTGTAGTAAATCAAATCTAAACAAACTTATTTATTTCCTATAGTTTAGAACTAGATTAAATAAAATTGTAAAGTATTTGCTGTCCTAATAAGCATCTTAATAAGCAAAAGTATTAACAGCCTTCGTACACAGTAATCGACAATGTGCATATGAAAAGAGCTTAAACCATAAAAATCATATCTATCGTCAACCCCTGAGTCCTCACCTTGACGTGCAAATGAATACAATAGGTCGTATGTACCCGGACAACACACAACACACTTGGAAGCCTTTTGTTGTGATTAGTATTATATTTACTTTAAAAACTTAAAACTTATATATACGATGTAAATTGTTATATTTATTATATAACAATCCTGTTCATGTTGTAATGTAACTTTGTTTTAAAACAATTCCCCCATAAGGAAAAAAAAGAGGAATGCTATGAAACTATGTAAATAGCTACTCTATTAATAAGGATATGCATCGTCAATGTTGCACTTGATTTTATTAAGTCCAATAACAAATTTATGTTAAATTCACAAATACTAGTTATTGGTTAGTTAAGGTTGGGGAATGGTGCGGAGAAGGGGGCATTTGTGGGAGGCATAGACAATTATCCTTAGTGTTTCATATTGAATTTACTACCCATATTAGTTATGGGTAATTCAATTTACTACTTCCGTGTATAGTAGTGACCTACTCCGCTACTATGAGTCATTAAAATGTGCATTGCTGACTGAATCAGTAATGGCCCCATTATATCAATGACTTGTATATTCACAGCTAAGATGGTATTAACACCTAACTATAAGTAACTCCATCCTTGTCCTATATTCCTATTAAGGGTAAGTGACCTCCATGATTTGCTTGTCTAGAGTAGTCACTGGCCTCGGTACACACATAACCAACACACATTTAACAATTTGAAGTTAAATATAATTAGATTATTTATCTAGTCTTAACATGGAAGCCAATCAAAATAAGATAGGGCAATTAATCACATGCACTTCTTCACGGCTTAATTAATAACGTGCAATTCATTATTCCATACATCCTTATAAGTCAACAATCGAAATATATTTTAATAAATTTTATAAAAATAATTTTGAATGATTTTGAATTTTTTTGATAAATTATATTGAATATGAGTCTTCATGCCCAAGTCAACATGTTTAGCGTTAACGAGTCGCTAAAGACTTAGGCCTTTAGACCTAGTTTAGTTCAAGCCCAATTCGACTGGTTTGGGTCATAATTTAATTGAAGTCGAACGAAAGGAGCTCGGCAAATAAGGTAAGTCGACAATTCCATAATTTCCTTGGTTTTCTCCATCAAATTTGAAATAAAGAAGAAGATCTTAGATATTAACTACCTTCGTTATCTAACCCAGCCACTCCATAAATACAAAATATATATACTTGCAAAAACTATACCATTTTGGCTCTAAAAGTAACTTTTTTCTAAATTACCTATTGAACCCTTGTTTATTAATTTTTTCTTTAACAAAACAATCTCATTTCTAGTACTTTCCCAATCTTTTCATCTTCAATCCTCTTCTCCAACTTTCCAAACATCAATAAATTAATAAATAAATATTTAATTGGTTATAATATTTAACACTTTATTTTAAACATAAAATTAGTAGAATACTTAAAATTTAGATAATGATTTTGATATTATCATAGATAATAATCCTTCCCAATGCTTAAATAGGTTGAATGAAATGAAGTAGGGGGTTCATATGAAAAATAGCTTGTTTTGGAGAAAGGAAACAATTTTAATGAATGAGGGATAACATTTTAATTATAGAAGTTGTGTTGGCAATATATCAATGGCTTAACCTATAAATGATATGGTGAACTATGCATACCCAATAATTTCTTGGTGAGAATATATTATTATATTCATCTATGTCAACAATTCATTAATCCACGTTTTATTGAAGTCTAAATGGCCTATTTTGCATTAAGAAAAATATAAATAGTTATTGAGAAGATTTTATGAGAATTATGTATTTTATAAAAATTGAATCATTTATTTTTATATTATTTAAATAATAAAATATAAAAAATATTACTAATTTATTTTGAATTTTAAATAAACTTTCTCAACAACTCTTGTAAACGTATTTTTTCCATAATTCAGCATTGTGCTGGCATTTATAAAAATAGGGAGAAAATGACCTCTATATGTTGCGTAAACAAGTGTAATTAGAAAAGTTGAAACATTTGTCCGTAGGGACATGCTTCACTTTTTCCACGCATGCATGCATGTAAATACCATATTTAATTTAGCCATTGCATCAGAACTTTACCGCAATTTATTACCATTAAGAATTGATTCTCAAATTAACTTGTGTGCCCTTATAGATATTTGTTGTTTTAAATTTTATATTTTAAATATATTCTAATTAATTATATATAGATACTTATAATGATAAATATATTATTTTTTATCTATATATTTGATTATATATGACGGGGATACATTTAAGATAGGAAATCGAAACAATAGATATTTATCCCCCTTCTATTCATCTATAATAATTAGTTGTAAGACATTGTAATATTTTTCAAAGGTATAGGTAATATTCTTGAAAAGTGAGGGAGCACGGTTAGTGGTTTTTAAGAAGTGGAAAGGTTGGTTGGCTAATCTGTAAACAAAGTAAAAATAGGAATTATTTTTTTGATTTTTTGCATGATTTTTTTAAGAGGGTGTAACACTAAAATATGTCATCACTTTTGCGGAAATTTTATGATGCAGTTACTAAAAAATGACTATTTCCTTATTTTTATTGTAATGAAGGATGATTTATTATCAAATAAAAAATTATTAACAACTTCTATAGCTAGCCTATTTTATTATTAATGAGCCTTATTTTACAATTATCATAATGATTTTATTATAGCAAAAAAAAAAATTAACTATATCATATAATCACTTTTAAATAATTATATTATAAAATTCTCCAATTCATTTAATATATATACTCACATGTAAAAGACAAATTTCCATACATGTAACGCAGCAAAACAAATCGTAGTGACCAGTAAAGCCTTGTACTCGCTCTCCTGTAGCATGTTGGATATCCTCATTTTATAATAATCAGAGTGATTTTTTACTATAAAAAGAAGAAATAATTATATCATATATTTATTTTCAAATAACTAAGTAAAAGTTTTAGGAGGAGAAGATAATTTTCCATACATGTAAAGCAGCAAAACAAATCCAAATGACCAATAAAGCCTCGTACTCGGCTCTCCCATAGGCCATAGCATGTTGGATATCGTCAATTCTTCAGCAAACAACGCATATCGATCCCAAGACTCTGCATGTGAACGAACGTACCTGAGCCAATCAACATCACCTCAAGGTCATGAACGATGCCTTCACGTGCAGACGAATCAATATCAATCCATGCATATTTTTGGTCTTCGTTCATACTTGCACATATGTATTTTTTTCTTCCTAGTAGTCCATACTCGTCCTCATTATCCTTCCTTTAGACCATAAGGCTACAAATTCACTTTCCTATTAAGTTCTCATTTCTCCAAGTAGGCATGGACATGGCCATGGGCTAGCCCAGCTCCCTCCTCATGGAGCGAGGAACTTAGGTCAGAATCGTGGGTTTAAAGCCAAGTTTCAATTACAAGTATATATAACCAAAATTGGAACCCCTAATAGACCAGATTGAAAAGGTAATCAAAATTGGAATGGATATCTATAGTTCTAGGACTAGTCCAAAACCACGAGATCGGTTTTGCTATTAATCATTTGGCTTCACGAAGGATCTATGTCTATAACTACGTAGTTTCAAATATTATGTTGTATAGATTGCTAACTTATGGATTTAACTAAGTATTAATTATCAAAATATTTGGCCATGGGAAATACTGAATACAAAAAATTTATCTTTAATTAAAAAAAAAATAAAAAATTAGCTCAACAAAAGTTGTAAATTATATGGATTTCATTTGAATGTAATAAGTTCCATTCCCACGAGTTCGCTATGTTCAAATGAAGCCAATCAAGATGTCCTACGAAGTGAAGTGACAGAAAACTATATCCTTCAAAATAGGGTACTTTGCTTGAAGGAAGGGTTTCATATATGTGGAAAAATTAAAAGGGAAGTGGCAATTTATTTGAATATAATGTTATTATGTAGGGCACAATTCTTCGAACTTTTACATCTTTGTACCAAACAAAATTATTGAATCAATTTATTTCGACAGTAAAAACCTCTATTATGTAATATATGTTAGATTCAAGGGCGGATCGTTTGGTGTGGCGGGGGGTGTGGTTGGGGGTCGGCAGGAGCCCTTTTTGCACCTTTCTCGAGTTTGGAAAAAATTATTTAATTAAATTTATCTTAAATTGAGGCATATATTATATATTATATTTTTAAATATAAATTTTATTATAAAATTTAATAAAGTCTAAATGGTTGTTTTTATATACTTAAAGTTATGGGTTTGATTCTTCTTAGTCACTTTCTTTTTCAAGTTGTATATATTATCTATCTCTTAATAAATAATTTTTATTCTCTCTTTCCCTCTTTCTCTTTTCTCTAACTAGTAAAATCGAATTTTATTAATGAAAAACATGATAATTAACTAAATAAATTATTAATAAATACTATTTATTTATTAGTAATCTACGATAAATAATTATAATATTCAATACTAAAAGTGTTTTAATCATATTTATAAAACATTCGTAAATAATAACAATTTATAATACTTGATATATTAATATTTTCTTTCATTATTAATATTATGAAAATGATTGAGTATTATTAAATAATCAATTGTCTAGTCACTTATATTGAAAAAAATTTTATGCATATATGATTTTTATGATATTACTAATAAAATAATTTTGTAAAGTTAATATAAAAAAATTATAGAATACTATATTATTTATATTATGTTATCATTTTTATTTTATTTGTAATTTTTTAAATACTTATGATTTATTTTTTTTAACAATAAAACTTATACGAGTTTTATGTTTTGATTCTATTTTTTTATAAATTGACAATAACATTTTGACTAATATATATGCCTAATGAAATACTAAAAAGTTTATCCTTTTAATGCTTTTGTAAATACTCGAGTAATATTATATATATATATATATATATATATGTATGTATGTGTAATTAATAATAATAAAAAAATTTGCCAAGGATGATACGAGAAATAAGAATTATAACTAAGAACAAGATGGCCATTTTGTGACCTAGGTATATAAGCTCAATTTACCTAATGTTAACACTATTTCCTCCATTTGTCTCTCACAGAACCCTAAAGCCTTCTTGTGTGAGTTCATAGAGAAGGAGACGACCTTTATCCCACCACTAGCTTATCGGATTAAGGTAAGTACATAAATCAACTATTGTGAATCGTGATTTAAGTATGTATATGGTAACATAAGGAATTAATGTATCAAGGTTTGCAGATCTAGATTAATCTGTGATACACAAGGGACGAAACAAACAATTCATTTATCACGATAACAAATTAGGTCAAGTAAGTGTATCTACTAATATATTACATTATGAATTTTATGTTAGATGGATCAATTAGGTTAAATTGAATAGAAATCGAGCTGAGGGATTGATTTACAAGGTGTACAGTGGATACATGGCCCCTAACACGACCGTGTTGGAATTCTGTTGAAAACTAAAAGTGAACCGAGAGATACATGGCCTCCCAACATGACCGTGTTGAAGATCGTGTTGAAAATCAAAGGTGAACAAAGAGATACATGACCTCTAAACACAACCGTATTAAGATCGTGTTAAAAAAAAAAATTCAACACAACCTATCAACATGGCCTTGTTGAGGTCGTATTGATGAATAATGAATAGAGAGATACATGACCATGTTGAAAAAAAAAATGACTTAGTGAATGGAGAAAGATACATGACTATGTTAGAAGAAGAAAAAAAAAAACATGATCCATGTTGAAAAAAAAAATGTACAAGGCCTTTGGCATGATCGTGTACTACCCCGTACTCAACTACACGACTCCTAGCATGACCGTGTTGAGTTGAAACACGTTTAGTATCCTTTTGATATTTATATGAATACAATTCTAAAATCAAACCATTTGAATCATGTATAAGTTTGGAAGAATTGTGAAGCTAGAAAAGTGTAAAACAAACCAAGTTTTGCAAAGTCAGGTACGTGTATACCATGTTTGTTGCTTGTGCTTGATAAATTAGACTTTTGTGTGTGGATTTAATAATATTGTAAATGAACTGGCTCGAGTGTGCATGTGATTGTGAATTGCTGGGTCCAAGAAATCGAATGTGGGTCGGTGTTGTAGGGGTGGCACCCCGATGATCGGTATGTGACGTTGTCCCTAGTGGATTTGTGTACCAAAATGATCCGTGTCTTATGAGAAGATTGTGTTGTGAAATATTGAGATGTGGAAGGCTGTGACATGTATTGTGAAAGATTGATGTGCGATGACTCACGAACTCATGGACAGTGGAGAGTACCTATTGTCACATATATATATATATATATTATGTATGGCTGTAGAAGATTGATGTGTGATGACTTATGGACTCATGGACAGTGGGAAGTATCCACTGTCATATATATATATATATATATTATGTATAGTTGTGGAAGGTTGATGTGCGATGACTTATGGACTCATAGACAGTGGGGAGTACCCACTGTCATATATATATAATTATTATGTATGGTGAGAGACTCATGGATAAAGAGGATTACCTTTGTCATATATATATTATTATTATGTATGGTAAAAGACTCATGGGCAAAGAGGATTATTGTTGTCATATATATATTATTATTATGAATGGAAAAAGACTTATGAATAGAGGATTACCTTGTCACATATATATATATATATATATATATGTATATATTGCTTATGGATGGATTATGAAAGGATGTTTAGGAATGTTATGTATGAAGATGTTTATGTTATGATTGTGTATTGGCTAAAGATTGTGAAAGATAAATAAAATTTTGATTGAATGTTATGGTGCATTTTGCATGTGTTACTGTTTTTGGCATGGCATGCGTGTGTGTGTGTAAGTATGCATTATACTGGGCGTTCGCTCACCCTTCGTGAGAATTTTTTTTTAGTTACAGATGCTACATGAGAGATTGTAGGATATGTTGAAAGCTTAGGGGAAATAACTCAAGATCAGAACAATGAAGAGGATGTATAATATGTTTCTTACGAATTACAATGACTAGTAGATAGACTAATGAAAGACATATTGGATTTTATTTAGTCATTTTGGGAATTTCCATTGTATTTAAATATTAATTGCTTTCACTGTTCAATTTGAGAAAAATGTTGATGACTTATTATTGAGAATGGAAAATTTCATTATTCTTTGTTATGTAGCAGATAATTTATGACTATCATTAGGAGTATATAAATGAGAGTATTTGAAGAATAGTAGTGATTGAGCCTTTGTGTGTCTTCAAGAAATGAGGATGCGTGGCGGGTCGTAACATACCTAGGTTTTAGGGCATTACAACTTAGGTGGTATTAGAGCCTAAGTTGATGGATCTCTAGATAGTTTAGGTTTGATGATCATTAGAATTGAGTGAAAATCAATAATATAAGTTTTAAATAATAGAAAGTAAGTCATGACCTTTGGATGAATTGGATATTGGATCTATAAGATGAAGATATATATTAAGAGTAGTTAGAAAATGAGACCGATATTACTGATTAGTGAACCCCTTTAGTAATATTTAAAATGACATGTTTAGGTATCCCATACTCTAAGGAAATGTATATATTTTTATATCTTTTCTCAAAGCTTTAATGTATTTAATATAATGTTCAGGAGAATCTCGAGATGAGTAGAAAAGACATTGAGGCACTGGGAATTCCTAACGATAAGAAGGTAAAATATGTTGTTTATTTGTTGAGAGGCTCGGCTTCCAAACGGTGGTCAAGTGTTTCTAAAGTTAACCTAGGAGAAATCACATGGGAAAAGTTTAGGGAACTGTTATATGAGCAATATTTCCATGCAGCATAAGGAGAAAAATTTAGTTTTAAATTAAAAGTGCATAGGCCAACAAGATTGCCAACATATAAACTGTGGGATACAAGTATGATAGCTTCTGTAGCAGTTGAGGCTAAAGATTTAATGAAAGTTGATAGAGTGAGGGTAGTGAAAGAGTTTATTGAAGTATTTCTGAATTATCTACAAAGTTTACCCCTAACAAGGGAGATTGAATTTAGTATAAATATAGCACTTGGTACAACACCAATATCCAAAGTACCTTACCATATGGAACCTACAAAATTGAAGGAATTGAAAGACTAGATACAAGAGCTATTGGATAAGAAATTCATTGGACCAAGTGCCTCATCTTAGGGTGCACTGATACTATTTATAAAGAAGAAATAGGGTTATATATGGACTACTGAGAGTTGAATAGGGTTATAATTAAAAAAAAAAACCCTCTCCCAAGATTGACAACTTGTTTGATCAATTACAAAAAGCTCAAGTCTTCTTAAAGATAGACTTGAGATTCAGGTACCATCAATTAAGAATCAAGGAGGATGACATCTTGAAGACCATGTTCAAGACTAGATATAGGCATTGTGAGTTCCAAGTAATGCCTTTTGGACTCACAAATGCATCAACGCCTTTCATGGATTTAATGAACTGCATATTCAAAGAATACTTGGATAAGTTTATCATTGTGTTCATAGATAACATTTTAATATACTCCAGAAATGAAGAAGATCACAAGTAGCACTTGAGAGTAGTATTAAGCAAATTGCAAATAGAAAAGTTATACACTAAGTTTAAGAAATGTGAGTTTTGGTTGAAGCAAGTCACCTTTTTGGGACATATGATTAATAAAGATGGATTATTTTTAGATCTTGAGAAGATAAGAGCTGTAAATGAATGGCCCAAGTCAAAGACTGTAATAGAAATTAGAGGCATGGTAATCTAGCAACAATGATCATAACTCAAAAGAAAATATTAGAAGATATGTAGAAATTAGACTTGGAGATTGTGACTCATGAAATTGGAGTTAGACTCGCCAGCCTACAAATACAGCTAATGTTAATCAATAGAATAAAAGTTGCATAAGCTAGAGATAAGGGAATATCAGAAATAAAGAAAATAATGGAAGAGGGAAGAGCTGTAGAATTTATTAAAGATGTAGAGAAGGTGTTAAGGTTTGGTCACAGGCTATGTGTGCTAAGTATAAATGAACTAAAGAAAGAGATATTGAAAGAGACACACTATTCTAGGTATTTTATACATTGTGGAAGTAACAAGATGTATAAAGTCCCGAAGAACTATTATTTGTGGAGGAATATGAAGATAGAAGTGGCTGATTATGTACTTAAATGTATGACACGCCAACAGATTAAGATAGAACATTAGAGACTCATTGGTATGTTACAATCTTTACCTATACTGGAGTGGAAATGAGAACATGTGACTATGGACTTTGTCACAGCACTACCTTAATCAGTGACTAAATTGGATATAGTTTGAGTAATTGTTAATCGGTTTACAAAATTGACACACTTCATATCAATAGGTACTAGGTATAAACTAGAGAAGCTAGCACAAATTTATATCAAAGCAATTATGAGGCCGCATAGGGTATCGAACTCCATAGTGTCAAACAAAGATACGAGATTTGTAGGGAGGTTTTGCAATAGTCTATATAGAGCTTTGGGGACAAAACTACAATTTAGTATGACTTTGCATCCACAGACTGATGGTCAGTCAGACCGAACAATTCAGATAGTAGAGGATATGTTGAGGGCATGTGCATTAGACCTTGGTGGAAATTGGGATGAACATTTGCCCTTAGTGGAATTCGCCTGTAAACACCCCATTTTTGCCCTAGGAATGAGTAATCATCAATAATAATCAATTTTTAATTTTTCCCAATTTTTTCCAATTTTTCTCTAATTTAGCAAAAATAATAAAAATATTCAAAAAATAAAAATAAATTGGAAAACACGTCAATTTTGAAAAATGATTTCAGAAATAGCAACAATAAGGGATGAATAATTTTTATAAATTTTTGAAATTTAAAAAAAAATACAAAAAATGAAAAATCGCATTGCATATATGCAATTTGCGATATAAAGAAAATTGGGAAATTAGGCCAGCTCAGCTGGCTCGTGCGTGCGTATAGGGAACGTGTGAAGGCTGGAGGTCGCGAGTTCGAATCCCCCCGCATGCGCTCGGTAAAAATTTTTTCTTTCTTTTCCCTAGAGCTGCCACGTGGCAGCGTGTGATTGGCCGAAGGAAAATCACGCGAGTTGCGCGTGATCGTCTTCCTCACCCGGACAGACGCGAGAAGAAGCCGGAGCAAGTCCGACGAAGGTGGAATCGATCATTTTTTTTTTCAAATCTTCTAGATTACTGTCAAGATAAAGCCAAATCCATAAGATAAATCAAAGAAAAACAAGAGATCAACATCAAATCGCCGAGATAAAATCAAATCTAAAAATGGAAGAAATTCGGATTTATCCAAATCAGCCGATTTGAGCTTATCCAAGAGGGTTTCCGGACGCCTATAAATAGAGGAGAACAGGAGGAAGCCAAAGCACAGATCAGAATTGAGAGAAAGTGAGGAAATAGTGCAAATCGGAGAGCATCGGAGGAGACCCAAAACCGCGAAGCACCGACTGGAGTTGAACCACCACTAGGAGGCGATCTGGGAGTGAACCACTGCCACCATTGGATTTAGCACCCTCGAGAAGCTAGGATTTGACACCTCACCCGTTGCAAAAGGCCACTGGAACGTCGTGATCGAGCAACCCCCGCCACCGTGTCCGACCCGACCTGTGTACCGACCCGGATCCAGGTAAGTCGGATTTTTTATTATTATTTTATTTTATTTTACTTATTTTGTTTATTTATTTATTCTGAATTTATTATTTGTTATTATCATTTGTTAGCTATTTATTTATTTGTTTATATTTTCAATAAATAGGAAAATGTAGAAATTAGATTTTTCTAGAATTTAATAATGTAGAAAAATAATAAAAATAAAGAAAAAGAAAAAATAATAAAACGTAGAAAAGTAATAAAAATATTAGGAAAATAATAATAAAACTTTAGATTTCAAAATGGGATAGATATTAACTTAGGATAAGATTTTTAATAAAAATTCACAAAAATTATAGAAAATTTAATAAAAATCATAAAAATAATAAAAAACTACAAAAATCATAAAAATGACAAAAATCATTAAAAAATCATTAAAAATCATAAAAACTCAAAAAATCATCAAAATGAGTTTTAGCACTTAGAAAAACCATTTTCCTCAAATAAATCCAAAATTGATGTTTTTCCCTAAAAATTATTTTCAAAAATCAGATTAAAGCTTAGGCTTAGATTTTTTTTAGAAAAATCCAAAAAAGATAAGAACATAAATAAAAAAAGATTTCAAAATTAAAACTCACAAACACACTTAAAGTTTTCAGGAAAAGCGAACTACGACTTGTTTGATCCTGAGTAGTAGGTACGTAGGCACCCATTTGGGGCAACCCATAAAATGAATGAAAAGTCATTTTCTTGAAATAACTCAAAAACATAATAAAAAGTAACAGAAACACATTTCTAAAGAGGAACAATTTTAGGAGATTAGGTGGTAACCGTAAAGGTTTTAATAGGTTAGCCTCTGGACTTAGTAACTCTAGTTTTCCTTTTCCTCTTTTCACAAAAACGAGAGGAGGAAATAACGACGACTAGTAGTCCAAATTAAGACTAATCCGCTCCTTAGTCTTAATTCAATTTTCCCAACAACAGTTGGGTGGCGACTCCAAAAATCAAACGAAATTCCTAACTCAAGTCGAGGATCTATATTAGATGAGCATAGGGTCTAGTTTAGATCGGATTAGGAATGGGAATTCAAAAATTAGACTCGACATCGCCTATAACAACAGTTATCAAGTTACAATCCAAATGGTGCCATATGAAGCGTTGTATGGAAGAAAGTGTTGATCGTCGTTACATTGGGATAAGGTGGGTGAGAAACAAATATTGGGACTTGATCTAATGCAAGATGCAGTAAATAAAGTAAAATTGATCAAGCAAAGAATGCAGTCCATCCAAAGCCGCCAAAGTCATATGCAAATAAGAGAAGATGTCCATTAGAGTTCCAGGTAGGAGATCATGTGTTGTTGGAGATTTCACCTATGAAGGGAGTGATAAGATTTGGACTAAGGGGAAAATTAAATCTTAGATATGTGGGAGCCTTTGAAGTCTTAGAGAAAATTAGAGCAGTAGCATATAAATTGGCATTGCCACCAAGTCTGGTTGGAGTACACAATGTATTTCACATTTTCATGCTAAAGAAATATGTGCCAAACTTAGGTTAAATCACTGCATTGAAACCTTTGCAAGTAGAGCTAAATCTCACAATAGTGGAGAGACCTATCAAAATTGTGGATACTAAAGAGCAAACTTTGAGAAGATGGGTTATCAAGTATGTCAAGGTGCAATGGAGCAATTAAACCAAAAGAGAAGCAACTTGGGAACTGGAAGAAGAAATGAGAAGAAGATGCCCATAACTTTTTAGTGATCCAGGTAATTTTCGAAGACAAAAATTCTTGTAAATGGAGGAAAATGTAAATACCCGAGTAATATTTTATATATATGCATGTGTAATTAATAATAATAAAAAAATCTATCAAAGATGATATGGGAAATAAGGATTACGATTAAGGACAGGATTATCATTTCGCAACTTAGGTATATAAGCTCCTTTTACCTAGGATTAACACTATTTCCTCCTTTTGCCTCTTATAGAACCTTAGAGCCTTCTTATGTGAATCCATAGAGAAGGAGACGACGCATGAATCCCACCACTAGCTTATCAAATTAAGGTAAGTACATAAATCAATGATTGTGAATCATGATTTAAGTATGTATATGATAGCGTAGGGAATTAATGTATTGAGGTTTACAGATTTAGATCAATCTGTGATACACAAGGGATGGAATAAGCGATTCACTCATCACGTTAACAAATTTGGTCAAATAAGTGGATCTACTAGTATATTACATTATGAATTTTATGTTAGATCAATTAGGTTAAATTGAATAGAAATCGAGTTGAGGGATTGATTTATGAGGTATATAATGAGATACATGGCCCCCAACATGATCGTGTTGCAACCGTGTTTAAAACTAAAAGTGAACCGAAAGATACATGGCCTCCCAACACGACCGTGTTGAAAATCAAAGATGAACAGAGAGATACATGGCTTTTCAACATAACTGTATTGAAAAAAAAATTCAACACAACCTATTAATGCGGTCGTGTTGAGTTCGTGTTGATGAATAGTGAATAGAGAGATACATGATCCCTCAACATGACCATGTTGAAAAAATAAAAATGACTTAGTGAATAGAGAGAGATACATGACTATGTTAAGACTATGTTAGAAGAAGAAAAAAAAATCATGACCCCTCAACATGACCATGTTGAAAAAAAACGTATACGTTTTTTAGCATGATCATGTACTACCCCGCACTCAACAACATGGTTCCCAACACGACCGTGTTGAGTTGAAACGCGTTTAGTATCCTTTTGATATTTATATGAATACAATTCTAAAATCAAACCATTTGAATCATGTATAGGTTTGGAAGAATTGTGAAACTAGAAAAGTGTAAAACAAACCAAGTTTTGCAAAGTCAGGTACATGTATACCATGTTTGTTGCTTATGCTAGATGAATTAGACTTTTGTGTGTGGGTTTAATAATATTGTAAACAAACCAGATTAAGTGTGCATGTGATTGTGAATTGTTGAGTCCAAGAAACCGAGTGTGGATCGATGTTCTAAGGGTGACACCTCGATGATTGATATGTAATGTTATCCCTAGTGGAGTTGTGTACCGAAATGATCCGGGTCTTATGTAAAAGATTGTGCTGTGAAATGTTATGATGTGGAAGGCTGTGACATGCATTATGAAAGGTTATGTGTGATGACTCATGGACAATGGGGAGTACCCACTGTCATATATATATTATGTATGGTTGTGGAAGATTGATTTGCGGTGACTCATGAACTCATGGACGGTAGGAAGTACCTACTATTATATATATATTATTATTATGTATGGTAAAAGACTCATGGACAAAGATGATTACCTTTGTCATATATATATTATTATTATGTATGGAAAGAGACTCATAGATAGAGGATTATCTTGTCATATATATATATGTATGTATGTATATATTGCTTGTGGATGGATTGTGAAAGGATGTTTAGGAATGTTATGTATAAAGATGTTTATGTTGTGATTGTGTATTGGTTAAAGATTATGAAAGATAAATAAAATTTTGAATGAATGTTATGGTGCATTTTACATGTGTTATTGTTTTTAGCATGGCATGCGCATGTGTGTATGTAGATATGTATTGTACTAGGCATTAGCTTATCTCTCGTGGGAAATTTTTTTTTTTTTTAGTTACAGATACTACAGGAGAAATCGTAGGATATGTTGAAAGTTTGGGGAAAACAGCTCAAGATTAGAACAATGAAGGAAATGTAGAATATATTTATTACGATAATTAGTAGATAGACTAATGAAAGACACGTTGGATTTTATTTAGTCATTTTAGGAATTTCCATTGTAAGTGAATGTTAATCGCTTTTGTTGTTCAATATAGGAAGAATGTTGATGACTTATTATTGAGGATGAAAAATTTCATTATCTCTATTATGCTGCAGATGATTTATAACTATTAGCGGGAGTCTATGAAAGAAAGTATTTGAAGAATAGTAATGATTGAGCCTTTAAGTATTTTTAAGAAATGAGGATACACGACAGGCCATAGCATATTTGTGTTTTGGGGTGTTACAATTTTGCAAAGCATATTGAGTACTGGTAATCAATACATAAAATAAGTTTAATTTTACTTTTCTATTTTACTTTAGATTATGTGGAGAATACATTTATTTCTATATATATATAATGCATTATAATTATAATAATAAGTGAATATTTTTTTAAGAGTAATAAATATTAATTTTAACACTAGATCCAATCCTTAATAGTATGATTCTGTGTTTACCCCTAGTCAGATTTGCTTGAAGTGGTATGTTAATACTTAAATTATGTAATGGTCAGCTTAAAATTAAATAAAAAAAAAATGATTTATGGAGTATAGTTGTTATTTGAACTTGATGAATATAAAATTATGAATTTTTCCAGCTTGTGGAGAGATTAATCACTTTGTTTTTTGGAAATTGATTCCCTCTCACTCTTTGAAAACACTAGAACTTTCTTCTCTATATATATTTTTAGTGTAGTTCAGGGATTTGATAATGTTTCTTCTATACTTGTGAGAGTTTTGTAATCGAAATTTTCTTAATAAACTTAGTATGCGAGAAGTAATTTTCTCTAAGTACCGTTACCCTACCGTACTAAGTCATTTGTCTATATTTTCATTTGGATTCCTTTGTATTATGTATCTCCAAAAATTTCCTAGAATATTATGGCACCCCATAAACCAATCCTAGCAAGAATATATATTATTCCATTCGAGATCATATATATATATTGGTCCTCATACTTTTTCCTCTTATACATGTGGATTAGGGAACATATTATTGCCAACTGCAATAGTAATAATGACATGATTGGAGACGCATGATCGATTTCTACCCATTTATAAAAGTGATAACTTCAAGAAGTGTCACTTTCATAATCTTTGATTAATTACAGCTTATCTAGACAAATGCAATCCAAAATTTATATTATTGATTTACATCTTCGAAGATTCAAATATTTAGTTCATTTAGTCGATATGGAATACTCAAGAACTCACGTGAAGAAAATATAGGTTTAGAACTAAGATTGGATTTTCTTGGATGTACAAGAGACATCGTACGTATATGTTTGGATATTATTTGGCCACTATTCCCTTGTGAATTGTTGTGCTGTAGATTTGAAAAGCTGGTTCAGATCACAAGAGAAAGTTATGAAGATGCTGAATGGTATTACTGCATAACCATTTTAATATCTAAATCAATATAAATTTAATAAAAAATAATATATATAAAGATAAAAAGAGTTAAATACCTTTAGTAAGTGATCCTATTCTTATTAGGGAACGAGACCAAACTATTTTAGAAAGAGAATTAATGACTTGAGATCTACTCCAGATTTATTTGGGTGAAAATC
Source organism: Laguncularia racemosa (assembly GCA_037954665.1). NCBI lineage: Eukaryota > Viridiplantae > Streptophyta > Magnoliopsida > Myrtales > Combretaceae > Laguncularia > Laguncularia racemosa. The sequence goes on along the minus strand of JBBMOL010000002.1, from coordinate 12,571,093 downwards.
TTTGATTGTGATATTTGCTTATTTATTAGGTAATTTTTGTGCATTCCTTAGTTGATGATGTGATTGAACTAAGCTGACCTAACTTTAAAGCTTAGGTTGCTAGGTGTTTGAAGGCTTCCTTGTAGTCTCGCTTCTAGCGTCTTGATCCAACTTTAGGATAAGTCAGTTATACCCATTGGCACTCGGTCCAAGTTCTATCTATGATGCTTTCTATTACAAGAGCTTGGTGAAGAATCATGAAGCTCGAATTCTTCCTCTACAACTCAACCTTAAGCTTGGGCAGATCGGATTAGGCTTGAGGGCTCAAGTACAAAAATGCTTATCAACATAAACTATGTGTAAATACTCATATATAAACTTAGCAATGTATCGAAAAAATTGATTATACGGTACAATCACTTTTAAGTTGTAATAAATCACTCTAAATTATAATAAATAAGACTTGCTAATAATAAACAAAATTTTTATTAATAGTTTTAATGAAACTGTTGATGGTCTCTATGAAAACTTATTAACAATTTTATTTATAATGTTGTAAATTTTATTTTTATTATTAATAGGTTTTATTTATTATATTTTGAAGTGATTTATTATAGTTTAAAAGTGATTGTATCATGTTAGATATCCTCATTCTTCGGCAAACAACGTATGTGAACAAACATTTCTGAACTAAACTGAATTAAACTGAACGTCACCTCAAAGTCATGAATGATGTCCTCACGAGCAGGCGAATCAATATCAATCCTTGCATATTTTTGGTCTTCATTCACGCATGCACATATATATCTTTTCACATCACTGTCTTCCTAGTGGTCCATGCTACTCCTCATTCTTCCTTTAGACCATAAGGCTACCAATTCACTTTCCTATTAATTTCTCATTTCTCCAAATAGGCATGGTCATGGGCTGGCCCAGCTCCCAGCTCATGGAGCGAGGAACTTAGATCAGAGTCGTGGCTTTAAAGCCAAGTTTCAATTACATATATATATATATATATATATTCAAAATTAGAATCCCTAATCGACCAGATGGAAAAGGTAACAAAATTGGAATTGGATATCTATAGTTCTAGGACTAGTCCAAAACCACGAGATTGGTTTTGCTATTAATCAACAGCTTCACGAAGGATCCATGGCAATAACTAGCTAGTTTCAAATATTTTGTTGTATAGATTGCTAACTTATGGATTTAACTAAGTATTACTTATCAAAATATTTGGCTATAGGAAAATACTGAATACAAAAAATTTATCTTTAATTCAAAAAAAAAAAAAAAGGTTAGCTCAACAAAAGTTATAAATTATATGGATTTCATTTGAATGTAATAAATTCCATTCCCAAAAAATAAACTTCTTTTAAATGGAGTTAGCTATGTTCAAATGAAGCTAATCACGGGTGTGAAGTGAAAGTGACAATAAACTATGTCCTTCATTGAAGGATCCTATTTTGAAGGAAGAGTTTTGTATATGTGGAAAAAGTAAAAGAGAGGTGTCAATTTATTAACGCTAGTATGTAAAGAAGCACGATTCTTCAAAATTTTACATCTTTCAACAAAACTAAATTATTTAATCCATTTGTTCGGACACGTAGAAACCTCTATTATGTAATATATGTTAGATTTGCTTGAGGTGGTGAGGTGGTGTACTAAGATTTAAATGATGCAATGTTTGACTTAAAATTAAATAAAAAAAATTCATGATTTATGCAATATAGTTGTTGTAGATGTGGGGTTCTATGTGATGTTGTTATGTGGATTGTTGTGTAAGTCTTACGCTATCTATGACTTTAAAGGAGTGATATGTGAATAGCATTTAAAGAAATAACTTAGAGAGAGAAGGTTGGAAGAAGGAATAGGTGGTCTCAAACTGTTTCAAATACACTTGTAACAAGAGAGAGCTATTGAGCATCAACCTTACCGTTTCCTAATTGAATATTGACTCGTTCTTGGTTTGAGCTTTACTTTAACCTTTGAGAGCAAAGGTTCACAGGATTGCATTGTTTCTTTGATCTCTAGAGCATCTCTTTTCCTTAAATGAAAAGGTACAACTAAGTATTTATAAACTTTTCAATTAAATAACATCCATTATATCACGTTAATAATTGACAGATGAGATCAAATTTACTTATTAAGGTTATCCTTATAAGTTTGCAATAGGCTCAAGGCTAGTAGCCTACCTTATTGGGTATGAGTTTACTTTAGAGAAGTTGAGAGTAGATGGAACCGGTTTAAGGATTTCTGTTATGAGTCCACCAAACCAAATCTCCCTAAATTAATTCAATTACAAATTAAACTCTTTGAGCCATGTTGCTTAGGCTAAAAAGTCAAGCCCAAAAAAATCAATAATGTAAATTTAGCTTTATATAGTTATCATTTGAATTAATTTGATGAATATATTATTTTGAATTTTCCACAACTTACAGAGAGGCTAATCACTTTGTTTTTTGAAAATTGATTGCCCCTCACTCTTTGAAAATACTAGCATTTTCTTCTATTTTTAGTGTAGTTTAGAGATTTGATACTTTTAATCATATCTCTAAGTGCCATTACCCCCATCTACTTTATTTTTATTTGTTATTCCTTTGTATTATGCATCTCCAAAAAATTTCCTAAAATATTATGGCACCCCATAAACCAATCCTAACAAGAATATGCATTATTCCATTCGATATTATATATATATATATATATCATACTCTTTAGACAGTTCGATAAGGTATCTTGAACTTTGTTTGGTTGAACCGAATTCCTATCAATTTAAATGGAATCAAATATGAGCACTAACAAACTATATAATCTGAAAGTAAAGATGATAATTGTTTATAATGAATAGAAATCTCATGTCTCGGTTGTGTCATCCATCGTTAACGGTATATCTCCAATCAAATCGCTTTCTTCTCTCTTTTTCCTCGTATACATGTGGGATAGGTAACATATTGTCGGTAGCAGCTGCAATTGGAATAAAAAACATGATTGGAGACATTTCAACCCATTTATAATAGTGATTACTTTAACAAGTTTCACGTTTGTAGTCCTTGGTTACAACTCATCGAGACAAAATGCAATCCAAAATTCATATTTTTTATTTACATTTTCGAACATTCAAATATTAAGTTATTGAATCGATATGAAATATTCAAGAACTCAAGTGCAGAATATATATACATAGAGAGAGAAAACTAAGATTGGATTTTCCTTCATTTACGTATAATATGGCCACCTTTCTCTTGTGAATTGTGTGCATAAATATACTCACGTGTAAACTTAGTTGTCGAGCACATTTGTGTGGAATTGGATTTGATATCCACATGCACGGAAATAGCACTGAGAAAATAATGTGAACATTTGGACTCGAGATTCTCTTGCCTAGCTCATCAAGTCGATAAAGTATTTAAGATAATGCAACCTTTGACTAGTCAAACAGCATCACACGTACGACGAAAAGTCCAATCCATACACAGGATACTAATAGGAAAAAAGGAAAATTCCAATGTTTGTCCATTCAGCTATCGATATGGAGCAAACGGGTCGTTAAATTTTTAAAATGCGATCTTTATTTCCATTATTATTTTTTCAATATAGTTAAGCTTTTGAAAATTATTATTATTATTATTATTATTTATGATCCTTTTAATAATACATTTACGATTTTTATAACGTTTCAAGTTGGAGGTGGAGTTACGGTTTCAAAGTTTTAGTCTATTCCGAGGACGACCGTTGGTGTAAGTTTGAGTCTACTCCGACGATAACCAATAGCATAGGAATCTTATAATTTATAATTATTCAAGAGAAATTATCGAATAAGATAAAGACGAATCGTAGGGTCATGCTCGTGCCTAGTTCCATACCATACGTAAGGCTATTGGAAAAGTGTTCATCTTAGACCAATTCCAATAATCTAGACGACGCCTAATTCCCATGAGCGTTGCAGTGAACATACGTGAATTCATTTTTTGAATTTGAATCCACTAATATTCACTTGAATATAGAGGCATGAAATACTTAGGGTTAAATCAGTATAAAGTAGATAGAATATATAATATTTTAAAGTTAATATATCTACTTTATAATTTGATAGAATCACTTTGAAACTATAACTTATTGAAATTAGAATGTAAAAGTTTTATAAATATTTATGAAGCATTGTTCATTGAAGGGTTTTAGATATGGTTATCAAACTCATAATTCTATTCAAAATTGTTAGAGGGTCTGTAGAATCGAAATATAGAAGTGTTAATTTTTTCCAACCCATGTATTTTAATTTTCAAAAAACTATAAATATATTTGCTATTATCATAAAAAAATTAAATATAAGATATAATAAAAAAATTAATATAAATTTTAGTTACAATTTACAATAAAAATTATATATTTATAATAATACAAAAAAATTAGTATAAGTTGTTATACTAATATATAAAACAACAATTTAAATAATAATATTAATATGGATACATTACCGTATAAATTATAATAATAAAATACAACGCTTAAAAAGAATATCAACTCTCTTTTCATCATTAAAAGTCAAAACTATTACTAACTTTTTCTTAACCATCACAATCAATATTGTCATCCTTATCGTTAATACCAACATCATTGTTGGTACTTCTATCAATAATATATTTATATTCTAATTCCAATTTTTTTAAATAACCAATAATGTACATATCTTGTTAAAATCAAGTTCTATTTTCTAGTTTTTAATCAATTTAACTTAAATAAGTAGAACCAATAAACTTGATTAAAAACGTAAAATTTTACCAATTTTACATGTAGACATGATTCTATCACGAGTTTATATGGAAACAATTTTATATTCGAGTCAACATAGAAATGACTACCAAAATCGTAAACTCATAGAATCATATATGTAGAATCGTGATATTGACAACTATGTTTTAGATGAAGGCTAAATAAAAAGCTTAGCCAATTAATCTTATGAGAATAATAAGCTAAACCAAGGATGGACAAGATAGCAAATAATTTTATTAACTTTTCAATTCTCATTATCCATTATCTTAACTCTAGATAGTAATTAGCATCCTTCTTGATATCAAGGATTTAGTAAGTAGCCTCACTCATATGTAATATGAAGCATTCTAAAAATCTTAATTTTAATGAATAAACGAATGGACATGTTTATGAGAGTGCACGGGTGCATGCACACACACACATATATATAACCTAATGTTATGCTTACAAAGATTGTAAGTTGCCGAGTTTCAGTTTAAATAAAATATTAATTAGATGATTGAAAATAGAAAACCAAAATTTATTTATAATATTTAATAAATGGTTAACAAAAATACATAGTTATAAAAAAAGCTATATATCATAAGAGGACACACTTTAAACCCATAAAAAATTTATTTATAATATTTATTAAATGAATTCCTTTGATGGGTGATCGTTGTGTTCTCCGATTTTTTGGGTTTCAAGTGTTGAATTGAAGAACTTCTATTTATGGATTAGGGTTTACATGGTGAACATGTTTGATTGGGGGATTTTCACATTGGTGTGGGTTTTTTTTATGTGTCTACCTTTTTTTTTTTCACCTGTAATTAAATAGGAGGTATTTTAATACTTTCATTATCTATTCCTCATTTATTCTTCAATCAACTAAATAATGTATTTTATTCAATGAAGAGAGCAAGCTAGTATAGTATCCCTACGTTTTTTTTTTCTTTTATTGAATTTCGATGATGCTCCAAATGAGGAAGAGCAATCAACCTTTCGTGTCATGAATAAGTTTGCATGGACACAAAGAGGCCTAAGATTAGCTTACCAAAGGTACACATAGGGAGTTAAAGGTCTTTGGTTAGGCGATCATTACTTGTATACAGTTGGGTCTATGATACCATAATGGGTTAATGATAAGAGAGAGAGAGAGAGAGAGTATGTGTGTGTAAACTAATGGCAATGATTTCTACTAGTTTTTATTTATTTTATTTTTAGTTTTTTTGTTCTCTCTTTATTACAATTATACATTTTTTACACCTTTTTAAATTTGTTCATGCATAATTTATTCTACTTTCTTCAACCTTTAATCATGTGTGTAATTTACATACGTAATTATTGCATCTTTTAGATTTTTGAGCGATCACATAAGTATCATGTAAGTATTACACTACACGTGGCTTCAGAGAAATAATATGAAGATAGCACATGATAGGATGACTAGGGAGAGATTGATAGGGAGGAGAAATAGATAATTTGAGCGTCTATAATGCACAAATGACAAATAAGCAAGTTAAGTGAACCTTGAGTGTCAATCTTGCAATTTTTGAGTAATTGAAATTATTCTTTGCTTGAACACTTGTTTTGTCTTTAAGAGTAAAGATTTTACAATGGGACACAATTTCTTTGATATTTAGAATTGTCAAATGAGAAGAAATGGCTAAATCTTTATAGACTTTTAAGCCTAATAATATTAATCGGATTACCTTAGTGATCGACAAACAAGATCGAATATGCTCACTCTAAGGTTATCCTAGTAAACTTGTTATGGCCCTAAGGCTAATAGCCTTTCTCAAAGATGCATGAGCCCACTTGAGAAACAAGCCAATTCTCCTTGAGTTCAATCTATGGTAAAGATTGGATTCGTTAGGCCATATCACCTAGCTTAATAAGTTAAACCAAATGATTTATGAGGTTGGCCCAATATATTAGTGCAACGATTTTAGTTGTATGCAAATTGAAATATGCAATTGATAATATCATTGAATTTGACTATTAGACTTGTATCATGAGTGCACGTCTACTAGTGATTCCCTAATGAGCTAACGATAAGGTAGATGATTTCATGAGTGTATGCTTAAATTGTCGTTATTGATATGATAGGATGATACAAATGAGTCTATTCTTCACTCGTTAACCCTATTTTCTCTACCTATTAAGAGTTTTCTAAAGAGAAAGAGAGGAAAACCTTATTATATGGATGGTTTGCAATAATAATTCCATATCAGATATGGCATAAACACATGATTATCGTTTTGTTGCCATATTGTTATCGTACAACATTGGATAAATTTTGTAGTTTATTGTTTGTTTTGTATATTAGTTTAATTTACTAGACAAAAAGTTCATTGAGTACTAGACTAAAATTAAAAAATTTGCACTATATAATTGGTGATATAAAAATATATTTCATAGTACAAAATAAATATATCTTTGAAATTTAAAAAATAATCCTATACTAAATTCCTAAAGTATTAAAAGAATTCACCTCTCTCTCTCTCCCCCCTTTCACTTAAATATAAAATAAATATATCATAAAAATTCATGTTTAGTATTGCACATATCAAATGTTGATACAAGAGGATCATATTATCCCATTCTCCTTGTACTATGTTGTCTGGTTCTCCTCATATTGCTCTATTTTGTCAACTAAATGCTACCATAATAAGTTGATAGGTACCAATCAAATATCAAGATCATAAATCAATGATAGACTTCATATCTCTCTCTTTAGAACAAAATTAATATATTACAAAAATCCATGTTCAATATGACACATACTAAACATAGTATAAAAAAATATATCATTCTATTCTTTTTATACTAACATTACCATAATGACTTCATCACTTTATCGTTTTTTTTTATTTAATTCATGCTATGCACATTAATTTTACATAGATATAATCAAGTTTTGTAATGTTGTGTACCCATTGATACGTTTGTAAAATCCATATTCTGTGTATTGATAAAAGATTGCACATGAACGATGCACTTTAGGTATGGGATGACGTAGCGCGGAAAGCGAAACGAAACGAATCCGAATATGGATTAGTTCACCACAACAAAGAAACACTCTTTGATGCAATTCTGGTTGCGCACAATCGGGAAAAGGGAGAAAATTCTCTCACGAAATGTATTTGATAATAAAACAAAATGTAACCTTAACATGTCTAACAAAAGAGTATTTATACTTCCCCGTAAAATACCTAAAAGGGGAAAATCTAAGCGTACACGTGGAAATAAATAATAATATACGCGTCTGGGATCTATCGTATACACGGCCGTGTCTCTAGCCGTGTCTTAACCCGTGTAAGCTTCTGTGAAAGTCCTGCAGGTTGTGTCCCAAGTCGTGCCCGGAACCGTGTCAGCCTCTGTGGAAAGCCATGCTGGAACACACGGCCATGTCTCAAGCCGTGCTTGGAACCGTGTCAGCCTCTGTGGAAAGTCCTGCTAGAACACACGGCCATGTCTCAAGCCATGCCTTAACCCGTGTCAGCCTATGTCCTCCACCGTGTCCTCATCAAGCCATGTCCCAAGCCGTGCCCGGAACCGTGTCAGCCTCTGTCCTCCACTATGTCCGCCCGTGTGTCTCCATCATGGGACAATGAGTATTAATATATAATATTGTTTTTCACATTATTCTCGACATTTAGGAACATACATGCACTGCTCGTTTACTTTGTTGAATGGAATAAAGCTATAATGGAATAGCTATTACAGCGAATCGATATGATGATATTTACTTATATGTAAATGAATTAAGACTACATTATTTACTTAAGGGAATAAGGGTAGAATAATCAATGGTTTAATGAAAGAATCCTTGAATGTCGGTACATAATATTAAAGCCTGAAATTAGATTACGTCTCCGAAAAACCATAATCCTAAGTTGACTATGGTGAGAAACTATGTAGATGTCTTCGAGATCTGTGCTACTATAATTTTCTGCTATTATAAGTGACATTAGAATAAACTTATCCAAGTTAAATTTTTTCAAGAATACAAAATACCAATTAGTTGTGCAAAGTATTGTTAAGTACAATAGCATACGAGACATGTCATACACAAGTCACATATTAATAATTATGGAAATTCCATTCCCTTGTCCTATAAAAAAAATAAACAAAAAAATATCAACAATCGAGAACAACATGTCGTTTTCAATTTTTCTGTAAAAGTATTTTGACATACATTGCACAATGTGATGGATCAAGCTTATAGAGGACGTCGACATTCTTTGGCATCCGTAGGAGCTTAATTAACGCTTGATACAATTCCCTCTCAGATAAACCCTCAATTGTGGATAAAAGGCTTGTCAGTTCAGTTGCATCAACTCTAGGTCGATCCATTGTCAACTGATTGACACATGTTTGTATTGTATCCCTCAATTGTTGCATCCTAGCCTCGAAGTGATCCATTGTGGCAGATAATTCTACCCTAGGCATAGTTGCTGTTTGACTTCACCGCCTCTTCAAACTTGGATGGGTTGCACTTTGGTAGATGGAGTCCATATCAACATCATCTCCTAGGGGTATGATATCATCCGGGTACTAAATTGGGGAATCCTCTTTGTCTAACTCCTCAATGATGTATTCAGTAGTTTGTGCATTTTGACCTATTGCACGATCCTTAGCATAAATCATTGATAACTCATTCAAGTGTGGGTAACTCTTTGTCATGAAGGAATTAGCGTCTTTATAACTTTGTAAAATTGACACAATAAAAATATAACATCAGTCCACAATTGACTTTACATTAAAACGATAATAAAAGAAATATATGAAGCACATACCAAAATATAAGCCTCCCACATTGGCTTCTCCGCTACTACCATCTTCCTTACATCATTCCATTCGAACCCGCTCGTGCCCTTCCCTTATATCATGTCATACACTATGCTCCAATCTTTTTTCAATGTTCAATGCATGACTCAATGTAGGGTCTTGCCTTCAACGTATAGTACTATATCCTTTGCATGAGCATTCGCTCCAACTCATTTAAATAACTACTCTTGAAACCAATCTCAGCACTATGTGTCCTCCATGGTGCAACTAAGTCATACATGCGACTAATGCATCATTCTAAAACATTGTCCATTTTCACTTACTTTGCTTCATTCGCTTAAGATCAACATTTGTAGATTGCACCTCCTCCATGCCTAACGACAAAAATAAATAGCACCTTCAAGCATGGAAACAAACAAGCGTGGAATGCAATATTAGAAAAGATCAAATCAAAACAATAAACATTTAATATAGCATGAAAGATTAAGAAGTACGCCATCACTAGTGAAAATGGCATAGCAAGTATTGACAAATGCATATAGAAATATAATCCAAATATCCATTTTGTAAGCTGTGTTGCAGTAACAATCTATGCAAATCAACGTTAACTACATCTACATGTAGTCTAGTCACTAAACATCTCATTTGCCAGAATTTGTCTCTAGTCCGACCATGTGTCATTGTTCCTAAGTGTGAGAATCATATCGTCCTCATTATCCACTAAATAATCCTCAGTGCCCTCCATTAAATTGTCTAGCGAATCAGAATTCATCTTTATCCTAATGAAGTTATGGAGCAAACAACATGCTAGAATAATTCGATTATGGACCCGCACATGATAAAAAGATGGGCTCCTGAGAATGACCCATTGCATCTTCAGCATGCCAAAACACCTCTCAATCACATTTCCAGCTAAAGCATGGCGTATGTTAAATAACTTTTCTACAGTTCTTGGTTGATGCCCTTGACACCACTCATTTAGATGATACCTTTGTCCCTTAAATGGATAAAAGAATCCCTCGCAATTGGGATAGCCTCCATCAACGAGGTAATAGCAACCTACATAAACATATATTATCGATTAGCAAATATAATTGTTGTTGCAAAATAGAAGTATTACAAAATGAACCAATAAACAAATCGTACCTTGCGAACTTAGACATTCCTCTTAGGAGTACATCTCGAAAAATCTTATTATCGGCAGCAAATCTTTCCCACCCAGGTAGAACATAAATGAAAAGCATGTTTAGTATACACACTCTAAGAACATTAGTAGCAATTTCATTCTTCTGAGTTCTATATCTACCTTTGTCAATCAATGGTACTTTGATTTGAATGTGTCCCATCTAGAGCACCCAAATAGTTCTACAATCGCAAAAAAGTTAATCCACCTCCGTCCAAACTTGAAGAAATTTTTATAATGTGAAATTTATCTTGAAAAATCTCCATCGTTCATCGTTGCAATTATTCAAAATGGGTATAGGCTTCTTCAATAAATGATGATGTAGTCATAAGTTAGCATGTAATATTGAATGGAAATGCCAACTAACTATTTGTCTGAACCTCGTAAAGTTATGCTTAATGACTCTATTTTTCGCATGGTAGGCAAGTATATGCAAAAACATTGCACCTTGCTCATCCACATAGAAATGCCTAGTTGCCTTTAATCCGCCTGTATGGTTTAACATTTCACACAGTTTTGCAAGTGCACATCTATCTACTCTTAATTGTTCAACACAAGTTATATCATCACCATGATCAAGTCTCCTAATTTTTTCACGATGTTGATAAAAGTTTAATTTGTAGGATCGGACAGTTGGCCGATGGGTATGCAATGCCGATGCATGCAACGACAACATAATATGATGCGCAATGTCATAATATTCACTAAGAAAGCTAAAAGAAAACAAAGTATCTTCTTTTTCCTCTGTGATACGTGAAGATTGAAGTTCGACTCATCTATAGCTGCAATTAAACGTTGTGGGTCTGACAAAGAAATAAAATACAATATAATAACTAGTAAGAAGAAGTAACCATAATATTTAAAAATTGACCACCAATGAGCTTCAAGCATATATAAAAATCAAATAAATGGTAATAATGCTTACTAGACATAATATACATAATGTAAAAACAATCATCATGTTTCGCAATATAAATGATCACCCACCAAACAATTTATTACTTATAAACACTCACAAAAAGTAAAGTCAACCAATATTATCTATTACTATGTCTACACACATATAACATCGAAAATCAGCATCCTGTTCAAACATACCATCAAATCAAACAACTCCAAATGTTTCTTTCAACTAAATTGAATGCCTTATCTGCACACATATTGCTATGTTTTCTTTCAAGAAAAGATACTGGGAAACACGACATCATGTCATACAATCACGTTAGACAAATTTTCAAGTTTCAAAACTAGGCACCAATGTTTTAGGTTCCTTAAGATTCACTACTCTCTTTGATCATTTATTGTCATTTAGGAAACCCAAGTACTCATACACTACCCCTGCAATGAAATCCAACGAAGCATAAAGAGAGAGCAATTTAATTGGTCTTTGACCCATAGCAATGGAAGTTCAATAGCATACCTTAGTCGATGCCAACTGCAAAGGAGGCACTACCGTTGAACTCTGGCAACGTTATGTCCATAGTTACCTCGCTATAGCTGGCTACTTCGACCGTGGCCTACAGATCCACCACCAGTAGCCACCAAAGGATCCACGAACAAATCAGATGCCACTCCACAACTAGCGGTGAGGATGGAGGCCAGCTCCGATCGAGATTAGTGACAACAGGGGTAAGAGATGACCGAGATCAACAATGACAGGGGCTGATCTACAATGGTAAGGATTGATAGAAGCAACGACAACAAATCCACAAGCAAATCAAACACCACTCAACACTAACACGAGGTGAGCAACGATCAACATCAGCAACGACAGGGGCAAGAGACGATCGAGACAGCGACAATGAGGGCAAATCGACGTTTCCATTGATGATTCCACCGGCAATGGCTGATCGACGTTTCCATCGACAGTCGACGGCAACCGATGGCGGGATCTCCACAACAGATTTGGTGAAACCCTCCTCCACTACTTCTTTGGTGTGATGTGTTTAGGAAAAAAAAGAAAAAGAAACTAAATTGCTATTACAAGTGTTTGGATAGGGAAGGTAGTTCCCTGATTTATGCAATTGTAATTTTATACGAATTCTTATTTCGTGAAGTAAACAATATAATGGCTTCCATACGTAATAGATTCATAATAAAATAGTTATTATGTCGAAATAAACAGGATGGTAATATTTAGTAAAACCATTGAAACTATAAAAAAAAAAAATCATCCCACGTGAGAGGTCCAAGCAAAGTCAAAATTGAATTTAATCGTGTTAGTGACATATTAACACATTAGATTAAGAAAATATACATAATAAAAAAAGAAGCTGCTGCCATTGAAGCATTGCCTCGGTAGAATTGTGCCAGCGGGCCTCGTATTTTGTAGGTAACTCGATTATTTTTCTTCCACTTGACAAGTATTTAAAGTTATTGAAACTTTCAAAGAATTGGCTCCGTCGTACTATTGGTAATTACAATATGACATGTGATTTATAAGTGATATCATTAAGATAATTGAAAGCATATTGTCACAAACTGTTGGGGATCTACGGAAAAACATCCACTAAATATTATATGCTATATATTATGCATACATAATATGTAAATATCAATAAAAATTTAATAACATATAGTACATATAAAATATAAGTATTAGTTGTTTTTAAAACTATCTAATTTACTATAATTGATAATCATTTTTAATCGACTGACAATCCATTGAAATGCTTACTTCGTCATGGCTTAGGAATTTTGATTTGGCCCGTACCACTCCCTTCGGTAAGAAGATAGTAGGCCACTAGAGGAGGCACATAAGCAGGACTGTTGACAAAGCTATGATTGGCTCTAGTGTTCGAGGAGTCTGTTAATACATCAAATATAAGCCACGGATACTTAATGCCTAGGGGTTCGAGGGACATGGGTAAAGGCCAATCAATTATCCATTCCTTGAAAGCCCATATAAGTCAAAAGGACAACATAGAATAATAAGTTTTGAACATATAATTTTCTCTTTAAATGTTATCGCTGTGATCTCTCCATGCTTCCATACCTCACTAATTTAAGTATCAGAATATTAACATTAGAGTCCCCTTCGGCACCTTTCATTAGCTTATGTGTGTTCATCTTACAAGTTCATTTCCCTAGAAGCCCAATCACCACAAGAGAGCAAAATTGGATATCCTAGGAGTGAGAATCGTACATCTACAACTACCATAAATGTGAAAATTGTATTAATACTTACATTTCATATATACATACACATGGCATGCAATACCTAGTGATTCATTTTTTCATGGGTTCTGATATTGGTTACTATTCCTTCTAACTTAAAAATTTTCTAATGATTTATTATATTTAAAAATATTGAAAGAAGATTTAAAAGGTATTTATTTTTAATTTTCTTTTATTCTTTTTATTTTTTTACATTGCAATTTGCTTTCCTTTAGGTAAAAACTGGGATGGCCACTGCCTATGAATGTTCACTTAGTTGATAAATGTGGTTTAAAAGTTTGTATTTCAATAAAATGCAGTTTAAAAATTTGTATTTCAATTTACAACTCATTTTGAAAAGGTTTAAACGGTTTAAGGTTCAATTTAAAGAGACGCCCAATAAAAGATTACTAATTGAATCACATTTTTATTGATAATCTTATCAACAGCAACCTACTTAATGTTTGTTTGAATCTATTCACTAATTAAAACTATTATTGTCTGGGTATAATGTTAATTTTCATGCCTTAATTTAAGGAATTGGAATTTTTCAATACATAAAAACTTACCAAACTTGTATCACTCCATGCATTCACTTAATATATTGTTATGATTCATATCCGAAGTTGTCGATGAAGCTAACATGTCAGCACAGTGCAGACGGGTGGTAATGGCTAAAAGAAATCGAAAGTTGTTGTAGTGAAAAATTACAACACGAAAGCTTACCTGGTAAGATAAATATTTGTACAAAGTTCAAGTATTATGTCTGATAGTAATTCTGTCGACATAGTTGAAAAGGAAAATCCTTTTCTTATTTCCACAAGTCAAAGTTAGTGTATTCGTTTATCAACAAACTAAAATAAAATAAACGGGCTTTTTGCATGGATTTATCATATAACACTGAGTCAATCTTTTATATAAATTTTATACTCATAACAATTTAACGTATGGACAGTTTTTTTTTTTTTGGTTATTTATGTTGTATTTTTTTTAATTGATTCAACATTTTAACTGTTAATACTGTTTAAAATAAGTGATAAATAGCCTCAAAAAGTAATTACAGTGCATGTCGATACAAAAGATTAACCTAGTACAACGATGGAGAAGAAATTTTATAATTTTAATATTTGTTTAGGCACTATTTTTTGAAATTCGGGTATCTTTGTAATTTTTATGGTCGTCTGGGACGGCTGTATAAATGGCCTAACAATATTTTAAATAACAGCCAAATGATAAGGATAAGGCTTCAAACCATTAACTTGTATGAACCAAATAATAAGAAAAAGAAATGTCGTTCTCATTCGGCTTCCTAAATCTTGCGGAGAATGAAAAGGCTGAGGAAGCAATAAGTATTAAGTATGTATCCGGTTTGGTGATGGAAAACGAAAAGCCAAAAGGTTCAAAAGCACATGCTTCTTTCCACACGCTTTGCTGACAGGACAGATACGAAGCAATCTAGCTTCTGCTTCTTCTTACCCACGAGAAATAACGTTTCAAAGTCTAGGGCTAGGGTTTGCCTCATTTCCCTTTACTAACCCACTATTTCAACCTTTCTAGTCCGGTTTAATAATCTTATTAAGTTATCAAGATTTCTTAGGAGTGCATGTGACAATTCGTAAATATGTTTTTTTTTTTTCTTTTAATGCTCAGAAATGACTAAATCTTATCCATAATATGAAATGTTGGTTTTGAATACTTAATAAACTATTAAGGAGATAAGCATAATTCTCTAATTGCATGTTTGGTTTATTTTATAAGGGTGGAATAGAATAATAATTGCTTTTTTGTAAATCTAATCCTACATTTGATTAGTAAAATAATTATTTTATAAAATTATTATTACAGTAAAATAAGAAATTAGAATTCCTTTGTAAGATAAGGAAATAACAATTCTTTAATTTTTTTTTCTAACATATTTCCATATCTACTCATGATATTTCAAAAGGATCATAAAAAATAGGTAATCATTCTCTATTACATTCTTTAAGAATTATAATTTTATTCTTATATTATTTCATTTCATTCTATTTTTACATTATTTCATTTCACAAACCAAACATACTATAAATGTTCCCGTGATGCTGCCCCACATCTAGCTCCAAAAAATTTCTAAACTTTATTTTGAATAATTAAAAAAAAAAATAACCCCACTGTTTTTCTTTTAAAAAAATTGTGGATAATAGCCATAACTATATAGAGATGCAAATAGATTTCCTTAATTCTCAAAGGTGTCTTCACTTTTTCATGACTTTTGAAAAATATGCGCACCTTATAAACCATTGCTAAATCTTTTAAAACTATCACTAAAGGCTCATAATTAACAATGTTTTTAGTGTTTTAGCAACAATATTATATCAAACGTATGTGTATGCTCTTCAAAAATATAAGTGAAGATCTTTTAAAGTTTATGAGGTCGATGCATACTTCCTAAATAGTTTTAAGAGTATATTTATAAGTTAACCCCATACTTAACTAAAAGTGAATATACTAAAATATCTAGAGTAGAAGCAAGAGATTGTCCTTATAATTATTCTGCTTCTTCCATATCATGTGAGTGTTCATCAAAAACCAATTGGATGTGAGAAACCATAAGATAGTGCATGATTAGATTCATTCTATAATGGATATTAGATGTCGTAAGAAATGTTTTAATTCTCAATTTTCAGAAGGTGGTTCTCATATGATATAGTATATTACATTGTGACAGTCTTTTATCCATCCTGAAAATCGTTTCAACTTATATTTCGTAAAGGACAAGTTTCTGATACCAAAGATACAATATGGCTTATTGATGTAGTCAGCCTTAATGTAATTGAGGTATGCCATGATGCAACAACACTATTGCCCATGTTATGAAGGAATGGATGCGAGACTTTGACATTGGAGAGCCAGATTTACTCTTTAAAAAATCTAGATTGGATTAAATATAAAATTATCCATTAACGCGTGTTGGAGGTATCCGATGACTACGATCCATGTTTTCGAAATATTATATGAGTTTGAAACCTAAAGAGTAAAACAAATGACATCATAGAATGCATAAGAATACGTGTAAGTACCTCCTCATGTAGAGAGAATATTCGTAAAGAATAAAATCATGATGCATGAGGAGATTTAACCTCGTCCATAGGTAGGCCTAATCCCAGAATGTTTAGGTAAATCCTATTTAACGCGTGTTGCCATGGATGACATTATTCTTCTTTCACGTTGTCCGGAAGTCTTTGAATTTCAACTCCCTGCCTCATGGAAAAATTTTCTGAACACATAATAAGAAAATCATACATATCTTACCTCTTCATCTTCACATCCTGTCCCCCCTTGCTTTGTGAGGTATAATTTTTTCTTTTTTTCTATATTTCAGAAATGTGAGTGCACACGATTCAGTGGAGGAATGCTAGTGACAAGAGTCTATTTCTTTAGTTTTCCATATAATTGTAATGATAATAGCTAATAAGATTTTAAGTATTTTTTGGCTAATAAGTATTTCATTTTTGTGTTATGTACACGTTATATATATATATATGCATATATATAGTGTTATGTTCTCTCTTAAAGTATTTTGATAATAAACAAATATACTAAATATTTTAAATGAAGTTCACTTAGAATATAGGAATAATTATATTTATAATTTGATTAAAAGTTAAAAGATCAAAAAATAAAAGAAAGAAAGCTACGTTGTTTTTAATCACTTAGAAGATAAGTCACAACGTATTCATTATTAAGAATAACAAAAAATCAGAACATAAGTCAGAAAGTATTGTTGTTATGGGTTCATATAAACATAACAGCTTTATATATTAATGTAAGTTGGTTAACTATCAATTTCGAAACCCAACTCTACTTATTGAATATATTTTGGTAATATATTCAATTCATTCACTAAAGAAGGAAAAATATCAATGGGATTTAAGTGATTAATTTTGGAATTAAAATTTGGTAATATATTCAATTCGTTTCACTAAAATAGGAAAAGTATCCATGAGGATCTAGTGTTCATTATTAAGAATAACAAAAAATCAGAAGATAAGTCAGAAAATATTGCTATTATGAGTTCATATAAACATAACAACTTTATATATTAACGTAAGTTGATTAACTATCAATTTCAAAAACCCAGCTCTAGTTATTGAATATATTTAGGTAATATATTCAATTCATTTTACTAAAGTAGGAAAAATATCAATGGGGATCTAAGTGATTAATTTTGGAATTAAGATTTGGTAATATATTCAATTCGTTTCACTAAAATAGGAAAAGTATCTATGGGGATCTAAGTGATTAATTTTGGAAATAAGAGATTTAGTTAAATCGTGATTGATTTCGTATATTTGGATTCACTACAAGAAAGATCAATATTAAAAGGATTATGTCGGATATTCTAAAGATCACATATTTTTTAAATTCAAATTTGAAGAATTCTTGGATGTCTCTCAAAGTCAACGAATGATTGATTTCATTAATAGATTTTGTGCAAATGGTATTTATCATAATGGAATGATGTATCTGGACTATTTCAACAACAAATTCGATAGAATTTCCATAACATATTATGAAGATATTAGTTTAAGTTTCAAAATCTAGCAAATATCTACAAATGTCTTGAGATATTTTTCAAACCTTCAAAACAAGATCGCAACAACAAAACTTTCCAGTTAAAGATAGATCAACAATGTAGCCATTACACTTTGGTGAATAAATAGAGACGAAATCAAAAGATTCAAGACAGAAGAAAATATAGAACAGTACAACATTTGTTTATAAAAAAAAAAAAAAGCATTATCAAAACTTAGAGACTAACTTAGAAGCTACTCTATCTTTTATATATTTTCATATTACACTCAAATTAATTTTTGGAGGATATAAATTCTTTTTTCCTCATCCGTTTTTGATAATTCTTGAAAGTTAGATACATGTGTTAGTGAAAGGTTACTTATAACTTTGTAGATCTATGAATAGCCTTAGAGATGAGCTAGATAAGTATAGCATGGTATTTTTGAAGCCAAGGTATTAACTGAATAATTATAATATTTCAAATTTATTTTGGATTAGTGAAATGATACCGATGTGGAAGATTAGGTCCCCAGCAGTAGAGCTAGAAGAGATAACTGATACTTAAGGTGAAACCTCTATAAATAACCTGTCCGGTTCTCTTCTCTCTATTTTTTAATTTTTATTCTATAATAGCTTATAATTGTTTTTGTACCATAGTTAAATTGAGTAGTCAAATGGGTTATTTTTAACTATTTTTTTTAAATCAAGCAAATAATCAATTCATACCTCCTTTCTTAATTACTTAATTTAGGATCAATATATAATATATATTAACTATTGAGTCTTTTTTTTTTGGCAAAATAGACTAGTAAAAGGTTTTGTTGATTAATGTTGTCATTAGCAAAATATTGCATTTTCTTATAAGGTTTTTTCATTTTGTTTTCCTCTTTTTTCTTGGTTAATGTCAACTCTTGACAATGCAATATTAATACCAGCCATTTTGATTATTTACAACGTCAAAGCATCAATCATCCTCTTTACTAGTCACACAATTACCAAAGGCATTTGCAGGGTTCATCAATTCATCCAAAATTTGTAAACGTATTAGTATTATTGAAAATGATCAACACGATTCAAAATTTGTGAAGAGATACGAATGCATTATTTTTGAAATTTGGAATACGTTTATAATCTTTATAGTAAATGGAAGCCTGCCGGCTGGAGCAAATCATCAACTTGCATAAACCAAACAAATTAAAAGCAATGTGATTCTTATATAGTGTGCTTAATCTCGGGGAGGACCAGAAGACTACGCGACGAGTAAGTAATACAAGTTGCTTAAAAAACAAAGAGTTCAAAGACACATGGTTTGTTTCCATATCCTAATTAAGGTGACTTAAAATAGGAGCAATTTGGTTTCTTGTGTCCCACGAAAAATGTTTGAGAATAGTCTCGGGTTAGGGTTTGCCTTACCTAACGTGTTAACGCACCTTTGACTGACTCACTTTTTCATATTTCTACCTCTCGAGACCTTGTCGTCGTCGGCTTTCGTTTTGTTCCTTCATCAAGGGAGCAGCATGAATTGTCGGTTTCACACTCAACAAACTAGCTACCCATTTCAAAATAAATAAATACGTTTACTTAAAAAAATTTAAAATATATATTCTTCTTTATTTTCTTTTAAATATTAATCTTGTATGTCACCACAAAAATTGTGGTTTCTCCACTCCGGACACACATTTGACCTGAATGCATAATCTTTCTCTCTCTCTCTCTCTTTTCGTTAATTAGATGAGGGAGGATTATTTTTGCTGAAATTAAAAAAAAAAAACATTATATATCTTTTATCTCATAGATAGTTAGGTCGTCTCCATCCTTAATTTTTAGCATTAAATATAAAATTAAGGACTTATATTTTAGGGTTATTACAATAATAGAAGAATTATATATATATATATATATATATATATATATATATTTCATAAAGAATTTTAAAATGTAGTTTAAATTTATTATTATTATTTTTTTTTAGAAGTGTCAATTAAAAATCACTATAGGATTTTTTATATTTAGCGACACTTGCATATTTTTCAAACATCGCTGATTTTAATATACTTTAGTTATGTTTATCAAACATTGCAAAAAATATATAATTAGCGACGTTAATAACTAAAGTGAAATATATAAACTCTAATTTAATAACTTTTTTCATAATTTTTTAATGTAAAAATGAATTTTGTTCCTTTTTTTAATAATCCATTTTTTTATTTGATTGTGCCTTGCTAAAAGAAAAAGAAATTGAAGTTATTAAAAAGAAAAAAGAAAAGAAGAAGTTGTTGCAGGCCAGGCATGGGTAAAGGAGCAAAATATACTAACATCGAACCAGTCTGACACCAAAACACTATACAACAATCCCATTTCATCCCTTAACGCATTTCTAAATCCCTTTCCCTCAGCTCGCTTGGATGACTGAAATCAGCAACCAGCTCATTTAAAGAATGAAAGGACTCCAAGCCAACACTATCTCTCGATTGAGGATTGAGATATCGAGTAGGAAACGTGAACCCCAGTCCTATTTTCGTATGAAGGTATCATTTTTGTAATAAAGCATTCACAAAAATTAGGGTTTTAAAGAATTTTTTTGGGTAATTGTAATGTTTTTAGTATGTTTAAAATGCAGCTTTCTGACGTCACTAGTAGCATTGTTCTCGTTCAATAGCGTGTTGCTTCTTCTCTAGTTGTTCGTTTTGGTTGAACAGCATCTAGCATCCAACAGTAGCTTTGCTATCACAGTAAGTTGTCTAATCCTTTCCCAATTTAATCAATCGAACATAGGGCATGATTGTGTGCAAAATGAAGTTATGCTATTGTGTTGTGTGATGTTAGGATACCATGCTGTCTTGTTATGCCCTGTTTGAAGGATTGTATGATGATTCGTAATACTCTAGTCGTAGAATACACCTCTTTAGGTGTTGTATATGTGTGTACTTGTCCAAAATACTTGATCTCAACTTCAAACTTAATTTTTGTTTGTCTTCCTGCATAATCAATGATGTTGTCATCATTTATTCATGAGTGAGATGGTGTCATGTTCTAGAGAAATAGTAAAATGTAAGGAGATTAAAGTAAGGAAATAGTAAAATAGTAAAATGTGATTCATTGCCTGGAAAGTGTTGTTAAGAGTGTTCTAACATTGCAAAGAATAGGTAGAGCTTTTTCCTGCTCATCATTTGTAATAAGCTGAGGAATAAGTCAATCTAATATCATACTTTGATGGGTTCCTTAAACCTAAACCAAATTTCTTTACACTTTAGCAATACCTTATAGTGTTATTATGAACTTTGATTGCACATTTACTATGCCAATGCAATCCTCAAGTTAAAATAAACATTGAGTTTCTTCAAGTCCTTGAAATGAAGTAAATGAAGAATTTTCTAGTGAGATTGGGATTAAAGAGTCATAATTATCTATTTTGCTAGGTACTGAAGTCTAACTACCATTGGAAAAAAGTCCTTTTTTGAAAATATATTGATTGCTTGATGTTAAGAATTCTAAGGTTGATGGTTTAGTCTTGTCTTGTTGTAGGTGAATCAAGGCCTTACTATATATGAGAACAAAGGGAGCATAAACCAACATGCGTAAGCCTATATTTCTGGTTTCCAGTTTTAGAGTATATCTATTTTCATGAAACCGTTCTTACACATTCATGAATCTTGTATATGTGATACAACTACATTCAACAATTAAGAGAGGGTGTCTACAATTTCTTTATAACATTCATAGAAATCCTCCGTAATAGGCTACCTAGTCATGATTGGGAGCTTGAACCAAGTGTCACTTGTGGAGATTATCTGTTTAAAATGCATTAGGTAGGGCGTAAGTGAGGCCACATTTTTTAAAATAGACATTCCTCATTAGGTAAATAAATAATGGCCTTGAAGACATCATTGAAGCATTAATTATCTTCACTTTATGCTAATGATTATTGGGCTTTTACAGGGAACAAGGTCTGCACTTTATGCTGATGATCTAGAATCCATAACTGTAACTACGCAAGAAGTGAACCCCAAATCTATGGGGGCTCTTACTACACTATATGAGCGAGTTGCTGGGCTATATGCATCACTAGTAAACATCAATGCATATCATCAACCCAATACTTATGCATTTCCTTTTAATTATCTGATTAGTGAAGGCGATTATTTGTTTTTTTTTTTTCATGATCATCACAATGCCATTTGATTTTAAGTGTAGCTTCTTAAATAATATGTGCATCTATTGAATTCATAAAAACCTTACCTATATAGCAAACTATGACCCATTCCTTATCCATGTGGCTGCAATTGGAAATTATTTTAGGTGTAGAAATTGGGAAGAAAGCTACAGCAGAAGTATTAGCTCTTCAAAAGCAGTTCTGGCTGTTCTTAATGAGGCCAAGTATGATTAAGATTTTTTGCTCTGTTGGCTTGTGGTGTATTTCTTTATAGCAATGCATATTCATATCTTGTATATAGAGGCATAGCTATGAGCATTAGCATTTGCTTTTGACATATAGCCTAAGCACAATAACAATAATGCTTAGACAGTAAGTTGGATTGGCAAGGGGTTTAGCAATGCTTCATCTTTATTGTCTTCGACAAGCATTATTGTCTCCCCATGGTTATAGCTATACCTTTATCTCAGTCATTTCATCAAAAGGTAAGGTTATGATGACTTAACTTTCTAAGGTGTTGAAGAGAGTGGGTCTTCCATTCAATAAGGCTTCATCTACACTTGATGCCGTATATATTCTCTTTCTTGGCTTTGGTCTCAATAGATTAGAAAATGTTGAGTTATATACTTTAGTTGTTGTATAGAAGTTTGGAGAAGTCAGTGTTAACTTAGACCTAAATCTAGTTGTGTTTTAATATCATTATTTTTTTTTCCATTGTGAGTGGATCAAAATGCGTATATATTGCAACGGTTGTATCGGTTATCTTGCAAGGAAGTTAAGTTACTTGATCATGTTTTCTTTGGTTTATAGATGGATAGCTTGAGTGTATCAGCAATTAAATCATAATCACTTTGCTAGGAGCCTGGAGATGTTTAGCTATTTTGTATGAACCTTTGAAGTCATCACTATGTCAACTGATTAAAGAAGTATTTACTATTTATTGTCTAGGCCTTCTGATTTTTTGTTTTCCTTATGAAGGAACTATTTTTCTGTAATGTATATATAGTATTGTGTAAGAGTGGCTTTTGTAATTATGGCATACATCCCCAATAGATTATATTAATAGATTCATCTCTTTTCAATAATATCTTTTTCTTCCATAGTTTCTACCACCTTACATAAGTACTTTAAGATAGAAAATTAGGGAAAATGTTTATCTATAAACTACATTGACCATATCTAGAACATGGCTCTTTCCTCCTTTTTTTCATGATTTTCTTGATTTTTATCATTGATGAATTGAAATTGTAGCCTATGTTGCACAAGATCATCCATACTCTAGAATTATTATTATTATTACCTTTTTTTAATAAACAAAAAATTGGTTTGGCAAAGGCATTTTGCACTGGCATTGATGTCTCCCTATTTAACAAATTGTCAAAAGTTGCCCCAAGAACTTTTTGGAGGAAGAGAAGTTATGTCACTTGGCAATTGAACTTTGTTTAGCTTACCTTTTTCATTTGTTCTAGAGGTAAGAAATCTAATGCTATGTTGTTCCTTGTTTAAGCAGTGAATGCTCAATCTCACTCTTTGTTTTCTTTTTCTTTTTCTTTTTTACCTCTAATGCACTGTCAATAGATTATTTGAACTAGGAGAATTGCAAAAACCTATGTTGTTGCATCTTGCTCTGTTTAAAGTGTAATGTATGATTTTTTTTTTTTTTATGTCTTGGCTTGATCTTATTTGATAAAGATCGTGTTGTAGGCTTGATAGTTCTTTGTATTGAAGAAGAATAACAAGTGAAAGATGAGATGTTTTTAGTCCAAATTATTAGATATCATTCTCAATGACGTGTCTATAACATTCGACATATATCTACAGTGTTGACTTGATCTTTGACTTAACATGGATTTTTTTTTTTTTTTGGTACATATGAGAGTTTGATTTGCATATCAGGGACAAGCATTAGAAAGAGAAAATAGAAGATGAATGAGTAAAATGGCCATTCAATTCACGACATCTGGTGGTCGTCTTTTAACACCAGACCAATCAACCAAGATGGCATCAAAAATAGGAAAAGCTTGTCGGAACTTGCTCTCATTTTGTATTGAGGATTAGAGAAATTTTGATTTATCAAAAAAAAAAAATGACATGCTTGAGAGAGAGTATAGGTGAAAGCAACAACGAATTTGGATTGTCTCTATTTCAATTATTTTCTCAATTAAAAGTGAATATGTCATATTGTCACTATCATTGCTATTATAACCTGTTGCAAGATGTTTCTAACATGTATATTATGCCCTTGTCTCATTTTTATTTGTAGAATCGTTTAAATATTGATAACATCACAAAAAATCCTGAGAAGTTTTGTGCTATTGATCAATGGATGGGAAATATCCATAAGAATCATCAAAGTAAAACTAAAAGATCACGGATAAAGATTGGTGATGCAATTCGACCCAAGGGTTCAAGTGATGATGACTAGAAAAAAAAAAAAAACAAACGAATTGAGGAGAGAGATTACAAAAGAGAAGGAGATTCTACAATCAGGAGATTCATCTGCAAAGTTAAGCTAACTTAAGTCATGTTTTTTTTAAGGTTTTGACTAAATGATGTCATTAACTTGATGATGTTTTAATAAATAAAAGACTAGGGCAATGAGTGGGAAGGTTGCATGTAGGAAAGTCAAATAATTACATAGGTCTGGATCTAGATCATTTGAGAGTAGGGGAATGAATATGTGAGTATTTCATATAATTTAAGTATTTAAGACTTAAACTGATAAAGTCCTTAACTTTATGTATATTGTGTGATTAGATTAAGATGAATCACCAACCACCAGATGCAATTGAGTTCTTTAAGGTTTCCCGATACAATGATCCAAGGTTTGATGGTAGTGGCAGTTGGATTTCCCAATAAGCTGCCCGGGATTATGTAAGTTGATGAGTTAATTTATAAATAAGCATTCTCACTGTGTTTTATGTTTCTATCTACATTTCCATTATGTTTACATTGTATATTGTTGTCATCGTTAATCTAAGAGGATATGGTCAAGATATATCAAGAATCTAAATCCTTAAACAATCTTAAGACTGCGAAGGAGATAGTTAATGAATTTATAGGTGCAAATGTGCGAACCGACTATCATCTTGGTAGAGGAAACGGACCACCGGCTATTGGAAAACCTGCAAATACATGAATTTATATGGAAAAGATGGAAGTTGCGCTGCAAAGGGAAAGCTTGAAGAAGAAAGACAACAACGTGAACAACTGAAGGGAAAGTTCAATGACCAATGCCAACAACTGTTGTCAATACTTCAAGAAGAAAGGGATCTATGTATCGCCCGAGCTAAAGAGGTTAGTTAAAACTTGTACTTTATAAATAAAAGTATATGTGCTATGCTGTAAATGCATGCATATTGCTTCTATGTATAGAGTAGGACTGTTGTAGGTTTTGATGGTGTAGTGGTTGTGTTGATGTGGCAGACTCCTTTAGTATATGGTGTTGCAGTTTTCATTATGTGCAATATAGGAGTATGCTATATAATATAAAGCTAATGTGTAGGTGTATTATGTTCTGCAGGGAGTGTTGGGTATGGAGTAATGTTGTCATTGTGCAATATGCATTGTCATATAGGTGTTAAGGGACAATATTGTAGAATCTGCATGGTTGTACTTCCTTTGGGGCAATATTGTAAAATATTGATGTTTTGCTTACATGTTGAAGATGAAAACTTTGTTACGTTGTAAGTGTCTTATAACTATCTGAGCTTTCTCAAGCAATTGCACGGCTTGTTGGGAATTTTCTAAGTACTTCAGGTAAATAATCATAGAAAATGAAGATATAATTGTATGCATGCATTGTTTAAAGATTGTATATTTTGTGATAGGAACGAAAAATGTACAGGACCTTGTTCATTCACCAAGTTCATCTAATAGTGATGATACGGAAAGCAATGAGGACAAAAATGATAGCAAAGATGATGAAAGTAGTGATAATGAAGATTGATGCAAGAAATAGGGTGTTAGACGAGTTCATGTAATGTTCAAGGTTAAACCTATTGAAGTTTGACTTTTTTCATCTTATTTGGATTTATTTAGTTTAGGATATTGTTTCCAAGTTTTTTTATGTGAAAGCATCATGTTTATAGGGTTTATTTGAATCTATGAGAAAGAAATGATGATGGTATATATAATTGTGTATAAACTAAATAGGTGTATGTTAGCTCATATGAAAATTGTGAAAGCAGGTCAAAATCTATGCCTATTAAATATCCACATTTAAACGTTGCTAATTTGCCTTTGCAGTGACGTTTAACGTTACCAATATTCTATTTGACAACGGTTAAACGTCGCACGTAATTACCTTTAGCTTAGTCTAAACATTGCCAATGTTATTCTTTCACAACGTTTAAACATCGCAAATGTATGATTAATCGCCCTTTTTTGCCAACAATTTTGTTATTGTCGATTTATTACGTTTAAACGTCACAAATAATAACTTTCAATTACGTGTAAACATTGTTGATGTTATTCTTTTACTACATTTAAACATCATCAATATTACTCATTTACCACACTTTTTGTGTTAATAAATTTTTTAATTGTGATTTTACTATGCTTAAACGTTGTATATAATAACTGTTAGTTACATTTAAATGTTGCTAATGTTAGTCTTTTACTACGTTTAAACGTTGCATGTATTACTTATTTCATCATGCTTTTTATGTCATTTAAATTTTTAATTGTCGTTTTACTACGTTTAAACGTTGCATATTACCTATTTTTAATAATGTTTAAGCATCGTCACGTATAACACATTTAGTTATGTTTTTACTTTTAGCGACATTTATTTTATAAACGTTGTAGATATTTTTTGTAATGTACCTTTGGAGATGTGTATTAGTAACAGTTATTAACAGTCGCTAAATCTTTTTTATGACGTTTATTTCATGTTTAGCAATATTTATTAAATGTTGTCTAATATTGAATTTGTTATAGTGAATTTTCTCAAAAACTTAAGGTGACACCTAAAAACCCATTAATGATCAAATAAATTTAGAAAGAAAGATTTTTAAGAAGATTATATTTAAAAACTTAAATGAGATATGTAAGAATAGAGACACCCTTACAAATATTTGCTTGTATAGTTTGTATTTTAACAAGAGAGGACTATTATGAAAAACAATGATGAGTTCGAAGTGGACTTGAAATTTGAATATGAAAGTGACATGATTGCCATCGATTTGGTGTGGTTGGCGTGGAATACTATGCATGAACGAGAACGAAGGGAAGAGAAAATACAAAATAAAAGAGATGCATAAATGTCGTACATTGTTTGAAGATTCAAATAAGGAAAAATTATAATTTTAGTTTTAATGTTTATTTACTTTTTTTTTCTTTTTATTTAATTTTTATTATTTTAAAAATCTTATAAAAATATGATTTTTATTAAATATATTAAATTTTTTATTTATATAAAGCATATATCAGCTTCCAATTAATCTTAAGCTAGTTGCTCAATGAGGTAAAGGTATACATAAAATTTTTCATCTTATTTTCTTAATTTTAATTATTATTTTGTATTTTTTATTATATTATATTATTAAATATATTTAATATCATCGTTTTATTAATTTAATTATTATAACCAATTTAAAATTGATATGTATCACGAATTATAAAAAAATAATAAATTTGATGAAAGTTATCTTTTTGTAAGATTTTTAAAATGTTAAAAAATCACATGAAAAGAAAAAAAAGTTGAGAACTTAAATAGAAAATTAGGTAAACGTTAAAAATGTATATTTTTCTTTAAATAATGATTTTATCAAGTAAAATGCTGAAACTTATTAATTCGTAGCATAAATCTAGTTATAATATTCAAGCAATTTTAAAAATGATAGTAGCTTATCACATAATATGAAGGTGGTTTCACAATTCCATAAGTTCCGAATTTAGAAATTTATGGTGCATGTTTTATGGAAAAATATCTTCAGAGAAGAGAGATGGGAATTAATTAGTAATTATTTATCTATTCAAGAGAAGAAAAATGTCCCATTGACGTAGAAAATTAATTAATTTTTGTGTCCATTTGGCACTGTTTTGAAAGCTCAAAGAAAGATGTGAAGGTAATAAATCCTGGTTACAAAATAAAATGCATGTATTATTTCTAAAAAAAGTTAGACTCTTTACAATTTTATTATTATTATTTTTTAAGTTTTGCAAAAAGATTAGAGAAACTGAGAAAGTATCTCGAGTAAAATTAAGAAAAGAACTCTTATTTTTAAGCATAAACTTGGAGCTTCTACTAATCAAAGTCTGGAAAATATAGATATTAAAGTCAATTAGATAAATTAGCTCTAATAATAAGCAATAGTTTTCGAAAAATTAGAAAAATGTTAGGTTGGAGGATTTGAAATTTAAAGTTATAAAATTTATGGGATAAAATTATTATCTTATGATTTATTTGTTAAAAAGTGCAACTCTAGAGAATACTATTTCTATCATTCTAAAGGTTAATTTAAAAAAAAAAAAAAAAACCTTTGATGCACTTGTTCTTTCAAGTGTATAATATGAAAAGTCTAGTTTTTTTTAGGTTGTTAACAAGAATTCCACAAGTTGCACCCTCGAGGCCCAAAAGCTCTAAAACACAATGGGCCAAGTCCATTTCCAAGGCCCAAGCTATGGCACTACATGACAGGCAACTGCTCTTCCACTCTTTTGCATTTGACGTGATCTAATAACACACCGACCTTGCCCCAGCAACTCCAATGGCAGATTCGGAACAAGAGCAACCGACACGCACTTCCTCCGGTAAATTTACTCAACACCCTCTTTCAATTTAATCCCCTTTCGTGTAATCTTAGTAATCTTTTCCTTCCCGGATTGCTTTTTGATCTTGATATCTTCATTTGTTGAGTTCCGTGCGTAATCATGATTGTTGTTGCTTGCTGTTGTTTATCTTTAAAGCTCTTAGCTTTGAATTGAATTTTCCTAGATTTCGCTTTCCGGTGTTCTGTTTTTTATGTTCTTGAGCCAAATTGGGGCGGTTGCTTATGTTATTTACGGCTTATGCGAATGTTTTCTTTTTTAAGAAACCTGCTCTTCCATTATTTTGCATTTGATGTGATCTAATACACCGAGCTTGTTCCAGCAACTCCAATGGCAGATTCGAAACAAGAGCAACCGGCACGCACTTCCTCTGGTAAATTCACACAACACCCTCTTCCAATTTAATCCTCTATCGTGTAATCTTAGTAATCTTTTCCTTCCCGGACTGCTTGTTAATCTTGATATCTTCATTTGTTCAGTCATGATTGTTGTTGCTTCTTGTTGTTTATCTTTAAAGCTCATAGCTTTGAATTGAATTTTCCTAGATTTCACTTTCCGGAGTTCTGTTTTTTATGTTCTTGAGTCAAGTTGAGGCGGTTGCTTATGTTATTTACAGTTTGTGCGAATGTTTTCTTTTTTAAGAAAATAGTTTCCATTTATTTGTTAGCAAAAGTTCTGTGGTGAATTGATTTTTCCGTAGGCATAAGATATTGGGACCTATAAGAAAAGGATTCCGATGGTGGGTTTGTTTCGTGGAAAACATTTCCTTAATTCTCTTTACATTTACTATAACTGAAACCTTACTGTTGTGATATTCTCTAGTAATTTAATTTCAG
The DNA here is from genome assembly GCA_037954665.1 of Laguncularia racemosa. Lineage (NCBI taxonomy): Eukaryota > Viridiplantae > Streptophyta > Magnoliopsida > Myrtales > Combretaceae > Laguncularia > Laguncularia racemosa. Next base: position 12,540,912 of record JBBMOL010000002.1, on the reverse strand, counting down.
GAGGTCTTCATAACTAGTGGCTTTTATAAGTAGGTGATGATTGGTGCAACGATAGTGCACAGCAGCAGGTGTTGTTCATATACCAACAGAACATAGAAAATGAGGAAAATTTTCCCCCCTATGATATTAACATTTTCCACTCTAGTTTACCACCATCGTCAGTCACCTGTTGCTGCCATCACTTCTCATCAATAACTACCATTAAGAGATAGTAATAACTGCAATCTCTTGAATTTACTATAAGATTGGAGTATTATAGGCATTAAATTATAACGAATGGGAAAAGAAGTTTGGAAAACGTTTTATGCGAAACAAACACACTTAATGAAGAATCATGCATGTCTCAAACCACTTATTACACACGTTAGAAACAAGTACATAAAAAAGTTGGTGTTGTTCGTAGGAGAATGAAACCATATGATTCCATTATGCTTCTGCTACAAAATGAATCAAAAGACTGACGGCGCCAGGACTTGGACCACCTGACTGTTTTTCTATCGGATGGATTTTAGACCTACTTTTAATTATTATTAGTTACAATTTAATATTTGTAATAATCAAACATCTGTAAAAGGTGATGCCACCAGTGATGGCCATTCTAGCAATCTTTGTTTGTTCTTCTAATGGCCTTATGTGCATTTTATTGCTTTAGGGAACTCTGTCAGTGTAATGATACAATGTTAAGGCTGATGAGGAAAAAAGACACTTGGACATTTTTTTATATGAGAATGAGCGTTCAGAGTTTCCAGTTTGCTTCTGCCATTGTTTCAAACAATGAAGAAGATATGGATATCCCCGGGCTGTTAAAGTTGCAGCAACATTATCATGCTTACTCGGGTTCTCTAAATTTTATAGAATATCCCACTGATAATGAAGTTAACTCTGATTCCTTTCAACCATGGAAGTTCAAAATTTTTCACATCCACCGCAAAACTTCCGATATCAATCTTAGTTTTTAGAAATATCATTTCAACATTGTGCTCCATTAGGAGAAATGGATATGATTTTGTTGAGTCTGAGGAACTGCCTGAGCTCACAAATTCATTTCTTATAAAGATTAGATATATGGATGTTGTCCTTCTTTCCACTGCTAGCCTAAAGATATAGATGTCAAGAAGAACAAATGGAAAGTAGATGACAGGTTAAAATTCGAGTTTATGGTTGTTTCTGTATTCTAGGTACCTTGAGTTGTGAAAATCTGCATGTTTATTCAACTAGAAGATTGCTGATAAAATGATACAATGTTATCTGCAAGGAGGTTAAGGAAAAGAAGTCTTACCATTTAACTCTCAAACTTGAAAACCTGCTCTTATTTTCTTTCCATACGAAGCAGTTCAATATATGCTGGTGCCCTAAGTGGGAGAAAGTTTTCATGTCCCCAAGTGGTGCCCCTTCCATATCCCCTCTAATTTTTTGCTGCCATATAGAAGAGAGAAAGCAATAATTTTGTCCATGCACTCACTTTTAGTTTTCCTTTTGTCTTTTGTGAATGTCAGAGGAGGAAGTGAAAGCTCCAAATGTGATTGAAAGAGCTAAAGAGGAGCTCGAGGCAGCATCTCACTCTGAAAAATCACCGGTGCATCATAAGGAAACTCATGGAACTAGTGATGACATTGATGAAACTACACCTGTAGATAAAGTGAAGGGACCTAGTGTCATGCAACGTATGAAAGAAGAGATTGAAGCCTTTGTTGAATCTGTTAACGCCAAGAAGGACTCTGATTAACACGTTTATATATAGTGAAAATATTTCTTCATGTTTCCATAACAAGAATTTCATCAACTGCTGTCCTGCTCTGCTGCTAGGATGATAATATTAATCTAATGTTACAGTATTTGGTTCAGATATGGTTAGTATTTTTGATATCTAGCCAAGGTATAAACTATAGAATCAATAAGAGTGAGTTTGTTTATTTGAATTGGTTGGTATCATTGAGATGCAGCACGCTTCTTATACCCTTTATGGTTCAAAATATGATCGTTTGTGTACATTCTTTAGGCATGCCCTTTCGAAACTAGGATGGAATACGAGTGATTCCTCTTTCCCCATCCTTTTAAAATATATAGTTGGCCAAAAAAGGAATCAATCTTGAGCAATGTGCCTTTTTATGGTTTGTATATTTGCCATTGGGCGCGTCACCTCTTCCCCTGTTAAATAATACTATTTCTGCTTCAATATGAGCATCTCTTATATGATTCCGATTGTTCATTCGACTTGAAAACATGGATTTGAGCTTGCCATGCCAAAAATGCAGATAGGGTAGCTTGTGATATGATGCAAAGGTGCACTTTATAAAGCAATGTACATGTTACATAAACACATGTTTTGACAATCATATGATGAACAGCCAAAGTGCAATTCGACCACCGGGTAATACAGATGTTGCAGCTCTAGTACCAAGAGCAATCATTTGATTTAATCTTAGTACCTTACTTTTGCTAGATTCACTAGATATGAAAATGATGTTTTTTCAGTTCCATCAAGGTCCACTGCAAAAAGGGCTCTGATTCTGTTAGGCCTTCCACCTCCTTAGGGTGGTGAAGGAAGTGACTTTTCTAGACTCGGCTTGTATGGACAGCCTTTTAAGTCTTTGGGTTTGGGAGACCCGTTGCTTTTTTATGTGTCCTACAATCTAAAAGCTCACAATACTTGATGTATGGAACCTGTGGTCCATAGTATAATTTTCTGCTTTTTTTTACGATTGTTCAAGTACTTGTATATTTCTGAAACTTTAAAAACATGGTCCCAATCTATAGAGAACTTTTAAAAATGTGTACTTAAACTCTCCAACCAACTATGCTAAATTCCTTGTTGCTAGCGTAGTGATTAGTGCTCTTCCACTAAGATGAGACATGGATTCTTTCTCCTTTCATAATGTTTTAAAATTTCTAGTAGGCAAAGGGAAAAGAGAAAATGCTCATTAAAAATTACTAAATCTTCAAGAACCCTTGTTATTTTAAATGCATTTTTTTCTATATTTGGAAGAAGTAAATATACCATTTTATATTTTTTAGAAACGTGCTTTAAGAGTTTGATTGTATGTATAGTTAATCAATAGTTTAGAAGGGAATTCTTAATTATCCTATGCAAATAATATGATCTTTCTTAGTCGGTCTTACTTTCCTCTTTTTTTTCTTTTTTTCTTTTTTCTTTTCTTTCCCTATATGCTTTGCGTAATTAGTGCTCAAAACCACCAATAAGGATTGAAGATATCCAAAACTTACAAAAATGGAGGGCCCTAGTTTACACGAATCTTTAACTGACATGTTGATGAGACATCAAAAATCATGAATAGTGAGAAAGATGCAAAACAAAGCAAACAACTCATCAACATAATGAGTTTTATGTGCAGCACGGAATGGATAAGGTTAGGAAGTTGTGGATGTGCATTCATTTATGTTTTTTTTTTTTTTTTTTTACTTTGACTAATGTTGCCACTTAGAATTGGTTCAAACAAATAAACCTGTCCCCCAATTGAAAATTCTAAACTAATCTACTTGGATTTGATAGCTCGATTCAATAGGACTCCACTTCATATTGGGGTTATCCATTGACAAGGATTTCTTTCTTTATAAGTAACTTTTTTTTTTTTGAAAACTTTATTAAATTAAGCTAAATTGTAACTTATAACTCTTTTAAGTATATCTTTTTACATTTTTGTTATATGTATGTTTTACCTTTCTAATTTTTGAAATTGAAGATTTTAAATACTCATATATTTAAGCATGCTTATAGACCTCTATTCAACAATTTCAACCTTAATAAAAAATTACAAAAAAAAAAAAGATTTACTAAATATATTAAAAAAGACATTGAATTACTAGAGAGAGAAAAAAGAAAGAAAAGAAAAAATAAGAAAGAAAACTCTTTAGTTTTCAAATATATTGTTGTTGATGGTTTATTTTCTCTATTGGGTCTCTAAGCCTAAGACCAGTCCATGAAAGTTATTCCCACATACAAACAATAAGAACAAGGGGATAGTTGGCACTCACTTAGAGGCAACCATGATTCCCACGATCCTTTCTGAAGGACATATTCCCCACAAGCGCATATATCCGTACTTAATCAAACTACTCTAAGGTAATGACTATTAACCAATCTTACTGTACCATCCTAATCTATAAATACTCCCATGCAACAATAGGTAAAGGATATACATTCCTAGAGCCTTAAACTCTACTCTCCCTCATATTGCTACATTCTCACTTACTCTTGAAATCCTCACCAACTTAAATATTGAAGTGATTAAGCTGGAGTAATCACTAGCACCTTTTAGATTATGTTTGCTATTTGTATGGGCTTTCCTCTACTCATAATATTCAAGAATACCTTGGACTACTTAATGTACCTAAAACTATGATCGAATCAAATGATTCCAATTCCGAGGCGACAATCAATAGTAATCTGATTCCAATAGTCAAATAAAGAACGATAACATTAAATAAACCTTAAACCCCTACCGGATATGATGCACCGGCAAGAGAGAGGTCTTAGTACAAATTTGTTGATATGATGCACAATAATCCAATATCGTCACTTTCCACAATCCCACAGATTGATAAGAGTAAATTAAAGAATAAACTTCACAGAGTGTTTTCTCAAATGTTCAAAAGTCCCCCAATCCTTATAATACAACATATATATAGTAAAGGAAAAACAAATGGGAAAAGTCAAAAGATTTCAACTAGCTCGCCAAGATAAGTCGTCGGCCTTGAATGGCCGGTCTAAGATGAAAGTCGCTGGCCTTTACAGCCGGTCTAGGATGAAAGCCACCAGCCTTTATGGCCAACCTAAGGGTGTCTACCTCCGAATCTTGTGCTTTGCATCCGTGTTGAATAACTTTGTAAGAACCGTGATTTGATTCACACCATCTCCTTGGACCTATGAAATATGTGTCTTCAAATCTGATGGTTCCTCTATTTTGTTACACACTTCTAAGAATTCCCTAGATGAAAATCTTATTTTGCAAGTGTATGTTGTCATAAAGTCGTAGTTGTCTTGAAGGCTTCTAAATCACCTGTATTTGATTCACTCTATTCAGGTCGTCCCCCAGTTCCTTCCTCTTTACTATCAAGGACTTCTTATTGGTAGTTTTATTAATCTGCTCTTGGGTTTCATGTACCTCAATTGGTGACATAAGATTTAAAACAACACGTTTACCATCTTTTTGAAACACATATGTGTTTCTAAACCCATCATGCAATACCCTCCCATCAGATAACCAAGATCTATCCAGTAATATATGTGATGCATACATTAGGAGAACATCGCAATCAATTATATCCTAATACTTTTTTCTTATGTTGATTGGAACCTTAACCCTCTAAGTGACATGCAAACTATCTCACTCACTTAACTAATATAATTCATAGGGCCTAAGATGAGATGTAGTGACTAGTTGCAGTTTATTCACTAATGCAGCAACTATAACATTAATGCAACTACCACCATCAATAAGAAGGGTACAAAGATTACCTTGAACCTTATAGAGATTATGAATAGGTTTTCCCTCTACACGTCCTCAATATCTGGAGATGTAGTCATTACCTTACGTAGTACATTAATAGTCAAATATTGATCATTGCCCATGTCCTCATATACCTTAGTGTCTAAATCCTCATAGTATTCCTTTAACACTACTGATAAATCTATAGGCTCAAGTACTTCTTCCTTGTCACCCTCATTTTCCACCTCCATAGCAGTCATCACCCTTTTGTTGGGACACTAAGCAGCCATGTGTCTAAAGCCCATGCATTTAAAGCATTGGGTTTGACGAATCTTTCCACTTGATGACCTTGATAATATTTGTCAAATATCAGCCTCTGCAATCGCTTTACCTTTTTAAGATTTATCCCTCTCTCTATCGGTAACAGTTGCATTTGATTCCATAGTCCTATCAATTTCTCCCTTTCTAACCTGCTAATTATCTAATCCATATAACTGAGCAGTGGATCTATACCTGTTACTCGATGCTCTGTACAGATTAGAGTGCCTCTGCCTCTCAATTTTTAAAACCAACTGAATGGCCTCATCAAAAGTGTTATACCTCTATAGCTCGACAATACATGTTATCTCATATTTTAACCTAAACAAAAATCACGTCGTGGTCTGTTCAAGAGGTTCAACTATCTCACATCAAATCCTCGGTGTTTCAAACTCCTGAACATACTCATCCACTATTTTGCCCACTTGTCTCAATGTTTGGAGACGCGTGAATAACTCATGTCTGTCATGTTCCGATATAAACCTTTTCCTTAGCACCCTTTTCATTTCTTGCCAAGTATGAATCTCAGCATCACCATCCCTTCTCTTGTTGGCCATAAGGTTCTTCCACCACAAGGCAGCATACCCTGTAAATTCAACTGCTACTAGACGAACTCTCATATGGTCATTAATCTCATAGCGCTCAAAGAGTCTTTCTACTTTATCCTCCTAGTCAAGGTACTCTCCACAGGTAGAGTTGGTAATTGCGGGGCGGGTTCGCGGGTTGACCCGCCTCGCCTGTAGAAAATTGTAGGGCGGGCAAAAAAAATTTGACCAACTGAAGCTGCGTGCCATTTTGGCTTACGCCCGCTTAACCCGCGGAGTGGGACGGGCAATTCCCGTGGGTGCGGGTTGGCTAGCCAAGGAGCTTCCAAAAAAAAAAAAAAATTATGTCCAGTGGATGACGTGACGACTGATGGACGACGTGACAACTGACAACGAGACAACGCCGATGCCGCCGCTGACTGAAATGACAAGACATGATAGCACCGCAGATCACCAACATGCCTACTGTTGATGGTGTTCAAGGAGACGGTTGTCCCAATTGTGGACGTTGAGGATGAAGCCGAGTTGGCTATTTAACCCACACTACCAAGCACAAAGGAACCCAACCGCAAAGAGGCTGAGGACAAGCGGCTAAGGCTGGTCAAGCCAAGGCATAAGAAACAAGTCGAGCAGTAGCAGATGTAGAAGCTGAAGGCTGAACAGAAGAAGAAGGAGGCCAACTGAGTGAGGAGTGCGAGTGACTCCAGGTCTTCATGGTTGCACGGGGGAAAGGGCTCTCCTGTAACTAGTTAGAAGTGTGCCTGATTGCAACTACTATAAAAGTAATTTTCGGTGTTTCCTCAATCGGAGAAGCCTAAATGGTGATTCAGAGAATAATCAATGTTCGAAGAAGTCTCAGTGTCAGAGATTAGTCAGTTTATAAAAATCTTTGTAAAGCAAGGGATAAAGCTTCATAGACAGCTTCCCCCTCATGTAGTCGTCGGCCTTCCCCAGCCCCCCTTCGTCGCTTCTGGCTAAGCTGCGAGTTCATGAGCAAGTGAATGAACGAGCCATGTTCCTAAAAGGAGTGACCATCTTTGTTTTCTTCCCTTCCCCTATCCCTTCAAAGCCTATAGGTTGTTTGGCGCTAGTACGTCAAGGTCTCAAGGAGCATTAATCAATATCAATCTGAGCTGAGATGGGTGCTGGAGGAGCTAGGCACACAGCAGATAGAAGTTTTCACTCTCACTCACACAGTCATAGACCACCTCACACTTCGTCGGCCATTGTCTGTCATTCGTCATCTTCCACTTCCACCTCATAAGCCAGATTAAAAAAAAAAAGAAAAAGAAAATTGCGGGTCGTCGCGGGCCAGCCCGCATTGCCCGTGGGGTGGGCAAGCCGATTTTGTTGACTCGCCAAACTTGCAGGCCAGCCCGCGTCAACCCACGGGTCGTTGCAGGTCGGGGCGGGCCGGCCCATTTAGCCCGCATTATCGGGTCTATCCACAGGTCCCTTTCCAACAAATGAAGGCATCTGCAATTTTACATACCCTAGACCCTTAGGCGGTATGAACTCATGGTTAGAATAAAGTTCATCCCCAAAATTGTCATCCCTCTCCTCTCTGTAAGCATGGTACTGTCTTCCAACCTATCTATCCTTGTTTCCTCATATTGCTCCTTTTTTACCCACAGCATTAAAGGCTACCCTAGGTGGGGGTGCCTATGGATTTGCCATTGGCTATTAAGGTAATATCATCTGATCAACTCGTGTTGTTAGATTAAAAACAATGGTAGTCAGGTTTTACAACTGCTCTTCTACTGTTCTTCTTCTGCCTGCAACACAACAACCCTGTACTCCTCCTCTTACCTAGCTATTGGCCTTATTCCCAAATCCCCCATTAACATTGTCGTTCGACATCTTCACTGAATTGCAATCTCAACACTAGAATTCCAAATCATAATTACACACTATACAAACCCTAATCGGCACGATTCCCAATTACAACCTTTGTTCAATCCTCAACTTAAACCCATCACAACGATAATCAACCAGGATTCACAAACAACAACAGCAACAACAACCAACCCCGATTAACTATTAATCAATTCAACAATGAAATTCACAACCCATGACAACAAAATCGCATAACCCATAACAACAACAATGAAGAACCCTAATTTCAATTTATATGAATTCTACAAACACACCTAAATTGAATTGCACAGTAACAACACAACCCAATTAACAACCAAGATTTAATCCCAATTCAATAACAATCTATCACAACACAAATTCACAATATCAAAACCCTAATTTGTCATAGGAATTCCAATAGTCACAATCCTTAATCTCAATCTGACTTGATTCTTATCATTACCCCAAAGAGCCCCAATGAGAAACAAGCGACAACACCTAGTATATTTAATGTTGGTTTTTTGATTTTTTTTTTTAATTAAGGGAAAAATGATCATATGGAGGTTTAAATATATATATATATATATTTAATTTAGGAATCCAAAAGCTTAATGATAATGATAAAGATAAAGATAAAGAGTTTTAGTGTACATAAGTAGAGTAAAAGGCATACTTGTAATTGTACCTAATTATAAAATCTATATATTGCCCAAATTTTCATGTTTGATGTTATTTCATATTTTTCTCACTTTTTTTATATATTTAAGTTGGTATAAAGTTATAATGAAATAAATATTTGGAAGTAATAGAGTAGGATTATAATAAGAAATGAAAATTTATTACATAGTTGATTGGAATTAAAATTTAGTTAAGGGAAATAGAAGTTCTTTTTTTTACATTTATTATCTACTCCAATAATGAATTATTAGTTTAAATTTAACTGAATCACTAAATAAAATAGATAAAACTTTTAATTTATCTCAAGCCCATGGATTATCTCAATTTGAAAGATCCCTTGTATGGATATTACACATTCTAAGTGACCAAGCCTAACTCAACTTGTTTTATTCCGAAGAAATATATATACTTACAATATGGTGTCTAAACCTTGGTTTTATTTTTACATTTTGATTTTTAGACTTTTTTAATCGCCGATATGTCCCTTCAGTATCAGGGCAAGTAATGGAAAAACCAAAATATATTGACTTGTGCAATAAAGATACGTAATCGAAATCGAAAATGGTCAGAGTTGGGCACCAAAATGAAAATAAATAAAAGTTTGGGAGAAAGAAAAAAAAAAAAAACAGAAAGAAAGAAAGAAAGAAAGAAGAAGAAGAAGAAGAAAATCTTGGTAATTATATTGCCTTTATCCAAATAAGTTGTTGTACGTTTGTTCCACAGCAGAACGGTTTAAGATTTAAGGAATAAAGTATGAATAATTAAAAACAAAAAAAAGAGAGCAAAAATTAAAAAAAAAAAAAAAGCTGCCGTGTTTTAATCATTTTTGTAAACTTGTAACTTTTTTTTTTTTTATAAACATACAGCCCTTGTTTTATCACTATATATTAATATTAATTACAAAATACATATCAACTTTTGAATAATACATAATAATTAATTTAATAAAATAATATTATTTTAATAACATAATAAAAATTATAAAAATATAGAAAATTTTTAAAGGTGGCATGACCGTCTTTAAACGCATATAGCCACCTACCACTTCTTAAATTAATTAAAAAAATTACACTAAATCTCCACTTGTCAAGTTTTTTAATCTCTCTTATTTTATTTTAATTTTAAGAGTTATAGGCAGTGAGCAAGCACCTCAAGGAGGTTTTGCTAAGCAACCCTTGGGCCGTAAGGGTCTCAAGATTTACAATGCCTTTTTTCTTTTTCTTTTTTTCAATTTATATTTTTATATATTTTATGAATTTTTATAATAATATTTAGTTAAATTCAATAATATTTTTATTTTATTAAATCAGTTATAATGGACTACTATTATAAATTATTGTATTGATAGTTAAAGATAAGTGAATATAGGATAAGTAAGATATAAAATTCTATCCGTACCCTATCTTTTAAAGCATAAGTATCCAATTTTTAGTTTTAGAGCCTACCTTGAAACACCCTAAAAGCATCTTATACTTTGTGCTTTGTAAAACCTACAAGATACAATATACCTTATAAAATCAAGTAACATTCTTAAAAATGGTTTTTTTTTTAAATATTGTACCAAAAAAAAATATTCCAAAAATAGATTGTTAAGGCTCATACGGCATACGCACCTTCGGTTTACAAAAAAAAACAAAAAAATTACACTAAAAGCGTAGGTGGTGTCCGCGCCTTCAGTGTAATTTTTTTTTTTTTAAGACGCAAACGCCACCCGTGCCTTCAATAAAAACAAAAAAAAAATGGCATGGAAGGGGCGGGAGGCATATGCACATTTAGTATAAATTTATGAAGATGCAAACCGCATCCCTACCTTCCAAACCTATTTTTGAAATAATTATTTCAAGTACAATATTTGTGTAATATTTTTTACAAAGTACCATATTTAAGAGTGTTATCCTTTAAAATCTGTAAATTTTATTTTTTTCCTATAAATTTTAAGTTTATGTGATATGAAAAAAGTAATTTATATATGGATTATAAATTTTTAATATGAAAAATTTATAGAATTTGTAATAAAATATGTAAAATTAAAAAAAAATTAATTTTTGGATCTTAATTATTTCAAATTCTACGATCTTACTAATTGGTAAATGGAAATAAATAAAGTAAAAGAATTGAAAACCTAAAGTTAGAGATGAAAATGGAAAATAATAAGAGAAAGAAAGAAGAGAATATTAAGTTTAATTGTTTAAGGTTATTAACTTATAAACATAAACTCTTTTTTTTTCCTTTTATACTAAAATATTTATTATTGATAAATTATAATATTATCATTTACTATTTATTTATTAATATTATTTAACAACATTTTATAGAATATCTTATACTTTATATGGAATCTCAGTTCCAAATAAGTTATGGAATAAATGAAATATTATTCTTTATATATAGCATTATAACCGCAAATTTAAAAAATTTAAAATTAAAAACTATCATATAACATTTAATATCCTATAAGATTTTAGAATCTATTTTAAATATTACAGATTTCAGGATCCCACAAGCTTCAGTGTCCATCTTGGTTTCACTTGTTAAAAGGTTTATTAGGAAAAAGGTTCTCAAATGTTTAAGAGAATATGAATGAATTAAAAGATAGAAACTTTTTTGTTTTCCTTGACACCAACTATAATTTTCTAACTTTAAAAACGTAGTAATAAACGCATGAAACCTTGTTTGACTCGAAGTATTAGTCATCGAATCCGAGAAGAGAACACAGAATCATTGTATTGCAGTGAGCGTTTTGTTAACTGACGTGTCCATTCGAAATGAACGAATTACCAAAAAGCATAAAACAAATCATTTTCTCCCTAATTCTTGTCTCGATATAATCTCAGTTATATATACATTAATTTTTTATTATTAATATATAGATTAAAAATAAAATTAAAGATTAAATCGAGTGACAAAAATACAAGTAAAAACATTGAAAATTCCGTCTCTCCGTCTCACGAAGACACGGGAATGTATCAAAGTGGACAATTACTCTCCCTCCACAAGACAAGGCTAGGAATCATAGGCCACTTGTAATAAATATTTATATTCTTTCCAATCAAATATTATATGGAAATAAAAACTAAAAACCAATTTATTTATTGAGTTTCACTGTAGATTAGGGAAGTTTTCTTGTTCTATAAGAATTACCAACATTGGGTATGGGCACTTTATCTTTAATTTATCTTAAAAGGTATATTAAATATAGTCTTAAACTTGCAAAACCCATGATTGTATTAAAACTATAGCATGATATTTAATTATTTATTGTGACCTTAATTTTATATTTTTATATTAATTTTTTGGATAAATTAACTATGAGACCATGTGTTTTTACACTTTTTTTTTTTACTTTAGATACTAATATTTTTATTTTTTATAGTTATGGACTTATATTTTGCAAAAAAAAAAAAAAAAAAACAACATCCCTTAATGTCTTTAATTAAAAAAAATGCAATTCATTTAAAGGAAGAAATATCAATGTTGTTTAAACTTCCTCTACTAGGTCTTAATCTTCACAAATCATTTACACTCTTAATGGTTGGGTGAAGCAAAAAGTTACTTTCTTTATGAATGTACCCTTTGGGATGCCTTTTGCAAGGATATGGTGATATTTTTTAAGCATCCATCTTGATCTATATTGCATTTTGAATCTTGCAACTCTTAGATAATTAGGGTTTTTTTACCTAGATTCTTATAGAAAAATTAGTTCATATGCCATAATCAATAATTAGTGTAGACATCTCTCTTCAAAACTTTATTTTCAAATATTGCTAATGGCCTTTGTCTTGTGGATACTAGATATTACACTAACTACTATAGCAATTTATAAGTAATCCAACTTCAACTAACTTCATGTATTGCCAGTATCAAGCTTTTCTCTCAATTATGTGAGAGGAATCCTGAATATGCTGTAAGTATTATGACATTTCTAATAATGTACATGTTCAAAATGTTTTCAACCAAATAGCTTGCTTTATTTTTCCAATCATATCTATTGTACTAGGTTTCTAAGAGGTGGTTAAATCATCGATAAGAGAAAAACAAATTAGGCTATGGTAGATGTTGGAGTTTGTTTCGGTGTAGCCATTCTAATATCTAAATCAACACATAAAGGAAATGGATGAAATATAAAATGTCAAAAGTATCAAGGTTCAAAAGTTTTTTACCCAATAGTCTTCAACCTTTATTTATAAGGTTGTGAATGATCTCAATACGAAAAATGTATTAATTCCTAAGATTTTCTCTTAATATTATAGAAATATATCTTTGACCAGCCCATTTTCTGATCAGTATCGTTCTCTTGTGCTTATCTATTGTGGAGATAAACGCGAAGATCTAGGTTGGAGGAAGTCAAGAACTTTAGACTTAAAACTGAAGAATCATGTACTAATACAAGTTGGCATGAGTGAGTGGAGCTTAGATGAGAGTCTTAGTGAACTAAAACGATCCTTGAGAGTTCAAGCCCAAAATGCTCTATTAACACTATCAATTCTACTTGTTAAAGAAGTTAAGTTTATCGACAATGAACATTTCAAACTCAATGGTGGAATTGTTTGTTGGCTTGTTCAATTATGTCTTTCTGTCTTCAATCGGTTTGCTTCTCTTTCTTTGAAATTAATGGCACTTAATGGACATTGGCTTTTCTTAATTATACAAAATGTCGATACCCTGAATGAAAAGAACAAAAATATAGATATGGAAGTGAAAAAAAAAAGAAAGAAAGTAAAAAACATAAGTATTAATTATACCATATTATAATGTTTATGTTACTTTGATTTTATTAATAAATAGATTATGAGTTAATAGAAATTGTCATTAAAATATAAATAAGCATAAATCCATCATGGCATCATAGCAAATAAAATAAATTAATAAAAACCATAAATCATATGAACTAATGAAGAAAACTTACTGTTATATCACCAAAATAATCAATAATAAATAAAATTATGTTAACTTTGTAATTGTGAATTGGTGAAATTCTTTTCTTGTCAACCTACTTCGAGAAAAAAATTATTAATTGATACATGTTACATTTTATATGTACATGGTATATAAATATTAATACTCTTTTAATATATATAATTTGTACAAAGCACATATTGTAATTATTTAGAAATTACCTAATTTACTGTAATATGTATCAAAATCTTATTGATATTTATATACTAAATATATGTAACACATAATATGTATCGACCAATGAATTTTTTTTTAGTCATTCCTTAAAAGCACATTCTAATTTCCTTTTTGCCTTTTATTTTCTTTTTAGAATTTAAAACTTACTAATACAATAAGATAAACTTAGGGAAAAAAATTCTAAAGAAAATATTAAAATTTTAATTTTAAAAAAAACCCAACATTCATAAATTATATAAATTAATAAAATCAAAATATAGTCAATAGCTATTATCAATTTTGGATTTTTTTTTCTTTTTTCTTTTTAATTCTAAAACCAAAGTCTAGTCATGAATTTAGTTAGGGATAATAGTAGAAATATTAGTTGAACTTTAGTTTTTTATTTTATATGAGAATTTTGAAATTATTAAATAATATATCTATTAAATTTTCTTTTTATTAAATATCATACCAAAGTCTCTTTTTTTTTCCCCATAAATCGATATTAATATTAAAACCAAGAAAAGAAACAGCAAGAAGTTTGGAGTCTCACAGCCTTCCTACAATAGTTTTATCAAAAAGGACAAAAGATCGGAACTCAATCGATACACGCGTTAACGTTTTAGACAAGTAAGAGCGAGCATAATATCTTTCTGTCAGTGAAATACAAAAACTTAAATAAAATAATAGAAGTTAATTTTTAGTCAAATGATCATGAAAAATACAACACAAATATAGTTAAGCGAGCCCCGGAATCTACTGGCAGGGAGACGGAGAGACAGAGAGCAATTCTCTCTTTGGCATAAACTAAAAAAACCTCCTCCCTTCCTTTCTCTCTCTAGATTTTCTCTCTCCTCCACATCCATCTGAACTGAGCTAACCCTTTCTTTTTTATTGCTTTGCCAATACATTTTTTTTTTTTTTTGCCAATTGTATTGAATTTTCAGGTACCCTTTATTGAATTTCAGCTTTTTATTCATATTTTTCAGGAGTTGTTTGTGAAAGTTTGAAACTTTATGTATTTGATTTTCATTGTTGAATTATGCAAAATATGTTTGCTTGAATGCATTAGATGAAAACGCATAGCTCTTTGTTAGCTTTGTGATTTCGGGTACCACTTATTGAATATATATATATTTCAGTTGTCAATACGTGAAAGTTTGAAAATTTTCCTATTTTTACTGGTTTTTATTGTTGAATTGTGCAAAATATTTTGGAATTTGCAATGCATTATATGGAAGCGTTTGGCTCCTTGTTAGCTTTGTGGTTTCAGGTACCTATGATTGAATTTGAGCTTTTCTTCTACATTTTTGCGTTTTTGAATATCAAATTTGAATTTTTTTTTTTTTAGTTTTAAAAGTGTTGAATTTTGCTTTTGCAGGATGTAGGCTTTTGTGCTATGCAATATATGAAATCATAATTCTTCATTAGCTTCGTGATCTCAGCTATCCTTTTTGAATTTAAGCTTTAGTATCATATATATTTTTGTCCGAAAAAGATTGAATCTGTCTCCATTAGTATTGGTTTTCAGCGTTGAATAATCCAAAAAAGGGGAAAAGAAGGTGGGTTTTGCAATGCATTTCATGAAAAGCTAGCTCTCTGTTAGTTTTTGAATGTGTCTTTCATTGCTCAATCTAGGATCCCATTTCTATCATTTAGCCATTAGGAACCGGATAATGGAAGAATTAATAAAGCAGAAGCATCTCGTGAATTGTTTTCTGTATTGATTATATGTTCACTGTGATTAATGCAATTTTCTAAAAGGATTGGATATTTTGTTTTTAAATGGTTAATTTTTGTATGTGAAAGCTTAATATTCGACACCTATTTTCCGGGATTTTATCCAATTCTAATGTCAGGTAATCTTCCTGAGAAGTTCATCCAAATATATTGGCTTTGATGACAGTTGGCCAGATTGATTAGGCTATAGGGTCTAATTCCCCCCGCCACCGCCATTCAAGCTCCATTCGAATTCCCTCTGAAGCAATCTTGAATATTTGTTTCTGTCTCGATCATCAGTGGTTAAGCCAAATTCTCAAAGTGGGCTTCAACATATGGAATCTTCATGGATTCCATGCTAGAGCCTAGAGGCGAGACTAGACTCCTTAATTAGGATGGGTTGGTTATCTTCCTTGTCAAAAAAGTTGTGAGCTTTGTTTTTGAATGATGGCACGGGGTAAGATAAGGGCAAAGCTTCGCCGGAGTAACCTTTACACATTTGCATGTTTGCGGCCAAGCACGCAAGGTGATGAACCACATCCTATCCGAGGCCCTGGATATTCACGTACTGTTTATTGCAATGACCCAAACGAGCACAAGAAGAAGCCCCTAAAATACTGCTCAAATAATATATCGACAACGAGATATAATTTCATCACCTTTTTGCCTAAAGCATTTTTCGAGCAATTTCGTCGTGTTGCCAACATTTACTTCCTAATTGCTGCAATCTGCTCTCTCTTTTCCTTTTCACCGTTCTCCCCTCTGAGTATGATTGCCCCTCTGGCATTTGTTCTTGGGGTAAGCATGGCAAAGGAAGGCATAGAAGATTGGAATAGGTTCATGCAGGATTTGAAGGTCAATAACAGAAAAGCTAAAGTTCATAAGGGAAATGGGGTCTTTGGTAATAAACAGTGGAAGAATATCCAGGTGGGAGACGTTCTAAAGGTGGAGAAGGATCAATTTTTCCCAGCAGACATGCTTCTGTTGTCCTCAAGCTATGAGGATGGCCTCTGCTATGTAGAGACTATGAATTTAGATGGCGAGACAAACCTAAAGGTAAAGAGATGCTTGGAAGTGACTCTACCCTTAGAAAATGATGACAGTTTTAAGGATTTTCGTGCAGTAATCAAATGTGAAGATCCAAATCCTAGTCTTTACACCTTCGTGGGCAACTTGGAGTATGACAGACAAATTTATCCCTTGGATCCTAGTCAGATCCTTCTTAGAGATTC
The DNA here is from genome assembly GCA_037954665.1 of Laguncularia racemosa. Taxonomy (NCBI): domain Eukaryota; kingdom Viridiplantae; phylum Streptophyta; class Magnoliopsida; order Myrtales; family Combretaceae; genus Laguncularia; species Laguncularia racemosa. The sequence goes on along the minus strand of JBBMOL010000002.1, from coordinate 12,524,004 downwards.
AAAACTCCGGAACACTGCTTATGTTTATGGAGTGGTCATTTTTACAGGTCATGACAGCAAAGTCATGCAGAATGCGACTCAATCTCCTTCTAAAAGAAGTGGGATTGAGAAGAAAATGGATTGGATCATTTATATCCTGCTTGTCACACTTCTTGTCATCTCATTGATAAGTTCAATTGGTTTCTTTGCCCAGACTAAGATGGATATGCCAAATTGGTGGTACTTAAAACCTCAAAACCCTACGTTTTGTTTTGATCCTAACAGTGCATTGCAATCAAGCTTCTGCCATTTTGTTACAGCTCTCATGCTGTATGGATATCTGATACCAATTTCTCTTTATGTGTCAATCGAGATGGTGAAATTCCTGCAAGCAGTTTTTATTAACCGAGACATTTACATGTATGATGAAGAAAGTGGAGTTCCTGCTGAAGCAAGGACATCAAATTTGAATGAGGAATTGGGGCAGGTTGACACAATTCTCTCTGACAAGACAGGAACATTGACTTGTAATCAGATGGATTTTCTCAAGTGTTCAATTGCGGGTACAGCATACGGTGTCCGGTCCAGTGAAGTTGAGCTTGCTGCTGCACGACAAATGGCAATGGACCTCGAGGAGCAGGAGTCAGAGATTTCCTCTGGTGCCAGCCAAAAGATTAGCAATGATTCCTCGGAAATTGAATTAGAGGCAGTAGTTACTTCAGTAGATGGCACAGATAGAAAAGTCCACATTAAAGGTTTCAGCTTTGAGGACAATCGGCTCATGGAAGGAAACTGGATGAAAGAGCGCAAGGCAGATGACATTTTGTTGTTTTTTAGGATATTAGCTGTTTGTCACACTGCTATTCCTGAGATAAATGAGGACACTGGTGAATTTACTTATGAAGCTGAGTCACCAGATGAAGGGGCATTTCTTGTTGCAGCAAGAGAATTTGGGTTTGAGTTCTGTAGAAGAACTCAGTCTAGCGTATTTATCCGGGAGAAGTATCCTAATGCAAGCAACCCAGTTGAAAGGTAAGGATTCCAATCATTACTTCTTTAGAGGATTTATGATGTTTTCATTCTCAGCATTTTACTTGCCACTGTTGCAGGGAATATAAGATTCTTAATCTGTTGGACTTTACAAGTAAAAGAAAGCGCATGTCTGTGATTGTCCAAGATGAAAAGGGGCAAATTTTTCTTCTGTGCAAAGGTGCTGACAGGTTGGCTCCCAAAAAACATAAATCATATACATCAGATAACATGATCTGAGCCATAAGGAAAAATAACTGATCACACTAATGGAAAATAATGCTTATATAGTCATACTATCTTACACTCCATAGTCCATATTTCTTCAGTTCCTACTTAATATTTCCCAGGTAGCTTACCCACTTTCATCTCAACATTTTTCAAGCGTGCACTTATTTATCTGTGGTGATAAAAGAGTTTTGAGCATCCGTACTTCAAGAAAGATGCATATATGTGCTTTTGAACATAACGATGATATGCCAATAAAATGCATATATTTGCTTTTGAAAATAATGATGATATGTAGCTTTTTATATGTTCTACAGAACTGTCATTTGATAGAGCCTGATAAGATAGGCTAAAATTTCTAGGCAACTATTTTGTGCAACTAAAATTCACATTCAAGGTCTATTGGGGGGAGTAAAAAAGACATACCAAGATGTGCATAAAAATCTTAGGAGCCAGAGAGATAGGGTTTTAACTTAGATTTTACAAAGTTAGTGACTACTTTTGACATCGAGAGATTATTTCCATGAGGAAGCCTTGTACAACTGAAATCGGACTTAGCTTTATATCGATGATCAATTGAAATTTTTTTCCTGCTAGCTTTATCTGCTGTGCGTTTTGTGCAGCATTATTTTTGATCGTCTTGCTAAGAATGGAAGAGTATATGAGGAAGATACTGCAAAACACTTAAATGAATATGGAGAAGCTGGGTTACGAACACTGGCACTTTCTTACAAGAAACTTGATGAGGCTGAGTACATTGAATGGAACAATGAATTTGTTAAGGCGAAAACTGCAATTGGTGTAGACAGAGAAGCTCTGCTCGAACAGGTATCTGAAAAGATGGAGAAGGATTTGATTCTCATTGGTGCTACAGCTGTAGAGGACAAACTGCAAAAGGGGGTAAGAATATTCTATCAGAATTTATTGAGCATTGTATTTTGTTTGTTTGATTAATCTTGTATATTATAATTTCATAGGTGCCCCAGTGCATTGACAAGCTAGCCCAAGCTGGACTTAAGATCTGGGTTCTTACTGGAGATAAAATGGAGACCGCAATAAACATAGGGTATACTGCTTAAAAAGCATTGAAAGCTTACAAATTATTAACATCCCCGCAAGCCTTTGCCATTACAGATGATTGATTTTCTTTTTTGCATTTGCAGATATGCATGTAGTTTGCTCAGGCAGGAAATGAAGCAGATTTGTATAATAGCACTAAATTCAGGCGCAGCAAACCAGGACACAAAAAAGGTAAAGCTGCTTTGAGAAATAGTTCAGGGACATAACTTCAGGAAAGTGATTTCATAGAAGTTAGTCTTCTTTGCTTTTTGTTACCCAGCAGGCTGTGAAAGATGACATGTCGAGACAAATTACAAAAGCCTTGCAGATGCTTAAGCTAGAAAAGGATCCACATGCAGCATTTGCACTGATCATAGATGGTAAAAGTCTAACATATGCACTAGAAGATGATATGAAGAATCAATTCCTGGCATTGGCGGTTGATTGTGCATCAGTCATTTGTTGTCGTGTCTCTCCCAAGCAGAAGGCACTGGTAAGTTCTGCCATGGAGTTCAGACCAAATCATAGACTGTATACGCTATATTTTTCCCCTCCTTAAATTTTATGTCATGGAAAAGGTGACAAGACTAGTGAAAGAAGGAACTGGAAAAACCACATTAGCAATCGGTGATGGTGCAAATGATGTTGGAATGATTCAAGAAGCAGACATTGGAGTAGGCATCAGCGGCGTGGAAGGTATGCAGGTTGGTACCTCTTCATGCTCCTAAGTATCTAACATCTACAGGTTGTGTTTAAGATAACTCCACTGATTTCCTGTTTCCATTTGATATCTCCTAAAAGTGCGAGGACATGACATTTTTCCTGCTATTCCTTGAGGGGGGGAAAAAGGGAAAATTTTCTGCTACCTCACATACCAGTTTTGGTTATTTGAAAGTGACACCTGATCTAATCTATTTGCAGGCAGTTATGGCCAGTGATTTTTCTATTGCTCAGTTTCGGTTTTTGGAAAGGCTCTTGGTAGTTCATGGTCACTGGTGCTATAAGAGAATTGCGCAGATGGTAATAACTTAGTACTTTCACCTTTTGCTTAATGACCTCGCATGTTCCACATCTCTACTTTTTAACATCAGGGATCTTCTGCTTTTAGATATGCTATTTTATCTACAAGAACATAGCATTTGGCTTGACCTTCTTCTACTTTGAGGCTTTCACGGGATTTTCGGGGCAATCAATCTATGATGATTGGTACATGATATTGTTCAATGTCTTTGTTACCTCATTGCCTGTTATTTCCCTTGGGGTGTTCGAGCAAGATGTTTCTGCTGAAGTCTGCTTACAGGTTAGATTAACCAGTGAATTTGGAATAAAACCATCAAATATGGTACTAAATCACTAACTTGACCCTCGCTATCTTTGTAGTTCCCTGCATTATACCAACAAGGACCAAGAAATCTATTCTTTGACTGGATGAGGATACTTGGTTGGATGGGGAACGGTCTCATTGCCTCTGTGATCATATTCATCTTCAATATTCTCTTCTTCTATGAACAAGCTTTTCGAGCTGATGGGCAAACTGTGGATATGTCCACTCTTGGTACTGCTATGTTCACTTGCATCGTCTGGGTAGTCAACTGCCAAATTGCATTAACAATGAGCCACTTCACATGGATCCAACACTTATTCATTTGGGGTAGTATAGCCTTCTGGTACTTGTTTCTCGTAATCTATGGTATGATACCTCCCGTTTACACGGGAAACGTCCACCAGATATTGGTCGAAATCCTTGGTCCTGCAGCAAGTTATTGGGCCATCACCCTCTTAGTAACGGTTACCTGTAATATATTTTACTTCTCGCACTTATCGATCCAAAGGTCTTTGAATCCAATGGATCACCACATCATCCAAGAAATCAAGTACTATGGGAAAGATATCACGGATAGAGGCATGTGGAGACGGGAGCGGTCAAAAGCTAGACAGGACACAAAGATTGGTTTCACGGCTAGAGTAGAAGCAAAGATCAGAATGCTGAAAGGGAAGCTGCAAAAGAAGCATTCATCCTTGGTTGCACAATATGCTATTGGCAAGTCATGACAACGTGTGGCTACTGTGTCTACCTTGAAAACTTCTCTTTTGGCAACTTACTGCAAATTCACTTCTTGGGTTGGTTCCAAGTATCAGTGAATGAAAGGGGAGTTGCCTAAGAAGCATTTGGCATGGACACACTACGTGCGCCACCATATCATCGTAGCAGTTTTGTTAGTTTTCTTGTCTTCTCTCCAATTTTTTCCCATAGAAAACCAAGCAATATTATTATGGCTTGGGCAGACAGGAAGATCGATCATTCGAGGGGGAAGGTTGATAGGCAAGCATTCTGTGCATCGTGAGAATGTCCATTCCAGTTTTTCTCCTTTCTTTTTGTAGGGCGTGTGGCCATGGCAGTTTTATGTTCTGCCCTTCTGTTTTCAATTAAACATTCAAATATATATTATATCTGTCTTGAATTTTTTTTTTTTTAACTGGGGATTATTTTGATCCCCTCATTTTTATTTTCCTTTCCCTTTTTTTTTGTTTGCACAGGGAAAATTTATGAAGCCATGTAGTGTACTATACTAAATTTCCATAAATGAAAGAATGTGATAGTAAGAAATTTTTCTTACCTGCCCACTTTGTGCATAATTAGATTATTATTATTATTTATTTATTTACGGGGTTAAACATTTGCACACAGTATACCTACTTACGATGGTTGTTAAGTTCGAATTAGAACATATCAAATCAGTAAAATCATATAGAATTAATAGAATAAAAAATTTATAGAAATATTTATTTAAATTCGTAAATATATAAAAAAAATTATATTTAAATAATTTTATATACATTTTAATTATAAAAGGTTTTGTAAAATTGTAAACTCAATAGGATTTTATGATTAAATTTGTGATTTTAATGACCATACTTGTTATTGTGTATTTTCCTATTCTCGAAATGTGCCTGTTCAAGAATTTTGGAATTACTTGAGACAGCATATATCCAAAAGATGTTACTATATAATAAAAAATTAAGCATGATAACTCTGAATTAAAGTGCCTATCGTTAAACACTGGAATTCGGTTTCATAGATCACACAGTACATCGTCCAAACAAAAACAATGTTCCTAAATAATAAAAAATTAAGGCATGATAAGAAGCACATCATTTGATCGTTATGCCTATAGCTGTAATTGAGGGACGGGTTCCCGCCCCGCCTGAAAAAAATGCAGAGCGAGCAAAAAAAATTGACCCAATGAAGCTGCAGACCATTTTGGCCCGCGCTTGCTTGACCGGTGGGGCGGGGTGGGCAGTTCCCGTAGGCGCGGGTTGGCCCACCAAGGAGTTGATCCGAAAATACTGATAGGTGAAACTCTCTAGAACGGCGGGCCCGATTTAAGAAACTGGGTGAGTTCGTTTACATCATGCCTCAACAATATCTAGGAAGTCTTGGACGTATCACTGAAACAGGAGGCTGATTCAATGTATGCAAATGATGGCTCTGCTTCCGATAACTATGTGCAATGTTGCATTGATGTGCTTGATATTGGAATTATGTGTACAGAAGAGAATCCGCATAGAAGACCCTCCATGTCTTCAGTGATGCATAGACTGAAGGATTTGTGGAAGAAAAGGGAAGTATATGGAAGGGTGACGCTGGAAGTAGAAGCATCCTCGCATTTCTCCGAGTAATAACTAGTATGCCTGTGCAGGACAATGTGTATGGCACTTTTAAAAATTATGAATTATGATGAGTGATTCGGTTGCATCTTCTTTTTTATTTTTCTTTCGATTTTTATTTATCGAAGATGTAGTGAAACTCAAACCTATTTTATCGCAGAAAGGAAACAAGGTTGATATCATTGGAGTCATCACGGGTCACGGCCTGACTTTTACTTTGTCATTAAAAATTGAATTAATGTGTTGGGCAAATCCTGCCTTCCTGTCTTTGTTATAATAACTAAATTTTTTATAAGTAAGTTATACAAATATCAAAGTTTCAACTAATCAATTTGGTTTTAATAACTAAGTAAGTTATTAATAACTAAAAAGGTTTATCTAAGGAAAAACAAAAAATTTCACCTAGCATGTCCTATTTTTAATTTTTTACATAATACACTTTAAAATCTAAATAAAAAAAATTACGAGTCATCACGGGCCAACCAGCGGGGCGGGGCGGGCCGGCCCATATAATCGGGTCTAGCTGTGCCACTTTGCCCAAATGAAGCACTAATGAATATGATTGAAGCTCAATTTCATCGATCACAAAAAGATTGTTATAAAGCATCATTCGGATGAAATCCACGAGGCCAACTTCTAAACTGCTATTCAACTAGTCCGAATGTTAAGTCCTCAAGCTCCTATTTTTACTATACTCGATGCTACAGGTGAGTGAGTGATGGTGATGGTAATATTGAGATGGTCGTGACAGAGGTAGTGACACTAATATTAGTGGTAATGGTATTGTTGGTAGTAATGCAGTGGGAATAGTGATATAAAGTTGTCATTGTGGTGGAAAGATAGAAATGGTGTGATTGTATGGGTAGCAATAATGGTGGTAATAAGATGGTTATGATAGTACAATAAAGATAGCAATAAAGGTGGTCATGGCAGTGGCATAGCATATGCCTAGTCGAGGTCGTGATATAGGTGGCAATGATGAGATGATTGTGGTGGCTTAGTGGTAGTTATAGTGGTGCTAGTGCAGAGGCGGTAGTAGTGTTGTAGTTATGGCGATAATAGTGTTGTAGTTCAAGTGATGGATTGACTGCTAAGAAAATTCAAGATTGAAAGAATCATTTTAGTGAATCGTATTCAAAACCCATTAATTTAAAAAGTTTCCATCCTAATTAGGTCTAATTATCTAGAATTTGTAACATTGTCCTAATAATTAACTTGATACATTGGTTTCATTAAGATTAGATTGGGTTATGCATTGAAGCCTAGTTAACTTTAAGAAAGAGGGCTTTGGAATGACAACCACATCCCATAGTCTCCGCACAGTGGAAATAAATTAGTCTATGCATTTTTTATGGTGATGGGTGGTTATAAAAGTGGCAACAACAACTATGTTGGTAGGTGATGCAATGATCATGGTGGTGGAAAAGTAGCAAAGGTGGTGGCAACAAGATAGCTACAATGATGTTGTGGTGGTGATAATGATGATGAGTTACATGAAAAAGGAGAGGTTTGTTTTAAGGTTTCATCTTATGAGATGTTATACTAAATTTCAAAATTTATACCATGTGAAAAATGATATAGAAAATTTCCAATCAATTATATTTCATGGAGTATCTTGTCTATCTACTAAATCTATTCATATGTCAAATATGTTGAAATAACCTAGCAAATGTTTTTAAAATGATGGGTATGCAAGTAAATATCACTTACTTTTCTAATTGAGGAACCTAACTACATTTTTCTTTTCATCCCAATTTTGCAGGAAGTTAGAGATGAAATAAGAGCACTCACTCTTTATCTCAAGGTGTTGGTGGCATTAACCTCTTCCCTATGTTAATGTTCCACATGTGTTCTTTAGGGGAAATCTAAGGCAAGGAAATGATCGATTCCCTTTTTACTTTATATTTTTTGTGTCATAATGCACATGCTTGGGTAGGTTTTTTAGTGAAAAAGAAATGCAAAGAGACCTCAATGGGTGTGTAAGTGGACATGTATAGGTGTATGTGTTTGAGGAGTGTGGTGTATTGCTAATCAAGTGTCATTCTCGTCCCATCAAACATAAGGTTAATATCCATTCCAAAAACCACAATTTGAAGTTCCTTCAAAAAATTAGGTTTTGATTACTTTATAGGCTTTAATCTCATTAAATTTAAAGTTTCAAGGTTGTTATTAGGATAATATAATTTTTACTTCAAAAGTTGTTAAGCAATTTTGATTAATTTTAAGGAAAATAAGAGTTTTTGTAAGTTCCATAATCAAATGAATGGAGAAAAGAAAAAAAAGAAGGAAGGATTGTGATTAAAGAAGTAGCTTATCATTTTTTTAAGTTTTAATAAGGTTTGGAGTTTAGATGGTATTAAAAATGTGCTTCAAGATGGTTTTAAATTAAGTTTCAATCAAGATAACTTAGATCGAATCCAAAATGTTCAATGAGAGTTTTAGGAGAGGTGATCAAGCACACCTCAATATGATTGATCACCCCGTTGCTATGATTGACTATCTCTTCAATGTAGTTGACTGCCATGAGGCTAGATGGACCCTAGTTGACCACTTAGAGGTTTGATCAACTACTTCAATCGATTTCACAAGTTTTAGGTTTTGAGAAATGGTTTTTGAGTATGTTTAGAGTTTTTAAATCTGATCTTTATGTATGTTGATAAGTTTTTACTTTTAATTGGATCAAGTAAAGTTTAGTGCAAAAACTAGGTAAGTGAGAGATGCTATATTGTGATGTTTTTAGTGTTTTTAAATCCATATTGAGCTCTCGAACTCTCCTTCTGGTCTAAGACCGTAGTTTGGTTGTGTTTCATGTCCCCCCTTTCTAGATGATATGATATGTTTAAGTACGCATATGCTATGGCATGCGTATAGTGGCAATGTGTTCTTGTCCTGCTTCATAGTTCACCTACGGTTAGGTTTTTTTTTTTTCCTTGAGATAGATGTAGATTTTATATTATTTGGAGAACTATATATTTACATAGTTGTGGATTGCAATAAGTAGAATTCTAGATATTTTTATATTCCTATCACATGTTGGGATATGCAACAAATGGATTATATTTCAATGGTCCCAGGATGTGACACATGGTATAACTTGTTTTATTAAATGAAATACCACCTCATGCTATTGTGAATGAGTGGCTATCTTAGACCTTGACGAATTGCAGAAGATAAGTCCTACAATTGAAGGTCGACCCTATGAAAATGAAACATTGGATGAACCTTAAAGCAAGAATCATGTCTCTTGATTCTGTAATTGGATTCTCAAGTTAGATGGTTCCTTGCCTTGCATTACATGTACACAAAACCTTAGGTAACTGGTAATGGAGTAAACTGGTTGCTTGAGTACTTAAATGGCATTTTGAGGTCAGTGAGTGATGATCAAAACTGAAGATCATCAGAAGGCCCCTGAAGTTTTTCATTGACTAGTGTAGAGAATATATTAATATATACACGAACTTCAACTTTAGTATTCCATTGTTTCACTCAACATTTTTTTGGATTGAAATTTCTTTGTAGCTCCAAATAGACGTAATTTAGGCATTGATTTTAACAATATGTGTTATCATACACTAATGGCATGCTTGGGTAGCAAAACAAAATAAGATATAAGTAAAATTGTAATTCTTAAATAATATAATAGAGAAGTAGTAATATTTGGTTGCACTTAGAATAATATTAATATTATTTTAGAAATATATTTAAATATTAATTTACTCTTCTTTAAGTCCGTAACTCAATTGTTAGGTTTAGACTCTCAAGGACAGAATATGGAAATACACACACATGTATATATATATACATCAAAAGATGTCTTATGTTTTAATAACCTACTAAGGTTTGAGGATTAAAGAATCAGTATTCTTTTTTTTTTTTTCTTATGTATCTATTTTGATAATAGCTTTCTTTTAAGGGCGGTTGGAGAAAAAAATTCCCACCAGAGGGTTTAATTAGTTATATTATCTGCTTCTTCAAAAAGATTTATCTAAATATCATTCTTTCTATCTTAAAAAAAAAGAGAAGTTGTTTATGTTTATTTAGTTACTTGAAATACCTTATTATAATGCCCTAACTCATATGGGCATGAATGATTTATAACAAATAGATCCCGTTTTTACATAGTATATTTTGAAATCAAATTTAAAAGACTATCATTAATAAATACATGACAAATGTACATTTCAATCTTGACATGTACATGAAATTCATCATTCGTCATCTTATCAATTTACTCAAGAAAACTTAACCTTAATAAAAACTTCAAATTCCCTTGCACAAATCTTCGAAACAAGTCAAATCCCAATAATTCAATTTTCTTCGACCACAACTAATTGCAATTCGCATTAAGGATCAATTTTTTTTTTTTTTTTATGTTACTATATGTCGATACCATGCTAATTATTGTCAAGAGCATGAGCAAGATCAATAAACTAAAGCGTTTGCTTAAGAAAGAGTTAGACATAAAGGATTTAGGTATAACTAAGAAGAATCTTAGGATGATACTTTACATGAACCATGGATCGAGGCAGCTATGGTTGTCCTAAAGGCAAGTATATTGAAAAGGTACTAGATCTCATAATATTTCAAGAAACTTTAGTAGAATTAACTTTCTATAAAAACAAGTCATACCTTATTTTATGGATGAATTTGTTTTTAAGTTTCTTTAACTTGAGAACTAAAAAAGAAAAACCAAAATTTCATTCAAAATCTCATATAATAGAACGGTTTGCTCACGAATGCAAACGCTTGTGGCACATTTTTTAATTAAAAAAAATCCGCAATCTTATATGGACTTATTTTACATTTTACAAGATTTAAAAAAATAAAGGTTTTGGAAATAGTAATTTTCCCATTAATTATTTAAACAAGTGTCAAGGGACATTTATTAGTAAAATCCACTATATAAAACACAGGATGAATACTTAATTAAACTCTTTAACTATTAATAAATGATTTGACCAATGAGTATTAGTTGGGTACAAATAAGCTTATAGGCGCTTAATTTTCTACTACTAGACTCTCATATTTGACTATTGTTGCCAAAGATGAAGCTACGTAAACCTAAATTTAGACTCTTGTTTTCGGCTATTATAAAATGGACAAATACACCAAGTTACGTAAACCTAAATTTATACTTTTGTTTTTGGCTATTATACGACGGACATTTACACCAAAAGTCTTCTATATTTATTTTAACATTACATTTGATTTATTGAAATGGAATAAAATTGAAATAAAATAACAATTCTTTTGATATTATTTTATTTAATGATAGAGGTATTTTTTAAATAAAAATTACATTTTGTAAGGAATAGTTATTTCTCTTATAAAATGAATGAATCAGAATTCTTTATCTATTATACATTATATAGAATAGGTATTTATTATAGTATAACTTTTTGCAAATTAAACAAAAGAATAGTTACTCCATAGTTTGTGGGCCTAATCAAGTTGAAATCAAATTTAAATGTTCATTAAGTTTAGGTATTGATATTATTTTTATTAGAAGAACAATTATTTATAAATAAATTAAATTCAAACTCATCAGTGCTACTAGGAGTTGTGAGTTAGTTCAAAAGTGTAATTTGATTAAGCTTAAATTTTAAAATTTTAAACTGAGTTCAAGTTTCGAACTAATTGGGAAAAGGAAAAAAAATAATAGTTTCTTTCTTTTTTAATCCTGCAAATGTATTGTTTGAAAGAATATTCTCAAATATATACCACTTGAAATCAATACTTAAAGTGCTAATTTCAAACTAAGTTAAAATTAATACTTCAAATACTAATTTCATCGGGCACAAAACCCTTGCATCTCCTTCTTCCTCCTTCCTCTTTCCTTGTTTGTATCAATACTTTTTCTTCCCCTTTCTCTCTTTATCTTTAAAAGATTCAAACCCTAACCCCCATTTTATCTTATTTAGGCATTGCTAACTCAAATTAGTGACTAATTAGAGGCTTAGTTAGTAGGATAGTTCGATTGGTGATGAAGTTTGCATGAAATAGGTGTATTTTTGTGATATTTTCAATCTCTTTTAAGTAAAATTTGATACTTATTTTAAATAGTATACATTTGAAAATATTTTTTTAAATTATATATTTACATAATTAAAAAAAAAAAATTCTTTTTCCCAAACTGATTACCACACCGTCTCGATTCAATATTTTACAATCCGAAAGTTGGTCTTCGTTTCCAATAAATTATATGGTTTGAACACTTGTAGATGCTGCTCAATGTTTCTAACTTATAAATTTGTTGAAAGTAATCGAATGTTTGAGCACCTGCATTTTGACTTTCCTATGTTGGAATCATTGACGTCAATATTTGTCGACAAACGCTTACCAAATTACTCAACCTAGGAGCACAATTTGACTGAAGTGGCATTCTTAGGTAGGGTCTTCTTTTGAAATGCCTATATAAATATAGCTGTAGCAAATGATCCTTTTAACTTCTCCTAATATCAATTAATCAGCTCGTTTATAAGTATCATACTAAAAAAAAGTGTTAAAAAAAAGAAGAAGGAAATATTAGAGAGAGAAAATACTAATTCAATGGAAATCGTTTTTATAAAACTTGAATACTATTGAGAGTTACATAAAAAAATATTAAGAATTTAAATAAAAGAAAAAAAGAATATAAACATTTATGTCTAATTTTATACTTTTTTTCTTTGAAAAAAATATATAAATATACAGATGGTGTTGGGATGTGGACAGTCATTGACCTTAACCGCTATAAAAAAAATAGAAGCAGATGATAGGAAAATAATAATTGCCTTTCCACCATTATCTCGTAGTTTTTTCTTCTTCTTTTTTTAATGATTAATTACATGAGTCCCCATCGATCTTTACTTCTCAGCACCATTTATAATCAATACTATGTCTAAGATGGAGGTAAGGTTAGCGATTCAAAACATGGTCCACTATACAATATGATATAAATAGATTTATTTATTAAAAAAATGAATACAAGACATAAATAGGTTAGATTAGTTTAGATACAAAAAAATTCATATTTAGATCTAGGTTCATATGAAGCTTTTTAAACCTATTCATTAAATAAATCACAAATTTAACCTGTGAATGAACAACTACTTTGATCATAAAAAGAAATTGTAATTTCATATTTAGTAATAATAGGAATTTCTTAAAATAGTTGTTCCACCAATCAAATACAATAATAGCTATTTAAGAAAGCAATAACTATTTTATTCCACCTTTATAAAGTTAATTATAATTTGTAAGTATAGAATTTTATTGCAAATTTAAATATTTTATTTCTATAAAATATTTTATATTTTACCTAGATAGGTTATTGATTAACTAAAATTATTTTTATTTTAAACACATGTATTGGGAGTACACATTTGACTACTTTTATGATAAAACAATCTAAACATTTTGTTTGGATAGGTCTTTAAGAGAGGAAATTAAAGAAATTTGATGGAAATAAATGAAAACATTCTATTTGGTAACTTACACTGAATTTGGTAATTTTAATGAAAGCCATAAAGAGTAGAAATAAGTAAAAAAAGAAAAGAAATGCAATTTGTTTGTTTGTTTTTTTTTTTTTTGGTTTAATTTATAATTGTACTTGATTTCCACTAGCTTCCATCAAGAAATAAATTAGGTTAAAAAATGAAAATATTTCCATTGGCCTCCCTTCATTTGACTGTTTTTATCCTTAACAAACACAGGATTAAAGTAAACAATAGAAATAGGTGAAAAAGGACATAAACGAGTGGAAACATTTATATTGCCAAACACAAAGTATGTATCTGTTCCATTACATTTTCACCTTTTTCTTTTTCTACTCGCTTGATCTTATTGGTTTTCCTTCCACAAGAAGTTTTTTGTTTTTTGGAGGGGGGTTTGTGTATAATAGCTTCTACAGAAAAAGCTAATCAAGATGATATTATAAGATACTCCGCTACGATGATATCAAGGTACAAGTGCAACAAGTTGATACTTTCTATTTCCATTTCATGTATTTTTACATGATAATATAAAATAATTATAAATTAATAATATATATATATATATATATATATATCCATAACCACTTGTACAATATATATATATATATCATGTATATTTCCCATATCCAAATTGTCCACTCTCTCTCTCTCTCTCTTACTGTCTTACACACACGCGCAAAGACTGGAGTCAATTCATTAGAGAGTAAATTTTGCTTCTATTTTTCCCTTTATTAGGGTTTAATTAGGGTTTGATAGATTTTGGATACGATCCAACTTTTGCTTCTATTTTTCCCTTTATTAGGGTTTAATTAGGGTTTGATAGATTTTGGATACGATCCAACTCGTTGGATCGGTGAGTTATGGAGCCGCGAGTCGGTAACAAGTTTCGACTCGGTCGTAAGATCGGAAGTGGATCCTTTGGAGAGATCTACTTAGGTCTGATTTGATTGATGAAAGTTTTCATTTTTATTAGTGAATCGGTGGATTCGTTAGGAAGTGGCAAATTGGCGATGTGGGTTGTGTTCGGCTTTGTAATTTTTTACTTCGAGGCAGCGTAAAAACTGAGATTTATAAAATTGATTGAATGCTTCAAATAATTAGCTTATTATATGCGGGATAGTCGTGTGGCATGGGTTTTTTTTATTTTATCTTATTAAATCGTGTTTCGGGTGGGTTTGAATTGTCAGAAATTGTCAAACTCCATTTACTAGTGGCTTACTAATTTCTTTTTCTTTTTTTACAGGTAGCAATATTCATACAAATGAGGAGGTTGCAATTAAGCTTGTAAGTTCATATTTTAGTTGAAATTTAACCGTAATTGTAGTTAATACTCTTGATTTTGCAGTTTAAATGGGAAAAGGAGTTATCTTGATGTAACTGTAATTTATTCGGTTCATTTTGCACTTGTTGAGTGGAAGAAGGTGTGATCTTGATTTGTGTCATTTGGTGTTTAGATTTAATTGATTAGTTTTTCAGAATTTGTTTGATGTGCCGTTTGCTTAGTTGAAACTTATAATGTTTCGAGTGGAGAATTCCTGGGTCATTAGTTTTGACATGGCTGATGAAAAATAAGATTTCTATTCTAGAAGTATCCCTTTTCCTCCAATCTCATGCTCTCATTTATGAGGAAAAAAAAAAAAGCAAAAAAACAAGGTACATTATCAAATATTCCTTATGTATGCCAGCATGTGATTGATTGAGATCTGGAAGGAGACACTATTTAGGGGTGGGGAAAAACATGATCAAGTCCAAATCAAACCGCAAATTGAACCATACTAAACCAAAACTATGGTTTTATTTTCTAGTTTGGTTTGAAAAAGTTCCAAATGGGGTAAACCAAATTGGAAAAAATCCAAAAGAGCCCTTTTAAGAAGCAAAGTAATGTTTTCTTATGGTTGAAAAAAATGATTTTATTTTAACACAGAAAATTTTTAGTTCGTACTTAGTGAAATACATTTGTACAGTATATGTAAGTAGGTTGACTTCAATGCTGCGTTTGGAAATTTTTTTAGGAAGGAAAATGGGTAAAAATGAGCAGAAATGAAAAGAAATATAACTTTCACTTTGTGTTTGGTATATAGGAAGGAAAAGAATGGAAGTGAAGACAAATATTTCCATTTATTTTGTTTGGTTACTTCTACAAAATGGAAATGGAGAGAAATGAAGTTAGTAAATGACAAAAATTATCCCTACATTATCTTAATAGAATTTGTTGAAAGGGATAATTTTGTAATTTTCTCACATTTCCACCCATTTCTGTCCAAGTACGGAGAGGAAAGAAATCAAGCAAAATTAAAAACTTTCCTTCCATTTCCTTCAATTTCCAGTCAGTTTGACTCTTCACATAATTTACCAAACACACTATTTCATTCCATTTTCGTCTATTTCTTTCCATTTCCCTTGATTTGTAGTTATCCAAACTCACTGTAAGTTTATATCATATGCTAGTTTGTGAATACAATAGTTGCCAAGACAGCTTTGGAATTCCTCAATTGCATACGATTGACTACATGTACATCTTATATAGTGTCCTACGTATTATTATCAAAAGAATTTTGTACTTATAACATGAGATTACATGTCATGCATCTAATTTGTAGTTCAATCGTTTTTCCAATTTGTTTCTTCCAGCATATAGTAACTGTGGATAATTTTTACCAAATCCATCAATCTCTTATGCACAGGAAACTGTCAGGACAAAGCACCCTCAATTATTAGGTGAATCCAAGTTGTATAGAATTCTCCAAGGAGGAAGTGAGTTGTTCCTTTCATGTGAACTCCAGATTTCTGTTAGCTGCACTTGTCTCTCTGACACGCTTCTCCTTTCCAATTGATGTGTTCTTTGGCAGATGGTATTCCAAGCTTGAAGTGGTATGGTACTGAAGGGGATTATAATGTACTTGTTATGGATCTCTTAGGGCCTAGCCTTGAGGACTTGTTTAACTTTTGCAACAGGAAACTGTCTCTAAAGACTGTACTCATGCTTGCAGATCAAATGGTGGGACTTCTTGGATCTAAGCATAACAACTTAATCTTGTCCTATTGATTTAGTTCTTTTTAAATCTATGTGTCTTTCTCAGATTAATCGAGTAGAATATCTGCATTCTAAATCATTTCTTCACCGAGATATCAAGCCAGACAATTTCCTTATGGGTTTAGGGAGGTGTGCCAATCTGGTTGGTTTCAAGAGATTTTGATTATAGAATTGATCCTGCAGCCTTTATTTTTTTCGTTTTTCTATATTTTCCTTTCCTCAAGATTTTAGTGCAAGCAGGTCTACATGATTGATTTTGGTTTGGCAAAGAAGTATAGGGACTCCTCAACTCAGCAACATATTCCTTACAGGTTGGTTTTAACAGCCAATTGAATAAATTGGGTTGACATGCAATTGATGGTTGTTGCTTATGTTTTTCATGTCCTAGCTTGGACTCTGTCTAGATCTCCAGTTGTCTGTTGATTCAATATGTAGATTTCCTATTTTTCGTCAAACTTCATTGTGCACTTTTGGAGAAAAGAGGAGGCTCATCTGAGTTATCATTGTTTGCTATCTGAATAATTCTATAACTTTAAACACTTGGTGGCTTTCATTTTTTCCCTGTACAACTAATTTAGATATTAATCTTTTACTGCTTCCTAATTTGTTTCTTGTTTCATATCACTTTTTACTGGGTTACCAGAGAAAATAAGAATTTGACAGGCACTGCAAGGTATGCCAGCATTAACACTCACCTTGGGATAGGTATGGCTTAAGCCATTGCTGTTTTTTTATTGATATCATTTTGGAAAGATGAAATTAAACAGTGGTGGTTCCCTCTTTGTTGACCTTGTTCCAGAACAAAGTCGCAGGGATGATTTGGAGTCGCTTGGATATGTTTTGATGTACTTCTTAAGAGGAAGGTGCAAACTTTTATTGAGTTTTCATTTGCTCATCTTGAGATTTTTCATTTAGGATGATGACCCCTATCTATTTTGCAGCCTCCCTTGGCAGGGACTCAGAGCTGCAAATAAAAAGCAGAAGTATGAGAAAATTAGTGAAAAGAAGGTTTCTACTTCAATTGAGGTATATCATATCTTTTGACAGAATTTTAATCATCAAAATAAACTCATCTGATCTACCTCCTATTATGATGTTTAAATTGAGATAAAATTTTGCTTTTATGCTTAGACCTTATGTCGGGGCTACCCATCAGAATTTGCGTCTTACTTCCATTACTGCCGGTCATTGAGATTTGATGATAGGCCAGACTATACTTATTTGAAAAGACTATTCCGGGACCTTTTTATTCGTGAAGGTTTGGCTCCAACTTCATCAATTTTTTACTTGCTCTTAAATTCATAGTATGATAGTACTAGTCTAGTAATAATTATACAAATAAAAGAAAACGTTTTCTGTTGTTCCTACGTTCCCATTTCATTTTGTGTTATCATTTTTGCTTTGTGATTCATCAGGCTTCCAGTGTGATTACATGTTTGATTGGACCATTTTGAAATGTCAACAATCACCAGTCACTGCTGCACCTCCACATGCTATGGTGAGTAATACATTTTTGTTTCTTTTCTGCAACATGTCAATGCATCTTTCAGTCATTCAGAATAATATATGCACAACTTTTATGCAGGGCACTAGTGGCGGACCAACCTCAGGTTTACCTTCAATCACTGCTAATGCAGGTAACCAATTGAGCTCCCCATGCATTAATGTAAAAGCAACTACATGGAGTGTTAGTGAATTGTTGCAAGAAGGAAGTAACAAAAACAATAATATAGATCTTAGGTTACTAACATATGAATCTAGTCTCATCTTGTTTTCTATACATAAGCGGTTACGGATGATTTTATGTGAAATGTAAGATTGCTAAGGTTGGGGCCTTTATTTTAATGATGTTTGTTTACAGTCTTTGCCACATTTTTTAGCACACCTTGAAATTAAGAATCTTCAATTACTTTATTGTAGGTACGGAAACTGGCAAACGTGCTGGCTTCACTCTGGCAGATCCTTCCTGTCGGAGACATTCTGGGCCAGTTGTAATGTCCAAGCAAAAAAATCCACTTGCAAATGATCCTGCAGCATCAAACAGTGCTATGGTAAGTATGATTTTTCAGTTGAATATATCTAGTTGCTTCTGAGACTGACATTTTCTGTTTGCCTCCTGTTATATTAACTACCATCTTTTCTGAAACTCAGCTTTCATGTGAATTGACTAGAAAATGAAATCAATTTCTTACTGGACTAAATATGCCACAGAATGTTCAAGTGGTGCTGTTGTTGTTGTACAGATTTTTGTGATATTAGTTGGCTTTATGCTGCTTGAAGGTTTTATAGTAGACTAGTAATTTGATGTCACACTTGCATATACAATTGTAAAATACCTGATTGAACCGTTTTCTTTAAGCTTCCGTTATTGGAAGACCAAGTTCTGTCTGATGAGAGTTTTCTTTGAATTTTACGCAGCTATCTAGTTCCAATCAATTGCGGTCTAGTGGGTCATCCAAAAGAGCTGCTGTCTCTGGCAGTAAAGTCATGGCCAGTAATGTAACTGACTCTCATCTTTCCCGCCATCGCACTGCATATATGAGCCCTGGAGCGCCTCGCAGATCCAGTGTCCAAAGACATTCACCTGTAGACTTACTGCAGCAAAAGCGTTCCTCTACCAAAAACAAGTCCCCTGCGAAGAACCTCCACTCCAGCCTCATCAGAGGTATTGAGAACTTGCGTTTCCATTAGCTTAGGTTGCACCATTAGTCAATCCAGATCCCGTTCTCAGCTACCTGTATAAGTTCTATGCATTACGCATCTATATGCGCCTCTGTACAGTCGATCCTGCTTCGGGGTGCTTGGAAATAAAAAATCTTAGTCAAGTGCTTGCTCGGCCTTATGTTTATAATACTAGAATAAATTGTCTCAGGAAAAGCTACCACCTGTTCGATGGCTACCCTACCGCAATGCTTTATTTGATTGTGCCTGTTCTCTGCGGCACTCAATATATTAATTGTTACTTTTATTCCGACCGGATATTGTAATAATGGTTTCACTTTATGGTTGAAGTTCTTCAATTTTCATTTGGCTGTATTCCTTGTGATTTTATGTAAAGCTATATATTGTATACCTTTATATTGATTAAATGGTTGTAGATGCTTGTTAGTTCTTACAATGAACGTATGGCCTTATCTCTTGTAGGTCATAAATTAGTTCGTGTCATTAATGAGAACAAATCTACTCAAATCGATTAGTGTTGAATTGGAGCTCTAGCTTGACTCAAATACTCGAAGCTCAAGCTTGCCTCAAAGCTTATGTGATAAAGTTGAGCTCGGTTTGAATTACGCTTATTATACTCCTAAACTTGGTTAGGATTGTAAGTTATTTGTATCAAACAAGCTCGACGTGGAGCTTATTCCGTAATGATCGAGAAGCTAGTCCTAATCCTAGTAACGAAGCAATAGGTAGAAAGGCACAGGGGAGTGCATACGACCGTGGGAAAGTGGGGGACGATCAAGTCACACAAGGGTTACAAACCACACCAGAAGCAGCACTGAGGAAGTTCACGCTCAACGAGTTAAGCCGAGAGTTAGAGTAAGGACCCGCTGAGGGCTTACAAAACGGTCAGCAGTTAGAAAACCTGTTTATTCCGTGTAGGTAAGAAACCAAAATTTTGATTCTCTGCAGAATCTCTCTCTCTAGTCTGTATCACCCAAGGTTCCGTTTGGTTCCCGTGTCCGTATAATTTAAGTTCATAATGTCGACGGCCAATGAGTCGACTAATTCGAAGGTTAAAAAAAGGGTTGTTACATGAATTATTAGAAGCTGTCCCGTCAGGTTTCACTACATGGGGACCAAAAGGGAATCATGATGGGTACTCGGTAAAGCATGGCATGGCAACCATTAGTAACGGTATATTATCGTGTAGCCCTCATATCACAACACAAAAGTTGTCCATAAAGACCGTTTTGATTTTCTTAATGAAATTAGTTTGCGTTTGAAGTTATACGAATCGATATTACATTAAAAGTCATATATTCATGTTGACCGTGCTGTTAAAAATAGTATTTGGAACGGACTAAGTAATGCGTCTAAAGTTCTTTGCTAGGTCCAAAGAACAGAGAGGATAATACATTACATACTGAAACTAAACGAGCAAAGTATAAAGAAATGGAAGATGAGACCAAAGTATCAGAGAACAAACTGAAACTAAACGAGCAAAGAAAACATGAGACAATACGATACTCGAAAAAAGTTCATGGCTAACGAATGAATTTTAATTTACATATCCAACAAGCACCGAGAAACAAAACTGAAAATAAACTTATGATAGGTATATATATAAAGAAATGGAAGCCGTACCGATACAAAAATTACTTTCCTGCAACAGAACTTGAGATAGATCGCAATTTTGCAGGAAAACTCCCCTTACAAGCAGATGTCTTTCTCAGGACACTAATTTAAACCTACATGCTTTATGGAAAGATAATCGAAAGCGAAGAGATGCATAAAATAGCAGAAATAGAAAAATCTCCCAAGCGAACAAAAATTACCACCCTATATCAGGTCGGCGACATTGTTAGGAAGCTCCTCGACCACCACATTGTAGAACCTCTGGATATCAGACAGCATTCTCTCATCATCTCTCGTCATAAAATTTATGGCAACACCCTTTCTTCCAAAACGTCCACCTCTTCCAATACGATGAAGATAATTTTCTGGTTGAGTAGGAAGATCAAAGTTTATAACCAGCGAGACTTGCTGCACATCAATACCACGAGCCAGGAGGTCAGTAGTGATTAGAACACGGGAAGATCCTGAGCGAAATTCACGCATAATAATATCTCTCGTGTTCTGATCCATGTCTCCATGGGTAGCAGAAACAGTATGGTCTCGGCTTCGCATCTTGTCAGTGAGCCAATCGACCTTACGCCTGGTGTTAACAAAGATGACACTCTGGGTAATTGCCAATGTCTCGTAAAGGTCGCAGAGTGTTTCCAGTTTCCACTCTTCCTTTTCAACATTGACGTAAAACTGCCTGATACCTTCAAGGGTAAGCTCATCACGCTTCACCAAAATCCTAACAGGCTTGTTCATAAACTTCCTTGTAATCTCAAGGGCTTCAGGAGGCATTGTGGCAGAGAATACACCAATCTGAATCTTTTGGGGCAGCAACTGAAAGATATCGTAGATCTGGGTAAAAGAAAAAACCCATATCAGCAGAAATCTACATACAAAGCATAAGCAATGTGGACCTTGCAACAAGGGTGTGGTGGGTGAGAGAAAAGGCAATACTGCATGTAAGCACGGTAATTGAAACAAAAAAAAAAAAAGATGGCAGATCAGTTCTAGATTTTTGTTGAAGAGCAAATACTTAGGCCTCAATTGCAAAATGCATTTCATAGCAAATAACAGACTTTTACGCTATTTTTTCATTCTATTCGCTCAAGGATATCATTAAATAGTACATTAGTTAAACCTAAGATGTAAAAGAGGAGCAATGATACTTGAATAACTCCATACCCAGAGAAGGAACAGCAAATTAAAAATATACAACTCATGCGCATTGCATAATACCAGCAGAAAGTATAATGTTGAGGAGAAATAATGACCTGGTCCTTGAAACCCCTTGAAAGCATTTCATCAGCTTCGTCCAAAACAAACATTTTGATGTAATCAGGGCGAAGTGACTGCCTGCGCAGCATGTCAAAAACACGACCTGGAGTGCCAACTACAACATGAACGCCACTTTGAAGAATACGTTGATCTTCACGAACACTTGTACCACCTACACAGGCATGAACTTTTACACCCAGATAATCCCCCAGTGCACGCATAACCTTCTCAATTTGTTGAGCCAGCTCCCTGGTAGGTGCCAAAACCAGAGCTTGACATTGAACTAGACCATAATCTAGTTGCTGGAGAATCCCGGAGCAGAAAGTAGCAGTCTTCCCAGTACCAGATTGAGCCTGCTGAATCACATCAAGCCCCTTGCAGAATGGAACAATTCCCCTTTGCTGGATTGCAGAAGGCTTCTCAAAACCTGGAAAAGCATATAAATGTCAACCTAGATCCTGTGCCCAACCAACAAATGCAACTGGGGTTCACATGACCAAAAAACTTCTTCTGCAACTCTAGCTAATGCGGGCAAAGCAACAGGGGGAAAAGTTTAACCAGATAAAGGAAATTATTTAAACATACCATATGCATAGATACCCCTCAAAAGGTTTTCTTGCAATCCCATGGAATCAAAAGTGTCATACACTTCATCATAGGAGGTGAAGAATTCTTCTCCATCAGCCGTCCTGCAAAAATCAGTCATTTAAGATTAGATCAATCAAGTTATTTTACTACTTACAACCACAACAGCAAGAGAAAGGGAAACCTACACATCATTCATTTTTGAATCATAATAACGAGGATCGAATTGGGTTCCTTCTTGTGCCGAACCTGCCATGACTGCACAGACAATGATAAAAACAACTTCAGCCCCAAATCGCATATGCACACAAAAAGATAGAGCATGAATTAGAGAGACAGTTAACAGGTAAGCATCGTCCTAAGCAGCCCAGCCATTCTCCTTTTGGATACACGAGGAGAGGCCACCTTTAGGTAATGTAACTTTTTTCCCTTCACTCTATAAATGATACATCAGTCTATGAAGAAGTTTCCATGACCAACCTGATTCATTAGCTTAAATTTCCGACTTATGTTCATCCATCATGCATCATGACACCACTAGTATACAATTACATTTTCAATATTTATAAATTCCAACACTATCCACTTGGAAAGGAGACCTCATAACCAAACATCTAAGATATCCCCAGTTCTACCCAAAACACCAAAAATATCATCATTACTACAGGAACGCACGCTCGTGAGATCAGGGATAGCACAACTGCCATTCCTGGCTTCAGAAGGTTTAGAAAATCTACTCCTAAAAATCTTTAAGAAATTTAAATTAACTTATATTTGCACTTCCCTGTTTTTTCCCTGCAACTCGTCCCACGGATGAAATCATGAATCCATCAGTCCTTCCTAATTTCAAATCCTAATCCTAACGCCATCGATTAACATCAGTCAACTGTATTCAATTTCATTCCCTCTTATATCTCCAATCATTACCAAAAAAAGAAATCTGTCAAATCAAACACTAATCGAATGCTCTCCTAAACCTAACAAAGAACAGGACCAAATTAATCAGATCCAAGCATTTAACTATTCAAAACCGATCAAATCATCAATCTCCAACACCCAAAAATCAATCTCCTAACAAAAGACCATTCGTAAACATAAATTACAAAATAAATCTTCAAAACCCCATCTATGCATTCAAATTTCACATAAAAAGTAGGGAGACAAAAAAATAATAAACCTAAAGACAACACTGTTAATCAAATCGACAAATAAAACATGAACACGAATACATTACGAAGTAATACATCAACAAAGAGAAAGAGAGAGGCGGTGTACTTGAAATTGTTGCTTCGATTCGTTGCGTTACAGAGAGAAAGAGAATTCAGTAAACTCCTCGGATCTGCGCCGTGGAGTTTGAAGAGAGAGAACAAAGGCGGTTCACAGAGACAGAGATGTTATGTGTAGAAGTGCGGGCTTTCTGATGTCGATTCGTATTTATATACCGGAATTGGAAGGTACATGTTTAGGTTTTTCTTACAGCTTTTCTTCTTTTTATTTTTTTATTTTATTTTATTTTTCTTTTTTCCTAAAAGAAAACCAATTTGGAAGATGTTTGTTATATCTATTTTATATATATTATATGTATGTATGCAACTAAAGTGTAGCCAAACTATTATATATATATTAACTTACTCTTCTTATTTTTTTTTTTAATTAATATTTTGATATAGATAAATAGTAAATAAGTTTAACTTTATATATGAGATATATATATATATATTCATATCTTTGTAAATATATAATTTGAATAAATATTAAAAAGATATAAATAAAAAGAAAAGGCAAACCAAACGGATCTTTTATATTCTATGTTAAAAAAAAAGAAGATAAAAAGAGTCACCTGGTTAACTTTATTGACAACGTTGTTGAACTTTGATAGGTGCCACGCTCTATTTGGCTCACAGCAATGAAGTATATTTAATGTCACATCGAATTAAATTATACAATTAAAATATAAAAATAATTTTAAAAAAATGTAAATACCCCGCGGCCTGCCTGAGTCTTAGGTAATTCATCCCACTACTTACGGTCCACTTAATTTAATGGGTCGTCATGGATTTTGTGATTTTCTATTTTTGTTGTTCACCGTATTTTTATTAGATAATTTAATTAAATATATTTATTGATATATGTTTGAGTATTGTGAATCAATCAACGATTAATATGTATTACTTTAAAGTATATTTAGTTTATTTTATTTTTATTTGTTTGATATCTATTTAAATATAAGTGTTTAATTGAAATCAAATAAAATATATATATAATTATATATATATCTTTATTAGAAAAACCAAATTTTTAGATACTATTTTAAAATATAAATGAATCAAGTACATATGAATAGTTTATCCAAATGCCAGCTTTCAAACAAATATAGATCAAATACAAATAAAATACAGATAAAAAATAAATAATTCAAACAGGCATTTAATACGTATAACAGGATTAACCAAAAGACTTATTTCATCCAATTTATTAAAGAAATTAATAGCTCAAAAAGAAAAATAATCAAATATTTAGTATTAATTCTAATACCCTTCCCCCCCTCCTCCCAATTTTCTTTTTATTATGCGTGCTTATTGTAAGTTTCTTTCTTTACTCATGGGTACATATTAACCTTAACTGATATTGGACTTTGCCGATTAAACCCTTCGGTGCAACAACATTAACTTTGTTAGCCAGTTAGCCTCGTGTCGAGTTATGCATTGAGGATGGGTTCGATGGTTCGGAGAAAATAAGAAAGAGGTAGGGGCTCCGGAGGGCCTTCGATGTCCCACTTAGTCCACACAACATGTATAGTATGGTTAAAGTTAGTGCTTCATCTCAAGGAAACATGCCTTATGGCTAGACAAAGGAGAGGTCCAATTCTGGCTCGTGAACCGATCTGGATTGATCTAGTTGGTTTAAGTCCTTGAATCGATCCGATGCTGAAATTGACTCGATGAATAGGAATCGCAGGGCTAACAGTTCAAAGGCTGAGTTGCATTACGCAACCTAGCTAATTGATAAGCCTCAAACCGACCATCAACCTACCAATTCGACCTATGCGGTTTCAGAATCTGAACCAACCCATAAACCGCTAGGTCAAGGGAATCAACTCAGCCCTTCCCCCCTCAAGCCAGTTCTAGTTTCCCCTCCCATTGCCCCTTGACCCAATGGTTCCGAATTGGCCC
The DNA here is from genome assembly GCA_037954665.1 of Laguncularia racemosa. Taxonomy (NCBI): domain Eukaryota; kingdom Viridiplantae; phylum Streptophyta; class Magnoliopsida; order Myrtales; family Combretaceae; genus Laguncularia; species Laguncularia racemosa. The sequence goes on along the minus strand of JBBMOL010000002.1, from coordinate 12,498,214 downwards.
CATATCTACTTGTGGCACTGGAGGGAATGAACATGATCTATATAAATTATATATTTTGGACCTTAACATTTATAATAATAATAATAATAATAATAATCATGATGATGATGATAAATAATGAGTTTTGGAAAGATTCATTAAAGTGATTATTCTATAGTCCAATGATAAAAATGTTCAATTCATTATATAATTATTGAATTCTCGTTGTATTTGTTCTTATATATGTTTCAACAATTATATAAAAGTTGAACTCTACGTTAATAAAACTATAGAAATTCTTTAAGAGGTTAAAAAAAATTCTTACTTTTTAAAATTAATTATATATTTTATAAATATATATATATATAGAAAGTTGAAGGGTTTTCATTTTAAGCTATTAATAATGGATGATTTTCAATTTCTTTATCACATTGGTTTTAATAACTTTTTGACAAAATGAGAAAATTTTCATTTATTTTTGGGGGGATTGCACTTGTTTTCAATCAAAATTCCTATAGCCTTCAATTGCTCACACAGGAAAATTTAGAGACATGCCAAGAAACCGATGGGTCATCGGTCCCTATCCGTGGAATTCCTAGCCAGTTTTAGGGCGGTCCTAAGAGCTCATTGGTTCTAGGTACGAGTTTTACAAGTCTTTAAATCATTGGTTTCATTTATAAAAAACTACATTCAATCCACACGGTAATATTAATAATGTGAAACAAAAAACGTAAACGCAATATCAAAACTTGATTACGTTGTTAAAGAATGAAAATTTTATTTCATAAATGCTTATATACAATAAACCACATTAGCACTAAATTTTTTTTGTTCTTAATTGTTGTACGTTAAATTATTTTGAACGAATCTAATTTTTTATAGAAAATGAGTTGTATTTTTATCAAAAGAAATTTTTTTTAACCCACTTTTTAGTTGGATATTCCTCTAATACCTCTCAAACTTTACCAATTTAGTGACACAAAAAAAAAAGAGTGACATGAAACCAACTTTTATTATGCATTTAGTCAAGCAATCAAAAGAGATAATAACAAATACAACCACTTCCTTTCCATAGCAGCTATTGAAGTAACATGCATGCCTCATACCTTAATCAATTTCAAGGTAAATTTGATAATGTTTTCGCATCGATCAGGGTACTTAAGGATAAATATTTGCAGTTGTTCCCAATTTCCTATCTTGAGTATATTTTCATTAATCACAATCATACATATAGATAGAATTAATATATAATCATAAACATTTATTCAATTCAATGCATATGATTGATGGAAACATATTCGAGGCAAAGTCGAAAATAATAAATATTTATTCGGACATTTGAATAGCAAAATTAATTAAAAAAATAAAAAGTCAATGAATAATAGACACAAAATAGATATAAAACAAATACAAACAAGATATATATATATATATATATAAAACTAACAAAATCATATAGAGATTAATCGCACAAAATCATATACACGTGCAAAGCTACCAATGGATAGCTTTTTATGGCACATTGTTTATCAATGCAACGTGAAATATTGAAAAGCAATTCGCTTGATAAGCAGGGAAGCTTTAAAGAAGAAGCAGCAGCTTCAAGTAAGCAACATACTGCAAAAAAGCCAAGGACTGCCTCGTCTCTTCTTTATTTGTAACTCATAAAATTTCCATCATTAGTGGTTAAAGCAACATAGCTGTTAGCAACTGTATACAGTAATTAACCCGGCATGCTTGTCCGGTAACCCTCTTCTTGGCAAGCGAAGTTGAATATACACGATCTAAAGACATCAAAAGGGAGAGCACCAAAAGCAGTACGGAAGTACCGCACGAACATGTAGATGTATATAGCTGTTAGTTGATGAAATCCTTATGAACCACTTTCAGAAAATGATTAGCGCTTAATGGAGATGATTTATAGATGTTATTATCAAATGATTGACTGGACATACTAGCTAAAAGAACTTTGGTTAAGTTAATCTATACAAAACTAGATCTTTCCCACATTTTTAACAGAGGATGGATTGTATAAGATAGAAAAGACTAAAATATGTTTCATTTAAGATATGAATTTACATGCAAGAGAAGAGAAATAGAACTCATTGATATTTCTCACACTTACATCCAGTAAGTTACGCCACAAAAAATTGCCCATCCTGCAAACCTGCAACATAGAAAAGAATTACACGCTGTAGCATGAATGGCAAAAGTAGCAAGTCGAAAATATTACATTGTTAATATATCCCTTTCACTAACTGCAGCATTGCATCTGTTTCTTCGGCCATCTTTGACACCCTTTCTGCCTCCTTAACTGCTTCAGCAGCCAAAAACGACTTGTTTTCGGCTTCAGAAACTTTATAGGCAGCTGTCATTGCCGCTTCATCCAATGTTGCATCACGTGTTGTTACCCCAATCTGTGGTAACTGCAGTAGATGATTATCCTTTGGCTTCGCTGCTGGGGCTTTTATTCCCAACTTACAATGTTGACTAATCTTGTAATATTTCTGGTCCTGTGTCAACAGCATGAAAGAAATAATAGAATAACCTCATGCTGAACAATAAATTCATATGTTAGAGAAAAAGAAACTGGAATTCAAGTAAACTGACAAAACACGATTTGGCCAAAAAAAAAAAGATAATAGATGATTTGCCTTTTCAAGTTTTCCTTGAGCAACGAGCCTTCTCAATCTTGCACTCAGTAGCCGTCTGAATTTCTTAGGCACATCCAGTCTTTGCTGCATGTATAGTGTAGTTAAGGTTACTCAATTTTGTGCATGAACACTCAATTCATTCCACTATGATGCATATCTTTTAGGGTCATAGCAACTGGAACAGGACTCAGGAGAAGCACTCATTTCAACATTCTTCATGCAGCCAGCATGAGATTGGTTCACAGTAACACAAAGGATGATGTGAGCAGCTTTATGAAGTTACTTCTAATAAATACTTCAGGACAGAGCTAAGGAGTGAAGACAGATGAGTACAGTTCAAATCCAATTAATGGATCAAATGCACCATATAAAGCATTGACTTGTCTTATTTTGCCAGCACAACAAATATTAATACTGTGAGTAACAATATTGAAAAGTTGAAGAAAGGGAAGCCAAGCTCTTTTTCTTAAACTTGATGGTATAAAAGGTCATAAAGCAGAAATTCCATCACATCAGCGTTGTCTCAGAAATCAGGTTAAGAAGTAACAAGTTATAGATGATTCGTCAGCCGCAGTTTCTAAAGATGAATATAATGTTATTCCCTTTAAACATGTGTATGCTCGCAAGAAGAAGGAAAATAAGGAGAATCAAATGGGTGTTTGATTTGCAATGATTGTGTTATGTGTTTAGGTGTCCACGTGGTGCCACTATCATTGGTGTATTTGTGTTCTTATGTCCTTGTCTAGTATATATTTTGTATTGTGGTCAGTTGTGTAAGTCAAACAAAAGGAATGATGTAGCATGTGTAGTGGATAATTATGTGAGGTAGTTATTATGTGTATGTATGTGTCAGAAAAAGAGAAAATTTAGACAAACAGTTTCTTAACTGTTTATGTATTGTAAGAGACATATTATCAGAAATGAAGGAGAAGAACAGAGTCTGAATTTTCTCAAAATCATTACTTTTATGAGATTTAAGGTTCTCTCCAAGCAGCCCTACTAAACACTTGATAACAATAGGTAAGTTTGGAAGAAAAGTTGCCAAGGGTAAGCAGATTCATAAAGAAGAATCAATTTCTAATCATCCTATTACAAGATCACTCGCCCAATTCGATAACAAATTGGTATCAAAGCCACATTTGATGAGCGAAATTAAGCAACTACAACAATAGTTCGAGGCCTTCATGCTGACGTACAACAAGGTTTGAGAGAGGATGGAGTCTCGACAGCAACAGTTGGGTATGCAAATTGCCAGTCTAACCTGTGAAGCTTTTGATGTACGAACAGAGAAAGGTCATACAGATGGAGGAAGTAATTGTAAGAGACAAAGAGATGCTATAGATAGCCATAGAAGCCAAAATGAAAGGGTAGTAGTTACTCCAAAATATTCAAAACTTGATTTTTCCAAGTATGATGGGAATATGGATCCTATTGAGTGGCTCAACAGATGCGAACATTTCTTTCAACATCAGAAAATTGCAGTGAAAGAGAGGGTGGAATAGCCACATTTCATATGAAGGGTGATGTGTAACTGTGATTTTTGAAGTTGGAATAGGAGAAACCTGAAATGACTTGGGAAGAATTTAAGTTGATGTGTAATTTACATTTAGGTACACCTTTAAGGAGTAACAAATTGGTAGAATTGTCCAAACTCAGGCCGATTAGAACTGTCGAGGTATAACAGAGGAAATTTGAACAATTGGCAACCCATACAACATCCTTGTTGCTCGACAATGAAGTGACCATATTTATTAGTGGATTGAAGGAATATATAGTGGTGGTAGTTGAGTTACATCATCCAAGAAGTTTGAATCAAGCAATGGCGTTGGCTCGCTTGTATGAAAGAAGAGGCATTCACTTTATGAAGGAAGAAGCAAGACCATCTCATCGAAACATCATCCAGAACAAGGGGATAAAAGACCATATATTCAAGATTAAGTAGGGCAGAATTGAAAATTTGAAGAGCCAAGGGTCTTTGCTTTAGTTGTAATGAACCCTGTAGAATAGGGCATAAATGAAAAAGACTTGTGGCTGGAAGTAGAGGGGGACCCCAACTTAGAAATGACGTTGGATGGGCATGAGAAGGAGGATGTTGAAGGGGAGTCGGAGATTTCTTTGCAGGCAATGGTTGGGCTAAATCAGCCACAAACAATGAAGTTGCAGGGGCAACTTGATGGCTATCTGATATTGATTCTTATTGATTTGGTTAGTACTCACAGTTTTGTGACTACAAACCTTGTTCAACCACTTAAATTGCCATTGGAATTTAAGGAAAGTCTAAGGGTAGTTGTGGCAAATGGAGAACAGGCCAATAGTCAAGGAATCTGTCAAATGGTCAGGTTGAGTTTCAGAGGAACCAGCTTTGTACTGGATCTTTATTCCCTACCATCATGTGGTGTAGAAGTAGTGCTAGGAATGAGCTGGCTCAAGTCTTCAGGGCCAATTGCTTGGAACTTCTCATCTATGAGGATAAAGGTTACACAGAATGGGCAAGTTGTGGTATTAAGAGGAGTAAACACCAAATAAATTCCTAAAGCAGTAGCCATGTTACAACAAGAGGCTAACAGAGAAAAGGATTTAAAGAAGGTGTTAGTGGAATTTTCTAATCTTTTTACCAGTCCACCTAGACTCCCCCTTCAAAGATCATGCAACCAATAGATTAGATTAACACCTGGTACACTCCTAGTAGCATTTCACCCCTACAAATATCCACACAATAAAAAAAACGAGATTGAAAAAAAACGTGATGAGATGTTAGCAAAAGGAGTGATAAAGACCCAGCTAATCGCCTTTCTCTTTGCCAATTCTGCTAGTTAAAAAGGCTAACCAATCATGGATGTTTTGTGTGAACTACCAAGTGCTAAACGAAAAAACTATTAAAGATAACTTTCCTATACCCGTAATTGAAGAATTGCTGGAGGAGTTATACGGGGCTTGTTATCTCAAAGCTAGATTTATGTTCGGGTTACCACAAAGTTCGAATGAATCCAGTAGATGTGGAAAAACAATATTTCAAACTCATCATGAGCATTTCGAGTTCTTAATGATGCCATTCGATCTCACTATTGCCCCTTCTACTTTTCAAGCGCTCAAGGGATATTTGTGGAAGTTCGTATCTGTATTTTTCAATGATTAATCATTTATAGCAGTTCATGGGTGGAGCACTTACAGCATATTCAGATGGTATTTCTCTTGCTCCAGAAGCACCAGCTTTATTTAAAGCAATCTAAATGTACCTTTGCGCAAACACAATCTTCATATTTAGGCAACATCTCATTTTAGGTAAAGGTGTAGAAACGGATCCTTAGGAAATTGAAATGATATCTTGGCCTAAACCAATGACAGTTAAGGCATCAAGGGGATTTCTCGAGCTAACCTGTTACTACCGCAAATTCATTTAAGATTATGGATTGATTGCTGCCCGGCTGACCCAGATGTTGCGAAAAAATGGCTTCCTACAGACTAATCAATCCGAAAAAGGTTTTATGGCACTTAGAGAAGCCATGACAAAGGCTCTAGTGTTAGCTTTACCTAACTTTGATATGGTATTTGTAGTGGAATGCGATGCTCCCGATGTAGGTATTGGAGCTATGTTGCAACAAAAGCATTGACCAATTGCTTTTTATAGCCAACCATTTGCCCAAAGGCATTTGAAGTTACCATGTGAGTTTTCACGAAATAAAATTCTTATTTCCCTTAAATTAATTTTTACATCTCATGTATAGAAATATTTATACAAAAATTACAAGTCTAATTTAAGAAAATTAAAATATCTAATCTATGAAAGCATATTAATTACAAATCTTTCTAATAAAACAGAATAAATAAAAATCTAGCCAGTTAACACTCCCCCTCAAGTTGGTGCAAAGATGTCACACATGCCCAACTTGCAAACTAGTATATGAAAAATCCGATTATTGAGACCTTCTGTAAATACATCAGCAAATTGCTTTTCAGATGATACATGAAACAAACTTAAGATATTACTTGTAATATTTTCTTTGATGAAATGTTGATCAATTTCAATGTGTTTTGTTTGGTCATGCTGAATTGAATTGTGGGCTATACTAATGGCAACCTTGTTATAACAATACAAGGAAAGTTTCCCCTTTTTAGACAATCTTAATTCCTCTAGTAATTTTTTAAGCCAAAGGAGTTCACAGACACCCTGAGTCATAGCTCTGTATTCAGCTTCTGCACTTGATCTAACCACTACACTTTGCTTCTTACTTCTCCAAGTAACTAAGTTCCCTCCTACAAATATACAATAACCAGATGTAGATCTTCTATCTATAGACTCAGCCCAATCTACATTTGTAAAGGCTTCTATCTAAAGATGACTATGTCATCAACATAAACTATTAAAAGAGTGAATTTACCCTTTTTATGTTTTATGAAAAGGGTATGATTAGCATTGCTTTGTTGGTAACCAAAGGAAATCATAGCTTTGCTGAATTTATCAAACCAAGCTCTAAGAGATTGTTTGAGTCCGTACAAAGCTTTCTTCAATTTAAACACCTTTCCTTAACTTTGTTCATTATCAAATCTAGGAGGGATCTCCATATACACTTCCTCTTCCAAGTCCTCATGAAGAAATGCATTCTTCACATCAAATTATTGTAAGTCCCAATCAAGATTCGCTGCACAGGACAACAAGATTCTGATAGAGTTCATTTTAGAAACAGGAGCAAATGTCTCTTGGTAATCTACTCCATAAGTTTAAGTGAATCCCTTAACTACTAATCTAGCTTTGAATCTCTCAATTGAACCATCAACTTTATGTTTTACAGTGAATACCCATTTACAGCCAACCAATTTCTTATCTGGTTGAGGAGTGACAAGTTTCCAAGTCTCACTTTTAGATAAAGCCTTCATTTCTTCAATCATAGCTACCTTCTACTTAAGATCTGTGAATGCTTCCTTCCAATTATGTGGAATAGATACAGGGGAAATAGACAAGATAAAGGCTCTATATAATGGAGACAAGAAATCATAGGAGACAAAGTTAAATAAAGGATGTTTAGTACGAGACTTAACTCCTTTTCTAAGAGCGATAGGCAAATCTAGCTCATTAGGAAAAGTAGATAAACTCACCAGTAGAGGAGGACTTTGTAAATTGCATGATGACTTCTTCTAACTTGTTTCTCCTTAAATACTTCAACAAATCAAGTTTATTCAAATGTCTAATAGTCTCCCCCTGAAGTCTTTCTCCAATTTCACCCTTCCTTGTGTCATCATTAAGAGGTTCCACAACATTAGAACTTAGAGAAATTACCTCTTCCTTCTTATTGCTATCCCCCTGAAGTGGTGATGAGAGATTGCTAAAATAGGGCTCAAATTCTTGAAAGGTAACATCCATACTAACAAAAAATCTCCTGGAAGGAGAATGATAACATTTATAACCCTTTTATGTAGGAAAGTACCCAATAAACACACATTTAAAGGCTCTACGGTCAAGTTTCCCAGCATTTTTAGTGTAAACAAAACAAACACAGCCAAACACCTTTGGAGGAACAATATATTCATTCTTACCCTTTAAGGCTTCAAGTGGGCTCTAAAAATCAAAAGTTTTAAATAGCATTCTGTTAATAAGATAAGCAACTACTACAATAACATCTCTCCAATAAGGTTTCAATAGACTCATAGTGAACATAAGAGATCTTGCCACTTCTAACAAATGCCTATTTTTCCTTTCAGCAACCTCATTTTGTGCATTAGTGTAAGGACAATTGGTTTAATGTATTATCCCATTGGATTCCAAATAAACTCCAAAGTTTTTATCCATGTATTCGGTGCCATTGTCAGTTCCCAAGATTCTTATCTTAGCATCGAATTCAATATAGATCATCTTATGAAATGATTGAAAGCAAGAAAAAACTTCATTTTTTGATTTTAACAAATATACCCACGTCATTCGAGTGCAACAATCAATAAAAGTAACAAGCTAGTGACTACCCAACAAAGAAATTGTTTGAGTAGGACCCCATACATCGAAATAGATAGTCATAAAAGGAATAGTACTTCTATTATTATGTGAAGGATAAGAGTTTCTAATGTGCTTTGCATACTCACAAGCATCACAAAACAAAGATTCAAACTAAATTCTCAAAAATAAACTGAGATATAACTTCTTTAAAACAAAAAATAATAGATATCCTAACCACCTATGCCATTGTATTATTTCTTGGTTTACATCCTTAATATCTCCAAAAAAGGCTTGTCTTGAGTCTTTAGGTCCATCAAGCATATATAAGCCATCATGCATTCTATCACTGCCAATCCTCTTCTCAGTTTGAAAATCCTGAAAAACACAATGATTAAGGAAGAACACGATTTTACAATTTAGAGATTTGATAATGGTACTGACAGATAAAAGATTAACAAGAAACTCTGGTACATGAAAAACAGATGAAAGTTTAACTATAGGAGTACAAATAATAGAACCCATTCCTAAGACAAGAGTTGAGGAGTCATCGGCTATTTTGACACTCTCCCGTTGACATGAAGAATAGTTTTGAAGATATTTTGAAAAGTTCGTCATGTGTCTAATCGCACCAGAGTCAACAATCCAAGAATTAAGGTAAGCAGTAAAGGCAATACCTAATTGCACATAATTGGATGTGGCACTGGTGAAAGACTTAAATTTGGTCAGAAGGTGACAAAGATGCTGAATTTCATCAAAAGACAAAGTTTCTCCAGAGCCTGTCTCCTTGGATGCTTCTACAAATTCCACCATATTTGCTTGAGTCCTTGATGAACTGACTCATTTTCGCACCCGACCTCTAGTTGGTCAACCATATAGCTTCCAGCAAGTCTCCTTTGTAAGCCTTGACTTTCCACAACAATCACAATGCAAGTGATCTTTATCAGAAGTGATTGCCTTTGACTGTTCATGAGAAACAATTAACCCAAACTTCTCGACTAGTGCTGTATAAAGCATGACACCACGTCGGCTTTCTTCCTGTTAGACATGAGAGTATGCATCCTCAAGAAAAGGAAGAGGAATTTTACCAAGAACTTAAACCCTTATCTGATCATACTCTAGATTCAAACCGGCTAGAAAATCACTCTCTTTTTCAACCAAATTTTGAAATAGAACAGCATCTTCCATACAATGTGCTTGGAAATCCTGATAATAGTCTATCTCTTGCCATAACCCACTTAATTCAAAATAATATTAAGTGATTATTAACTCACCTAGTTTTGTACAATGGATTTTATTTCAGATTTCAAAAATCTAGGCATCATTTCCTTTGCGAGAATAGGTGAGTTTAGTTGAGTTCCAAATTTTCTCAACAATGTCAAGTAATAAATACTGTTTGGAAATTCGATGATGCATAGTATTCAAAAGCCATGTCATAACAAGTGAGTTTTCAGAATCCCATTGGGTATAGGTAGCATCAAACACCTTAGGAGATTTTGTTTCTCTAGTAATATATCCTAGCAACCTTCTGGATTTAATAAATAACAAACAAGCATGGGACCAAGCAAAATACATACTAGCCCCATTAAGTTTCACGACACTGATTTGTGAGATAAACCCATTATCTACTGCCTTAGTATCCTCCATAGACACAAGTGTAATATATAGCTAGTCAAACGACGGAGAACAAGCTGTAAAAAAAAAATTGACCTCTAATCGGACGATCATAGCCGAAGAATAGTGGTCAGAGGACACGGCGCAAGGTTCAAAGCATGGAACGAAGGCAAGGATGGTCGATGAGGGACTCACGCGCAAACGAATGCAGAACACCCAGAAATCTTTGATCGGCGCGTGAGCTCACGCGCGACTTCAGGTGTTGGTAGAACTTTTAGGGACGACCGGTTGGAGGGTGAACATCCTTGGGAAAGTGGTGGTAATGAAAAAAAACTGAGGGAGTAAATTCAACCTCTTTGGGAACAGTAAAAAATAAGAAATAAGAAACGCTAACGCTGCAACAAGAATAAAATCACCTCAAAGGCAGCAAGAGTACTCTGATACTATATGAGTTTTCACGAAATAAAATTCTTATTTCCCTTCAATTAATTTTTGCATCTCATGTATAAGAATATTTATACAGAAATTACAAAACTAATTTAGAAAAATTAAAATGTCTAATATAGGAAAGCATATTAATTACAAATCTTTTTAATAAAACAGAATAAATAAAAATCTAGCTAGTTAGCATACCAACATATGAGAAGGAATTGATTAGGTTGGCTAAAGCTATTCAACATTGGCAAGCTTCTCCATGGGGTTGCAACATTGGATTAGTAAATTATTGGGTTTTGATTTTCAAATCAAATATAAAGTAGGATGTGAAAATAAAGTGACAGATGCTTTATCGAGAAAAGATGAACAAGAGGGTGAATTACAGGCTGTTACATGTCCACAATTGCATATTTTTTACTTGATCAAGCAAGAAAATCAGTCCCAACCAGAGCTGCAACAACTAACACAGCAGATTGTCAATCACACATTAGGACCAGATTGGAGCTTCAAGGATGGTCTCATCTTCTACAAACATAAAGTGTATCTCTATCCAATATCAGCACTTTGTATTCATAACTTGGTGCATGAAGGTTACTAGAAAACATTGTACCAGGTGACTAGAGATTTTTATTGGCATGGACTAAAGAAACAGGTACAAGATTTTGTTCGATCCTGTTTGACTTGCTAACCTAACAAAGGTGAGAATCTGCACCTGGTAGGTCTTCTCCAACCACTAAAAGTTCCATATCAGGTTTGGTCCACTACAAGTTCCATATCCTGTTTGACTTGCCAACCTAACAAAGGTGAGAATCTGCACCTGGTAGGTCATCTCCAACCACTACAAGTTCCACATCAGGTTTGGTCCGACCTTTCTATGGATTTTATTGATGGATCATCTTCATCTCATGGCAAATTGGTGTTATTGGTCATAGTCGATCGTTTTTCTAATTATGCCCACTTTGTGCCATTGTCTCATCCTTATACTATGGCCTCAGTCACAAAAGTTTTCTTTGATTCAATCATCAGACTTCATGGCTTCCTAGAAACGGTTGTTAGTAATCAAGACGTCACATTCGCTAGTGTTCTTTGGCAAGAACTCTTCAAATTAAGTGGCACAAAATTATTCTTTTCATCTACTTATCATCCTCAAAGTGACAGTCAGTCAAAAGTAACTAATCGAACTATCAATATGTTTTTAAAATGTTTTGTAGGTGATCATCCAAAGAAATAAACAGAATGGATTTCATGGACGGAATATTGCTATAACACCAGATATCATTCCACCTTACAATCTACCCCATTTGAAGTATTGTATGGAAGACCAACTCCACATCTACTTAATTACTGTCCAGGAGCTCCTAACATTGAAGCTGTGGAGAAAGCTTTATTAGATAGGGACCAAATTGTCAAACAAGTTCAAGAGAGGCTTCTGCAGGCACAAAAACACATGAACACCTATGACAATAGGCATCAAGACCTCCAATTCAACATTGGTGATTTTGTAATACTCAAGCTTCAACCAAATCGCCAACAATCATTGATAGTAAGGAAGTCCAGCAAGTTGTCTTCTTGTTTTTATGGTCCATCTGTGGTTATAGAAAAAATTGGAATAGCTGCATATCCCCTACAACTTCCAGATTCAGTTTGCATTCATCCGGTCTTTCACGTTTCTTGCCTTAAAAAATTACATATCAAGAGCAGGTTGTGCCCACTCCGAAAGCTGTTTTGGATGCCAGAAAAACAGCCACCACGACTGAAGTTTCGGTTCATTGGGATGGTTATTCACCATTGGAAGCTTCTTGGGAAGACACTGATATGTCGATGCTACAATATCCTACATCCGCACATACAGTCACACGCACTCTCAAAGGGAAGAGTAATGTTATAGATGGTTCGTCAGCTGCAGTTTCTAAAGACAAATATAATGTTATTCCCTTTAAACATGTATATGCTCACAAGAAGAAGGAAAATAAGGAGAATCAAATGAGTGTTTAATTTGCAGTGATAGTGTTATGTATTTAGGTGTCCACATGGTGTTAGTATGATTGGTACATTTGTGTTCTTATGTCCTTGTCTGGTATATATGTTGTATTGTGGTCAGTTGTGTAAGTCAAATAAAGGGAATGATGCGGCATGTATGTAGCGGACAATTACATGAGGTAGTTATTGTGTGTATGTATGTGTTAGAAAAAGAGGAAATTTAAACAAGCAGTTATTTAACTGTCTATATGTTATAAGAGATATATATTATAATAAATGAAGGAGAAGAACAAAGTCTGAATTTTCTCAAAATCATTACTTTTATGAGATCTAAGGTTCTCTCCATCTAGCCCTACTAAACACTTGATAACAATAGGTAAGTTTGGAAGAAAAGTTGCCATGGGTAAGCAGATTTATAGGGAAGAATCAATTTCTAATTGCACTATTACAAGATCACTCACCCAATTCGATAACATAACACCGCATCTTGGGAGGATTTTCTGATGAAGGTAACTATGAGACCAAACAAAAGGTTAAACAAACTAGCATTTTACTGAAAAAAGTAGAATAGAAAGCTCAAGGGTCAACTTCCACAAGGATATCATCCCAAGTTTAGATGTTCGGAGGTAACATTTTCTTTTTAGTTTAACATTGTTTCCTTGCTTTTGACTATTGAATCCACTTCACTAATGATTCCCAGGGGACAGAAGATGAATAGTTCCTGCTTGTAAGACAACAAACCAGCAGCTACGATAAAGGCATTGTGAATATCTTTGACTTCACCAATAATCATGCCATGAAGCCACTAGCCATATGGTCTAGTAGTCGGATTTGCATTCTCAGCCATGGGTGTAAAGATATAAACAATAAAGCTTGTATAAAACAATTGTCAGAACTTATTCAGTGAAGTCCTATAAAAACTCAACATCTATCCCTAAGCAAAAAGGTTACAGTGAAAAACATACAGACAGGGCATAGCAATATGGTAAGTCTCGATCTAACCTCAATATAACCAAAAATGGCACCGATGTCACATCCATTGGCATCTTTTGTGGTTGAAAGAGCTTCAAAAATCAATGTATTGTACCTAGAGTTAGCAATCACACAAGACCATCAAAGAGAGAAGCTGAGCAAAATCATCATAACATGCTTAGTTGCTAGGACAAAAGTAGAGATAAAATTGAAGATTAATATGAGTCACAAAAGACATTTCAAAAAGAATGAAAGATTATGAAAAAACATACAAATGAAAGCAAAGCATGGTCATTCTTCGCTTGATTTTCTATTTGTATAAATGGATTGTCAAATTTCAGAATATGGAAAGTCAGCAAAGTGGTATTACCCTTTTACAAATGGATAGCAAAAAAGAAAAACACAGACAATCTCCCTATAAGTATACAATTCCAAATTAAAAGTCGATTTTCCTGGAGCAAGGATGGAACTTTCCCTAGCACCAAGCTCCTCTTGAAGGCCCCTGTGAAACCAAAATCAAGGCAAGAGCAATAGATGAGACTCCCTTTTCCCTTCGTATATACCAATCTCATCCAAAGCAAGATTTCATCATCAATGAATAAAACCAGATGAAAACTCTATATACATCCATTGCCTTCAGATTCCAGGTCATCAACATCACAGATAAGGATTCATTATCTGTTTCTATTGTCAATAAATGATAGCCATTGATTGCATGTTTGACCCAAGCAGAGTTAGATAGAGAGTATCAAAAGCCTTATACCCAAATTTAACATCACACAGTAACATAATGGAATTGATTATCTGATCACTAGAGAGACATGCGCTGACAAATGGTGAGCATGAACTACCAATCACTAAAACCATAAAGATAAGCACTCTCATAGAAGACGTGATCCCTTCTCATTATCCAGGGAATTTGTTGGCAATGACATCTTCCCAAATGCACCTCACTCTAACCCATGTAACTGTTAATAAGTAGCCTTCTTTCTTATAAAAGCTTCCACTAAGAAAGTTAAAGACCAAGTGATACAATCATTTAAGTTAGCGTCAAATTCCATGTATTAAAGCTACAGCCTTGAATGTTAACCTGTCCACCCAAATTACCATGCAAAAATTTAGCTTCGTTTCAAGAATGCCTCAATAATTTACTTTTGAAGTGATACTTTTAGTTTCGTAATACCCATCTTTCTCTCTCTCTCTCTCTTTTGGTGCATTCTCAAGATTGCAAAACAGTGAAAACCATGGCCCAGAAAAAACATCGAGAACGGTATGATAATGAAAAGATGCTGCCTCCATCAAGGAGAATTTCGAATGCCAGGACCAGGGGTGGGGTTAGGAGCTAAATATGCAAGGTAAATGGTCTGTCAACCTCTAGCACAAATAGTGCTCATTTAGGTGGATAGAAAGTAAAGAAATTGTACTGGGAAGCATTTTTTCCATCTTGCAAGCTATTTGAAGAATCATCCATGGCGGTATCCGAAGACGCATTGCATGCTTGGGCAATTGTAGGTGCTGAATTTGTAGTAGGGTAATGAGTTGCTGTTATACTTTTTACTTTGGCCAATCTCAACCTATCCTTAGAGCTGTGTCCAGAGGTACTGACACTCAAATTACGCCATTTGTCCTGCTCATATAAAGAAAAAATAGAAAGTGTGACTATTATGCTTATCGTGCGGGAGATTCTACTTTGATTCTACTCTGCACATCTTTTTTGACAATTAAATGAATGGATAGACATTTCCAATGCCCAATTAACTCGAGAGTGCAAATTACAGGTAAAAAGGCAAACAACAAGAAAATATAGGTACTTACTCTACTTAAAATTTATGAAGGCAGCATTGATACATCCAAACCTTTCTCTATAGCGAGGAACCCTTGGAGGTGAATCTCAGAAAGAAGAAAACAACGCAATACATTGTGTCTGGAATTTATTCCCATGGAGACTCAAACTCAAGACTCATTGGATTCATTTGTTCATACAAATGGTTAGCCTTTTCATGGCATATGAACAAATAAAATTTAAGACACATGTAAATTTTGGCATAGTTGACTGTGAGCTTACTCCAGGGTCCATTTCCTAAAACTTTACATAATCAACTTTCCTTTTTTTTTCCTTTTTAACTCTGATTCCTCATTCTCACGGCTGCCCTTTTTTCTTTATGTAATATCATTCTCATTCTGACTGACTTGTTCCATCTCATGGAAAATGATTTGGACTGTAAGAGTAGGAATTATATTGAAACCATTCTCATATTATTGAAAATATTCCATCAAGAAAGAAAATGGAAATTATTTTCCTCAAGCTTCCTCTAATTTTAGACATTTTCAGTACAGAGGTAACCAACACAAACCGTTGGCCGCTGGCATCAAGAGAAAAGCTTCCACCAGGCCCTTCTGAACTTTCATCTTAAAACAAAAGCACCCAAAATAAAGATCAAACCAAGTCCAACAAAAAGAAAGGCTTCTCATTTCTTCCTAGAATTTTAAACACAACAATATTGCAACCACATTCAATGTATTCTGTATAATCTAGTTTCCTCTTAATTCGAGGAGACTCGGTGTTGGCTCTGGAAACCCTTGATATGGAGTTCTCTAACGCTAATTATTAAAATCCCAATTCAGTGATACGACTGCAATGGTATTGTTAAAAGAGGAAATAAAAAATAAAAAACAACAACACGGAGTTTAAACATCCAAGACACCTCATTATGAAAAAAAGCAAACCAATACTCTGAAACAAGAAACCAATTAATCGCCCAAAATAACAAAAACAGTAAAATGATCTTTCACAATCTTTTTCTTAGGTAAAGAAAACTTTCACAATCTAAGGTTTCTTTACCCGCTGGAGAAGTCTCGTTTTCAACAATTTTTTTTGGTAAGTAAGTAATTATCGTTTTCAACAATTATTACAATCAGAATCTTAGGACTATCAAACATTTCCACAATAAGTTCAAGAGCTTGCTATTACTAGTAAGCCATAAACAACGATGCAGAAGAAGATGCGGCCTATGGCCGGTGTTGGTGGCATTGGATGACCATCACCAGAAAATGCCAATGACTTATTCCTCCTAGTTATTGACCACCAACATCGAAGACCTATGCTACCATTATCTTCCACTACAAGCTAGTATGCAACACCTTGAAATTACTTCCATAATATTTGACGATTGCAAAACTTTGATCATAACAAATAAGGGGAAGAAAAAAGGCTGAAGAACGATTCCATGAAACAGACAGAGAGTAAAAGAAGCCCTAAGTATATTCACTCAAACCAAAGATTCGACCTTCCAACATGGACCGCCAACTCAAAACATAAAACCTGCAAAAAGCACAATAATCTTCTTCTCCTTTTCTGAATTTTTTTTCCTTTTTGGTAATTAATAACACAAAAACAACGATCATTACTTAACAAGTTCAAATTTCAACAAGGAAAACATTGACTGTGAGGGTTTTAGCATGGGAAAAAACCACTGAAAAGGCAGGCAAAGGAGAAGGCTTTAGGACCTTAAGGTCAATATTGGAGCGATTAGAGAGAGAAGGAGCGAATTCAGGGTCTTTAAGGATGTTTTTCCATTTTCCAGGACCATGTTTGGCTATTCCTGCGAGTAGTGCTTCTTCTTCTTCTGCTGTCCATTTCTGCTTCTGATTTCCCATTCCTCTCTCTCCTCCTTTCTGGTTTCTCTTAGAAGACAGTGAGTGATTTCGATATTGAGAGAGAGAATAACAGTGTAAGTGAAATTTTTTATTGTAGAAGAAGACGAGACAGTGTTCCCGCTCACAGAGTTTTTTATTTTTAATTTTTTACCCATTAAAAATTATTATTATTATTATTATAGTAACGTAGCATTATTTTCATTACTTCAAATTTTTCTGAATGTTGGCCGACAAAAAAAAATTCTGAATTATTATAAAAAATGTTATATAAATATACCAACAATTTATTTTAAAAGTATTTAACGAAACTCTCCTTAACGATTTTCTAGTGATTTAAAAAAAAATTATCTTGATCAAAGGGTGATGGTATAATGTCTTTACAACATCATGGAATTTATTTAAAATATATTAATAAACATGCACCCTAAATTCGCACATAAAAAATTAAGAAAATAATTTAAATATGAATTAACATAAACTAAAAATTCAAAAGAAAAGTAGAAATGATGGTTTTGGAGAAGAAGGATGATGAGATAAACATTGTATTTGGATTGGTGAAATGGTGGAAATCAATGGTAATGGAAGAAAATTGGAGAAAAGTAAAAGTTTAAACACCTTAATAGGTCTTAGAAATGGGATGAATATGGTGGAAAAAAAATAGAAATATATCCATCCAAGAATATTTTTTATTATCTCTAAATTTGAGAGGAAACCAATAAAAGTAAATAAAAATGTCATAAAGTTACAAATATGACCTTAAAAAAGATAAATTGAGCAAAAATAATAAGAATAATTTAATCAAATTATCATATTATTTCTCTTCTTTTCATTTCTTGTGTATTAACCAAACAAGAATAAATAAATATTTCTATCTATTTCCTTCAATTTTCACTCTTTATATTCAAACAAAAGCAAAATTGTAATTCCTTTAATTTCTTTTTCTTCCTTTTTTTTTCTCTTTCCATTTCCATTTAACTTAAACACACCGAAAATTTGGAGTAAAAGATGTTATGTAAAATTATTTATGACCAACTGATTTTCCTCAATTGATATGTTATTTTTGTCAATTTAAATGTTACTGCTTTTACTCCCTATTAAATAATATAAATATGGAAAATGATATTATCTGAGGACAAGAAACTTGGCCCATGAAAATCAAGATAATGATAGAAGTTTGGTGCTAAACTTTAAATTTGATCAAAGATGGCTCGTTTTCTAAAAGGAAAATAAATAAATGATTCATTTGTAACAATTATTATAAAAGGCTAGTAAATAATTCAAATAAGAAACAAAAAGAAAACAATAAAAAAAATTGTTTCATGGGATATCCCATTTTTACAAATTTTATGTCCATGGAAATTAATGATTTTACCATGGCTTACGAATAATTACGGTACATATTTCTATATTAGTCTATAGAAGCTAAATCCATTTTTATGATCTAAAATTGTATCAAATGAATAAAAATGAATAATTTTTTAAAAAATATTAATAAATGTGCTTTCAGTATAGGCATATAAATAGTTTAAAGAATCAAATTAAATAAGAAAAAAAAAGATAGAAGTCATGTTTTTTATAAAGATGTGGAGGAGGATGATTGGGGGTAAAAAATGTTATGTATAACTGCTTATACTAGCTAACTTTTCTTAGTAAAAATGTGTTATTTTATTAGATTTAACAACTAATTATTATTAATTAACAGCAACTTAATTTTACAACTATTTTTACAAAAATACATTATGATAACACACAAAGGTAATTCAATATAATCAATACAAATTTCTTTCCTAATTATTTTTTTAATGATTAATCAATGACTAATTAGTTCATTGTTAACAACTACTTTTATAATAATTTTTACAACTACAAATTAAGACATTTTATTTACAAAAAAATACCAAATTTTTTTACTATTTTATTTTCTAATGTTAATTAATCATATATTAATTACAAATTAACGATTAATTAACAACTACTGATATTTTAATAAAAATAATAAAATATAAATAATTTCATTTAATTTTTTATCCATTGATACAAAGTAATGTAATAGAAAAAAAAAAAATTCTTAAGAAAAACATACTGAAATATAGTTTTGCTAAAGAAGTTGGAAAAATATCTTGTAGATATTTCTATGCATATAATTGATTAAGTTAAACTTGTGTAAAAAAGAAATTAAGAAAACAGAAATTTTGAAATTATGACAAAGAAGAAGATTGGAAGAGGAAATTGAAAGATTTAAAAACGAACATATAAATTGAGAATTCACATTTATATTACAAACTATTGTGTAAATTTTGTTCCTATGCATTAGAGATTACATGTTATGATATTATATAAATTTACAGCATCACTTTATAATAATTTTTATAGATTTATAGTGTTACTTTATAATAATTTTTATAAGTTTGTAATATAGGTTTACAAGATTCATTGGATAGTGGGATAATACTAGAAAAATATTATACAATATAATTATATTGAAGGTGTGAATGTTGTTTGCGCTTTCAAGCAATTTGCTTAAAGGCATAGGCGAGGTCTACGCCATCAGTATAAATTGTACTGAAGACACAAATCTGGTGTATGCTTCTAGTTTTGTAAATTTTGGAAAAAAGGAAATTGTAAACCAGGTTTACGCACTTGAAACCTATTTTTTGAAATAACCATCGAGGATACAATATTTCAGAATTTGTTTTTAAAAATCACAATATTTTAGAGTGTTACTCGTAAAAGTTTGGTATCGAACTTTAAATTTTACCCAAGGTGGCTCATTTCTTGAAAGGAAAATACATAAATGACTCATTTAACACGGTTAGGCTAGAGAACAATTCAAATAAAAAACATCTTAAAATTTTGATTGTGCTTAACTTTTTCAAGGCACATCTCATTTTTACATGACATGGAAATTAGTAATTTTACTATAGCTTATGAATAATTAAGGTACATATCTCTAGATTGGTTAGTAGAAGCTTGATTGCTAAATCCATTACTCTTATCTCTAAATTATATCAAATGATTAAAAATAAGTAAATATTCATAAAGCTTGGTGCTCAATGACCACCAACTGAATCACCTTGATAATTAATGAATGAGATAACCTACCCCTTTTATGGGCCTCTTACAACTTAAAGCTTGTAAATGGTTTTACTTATTTTACTAAGTTCAAAATTGGTCCGACCAACCTTAATGATTTTTGCTCCAAGCAAGTCGAATTTTTCTAAGTTGTTCGAAAAATTAGTTCAAATTATTATTTAACTTAACACACTCTTCAAATCACATGCTGTATAACTTTCTTACACTTTTTAAAAGTTTGGAAATATTCTTTTTTAATCTAAAGACTTTTCATGGTTTTAACCCTTTCAACCCTTTCTACCTATTATTAAAATCTTGAATTCATAAAGGGGACAGTGAGATGAGATTTTGCACTAAAGGATGAATGAGAAAATGCTCTCTCCTCTCTCTACCCTTTACCCCAGCCCATACCCCTAAAGGACCACTTCCTTTAGGTAACCCCAAATACTTAACCAAAAACCACATACACCTGCCTAACCCATCCATAACCCACCACAATGCCATTACCCGAAATAGATCCCTTTGGAAATCCGGAAACCACCCTACCTTGGCACGTCCCCAAAGGTGGAATGCAATGGTTGTCTTAAAAAGAAAAAACCAAAAGTCACCTTTGCTCCTTCAAAAAGCAACTAGATAGGCAAAGCCAAAAGTGAAAATATGGAGCCTTGTGCCAAGTCAACTAAGGACACCTTGCAGCAAGGTTGTCCCCCCTCGTTAGCACATCCCACCAA
This sequence comes from Laguncularia racemosa, assembly GCA_037954665.1. Taxonomy (NCBI): domain Eukaryota; kingdom Viridiplantae; phylum Streptophyta; class Magnoliopsida; order Myrtales; family Combretaceae; genus Laguncularia; species Laguncularia racemosa. Next base: position 12,477,197 of record JBBMOL010000002.1, on the reverse strand, counting down.
TGTCAACCCGTAGCAGCCTTTTGCCATGTTTGCCCCCCAAACTACCTTGGGAGATGCCACAGGTTCCCAAGTAAACAGAGTGAATCAGAACCACCACCCACCACCCGCTTACCACACCAACACAGCCACCAACACTAAGTCATATGCAGCTGCTTGTGCGTCTGAGCTCCCCAAGTCAACCGCACCTGGCCACACCGCGGGCACCACTGCCTTCCAACTCCAATTCATCCCTCTGGCAAGCAGGGGCCCCATTCCTCGAGCGACCATTCCGCTTGCAGTAGAGGACCACAAAGCAAACTATCGGGAATCCACCCTTGTTGGATATTTTCTAGGCCGGAAAATACCATACCATCTTGTTAAAGCCACAACTTTCCAACTATGGAAGGAATATGGACTTTTGGAGGTCATAGGCAGCAAAGAGGGCGTGTTCTATTTTTCTTAGAGGTTCCTTATGTGCATAAATGGCGAAGGGGATTACCGCTCGACAAACCTCAACCCATCAAAGTGTCGGTTTGGGCACAACTAAATGCTATCCCTTGTGAATTTCTAACTGCATATGGGATTAGTCATATTGTAAGCAATGTAGGAATTCCCCTTAAAGTCGATACCCTCACCATGTAACCTATGTGGATGTGGAAAGGGCTGATGGTAGGATTGCTTTGATAAATGTTGAATATCAATGGTTGCCCCTTAGGTGTGGCGAGTGCAAGGTATTTGACCACAAGTGTGGTGGCCAATCCCCAAAAACGCAACCACGAGTGGCATTTGACCAGCACACAACCAATGGGGAGCGATGCCAACAGATCCGACGGCCTGGAAAAGGGAAACGGATGGCAGGCGTTGAGGGGACAGGAGCGGGTCCTCAATCGAACACCTTAAGTAGTCGTAGGAGAGGGGAAAATAAGAAGGAAGAAAAGGAAGAATGTACCTTCAATGAGGATAGATGCACAGAACTAAAGGGAGTAGGGAAATCTAAAAAGGATCCCTTATTTGAGTTGCACAAGGAGGATGCAATGGAGCCAAATGTGGCTATGCAAACAGTGGAGGAAGGTGTGGCAATAGCAGATAACCCTTTCGATGGCAGGGAAGTTGAAAGCATAACCCCTTCCATAACCACGGTTACAAGAGAGTACAAAGGTGCTAACCAAAGGGGATCTGGGACATGCGGTGGAAGGGAAAAGGAGAAGGAGATGGACTTAGATGATTTTGAGAACACCCCCCTCACCAAACCAATCTCCCAATTACACCATGCACCTAATAGTTCCTCCAAGAACAGCAAAGGGTCTACATCCTCTAGCCAATGGAAAAAGAAGTTGCGCAAGGGGAGAAGAACTTTTACCTAGCACTTATGGACCTCCAACCCCATGTATATAGCAGCTTGGAATACACGGGGATTAAATGACCCCATAAAGGTTGCGAAAGTCTGGAAAACTTGTGAAGTCCAAGGAATAAGTCTTATTGGTCTCCTTGAAACGAAGGTCAACCCTTCTAACGAGGACACCATTAAAAATGTGATGGGGCGCCAGTGGCAGGTGTGGATTAATACAGCTGCAAAAAAACTTATTTGGATAGCATGGAAGCCAAGGGATTGAAATGTTAGGATGGAGCGTGAACATACACAATATGTGCATTATATAGCAACCAACCTACATCACAGTATAGATCTAGTTACAACATTCATTTATGGATCTAATTGCGACTGGGAAAGACAATCATTATGGCTAAACCTTAAGGATTTAGCCCCTTCAATGCGCTCTTGCCCTTAAGCAGTACTAGGCGATTTCAACACCACGAGATACATCTCCGAAAAGCAGGGGGGAAACATGAGGTTAACCAAAGCTATGGTTAACTTCCAAAATTACATTACACATGTGGAATTGGAAGATCCAAGATAATTAAGAGATCTCTTCACTTGGTCCAATAAACAAGTGATAAACCCTATACTAAGGAAACTTGATAGGATTATGGTTAACCATTGCTAGCTTAGTTCCCTTCAACGAACACAAGCCAAATTTCTACCACCTATGCTATCAGACCATTCACTGGCAGTCATACACTTTGATTATGGGCATGAGATAAGAAGACCCCTTTTAAGTTTTTCAACTTTTGGGCAGATTATAGGGATTTCAAGGAGATAGTGAGCAGTGGTTGGAAGGGAGAAGTGGAAGGTTCTAAGATGTTTCAGGTGGTGAAGAAGCTAAAACAACTCAAGCTGGCATTTAAAGCCTTAAATAGATCAAAATACTCGGATCTGTCTAGCCGGGTCAAGACTGCAAAGGATCACTTAGCCCTAGTCCAAGAGAGGAAGAAAGGGCTTCTTTTAGAGCATACTATCTCTTATGATGGGCTGAGGAGAGCTTTTATAAGCAAAAGTCAAGAGCCCAGTGGTTGAAACCGGGGGATAAAAACACCTCATACTTCCACAAAGCAATGAAAAGTCTACATAATAGGAATATCGTATACAAACTGACAAGGGAGGATGGTAGTGAGGCAATTGGAGAAGATGAAGTGCGGGATGTAATAGTTAGCCATTTCCAGCAGTTGTATGGTAAGCCTCCCGCACCTAGTTGCTTAGAGGACATTGGAGACAAGGTGACGCGAACTCTAAGTGAACAACAAAGCAATGAGCTTGAGGCCCCATACACAGATGAGGAGATAAAATGGGGTTTTACATCTCAAGCTAATGAGAAAGCACCAGGACTAGATGAGTACACGGCTAGATTCTTTAAAGAGGTTTGGGAAACCATTAGTGATGACTTGATAGTTGCAACAAGAGAATTCTTGTGTGAGGCCACCTCCTCAAACAAATCAATGCCACAATCATATCCTTAGTGCCAAAGGTGGCTAACCCTACCAAGATGGGGGATTTTCGACTCATTGCCTGCTACAATGTACTCTACAAGGCAATCTCCAAGGTCTTCACTACATGCATAAAAAAGGTCTTGCCATCTTTGGTTGGAAGGGAACAATCGGGCTTCATCCCAAGAAAAAGGATAACGGACAATATTTTCATTGCGCAAAAGTTGATGGCAGGATACCATTTGCAATCGGGATCCCCACGATGCACATTAAAGGTGGACCTACAAAGAGCCTGTGATACTTTACATTGGGATTTCCTACTAGCAGTCCTAAAAGCGATGGAGTTCCCTCATCACATATGTGCCCTCATTAAGCAATGTATCACCACCCTTATGTTTTTCGTTAATATAAATAGTAAATTGACTGGTTTTTTCACGAGTAGGAGAGGTTTGAGACAAATGAACCCTATTTCCCCCTATATATTTGTATTGGGTATAGAAGTGCTCTCCACTTCATTGAGGAGGCTAGCCTCTAACCCCCAATTCTCCCTTTACTAGCACTGCAAAGCTGAGAAAATAACCCATCTTTGCTTTGCCGACGACTTGCTTATATTCACATATGGGAATGTAGAGTTCACACGACTGGTCATGAAAACCTTACAACATTTTCACACTATCTCGGGTCTAGAGGCTAATAATTCCAAAAGCAATATTCTTCTCAAATGTCACATCGAGTACTAGAGAGGACATCCTCTTTGCCACCCGTTTTCGTGAAAAGGAGTTGCTAGTACGCTACTTGGGGGTCCCACTCATATCTTCGAAGCTCAAGAAGGTGGATTGTGAGGCACTCTTGGAAAGAATCTTAGCACGCATCACTTCCTGGACATCTAAGTACTTGTCCTACGCGGGTCAGCTTCAATTGGTAAAGTCGGTCTTATTCTCCATCCAGGTATACTGGTCCTCAATGTTCATCATCCCAAAGTCTGTCATATCAAATATCGACCAATTAATTCGGAACTTCTTATGGAGCGGACAACCCAACACATATACCAAGGCCAAAGTGCATTGGGAGAGGGTGTGCAAACCAATGCGGTGTGGCGGGTTGGGAATCCCGAACCTAATTCAGTGGAACAAGGCTATCCAGCTCAAGCACATTTGGCACCTATGCAAGGAGGAACCGAAGAGCATATGGCTAGAATAGGCACACACCACCCTACTAAAAGGGAGAAGCTTTTGGTCTGTTAAGGCACTTGCTCGATGCTCATGGTCCTAGAGGAAGCTGTTGAAATTAAGGACTGAGGTTCGAAGTTGTTCTCAATGGGAACCTAACAATGGATTAGAGATCTCACTCTGGGCAGACTATTAGCTCCCGATAGGGCCCTTAGACACAATAGTCAATGCTAGAGAGAGGGGCAACACGGGATATCCCCCAACAACGAGACTATGTTCGTTAATAAATGATAATGAATTGAGTATACCAATAACTCCGTTTTGGAGTAATATCCATATACCGGCTTTCCTTCGTCCGAATGCCTCCCGCTCGGACTGCTTCAGTTGGAAGCATTCAAGTTCAAAAGAGTATACCATCAGAAGTAACTATGAATTCCTCTGCCATCCAGACACTGCAATGCTATGGTGTAAAGTAGTGTAGAACAAAAAATCCCTACCAAGGCACTCCTTTATACTTTTGCTAGCTTGGTAAGGAAAACTAACGACCCTAGACAGAATGATCTCATGGGAGATCTTAGTGTCTGCTACATGCTATCTTTGTAACCAAGGTAGAGAAAGGCATGATCATCTTTTCTTTACCTGTAGCTACACATTGATTTTATGGGGTTTGGTTTGTGACTTTCTCCAATGCGCTTCCTCATTTCGTACATGGTAAGGAGCCATAAGTGCTTCAGTGGCAATAGCGGATTCATCAACCCCAACGGTTAAAACATGGAGTGCAGCTCTTTGCAGCATCAATATACTGTATATGGCATATATGTAATAGCGTACGCTTTAGGGGAAACCTATTTACTATAAGCTCTATTGTAAACCAAATTAGAACATATGCTAAACTAATGTAGGATAAAGTCTGTACTACCTAGAAGTACTATGTTGCTATATTTGTACCCTTATTGTATTGTATTTTGCCATTTAGCAATGTAAACTATTTTCTTTGGATTAATAAAATTTACTTTATCAAAAAAAAAAATCTTAAATCTAACATTGAAAACGAGTAAATAGCTTTGTAACTCATGGAAGTATATATATATATAATTAGGCTTCATGAGAACATAAATACTAGGAAAGGACCAACCTTAGAACTCTCCCTCTATATGAAACCATGGTCTAATCCAACAAATTATCAATCAATCACAATAGGGTCATCTGGATTCGAAGGGATAGTCCTAAATCTGGAACATATAATTCTTGCACCACGCCTGACTCTACCCACAGGCGTAGCTGCTTGAGCCTTCCTTGCACCAAAGGGTAAGGGCTTTGCCTTAACATGCTTTAGAGAGCCTTTCCTTAGAATGCTTTTCTTCTTCTTTGCAAGGCCTTCCCTTGGGATGCTTTTCTTCTTCTTTTGCCCTGTAGCTGAGGTTTGTGGTATTTCATCCCTGTAAATTGATGCTGCATATCAATAATACATGACACAACACATGACTTTCAAACACATTGAAATCAATAAGACAATGTAATCTAAATAATAAATATATCAAGAATGTTAAGAAATCACTTAGAAGTAAAGAAGCAATAGATGAGACTCCCTTTTCCCTTCGTAAAGACCAATCTCATCCAAAGCAACATTTCATCATCAATGAATAAAACCAGATGAAAACTCTATACATCCATTGCCTTCAGATTCCAGGTAATCAACATTACAGATATAAGGATTCGTTATCTGTTTTTATTGTCAGTAAATAATAACCATCGATCGCATGTTTGACCCAAGCAGAGTTAGATAAGTGTCCAAAGCCTTATACCCAAATTTAACGTCATACAGTAACATGATGGAATTGATTATCTGATCACTAGAGAGACATGCGCTGACAAATGGTGAGCATGAACTACCAATCACTAAAACCATAACGATAAGCACCCTCATAGAAGACGTGATCCCCTCGTTATCCAGGGCATACTTGTTGGCAATAACATCTTCCCAAATGCACCTAACTCTAACCCATGTAACTGTTAATAAGTAGCCTTCTTTCTTATAAAAGCTTCCACTAAGAAAGTTAAAGACCATGTGATACAATCGTTTAAGTTAGAGTCAAATTCCATGTATTAAGGCTACAGCCTTGAATGTTAACCTGTCCACCCAAATTACCAGGCAAAAATTTAGTTTCGTTTCAAGAATGCCTCAATAATTTAGTTTTTGAAGTGATACTTTTAGTTTCGTAATACCCATCTTTCTCTCTCTCTCTCTCTCTCTTTTGGTGCATTCCCAAGATTGCAAAACAGTGAAAAACCATGGCCCAGAAAAAACATCGAGAACGGTATGATAATGAAAAGATGCTGCCTCCATCGAGGAGAATTTCGAATGCCGGGACCAGGGGTGGGGTTAGGAGCTAAATATGCAAGGTAAATGGTCTATCAGCCTCTAGCACAAATACTGCTCACGTAGGTGGATAGAAAGTAAAGAAATTGTACTGGGAAGCATTTTTTCCATCTTGCAAGCTATTTGAAGAATCATCCATGGCGGTATCCGAAGACGCATTGCATGCTTGGGCAATTGTAGGTGCTGAATTTGGAGAAGTAGGGTATGGAGTTGCTGTTATACTTTTTACTTTGGCCAATCTCAACCTACCCTTAGAGCTGTGTCCAGAGGTACCGACACTCAAATTACGCCATTTGTCCTGCTCATATAAAGAAAAAATAGAAAGTGTGACTATTATGCTTATCGTGAGGGAGATTCTAATTTGATTCTACTCTACACATCTTTTTTGACAGTTAAATGAATGGTTATCGAGAATGGATAGACATTTCCAATGCCCAATTAACTCGACAATGCAAATCACAGGTAAAAAGGCAAACAACAAAAAAATATAGGTACTTACTCTAACTAAAATTTATGAAGGCAGCATTGATATATCCGAACCTTTCTCTATAGCGAGGAACCCTTGCAGGTGCATCTTAGAAAGAAGAAAACAACGCAATACATTGTGTCTGGAATTTATTCCCATGGAGACTCAAACTCAAGACTCATTGGATTCATTTGTTCATACAGATGGTTAGCCTTTTCAAGGCATATGAACAAATAAAATTTAAGACACATGTAAATTTTGGCATAGTTCATTGTGAGCTTACTCCAGGTTCCATTTCCTAAAACTTTACATAATCAACTTTCCTTTTTTTCCCTTTTTAACTCTGATTCCTCATTCTCACGGCTGCCTTTTTTCTTTGTGTGTAATTTCATTCTCATATTATTGAAAATATTCCATCAAGAAAGAAAGTGGAAATTATTTTCGTCAAGCTTCCTCTAATTTTAGACATTTTCAGTACAGAAGTAACCAACACAAACCGCTGGCCGTTGGCATCAAGAGAAAAGCTTCCACCAGGCCCTTCTGAACTATCATCTTAAAACAAAAGCACCCAAAAGAAAGATCAAACCCAGTCCAACAAAAAGAAGGGCTTCTCATTTCTTCCTAGAATTTTAAACACAACAATATTGCAACCACATTCAATGTATTCTATATAATCTAATATCCTCTTATTTCCAGGAGACTCCGTGTTGGCTCTGGATTTATCTAACGCTAATTATTAAAATCCCAATTCAGTGATACGACTGCAACCAATGGTATTGTTAAAAGAGAAAATAAAAAATAAAAAACAACAACACGGAGTTTAAACTTCCAAGACACCTCATTGTGAAAAAAGCAAACCAATAGTCTCAAACAAGAAACCAATTAATCACCCAAAATAACAAAAACAGTAAAATAATCTTTCACAATCTTTTTCTTAGGTAAGGAAATCCTTCACAATCTAAGGTTTCTTTATCCGCTGGAGAAGTCTCGTTTTCAACAATTTTTTCAATCAGAATGTTAGAACTATCAAACATTTTCACAATAAGCTCAAGCGTTTGCTATTACTAGTAAGCCATAAACAACGATGCAGAAGAAGACGCGGCCTATGGCCGGTGTTGGTGGCATTGGATGACCATCACCAGAAAACGCCAATGACTTATTCCTCCTAGTTATTGACTACCCCCATCGGAGACCTATGCTACCATTATCTTCCACTACAAGCTAGTATGCAACACCTTGAAATTACTTCCATAATATTTGACAATTGCAAAACTTTGATCATAACAAATAAGGGGAAGAAAAAAGGCTGAAGAACGATTCCATGAAACAGACAGAGAGTAAAAGAAGCCCTAAGTATATTCACTCAAACCAAAGATTCGACCTTCCAACATGGACCGCCAACTCAAAACATAAATCCTCACAACAATCTTCTTCTCCTTTTCTGATTTTTTTTTCCTTTTTGGTAATTAATAACACAAAAACTACGATCACTACTTAACAAGTTCAAATTTCAACAAGGAAAACATTGACTATGAGGGTTTTAGCATAAGAAAAAAGCAGTGAAAAGGCAGGCAAGGGGAAGGCTTTAGGACCTTAAGGTCAATATTGGAGCGATTAAAGAGAGAAGGAGCGAATTCGGGGTCTTTAACGATGTTTTTCCATTTTCCAGCACCGTGTTTGGCTATTCCTGCGAGTAGTGCTTCTTCTTCTTCTGCTGTCCATTTCTGCTTCTGATTTCCCATTCCTCTCTCTCCTCCTCTCTGGTTTCTCTTGGAAGACAGTGAGTGGCTTTGATATTGAGAGCGAGAATAACAGTGTAAGTGAGATTTTTTATTGTAGAAAAAGACGAGACAGTGCTCCCGCTCAGAGAGTTTTTTATTTTTATTTTTATTTTTTGACTGAAAAAAAAAACCATTAAAAATAATTATAATAATAATAGTACCGTAGCATTATTTTTAATTACTTAAAAATTTTCTGAATTTTGACCAATTTTTTTCTGAATTATTATAAGAAATCTAATATAAATATACAAACAATTTATTTTAAAAGTATTTAAAGAAACTCCGCTTAACTATTTTCTAGTAATTTAAAATTTTTTATCCTGATTGAAATTTACAACATCGTAGAATTTATTTTAAAAAATATTAATAAACATGCATCCTATATTCGCATGTAAATAATTAAAAAAATAATTTAAATACGAATTGACATAAACTAAAAATATGATTTTGGAGAAGAAGAATGATAAGATAAACATTGTGTTTGGATCGGTGAAATCGGGGGACATAAATGGTAATGGAAGAAAATTGGAGGAAAGTACGAGTTTGAACACTTCAATAGGTCTTAGAAAAGGGATAAATATGGTGGAAAAAAAGAAAGAAATATTTCTATCCAAGAGTCATTTTTATTCTCTCTAAATTTAAGAGAAAACCAATAAAAGTCAATAAAAATGTTATAAAGTTATAAAAATAACCTTAGAAAAAGAAAAAATGAACAAAAAATAATAAGAATAATTTAGTCAAATTATCATATTATTCTCTTCTTTTTATTTCTTATATATTATGCAAACAAAAAAATAAATATTTCTATCTATTTCCTTCAATTTTTACTTTTTATATTCAAACAAAAATAAAATTGTAATTCCTTTTATTTTTTTTTCTTTCCACAGTTTTGTTTCCATTTCCATTTAACTTAAACACACCAAAATTTTGGAGTAAAAGATGTTTATGTATAATTATTTATGACCAATTAATTTTCCTCAATTTATGTGTTATTTTGGTCAATTTAAATGTTACTGCTCTTATTTCCTATTAAATAATATAAACATGGAAAATGATAGTATTTGAGGACAAGGAACTTTGCCCATGAAAATTAAGATAATGGTAGAAGTTTGGTGCTAAACTTTAAATTTGATCGGAGATGGCTCATTTTCTAAAAGGAAAATAAATAAATAATTCATTTATAACAATTATTATAAAAGGCTAGTAAATAGTTCAAATAAGAAACAAAATAACAATAAAAAAAATTGTTTCACGGTATATTCCATTTTTACGAATTTTATGTCCGTGGAAATCAATGTTTTTACCATGGCTTATGAATAATTACGGTACATATTTCTAGATTAGTCTGTAGAAGCTTGCTTGCTAAATCTATTTTTATGATCTCTAAAATTGTATCAAATGATTAAAAATGAATAAATACTTAAAAAATAATATATAATAAACGTGCTTTTGGTATAAGCATATAAATAATTTAAAAAATCAAATTAAAAAAAATGGTGGAAATGATGGTTTTCTTATAGGGAGGTGGAGGAGGATGATTGGGGTAACAGATGTTATTTATAACTGCTTATTACCAGCTAAATTTTCTCAGTAAAAATGTGTTATTTTGTTGGATTTAAATGTTATTGGTCTTACTCCCTTTTAAATAATATGAATATGGAAAAAAGAAGAAGATAGTATTTGATAACATTTTCTATCTTGATAACAATTTTTTTTTTCTTTTTCATTTTAGTATTTAAACTTTTCGAAGACAAACAAGTGAATATGTTTGTTGTAACAACCGCTGTCCAAAAATGAAATGATGATGGTAAAAGTTTGGCACTGTAACTTTAAATTTTACCAAAGGTGGCTTATTTCTTGAAAGGAAAATAAATAAACGACTCATTTAAAACAGCAAAGCTAGCAAACAATTCAAATAAAAAACATCTTAAAATTTCGATTGTGCTTGACTTTTTCAAGACACATTCCATTTTTACAAATTTTTACGTGACATGGAAATTGATAATTTTACTACGGCTTATGAATAATTACACGTACATATCTTTAGATTGGTCAATAGAAGCTTGATTGCTAAATCTCTTCTTTTTTTTCTATCTCTAAATTGTATCAAATGATTAAAAATAAATAAATATTCATAAAGTTTGGTGCTCGGTGACCACCAACTGAATTACCTTGATAATTAATGAATGAAATAAGCTATCCCTTGTATGGACCTCTTATGATTTAAAGCTCATAGATGATATTGCTAAGCTTATTAAGAAAGTTCAAAATTGGTTTGACCAACTTTAATGATTTTTGCTCCAAGCAAGTGGGACTTTTCTAAGTTGTCCGAATAATTAGTTCAAATTATTATTGAGCCTAACACATTCTTCGAATCACTTGCTGTATAACTTTCTTGCTCTTTTTAGAAGTTTGGAATTGTTGTTTCAGTATATAGCCTTTTCATGGTTTTTACCCTTTCTATCTATTGCTAAATTCTTGAATCCAAGATTGAAAACGAGTAAATAGATTCATAACTCATGGAAGTTCTGTATATGTATAATTAAGCTTCATGAGAACATAAATACTAGGAGAGAACCAACCTTAGAACTCTCCCTCTGTATGAAACCATGGTCTAATCCAAAAAATCATCAATCAATCACAATAGGGTCATCTGGATTCGAAGGAATAGTCCTAAATCTGGAACATATAATTCTTGCACTGCGCCTGACTGTACCCATTGCCATTACTGCTTGAGCCTTCCTTGCACCAAAGGGTAAGGGCTTTGCCTTAACTTGTATATGTATAATTAAGCTTCATGAGAACATAAATACTAGGAGAGAACCAACCTTAGAACTCTCCCTCTGTATGAAACCATGGTCTAATCCAAAAAATCATCAATCAATCACAATAGGGTCATCTGGATTCGAAGGAATAGTCCTAAATCTGGAACATATAATTCTTGCACTGCGCCTGACTGTACCCATTGCCATTACTGCTTGAGCCTTCCTTGCACCAAAGGGTAAGGGCTTTGCCTTAACTTGCTTTGGAGGGCCTTCCCTTAGATTGCTTTTCTTCTTCTTTGCAAGGCCTTCCCTTGGAATGCTTTTCTTACTCTTTTGCCCATCAGTTGAGGTTTGTGGTATTTCATCCCTGTAAATTGATAGCGCGTATCAACAATATATGACATAGCACATAACATTCAAACACATTGAAATCAATAAGAAAATACAATCTAAATGATAAATATATCAAGAATGTTAAGAAATCACCCTAGAAATAAATAATGTATTTTTAAAAAAAAAAAAGAAAAGATAACCTCAAAAAGAAATATCTAATAGTGGATTAAATAAATGATGATTTTATAATATTATTGATTTGTATGATCTCATACTATATTGTGATTTATGATGATAATTCCATACCACTGTATTCACTTAAAAAATAATTCTTTTATTTAATAAAATTTCATGTTCAAAACACTAACAAAAGGACTATTCATAGCAAAGTAAGGCCAAATATGAGTTATACAATATAAATTCAATCCAACAACTACTAAAAACAACCTTAAAAAAAATAACAAAAAGAAACTAAATGATTTAATATATATAAGATACTAATCTAATTAAACTCCTTAAATAAGAAACTAAAAATACAATTCAAGTGCAATCTTATCGAGTGCTATTTTGAGTTCAGATTTAAAATTCCAAACTCAATCAAGTTCAAATCGAACCCTAAGCTCTAAAATTTTGAGTTTTGAGCTTGAGATAACTTCAACTTATCTCATTGCCGGTCTCACTCCTATGTTACCTTCTTCTACTACCACCTATTATTAAAACCACTAACGAGCTGCAGTTATTCTTGATCAACTGAGTGAGTGATGAACTTCAAAGAAAATATTGGAAAAATTTTGAAAAGTTTTCTTAAAGCAGAAACAATAGGTGAATGCAATTGCAAGCAATCGTAAGCTATAAAATGGAAATACATACTGTGAAGCTTTTTTGCCATCTCGCGAGTCACTTGCAGGTTGTGCCTCCGTGGCGGCGATCGAAGAGGCACGGCTTGTTTGGGTGGTTGCAGCCGGTGAATCCGGAGTAGCAGCTGGTTGTGAAGTGGCTGCCTTATTACTCTCCACTTTAGGCAATTTTTGCTCATCCTTGTAGCGTTTGTAAGCCAAATTACGCCGTTTATTCTATTCATGTTTTAAAAAAGTAAGCTCCAATAATCTCTGAATGTAAGCCATCAAGTCAAAACTTGAGCTCTCTCATTCCTATTAAATCCAAACCAAAATTGAGTTCGGGACTATTAAATAACCTATTGAATTTGATCATTTAATGAGTGTCTTATTCAGTTTTATGACGATTTGAATGATTACTTTCATATTTATGAGGATTTTATGGTATTGTATGACGTACTTTTTACGTTTTTAAAAATTAAATCTTTTGTAAATTTGGAAAACAATTTTTTGAGTGCGTCTTTGGGCAACCGGTTAAAATACCGATGAAACAACCATATATGTGAGGCTATTTTCACTGTTGTCTTTTCTACATTAACGAGGCATCCATTGTCATTGATGAGCCCTTTCTTTAATTGCATGGTATTCCTTATCTTATATTTTATATTAACGGTCATTTCATTTTATTGGATGAAATAAAGAAGAATAAAATTATTATTTAATATGAATTAAATAAATACCTAATAGCTCTTAGGGTTTATTATTTTATTTAATTGATATGAAAATAAATAATAAATAAAACTATCAATCATATCCTTAAAAACTCTATATTTTTTTTACTTTTTATAATTATTACAAAACTAATATAATTTATAACGAAAAGGTATTTTTAATAAATATGATAAATGAATAATTAAATAGTAATTTATATCTTAATAACAATTCATGAATTAGAGATATGAATTACTATTTAATGTTTTTATTAATATTAATTTATTAATAATTACTATTTGATAATAATATTATATAAAATAAATGAGAAACGATGAACATGCAATAAATGTTATGCAATACCTTTACAATAAAAATATACATCTAAAATTTCCCCCTTTTTTTCCACTTGAAGCAGATAAATTAATTTTTTTTTTACTCCAAATTATATATATATATAAACACATCGGGAAGGAGAAGATCAACACGAGAAGGTCGAATAGCCCTTTGACATGGACGTGGACCGACTTTAAGGATATAAAATTATTTTCTTCTTCTTCTTCTTCTTCTTTTTTTTTTTTAAGGCAAAAAGAAGAGTAACAAAGCGAGAAAAACTAGGACAGGAGTTTGGAGACCTTAAGGTAGCTGTTGGAGTGGTTAACGAGAGAAGGACCGAACTTGGGGTCGTTGAGGATGTCTTTCCATTTCCCAAGACCGTGTTTGGCTCCACCAGCACAAAGTGCTTCCCCTTCTTCCTCCGTCCAATTTCACTACCGTCTTGCCATTACTCTCTCTCTATCTATCTTTTTTTTCTTTTTTCTTTTTTCCGGTAAGTTTTCTGTCTCTCTATCTATTTCGAAGTGTATTGATGCTTGGAGAGGGAGAGAGAACGACAATGACTCTTTACTTCCCATGTGCATGTAGTTTTTTTTTTTTTAACAACATGTTTGGTAAATTTTAAGTAAAGCAGAAATTAAAGGAAACTTGTGGAAAGAATAGGAAATAAAAATATATTTTTTATTTTATATCGCATAAAAAATGAAAAGAAAATTTTATTTAAAAGATATTATTACTCTTTAATTTATTTAGTAAACTTAATTTTAGAGTATTTTTATGACTTTAAAATGATTCTCATTTATTATCATTGGTTTCTTTCTAATTTCAAAAAGAAACATACTAAATTTAACGGTGGAAAAGTTTCCACTGTTTTTTTTTTTCTTTTCTTTAGATTTCTACTTTTCTCATTAAATACCAAACAAAAATTTTCCGCTCATTTCTATTAATTTCTCTTGAATTTCTATCCAACTAAACATAGTGTAAATATAAAATGATCTTATTTTATACATTTTCAACCCAGTAACATTTGTGATATTATTATTATTTCTGATGACACTATTCTTTTTTAGTACTTTATTTTTTTTACTTTTCTATTCAAATTGTTGATTTTTTAACAACGATTAAAGGAAGTTCCTCTAACGTATTTACTATCAAACCCGTACTACTCCTTAGTAGCATGGAAATATAAGGTAAAATTGACTTACGACAACTGGTTATCCATCCCATCTAAGTGGTCTTTAAAAAAAAAAGAAAAATCCCTATGTAATATGAACTTGTCCTTTAAATATATCAAAACAAAAGCTCAACTCTATCATTTTTTTTTTCTAAAAAAAACTCTATCATGTTTATACAGTAAGTTCATAGAAAAAAAAAAAAAACTAAGTATAACATGTCAAGGGGCACTCGTAATAATGGAAAAATCTATATTAAAAAATTTAATAGAATCATCAGCCAACATATAGTCGTCTTAAAAAAGTGCAACATTCAGGAAAAAATAAATAAAAAAGAATAACAGCAATCGAGTCTTGTTTCATTGTTATATCATTCGTCCATGGAGTTATATGCCTCACCTATCCCTCCTTAGTACCTATCTTGTTGGGCATGTGCCTCAAACACTATGGTTGAAATCTTTAAGGGTTATTTATTTAAGAAATCCTTTATTAATTTAGTTTTCATTCGATATAGGAAATGAGAAAATATATTTATTGGCAAGAGTAACATCAAATGAAAATGAAGTGATGAAAATGTTTTTCTCGTTTAAGGATAAAAAGGCTTTTGGAAGTGTGGAAAATTTTGGAGTGGCTTTCTATTCTTTCTATTGCCGGTTTGTGATATAATAATGAAAAACATAAAAACATCTAAAAGGTACCTGTGGAGATTCAAGATTTCTTGTACTTGTGGAAGCTTTTTCTTGACTAGGAGAGTGCAAAAGGTCATGCAATTCTAGAGGAATAACCAAGTTTGGATTACTCTGCAATACAAGAGTAAAGGCTGAGTGAAACGCATATACTGTCCTCTTAAGTTTGTCTTCTAAATTCTTCACCACATTATTATCATTTCCTTGTGGGTTTTTTTTGTTGCCTTTTAATGCCCTTTCTCGTCCCAAAAAGTGCTTTCGTGACGCTCTATGCTTGCCCATGGCTTCAACAAGCCCTTTCTCGTGCTCAGGATTTTCTTGGACTTTCAATGGTATTTCTCGAAGTTGTGCCTACATTTGCAAAAATTAGTGTATTTTCTTGATAAATGAGTGAACTATTCAATAATGCACCCAAAATACCCTAACAAATCAATAAAAGTACTCTAAAAGTTTAAAAATATATATATGGTGACATCGAAAGTCCCAAACCTTTTTTACAGAACTAACCCATAATATAAGGTTGACATTTTAGTGTAAATCTTGGTTGTGCAAGTTCAAATGATGCTACAACTGTTGGCAACCTAACAGAGGATACGATCTATCTAAAGGATAGATGGGCAGTGTCCAAGACAGTTACTGATGCAGCTACACGCATTTAGTATCAGATTGAGATTATGAGTCTAGAAGATGAAGCACGCAATATCATAGCAACAATAAAAATTCAGCAGGCTTTTCTCGATTACGAATCACGGACATAAAAATAGCTGCTGTTGCATCGATCCAACACAGATTCATACTTGGAAAGTGCTTAAAGATTTGCTTAATTTGTGGTAGTAAGTTATCGATATTCAAACTGCTTTTAGGGGATTTCAAGTGCAGAGACAGTACCAACAGATGGCAGTTGAAAATTAAATCTTCAAGAAATTTTACTTACGATTTTTTCAACTGTATCTTCATCGAGCTCTTCTGTTCCTCTTGATCTTTGAGTTTTGAGAAAAATCTCAATACTTGATGCTTCTTCTCTAGCCATCTAAAAATCAAGACAAAATAAAAACCATCGTATATATTATACTCTCAAATATATAAGAAAGAAATAAAGGGTAAAAGAGAAACATCAAGCCATTAAAAAGTATACCTAAAGCAATGATAATGTTCCATATAACGAACACATATACTCATTAAGATTACAATAATGAAAGCATATAGTTAAGCATAGATTTATTGCTTATATATATAAAAAGCTTACCAATTCATCTGCATAACTTTTTAGACCAACTCTGTGTGCATTTCTTAGTTGCTTATGATTCTCCTTATTTTTTCTACTTATATCCTATAATTTCAAAAAAGTTTGGAATTAATTATTTGCTAAACTAAGCTATTATATATGAATATATATAAAAATTATACCTTGAATTCTTGCTTCTCCCAATATTGAAGCAATGCTATAAAATGGGCTAAGGGGATATTATTGGGTCGGTTCTGTACTCTTTCTTCAAAGGTTTTGTACTTGGTAAGGAACCTCTTTTTTACTCTTGATTTGTACCCTCTCCATAGAGTTGCAATGGTATTTAAAACCCACTTCTTAGCACCATCTGACACGATATATTTGTCCTGAAATCAATATATAATGAGTTACCAAATGAGTTTATATTCAACTTCTAGTACTGAAGCGAAAGTACCAACATAAACATACATTTACATATTTCCACAACTTATCTTTTTGCTTTTGTGGAAATTTAGTCCAATTTTCAATTGTAAGTGGAACAAACATTGGGTTGCGGGCTATCGATCTAAGGAAACGATTGAATCCATTGCATATTCTGATATCCCCAACCGGTTGCCCTTTCTCATTAATGGTTACAGTGTCGCGTTCTTCAAGTCTTTGAGCAAAAATATGTTTGCATGTAGATGGCCCTCTTGTATTTTTATTAGGAGAACCTAAAACAAATTTGTAACTTTATATTAAAAAAATAACGATAGAGAACTTGTAAAGACTAAGTATAGGTAAATAAAATTATAAATACAAACTTTTACCTTCTTTTGCAAGTTGGACTTCATTTGTATTAGCATGCTCACTTTTACTTTCACACTCTTCTCGAATAACCATTGTTTCCACGTCTTCATTCTTGCTCTCATCACTTTCAAACTCTATGTTGAAATTAATCTCTTTATCTTCAAGATTCCATTCTTCTTTGCTACCTTTTAAACTTGCATTTTGCATTGATTTTTCCTTTTTTCCATGAAATTGCCTTACTACCACTTCTTTTGAATACGACGTGCGTTGACAGTTTTGTAATACCTTTCTTGATTTCTCAAAAAATTGTTTCTTATTAGCAGATGTTAGTGCCTTCTGGATTGAAAGAGTCTTTTTCATAGGACAAGTCTTCTTTAGAGGACTTCTATATGTCAGCCTGACCATAGATTTACCAATTTTATCTTGCTTCTTCGTCATTTGTGGATTTTTTACCTTTGTTTGTGCCTTCATTTTCTTCGTAAGTAATTGGGTATCCTTCATCACTATAAAACGATTGCGTCTACTAAAAAACAAAAAAAGAGATCGTAAATTATATTCATACAACAAAAGATACGTTCAAAACTTTATAATGTCATGCTTTAATCGGGTAGAAATAAATTGGTAATGTTGAGAGAGTTTAACTGGCATAGCATCATTACCGTTGTAGGATTAGGGTGTTTAGCAAACCAAAATTCATAAGAAATAATATAATAGACAAGCAAGCGCGCACATATATATACCTACAGAGTGCTGCTTTTTAAGAAAAGAGCGGTATTTCATTTTTGGAAAAATCGTTATATGCTAGGCAGATGCTTCTACTTGATAATAAACAAAATTGCATTAAAGGAATAAGTACAATAATGAGAAACCAAAACTGGTCACAAATTATTGAATAAAAGCATCAAAATTTTCAAGTGAATATACATTCAATTTACCACATAAAGAGCACAACAGCACCATGTTGTTTAACCAGACCCTCAGACTGAATAGCAAGCTATATACCACAACGAAATCTAGATTTTAGTAGGGTATTTTCCATTTCCACCACGACTCTATACAGTATCAATGTTGGAATTAGATTAAGAGTGCTTGGTTCATGTTATCAATAAAGGGAACATGTAGAGTTTACAGGAATAATACCCAAAAAAAGAATTTGTAAAACCCTTTTGGGTCATTTATCCAGAATTATGAAGGACTGCTGGATGTATTCAGCAAGCTGTAAAGTGACAACCACACTGAAGTCAACAAGCGGGTTAAAGGCCGACCATTGGACAATTTGGAGTTTTTTACTATGGCTGATATGCTACTGTGATTCAACTAATTGATGGAGGCATTATGACTGAAAACTATAATGCTGTAGAGCGAAGAACCAGAGGTGGTAGAGAACGGAGTACAAAGGGTTCGTATAAGAACTCAAACTCATTACGAGCAAACAACATGCACAGCCATGCTGGTTCAGCTGATGCCGCTGCGGTCCATAAACCTTGTGTACCCAAACACCGGAAGGTTTTCAATCCAGAAGTAATGCTTTGTTGGAACAGCTTGAGGCTTTATCCAATTCTCTTCATTTTATTCACAATTTGGAACATATAAACAGCACCAAACCAAAAATTTCACACTAAAGTTGGATAAAATATTTACGCTAGTAAATGTGGTAATAATATTTTCAAAAGTATACAGTATATTAATTCTCCACGTAGGACATATATGTAAGACCTATATCTTGTTAAGATATGATATCTCAATGATAGGGCCGATATGCACACAGCAAAAAATTGAATGTTCTATATAAGTTCATAGTTTAAGGATTGAAAAAGAACGACCATTTTTTTTATAATAAAAATTTAAATATTTAATCTTTTATATTTCTTATTGTCCGTATTGCTTATGCATTATTTATATACTACAATATCGCATTTGGTACATAAACACGGTTTGAAATAAAATGAAATAAAATTGAGAATGAATGTTTCATATTCCCATATTTAGTAATGACCATGGAATTATAATTCCATTGTAGATGGAGATTTATTTGATTTCAAGACATACTAGTAGACAATGCATAAATACCCACACATACACATACATATATACTATATGCCATAATAAACTATTATATGTGCGTGTGCTATAGAAAATAAATACATAATATATCATGCATCATATAATATAATGTTATATAGTAACATGGTATATCTAATGATGACATGTAGATCATATATACATTATTATAATATATAATATTAGTTCATGTAAAATAAGTAATGTTCAATACAATTTTAATATATATATATATACATTTCATGTTATATAATTTTAGGTTATATATGTACAACATATTATACGTATAATATACTAGAGAGTAGATACTATGTAATATGACAAATATTATATAATATATTACAACATTACAACAATTTATATATTCTATGCTTACATATATCTGTGTATCGTATAAAATAAATGCATAATATATAATGCATCATATAAATTAATGTTATGTAATATTATAGTACATATTATATATCTAATGATCTATATCATACATGTTATCTTTTCTAGATATAATTTTTCTAGGTTATCTTTTTTTCATTAAAAAATACTTTCTTTTTTTTTACTTGATTCAATTCTCTAATTTAATTTCCGCATCCCTATACATCATATCTATTCTTTTTTTTTCCTTTTCTTTAAAAAAAAAAGAAAAATAACGTGATGGCAATTCCTCATCACCCTAGGGGTCGTGCAACCCCATAACACGATGGGTTGCAATCCACCATTTCTTGTGACTATACTTTGACCATCTCAAGGCCTATGGTGGAGCCCATATAGGGTTTAACCCTCTTTTTTTTGTAATTATTAATTATTTTTAATATATTATTTAATAAATTTTATTTAACATTTTTATATTATTAAATTAATTATGGTTAACCAATAGATAACTAACACATATCCCCTAACTCACATCAACACTTACGGCTCATTCATTTTACTAAATTAAATAAGGAATGATTAAATTACAATTAATAGAAACTATTACTTTATTTAGTTGGTATAAAAATGAATAATAAATAAGATATAAATAAAAAATAAATTTTTTGTTACTTTGAGTCATGCTTGAACTCAAAATTTTAAAATCAATTAAGTTTAAGTTGAGCCTTAAGCTTTCAAATTTTGAGTTTTGAGCTCAAGTTGAGTATTGTGTCATCAATTGAGCTTATTTATAACCCTAAGCTTGCCACTGCCTTTGTTATTGTTACTTTCTTCAATTATCACGTATCATAAAAACTATTAACTAGCTATGACTAGTTAAGCGAGTAATAATCTTTAAAAAACAATTTTTTTCAAAAGTAGATGATTATTTGTCTTCTTCTCACGTTTCTCGAATAGCCAAGATATTGAAGAATATCCAAGAAGGCATTTAAAGAGTCGGTTTGTTTTTTTTTTTTATTTCTCTTTTCCATCCTACAATAGGTAGATCTATAGGACATAGACTTCTTAAGTAATGCATTTATAAAATTCAAAATAGAAGGAAGCATAATATTAAAAGAAGTTTAGTAAAACCTTAATAAAATGCCTACTCATAACCTAACCGATAGAGTGCATTACTGTCTCTTTCGGGATTGACAACTTATCGATTGAATGACTTTGGCACAGTTGGAAAAAAATTTCAATTATAGCTTTCTTAAAGCAGAAACAATAGGTGAATGCAATTGCAAGCTATAAAATAGGAATACATACAGTATATCTTTTTTGCCATCTCGCGAGTCGCTTGAGGGTTGTTCCTCCACGGCGGCATTCAAAGAGGCATCGCCTATTTGGGTGGTTGCAGCCGGGGAATCTGGAGTAGCAGCTGGTTGTGAAGTGGCTACCTTACTTTCTAGTTTAGGCAGTTTTTGCTTATCCTTGGAGCCTCCGTAAGCCAAATTACGCCATTTATCCTGTTCATCCATGAAAAAGTCTAAATATAACATATAATATTCTTTTTAAAAAATAATAAAATTAATTGAACTGAGATCAAACTCATGGGATGTCATCTCACATTTTAATATTGAAAAATTTTATTAAATTTATGTAATAAGAAAAGGTGCAATTTTCAAAAAATTTCACGCACTTTCTAAATAAAATACGTTAAAATCTTTTTCACTTTGATGGCGCTTTAAATGATTACTTTCGTATTTACAAGGATTTTAAGGTATAGTATGACATACTTTTTTATATTTCAAAAAATTAAATCTTTTGTAAATTTAGGAAACGATTTTTTGAGTGCGTCTTTGAGCAACTATGAAAATGTTGTTGAAATGACTGTATGGGGGAGGCTATTTCGACTGTTGTCCTTTTTACATTAACGAAGCATTCGATTATGAGTCTTCTATTTATATATTTTTGGCATTACATTGTATTCATGTTTTAAATATTTTATAAAAAGTTTTGTAAAACCTGAAAAAAGGTTAATCACAATAAAAATATATATCTAAAATTTCCTCTTTTTTTCCACTTGATATAGATATGTTATTTATTTATTTTAATTACGTCCACTCTATCGTATCAATCTTTTAATTTATTTTTTTTGTCCTTTCCGTGTACCATTTACATGAATCGTCCCTAAAGCATGGCAGCGGCTAAAATATGCCCTAAATCACCCCAAAAAAAATGAAGAAGGAGAAGATGAACACAAAAAGCTTATATAACCCTTTGACATGAAACGACTCTAAGGATATAAATTTCTTTCTTTCATTCTTTGTATAAAGGCAAAAAAAGGGGGGTGGGGGGGTTAAAAAGGGAGAAAAACAAGGACAGGAATTTAAAGACCTTAAGGTCGTTGTTGGAGCGATTAAGGAGGGAACGACCGAACTTGGGGTCGTTGAGGATGTCTTTCCATTTCCCAAGACCGTGTTTGGCTACACCAGCACATAGTGCTTCTTCTTCTTCCTCCGTCCAATGTCTATACCGTTTTCCCATTACTCTCTCTCTCTCTATTTTGATGGGAATTTTTGAAGAGTCTGAGCACTGTCTTGTAGGTTAAGAAAGGTCCAGCTTGAAGTGAAGTGTTGATGCTTGGAGAGAGAGAAAGAGAGAGAAGAGAGAAAGAAAGATGACGACGACTCTCTTTACTTCCCATGTGCATGCAGTTGCCTTTTTTTTTTCAAAATATAGAAATGATATTATTTTACACATTACTAACTCAGTTACATTTTTGGTATTACTTTATTTTTTTATACTTTTCGAATAAAAAATACAGAAATTAAAAAGGAAAATATCACAAGAAAATTAAAAAAAAAATTAGGTGGTTGGTAATTTTTCTTTGATTTTCTGTTTTCTAATTTTTCTGCTATTTTTCTTTTAATCTTTCTAAATTTTTTAGTAATTTTGTTTGTTGTTCACATAAATACAAAATTATATATAAATAACCAATATATAAAAGAAGTGAGTTTCACAATTATTTTAAGAAATCAAGGTGTTAATTTTTGAAAAATTAGAATTCTATAATTTTATAAAAACCTAAAAAGGTCCAATACATGGGGGGGAGTCAATTTGCCATCGGGTAATTTACGAAGTGTGTATAATAGAAATGAATAATGGTTATAAAATTATGCGTATACAATGAGTTAAAAGATTATATAATATGACAATGGAATACAATAAATAAAAATATTGATAAATAGTAATTTATTTTGTCAAAACCCCAAAAAAAAAATAATAATGAAGAAAAAGAAAGTTGAAAGTTCTTTTATCTTTAGTATACATATCGCATCATTTTAAATTAGTGTGTATCTTTACCTTTTGTCTAAAATTTCAACCTTTTTTTTTCCTTTTTCATTTATGGACACCAAATTATAAAAAAGCTAAATGTTTAGACGATTAAAATATTATTATTCTAATTTTTACCGTATTACAATGACATATAAAGTGCATAAATTTGAAATATTTTCAGCTTCTCAGCCAAAGAAGAACGTTTGCATTTATTTTTTTTTAATATCCACTTAGATGAAGATGTGCATGCCTAAGAATTAAAAAAAAACACTAAAATTAAATTACCCAACTGCAATTTTTATTTTTATTTTTATTTTTTCAAAATTATATATTATTTGATAGGTATGGGAATATATTAAGAAAATATAGTATATAAGGGGGCCCATGTCCCAAGGCTTTTAATTTGGTCAACAGACTGAAAAGTTATTGTTACTATTTTTAAATATCTCTGGCTCTCTTGTCTCTGTCCTCTCTGTCACTACCAAATTGGGATTATTGTGCAGAGAGGCATCAGAAGACAGAAAAAAAAAAAGCTGAAATTAAACAGAGAAATTCTATACATTTGTAAAATTTAAACTCTGATGAAAATAAAATTTAACAATGGGCAAAGTCATCTTTTTATTTTTTTATTTTTATTTTTATTTTTTTTAACGCAAGAACAATTGGGATTTATTTTCCTTAATTTTAGTACTCAAGTTTTTTTTTTAGGTTGGTTTTATTATGTAATTGTCTCTAAATGCATTATGTGCTCGATACATATCGATTTTATTATACATGTATATTTCAATAATTTTTAGGCTACTAAACTCACATTAGAAGTTGATAAACCGCATGGCATTAGATTAAACTATAAAAAGATTTCACAAAAAATATTAGCATTGAAAGAAATTTTTAAAAGATATAAAGAAAAGAAAAAGAAACATACACACACAAATAAATAAATAAATAAATATCCACATCAGTGACCCTCTTCTCATGAACGACGATAAAAGAGAGATGAAGAGTGTGTGCACATGGATGGTGGCCTGATTTATTTAGGACAGTCACAGTCAGTACCAATTTCGTGGGATTACAATCAATAATAATATTTTATTTGTATTTGATTTATATTTTATTTATTTAAAAATTAATATTTAAATAAATTATTTAATTTATATTTGATTCATTTATAATTTAAAATAAAATTTAAAAATTTAATTTTTTTAATAATTGTATCTTTATTTTTTTATCTGAATCTCATTCTAACTAAATGCTAATAAATATAAGACGAACATCAAATAAATAAAAATAAAATAACCAAACACCCTTATTCGAATGCGATCTCCAAACCATCGTGATCTACGGTGCTCCCCTTGTTGCCCCTCCTCCCCTTTCCAGTCTCTTAAAAGTGCAGACAGATGTGCTTTGGCTTCTTTTGGTTTTGGGTTTTTTTTTAATTTAATTTCAGAATTACGTTTTTATAAATTTTAATGTGGTTATACGAGCCTATTTGGATTGTCTTTTTTTATTATTATTTGTATCTTATCTAAATCTGATATGAAATTTAATGTTTAGAAAGTTATCTTATATAAATTTTATTTTAATAATTATAATAAAATGGTGATTAAAAATAATTATTAGAAAATAAAAATTCAAGTACTTTTAAAATAAAATAACTTAAAAATTATATTTTATGTATTAAAAAATATGATATTAGTTAGTATTTTTATAAAAATTAATAAAATAATAAAAATAAGTCTAAATTTTTAGGAACATATATATATACTTTTTATTTTCATCTTTTTTGTGTCTTATTCTTACTAAATACACATATTCAAACAAGCATCAAACGGATAATAAAACGGATGAAAAAAATACAAACCAAATGGGCATCTTAGATGGACCAATTGAGTTTTGAAAAGGGAATTCTACAATACCATTACTCCTTGATCATGATAAAGTCTTCCTGATTAAAATAAAATCTATTAAAAATTAAAAAAAAATTGTATTGACAGCCTTTATAAAGCTGTTAGTAGTTTTCATAAAATTGTCAATAGTTTCCATAAAAAACTGTCGACAATCTTTTTAATAATAAACTGCTCTCAAATAATAATAAAAATATGATCCGTTAATAATAAAACAAGTTGTTAACAATGACCACACGATATTGTCTTTTTTGAGTGATGATATCATAAAATTGCTCGATTGGAAACATTCTAATTATTTTTAATATTAAGGTTCTTTCAAATTAAATCAAATTTTTGATTTAAAAATTTAGGAACTATAATAACATTTAGGGTTAAGTTTAAATAGACGATAAAATTTTTTATTAGTTTAAATAGATGTTAGACAATCATTGTAAATATAAGACGACATTGCAGCTTTAGTGGAACACCATCAAATCTTTATGACTTCATATTTTTTTATGTGTGATTTTCATCCTCTATTATAGCATAATATCAAATTCTATTTGTACCATTTTGATAATGTTCATCATCTATATAAACTACTAAAAAAATTATTTTCTATTTGAACTTAACAAAAAACATTCATCCCTCATTAAACAATTTTCCCATGGAAAATTTTAAAACCAAACCAAAAGCTCAATTTGAACCAAATACTAAGCAAAATATAAATATAAATGAGTTTTATCATTATGATGGCACGTTATGTGGGGATGGATGCAATATCATGCAACCAAGATAGTAGATTTAACTTATTTTGAGATGATATTAAAAGTATCGAAAAAGATTAAATCTATTTTTTATTGTAATTATTGTGCATCTTATATATATATTTATATATATGGATTTTGTTAACAAGAGACACTTTTTAATACTCGATAGGAAATGAATTTTTAAATAATGATTAAGAGTGATCGGTATATTTTATAAGAGACTAAAAGAATAAACTTTTATCTTTTCACTATAGCACATATAGTAATTGAAATTTAATTATTACTTTACAAAACTATTAGTATTAGCACACAAAACACGAGTAAATTTTATTCTTAAAAAATAGATTACAAAAAATAATGAAAAAGGAAATTATAAATGGAACAAAAAGATACAAAACGTATCATTTTCAATATAAAGGATGAATACTTGCTATCCCCAACTTTGTGTCTCGAGACACACTTGATCCGATTGAACAAATTTTCAAGACTATACATTAATTTTTTATCCACATGTATGCACATGATTAGTGGGGACACACTCAAGACAAGAAATTTGGAACGGTAAATATTTATCCAATTATAAGTGATTAGGTGATTAGTCATTTAGTAATTCAAATGATTTTCATAATATTAATTGTAAAAAAAAATTATTAATATATCAAGTTATATGATTGTTATTTTTTACTAATACTCTACAATTAGACAAAAAATTTATAGTATTATTATTTATAACATACTATTAACAATTGAAAACCATTAGTATATCAACGTATGGTTGTGATTATCCATTAATGCTTTGTGCAATAAAACCAAAATATATGTAACATCAATCATATAATTGTTAATATATAATATATTACTAATAAATAAATAGTATTTCAAGAGAATTTATATATTGTGTAAAAACTAGAAGCAATCTAAGCAACATAAAAGCAAATGCAATTTGATAAAAATAAAAGCAACTCTTATGGAAAATAAATCCATAACGTCATAAGATCATATACCTCAAGGTACCTACTTAAATATATATATATTTTTTAATTTTTCAAAATCTCGTATAAAAAAAATTATTCAAAAAATAAGTTGTGAAGACATGAACGTCATCCATGCCCTTAAGCATTTTTTTTTAAATTATAAATAAAAAAAATGTACTAAAAGCGTGAACACAATCTATACCTTTAGTGATTTTTTTTAATTATAAAAAAATGAAAATCATGTAAAGATTTTTTTTTTTGCTTTAAATAAATTAAAAGTTTATATAAAAAATAAAAAAATGATTTTCATAAATTTTAATATTATATTTTTTAAAAAAAAAATTGCACATCTTTATACTTTATTTTATAATATACCAAAAAAGAAAAGTTAATTTCATAAAAACTTCGTCTCTCTTTTTTTTTTTATTCTATCCAATAACTAGTAGCCTATGGAAACATAGCAATTTGACTCATAAAAATATTAAATGATAACACAGTTGGTCTCAGTTATAGTACACTTAAATTAGTATTTTTTTGATGTATTATGAACTTCTTAACCTCACATAAATAAAAAGTTATAACCCTTCAAAGTTTAAAAAAAAAAAAATTGCATCAACTTGGAGAATAGCTATTTTTAATGCGATTTTTCTTTTAACTTTAAAAGATCGTAACTTTTCACTAATGTGAAGTTATGAAACCTATAATATATAAAAAAAGATTGATATAATGGTTAAATTTCTATGTTTCTATGGGTTGCTAATTACCAAATTGATTTTTTTCAAAAAAAAAATGACGAATTTTTGACAAAAAAAATTGCATTGAAAACACGAACAAATTCCATGCTTTTAAGCAATTTGCTTAAGGGTGTAAACAACATCTGCGCCTTCGGTACAATTTTTTTTTTATAATTTCAAAAAAAAAATTACACTGAAGGCACAAACCTTTGGAATAATAGCAAAATTTCATAACATTGAAGGCACATTTGGACGAAAATTTTTAATTAACTTTATGATTCAACTTAAGCTTAACTAGGCTCACGAATTAGGTTTTGATGAATACACTTTTTAATACCCATATAACAAACGTCTTTTAAGATCAAGCATGGATTTTTCCTTTATTGGAAATATAAAGGACAACGTACCAAATGTGAAGAATAGGATGGTATAATTGTATATTCTCTTTTTGAAACTATTAATCAAAAGAGAGAGAGAGAGAAGATTAAAATATCCCAATCATATTATTAACCAACGGAACTAGGTAAAAATATATCAACTCAAATATCTTTTTGAAAGCTCCCAGATCAAAATTGAAGTTATTATGTGTGTCTCGAAGAAATCTATTTTAGAGAACATTTGTTAACATGCTAAAATAAGAAATTAATCATTAATATTTTATCACTTTTTATTTTTGCTTCTAACATTTATATTTTCAATTTGAATATGCGAATTTATGAAAATTGACGAAACAATCCCTTTCATCAATTTTTCTAAATATTTTGTTAACAATTGATCCATGTTACCTCCTAAATGACTCAACTAATTAATTTAAAACTTATTAATATTAAAATTATTTACTGTTATTGATAATAATAAAATCATAAAATCATGAGAACAATAAGTTAAAAAATGACGTAGGGAGCAGATATAGGGTTATCCCATCTATTATTAGTTACCCTAAAGTTTCAAGGTAGCCACTTACCAATAATAAGAAGAAAAATAAAATAAAATAAAAGCCTAATGTGTGATGTGATCCACAAGAGTGATTTTTTTTTTAAATAAAATAAAATAAAAGTGGGGAGAGACGGGAACCATCTTAGGTGGATGATAGTATATATTAGATTTTTTTTTTTATGGTGGCTTAACCTTAAGGTTGTTGCCATTTATCTATATCAGAGCCTAAAAATCATATGTGCTAATGAATCAGGATGCACTTAAAAATAAATACAACAAGTTATCTATAACTTCATCTCTTTGTTTCCTCTCCCTTTTTAATATCAATGGAGAAACAAAAAACTACATGTCTTGAAATGGAAAAATAGATAAAAGACATCTTTCTAGTGTAATTTTTTTAGCTTTTTATTTTATTTTATTTTTATAAGCCATCTGATACGTATGATTTTCTTTAAAAAGAAATTTCAATGGGAATAGATATAAAAGTGAATGAGAACCATGTCATTTTCAAGGATTGGAAATCAATTACTAAATCAATTCAATTCCTTCCAAGCTATGAAATAGAATATTAAGACACTCAAATTAATAAAATCAATCTAACCATTGTAAATTTATCCCTGTAGTAGCCTAAATTCAATTCACGGGCTTTAAAGCTAATATTTTAGTGAATTTGACTTTTTGAGCCAAAATGATAAAGTCTAGAGAGTTAAGCCATGATTTAGGATAATCATAAGGGATTTGGTATAGTGGGTTTAGGTTAGGGCCCATTGAATCAACTAGTTTGATCTAACGTTTTTTAATAAGACTTATACATTGGAGGCCATTAATGGGTCTAAATCCATGAATAAAACCCATACGGGGGCTCATTTACTTAACACCATTGACATGCGGAATTCATAACAAAATCCCATAAATACCAAAGGCATCTTCATTTAAATGAGACTCTTATTTGAAAAAATGTTACTCCGCCAGATTTTTCTTAAAAGATCAAAACTATAATACTCTAAATAACATTCACCTATCACCATAGTGCTGCGCATTATTCAAGATCGCCTACTGCTCCTCCTCATCTCATTTATCCTTGATTATCATCATATGTGTTGCTTCTCTCATTAGGCCACGTATAGTATGTTCTCACATGGTATGCACTTAACTTTCGCACTTAGACCCATAACCCCCATAGTTACCAGACAATAACTCACTAAATCAAATAAATAGAACTGTGAATAAGCTTTGGTAAATTATTGCATACTTTCAAGATGTATTAAATTTAATTAATTACTTTTTAATTAAATTCATAAGGAATTATTCATCTTTCAAATTGTGCTTATCCTAACTATACCATAACATATCTTTCAAGTACTTAATAAATAATTATTAGTTATATAGCTTATTCTATTACAAATTCAACTGATTTAATTAATATTAATATCATGTATATGTTATATAACAAATGTCAATACTAAATGATTAAGAACATGACTCTTGAAATTAGCTCAAATTGCATGTATCTATGTCAATATTAAACCAATCATACTCCGATTTCATGGCAACTATTCATCATCCTTTGAGTTTTTCAAATTTTATTTATGAAAATACAGCAAGTCATGCAATAAAAATATGAATTATGAAATTGAAATAATTAAAATTCAGAATAGAATCATGCATAAATCAAGCCATAAGCCAAATAGAATCTGGGCTTCTGGGCTGCTTTCATGGAATGGACCTTGACACATTGCCGGAGATGTGGCCTTTGTTTCTTCAATTAATGGGCAGTTCCGTGGACCGGATACTGAACATGGGCTTGCGATTTTATCTTTTTATTCTCTCGGCCTAAATTAAAATTTGTAAATATTTTTTTGAGTCAGATTTTTTTTCGGAAAAGTATAAAAATACAAATATTAGATATAAAATTTTATCACTTATCACCTACTAAGAGTAATAAGGTAGATTGCATCTAGAGTTGAATTTAAAGAATGAGATATTTACATTTTAGACAAAATCAATAGTTAATGCAATAAGAAAGAAATCAAATTGTCTATTGATACAATAAAATGGGAGTTAAGAAATTTCAATGCGAGGATTCGAAGAAAAAAATAATTAATGAGAAAATTATTTAAAAAAGAAAAGCAAAAAAGACTTGTGCCTTGAGACTCCTAGTAATAAGTGATTTGCATCTTTTTTTCTTACTAAAAACATAACATATATTTAATAATTATTTGTTAGAAACAAGTGTCTAACTTTGATTGGTTAATAATAGTTAATGTAGTTAAATAATACAATTAAATATATTTAATTGTAAAACTTAATAACACCACCCCTTACCCCCTAACTCCAAAAAAAAAAGCATAAAGTAATAAAAACAAGGAATACTATAGCTAGAGTGCATTGGCTAGCCTATTCCATGCATTAGTGGCTAGATAAGGGATAGTAATAACCTAGTGGGTGGCTATCTGCCTCTCTAAGAGTTAAAAAATAATAATATATTAAAATATATTGAATCATGTGGTCTGATTTATTATTTATCACAATGGTAGATTGTATGATTTAATAGATTATTTCATTGCTTAGTGACTCCTCCAATGCTTGGATTTGGTTGGCGAAAGCCTTAAGGGTTTACAAGCCTTGGGTAGTCTGTCAAAGCATTATAGGGTTTGCATTTTTATTTATTTATTTACTTTTTTGTAATTTTCTTTATTTTTTTATTGAATTATACATATATTTAATAATATTGTCTTATTAAATTAATTATCATGGAACAACTATAAACTAATACATATTTTGTAACTGACATTAACAAATAGTTAAAAAATACATGTCATGTATTTATCAAAAAGAAAAATACAGAACATTTATATGTAAAAACCAAAAAGCATTATGAAAATCATCATCATCATTATTATTATCGTTTAAAGAAATAATTTAAAGAGTAATGATAGATAGAATAATGATTGTTATGAAATTTAGATTGAAAACAAAATTCAACCAATCATCTTCGTGAAATTTTCATAACCAATAAAGTTACTAAATCTCGGAGAAGTGCCAGTAAAACACATTAGTTGGTAAATATTTTTATGTACTCTTTTCATTTTGACTAATTTTTTTTTTAAATTTATTAATAAAAAATTTCTTTATTCATGTAACCTATCACTATCTCTAGTTAGATGAAAAGAAACGAGTGGAATGGAAATTTTATGTTTGGCAATTTAAAATATAAATAGAATCCTAAAGAAATTAATAGACATAGATAGAAAGTTTTCTACCTTTTCAGTCCAGATGTTTCCCTTCAAAATTGAAAAAAAGAAGAAGATAACAATGAGTAAAAATGGCTTCAAAATTATAAAAATACCCTTAATATATAAACTTATAAAATAAAAATAAGGATGAAATGGTTTATTTAATAATTTATTTCCTTTATAAGATATAAATCGAACATTAAAAAAAAATCTCTCGATTTCCTTCAACCTCCTTCTTAAATTTCCAAATTCCAAAATAAAAACAACATTTCTTCTCTTTTTCTTTTATTTCTTTTGATTTCTACTCATCTTCGCATATTTAGTCCCTTTATAAAATATTGCCAAACAGAGTGTATATTTAAAACCCCGGTACTGGTCGTGCGGCTGATCAAAGGTGAACACCAAACGGTCCAAACCCACATTAAAGCGTAAGGTGTGAGATTGTACGTTGTACTCTGTAGAGAGAGAAAGAGAAGGAGAGGGGGGAGGGGGGGTACGAACAGTTTCTTCATAATTGCTTTGTTGATTAGTTGTGGGGTTAGTGATATCTACGTTTACCTTTCTTTCTCTTAAAGCAAACACCTTTGTAATCGAGCTCCATACTGAGACAATAATCAAACAGTGAAAGCCCGAGTTTTTAGTTTTTGATGTATTACTTGTAACTGTATTAAGGTTTTCTCTATCCTTTTATTGCACTTTCTGATTTCAGTTACAATACTGGGTATGGTTTTGTTGGACTGTTTCTTTGTTTATTTGACTTGTAATATTTCTGGGTTTTGGTCCTTGTATGTTCTAGTGTTTGTTTCCATTAGTTTCTAAGCTCTTTATGGATCTCTACTCCAGTTTATCGAGTGATTTTGTGTTGTTGTTGTTGCTCTTGCTGTTGTTGAAAAGACTGGACTTCCGATGTGGAGTGAAGAAAAATGTTATTGAATTATAATGTTAATGGATTTGCTTTTTGTAAATTTGGGGAGTTAATTAGTTCTGAAGTAGTTAATTACTTTTTGTTTTTTGTTTGTTTAATAATGCTATGCTAGCTTGTCAAGATGAGATTTTTATGATATGGGAGTGGAGGATTATAGTTGAGTCTGTTCAAGGTTCTCAAATTTGGATGTTATGAAATATTAGAAAATTCTCGACGTGTATTGAGGGGTGATTATTTCATCTTAAACGGTTCGTTTGCTTTTTCATGGTAGTTACTTGATACTGAAAATGGATTTCCTGCTTGCAGAATTACTGTGAAGAAAGACTATTGGCCTAATAGTGGAATCCTAGCTTTGAGTACTAGTGAGATTAGTTAAATTTGATATAGAAACTTAGTTATTATAGCTCATGTTTAAAGGGGGTTACTAGGAAAGAGAGATGTTCTGTGTGATAAATTTAATTGCTTTACTTGTTTTTCTTATGCTATGCTGGATTTTAGAGTATTACTGCATGTTATTGTTTTTGCCTTTGGATGGAAAATGAAAATGGATTTGCAGAGTACGCTGTTACTAGTACATAAGAAGACACTGTGCAATAGCAAGTTTATTAAGAAGGCTTAACAAAAAAAATTGCTTAAATGGTTACAAGCTTGAGTTATAATGAAGGCAATATGGCATCCACTGTAGTTCAGTTCACAAAAATACATCAAAAGATGAAATTGGCTATAATTTATAAGTAGAGATGCATTTTAGCATCACCTGTTGCTTTAACGATGATAGAGCCTATCTGCATGCCTATCTAATCACCTTGATGAACCTTTCTAAGTTCACACGTTGAAGCAATCTTCCTTTGCTTGTGTGCTGGTTATTCCTTTTGTCTGATCTGATATGTCATTTTTATCTTTCTTCTTGGATGGTTATGTGTGTTTATAAGTAGCTACATTATTTATATTTGGACATCCACCTTTTCTTCTGTAGCGATCCATGCCACTATTTGGATGATTTAATTGTATGTTATGCTTGATTGTGTAATATGTTGAAACATGTAAGGTTTGGTATACACCATGGGTGCAGTGTTGATAGTGACTAACATATCTATGTGAATCTAATGTAGGGTAGGCTTATTTTCTGTTTCCATCTCTTTTCACTTGCTATAAGAATGAGTTGGCTATTATAGTTGTCATTTTTTATTCTCCGTATTTTCTTGTTTTATTTAAGTTTCGAATATAAACTTGTTCTTTTATGTTTACATGTTTCCATCACAAGCATTTACTATATCCAGAAGAACCTGCCTTCTGCCTTCTTTATTCTCTAAGTGTACTTATTGAATCTATTGTATTTTGACATGGCAGGCCTGTGGCACCAGCCCAAAATTCAAAGGTTGAAAGAGCAGCGTGCCGTATAAGTATTGATGGCTCAAAGTATCTTCTTGGATCCTTCCTTTATAATCTATTTTTTTCACTCTTTTTTTCCCTGTTTTGATAATTTCTTTGATATGATCTGAGCACAGAGCTTTCAACTAATGGGGAGGAAAAGAGGAATGGTGACTATACCCTCATTAAAGATGCAGAAGAGCCTCAACTTGGAATATTTGATAAGCCTCTTCCTTTTTGTGGCTGTGGAATTGGGTGGTTCTCGTAAGCATTGCTGAGTTTCTGCTGCCTACCATTCTTTATCTTCCTTTCTTCCTTGCTGATGTGTTTTCACATTTCCAGTTTTCTGCTTGGATTTGTTTTCCCAATCACATGGTACTTTGCAACAATACTATATTTCTGCAATTACTACCAAAGGGACCCTAGAGAGCGAGCTGGACTTGCTGCGTCCGCAATAGCTGTAAGTAGAGATATTTTGCATGTTCATTTACTCAATTTTTATCTTTCTGTTTGACAGATATTATTATATATGTTTCTAGAATACAGTTTTTGTCCTTAATTTTCTTATTCTTGCTGAAACATAAAAGCACCTTGGTACAAGCTGAAATGCTGTGCCAATCCTGTAATGGGTATATATAGGAACTTTAGTAGGCGGGTGGATTATCATTTATTGATTAACTAAGTTAGCTGTCTTGAAATTTTTATTTTGGGATAACTTCTACATCTTTAATTTCCTGGAAGCTGGATCTGATGGAGATTTTTTGAAGCAAACAGTGTCATCCTTTTATTTTTATCTGCTCTATCTCCCTCTTTTCCATCATTCCTCGGGTTACTAGTTTCATAGCTTTTGCAGGCAATGATATGTACAGTTGCTGTGATGATTGCTCTGGCCATAATTCTATTATGATACATTATATATCTGCTAAATTATTCTCGAGGATGACTAATCATGGATGAAACAATGAGGTGCTGATCAAACATGATTGAAGCAAAGACAAATAATATGATACAAGGCCAAGCCATCAGCCATGCCGTTGGTATAATATTGTGCATATAGAAATAGAGTCGTGAAGTTGAAATGTAAAAGGTACCTCTCATTGGGGCAAAGCTTTACCCTCTTAAATACCTACTAAATCTTGTACAGAATTTGCTCCATTGAGCTGTAATGTAGTGGAGATTCTTTGTTCTTGATAGTGCATTATTTATTTGTTTATTACAAAGTGCATCGACAAGGAATATTCATAATATTTGCGAAGTAGACAGTGAGATACAGATGCTTTAAGGTCTTTTAAAGCTATCAGAGAATATCCTTGCATCTTTTTATCCAGGAATGATTTTCACGAGTTTCCACGAGAACATTGTATCCTTATCCTTTGCTGGCTAACTGTTTTATTAGCTCATGAAGAGATTCTTCTTGCTTTATACTCTGCACCAATCTCGCTTTAACTCGGACCTGTTCGATGCTCTGCTCCAAATTCTTGGCGAATGCAGCAGTCTTGCGAGTAGCAAAAAATGCTTCGACCTCATCAGCCTTCTCCTCACTTGCAAACTGAAGAAGCAGAAGCGAATATATATAGAGTTTGAATGTCTTTTAAGTACTCGATTCAAATTTATTGAAAGTATGTATTCCAGGAATGTAATTCATGTAAGCTCTTATCTTCTTTCCCTTGCTTACCAGAGTGATAATGTTGACGATGAAATGCGTAAACAGAACCCCAGTACCGTATTTTTCTAGAATGAAATCCCAGTTATCCTGCATTCAAAACCACAGAAGCCAAAACGATAATTGACGTAGGTATTTAACACTAATTTTAATTCAATGAACTATTGTATCAGCAAAATACCAGACTGCATCTTTAATTTGATCGAGCAAAGATTCTTCTAATGGAAAACAAAGCCAATTAGCTTATTGTGATCTTCCAATCATGTAGTGGAATCATCCTTTCTATGGAAAGGCTTTATGTACATATTTCCATACGGGGAGAAAGTAGTACCAGTGGCATTAACAAACCATATGCAATGCAATGTAACAATATTTTGAAGTCTCCGAAACATGGTTCTCCAAGGGGAATCCTAAATAGGCAACTAGCGAAATTGACCTGCCAAATAGGCTATGTTATGTGGTAAATTTAGCTCCACAATCAACCGATTCACTTACATGGAGTGGTTCAGTTGATGCTTCCTTTATTTATAAGCTGACGCTTTGATTAGGACTCATCAAATGAATTACTCAATTAATTGTTAAAAAGGTTAAATTAGTAGATATTATGTGGTCAGATATTTCCAGCTAGTAGAAAGGACTATCCAATTACATAAAGCTCTCATATAATTTTGGACTACATTGGTTTATTGACTTCCAGATATAATGTCAAGCTGAATCCATAAAAACTCAATTTGCCTGAAATCATTGCCATTGAAGCTCATACCTTCAACCACTTCCATGCTGGTTCACGCCCTTCTAAGCTTATTCCCACAAATCCATATATAATGTCTTGATCTCGAACCTAGAACGAAGGAAAACCAGTTACTAACACATAAAAATTGCATCCATTCCAACTTGCTGTTTTGCTAGAAATTTGAGTACCTCATCAGAAACTAAAAATTTCAAAACCTCTGAGACTATCTCTGGATCCGGAGAGGATGCAATGAAACCTGTACATGGTTAAGTTCAAGAAAAAATTATGTTTATTCGAGTTATATTTTGTTGTATGAAAGAACATAAATGTGGATGGAGTGCATTGGAAGCATCAATGTAGCCTAAAAGCATGTGATCTTACGCAAAATCCTTTCTCTTTCTTGCAGAGTGTCGGTTTCTCTGTAAATGCTCAATAATGAATCGAAGTTTTTTCTGTTTGTAGTAGTAGCATTTTTCATCACAGAAATATAAACAGCCTGCAGACAATGAGAGAAGTATCATTTCACGTATATAGTAGTGGAGAGGAATATGATTCATTAAGTTTTCTTCATACTCTTTTCGTATCGGCTGAAAGGAGAGCAGTATTTTTATCATTCAGTAATGACTCAAAGCGTCTCAGTTCTTCTTTTTGAATTTTCTCATCCCCATAGTTAGCCAAGGCTGTTAATACTTCACCCCTCAACAGCACGTCTAAATGAGTCTCTCCTGGTATCGGTTCCCACCCTAACCTTCTACACCAAAGTATAGGTGCAGATGAGTTTCAAATTCAGTGGTAAGAGAGGAAGTTCAACTGTATATTGTAGATGGCACAAAACTAGTTTCACAGGGGAGAGGTAGACATGTTCTAAGAACCATAATGTTTTTAATCTAGCAGTTATTACATTTTAAAGTTTTTCATCTTACTCAGCAGATAGCTGGAGGATGTTGATAAAAAGTTGTTTCAAACAGTCCATTGAACCAGGGATCGCATCCAGGGATATCTTCATGATATCATAGCAAACCTGTTTAATGTCTAAGGTCATACACCATTTTTCCAAGAGGTGAGAAACATTATGATTTTCAATAAAAAAATGTACCTGCACTGGGGATATAGCATGAAAATAGATATTTATAAGTGTTCAGAATACTTACATCAATGAGTTTTGATAGCACGACATAATCAACCTCCGTCCTGTATACATCTATCAAGAGGAGCAAGGAGGATAATGATTGTTGGCGGGCCTCACAAAGAGCATATGCGTCATCTAAGATGCCTAAAATGAAATTAATGAAGGCCCTTGTTAGAATATTGTATCATCAAATGAACACAGATATAGCCAATTGGCTGCAGCATGACTCTTTGTGTGTCTAATGTACTTCCAATGGTGAACTCCAATTTCTCCATAGCAGGATGATAGAAAAGGAGTCATTGCAGTGAGAAAACAAATTCATCTGGGTAGAGCCTTCATTTGTGTGTTTCGTATACATCCAAAATGAGGGGAGAAGAAATGAAAAGGCATGTGCGCATATGCAATGTTCCTATGGAAAATCGATTTCTATAACGAGAAATTTCATGTTTGTCTAGGTTAAGGGACGCTGTTGTAAGCCATGAAGACTTCAACAAAAGCAGACAAAAAAACACAATACTATATGCATTCACAGTTGCCACTACCAAACCCAACCATGTTGAAGCCACCTTCTTTGGCTCAGTTTGTCTAATACATAATGCATGGAATTGGCGTTGCATTGTTGGTTTCTTCTTGACTCTAGATATATGAAAATTTGAAGTTATTACTTTCCAATGCTAACAAGTTTGGCGGACAGCATGTACCAAATTTGTCCATTGCAGACAGGCAAGCATTCTCTGTTGCTTTCATAAGTTGAGCCACAAGCTTGTCTTCATATTTAACCCTGTAAAAACCACTTGGGTCAACGTTAACTTTGATCCACATTTGTTCATCAAGTTCTTCTTCGTCCTTGCTTGAACTTTCTCTGGACAAATCAAAGTAGTCTGCTATGTCAACTTCTCCAGATTTCGTTTCCAAAAGGAACTTCTTCTGTCTGGCATAGGAACCGATGGAAAGGGTTATTGGAACAACCCAATGTCTCTCATCATGTGAACCAAATGACGCAAACGGTGACTGCAGCAAAGAGCAAAATATCAAGACTTCAGCTTGATAAAACCACCACCATTCTGTTATTTTTGAACTACAAAACAAAAGCTTATGATTAATAATCAGAACCTGCTCAAATTCCAACATGTGCCCATTTAATTTGACAGAGATTACTGGATATCCTTTTTGCTTTGTCCAAGTATCCATCAAAATATCAACTTGAATTCCTGATTCCTCGGTCATCACACTCCATAAATCCTCAGTCCTTGCATTTTTCCATGCATATTGTTGTATATATGAACTTAATGATTTCTGATAAAAGCAAAAAACATGTGAGAGGGATCAAATGCTCATGATATCTTTTCTTCTGATATTTCTCTATGATCCGACTATATATAAACTTAAGTTGATTACAAAAATTATACATAAGTTTTCGCCTTTTTTTTTTCCAGTTATGTAAACTGAGTTAGCTCCATTGTGAAAAAGTTATACTACCCTTAGAAAAGGTGAGATGCATGTGATAGCCAAAATCCCCAAAGATCATCATTTTTCTCTCATTTCTCTTTATTCTAGACCCCAGTCAATTTTCTCCACAACAATGTGCAATAGAGTATAGAGGGGAAGCCCATGATGCTCTTCTTAAGGTTTAGAGTGAAGAGGAAGGACAGAGAGATGATGATTTTGGAGAGTTTCTGGCCAGCATGTGCATCTCAAGTCTGTTTCTAGAAAGGCTCTATAGCATTTTCACAATGGAGCCAAACTTAGATTATGTAAATGAAAGAAGAAAGAAATAATGCAGGTATGCAGAATGAAAAAACGTGAAAACTCAAATATTTGTCCTGTAATTAACCCGTAAACTTATCACCCGAAATATCTCATCACCAAGGTAGCCCTCCAACATTCTGATAACAGCCGATCCCTTTTTGTAGCTTATAGAATCAAATATTTCAAGAACTTCCCTGGCATGTTTTATCTCAACCTGCAAGTTATCTATTATAAGAGAAACAGCAAATGAATTCGAAACTGCAGTCATGTTTGTGCTACTGATGAGAAGTACCTCTATAGGATGTGATTTTTCTAGGGCATCTGTATGTAGACCACCAGAACACAGTTGAAGAAACTGAGCCCAGATTTTCCATTCAGGAAACAACTTATCTGTCGCCATATAGCTCACCTGGAATTTAATTTAATTCTATGAGAATCACTTGGAGAAGGATCTCCCATATTCAGGGTAAATTAATCAAAATTACCCATGTGGCGAAACCTTCATTCAGCCATAAATGTGTCCACCACTCCATTGTAACCAGATTGCCAAACCACATATGTGCAACTTCATGCAATGCAACAATCGTAAGCTGAAGATAATAGAAGACATAATGATATTTTGTTCAAGTGAAATTTATAAGCAGAAATATGCAAGGCAAAATGAAACATGCTCTATATTTCCCCTATTGAGAAAAAACGTGTAGGAGCACGAGAATGAGGTGCATTACATGTGGAATAACTTACACGTTGTTTCTTTGCAGCTGTTGACAGCAAGTAGTCATGAAGCATTTCATTTTCACGATATATGATCAAGCCATAGTTCTCCATTGCCCCACCAGAAAATTCAGGAACAGCAACTAGGTCCAGTTTAGGGAGCGGATAAGGCATTGAGAAGTACCTAAGAGAAACTGAAAATAAGCATGAACATATTCAACAGTTAAGAGTTCTGTGCACCCAGTTAAGTATAGTTTGAATGAACACGGGATGATCAAGTGATGCTGAGAAGGAAAGTGAAGTTTCTGGTCCAAATACTATAGTTTGCTAGTGTCCATTCCCTCTTCTTGGGTATTACCCTATTATTCCATTGATTGTCATTCTTTTTCATGATCAAGTGAATCAATAAAGCGACATCATAACCATAGTGAAAGAAGGACGTACTCAGTATATAGCTCAAGTGCCTTAACAGCAATATGCAAAGCATACTTCCCTTGATCACTTTTACCAGGAGGACAATATGCCCGAATGGTAGTGCCTGTTAGAACTTGAAATCAGTAAGGGAAAACGGGTACAGTTGAGAGAGAAAGCTGAAGCCTTCTGGTTTCTGGTTTGATTTCTATCCATACCATTAGTGGCTGTATCCTCGATATGATCAAATAGACCAACTACAATAGCCACCAGATAAGTTGACATCAACGGCGACTCTTTGAAGTAAACAGTTTTGA
This sequence comes from Laguncularia racemosa, assembly GCA_037954665.1. Taxonomy (NCBI): domain Eukaryota; kingdom Viridiplantae; phylum Streptophyta; class Magnoliopsida; order Myrtales; family Combretaceae; genus Laguncularia; species Laguncularia racemosa. Next base: position 12,436,450 of record JBBMOL010000002.1, on the reverse strand, counting down.
CATTGCCATTGAGCTTTTCTTCCATGATGGGCATATTAGACAATGCAATAATCTCTGGCGGCACATCTAATGGTATCTTGAATGTGCACTGTTAAAGAGATGCTGATGTTGTTATAACACTTTCAAAAGAATTTCCATTACACCAGAAGAGACATGACAGCATAAAACAAAGTTTATGTCGTACCATACTAAATACGAGTAGTTAATTATTGACTTTGTTAAGTAATAAGTATAAAAGCTCATATCATCTTTATAATTCTAAACCCACCAATTAACTGGTTGTAAAGTTGATTTCAATATGGTATCATAGTAGAAGATCTTGTGTTTCAGTCCCTGTCATCATCTCATTCATTTATTTTGAATTCTCAACTTAAGCAAGGAATCTCAGTCCATTTATATAATTTGTCCACTTCATGGGGCCCAACCAAGAATACTGGCTTACAAGCGAATGGGAGTTTTAAGTAATAATTATAAAAGTATATATCATATCTATAAACTTAAAATTTCAAACCAGCTGGTTATGGAATTAATTTCAATAGACTCCATGGTAATAGAACGACAAAACTAATAGACAGTAAAACAAGCACTTGCCTTAAGAGCAGGTTCATCCCAGCAAGGAAAACACCTCCTTGCCTCTACAGCTTCAAATTGAGTAGCAGCCATGTTTTTTCTCTCTTCTCCGTCAATACGAGTACTGTTGAACCAAATATCGATTTATCAACAAGAACAATTAGAGCTGGAGATTGATATGTGAAGAGGAGAAAAGGGAAATCATAACCAAAAGGTTATTATTTTCAGTGGTTTAAAATGTTGATGGTGGATAGTGTTTTAAATCCCATTTCTAATAGCATGTTTTCAGTCAAATGAAAATGATTTTTCTCTTGCCAATACATCTCTGTTTTGAAAACCCGAAAATATCTTCCGTAAAACAAATGCATCTTAGGCTCCTAACTTCAAAATCAATGTAAAATAATAATCACAATTTATTGGAACAAACAAATTTATTGAGAGCAAGAAAAGATTAAACAGAGAAAAGGTATCAAACCATTTATAGAGACCCTTCAATTGATTATTAAGCATCCCAGAATATTCAATTCCCAAGACGCCACCACCTAGTTCAAGCACTTGATCAAAAACCAACACCAATATCTCATCATCAGCATCCAGAACCACATCAACAGGACAATTCTTCTTCTTCTGCACATCAAAAAACCCGAAAACCGTGTAAACGGATTCACTGCAATAACTAGCAATATCCACTGAGAAAGTATGTAATAACACTTACTTGCTCTACCGAGTTAGTGAAGCAGACTAGATTTATATCAAGTTCCAGGGCATTCAAGACAAGAAACTTAGTTTCTTCCACTATGTCGAGATGAATTTGAAGCTTACCCAAGAAAGTACATGTAACAAGATCAATACTTAGATGAAGATCATAGTGCTTTGGCATTGCATACTTAGGAAGTCTTGTTTGGCCTTTGAACTGTTTTATATCATGTTTGGTTTCCATTATTTTTGTTCAGAAGACAAAATCTATAAAACTGAAAGGGTTATCTGAAACTATAGAGATATCAAGCTCAGTTTGGGGTATTTTGAAGATTTTGAGTAAGGAGATTGGTTGATTACTACATAGGAGCAAGAAGTGGAACATGAATGTGACTTCTGGCAACTTGTGTGTCGCCTTTTCTTGGGTTGACCGTTATAAATGATTGGAATAATGTATGAGGAGTAAATTAATTTTTAAAAAATAGTTTTGAGAAAAGCTTTTTTTTGAAATACCGAGTAATTCTAACATACGATTTCTTTACATTTAACGGTTACAATTCCGATCAACGATTTCTAGATAAGTTGCATATTTAACATGTGATATTCATTGAATTAGGTGCCATCTACTATTTTTCTATTTTTTGAAGGTAGGATTTGGTAAAATGGATTTATGCGAAAATGAGCGTCTAACTTTAAAAACATTTTAAACCCACGACATCATATACCTTGTAAGAAAAAATCCTCAATTATTTTTTTAAGTATATGACAAATATCAAAGTTTATATAACACTATAAATCTGTTAAAAGGATAAACCTGTAACAATTTTGATATTCATAACATAAATTAATTAAAGAAACAAAATGATTTCATCCATTTGTTCAAACATTCCACACCTTCCTATCGAACTCATCGACACGATAATTATGGTGATACTTTATGTGGTATGCCTTCACTGTGTATATCACACCAGACTTTATGGCAAACCATATTCTTTTCTTCATCTCATCACCAAGCTCAAATTATCTAAAGATAAATCACTCTCCTCAAATGTTTTGTATCCATCACCATCATCTTTCCTATTGAAAAATGGAATAGGATGCTTTAAGGACAAAGTAATGGGATTAACCATTAGAGAGCTAGGCACAATAGTATGTGTGATTGCAACATCTGGAGACACTGGAGGTAGAGATCCTCAATTGTGTCAAACTTAATGTTTATGCAAGGTTCACCCGTTTCATCCTCATTGTTTATAGCTTCTTCTTCTAAATCAATAGATACATCACTATAAATCTTTTCAATTTTCCTCGCAAGAGCATCTCCGACAGATAAATCCATGTCATTGTCTTCTATATAATTCTCTTTAAAATCATCGTTTTGTTCAAATATAGCCATAGCATTCATGCATTCTTGACTTTGCGCGGGGAGGGAGAGGCATTGTAGTCTCATAACCTGTGATTTCACCTTAAGTAATGACAGAATTACCTTTTAATTTAATGAATAGCTCCTAGATGAACAATTGGCACACAACTTGAGCAAATTCAATAAGACTTTCCACATCATCATCATCCGTGATTAAAAACTATCGGTTGCCTATGGAACACCTCCACTTAAAGGGAGGTAGGATCAATTTTAATGGCTACACATATTTTAATCAACAATTTTGTGTACCCTACATCCGTTTTCACTTTAATTTTCTTAATAGACCCTCTATCATAATATGGCTTGTCTTCACCATACATGATATTCCCATGAGCAAATATTGCAAATCTCATAAAATCCATCATCTCTACAAAATTGGGCTAAAATTTTTAAATTAAGGCAAAATCCCCAAAATTATAGCAAATTATACGGATAAGAGAAAACTTCTACATATTAAGGCAAATTCTACATATTGAGGCAATATCCATGGAATTTAGGCAAAATCTACAAATTATGGTAAATTTAATAAAATTAGAGTAAATCCTACAAATTATAGCAAATTTAATAAAATTAAACAAAATCCTACAAATTATAGCAAATTGCATAAAATTGAGGCAAATCGTACAAATTTGGGAAAAGTCCCTAGATTTGGGCAAAATTAGACAAATTATGGTGGAATTCACAAAATTGGGGCAACTCTTACAAATTATAACGAAATCTATACAATTACTGCAAAAACTATAAATTGGAGCAAATGATAACAATTATGGAAAATTTTACGAATCAAAACAAAATTTGAAACTCACCTTAATGGGTGCAAACTCTTCACTAATTGGTATGGAATAATGTATAATTTCGAGTACACTTTCGAAAACACTTTTAAGCTTAACTTTTACATATTACAAAATCAATAATAACACATTTTACTTTAGAGAGAGAAACAATAATGGAATGTAAAATCATTAAATTAAAGTAAACAAATTTACAATAAAATTTTAAAGGAAATAGATGATACTTACCTAATGTGAACTGAAATCATGAGTTGAAACCGCAGAACTATAATTTTCAAGCAAAAAACTGTGTTTTGATGTCGTTTTTTAGAGAGTGGAGGAAACCGGGAGAAAATCGTGTGAATGTCGATTGCAAATGGCATTTTGTCTACAAAGGGAGTTTAAAAAGGTCATAACCGAATTGTAAGTTAAAACTACAATTTCAATATGGCGTAAATCGCAAATTGACACTTTAATTTACCCGAAATACACCGTATCACTTAAGTATAAATTATAGTGCTAACTTGCGATTTTACAACAGTATTTCAAAAAATACTTTTCATGAAATCATTTTTTTTAAATTAGTTTGCTCGAAATAGATAAACTCACACATTTCTCTAGATAATTACTTGTTGGTATTTTTTCTCTAGATAATTAAAAGAAATGAAGAAATGAATGTGAGGAAGAAAACTTGGAAAGAAAGGGAGAAGGATGGGAATTGGATTTTTATCTTTTAATGTGTATTTTGGATGTGGGAAAATGTTTTAGAAGTGTGAAAGCAAAAGTTTTTTTTTTTTAGAAAAAATAATTAAAAGTTAAAAGAAAAGAAATTCTTATATTTTTATGGCTATTTACATTTTATAAAAAGATGTAAACAAAACTATGTATATTGACATACAATACATTATATATAAATCAATTTTGATTTCCTAACAAATGTAATTTGGATGTCCGTTTTTATTTTCCTCTAATCTAGGGCATGCACTATAAAACTCTACACAAATGAATTCTTTTCATTTTTCCCTCTTAAATTGAGAAAATAGAAATCATAAATTCTCTTTGAGAATATATATATATATATAAATAGATATAATCTTCCCTTCTTTTTCATGCTTTTACGTCCCATTTTTTCAAAACAATCGGAGTTACGTTAAAGGTCCAGGTTTGGACTAATAGTGTACTACAGACAAAAATATTGGCGTTGAAATTCTGCAACCGCACCCACCCACCCCTCCCCACGCACCCCACCAGGAAAAAAAAAAAAAAACTGTTGGAAATATTTATTTAAAGTCATTTTACTATTCCTATAATGCAAGTGTGAATTGTGATATATACATACAAGCTACCTTGAAAATTAATTTTCTACAGCATGACATAGACCTTTGCATATAGATCTCATTCCTATATGGATTTCTGTCAGAAACATGCTTAACTCAGGATGGGAAAATAAAAAGAAGAATAAATTAGATTACAGGCTACAGCTAATATCTACAGTCAGCTATGCAGGAGATTTTCAGTCCATTCTTCAATCACCCCCCACTATCAATTTCCTGAAAACCACTCATTCACTTCGCTTCTGCCAGTTTCTTCCTTATGGTATCGGCATTGGACATTTTGTTGACACTGCATGAACATGAAAAATGAAGTGAGGTTTGCCATCAGGTCTTAAAAAACTAATGTTACAACACTCTCGACATGAAAGAGGGACTCACCATATAAGCACGTCTCCAGTGGATGCTGACCTCTCTGATATCCACTCAGGCACAAGCTCCTTCATCATGTCAAGTTGATCCTCCAATTCTCCTAAGGAAAAGGAAAAGGAAGAAAATTTAGCACTTTTAACTCTTTTATGAAGGAATTGCTTTTCTTAGGTTCACTTACTTCTGTCAATTATATCTAATTGGCCCGTGATAACCTTGTGCATTAGCTCTCCCTTAGTAATAATGGAACTCTTGAAAGACTTGAACATAAAATGAATTGTGTTGAACAGTCTGGGGAGGGCAGCAATTATTTCCCTTCTCTTCCTTGCCTGTGATATGACAGGATCATTCTCCTCCATAACTTTCTTCTCTTTAGCTCTGATCTGCAAGGACAAAAGTATTAACAATCATTCGTTATCAGAGCCTGTTGTCATAAAATTGTTGCCTCTACAACTTTGATGTCATAATTATAATAGACTGCAAGGATTCTAAGGATCCTAATAACTTACCGACTGGATAAGACTCTCAGGAAGAATATCATATACTTCTTCGTATTGTGAAGTCATATGCACTGTATCCCTTTCAGCCTCGATCTTGTTGTCCTTGATAGGAGTGTCAAATTTCAACCTTTTCATCCTTGCCTGTGTGCGTGGAGGATGCCTAACCAACTTATCTGGTGTATTGTTAGAATTGTCTTCTGGACTCATATAACACCTCTTTGGTGTGCTTAATGCTGGGGTAGCAGCCATTAGCCTTGCTGGAGTTGAGGCAAGCTTTGCAGGTGTGGTGTCAATGCTAGAATTTTTCTCCATAACATTTTCTCCACCTCTAGAAAAGGTTTTCTTACTATTTGGGGTTGAAGCCATGTAAGAACATGTAGAAGGCTCCACAGCTGCACCATCAACAAAATGCTTCTTATTGGTTTCTGAGGCTATTTCATTTTGAGGTAAAGGAGAAGAGGAATTAGGATCATTCTCATAGGATATCTCATCCACGCATTGTTCATCAGATGAGAGATCCGACGATTGAAGGGACAATGAGGTAGAAATCTGTCTGGAGTTTTCTGCTTTGCTGCAAGAACCCCCACAGGAGAATCGTCTCTGAAAATTGGGAGGTAAATGAGATGCTTTTGCCAGTGGTAGTTGTATAGTTTCATCGAGTGATGTTTCTCTATGCAACGATGACTTTGTGTGCAAAACCATGTCTGAGTATGTGTCTTGGATTGATTTGTTGAATGGCTCTGGAAGAGGTCCTTCTGGAATTTCTTCTCCCTGAAATAGATAAAAAGGATCACTAAGATTATCGACAAAAACGCTTCGTCTGCATTCAATCAATGCAGATAAAACAAAGCTCCACAAACACAAACATAAACCACCAGCAAAGAATAGAAAAATGACTTATGTTTTTCTCAAATCTCTCGATGCAGCAAAGCTTCATAAAAGACTAACGCCTGATAATTTACTCATTTGACATGTAAGCTTGTTCTCTCCCCACATCAATGGCCAAAACATACACAGACGCAGGTAGTGTAACTTGTAAGCATGATGTATTTTTATATGTTGTAAGTACAAGCATCGATGTAACTTAAATACTAATGCAGTCTCGTAAATAAACCAGTCCCTTACAATGAATATGTCTTATTTATCAATTTCACCTATGTGCAAATTTAACTCAAAGCGGTCACCTAAAGATTATCTTCGTGACATATTAGCATATTACATTGAACTATGCAAAATATGAGAATATTATCAAAACCATATTTGATGCAACATTTTTTTTTTCCTGGTTTTGCTTCATGTTAAGTCACTAACAAAACATTGGTAATTATCAGAATCCGGAGTATTAAAATACTTCTTACCTCAGGATGCGCATTAACAAAATCAAGCAGTCGTGATCGGAAAATCTTCCTCAAATTCATATTGGCAGTTTCAGATTTAGTTCCATCCTTCTCAATCACATCAGCATTCAGTGTAATGTGCAGGTTCGGCTTCATACAACTAGTTCTCTCATCAAATGTGAGCACCTTCTTAAACTCTAGTGTCCCAGGTAAGATGAACTTCAATTGGGAGAGATGCTTATAAGTAAATCTCCTGAATACATAACAGTAAAATCAGAAACTCTATCCGAAAGGAAAATTACAGGAAATTCGTTTATTTATATCAAACATCTGACATGCTATTTACAGAGCCTTGTTATAAAATAAGTAATCCGCACATGAACTTGTGCGAATTTGATTGATTTAAATCATTTAATTACAAGTCATTTTGCCTAGTGAATTTTGCCTTTCCGTGGATTACAAAACCCAAAAAATTCATTAGAGATAATTAAAAAACTTATATGATAACAGAATCAGCCGAAAACAATAAGAAAAACATTAATACAACAAAATGACATTGCTTAATGCTATAGTAAATAACAAAATGTTCATTATGCTCATGAGATCGCACCGATCGGTCAAACACTCGATTTTGGAGCAAATATTCGTGAATGTCGGCATCGAACCCTTTAATCTCAGCAACCGAATCGAGCTATCCAAGCTGTCAAAAAACTCCGCCAACATTTCATATCTAAAAAAAAAATGCAGAAAACCCAAACATTAGCTGAGGTTTTAAAAAAAATTAAATTTATTAAAATCCGCTAAAAAACCCTTACTTCTCGGGTAGTTTTGCAGCACATTTCCTTGGTTTCTTAACAGGAGAATCACACGAAGAGATCTGGTTCTTTGCGGATTCACTCTGACTACTAACAGATGGCTTATTGGTCGATTCACGGAGATTTAGAGCAGCCTTACGAATGTCGGAGATAGAGAGAGCAACACCACGGTTACGAGCACGAGTGATGGGACGAGAGGATTGTTTCTCTGGGGTTTTAGAGGCCAGTTGAGTTGGTTCAGAGGGTTTCGAGATCAGCTTTTTCTTTGATCTGAAGGGTATGGAATTGGAAGAGGGAGCTGAGTAATCCATGGGAGAGAGCTTAGAAGGATTTAGAGCAGGAGGGAGAGTGAGAGAGAGCTCGGGTTAGGTAGGGTTAGGGTTAGGGTTTTTATTATGGTGGGAAGCTGGTAGGAATTTCGCGGGAAAATATGGCCGTTGCTTTCCCGCTATTTTTGAGAAAGCTGTTTGGACACGGGGGCCCAAAATGCCTAAATAAGCACTTTAAATTGAAAGTTTTGCAGAAAAAAAAGAAAAAGAAAAAGAAAGTTATGGCAAATGAACTGCTTTGGATAGGTGGAATAAAATAAAAATCTAAAGAAATAGGTGGAAATTAGATATTATAATAATAATATATTTAGCTATTTTAATAAGAGATCAAAATTGAATAAATTGGGCAACGATGGGTGGAATTGTTTCCTCTACACCACACTATGTGAGAAATCAAAGAAAATGAGAGAAAATTTTGATAAACCTAAAAATTACCATTAAAATGAGTAAATTGTAAAACCTCATTATATAGCTTAAAGAGCAATTTAGATTGATTATTGTTTTGATTCTCTTCTTTTCATTTTGTTTATAATAACCAATTATGAGAAGGGAAAATATTTCCATCTACAATCGTTTCTAGTTATTTCTCTAAAAAAAAAACCATATAGCAAATAAATTTCAGACACACTGTAAATGAGCATCTTTTGTGCGTGTACATCTACATCGTATTATATATATATATATATATATATATATATATATATATATAGATAGATAGATAGAATTATAATATAAGTGTGTTATTTTTATATTATATAACAAGATAATCATATCACGATACAAATCGCACTTAAATATTAATCTAAGTAGTTTTGGTAAATAATAAAATAAATGAAAAAATGTATGTAAAACGTGCAATCTAATTGAAAAACCTGTTTTATTTGTTTGCTGCTTTTATCAAAATACAGTGATGATACAGTACAGAATATATTGGCCACATTTTCTTGCTACTTCCACAGTTCCACCGTAACAATCATTTGTTTATATAACCTCAGGATTTAGCTAATGTGAGTCCTAAATTTTTTATTTTTTATTTAATTATCATTATTATAACAGAAAGAGATAATTTAATCTTGATTAATTTTATTAAAAGACCAGTATTTATATTATTAAATTATAATTCTTAACAATTTCGATCTTTAATGAAAAACTATCTATTATATCTCGACCCAACTAATCTAATGCCTCAAGCCCAAATACAAAAGGTTGTGTGATATGATGAAGGCCGAAGCAGAAGCTTCAAGATAAAAGCATTCTCACTCACCGACACTAGAAAATCACCTAACTAATCGATGTCCTATCACCTATGGCGTTAGCCAATTTTAACCTTAATTTTTAATGGAACGAGTCAAAATGAAATCAAAATTGTTGTTACGTAAAATATAAAATGGGTAACTTCTACGTATAACATTTAATTATTGTTGTTTAATTGAAAACTTTATGCAATTTTTGAATATGCATATCTAATTAGACCATGTACTTATAACGGGATTGTAAACCTTGCATGACTTAATGTAATGATACAATTCTTAATATATGATATTAATTTTTTCATAATTTAAATAATTATAATTCTTTTTAAATAGGAGTTATTTTATATAAATATTTTTTTTTAAAACCATCAGATTACGATCGCTTATCCTTATGCATGATAGGAACATGCAAGACTCTAGAGCCCCACTTAGCGTGAATGGACTTAGGAGACCAATGGCGGCTTCAACCTTCAAGCTTGAAAAAATTAATCATCGAGAGTTATTTAAAAATGAAAAAACTGTGTATTGCAAGTATATTAAAAGACCAACTTTTAACGAGATATTAGATATAACAGAGTGATTAAGTGATTAACCTTAAAAACAAATGGTTTTTATTTAAATCCTATAAAGAATATATATATACCATCATAAGCGGGATCTATGTGCCTACTATAGGGTAGTGATATCTTATATAAAAGAGCAGGAAGATAAATTACGAAAGTATTAAATAAAAGAAAATATTTAAAACATTAAGTAGAACAGATATTTCTTTGGTACGTGGCTTTATACATCAAGTCTCGTCGAGAACACCAACGGTGTTAAACATTTTTCAAAATATCTCTTTCAGAAACCATTAGCCCTTTGAGGCGAGTTTCCAGCCAATATACCAACGATTTATATGAGCATATAAAAAAAAACCTCCAAATGGCGACTTAGCCAGTCCGTATGGGGTTTATAACATTAAATAAATAAAGTAAATAACAAGAACATGAATTACCACAGGCGGCGGAGCCAAGACTAGTGGAGTAATGTTCAAACATAACAAAACCTTACTTTCATTAATAACATGAGCATGTCTACATAATTTAATAGAGAAATATTACAAGGAAAGAAACATAAACATTAGAAGAAGAGGAAGAGGAAGTAGAAGTAGAAGAAGAGTAAGAGAAGATCCGGAAAGGATGGAAGAAGATTAGAATAAGTTATACCATTACCTTAGTACGTCCGCGTACAAAGGTTTATCTATGATTCATTAATCATGGATGAAATGTTAGAAGGATTAAGAAAAGAAGAGAATAATGTATGGAAGGTTGTTGATAGAAGGTTAGAAGAGGAGAGAAGAGAGAAGTTAGACGGAGAAAAAAGAGGAGGAGTGAGAGTGTATTAGGAGAATGAAGTTTAGGCTTACAGAGGATGGTGTGTTCCTGAAAGGAAGCGATGCCCTCAAATGAGCTTGGCTTCCCCTTTTTTAAGTACTTTTACTGTAGTAAATAGTAAAAGTTGTCGAGGGTTTTACTATTGGTGGCAGTAAAATCCAAAATAGTATGTGGTGGGAAGATTCCTACCTATTCAAGCCTGAGTTATACTATATGTGACGATAAACTCGGCGAAAACATTACATAGATAATACGTACACTATTTGCATGTATCTACTAGAAAATAGTATAGTATTAAAGACTATACTTTACATTAAAACAATACCAAAAAGAAAAGAAAATTCTACGTATTTTGCTTGTAAAGATAGCAAAATACTTACATTGGATTTCTACGGATCAGCTAGATCGATTCCGTAGCAGTCATCTTCATTGCTCTCTCTACTATAGGTCAATTCAGACTGAGTGGAGCCTTCATTGGTGGATTCCTTTAGACTTGCCGAGGCTTGCTCCAGTAATTGCTTCATTGATTCTGGAGAATTTGTCCTAGCCATTGAAGACAAAAGAAATCCCTTGTCATGGAGGAAGGGAACTTGTGTTTCTCCTTGAATCTTAGGAACATTGGTTGTCTTGTTGATCCAACTAAAGACCACATTTTCTTCTACCTTGTTCCATAGCTTAAAACTATCCTACCATTTTATTTTGAATCGTCAGGTCAAAATGGTTGTCTTAGTATCATTGTTTTTCCTTAATTCATAGAATTAGGTCATTACCCATGATATGCTGATGTGCATGAAGAACATCATAGTTTTGTTGAATGTCTGTTCATATGGGTTAGGTGTATAACATTTCATAAAAAGATCATATCCTTTTTAAGCATTTTCATGAATGATTTCATTATTGGCTCCAAATTCATCCCACTAATGTGCAAACCAGCAGGGAAGGTTTTTTTAAGAACATTTTTCAAAAAAAGATTAACCAAGTATGAGATCTTTTTTGGTTCATTCTGAAGAAAGCATTCTACCATGCTTATTTATAATCAAAATAATTGTAAGCATGGAGATATGGTGAAAGTAGCATTAGTGGATTTGTTGGAAATGTTTGGCATTGCGTTGGGTGGCCAAGCCATTCATTAAGGTTTATGACATTATGAATTATATTAGTCGAGTGACTGATTACTCCATTATTTTCAAAATGTTTAAATGAAACAGATTTTGTTTCACTTAAAATTCTTTCATAATATTCAATTGCTTTTAATCTATCATAAGAAACATATTGAAATTTTTAGAAAATATTTTCTAAGCATAAATGTAAGAATCATTTTCAAATACACATTTTCTTCTTTTCTCAACAAATAAGACATATTTGAAATTACCCTTAACATAAAACATTGATTTTTTCAAAAAACTTTGAGGGACATATTTCTTTACAGAGAAAGAAGCCACCTCGATGATTTAAACATTCTGGTGAGACTTCTTTTCAGAAGCTTTCACATTGGGTTTATGTTCTATTTGAATAGGTACATTCAAAGCCGAAATGATGGCCTTAATTAATTCTGGTGTAATCACTACATTAGTGTTTAGGTCTTCATCAGGTCTCATTACATTACTCTCATTAGGGGTTTCATTGGTCCTAGATGAACCAAAAGATGGTTCATCTTTAATCATCAGAGGAGCATTGTGAGCTTTTGGGGTCATGGTAGCAAGCCAATACCGAACATTTGTAAGGCTCTTTTTAGGAGGGACCTCCTTCCCTTTTCCTTTTTCTTTTTTGGGAGACATCTCCCTAAGAACCATTGATATGCTCAATTTCGAAAAAAAAAAAAAACAGATAAAATTGATTATCATCTGGCAAAATTTTGTTTTGAAGTTAGATTTTAAACATCCTTTTGCAAAACATTTTTGGCTGCTTTACAGTCAATTCCTAAAAAAAAAAAATTGGTTTATCAAATCTCCTTGGAATTTGGAAATTGTTAAAACAATAGCTAAAATTTCCTTTTTGATTGTGGAATAATTCATTTGGTATTCATTTTAGTGTTTTGACACAAACTGGACTATACATTCTTTACTATTAGAATTTTGCTTAAGAATCCCGCTAAATCTAATGTCAGATACGTCGGTCTTTACTATTTTGGTAGAGATGGGTCTGCTATGTGTATGTACGTGATTTTCCTAATTTTCTCCTTAATTTCTCTTACTACATTGGTATGTAATTCAGACCGTTTGGGAGGATTCTTCTTTAACCTTTGATGCAAAGGTTTACATGAAACATTAAGGTCTTTAAAGAAGTTTGCTACATAATTTAGACTTTCTAAGAATCTCTAGAGTTAAGTCTTATCCAGGATTTCATCAGGAAACTTAGAAGCAAAATTCTATTGACTTTCTAATTGGGGTAATTGTACCATTGTGAATATTGAACCCTAGAAACCTAATCCTAATTTGGAAAAGATAAATTTTAGTAGGTGATACTACTAGGCCATTTTATTCGACCTTTTTTAATAAAAGCTTTAATATGTTTGAAATGTTGATCTATGTTTGGAGATAAGATCAACACATTATCAATATACACAATAATGAAATTTGAATAATCATTAAAAATTTCATTCATTATCCTCTAGAATTCAGATGGAGCATTCTTGAGACAAAAAAGCATAACATTCCATTCATACTGTCCAAATGGGATAGTGAATACTGTTTTATACCTATCACATTCTTTAATCTGAATTTGCCAGAACCTAGATTTCATATCAAATTTAAAGAATATTTTAACATTATGTATTCTATTAAATAAGTCTCTTTTATTAGGTATTAGATACCTAATCCATTTTAATACATTGTTTAGAGGTTTATAGTTAATAACTAGTTTAGGTGTGCCTCTTTCTATTTCTACATTTTTATTAATATAAAAAGCTAAACAACTCCAAGATGATTTGGATTTGTAAATTAGCTTCTTAGTTAATAAAACATTAATTTCATTATGGTAATGTCTTAAGACATCGTTATTCATTTGCAAAGGTCTGACCTTCATTAGGATTTTTTTTCATCAAATTACCTTCATAAGGTAATTCCACTATATGAGATTTTCTATCCCATAACACATTAAGTAAAGTTGAACAAATTGTTTTCCTAATTTCATTTTCTAATTTAGAAATCCTTTTTTTGACTAGGTTTCTAGTGATTTGGTCTTCAATCCTGTGAAGAGTTAAATCATCACTTAGGAACAATAATTAGTTTTCTTTACATTTAATCAAATAGTTCAACTCAGAAATTGAGTTTTGTTTAAGTTCATTAATTATTTTAATTTGCGGTTTTGAGACAAAATTAAAACATATTTTCTTTCTTAGATAATTCGTCTTAATACCTCCATTATTAACCCTAAAAGGTTGAATGAGATTAATAAAAGGTGTTCCTAAAATGACATCCTGTTTCAAATTCTTAACAAGAATGAAAGCAGTTTTATAGGACACATTATCTTTTATTATCTCAACATTAGATAATTTAAAATTAATACACAATTTGTTACCAGAAGCAGAACTTGGAGATTGGGTTGTTTTTTCAAAATATTTTGTTGGAATTAACCCTTCTCTAATGCAATTTAAATCTGCACTAGTATCAAATAATGCAGTGGTTTCTAAGATAAACTCATTGTTAATACTATTTTTTACATTAATAATCCTTTTTCTAGTAGTTACCTCTACTAATTGCATTAAATATTATGAATTAACAAGATCATTATCGGATTTTTCATTGATAGAACTTTCTTGTTCAGAGTCATCTGAACATTGTGACTTATTTTGTTTTTTAATTCAAAGAATTCATTTTGCAATTTATTCTGCATTGATTTTAATTCTTTAATTTCATTGATTCTGAATTTTAATTTTATTGTGAAGATCATTTACTGTGATTGGTCTATGGTCTTTTTTATTTTCTCCTATTGAGAATATTATTAAGATTATAAATTAAATTATTTGAAATTGAAGTGGTTGGTTTGGCCTTTTCCAACCATCTCAACGTTTCTTCATTATTAGGCATTTGATCTAACTTAAGAAGAAATTCTTCTTCTTCTTTGGTTAGGACATTCAATTCATTGTCAGAAGACGATGATGATTCAATTGCGTTGACTTGAATCCCTTCTTCTTCAGAAGATGAAGCATTATTGGAAGAATATCCTTCTATTGCAAATATTTACAGAATACCTTCCATAATATGTTCAGCTAAATTTAACTCATTAAGTTTTTTGCCGATTCTACATTTATTAGCAGTATGGCCATATTTTCTACATTTGTAGTATTTAATTCATTTCCAAGGTTGCTTCCTTTTTTCTTTCTTGGAAGATTCTTCATTGAATTTTTTAGAGAAATCTTTGTTTTTTCTTTTGAAATTTCTTTTGGGTTTTTTCTTACATTCTAAACATTTTTTTGAATTTCTA
This sequence comes from Laguncularia racemosa, assembly GCA_037954665.1. Taxonomy (NCBI): domain Eukaryota; kingdom Viridiplantae; phylum Streptophyta; class Magnoliopsida; order Myrtales; family Combretaceae; genus Laguncularia; species Laguncularia racemosa. The sequence continues at coordinate 12,421,259 of JBBMOL010000002.1, read as the reverse complement.
GAAACAAATGATGGATCGTATTGAGAGTAGAAATCACCAAGACTTTGTTTCTTCATTTTCTTTTCATTTTTAAGTGGCTTATGCAACCTAATTGTATTACATAAATTAGTTCGTATCTTATAGACATATGAAATTAATTCTCCATAAGATAGAGCATTGTAAGGAATTTCTCCATTGAATTCCTTCTGAATTTTATCCCTAACTTGTTCACCTATTAATTTTGGTAAATTGGCTAAAAAAATTTCTTTTCAAAAAGGTTGTTTACAATCATCTCGAAGTAAGACCCTTTGAAGAAAAATATCCTTGTATTGTTGGAATCCTCCTAAGGACTTACATTTCATATTAGATAGAAGATTCAGGTTTTTATCCCTAATATGGGATGGATCCCTTGTGAAATGCTGACTAATACAATACATTAAAGTATTAACAATATCTTGAATTGATTCATTGTTTTCATTAAGTATTTTAACTCCATTCTCATATTTTTTAACGGCAGTTAAAATATTCATTCGTTGTTCTTCGGTGAGATAATTATCCCACCAACCTTTTAATTGACTAGTAAAACCAGCAATTAAAAGTATTGCAATTTGACAATAAAAAATTCCCTTAATACTCTTATTAGTATTTGAGAACATGATCATATGATTAAGAACATCAAGGATCATTTGTTCTAAGGCTCCATCTATGTTCCATTCATAGGTGGTTCCTGCAGAGTATTTATTTTGAAAATTATTAGGTTTTTCCTTAAACATAACATCAAGAGGAGATGCTCGTTGATAATATAATTTTTTATGTTCCTTCTATGTAATTTTATTAATTCCTTTATCATCCGAATCATTAAGACTTAAGTCTTTTAATGAAACATCTATATTGGAATCTGAATCATTATTGGATCCATAAAGGACATTAATTTTTCAGATGGGGTATCTTGAATGACTAAATTCCTAAATTTAGGTATATCTAGTTTTAAGGATTCCATTGGTTCTAATTTCATTTTATTCTCCATTACCTTTTTCTTTTCATTTAAAGCTTTAAGAAAGTCATTACTGAGATTACTAAGTATTTTGAACGATTTGAAAAGTGGTTTATTATTTACCAATTTTTCAATCTTAACATTGTTATTGATCTCATTACTAACTACATTTTCTATCCTGTCCAATTGTTGACCTACTGTGTGGAAATGTTTGTTCGTATAATTGTTTTAATCAATAAATTTTTTTATACTTGACCCTTCAGCTTCTGTTGCATTTGTAAAGGGTGTAAGTTTAATTTTAGTATCTTTGTGAGAATACCGAATATTGCTAAGTGGTGGATGATTAGATTCTACAATCTAACCATCACTTAGTCTCCATTGGACACATTTGTTGATAACATTAATCTGCTTAGGTTTCAAATAATATTTTTCGAGTCAGTCAAAAAATAAGATTTGAGCACCTAATTCTTTCATGAAATTATAATAATCCTCCTTAATTTGTGCCTTAACTTTTTCAAAAGTTTTAAGGTGCCATTCTCTTACTTTTTTTATTTTTAAGAGAATTAAAGTCATTATTTAGAAAAACTCTATAAGGTTCGAAAGGTTTTTCTACAACATTTAGTTCAGGATCTCTTGCTTCTGAAGCAAAAGGTTCTTCATAATCTAAATCATTAAAATTTTGATAGACCGATTGAGTTATTCCTACTAGTTTATTAACTAAACCACTAATTGAAGGATTAACCTTAGCTTTTGGACTATCTGAAACATTTTTAGGTTCATTAATAATTAGTCTAGGTAAATCTATAGATCTCCTAGAAGATGATACTGTAGACATTGATCTAATATCTAGGTTTCTAGAATAATTGAAAGATCTCTTAGAGAATTGAAGTGTTACCTTACCATTTGGATGTTGCATCACATTAGATGGTTTGGCATTACATAATGTATTTTTGGGAGTAGGATTGTCTACCTCCTATTAATCAGGTAAGTTTGCTCGATCCCATTTGATCATTTTGGAAATTGTCACATTTGACTTAGTTAAGTAGGTTTAGATTAAAAGCGTTTGACCTCTTTTGTCAATTTTGTATGCTTTAGATCCAAAAGCAGTTTTCATCAATTTAAAATAAATTCTATAGATGATTCCCATAGGCAATGCACCTTCAATCATTTTATAATTATGAGTCTTAATCTGTAGGATCAAGGAACTCGTTATGGTCTTATCTCTCAAACCTAAAGTTACATTTAGATGACATTCAAATTGAATTGGACTAGTACTTAGACTAGTTTCTACTGCAGCATGAATTAATCGTTCATACTCCAGTTCCCTAACATCTTTAAGGACCATTAGGATTGAGGTATCTAATCCTAATTTGGTAAGAGGTTTAGCTTCTACTTGGATTAGACCTATATGCATATAATTTCATTCTTGTCCATATTTTCGAATGGAATCATTGTTTAATGATTTTAATGTTGTTAACCCATCCGAGATAGTAATATCCTTTTCTTCAGTGATCATGACGTAATCATTTTTGCCAAAAATTATCCATTTGGCAATTTTGGTCATAAGACAATTTTGGAACTTTCCAATCATTTATTACCCTATCAAAATCTTTTACATAAATTTCATTCCTATTGTTTGTTATAAGGTCTTCCATACCTTCATTAGAAGCAAAGCTAGAAGAGGACATAGTTCTTTTAAATAAATCCATTGTTTAAATTAGAACACTACGATTTTTCATTTTTTATACATTTATTTGCAGAACTACTAAGAGTTATAGTATTATGGTTTTGCCTCGTTAGCCCTCTTGCTACCCTTTAACTCAGTAGGATTTACGCCAAGCCCCTGCACTTACCATAATATTTCTGACTTCCACAGAGGGTCGTTCTAAGGAAATAAATTATATAAAAATTGAACTCCACATAAGAATTGTGTTCATAAATTTAAACAACAAATATTCAAAATAACTATATACTCCTCCCTTGGCTCTGATACCATCACGAGCAGGATCATGAGTAGGATCCATGTGCCTACTATTTAATGTAGGGTAGTGATATCTTATGTAAAAGAGTAGGAAGATAAATTACAGAAGCATTAAATAAAAGAAAACATTTAAAACATTAAGTAGATCAGATATTTCTAATATCTTGGTAGGTGGCATTGTACATCAAGCCTCATTGAGAACACCAACGATGTTAAACATCTTCAAAGGTGTCTCTTTCGGAAACCATTAGCCCTTCGAGGTGAGTTTCCAGCTAATATACTAAAGATTTTATATGAGCATATAAATAAAACTTCCAAATGGTGGCTTAGCCAGTCTGTATGAGGTTTATAACATTAAATAAAGAACATAAAATAAATAAAGTAAATAACAAGAACATGAACCACCACAGGCGACAGAGCCAGTCCGTATGGGGTTTATAACATTAAATAAACAATATAAAATAAATAACAAGAACATGAACCACCATAGGTGGTAGAGCCAAGACTAGTGGGGTAATGTTTGAACATAACAAAACATTACTTTCATTGATAACATGAGCATGTCCACATAATATAATAGAGAAATATTATATATATATATATATTCCTTTTCAAATTGTATTTATTTTTATATTGCTTAGATAATAATATCTTTTGAGTTTTTTAATTATAATTAGTTAAATAAATTCTCTTAATTTGCTATTTATTATTGGTACGCTATAAATAGCAATTATATTGTAAATATTGCAAATATTTCAATCTTATTGAATGGATTTTTTATTAGTAATTATAATATTAGCTTATATCAAGTAAGTTTCCTCCTTTAAAATAAAAAAAGCATGATTTTATGCTTGTCCCTACTAGTTACTATAATCCATGAATCTACATAAATATACAATTCTCCCAACATTATAAAGTCTACATTTGTCCCTTAAATTTTATCACAATAACTCCATAGATCACTAAAGGTGTCTATTAACTAGTCATTCCACAGATTGGCTTTCAACTACACAACCACTACGTGTTTGTAATATAAAAAACCTTATACTAAGACATTGGAAAGGTTCGGGTCATTAACTAAGCTATTGTCTTGTCCTTCACCATCAAAACAAAGGACATAGTCAAGATTGCCATATCAATCTTCATCTTCATAAGTATCTAAAAAACATGCCCCAAGTGTAAGTGCTTAGTAAACCTAATATTTGAATAATATCGTATGCATATACATATGCCATACCATAAGCACTTATAAGTAGATATTAATGCATGAACAGGATCAATGAATAAGCATGATCTTGGTTAGTTATCTTATTTATTTAGTGGGAGGGGGACAATAAACACAAACAAAACCAATTTTATAACCAAAACTAAAGCTTGATATCCAAGATCCCAAGAATCTAAAACCAAAAAACTAATCATCTCATATTAAAAATCTTCACCTGCATCAACTATTGGCAATCCAATCTGCTACATTTGTCCATAATAGAGGTCCATATTAGCATTGCAATAGTTGATGATTTCTTTTCAAGTATGTTAATAAAAAGCAACTATAATTTCAACATATCAACAATTTGCCTATTCGAAATAGTTACTCACTTCAACACTTAACTATAAGCCACTTCATCTCAATTAAATATTTTATCAAGGAGTAGGCAATGGGTCCATGACCCACCTATCCGGAACGGTTATGAGCCTTGACATATACATAACCAACATACATCACATTAGAGTGTAATATGGGTTAAGTTCATATCTCTAAATTTACAAGCAAAACTAAGACACAACATATCATCCTTATTACTTGGATTTAGTTTACCAAACCGTGGTCAATCCCACCAAAAGTTAAAACTTAACAACATATTCAAAGATTGGATATAAAACCCCAAACATACAGTTTACTTCCTAAAAGCTAAAACTTGCAATATAGACTAAACTAATCAAATATTGGTTAATATGGTCAAACATGGATCCCCTTAGCTTAACATGTTTTAACACATAGGGGTGGTGGTTGATCATTTTCATGAGATGGCCAACCACTTTAATGTATGGTTTATTGCCTCAATAACTTTCTTGTAAAAATTTATTCCCGATTCTTTAAAGAACTCTAAATCAAGGTTTGCAAGATGGAACTAACCTTTTATGAACTAGACAAAAATACACTTAAATCGACACCACATATTAACATCACACTTCACTTGTGTGGGTTAAGCTCAAGTAACCATTAGAGGGAGGACATCGTTGCCAAAAGGTAACTGTGTTGTGAGTTGGAGGATTCATGTGGGAAAAACTCAAGAAGATGAGCAACTACCAAAGAGAGGGCATCCTTCCTAGAGAGTAGCTGTGTCATGAGCCCGTTATAATAAGATCTGCCCGAAATCTTTATAAGGAGTGAATGTGATCCTCTCTACCATTAAAAAACTCAGCAAGAAGAGATCTAGGAGAATAAAGAGAGGGGTAAGGGTGAGAGAAAACCTATGGAAGCCTAAAGTCCTATCTTGAATCAGTTTAGGTGGAGTCTAACAATGGTTCAAGAAAGGTTGACAATCTTGAGGAGTGGATAGTAATAGGACATTAGCCTCATGATGAGGGCATCATGAATTTAGGTGTGGAAAAGTATTACGGTATGAGAGTTTAGAGTGAGTATAAAGGGATCGGCTCAGGTATAAAGTGTAGTGAGTGGTGTCAATAGGGTAGTTTGTTTTAGAAGGTTGGGTTATTTAAAAGCGGGTTTAGCCTCCTGTGAATAACTAGTTAGGAGTTAATGCCGCTTTTTTTTTTTATAATGGCTATGTTAGGCTTAAGCTGGTTGAGCTAATTGGTTTTCTCAAATACACAATGGATTATGGCTAAGCCCTGGGGGCACTCCTAAAGTGAAATATGGGATCAGAACGGATCTTGAAAAAATAAAAACGAGAAGGCTAGCTTGATATTCAAAAAGTGAGATAATTATGTAAATTAAATGATAGTTGAGTGCCACATAAGTACTTTAAGAATAGAGGTGAATCTCCAAACACATCAAAGGCATAACTAAAATATAGAATAAGATTCTAAAGTACTAAATAGAGGGTGTCTAGAGAAATACGTATGTTTTTCCCTTAATTCTCAATACTACCGATTTCTCTTATAGACAGCGTATTTCACGAGCATGCAACTAATCAAGCAAAAGAAAGCAAATGTTGGAAAATAATAATAATAATAATAAGTAACTATATATAGATTAAACGTTTCCATATAATATATAAAAATAGCAATAGCAACGAAGCCTATGCATACGTCCTAGAAGTCGGTTAATTAGGAAAAAGGTAAGTTGTAAATACATAATATACATCCTATTATATTTGTTTATGTATATTTAGTTTTCTTATTTTAAAAACTGTATATTTGAATCCCTAAATATTTTTTAAAAATATATATTTAGACCCTATTTCATCATTTTATCATTAGATAAAATAATTAAAACACTAAAATTGAAAAAAAAAAACAAAAAAATAGTACAAAATCGTAATATAGAAGTCCAAATGTAATTTTTTTTAGAGATTTAAGGGTTTAAATGAAACTGTAAATATAAATGTACATGAAGTGAATATAAAATGATATTTTTTGTTTTATTATTTTGTTCTTAAATAAAAAAATTAAAATAAAATGCGAGAAAATAAAAATAAAATGGTTCTATAGAAGTTTAAATACGTTTTTTTTAGAAAGATTTAAAAATTTTAAATATACAATTTTAAAAATAACAAAGTCTAACTAAAATCTTTATAATCTAGTGGAATAAATATTGATTTTTCAGATTAAAATGAACTAAATTTAATTATTTTATTTCTGTTGTAATAATGAAAAAAAAAGAAGAAAGAAAGTCTAAATGCATATAAAATATAAATGGATTGTTTTTACAATTTATCCCAGTGAAATATATAAATAGCAATAGCAACGAAGCTTATGCATGTGTCCTAAAACTGGCTAATTATGAAGACGATAATCGCCCTTTTTTCTTCTAAATTATGAGGGGTGTGTCGTTATCCAAGGACTTCTAAATGTCGTGGTGTCGGAATTGGATTGGCTAAACATAAACAGGACTAGAAGTTACGAGTCAAAACGCCAAGCTATGGTAAAATATGCATTGAAATATTACCAATATATATATACATAATTGATACGAATTTATTTAGTCCATGAAAGCATGCGAACTTTCAATCAAACTGATCGATTCACTTGAAGTAAGCTTAAATCTTATGATTTTTAACATACTATAAAATGGGTTTTAAAAGGATTATTATAGTTAGTTCGATTAAATCGATCGAGTTAGTTCGGATTGTATAATATTTATTTTATTCCTACAATGGCTAATGATAATAATAATAATAATAATAATAAAGCAAAGTAACAATATTGGAAGTATTACGTAGATTCCTTCTTTATTGGCCGCATGTAACCTAATTTAGATGCGAAACGACCTCGCCTAAATGCTTTAGAGCAAAAATATCAAAAAATGAGCCAACTTTTTAAAAGGTAAATATCTCTAAAAAAAGAAAGTTGTGTTTGTCTCGTTATTGTTTAAAGAGTCGAACTATCAAATAAACATGATTGAATGTGATTACATCTACACAAACACATTGGATTCCATCAATACTAAATATCTCTAAAAAAAAATAGTTGTGTAAGTTCCATCATTATTCAAAGAGTTGATCTATAAGATAAACATGATCAAACCTATCATGAAAAAAAAAAAAAAAACCATCTACATATATAATATTATAAAATATATTAATATTAAACTTGGATTTATTTACTTATCTTTTTCCCAACCCTGACTATACAAAGTCTTGTGAAAAAAAAAAAATCCTTTGGAATTTTCGAGGAAAAAAATTAAAAATAATACAATGAGATTTCAGTCCCTCTCCTATTTACTATAAAATGGAAAAAAACCCTCTCTTTCCCCTCCATTTCTTCTCTCTCTCTCTCTCTCTCTCTCTCTTTGGTCCCTACCTTCGTCTCATTCCTCCGCCGTCTCTCCCTCTCTGCCCCTCCCTGCCTATGGCGGCGTCTTCTTCTTCCTCTTCCTTCCACACCCATTTCCCCACTACCACCACCAAACCCAAATCTAAACCCCACATTGCGTCTCTCTCCATCAAATGCTCCTCCTCCTCCGAACCTCCTCCTCCTCCTCCACCACCCACCAAACACCGCCGTCCAGCCGACCAAAACATCCGCCAGGAAGCCCGTCTCCACCCATTGACACACACCCACCATTTGTCTGCCAAGTACGTCCCATTCAACGCCGACCCGTCGTCCACCGAGTCCTATTCCCTCGACGAAATCGTTTACCGTTCTCAATCCGGAGGCCTACTCGACGTACAGCACGATTTCGACGCCTTAAAGAACTACGATGGCAAGTACTGGCGTAACTTATTCGATTCGCGTGTTGGTAAGACCACTTGGCCTTATGGGTCTGGCGTTTGGTCTAAAAAAGAATGGGTATTGCCCGAGATCGATAGCGACGATATTGTGTCGGCTTTCGAGGGTAATTCCAATCTTTTCTGGGCTGAGCGTTTTGGCAAACAGTTTCTCGGCATGAATGATTTGTGGGTAAAACATTGTGGGATTAGTCATACTGGAAGTTTTAAGGATTTGGGTATGACTGTTTTAGTTTCTCAGGTTAATAGGTTGAGGAAATTGAATAAACCTGTTGTTGGAGTTGGTTGTGCTTCCACCGGGGATACCTCCGCCGCACTTTCAGCTTATTGTGCCTCCGCGGGTATCCCTTCCATTGTTTTCTTACCCGCAGATAAGATCTCCATGGCTCAGTTGGTTCAGCCCATTGCCAATGGTGCTTTTGTATTGAGCATTGATACTGATTTCGATGGTTGTATGCAGTTGATTAGGGAAGTTACAGCTGAGTTACCAATTTATTTGGCAAATTCATTGAATAGTTTGAGGTTGGAAGGGCAGAAAACTGCTGCAATCGAGATCTTGCAGCAATTCGATTGGGAAGTGCCGGACTGGGTCATTGTTCCGGGCGGAAACTTGGGGAATATTTATGCTTTTTACAAAGGGTTTCATATGTGTAAAGAGTTGGGACTTGTTGATAGGATTCCTAGGCTTGTTTGTGCCCAAGCTGCCAATGCAAATCCGCTTTATTTGTATTATAAATCGGATTGGGCTGATTTTAAGGCCGTCAAGGCCAGTACAACCTTCGCTTCGGCTATACAGATTGGGGACCCAGTGTCGATTGATAGGGCAGTTTATGCTTTGAAGAATTCTAATGGCATTGTTGAGGAGGCAACGGAAGAGGAGTTGATGGATGCTATGGCACAAGCTGATTCTACCGGGATGTTTATTTGTCCTCATACTGGTGTTGCATTGACTGCTTTGATTAAACTTAGGAATAGGGGCGTTATCGGTCCCACAGATAGGACTGTGGTGGTGAGTACTGCTCATGGGCTGAAGTTCACGCAATCGAAGATTGACTATCATTCTAAGGATATAAAGGACATGGCTTGCCGGTATGCCAATCCTCCAGTGCAAGTGAAGGCAGATTTTGGGTCTGTTATGGATGTCCTGAAGAAATATCTGTTGAGCAAAGCTCCCAAGTGAAACTAGATAAAAGCTTTGATATTTGGCCATTGTATAACATGGAACTTTGTTTTGTATCTTGAAGTGAGCTTTTGGGCTATTCCCGCAATGTTTGTAGACTCAAGGACACCATCTTCGTTGTTGTCATTTTTATGCTGTTGTTTGTTAGATTTGCTTGTCTGAAGCACTATGCATTTTCTTGGTGCTAGAGATTTAGGATTGGACTATTTGCCTTGTAGAAGGCAATTATGCCATTTTTCCACCTAGTTGATCATGTAATTTTGTCTGCAAAGTTTCAGTAATAAGTTTATTACTTAATCATCCTTGTGTTCGATTATCACCTATGAGATGGAGAAAATATATAGATATGGATGCATTTATTATCATCCCCACTGTGTTCGATTATAATAGAAGGGGATTTCCTTTGTGTGCACGGAGGATTCTCTATGATTGCTTGGGGGAGGAGAACCTGTTTAGCTTTTCAACCTGGGGGGCCTCCTGGGTACTCCGCTCAAAGAGTGGAAGAGAAGAATTTATTACAAACTGAACCAACATAAGGGTCCCCACCTCCCCCCCCACCAAAAAAAAAAAGCAGCTTTGCCGCAGCATGGCTGCTTGACACTATTGCCCAGGACCTAGGAGTTTCGTTATTCTTTTATTGTGGTATTTTCCTTTCATAGTGTACTTGGTGTCCTTTTTAATCTCTAAATCTTTTTGCTTGTTTTGATATTATAAAGTATTCGGTTTTGCAATCTACTGGGTGTCTTCAATTTCGTTCGACTGTATGATTGATCTGGAGTACGTCCACTCGATTTTGGATGTAGGTCCATAAAGAAAGCTCATTCCATCATGTGTGAAGATTTGCTTTTTGGAACCAAGTTCGTTATAGTTCTCGAATCAAGAGAAAGAACACCTTTATTTTGCGTTGCAGCTGAAAAGAGACATTGACAGCAATTCATAGTCATTGTGTTCTCCAGACCAGCATTTTTTATGTAAACCCTTAAAACTATTTCCACATTTGTCTTTCCCTCCGTCCTCTTCCCTTTTAACATAAGATGATGCACATAGGGCTAATACACTAACAATCAGATTAAAATTAATGGTTTGAGGAATGATTGTAGGAGTCGAGATATAGCGTTCGAGGAAGGCAAAAATGTTGATGCTTGGAATCCAATAATTGAGGAGATGGAGCAGTCGAGGTTTGTGGAGGACTGGTTAAGTAAATCAGTGAGAAATGAAGTGCAACTGCATTAGAATGGATAATGAAATTAACCTGTGTACTGAAAAGTTGAACGATGAGCTTGGGCTTGGCCTAGGCCAGGCCATGATAAGTTTCAACTGGCTATGACCCAGTTGAGTTGGGCCATGATAAGTTTTAACCTGTACTAGTTTCAATTTTAGGTTACCAAACTAACCCCATTCCCAGCTTTTGAGCATCATTTTGATTCAGCAAAGCAAGTGATGTCTAGCAAAGTGCATCTCACTTGCTTAACCCACGTTTTGCGTTATCATGCTCTCTGTCTTTCGCACTCATGATAAGATCGGTTAAAATTACATTTTACATGTTAAATAAGTAGTCAACGTCCATGGAGTATCTTGCATGTTGATCATTAAATCACTTTGTGGTACCGAGCAATCCAGTGGACAGAGTTATTCATTTTTCACCTTGTTGATTTCATACGAAAATAAAGGCTGTTGAGTTTACAATAGAACCTGCATGTGTTATTTTCGATTTAGAAGGAGTGGAGAAAAAAAGGTTCTGTTGCAAGTAGTGGTAGATATCTTGTGTATTTAAGTCATAAAAGGGAGGCCCATCTGCATACGATAGTTGACGTACTTCATTTTAACTGCACAAAGCATTTCATGAACTTATGTGCTGAACCAGTAGAATGCAGCAAAACCTTCTTTATTTTCAGACGGAGTTTAAACCTAAACCTTGTTCTTTCCACCTCATATAGCTTGCTGTTGGCTTTTGCCTCCATTATGCCCGACTGCTTGTTATTCTACTATATCATGGTTGATATCGCCACATTTCATGGTAGGAATTTGAGTGTATAATGCTAAATCACACGTCTATCGACCATTCTTTTGTAACTTTGTATATCTTGTTGGACTTGGAGTAACATATGATTATCTACAAAAGTTGGAGAGACTGACGAAGAGCAAGACAGAAGCATATTAAATAAGTCTTCCCTCTAGACATGTTTTTAAACTGTCTCTTCCAACCCCATTAAGGAATCAATGCAATTGTCTAAGTCATCAATCATATTGCATGAGATAAGTGAAAAATCCCAAAATTCCAAATATGATTGATGGAATTAAGAAAGAAGATCTGAAGTCAATTTAAAAAGGATTTACAAAAGTTAAAATCAAAATTTTTTAAAATGATCTTTTACCTTAAAATTTAGATTTATTGAAAATGGTCTTGAAATAGCCTAATGATCCTAATTAAAATTCTAAGACTCTAATTAAGTGAATAAAATCAATAAATAATTATTTAGAGTCAATTAGAAAAGAGAAAATTAAGTTTGGAGATTAATTTTACAAAACGACAATTTTTACCCTTGAAGATGGTTTTAACAAATTTGGACCCAAAATTTCTTAGACCTTAAATATAGCTCTAAGACCTTAATTAGGCGAATAAAATTAATTACAAAATATTTAGAGACAATTGAAAATAAAAAATTTAAATTCAAAGGTCAATTGGGTAAAATGATTAAAATGTTCCTAAATTTATCTTGTAGAGGAGTAACTAAGTAAATTAAAATTTAAGATTGCAGTTGGAGTAAGTGGAAAATAATATAAAATAAGCTAAATTAAGATAATACGTGTCACCATAAGTTACAACCCACTAAACCCTGTGAATTCATTTACCCTTACCTTACTATTTAAACCCACTTTAGGATAGAAAAAAACAGCCCCCATTTCATTTCTCTTGAACACTCTCCAAAGTAAGTACTCTCAAAAACCCATTAGGTCTATTATATTCTTTAAACCTCTTAATACCTATTAAACTCTATACTAATCTAATTGTTTTCTTGTAAGTTTTAGGTCAATAATCAAGTAGGATTTTAAGCTAAGAGGAAGTATCTTACATGTGATTTAGGTGTGAAGGTAAGTAAGAAAATTACTCAATTCAAGTGAATTTTAGTTTGTAAATTGTAAGTCTAAGTAACGTATGATATTTATTGTGAAGGAAATCAATTGTGAGTTTTGGAAAAATATCATTTTGGAATTGGGTAGGAATAGTTTGGAAAGAATTTGGATATTTCTTGGATTTCCAATAAGGTAAGTTCAAAGTTTTATTTAAATTGATGATTTAAGATAATTATAAGTAATTGAACTTGAAGATTTGATGATTTTTTTAATGATGAGAATGTATTGGAATGTACTCTTGTTGTCATTATGTATGGTGAAGATTCTTGAGTGTCATTTGATGATTTGAGAATTGATTCATAATTTAATATGTTTTATGTATTGTTGTGTATTGGATTGGATGATAGAAATGAAGGATGATACATGCTAATTTAAGATACGCAATGGGCTTTTAGATGTAATTGCAACCACTACTATGAAAATGGAATTGAGGCATAAATTTTCCTACTAAATTTGATTTAAACATGGTGATGATAAATTGGTGATTGGAGTATTTAACGTGTGATGCATGAAGTGATTTTGATGGTTAATTAGTAGATATAACACATGAAAGGTTGGAATTTGGTAGTATGATTAAATTAGTGGATGAATGAGTTGATTTAATTGTTAAGTTACAAATTCCCAGCATGTTAATATGTTCTTAGAGTGATAAATTTAATAAAAATTGAAATTACTTGATAAATACTAAGCTTGGTGAGGTTTATGAATGAATTGGGTTAAATTGGAAGATTGTGAGAACTTAAAATATTGATTTCTTGCATGATTTTTTGCAAAAGTTTAAATTTGGAAAAAGATGTATTATGTTTAATTTCAAGTAAATTTGATGGAATTATCATTTGATTATAAATATAAGTTGGATTGAATATTAAATGAAGCTTAGAAGTAAAGATGTGTAAAAATTGCATTAGTTGAATGGATAGAAATAAGTTAGGGTGCACTATGTGTTTGATCGCTATGTTTCGGTAAGATTTTTTGCTTGAAAATGAAAAATAAATGATGCATTAAATGCTACGAAGAAGTAAGAATAAGTAGGCTTTGGTTTGGAGTAGTTTGAACCCAAATTGAATAAGTTATGAGTTTCTAAAGTCGAAAATTCGTAATTAAGTTTGGTTTGATAGTTTAATGGCTCTAAATTGAATAACATAAGGCTTTTATGTTAAAATGGGCAGTAGAAGTAATAAGGAGACAAATGACTTCATTTTCACCTAATTTAGGCTTAAATTGAATAAGTTACAACTTTTTAAAGTTAAAACCTTAATATATAACAAATTAAAATTGAACTAGACAATAATTTAACTAAATTGGGTCAAAACTAACCTAACCCAAGTCGGCATAACCAAAATAGGCTCAAGGACTACCTTCCTATCCTCTTGTCCCCTTGGGTGGCCCATGTAATTAAACGTAATCTGTTTAAATAGACTTGATTAACCAAATCATTATAATTATGTCAAAATAAAATTTGACACAATAATATAGACCTAACAACTCATGGGCCCGAGATATAAATTCAAAATGTAATTAGGCATATTTTTTCTTAAGGCTTATACTCTAAATGGGTTTTAATACGATAAACAACTCAATCAAGCCTCAAATCAATTCAAAACCCAAATCAAATTAACTAATTAAAATAAACTAAACATATAATGAGCTTACACGATTAAAATAAAAACTCAAATGGGTTCAAGACCCAAAACTTACTTAAACCCATTAATCTTTAAGATTTATACCCTAAAAAGGTCTTAATAAATGACTCAAATGTAAATGGGCCTTCAATAAGAATGCAATAAGGTTGTGTCTAAAATGGGTTCTCTAAAACCCGAGCTCGACCTAGTTATTCATATGGATACCCAAAACCCATGAAAGACCCTATAAGGTCTTTCTTTTTCTTTTTTTTAACCCAAACTCACCCCAATTAGGATAAAGGGAACCCACGACACGACCCGATGCAACCTGACAACCGTTTCAACTTTTTTTTTTACCAATGCTTCAACTTATTTTCGTCAATCATTTCTATAATTTATTATTATTCTACTTGTTATGCAAATAAAAGAGATATCAAAATCTTATAAAATCCTATAGTATGAAAACATAATATATATTATATTAATTCGTGTCTAATAATAAGAGATCAAATAAAAAAAACAAAAAGCAAAATTAAATTATACTATATATTGAACGCTAAGTTGTCAACTTGTGGCCATAAGAAAATTAATCCTATATGCTGAGTGTAGTGAGCTTGCTATCAAGTGGGCTTTGGCGGGAAATTGCAAATAATATTATCTATAAACATAAAAATAAAATAAAATGTATTCATTAAAAATTATAATATTAATTTATTATTTTAAAAAATTATTATTTTTGTCTGGTCGGAGGCCTTAAATAATAATAAAAAAAAGAGCTTAAAATGAAATTGAAATTAGACCTAACAATCAATTGAGCTTAAAATATATAGGATTAACGGACCTAAAGTAATTAAAATAAAATAAAGTGACCTAAGGAGAATTAAAATAAAGCTACTTAGGTATATGGTTTTCAACAACATGGAATCCGGCTGCTCTCGTTAACCCCCGATGTTTGCTGTGGTGAAATTAGAACCCTTGTCCCCTATCATGATGTTTGGAGTCATGAATACTCTCGTATTAAGTATTTAATTAAAAGAATTACTTGATTTAAGTGATTGACTACTATTTGTAAGCTCATTTGATATGCATGTATATGTTTTATGTTATTGTGTACTAAACCCTTGCAGCTCACTCCCCCTTTACCCTTTTTTTTTTCAAGTAATGATTCTATCGATCTACTATATGATTTAATGGGATATGGCTCCAAAGAGGAGATATGAGACGAGATTAGGCAGATAGGCCATGTTGAACGTTTTATAACTGAGATTTGTCATGTTTTAAACTATGTTTTTATATTTTTAGTTATATTGAGACTTATTGAAGGCTACCTATGGTTTCATGATTTGTTACTTATGGATTGTATCTTTTGAAGACCATATAAGCCTTAGGACCTAGTTTATTCTTTTTTGTCTTACAACGCGTTTTTATAACCAACAACCATCAATCATTTTTATAAAATTATCCAATATTTTGCCAAAATGTTTCAAATTCTAATGAATGATTTTAGGATTCTAAAACTGATTTAAAAATCCACTTGGTAATTATAACTTTACATATTCTATTTAAGTAGGATATATGATAAACTGTTAGTATCATGGTGGTTTCAAGGGATCACGGTAGGAGTAGGCAAAATGCAATTCAGTTTAGTTCAAGGGTTGAAATGAAACCGAAACATTTGAAGTGATGCAGCTCATAAAGTGTTTTGATTCCTTGCTCGTTTATTATCTCTCGTTATAAACAAAATGAGGAGCCAGGAAAAGCAAGGAAGATTGCAGTACCATCAAACAAGGAAAAAATTAACATTTTGAAGCTGTCATCAAAGCTTCCGAAAGTGCTGGAAATCTCCAGCAAAAAGACAACATTTTGAAGCAATCTTAAAGCTTGATGTTCAGTCAGCACATAATTTTTGTTTCTCTCATCCACATGATCTTTCACCGATCAATTATATGTCCATGACAAACATAATTAAAGGGGTGGGGGGGAAGGAAAGCAAATTTTTGCAGAAATAGACACATGCAAAGTACCAGAAATTGGAATTAAACGGTATAACTAAATCTACATTCCTTTTTTGCCAAAAAAATCATGGAATATTAGTGTATTTTTCAAGAGAGTGTACTCTGTGTAAGCCACCACTTATGCTTTCATAGGCTTCCCAGTTGGTAGGGCTCTTTCTACTAAAGTATTAAATCTCTTATTTGGTGGTAAACGCAGATAGACTTTTGTTTCTCTGGGCATGACAAACGCATCACTCTTAATGTCCAAGGAATCTGAAGTTTCTAGGGATGGATCATACTTATTTAGTTGGGAATTTCATGATTAGTTCTGCCGCTCAACATCTTTGTGCCACCTACCGCTAAAAACACACAAAGTTTGGAAAGAAACGAGACCATGATGGGATTACCCTGAAGTGAAATCCCAAATAGAGCCATGAAATAGTGCAACCCTAAAGGACCTTAGAATTTTCATCTTCCTATAAATAATAACACTAGAATCAGCTCCCAAGCTCATTTTCTTGGCCTGGTTAACTCAGATGCTTTAGAAACCGCTGAACTTAATTTGTGGTTGCTGGAAGGTGTCATCTTTCAATAAACTGGCGTTCTAGGGGAAGAGCTCCATTTCCAATAGTAATGAATTTTATTCACCCGAAAAAAGTTCCTCATGAATAAGTAATTGCTTTCTACATTTACCTAGCCGATATCCTTCCCAATTTTCACACTAGAACTTATGAGGGACACTGCCAAACATACCATAGTTCAACTAGCATTTGGACATGAAAATGATTAGTCAATGGTGCAGGCAAACTTCCTTATGAAGCAAAGAACCATTATGAACATCCATATCGTTGTGCATATGGGTGATTCACAGGTAGTTTGCACAGCGAAGAGCATAGGCCTGAGACTGGATACAATTTCCACCGAAAAGATCATCTGCAGCGGAAATAACCAAAAATGTGTACAAACTGTTCTAATGGCTTCATAGATTCCTCTGATCTGGTTTTATGGGTTCCACTTGGACTGCACCGGTCAAGTAGCCAGGCAATTCCAGTTTTATAGATCTGGACTTCAACTAGACAAATGTATTTTTCCTCTGCAAACTGGAGGACTAAATTTTACATGAATCCAGATAGTTTTGGGGTGATGCACTTAGTTGATTGCACAGTTACTTGAAGGAATAGAGAGGTGAAAGCTACAATGCATTTTGCAAATCCTACGATGTAATTACTCCAGAAAAATCCAATGGTTATACTTTCCAATCACTGTTTTCAGAGATTTGGCAATATTACGAATAAATTTCCCTTGTAATTACCTTAACAAGATATAGTAAGACAATATTACAAAAATCTCTTGATTTTTTCTAGCCTTTTTTCTTTACAACCAATGATTTAAGGTCAGACATTATCTGATAATACCTGAGAGAAACTTGCTTTTTTGCACTGTGGTTTCCGGGAAAAACCTAACTTTGTTACACAAGATGGCCACCAACACCATCACAGCAATGCAAAGTTGAATCGACAATGACCAACAACGCCTACAGCAACAAGCAAAAAGATGCTAATGCTGACCGTACAAGTACAATAACGTAACCCGTGATACTTTTATCCAACCTGCTCTTCATAGGGCTAAAAGAAAAACAGCACACAAGCAAATATAACAATTCTCCAACCAAAATCTAATCTCAACCAGGATATCCTTTAACCGTTTTTAAAGTTAGTTAATCTCCCACAGCCAAAGTCAATAACTCCATCAGAGGAAGGGATTAACAATTACTGCTTAAATCACTGATTCACTTCTAATGTCCACCGAGATAATTGTTCCGTTAACATTCATATAATATGCACTGGTATCACCTCAAGCATTATAATCCAGACATTGAACATACACACGATTGATATCAAATATTTCATATGCATATATAGCACTGATACACCAATCCGGTTGCATTTCGCTAAAAGATTAACACTCAAAATAAACCTAAATTCAACTTCTACTTATCTTTCGTCGAGACGCCGTACTTTTCCTGCATCTTCGCGATCTCATCTTCCTTCTTCTTCTGATCGAACTTCTTATTCATCTTCGCTGGCTGGTAATACAGCACGATCAAGTAGCGATTCGCGACGTTGAAGCCGGAGAGATGATCGACGGCGGTTTTCGCGTCGTAGATATCCTCGTACACCACAAACGCCGTCCCACGCGTGTCTTTGCTTGTTCCGATACGTATCTGGCGAATCGCTCCGTATTTTCCGAATATATCGTACATCTCCTCGCTGGTGATGTTGAACGGCAAATTGCGAACGTATAGGGCCCGATTGACTTCCGGAGGAAGACGAGCGTTGCTTTTTCGGAGATTGATTGTCGCCATGAGACAGAAATTCGATCACCGACGTTGAAGAAGAGATCCAACGATGACCTAGGGTTAGGGATTATGAGATGAACGGAAGATAATAGTTTTATGAGGTTAAATATGTCATTTGACAAAAGAGAAGATGCTGGGAACACAGAGAGAAAGAGAGAGAGAGAGGTTAATTGAATTGAATATGTGATATGACGAGAAAAAAAAAACCCTCATTTAATCATCAACCCTAAAATACACTAAGTAAAAAAATAATTCAAAGAATATAATATTTAAAATTATCATTTCAAATATTGATTTCACAAAAACAAATTAAAATTAAAATCGACACTTAAAGTATCAATTTTAAACTAACTTTAAATTAATATCTTAAGTAGTGATTTTAAGTAGTATATTTTTTAAATTATTTTTTTATATAATATATTTTAGGGTTTATTTTATTTTTTCCTTTTCCCATTTGATTTGCATGTAAATACATAAATAAAGAAAAACCTAAGGGAATATAATATTTAAAATCATATCTTTTCCTTATAAATTATGTTTTGAAATCACATTATAATATAATTAAAAATTGTGTCTACAAAACACAATTTTAAATACTATATTCTTAAGATTATTTTTAAAAATATCCCATTTTTAGGATTTTTTTTAAATTAAATTAATTTTTTTCTTTTCCTTTGCAAGTTTTGCACATTTTAATTTCAAAACAACGTAACACTTTCATATTCATAATTTTTTATTGTGTGCTTTAAATATTATAACACTTTTTAAACGGTGCATGATTTCATAAAAACCACAAAATAATTACATAAAACTGTAATATATTATATTTCTTAGATAATTTGAAATACCCCAATAAATTATTTAAATTCAGGAGCATAACAATTATTTTATCCTCAAGGTTTCTTTTTTAATAGCAAGCCAACTTATCCCTTGCCACCGCCCCCTCCTTCCTCTCCTAAGCGTTCGTGTTGACTCCTTATCGTAATCGATGGACCATTCTCTCTCCGGTTTGACAGTAAGTTAATTCTTAACAATTATTTAAGTGACCTTTAATTGTTGAGAATCAATAAATTCTAGTAATAATCCCATTTGATGTAGTGGAAGCCGGATTCTTAAGGCATTTTGCATGAGCGTAGAAATTTTAATCATCGTGCTTCTCATATCACGTATAAAGAAATCTCAACCAACTGTATTTTATGAAAGGAATTGCTACAAATAGCAATTGATATTATTGACCTTGTGCATTCCATTCAAATAATGTGAAAATTACACGGAAGGATTTTCATTGTGAAAATATTTATTCTCTCGATAAAGCCTTTCAAAGAATCATTTAAATGGATAAATTTAGTATAGGAAATCTTCGTATTTCATCTATTTTAGAAGGGTTTAATGATAAATTTTTTATAGGTAAGTGGTTGTATGCTTTTGCTTTTTCTCTAGTTTCAAGTGGTAAGAAGTCATGTTTTTTGCATATTGAGCCTTTATTCCCGAGAGAGTATGGTTGCTAAAATCACGAGTTAAATACATAATTCTATGAGTTTATAATTTTGCAAGATTTTTTTTAATTAAAATGGATACAAAATCATTTAGATGCAAATCATTGGTAAAATTATCAATTTAGATATTCGATTTTACAAGTTTCTAATTATACCGATTTTATATGATTTTACCAATTATATAAGTTTTAATTATAAGTAGAATTGCAACTTTAATAACTATATTTAGGAATATACTCCCTTTGTTCACATGTCATAGGTTATAATTTTCATTGCAAAAGTAATACTCCCCGTAGTGGATTGGAGGAGACTTGGTTTGTAGTGGTTATATGCATGTAGCATGTGTCTCATGCTACACACAGCTTTAATGAAGTCATGCAAGATGATGTGTAGAGGATGATTAACAGTGAAAGGTAAGAAGGAGGAGGAGACAATTTCAAAAAACTTGAACGCATTAATGACGAGTAAAGAGTTATATAGCATCAACCTCATAGTTCTTGAGGAGAGATAGTGTGTTTTTTGTTATAAACTCTATTTAATTTTTTATGAAAGCAATTTGATAGTACAATGGCATTTTTCTCCATTTTGCCAATTCGTAAAATAAGGAAAAACTTAGAATATTTATAAAGTTTACTTGTCAACATTATTTGTCGATTCACACTAAAGGTCAATGGCTAGGATGAGTTATTTCATTGATGGATCCTCAAATGAGCTATTATTGAGTTTAGATCCATTGAGAATCTTTCTAAGTATATAAGCTTACATGAGAAAGATTATTAATGAATGAATTAATCTAATGATTTTTACTTCAAGTTTACAATGTCGAATCTACTTTAATCATTCTAAAATCCATAAACTTGACTTCATAAGCCTCATCACTTAGGCTAGAGAGCTAAGTCTAAGTTATTACTAATCTTAAAACTAAAAAACCATTTTTAACCCTGTATATCGTGTCTCAAATATCTTTAAATGAAGTAGAAGGAATTTAGACATCGAGTATATCTTTCTAATAGTTCGATTGCTGTTTGACTAAATTAGTTGCCACACATGTTGTGGGGCATTTCATTCATTGGTGAGTTAAGTCATACGAGACCCAGCGCTAATGCGGCAAAACATCTTACCATTATTATTATTTAATGCACGAACTCACAGGCCCACTCAATTTCAAGCTTAACCTTGCCCTTATAGAAGCCATACTGCCCCCGGTAAATCATATTTATACATATATATTTCGGCTCCTTTGTTTCGTCTTGTGTAAATGAGAGATATGCCTGGAGCCAACTTAGTGAATCACTTGAGGAAATCCATGCATTATTCTGGTTGGGATATAGCTTTTATTGTCCCATTGTAATTCCTTAAATAGTCACCTGTAATACTCTACCCACGGATCAGGTTCCTCATTCTTTCTTTCTTTCTTTTTTATTTATTTAATAATAACAAATTGTTATGAATATATATTTGGGCGAGCAATTTATATCATTATATCATGTCTCATATCTATGTTTAAATGGATTTATGTTTGAAAATTTTTAACTTGTAACACAACTCATTTATTGATCGTGTATGAAAGTCTAAACCCATAACCTAACTCACATGTCTCATGTCTAAGTTGAATCAATTTATCAATTAAAAATATATAAATAAATATATAAAATACTTACATGTTCAATGTGAAAAAAAAATATGATAATAAAATTAAGTTTCACAAGTATTGATATCATTAGGTCTTAAAATATTAATATAAAATTATAACCCAAACAACAGTTTTAGAAAAAGAGATATAAAACGAAAGGCTGATTAAAAAAAAAAAAAACCACCTAAACTCTATGGGAAAACATGAAACTTGAAAGTGTACTAAAATTTTGAATAAATTATAATGATTCGTTTACATGAAGATAATAGAGAGATAATTAAACAACTATTCTCAATACTTTTTCTATTACATTGTTTACTTAAAAATAAAGTGAGAATTATTATTCCCAATTCTATTGCTTCTCTACAAGCAATAGTTAATAGTTAATACTTAATACTTTAAAAAATATAAAAAAAATTATTCCTTTTTCAAAAAGAATAAAAAGTTAAAGTGATGCAATTAACATGCCCTCGGTTAATTAATAAACCGACTAAAATACCAACGTAAATGCAAATCCCCTTGTTCATATTACTATCAATAACCATTGTTACTTTATAAATATATTTTTGTTATATGTATAACATCCATGTAACATAAATAAATATTAACAAAAATATTCATAATTAGTCACCAAGCTAATTAAATGGCATATGAAACATAGTAAGGTGAAATACGTTTGAATGATACTTAAGAAGCCAAAAAGTGCTATAACCCTTTAATATCACAAGAGGATTTTGCAATCACAGCCTATCTACTTAAAACATGTACCTTTCAAAGCGATTTGATATATGAAACTATTTAAAACTAAAAATAAGATATAATAAATATTATTTATGGTAAGTGTTTATGTGTTTACCATTGTTTATAGATAAATGTAAAGATGTATATAAAAAATTCCGAAACATATTTACAAAATTTATAATAACATGAATAATATCAAATATGAATATAGAAACAACTTAAGTGTTCCACGTATATTAAGGTCTTTTCGGTGCAACTTCTTTTTGTTTTTCTTATGATTTTGGAAATATTTTTAAATTAGTATTTACCAATTCATTTACTCTCCGTGTTATTTAATTTTTAAAAAAAATCACATAAATTTTATGTTTTTAATCGAATATATATATAATTTTTTTAAACATACTCTTTTATTATATACATTGAAACCAAAAATATTTCTACGAATAAAGAAAAGAAATACAATACAATCGCACACATGCATTTACTAAAAAATTCTTCTTATGTTTTATACACCTGTCTAACCGTGCTTTTCTTACTTTCGTATCATTGAGGCATGAGGGTTTTTTTTTTTAACCCTAGAAAGAAAAAGTTTTCTACACATATACGTACATGCACTAACCTCGACATAGTTAGTCAGGAGAAATATGTTTGGATAATACTTAAGACACTAAAATGTGCTACTACCCTTGAGGATTATGTAATCTAGGCATATGTATTTAATATATATATATATATATATATTAAAGTGATTTGATACATGAAACTATTTGAAACTGAAAATCAAATATAATAAATATTATTTATAGTAAGCGTTTATGTTTTTACTATTATCTATAGAGAGATACAAAGATGTACATAAGAAATTCCTAAGCATATTTACAAATCTTATAATGACATAAATGATATATAATATGTGTATGAAAACTACTAAAACTACTTAAGTGTTCCACGTGTATTAAGGGTCTTTTTGTGCAACTTTTTTTTCTTATGGTTTTGAAAATGTTTTCAAACTGATATTTGCCAATTTATTCACTCTCTGTGCTATTTAGTTTTTTAAAAAATCAAACAAAATTCTATGTTTTTAATTAAATAGATACAATTTTTTTAAATATACTTCTTCCCATTTGTATATTATATACATTGAAACCAAAATATTCCTAAAGGTTTTAGAATAAAGAAAGGCAATACAATACAATCGTACACATGTATATACTAAACAATTCTTCTTATGTTTCATAGACTTGTCTACCTTTGCTTCCCTTACTTTCATATCATACTTTAAGGAGTGAGTTTTTTCTTAAGCCCTTGAAAGGAACAATTCTACACACACATATACTAAACCAATCCAATTTTAAAGATCTTTTCACTCATACCCATGTTAATTAACTTAATCACTTTACACAATTTCAATGGCAATTAAGATGAGTTTCAGTTCCTCTCTTTCCTTCTTTCTTTCTTCATTCTTAGAGCTGTTATCGCTCAAAGCATAGCCATTACCTCACATAAAAGAATCTCAAGATTATATATAAATAGATATATAGTTTAGACATAAAGAAATAATAGAAGAAATTAGAGAAAATTCAACCTTTCTATCAAACCCTAATTTCTAAAGAACAGTAAACAAAGAAAAGTAAGAGAGAGAGAGAGAGTACCTGAACAATTGTAAGACAAAGTCAACATTCGGTTGTAGGATTTTTGTTATTAGTAGTGTTAGTGGACTTAGACCTCTTTATTTAGGCTATCAAAACTATTGTTGATGCTTGCATTGTATTGTTTTAATTGACCATGGCAAAAAATACTCGTGGATATTGTAAATTACAAGAGAAAGTGGATGAAAATGCTCAAGATATTGTTTCATGCAGCAATTGCGAAGCCTCTTACATGCAATGCATCAATAATCTCAAGGGACCAGAGGGAATCAAAGTACATCTAGTGGTAATTATTTTTCACCATCATTCGGTGAATGATAATACTCACTCATTCACTAAGCGAATTAAATTGGAGCTGCTAAAGTTTTTTTGAATATCATCATGTGTCCCAAGAAGAGAGATTACAAGTGGCATCTTTTGCCTTAGAATCACATGCTGCATAATGGTTTTTATTGATGCATAGTAACAAGTTGCTACAAACATGGTCCCAATTTTTGGAAGCCTTGAAGTTGAGATTTGGACATTCTAAATATGAAGGCTACAAGGAAAATTGACCAAATTAATTTAGCAAAATACTGTAAATGAATATATAGGAGAATTTAAGGAGCTTTGCAATTATGTCATTGGCCTTTTTGACAGTATATTAAATAGTCACTTTATTTCTAGTCTTCTACTAGTTATTCAAGAAGAATTGAAAGTAGCAAAACCACATACTTTGTTGGAAGCCATGGGTTTAGCAAGATTACATGAGGAAAAATTACATCATTTGCCTTCAACATCATCGTTTTATTTTAAGCCTTTTAAACATAATATTTTAGGACCAAATCGATGATTTGTTTCATATTCATCATCTTTTAGATCACCATCACACACTGCTACATCCCCAATTCTACCTAATCCCAACATTAAACTTAAACAACTAAATTTTAAACCTTCACAAAACACCAAAACTATGACAATTCCAACCAATAAGATGTACTGCTACTAAATTACACATGTGTTAAAATTGTTGTTGTTTTCTTGTTTTTTTTTAGATGTAACATTATGCTAAGAGTTAGATTGTTTGTGGGGGCTAAAAATACTAACTTTCACTTCTTTAGGATGGCTTTGTTGATGTCACAGTGTAATTGAAATTACCCAAGAAAACATTTTATTCATCAAGAATTTTTTTGCTCTAATTTCACAAGAATCTAACATACATGGTTTGGTTTTCTTTTCCATGTTGTTTCATTGTTAGCTATGTATTTAATCTAAGTTGTCACCTTATAAAGGAGTGAAGATGGTTGATCTGATCTCATTATACAAGTAATCTAATCATAGTGTCCGCCTAGTAAAGAAGGGTTGAAATGGTTGGTTTAAACTTTAAATAGATTATAAGTATGTTTGTTTTTCATGAGATTTTCCATTTTATCATTTGTTAAAGTTCTCCTTAATAAAATCAGTGACACATTCCATTTTGATGTTATTTCTTTAATGGTACATTTAGTATGTGGGAATGGATTGGAATAGAATTGTGATTTTGGGTTCCATTCCCTTTCCCCATGTTTGGAAAGATTTTTAGAAAGCCGAATAGCGATTTCACTTTTACGGAGGAATTGCGATTCCACCTTTTAAGAGGGAAAAAGCAATTCCTTTCCACCCATTTCACTTTCATTAATTATCATAACTTAATTACAAATAATAGGTAAATTTGCTTTTTGTATTTATAAAACATAACATATCACTTGATAAAACATAATGTCTTTTATAAAACTTTACATTTCCACTAAATTTATAACCAAGTAATTTGTATTATCATATTTCTTTTCTATGGTCCATGAAATACTTATTAAGTATCAAAAGAAGAAACATTGAATGAAACAACCCGATTTTTCAAGATTAATGAAGTTAACTAGAAATAGAAAGAGAGTTTTTATGAGGACAATTAAAGGCATAAGAGAGATATGATATCCTCTATGTAATGATGTAATTTTGAAATTTCTTGTAGCTTTTATATAATTTAATTCCAAAATGCTACAAATTTATTTTGCATTCTTAATGTTTTATTATATATTGAAAAAATCATAACTCTTTATATGTTTCCAATCAACACATCATTTTAAAGAATACCATCAAATAATTCTATGGAGACGTAATATTTCATAGATGATAAAATAATAATAATTATCCTATATTTATAATAATCTATTTAAAAATATTACTTGTTTATAAAAAAATTCAAAATTAAATGAAAATATATAAATATAAAGAGGGCTTCATATAAAGAGATAAAATAAAAGCAAATCAAAAGTGAAGGCTTCATACTTTAGAGGGCTCTAATCCTTACATATAATGTATATTATATGAATTATGTGTAGGAATGCAATTAGGGCGAGTCGTAATAGAGTATCTAAACAATTGGCCTGATAAAAACCCTATAAAGTTTAGAGTCGAGTTTTGGGATATTGAGTAAAATTCGATATGTTTAGAGTTGAGTTATAGGATTTAAGAAAAACTTAATAGGAAAACCTAACTCAATAAAAATAATAATTTTTTAAAGTAATAAAATTAATATTATATTTTTTAATGAGTATATTTTATTTTATTATTTTCATATTTATATATTTTTGTAATTTCCTACCAAAGGCCAAACAAAACTACAAAAGTCATTCTAATTTGTAATAGTAATTGGTTGGTCTTGTCACGATTGTCTCGTTTGACTCTCATCTCAGTCATCTGAACTTTTGTTACATTTTACATCCTTGTCCCCTAGGTTAGTCCATGTCCAATACTCCACTTCAGTCCTTCTCCTTTAGCTAGCTTCAGCGAGCATAGCAATCAATGTTCACACAATGACTTCACTAGTTCATAATTGCTTTTGCTCTTTAACACAAAAACAGTCAAACAAATCAGTTCTACAGTCGGTAATCTGCATTGGCACACTACACCATGCTATGCAACCAAGCTACCACTTGCACACTAGAGTCCTCACCTCGGCCTAGACTCTCTCTACTCCACTTTGTCTCTTCTCTCATCGTTGTTGAGTCCTCACCCTAGCCAAACTCACCACTTCATGTCTCCATCGATTCGTCTCTTCTCTTTTCTCGCATCTCTATTGGGTCTTTAGAAATTGGAATCGGCCGCTTGCGGTTGTAGATTGTAGTATTGAAGAAAAAATGATTTAATTGCCTATTAGGTCAAGATTGAGTCAAATAGCGAGTTCTTTAACTCTTAATTGGGGTGGGTTCGATGTTACCAAAAAAAAACTTATCGAATTGGGTTCAAGTCTTAATGAACCCATTCCATACTCGACTCAGTTACGTTCTTAATCATGTGCCCCTTTACATAAGAAACAAGATAACTTCCTTAGTTGCTACCTCTCTTTCATAAGAGTCCTACTCTTTTGGATTGGCATAATTTCACTTCTCATTGGGCTCAAGTCTAACTCCTCTTGAGCTTCCCCCACCTATTTCATCGCTACCTTCTTTTTTCTCTTTCTTAGGCCACTTGCTGGACTTAAACTCTAATAAGCTTTTCATTGCTACCATGGCTTGGACTAAAGTCTAAACTTTGTGCCTATTTAACTTAACCCGAGCCCACTCTTATAGCCCATCACAAAAGGCAAATATAGCATCCATATTGTTCATGTCAAGGATCTCTAACAACAACTTTGAGAACTTTTATACATACTCCTAAATGGAGGCCTTATGTTCAATTGTCTTAATTTAGCTTGAGCCTCCTATTTATTACTTGGGTAAAATTGTGCCTTTAACTTGGCCTTGAATTCCTCTTAGGTTTTAGTTACCTCGCCTCTCTACCTTACTTCATCAAACCATCTTCTTCACCATAGGGTGGTCATATCACTTAAGAACATTGGGGCCACCCTTAGTTTTGATGCATTGTCCAACACCTCGATCACATTAAAGTACTAATCTAGGATCTAAAGAAAGTTGTTTATCTCCCTAACATTCTATGACTCACTAAAACCCTTGTGCATAGGTACCTTTACCTTATGCTATCACCCTCAAATAAGAGGGCCCATATTCAGCTTTGAAGCATTATTAGACCCAACCCCTCTTCTCTAGCTCTCTCTTCAAGGCTTGATTTATCTCCTGCAAGGCAACATCCCTTCTTTACAAATAAGTCAACAATGTTATCTCACTTGGTAACTCTTTCTTCACCTTTTCCAAAGCCTTCCTCGACACCCTAAACTCAATCCATCGTGTCAATCATAGCTAACATAACCTTAGCCACCCTAGCTTCCATAGAGGCTCTACTTCCATGGGACTTTCCTTAAAAAGTAGACTTCTCATTCACCATAGGAATCAATGGGTTTCTGGCGTACTCGGTTAGGATGTTAGATGCAAACTTTCCTTCCATCTCCTTTGAGAAACTTGTTCTGACACTATATGTCACATATACACTTATTTCAAGACCATCACATGTAATACTTAAACTTTTTGGCTCTTTGTAGAGAGGTTAAGTCGGCTTTTTTTATGTACAACACATAAGAACATACTTACTAGTGAGTAAGTTTAGAAAGAAATAATACATTAAAAAATAAGAATAGTGTTTATATTTCTAAATAGTTTACAAATAAGGAGAATACTCTCTTATATACAAGAGATCTCCATCAATGGACAACCATTATCTACTCAATCTAATGGCTATTATATAGTCACATCTAATCATACAAACTATCTCCATCTACTAAGGTATTTAGGCTCTTCTAGAACATTATTAGAAATGGATTGGGCCTTGGTTGTGGATGTGACACTTAATGGTGCTCTATATACAATCACAAATGAGTAAGATGGGCTTAGGGAAAGAGTCCTTGACGCACACACACATAATCTCCTTAACAAACCTTAGTGGTTGGAAGTAACTTTGGATCCTCTTCCCTACCTCTACCACCGTAAAACTCCAATACACCACTAATGATTTCAATATTCATATATCTCCATATTTTCATTAAATAAAAATTTCTTAGATATGCTATTTTTTTAATCATTTTCGACTATTACCATCCATCACATTGCATATACATTGCTATAATTCTACTTTTATATATCCGTTGAATATGAAGAGGTCGTGATAATAGAGTTATTAATTTGTTAATAGTTTTAAAATAAGTGGTTTTTTATTTTATACATTTGAAAATTTTCCTTCTTTTTTTTTTTTTTTGTCATCCCCTCCTCCCCTCTCTCTCTATATATATGTGTGTATGTATATATATATATATATATATGAGTTTTGTTCATATAGGTAACATTATTTTATCCTTTATATGGGGCAGATTCTGTCTTAACAAGATATGCTAATCTTTTGTATTGAGATTTCATACATCAAACTCTTCGTTTGTAAGTCATTTTATATTAATTGATTCAATGTAATAATTTTTCATTGACTCAAATTCATTTTTATTAAAAAAAATTTAAGAAAAAAAGCTAGCACTTATTCATCCATTAACAAAGCTTTTTAAGAACACACAAAAATTGAATTGACATTTGAAGAAAGAAAAAAAAAAGGTCCATTTTCAAAATCCTTAAAGTTTAATCTTCCTGTACCTTCAATAAGTGAGAGAAAAAAAATACAAACGCCAAAAAGTATAAAGATACAAACAAGCCCAATGTCAACTGACTGGGCCTGTAAGAGCCCAAAAAAAGAGGAGGGTTCATCACCGACTATTGAAATTTATGTTTCCCTCCATTTTAAGTTCTCATTTTTACTACTTTCCCTCTGTCTCTCTCTCTCTCTCTCTCCCCTTCCCTCTCCCTCTCACTTCTAAGTGCGCATCCAGTTTCTGCCAAAAGTTAGGGCTTGCTAAATTTGATTTTGCCCTAATCTCTTTTGTCTCGCTTCCCTTCCTCGCGGTTCTCTACATCTCAGCTCTCAACCAGGTTTTAAACTCTCTGTTTCTCTCAGTTTCTCTTTGATTTTTGTTCTTACTGATGCAAGAGTTAATTTATTTTACTTTTTCTCTTTTAATTTTTTAATCTTTTCACGATTGATTCAAATGAAGCTGTCACAATTATGAAGCTTTACTTCAAATCATGAATTGCAATTCTATATTTTATTACTTTTGTTTATCTCGAAGTAATCTCATTTTCTAAAAATCCAAAACAGATTTTTCTTTCTTCCCCAAAATCTAAAGGGCAGATATATTATTAAAATCAAGAGCATACTAGACAGATACTTCACAAAAAAAAAATGGATTCAACAAATTAAAGAAACTCCACTTCATCCATACTCCTCTCTCTCTCTCTCTCTCTCTAAAAATACCCATTGAAGAAAAATAAATTATCGATACCAGAAGGCAACAAAACTTCAGAATTTGGTTTAAATAGCTCACCAGATCTCTGTGAAAGGCAATCAGCGGTCGACACTGGTAATATTCCTTATTCGACTGTAGCTACTCTGTCAGTAGAGAGAGAGGGATGCTTCAGCGAGCTGCACGTTTCAAGCAGAGAGAGAGAGAGAGAGAGAGAGAAGAAAATACTTTACGATTGCGGGACTGCAAATGGAGCGAAGATATTGGGAGATGTACGATGGACGGATCAATTTGGGAGTTACGTCATTGATTTGGGGGTTGGGGTTTCGATTAGGGTTAAGGTTCTTTAAGTGGAGGTTTGGTTTAGGTGTTATGTTACAGTGAGTAAATGGACTTTACATTTTCTTGGAGCTGAGTAAACTAGTGAAGAAATTGCACTTAGAGCTTCGATGAAGAGAATCTGTGAGAGTAGTGGTTGGTCTTTAGGTTTTATGACAATCTTATCAGAATTGGAGATTGAGCAGTTGCTCGAGCAATATATGTACGTCAAGAGACAAGTTTTGAGTTAGAATCAGGGCAATTGTAACTTTAGGTTTTGTAATACTCAATTCTAAATCAGTATAGATCAGTTATTAAAGAGCGAATATTGCATAATTTTATGGGCAACGATCCATATTTCTTTACTATTTGGGCTAGCATTTGAGTAATTCTGCTATCTATGGTCTGATTCTATGTTTTCTGACAATTGATTCTGAGGTGGTGCAACATGAGATCGGTTTTGTACTATCTTTTACAGTCAAGCTAGAATTCGATAAATTTGCATTCAATGATGGCTTTGCAGTTTCTGCTACATGAAGGAGAAGAAGCACAGCGATTAGTTTGGTAGAATATTGCAGTGCCGTAATATTTTCTATCAGTTGGCATTTTTAACTGTACACCTTTTGGATGGCAAATTATTACGATATCGATGATATTATCATGGAGGAAGAGGTTAGCATCTAGCTGGCTGCTTTGTATTAATGGTATTATCTTAGCTTTCATATGAAAGTGATCTTTTGGAAGTTTTTGTGCTCTTTTTGCAGCCTGTGTCTGTTGTGTTCCAAAAGGCAGTGAATGGGGTTGGAATAGATCCTGGTTCCGATAAAAATTGTGTAGGTCTTAAGCAGTTTCAAGATTTGTCAAGCAGATAATCTAGTAGTTAAGTGCTTATATTTTCCTCCCTGTTCTCCCTCAGGTTGAACAAGGATCAAAAGTAGAATTGCCTTTCTGGCTTGCTTTGGAGTTAAGGCTGAGAAACGCAGCATCAGTTAATGTTCCACCGTGTTTTGATGAAAGGTAGAACTTGTTGCTTTCTCCATCATTTTTTGTTGGTGATAACTCTCTTATTTTCTTAGCTGTGCATTATCCATTGCAAATTATGAAAGAATACTTCTTTTACTGGAATTACCAGAACAAGACTGGAAATTCAGGCTGACCCAGCATGTGTAGATCTGCGATCGCGAAGTCCTTACTTCTATGAATTTGGTTGCAAGATGGCTCCATTGTAAGTATATGCCAGGTCCTTCTGCCTTTTGGTGGCCTGTTGTGCATTCTATATTCAATCTATTGAATTGAAACAAATGCTTCCTCTTTGGTATTACCAGCAAAGTAATCCAATACTAGGAAAAGCTAATTTGTACAAAGATTTAACACCATGGCAGTACATAATGCTAAGATACATTAATGAGATAGTTCATACCTGACTACTCACGAATTTGAAGACATATTTCTTTGTTATTCTGTCTTCTTCATCTGATCATTTGTTGCTTCTTAAATGCGTTTCCTTTCTTTCATTTTTTTTTTCTTTTTGTGCTGAATTGGGTACTATAACTTTGTCATAGTTCCGAGGAATTTCATGTCCTTGCTTTGGGCAATTACCTAGTGAAAGATTTAGACTTGATCTTAAGCCAACTCTGAACAAGCGACTTTCTTTCACTTATCGCTTTTTTCATATCCTCTTCTTTCTTTCTATCTGTGTGTGTGTGTGTGATGGAGGGGGTGGGGGTGGGGTGTGTGGGGTTGCAAAGGATGACTAGCTCAGTAAGTTGTTAGATCGGTCAGGTAAAACTTCAGAGGTTTGCGTACATTAGAGAATTATGCCATCAACCTTAGTAGGTGTCTTGATGTCTTTTTGTCTTCCCTTATAAATACAGATACCTGCTAAATAATTAGTGTATACATTTTCTCAGATTCTAGGTTCATCTAAGCTTGTTTCTAAGGATATTCTTTTGACAGTGTCAGCGATAGGACTATAGGAGAACTTCTGTTTTCCGCCTTTAGGAGCAGATATAAGGAAGTTCTAACAAAGGCACATACGGCAGCACATGTTGCAACTCCCAAGGTTCTGTCTAGACTGACGGAAGAAGAAATCAATTGTAAGGCGCATTTTGCTGTATCAACTTCCACCGCTTCCCTTTGCATACTTCTATGTATGATTCAAATATGTTGTGCATGTTGCAGTGTACGAGGCTGCTCGGTCTTCAATGGCAGCCTTCAAGAAGTGGCGTGTTGGTGGCCCAAGATTTCAGCGTGCTTCTGTTCTTGGGAGAAAGAGGAAATCGACTGAGTAGACACATAATGATTCAGGTTCAAGGCCTTAGAATCATAGTCCAAAATGAGAATTTTTTATTAAACAATTCTAAGGTTGTATTTTATTACTTGGGTTTCAACGTCCCTTCCTTAAAAACCTGCACTTTGGCAATATTAGCATGAACATGATGTAATGTCTAAGGTCTCATTCTGGACAATGGTGCATCTCTTAAATAATGAGTCGATCATAAAATTGAATATTTGCCTGCGTAATGAGTTATTGATTAATTATAATCAATTTATATCGTTCATGAAATTGTACCGATGACACATGTATTTGACTATGGTAGTACTACCAACCCTGTCAAATTTATACGAACATTTAGACAATTTTTGGTGAGAAAGTTTTGATTTTTAAAGCCTATAGTCGAGTCTCTTAAGCCCTCGTCAAGGATTATGAGTCAATCTTCAGATCCTGCGGTGGCCTCCCAAGGACTAGATTAAAGGCAATTTGATTTCTTTACCCAATTTATGTCTAGTTTATGAAAAGGCTATTACTCAATCGTCTTTATGTTCATGGATAAACAAGTTTATTTTACCTCAACTTATAACATAATTAATTCAATTTGCTCCGTTCCCTTTTATTCTTGGGAAAATGGCCTGTCAAAAATATGCATATATAGTTAAGTAATATGAATTCTAGTCTTTAACTTAGATTAATCAGTTCGATTCTTTCTATTTTAATCATTGAATATATATAACATCTATTGGAAATGATTTTAAATATTATATCTTATACAATTTTTGGTGAATCATATATAAAAAGTTACTTAAGATATATTTTTGTAAAATAAACTATAATTTAAAAAAGTATATATACATATATACACACTAGCGGTTGATGCACATGCTCTATGAGTGCTTAAAAAATGTCTTATTAATATTGAATCTCAAAATTATTTATAAAAATGGAAAAATTACACATAAGGATGTAAATTTATTCAACGATGCAAAGGATCAAATTTAACATCTATATGGATAAATATTTTTTTAAATTATTTTTTATATTTATCTCTTCTATAAAGTAAAGTTCCACTATTTAATATGTGATTTTGTTTTCGACTATTCGATGAGGAAATTAAAAAAAAAAACGCATATGAAACATGCAATTTAGTGGGTTGATTTAATGAAATTGCATGTAGGATACGTGATTTTTACAACAAAATCACTTGTTTAACATACAATTTATGTGCTACATTAAAATCACAAGTTAAACAAATGATTTTGTTTTTAGCTATTCAATCGAGAAATTTTTAAAGAAATTGTACATGAAACATGTGATTTATAGGTTGATTTAATGAAATTGCATTTAAGATATGTGATTTTTGCAATGAAATCTATGTCCAATATATAATTTATGTGCTATACTAAAATAATTATATGTTGAATATGCGATTTTATAAAACTAGTTTTACTGAAATCTTATTTTAAAAAATACTTTTGTAAGAAGGATCAATTCGCTCAAGGCATATCACCAAGACCTGGCATCAATGATATTTGCAATAAAATAAATCATGGAATAGCGTAGATATCTAGATGATAATGGCTAGTCGCAACTCACTTTCCAAATTAAAAATCCAATTCTAAGCATGAACTCGAAGTATTGTAGTAATTAGCTAAAAAAATATACCTTCATAAAATATATTGTTATTTTCTTTCTGTCCAAGTGAAAAACAAACTTAATTACATGAATCTATCCGTGGAAAAAAGTAACTAATTTTAAAAAGAAAAAGAAAAAGAGAATAACTTAATTACAAATAATAGAAAAATTTTACTCTATACATTAAAATGTAGCATATCATTTGATAAAACACGTAAAACACAATGTCCTTAATGGAATTTTACATATCCATTGAATTTGCAACCAAGTAATTTGTATTATCATCAAAGAAGAAAAATTGAATGAAAGAATCCAATTTTCCGAAATTAATCAAGTTGATTAAAAATAGAAAGAGAGTTTTTATGAGTACAATTAAAAGCGTAAGAGAGATATGATAACTAGAGCTAGGAAAGTGGGCCGAATGGGTTGGCCCGTCCCAAACTGCACTAGCCCACAGGTTGAAATGGGTCGGCCTGCGATGGTTCACACGTAATGTGGGTTGCAAATTTTTTTATTAAAAAAATAGAAAATTAATGTGGTAGATTAATACTTCAATTTACATCTTTTGATATTCAATATGAAATGCTTATAATAACAACTTTAAATCAAATTTGAAGTTTAATATAATTTTAAAAATGATGCAATATATATTTTGTTAAAAAAAAGTCTAAAGGAACCTATTTAAGTTCAACTTAAGTGAAAAATTGAAAGATTCTCATTTTGACAAATTTATAATCATAAATTCAATAAAAAAATGTAATAGGTGAATATATACTTAAAAAATTGATATTCACCTTAAATTATTTTAACTTTTTTTTTATTTGGGTTACAAAATATGCAAGTAAACTAATAAGTAATAATTAAGGATATATAATTTTTAAGATAAGAATAAAATATACTAAGTCTTTATAAAATATTGTATTAATAACTTTATGATATACTATACATAAAATCACTTTTAATTTAATTAATTTCCATTTTTCTTTTTTTTTTTAAACTGTGTAAGTCGAACGGGCCAACCTGTGTCTACATCGACATGACCCGTCTTAACCCATGGGTTACACAGAGAGGGCTAAAATAGCTCACATATGTTCTACATTCCCAGCCCTAATGATATCCTTTATATATTGATGTGATTTTGTGATTTCTCACAACTTTTATATGACTTAATTCCATAATATTGTAAATTTATTTTGCATTCTTAATATTTTACTTTTGATTTAAAAATTGACAATTCTTTATAAGTTTCTAATCAATGCATCATTTAGTAGAATACTATCAAATAATTATGCGGAATCGTAATATTTCATAGATGATAAAATAATAATATTTATCTTATATTTACAATAATCTATTTAAAAATATTACCTTTCATAACAAAAATTTCCAAAACCAAATGAAAATATATAAATATAAACAATAAAGGCATATGAAGAGATAAAATAAAAGCAAATCAAGAAAAAAGGAATATTATATGCCTTATCCCGCAAACCAAGTCTTCCGGTTCCAGGGGCATTAATAAAGAGTGAATGCTTCAGAGTCAGACTTCAGAGGGCTCTAATCCTTATATATAATATATATTCCAGGTATGTAGGGTTTTATAAAACCCTGGAAAGGTGCTGTGAGTTATACACATACGCATACACTCATAAATTAAATTAAACCAAAAGTTGTGAAATTTCTTCCTCATACATGTGTTAAAAAATTTGATTACTTTATACAGTTTCAATGGCAATGGATGGGAGTTTCAATCTTCAATTTTCTTTCAATAGATTCCTTACTCGCTGCCCCGAGCTTTCGCGTCAGCCTCGGTTCGATTCTCTTGTGAAAAAGGTGTATATACGTTTTCTGTTTGAATATGTAATCCATAGTCATAATCTGCCATTTTTGTAGTATTTTGTTGTCACATTGATTTTTCGGTTTTATTTTTGTTTAGGGAGAATTAATAACGGAGGAAGAAGTTGTTAACTTGTTGGGAGAAGTGTTTGCGCATCCGGACTACACTATCCCACTCCTGGGATGTTTCCGTCCGCTGGTGCAGAAAATTGTGAAGAAAGTTGTGTCTTTACTTTAGATTGGTGCCTAATTTGAGATCAAATTCGAGTAGTAGTCTTGAAGGGGTGGATGAGAAGAAAATTTTAGAGAATGACATTTTGGATAGTAATTTATTGGAGAGTTTTCTCCAGAATGGAAGAGGATTGAATCTCCACGAGCTCGCTTGCCTTGCCTTTTGTCGTGCCCTTGATTTGGCTCCTTTTTTGATGGGGTAAATCTTGAAGGCTGTCTTGCTTTACATTGCGTGTGATTATAGACACTTGAGATATTGAGCTGATTGCAAAAATTTGGAACATCTTCAATTGAAGACACTTGACATAAAACAAAAATTAGATATGCAATGAATTTCTCAGCGTAGTTTTTAATATAGCTTACTCATTTGTGCAGGTCTGTATTAGATTATTTTAAATTTGCTCCAGCACCTTTTCAACGAATTATGAAGAAAGATACAGATTTTGAGGTACCTTTCGCTCTGAATTGATTGACTCTTACGAGCTAGCATTTTGCTGCAGCAGCATTACAGTTGCTCTGCAACTGCAATTTGCGGTTGATTTTGATGGGAATTGTTAGAATTATATTGCAGCTATATAGTTATTTATGATATATATTTTTTTGAATTCTTTAATCTAACTGGTCTCACATTTCCAATTTTTTTTCGTCTCCATAAGGGTGAAGATCTTCTGTTGCGTGCTTTGAGGATATCTTATCGCATGCTTTTAATCTCTCCTGAGATGTTCTCTAAACTTTGGGATTGGTCTTGTTTTTTGGACCTTGCAAGAAAGTTTATGGATGTCTCAGTTCGCACCAAGTTGGAACATGACATAAGATGGTGTACAACACAGACTAAAAGAATTATTTTCAAATTGACATATACAGATTCTATGAACCTTGGCATACAGCCCAAAGAAGCAATCGAATGTTTGATGCGGTCAGTTTCGTTCTCTTCCCATTTAGACAGCTTTGAATGCTAAAATCACATTTAGGCAAAATTTGCTTAGTACCTATGCTTTCTTTCCTATTTCAGCTGGCAGGAATTTTGTTGTGATGTATGCCTGGAGAAAGCTGGATTTTATATTGGGTCACCTAAAGAAATAAAATCTGAAGGAGTGGTTCACTTTGGTAAATATAATTTTCTTGAGTCGTCACCTGAATATTCTAGGGCTTTGTCCCGATTAAGTGACGATGAGCCGTTGCCTTTGAGTCAAAGGTCGGCAACATGGTACACACATAAGCTTTTTGCTATGCCTTTTAATTGCTAATTTTACTTGATATTAAAATCTGAATTCCTAGAAACTTGCCCTGAAGTTATCAGATAATATATGAAATGTTCTCTGGAATTGGAAAATATCTGAGATTTGTCTCTGTGCAATCGGGAATGAGAAATTGGTTACAACACCATTTGTATTGACATTGGCAGTAACGAGAAGCTTTGAGATGGTTCTGTTAGCTGCGTCAAAGAAGTGGCCTGTTCTTCTTTAAGGTCCCCCTGGAGTTGGGAAATCTGCTCTTATAAAGAAATTAGCTGAAGACTGTGGCAATAATGGTACATATTAATATAAATATATCGTTCCATGTTAATTTATCAGAGATTCTTCATTTTCCTTGCATTTCAAAGAATATTGCTTCCTGAATTTCACTTTCTTATTTATAGGCACCATCAAAATTGCTATTATCAATTATGTGATGTCCCAAATGATTATCCCATGTTGATTGTGGGGCTATTATTATTCTTATTGGTGTTTTTCTAGTATAATTGTTTTTTTTTTTTGAGGATCAATGGACCGGTTTTCTTCGTTTTTTTTCTCTTTTCACCACGGTTGCATTGTTTATTTTTTTTACATCTAGCACAAAGGCTTTCTTGAGAAGTAAACATGTTTTTTTTCTTTTTTTACTTTTTTGGGGTGGGGGGTAGTAAGTAGGAAAAATTGATGAGAGTTTTAGGGTTGAAAATGTAAACGAGACAATGGTAAAAAAAGATTGCTGAGAGGTTTGCCCAAATTATACTTTCTAATGGATGTGCATGTCTGTCCAATAGCGAGAGCTGGTGCAGAATGAACTACTCCACACTCTCAATAGACAGCTTCTATTGATTGTATACCTTTGCCCCTTTTCACATTAGCTATCCTTCCAAACCTTGGCAGACATGGCACTTGCAATTATTTGTGGGTCACTGGCAAGTGTTTTTGTTGGGCTGAGGATTACATTTTCAATGTGAAAGTTCATGTTCTTCTTTTATATGCCATTGTACTTAGCTGGATCATAATTCTTTCTTTTATTTTAATAGACCAAATTTTGTGTTTGTTTTTTCCCCTTTGCTAACTGTCTTTTTGTCTTATTTTCATCTCAATTTTATCTATTCACATGGATGATCAAATAGATGGCAAGACATTGGTTGGGAGTTATGTTTGTGCAGAACAACCAGGTGAATTTAAATGGCAACGTGGTTTGGCTACTCAGGTATGTAAACTCGCAATTATGAAGTATGAACTTGCTTTTGTTTTTCCACATCGGGAAATACTTAGAAGGCTCCTCTATTTATATGGGTAATGCACAGGCTATAATGAGTGGATTTTGGGTTGTTTTTGAGGACATTGACAAAGCACCCACTGATGTTCATTCAATTATATTACCTCTTCTTGAAGGAGCTAGCTCTTTTTCAACTGGCCATGGAGAGGTAATTTCTTTCATTTTTCAATCAAGCTATGTTTTTTTTCCTTCCAGTTATTTCATTTTTGGCCCTCATTTTAACATTTGTGGTTTATCTTAAAAATACTAATGATTTTATTTATATTATAAAGTAGACTAGATTTTGCGTTACATTACAACCTTTTAGTTTCACTATACAATCTAAACGGATGTAAGATCTTTTTAGAAGCTTTGTACTGCGCTCTTTGCTTTTGTCATTATAGGTTCATTTAGTCGTGCTGCAATTTTGGTAATGTAACTTTAGATGCTTAGTGGTACTGTGTTGTGATAGTATCTAAGAAATGTGTTTCGTATGTCAAATTTGTTTGGAAGAGACATTTGCTAAGTATGATGGTATGACATACTGTTAGAGTAGCTGATGAGACATTGAGGCTAGTGATTTTTATCTCTAAGCATGAAGCTAGTGCCACATGCGTTATTTTACTCTTCTGCAATCATTTTCACTATATTTAGATGGAAATGATACATAGTTGGCTTGATTTATGCATATAACTTAAATGATGAAAATAGAGCAAAGGCAAAGGCCATTGGATTTTTTATTCTAGCTCATAATTTGATTTGAATTCTGCTTCTTCTTCATTTTTAAATGTAGTGCAACTTTACGATGCATCTTGTTGATTCTTAAGCATCGTATATAGAATTTACTTGTGACCGACAATTATTATTTCCAAGCATGTGATGTTTACCGCCTTAAAGCTTGGCCTGTGCGTTACCGTTTGCCCCTTCTTCCCTTAGTTAGTTTATGATGTTTTCAAGCCTTGAAAATTTTCACCTTAAATACAAGGGAAAAAAATTGGTCTTTGTGAGATGATGAATCCTGCTATTTCCTTGGTTTTCGATGGAGATGTTTTGGATGGAAGGGAAGTTTCTTGTTTTTAAGATCATGTAATGAGTTAGGACGATGATATAATGCTCAGAAAGTTGTACAAAAATAATGGGTCTGTTAAACATTTTATTTTATTTGGTAAGTAATTAATTGTATTAATGAGAAAGAATGTATAGCCGTTAAATGTGGTAATGAGTTACAGCAAAATTTAGTCATAGAACTAGAATTTCACAAATTTATGAATATAGAGTAAAACCAAATTCATGGTACAAGAAGCTTAGAATAAGCTAAAATTTGTTTAGCCAAGAACATTGGTTGAGGTAGTGGGGATCTTAAGCGAGTTAAGTTCCTTGCTCTCCAAATGCAATATATTATTGCTGAAAGTACTACTCTCCATATTGGTGTCATTAGGTAGCTTCCTGGTGATAGGTGCATGAGCCCTGTTGTTACATTATGCCAAGAAAGGAAGGATATTGGGCATTTAAGTTCCGTTAAGTTTGACTTCCAAACCTGTTTTGAGTATGTACACCCAAAAAAACAAGTGATCATGGTTCTCATTTCCATTTAAACATAGAAAATATGATGTTGAGGTAAATATTCCCCAATTATAGAGCTTATTTAGAGTGTGAAGTTTCCTTTTTCAAGCTAACCACATGATAATGATTGTCATGGCAAGGAATACTTATTCTAGATCATCTTGGCCCAAGGAACCTTAACATTCTAATTAGATAAAGCCTTATAAGCGTTTTTGATAGAGAATATTCTAAATACCTTCTTATCCCATATAAACCTGTCAGTTTTTTGTGGGTCAGGTATTATATTTGATGGTATTGTGAAACCAATTCAAAAATTGTTCTGTGGAAATTCCCAATCATCGCCCTGTATAATTGAGCACAGTCTAGCATTCAAAGGGAGCCTGAAGTAGAGATTATTCTAGTGCTGTGCAACATGTCTAAAGGTCTAGTTGGTAGCCAAAAGTCTGACCATAGAGATATAGATAGCCCATCACCCACTTCCCATTTAAACATACCTCTTGCTAACTGGCGAAGTTTTAGTAGTTTGTATCAACTCCATGAACACTTGGCAGGTAACGGATAGGGAGTTTCCCTTCTTTAAACTCTATCATCTGTAGTATCTGAGCCTTTGCTGAAGGAGGTATATTAGATAAGAACATTAGGCTTTTGTTACTATTTACTTTGAGACCTAAGACAGAATTAAAAGTTTCCAGAGATTCCTTAATCACTCTGACCAACTCAAGATTTCCTTTACAAAAGATTAATACAAATGTGTGAGTCGATCTTTCTTACATCTCTAGTGATATGGGAATTTGGAATTATCAATAAGTTGCCTTAATATCCCTGAGTAGACTTCCATGCCAAGAACAAACAAGTACAGGAACATTGGATCACCTTGTCTGAGACTTCTTGAGCTAGGGATGAAACCAACCAATTCTCCATTGATATTGAAAGAAAATTTTGGGGTTGAGATGCATTGCATCATTGTCTTGATAAAATGTGTAGGGAAGTTCATACTTGTGAGCACTGCTTCTATAAATCTCCAATTTATTGTGTCATATGTTTTATGGAGGTCTATTTTCAGCATACACCTCAGAGCCCCTTTATTATTTTGGTATCCATTAGCCAATTCTTGTGCTACAAATATGTTATTTGAGATATGGTACCCTCCAATGAAAGTAGGTTGTTCTTTCCCCACTAACACTGATAGAACCATTTTCATTCTAGATGCTAGTAGCTTGGTTATTGCTTTGTAAATTGTATTGCAGTAAACTGTTGGTCTAAAGTCAGCAAGATTTGTGGGATTAGCAATTTTAGGAACAAGGGAGACAACTGTGTAATTCAGTTCCTTTAGCATATTTCCCGATCCCATAAACTCTTTCACTCCTTTAATCATATCTTTCCCAATAATATGCTATGTTGTTTTGAAAAACTTGACAGAAAACCCATATGGACTTGGAGCTTTGTTGTCAGCTTGGTCAAAGAAGGCCTTTTTAATCTCCTCATTCGAAAATGGACTACTAATTTGCAAAACTTGTTGCTCTGACAATCTCTTATAAATATAGTCCTGTACTTTTGTGTTTATGATGACCATTTGCTATCCTCCTATCAATCTGGAGAAGTATGCTACTATTTCCCTCTTCACTTCCTCAACTCCCCTAATCTTTGTTCCATCCTCCTTTTCCAGCCTGTGTATAGAATTCCTATTTTGTCTATAATTGATCATTTTAAGGAAGTAAGAAGTGTTCTTATTTTTCAATTTTAGCCATTTCATCCTTAACTTTTGTCTACATAGATTTTCTTTTGCTCCCCTTAGCATATAGTACTCCTTCAAAGCTACTTTTTCTTGGTTTATTAGTGCTGTATCTCCTTTTGCAATTGATCTTTGGATCTCCATTAGATGTTCCTTTGCTAATTTCACTCTTTTTGTAAGGTGTGGGAATTGGCATTGTTCCAATTTTTGAGTTCCTTTTTTAGTAATTTCATTTTATTTACTATTTGAAACATTTTGGATCCTTTAATTTCATGTGACCAAATTACTTCTACCTTAGGGAGGAACTCCTGCAATTCCATCCAAAATTCAAAGAATTTGAATGGAATTTTCCTTTTTCTTGAATTCTTCTCCATATGTAAAATTCACGCCGAATGATGAAAGAATAGGGACTATAAAAGTGGCATCACAATTTGGTAAGTTGTTTGGCCATTTCTGGTTAATCAATATCTTATCTAATTATTTTAGAATTGGATTATCCAATTGTTTGTTCGATTTATGCAATCCTTCCCAGTGATGTTTAATTCTTTACTACATTGTTTAATTCGTATATTTAATTTTATTGAATTATTATCATAGCATAGATCCATTAAAGTTTATACATCTCATAAAAAGAAGAGTTTTCTAATGGACTTCACGAAATTCCTCTTCAAAAAAACTTAAAAAAGAATTTAAATACAGAGTTAATATTGCATTTAGTACCTGAACTTTAATAATTTTTGCAATTAAGTATCTAAACTTTAAAAATGTCAATTCACTATTCGAATAATTCTTGAGGTTATTTATGGTATTTTGACTAACTTAGTTAAACTCCATTGTCTTACATAGATTTTTTGGCCAGCCATCAATTGACATGTGTAAAAGAGCATTAATTTAACATAATACACATCTAAATAAACACTTGAGTGGATTAATTTGGGAAAAAAAATTACACAACAGCAAAAAAAAAAAAAGAAAATGGAAAGAAAAAACAAACACATATTGTAGACGACATAATTAACCTTAATTACAAAACTAATCGCATAAATTAATTTAAGGCAAAATTACCCTTTTGACTA
This sequence comes from Laguncularia racemosa, assembly GCA_037954665.1. NCBI lineage: Eukaryota > Viridiplantae > Streptophyta > Magnoliopsida > Myrtales > Combretaceae > Laguncularia > Laguncularia racemosa. The sequence goes on along the minus strand of JBBMOL010000002.1, from coordinate 12,377,673 downwards.
ACCTTAACCTAAAAACAACACATCAAAATCCTTTTTTTTTTTAAGTTCCAAATTGTGTAGACTCTAGTTGAAGCTCGAAATCACACACGCTCCTGTTAACCCATGAAGAAATCCAGAAACCAAAAGCTACACACCTACGACACACAAAAAGGCACAATTTGCAACCTAGATGAAGATGAACAAGGTTGATGGTGAATGAAAAAGAAAGAAAAAAACAAATTAAGGTCTTGACTTGATTAAACAAAAGAAGACAACAACACAAATAGTTGACGAAAGTAAGGCAAGACCTACAAAACTTGATAAGAAAATGATTTTAATAGATAAAAGACAATTAAAAAGGATAGAAAAGACCAAACTTGATGTTGGAAAGAAGCTAAATGCAATTGGGTAAGTTGAAAATTCTAGAAATAAAAATTTCCATAAATAGAAAATTTCAAATTTGTAGACCAACAAGATAAATTGAGTAGAAAGCACTAGGTGATTGCAAAATGGATTTTGGAACAACGAGATGATTTGACCCTTTCATGCCTATCTCTCACAATTTTGGCAAGAGATCATAGATTTATGGTTTCTAATAGTGAAAGGGAATTTCATTTTGGGAATTTCTCAAACAAGTATTTTCGATAGGGTAAAAATCACACATTTAGGGTTTAGAATGTTAAAGATAGCTTTCAATTTTGGATTTTGTCAAAAGGGATTTTTGAATGTTATTTTAGAGTTTCACACATTAGTAAATTCACACTTTTTTTTTGGCATGTTAATATCCCCCCCCCCCCCCCCCCCCCCCCCCCCCCCCCATGTCTAATCCACCTAGATTCCTAATTAGCTTGCTTTGTGTTGAAATAACCATACAATTCACGTGTCATATCATTATTAGATGCATGGTTCACATAAGTCAATGGAGTCGAATGGAATTGCACAAGGTATTACAGGTGACATCGAAAAGTTTCATTGAGTAGTAAATTGACACATTTAAATATTAGGTACTTAATTGTAAAAATGATCAAACTTTGGATACCGAATATGATATTAATAGATAAATTTCCTTATATTTGGGTAAAATAACCATTGATTCATCAACTACTTTAATGGGGGCTACTGTTGGATTAATACATTCCTCTTTGGCCTCTAATAATTGAGTTGGGTTACATAAAAATGTTTATGAACTTATAAAGTTAAAGCTATCAAAACCTTGAAATAAATCACAAATACATAACTTTTATATCAACTCATTTGAAGAATTACATGATCTTGGCCTAAGACCAAATTGAGTACTACACATTTGATTTATTTATTTTTATTTTTTTATTTTAAATATATTTAGAAAACTTGTTAAGGTGTCAAATAAATATATTTGCCTTTTATAATTTATAATTAGTATTAAATGATACGAATAGTTACTTTTTAAGTATTTGGATTACCTAATAATGAAATTCTTCATATTTTTAAGCCATAATTTGGCCTCAACAACATTAAACAAAAATCGTGTTAAGGAATTATGCTATTTAAGTAGAAAAATTAAAATGAAACTTGAATTGGGAAGTCCTAAAAATTAGAGAACAAATTCAAATCCACAAAGCAATTCACCAATCCCTTCTAAGGAATGAAATTTTAATTTGAGAAGTGTAGTTGAAGAAGTCATCTATCCTATTTGGTCCTCTAAAATTGTATTATATTGATTCTCCATCAAATTGCTGAGAAGTTACCTGCAAACAAAGGAATGCATTTCAATTCAATGTTTTCTAAATATTTTTTTTCATCTCATCAAGTTTGCATCAAATCCCTTTACAATATAGTCTAGTTTACCTTGAATTTGAGTAACTTGAATAGTTTATAGAGTCAAGTTCATATTTCAAATTACTTCACTCAATAAGCTCATTAATTTAAACAAGCTTAAGTCACACTGATGCGAACCTTAGGTTGAGACGTTCCTAGAGCCCAATTGGATGGAAATGAAACCCTAGAATCATCTTGAAATCAAGTAACGAAACTTGACCTTAATTTGTAATCTCGGATTAGAACCTAAGCTATATCAGGATCTTGATCGTCACAAGTTACCTTGATAAGATCAAATAAAGTTCTTGATGAAAAACAAATAAGGATTTTCTAATTTCATGGATATTCCAGGGTTTCTTTTCCATCTAATTGGATTCTAGGAACATCTCAACCTTGGGTTTGCATCACACACTTAGATGAATGACTTCTAGTCTTAAGATTATTTCAATTAGATAGAATATAACTTTCAAATAAACTAACTTAAAAAAGCTCGATTAAAACGAATTTAAACTTATTAGACAGCACTCTATGTTAGGCGTAAGTTAAAAAATCCAATTGTTTGTTTGATTACATTGAAGTCCCCTAGAACCACCCATGGATGATTAGACATAGATGGAGCTAACTCAACCAAGTCCTTCCATAGTAGTTTCCTCTCATTTTCAGAATTGGATGCATAGACAAACGTAGCTTAAAAGGAAACGTTTGATCCAAGATGAGTCCAACAACCCCATTATTGATATTCAATTCTCCCTATAAAACTTCTTTATTTTTGCACACTTCAATGGGCCATTCGGACCTTTTATGTTCCATCAAGCTCGATTCATTATAATGAAAAAACTTTTTTAAGTATAACGCCTCTGGCGTTTGTAAACCTTCTTCTTCCTCCTCTTATTTGCACTTGAACCAGATAATCTCCCTTCACTAGATGAAGCTGAGTTAATCATCTCATGGCTTCTAAGTGTACCAGACAGCTTTTGAGAACTTGGTGTAGTAATCTGTATTCTACTAGTGCTTCTTGGTTCCTCATATTTTTTGTTCTTTCTTTGTCCTCTTCCTCCTCCTCCTCCTCTACCTTGTTTTCATATTTCTCCACTTCCCCTTTACTAATAGGAGTTTCAGGAACTTGTGAAGGTGTAATCTCTAGTTCTAGCTCAATTAGTTCATTAGGCTTAGTGTTTTGGGCTCTATGTTTACCCTCGGTACTTTCTTCCTTCCCTCTTCAGTTTTTTCCTCCCCTTTAACATGTTTTCCCTGAGCATTTCCATTATCCTTATTTTTTGATCCCTTATGTTGTACCTTTACCTACATCTTATTTTCCTTTGTGGGGTTCTCTTTAGGCACTTGATTATCTACCCGTTTCACTGAGTTACATGTATGTCCAAAAACCTTACGATAGCGTTTGGTTGGCATTGGAATCCGGCACTGGACTGGACAAAATTTTTTGTCCTCCGTTTGGTTGCCATCCTTGAAGCAAGTACTGGACTAAACATGAATATGGTACTAGACTAAATCAGATATATTTGTATCGTGTATAATTCGGTACAAAAAATTTGGCACTGGACTACAACCCTATTTTTGCGAAATTCCCAATTTGCCCCTCAATGATCTCGTGTTACTTTGTTCGGTCACTTTCCCTTCCTTCTTTGTTCTGCAATTTTTTCCTCAGGTCTCATCGCGCAATTGCTTCGGAGGAAGAACAACGACAGCTCATCAGCGCCGGTCCTTCTCTATCGCTCGTCGTGGTATCGACCGCAAGTTCCACCATCAGGTTTGTATGCTTCCATCTCTTCTCAAATCCTTGCTTCCTTTACAATGTTCATCGCATGCTTGTTGGATTTTGCCGTCTGGTTGTCGCTGGTCCTTCTCTGTCGCTTGTCGTATGTTCCTCGCATGCTTCTTGCTTAGGGGGGGTTTAGCTGGTTATTCAGGTTGCTTAAGGGATAGGGTTTAGGTTAATGGATTTTGATTTAAGGTTTAGGTTAATGTTCCTCGTAGCTATTATAAATCTATAATCAAATGATGACCCTACAAACATGAATCCTAGAATTAGAACACAGTGTGTGAAGAAGGACATTGATGAACCAGGAGACGCATCTCAAGCATATGCCCTTGACTTTGTGGAGCAATTTGTTTCACGAAATAGTAACTCACTGTCTGTAGACAGTGATGGTGTGAAGGTGGTCAAACAGAGGGTGCCTTGTAGCTCGAGTGCAAAAGGAATTAGAAGTGTGGCTAAGCTCGTTGAATTGGGGAAATCGATTGAAAAGATGGAAGTTTTTGAGTGGTTGGATGATGCTTGTCTTGAATCTGTAGGGAAGGAAGGCAGGGAGGTCAATCAGAGAATTGTAGAAAAGCATTATCATCATATGGATAATTCAAATTCCTCGTTCATGAATTTTGGAATGACTGGATATCCATTAGATCCAGCAGTAGCCTCCATGGTGGCTGCTCAACTTGGAACGGATAATCTGCCACCTTTGTATGAAAATGTTGCAGCAGCATCCGCTATGGGTGTTCTTGGAGCAGAATCAAGGGTACTCGGAGGTGGTTTATCTCCAGGATCTAATTTGACAGGTTCTGCATCGGAAGCAATTAATCTTAGTCGAATGGTGAATCAGATGTCAGGTGGTGCTCTTCAGCCACCTTTTCTAGATCCTACATATCTGCAGTATCTGAGTTCATCTAACTATTCTGCTGCACAAGCTGCTACTTTGAATGATCCTTCTAAGGATAGAAACTACTTAGGAAACTCTTATATGAATATAAATATGCTTGAACTCCAGAAAGTTTATCTGGGAGCTTTGTTATAGTAAAAAACGATGTATGGTGTCCCCTTGAGTGGTAAGTCTGGCTCAAATCACCGTGGCTACTATGGTAACAATGCAATTGGTGTTGGCATGTCATATCCTGGAAGTCCTATGGGAACTGCAGTCCTTTCGAACTCTTCCATTTGACCTGGCAGTCCCCTGCGGCAGAGTGAACTCATGCGCATGAGGAATTTACCTGGAAGTGTCATAGCTCCTTAGCACTTAGATGCGCATGAGGAATTTACCTGGAGTGAACTCATTCACCCTTTTTTTTTTAATGTTTACAAAGTTGAGGATGCGTTTCCCGCATATCTATGTCCATATTTTGCTGCACATGAATCAGTGCATATTTATAGCTAACATCTTTCTCCAATACTTAATAAGTGGTTCATAATGCGAGACAGTGGAGGCTTCTATTACATCCCAATACATGTCCTTGGTGGTCTAAAATCTAGTTTCAATCCAATTGAGAATTCTAATTCCTCGATTGCAGCATAGAAGAATTGAAACTATTCGAAATACTTGCGTCGGTCCAATTGATTGCAGCATAAAGCTTTCTACTTTATCTGTAAGCATCGTGGGCATAGAACGATGGATTGCAAGGTAGAATAGGATTAGCAGCTAGCACCAGCAGCAGTAGTGAAACTGACCGATGGAGGCAACAACCTAGAACTCATGCCAGCGTGTTTCCCATGCACTAGAAAGATCAGGTAAATGTTGATAGAATTACAAACACGCTCTTTGTGTTTGTTACATAATACATATATATGCTCTTTGATGCTGGTGCAACACATTCATCTGTGTTTGGATCTCTTACAATTTCTTGTGATGTTTGTTTGAAACCTTCAAATTCAAATTTGGTGGTAAGTATGCTATTGGGCAAAGGCACAGATTTGAACAAAGTTTCTCCAAACACGAGTATAGGAGTCAAGCGGAGACAGATGTCAATGGATCAAGTAGTTTCAATTTGGTGCATTGTTGTATACTCAGGGAAGAAAGTTTCAATTTTAGCGAAGGTGTGCAAATATATGCAATTTTAGAAGAATTGAAAATCCTAAAATTATGATAAATTATGATGCTATACGTTTTTCCTACCCTAATTGAATTTAGATTATGTAGCATATGATGTTGTCCATTATGTTTTGTATTATGAAAATGATCTTTGGATCCCCAACGTTACACTTATGGGTCTTTCCTTTGATATTTCATATAGATCATGGATCATCATGGATTTCTGATTTGTCTTCTTAGATGGAGAGTCTATATCAATATGCTTACAATGGCGGCAACTAGTTTCTATTATATAAACTTTGTTTTGAATAGGAGAGTAGAGATGGATGTATTGAATGAGCGAGCAATAGCTAGATATGAAACACGTCGAGAGGTGATTGATTCACTCATTAATGGGAGTGATACAAATTATTTATGGGAGTTAAGGATGGGTAGGAATAGTTTTGCACATCTTTGTGAACTCATTAGGGTACGAGGGGGAATGCATTGTAATGGAAGAGCAACGGTTGAAGAACAAGTTGCGATTTTTCTAAACATCCTTGCACATCATACAAAAAATAGGAGTATTCAAGTCAGATTTCGTAGATCAGGTGAGACTGTTAGTAGAAATTGCCATCAAGTGTTAGCTGCTGTGTTAAGGTTACAAGATATTTTACTTGCAAAACCTAACCTAGTACCAGAAGATTGCATTGATGAACGGTGGAAATGGTTTAAGGTAATAAAAAAAATCTTTTCGGTACTTTCAGTTAATCAACGATGGTCATGATTACTTATATTACAATACAAATTTATTTCTGTTTCTTTGGGAACATATTAGGGTTGCCTTGGAGCATTAGATGGTACATACATTGCAGTTACGACACCAGTTGCAGATAGACCTAGGTATCGAACAAGGAAAGGGCATGTTGCAACGAATGTCATGGGTGTATGTGATCGTGACATGAAATTTATCTACATATTGGCTGGCTGGGAAGGGTCTGCATCAGATTCTAGAGTATTACGTGATGCAGTCATTCAATCTAATGGATTGAGAGTTGCACCTGGTAAGTATTTTAAAAAAGAAAATTGTTTTCATTTTATCTATCCAGTTGAAATTTTTCATGTAAATTTATGTGGTTACATTTCGTTGTAGGTTCTTATAGGTTCATATTATCTAGTGGATGGTGGATATTCCAATGCATCAGGATTCCTTTCCCCTTTTAGAGGGAGGCGTTATCACATTCAAGAGTGGGCTACAAGTCAACGTAAGCCCCAAAATTGTGAGGAATTATTTAACTATAGACATGCAAGGGCAAGAAATGTTGTTGAGAGATGTTTTGGAATTTTGAAGAAACGATGGGGTATTCTAAGGAGTCCATCATTTTATCCCATCAAAATATAATGTCGAATAATTCTAGCTTGTTGTCTATTACACAACTTTATTCGAATGTACATGCCACTGGACCCATTGGAGCACGCTGTAATTGAAGGGGATGAAGTTCCAATTGGAGAAAATGGAATTGATGCAATTGAAACAGTAGAACCTACTGAGGCATGGACTGAGATGAGGAATACCTTAGCACAAGAGATGTACGATGAATGGAGGGCTCGTCATAGAAACTAGAATGTCACTAATTGTTGTACTTTCTTTGATTATATATCTTGGATCAGTGTCAGTACTGATTTTTCATTAATTTTATATTATTGAAATCATTTGGTTGTTGAATTTTCAATTTTATGTTGTAATGTAAATTGAAATATTCTATCCACTGTTTGTATGCATGAATTACATTTTATTTGTTTGGTTTTTGCCTTACACTATGGATTCGTTTCCAGTCATGGATAGTAGAGATAAAAAAACTAGACGTTCTTGGAGCCAAGTTGAGGAAGATACGTTATTGATGGTGTTGGACGAGTTAGTCGTTGAAGGATATAAAAGAGAAAATGACAGTTTTAAGAATGGGGCTCATGAAGAAGCTTTAAAAAGGATGAAAAGTCACATTCCAGAAATCAATCTCAATGTCAGGCAAATTGTTAACAAAATGAAGAGGTGGTCAATGAAACTGGTAGAGGTTATTGACATGATAAATACTAGTGGTTTTGGGTGGGATGATGCCAAAAAATGTGTTATTGTTGATAATGATGCAGTCCTTGCTGAATACATAGAGGTAAAATCAACATGTTTATTTTGAAATAAGCTCATTTTTTAAAAGTTAATTCTTTGTTGTTATAGTAACTATTTCTATTGTTTTGTAGAAACATCCGAAGGTTGCTAATCATGCCAATAAGGAATTTAAAAAGTTTGAAAAACTGCAAGGGATATTTGGAAAGGATAGAGCAAATGGCAAAAGGGCTGAGACACCAGCAGATGTGATATAAGACTTGCAAAATGAGGGTGATGATACTTTTGATGAAGACATGGAGTCAGAACAAGTGCCACAGTCTACTGAAGCCTCCAGCTATGCCTCACGTGATCTATTTGTGTGACCGACTCGCAAGCGTCCGATGGCAGAATATGCTGTAGAATTTACATCTACGTTTCAAAAGAGCATTAGTGATGTTAGGAGTGATTTTGCTTTACTTGCAGGAAAAATTGCTAATCCTCCTAGGGACGATATTGTTGCAGAGTTGAAAACGTTAGGATTGTCGGAAAATGAAGAGTTGGATGTTCTTATGCAAATGACGACAAATCCACAGTATGAGAAGTTTTTTTGAAGGCTCTAAGGAGAACAACGCCTAGCATTTATTAGGCGAATTATTGGTTGATGTAAAACATGTTTGTAGTATTTATGTAATTGAGACTTTTTTCATTTGCTTTGTATTATCGAACCTCTCTACCCTGGTTTAGTACCTTGTATGGTTAAACCGGTTTTCATATTTTGTAAAAATTGTAACCTCATGTATTTCCAGTACAGTACTTTGCAATTTCAAACACTGGATAGCATAAAAGCCTTCTCCAGGGCAAAACTGTCAAATTTACTATGTTCAGTCCAGTACTTTGCAATCCAAACGTTAGACAGCACAAAAATCTTTGTCCAGTACTAAACAAACCAAACGTGGTATAAAAATATTTTTTGTTCAGTCCTTCTTTCTTAGTACTGTCCAGTATTATTTGTTCTGTTCAGTACCAGTAACCAAACGGTACCTACATGTTGAACAATGCGGTGGCAGCCATTGGTATTCCACCGCAATCTCTATGGACTTCCCATCTTTTCTTTCCAAGTCCACCCGATGTACTACTTCCTCATTTGCATCCACTTCCACCAACACCCTAGCTTGATTAGCTCTCGCTTGGCATGTCGTGAGCATATTAGCTTGGATGGGTTTTCCAACAACACTAGCTATATAACTCACCCCTAATTAATGAAGGTATTCACAAGGGGTTGTTGAAAATATTACCCATGCTGGAACTTTTAATGGTTGTGGTTTGTTTAATAGCATCCCGATTCGCCATTTTTGAAGCACTAACACTCTTTTAGCAAAGAACCATGGCTTTTCTAGAATATTATTCAAGAACATGTCATTTTGCAAATCGAAAGTAGAAGAATCCTTCCTTGTTGCAAAGGACATTTGTTATCCCATAATCCCTCCATATCCTTAGTGCTGTGGTTTGCACAAGAGAGAATGGTAATTTTTTACCTAAGAAGAGGCCTACAAGTGTGTGTTCCCAGTTCTTTACTCCTTGGACAGCAACCGAGGGAGGGGGTTTTATCTTCAGTAACACCTGATGCGAAATGGGAGGATAATACTCCAATTTAAACTCCAGCCTTTGGGGACGATGTGCTATGCCTCCAACTGCCTCAGTGAAGCTTCTTGCTTAATGAAATGGATGCTGTGACTTTGTATTACATTTCTCATTGTCCTCTATTTTTCCCTTCATTTGTTCCATTGAAAGGTTGTCTCCCTTGTTGGATGCTTTCTCCTGATCATCCCTCTCAATGCATGGTGCTTTTACTTTGTCCACATAGGAATTTCTGCCGTTGTCCAAGATCTCCTCCTCTTCCAATGAAACAGTGTTCTTGTTCCTCTTAACTTGCATTCCATTTTCCGCGGAAGGGAGTGTCTTTTCTTCCCTGGGGGAAGCCGATTTAGCTATCTTAGACGATGCACCTTGGACTCCAAGATTAATGCTCTTAGATACTCCTTGCGGTGTATTATCTCTTAATGGGTGTTGGATTCCCTCAAATTGCTCACAGTGATTGGAACTACTTGCCATAATCTAATTTATTTTATTGTTTTTTTGTTTATAACCGAAGGTTTTGTGTTTGTTTTACCCTAAAAGAAGTGGTCTTTTAGGAGGGGTAGGGTTCTGCTAAGTTAGAGAGAAGAGAGAGCATTTTCTCTCTCTAGGGGTTAAACATTTTATTTGGTAAAAGGCATATTGTTAAAGTAAGCACTGCCATGCTTGAGGTGGATGGATAATGGAGACTTCCTTATTAAATCCATTTAGGGTTGCATGAGCTCTTGCTTTGATCCCTGTTGTCTTTTTTTTTTAGTTGAATTTGATGGATAGTGATATGATTCCAAGGGTTGATGCTCCTCTGTTAAATGTGTATCGGAGGAGAGAGGTAGAGGATTAGTAGAGGTAGTGTTGTGTAGTATGTTTGTATTTTGTGGGGTTAGTGGTGGTGTGGTGTTATATGTTATATATGTGTTATATGTGCGGTATGTGGTGGTGTGCTGGTGTATTATATCTGTTATTAGTAGTAGTGCTAAGGCTGTTAGTAGTAGTAGTGCTAAGGTAGGTGCTGATCAGGTAGAGTGTAGGCTACGGTGGGGTCAGTAGTAGTAGGAATGGTGTTATATTGTTAGAGTTTGATGTGGCATGGCTTAGTAGGCTAATGTGGCATTGCAGCTCTAATATAAATATCATATATTTTGGAGGGAAAAGTAGTTAGAAAGATCATTTCTGGAAGAGCTTGTTATGGAGATCTCTATTCTCCGGCTGAGCCTTTACTCAGGTATCCTTTGATCTCATTTCCATTGGTACAATCCTAGTGTGTTGCTGTTCATTTTATTTCTCTAGTGTTTGATTGTTGCATTTGGTCTCTTGCTCTATCACCAGGTCCTATCAGATAGTGAAAAATTCATGGTCAAGAAATATCAATTGATGATATTAGGCTGGTTGATTACTAAAGAAAATGGAAGGAGTTAATTTAAATGTCATATAAATGTTAATGTATGAGCTACGACATAGACTTAGTTTACTACATATCTCTAATCTTCATAGCATTTCTGATACTTGTGGGGGATTAAAGACTTAAGTTTGTTGTGCATGTATTCTGATCACTTGAATTTAATGTTCTATGGTGCTCTAGGCACCTTTGTGTTTTTTGGAGTGCGTATGTCATATTACCATCTACTATTTTGATGCTATGTTTTTTTTCCTGCATCTTCTTTACAAGTATATATATATAGGCCTATATATTTCATTTGATAGTATCTGTAATTTAAAGAAAGAGGAAAAATTATGTCTTTCATTGAGTCTTAGGTTATATATATATACACGTTTTTCTAAACTAAAAAAGAAAAGTAAATATCTATTTTAGGACTAATATATATCTAATAATAATAATAATTTACTAATTTCCTAATTTACAACTTATAACACTTCTCCTCAAGCTGGAGCATAGATATTAATAATGCTTAGTTTGTTACACAGATAGTCAACCCGAGTCCCATTTAGAGCCTTTGTAAGAAGAACTCCTAATTGTTCTCTAGTCTTCACAAACCTTGTAGAAATTAACCCCTGCTGAATTTTCTCTCGAACAAAATGATAATCAATCCCAATGTGCTTAGTTCGTTCATGGAACACGCGATTTGAGGCAATATGAAGAGCGGCCTAGTTATCACACCATAGTTTTTCAGGAAGCAAGATGTTGAACCCTACTTCATTTAAGAGCTGATATACCCACATTACTTCACACACTGATTGTGCCATAGCTCTATATTCTGATTTTGCACTAGATCGAGATATAACATTCTGCTTATTACTTTCCATGAAACCAAATTTCCACCAATGAAAACACAATACCCTGAAGTAGATCTCCGATCTTCTTTACATCATGCCCAGTCAGCATCTGTGAAACACTCAATACTAGTGTGACCATGATTCTTATATAGAATACCACGTCTAGGTGCTCCCTTTAAATAGCACAAGATTTGTTTTATAGCAGCCTAATGATCAACTGTTGGAGAAGACATGTACTGACTCATAACACTGACTGAATATGCAATATCCGATCGAGTTACTGTAAGATAATTCAATTTACCAACCATCCGTCTGTATTTTTCAGGATCCTCAAATAACTCTCCTTCTTTTGTTTGTTGCAAGTTAGGAACCATTGGTGTATTATATGGTTTAGCACCCAATTTTCCTGTTTCAGACAATACGTCAAGTACATATTTTCTTTGAGATAGAAAAATTCCTTTCTTGCTTCTCATTACCTCAACACCTAAAAAATATTTCAACATTCCTAAATCCTTTGTTTGAAATTGACTTTGAAGAAATGATTTGAGAGTCGAAATACCTGTAGTATCATTGCCAGTAATAACAATATCATCTACATATACGATTAACAGAATAATACTAGTCGTGGATCGTCTGTAGAAAACAGAATGATCAGATTTGCTTTTCTGCATTCCAAAATTTTCAACTGCTTGACTAAATTTTCTAAACCAGGCACGAGGGCTCTGCTTCAAACCATACAAGGACTTATGAAGATGACAAATTTTTCCTAACTCCCCCTGAGCAACAAACCTTGGAGGTTGCTCTATATAAACTTCTTCTTGAAGATCCCCGTGTAGAAAAGCATTCTTGATATCTAACTAATGTAGAGGCCAATCATAGACCGCAACCATGGAAATAAATAACCCGACAGATGTTAACTTAGCAACAGGAGAAAAAGTGTCAAAATAATCTATCCCATAAGTTTGAGCATATCCTTTAGCAATAAGACAAGCTTTTAAGCGAGCAATAGATCCATCAGGATTTACTTTAACAATAAAAACCCATTTACAGCTGTAATGTGGTCAGTATGTGAAATAGAGAACTTTCTTACCTGTTTTGTTAATTGTAGAATGAAGACTTTATATACAATTACAGTGTAGCTAGAAAATGAAATAAAATCAATTCTAATTAAGTTAGTATCCTAATTTATTCCTATAATTTTACTCTCTAATATAGAAAGACAATTATACATTAATTTACAGTTCTTATAACACTCTCCCTCAAGCTGGAGCATAGATATCAATCATGCCCAGCTTGTTACGAAGGTAATTAACACGGGTTCCATTTAAGGCCTTTGTAAATAAATCAGCTAACTGTTCTCCAGTCTTTATGTGTCCAGTACAAATTAAGTGTTCTCAAATCTTTTCCCGGATAAAATGACAATCAATCTCAATATGTTTGGTCCTCTCATGATACATCGGATTTGAGGCAATGTGAAGAGTAGCTTGATTATCACACCATAACTTTGCTGGCATAGAATGCTTTAATTTGACTTCAATTAAGAGATGGTGTATCCACATGATTTCACATGTAGATTGTGCCATGGCTCTGTACTCTGATTCTACGCTAGACCGAGACATAACATCCTGCTTCTTACTCTTCCATGATACTAAGTTTCCTCTAACAAATATACTGTAGCCAGTAGTGGACCTCCTATCAGTTTTTGATCCAGCCTAATCGGCATCTGCAAAACACTCAATGCTAGTATGTCCATAATTGCTATACAATATACCAAGACCAGGTGCTCATTTTAAGTGACACAAAATATGCTGCAAGGCTTCCCAATGTTTAACGGTAGGTGTAGACATGAATTGACTAACAATACTTACTAGAAAAGCAATGTCAGGTCGAGTCATCACAGTGAGATAATTTAATTTTCCCACTAGCCTCCTATATTTTTCTGGATCATCAAATGGATCACCCTCATCTTTTGTCAAATATAAATTAGGAGTCATTGGAGTACTGCAAGGTTTTGTTGCCAATTTTCCTGTTTCTGTAAGCAAGTCAAGGACATGCTTTCTCTGAGATAGAAAGATACCCTTCTTGCTTCTTGTTACTTCTACTCCCAAGAAATACTTCAACTGGCCCAAGTCTTTCGTGGGAAATTTTGAATGCAAAAAAGATTTTAGAGAAGAAATCCCTGTATTATCACTACCTGTAATAACAATGTCATCAACATACACGACTAGGAGGATACTACCATTTGTTGTGTGTCTGTAAAAAATCGAATGATCACATTTACTCTTTTGTAACCTAAAGTCTTGAACCACCTTACTAAATTTGCCAAACTAGGCACGAGGACTTTGCTTCAACCCATATAAAGATTTTTTTAAACGACAGATTTTCCCATACTCCCCCTAAGTAAGAAAACTAGATAGTTGCTCTATATATAATTCTTCTTCGAGATCTCCATGTAGAAAGGCATTCTTGATATCTAATTGGTGTAGAGGCCAATTCTGAGAGGCAGCCATAGAAATAAATAAACGAACAGAAGTAAGCCTGGCAACTGGAGAAAAAAAATCAAAGTAATCCACTCCATATGTTTGTGCATAACCTTTAGCCACCAATCTGGCTTTAAGCCGAGCTACTGAACCGTCTGCATTACATTTAACTGCAAACACCCACTTACACCCCACAACCATCTTGCCTTCAGGAAAATCCACTAGTTCCCACGTATTATTATCATCAAGGGCTTTTATCTCCTCAACCATAGCATCATACCACCCATAATGAGATAGAGCCTCTTTCACCGTCTTAGGGATCGAGACAGAGTCTAGCGAAGTAATCAATGATCTAGATGAAGGAGATAAGTGATCATAGGAAACAAAATTAGCAATGGAATAATTAGGTTTGGAAAGGGTGCATTTGCGTGTACCTTTACGAATCGCAATAGGTCAATCAAGGTCATTTAGTGGAGGATCAAATGACGAAGGAACTGGTGTAGGACATGTATCATTAGCCTCTCGCCTTCTGGAATAGACCTGAATAATTGGTGGTTTTGCTGGAACTGATTGCTCAACAGAAGATGTTTCAATATGAGATTGCTCAGCTAGAGGTTCAACTTCTACTTGCTTACTTGGTGATTTGTAAATCAACCATTCTACTTCCCCCAACCCCCCCCCCCCCCTTAACTTGGATGCGTAGTTGGTGGAGGAAAAAATGGAGTTAAACACCGATAACCTTTTTGAACAGACCACATATTTGTTAAACTCTGGAGAAAAACACCGATAACCTTTTTGAAGGCGAGAATAGCCTAGAAATACACACTTCAATGCTTTAGGGTCCAATTTAGTAATATGAGGTCGCACATCTTGAGCATAACATGTGCTACCAAACACCCTTGGCTCAATTGAAAACAATGCCTTGTTAGGACACAAAACGTTATAGGGAATATCTCCACCAAGAATAGTTGAAGGCATCCGATTAATTAGGAAGTTTGCTGTAGAAACAACATCAACCCAAAATTGCTTAGGGACTTTCATTTAAAATAGTAAAGCACGAGCCGTCTCAAGAAGATGCATGTTCTTCCTCTCTGCTACCCCATTTTGTGCTGATGTGTCAACACAAGAGGACTGATGAAGAATCCCTTGTTGAGTCATGCATTGCTGAAATGTTTCTGACATATATTCTTTAGCATTATCACTTCTCAATATATGTATGGAAGCATTGAACTGAGTCTTAATCTTAGCACAAAAAGCTGAAAAGTGAGAAAAAACTTCAGAACGGTTCTTCATAAAATAAATCCAGGTCATTCTAGAAAAATCTTCCACAAAAGTAACAAAGTACCTGAACCCAGTTTTAGACAAAATTGGACATGGATCTCAAATATCTGAATGAACTAATACAAAAGCAGACTCAACTCGTTTATTTATTCTAGGACTTAAAGTAACACGACGAAGTTTGGCGAAATGACATGATTCACACTCTACTGAAGTTGCATCATAAAACTGAGGGCAAAACTTCTTCAAAATAGGTACAGAAGGATGTCCCAATCTACAGTGTGCTTTAAACGGAGTGACAATACTGGAGCATGCAACCGACTTAGATACCCCATCATCAAGAACGTAGAGTCCATTTGATACATGTCCTTTACCAATAATCTACTTCGTCATAAGATCCTGAAAGAGACAATGGTCATGGAAGAATGAGATACTGCAGTTTAAGTCTTTGGTCAGTTTACTTACAGAAATCAAATTGAAGTCAAGACTAGGTAAACTCAAGACAGATGATAGGGTAATAGAGGAAGTAGCTTCAACGGTTCCAGACCCCTTAATGTTACAATGTGAGCCATCAACAACAGTTACAGAAGATGACGATTCTTGAGATTGAAAGCTAGAGAAGAGTTTTTGATTACTTGTCATGTGATTTGTGGCACCAGAATCAATGACCCATTTGTCTAAGGAACAAATAAGGCATTTCTTACCGGATTCAGCAACAACT
This sequence comes from Laguncularia racemosa, assembly GCA_037954665.1. Taxonomy (NCBI): domain Eukaryota; kingdom Viridiplantae; phylum Streptophyta; class Magnoliopsida; order Myrtales; family Combretaceae; genus Laguncularia; species Laguncularia racemosa. The sequence continues at coordinate 12,361,650 of JBBMOL010000002.1, read as the reverse complement.
GCAACTGATGGAGATTCTTTAATTGACTCTTGATATTGGGATAATTTAGCGTACTCATTAGCTGAGATTGTAATAGTCCTCTCAGAAGGTGAGCTAGAAACCACGGCTGCCATTGTAGCATTCTGAGTCTTCTGGTGGTTGCGATTCTATAATTTCTTACAGTATCGCTTTGTATGTCCTGGTTCTTTACAATAATAGCAAACAATATCATTGTTATTTCCTCCTTTATTATTCTTTCTTCCAACATCATTACCCCCCCCCCCTAGCAACAAAAACACTAGACTGCTGATTAGATGGAGTATTCTTTGTGCGTAATAGCCGACTAAAACTTCTTGGAGTGAGTTGACTTCTGAAATTGAAAGAATCTGAGACTTAGCAGTTTCAAATTCAGAAGTTAGACCACTCAAGAAACTCATTATTGCCATTTGTTCTCTCTGAGTCTGTTGCACCTTAATATCAGTATTAAATGGCAAGAGGATGTTCGGTTCCTCATATGTCTTTTTGAATTCCATAAAATATGCTGTGAGAGACTTAGATTTTTTCTCAGCACGATAGAAGGCCTTGCAAATATCATACATTCTAGACACATTTCCTTTACCAGAATACAAGAACTCTAAATACTCCATTAACTCCTTAACAAACTCACAATGATTAATCAAACCAACAAAATCATGTTCAATAGAATTTATAATTTGTAAAAATAGTTTAGCATCATCTCGCAGCCAAGCTTTTCTAGTATCATTCTTTGGAGGATTCTCAATCAAATGATCATTTTTTTCAACACTTCGAAGATAAAGCTTAACAGTTCTACTCCACTCCACATAATTAGTACCATTTAATTTATACTTCGTAATCTTAGATATAGTGGGCACCGGTTCACTTTTAATCTCACTCATCTTAGGTAAAAACCAATGTCATAGCCTCCAAACAGAAAATCAAAATCAACCCAGCAACCGCAACCGCGAGTAACAGTACTTAGATTGTCTACGATAATAAAAACAGATTAATACTCAGATCCCAACCACCACGAAAACACCGAAAGAGACCAATACACCTAGATCTCAATCACCATGACACCACCAGAACAAATTAATACCCAGATCGCAACACCAGAACGTAAAAACTAACAAAAACGTTACGAGAAATACTTGGAAAAACGTTCCTGTTTCAGACCTAGATTCCAGACACCAAACCAACACTGGAATGTGACTAGAGACGCTTAGACGATGCCGGAGAAGAAGCCGGACCACCATCAGAGCAACCATGCGCCTTCACTCGCCGGCGTGTGAGAGAGAGACGAAGGACAAGAGTGGCGTGTGAAGCCCACTCGCGAGGAACCCAACCACCGGATTTTGAGGGTCGGCCGGGAAACACTAGGCGCACCTCCCTAGGATGGTGGTGAGATAAAATAGTCACCCAAATCGGTGACTTTGAAGAAAAAAAAAAACGTAAATTTTCCTCTTTTTTTGTGAAGAATATTCAGAAATTTGAAAAATTAGAAAGCGAGCCTAAGGCTCTGATACCATGTAATGTGATCAGTATGTGAAATAGAGAACTTTCTCACCTGTTTTATTAATCGTAGAATGAAGACTTTATATACAATTACAGTATAGCTAGAAAAGGAAATAAAATCAATTCTAATTAAGTTAGTATCCTAATTTATTCCTATAATTTTACTCTCTAATATAGGAAAGACAATTATATATTAATTTACAAATCTTATAACAACAGCCAATGGCCTTTTTCCCTACAGGTAAATGTACCGAATCCCAAGTATCATTTTGATCAAGGGCATTCATCTCCTCTACCATTGCACTATTCCATCCTGGATGTGATAATGCTTCATGAATGGTTTTAGGAAGGGAGATAGAATCAAGAGATGTAATAAAAGAACAAGAGGAGGCTGATAGATGGTCATAAGACACAAACGAAGAAACAGGGTAAGTACACTGTTGTTTACCTTTATGAAGGGCAATGGGAAGATTGTCTTTGGAGATTGAATCTGATGATGAGGAGGCTGGCTCAGGACATACATCAGAAGCTGACTCAGGATCACGCTGCCTGCGAGAGTAGACTTGAAGAGGTGGTTTAAGGGTAAAAGTGGTAGATGTAACTATATAGATTAACAGGTCATCATCCTCCCCCAGCCTATATGATTGAAGGATGGAGAGAAAGGGATATTTTCATGAAAAGTAACATCAATCGATACCAGATACCTATTAAGGTTAAGACAATAGCATCTATATCCCTTCTGAACACGAGAATACCCAAAAAAAGCACATTTCAATAACTTAGGATCAATTTTTGTAACTTGAGGACGCACATCCTGAACAAAACATGTACAACCAAATATTTTAGGTTCAATAGGAAACAGAAATTTACTCGGGAAAAGAGTATGATAAGGAGTCTCACCATTTAGAATAACTGAGGGCATAAGATTAACTAAAAAACAAGCTGTAGACATCGCATAAGCCTAGAAGTGTTTGGGAACATGCATTTGAAACAACAAAGCCCTAGCAGTTTCAAGTAAATACCTATTCTTTCTGTCAGCAACACCATTCTGAGATGGTGTATCTACATAAGAACTTTGATGAATAATGCCATTCTTAATCATGTAAGATTGAAAAAATTCAGATAAGTACTCTTTGGCATTATCACTTCACAACACTTGAACAGAAACGTTAAATTGAGTTTTAATTTCAGTAGAGAAAGCACAAAAATGAGAAAACAACTCAGAACAATTCTTCATGAAATATAACCAAGTCACTCGAGAATAATCATCAACAAAGGTAATAAAATACTTAAATCTAGTTTTAGATGTCACTGGACAAGGTCTCCATACATTTGAATGGACTAACTCAAAAGGAGCATTTGCTCGTTTATTGACTCTAGGACTTAAGCTAACACGATGATGTTTAGCATACTGACACGACTTACAATGTAAGGATTCTAAACTATGAAACTGAGGATATAGTTTCTTTAACAAAGAGAGAGACGGATGACCCAATAGACAATGTGCTTTAAACAAGTTTACAACTCCAGAGCAGGCAATAGACTTTGGTATATTTGTGTTTAGTATGTAGAGACCTCCGGATTCATGTCCTTTACCAATAATCTGTCTTGTCATAAAATCCTGAAAAAGGCAATAATCAGGAAAGAATGAGATACAATAGTTAAGGAAACAGGTGAGTTTACTGACAGAAATTAAATTGAATGACAAATCAGGCATGTTTAAGACTGAGGACAAAGGAACTAATGGAGTTGGATTTGATGTGCCAATCCCAAGAACATGGGAGGTTGACCCATTAGCTAAGGTGACAAGAGAGCAGGAGGTATGAGATTGAAAAGTAGATAATAGATTAGAATATGAGATTTAGTAGCGTCAAACTCAGATGGAAGTCCTGCTAAAAACTCATCACAGCCATTTGCTCTCTTTGAGCCTGTTGAACCTTCACATCAGGACTAAAAGGTAATAACATATTAAGCTCTTCATAAGTACTTTTAAAATCCATAAAGTAACTCATTAGAGACCTATCTTGCTTCTCAGCACGATAAAATGCCTTGCAGACTTCATAAATACAGGAAACATTTCCCTTTCCAGAATACAGAAAATCCAGATATTCCATTAACTCCTTAACAAATTCACAATGATTAATTAACCCAACTACTTCAGTATCAATCGAATTTCGTATTTGCAGGAATAATCGAGCATCTTCTCTAAGCCAAGTTTGCTTGGAATTACCATCTGTGGGTGGATCTTCAGTCAAATGATCATCTTTATCAATACTACACAGATAGAGTTTCATAGTTTTACCCCAATCCAAATAATTAGAACTATTAAGTTTATGTTATGTAATTTTTAACATTACAGGTACCACATCTGACATAATAACGGATTTGGTTTCCAGTTTTTCACTTATAATTTGGACCCAAATTCCTCCAAAAGATGAAATAAATCCAATGTACGTTAGCCTACTCCCAATTACTAACACACCGTATCAACACTAACACACTGGATTAATACTAACAGTAATTCCAATTACCAATCACGCCAAATTTAACAAATCACAAACACAATGACTAAACACACCACAGATTAAACACCAACAGTGGACAGATTAACATCAATGGGCAATAATCTAACAAAGGATCGCAATCCGAAGCTAACAAACCCACACCCAAATAGGTATTAGTCAAACGAACCACAAACTTGGGCTATATATATACCAAGCGAGGCTTTTGACGAAATCGGAGAGCAAACCGGCGTTGCATGTGCTCTCACGTGCCAGCGCGTGAGATTGATGGCGAGCTGTGTGGTGGTGCGTGTGTGTCATGCGCGGTGATTTCTGGTGCCGAACTTTCTAGAAGCTCTAATCCGCGGGTGGCGCGTCTCCCTAGGCCGATGGTGAGAAAAAATAAATAAATAAATAAAATACTCAATCCCAACTCCGATGACGGACGCTCGATCCCAACTTTGACAATAGACGCTTGATGTAAAAAAAAAATAAAACACTCAGAAATCCTTGCTTTGATACCATGTAATTTAAAAGAAGAGGAAAAATTACATGTCTTTTATTAAGTCTTAGGTTACATATATATACACGTTTTTTTGAACTAAAAAAGAAAAGTAAATCTCTATTTTAGGACTAATATATATCTAATAATAATAATAATATCCTAATTTACTAATTTACAGCTTATAACAGTATCCATGTTAGATTTGTATAAAAAAGTACTTAAAGGATCTTAATAACTTGCAGGAAAAAATTGTCATATTACCATTTCTAGTTGGTTATTCTAAGCTTCTGCTTCATCTTCCTTTTGTAGGAAATAAAGGTGGTAGACAGTTTTTGACTTTTCTTAACTGTCTCAACTTCAAGGCTTCATAAAGGAGGTGTGCTTGGTGTCTTCTTTCAAGTTTTTCATGAATAGATACAGAAATAAAAGACTCCCTCCCTTATGTCTTGTTTTGCATTTCAAAGAATATTGCTTCCCAGAATTTCACTTGCTTATTTATGGGCACCATCAAAATTATTATTATCAATTATGTGATGTCCCAAATGATTATCCCACATTGATTGTGGGGGAGTAATGAAAGTTTGATATAAGGCCAATGTAGTGGATACGAAGTAAAAAACTAGCTAGGAATTTTTTAGTCAAGTGATTGAAAAAGCCCCATTAGTTGCTTATTGTCTTGGCTATTCTCTTTTGTTGGGCTGGGTCGGGACAAATTAGATTTGTTATTATATGAGAACTTTATGCTGCTCAATTGCTAGTACTTTGATACTTCAACTTAATGCAGTTCGTTCCATTTTCAGGTTCAAATGGTCCAGGAACCCTATGGAGGAGGTTTATGATTGGGCAGTTGAGTCATAAGGACTTGGAAGACATAGTGATTACTTGGTTTCTGAATCTGGACTTTCTTGCTAATAAGCTAATTGGTGAACTACAATATTTTTTTCTTTTTTTAAAGAAATCCTTGTTCAAGTCATTGTTGGGAGGAAGACATTGGAGTCTGTAATTTTAACCTATAACTGACTTATCTGTGCAGAAACTTTTGAAAGGATAAATTTTGTGACTAGCCAGAATTTCATAGGAGACAATGTTGTGTCCTCTTCCTCTGGGAGATTTTCATTAAGGTAATAGTATAATGGTGTGTTAAGCATAGCCTCTGGATGGGTAAATGCTTTTTATTCTTTTAATTTTGTAATTTGTAATTTTGATAGGTAATTGTATTCAATTTTTCTATGTTCACTAATAATATGAGAACAATATATATAGAGATACAAAATCCTACCAACTTTTACCTAATATTATATTAATTACAATATAGAAAATACAACATATTATAACACTCCTTCTCAAGTTGGGGTATAGATAATGATCATGCCTAACTTGTTATATATATCATCAATTCTAACACTATTCAAAGCTTTGGTGAAGATATTGACTAACCATTTTCTAGTTCTAACATGTCCTGTAGAAATAATTTTTTTTTATATCTTCTCATAAATGAAATGATAATCAATTTCAATATGTTCAGTTCGCTTATGAAACACAGGGTTAGATGCAATATGAAGGGCTGCCTGATTATCACACCATAATTGAGTAGGTATAGGCACTTCAAATCTAACTTTATCAAGAGTTGATGAATCCATATTATTTCACATGTTGATTGTGCCATGGCTCTATATTCTGCCTTTGCACTTGAGCAGGATATTGTGTGCTGTGTTTCTTGCTTTTTTCAAGTGACTAGATTTCTTCCAACAAACACATAATACCTAGTGGTGGATTTTTTTGTCTATTTTGGATCCTGCCCAATCAGTATTCGAAAAACACTCAATATGATTATGTTTGTGATTTTTATATGCTAAATCACATTCAGGAACACCCTTTAGATAACACAAAATCTAATCTAAAGCTGCCCAATGATCCATTGTAGGAGAAGAAATGAACTAACTTACAAGACTGATTGGGTATGTAATATCAGGACGAGTTACTATGAGATAGTTCAACTTCCCAACTAGACATCTGTACCTCTCTAGATCCTTAAATGATTTCCCTTCCTTTGTAAGTTGCATATTAGGAGTCATAGGTGTATTGTATGGCTTAACTCCCAATTTACCTATCTCAATTAATAAGTCAAGTACATATTTCCTCTGAGATAGGAAAATGTCTTTCTTACTTTTTGTCAACTCAATTTCTAAGAAATACTTTAGTAGCTCCAAATCCTTAGTATGAAATTGAGTGTGAAGGAATGATTTGAAAGAGGTAACACCGATGCTATCATTTCCTGTAATGATAATATCATCAACATATACAATGAGGATAATTATACTAGTGTCGGAATACTTAGAGAATACCGAGTGATCTGATTTCCTCTTTCTTATACCGAAACTTTCAACTGCTTGACTAAATTTCCCAAACTAAGCTTGAGGACTTTGTTTTAGTCCATACAGTGGCTTCAGCAGACGACAAACTTTACCTAACTCCCCTTGAGCAACAAACCTTGGTGGTTGCTTTATATAAACTTCCTTTTGCAAATTGCCATGTAAAAAGGCATTTTTTATATCCAGTTGATATAAAGGTCAAGAATTAGAAGCTGCAATAGAGATAAATAGGCGAATAGCAGTTAACTTAGCCATAAGAGAAAATGTGTCTAAATATTCCACACCATAGGTTTGAGCATATCCCTTTGCTATAAGACAAGCTTTTAGTCGAGCTACTATTCTATCAGGATTAACTTTGACTGCATATACCCATTTACAATCAATCGCTTTCTTTCCTGTAGGTAAGTTCGCTAGATCCCAAGTGTGATTTGTATCTAAGGCATTCATCTCATCAATCATAGTATCTCGCCAACCAAGATGTGAGAGTGCAACATGAAGAGACTTTGGAATGGTCATAGTGTCAAGGGATGCAATAAATGAGGAAGATGATGATGACAAGTGATCATAAGATACACAAGAAGAAATTGGATAGGTACATTGAAGCTGGCAGTGAGCTTGGAAAGGTGTTAAGACAATTGAACATGCAACAGACCTTGGCACTTGTGTATCTAATACATAGAGACCATCCGATTCATGTCCTTTACCAATAACTTTATTTGTCATAAGATCTTGAGACAGACAATGATTAAGATAAAATGAGATACAACAATTCATTGTACAAGTAAGTTGACTTACTGATAGTAAGTTAAAGGAAAACCGTGGTAAACTTAATACAGAAGATAAGGAAATCAAAGGAGTTGGATTAATAGTGCCGGATTTAAGGACAAATGACTTAGAGCCATCTACTAGAGTGACATTTATAGGAGAGGTGTATGGTTGGTAAGTGGAGAAGAGATCAAGGTTATTTGTCATTTGATCTGTGACACCAGAATTAATGACCTACTTGGATGACGAGGAAAGAAGACACTGAGTTGATTTACCTGATTCAGCAATCGTAGACGTATGATGAGACGAAGCCTTCAATGCCTCTTGATATTGAGAGTTAATGGAGTTGGTGGAGGCAATGAGTACTGACTGCTTCTTTTGGCTATGATTTTGCAATTTCTTACAAGTACGCTTTGTATGCGCTAGTTAATGATAGTAATAGCAAACAACTCCCCCTGATTCTTGATCTCGAATATGATCTCCTCCTCTTCTATTTGTGGAATTTCGACATGTACTTTGATCGACTAGAGCACTAACATTGTGAGATGGGGTGATAGCTATATGATTTTCTATGCAAATTATTCATTTGAAAGTTTCTTGAAGAGAGGAAACTTTGGGATTCGAGAGAATCTGAGACTTGACAGACTCATACTTTGGACGAAGACCGGTTAAAAAACTCATAACTACCTTCGGCTCCCTTTGAGTCTGTTGAACTTTTACATTAGGGCTAAAAGGCAATAATGCATTTAATTCCTCATATATCTTCTTAAAATTCATTAGATATGGGGTAAGAAACTGATCATGTTGCTTAGCATGATAGAAACTTTTACACACGTCATAGATACGGGAAATATTCCCTTTCCCAGAATACATGAACTCAAATTATTCCATAAGTTCCTTAACATACTCACAGTGATCAACTAAATTAATGATCTTATTGTTAATGGAGTTTCTAAGTTGCAAAAATATATGAGCATCATTTCGTAACCATGCCTTTCTAGTATCATCTAATGGTGGATCATTAGTAAGATGATCATCTTTCTCAATGCTTCATAGATATATTCACACAATTTTACCTTAAGCGATAAAGTTGTCTCAATTAAGTTTATGTTCTGTTATTTTAGTTGTCATTGAAACTATATTTATGATATGTGATTTATTCTCAGCCATTTAGCAATCCATTACTATATATATTTCCTTTGTCTAATCTATACAACAAACACCAACAACACCAAACAACAATAGGAGATTAAACTAAACCGGAAATGCCAATTCCAACTAGGGAAAACACCTTAATCAACTTACCAAAAAAAGCTAAGCTTTCAAAACCACCAAATTGAAAGAAAAATTAATTCCCAACAACAATAAAACCAAACCAGAAACCCTAACCTTAGCAAGGAGCACATGTCCCAAGATGATTTCTGAAATGGTAAGATTGGAACAAAGAATACCGTACCACGAAGACCTAGCAAGAACACGTGGACGAATGGGGGTCACACATGATTCCATGCACGAAAAACAAGGAGGAGTGGCGGACGGTTTATGTGGTGAGTGAGCCTCACGTGCTGATCTGTTGGTTGCTGGAGTTAGTTGGAGAAGTTTGTTGGTTGGTAATCTTTCCTCTTAGAGGGGCAGTGAGAAAAAAGAAACACAAACACTTTCCGGGGTGTGTGTAAGATACAAACATTGCTCACTAGGCAACTAGGATTTAATGAATCCTAAATCCTAATTTAAAAAAAATTCTTATAGTTAAACAGCTCTGATACAATGTAATCTGTAATTTTGATAGGTAATTGTATTCAATTTTTCTATATTTACTAATAATACAAGAACAATATATATAGAGATACAAAATCCTACCAAACTCTACCAGCATCTATCTAATATATTAATTACATTCTAGAAAATACAACATATTGTAACAAATTCATTTACAACTTCTAAATTTGTAACAGGGATCTCCTCAAATGGTGCAAACGGATAGTAGGTTTAGGTTTTGACCTCACAGAGGATACTTTATCAACTTATGTCTGTTGTTGCATATATCAGGAGGTATGGTATAAAATATTGTTACTTAATGATTTAGCTGTGGTTGTACTTACTACTTTCTGATCATTTATGTTCCTTTTCTCTTTTAGGCTATAGATATATTTGTAGCCTTCTCAACGATAGCTAGGAGCAGATTGGTTGTAAGGAAGGAGATTGCGAGGATCTGGGTTGTTTCTGTTTCAGAGGTAGAGACTTTATATCCTGTTCACAAGCCTGTAATTCAGGTTTTCACTATTTAATGTTGTCTGAGAATATATACATATTTACTATACACACACACACACACATGTAAATGTATATTGGCTTTCTGCTGTCTTTTGCTCCTTATACCATCTGTATCGCAGGATCTGCCATCTGAGCTTAAAATTGGTCGGGTCTCTCTCCCTTGTGCTCGAGCACTGGTTGTTTTCTCTATCTCCCTATAGTTTATTTTTTTTGTTGGCTCACTGACTTGAAATGCTTCTTATCCATTGCAGCTACGTGATCAGAAGAAACCTTTTGTAGAAATTCGTAGGTCCCTGCATGCAATTGAAAGAATTGGCTGCTCTGTGAAGTACAATGAGCCTGTTCTCTTGGTGGGAGAAACTGGTACAGGGAAGACAACACTTGTACAGAACCTGGCTTCAAGGCTAGGTCAGAGGCTCATAGTTTGGTAGTTTTTTGAGATTAGTTAGTGTGAATAGCTCTTTACTCATACGGATTGCAGATATATGTGGATGTATTCCTATGTCAGGAAAGGCATATGTAATTATAGAGCATATTTCTATTTGTATTTGTGTGTAAATTTCATATTATTGTATTATTGTTAAAAGTCTTCATCATTTGGTTTTAGAACCTGAGTCAACAAAGTGATATTGCTGATCTGCTGGGGGGTTTTAAGCCTATGAATGCACAATATGTATGCCTTCCTTTGTACCAGGAATTTGAGGATCTCTTTTCCAAGACACTTTCAATGAAGGTACTCTGGAACCGTTAAAATATGTTGGTTTTCATTTTGGTATGTTCATTCTTTTCTCATGTTTAATATGGATGAGTAGAAGAGGCATCTAGTGCAGATGGCTCTTAAATCAAGACTCAAGGGTTCAATTAACCAAGATACTTTTTACGTGAACATAACATGATATTGGAGCAGGTAGTCATGAGTAACCACTTTGCTGCTGTTTCATGATGTACTTATATCTATTAGTTTAGGCTACTATATCTGTTGGTTGAGAATCCAAATTGAAAGAAAACTATTTCCTGTAATTCATGTGCATTGTATTGTGATAATTAACTAAGTTGTCATCTTATATGGTGATGCACAGGTTAATGCTGATTTTCTTGTTTGCTTACAAAAGCATGTGAATGATAAGAACTGGAAAGTATTGTTAAATGGTATTGAGAAAGGTGTCGAGTTCTTCCATAAAACAATGGAGGCTGGAGTATGTAAGCCTAGTAAGAAACGGAAAAAGACATTAAATGAGGAAACCATCGAGGCGTGGGAGAAAATTTGATCAAGAGGAATGATATTCTCTTTTGTTGAGGGAGCCTTGGTAAATGCTCTTAGAAAGGGTGAGTGGATTTTGCTAGATGAGATTAATTTGGCTCCTCTGGAAATTTTGCAGAGTTACTGGAGTCCTTGAAGGGGATCAGGGGTCTCTTTGTTTGGCTGAAAGAGGAGATGCTAGCTATATTAAGAGGAATTCCAATTTTAGGAAATTTGCACGAATTACAGTGGCACGATCAATGATAGCTGTAGGTTACTAGAATTCTTGATCCATCTTCGTTGACATTTCGATTGGTTGTCAGAGTCGCTAGGGTTACCAAAGCAATGATTTTGTTGCTCATTAGAGTAGCTAGGGTCATCGGAGCGACAGTTTTGTTGGTTGCCGGAGTAGCTAGGGTCATCGGAATCCATGTACAAAGGCAGCCTTTGTTTTGTGTGCTCCTTCTCCATTCTTCTTCGTTCCTTCTCTGTTCTTCAGTAAGCCTTAATTGTTAGTGGTTTTTTTTTTTTTTTATAATCCTTATCTCTATGACCAGTCAACCTTAATTGCTACATGTCAGAAATTACCGGGATTGACACAGCTTAATTGGAGGAATTAATTTGTCCACAGCTGCTTTGAAAATTGTAGCATTTTCCAGCGACATACAAATTAAATGGAAAAAATTATTTGAAGTGGTCCCAATTAGTTTGGACCATTTTAAAAGGTAAAGGGAAAATCAGTCATTTCATTGGTACAGGTCCAGAGTCTAGTGATCCGAACTTTGAAGCGTGGGATCAAGAAGACTTAATGATTATAGCATGGCTATGGGGATCTATGACTCAAGAAATCAGTGACACATGCATGTTTCTAAATACTACCAAAGACATATGGGACACTATTCAACAAACGTACTCGAAGGCAAAAGATGCCACTTAGGTATATGAAGTAAAGGTTAAAACGATGGCAGCAAGGCAAGGGAATAAGATAGTCACAAAATATGCCAATCAACTGAGTACTTTATGGCAGGAGTTAGATCGATACAGAGTAATAAAGAGGAAGTGCTCGGATGATGCTGTTGTTTTGAAGAACTTTATTAAACAAGATAGAGTGTATAACTTTTTAGTTGGGTTGAATCCAGAATTTAATCAGGTGCGTGTTTAGATTCTTAGGAAATTGGATGTCCCATGCTTCAATTAGGTGGTAGCCATAGTTCGAGGAGAGGAGAGTAGGCGAGGTTTGATGCTGGAGCCCCAAGTTTCAATCAATTCAGCAATGGTTGCAAGTGATGGAAACAAGCTGAATATACTCACTAGAAAGAAGTTTGCTGGTGATGAAAAGAAAACAACCCTAGCTATGAAGACAGGAGATTTTAAGAATCAAGATTGAGATGGTTTATGGTGCACATATTGCAAGAAGCCACAGCACACTCGCAAGCGTTGTTGGAAGCTTCATAGGAAGACATAAAGCCGATAATGGGGACAAAGAAGGGGACAATCCAGAATTGGACAAGTCTATATAGCAGTTGGCCAAAGTGATGAGCCACTAAAATTAAAAACAAATGGTCTCAACTAAGGTGAATTGGAAGGGGTAAGAGCTTTCATCAACAGTCTTGACAAGCCCTCAGGTATTTGTTCTTTAGCATATTCAGGTGAGTTTCCACTTTCCATTAGATTAAATGTTTCGAATGCAAACCTTCTCCACCTCTTGGAATATAGATTCAGAAGTGACCGACTATATAACCCACTCACTAAATATCTTTACCACCTATTCCCTATGCCCAAGCAATAGCTTCTACTACAGATGGTTCTTTGACCACTGTGGTAAGAATTGGAAGTGTCCGAATTAGCCCATTGTTAACCTTGCAAAATGTCCTTCATGTCCCTAAACTATCTACTAATCTGATATCCATCCAAAAACTTACTCATGACTTACAATGTAATGTTGTTTTTCATCATAATGAGTGTGTATTTCAGGAAAAGGATTTGAGGAAGATGATTGGACATGATAGAGAACGGGGTGGCCTCTACTTTCTTGAAATAAGTCAACCAACCATCACCAAGGATAAATAGTCAGTGTCATTTATTTTCGAGACTCTATCATCCAATAAAGAGACAATTTGGCTCTATCATCGCTGACTCGGACATCCATCATTTCAAGTCATTAAACTTTTGTTTCCATCTTTGTTTAAATGTCTAGGTGTTAAGTCTTTTCATTGTGAAAAATGTGAACTTGCTAAACACAAATGTATATCCTTTCCAGCAAGTAATAAAAGAAGTTCAATTCCTTTTTTATTTAATTCATAGTGATGTTTGGGGTTCATCTACTGTTACTAATATCTTTGGGGCATGATGGTTTGTTTCTTTTATTGATGATTGTACTCGAGTTTGCTGGATTTTTCTTCTTAAACAAAAATATGATATTAACATTGTTTTTTCAAATTTCTATTCCATGATTAAAAATCAGTTTGGAGTGACCATCAAGAGAGTTAGGTTTGATAATGCAATGGACTATTTCAATCAAATTCTAAGTCCATATTTTCAAAGAGAAGGGATAATACATGGTCATCTTATGTGAATACCCCACAGCAAAATGGAGTTGCACAGAGGAAAAATGATGATCTCCTTGAAAAAACCCGAGCATTGTTATTTGAAAATCATGTACCTAAAACTTTTGGGGGGGAAGCTGTTCTTACAGCAACATATCTCATAAATAGATTGTCATCTAGAGTTCTAGGGCTTAAGAGTCCAATGGACGTGTTGTCAACCTTTTACCCTAACCTACATACCACAAATAATCTTGTTCCTAGAGTGTTTTGGTGTACATCATTCGTACATGTTTATAGTTATAATTGAGGAAAACTAGATCCAAGAGCTATAAAGTATGTCTTTGTGGGATATTCATCAACCCAAAAAGGTTACAAGTGTTATCACCCATCTTCTAAAAAATTCTTTGTTTCTATGGGTGTTACTTTCAATGAACGTGCATCTTACTTTCCAAACCCTTATCTTCAAGGGGAGAAGTCAGTAAGAGAAGACGGGGGTTTGGGTTTTGACATGATATTAGATCCTACTTCCCCATCCACTAATGATCATACCTCAAGTCAAACTAAGCCACTTGAGTCCATCGTAGGTCCCTTTGAACTTGTGCTTGATCCTGTAACAATAGCTTCTATGTCTACTCAACCTAAAACTGAGTCTATTCCCGAAGATGTTAGATATGGCAAAGGCAGGATGTATGCAAGGAAGAAGATGGTTGCCCCTAAATCTATGCAAGTCCAAGAGTCTAATGAGGTAATGATTTCTGAACTAACACTCCAAGTTGAAACTGAACCAACACTACAAGTTGAAATTGAACCAGAGCTAGAGAGTGAGACCCATAAGGGTGGTAATAACACAAACTTGCCCATTGCATTAAGAAAAGGTACGAAAGAGTGCACAAAAAAACTTTTATATCTCGTTGCACACTTCTTGTCCTTTAAATGTTTTTCTCCATGACACAAAACCTTCTTAAGTAACCTAGAAACTATTGTCATTCCTTCTAATCTATCAGAAGCTTTGTTTAATGAAAAATGGAAACAACCTATGAATGTAGAAATGGAGGCATTAGAAAAGAACAAAACATGGGAGCTAGTCGAGTTCCTAGCAAGGAAGAAACTAGTGGGATGTAAATGGGTGTACATAGTGAAGTATAAAGCTGATGGTTCAATGGAGAGATACAAGGTGAGGTTGGTAGCCAAAGGGTATACTCAGACATATGAAGTGGACTATCTAGAGACGTTCGCCCCGGTAGCAAAGTTGAATACTGTTAGAGTCCTATTGTCTTTGGCAACCAACTTTAGATGGGATTTACAACAGTTTAATGTAAAAAATGCTTTCTTGCATGGAGATCTAGAGGAAGAGATATATATGGATATCCCACTTAGTTATAAAAAAGAAGTCACTGATCATACAGTGTGTAGGTTAAAGAAGTCACTGATTATATGGGCTTAAACAATCTCCTCGAGCATGGTTTGGCAAGTTTGCCAAGGTTATGGTGACTTTAGGATATAAGCAAAGTCAAGGAGATCATACACTATTTGTCAAACACTCATCTTCAGGGGGAGTCACAGTTCTCTTAGTTTATGTGGATGATATAATTGTTACAAGAAGTGATGATGAAGAAAGAAGTTTTTTGAGTAAGTGCTTGGCAAAAGAACTTGAGATTAAGACACTTGGGAAGCTAACATTTTTTCTCAGAATTGAAGTGGCACATTTAGAAAAGAGGTATTTTTCTCTCTCAACAAAAGTATGTAACTGATCTACTCAAAGAGACAGGTAAAACAGCATGCAAACCTTTGGATCAATAGGAGTACTTGCCAATTTGCATATAGTCTTACTTGTTTCCTTGAGGTGGTTTGTAACATACTTTTGTTGTGAAATAAATATTTTCTACTTAGAATTTGCAACTTCAATCCCTAGAAAAATTTTCATCTTTCCCAATGCCTTAATTTCAAACTCCCTAGCCAAGCATTGACGCAAGGAATGTTTTTCATTACCATCATTCCTTGTTACAATTATGTTATCAACATACCCTAGAAGAATTTTAACTTTCTTTGAAAGAGAATGTTTAACAAATAATGTGTAATCTCCTTGACTTTGTTGATATCCCATGGTGGACATAATTCTTGTAAATCTTCCAAATTATGCTCAAGGTGATTGTTTAAGACCATATAATGCCTTTTCCAACTTACATATAGTATGAGCAACCAAATTTATCCCATAACCTAGTGGCACCTCCATGCAAATATCTTCTACTAGTTCTTCATGTAAAAATGCATTCTTGACATTTCCCAATCATAATTAGTTGCTAATGCTAATAAGACTCTAATTGTGTTCATCTTTGCAATAGGAGCAAAGTTCTCTAGATAATCAATTTCATAAGTTTGAGTATAGTCGTTTGCTACTAACTCCGTTTTGTATCTCTCAATTGATCCATCTGCCCTATACTTCATTGTATACATGCACTTACATCTCATTGGTTTTTTGCTTATAGGTAATTTTACCAATTCCCAAGTTTTTTTTTTCCAATGGTTCCATTTCCATATTCATAGCTTGTTTTCATTTTTCATTACATAAAGCCTTAGATAAGGTGGTAGGAATGGTGATGATGTTTAGACTTACAAGGAAGGTTTTTTGAGATGGTGAAAATTTTCTAAATGATAGGAAATGTGCAAGAGGGCAAAGTGGTTGTTTTGTGCATTCTCTGGTTCTTTTTCTAAGGGCAATGGGAGGATCCTGGTCATCATTATCCACTTGAACATTAGTTTCATTTTGTAATGTAGGGGTAAAGATTGGTACCTTTTTCAAAGATTTTGAGTTAGACTCTTAAACTTGTGTAGATTTAGGAACGATTGACTTCCTGCTTTCAAATACCTTGCCAATCTCCCATTTCCAAGATCAGATTCTCTATTTAAACCACTTAATATAACATTAATGTTCTATTTTAACTACTTACAAGTTTCATCATTTATATTAACCACTTAAAAGTCCCATCTCTTATTTGAATTTGATCCTAAACGTTGATTCTCTTCCTTATAATTTTCCTATATATATATATATATATATATATTTATATGCCTTCCACTAATTGAATCCTAATTATATTCCATCGAATATATATATATATACATATGGTGTATTCATATAATATATATACAAAAACACATATATACACTCACATACACAAATATAGGTTTAAAAAATTAATAAAATATTGATATTTTTGTAACTCATATGAAAATTAAACATAGATTTTAATATGTATGATTCCATAATAAAAAGAAACTTAAAGTTACAAAATGGTTCGAGTGAGAAACAACTTCAAGTAAGTGGAATAAATGTTTTACTGCATTTTGAAGACTAAAGTATGTACTTGCTTATTATTATAATGAATTGGTTGTGCACGTGCAATGCCTATGATTAAACACTAAAGTGCTAATGTGATAGTTGAACTACATGCCATGTCTTGCTGTTGTAAATTGAATTTTGCTTGAAATATTTGCAAATTGGTTAATCGACTTTAAAATTGACTAAAATGAACTTGAGCTCAAATTCTAAACTAACATGCATTGCAACCTAATAGAGAATGATTATCATTGTTCAACCAAATATTGATCCCTTTGAAGAGACAATATAAATGGGTCTTTCACTATCCTCAAGGTCGAACTAAGTGATAGGAAAGGAAGTTGTAGTGAGGTTGAGAGCTTGTTTGAAGCAAGTTGTAGAAGGAGTCATGTCTATATTGCACAAGCTTGTGTTTGGTCTTAAGTCATTATATCATGTTAAAACTCCTACAATCTAAACTAAGGCAAGGTTATTTTCTTTAATCTAACGTCGTATAGATGAAATTTATTTTATTATATTGCATTTAATAAATTGATTCAACAACCCTATCTAATTTACTACCTACTACCTCTTATTAAGTTGATATTTTCTCATTCCCCTATAAATTTCTTTGTAAGTGCTAAGTAATTATGCTTGTGATTCATTTACCCCTAGGTGTGTACCTCATTGAAAATAGGCTTGGGAGTAAGGAGTGATGGCAAATGGACCTTCTTCCTTTTTTTTTTTTTTGCTTTTTTTTTTTGTTTGGTTTTTAGTTTAGTTACGTTCCTCTCTCCTAAGCGACCCAAACTGATTGGTATCGTAATCTAATAGTGAACTTATAATGCTTCAAAGTATTTATGTCGTTGGTGCCTTATATATATCTAATCTATAATAGCTGTTAAACAATTAGTCTCTCTCAAAGGTTGATATACAATGTGGAACTATTATAAATATACCACTTTCAATGTGTGATAAAATATACACTTTTTAAGTATATAATAAGAAAATTTTACATATATTTATATCTATGTTTTTTCATAAATTTTATGAATTTTCTTGTTGGATTTGTTAACTAAGATAAAGGGCAATCGTTGAAGAAGTCTTTATTGAAAAAAAAAAAAAAAAGTTTTTGACATGGGCCTCCAAAACCCCCCACATTTCCATCTTATGGATGTGCGTTACACGTCATTAACTTTCTCGGACCACCCGGGAATAATAAATAACCCAACCCAGAGAAAACCCTAACTGATTAATCCTTTAACTTGCAACCGACACGTGTCGTTTCTGCTCATTCAAAACCCCACTTATACACCTCGAAATTGTGCCCCACTCATCCGGTCACCAGTAAACTCCTTCCTCTCTCTCTCTCTTTATCTGCTTCTAAAACTCAACACTTCGACTCTCTTTCTCCTCAGTAATGAAAAATCAGAACAAAAGAAAGCCCTAACCCTAATTGTATTTTCAGTCAATTCTCACCATCTACTGCTGTATGTCTACATCTAAGTGTGTAATTGTATGTATATGTGTGTATATATAGGTTTTTATAGTTGAGTTTGTGTTTTACGACAAGATCCAAACTTTTCGGAGCGCTCTCCGGCGAGATCATGATCGGCACTCCGGTAAGGTTCGATTGTTTTAGATTCGAATCTGTTCATATCTAGAAATGTTTGATCGTTTCTCTTTGATTCGAATCCGATCCAAAACCCGGTTCCACAAGAGGAAAAAATTGATTAAGCAATCGATCGAGCTGATTTAGATCGTTTAATTCGTGTATTTTTCGTGATTTCTTAGCCTATTTGTTGATTCTGTTGTTGTACAGTCTTAATTAAGCTGAGTTTTGTGGTTTAAGTTTGTACAGTTAGTGTTTATGTAGAAGTAGTAGCTGCAGAGAGTGAGAGGAGAGAAGGAATTGAGTCAGTGAGGGTTTGGTTCGGTTGGTTTCGTTTCGATAAGGAGGGACTTATTAGAGCTTTAAAAGTGGGTAAGATGAATTTGAGCGCGGCCGAGGAAGAAACCGAGCAAGAGATCCATATTCCTGCTGATATTGATTGGCAAATGCTCGATAAGTCCAAGTTTTTCTTCCTCGGTGCCGCGCTTTTCTCAGGGGTTTCTGCAGCACTCTATCCGATCGTCTTGTTGAAAACGCGGCAACAAGTCTCTCAATCCCAGGTCTCGTGTATCAAAACCGCATTCACCATTGTTAGGCATGAAGGGTTTAGGGCATTGTACCGTGGGTTTGGTACTTCCTTGATGGGTACTATACCGGCTAGAGCATTATACATGGGGGCTCTCGAGGTTACGAAGAGTAATGTAGGAACCATGACGGTTAGGTTCGGATATCCCGAGCCTACTGCAGCTGCAATTGCTAATGCTGCTGCGGGTTTGAGTGCTGCAATGGCAGCACAGTTGGTTTGGACTCCAGTTGATGTTGTGAGCCAGAGATTAATGGTGCAAACTGGCGATCGTGGACAGGTTGGGAGAGGTGCTGTTCATTCAGGTGTTCCTAATGCTTCGGCATGTAAATACATCAATGGGGTCGATGCTTTTAGGAAGATCCTTAACACGGATGGTCTTAGGGGTGTGTATAGAGGTTTTGGCATATCGATTTTGACATATGCACCATCTAATGCAGTATGGTGGGCATCATACTCGATAGCACAGCGTGTTGTATGGGGTGGAATCGGTTGCTACTGTTGTCGCAAGGATGAAGAGAGCAGTGAGAATGGAGGTAACATAATTAAGCCAGATTCGAAAACAGTGATGGCAGTTCAGGGAGTCAGTGCAGCTATGGCAGGTGGTGTATCGGCATTAATCACTATGCCACTTGATACAATAAAGACCCGCCTCCAAGTTTTGGATGGGGAAGAGAATGGGAGGCGGGGACCGACTGTTGGTCAGACTTTAAGAAATTTGGTTAAGGAAGGTGGTTGGACGGCCTGCTATAGAGGTTTGGGGCCAAGATGGGCTTCAATGTCTATGTCCGCGACAACCATGATCACTACCTATGAGTTTCTCAAGAGGCTCTCAGCAAAGAACCAAGACCACTGACAAAATAGATACAATGTAAAAGAAATGGGATAAAGGACTGCCCTTGTTCTCTTTCTCCAGTTTAGTTGTTATTTTCTATTTGCTTGTGATGTTTCCTATATTCACCCTTTTTTATGTTTTTTGTCCTTGCTATGTTAGTCCAACCTGCATGCCTTGATGGCTAATCAATGTAACTCAAAAGCAGGCTTACATAATTTGAAATTAGCTTTGTTTCACACAGCATTCAGAACTAAAATTCTTTTTTTTTTCTCCTATAATGGGGTAGGTCGTAATATGACCAACTACCTTAGTCACATAAACCATCCTACAAGTCTCATTCTCCGGTTCAGTGTAGCTTGCAGTCTATACCGATCCTAGCAATCCCTAGGAAATTATTGAATATAGAAAGCTGGGAAACCAAGAGGATATCGCTGTCTTGCAATGCTCTTAATTATTTCGGTTTCTTTTACCTCATTTGACAGATACACGGATGAATCTGGTGCATGAAAAATACTAAAATGTCAACAGGACTGGTTTAACTACATAAAACCTTTCGCCTTCTCCACTTTATATATCTGTATCAATCCCGTTTTCAATTTACACTGATCTTTTGCTCCCTTTAAATTCCACAATTATGATTTTGGTTTTTTTTTTTTTCTTTTTTAATCATATAATTTGAGTTTTTGCTTCTTTTATTTTTAAAATGATTCTGCTTTTACTTTTTCACATATGTGATGATATATCAGATCAAACTTTCTCGTGAGTACAGGTTCAAAGAACTCAAATGATGTCCCACTTGACCAGCATGATATTGTATATTTTTCAATATTATCAGGCAGGTTTATGTCAAGAACCATCTAGAGTTCTCAAGATTCTTTTTAATTAAAATAGTATCCGATTCCTTGCAGGAGCTGAGAATCTGGTTTGTACGATCACTTATTTAAAAATTTTTGGCAGTTAAGGACTGAGCTCAAGGTGTGGATGTTAAGGACTTGGGCTTTTTAATTATTCCTTTTCTCTTATTAAGTAATCAACTGCACGTTACCATGAGATACGAAGCACATGGTTATTTATATTCAAAAATCAGATCTTTTACTTTTCTGATTGAATTGTCGGGATAATCTTATCCACTTACGGATTTATATAAAATATCGATGTAGACAGGTGTAATTGAGTGGTACTTACATGATAATCGAGTTAGGTTTTATATTTACTTGATTGGTTCAACGGCAATTAAGTAGAAGTCGAGTTTTTTAGTTAATATTATTCAAGTAGTTATCGAATTAAGCGTAATTTTTAAGATATTTTTTCCGATTAATCAGTAAGCTTAATAAAACTTAAGTCAAACTTTAATGCTAATCAATATTATGCATAATAGCATATCGACAACACTAGGATGTTTTTCTAAGCTATATATATGGTATGGCTTTAGTTGGAGTTTTGGGTTTTATCTATTTATTTATTTTTCTTTAGTGTCTAGGGCTTAATGCTATCCAGTCCACATCTCTAGACAAATTAAAGGTTGCGACTTCACCATAGATTTATGAGACTTATAAGAAGAGAAAACTCCTATAATCTTGCTTTCAATAGAATCGATCTTAAATTGTTGAAGTAACCATACAAGACCTTTTATGAGGGTCATGGAGTAAAGGATCAACTTAGCCTTACAAGTGCTATAATAATCAGCATGTGTTTTAAGCAATACTTCAAATATAAAGGGGCCCATGAGCATTAGATTTGTGAAAAATAAATTAGATACGATAGAAATTAGAAATTGGTCCATCAGTCGTTATATTTGTCATGTTGGTTATCTTTACTTATGCATGATGTGATACTTAAACCTGATAAAAAAGTATTAATTACATCAACAACAAAAAAAAAAATAGTGAAATTATATTGATTTTACTGTTTGGTCATTCATACACAATACATGTATTAAAGAATGGAAAAGATATAATTAATTCTTAATATTTAATTATTTTATTATTTAAGTTTTTAATTTTTTTATTTGAATTCTTAGCATTTAAATTTTTTTGAGCTATTTTATTACCTTTATTGAGAATCTTACTGAGAAATACCATACGTTAACTTTTAATAAGTTTTCAATGATTGATTTAATAAAATATTCTTATTAAATAAATTAAATTAAAAAATTATATAAATAAAAATAAAAAAAAATCTATTATTGCAGCCAACCCTCATTCATGGCCATCCACCTTTAAAAAAAAACGTAGTAGTGCATGCCGCAATCCATATGAAGAAAAAATATATATAAATAAAAATAAGAGAGAGGGAGGAAAAATCATTAAATTTTCAATTGGGCCATAATCAGGGCATGTGAAACCACTATGACTCTATAGAAAAAATAAATAATAATAATTAAAAAATCTATTTTTCTTTAAGCTTTTGGTAGGTTGAGCTATATTCGCACCCACCATCAAGTGTGAACTACATGACCCATCATATGTTTTTGTGGTGGCTAGCTATTGGTAGGGTATAGCTATCCTACGTATTTCCTTTTGAAATTTTGTTATATTATTTAATTTCCTTTTGAAATTTTTGTTATATGATTTAATTTAAAAGATAATATTATATTTATTATCAAAACTTTAATTAATTTTTTAATAAATTAATTAATTTTTGAGGTTATCATTTTCAATACCTAATGAGACCTTTTTAGGCCAAAGATACCACATGAGTTAACTCTATCTATTTTTATTTGTGTCGTTTAATTCTCCCTCTTTTTTTTTACCAATAATGTGGTGCCACTTATCAAAGTTTTCACTCTAATAAAGATATTCCATTTATGATGCCATATGATCTATATGTAGCATAAATGACATCTTGCAAAATCCATAAACATAGATTATTTTATATTCATTAAGCCAAAATAAACTAAAATAAACAAAAAATTAAGAAAAAAAATTGTCATCATCATCATCATCAACAACAACAAGAACAACCAAAAACCTAAACTCTTACCCCTTCTATCTCTAGATTTACACAAAGCTCATTCATAACAATCAAAACTTTATAAAATGTACACAAGAATCTAGTTAGTAAAAATATGAAATCCAATTGTAGTTGGAAATAGAAGTATCAAACTTTTATTGAGAGAATGATGGCCATACTTTACCAAGACCAAACCCCCTCTTGTTGGCTCCTTTTTAATAATCATGTATCATGCTTTTATATTAGTAATCTAGTTGTAGTCTTACCCGTGATTTTTCACCCCAATCATTTTGGGATTTTTCATGTCAAGTTTTGTATTTTATTTTCTCCTTTTTACATGTGTGTCTTCTATATATATGTTATGTGGTTTATAATGATAAATCTGAATCAAATCCGTTAAAAAAATAGTGTCAGGACTACACATGTCCTAACAAAATACTATTGGAGCAAAGTTGCAACCATGATTAGTGGAGTGAGGTTAAAGCCACAATAGCTAGAGTTGGAGCTTAGGCACAAATTGGTCCAAGCATAGTAGTGGCACAATGAGACACTAGTTGTTAGCATGCGCTAAGAGTTGGTGGCAATGTGAAAAGATTGAGGAATTGATTTGATAGAGACATAAATTTGGTTTATGGCAAGGGGGATCCAAGTACAATTAGACATGTGAAGGTAGTGGATAAAATCATGCTAAGTCTAACTGTTAGTATTGTATAGGAGTACTAACAGAAAAGAAGGTGAAAGATTTCTATTAACACTTTAAAGTGTCCTTTGCATCTTCAATCTGCAAGTTTTGGAGATAACTTGTGAGAGTAGATAATTGAATCGCAACTGGAATCCCAAGGCCATATGTTTACATGCAGTTTAGTTGCTAGAGGTCAGTGAGGATCTAATTGTTGTGGCTATTTTATAGGGGACTTTAGATGCTTGTGGTCGATTTTACTGCAAGTAGAAGAATCACTTTTGGATAGAATTTGCATCAAATGCCGGATAGTAAGAGTGAAGCAGCAATTGTTTGATGCGACAATAGTTAAGACATAGGACAATAAGTGGTTTCTTGTTCCTAAAACACAAAGCTATGTTCCATCATGTTAAAGGAGATTAATTCCAAAACTATGAGCTCCTGCAAATTATTTTATTGAGTTAGGGTTTTGGAGCTTCTTATAAATCTTTTTGTATGCTATTATGTGGAAGTTAAGACTAGATTAACACTACTCTTACAAGGTTATTAGAGCTATGTATCATGCTATTCTACTAAATGTTTATTTGTCTCTTGCCCCTAGTTTTTCACTAGTTTCTTTGGGGCTCTCCACATGAATTCTTGCACATACCAATGCATAAGTATTATTTAGATTTAAAGAAAATAAACACTCTGCGAGTCTTTTTTTTTTTTTTCTGTTTCCTACTTGGCCCACCTATTCTCCATATTTTCAACTAACATTTGTTCCCTCTTCCTTAGAGGCCTCACCATCACCTCTGTAACTCTCATCACTAGTGTTAAAGGGCATTTAGTGGCTAGCATGAGCCAACAAGTGACTTGGTTGATATATTTAATATATTTGAATTCAAAAGTTTAATGCTAATTTAGTAATTTTAACTAGATATTCATCACCTTATGCTATAAATCACCATCACTTTTCCTCCACCATCCACGGACAACTTAAACCATTGATTCTCCACTTTTGATGACTTAGGGGTTTCTTGGTGTATTTAGTTAAGAAATATATCATTGATCTGTCAAATCATTAGCGTAAACCAAGAAAAGAACCAATTGTACTTTCAAAAAGATGAATGCCGCAATCAATACAAATGAAGATATCGAGCACAGCTGAGAGAGGAAAACTACGCTTTAGCATTTTATTACTTTTCATGCTTTTTTTTTTCATTTAGAAAACGTTAATTTTTCATTAAAAATAGTTATGTAGAATGCATATGGAGGGGAAAAAAATCCTAAAAGTCTTTCATCTTTCTTTTTTCTATGCCTAACATTTTTAGGTTTTTTTTTTTCTCCAACACGTATTTCAAATGCCTAAAAAATATATAAAAGGCAAAAATAAATAAACATAAGCATGTAAAATGAGGAAAAGAGAAAGAAAGAAAGCATGACCCTATATATATATATATGTGAGTTTTGATTTAAGGATTGTCTAAGATAAATATTTTCCTACAACTCTCCATCTTGTTTAAATTTTGCTTTAACAAATTCAAAGAGCTTATTACATATGTAGCAACAACACGAATTAATTCAAGAACATGGAAATTGTTATGCTTGATACTTTCCCATAGAACATCATAGTTAATAATATATAGTCTTGCCAACATCATTCACATCAAACAGCTGAGAGATTCAACATGTTACCAATACCACAAATATTGCTACAATCATGTCCTTGCATAACAGCACCTGCATGAGGCCGGTAGCACAAATCAACTGTGCTCGGACGTCGGAAAATGCCTCCATTGTCGTAAGACATGGTGGTGTTTCTATTACTACAGTCGTCCACTTGATGAGCTTCGAGTTTCGATAATTTTCCTACAAAATATGGCTTGATTGCGTGACCAGTCACGCCTTGTCCATTGCTTTCGGGAGGTGTTGATTCTGAAACTTTGTTTGTTTGGAGAAAGCGTCCTCCAGATCCTCTAGCCCTCCTTAATGCATGAAGATGCCTTGACTCGTGAAGGTATGGCTGAATCCATATCGAATTGAAGCTCAAAAACAGGTTTTAGATAATATTAAGGCGTGTATGTTTTGCTTAGAAGGTTTTATTATTATAAAATTTTATAACCGTACTCGATTACATAGCAATAATCTTAAAAGGTTGCAATTACTAATAATTTTTAAAGATAAGTAATGCTAGGATTTAGTTGTGCTTGATAATTGGGATAATTGTAATAGTTGATTCATCAATGGAGATAGGAAAAATGATCTCCATTTTTAAAAGTGAATCATCTATTATTACGATTTTCCGTAGTTGTTTATCATTATTATCGAAAACAACCATTGCCCTCATCTTTCGCTTTTGCTACTGCTTATACCTAAAAACCACTAATATAAGCAATATTTTGATCTTACTATTATAATATTTCAAAACTACAAAATTTTAATTATACCAAACACAAAAACATATCTATAAACCATTTCCTACACAATAACACACACACATATATGTATATATATGTGATTTTTCCTTGTTACCATTAACTTTTATATATATCACTTGAAATTATCATATATAACTTTTCTTTAGTAATATCTTCTAATTGTTTTTAATGATTCATTTTCTCACTTATAACTTTTTAATATTATAAATTCTTTTCTTTTTAAAATTATACATTAAAAAATTCACATCCTTTATTAAAAAAAAAATGCTACTTATGAAAGAGTTGTAATCTTTGCTTGATTTAATAAAAAATAACAAACCTTAATTGAGGGGGGGCGAATATATTAGTAGTCATATAAGATCAACGTATAATATATGTTTATATAACTAAATAATAGTACTTACACTATACTTAAAATTGTCTATCAATCTATATTGTTAAAATGTTACTTATATTAATCTTTAAGTAAATCTATTATCTTCCTTAAACATATTTTAGAATAAAATTTGCATATAGTATGGGTTTTAGCTAGTAATTTCATGAAGTTTCATGTTCATGGTAATAACATCAAATATCGTTTTGTCAATGACACCGCTATGATGTGGCCATAGGCTAATTAAATTTCATACATGCTTGATCCTTAATTTTGTTACTAATCATACTATATACATGCTGTTTATGAAAGCATTTGTTAACAGATGCTTCGGATCACTTAATAAACGTGCTAAAACGAAACTGTTTACCTTTTATAAGATTAATTAAGCACACACTGGTGCTAGGCAGGGTGAAAATTTTTCTTTGTTTTACCTCATGCCATGTCTTAGGTTTTCAACTATGAAGGGTACCTTCCTAACTCTGCTGGTTCCATTTTCTGCTTCCATCCTGGCGCGATGCCGCCGCCGTCTCAATATTCCATGATACTGTTTTGCATTGACGTAAACAGTCCTATGCTGCCGATGATGACAAGGCAATGGCAGTCTAGCGGGCAGTATCTGCATTGTGTGGACATAAGTGACTTGAGAACCCTTCACTGCTATACATTTGACGGAAGGATAGCAGAGAAAACACATCTTTTGTCTTGACTGCTGATATTAAGTAAGAACCAGTGTTTAAATAGACACTTTCCTATGTTGTTGAAATCTTAATCTTGTAGAAATCAAGATTAGTTTTGGGAACAACTAGGATGCAAAGAATACACAAGTTGGAGACACAACTTGGATTAGATAAAAGACAGACAAACTGTCATGCTATTTCCCCTGATTTGAAAAGGCCAAGAATCACTTAACTTTCTTTTATTCCTTAAATGCTTGGTCTCTAGACTAAAGAGGAAACTTTGGTACAATAAACAATAAAAAAGATGGGAGAGAGACACGCGGAAAAGCAATTATAGCAAAAGAGAGATGCAAAGTAGAAATATGTGACAAATATAGTAACCAGCAGCAAGGAATAAATACAAAACTACACTAAAACATGTGGTTGTGAATCTAAAGTCTAACTCAGTATGGGGTGCTATGAGCTCGAATTTCTTACACCAACATTCTACCCCTATAAAACAGTTCCATATGATGGAACTCAATTGATATCGCATTTACAATTTACCCTTAAAATTTATGGGCAAGTTAGTTGTGATGCTAAAATGTAAATATATTATGATTCATTTGCTAACAGTATAATCCTATTAGGTCCATATAATACATGAAAAATCATTGAAATGGAGAATGCAGTAAGCACGGATTCTTAGGAGATGCTACCTGGTTAAAAGGATGCTTTAGTGTCTAAAAGCTCATGGGAATCACGGGAAGAACGCTATGTAAGAAATTTATTTAATAAGCGACAGAATATGTATAGCAAGCACTAGAATCCACCAGAAAAAGTAACTTAGGAAAAATGAGTGGGCAACTTGACTATATCTTTGTCAAAAACCTAGTGCCACCACTAAATTGCTGAATTTGGAGAAACTGGATGATCATCACTCATGATGCTGATAAGTTATTTTATGTTGTTTCTTTTTCATTTACGATGAAACTGAATCGCTTGAAGATGATATCATTAGAAGTTTCTCTGTCAAATAACAACTCACAAAGTAAATACAACTTAATGGATAGAAACTTCTACAGTCCAATCGACTCAACGGTCGGTCACCCAATAGAAATTCTCGTGGATAAAAATCCAACCTACGCAATCTAGTTTAGGAGGTATTCAGATAAAATTCCATGCATTGCTAGCTAATAACTAAAACCAGCATACTGTATGGTATCTAGTTTTTCAAATATAAAGACATCACCGGGACCTCCTTTGCTTTGGCATACTAAGTGTCCATTCTTGGCTTTAGCTCTAGTCCTCAAGTGCCCTTCCTTCTCAATAAGAGAAGCTGTAATACACATTTTTTTTTATATAAATAAATAAATATGTGTAAAAATATAACGAGTAACAAGATCGTAAAAAAACATGTGGGATAAAGGGCAGTTTCGTCTTTTCTTAACGGGACTATATATATGTAAAACTAACCTAGGGTTCTTCTCTTTTCTACTCATTTTTACAATAGCAACTAGAGAATCCTAAAGAGAGAAAGAGAGAGAGAGATAGCCTTTTCAAGAAAACCAAAGAGATATCGCAGCAAAGTAAAAAGGTATGATTTTAGTCATTTCAATACGTATTTTATTAGATGAGACTCAACCACGAAATCCATTTGGTTGTTCATAGGAATCGAGCTTAAGAACAGATTGAACAAGCACAGGAGTTGTTGGATTTGGAGTTTCAAGCGAAATTTAGATCAAGTAAGAGACTATAATGCGTATTTTTTTATTTACTTAAGCTTAAAGTTAAAAAATAACGAGATTAGACAAATTAAGTATAGAAAAATAAGGGTTTAAAAAATGAACCGAGGGATACACGACCATTGCTCTCATGTTGGTTTACAAAGTGTACTGAGAAATACATGACCATCCAACATAGTCGTGTTGCCCCTATGTTAAAATGAGAAAAACACAGCCTCTTAACACGGTTGTGTTTCGACCATGTTGAGTCCAAAAGTCATGCCAAGAGATACACGACTCCCCAACACGGTCATGTTTCAACTATATTGAATTAAAAGAAATATAGTCTCCCAACACAACCGTGTTCTAACCACATTGAAGTCAAATCTCATCAAGAGATACATGGTCGTGTACTAACTTGTGTTGGGCAACACGGCCTCTAACATGGCCGTGTTAAGTGATGAACAATATCAATATATATCAAATTATCTTCTTAATTAACCAAGTTCCACACAACTGAAGCAATTAGTATAACTTTAGAGAACCTAATAAACTAAGAGGAATTAAGAGAGTTAGATTATATTTGATTAGTACTAAGATTAATTTGTTGATGATTATACAAATATCAACTTAACTTAAGTTTGGGACAAGAAGTGCTTAAGGTTAGGATTCCAAGTATGTTTTATGTTATTTGTTATATATGATTGTTAGTAAGCTATCTAATGAGTCGTATGTCAATTATTGAAATGCTAAGATGTTATGTGAATCAAGTGATATCATGACGTAATACGGTGCTATATGTTGAATGAGATATGTTGCTTGTGCTTGGCTCGGCCTAAGAACCCGTAATGGTAGATCCCTAGAGGATACCTCGATGATCGATATGCCACATTATTCCTAGTAGAGCCATGTATTGAAATGATCTAAGGTAGATTATGGTTAGACGGGACTTGCAACGGCAGTTCTCACTAGGACAAAACTTGTGTGTATCGGGGTCATGAGTATCCCTATATGTTATAATTCAATTTAGTGTTAATATGTGAACTAAATTGTGAATGTATTAAGGATAATATTACACATATGCATGTGATATTAATGTGATATGTCATGCACGTGTGATTGTAGTACTCACGTACTGAGCTTAGGCTCACCCCCTTTCCTTTTTTTTTTTTTTTAGCTACAGGCGAAAATGATGAACGAGTGAAATATGATGAAAATGGAAACTTGATGGGGCACTATATGAATGAAACGAAAAGAAAACACTACTATTATGTAGAGGAAGACTTTTTTTGTAATTTGAAGTTTTATTAACTAAATTGGAGTGATAAAGATAATTATTATTTTGAGATTTGGTTGTTATTAAATACTGAAAATTTGAAAGAACTCATCTGAGAATTATTTATTTGGTTAAAGTTATAGTAGTATAATTATAGTAGTGTGATGAAGAATGTAAATGGTCAGGTTTTTGAAGCATGATAGAGTTTTAGAACCTTAGCATATCACTTGATAGTAGTGACATGTGGCAACCTGCAATGCTCCAAGTTTTGGAGTGTTACAGAAGCTACTATATCTAACTACTTTGCTAACTTTTCTACCGTGACCAAAAAATTCCAGCATTGAGCTGGCCTGCAATGTAAAAACAATTTCTTAATTTCCCTTGAAGTTTTGGAAGGACAAGCTATTTGCCTTTAATTGTAATGTTTCTTGAACAAACTATAAACTTTTTGTTATGATAAGGTTTGTTTTTGCAGATCCTGACGCTAAAGCATATTCCAGATGCTCATCAATAGCATCGCCCCAATGGAATGGGCTCCTCAATGCAATATCATCATTATTCATGAATTGTGTTTACACAAAAAAAGATGAAAAACCACATCATTTAGGTCTTTTTCAATCTTTGTGCTGATTGTGCATCAGTAGCCAGATTGACATGAGAATTCAAAGATAGAAAGTACATCTATTTCCCAAAGATGAAACTGCAAGATGACAATGCGTAGAACACCATGCATCTCTAAGGTGTGCGATCTAAACATCTAATTTATGCATATATATGAACAAAGGGAATATAGGGCCTAACATTAACACACTAAAGAAGTTGATAAGAAATCACAAGCCTGAATCCAAAAACCAAAAGTTATTGTATATATAACGTAGAAGTCTTAAAAAGAAAGGGGGATAAAAGATAAAGAAACAACTATATTGTGCAAATGTATACATTTATAGCTCATATGAATTTAAGAAGCATGTTACTTAAAGCGACAGCATTTGTGAATATGATACATGATGCACATTTTTTTTACTTCTAGAAACTAAGAGCTGCCTGGCAAATCGGAAGAAAAAAAATCTCAATCACATGAGCATCACAAAGAGAAAAAACCAGCCAAAAGTGCATCTGCATCCTTTCACTGGTCCCACTATTGTCTTTTGGGTAAATCAGTCCACATACTATTACCATCCAGTAACTGGAAGCAAGTCAAACGACAAGTGTAGTCGCCGAGTTCCGATCCGATGATCAGCCAAAGCCAAATGCCAATGATAAGCAAAGACATAGCAAGGAGAAGCTTCAGCTAAGTTCTTTGTGAACAAATTGGTTGAACTTATCATCCGTTGAAGATTGCTGGATGGAAAGATAAATTAGATCAACTAAAAGGAGGTAATCTTTTAATAACCATGTTCTCAATAAAGAATAACGGAAGAGATGAATGTTATGCATGCATTGCACTCACGTGCAAAATTCCTCACATGAATTATATGTTTAGTGAGGGGATTTCCAGCAGACACCTATAAAAAGCTTAGCATCCTACTTTTCCCTAGTCCTCTCTCCCCTAAATTAGCTATACACATAGTTGTTCACTTCACATCGGTCACAGTTGGAACGCATTTTATCTAGTAAGTCATTATGCAGATCCAGGGATAATACTATAGTTAACAATTATGGATCTGAACAATAAAAATACTGGCTATAAGAAGCAGCATAGAAGCTTGTTTCCAATAATAGGATATCAATATGGGAGCAGATCATCCTGGCTAATTATTGCTAACTTCAAAATTAGAAATTTAGATCATGCAAATGTGTGAATATAATCAAAAATTGTAAATTACATACCACATGGATTAAAGAGACAAGTTTATCTTCTCCGACCACTTAAATATGTCAGAGTAAACTTGATCGCCTCCCAAATCTTCCCCAGTAGCCCCTGCTGCCAACCTCATGATATCCTCAATCAATGCAAAGTTTCCCATAATATCAACATGAGCACCACTGAGGGTACCTCTCCCCTCTAATAGATTAGCTGGAGGAGCATGATCATACTCCCTAACATAAGTACGGATCCCTGAAGGATTAAATCTGGTTTTACCCCTCCAACCTTTGGCACACATGAAACCAGCACTCAAAACAGGTACAGTTTCATCACCATCAACATGGTAGACACCATCTTTCAAACAGCTATCCTCATCCATATCCTCAGCTGAAGTATCAATCCGAAAAGGAATATAGCACTCAGCAGCAGGAGATAACTTGTATATGTAAGCTCTCTCAGTTGGGATGCCCACTCCATACATTGAAATAATTTCCATTCCAGGAGCATTTGGTAATCTATAAACAACAGAGGGTAGAGATCACTTAGTAATTATGTTATCAATAATGAAACAATAGCTAGAGAATATTATCTGTGAATTTTACTGATCACAAGAAGGTGGCCATCCAAGCAAATGAGAGTTTTTAAATTTAGCACATTGCAGCTTTAATTTCACTACATAAACACATTCCACCCAATATTGACTTTATGGTTTAAAATTACAGCATTTAAACAAACCAGCAGTAACTTTTTTCCGAAAACAAAAAGGATGCACTGATTCAACTCCTGAAGCCAGTATCACAATTGAAAAGCATCAAGAACATGGCTGTGCTCTTGCTATTTTTCATGATTTTGTTTTCCATCTGATCTGACTTGATGAAACAGCTTCCTTATCATTTCAAAGTTGCAGTTGTTTTAAGATCAATCATCAGAAAGCAGACATAAAGCAAATTCAAAGATAAAGATTCTCACTTTGTCTCCAAAGGATTGGACCAATATTTGTAATGTCGATATTTTGGATCATCCAAATTATCAGCAATTCCATAAGAGAAATGGGCACTACCACGTGCCATCATCTTTGGTGCAACAAAATTGAGAAGTTCTACAATTGAATCAGCAGTATAAACTTTGTATTCTTCAACAGCTCTGATGCCCTCAATCCCCATGTCATGGTACTCCGTCCATACATCTTGACAAGAAGAATTTGCAAGAGTACGACCTTTTTCAGCATCCTGCAAAAGTAAAATACTACAGATGAGACATTGAATCAGGACAAACAACTAGCCCGTATAACAGCATCTGGAAAACTATTAGCAAGTCCAGATTAGACTGACAATTTTTTGGCAACCAATCATAAGAGAAATCTACCAGGCCACTACTAAAAATGTAGTTATACACAAAAGAAATTTCTGAATACAGGTGCATTTCTGCAAAATATTTCTCCAGCAAAAGGACAGACCTATTTGAACATTTATCCCAGTGGCACGAAAATTACAAAATATAAAATGAAGTCAGATGACCTGAAATCAAAAGCTAGCTTGAGAGGTTCTTTTTCTTAAATAATGAAAATCAGGAGATGGAAATACAGTTAGGAAATGAACAATACTAGTAGGAAAAAATCAGACAAAAAAAAAAATACAAAGTACTAACATAGCTCAGAAATAATGCAGTATCCATGCATGTCCACGAGTCACTCAAGTTTTCATACATTCAAAATTGATAGAGAATTATGAATTGCCCATTCCTTGTCATAAGTAAAATGGACTGCATTTGAAAACATAACAAGAGAAGTATTCTTACTCCAACAACAAACTGAGTCTACAACAAAAACATGTGCTTAAACATATACTTGACCACAAACTGCAAAAATAGATTTGACCTCAAGCATGGTGCTTTCACAACATAATATGAGAACTGTCTAATTGCCTTCCAAAAATGCTCAATAAAATCAATCACAGACGAGAATATATAAATTACAGCATTTCTTGTATGGAGTTGTTTGTAGAAGCTTTTAACCATAGTGCGGTAAGCTCATAAATATTGGAGACAGAAAGAGCGAAACTGATGGCCTAAAAATTCACAAAAGAAGGATCTACTAAGGATGGCCTGGTTTGGGAAATGAGAAACCGATTGGATAAGACAGTTATTCTTTAGAATACAGGTTTTTTTACTCCTTTTTGAGCATCATTATGTGTTTTTGGATAGGTGAGTACTGACATGTTTGATCCAAAAATACCCTAATTCTAAGATGCTTACGTTAGCAAGTGCAAGATAATGGACATAGAAATGGAAAATTAAATAATGATTTTAACATAAAATAGCCGTTTGACATACCTCAAAATCAATTCTCTTTATCTCAGAAGTAGGAGCTTCTGCCACCTCTTTTCCTAATGATATAATCCTTCCATAATTAACTTTTTTCTGTGGAATGGAACCATCCTTCCCATCTTCAATAGTAACAACTGAATCATTTATCTTCTTATTATGCTTGTTAGGACTACAAACTTCTTCAGGAGACCAATCAAGACCACCCCATATGGTGTCACCACCTTTTGGTATCATTGACATGGTAGAATCCCATGTCCGGGTCATCTTCATTACGTGTTGCAACGTTTGAAAACGAAATAAATCATTACTCAAGAAACCCGGTGCAATGGCCCTGAATTCAAGCAAAAGATCAGTTATGTACAATTCTGTGATAACAACATTTAGGCTATATTGTTTATTCATGGAATTCAATTTGTTCTTATTTTTAATGAGAGGTTGGTGATATGACAATGGACAAGACAGAAATAATTTCCTGAATCTCAAGTCCTTTGAATATGTTGCATCCCTCCCACCATCTATTAGGACTTCAAGAATTTAGGAACCATGGACCGCATCTTTTTATCCTCACTCTCACATCCTTACTAACCTCTCATTAGCAGATTCCATGAAAATTCGATGGAGTTAACCATTATTAAGACCACAAGGCAAGCCATGGCTTGGCTGTTAATGAAATGTTCTTAGAACGGAAACAACAAGGAAATATAGCATTTACCCAAAAAAGAAAAAGAAAAAAAGGAGAAAAGAAAAATAACTTAAAATTTATGATGACTAATTTAAACCACAGTGCCAAAAGTTTGACTTCCAATAATGGGAAATAATTTCAATTCTATCAAGCATAATCAAGCAGATGTATTTCAAATAAATACAACCACTTAAGTTCTAGTCTGTTCACCATTATATCAATGGCACATACTTTATTGAAGAAAGATGCCAATATCAGTTGATCATGGAGTAAGATAGAAGGATGTCCCTTTCCGATCTATCAAAGGCAACCATAATTTAATCCTTAGCATAATGCATTTAAAAGTGAAAACAAGTAATAACCTGGCAACAGCAACATCCTTGGCTTCAGCAGAGAAAAGCCCAGCGACAGCCTTTGGAACTCCTAGTAATGGTCCACCAATATTTAACACTGCTTTTATATGCTTAGAGCACCAATCAGGTCCCCCACCACCACCCATCGGAGCTGGTGTCTCAACCCATTTCATGAAATGTAGGAAATACAAAACACCCATAGAATGAGGAATTATCACAGCCTTCTTGCCGTTTGTAGCAACCATCAATTCTATGTTGCTTTTAATCCGGCTCAATGTTCGATCCCTTACCTAGCTTTCAGACACAACATAAACATTAAAAAAAAAGGTGGAGTTCAGATAATGAAACAATAAATGAAATTTCATAACTGTAGTTTCATTAAGGAGATCAATATTCTGGGGAGAAAAGGTAAGGAAAGCAAAGAAATGTACCTCAGTGTTCTGAAATGAAAGCCTCCAATCATATGCAGCCATATACATGGTCTTCTCCTCATACCCAATGCGAGCTAAGTTAGCAATTAGGACTGCCCAAACAAAATAGCCTGGCATGAAGTAATCAGCAGCCACCAGTCCAGTCACAGGCCGGACCCTTATATCAGGAGGATCCAAGCCAGTTTCATTGTCCAATGACATATGCTCCACCCAGCATAGGGGCCTGCAAAGAAGTTCACAAAATGATAGAAAGCATTCATGAGTGTCTCACCTAAGAATTGAAATTAATGCACCATGCAGTTTTAGAGAAACAACAGGACCAGAAATGAAATGCAGTCTATAAGCTTCAAATTCAGAAACCAGGATAAAGGCACTGGGAATGCTTGTACTTTTGTACTTTCAAAAATAGATATTACAAACAGATTTTAATTTGGAACACTCTAATTGGTCTATGTTTAGGAATGCAAATAGGCGGGTCGTTATAGGATACTCAATCCATCCAACCCAATAAAAAATCTATACAGGGATTTTTATTGAGTTTTGGGACATAATTCAAAACTTTATAAGGTTTAAAGTTGGGTTTTGAGATTTAAAAAAAAAAACAATAGAAAATCCAACCCGATTAAAAACAATATATTAATAATATTTATTCTTAGCCTACATAGTACACACGCTCTATACTAATTCTATACTATATAACAAATTTAATTTTCAAATTTCATTTATGTGTAAATTAGTAAACATAACATTAACCCTATTTAACTATTTTGTACTCTACTTTCGCCTTATCTTATATGAGCTTTATAAAATTAATACCCATTTTGTAATGAAAGATACTTAAACAACCTGTTTTTAAAGTTATAGACACTAAATTGGTATAAATGAATGCTTAGATACTTAATTTCCCAATATCAATAATATGAACACCCGTAATACCATTATCCTTTCAGAAACCAATGAACCCTCTGAGACATTTCAAGTACTATGCATTTTTTCCCTCTTGGTCGCATATTCATTTCTTTCATACCATTAATAGGCAGCGGTAGCAGAGTGTATTTTCAACGAATATTTTCTGAAGGATTGTAGGTATTATATTGTAAGAGAAGCAACTATCAAATCCATTTCTTGTTAGGAGTTAAGACAGTTGTGAATTGAATAGCTCTAGGCAATAGATGAACATTCCAATATATTAGAAAGTTGTCGTCTATAGTTAGATGGAAGCGGCACCTCAATTCTGGCTATTGTCACAACGTTAGCAAGGTGGAAGAAAGATTATGAAGGTAAATCTGATATTATTAGACATGGGATGACTTCAAGTTGTGCATAGTTCATGATGAAACCAAACAGATCCTCCTTTAGCTACAGAATTCTCTGCATTTACTAGTTAGATTAAAACAAAACTGTGTGGGATCACAAGCTAGATGAATTCATCTATTAGCAACACCAGACCTTAATGTGATCCATAATTCATCGCTACTAATGATAATTACCCCTTGAAATGATGATCTATATTCTTCTATTAATCGTGCAATCAATATGCTCGAAAGGTTTTTATGGTCTAATTACACTGGCCAGCAGGCAATGCTTGCATTTGAGGCCTGTACAGGGTAAAGAGGTCACAACTTACACTCTGGATTTCCTTCAAATTGAACAAAACCCAACTCTCATATAATTCATGGAAAGACAGTACAGCTTCATAGACATAATTTTGATCAAAGCAGGATAGTCAAGATGAAAGAAAGAACAACCGACAGAAGAAGGGAGCAAGTCTTTTTAAGAAGAATTGAAGATCCAAAGATAGAGCAAACAAAGAGATAATTTTTGGGGGTAAGAGTAGGTAAAAATGTTTGGATCCGTGAAAAGAGAGAGCCACACAGAATTCCATGCACTTGAGTTCTGTTAACCACAGTGACTTTCTGAATTTACAAAATGAAAAATCAGTAGTCTCCTGATAATCCAAGTATTGGGGAAATACCTCAAATTTCAACAAGATTTCTCCTGGTAATATTTCTTTCTTAATGTAAAGAATTGAGGAGGTCCATGAAAATGTTGGGCTGGAAAAATTTACAATTAGGGCGCCTAACTGACTTGGCAATCTTTAGAAGAGTAGTACATCGCTGAGTTTGCACAAATAATATCTTACCATCTTCTATGGGTAGGGAGCTGCTTTATGACAGCCACCTTAAATGTCAAATATATTACCAAAAAAGGAAAAAGAAAATGAAAAGAAATTTTCAATTGACAAAAGACTCAATGGTTGATATACGTCACGTGTTATCAACATATAATATATAAATATCAATAAATTTTTTAATATATAAATTCTACAAAACATAGGTAATAATTTTTTTGAAAACTACCATTTAACCGTTATGTATATCAAAACCTTATCGGTATTTATACATAAAGTGTACATAATACGTGACGTATATGAACCAATAAATCTTTTTTCATTTTCAAACTTCACCACCGATTATATTAATGATCACTTCCATAATTAGCCATTAGCAGAAAAAGATGAGGTGACTTTCCCTTTACATGCATCAGACAACTAAAACATACACAAGCAAAAATCAATTACATACTATCCTCAACTGAATAAACTACGCCTAAGTACACTACCAGTACCCTGGAGAGATAAGCTCAAACGTTTCAATCCCAAAATACGAACTGACAACAGCAAAACAAGAGTTAAAAATAAAAGAGAGAAAGAGAGAGACTTGTCCCCCAGACAATCAAAGAGGAAGACTGTTTCCAAAGCAACCACCTTCTTAACTTAAAAACATTCAACTTACTACAGAAAAAGGGAACACTTACACTAATTAAGGGACAACCCACATGATAACTCACATAATTAATGTATA
This sequence comes from Laguncularia racemosa, assembly GCA_037954665.1. NCBI lineage: Eukaryota > Viridiplantae > Streptophyta > Magnoliopsida > Myrtales > Combretaceae > Laguncularia > Laguncularia racemosa. The sequence continues at coordinate 12,323,044 of JBBMOL010000002.1, read as the reverse complement.
ACATAACACAGCCAAATAAATCTCCAGCATCATCCTCAAATATAATAAAGCAACACCAAGCAACCCCATGACAAAGAAACATCAGCTATAATCAAAAGTAGAATCAATTCTACCCGTAGGCCAGCCAGACAACAACTAAATACAGAATCCAAACACAGACTTGAAACATAACATATGAACAAATTTAAATATTACACATTAATACCTTTTGTACACTTCTCCAAAAGTGCCACCCCACAACCTCTTCCTAAACAACCCTTCAGCACACCGATGCCCTTCCCACAGCTCGAGCCCACCAGTAACTATCCCCGGCACAAACACTACTGGATGCTTAGCCCTCAATCCTTCCTTCCTCAATTTTACACCGGGCGGATCCGGCAAAGGCCCCGTGATTGCTTCCGTCACGTAATGCGGAATGGAAGCTGGCATGGCATTGTACAAAAACAGCAAAAACCACCAAACTACACATATCAAACCAATCAACCAGCAACAGTTATCCAGACATGACCAATTAGACTCTTTTTTCACTTTTTTGCCCTTATTAGTCCCTAATTTCTTCTTGCTATCATTTTCTAGGGGTTCAATCTCCTCGGAGATTTGATCATCTGAGCTCGATACATTCTTCGGTTCTGCGGGCTTTCTTCGCCGAATCAAAGACATATTTTTCATCGATATTTAAACCAGTTCGTTCAATATTAATTGAGAGAAATAGCTAAATTCCAACTTTTTTATCATACGAATCAGAATTATTTGACTAATTCAGCTAAAAGAATGAATCTTTTTTCACAAATCCAGCTCAAAATATCTTCAAGTAACTTAATTCGATCAAAGCAATACAGAATTAGATACTTTTAGTGAAGAAGTAACCAATACCCCTTTATTTAAAAAAAAAAAAAAAGAACTTTAACGCTTGAATGAGAGAGAGAGAGAGAGAGGGGGGGGGGGGGATAACGTAGTAAAGTAAATGGAATTAAAGGAGAAGAAATGTGAAGAACGTGGAATTTTTTTAATTTTGGGGAATTATTGTGGCGAAAAAGGGAATTGTAAATAAATTGGGGGGTGTTTTTTATTGGACGATAATTGAAAATGAGACTGATATTTTTGGCGCGAGGAAAGCAGACCGGTCGTTGACGAGGGAGTTGATTAGCAGATGTTTGTATTATTATTTGAATTGTAGATTGTTCGTAAAGTTTTGGTTTTGTGGTGGGGACTTCAATTTTATCGTACACACAAAAACATTATTGTCTTTCCATGACAAATTGCTGTTAGGTAAATTATTAAATAGCACTGCATGATGAAACTCATTAATGTCTATTCATGGACCACTCCCCCACCCTTCCACCAATCCGCTAGGGACACCGGATGCTTAAACCACCACTTGATCCCACCACCACTCACTAGACCTGCATGACCGGTAGGCCTATGAATCTAAATAGAAAACCATTACCTATATGTTGGGCTCGAACCCAATAGTAAGCTATAGAAGCTTGAAATGGTATAGGCTAGGCCCAATAGAAGCTTTGGACTGATTCCTTACATTAATTATAGAGCTCAATAAATCAAGTTCATATATATATAAATTTAATGAGATTTAATCTTATATGCTCAAAAGAGGGACCATCAAGAATAACTAAACCATTCATACACTCGGTAAAACTAGATTATTAAAGCATAAACACTCGTAGATCCATGAAAAAGGCAACGCATCCCATCTATTGATCATTAAAATAATCTAATGATAACCATTCAAAGTAATACTTTATAGGTACCTAGAAAGTTTTTCTCATTTCACATAGTTCAAAGATTAAGGAAATAAGGCAATCAAACTTCCATGCTTAAAAATTAAATAGTCTTGAAATATTATATTTTAAGTTGTTTTTACTCAAATCTTAAGAACAACAAAATCAATGTTTTATAAGCCATTTCTATAAATACTTATAAACTTTTCCTCGTTTCACATAGCCCAAAGATTAAAGAAATAAGATAATCAAACTTCCATGCTTGAGAGTCAAATAGTCTTGAAATATTATATTGCATGTTGTTTTTACTCGGATCTTAAGAACGGTGAAATCAATGCTTTAAAGGCTATTCACTTGCCACGAGTATATCAACTTACTAAGGTTGTTTACTTCTCTTCTTGAAGTCCTCTCTAGATCATCCCAACTTATAACTATAATCTTCACATCATTACCCTAAAGTCACGTGAAGTGCAACCATTAAGACACAAACACGTGTCAACATCCACCAAATCCCTGTGTCACATGAACTACCACCTCCATGCCCATAGGCTTAGCTACATAGTCACAACCTTAGTGTGTAAGCCATTACTTTGACTCGTCCATGTCAAACACATCCATGTAAACCAAGTTTGAAATTAAGCAAACTCACCTAAGTTTGCATGCAAGCCAATCTATGCTTGCAAACCTAATGATTTACATCATGGGAGCCTGATGACTTGCAACATTTAAGTTCACATTGACTGAGCTTATAGTTGCTAGGCAATTGGTGGTTCGATGGACCATGTTTGCTCAAGGCTTTGGTGATTCATACATTTTAGTGATGGCTTTGAGCTTAATTAGGTGGTTAGGTTAGTAGGAGCATTTAACGATTCTAAAGCTAAAGGTAGAGAGCAAATGGTAGTGGCTAAGGTTTGCAACGTGCTCAAACTAAGAATTGAATTGAAGCATAATCTCGATTGTGCAACAAACCACTGGGAATGAGAAATTATGGTTTTTTATGTATATTGATGGGAGATAAAAGGGATATGGACATTATCAACATTAGATATGATGCACTGATTTGCATCATTGATGAAAATGGGAAAATATGATGTTATATGTTTTTAAAACAATAAAAGTTTGCTATGCTTCTCCCATGTTAATTAGGTCCTTAGATTCTAACAACAAATGACTTTGTAAATCAAGTCTCCTTTTTTAAAATCAAGCTATGTGTAATATAAGAAATATAATAAATTCTTCCTAAAATATGTGACTTTTCCCTCATGTTCTTCCTTTCCTTGCATGGCTATAACCATCAATCTCAAGAAGCAACTTAAAATAACTTGTTTACATTCCTAATGTAGCTTAATGCAATAGTGAAAACTCAAACTCAAAAAACTTGGATTTTTTAACTTACGCCTAACATAGAGTGCTGTCTAATAAGTTTAAATTCGTTTTAATCGAGCTTTTTTAAGTTAGTTTATTTGAAAGTTATATTCTATCTAATTGAAATAATCTTAAGACTAGAAGTCATTCATCTAAGTGTGTGATGCAAACCCAAGGTTGAGATGTTCCTAGAATCCAATTAGATGGAAAAGAAACCCTGGAATATCCATGAAATTAGAAAATCCTTATTTGTTTTTCATCAAGAACTTTATTTGATCTTATCAAGGTAACTTGTGACGATCAAGATCCTGATATAGCTTAGGTTCTAATCCGAGATTACAAATTAAGGTCAAGTTTCGTTACTTGATTTCAAGATGATTCTAGGGTTTCATTTCCATCCAATTGGGCTCTAGGAACGTCTCAACCTAAGGTTCGCATCAGTGTGACTTAAGCTTGTTTAAATTAATGAGCTTATTGAGTGAAGTAATTTGAAATATGAACTTGACTCTATAAACTATTCAAGTTACTCAAATTCAAGGTAAACTAGACTATATTGTAAAGGGATTTGATGCAAACTTGATGAGATGAAAAAAAATATTTAGAAAACATTGAATTGAAATGCATTCCTTTGTTTGCAGGTAACTTCTCAGCAATTTGATGGAGAATCAATATAATACAATTTTAGAGGACCAAATAGGATAGATGACTTCTTCAACTACACTTCTCAAATTAAAATTTCATTCCTTAGAAGGGATTGGTGAATTGCTTTGTGGATTTGAATTTGTTCTCTAATTTTTAGGACTTCCCAATTCAAGTTTCATTTTAATTTTTCTACTTAAATAGCATAATTCCTTAACACGATTTTTGTTTAATGTTGTTGAGGCCAAATTATGGCTTAAAAATATGAAGAATTTCATTATTAGGTAATCCAAATACTTAAAAAGTAACTATTCGTATCATTTAATACTAATTATAAATTATAAAAGGAAAATATATTTATTTGACACCTTAACAAGTTTTCTAAATATATTTAAAATAAAAAAATAAAAATAAATAAATCAAATGTGTAGTACTCAATTTGGTCTTAGGCCAAGATCATGTAATTCTTCAAATGAGTTGATATAAAAGTTATGTATTTGTGATTTATTTCAAGGTTTTGATAGCTTTAACTTTATAAGTTCATAAACATTTTTATGTAACCCAACTCAATTATTAGAGGCCAAAGAGGAATGTATTAATCCAACAGTAGCCCCCATTAAAGTAGTTGATGAATCAATGGTTATTTTACCCAAATATAAGGAAATTTATCTATTAATATCATATTCGGTATCCAAAGTTTGATCATTTTTACAATTAAGTACCTAATATTTAAATGTGTCAATTTACTACTCAATGAAACTTTTCGATGTCACCTGTAATACCTTGTGCAATTCCATTCGACTCCATTGACTTATGTGAACCATGCATCTAATAATGATATGACACGTGAATTGTATGGTTATTTCAACACAAAGCAAGCTAATTAGGAATCTAGGTGGATTAGACATGGGGGGGGGGGGGGATATTAACATGCCAAAAAAAAAGTGTGAATTTACTAATGTGTGAAACTCTAAAATAACATTCAAAAATCCCTTTTGACAAAATCCAAAATTGAAAGCTATCTTTAACATTCTAAACCCTAAATGTGTGATTTTTACCCTATCGAAAATACTTGTTTGAGAAATTCCCAAAATGAAATTCCCTTTCACTATTAGAAACCATAAATCTATGATCTCTTGCCAAAATTGTGAGAGATAGGCATGAAAGGGTCAAATCATCTCGTTGTTCCAAAATCCATTTTGCAATCACCTAGTGCTTTCTACTCAATTTATCTTGTTGGTCTACAAATTTGAAATTTTCTATTTATGGAAATTTTTATTTCTAGAATTTTCAACTTACCCAATTGCATTTAGCTTCTTTCCAACATCAAGTTTGGTCTTTTCTATCCTTTTTAATTGTCTTTTATCTATTAAAATCATTTTCTTATCAAGTTTTGTAGGTCTTGCCTTACTTTCGTCAACTATTTATGTTGTTGTCTTCTTTTGTTTAATCAAGTCAAGACCTTAATTTGTTTTTTTCTTTCTTTTTCATTCACCATCAACCTTGTTCATCTTCATCTAGGTTGCAAATTGTGCCTTTTTGTGTGTCGTAGGTGTGTAGCTTTTGGTTTCTGGATTTCTTCATGGGTTAACAGGAGCGTGTGTGATTTCGAGCTTCAACTAGAGTCTACACAATTTGGAACTTAAAAAAAAAAAGGATTTTGATGTGTTGTTTTTAGGTTAAGGTTAGTCAAAAGGGTAATTTTGCCTTAAATTAATTTATGCGATTAGTTTTGTAATTAAGGTTAATTATGTCGTCTACAATATGTGTTTGTTTTTTCTTTCCATTTTCTTTTTTTTTTTTTGCTGTTGTGTAATTTTTTTTCCCAAATTAATCCACTCAAGTGTTTATTTAGATGTGTATTATGTTAAATTAATGCTCTTTTACACATGTCAATTGATGGCTGGCCAAAAAATCTATGTAAGACAATGGAGTTTAACTAAGTTAGTCAAAATACCATAAATAACCTCAAGAATTATTCGAATAGTGAATTGACATTTTTAAAGTTTAGATACTTAATTGCAAAAATTATTAAAGTTCAGGTACTAAATGCAATATTAACTCTGTATTTAAATTCTTTTTTAAGTTTTTTTGAAGAGGAATTTCGTGAAGTCCATTAGAAAACTCTTCTTTTTATGAGATGTATAAACTTTAATGGATCTATGCTATGATAATAATTCAATAAAATTAAATATACGAATTAAACAATGTAGTAAAGAATTAAACATCACTGGGAAGGATTGCATAAATTGTGGGGCGCATGAGTTAGATGGAAAATTTACATAATTTTAAAAAGTAAAGAAATAAATGTAATTTCAAAAATTATGAAGATTGGTGAATTTAATTTATTACACTTTCTAAGATTGAACTAGTAGCGGGTAAAAAGATCTTATACACCAATCTCCTTAGCTATGTGAGTCAAGTGTGTTTTTTAACTTTATATGACATTAAACATGTACATCAATATTTTTATTTCCTTTTTTTTTTGTTTAAAACTAAAAAAGAAAAGAAAAGAAAAAAACTTCCTTAGTGCTCCTTCATATTCCACAAGTAAATGTCCTCTAAACTATTGATTAAATGTGAATAAATTGAATTTTTAAAATATGATACTATCTCCATGTATCTTTTGAATATATGTAAATAATTTTTTAATTATTACTAAAATCTCAAAACTATTATGAAAAGAATCATAAATAACACACGTTATTGAGGTTTAAGCAATGATTTGATAGGGTGTACATTTGTTTTCAAAAGTTATGTAGAAATTTAATAAGTTTATGTATAACCAACCATCAGTTCAACAATGTATATACATCTTATCCATTCAAGAAAATAGTTATCTTGGTCATTTGAAGTGAGAAGTGAGATGTAAAACGGATAAAATACCATATAAGTGGATTGTTTAAAAAAAGCTACCATGAGCATGAGTACACAATAATAGTTGTCATGTCCATGTTACTATTCTTCCTTGTCACTAATCCCATGATTAAGACTCATCTTGCTTCCATATATTGAGTCAAATCTAGAAGGTTTTGCTAAGTGGGCTCTAGTTTGTTTGGATGTCCTCTTCCTTTCCCATTCAATAACATAAGTTTCAATCTTTAGTTTATATGGGATGAGTCCATTAATTGTCGTAGAAAAATGACTTATCAAAGTTTGAAATTGATCAAAATAAATTTTGATTTATATTCCGTTATGAAAGATGTGTTTTGATTTTCAAGACAATTCTCTAACAACATTGTCTTCTTGAAACCAACACACACACACAAATGTTTGAATCTTTTATTTTAACATATTTATAATGTTGATAGGCCATTTAAACTTCGAGCATTACCAAGCCTTATGGCTTTTAATGTACTTATTAACACTACATTTAAAGTTGTTTGCTAGTTAGCATAAACCATTCTTTTATGATATTTTATTTAAATTATAATTCTTAATTTTTGCCTTATTAAGTTTTTCTTATTTATATCTATTATATTTAAGCAAGAAAATTTTCACTTAATTGCACTTTTTTTAATGTATAGTTGTTGTTGGCATTTTTATGCAAATATAATTGATCCCATATTGTATCATAATTGTATTACTTTCTTCTTATTTTATCTATTTTATTATCATATTGTAACATAAATGTATTACTTTCTTCTTATCTTGTTCATATTATTACAATACAATCTCATTTCTCTCTCCTCCGCTCTCTCATATTTCTCTCTCTTCCATACTCCCATGTGTGTAAAAAATGTTCTCTATAATTTTCCATGTTAATGTTCCAATATTATATTTTATTACGGTTCATGTGGTGGCATATATTTATATCTACATTATTCAAGGGGAATAGTTCTTACATTAAATAATTATGCAACAATTTTTTCCATAATCTAAATTCTTAGAAATTTTATCATTTTTTTTATAATTTCATAACTCAAAATATTATAAACAATAAGAATAAATATTTACATTTTAATTTCATAATTATTTTGTACTTTCAAATGCCTAACTTATGGGTGCGGTGTATTCTTATCATTTTTATTAATAATTTGACATTGCCATTTGATTTAATTTCCCTTTTTTATTAGGAAAATACATTATCTTATTTTCATCCTAAACCATTTAGCTAATTCATTTATTATTATAGTTCGGTTAAATCCCAACACTTCGAAAAGTTTACCAATTGGTTCGTTTGGTGGGATTGCGGCAGCATGTATCATGCTCAATGTGTAAAATGTCCTAAAACACCATTTTTAAAAGCTTTAGAAAAAAAAAAGAGATTAAGAACTAAAACGAGTATTTCAAAGATTAATCGAATATTCATTAAAAGGATTAGGATTACTTATAATTGTATAATCAAATGTACAAATAGCTTTTAGGTCCAAGCCATTATTGCCACTATTTTAATGCACTTAGTTATAAAGATTTAAAACAGGTCTCTTCTTCCTTTATTGCAATGCCTGTACTTAACAGTTAAGTATTAATGTTGTCTTCTAAAACAAAGTCTTTGATCATATCTCTCTGCCTTGCTGGCCAATCACATTGCCTTTTATAGTCATATAAATTTAGAGTGCATATCTAAGTCTCCAAGCGCAAGCAATGCATAATCATCTCACTGAGTTTGGATATCAAAGTGTTGCTTTTGTCGCTTTAGAAGCTACTTCGAGACCTTTTGCTTCTTATACGAAATCCATGCATGATTTGTTTATGAAGAGACAGAAAGTTGTAAAGTGCCGCAAAATCACCTACTTTATATCCACCTCATATCCAACGAATACGCACGAACAAATATATGAGAACATTGCCACTTAATTGATGAAAAGAACCAATGAAAGCAAATCATGCTGGCTTTATAAGCTATTGGACTTGGTTCGATATTTGCTCAAGTTCAATTCAATTATAATTGAATCGAATTTAAGTTTAAGTTCCTTGATTAGTTTATCAAATCATGTTTAAGATTGGAACTAATCGAATCAATAATTTTACGAATTCAATCTAAGTTTAAATATATATCGAGTTTTGTTGAATTTGAAAAGAATTCATACTTTAAGATCAATTCAATTAAATAAAATATGAGTTTTTCTAGATAATCAAGTATAAAAAGTTAAACTTGAGCCTATTAGCTATTAGAGCGACCGAGCTCAAGCTTGAAGCCTCAAGGATAATTAAATCTTAGTTTTAAATTTTGGAATCGAATTGGACCTTCAACTTAAACCATTTCTATTTTTAAATCCTATAATGCATCACGTAATAATAAACCAAAAATAATTAACCTATTTATGGTATAACTATGAAATTCGAGCATTAAAAAGCTTTAAAGTTTCAAAACATTAAAGTAAATAGCTTCAAATATTATTAAAGGAGAACAAAAGGATACAAGTAAATAAACGATGAAGATTTTGTTCCAACTATTTTCTTTCACTTTAAAGGGAAAAAGAGACACAACAGGAGATAGATTTTCCCTAAAGAAAAGAACAGCATAAGATGCAAGCTATCATTCCTTACTTCCATCCATGTTTCAAGTTCAAATAAAAGAGTCCTTGGAGTAAAGTCCCATCCTCTAAAACAGCCAAAAAGAAAAAGAACAAAGCATAAAAGGTATGTGAGACCTAAAGGAGCCAACTGCCAAAGGACATGATCGTAGGATGCCAAAATAAGCCAAACGTTGTGATCATCGAGCAAAAGACAGCCACCACAAAAAAAGAGGATATGTATATACGAGAAATTTATTAATGTCCATTGTCTAATATCCTATATATTGTAAATTTTATGGGGTTAATTACAAATATATATTTTTTACTTTTACAACCATGCTATTTCTTTTTAGACTTGCGATAAAATTACTGAGACGAATAAAAAATTTTATATAAATTTTATTAATATTTTTCTATATGTACTCCTTTTAGAAAAAAAAAATCATTATATATATATATACATATATATATATATATATATTGCATTCTGCGTGTTTTTACGTTAGTTGTGATGTATGCTTTTTATTTGTTTTGGCTGGTAATAATCATAGGACTAAAGTAAATGAAAATTATCATGAAAACTGGCAAAAATTTTGAAAATCATCATGCATCCTGTGATTAGTTGCAAGCAATAATTCTCTTTAAATAAAGCAACAACCTTTTTTAAATTAGCACAACCTCGAAATTACCAACGTTAATGCATTGGCTTTTTTCTTTATAGTTGAAACCTAAACCTCACCTAGACTTTACTCTTTCCCAAAGTGAAGAGTAGGTAAGCTTTGGCCTTTTAATTTATCTATCCATCAACCTAGCTAATAGGTAATAGCCATTAACCATGATTATTATTACTTATCAATCCACGCTGCCAATATTAAATTAAATCACACTTGGATCGCACTTCCATGCAAAAACATCAATATTTTAATAGTATAAATTTTAGTACGTAACCTTTGAGATAAAAAATATATTTGTATTGACTTTATAGAAATGTATCTCGTCACAAACTATATGACATATAATAAATAATTAATGCATGAATAAGTATCTACAATAAATGCTGAATTATTTACTGTTGTTAAATAATATATGATTGGACCTATATAGATTTGGTTGACAAGAGAATTTTTCCTAATTGCTTGTATATGAAGGGGTACTCGAAGTGATCATGGAAATTTTGGCGAGTATAATGAACATGAACCCTAGAAAGAAAAACCACGTGGAGTTTTTTATGTATTGATTAATATCGACTAAATCAACCTTGTTAAAAAAAATGTCAATTAAAATTTGATAGGAACTAGCTATTGAAATCTTTTTTATTTTCTTTTCCTACATTTTTAATGTCATAGTTTAGGTGGGTTAACTTTATTATAAATTAGGAGAACTACTTTGTTCTAGGATTAAGAATTAGGTTAGAATTATTTAGTTTTTTTAGCTTAAAGTGATTTTTTTTATATAGAAATTAAGAAGAAAAAAAAACAAATTAAACCAACTTAACCCTTTAAAAAACTATAGATTGACTAAACCATAAACCGGTCATTCATGAACCGATTATGGTTTCACCATTAGCAGCCCCATGACCCAATAGATCTAACCCGATCAAGCCGGGCCTTGTGTTTGGCCATGCCTAATATAACTTGCAAAAAGACCCAATTGCTATAATATTTCACATCTACTTATTATCCTTTACATGTATCTTTTGTTTACTTTCATGATTTCTTTTTTTTTTTTTTCCCTAACTTTTTTTATGCTTTTTTTTTTTATTGGAAGTGTTTTTTTAAAGTACACGTGACCAGGTTTCATCGTCGTTGAAAATATGTTTTAAAACAATAGCATTGTAGTGTATACCTAGATATGATTATTGATTTAGCTTGCATAAAATATTAGTAATTTACCTTTCTTTTGGCTAATTTTATTTGAATATTTAAAACATTGATAACATCCATGCTCTTTACTGTGCCTCTCTCGAAGCGTAGACATCCGACATCCTTTATTTTCATCAATACTAAAATTTACCGGGAACAAAAGGTCGATACACGGGACTGTCATATCCATTTTAGTATTTAAATATAAGTCCAAATATGTTCACACACACATATATATATATATTCTCACGTGAGAGTGACTATAGAAATCATTGCACTGTCAATAGTCATGTAATGTCTATTCCACATTCTAAAACGATGTTCATTGTCGCTCAACAAGTACCACAAAATGTGGGAATGTATGTATGTGTTGATTTTATTGCGAATCTCTCTTTAAATGTATTATCTTTCTTTTTTTTCTAACTTTTAAAGAATATGTATATATCCATTTTAAATTGTTATTAAAATTCTTATTACAATCATTAAAAGATAGCAATAGTTTCAAATTTTAAATGATGATTTGTAATTAATGTATTTAATCTATTCTTATCGTATATAATTAATATTTTGAGAGGTGTGTTTGTGATTTAGGCTAGCAGCATTCAAGTGGGACTTAAACGTATAATAATAACATCACAATCCAAAAGGTCACCACTGCACATGTGCATCTACCCCCACTTATGTAGTTGACAAACTATTGGGACTTTTTTTCCAGCTTTTAAGGAAACCCCTCCACGAGTTCACACACAATTATGAAGTGATTGCTTTATTAAGCATGTTTTAGAAGAGTACTAAATGCTTGAAACCATCAAATTGCATATTTTGTCCATTGAAATAGGCGGACTTTTTAATTTTATCTAGCAATACATCAAAGAATAGATATAAATGATGGCACCAAATCACAGTAAACAAGCAAAATCTTCATGAATTGCTCATTTATTTATGGTTTGGTTAGACCTAGTTGACAAAAGACAAAGACAATTTTTCAAGTTGATATCCAACTTGATCAGTATATAAGCTAGACGATTTGGTGCAACGTAAATGAACACAAAGGGTGCATCAAGGAGATAGCTGATGTTCTTTGCTTTGTTATTATTTTATATAGGCAACCTTTCTCTCTGTCTTTCTCCTTTGTTTTTTAGTGTAACATTGAGTAATGTGAGTTTTTATTTTTTTTTCAATTTAAGCACGTATTATAAGCAATTTAGGCCCTCGATATTGCTGGGATTGAATCGGTTCACGAAATTTCATCATTATTTTAGCATGTTGATTTAAAAAAAATGATTTATCTAGGTAATAAATTTAAATGGACATCTTGGTTAGTTCTCAACTTACATACCTATCTCGTCCTATGAAGGTGATAAAGAGTCCTATGTTTCTATTTGACCCCATTAATCCAATTTACAATCCACTTAAATAATCAATCATTATAGGTTAGTTTATAGCTTGTGTGTATCCTTATTTTACATTAAGTAATAAGCATCTTGCATCTAAACACGATTTGATGACTTAATTCCAACATTCCAAACCACTTTTATTGCGATCATAGTTGATCAGTGACCATGTTTGTTAGCCATACCGTGTGATGGATATTTCTCCTTAGACAAGTCAAATAGCAATCTACATCACAATACACAACTTAGTGATCCATATTGAATTATGCCATGTGTCGTGTGAAAGTTCAATATAGCAGCTATAACCGCAAGTAATAAATAGCCATTAGGCATATGTTACTTAAAACTCTCCATTTTCATGTTAGTTCTGTCTCTAATAATTGTAAATTAGCATTTTATTTGAGCATATATTTTAGATATAGGGGGTTCAATCGAATGATATATAGTTTAATGAACTAAACCTTTGTGGCGAACCATTCTTCAACACTCCATCTAGTTTAGGCAAATGAAAGGAGGTTTGGTTGATTGAACAATTACAAGTTGTGAGAATTGTCAAAGGCTCCAAAATGATTTATTGACTATGAGTTTAATAAAATATTTGAGCACACAAAGGTACATGGAAATTTCTTGCCTAAATTGTCAATTGAGATGTGCTTGGTTGATTATTTTATGTTGAATATGGCTTTTTTCAGATTTACTACTCAAAATGGTTAGCTTAATTATTCTAAGTTTGCTCTTATCTTAGATTTTCATTGATATACTAGTGTTAAGTAACCAACCGATATGCTTGGCTCTTACATGCTTTTACATAATTAAGTTCACATAACACATATTTAACTTTAAATCTATATTATCTTTCTAATTGATAAATTGTGACCATCTGATCAGTTTTTCCTTATTAATCAAGGTAACATTCAAATACTTTGATTTCTAACTTAGCTAAAGAGTAGTTATCAAGAAGTAGCTACACTTAGATGTTGATTACATTACTTAATGTTATTAGAAAAGTTTGAATTAGATGAATTAGGCAAACTTAACTAAGTTTTGGCACAAATTAGCTATTTAACACTTTTGAAAAAAGAGGACTTAATTGGCTTTTATCATCACATAATCTAGACACCAACTCGAGTTGCTTCACACTAGTTTCACTATTACTATAAATCACTAAGTAACCTATCCATTATATCCATTGTAGCATCCCATTCAACTGAAATGAACCTTTTAGAGCTTTTATTCTAGAATCTCAACTTGTATTGTATCAATTGGGCATATGGACACTTTTTTTGTCTTGCACATGGCATTTTGGTGCCTAAACTACAAGTGCATCTCATCCCAAATGCCTACCCACAATAAGCAACAAATACCTAACCCACACTCACTTATTTGAATACCAATATTGGCATAAATACAAACATTGCTTATCAATTAGTAGTTAAAAATTCATTTTTCTAAACCTAGGATGCACTACCATCAAACATACAAAATAGTTATTCATCTTGTATTCTTGTAAGTTATAAGAACTTTGATCCTTTATTCTTCAATACACCTTCATGACTTAATCAATGTTGATAGATCGCTCATAAGTTTAATTTAATATATTTTTGGATTATCTTCAAGTTTAACAAACCTCTTAATTAATTTATGTTCATTTTAGACATTTATAAGAATTAGGTCGACTTATTTTAGAAGATGGTCAAGTATATGACTTCCCAACCAACTCAAAGGATCCAATTTCCAGTGTGTTCGCTTAATTTGTAACTAGGTCAATTGAATTCCTAAAGCGATTGACTTATTTTGAGTGATTAAGGTATTTTTCATGTTTTCTTTTACTTCTTGATGTGTAGTTTTTCTTAATTAAGTTCTAAGGCTATCTATGATATTATAGAGTATTTTGATCAATCAATCAACTAGAATTATCTATCTTGTTATCATGTTACTTAAATTAAATTTATCATCAAGGGTTTAACTTGAATCATGTAGGACAAGTTTACCGGTTTATTGTACAAGATTGATTTTTTTTATTGCTACATTTCCTTAACTCTAATTACTTTTTTGAGTTGATTGAACTTCTTTATGGAAATCCCATATACAAATCAAGCCTATATTAGGATTTTGTTGTATGGGTAATGTTGAAATTTCTATGTGAATTTTGATTTTTTTTTCGATGATAATTAGAGTTTGAGGTTATCAAATGTTACATGTAAAATTTGTTATAGAATATCATATTCAATCAATTATTTATTTATTAAATTAGTATGCGTATTTTATCACTTTTTTATAATATAGGGCTCTATATAAAATATTTATATGGTGTAATCAAGTAACCATCCTGGACCTAAATAACTATTTTAAAATACAAACGAATTAATTTACTTTTAATAGATAAAAGATTTAAACCGTTTGTTTAAAATATAAGAAATAATTAATTTTTAATATAAATATAAAATTCATTTAAAATAAAAAAATAATATTTATCTACTATTCCAGCCATCAAGATTACAACTTTACATCGATACAACTAAAGCCTTTGTCTGACAGTTGGCAGGGGCACTACCTCTAGAAGCTAGTTACTCCTCATGTCCCACCTCTTTCATTTCACCCATCGGAAAATGAAAATACAACCCTCACTTACACGTATATAGCTACAGCACTCGCAAATCGCAAGTCGCAATCTTCAGTTTCGTTCGAAAAGTCACAGTAGTCTCACGGATCCCCATACATATGCTTACAAAATAAATAAATAAATAAATAAAAAGCCAACGCGTCTTGGAAAATTAAAAATTTTCACTCTTTGAAACATACATAATAAAATAACAATTACCGATTATTCCAAGTCCCAAGGCCATGTTTTTTTTTTTTTTCTTTCGATGATAATTTTGGAAAGTGCTCGGACCTAATTTATTATTTTGGAACATTAATGTCTTTACTATTAAATTAAAAAGCCTTTGGTAATTCAATGTCATGTTAAGCTTACCATTTTTATCATTTAAACCCCTTTTTATAGCATTTTTTATAATTATTTGGAACCTAAATGTGATGATGGTCGTCCTATATAGGATTAAAAAATATATATTATTTGAGTTTATAAGTTAAAATAATAATAATCATACGCAACATATTTATAGTAAAAAGAGCTAACTATTTGTCCCTTCATCAATACCGTAATTAATTTTGAAAAAAAGTTAAAAAAAATTCATGATTAAAATTGTCAACTAATTGAAGTTTTTAAAAGAGAAAATAAAAAATAAAATTAACAAGCCTCTCATACATACACGTTAAAAGAAAATTGAATATTACCATACATTTATTTTCTAATATATAATAATCATTTTTTGGCCAAATTTAATCATTTATAATAATAAAGAAATATTTTTTAAAAAATTTGTTTCTTGTCCTTCGTTTTTTTTTTAAAAAATTATTATATGCAATACAACTTTATAAGAAGAAGGAATCCAATTTGATTAATACCACCAATATTAATTCCACAAAACTATATTCTTGGAGAGACTTTGCAGGAAAAAAAAGAAGAAAAAACATAGATGTGGGGTCACCCGCACATGCGCTAATGAACTCTATTTAGTTCCCAAATTTCACGAGTCCTCATACTCACAATCTCTCCGTCACTCCGCACACGCTGGCTGTCACAGCGACATATAGGAAGCGAGTAAGAGTAAGAGCGAGAGAGAGAGTGAGAGTTTCTGAACGATGTAAAAATCTCTCTCTTCCAATTGAATCGAAATTTGATCCCAATTCTTTATTAAACCCTAACTATTCGCCGTAATTATTTTCCCCCTAAATTCTCTCTCTTTCTTTCCATGCAAAGCGAGAGAGAGAGAGAGAGAGAGAGAGAGAGAGAGAGAGATTGTTGAACAACGCAAAATGATGACTTGTAATTGAAGCAATTTCAATCAAATTAAACAAACCCCTGAACACATATCGCGAGAGAGAGTGTTATACAACTTCGTGCTTGTCTAATCAGAGTGCACAGTACAGTGTATGTATTGTACTGCTTCTTGATTGATTCAATCATTTTTGTATGGCTCTTACGTGCTTTTTCTTTATTTTGTTTTAGGAGATGTTGACTTGCATAGCTTGTTCGAAGGCACTGAACGACGGATCTTTTCATCAACAAATACAGGGACAAGGACAACAACATGAAGACGATGATAATGTTGCAACTCCCAGAACTAAACAAGCCATTAAAGTTCTCACCATGCAGGTTTACTACTACTACTACTATTAAATTCTTTTTATTTTCTGTTAGATTCTTGTTGCTGTAACAGAGATATGGAGTCAGTTAGATATATGAGATGCATTGGCGTGCGGATTTCATCGGAGTGATTGTGTTTCGAATCTGTATCGTGTTGTTGTTGGAATAGACTCGTACCGCGAGGAATGATGGAATCAAGTGTGTGGATTAGGAAGATTATTGATTTTTTAGCAAGTTTGATTATTACGGGTTACTTGGTGATATAGGGTGTCCATGTTTTGCAATAGGTAAGCTTTTAAATTTAAGTAATTTAGCTTGGTGACAGAATGCCTGCATTTTACTGTTTGTATTTCGAATCCGTGTTGTATTTTTACGCTCATAAAGTAAAGAATCAAGTGTGGATCAGGACATTTCTTGATTATAGCAATTCAAGTGATAATGGGTTACTTTAAGATAGTATGTCCTTATTGCTTTTTGATCAGTTGATTTCTTTTTTTTTTTTCCCATGTTTCTTTTAGTTGGTAGATTTGAGAGGAAGAGGGTTTTATATTGATTTTGTTTTGTGAAAGCGGATACACGGCGAATCAGGGTCAATTATTTATTTGAAACGAAAAGACAGAAAAGCAAAATCTTAGGTTATGTTGGTCTTATATATTTTTAATGATTACGGGCAGAGTTTAAAGATGATCCATTATTTTTTGATAAATAAGATTATCCATTATTAGAAAAAAAAAAGAGAAATAGACAATGAAAGGTCTCATTTTTTGTAGATCAAGGACATGGCTTTGAAGGCCTCTGGAGCATACAGAAATTGCAAGTCATGTTCTGGGTCAAATCACAATCACAAACGAAATTTTATGGACTCTGAAACCGCCTCAGATTCTGCTAGATTCCACTGCTTGTACCGTAGAACAGGCAGTGCAAGTTCAACTCCTAGGTTATGGGGTAAGGAAATGGAGGCTCGGCTAAAAGGTCTTTCTAGCGGTGAGGCTACACCGGCATCAGTCAGTGGGCGCACTGAATCCTTGGTCCTTATGGAGGAAGATGAAGCGAAGGAGTGGGTTGCTCAAGTGGAGCCTGGGGTTCTTATCACTTTTGTTTCCTTGCCTCAGGGAGGAAATGAGCTCAAGAGGATTCGGTTCAGGTACATTACTCTTGTTTTCCGTGGACCCTATAAATAAATGTCCCCTCGGGCTATTTTTTTGGTCTTATTTCCAATGATTGATTGCGGATACTCTGGCATATGAGCATATGTCGAATTACATGTTGCTCATGATCTTATAGCAATATGTGTTATTGCTTTGCTGTGTCCCCAAATTATGTTTTTGTCAGCAGTACTTTGAACTAAGCAACTCTGCCATGTCCTATGAATCAGTCCTCCGTTCCTTGAGTTTGAAGGTTTTGATTTGTTTACGTGATAACATGGCTCTGGAGGTTTGGGTTAAAATGGGATTGGTTGTGATATGGTCATCTTGTCTTTTCCTGGACAGAACCTGCATGTGAATTGCCACGTAATCACACTTTCTTTTGGCATCATTGACGTGGTCCCCATTATAGGTGCCTATTGTTTTTGGCAGATTCCACCTTGAACATGCTATCGCTGTACTGTATAAAAAGCAATAGTACCAAAGCTATGGCCATCATTCCAATTTTTTCATTATCCTTACAGTTCCGTGCAGTAAGAACGTACCAGCGTGTTGATAAGTGCAGAAGTAATTCTTTTTAATGGTTCGGCAAATTGTTATCTTAATGTCAAAACTGGCATTTTTCTGCTACTTTGGGTTATGATACGCAAATAAAAGTTCATTATAGCGTTCCAACCGCTGAGAAGATTAACTCAACATTTTCTAATAAAACAAAAAGAAGAAATAAATTTTATTTTTCTTTTTCTATCCCCATCTTGCTGGTAGATTAAGAATTTAGAAGGTGGAGATTTTTGTGATTTACCAAACTCCCCCATAAATGATCTCCTCCTCTTCTTCTTCTTTTCTTTTCTTTTTTTTTTTTCTTTTGTGTGTGTGTGTGTGTGTGTATGTGTAGGCTTTAGTCCTTTTGGAGGATGCTTTTGGCTCATTAACATGATAGCGTTTATAACTATATTTTTTAGGAGTTGAGCGCCTGTGATAGCATTTTTTAATTGCAATCTTGGATTTTCCCCTGTTTTTATCTTACAATGTTAGTTTGAGATCCTGAATTGTGCGTGACGTTATGAATTGTGTCAGCCGGGAAATATTTAACAAGTGCCAAGCTCAAAGATGGTGGACAGAGAATTACGACAAGGTCATGGAGCTTTACAACGTTCAGCACTTCAATCAACAAGCAACCCCACTGCCAGTGCAGTCTAGATCTGAAGATGAGGTAAGTTTGTAGCATGGCTTGAGTTTTTGTCTTAAACTCATTTATTAAGAAAGCTAATTACTGAGGATTTTTGTACCTTAAATTTCATTGCCCTTTGTGATAGCATCAGCACATATGCCTTCATTACCCTCAACATTGTGAAAAGCTTTATAGAGATTGAAGTCCTTGATATTATAAATGAAGGATTTCATCCGTCTGTTTGCCATCTTTCTCCTTTTGTTTTTCTTTATATTTGTCTTTTCCCCCATCAATTGCTTTTGTTTCCCATTTGATAATATATATAATGTGCAAAAAGGATGATCTAGCAATATTCACTTGTAGTTAAATTTGCACCGAATGTTTTATTCAGTAAGACGTTTTTGGTGCTTAAGGTAACTTACTCTTCATCTTTCAGGTATTGAAGGATGAAGCTTCCAAGGGGAGCCCTGCCACTCCACCACTCAGCAAAGAATGCCCACCTTGTAATATTCAACGTCCCAAGACCATTGGTCAGCGCTCCCCGCAATTGTGTAATTACTATGACTCAGCCGGTCTTGCATCAACACCAAAACTCTCTAGTATTAGTGGAACAAAGACTGAGACTTCATCTTTGGATGGTTCTGTTTCGTCAAGAGAGGCAGATCGCTCGGGAGAACTCTCTATAAGCAATGCAAGCGACGTGGAGACTGAATGGGTTGAACAGGACGAGCCAGGAATTTATATTACTATAAGAGCAATGCCAGATGGCACACGGGAGCTTAGGCGTGTTCGATTTAGGTAAGTGATTCGTCTATGCAAAATAGGAACGGTTGGGTTTGTGTTATGCATTGGTTCTCTTTCTTTTTGGTTAACCTTGTTGACTTTCTTGCCTGTATTCAAGTAGCAAAATTCTGTAGTCGTTTCGTTGAGATCTTGCATCAAAATGCTAAATGGTTTCATTTTGAAATTCATTCCTCAAATCTTTATAGCCTTATTTTGAGCTGACAGAGTAAAGGAACACCCTTTTGCCTGGCTAGTATGAATCCGATTTTCTTCTGTTCTTTTTCAGCATGAACAGCCCTATCTGTAGTATGATGTTATAGCAATAAATGCAACCAACGACGTTGTCTAAAGTAATATAATTTTCATCACGGTTTTATAAATTTTGGTAGCTTACATCTTCATCTGCTTCATGCAGCCGAGAGAGGTTTGGAGAAATGCAAGCTAGGCTGTGGTGGGAGGAGAACCGAGCAAGGATCCAAGAACAGTACTTGTGACTTCGAGAATTAGACGGTGGAAGTTGAAGATTGGTTGCTTCCTCTTGAAGTATTAGGTTTAGCTGACGATATCTTCCCAGGGTTGGCAACCATTGCGAAGCCTTTTTACTGAACTTGTAACTTTGCATTTGCAGATCGTACAATGGCCCAAAGAAAAGGAGAGAGAGAGAGAGAGTCACTAGTCGTTAGTTGTGAATACTGGTCATACGGATCCATGTTCATAAAACTTAGAAGGAAGATGCTTACTTGGTTTAGGAAGCTTATGGCATGTGTCATGTATATTGCTGGACCCGCGATGATCGAGAATCCATTTTTATGTTAATAAAATTTACTTGCACTAACCTGATTCCTTCGGATTGCACGTGTACTATAATCTATGTGCTTGAATTTGCTTAAGGCAGGTTAATCTACTCGCCGATACTATTACAGGCAAACACATGTTGATTTGAAGCAGTATCACATCTTCAGCCTGCATAATGAGTTGAATCCTAGAGCCTCCAAGAGGTACTTCCTAGGTTATAGCCGAAGAACAAATTTCCTTCGCATCTTAAAAGTGAAGATGGGAAGGAACAGTTCTCCGGAAAGAAACCACATACGCATCGGTAGAGGCAATGTAATTCGCGTCGAATTTTGGCTTTAAGAGCATTTTTTTTAATAGAGATGTACCACCCTGTGTCGGAGATGTGGTGATAACTAATCGTTATGTGTGAGTTTGTCTCGGGGTAAACTTTTTTTTTTTTTTAAATGGTTTAAAAAATAATAATTTTCAAAATATCATTGTGGATTTGTATTATGATTTATAACTATAATAGAAATTGCATGTTAGTTTCTACACGATTTATGAATATTCAATAAAAGTTAAGGAAGAATGTTGTTGCATTTAGTAATTTCATTTGTTGTGTCCTCTCTTGGTTGGGTAAGAGGTGAAGACTAACAAAGTTCATCATTTAGCGGTGGGTTTTTTATAGAAAAGAAAGCATTGCCCAACAAATGGCAAGTTTTGATTTGCGTATGGATGTAGCTACGTATCTAACTCTATTGGTCAAAGTTTCCTATTGTTGTGGCTTGTGCTCGTTTGTGCATGCATAAATCAACCCAATAAACAAGGAAAGGATGAAATATGAATATGCGATTTTTTTTTATTATTTAGAAATCTTAGTATCAACTTGTGATTTTGCAATGGTATTTTGAAATTTATTTTTTCTAAAATCCTTTTTTTTAAAAAAAAGTTTGCCTTGAAAGGACAAACTCATACATTTCTTGGAATTCAACTTAATATGTTTGGAGAATTGAGCAATACTTGAGTTGGAAGATGGCATAATTCTATGCAATATGACTATGTGAAATTCAATCTTGTCATATTTTTTAATGAAAACCCATAAAAAATGTTAAGTGTTGGAAGTAATTCATCAATTTTTTATCAATTGCTCTTTGGGGTATAAATGAAGCAAATTTACTTTTAGACTACCTAGTATTTACTTGATTTCAATTTAATTACAACTAAGTTGAGCTTAATCTCAAACTATACGAGTAAATTAACAAAGTTGATTTTAAGTTTTGTGATATTTGATGCTGGAATTTAATGAATCCAACTGCATCCATATCATGTTTAATAGAAAATCAAGTTCAAATTGAGCCAAAACATTAATTTATTTTAGCTATATTCTTCTAAATTAAAAGAGTAGTTTAATTATGAGGAGTTCAAACTTATTATGTACCATTTCAATTGAACTCAAACTTATTGAGTATCACTTCAAATCAAGTTCCAACTCAAAATCACACGATTTTGACTCATTTCAATCAAGCCCCTAGTTGCTTCCAATTCGTTAGAATCTTATTCTTGAGTTTAATAATTTTATCCTCAGAATAAACCAATCTCATGCCCCTTAGCAAGAACTATTTACTCAATGGGCCTACATTGCTCGACCCGGTAATTTAAATGGGCTGGGCCCGACCCAAGGCAGTTCGAGAGACCATCCCAATAAACTAAAGGGTAATTTCCCAATTTTCGAAAACTCCTAAGGGCAAAAGCGTAAACCCAGTAACATGTTCCAAAATGTTGCCGGAGGTAAACGCTTTTTCAAAACCCTGCTGCACAGTTCACTCTCTCTCTCTGCGTGTGTACAAACCCTAACTTCTTCCCAATTTTCTGTCTAGGGTATCTAATTCCACCAAACCCTAATTGTCCACTAGTCTCCACTTCCACCGGGCCTTTAAAACCCTAGCTCCACTCCTAATTTCGCTTCGATTAAAAAGCTATATGAGATGATTGCCGGTTCAAAAATCGAAGGTGGGACTACTCAAACAAACATCCCTGCTAGGGTTCGTATAACTATTCAATCTATCAAAGAGATCGTTAAAGGGCATTCGGATGCTGATATATATGCTGCTTTGAAAGAAAGTAACATGGATCCTAATGAAACAACTCAGAAATTGCTTAATCAGGGTTAGTTTCAGTTTTTTGTAGCGTTATTTGGTGTTCCCCTTTTTGTGGATTTAAGTGTAATTTGTGTGTTTTGTTCCGCGGAATGTCGTTGCAGTTGACTAACTGGGGCTAGGCTTAGTGTTTTTTAGGGTAAAGGGTCAGGTTTGGTGGTCATTTTGGCTTTATATCATTCTGCGGAATTCATTATAGATGAACTAATGGGGTTGTGGTTAGGGATAGTGTTAATGTTGTGTACCCTTATTTGGGTTTTAGCATCGGTCGTGCTTGAGTGTTCAAAGTGAATTTTGGTTGTTATTGACCAGTTAGGGTGGATTTGTTTATACTATGCCTCATCAAGTGTTTTTAGCTGATATTCATATCGTTTTGCTCATATGCGTTTAGTTAATGGAGCTTTTGGTCAATGGGACTTGATTGTTGACTTGAGTTGATCTGTCTCAGCTTAGTTGGGACAGTTGGGTTCTCTTCCCCTTTGGCTATGTGCTTGTTTGTGGATTATAGTATTAGGGTCAGCCCAGCTGAGGAAATGACGGAGTAGACTTGACAAGCCACTTGGCCTTAATTAACGGTAAGGGCCAATAAATGTCCGTTTTTATTAATTACTCAGATGCCAAAAACATATATGCATCTGCGTCCATGTCTCTAAGTGACATATCCCAGCCAAGGAGTCTTTTTTCCAACCTAGCTGGTTAGTTGGGCTTAACTAGGTAATGGCTGTTTGGTGGCTCATTTGTGTGCAGTAGGCTGTCCAATAACAAGCTTTGGTGTTGCTGGTGTGGAGTGAATTTGTTGTGTTTCTGATGTATGTCAATGGAATTGTTGCCACCAAATACTTAGTTGTGAAGTGATTGAATTCACATTTTTGAATAGAGAGTTATCAGCGATTGGCAACAATGGGTGAAAAGTCTGTTTGACCACAATTTTAACATGTAGGGAGCAGGACAGACTAAAAACTCCTTCATTTCTTCAATTTTACATATGTCTTAGGGATTCGTTTTCTTTTTCAACTGGGTTTTATTGTTGATCGATTATACTGAGCTATGACATCAAATGTACTTTAAGAATTGAATTTTGAATTGAACTAGCTATTGCTGCAATATATTTAAGAAAATAGTTAGTCTCTGCAAATATATTTAAGAAATTAGTTAGTCTTTGCAATGTACCGTAATTATAAGGAATGTACTAGTTTCGTAGTAGTAGGTTCACTTATACTAGTTTCTGTTTTGGACTGTTACTCATTAGAATCGTAATACTCGCTGGGGGCTTTTGGCTTTATCCCATAACTGTGCTTTCAGCTGGGCCTTTTGTATTTGGTTTCTAGCCAGCTCCACCTAGTGGGAATAAGGTTTCCATTTCTTGCCTTAGCTGGGACATATTTCGAACATTGTTTACCTTATGATAGCTTGCTTGCTTGTCTTTTCTCAGACCCCTTTCATGAAGTGAAAAGGAGAAGGGACAAGAGGAAAGAGGTAAAAGAGGTATTTTTAAGCTCTTCTGACCTTTCAGTTGCTTCCTGATTTCAATTATTCTTACATGTATATACATTGACTCTCAAGGCAAGCATAGAATGATTCCTAATCTTTTGAAACACTGCAGTGGTGGAAATTCAGTCCTGCTTTGTTTGAATAATTATTCTAATGTCTTGTTAGACTTGAAATTTTACCATGCATGTGAATGTCTTAAATTCTGGCCTTTTGGATAAAATACTAATCCATATACACTTGTGTGTGGCAATTTAATTGTTTGTGTTACATGTTGATTTCCGTTCAGAAGGAATAGGATACAGCATAATGCATTTTGATGTATTTCATGTTTTAATTCATGTATGGAATTCCAGAAATGTATCATCAGTTTCTTCTATCAGAATATGCATCCATGCATATTGATTTTTTGTCTGACTTTCCTGTAAGCATTGACAAGCCAATATACTGATGAGAATTTTATTTGTCCCATGTTTGTGGTGTCTGTTAAATTTGGTGTACCTTGTTCTATAGCTAGTAGTTCCTGAATAACATTCCCATCAGCAGATGTTTATGCTTTTGTGCTCAGAATGTTGTACATAAGGTTCCTCTGGGTTCAAGAAAAAGTTCTGAAAATGTGGATCGTGGGCCAACCTTTCCAACTCATCCTGATCGTCATTTTCGAACTGGAAGCTATATGCGGAATATGTTATCTGCAAATGGAGGCTATCCTCGCAAAACTTTTCCTTCCAATGGAAGTACGTTAAACTTTCCCCCTTTTTCTAATGAAAAAATACTTGTTATTTTAATCCAGTGTTGTTTCTTGCCCATATGAGTAGAGGTTTACAAATTATCCCCCCAGCTCCTTCACACCCCCCCCCCCCAAAAAAAAAAGAAGAAGAAGAACAAGAATGAAAAGCAGAGGTTTAGAGCTTCAGTAGAAAAATCTAGTATTCAGCGAAAGTTTGCACCTATTAGGATTTTCTAAGATGGCATTTATATGTTCATAACTAACTATAAACACATGGAGGGTGTATCTTGTCAGTTGTTCACTTTATATAATTCAATTGACCATTTAAAAGAATTCTTTGATCGCCTTCCAGTTTTATATATATATTGCAAGTACCAACTCCTCCTTGATTCTAAGCTATTTTTAGATTAATCTTGACTCCTCTATTGCTAGAAGTTAGTATCTGAGCAAGCTTGATCATTAATCACTAAAAGAAGAAAATTGATTTATCTGGCTGCTAATTTGCCTATGGTAGCTCACCTAGTGACATTGTGAAGGATTTAGTACTAGCCATTGAAGGTGGATATCTCATTTCAAAAATTTCTTTGGGATATGGTTCTTGAGTTTACTGGAGTTGGATTTGGGGCCGACTTGGGTCTTCCCAACTTCTATGGTGGATGTGCTTGAAGGGTCTTATTGTCGGTTTGATTGACCGAAGAAAAGTATTTGTTTGATGTTCACACTGCTACTTGTGACAGCTTGTAATTTCTCATGTATATGTTATTGTACATGTACACATTTTTAGAGAAGTTGAGAATTTCTTGGGGTAAAAGATGGGTATGCAGTTTTACTGTTCTTTCTGATGTGCCATTTATCTGAGGATGGTGACATTTGTCACAAGTTTGTCTGTTTCTTGTGGGTATTTTGCTGACCTATAGACCCTGGTGAGGTGCAGGAACTGGCAAAGAGTTCCGCGTTGTGAAGAACAGCAGAGATGTAGGTACTAGTAAAGAGTTCCGTGTTGTCAAGGACAACAGAGTGAGCCAATCTGTTAGTGGAGATAAGTCTGCCTTCCAGCCATCTTCAATACTTCCTGTTGAGCAAGTGCTGACAGATGATTCTGGAAAGGGGTAAGCTATCTGAGATTTTCCCATGTTATGTTCTCTGATATTGCTTCATTCAATTTTTCTCCTTGAGTTATATTTGTGCAATGCCAGCATGCTATAATCTTTGTTGAGACTGATAAATACAGTTATGTTTTGAATTAGTGAGATTTTTGGGTTCAATCATTATGAACAAATCATCAGCATCTATCCCCATACACTGCTTCCCTTGATATCCAGTCTTTGGCGCGGGATAACTGGAAATTAGGCAAGATATAATTGTCAAATAACTTTTAATTGCTGGTAACCACAACTGCCCGTCTCTCATCCTCCTCCTCTCTCCTGGCCCAACTTCTTTTCCCCCCCCTCTAAATTCCCTGTAAAGTTGGATGGGTTATCATTTCGTTGTATTAGTATGTGGCATCCTTTCTTTTTTTTTTTAAAGTTCTTCTGTGCTTAATTGTATTATGTTAAGATTGCACTTATTGATTGTCATCCTCTTGTAGTAATTTTTTGTAGCTGATATATCTATTAGAATGATGTTTTTTGTTTTTGCCTTTCCCCAGCTCAACAGAGACTGTTGGTAGTCAAAAGCTCTCTGGGGGACAAGGCCTTTCTACTGTGTCTAATGGACAATTTCATTCTAAACAAGACATTAAATCTCGTTTGGACAGCCATGGTAAAGAAACGGCGAAGGATAAGACAGTCTACAGGTCAAAGTGGCGAAGCCAGATGCGGTGCGGCCCCGCACTCCAAAAGTGGCATCAAGTAATTCTACTCTGGGGCTGTATTCCTTAGATCCCATCCATGTGCCGACTCCTGAATCCAGATCATATTCAACTGTTGGAGCTATAAAACGTGAGGTTGGAGTAGTGGGTGGTAGAAAGAAGTCTAGTGAGAATTCGGGAAGACATGCAATATCACCTGAAGTTTCATCCTCAAATTCAATTTCTGGCCACGATGTTTCTTCTCAAGAAGAATCAAACCGATCTCATGCTGGTTTTTCTCAGACTGGTCATGCAGAATCATCTGTTCTTTCAGTATCGACCAACAGATCATCTTTTACTAATCAGCATGGAGGAAAGTCCAATCAACAAATTCTTGGTCATCAGAAAGGTGAGGATTTAATGAGTCACCTTTGTGTCCCAAAAGGGTAAATTAATTGATTTTGAAAAGGAAATGCAAGATTACTCACCCTTATTTTTGAACTAAACCTAAACCATGGCATACGTTGCTCCTACACAGCACTTTTGCTTCTAAATCAAGTCAGGAGATGACTAAAGGGTCAAATGCTCTTCTAATCTGTCTCCATACTCATTTATATGAAGTATCTCACCCGTATAATTTGCCTCGTGGTTATATCCTGTTGAACCATTAGTAAGAAACTTTACTAGCAAATTTTACTTGACTAAGTATGCTATTAGCTAGTATTTAAGGTTGTCAAATTTGGAATTTTACGTAGAATTACCAGAGAGCTTATAGAATTGGAACGTAGAATCGAATCGTAGAAATGTAAGTTTCTACGACCTGTGTAAATTAATAATAAAAAATGATAAATATGTTTACAAAAGTCATGAAAAACTCAAAATATATACTATAATAAAGAGATTCGATATAAATTTAGGTTACAATATAAGTTATAATAACAATAGTTAATTATAAATCATTATGTTAATGTATAAAATTGAAAAATATGGATTATTGTAGATATTAATTATACTACAACATGAATCATTATGATAACAAAGTCAAATAGAAAACAAAATATTAATCATCAACTATCCAAAATTATCAAGATTGCCACAAATTTACCCAACTATAATCATAATCAACTTTATTATTATTGTTATTTATCAATATTATTACATTACCATCAATAATATCAACATTTTCTTATTTCGAGTCTTTTAAAGTATTCATGTGTATTTAGTGTTTAATAGCATCAATGTCCTCAATAATACCAATCTTACTTCTGTTTTTTCCTTATTCTTTTTACTTAAAATGATACTTTACTAATTATCATTTGATAAATTAAATATCTTTTTTTTCAATTATTCATTCATTATCAACAAAAGGTCTTTAATAGTGAAGCTAATAATGAAATAAGTTTAAGTTAAAGAAGCAAATATAATGTCATTTCACTCATAATTTGATGAGTTTATTTTATAAATTGTATAAACTCTGCCTTTTTTTTAAATTAGTTTTGATATCGTATAGACCTAAATTAAGTAAAAATCTTGTGGAACTATATAAAATCGGTGGAATTGTAAACTTGTAGAATTGTACACTTAAAATCATGATTCCACCACGAGTTTACACAAAAATGATTTTATATATGATTTAATTCAGAAAAGCCTCATAAAAACGTAAACTTGTAGAATTGTATGAGTAGAATTGCAATTTGACAACTATGCTAGTATTCCCTCTTTTGCAGTACATAACAATACCATACCCCTACAATTTGCCTTGTCGGCTTGTCCTTGAGCTGAGAATGTGGATGTCTGCTGCTCAACCACAATTCTTATGTTGGTGGATGCCCAAGCTCAAGCATATTTTTCTGCCTGACTTTCTCTCTTCATTTGCTTCTTCAACAAATTTGTCCTCCAAATCATAATCCTTAATGACTTGTTAGGGAATTGATTTTAGGGGTGATAGGGCTTCTAGTCACATCTGAAATACAACCCTTTTGTTTTCTTTTCCTCGATCCTGGCATAAAGAATAATGTTAATTTCCCTTTAGTCTGCTAAATTAAGAGGCTGTTGGAAGACCAACAGCCCCTGCATCTTGAGCAGTGATTCTATTCCTTTTTTTTTTTTTTAAAGTTTGCTGGTCAAACTTCCTCTAGCAATTCCAGTATAGCTACTTTTGAAGGTGAGAATATCGTACACAATTGATTTGCTCTTTGACAATATCTTGTCATACTGATCTCCTCCCTCATTCATAACCTCTGGTATTCCGGATTTGTGACATGAATGAGTCCACTTTGTGGTTTTGTTAGCTATTATGTTTGGAAGGAGAGTAATGAAAAGAGATTGGGATTGAGTTTCCGTACAGCTTCAGATGTTTCCCACACCTTCCTTTTATGTCTTTTTGCGAGCAGTAGCTCCTCTTGATTGTTTAGCCAAGATCTCAATCTTTGTACCCTTTTGTTTTTTATTGGTACATTGCTTGAGATCTTAGGTCTCCTTAGGAGTTTTCTCTTGCTTTGTATAGCTGCCATTGGTGTTTTCTTTGTATTTTCTTATTTATTAATGAAAATCACATATGACATTTCATCCAAAAAGAAATGCCAGTTACATTGCTCCAGCAATTGTGACTGGAGCATGTGTTCCAACATCATGATGAAGCTCCTCTTTTAAACCATTAAGAAAATACCCAAGTGATTGTTCTTTTGGCAATTTCGTTTTTTTAGGAACAAGAAACTTGATGTCCTCAACATACATTTCAACATTCTTCTCCTGCTGAAGCATGGCACTTACTAGAATTAAGAGCCTGTAGTCTGCTATTTCTCATCAGAGCATCTCTTGTTTGAAAAATTTCCCGGACATCTATGGAATTCTTTGTCATAAAATGCAATCCAAGGCACCACATACACTTCCTTTCTGATGCATGCCTGCTGGACTTTAATTTCAGGCACCTCAAAAGTGGCTTGAGCAATTCAGCTAATAGGATTGACTCCTTCCAACGGTGGTTAGTCAATCCTGTTGGCAGTGTTGCCAACACCCTCTGATATTTCTTTGTTGTGTGAATTTGTTGATTATGATTAAGTAAAAATCTCAATGAAATTTTGTCATGGTTGAACGTTTGGAAATCAAATCTCTGTGATTCGGCGTCATTTTTTATGGCGAAAACACAAAAATGTGAATTCGTACTACTATTCCCTTCAATCTCTGTCCAATTGCCCTTATTATTCTGTCACTGGACCACATAGCATAGTCTCCATCATTTGTTTCGATTGATCAATTGATTGTAATTGCTGTTTGTGCAAATTCATCATTGTTGCATGAGTTTCTTCTCCATCACACTTGAGCTTCTTTATATTTTTGCACAGTTCTTTAACACTAACAGTATGCTTGAGTGCTTTAACACATTCCATGTTTCTTGTGCTTTGTTTTTAATATCCTGTGAAATATTTTGAAGGCTGTACCAATTTGCTGTGTTCTCAAGAGTAAGCGAACTGATTGTTAAAAGAAATGCCAAAAATAAACCCTAATATGTTGAACAACCTGACCCTAAGAAAAACTTGCTCTTAAAACACCAGAACTAAGCATCTCCTACTCAAATCACTTCTGCTCCTAACTCATCTAAAGAGATGACTAAATGTTTGAATGCCCCTCTAGTTCGTCTCTCTACTTATTTATACTAGCCATCTCCCCTATACAATTTGCCACATGGTAAAATCCCCTTGCACCATTCTTCACAAACTCTGCTACCAAATTCTATTCAATTAAATTAGCTAACGATAAAAATTAAAATGGAGGATAATATTAGGAAATATTCCCTCTTTTGCAGTGCATAACAGTAACTGTAGTGCCTTTTTTCTTTCTTTCATTGTATTCTATAATAATAGAGAAGTTAGTTCCTTGTTAGATTCAGTTATGGACAGTATTTCAATTTTAATGTGGTAAGCCTTTGTAAACCACATACCCATCTGGAAACTGTTATCTCTTTGTTGTTAAACTTTACGAGATAGTATTCTCTGGGGTACAAAAAAAAGGACTTTTATGAGGTAGCAGGCTTGTATGTGTATGGCGTTTTTGTGATGGTTCAATACTTCTGTTGTTCAAATTTATAATGCACCTATTCTTGGTTTTGATTGTTCTCTTGCTGTGGGACATTGACTTGATGGTGGCTGGCACAAAGTGATGTATTCAAGGCATTCTTTTGTTTGGATGAGGGTCCAGGAGACCATGTGTACCTATTTTTTAAAGATTTATGTTGTGGTGACCATTGGGTGTTTGCTTCATGGAAAAGAATCATTTGCCTGGAGGATTTTATTTGCAGTTTTACTTGCTTCTCCATGTTAGATGATGCCTAGGGTCAGCTTACCAGCGTTTAGTAAGTTCCAAACTATGCAGACTAACTACTTACTGGTGTGCATGCTTTGGAGTGCGGTTTTCTTATCTTCATTTTATTTATAGAATCTAATAGGGTCCACTTGTACACTAGATCGTCCCATTTTGTACCTATTCCTTATGTCAATACTACTTACTGCTGCCTAAAGAAATAAAGACATCAAACATCCTTATAAGTAGAACAGCAAAATTCAAGTATGAGGGGACTATGCTGGAAGCCTGAATCACACCTCTTTCTCCTCATATTATGCCAAGAGATTGTCAATTACAGTGTTGTAATCTTTTTATTATTTTTTGACAA
Organism: Laguncularia racemosa; assembly: GCA_037954665.1. Taxonomy (NCBI): domain Eukaryota; kingdom Viridiplantae; phylum Streptophyta; class Magnoliopsida; order Myrtales; family Combretaceae; genus Laguncularia; species Laguncularia racemosa. The sequence goes on along the minus strand of JBBMOL010000002.1, from coordinate 12,291,668 downwards.
AATAAAGCTATAATTTTTGTTACAGCTCCTCATCCTGTGAAGGAATGGAAACCAAAGTCTAGCCAGAAGCCTGTTGCTAAGAGTCCTGGAGTCATTGGAGCACCTTCCCAGTCTAAATCTCCTGCTGACAAGTCAAAAGGTCTGGATTTGGAAGCTGCAAGGTTGCAGGATAGGCTTTCTCAAGTAAATGTCCACCAAGCTCAAAACGTGATCATTCCACAGCATATTCGAGTTCCTGAGGCAGATCGTTGCCAGTTGACTTTTGGTAGCTTTGGTACTGAATTTGATTCCACAAGGAATTCTGTTTCAGTGGAATATGAAGAACCAAAGAGGGAATCTACTCCAAGGTGGGCTTTTACACACTGTTTACTGCTACCAATTAGTACTGCTAATTCTTATGTAGTTTTGAGGGGAAGTTATATCAATTTTTCCTGTTTCTCAGGATCTCTTTCTTTAATTCTCGTCTATGTGACTTAAGTGCATAGTTGAAAATTGTATTGAGCATTGATAACAAATTAATGACGCGGGGTAAGTATTTGTATATGTGCTTTAGATTCTGCTCATGCATGGTGGCACAGCTGTATTTTGTGATTTATCCCAAAAAAAATATTGAAAAATTTATCCAAAAAAAAAAAAACGCTACATATTGTGTGGTTTCCATGCAAATAATTCTTTCCTCTTTTTTTTTTTTTTGGGGATAATCTTTTGGATAATGAAAAATCTCTCATTTTATGAAATGGGCTATATATGCAAATGTAGTTAAATCTTCTTGTGATACCATATCTGCAGTGGTGCTATGTCCATGAATGCAACATCTTCAAGTGAGGAAACCTCAGTCAACAAGCAAGAAGATTTCCATGCTGAGCCAGTTAGAGATTCTAAATTGGATAGTCCTGCATCTTCTGAGGTAGTTGAGCTTCAGTTGCATGAGAAAAAAGAAGCTGTTGCTGAAAATTTTGAGAATTACACTACTATTGATGTTGTTCAAGTGAATACTCCATCATATACTCCTGAACCACAACAGCATCCTGAATTACCAAGTTTTTCTGTGAGTTACTCTCTAGCTTTATCTTAATACAAATTTATTAGATATTTCTATTGAACATTTTTGGGTGATTGGTTTACAGGCATATGATCCTCAGACAGGTTATGACATACCATATTTCAGATCTACCATGGAGGAAAGTGGTCGCACACAGGTTATACCATCTCCGCAGGAGGTGAGTCTTCTTTTGTAGTTGTAATTTGTTTTTTATTTGTCATGCCTGGATAGAGAATGACAAGGAAAATGGGGATGCATACCCATGGTTCTGTTATGAAATGTTTAAACATTCTTGGAGATGCGTTGTTCATCTTTTCTTTTTCTACAACACTGAAACTGTTAAAAGATTTGGAGTGATCTGTGATAGGAGATGAGATGGTTAATGGTTTGCACCACTTATCCTTGAGATGGTAGATTAACTAGGACTTGTTTGGAAATTCTGTGGATTAGTATTTCAAGAAATCCAAATTTTATGAGCTTGATGAGGATGAGGTAGGTGATAAAAGAGTGCAGAAGTCCATTGACTGAGCACTTTTAAGTTGAGGCAAGGGCCTTGTTTGACAATTCAGAACTTTGTAAGGACTCATTTTTAGGTTACATAGTGGGCATATGGGCAATTGTTTCCCTATTTGGTCTGAATCTCTTATTCATATAGATTGTTATCTTTCATTAATATACATTCTTTCCTTATCTGATTGTCTTTTTGTTATGGGAAATACAGGCTGTAAATTTACATGTTCCTAGCAGTACCCTTCCTTCCACAGTAGCAATGATGCAGCAGCAGCAGCAGCAACAGCAGCAGCCATTGGCCCAAATGTATCCACAAGTTCATGTTTCCCACTTTGCGAATCTCATGCCCTATCGCCAGTTCATGTCTCCAGTTTATGTTCCTCCAGTTGCTATGCCTGGGTATTCTAGTAACCCGGGGTTTCCTCATCCATCAAATGGCAATGGTTATGTACTGATGCCTGGAGCTAGTTCTCATCTCAATTCAAACAGTCTCAAGTATGGGATTCAGCAGTTCAAGCCTGTTCCAGCTGGTAGTCCAACAGGTTTTGGCAACTTTGCTAGTCCTACTGGGTTTGCTGTCAATGCTCCCAGTGTTGTGGGTAGCGCTACTGGTCTAGAAGATTCATCTCGGATTAAGTACAAGGATGGCAATCCATACATTCCAAATCCTCCGGTATGATTATATACATATTGTGGCAATATTTGCTTGTTGCATTTGTTCATGCTGCATGAGTTGTCTTGTTCTGTTACCAGACAATCAATTTTTCCCCTTAAGCTTCTTCAATGTGCCCATTGAGGTTGATATTGATAATGCTTTTATTGTGAACTGAATAATAGAACTTCATGCTCTGCTGTAATTTTATTTTGCAATGAAATTTCACATATTATGTGATGGCTGATTGTATTTCAATTCATCTGAGTTCTAAATTTCCTCTTTCTTGCAAATAAGTTTTGCTGTTGTTGATATTCTTTATGAAATTCATTGTGAGGTAATCTTTTTGCTCAATCGCAGGCGGAGACATCTGAAATATGGATCCAGAATCCTAGAGAACATTCAGGCTTGCAATCTGCTCCATTCTATAACATGCCCGGGCAATCACCTCATCCTGCATATTTGCCATCGCACACAGGCCATGCTTCCTTCAATGCTGCTGTCTCGCAATCTTCTCACATGCAGTTTCCTGGATTGTATCATCCTCCCCCTCAGGCAGCTGCAATTGCCAATCCACACCACATAAATCCTGCAATGGGGGGCAATGTTGGAGTTGGGATGGCTGCTGCAGCTGCGGGATCTCAGGTTGGTGCATTTCAGCAACCACAATTAGGCCATATTAATTGGACAGGCAACTTCTAAAAGGAATGAATGGTAAGTTACCCTGGTGGAACTATTGACAACGCATGAATGCTTTCTTTGGCCCACCTCGTGGTGTTTGGTTGCTCTTCTCCTTTGTCTCGGCTTTTGCTGAAATGCAAGGTTGGTTATATAATCTAAGGAATCGAAAGGCTTTTTTTGCAGATGCAGAGCGGGTTGGGTTGACTGGTCCTTTGCTCGTAGATTTGCAAATGGGTTAAATCCTGGGTCCATTTTTTTGTACAGACCTATGTACCCGTGAAAATTATGCTCGTAATCTATCATAATCACAGTTTTGTTTCTGCTAGCCTCCTCCACAGTATGTAGTATATTTTCTTGTCTGCATATATTTTATGTTGCGTGACGAGGAGGAGGATGATTAACTAGGCTAGGCGTCGTCTCCAAAGAATATTTAATGCAATGTCGTCTTACGATTCGTTCATCTCACCGTATGTATGTGATAAAGGGTAAGATTTCTAATACGAAGGAGTTTGCTCTCTTCGCTTGATTGAAATTCCTATCTTATTCCATTTAGTTGAATTTAAAATCCATAGGGATTATGATATGTATAGAGATGAATTAATTTAGGAACCTCCGACTTTTTTCTATTGCTCATTCCCAATTTTCTCATCCTTGCATCTCCACCAAAAGCCACCTGACATACTCTTATATTAAATCGACAATCTTAAGAGAAGAAGGATAGCTATTCTATTCTTCATTTAAACTTAATCAATAATGTATATCTTACTGTATTTGGTTGCATCTTATAGACCATAAAGTGATTTCATAATGAATTGCTATTGTGCAGGTTATTGAATAGCTGTGTTTTTTTATCCTCATGATTTGCCATTCATTGTCTATTCATCTTCGCATGAATGGTTAAGTTGGAGGTAGCGATGATGGGTCTAGTGGTCAATTCCCTCCACTTGATTCCACCATTACAAGAACAATCATTTGCCGAACCACCACTAATTGCCCAGTTACCGCCACCTATCCAAACCATTATCCATATCAAAATCAAAACGTAAAACTTGCCCGAGCCATGGCATAGCCGAACCCCAGCGCATCCAAACCAAAACCAGCAGTTTTTCATTCGATCTTGGTTACTAAGTTGGCGCTTTTGAACCACGGTGCACGAGCCACCCACCTTGGTTCGCACCTAGGCATCAAACCCTAAGTTCACACCGAAACTACCACACATGAGCCACGCACCCTGGGCTCACGTCCTCTTGTACCCTTTCTTGCATTCCTTCGCCACAGAGAGAGAGAGAGAGAGATGTGATGGGTGGCTATTGATAGTGGTTGCTGGTAGCTTTCTTAGATTGCATTATGGGTAATAGCTATTTTTTTGTCCATTAATAATGCTTCGATAAATGCGTGATTAACTTGTGTTATGATATAGGGATTTCACCTGTAAAATTCAATCATACATAATTATAGCTATAATACCGGTAATGATAATGAATGGCTGTTCCATCAAATATTGATCAACTAGAGTTTAGTTGAGTTGCATGCTATACCTAACATCATTTTTTTTTTCATCAAACTTTGGATAAACATGGAACATGTGAATGTATAAATTCTACTAGAGTACTCATTCTCAATCCAAAAACTTGGCCCTAAAGTTTAGGAATTAAACTTAAAATACGACAAAGTTTACGTAGATCTTAGTTAGGATCTTATGTGGTAAACGTTCCATTCCAATAAATCATCAAATATCTGGAAAATAATGCTTAACTGATGTTCTGCTCTGAAGGTTAATTATTTAATCAAACATATAGCTTTATTTACTATTGAATTAGGATTTAGAATCCCAACTAAGATATCAATATAGAGAACCGTCAAACTTGCAACACAGGTTCAGTATAGGTTTTTGATAGTCGTTGTTTGTTAAATTTATTCTAAAGGAGTTGATTTTTCAAATGTCCTCTCCAACGGATTTATTCAGCAAGATTGGTATAAATTTAGGGTGTGTTTGTCGAAAATGTTTTTAAAATTTATTTATTTATTTATTATGATTGAAACTTTAAAATTAACAAAAAAGTTATCTCTAAAATTGTAAGGAATTATCATTTGTGGCTTTATGTAACAGTTAATAGTAAAAGCCGAAAATTATAGCCAGTAGTTGATGGTGTTGTTTAACTATCATAAAAAATATCAATAGAATATAGAGAAACAAATTTATTTTCAAAGTGAGGAAATCATTTTTCTCATTTCTTATAAGTATTGGCTAATTGCTATTGCCTTTCTGAGAAGTGATTATCAAAATGAAATTTTCCTCTTAAGCAAATAAACGAATAGCATGGGAGAAAAGTGTCATCTAATAAAATCAATAACAACCAAAACATGTATAAATGTAGTAGAAGTCCACGTCATTCGTATTAGCATTTCGTAATTCACTTTTACATTAATAATCATTTCTGTTGCCTTCTATTATCACTTACTATTATAAATTATTAGTATTTATAACATTTAAACATTATTATAAAAAAAATTGACTGATAGCTATAAAATTTTAACAGTAATAAGTAATAAATACCACCAAGTGTAGAAAACATTGTGCACATTTGTGATTCAAAAGCACTAGGGGTCGGCATGGTTCGGTTTGGTTCAATTTTTTCTCTAAACTAAACCAAATCATAAGAACAAAGGTCAGTTTTTTATAACTTTAAATCAAACTGTATAGTTTAGATTAGATTTTTTTCAAAAAATAAAATTTTAGTTTGGTTTGGTTCGATTTATGGATTGATCCGTATTTTGTAATGTAAGAAAATATATTTGCATACTATGCAATCTTATATAAAAGTATTAGATTTATTTAATAATAATAAATATTGATATCATATAAATTATTGATAAAGTCAATATTTGTATAAAAATATTTATTAATAATTGATTTTATTCATAAAGTTAACTTATATTTTAAATTTTAAATCGATAAATATATATTTTATAAATTATGATCATACAAGTTTAATATATATATGTCTCAATAAGTGTAAATTAAAAATTCTAAGTGTTATATTAAGATAAATTTTTTTAATTATAATTAAAATATTATTATGATGCTTTTAAAAAATGGTTTGATTCGATTTAACAGATTAGTGCAATTTATTCCTCCAAAGCAATTATAAATTTACAATTTTATTCGATTTATTTATTTTTTAAATCAAATAACAAAAACCATATTTTAAAATTAATTTAATTCCATTGACAAATTAATTTAGTTTGGTCGATTTTTTCCTTACCCTTAAAACACAACGTTAGATGGTGATGAGGGAGTGGACCTTGGGTTGCACTTGGTGCTAAAAGTTAAGATGTCCATGGTGGCTGTGGTCTGGTCTGGTCTGGTCTGGTGTGGTCTGGTAAGGTGAATGCATCACACATAATATAATGAAAGTCAGTCAGCGGCTAAAAGGTAGGTTAGGTAGTGGCGCAGTGGTGGGGGTGGGTGGTGTGTGGCCCTGGGGAAGTGGCATCTGCTTCTGCGCGTGCACCCATGCAAACTCCCACAATTATTGCCGCTCGTGTTGGTTTCTGACAGGTCTACTCCATCCGTACACTACTACCATGAAAGCCTAATACTACATAGAGTATCATATCGTTCTATTTTACGTGAATTGTGGTTCAACTTGCAGCTAAAATATAAATATATAATCCCAGAAAGAACATCCAACATCGACTCATTTGAGTGTGCATGCTGCATGCATTCACTTTCACTATTTAAATACCCACGTTATAAATCTATTATAAGCCACATTATTATAATACTCAAATCTCTAAACTCGATTTCCATTTACACTTAAAAAGTTTTGACTCAAGTTAGATTAAGTTTATTAACTTATTGATCCTAGTAGTTTTAAAAAAAGCATATGATTTTTTGAAGTAGAGATGGATAAAAAAAACCAATCAAATTGAATCAATCCGTCGATCAAACCAAATCGAAAATATGATTTTTTGTGCAATTTGATTTGAAAAGTTTCTAATTCAAACAAAATTAAAAATTTATAATTGGTTCGGAAGAGTGATTCAACTCAAACCGTAAAACCGATGCAAATCATTTTGAAAAAATATAATGATATTTTACTTGTAACTAAAAAAAATCTTTTGCTTAATATAACAGTTAAAAGAATTTTTAATTTATATTTATTAAAGATTATATGCATCTAAATTTTATAATTATAATTTAGCAAATATATATATAGATTAATTCAAAATTTATATTATATACTAATATGAAGAATAAATAAGTTGTATTTAGATTGAAAAGTGACATCAGTAAAGCAATCTTTCAATCCTGTCTTAGCAATCAAAGTGATATCTAATGAAACGATTAGTATGAGACAAGTAGACATTTTTAATTAGGATTTTTTTCCATAGTTTCCTTTAGTATTTGAATCACTTTTACCTAGAAACACCCTCTATTGTTATTTATATCGTTTACGCTTTAATTCCTATTCCTGTACTTCAAGACCTATAGAATATAATGTATTGTAGTAGATTTTACGTAAGTTTCAATATGATATTATTATTATTTATGTTTATTTAAGTTCACCATTAGGAATAAGAGTATTATAATTTAGACTGATTTTTATTTAAAAAGTCTTTGAGGTTTTAAGGCAGGAAATTGGACTCCATACACAACCTTTATTCATTCTTGTGCAAAGTTGGACTCGTACGCGACTTGGGTCTGGCTCCATTGTCAATCAAATTAAGCGTATCAGTGGCGTATAAATACATTTCACCACCAAAAAAGGAAAAAAAAAATTGAAGTCAAACGTATTTGGAACAACCTATATTTTACAGATTAATTAAGTTTTCCATGTTTGCTGTGTATTATAAATACTTTCATGCTAATACCTAAACGTGTACAGATTACAGAAAGTACAATTTGTTTACTAAAGTACTTACAGTCTCAATATTCAAATGATATGTGTGTCGAGAAGCCTTTATTGCATTTTGTTTTTTTTTTTTTTGGCACTTTATGTCGGATGTGGAGCTAACTAGCTAATATATATAGAGTCTATACACACAGTACTTGACAACAAGATGTAATGACCTAATCGATTGATTGTTTCTTAAGTGCCCATTGCTCTGATTACTTGGAAAAGATAAAGAATGCAAAGTTGGCTAGAGGTGATGCCAACTCTAGCATGTGAAACAAAATCATAAGCTAACTTTCCACCTTTGAGCTCTAGAGAAAAGACCTGTGCATGCTAACTAAAGCATCTTAGCTTGGTGGGTTATTTTATAGTCTTATTGTTTAGTTCATTATTTACTATTGAAATCTTTATTACATTAAATCCTACAATTATGTTAACGGTTAGATGATGGGTTGGACTGTTCTGTTTTGTCAATTGGATCTTAAAAATCTCCGCATTAAGCATACAACTCCTTCGTTTTATTTAATTGAATCTTGACTTTTGTCTCCCAAATCTAGAATTAGCAAAAAGCCAAAAGTGCAGGCTACTGTAGCAACTGCAAATGATGAATGAAACCACTTGGTTCAATAGCATTCACGTTCATAGGATTGCTAAGAGCTCTTTTGTAGTTGCTTGCTGTCCACTGGTAATTTTGACATTGCAATGAATTACTAGGTATTATGGGTGATGGGCCATAGTGATCTAAGGGTTCAATCCAAGATATGTTTCTGTAGACCCACAACTCAAAGGAAAGATTGAGAAGAATGATGAAAACGAGCTGCTTTTCAAGCCCACAGCTTTCCATGTAAGCATAGGTGACATCAAGAGAGGTGTATAGTAACTCCACCACCGATTCCTAGAGGACACATAGAAGGGCAAGTTTTCTTTTGATAAAAGCGTGATCATTGTGAGCGTTTTTAATTGTATTTTGATTATTTCAAGTGAATATACAGAAGCAAACAAATTATTGTTTTGATTCACCAACAAACATATCACAGGTCAAAAACATAAACAGGCACTTCATGCTATTAACAAAAGTGTAGTATGGCCCCAGAATTAAATTTAGCTCAATTTAGCAGATGCCAATAGTCTAGATATATTTTTTTTCTCAATTTATAATAATTTTGGTTATGGTTTTAAATGAGATGTTTGCCCAAATAAAGTACTAAAAAAAAAGATAAAAGCATAATTACATATTACGAAACAATATATCTCACTTACGAGATATTTACTTATTTTTCCATTTAAATTCTCAACTTTTTTTTTTCCTTTTTCCTATTCGAATGTGCAACATTTTCAAAACTTTATTAAAAAAAGAACTTCCATCAAATATATTTGTTCATCATGAGTATGTATTAGTTTTTGAGTAGTCTTAGGTTAGTTGGCCAAGATGGTTAAAATATATACAAATTTTTCTAGCTTCATTTCCTAATTTTAATTATTATTTTTGTATTTTTTATTATATTATATCATTACATATATTTGATATTATTTTTTATTATATTATGTTAATAAATATATTTAATATTATCATATTTTTAATTTAATTATTATTAACTAATTTTAAATTAATATGTATAATGAATAGATAGAAAATTTAATAAATTTAATAATTTTTTAAAATGTTTTAAAAATATTTAGTACTTAAATAAAAAGAAAGTTAAATATCGAGATTTAAAAATATACCCCTATTAATTTCCCACAAAAACAAACTACTGTTTTCTATTTTCAATAGACCGGCTCTTTTCCAAGACTATCTACCTTAAACTAAGTGAATTATCATTTTTTAGCATTCAATTCCCAATCTTCAACGTGATCTTCACCATAATCACATTATAGTACTAAAGAGATAACTTATCTAAACACGAGGCTCGAAACTAATATATATAATATAGTTTTCCATATATTATAGTTCAAATTGACACAAATTCAATTAGCAAACTGCTATTGCTAAGATATAATTAAAAAAAAATAAAAATAAGACAAGCCAAATAAGCTGTCATATAAGTAAAAATGATTTATTACTACTTATATATTTTAACTGATGCCACAGGCAATTATTTGGCTAGCTCCCAATGGTATGTATGCTCCGTATAATGTAAGTCCATAACATATTGCTTAATTATGGATAGGCAAGCATTTCAAACTTATAAAATACAATCATAATTTTTAATGTTATCCTTTTAGTATAAGATTGTAAATGAATTGAATTAAAATAATACGGTATCAAACTTAAAATCAAGCTTAATTGAGTTTTAAAATTTGACTATTCTTATTCGATTGTTCCGACTCTTTGAAAAATCGGTGATAGTAACAATAAAGACTACAAGATACCTCAAATATGATAATGCACGAAGCTCAACGGATATTTATATTTAACCGATAAATATTTAAAATAAACTTAACATATAATTCTAGTATATTATTATGTACTAAGTTGTATCCATTAACAATTGAATTATAATCTAGGAAAGTAGCTCTTAAAAATTTGAGATCTATCAAAGCTAAGATCAAGTTGCAGCTTCGAGATAATCAACGAGGATTATCTGCAAGAAGATCAAGATTAGGACTTAATTGAACCAACCCAATAATCCAATAACAAGGTTAGATTGATGATAAAGCAAGCATAGACCTTGAATTTCGTTTCCAATCTCAAAAAAAAAAAAAAAAATTAGTTTCGAAGATATCATGAAGATCTTGGAGGTTGTGTAGATATCACGTTCTTGATCAAAGATAAAGAGTACAGAAAATGCAATGAAGGTGAGATGTTTTCATTAAATGTAGTAATTGTAATTGATGGACAAACTTCCTGAAACACGTACGTTCTGTCTAGTTTTTTTCTTCAAATTGAGTGTTAACCTAATAGTAGATTCCAATTTCCTAGGACGACGTTCCCGTCAGCTATCATTTTTGGAAAATAACATTTTTCGGGGTTTAGAGATATCTATGCATAGCATTACCTTTATTGTTTCGATGATACTAAAAGCCAAGCGTCGTATTTGCCCTACGATGCTTGCAGTGCCCAATTAAGTAAAGTAAATTGGATTCATCAAAGGCACGCCTTTAAAGACATATAACGGTATATTGTTGAGAAAATTTTATTTAGAATTCTAAATAATAATCCATAATACATAGTTTTTATTGTAAAAAAGAAAAAAAAAGTATTTATTCCATAGATATGGATGTAATCATTAATTCGAACTTGAATGGTTTGAATTTCTTAATTCTTGAGTGATAAATGTATAAATCGGGATTGACTTGAGGTCCCCCAATTCCGGACAATTTTACATCCTAATTTTTTTTTTTTATATTCAATTAGTTAATTCATTAGTAAATTTACATGGTGAATTGCTGAGTCAGTTACCTAGTTGAATTGGTAAGCTAGATTGTCGGTTCAATCCGATCCTATCTTATGTTTATATGAATGTATTACTATTGTTCTCAAATAATTTTTTATTTTATTTTTTTTATTGTGAGAACCCTTTTCGTTATCTATACTCATAACCATCTCCCTCTAGTCATTATAATACTCCAAACTTGGGTGGATTGGGAACTGATCATATGTCTACTAGATTGGAGCTTTGATTTCTGTATTCCCCTTCTTCTAAAAAGATAAACAAAAATTTTAGATTAATGTAAAGTTAATGAATATTGGAGCTCAATTTAATAGCTATCTTTCATATTGTAGATTATACGTAATATTTCTATGAGGTAACACCATCTAGAAGCACGCTGCAATCAACCCAAAAACATAATATCATGATTATTTAGATAGGTTGGTGCATGGCTGGTTCTCTCACACTAAATTGTGAAACTCAATATACTAATCAAAATGCACATTTTTGCGCCTCTCATATTCAATCATTGTCGATGATTCTTGTTTAATTACCCATTTGTAATACGTGCTTCTAAAACTTTCAACATATGTACTACCAGACAAATTTTAAATATAAATGAAAAGAAAAAAATAATTAAATTACATAGCATCCCTTAAAAAGAATCATGATTACATGAAAAATCTCAAATTTCTATCATACTATATTTAAATTTAAAAAAAAAATCTCTCTTAATGCAATATCAAATTAGTTTTTTCTTTGGCTAATTCATCATTTGATATTAAAGTTAATATTTCATAGGTCATTTGACTTTAAAAAAATTGTATCAATTGTATATATATAAATATAAAAGGCTGTCTTGAAATTATAAAAGAGGAAAACTACTCGTCATAATAATATTTTTGAAGAAATATAAATACGATCCTTTAAAAATTTGGGATAATTGAATAGTTTCGAGGAGCACAGGTGCTTTTAAAATTTAAAATGACTCTTTTTGAGTATCATTGCTTTAGTTCATAAAATTGTAATGATACATGGGGAAACAAATTCACTTATTTGCTAGAGTACAAAAACATGACTTCCAATGTCATAACCCTTTAAGCACCAGATAAAGGAAAACCAACCAATGAGAAGGCTCCAATGGCCTCAAAGCCAAAACGAATGCATCATTTGCAATTGGTTATGAGGAAACATCGTGATTTGAAAAGCTCTGTCCCTTTTCTTTTCTTTTTAACACAAAATGCCAAGATTTCTCTGCCAACTGTCAAGTATATAGCCATGTGCAAGCTTGGCCCGTTAGGTACACTGCCTTAAAATCGCTTAAGTTGAAGCATATTCGAGTCAAATCAATTGCCTGATGTTGCATTTCAAAAAGTAGAGAAACCAATTGTTTGCAGTATGCTTGTTATCTCGACAGCAATAGATTTAGTTTTATTATTTCAAGCCTGAGCGGGTCTTAATTTCTTAGTTTTGATGATCAACTTTTGAACCCTATTGACTGGATGTATCGATTCTCTTAAGATTTCAAATAATCACGACCAATCAATATATAAATTAAACATTGGAGGAATTAATTATAGTTACACAGGCTTTAAAAGAATCTTTTAATGTCTATCAAAGTATGTACGAGTGCAATGCAAGGTGTTTGGCACAATATTTTATGCCCAACATAAACTTTTTGAAAAGGTGTTTGTCTAATAGAAAAGGTCTTTACAAAAATTGGATCGATCACAAAGGGCTGTTTTGTTTTATTTTTCTAATTTATGGCAAAAATTTAAAAAACTAATAGTAGACGGACTAAAAAAAACTTAAAAATTTGCTAATAAACTTTAGTAAAAAGCTTACGATTCATTTATTTAAAAGTAATAGAGAGAGTTATTATCTTATTTATTTTAAAAAATAAGGAAATAATTGAAATTTTTTGAGACTTTTTTACTTTTTCTTAATCAGAAATAGATATTACTTAATAAAAAATAAAATTTTTATTCAGTAGATAGAATTTTTTATTTCCTTATAGAAATAATAAGAAGTTTAAATATTATGATTATTATTATAATCTCATTAAACTGGTAATTTTATTTATATTCCCAACTTAATACTGTAATTAATAAAGCGAAGTAATATTAGAATAAGTATTCTTTATAATAAAAAATTATATAAATATTAAAATAGAAATTTTTAATATATTTTTGATAATATTTATTCCTAAAATATAACTTTTTTATTCTTTGTCTACAACCTTTATGGATAAAGTGGAATTGACTTAAAGAAGTGAGTTTCTTGAGATATTAGTGGAAATAGGATCCTTAGCTACATAGTTTTATATACTTCATAAAATAGTAAATAATTAAATTATAAAGAGTATTTTTATTTTAATTTTTTATCTTAATAAATGTCTGCCGGTACCATTAATATTTTTCAATATTGAAATTTGATATTTAAAAATTGTCTTGTTAATTAATGTATCTGGACTCATTAACAAGTTAAAAAGAAGCTTTTTATCCTTTCAAGTTGCACGCATAAATGTGTAATAATTTCGTCATTAATTTTCCTTTTAATTGATCACTTTATGCTTTTTATTTTCCCGTGTTCAAGCAAATAATTCTACCCAAATGAAATTGATTCCTCTAGACCCTAGTGTGGTAGATTAGTGGCGACTGCATCCAACAAGGCTGCCTCTATTTTTCACGCTGGGATGTGCGTAATGGCAGTAGTAAATGGGTAGGACACTTTACCTCTGTGAGGCCTTGTCAATCGGACATTAATCCCATACTTTGGGTCCCCAGATTAGTCATTTCATGATACTAGTGGTATCTAATCCTCCATTTTTATCTCATCTGCAAAACGATCTAAAAGGAATCTCCCTTACCTTTTCATAAATTCCTAAGAAACCTCTTTGGTCTACCTCAGCCTGGGGTGTCTTCCATATAAAGTTATATTGTAGTCACACACTCATATTATGCAATAATTAGATATAATGGAGAACAATTGTGCTTATGGGATAAGGATAACCAATATACGCACTTCTATTATTCTTGTTTTCAGAATGTAGGTGATTCATTACCTAAAAGTGTTATATTATCGATGTGCTTTTGTCATGTTAAAAGCATAATTTTAAAGTGCAAGTTAATTCATACTATTCTACAAATATAATTTATGAAGATATTTCGAGTCAAAATAGAATTAAAATTGCCTAATATATGCTCATGGTAAAATTGCAAATTAATTGTATTATCTTATTTTACGATTTAATGATCAATTCTACATCTTATCTTGATTTTAGTCTAATGAACTATTGAGAAAAAAAAAAAAATGATTAGTCCTCCACAATTTCAAAACAGATTTATTAGATCATAAGTGAAAAGATACTATATTTATTTTAGTTTTATATTCTCTCATAATGATTTATTTATATTATAATATAATTTATATTGGCACAACTATTTGTTTTATGGTTTTATGCATTTGATTTATGTTTAATTATTTGTACTATAACTTATATTGGGACTAAAACTTTTGTTGAATTATCTTATTTCAATCATGTTAATCAAGTTTTTTATAACTATTGTAAGTATATCCATAGTTTCTAAAAGTTAATTTACAAAAAGGAAATAGATTTACATTTCTATAGTTCAAGACTATAGACCCTTCAGCAATTTTAAATAAAATCATAGGTCTGACAATCTTCATAAAAAATTCAAATAAACCCAATTGTAATTTGAATTTTTAGATTGTATAGAAGTTTTAATTTGATTGAAAAAAGCTATTGCAAAGACATATGAACAAGGATATAATATGAAAATTTAGATTATTTCTTAATTGTTATAGTTTTATTCAATTGAGAAGGAAATCGAAATTCTTGATGTTATTACCCCTGATATATTAATGTTAAATACTCATTGGTAAATAGACAATTCGTGTGATAAGAAGGAACTTGATGAATAACTAGATAAGACACGTTTCAATATTAAAGAGTTGCATGATTGATATTGATAAAAGTTGAGAAGAATGTAGGGCATATTGCTTTTTTTCATTGGAGAGGAGTATAATGGATTATTTTTCGTAAGCTTGAAGGCAGAAGATTGGAGGGGGAAAGAGAAGAAAATATTAAAAGAAAGGACAATATGTGAATTGAAGGGAGGTAAAGATCAATGCACACGCGCGATACTTTTTTTTTTTTTTTTTGGGTGGGGGGCTAAGGATTTGCTTCTTTCTTTTCTTTAATGGAATGTCTTGATCACACCTTTTTCTCTTTATACCCAAACATTTCCGTCGTCCTAATCTTCCAGCGTATTAACCTATTTCACTTCGAGCTTGCCCATTGGGTTATCAACTTGGATCTCTCTCTCTCGCATTATAGTGGCATTTGTGTAGTCATCATCCACTATGGAAGAAAAATTCTTCTCCTGACTTCCTCTACATTCTCCAAAGTGGCTTAAAGCATCTTCATTGTCGAGATTTTGACTGAATTTCCTAGGCTAGAGAATATTATGAAGAGATTTTCGTGGGATAACGATGGATCTTTAGCCAAGGATCAAACCATTTGCTAAGGACTGTATACTGGAGGTCACAGTAAAGCATATAGCATTCTTAGAAATAAAAGTGAGAAATTTTTAAAAGTGGAAGTCGTGTACAATGTTGGTTTGATCTTTCGAAAAATTCTATGGCGGGTTTTAGGGCTAAAGAATGGTCTTATAAACAATTACAATAGAATAGAAATAGATATTTTACGTGTAATTTATTTTTCAATTTTTAGCTTATGAGTCCTCTTTGCCGATGTTGCAAGCAAATACATTCATTAGCTAGTCTATGTACTCGCTTTTATAGATTAATTGCATATAAAAGCTTTTCTCGACCTGTTCAACCAAACTCCTAGAAACAATGATGTATACTTCTATATCAAAACTATTGTTTAAATGACGGCCGATACTTTAAAACTCTATTAGCGTTGATAATACCTCTTTTGATACCATTAATAGTGGGGTTATTTCATTTAGCTGCAACATGCCAATTGCCATGTATCCATTAGTCTACTAAATCTTCATCATCATCATTAATAATTTTGTTTATCTAACTAATCAATTAAAATACTTAAAAAATTTAGGTACTAATTTGAATTCTAAGTGAGGTTGAGATAATTAGAATTTATTTAATCGGAAGTGTAGGTAGGGAATTCAAATTCTAATGAAACTATATATGATATTAAGTCAATTGAGATTATAGGTCAAAAGTGAATTTTCAATAAAATTTCAAATAGCAAATATGATATTATTCCAAAAAAACTATTAAAGCTTCGATAGTGATTGAAACTAACGAAGAAAAAGATGAGGATTGGAGTATCTGATATCATACTAGTTTTTCTTTTTACATTATGTTAAATTTGCATGAAAATCAATGGCGATTTAAGATATGTTTGGTTATAAATACTAGATAATGAGTTTGAAATGCATCTTGTTATGAAAATTAGAAGAATAAAAACCACAAAAATATCACTTGTTTGTAAAGAAGCAAAGTGTAGGCATATTATTTTTCAATTTCAAAAATAGAGTGTATTGCACAAGACCTAACATTT
This sequence comes from Laguncularia racemosa, assembly GCA_037954665.1. Classification (NCBI taxonomy): domain Eukaryota; kingdom Viridiplantae; phylum Streptophyta; class Magnoliopsida; order Myrtales; family Combretaceae; genus Laguncularia; species Laguncularia racemosa. The sequence continues at coordinate 12,274,936 of JBBMOL010000002.1, read as the reverse complement.
ATCTTTTTTGATGGTGTATTTTGGATTTGAGCTCTCTAGATTCAATCTAACTTGTCTAGGCCCATGGTTGAGCTCCAAAGACTGGAATTCGAGAGCTCGAACCGAATATGAGCTTAGGTTGGCCACACTCGCCTAATGGACTAGTGGATTTGGGGAAGATGCAATTTGCATGGGAAAATGGCATAAACATGAGACATGAAACAAATCTACCTAGGACACCATAATTGTACCTATCAAGTTCTCTTAATTCCAATACTTACAAATGGGGATTGACACCACTTGGATTTAAGTTTGAAATTTTAAGCTCTCATACTTTCTTTAGTTTACTGGTTTTATAAACACACTTCCAATGACTTAGACATTGAAGTAAATATCACCGAAACCACCATCAGCATCCCTTTAAGCCTTAAGTGTTTTTTTTTTTTTGTTGTAGATGTTTTCCACTCAGAAGAATTTTAAGAATAACAATCCTAAAACCTATTTTGAATATAAATGATAGTATAGGTTCTAGATTTCATTATTCATCACGTAATCCTAGTACAACGTTAACAATACATATGTTATTGTGCAATGCCATTCATAGTTCATTGAGTTTATGAGAAGTAAATTTTTATCTAAGCTAGTCAAGTAATTTTGAGTGGGATGACAATTAAAACCGAAACTTCTAATTATTCTCTTCAATGAGTTTCCGTTAAATACTAAGGCCCAATTTAAATTTAATCTTACATTTAAAATAGTCAAATCAATTTAAACAACTAAAGTTTGAGTAAAAGAATTAGGATCTTAAATCTTTTTAAAATTAAAGTAATTTAAACGAGTTAAGTTTAAGTTTTATAAGTTAAAATTTAAAATCACTATAGAGATTGAGTTGGACTTGGACTCGGAAGGATATATATTGGGCCAATTCGGCCCAGTTGCCAACACTACGCTGTCTACTCCTAGAGAGCAAATCATCTAGCCCTACGATGGCAAACGCCATGCCAACAAATGGTGAGAATTCCATCCATCCAGCTTGGCCTTGATAATAGGCATGCACTAGCAACCTATACTATATAAGAGGGAACCCCTAACCAGCAACAAAGAAATAAAGAAAGAACCCCGTAGTCCCGTACCATTTACATCACTCACTCTCAGGCGTGGCTTTTCTTCTCATTACTCTCTTTCTTTCCCAATGACTGCGTCACTACCTAGTCCTCACTCGCATTCACATAAGCCATAATCAACACATCTACAAAAGTGTCTCTTTCTTTCACACCTCCCCTGCCTCATGAGATTTTAACGTTTTATATGATGCTCCTTTTACCTCTTCTCCTTCCTGCTTATTTAACGCGCGCACACACACACACTCCTTTCACATGCTCACTCCCCACTCCCCATAGCCATACACCCCTACTTTCACATCCCCGACTCGTTTCCCTCTCATTCAACACCTTAAACATTACCAAGGTAGCTTTATTTCTGTTTTCTTAGAGAGAGAGAGGGAAAAAAAAAAAGAAAGAAAGAAAAATAATGGAAAAACAAAGCCGCGAGCGTCACCGTTACGCAGACGGGAGTCACGGACCGGCCATCTCGCCATCTTTTTCCTCCAGCTTACTCGACGAGATTTACCGTTCCATTGACGATAACGGCAGTGATGGCACCGCGATACCAACAAACAACGCGTCGTCGTTTCATGTTAAAACGACGACGGTGACGGCTACTACCTCCATTTCCGATCTCCATAGAGCTTCCACAACTCGGAGAAACTCCGTGAACTCATCCTCGATGAGTTCTTATTCGAGTTCGAGCTCTTCGGACTCAAGCTCGAAACGAGGAGAGTTGGAATCGAGATACTCTTCTTCGTGTTATTCGATTAAAAGACCGAAACCGATCCGTACGAGCTCTGTTTCAAAGCCAGAGAGCAACAATACTGGTACTCAAACATCTCGATTCGAGCGAAATCAAGCTCAGTACACGAACGGAGCGGTTCACGAGTCCGATTTCACGAAGAAGAAATCAAAAGCCTCGAAAATATACGGCGATCTCAAGCGAATCAAGCAACAACCGATTTCACCAGGAGCTCGACTCGCGAGCTTCCTCAACTCACTCCTCGGAAGCCCGAAGAAACCTAAATTTTCAAGTTCTAAACCAAATCAATCAAAAACCAGTAATCAAAATCACAATTACTACAACGAAACGTACCGTTCGACGATGCCATCGAGTTCCACGTGTTCTTCCGCGACTTCATTCTCGCGGTCCTGTCTGAGCAAAACGCCGTCGTCCGGAGCGAAACCTAGCGGAGCAGCGAAGCGGACCGTGAGGTTTTATCCGGTGAGTGTGATAGTTGATGAAGAGAGTCGACCATGTGGACACAAGAACCTGTACGAAGAGAGTCGCGATAGTAATAGTAATGGAGATCGGCATCTGGAGGAAATCAATTTCGAAGCTGCGAGAGAGCTTTGGAGGAAGTACCAGGTGAAGAACAACGACGACAATGACGAAGACGAAGACGAAGAAGATGATGATGGAGGAAGCTGTGCGAGCTCGGATTTGTTTGAATTGGATAATTTGTCAGTGTTTGAATTGCCAGTGTATGAATCTACTAGTATTCAAATTCCGGCTAATAGGGCCATTTTCTAACGGTTTTGCTTTGTAATTTTAGGAGTAAGAACAGAAAGGAAAAAAAAAAAAAAGAGTTTGAATTTTGTGGTGTGGGGGTTTACATGAGAAATTAAAGGATATGGTATATTAGGTAATTTTTGGTTGATTATTATTTGTTTTTTAGTACCTTTTTTGTGAGATTTATTTTTCTATATTTGATCAAATATTCATTAAGTTTACTTCTCTCTATAATTTTGACATCCATGATTGAATTTTTATGCAATTCCAGCAGAATAAATAAATATGCTATTAGTATTAAAATTGGTAGAGTAGTCTTATTACCAAAATTATTGAAATTCAACCTTGCATTGCTTCAATTTCATCCCTTCTTCATTCTTTCCAATAGATTTGTGTAATGTTGAACTCATGTTCACTTGGGGTAAATTGCAATATAAGTTGAAGATAATTATTATTATGTTTACTTATATTTTGATCATACAATAGTTGTTTTATGGTAAATCATTATTACTAAAAATACTGAATGTAGTGACTATGGCCGTGTGACTAGTTATTATTTAGCTATTTATGGATTCTTGCTTTTGGAAGGGCAAACTACATCACCATTAGAGTACTTTAGTTGTGAGAATATTATTAATATTGAATGAATTTAATTTTATATATTGTAGTATAGGCTTTGAAGAATATATTTCCCTAATTAAAACTTAAAGCATAATTTAGTTGTGAGAATATAATTAATATTGAATGATTTTAATCTTAGATATTGCAGTACATGCTTTGAAGAATATATTTCCCTAATTAAAATTTAAAGCATAATTTAGTTGTGAGAATATAATTAATATTGAATGATTTTAATTTTATATATTGTAGTACACGCTTCGAAGAATATATTTCCCTAATTGAAATTTAAAGCATAATTTAGTTGTGAGAATATATTAAAATTGAATGACGTTAATCTTATATATTGTAGTACAAGCTTCGAAGAATAAATTTCCTTAATTAAAACTTAAAGCAAAAAAAAAAAAAAACTTGTAATATATAAGCCCATAAATGAGATTTTTTTTTTCTCTCTAGATTTTTTGTTATGCATCTAAAACTGAAAAGAATGGAAAATGGATATTTGGCTTTTCATTGTAATTCATGAACTAAAAGAATCGAAGAAGTGAAAGGAAAAATAAGGACAAAAATGGTAATCCACAACAGAGTGGGGTTCTTGATGAAAAATGGAAAGATTGGCATAACTTAGCTATCTATGTTCATTGTTCTTCACTGTAGTTGCTTTTTAGAAAGTTTTAATTGTTTATTGGGTGAAAGATTGATCTGGAATGTGAATGTCTTTAAAGTGAAAATCTTGGATATAGGTTGAAGAAGATTTTCCGCTACGGCAATGAGTAAAGGAAAGAGACAGAACAGTGAAATAACTGTAGATTATTTGGGGGGTAGGGGAGGGGGAGGGGGTGGTGGTGGTGAGGAAATTGAGATTTGCTAAGGGAAAACTAGGAGCTTGTAAACAAGCAAATATTCTCCATTGCGAATTATTCGAATTCAAATCGATTTTTATTCAAATTTATTTAATTATAATTGAATCTAGTTTGAGATAAATTTATTTGAGTAGTTTATTGAATCGAGTTTATATGTAATATTATTTGATTTGATAAAATTAAGAACTTAATTAAGTTACAATTAAGTTATGTATAAGTTTAGATTAAATTAAATTTAAGCATCAATATCATTTAGCTATAAAAAGTTTAAAAATTTTGATCAAGTTGAGATCGAGCTATAATACAACTATCATAAAGATTATTTATTCCCACATAAAAGTTCCAATTTTTAAGTTTTGCTAAATTTTCGAAAGTTTTATTGAAGTTTACTTTCACCTGCTTTGATTATTTAAGTTTCCTCCCTATTTATCAGGCCACTCAAAAAAAAAGAAAAGAAGAAGAAAAGAAAAAACCTAGTTTTGCTCTAATTATTTGCGCCTGATTTAAGATCCATCAATCACAAACAGGGTGAACACAAGCTATATTGATCGGTAAAATCCAAAAATAATAATGTCAATCTAGGCAGCTATGTGATCTATAGATGTAGCACCATGCCCCTTAGTCTTCTGCATGAGCAACAAAAAGCTATAACAAATTGAAGTTGTTTTAAAGCAAGATGGACTAAGTGTTAAATCAAATCTATAAATGTCTAAGATCTTGGCTTGTCAATTGTATGCTTATGACTCATTTTAAAAAGGGAAATATGTATCTACGGATATGAGAAATATATATTATCTTATCATATACAGATAACTAATCCAAGCAAAGTTTCATTTGCTAAGTCAGTAGTTTCTCATTATATTTTAAAAAACAATCAACCCATTGCATTTGTTAAAAATTTAAAAAGAAAAATAAAACTTTACTTATATTTTCTAATATCGATTACACATGTGACAAAAAAAAAAAAAACCCTATAAAAACAGATATTTCTTAAACATCTATTAACATTTTCCTTTTACATATAATATTGTATCAACATTGTAAAAGCAAAACAAAACTGTAGTTATGGGATTAATCCGAGACAAACCCTTGTTTGAGGATAAAAATGTTATTCCAGATTCTATAAATCTCAGCAAAGTCATACGAGAGAAGATTACAATGAGAGAGAGTGACGAAGCAAGTAAGTAAAAAACACAAAGTTCTTCTACAAGCATTGGGAAATCTTGAGGACACCTTCTGCAATAGACTTAGCAAATTTTCAGGAAGAGATTGTTTTGAATTCATAATAGTATTCAAGGAAGAGATTATTTTGGATTCATAACCGTTAGGGCACGACAAAGATCTTGGAGATAGGGGTTTTATTGGTAAGCATTGGACATTCACTTCGAACAACTATGAATTATAAGACCTCAGAATCATGAAAAAGCATACGATATACATGGTTATGAACAAATCGAACAACGTAAGCTTATGTTTAGGTGTAAGAGTAAGAGTAGAATTCAGCAATTAGCTTCTGTTCTTGGCACAAAGCATTGGAAATGTAGCATTATTTCATATTATATTATAATATGTAATAATTAGAAAAGAGAATAAAATTAAAAAAAAAAAGCGCTTTCTCTTAGTTATAATTACTTAAATACAAGCATTTTCTTTTGGGTTTTGTACGAGATCATATTTTACCATACAACAAGGGCTCTCTATCTAATCAACGGATATCAACGAATAAATTGAGGAAGATTTCGAATGTAGCTTAGGACCACTCAATCATAACAGTAACAGTGTGATGTACTAAAATAATAAATAATCAAATCTAACCTTTTCCTCAACATATATTTACATATTAAATTCGACTTTATGGAGGTTAAAGATTTAAAATATGTAGGAAAAGAAAAAGGCTATATATAAAACTATGGTCAAAAGTACGTTGTAGGCTCAAATGGCCTACAAATCGAAGAAAAATTGCAGGTAGAGAAAAGCACCTTAGCTTGTTCATTGGACGTACAAAATCAACTCGAAATTATGCTGTGCGTGCAAGTTGGATTCATGCTCAAAAGTATTGGCTTGTATGTAAAGAATATATAATATATATTATCCATCCATTAATAAGTCCATCAGTGTCTAGATAACACATATATACACCAAGCATGGACACACAGCAGGCAGATTTATTTATGAGACAAATCACAAATACCCATCTTTTAAATTATAGGTTTATTGTAGATAAATTTTTCAAAATTTTAAAATATAAACACCTTTATAACTTTTAAAAATATATAAATAACTTTTAGATCGTTATTTTAAAGCACTAAAAATTATATATATAAAAAAATTATCAATAATTTGTATCTATATAAATATTTTTAAAAATTATTGAAAATAAAGTTATATTTTATAAGTTTAAAGGATTTATCGACACATGATGAATAATTTAAAGGGTCAATCGGCAATTTTTCCTTTATTTTTTTATTCCTTTTAATGTTCCAATAAATATTAAGTATATTTATGGTGTCATGGTTACTATTCACTAACTACAAGCTTTACACGCAAAGATACAACTCAATGACTATGCCATGTCTCCAATCTTATAAATAATCCAAGTTTGCGACGAGATGCTCACCTACAATTAGAAACAAATATTGTAAGAAAATCCGCATGTGAAAGAAGCACATCACAAAAAATATATATATAGACACACTGTTTAAGCTGGGTGCATGTTTAGTCTATAATTAGCCAACTTAAATAGGTTTTATCTTTCATCCGTTCTTATTATCTTTCTATGTATCAAACCTCGCCAAACACGTATAAACAAACATTAAAGTGAAAAAGAAATAAGAAAAAGTGGAAGTGAAGTATCGTATTAATATTGGGTCGGTCTAATATATGCTCTTTTGAAGAAATTAAGGAATATTGCACATTCTACAATGTTATCAATTACTATGAAACATGCAATCAATCATTTGAAACGTATAATTGCCTATGCAAATTACAGAGAGACACATGAGATGGGAAACGCAATTTTTTGGCATTGTAGTTTCCTCGTAACGGTGTATCTGAAAGTACACTAGCCTACGCCAAAAACTTGAACAGAGCAGAGAAGAGGAAGTAGGCGGCGTACTGTATATCTAGCTTAAAAGATGATTATTTCGGTGATTTCAACGTAACATAGAAGCACGGGCAAATCAATTCCCTATGATGGAAGGTCGGAAAAAAAAAATTGAAAATCATTACTTTACATCAATTCAAAATAAAGTAAACTGGTTTATATCATTCATTAATTATTTTTTTAATGGTATAGTTAATACTTCTATAATCTAATGATATGAATATTAATTTTTAAATTTAATGGATTATGTTGGAATCTCTACTCCCTCATTATAATTATAAAAACAAAACAAAACTTTTAAATAAAATTAATAGCACTATTTTATTTATTTCTTATAGTAATATTATAACTTCTTTATATAGAAAGCATGCTCCCTTATTTATTTTATTCTTAATTAGCATGTTGCATGTATAAGAAATATGGTTTCATGTCCCTCTCTTTTTCTTTTTTATTCTATCCAATAATGTCAATAAAATCATAGGATGGCTCCTTGTCCTCATGATGGGTTTTTAGCCGAGGAATTAAATAAATCACTACCTGTTCATCAATTCTTAACTTATATTAGTTAAATACTTGTAAATGTGAGTTAAGAAATAAGACAAATGGACTATAAAGGAAGAGGAAAATAATGATTAAACCCAAAAAAAAGAAGAAGGAAAAGCCAGCTCGAGAACCAAAAACCATGAGCCGTCCAATTTGAACCGCAGAGTCCAAGGATCCGGTATGGAATCAACCTTTGACGAACCAGTCACACAATTTCATGCCCCTGTGACCTACGGCTTCTTGGTAGGTCATCATTTTAGGCTGAGACCCTGTATTCAGGTCCATTGTTACTATTCTCTCGTCTTATAGTATTTTTTTTTAAAAAAAAAATACATGCATCATTCCTTTAGTATATTTATACAGTAAGCTTAAGCGACGTAAAATTCTTTAATGAAATGGAGTCATGCACCCGTAAGTCATTTTCATTTGGTTTTTATCCAAATCTGCCAAGTTATATTTCAATATATATATGCTGTATGTATTAGGTTGATTTCTTGTCATCATATAGTGACCTATATTTATTAGGTGATAAGTGATGATTGATATGACAATTACTTTACTCTACTCGTGCATGGAAATAGTGCTTCAAACTAGAATATATGTATACATATAGGGGCCATGACCTATATTACAACAGATAATGTCCAAAGAGAATGGATTCCCGCATCGACAACATAAGGCTCGACAGATATATTTACCTGAATGTTGACAAATTAATTACAAAGGAAGAACAGTTTTTCCCTCCACGATCAACCCTTATCCCCCATTTGTCTTCCTGACCGACTTTGTGCCCTATTATTTTGAGGTGATACCTACTAACTAGGGATTGTGTCGATTTGGTACTATAATGATAAATAATATGAGTTCTTTTCTTATCTAGAAATTTAACACCAATGGCTGTTTTCCAATTTCCAATTATTGTTTAATTTTGTTTTAATGGCCACCGTAGATAGACTATTTCGATTTTTTTTTTCTCACATACAAAGATCAAAACTTTCATGAACCAAACAACAAATAAACCAATCAAACCCAACTAAGAATGGTTTCAATTTAATCGTTTTAATTTATTTATAGAAGATATCACAATCTGAGCTTCTACCTTTAAGTTATCTTAAAAATCCACATTCTTTGAATTTCATCTCTAAGTCAAGACAAAACAGCCCATCAACTTCTATCTTAGTTCATCAAGTTGTTCACTTAATAGTAAGAAGTTGCATCAATGTTTTTGTAATTTACATCTAAAAACTAAACTGAACTTCACCTCTCTTTATCAATTTCTGATTCAGTATTTAAATGAACCGACTAATATGATTTGCCTAAGCAAAACAAAAGTCCCATTAATATTTTCCCCCTTTCTAAAGCTACTTAACAAGGAGGGAAATATTTTTGCCACCTTTAGATAACTTCAGCCATAACAAAAGACATGGTCGTAACAATTAGATATCCTTATTAACCAAATAAGCCCCATTTTCCAGTATGTGAGCAAATTTTCCTATTGGATGAATTATATTATACGATTTGGAAGCCGTTGAGAAAATATCAGTGTAATGAAAGATTCAATTAAGATTTAAATGAAAGACATGTCAACGAGAAATTCTTTGATCCAACCAATTAAGAGGGAATTAACATATTCGATTTGGGGAGTAAATCATCAGTCCATATATTATTATCTTGCAAGTTGTTGTGCAAAAAAAAAAAGGGGTTAAGTGATATGAATTAGTAAGCAATAATAGTCCTTGCATTCATTTATTTTCAACCCTTCATAAATAGTTTCAGCAACGAGAAGATACATGGTGGTATAATCACCAAATCTTATCCCTGTTAACAAACGTATGTCCAAAGGCCATGCAAGTCTCTCACCAACGATACAATGTAAGGGTCATTTCGCACTAGGAACTTATGTTAAAAGGGCCACGGTGGGAATTAAGTTTTCGTGCCCACAATCGAATGAAGCTTTATATTTATTGGAGTTCGAGTTGACGACGATTGTATTGCAGGCAAGTTCTACACATGTGGCATCAAAAATTTATTGATTACAATTCCTCCAAATACCTATTGATTTTAAGTATTCTTAAATATTTGGCATCCAAATTCGATAAATTTTGAATTCCAAAATTTGGAAGGAAAAATAGAGTAATGATGGCTCAATATTTCAATAATATTTAATGATAATGTCTGTCCAATGTCTTAGGGTGTACAAATAACAGCCGGCACAAAACAGCCATAAATAAAACATAAGAAGTTTCCAAAAATGAAAACATCTAAAATTTACCAAAAATAGAAATGCCTAAAATGTAATGACACATAGAAAATTAGAAAAAAAAAATATAATGCGACAAACGACACTTAAAATAGAAGTGTCTATAAAAAGTTATAGCTAATATAAAAATTTACCAAAAATAGCAAATTTAATTATTTAAAGGACTTAATGAAAGAATTTGCCTTAAAAATGGCATAGCTTAGCACCAAAGGTGCTGATTTATTTGAGTTAGCTTGTTTCCTTCGAAATAAGGTCTAGAGATCAAGAAATCACGATTGAACCAATTTTGTCCCATTTCGCCATGTGCCTATTTGCTAATGCCTCCACCTCATCAACTGTATGTTTGAAATTTATTAGATATTTAAATTGTGCAATAGGGTCGGTCAAGCTTCAAGTAGATGAGATGTGGTTCACTAAAATAGGATCTCAATGAGTCAACCTATCTGCTATTTATTCAAGTTGGTTTCGAATAGGGTTGGTAATTCATATTGACGAATTGTATTTTTGTCTTTATATTGTATATAATTTGTATTAGTATTAAAAATATATAAAATTAAATAAAAAAATAAAAAATCAAGTTATAATATAATCATATTTATTTCTATTATAATTGTTTCTTTATATCATATATCGTGTTATATTTCGTGTTTTCTCTTTATAATGGTGTTGTGTCGCATATCATGTTATCGTATCATGTCAACAATTGCCAAGCCTAGTTTTGAAGTTATCGAATCGAACACTTACTCAAACTACTTAAGTAATTTATCAAATCGAACTCAAACTATGTAATGTTTAGATCGATTAGCTCACAAGCCTATTCGAACTATAGCCGAAATTAAATGTTATTCTAGTTCAAGTATAGTTATGATGTTCATATTATTTCAGTTAAAAGAAAAATATTGTTTAGATATATTGCATCAAAATGAGCTTAATCTAGTGGTGCTTGAACTCATCGAGTACCACTTTAAGTTGAGTTTGAGCTCAAGTTTCTAAAATTGATTGAGGCCAAGCTTTAAAATTTTAGTTCTAAATCAAGGTCAAGCTCAATATTATATAGTCTCGACTCGACTCATTTATAACCATACATATAAGTTAAGAAACAAAAATTAAGACTTGGGAAAGGTTCAATGATAAACAACTACTTTAATATGTATTCTTCACAAATAGAGTAGGATTTCATTTACCATATACCATGATTAGTATTTGAGTTTTTGTTTCCATTTCAAGTTCCTTTTGAATTTTAGCTCTAGCACATTTATTTTCAAGTAAATTAATGCCTAGCTTCAAGATCAGATTAATTGGCTTAGAATTTATAATCCTATTTATGGTGGTTGTGCCACTCAACCATTGATTTGGCTTAGATTTTAAAATCCTATTTATGGAATGAAATCTAAACCACACGGTTTTTTTTTTTTACTCATTGGTTTCATTTCAAGTTAATGGATTCGTAATACAAATGCGAGAACAATATAAAATGGAATCCAAGCATGACTCACCAATACAAACTACCATATATTACATCAAATAATTTGTAACCATAACAGTACATGATTCCGCAAGATAACAAGTAGAGATGCTTTATTTCTTGCCAATAATGTCATTGTTGAAACCGGTTTTTCCACTAGTATTTCAGCCTGTGCCACACATGATTCCATCCATGGATCAGCTCTCTTTATTGTCTGTTTCCTTATTGGGAAGCATAAAGGGTCTGCTCACATCTTTTTGCTGTCTGCTTATTTATTTTCGTGTCCAAAAACTCCTAAATTATTCTGTGGAAGTAGCAACACAGAAAAGGGATAATACCAAAATTGCTGATGAAAATTAAAGTTACCTCGTAACACTGTATCTTTATGCTGGCATCAGCTTTGGTTTTTTTATTGATGGAATTTCCACTTGCAACAGATAATATTATATTTAGAAGGATTTTTTTTTTTTGGCTACCAGTATTCTTATTATTAATATTCAGTTTAAAAGAAGGATAACCCATTCTTTCAACGTTAATATGCTATAAAAAATTATGAAATGAAGTTCAACGTTCAGATGATGTCCCGTTTTCCATTTCAACATCCAATAGGATTGGTGTTGAGAAAGTTTTGCTAAGCGAGAGAGACAAGATTAACTTTATTTTTGTGTCTCAATTGGGTGTTATCTCATTTTTCTATTCGGGTACCACCAGGCTACCAACAGGCAAAATATGAAAAGTGGAAATCGTTTCAGGAACCCAATTATTTAAATTTATCTCATAAAGTAGCGAGAAGACTTTGATGCGGACATCGTGGCGGACACAGGTTGACACACTGGTGGATACACGGTCGTGTATCGCATCAGATCTTCACAGAAGCTTACACGGGTACAGGCACGGCCAGGGACACGGTCGTGTGTTCTATCAGGATCCTCACAGAAGCATACACGGGTTCGGGCACGGCCAGGGACACGGCCGTGTACTGCGCTCGTCACATGCCCAGAAACATACACGGCCTAGAGACACGGCCGTGTATACGATAGGGAATAGACGTGCGTATTATTATTTATTTTCACGTGTACGTTTCTATTCTCTCCTTTTAGATATTTTATGGGGAAGTATATATACTCTTTTGTCAGACATGTTAGGGTTACGTTTTATTCATATTTTGAAATACACTTCGAGGGAGAATTATCTCCGTTTATCGGTTGTGCGCAACCAGAGTTTGCATCAAAGAGCCATTCTTTGTTGTTGTGAAACCAATCCATATTCGGATTCGTTTCGTTATGCTTTCCTCGCTGCGTCAGTTGGTATCAGAGCAAGGCAATTTCCTGTGGAGATGTCGGCTAACGATGGTGTCGATGGCGGTCGCGTTCTCGACCTTGATCGGGATGCGGAAGTCCAAGGAGTCAATCAATGGGCTCTGAGGGCAGTGGTTGAAACCATGGAGCAGAGGCTTGGGCGTGTAGAACAACACCTAGAGGATCTGGTGGTGCGGTTCGACGCCATGGTGATGGACCACAACGGTCACAGAGGCGTTGTTGGGAATCGACCGGGGGTAGCAGTTGCTCGCGGCAGCCCTATCAATGACTTTGTTGCCGGAAATCAATGGAACCGGAGAATTGACGACAGCTCTTTTGAGGAAGAGGAAGGATTTATGCAGAGGGGGGAACAACCACCGAGAAGGGGTGGTGTTGTTGGTGGTGGTAGGTATCGTGGAGTGGATGACCGGAATGAACAAGCGTATGGTGGTGGATATCGACGCAACCATCGGGGGTTCGACCATGCTGAAGGCGGAGACTTCCGTCTTAAGGTAGATATCCCTTCGTTTAATGGAAATTTCAATATAGAGGAATTTCTAGATTGGCTGGCGGTAGTCGATAGGTTCTTTGATTATATGGAAGTTCCTGAAGATAGAAGGGTAACAATGGTTGCTTGTAGATTGAAAGGCGGGTCGTCTGCATGGTGGGATCGGTTATAGCACCGTAGGCAAAGGGAAGGGTGACAACCTATTAGGTCATGGTATCGCATGAGGAATCTGTTGCAGAGAGATTTCTTGCCACCCGACTACGAGCAAATTCTTTTCCAACAGTATCAACGGTGTCGACAAGGGCAGAGAACGGTGCATGAGTACACCGCTGAATTCATGAGGTTAGCGGAGAGGAATGATTTGAGGGAGACTGAGGGTCAGCTGGTGGCACGGTTTGTAGACGGGTTGAAGCCTCATATTAGAGATAAGATAGGAGTGACGGTGTTCAGAACGTGAATGAAGCCAAGAACTTGGCCCTCCGGGCAGAAATGATGATACAAGAGCAGAGCGTAAGGTTTGGAGGAAGTAAAAGAACTTACACTTATGATAATCTTGGTAGCAGTAGTAGGGTGATTGGTGAAAGACCTAGAGGAGTGGTTGAAAAACCAACGGGAAGTATGGACAGGAAAGAAGACAAGGCGGAAGGAAAGAGACCGGTGGAGAGTAAAGAAGCCCCAAGGCAAAACAATCCATATGCCAAGCCAATATTGGGGAAATGCTATAGGTGTAGTCAGCCGGGACATCGATCAAATGAGTGCCCAAATAGACGAACTGTAAACATTGTCGAAAGGGAAGAGGAGGAAGAAGTGTGTTGTGAGCTCGATGGTGATGAAGAGTACTATGAAGAGGTCGATGATGTGGTGGAGCCTAATTACGTAATTAGAAGGATGATGTTAGCACCGAAGCAAGAGGATAGTTCACAGCGACACTAGCTGTTTCGCACTAGGTGCACGATTGGTGGGAGAGTGTTTGACATAATTGTCGATAGTGGGAGCTGTGAGAACATCATCGGGAAGGAGGTCATGAAGAAGCTCCAATTACCTACAGAGAAACATCCGAGTCCGTACACCATCGGATGGATCAAAGCGGTAGAGCGAATAAAGGTGAAAGAGAGGTATCGAGTTCCTTTCTCGATTGGTAAATATCGAGATGAGGTATACTGCGACATCGTCGATATGGACGCTTGTCATTTGTTGTTCGGACGCCCTTGGCAATTTGATGTAGATGCCCAACATGCCGGGAAGGAGAACAAATATAGGTTGGAGAAGGAGGGGGTGAAGTATACACTATTGCCATTATCGGATAAGCGACCCAAAATTCAGAAGGTGGAAGGGAAGTCTTTTCTTACAATCACTCAATCGGAAAGGGAGATGACTGAGGACATTAAGGGGTCCCACTTGATGCATTCTCTAGTAGTGAAGAATGCAGGGAGAGGACATGAGTAACATAGAGATTCCGGAGGAGGTGAAGGGATTACTAGAGGAATTCAGAGAAGTAGTTCTGGAAGACTTACCAGAGGGGCTACCTCCATTGCGAGACATCCAGCATCACATCGACTTGGTGCCTGGAGCTAGTCTTCCTAACCTCCCTCACTATCGGATGAGTCCCAAAGAAACGGAGGTCTTATAGGAGAAGGTATAGGACTTATTCGACAAAGGATTCATTCGAGATAGCTTGAGTCCATGTGCCGTACCAGCACTACTAACGCCTAAGAAGGATGGGAGTTGGAGGATGTGCGTGGACAGCCGAGCGATCAACAAAATCACAATTGGGTATAAATTCCCAATACCTCGCATTGAGGACATGTTGGATCGGCTGAGTGGGGCAGTAGTATTCTCCAAGATAGATCTTAGAAGCGGGTACCATCAAATTCGGGTCAGACGTGGGGATGAGTGGAAGACCGCCTTTAAGACGAAAGAGGGATTATACGAATGGATGGTTATGCCATTCGGACTCAGCAATGCACCGAGTACCTTCATGCGTGTGATGAATCAGGTACTTAAATCATTTATAGGTCGGTTCGTTGTTGTATATTTTGATGACATCCTAGTATATAGCAAGACTCGGGAGGAACATCTAGTGCATTTGAAGGATGTTTTGATGGTACTGAAAGAGAACAAACTTTATGCTAATCTCAAGAAGTGTGTGCTCCTGTCACCGAGGTTGTTGTTCTTAGGATTCATAGTGAGTGGAGAAGGGATCACGGTGGATGAGGATAAGGTGCGAGCCATTAGGGATTGGCCTACACCCAAGACCATCACCGAGCTGAGGAGTTTCCTAGGGTTAGCAGGATTCTACAGGCGTTTTATACGGCACTTTAGCACGGTGGCGGCCCCCTTGACTGAGTGCTTAAAGAAAGGAAAATTTCACTGGGATGAGGAAGCTGAGTCGGGATTCGCAGTGCTCAAAGAGAGACTATGTAGTGCGCCTGTGCTGGCCTTACTGGACTTCGACAAACTATTCGAAGTTGACTGTGATGCCAGTGGCATAGGTATTGGTGCGGTACTCTCTCAGGAGAAGAGACCTGTCGCTTTCTATAGTGAGAAACTCTACGAGGCCAGGAGAAAATGGTCCACGTACAACAAAGAGTTTTATTCCGTGGTTAGAGCATTGAGAGTGTGGGAGCATTATTTGGTTGGCAAAGAGTTTGTATTATATTCAGATTGTGTTGCCTTGAAACACCTGAACAATCAGACCGGTATATGCAAAGACATGCATGCCAGATGGATACAGTTCTTGCAGAAGTTCCCGTTCCGCCTTATGCATAAATCTGGGGTTCAGAACAAGGTGGCCGACGCACTAAGCCGAAGAGCGGATCTGCTAGTGACTATGAGAGCTGAGGTGGTTGGGTTTGAACAGTTGAAGGAGTTGTACGAGACGGATGAAGATTTCGGGGATACTTGGAGAAAATGCACCAATAAGGAACCCAAGGACAATTATTACATTATGGAGGGTTATTTGATGAGGGGAAACCAACTATACATTCCTGCATCCTCATTGAGAGAGAAGGTGATCGGAGATCTCTATGGAGGGGGATTAGCCGGCCACTTGGGGCGGGACAAAACACTGGCAGTAGTGGCTACAAGATACTATTGGCTTCAGTTGCGAAGGGATGTAAGTCGGATAGTGCAACGATGCTACATCTGCCAAACATCAAAGGGCCACTCTCAGCATACGAGGCTATACACTCCGTTACCCGTACCTGAGAATATCTGGGAAGACCTATTCATGGATTTTGTATTAGGTTTGCCTCGTACCCAACGAGGTGCTGACACTGTTTTCGTAGTTGTGGATAGGTTTTCCAAGATGGCTCACTTCATCCCATGTAGGAAGACGGCGGATGCCCATAACGTGGCCAAACTATTCTTTAAGGAGGTAATTAGATTACATGGAGTTCCCAAGTCTATCACTTCTGATAGGGACGCCCGATTCCTTAGCCATTTCTAGAGGATGCTTTGGTACATGTTCAACTCGTCCCTTAACTTCAGCAGCACATCCCACCTACAAACCGATGGGCAAACCGAAGTGACGAACAGGACCCTTGGAAATCTGATAAGAAGCATCTGTTGAGAGAAGCCAAAATAATGGGACCTGGCATTGTCTCAAGCAGAGTTCGCTACAACAACTCGATCTACAGAACCACCGGCAGATCACCTCTTTCAGTGGTCTATACCAAGGCACTTTCTCACACTTTGGACCTAGTTTCCTTACCCAAAGGTGTGGAGACCAATGTGGCGGCAAAGCACCTGGCGGAACAGTACCACACAGTGGCGTCGAAAGTCAAAGAACAAATTGAGAAAGTAAATGAGTGGTATAAGAAAGCCGCCGACAAACATAGAAAGAAGAAGTTGTTCGAGGTGGGAGATCCAATGATGGTGTTCTTAAGGAAAGAACGCTTCCCCGTAGGCACATATAGCAAGTGGCAGCCGAAGAAGTATGGGCCCTACAATATCGTGGCCAAGATCAATGACAACGCCTATGCAGTTAGACTTCCGGAAAGCATGAGAATCTCTAAGACCTTCAATGTGGCTGATTTGTCCCCATTCTACGAGGATGACGAGCCCCTTTATCTAGAAGAGAACTCGAGGTTGAGTTCTTCATTGGTGGGAGAGAATGATGCGGACATCGTGGCGGACACAAGGTTGACACACGGGTGGATACATGGTCGTGTATCACGTCAGATCTTCACAGAAGCTTACACGGGTACAAGCACGACCTGGGACACGACCGTGTGTTCTATCAGGATCCTCACAGAAGCATACATGGGTTCGGGCACGACCAGGGACACGGCCGTGTACTGCGCTCGTCACATGCCCAGAAACATACACGGCCATGTGTACGATAGGGAATAGACGTGCATATTATTATTTATTTTCACGTGTACGTTTTTATTCTCCCCTTTTAGATATTTTACGGGGAAGTATATATACCCTTTTGTCAGACATGTTAGGGTTATGTTTTATTCATATTTTGAAATACACTTCGAGGGAGAATTATCTCCGTTTATCGGTTGTGCGCAACCAGAGTTTGCATCAAAGAGCCATTCTTTGTTGTTGTGAAACCAATCCATATTCGGATTCGTTTCGTTACGCTTTCCTCGCTGCGTCAGACTTCATTGTCTGTTTGATGAGGAGATGAATAAGAAACTTCATTCCCTTGCAACACTTAATGTAATGTTTTTATTTAGTCAGCCCCATATTGTTTGTAGAATTACTATCTTTACATTCATTTGCATTTCAAGCATGTTGTCATAGAACCTTAAAAGTCACGTTAGTTTGCCACGTGTAATTGTCCTTTTGTAAGTACATACAAGGATTTACTACTACTCCTATGGTTATCTTTCCTTATTCAACATCCTTATTACTAGAAATGTTATAAAAATCCTACAACAATTGAGTTAAGAAGTTCAACAAGTAAAAACTCAACCTACATGCACACTCAATATTAGAACATGTATAATCATAAAAATATCTAGATGTAACATATGCACATTCTTAATACACATCTCTACTTATTAGTTGTTTAAAGTTGGGATAACATAGAAAAACAATTTTGGTATCTCGAGCCAAAACCAAAAATCTAATTCCAAAACACGTATCATAATATCCAATAGTCAAAGAGTCCGTATCCATAAAACAAACACTAGTTATTATGTATCAGGTGCACCACTCACATTGTCCATCAATAGTTTAGACCATTGCATTCCTTCGTAGCTATGTCTGTATACCAAAACCATGACTTAGTAAGATCTTTATTTTGGATCTTTCGACCAATAGTAACTATTATGTGTTATGATTTTGTTAAGGATAAAAATAATGATAAGAGTAAATAATAATCACAAGAAAAATAAAAGATACACAAGATTTACGTAGAAAACCCAAATCAAGTAAAAAACCACGGGCATAAGAGATGAGAAATCCACTAATTTGAAGTTGGAATATAAGATTATATTACACTGTATTTTAAAATCATAAAATATCTCATATATATAGATATAAGTATGAAATAAATAAAATAAGAAACTAGACAAATTGAATCTAAGCCCTAAAACACCCCATATATATAGATACAAGTGTGAAACGAATAAAATAAGAAACTAGACAAATTGGATATATATATATATATAAGGAAGTTGTTCATCCTTCCACAAATTCGGGACATATTCATCAATAATCTCCACCTTGACATGAATTTGATCATTCTCGGTTATCTCCAAAACTTCAACATGCAAGAGGAAACATTCTCCTCCTCTTCCACAAACCCCAAAGGGTAATAATCAATAACCAACACCAACCAAGTTCAAGCAATGCTCAAACTTGGCTATAGGAAGTGTTTTTGTCAACATATCAGCAAGATTATCATGGGTGCTGACTTTGATTACTACAATTTCACCATGAGCAATAATATCACGAACAAAGTGATATATAATATCGATGTGTTTTGACCTCTCATGAAACATCTGATCCTTTGTGAGGTAAATTGCACTCCGACTATCAAAATTAATAGTAACAGTCTTCACATCATCACTGAGCTCTCCAAATAATCTCTACAACCAAATAGCTTCTTTAAAAGCTTTTGTGATGGCCATATATTCAGCTTCAATAGTAGATAAAGCAACTGTAGCTTGTAATGTGACTTTCCAACTGATGGCAAAACCTCCAAGTGTAAAGATATACCCTATGAGAGATCTCCTCTTATCTAAATCTTCAGCAAAATCAGAGTCCACAAAACTGATAAGACCATCTCTAACTTTACCAAACTACAAACAGATATTAGTAGTACCTCTTAAGTATCTAAGGATCCATTGAACTGCTCTCCAATATTCTTTGCCAGGATTTGCCATATACCTACTAACAACACTCACAGCATGTGACAGGTCTGGGTGAGTACCTATCATACCATATATAAGAGATCCTACAATGCTAGAATATGCAACCTTTGATATATAATTTATTTATTTATTTGATTTAGGAGATTGAGTAGATGAAAGCTTCAAGTGAGATGCTAGGGGAGTATTGATAGGCTTAGCATTCATCATATTGAACCTGTAAAGTATCTTTTCAAAGTACCCTTTTTGGTTGAGATGCAATGTTCCTGATTTTCTATTTCTTAGAATTTCCATTCCAAGTATCTTCTTTGTTACTCCCAAATCCTTCATATCAAAGTCTCTACTCAACTGGGTTTTAACCCTTTTAATCTCTCTTCTATCTTTAGCTACAATCAACATATAATAATAATTAAACAAAAGACCTATAGTCACATTTCTTGAAATAGACACAACTATCATAACTACTTCTCTTGAATTGATGAGAAGTCATAAAAGAATCGAATCTTTTATACCACTGCCTAGGTGACTATTTTAACCCATAAAGGGATTTCTTCAACATGCAAACATGGTCCTCTTTTCCTAAGGCCACAAAGTCTTTTGGTTGTTGCATGTAAATATCTTCCTCAAGGTCCCCATGTAGGAAAGCAGTCTTCACATCTAGCTATTCTAATTCAAGATCTTGCAAGGCTACAATACCTAAAAGTATTCTAATTGAACTGTGTTTTACAACAGGAGAAAACACATCGGTGAAATCAATACCCGGTATCTAACTATAACCTTTTGTGACTAGTCTAGCCTTGTATTTGGGTTCTTCAATATTTGGTGTACTTTCTTTTTTCTTATAAACCCATTTGCACTTAATTGTTTTCTTCCCTTTAGGAAGCTTCACCAAATCCCAAGTACTATTTTTTTCTGAAGGGATTCCATCTCTTCCCGCATTGCAATCATCCACTTATCAAAGTCTTTACAATTAACAGCCTCTGTGTAAGTGGATGGCTCCTAATTAGAATCAACATCCTCTACAACATTAAGAGCATAAGCTACAAGACTTACCTTTGCAAATCTCTGAGGTGGTCTAACTTCTCTCTTAAGCCCGTCTCTAGCAATAGAGTATTGTGGCTATGAAGGTATAGAGACAAGACTATCCTTAGTCTGTGATAAAGGCTGAGAAGAAGTCTCTGATTTAGAACCTGAACCAATTTCAACCTCCACTTACATGGATGATTTCTGCTTGACTTCATCAGATGAAGGGTTAGATGACAAATCGGATAACATAGACACCTCATAAAAAATAACATCTTTACTCACTATAACTTTCTTCAATTTAAGACACCACAGTTTATATCCCTTGACACCAGGTTTAAAACCAAGGAATATACACTTCAACGATCATGGTTCAAGCTTTCCATTATCAACATGTGAATTTATAGGATAACAAAAAAAATTTAGTTCAGAATAATTACTAGGAGTGCTATACCATACTTCAAATGGAGTCTTATTTTCTATAGTCATTAATGGAGATCTGTTTATCAAGTAACATGCTGTAGAAGCAGATTCTGCCCAGAATGACTTTGGTAATCTTGCATTCGAAAGCATACACCGGACTTTCTCCGTAATAGTTCTATTCATGTGCTTTGCTACTCCATTCTGCTGAGGTGTGCTAGGGACTGTTAAGTGTCTCACAATTCCCTCTACTTTGCATAGATTATTAAAATCGTTGGAAACTCTAATCCATTATCAGTGCATAAACACTTTACCTCTTTCTCAGTTTGCTTCTCAATCATTGTTTTCCATTCATTGAATGTAGGTAGAACATCATTCTTCTTCTTTAAGAAGAATACCCAAACACATCTAGAAAAGTCATCTATAATAGTCATCATATAAGCAGCACCTCCACTAGATGGCACTCTCGATGGCCCCAAAAGATCAAAGTGGATATAATCCAGAATACCCTTTGTATTATGTGTACCTGTGGTGAATTTGACTCTTTTTTGTTTTCCAAACACACAATGTTTACAAAATTTTAACTTACTGATGTTTTGCCGCTCAAGTAGACCTCTTCTACTCAACACAATCATGCTAGCTTCGCTCATATGACCTTTCATCACCACCAATGATCCCCTACTGATCTTCAAAAGTCCACCTTCATTGGTGTACTTGTACCCTTTAGAATCAAGAGTACTAAGAGAAATCAAATTTCTCTTCAAGTCAGGAACATATCTTACATCACCAAGTGTCTTGACGACTCTATCATACATTTTGATTTTAATTGTTCCAATACCTGCAATCCTGCAAGAAGCGCTATTGCCCAATAAAACAACACCTTCAGAAACCTTTTCATATGTTGAAAACTAGTCTCGATTGGGACACATATGAAAAGTATAACTATAATCCAAGATCCATTCCTGACTAATATGTGAATCATTGGAAACAATAAGAAGCTCACCATAGCTAATTTCTTCAACAACATCAGCTTCACCAAATTTTTCTAGTTGTTTCTCCTTTTGGTTATCATTATCTCTTTTGTTCTTATTTTGCAATTTATAACATTCCAATTTTATATGTCCCTTCTTCTTGCAATAATTACAAGTTTTATTCCTATTTGTAGACTTTGATCTGCCCCTTGAATTCCCACTAGAATTTCTATCCTAACTCCTTCCTCGAGTAACAAGACTCTCAGCCTTAGGCTCAGTTCTAATAACTAAAGTTTTCATCTTTTCATAAGAGGTTAAAGCATCGTAAACATCTTCTATAGTACTTGTATCATGACTATACAAGATTGTATCTTTAAAATTCGAATATGAGGGAGGTAACGAACATAACAAAATCAAAGTCAGATCTTCTTCATCATACTTTACCTCCATGGATTCTAGATCTGATATAATCTCCTTAAAGATGGTCAAGTGATCATCTACAGACCCTCCTTCCACCAAATGGTGTGAGTATAATTTCTACTTTAGATGCAATTTACTAGTCAAACTCTTCGTCATGCACAATTGCTCCAATTTCAACCACAGTGCAGCAATGGTCTTCTCCTTTAACATATTCTGCAAAATTTGATTTGAAAGATGAAGATGTATTTGAGAAAGGGCTTTATTCTCCTTTAATCGCATGCATCTTAACTTGCCATAGGGAAAATCTTGTGTTGCGATCTAGCAACGGAATATCGTACTTGACTGATGCCATTGTTAAGAACAAAATCAAAGAACTTTCGCTTTGATGCCACTTGTTATGATTTTGTTAAGGACAAAAACAATGACAAGAGTAAATAATAATTGCAAGAAAAATAAAAAAACACATAAGATTTACGTGGAAAACCTAAATCGGGTAAAAAAAAACCATTGGCAGAGGAGATGAGAAATCCACTTAATTGGAGTTAGAGTACAAAATTGTATCATACTGTATTTTCAAACCCTAAAACACCTCATATACATAGATACAAGTATAAAACAAATAAAATAAAAAACTAGACAAATTGAATATATATATATATATATATATATATATATAGGAAGCTACTATCATTCCATAAATTTGAGGCATATTCATCAACATTATGATTCCAACATATAGGCAACTTCCATATTGTCAATTAAGGTGGATCAATACCTAATTACACACCATTCCATTTCAAATATATAACCAAAAATAGGTGACTAATACTTAATTCATGACCCTTCTATCTAAGATATTTACTAACCTTACTTCAAGTACAAACAATATACAACAATTATTATTATTATTATTATTTATTTTTTTCCAAAGAAGATATAACAATTATTTATAAGTCAAATATTAATCAATTCATTTGCTAGACCTACACGAATAAACAGAGCAAATGTGGTAGCATAGTCACTTGCTTGCACTTAGTTCGTTAGCAATCAATCTCTTTCAACATTTCTAAAAAATTCTTAAAATTCATAAATATTTGATTAATTTTTTAACACATCTTAAATTTTTTTTAACTTTATTTTGAGCGATTTTAACATTTTTTTGCCAAAATAAAGTTTATTATAATCATGCATTAAGAAGACAGGAAGCCAATCTAAAGTAACAAGAGACTCAATTGGGATGGAGGTCTAACAACCCCAAAACTATAACTCATCCCTACTTTGCCTTGGATTGTAATCCAATCAAGATAAACATTAGTGTTTTTAGAAACCAAAGAAAAATAACAAGATGAAAATAAAAGCTTGAGGGATCTAATATCTTCAATTATCTCTCTTATTTTCCAAGGATACACATTAACATTAGAAATAGACTCAAACACCGTCTTTGAATCAATCTCCATAACAACCCTCTTCCAACCGCTTCTCCTTGTTCTTAAGAGACCTTCCCTTACAGCATCGGCTTCTGCTAAAGGACAATCCAATTGACTTAAAGATCTTACCAAGGCTGGCAACAAAACGCCAAAAGCATCCTTACAAACTATACTAATACCAACAACTTTAGTTACCAAATTACAAGCATCATCATAGTTTATTTTGACAAAATTCCTTTTTGGTGGTTTTTGCACTTCATTTTGACTTTCTTCATTTCTCTCCTCTATTACTAATCTATGCTTCTCTATCCCTCTTAACAAAAATTTTTGCTATTGCATTGAACCCAACAATTTCCTTTTTCTTGTAAGGTGATTTTAACGGTTTAGATTAATTAATTATGGTTTAAGATTAAGAATAAGATTCTTAAGATGAATAAAATGAGGGTTGGTAAAATCAATAATGGTAGCGATTGAGTGGGTGCTTTACACTAGGTCGCTTGGCTAGGAGGTTAGCCAATATGCTAGTTAAGTGGAAGGCCTTCAACATCGCTTTATCTCATTCTTTCTACTTTTTCGCCTATAGTTTGACTAATTTAAGATTTAAGGTCTTATTTAAGGTTCTAAAAGGTCTCTTTTTTATTGTTTTTAAAGCTTTAAAAATTTATACTTTCAAGTTTAAAATATCTTACACAAAAATTATTAGCAAATTCACTTCATCAAATGAAATAGGAGGAATCAAATTGCAATTAATGGAAATTGAATAGACATATAATAGCTATTATATGTCTATTATTTTGTTCAAATGACATAAAAATAAATAATGAATAAATAAAAATAAAAAATAAATTGTCCATTTTACCCTTAAAATCTTTATCCTTCTTTTATTTTCATAGATAATATAAAGTTAATACAACTTATAATGACAAAGCATTTATAGAAAAAAAAATGGAAAATAGGTTTTCGAATAACAATCAATGAGTTAGAAACATGAATTAGTATTCAATGTTTTTTATAAGAGTAGTTCATTAGGAATTACTATTAGGTGAAATGAACACCATAATAACAATATTATATAAAATAAGCAGGAAATGGAATAGCCATTTCCCTTAAGTGAACATATAGTAAGTTTTAGAGCCTAAAACAAAGCTATTGATTTGGAATTTTCTCCATTGAAAAATTCTTAAACATTGAATTACATTGGAGATTACAAGTTTAAGGGCATTGATGTATTAGTTTTATGGTTTATCCATATTAAGTTTCTAATGTGATGATTTCTCTCTTGCATTGGAGTTTACAAGTTTAGGGGTATAAATGTATTAGTATTATTGTTTCTCTTTATTAAGTTTCTACTATAGTAATTTTTCTCTCTAAAAAATTATATAATTATATCTAAATTGTGATTACTAGTGTGAACTGGGAGATGAGACCAAGGTCTTATCTATAGAGTCTCAAATGAGTTTAAATTTCTTATTTTAAGGATGTGGTATATATGGTTATTAAGCATTATGTTCATTTTACTTTCCCTTTCTGTTATTAGTTGTTTAAAGTTGGGATAGTATGAAAAAACAATTTTGGTGTCCCGAGCTAAAACCAAAAAGCCAAGTCCGAAACACATATCATAATATCCATTAGTCATAGAGTCTATATTCATAAACCAAACAATAGTTATCATGTATTAGCTACATCATTCACATTGTTCATCAATAGTCTAGACCATTGCATTCCTTCACAATTATATCTATATACCAAAATCGTTACTTAGTAACATCTTCATTTTAGATCTCTCGACCAATAGTAACTATTATGATTCCAACATATAGACAACTTCCATATTTTCAATTAAGGTGGATCAACACCTAATTATGTGCCATTCTATTTCAACTATACAACCCAAAATAGGGGACTAATACTCAATTCATGACCTTTCTATTTGAGATTTTTATCAACTTTACTCGAAGCACAAACAATTTACAACAATTATTTATTATTATTATTATTATTATTATTATTATTGCCAAAGAATATATAACAAATATTTATAAGCCAAATATTCATCAATTCATTTGCTAGACCTACACGAACAAACAGAGCAAATGTGTTATAATAGTCACTTACTTTGTTAGCAATCAATCATTTTTTAAAATTTCTTAAAATTCATAAAATACATAAATATTTGATTAATTTTTCAACACATCTTAAATTGTTTTTAGCTTTATTTTGAGTGATTTTAACTTTTTTCTTTTACCAAAGTAAAGTTTGTTTTAATCATGTGTCAGGAGGGCTGGAAAACTAGCCTAAAAGTAATAAGAGAATCAACTAGGATAGAGGTCTAACAACCCAAAAACTATAACTCATCCCTGCTTTGCCTTAGGTTGCAACCCAATCAACACAAACATTAGTGTTTTTAGAAAAGGAAGAAAAACAATAGGAAGAAAACAAAAGCTTGAGGAATCCAATATATTCAACTATCTCTCTTATTTTCCAAGGATACACATTAACATTAGAAATAGACTTAAACACTATCTTTGAATTAGTCTCTATAACAACCCTATCCTAACCTGTTCTCCTTGTTGTTAAAAGACCTTCCTTTATACCCTCTGTGAAGTTTGAAATTTTTCGAAAAATTATATAAATCATTAAAAAAATAAATAGAATAATAAATTATCTAAAATGTAATTTTCAAATGATAATTGGTTAAATAACAAAATTAATTTAAAATTTTAGATCTAAGAATTTTAAATGAAAATTTAGAGTAAAAATTTATATTCAGAATAATAAAATTAATCTAGACATAAGTTTTCGTAATAAATTGTAAAAAAAAAATTAAAATTTAAAGATCGTTGTACATGTGTGAAAAATGTAATATAAAAATATATATATACAAAAATACAATTAAAAAAATTAAACCTGTCGTCGTCCCATCTATCTGTCATGTCAGAGACGGCAGCACAGGAACATAGCAGCTGTCCTGTCCTGCCCCTCACTCCCTCTTTCTTCCTTTTCTTTTTCTTTTTTTCTTCTTCACTCCGGCCGTCTTCTTCCTTCCTTTCCTTTTTCTTTTCTTCTTCCTCTTCTTTTTCCCTTTCTCATTCTGAGCTACGTTTTCCTCAACAATGGCTCTGGAACCTCGCCATTCATCGCATTCCATCCTCGGCCCCACTCGGATTATCACCGTCGAGTTGGGAGAAGGAGCTACGCGTGGAGGTGGGGATACCAGAGTGTGTGATCACATGCTTCCGACGGCAACATAGTAATGACACAACAGCACACCAATGGCGACCCCCACAACAACTACAACAACAACCACCCAACGACGGCCACAACAACCATGATAATAGTAGCAACAAGGACAACCCTCAACAGTAATAGCGACGGCGATAGATGGTGTGTGTGTGAGGGAGTGTCGGTGTTTGTATGTAAGTGGGCGTGAAGACGTTTGTGTGGCAGTGGCAACAACAATGGTGACAACAACGGCAACGGTAGTGGCATTGACGACAGGGTAATGGACAGCGACTTGGCGTCTTGTTTGTCTTGTCTCCTTTCCCAACAACAGAGGTAATGGCTGCAGCAACCACGACGACAAAAACAATGATGACCTCGACCTCAGCAGTAATGGCCTAATGACTACAACAATGACAACCACGACCTTCAACAGCGGCCTCAACCACCATGACAACAAAAATGACCACAATGATAGCAACTGCGATAACTGCACAAGACGACGGTAGAAGCAACAGCAACCCTAATGGCGGTGGCATTGATGACACAACAACGGTGATAGGGGCTTGGCATTGTGTCTGTCTCGTCTCCTTTCTTGACGATGGAGGCAACAGTGACAGCAACCACAACAGTTGCTTAATGATGGCAACCACGACGACAACCACGACTGCGACAACAGTGGCAACAACAACCACAGCAACGACGATGATCACTCCCACTTCGACATAGCAACGACGACCACAGTGAACCACACCAATAGCTTCCGGTAATGACGGCAACTACAACAGTCGTAATGATAACAACAACGACGATGATGGCAATACCTATCCAAAGGAGAAGAGTGGAGATGTGTGTGTATAGAGATGGTGTTTAATGTGTGGATGTATGGGTGTGCATAAATGTGGATGTGTGTGTGTGTGTGGAGGAAGATGAGTATGTGTGTGTAGTAAGAATGGGGAGTGAAGAATGGTGTGTGAGGAGGTGTGTGTGCGGGTGAAGGTGTTGTGTATGTTAGGGAAGGAGAACAGCAACCGCCAGTGACCACAACAACAGCAGCAAAAATAGCCGCAACAGCTGAGTTTCGGAGGAGAAAAGAAGAGGGGAAATGGGAGAAGAGAAAAACATAAATATATGTATGTTGGGCAGCAAGGAAGAAGAGGAAATGGGTAGATGAATCCAAGGGAGAAGTGAGAATTGCGTAAAGGATGGTGAACGTGTGAGTGAGTGTGTACGTAAGATGTATGTGGTGTGTGGGATGTATGAGTATGCGTGTATGTGTATATGTGATGATGTGTAGTATGTGTAAGGGTGTGTATGTAAGTGTGTGTGGCGGTGTGTGGAATGTAGGAGGATGTATGTATGCGTATGTGTGTAGGAATGTGTGTGATGTATGTGGGAAAGTGTGTATGTGTGTGAATGATGGTGCATGGTGTGTGTATAAGGAGGTGTATGTGTGTGTGGGAGAATGAAAGTGTGTAATGTACGTAAAGATGGTGTATGTGACGATGGGTGTGATGCATATGGAGATATGTGTATGTGTAGGCGATGGTGAGTAGTGTATGTAAGGATGTATGTATATATTGGTGATGATATGTGGTGTGTGTGAAAGGGGGGTATATGCATATGGATGGTGTATGATAGACACAAGTTGTGTATATATGTATGGAAGGTGTAGAGTGCGTAGTACTAGGCTGTAAATGGATGGTATGTGTGGAATATGTGGCATGCATATATGTATAAGGAAGGAGTAGTGTGTATGGGTGTGTATGTATGGGTGTGAAAGAGTGTAGGGTATATGGACATGTGTGTGTAAATATGGAAGTTGAGGATGATGTATACGAGATATGTATGTACGAGTATGAGACGATGTGTGGAGTGTGAATATGTATGTATAGGTATGGAAGGCAAATGTAGTGTATGCAAATTATATGGGTGTGTGTATTAATGGTGCAAGTTGTATATGGAATATGTGAGTAGGTGTAAGAGATAATATATGGTGTAGGTATGTGAGTATGGATATAGGAGGTGTGTAATATGTATAGAGTATGTGGGCAAGTATGTATTAGTGGTGTAAAGTGTATGTGGGGTATATGTGTATATGTGTGTGATAGTGGTGTGGGAGGTGAAAAGAGTATATGTGTATGCATGTATAGGTGCGTTCGTGGTGTGTGAAGTGTATATGTATATAGATAAGAATATGTGTATGTTGGTATGCATCTAGTGTGTGGGAAAGGTTAGTGTATGTATGGTAATGGAAGCGATGATTGGTAGGAAGATGTTAGAGACAATTAGATAAATGAAAAGTTCAAAGATGCTTCACAGACAAGAGAAGTGTCTATGATGGTGTAGATGGTAAAGGGAATGATTTAAGCAAGATCCAAGATGATGACCTAGGAGATATTTGGAATGAAATGGACTTCACAATGGAGTGTTCAAAAGATGTTGAGAAAGATCATTCTTAACCAAATACTCTAATGTAAGATCTTCAGTTGTCCTTTTCAAGGGTATCTTGCATATGCGGAAGAAAGATTTCAAATTTCACAAGTCGAAGACATTCCATTGCTCAACTTCTATACAAGGAAAGTAGACAGTCGATCACAACAACTTCGGGTGTTGGAAGCACAAATTCGTAAGGAGTTCAACATTCAAATCTTATTCACCCAAAGTTCCTTAAGAAAGAAACTTCATGATTTGCCATCAACCACAAGATGAGCAGAGTACACATATCAGGTGCTAGAGGACTACCAAAGTCAGGTGGAGATGCAACCTTCTATATTTGGTTGAGAAAGCATCGCAGGACACTGATTTCAAGAGGAACATAAAGGAGTTACCCGCTAGAATCGCTCGACTCCGGCTAGGACTACGACAACCCTAAACAAGTGAGTAGGAAACTTAATGATATGCTACTATGTTGTGTTGAATGTTGGATGTTATGCATGTGAATTTGCTATTTTTTGTGTTGCTATTTGATATGATTTTTGTTGAGTTAAGTTATGCAGTGGGGAATAATGAGTTAGGAAAGAAGTCGTGAAGAGTGTAGAGGAATGAATGGTCCGAAGGTATAGGTGTCATTACCTTAATGATAGCACCTA
The DNA here is from genome assembly GCA_037954665.1 of Laguncularia racemosa. Classification (NCBI taxonomy): domain Eukaryota; kingdom Viridiplantae; phylum Streptophyta; class Magnoliopsida; order Myrtales; family Combretaceae; genus Laguncularia; species Laguncularia racemosa. The sequence goes on along the minus strand of JBBMOL010000002.1, from coordinate 12,244,779 downwards.
GCGCCATATCGCTAGTGTTATAACCAAAAGCTTAACCCATGTTTTAAAAAATTGTTTTCTTCCAAAACAAACAAGAACATAGAAACTTAGCTTTTCCTTCTATAGCTACTGAGTAGATATGCTTAGTTGGAATAAGGTATATAGGTATTATTATGTATACATGTCAGAGTTGGTTCCTAGATGTGTATACATATACTTAAACAAACTTATTTTCCTATTATATTTACAAAAATACACCCATGAACCCAATCGTACAAATCATAAGTGCAACCTTAGTTTTTACAGCATAATGATCATGTTTTCTTACCCTCTTAAGTTCGTAAGGGAAAGTGTCTAGTAAATTATATTTAAGTAAAGATATGTCATGAACATGTATACACACACACACACACACACACACACATATATATTATATAAATGTCTTAAGGACATCGAAAAAGAAAACGAGATGACCTTGTTGGCTCTCAAAAGTGAAAGTGATAGAGCACTTGAGAAGTACGATGACACAGAGGTGTCAAAGATGATGAATGTAATTCAACCTTGAGTGGTTGGTTTGACATGTAAGATAAATGACACAAAGGTGTCAGATATGATAATTGTAAGTCAACCCAAGCAGTTTGAGATTTAAAAGGAAATGGCACCGAGAGGTGCCGAGATAATTTAATCTATTGTAAAATTGGATAGGTCTATGTCCACAGGGTCTGAGTTCAATATTTGTCTTGAGTGATAAGAAAGACATGGTCTATGCTTGTTGTGGTGAGTGTGAAATGAAATGCTTGGTAGTTATTTCATTGTTTGAATGAGAATTAATTTTGATTGTATATGTGGTTTGATCACTTTAAATTAATCAATTAAGTAAGGGAGTGGACCTGATTAAAAACTTAACATGCATTTCCACGAAACATTGCATGAGATTGAAGGCCATCACTGTCACGGGATGCGTCGGAAGTGATCAAGAGGATCGATGTTCCACCAAATGCGAACTAAGTAATTAGGGGATTGTCACGCCTTGATGATTCCGAGTTCAGCCTGTCCTTAAGGGTTTTGCTTCGTCTAGGGCAGAGAGGCACAAGAGCGTTCACTGTTGAGTTAAGAAATTATCATAATTAACAAAGTGATAAGATAAATAAACCGGGTAATGACCTGGGCACTGATGGTGGCTTCAGAATTCCTAACCTAAGGTTTATGAGGCATAAACCCTAGACTTTACATCGATTACCAAAAGACCACGTAAGATGTTGCATTCATATGGTTACTCATGCATAGCATATGTTTAACAACTTGATTTGTAATTTGCTTGTGTGTACGTAGCATTGAAAATGTTACCATCCCTAGTTACTGAGCCATAGTGTGCTCATCCCCTCACAGACTCTTTTACAAGTAGCGATTACGAAAGCGCGGGATGGGATAAGATGTGAAGTGTTGAGAGTTTTGGAAGACTAAAATGACAAAGAAGTTTTGAGAAGGATAAATTTACTTAGATGAAATGTTAGGATCCCCACATGAATAGAATTTGAAATTGAGAAACCTAGGGTTTATCCTATTTTACCGATTGGTAGGGGATACTAATTCTCTATAATCATGGTTGGTCGTGGGGTACGGATCCATAGTTATATTTTATTATTCAATTATATGTACTATGATTAGTTGTAAATGCAATTATTTATTTAGAGTCTTACGATCTTTGAATCGTAAGACAATCATCATGTAACGGGTGCACATGTGCCATGATGGTTTTAGTGGAGACTTCTAAGCTCCCTTTCGAGGTGTGACACCATCAACTTCTATGAAAAGACAATCCAATTGGCCTAAAGATCTTGCCATGGTTTACAACAAAACACCAAAAGCATCCCTAAAAACTATATAATACCAACAACTTTGGTTACCAAATTAAAAGCACCATCATAGTTGATTTTGACAAAATTCCTTTTTGGTGGTTTTTGCACTTGATTTTGACTTTCTTCATTTCTCTCCTCTATTGCAAATCTAAGCTTCTCAGTCCCTCTTAACCAAAAATTTTTCTGCTACACCAAACCCAACAACTCCCCTCTTCTTGTAAGGTGATTTTAATAATTTAGATTAATTAATCATGATTTAAAATTAAGAATGAAGTTCTTAAAATGAATAAAATGAGGGTTGGTCGAGTCAATAATGGTAGTAGTCGAGTGGATGCTTTACACTAAGTCCTTGGTTGAATGGCTAAGAGGTTGGCCAATATGTTAGTTGAGTGGAAGGCCTTCAATATGGCTTTATCTCTTTCTTTTCACTTTTTTGCCTATAGTTTGCCTAATTTAAGGTTTAGGGTCTTATTTAAGGATCCAAAAGGCCTCTTTTCTATTGTTTTTACAGCTTTTAAAAAAATTATACTTTTAAGTTTAAAATGTCTTGCACAAAAATTAACAGCGAATTCACTTCATCAAATGGAATAGAGGGAATCAAATTGCAATTCAATGGAAATTGAATAGATACATAAGAGCTCTTATATATCTATTACTTTGTTCAAATGACGTAAAAATAAATAATGAATAAATTAGAAATAAAAAATAAATTATCCATTTTACCCTTAAAATCTCTATCCTTCTTCACTTTCCATAGCTAATATTAACTTAATATAACTTATAATGATAGGACATTAATGGAAAAAAATGGTAAATAAGCCATCAAATAGCAATCCATGAGTTAGAGACAAAAATTGTTATTCAATGTTTTGGATAATAGCAATTCATTAAGAATTACTATTCGTTAAACCAAATACCATAATAATAATATTATATGAAATAATGGGGAAATCAAATAGTCATTTCCCTTAAGTGAACATATAGTAAGTTTTAGAACTTAAAATAGAGCTATTGATTTCGAATTTTCTCTATTGAAAAAGTCTTAAACATTGAATTACCTTAGAGATTATAAGTTTAAGGGCATCGATGCATTAGTTTTATGGTTTATCCATGTTATGTTTCTAATGTGATAATTTCTCTCTTGCATTGGAGTTTACAAGTTTAGGGGTATAAATGTATTAGTATTATTGTTTCTCTATATTAAGTTTCTATGATGGTAATTTTTCTCTTTAAAAATTTACATAATTATATCTAAATTGTGATTACTAGTGTGAATTGTGAGATGAGACCAAGGTCTTATCTATAGAGTCTCAAATAAGTTTAAATTTCTTGGATTTGTAAAATATTGGGTTATTTTAGTCTTTTTACTTTTATTCTTACCTTGTGTTTGATTCAATCTATTTTACATTTAATTTTTGTAAATTAGCTATTCTTTTATATAGTTTGTAAAGAATTATATTATAAGAATGTTTATTCCATATAAGACGAGATATATAAAAAATTTTATTCCTTTTTTTCACCTAATTAATTACTCTATTCTTCATGAAATGCAAGTTTTATTGACAAAATTGTTTTTAATCATAAAATAAAATAACATAAATAAATTTTTTATAATTTAATAGTATAAATACTGATTTTTATATTGAATAAATCAATTTTAAATTTTTATCTTCGTTATATCATTTAAAAATAATATAAAATAACATAAGAGTTTTTTTTTTCGACTTTATTCCATTTCCGTACGTAAAACGCAATGTTTGTTCCCATTTATATCTTATTCTAACCAATCAAAGTAATAAAGAATTGCTTTTTAGAATTCAATGGTCACTGGATGAAGTAGAAATGACATTACTCCCAAAATCCAAAAACAAAAAAATTGGATAAAAGTTAAACAAAGAGGATAAGAGGAAAAAAGCTTGGGTGATGGCCCCAAAATGGCCTTAGCTCTTAACGCAGCTAGTAGCTAGGGCTGGGGCTAGGGGTTAGGGCACACAAATTGGAGTAACTTTATTCACACGTGACAAAGTGGCCTGCATGTTCCAAAGCTGTCGCTTGCGCATGCACACGTGTGCTTTTTTCCCTCAGATCCCCACGACAGATACTCTTCTCTTTTTAACAGCAGCAAAGAAAGGATACGTACGAGCCCTCAGCTCTGCTTTCCCATTGGCCAGTATTTCCAAGGTCGAATCACGTTTCGACAGGTGTAATAGCATCCATGTGTGTCACGCTCCACTTTAGCCACTGCTTTTACTACATTGCCCATGGAGTAAGGATGGGATATATCCACTTTGTGGGGAAAAGTGTGAATGTGAGAATGTGGAGGACAGACGATGCAGCTTTAGCTGAGAGAATAAATGGATAAAGACGAGGAAGAAAGAGCGTTTCATTGATCCAAAGATTAATAAATTTATAAGAAGGTGAAACAGTTAACGTGGTAGCTTTTTCTTCTTTATACCTTGTAAAGGGCACGAGTCTCTGAATTGTGCATTAAAAGACAGCATCTTTTGATGAAAGGATGGGAGAAGAAACGAAGGTAAACAGCGGCAGCAACAACAATAAACCGGTCTCGTACGTTTGAATCCTATACTTTCTGTAAAAGCACATGTACTGGCAAAATGCTACGATTTAATATCTTAAAAGTGGTTGAATATTAAAAAGATATTTATTGATAATTTTCATAAAATTATTAATAGTTTGTGATCTTATTTTATAATAAATAAAATAATTTTATTATAATAAAAAATTTTGATTTACTATATCCAATCACTCAATTGACTAGACCGTAGAATTCTTGATATATATTGAAGAGAAGAAGCTTGTTTTTTATATTTTAGGTTATTTTGGTTTATTAGAATGGAATAAAACTGATATGAAATAGTAATTTCTTTTGTATTATTTTATTTTAGGTGAAGATATTTTTAAAATAAAAATCATATTTTGTGAGAAAAGACAATCTTTTAGTAAAAATAATAAATTAGAATTCACTATCTATTCTATATTATATATAGTAAGTATTTCTTATAGTATAGCTTTTTACTTATTAAATAAAAAAATAACTACTTCACAATAATAAAGATGAATAGTAATTCTATTATAATGAATTAAACATATTTCTAATTATAGCAATAAATTGGAAAAGCAAATTAGAAAGAGCCTTATGTATTTAGATAAAAAGATGGAAGAATGTATAGATTTAGAGGATTAGAACACGTAATCACAAACCACAATATTGAGGATTTGAGTCTCTCACGACCCACAATCAGCTCAAAAGAGGAAGGACCTTTCCCTATGGGGTTATGAATTGAGATCTAATGCAAATCGCAGTGTCATCTTCTTGTTCTTGAATGGATTTTGCTCAATTCTTTTATGTTTATGCTCTATTTCAAGTAAAACAAAAATACGCTCCATTTTTATTTACACATGTAGGACAAATAAAAAGATAATTTGTGTATATCAATAAAAAAAAATTAAGGATTTAAAAACATTTAAAGGATATGATAAAGATTTGAATTTTGTAATGATTTTTCTTTCTTTTTTTTAATGTTGCTGTGATTATTAAAATTATGACTTCATGGGCCCCATTTATCTTAGAGAAATTTAATAACTATTGGGTCCTAGGTTATGTTTATAATATTTATCATCTTATTACATTCTCTTAAGGCTTTATGGAGCGAAAAAAAAAAAAGTAACCGAATCTCATGACATCCTATTCCATGAAATTAACCGAAACTAAGCAATAAAGTGACAACATTGAAATACTAGTATGATGTTGGTTGAATGGTAAAATTAAACCTGTTTAAATGCCTTAATCACCCTATAGGTTTTTTGTTTTCTTAAAGTTTATTTGACAATTTACAAAATTTTGAGCTGTTAATTTTTGTGAAGAATAATTATAAATTTCTCTTAGGACATGTTTGCTTTATGAGAAACATTTGCAATTAAAATAAAATTATTTTTCGATAATTCAGAAAATGAAATCATATCCCATTTTAATAAGCGGTCACATTTATATCACTTTTAATACAACACCATCACATCGATATTATATATTTGCACTATTAACCACTGTGTAGTGAGCACCACCTTGAAATGTCCCACAATTACAACTTCAATAGTATGTTATATTATCTTTAATAAAAGGCACAATCTCTAATTCGGACATTCAGTGGAACACTTATTTTTATAAGAGATAATCCTTCTACATGACAACCGATATTTCATTACATATTTTCATTATTATTTTATAATTTTTCCATTTTGATTTTTAGTTTTGTTATTATGCTATATTTTTCTTTTATGTTCGTGTACTTTTTTCTAATAATGCGTTTGTCTTTAGTGTACTTAATTTTTCTTATTTTTTAATATTTATAATTCGGGTTTGTCATTGTCTAATATTACATTAAGCACAAAATATGTATCTTACTGAATAAAAGAATGCCAAATATCTACTGGATGTTATCTTATCAAATTTTTAATTTTTTTGATATTTATCATAATTAAAATTTTAATATTATTAAATATTATCGTATTGATCTCAAGATAATTGACAATTGTTGAAGTTTACTCTTTTAGTAGTAGGATAAGCGTGCAAAGGTTGCAATCACTGGCATTAGGTGGTTGGTATCTATGGTGGAAAATGCAAATGAAAAATATAAAAGTTATTTTTTTAAATAATAATAAATATATATATACATTTTTCATTTCTCAATAGTATTTTCTATGATTGTTGTCTATTGATCGATTGCTAATAATAGCTAGCTACAAGTGCCACCTTCCATCACTATTTACATTTACCACTACAAGTCATATATAGTATATACAACCTCTTAAAACGCACCCTAAGTAACACTGCCACTTCTCTTACATGTGATCGGAACCCTTGGATTGATTGTGATTTAAGCGAAGACGGAAGAATCATTATTTGATGTTGTTTGTAATGGAAACATTTGCTTGGAAATACTTAACTACTTCAATAATTTGCAAAGAGAAAGATCTTATTTTCCCTTGGTATGAACATTACTGACACTTTTTTTTTTCTCCTTCGATAATTTGCAAATGAGAAGAGAAATCTAAAACATACCATTTCTATGAGAGGAAAATATCGATTGAGTTATAAGATCTTAATAATGTCATTATAACTTCACAACTATAGTTTGCATTTCAAAAATGCTATCACATAAGGACTAGTTTTTGCAAATATTATACTATATCAATTTAGATGCCATTCTATTTTTTTCAAAAAGAATTGTAGAGAGCTAGGATGGATCATGGTTTTAAGTCTTGTAATGGTTTTTAGCTCAATAATAGAGCTCATAGAGTTAAATCTATAAACTTAAGATGATTAAAAGATTTAGCATGATAACTAAAGAGTAAGGACCATTTGATTGGTTTATTTGTTCATAACCTTTCTTACAAAAGTTCATACACTTAAAAGGGCTTTTCATGAGTTTGACAAACAACATCAATAATCAAACTCTATAAATACTCAAAGCTTTTTTGCATTTGATAGACTCAAAAAATCGAGACTTTATCATGTTGTTAAAGTGCTTTTATAAAAGATCAAACAGAGTATAAAATAAAAGCTACCTCTCTACAAGAACTATGGATTGATGTTCTCTAGTTCTTCCCTCTATTGCTAATTCATTCAATCTCCTTGAGATTGCATGTTTCTCATCTTTGCCTTTTTATTTTTAGTCATCCTTCACATGTTTTTTCATGTCACTCTTTTGAGACTACTTGTAGCATAAGATGCATAAAGCATACATATAACCATCATAATTGGATCTCCTCCTTCTTTGCAAGAATAATGTGAGAACTATTTTAAGCATGCAAAGCATTAACAAATAAGAAATATACAAACAAATAAATAAATATTGTACTTCCACAACAGTTTTTATATATATATATATATATAGAAGTGATTGGATAAGAAAAGAATTTTATTCACGCAATAAATGGTCTAAGTACACTCCATTGTCTACTTTGGGAAAAATAGAAATAAAGAGTCCATATAATTGGCACTATAGAGTCCACATAATGTTTGGCCATTGTATTATTTATTCAATAATCTAACTAAGCAGAAACAGAAGTAAGAAGTCCAAATGGTCGGCACATTTAGGTGAGATGCCACAATATGTGTATATGTTCTTTTAAAAAAAATGTTAATCTTGTAAAAAGGAAAAAAAAAAAAAAACTTTTCATCTTTCCATCCATTTATTTTTCTTGTAATGCAGGAAAACGTGAAAAAAAAAATCTTATTTATAGTCTTAATAAGTTCCCTGAAGCATTTGTTAATGCGCTTTTTTCTTCTTTATTTTTTTTCTTTTTTCTCCCTTTCCTTTGAACACCTACCTTGAAACTACTAGCACTATCTCAAGGAAAAAGAAGTTGGTACGTAGGAAAATGCTTGGTGTGATAAAGTTGAATACAGAACTATGAAGACGAGTGATCTGGTCAACCTAAGTGAACAATGAAAAGAACAAAATTCGAAGAACCTATAAATCAACTAACATTTTGAGAGCAGTCTTTGTCTTTCTCTTGAATCCAAATAGAGCAAATAAGTCTATTATACCAACTATTGAACAGGATACATACACCAGTTTTTCTGATCTTTGACCTCATAAACCATGCTAACTCCAGTCTACCAATAGCTAACTAACTATTTGAAGGGACAGACAGCTTCGACGACGTTGGTAAAAGGTTCCGAGATTTGAACAAATACGAAAACATACTGTGTTTCAGAGTGATTCTTGAATTCATGATCCATATTCTTTACCTTCATGCAACTATCAAGTACTTCATTAAAATCTTGCGTGATACGTAGAGATTCAAAAAAGAACCCCAAGCATAGGGTCTCGTAAAACCCTTTAACAATGCACCAAATCCCTCTCTTTATTTCCAAATCCTAGAAAAAGAACACCTAAATCAGACAATGGAGTGGGATCTGTGGGTTGTTGCCTAAGGTTTTTTTGTTTGTGTGCATGATTTGGGATTTTTTTTTTCTTTTATCACGTGCATGTTGCATGAGATTTTCATAAAGTATTTAACTTTTGCAACAGTAGAAAACTACAAATCAATCGGTTGCAAAATCGCCAAATTGCAAGTAATGCTTTTATATTTTACTAGAACTTTTGTATGTAATGCAGAAGGTAGTTAAATTAAACTACACAATGGATAACAACCAACATTTAAAAAAGAAAAATGGAAAAGATAACAATAACATAAGATGACTCGTATAAACATGGAGAGCAAAACCATAGGAAAGGAAGCAGCAAAATTCAGTAGTCGGCAAATGGTATTTAGATAAATGTGAACTCCCTATTTAGAGTAAACTCTACTACATGACCATATATTACCCTCAAATAAACCTAGAATCATAAGACATCCAAACTAGCAAAATAGGCAACGAGTAAAAACCAACGGCACATATTGGTCGGTAATTACTGTCTAACGGTTGATTGCCCATGAGCCTAGTAGGCTTACCATGTCTCAACTTGCCATTAATCAACTCTACTCAACCCTAATTTTGGATTTTAACTTCGTTTTAGATCTTACAACCGTCAGGTTGTATCATACGGCGAGGCCTTTGCCCCCCTCAACTCCATCCTACTCAGCATCTCACATAAGTAATTGTCCCCTAACCAAGCAAATACCATCGTTACACTCGAGTATCAGCCATTGGATTCAATATATGAGCTACACTCTATATGTGTATGTTTGTGGAAGTGAAGCAAAGTTTTATTATGGAGATTTCTATTGCATTAATCAAGGGTCAAAAATGAAAATTTTTACCTCCACTAATAATGCACTTAATAAAATAAAAAAATACAACAAATACATGAGGTGGTAAAAGGTTTGTTGATATAAATTTAGTGTCCTCAAAGCATTTGTTTAACATTTCTTGTATATCAATATAGTGTGCATATAAAATTATCATTCTCTCATCATAATTTTGCGATGGAATATATTATAACAAAGAGTACTAAGGTTATATTTACTATCAAATAGATAGAATACGAAAATATAGGATCATATGAATGATTATCATGACTCATAAATAAAATAAATAAATAAATAAAACTCTATCTAGAATACATCACATGATAATATGTCTTCTTCTTTTTTATTTATGATCTATATTGTTTAATAGAATTTATACTTGAGAAATTCGTGATAGAATACATATGCCTATTATTAAACCGTATCCTATAATACTCCTTATTTCCTAACAATAAATACCAACCATACCTCCAATGAAAACTTACATGAAATTGAGTGACTAATGACAAGACAATGAAATAATTATATATACATAGGAAAACGAAAGCGACTTCACGATAATCCTGTTTGGCCTTTATTTATTTTGCGAGGATTGGGGGAAAGCATATACTTTAGATCGGATTTATATTGACAAAATCATTATATAAACACGTAATACATAGCAAGTGATGGATATATAATAAATTACTAATCATAAGTGTTGATATATATACTCCATGCATCTTATTCCTAATATCGAATAGTTTATAATTATATTTTTCAAGTTCAAAAGATACAAAGATAAGGATTTGAATTGCCTAGGAAGGATAGCTATCCATTACAAATGAAAGCGACTTCTTGTTTTGACTTTTTGAAAAAGCATTTAGTAATGGCTGCCACTGCCAATTGCCCACCATTCCTTTCAATTTTCTCACTCAATCTCTCTCTTTCTTTCTTCCCCCATGGCACAATTCTCGGCTTTAGTAGGGCAACTTCTATAATCGGTGACATGAAAACTCTGGTAAAATCTTCCACGTTGCTGATGATGTTCTTCCTAAAGGCTAAAGCTCATTGGATTTTGTCATTGCACAATCTTTCGTGTTTGTCAGCATTTGCGTTAAAGGCTGCTTCCTGTTTAGGAAAAACATTAATTTCTGAAGTTCTGATATCTTTCATGAAGAAAGATTCTGTAGTTTACCATATCGTTTAGCCAAAGGATAGTGAATGTTGGTAAGATAATAATCATGTTTTAGTTAAAACATAATGTACCTTAAACATTCATTGAAATTATTGTACGTACAATATCTAATTATTCCCATCATATCCTCCTACGTAATCCGTCATCCAATTTTATGATTATTGTATTACTTGTAGTTAAGTTTACAATAATGCTTTACTGATAATTATATTGTGATCGCTATCCAAAACATGAGTTTAAAATGGAGGCACTCTCATTTTCCATTATCATTGCCGGGACACTCTTTTAATAGTTGAAAATCGTTCTCATGTTAGATCATCTTCTCACTCTCACCCCTTGAAGAGGTCTAGCATAGGGGTGAAAAAGTACAGCAAACTTAAAATTTTAAATTTAAATTCGATTCGATTAAACTCATTTAAATTTATATTTTTTAAAAAAAAAATTCTTTCTAATAATAATAATATGTAAACTTGATGAAAAATCAACTAATATTTAGATTTAAGTTGATTTCGATTAGGTTGGTAAGTTAGAAGCGCTAAACTTTATGAAACTTGAATTTGACTTCAATAAACTATTTATTATCGAATTCAAACTTGAATAACTTGTAGAGCTATGTAAATGGGTTACGGCCCATAGAACCGACCCGTTAAACCCGCTTTAAAAATTGATTATGGTTGAAATTTTCAACCTGTTTAAAAAGTGGGTTAAATGAGCTCAATCTATTTAACTCGACGACTAACCCACCAACCCAAAGAAAAAAAATTGGCATAACTTACTCTAATTACATATTATATCTACAACATAATCTTAAGTCATTAATTCATTTCACCTTTCAACTTAACATAATAAATTATAAAACTCAAGTCACATATCATCATTCATCATCATCTTCCTCACTTTCTTTTTTATTTTTGTAATTTTAGTCTTTCCATCTTTCTCACTGGTTCCATCCCTAAATCCTTCCATCATTTTATAATATTGATATTATAAGAATATCACAATTATATTATTTATATTATAGTATAAAGTATCAAGTTAATTTATTATACTGATATATAAACAATACAAAGTTGTTATATAATTTATATTTTATATAATTTTAAGTAAAAAAATAAAATCTATTGCTAATAGATTGTGGATTAGTTCATATGACCCATTAAAATATATAAATTGGTTAAATGAGTTATATTAGCCCATTTAACCCACCAAAGCACATATATGAGTTAAATGGGTTGACTTAATGGACCAGCCCTTTTAACCCACCAATCCATGCAGGTTGGGTTGGGTTGTGGGCCAACAATTCTAGCCTACTTGTTAAATGGGTTATCATAGGTTAGCCCGATAGCCCATTTAACCATGAGCCAAAGTGGTTTGAATCTAGTAGGCATGTTTAGCCCACTTACACACTTCTAAAAACTTGTAAGCAAGTTTGATTTATTTACATCCCTAATCTAACCTTGTGACAAGTGTAATTTTGCCTTTAAACAATTTTTCCAATGTTAACTTTCATTAAAATTTTTCTAAAATTAAATCCAAACCTTATGAAATTATGTAATCCAGTCTCTTTTGAACTTATAACTTTTTATAAGCAGGACATGAGATACATAGTGTATGAAAAATTGTCTAAAGTAAGTTATAAATTTGTCAAAAACATTAGGACTTGAAGAACATTAGACAAAAGGTTTAGAATTGAAAGTCCAACTAAAATTTCTAATTCGCATGGATTTATGTTCCTGCTCCTAAGGGTGGAGCATTAGTAGTGTGGAATTGATATTCACTTCCTAAAGAAATTAATTTTGTCAATCAAATTGATTGCAAATGAAAATATAGGTAAATATAAAGGGTATTTTTTTTTAGTATTTCAATTTTAAGTTTTTAATAAGAGCAAATCATATTTCTCATTTTTTATTAATAGTTTGTATAGTTATTGTCATTACAAGTTATTAGTATCTACAACTTCATAAAACTATGAAATAATATTTATCAATTATAAAGTTTGATTATAACAAATACTAGAAGAAGAAAAAAAAACATTTTTCTTAAAGTAAACATACTCTAAGTTATGTAGAGTGACTCACATATTCGAGCAATGATAAGCCCTAATGTATCTATAACACCTTGAAATCCAGGCCACGCTATTGCCTACCACGTGTCCTTATCTCATAAGAACACGTTAAGGCTTTGAAACAGCTCTAATACATTTTAACCTGTAACTTCTATAATAAAACATTTCATACATCCTCGAAATTCCAATGATAACTTAAACCCTATCAATTATCTAGAGCAACGAAAACCTTTAAACACCAAAAATGACAATTTCAAAAGATACTGTCTATTACAGTTAAACATCATAATTTCCTAAAACTTAATCACCATAATAATAATGATACTCTTCTTCTTCCTCTCTTTATGGTTCACCCAAACCCAAGTTATCTTCTGGGTTTTCATTTCCCTCAACACCTGCATCTAAAAATAATTCCCCGAAGGGTAAACTAATGCCCAATACGTATAACATAAACATATACGCATGAATAAACATAAACAAATGTAACACATATCATGCAGAAATTAAACACAGACAACCATTTCATAATATAATTTATGTCCACAAGCAAACAACAGGATACTCATGACCCCCTTAATACACTCAACACATTGGAGCATGACTTGGTGATGGAAACTGCCACTACAGGCCCCACACCCATGTCCACTTAACCACTTAAACTTGGTGATGGGAACTACCACTACAGACCCCACACCCATGTATACTTAACCACTTAATCACATTTAACCCAGATCATTTCCAAGCACGACTCCACTAGGGACAACATCACATAAGAATCATTGGGATGCTTCCTAGGGATTTGCCACTACAGGCCTTTAGGTTGAGCCAAGCACATACAGCATACAACTTAATCACTTAAACCGATTCATCAATTAAATCAAGTTCAACACATGTATTAACTTAAACAAGCATACAATAACACACAAGTTACACGTACCTTGAATCATAGCCTTAAGCACTTCCCAGTCTTGGATATAAGCTAAGTTGACATCTGTTTAATCAACAATTACTTCTTAGCACTTAACCTAAGATCAATATCATCTCTTAATTCTCTTAATCCTATTTACTTAATTCTTAACTTTCTTAATCCTATTCATTAATCTCTCTAAGGCCTTGCAAGTTATCTAGATTATGTGGAAATTAGTTTAATTTGAAGTTAAACGAACATATAATTATGTTATACTTCATTCAACACGGTCATGTTAGGGAACTTGTTGCTCAACATGGGTTGAAGCACGACCTTGTTAAGGATCGTGTATCTCTCTGTGAAAAAACTTAATTTCAACATGGTCTGAACACAACTGTGTTATGAAGTCGTATTGCCCTTACTTAACACAGTCGAAACACAACCGTGTTGGGTAGTTGTATATCTCTTGGTGCACCTTTCCATTTTAACCATGTTGGGAGGCCATGTATCTCTCGATGCACTTTTCCATTTCAACACGGTTGAAACACAACCGTGTTGATAGGTCGTGCTACCCTCGGAAATCCCCCTAAACCCTATTTCTCGTGCTTCAATTCCTCCAAAACCTAATCCTTCCTATTCCTAAGCTTAACTAAGTTCCTAAAACATATTATTATAAATAAATTACATGGATTAGATTACTTATTTCAAATTCCCTACGAGTTGAATCCTCTCGAATCGTTGATTCTCCATTCTCTTTTGTCCTTTCATGCACCAGTATTTTTTTGCATGAACAATCAATGCTCATATGGAGCGTTTGTTCTCTACAGCTCTATTCACTGCTCAGAATGACAAAATGATGTTTTTTAGGTCAACTTGTAGTATTTATATGCTCTGTGTAAAATGAATAAATTGCCCCTCGATTTTTTATAAAATTCCATCATCGTCCTTAACTCTTTATGATAATACCTATATTATATAAATGAATAAATAATTAAAATATTCATGTATTACATTCTTCCCCCTTTATAAAAACTTTCATCCTCGAAAGTACCTGATTTTGGAAGAGTTTTAGATGCTTTCTCTTCATTTCTTCCTCTAACTCCCATGTCGCTTCCCTTTCCGTTTGGTTTGTCCATTACACTTTAACATAAGGGATTGCTTTCCGTCTTAGCACCCATTCCTTAGTGTCCAAAATCCTTATTGTCCTTTCTAAAGATATCAGATTTGGCTGCATATTTAGTGGTTCTAAGGCCACTATTTGATCCAGGTCAGGTATATACTTCCTCAGCATGGATACATGGAATACATCATGTACCTCGGCCAAATTCGATGGAAGGGTTAATCTGTAAGCCACTGTGCCTATTCTCTCCAAGATCTCAAATGAGCCTATAAACCTCGGGTTTAACTTTCCCCTCAACCCGAATCTGATCACTCATTTTGTTGGAGAAATCCTTAATAATACCTTATCTCCCACTTAGAATTCCAAAGGATGCCTTCTCTTGTCTGCATAGCTCTTTTGTCGAAACTAGGTCATCTGTATTCTCTACCTGATTAGCTTCACCTTGTCAAATGCTTCTTGCACTAACTCTAACCCATCATTTATCTTTCTCCTACTTCATCCCAATGTAGTAGAGATTTGCACTTTCTTCCATAAAGAGCTTCATATGGTGCCATCTGAATAATTGTCCGGTAGCTGTTATTATAGGCAAACTCTACTAAAGATATATGCTCATTTTAATTCCCTCTAAAGTCTAGTGCACATGCGCTAAGCAAATCTTCCAGTATTTATATAGTCCTTTCAGACTGACCATCCGTCTGTGGGTGAAATGCTGTACTGAACTGTAGTTTGGTGCCCAATGCCTTATGTAGGCTGCTCTAGAATCTACTCACAGACCTTGTGTCTCTATTAGAAGTGATTGTCACTAGCACTCCATGAAGTCTGACTATCTCCTGTATGTATATCTAAGCCAGTTTCTCCAATCTATATCCTACTCTAATAGGTATGAAATGAGCAGACTTGGTCAATCTGTCTACTATGACCCAAACTGCATCCTATTTCTCCCTGGTATTCAGGAGGGCTATAACAAAATCCTTTGTCACATGCTCCCATTTTCACTTTGGTACTAGAAGAGGCTTTAATTCTCCAGCTAGTCTCTGGTGTTTTATTCTAATCTACTGGCATGTGAGGCATTTGACTACATATTCTGCTATATCTCTCTTCATGTTTCTCCACCAATAACAGCTCTTCACGTCCTTATACATTTTAGTACTTCCAAGATGTATTGTGTAGGCGAAGTGATGCATCTCTCTCATTATCTCTCTCTTCAATTCTATATCCCTTGACACATATAGTCTCATTTTATACCTCAAGGTCCCTTCTATATCTAAGTTGAATTCTGGTGCCTTACTTTGTCCCATTATATTCTTGATCTCTTGAATATCCTTATCTTCCATTTAACTCGATTTAATTCTATCCATAATTGTTAGCTGAATCCTTAAAGTAATCGTTTTTGCTCCCACTTCTTGTGTTAAAATTTCTAGCTCCGATATGCGCATGTCCTCCAATAACTCCTTCTACGAAGTGTTTAAAATTGATATATTGCCCTGTTTCTTTTTACTAAGGGCATCTGCCATCATATTGGCTTTTCCTGGATGATATTGTATCTCCAAGTCATAATTCTTGATTAACTCCAACCATCTCCTCTGTCTCATGTTCAGCTATTTCTGCATAAATATGTACTTCAAATTTCTATGGTCAGTAAAGGTCTTGCACCTTTTTTCCATATAAGTAATGCCTCCATAACTTCAAAACTAGTACTATAGCTGCCAATTCTAAGTCATGAGTTGGGTAGTTCTTTTCATATAGCTTCAATTGTCAAGATGCATATGCTATTACCTGACCACCTTACATCAATACAAACCCCAACCCTTGAATTGAGGCATCGTTATATATTGTAAACACTTCTCCACTCTTGGGTAAAGTCAAAACTGACGCTAACACTAGTTTCTCTTTGAGCGTTTGAAAGCTGACTTCACATCTATCATCCCATTCGAATTTCACACCTTTCTTTGTTAGTCTGGTGAAAGGAGTTGCTATTTTGGAAAACCCTTCTACAAATCTCTTATAGTAGCCTGCTAGACCCATGAAGCTTCTTACCTCTGTAACTGTCTTTGGTCTGTGCCAGTCTACTATTGCTCTCACCTTTTCTAGGTCCACAGATATACCATCCCTATTAACCACATGACCCAAGAAGACTACTTGTTCCAACTAGAATTCACATTTACTAAATTTAGCATACAACTTCTCATCTTATAGCCTGCCCAATACTAGTCTCGAGTGCTCTTTATGTTCCTCAATACTTTTAGAGTATATCAAGATATCATCTATAAAGACAGTTACAAACTTATCCAGGAAATCCCTGAATACTCTATTCATTAAATCCATGAATGCAGCTGGTGCATTTGTTAATCCAAAGGACATCACCAAAAATTCGTAGTGTCCATATCTAGTTCTGAATGTTGTTTTCTGGATGTCCTCTTCTCCGATTCTAAGTTGATGATAACCCGATCTCAAGTTTACTTTGGAGAACATCTAAGCTCCCTACAATTGGTCAAACAGGTCATCTATCTTGGGAAGAGGATATTTGTTCTTTATGGTGACCTTGTTTAACTCCCTGTAGTTTATATAGAGTCTCATGCTTCCATCTTTCTTCTTTACAAATAGGACCGGTGCACCCTACGGAGAGACACTGGGTCTTATAAAGCCATTATCTTGTAACTCATATAATTGTTTTCTTAATTCTTCCAATTCCACCAGTGCCATTCTGTAGACCGGTTTTGATATGGGTACTGTACTTTGTACCAAGTCTATGTTGAATTCTATTTCCCTGGTTGGGGGTAAACCAGGAAGATTTTCTAGGAACACATCAAGAAATTCCCTCACTATCTTTACCTCTTCCATCTTAACTTCTTCACTAGCTTCAATAGATATGGTTGCTAGTACACTTTTTCCCCCACATCTCATAAGTAGGCAATCTAATGGGTCTCTACACTTCTAGTTTGTATTCAAAATATTCATCTCTAGGTATATTAAACTGTACCACCATGTTGTGACAGTTAATGGTGGCATGATATTTTGATAGCCAGTTAATACCCAAAATAATGTTAAACTCTATCATCTCTAATACTAGGAGGTCTACTGACATCACCCTACCCTGTATTTCCATACTTACTCCTCTGCATATCCTACTTATTCTTCCTCCTACTCCTAAAGGAGTACTAATAGCCAAGCAATCATTCATATTTTCAACATCCAAAGCATATGCTTAGACAAAATTCTCAAACACACAAGACACAAACACACCGGTATCGAATAGTACATATGCATTATAGGAGTGTACTAAAAGCATACCTACAATGCTGTCCACATCTAGCATATCCTGCTGCTACTGCTAATGAATGGCAAACACCCCAGTAGGAACTCTTTGTCTAGGACCTCCTACCTGTGGTCTACCTCCTTGTCCTCTCACTGGAGGTCTAGCTGCTTGTTGAACTAGTTCTGCTTGATTTCTGATTTGTCCCTAAGGAAAGTTGACTA
The DNA here is from genome assembly GCA_037954665.1 of Laguncularia racemosa. Classification (NCBI taxonomy): domain Eukaryota; kingdom Viridiplantae; phylum Streptophyta; class Magnoliopsida; order Myrtales; family Combretaceae; genus Laguncularia; species Laguncularia racemosa. Next base: position 12,226,416 of record JBBMOL010000002.1, on the reverse strand, counting down.
CCTTATGTCACCTCTGGTTGCACACATGACGAAAGATTAAGGGAATTGACCTTTCAATGCAATGTCTACTAATGTGCCATGTCTTCCCATAAGAGAAACATACTCCATTTGGCCATCTGTACTCTCTTAATTCATGAGGTCCGTAACATCTGGACATTTAGCATTTGTGTATGCTGTAGTGAGTGCTAAAGGCACTTTCTTGATCTGAAGAGGAGGGGTTACTGCTCTGGGTGTTCTGCCTTGCAACAAGTGATATCTTTTACCTCTGTCTTGCCCCATTCCACTAAAGGCAGGTCTTTTTCCCATAGCTATTGCTGCATTGTGGCTCCTCTGTTCTTCTATGATCTTCTTATTTTGTTCTAGGCACTTCGCTTTACCTACCATTTCAGCATATGTATTCAGCTGAAAGGCCCCTACTAAAAGTTGTAAGTCCAATTCAAATCCTCGCAGGAACCTTCTAACTCAGGAGTTATCATCATTGCATACATTTTCAGGAAGGAACTAAATGAGGCGATTCAGCTCTACCTCATACTCTTCAACTGTTTGGTTTCCCTGTTCGCAGTTGTAGTAATCATTCTCCATTTTATCTCTAGAGCTGTTGGGGAAGTATCTCTGATAAAACAACTCCTTAAACACCACCCAGTTCATGCACTCCCCTACAAGTCTAGGAACCGAAGCCTACCATTTTGCTACAGTTCCCTTCAGCATAAATGCAGCATAATTCACCTTCTTATCTTCTAGTATTTGAAAGGCAGCAAAGGTCTTCTCAATCTCTTGTACCCAATCCTCAACTTCAATTGGGTCATCCACTCTAGGGTTAAATTTCTTAGCCACTCTTATGAACCTATCAAAGCTAATGAGTTCATTGGCATTCCTGGGTTGTGGGACATTAGGTGCTTGGTGTTATTGTATTAGTAGTCCCACCAGGTGATTCACAGTATGCAGTAGTCGAACTGTCTCTTCAGCCATCTAACCTCTTTCCCTTGTTACTATGGGTACTGAGGTTCCTCCTCATTAGGGTTATCATACCCAACACCCCTTCCAGTTCTTAATTCGGTAATTCTTCTTAGAGGCATTCTATTTAAGAAGAAACAACCAAATCTACTTATGTTAGTATCAGTCAGGTCAGTTTCATAGTGTGTAAATATATACACATATACCACTACACAAGGGGTTTATTCATATATAAAGCTTAGCAATTAGAAAAATATAAATAAAATAATAATATAAAAAAATAATTACATAATTAAATAAACGTCCCATATTTTACCCACTCTCTTCATGTCTAACTATCTTATAGATCCAATGCTTAATCCTTTTACAAATCATATCTTAGACTCTATTGTTTAAAACTTATGGCTATTGATCATCGCTTAGTACTAAGGATCATTACCTAAGCTCTTCTAGATCAACACCTTATGCTCTATAGATCAAAACTTAAATCATATGGATCAACAAACTACTCCCTATAGATTCAAACTTAAGTCTCTAAAGATCATAAAACCTAGAGCACTTATACCACCTAAGCTGTAACGCCTTAAAACTCGGGTCGCACTACTGCCCGCCACGTGTTCTTATCTCATAAGAATACATTAAGGCTCTGAAACAACTCTGATACATTTTAACCTATAACTCCTATAATAAAACATTTCATATATCCTCGAAATTTCAATGATAACTTAAACCCTATCAATTATCTAAAGCAGTAGAAGTCTTTAAACACCAAAAATGACAATTTCAAAAGATACTATCTATTACAGTTAAACATCATAATTTACTAAAGCTTAATCACCATAATAATAATGGTACTCTTCTTCTTCCTGTTTCTATGGTTCACCCAAACCCAAGTTATTTTCTGGGTTCTCATTTCCCTTGACACTTGCATCAAAAAATGATTACCCGAAGAATGAGTTAATGCACAGTACGTATAACACAAACACATAGGCATGAACAAACATAAACAAATGTCACACATATCATGCAGAACTTAAACACAGACAACCATTTCATAATATAATTTATGTCCACAAGTAAACAACAGGGAACTCATGACCCCCTTAACACACTCAACACATTGGAGCATAACTTGGTGATGAGAACTGTCACTACAAGCCCTACACCCATGTTTACTTAACCACTTAAACTTGGTGATGGGAACTGCTACTACGGGCCCTACACCCATGTACACTTAACCACTTAATCACATTCAGCCTAGATCATTTCCAAGCATGACTCCACTAGGGACAACATCACACAATGATCATTAGGGTGCTCCTTAGGGATCTGCTACTAAGGTTGTCAAAATCACAATTTTACGTAGAATCGCTAAAAGGCCTGTAGAACTGGAACGTAGAAATGTAAGTTTCTACAACCTATGTAAAATAACTTTCAAATATTATAAATTCACTTACAATAGTCATTAAAAAATATAATAAATAATAGCAATAAGGAAATTCAGCATTTATTTTAGTCATAAATTGCAAATTTGTAATAAAAGTCATAATATAGATCATCAAGCATAAGTTGTATAATATAGATATTTTATTTCTAAAATGATAAATCATGTATAAAGCAAATTTCACCTAGTTATATATACAAAAACTAAAAGATAATAGATAAAATTTAAAAATTAATTGTGACTTTAAGAAATTACTAATAAATAAAAGTTGATAACGAAGATATACTATTTAAAATGAGTAATGTTAAAAAATGACAAATAATTACTAACAAAAAATAAATAATAAATAAGATATTATAACAAGAAAAACCTTCAAAATTATATATTACTGGGTAAATTTTTGCACTATTCGTAATTATTAATTCAAAATATATTTACTTAACAATATCTCATATTTACTTAATTATGAGATATTAAAAAATAGAAATATAAATACATTTATACATTTCCTATAAAATTAAAAATCTAAAAAATTCTTATAAAGTTAAAGTTATCCACCCTTTATTTCATTTACTATTACAAAAATATTAATTAAAATAAGAAAAGTTGCAGCAATCAAACATGAGTGCTTTAACACGAACATGATCACAAATAGGAACAAGAAGACTAACAATCGACGAACACAAACACAAAGACTTCAATGCAACACAACACAACACACTGATAAGAGATGAGTGATGACCGACGAATATGTTGAGATATGGCTCATACCCCCTGGATGCCAAGGGGCTTTTAGCAATTAAGCCATATTTGTTTATTAAAAGTTTGGGTTTGGGCCCATGAATAACTATTATTACATATTTGTTCATTTAGATCCGGATAGTTGAAATTTTACTTAGTTGTGCAATATTGTGGAATTGGTGGAAACATTCAAACTCGCGATTTTGACGATTTTACTGTTCAAAATCGTGATTATATTACGATTTTACTATAAATATGTATCCAAACTCGTAAAATCGTTGAATCCGTACGAGTTAACTCGCGAGTTTGACAACCTTGTCTGCCACTACGGGTCCCTAAGCTAAGTCAAGCACGTACAACATACAACTTAATCACTTAAATCGATTCATCAATTAAATCAAGTTCAACACATGTACTAACTTAAACAAGCACACAACAACACACAAGTTACACGTACTTTGAATTCTAGCCTTAAGCACTTCTCGGTCTTGGATTTAAGTTAAGTTGAAATATGTTCAATCAACAATTACTTCTTAGTACTTAATCTAAGATCAATATCATCTCTTAATTCTCTTAATCCTATTTACTTAATTCTTAACTTTCTTAATCATATTCCTTTAATCTCTTTAAGGCCTTACTAGTTACCTAAGTTGCATAGAAATTAGTTTAATTTGAAGTTAAATGAACATATAATTATGTTATACTTCATTCAACACGATCATGTTAGGGACCGTGTTACTCAACACGGGTTGAAGCACGACCATGTTAGGGGTCATGTATCTCTCTATGAAAAACTTAGTTTCAACACAGTTCAAACACAACCGTGTTATGAGGTCGTGTTGCCCTTGCTTAACACGGTCAAAACACGATCATGTTAGGTAGCCGTATATCTTTCGGTGCACCTTTCCATTTCAACATGGTCGAAACACGACCATATTAGGAGGCTATATATCTCTCGGTGCACTTTTCCATTTCAACACGGTCGAAACACGACTGTGTTAATAGGTCGTGCTACCCTTAAAAATCCCCCCAAACCCTATTTCTCTTGCTTTAATTCCTCCAAAACATAATCTTTCCTATTCCTAAGCTTAACTAAGTTCCTAAAACATGTAATTATAAATAAATTACACGAATTATATTACTTACTCTAAAGTCTCTACGAGTTGAATCCTCTCGAATTGTCGATTCTCTGTTCTCTTTCGTCCTTTCACGCACCTCGTTTTCTGCATGAACAATTGATGCTCATAACTATAATTTCCATAAATCCTAATTTGAAATTCGTATAACAATCCTTACCTTGAGTTCTTGGATCGGTTCGCTCCTTTTTCTTATTGCCGTCCTAGGTTTCTTGTATAGAGCGTCTATTCTCTATAGCTCTATTCACTGCTCAAAATGACAAAGGATGCTTTCTAAGTCAACTTATAGTATTTATATACTCTGTGTGAAATAACCAAATTGTCCCTCAAATTTTTATAAAATTCCATCCTCGTCCTTAGCTTTTTATGATAATACCTATATTATATAAATGAATAAATAATTAAAATATTCATGTATTACAATACGGAATTGAAGAAAAAATTAGACAAATACTATAACTTATAACTTTTTATAGGCAGGACATGAGGTATATAGTGTATGAAAAATTTTCTAAAGTAAGTTATAAATTTGTCAAAAACATTGGGACTTGAAGAACATTAGACAAAAGGTTTAGAATTGAAAGTCCGATTGAAATTTCTAATTCGTATGGATTTATGTTCCTGCCCCTAAGGGTGAAGCATTAGCAGTGTGGAATTGATATTCACTTCTCAAAGAAATTAATTTTGCCAATCAAATTGATTGCAAATGAACATATAGGTAAATATAAAGGGTATTTTTTTTTTAGTATTTCAATTTTAAGTTTTTAATATGAGCAAATCATTTTTCTCATTTTTTATTAATAGTGTGTATAGTTATTGTCATTACAAGTTATTAGTATCTACAATTTCATAAAACTATGAAATAATATTTATCAATTATAAAGTTTGATTATAACAAATACTAAAAGAAAAAAAAAACATTTTTCTTAAAGTAAACATACTCTAAGTTATGTAGAGTGACTCACATATTCGAGCAATGATAAGCCCTAATGTATCTTTTAGAAAATAGGGAACTAATTACTACTAAGGTGTGATGAAAACTAGAAAAATCATTGAAATGAGACAATGCATAAATCTAATAGTCAATTTTACATGCCAAACTTTGTCGTGGAGTTTGATTTGATGTCTTTTATCGGTTAAAAAGCCATTCATTGTTTGAACTGTTTTCTAGTCTTGGTGATGAAAGCTTGGCTAGAGTGGTTGATACTTAGTTTCCCAACGTTTTTAGGCCCATTTTCCTACATTCAACGTTGATGACCAATGGTCGGGAACTTGACCCTAGGCTCCTTACTTCGTAGGTGCATTTCCATGCTCTATCAATTTGAGGGTAAAAAAAAAAAAATTCTTTTATTAAATTTTTTATATATAAAAAAGTAAAATCATATGAATTCCATTTTTATATATAAATTCCAAAAAACCTACATATTAAAATGTTAATAGAATCTATATTTAAAATTAAGGATATCTAGTTACATCTATTTTCTACTTCAATTTAAGATCATATTTGATATGTTACAATCCAATTTATTGTTAGTTTTCATAGCTTGACAAGTTAGGTTAGAGACATGGGAAAAAAAAAAAAAGAAATATGAATTGATTCAAGTAGTTGTTGACTGCTTGAAATCCTAATGATGAGTTCAACTTTGAAAAACGTTGTGACTTTAGTTCATTTAGACTAATTTATTTAAAATACGATAAATATATAGTACTGTATTTGCTCCTTATGTGTTTAGTCTTTTACTTTTGAAATTGGACGTTTGGACCCTAAAATCTTTAAAAAGCTTCAAAATGTCTACATGAATTTTTTCATTAAAAAATAATAACATATTAATTAAATAAATAGATAAATAAACTATACCAAAATATTTAAAAACAAAAACATAAAAAATAGGAGTTCCCACCTTTTTTAATTTTATGCAATTTTCAAATTTCTGTAAAATTTTCAAATATTTTTATCTAGATAAAATAATCATACAAATATTTAAAAACACATTTTAGATTTTTTTAAGATACAAAGATTAAGTACAAATGGAGCAAATCAAAAAATATATATCTATAATTTACTTGGTAAATTCATACACATATTGAAAATCAAAATCAATTTAAACTCAATATGAGCTTAAGTTATATCTAACTTGATTAGTTTGCTAACTCAACTCGTGAAAACAGATAATCTGAAACCTAAGCATCGATTCATAAATACTTGTTTTCAACTTAATATGAATTGGAGTATATATCAATCTAGCCAATCCCTCGTAGTCTAATGATATGAGAATCAATATTCAAGTTGAATAAATCAAGTTCATATATATATATATATCAACCCAAAGAAAAAAAAAGATTTATTAGCATCATTTTGATTCGTCTACAAAATGTTAAGCCTTGTTCTCCAAGGCTCCAGCGAACAAAACAACTAGGCCCCCATTCCGTAAGAACGCTAAACTTCTTTAGGCCCAAATGATCTTGGGCCTTTCTAAAAAGCCCTAATTTATTCCGTGGATGAACAAAATCAAAATTCACCAAAATTTGAAATTAACGCAAACACTATTGGATTGATCAATAATTTGTAAGGAAAAATACATCATGAGTTTCCTTTTCGGTTCGAGAAAAACACCTGCAGGTACATTATTCTGATTTTTTTTTTCCTCTTTCTTGTGTTTTACAATTCAGTTTGAATGTGATTTGGTGCTCAAATTTAGGTTTTCCGAATTGGGGCTAAAATATTGTTGATATCTCATTGGTTATGTGATTAATACTCATTATTGTATTTTTTTTTATAATTTTTTGAATATTTTCGATTATTGGAATTGGATCGCATTTGTTTTATGATGATTACTTGTCTAAAGTTTAGATCTTGAGCTTAATTAGACTTCACACGTGTTTCATTGATAACTTGATTAGGGTTTTAATTCACTTAATAATTGAGGTTGAGTATGATCTGTTGCTTATTTTAGGGTTTTGGATTAGGGCTAAATAGGTCTTTACTTTCCGAGTTGGTTTTTGTAATTAGGACATATTACAGAATTTCATTGGAGTTTCTAGTTTTATAATTTAAAACTAGTGAAATGAATTGCATTATTTAATCAGGAACAAATAGCATAGGTAACTTTTCGGCAAAGGTATTGGTCCATGAACTACCAGTTGCACAAGGACAATGATGCGCATCTTCAAATCATTGTAGCAGTTACCTGGGCCCTGTTGGGTGATTATGTTGTTTTTATCTCACATAACCTCAAAATTCTTATGAATATTGTTTGGAAAATAGAAGTTAAGGATGGATCTCAGGAACGATGGCATCCTGGGGGGAAATGGTACCACTGCTTTGGCTGTCAAGTTGACATTGTGTTGAATTAATTTCTGTATCAGCTGCATTCATTGTACACCTTGCATGATATTGTTATTGAATTTGTCTAATGTGTTTATATTGCTCTACAATGCAGAGCTTCTACGGGAAAATAAGCGGATGGTAGATAAATCAATTAGGGAGATAGAACGGGAAAGACAAGGTCTACAAGCACAAGAGAAAAAATTGATTGTGGAGATAAAGAAAAATGCCAAGCAAGGACAGATGGTACATCACTGATCTTAGGAACTTTGGAATTTTTATTTTATTGATAAGTAAAAATCCTATCTGGCTGTCTCATTCTAAATTTTCTTTCTTAGTGGCTCTCCTCCCATTTTTGGAGTGTGATTTTACTGTAGATAAGCAGGTTTTCTCAATCAAAACTTCAGCTGCGAGCTATCAAATATTCTTGAATTGTTGCTTTCTGGGTAGTTTATTGTGATTATCAAAGTGCTAATTTTGTTTCAGGGAGCTGTGAGAGTAATGGCTAAAGATCTTATTAGAACAAGACATCAGGTTGAGAAATTCTATAAGCTCAAATCACAACTTCAGGGTGTGTCATTGCGAATACAGGTCTTCCCTTTCTTCCACCAGAAACTTGTATAATTTCTAGATATTAATCTGTCTCATAAATTAATTTTATCTGCAATCTATCCACTATCCACAGGAAAATTTCTGGTACAGGGTTTTGACTGAAGGATATAATATTTTCATGTCCTAGCTGTGTTCTCACTTTGATTTCACATTTTTTGTGAAATATATGTACAAACCTTCTCTGCATTATAGTAGATGCCACATGAAGTACATTTGTGTCATTAGAGGATTACGTGAATTTCATTTTGCCTGAACATTTTGTGTGATTGGATCGCGCTCTTTGTTTAAACCGTCCTTACTATTTCAAATAATGTCCAAAACTGATTCAATATTCAACACTTCAGACATTAAAGTCGACTCAAGCTATGGGAGAGGCCATGAAAGGGGTCACAAAGGCAATGGGACAAATGAACAGACGGATGAACTTACCATCACTGCAGAAGATAATGCAAGAATTTGAGAGACAGAATGAGAAGATGGAATTGGTAAGCGAGATTATGGGTGATGCTATTGATGATGCCTTGGAAGGAGATGAAGAAGAGGAAGAAACGGAAGAGCTTGTAAATCAGGTCCTGGATGAGATTGGCATTGATATGAACTCAGAGGTATGCCTTAAACTTTACTTATTCAACTTGCAGAACTAAAAAAGACTTAAAAGCAAAATAGTTTTTTCCGTGTAATATCTCTGCTCTGGTTGTAGCTTCTAAATGCACCCTCTGGAGCTGTTGCTGCACCTGCTGCAAAGAACAAGGTTGCCCAAGCTGAATCTGCCGGGACAGCAGACAATGGAATTGATGATGACTTACAGGCAAGGTTGGACAATTTGCGGAGGATGTGAGGGAATCTCAAAAGGATCAAAGGGATGAGCCATGTACTGGTTCAACTGATTAGTCCGAATGATTATTCATCTGTATATGTCAAGATGTACACGGCAAATAATATCTGCTATGTACTTCAAAACTCCACATGCTTGTTGTATGCAAGCATGAGAGCAAGCATAAGAAACACCATGTACTGGCAGGAGTTGGAAGCTGGGAAAGCATGGAGAACGGTTGTAATGCTCAGGAGAGAGTGAAGTGGAAACCACGGCATAGAAGTATATGTAATAGATTGGAGGGGTAGTCAAATGATATGGATATTGAACAACAAAGTCAAAACAGTAGAGCCATGAAACCCAATAAAACATCCTTGCGTTTCCGCCCAGTAAAACTTCCTTGCTCTTTAGTAGATTCAAGCGGTTTTGTTGTTAATCGACTGGGAAAGGGGAAAAGAATAATGAAAACAAAGAAAATCAAGTGGTTAATTCATTAAAGTTTCATTTATTTAATGACCAAAAGTAGACAAGAAATCGAACCTATGAATCCATTTTGCATATTTTTTTGTGACTTAGGAATAGAAATGGAATGAAAGACTACTTTAATTGAATTTGAAGAAATGTTGGGTCTACTATATTATAATTTCTGAGGACTTTAAATGAAAACCTGCTCTCGCGGGTACTCTTCCACGATTCAAATTAATTGACAGGGTGGCTTGTTTTAGCCTTTATGGAAAGGGTCAAACCTTTTTTTTTTTTTTTCATTCCTGGCCAACAAACATATAATTGTTGAAATGGAAAGTTTTATCACTCGTAACTGTAAAAATGGAAAAGGCTTGATTTGGTTTTAAGGAGAGTCTAGTTATATTAAGAAAAATGTTATATCTCACGGAGCTTTAGCACAATAAAAAGATCCCAAACATTTCACCTCTTCTAAATGTACAAAGCATCATCATATTCATAATCGTACGAATCTAAATTATTTATACATCTATTTTACTATTTGTTAATACCTTTTTCATGAAATATATAATTTCTCTCATATATTATAACTACGGTTATATAAAAATATACACTAGTAACTGTTAATTACATTTAAAGTTTGATTGCCCTCTTATTAGTTATTAGGATTAAAAAAAAAAAAAGTAATATGAACATTTGTCATGTAGGATGATTTATACCATATGAGAAATGTGTGAGTAGCGAGAAAAATAATTTCTGCAATACTGTTACGAAATCTCGAGTTAGTACTGTAATTTTTAAATATAATAGAAATCGCATGTTAAACATGTAACTTTCAAATCTAAAGAAGTTATAAATTAGACATGCGACTTTTATTATATTTAAAAATCACAATTTTAATTTATAATTTCATAACAGCATTTCAAAAAAAAAATTTTGAAACTTTAAAAAAAAAAAAAATTGTCCCCAAAAGACAAACTCTATATAGTTGAGACATACACAATCGTGGAAACAAGTAATACCGATACGATAACAAATGCTTATTTCTTAACTAACTGACTCTGTCATATGATATGATAACCCGATTCTCAGGATTAGTAAACAATAAATCCATAATCAACACCTAATCTCCATCTCCAAAGCAACATACCAAGTAAAACAAATCCACGCACTCTTCCTCAAAACCCAACGGCATAAACCCAAGGAACGACACTCCAAACACCATCATCTCCTCACACCGTTATTCCTTAAACTGCTCGAAGTTCCCATTGAAAACAATAACCTCTCTTATGCATACCACCTGTTCGACCAAATTCCCAACTCAAACTTTACCCAGTTTCTTTACGCTTCTTTCATACGCTACAATGTGCTTCATACCCAATTCAACAAAGCTATCTCTTTGTACTCTCGGATGCATAAAGATGGGATTTTTCCATCGGAGTTTGTGTTCTCGTCCGTCCTCAACGCTTGCGGTCGAGTACCAGCAATTCTGGCGGGAAAACAAGTCCATACAAGGGTGTTGGTATCGGGTCTCTTGCGCGGCAAGGTAGTGGAGACTGCTTTACTTGATATGTACGGAAAATGCGGAGAAGTTTCCGAGGCGCAGAAAGTGTTTGATGAAATGTCCGAGAGGGATGTTGTCGCATGGACCGCGATGATTTGTGGGTACGTGAAAAAGGGGATGGTGGTCAATGCAAGAGGGTTGTTCGATTCAATGGAGGAGAGGGAGAGGAATGTGGTTTGCTGGACTACGATGGTTGCTGGGTACGCGAATAGCGGGGATATGGGTGGAGCTAGGGAATTGTTCGATCACATGCCGGGGAAGAATGCTGTTGCTTGGCTTGCTATGATTGCGGGCTACGGGAAGCTTGGGGATGTGGGGAAAGCAAGAGAAGTATTTGATGGAGCGTGGGGGAAGGATGCAGAGTGTTGGGCAGCTATGGTCGCATGTTATGCGCAGAATGGATGTGCAAAGGAGGCAGTGGATATGTTCAAGGATATGAGGAAAGAGAATGTGTTTATCAGTGAGGTAGCTGTGGTTGCAGCAATTTCGGCTTGTACGCAACTTGGGGATGTCAAGCTGGCTAATGCATTGGCTGAGTACGTCGAGCAAGGCTGCTGCAGTGAGTTATATGCTGAATCTTATGCTCTTTTTTTTTTTTTTTTTTTTTGAGATTTTGACTCCTGATATCGAGAGAATGATAGCATCGGTACAGAATACTATAATAGTCAGTTTCTTTAGTGTCATGGAGGATTTGTTTTTGAACAAGTGATAGAGTTGAAGCTGGATGTCGAGTAAAATGATGCCCTATCTTTCTCCTTCACAAATGTATGTTTATTTGGAAAATGTTAAGAGTTGTCCATTTCACCAAAGCACAGATAATTGTTAAGGGACTAATTGAAAAAACTTTTCACCTTTTCATATACTTACTTTTTCGTAAAATCTTAAACCAATCTTGGGGGAAAAAAAATTGTTTATTAAGTTTTCAACAAGTTCTCGTGACACCATTATATTTGATAAATATTTCTTCAGTAGAAGACAAAAGGATAAAAAGACCTATATTTAAGCACTCTTTAGTGGTGCCCTGTGGTAATGTTATTGTCATGTTTCTTGCTTCCAGCATCCAAAATTAAAAATTAACGTAATCCATTATACTTTGTGATTCAGGTCGGACTATCATTGTTTCCACTGCACTGATTCACATGCATTCGAAGTGTGGAAGTATTGACCGAGCATGGAAAGAATTCAACAGGATGAAGAACAAAGATGCCATATCCTACACCTCATTGCTCACAGCCCTGGCTGACCATGGGATGGCTCATGAAGCCCTGGAACTCTTCCATTTGATGCTGAAAGAGGGTATAGAACCTAATCAGGTCACATTCATCAGCTTACTCAGTGCTTGCAGCCATGCAGGGCTTGTAGAAGAAGGCTGCAGGTACTTTGGCATGATGACTGAGGTGTTTGGCATGAAGCCACTCGTTGAGCATTATGCCACCATGATTGACCTCCTTGGAAGGGCTGGCCATCTTGAAAAGGCATATAATCTGACAATTGATGGTGGGGATGTTTGTGATGCTGGTATCTGGACTGCTTTATTAGGAGCTTGCAGGGTTCATATGAATGCTGAGTTGGGAGAAATCGTCGCAAGACGTCTTTTTGAAATTGAGCCTGAGAATACGCAAATTATTTGCTTTTGGCGAATATATATGCATCAGTGAGTAGATGGGCAGATGCTGATAAAGTGAAGAAGCTAATAGGTTTGAGAAGATTGAGAAAATCTCCTGGATGTAGCTTCATATAAGTATTAGAATGTTTCCTTCCTTCAACCTTAATTCATCGATGAGAGAAAAGGAGAGGACATCTAGTTTCTTGGGCATTGGGAACCAGACTCTTCCTACTCAGCTTAAAGACACTATAGAAGACTACAGCTTAGGCTTAAACCCCTCCTCCTACATGCATTGAGGTGGATTTTCCTAGGAACGTGTAACTAGGCTAATAGCACCAAGAACCCTGTGGAGTTTGGAGCAAGCAGAGAATTATTGGTTGGGAATGTACCTCTATTCCTCTTTCCATGCAAGGGCAGAGACCGGTCGAGGAGGCCAAACATACGCTTGCCGTAATTATAGGAAGCCAAATGTCCAGTGTGTCGGTTTAAGATGTATTTCTTATTTACTGCAAAGCACAGGGTACAGATGACCACATCAAGGTCCTCCTAGACATTGGAACTGAATGCCTCTACTTCTAAAGTTTATAGGTCCAACCATGTCGGTTGCTTATAGGGGGGGGAGGAGTTTTCAATATGCGGATCCTTCATCATAATGGTTGAACTAAAGTGAACGATGTTAGAAACATCCCAAGAACATGTGGCATGGTTAGGCTTCAAGTAATGTCTGCTCTGGAGTGCACAAAAAGCATCTGACAAATACATATCTTAACAGCAGCGCCTAAATTGTGCAATTTTTTTAATTCTAAAGCTGTTTGGTGGAAACCAACGCTGTGGCAGACAAAATGGTTGATATCCATGGAGAAGGCAAAAAATTGTACATATATTGCAAAATAGTAGACTTAAATCGACAAATGGAATTATAGATCAGGAATTTCTATTCGGTGTATTTCTAAACAGTTCATTCCTAACATCAGAACATAATAATCCAGTGTACTCAATAAGTTTTAACTAGCACCAATAACACTGAACTACTGATACATATACTTTGGTTAGCAAACTATTTATTGATACCAGGTAATCAAAAGCCTAAATCATTAGGCACCATTGCGTAATCAATAATTCTATGGCTCTGATGGCTGTAATGCTGCCTCCATTCAATTTCAATCTCATGCTAAGACTATTACACACGAAGATTTGCAGATACTACCAACTCTTGGTCTGAATTGCAAATCGGAAGAAGGGGCGACAAAATTAGAACAATAGCTGAAGCTAGCATACAACTTTAATACTGTAGTAAAATATTCCAACGGTGCAATACCAGAAATAATCTCACTATATTCTCTTCCTTCCCTCAAGGACACTGCAAATCTACTCCATTTGAAACTTCAATTATGTTTTCAAAGGAGCCTTCTTTTCTCTATCAGATATTCGAGCTGGAGCTGTTGAATGTGACTTGAATCTACCTCTACCACCATCTTCCTTTTCCTGTGGAACACACATGGATTAGCTCTCTTTATTGAACTGTCTGCATTCCTCAAGATGGATTTTAACTAGATTTACACCCACTTGGATGATTTTAGGTTGGTGACTCACATATTTCAGACAAACATATAAAAATAATGATGCATATGTAATGACCATGTACTTAAATAAGTTTCTGTTTAGTACCTTCTTCTTTACAATTTGAACAACATCCTCATCCTGAAGAATATGCCCCAGCCCACAGTGCTGAGGATAGTGCCGAGCACTTGTACCCCACACAAGCACATATTTCACATCCTTCACCAAATTTCGATGAATGTGATCGCAAAAATCTTCAACTGTGCAGCCACCTCTATCCTACATTCATTCAAGAAGAAATTTAATGAAGAGGAAAATGAGAAACATAACTATGAGTAGTTCATTTTAAGTTGTGGCAAACGTAACCCCATGCACATACCACAGAAAGAACAACAGGATCAGTAAAATCAGGTTGCTGGCCTTGTGGTTTTGTGTAAACTCTTACAAGACCCATCTCTTCCCACATTCTTGCAAGTAGTCTGTCCAAATTCAGCTGTTTGAACAACAAAGCAAAACTTTCATGTCACTCATACTGTGGCTGCACATACCATGATGCTCCTGTATGCTTAAAATCTAAGTGTCCAGGTATTTCAGCAAGCAACAGAAACTGAATGTATTCATTGAAGAATGAAGGCCCAAATAGAAAGAAACCTTTCACATGGACCATCATGTAACAAAGTCGCAAATAGCAACCTACTTAGTTGAAGACCACTTGACAATTACCTAAAGGACTGACAAAACAAATAATCTCAAGGTGCAAGCACTGTGAAAAGAAACTCCTTAGTCACCTATCTGATAACTACAATTTTTTCTAAATTTTTTTGGGGGCCCAGACCAATCGCTACAATTTGAGAATAGGAAAATAGATCCGACATGCATATAGTAGACATCACATCTACAAAGCCAAAAATGTACCACAGAAAATGCTTCACGAACCAAACATCCACTACCAATTAAATCCTATAAAGAATAGAATTATTGATTTCATCCTCGTTGGAAAAAAAAAAAATCCACGCTTAAAAATTAATGATGCAACAAATATGCCCTCTAAATCGCCACATATGGTAAAAAATACATATAGTAGGCGGTAGAGATGCCTTGATATTAATTTGACAGATTAGTTTCAACTATTATGGTTATAAAACGGAGGTAAACTTACCCTAAGATTGCAGCTAATAACAATGGAATTAGGTTGGCGTGCTAGTCTGTCAACATCATCTATACCAACAACATCTATCTTGTTGTAAACGTAAATGCACTTCATGTATTTACGGTTACCCTCAATGACATCTATAAGATCATCCACTGTGGCATCCTCACGGAAAAGTACCTGAAATCGATCAGAGAAAAAGTAAATTGCAAGATCATGATGAACCATTTGCCCCTTAAAATCCATATTCAAAGAAATGTAAGAATCTAAGCAAACTACTCAATTATAACAGATTTAACATTAATCCTTCACCACTAAAAAGTTGCATATAAATAACAGAAAATCTATGCTTGCAATAATTTTGCTAGACATCCATCCAGCCACTGAAGGTGTCATCAACAAATAACTTCATGGACCACTAAATATTATTGTCAAGCTACAAGATAATTGTATAACCATAGTTAACTAAAGAGGCTTCATTACTACAATTTCTTTGTACACATACAATCACACAATATTCCTCTAACCTCAATATAGATGACGGTGATATACAACACTTGTTAACAAACAAAAAATCCACCTAGAGCTATTCATAATCTTTCAGAGGCGGAAGTCAGTCAATTGAATACCTATAACCAAGAAGTCCATCAATTAACTGGCAAGCAGGTAAAAAACTGGGGACAGGAAAACCAGGGCCTATAGCCCAAGTAAATTCAGCTGTCAAGTTGCAGGTTAAATTGTCCTCAACCAGCTACTAAATCAAATCAAATAATATATCAACATAACACAGCAAAAACCTAATGCCAATTCCAAAGATTTAAGCACAAAGTTAAATGGAATACCTCTGCATTATGAATTTTGTATTCATGGAGAATTTGATAACAGAGCTTCTCATCTACATGAGTCAGAGGAAGAGTACTATTGAACGAAATGCCTCCAGTTTTTTTCCTTTTGAAATATATCTGCCAAACAAAGAAATTTCAGTGAAACTTATCCTGCATTTACCTCCAATCAGAATGTTTCAGCAATGGCTCAAAAACTTCATTATATTACAATGCTGGATCTATTTTTTCCTGGATTTTTTCAACAAGCTATTGACATTTTGGTGCAGCTAAGACAATATCATTGTTGTATCAGATTTTCATTTGACCACAAGGTCATGCTGTAATTATTCCTTGTCTACTTTGACAAGAAAATGCTCTAGATTGTTTTGAGAAAACAATAATACAGCATGGCAACAAGCTTTTTAAGTTAATTAAAATCAACCTATTGTTTTATAATTTGGTAGGTCATGTTCACATTAAAAGATGTAACAATCACAAAAAATGGAAGAGAAAGACTAAGAATGCAGCCCCATAATTATGAAGCATATTGATGTTGCACTAAAATGGTAAATTTTACAGGCAAGGCAAAGCATGGCAGAATACTATCAACTTTCCACACGTCACTGGTATGAATAAAATCTAAATACACAAAAAATTGCAGGTAGATGTTGAAGCAACATATCAGCTAGGAAATAGTGAGTTCTGTTTTATTCCTTTCACTTAACTAGAAAACCTATTTCAACATCCAAAGATGTTGATACGGTCTCAAGGGGAAAGGCTCTAATTACTCCTCCGATGAATGTCTATCAGAGGAGAAGGGGAAGAGATTAGCAAGAGTAGTAGTGTGATAGTATAGTATATTGTGTTAGGGCATGATGGGGGTGTATAGTAGTATGTCAGGGTATTACGGGGGTGTATGTAATACGTGCTATATGGGTGTTAGTGTGTTGATATGGGGGTGTATGTAATGCATGCTATATGGGTGTTAGTGTGTTGATATATATATTTCGTTATATTGGGAGTATGTCATATAAGGAAGAAAATATATAGGTTAGTGGTAGATGTGTTATACTGACAAGGGAAGAATAATAATCATCTGGGGACGTGGCACTTGCTGATGTGGAGGGATGAGTGGAAATTGGAGAAAGTGGCATAAGCTGACGTGGAAGGGGGGGCTGATCTGGAGACAAATTTGAAGATATATAAGAAGAGATTTTAGAGGGAAAAGGGAGTTAGAAAAGTTGTTGCTAAAACAGAGTTTGTTGAGGAGAGAGAAGATGTTATGTTCTCCAATAGAGTAAGAAGTTAGAGTAATATAATTTCTGATATGGGTCGATTCAAATGGCCCTTTTACAATTAAATGTATAAAAAAAAACAAAACAATAACACTCTCTCCTCTCTGGCAACCGACGGCTGGTTCCGTCGTGATACCCCTCTCTCCTCTAACTAACTGGATAATTCTCTCTCCGTCTCCCCTCCTCCAATTCTAACCAACTATATATATGATCCCATCTGGTCCCCCCCTACTGGCTCTCTTTCCTCCACGTCTCGTTTGCCACGGTTCCTGCTTTTCTCTCCATCACGTGCCTTTTCCTCCAGCTCAACTCCCCTTTCCACCTCAGCCCCTTTTTCACTCCTTAACCCGGTTTGGGCCCTGTTATTCTCCCCTGTTGCACTTCCTATTTCTTTCCCCTTTTTCCTTTGATATACTACAATTTCTCGGCCCATATCAATTGCCTCCCTGGCCAAACTATCCTTGTCCTCAAGGATGAAATCAGGGAAAAGGGATGTGAATTCTGAGCTATCCATCCATGAAGTTTGATCTGGCTCTCCATCTTGCCATTGTATCAAAACTTGAGGAATGGCTATCGATCCATCTTTCCGGAATCGTTTCCCCAGGACAGCTACGGGCAGATGTTGTGGTGTAATAATGTCCTCTTCTACACCTGGTGGAAGTTCTATTGTTGAGGAAAAAGTTCCCACTGCCTTCTTTAGGAGAGATACATGGAATACCGGGTGTATACGACTCCTCGCTGGAAGCTCCAATTTATAAGCCACTTGGCCGATGCGTTCCATAATTCTAAATGGTCCGTAAAACTTTGGAGTCAATTTCGAGGAAGCATTTGTGAGCCGTGGATTGAAGACCACGCGGCGCTTCAAAAACACCCAATCACCTTTCTGATATTCCACCTGCCGCCTATGCCTATTGGCGTTCCTGCAATAGATAGACTGGGCGTGACCTAAATTGTTCCTCAACTGTTGTAGAAGTTTGTCGCGATCTCTCATTGCTTGCCGCAGTTCTGGATTCTTTGTTTCCTTATCAACAAATGTTGACAGCCCCGGAGGACGCCTGCCATACACCACTTCAAAAGGAGACATTTTCAAAGCGGTGTGATATGCAGTGTTGTAGTGGTATTCTGCCCAAGGGAGCCAAGATTTCCATTGCGTTGGCTGTTGACTTACAAAGCAACGAAGATAGCTTTCCACACAGCGGTTCAATACTTCTGTTTGCCCGTCAGTCTCCGGGTGGTATGCAGTACTGAAGTGTAGTAGTGTTCCTTGCAACCTAAAAAGCTCTGTCCAGAAATGACTTAAGAAAGTTGGATCTCGATCACTCACGATAGTTTTTGGGTAGCCATGCAGTCGTACAATCTCTCTCACGAAAAGTTCCGCTATTCCCTTGGCTGTGTAGGGATGTTTGACCGGAATGAAATGTCCATATTTGGACAACCTATCAACCTCCACCAATATAACATCGGACCCTTTGGACTTGGGCAACCCACCTACAAAGTCCATGGAAATATCCTCCCAAATGGCTTGAGGAACGGGCAGAGGACAAAGCAACCCAGTAGGTGCCAATGCTTGATATTTTTTACGTTGGCATACCGCGCACGCTGCTACAAAGCTCATCACATCCTTTTTTATTCCGGTCCAATATACGTTTGCAGCTACCCTTCTATAAGTCTTGAGGAATCCAGCATGCCCCCCAATAGGGGAAGAGTGAAACTCATGGAGGAATATCATTGGCCACTTAGATGTTGCTGGTACTACTAATCTCCCATGATAGAAAAGTGTGTCTTGCTCCAGATGAAACCCTTTGCCAGCTGGCTCCCCTTTCCGTAGCAGCTGGGTCTTCGCTGCTAGTTCTGGATCTTCTTCCACATCCCTTTTAATATGTGATAAATCTGTCCAAACAGGTCCAGATATTTGCCGCAAGCGAACCTCTTCATCCTTCCTTGAGAGAGCATCGGCCACCTTATTTTCTTCACCCTTGCGATATTGCACCTCAAAATCATACCCCAGCAACTTAGGAAGCCAATTCTGCTGGTCCGGTGTCATGATTCGTTGCTGCAATAGGTGCTTGAGACTCTTCTGGTCGGTGCGGACTACAAATCTTATGCCCAACAAGTAAGGTCTCCAATGTTGTATTGCGAGCACTAGGGCCATCAGCTCTTTTTCATAGACGGATTTAGCCAAAGTCCTATCAACCAATGCCTTGCTAAAGTAAGCAATGGGCCTGTTGTTTTGCTGTAGTACTGCTCCTAGGCCTCTCCCCGATGCATCACACTCTACAACAAAGGTGCTTGAAAAATCCGGCATAGCTAACACCGGTGCTGTAACCAACGTGGCTTTTAATTCCTGGAATGCCAAACTAGACTGTTCGGACCAATGGAAGCTATCTTTTCGGAGTAAATCCGTTAGGGGTCTTGCTATCTTGCCATAGTTCTTAATAAATTTGCGATAATACCCGGATAAGCCGAGGAACCCACGCAGCCCTTTAAGGGTAGTTGGTTGTGGCCATTCCTCAATGGCACTTATCTTGGTAGGATCCATTGCAACCCCTTCCATGGATATGACATGACCTAAATACTCCACCTTATCTTGTCCAAATATACATTTTTTTTTATTAGCAAAGAACTGCTGTTGCCGTAGAACACAGAAGACTTGCTCTAAGTGCTTCAAATGAGAAACCCAACTCCCACTATATACCAAGATGTCATCAAAAAATACCAAAACGAACTGCCTCAAGTATGGTCTAAAGATTTCATTCATCATTGCTTGGAACGTGGCCGGGGCGTTGGTTAATCCGAAGGGCATCACCAAGAACTCATAGTGTCCTTGATGGGTGCGGAAGGCTGTCTTGTGAATGTCCTCGTCAGCCATGCGTATCTGATGGTAACCAGATCGAAGATCAATCCGAGAGAACACTCTTGCTCCGAATAACTCATCCAATAATTCATCAATCACTGGTATGGGATACTTGTCGGCCACCGTTACCTCATTAAGGGCCCTATAATCCATGCAAAATCTCCAAGACCCGTCCTTCTTCTTCACTAGGATCACCGGGCTAGAAAACGAACTAGTACTTGGGCGAATAATCTCGGCCTCAGTCATATCTCGCACCAGTTTTTCTATTTCATTCTTCTGTATGAATGCATATCTATAAGGTCTTACCGATATGGGTCCCTTCCCTTCTACTAATGGAATGTGGTGGTTAATGTGGCGAATGGGGGGTAGACCCTGTGGGGATTCGAAGATATCCTTGTATTGGGACAACAACCCCTCCACATTTGATTCTGTAGTGACTTCCCCCTTCTGTGGTGGTGCGGCCATAACCCACAGCGCCTTACACACTTCCATGTCGTCCAACTTTTGTAACAACTTGTAAGAAATGGGAAAACGACATAGTGTTGGATCTCCACATAGCAAATATTCTTTCATGCCTTGAGTAACCTTGATTGTCATCCTGGCCCAGTTGACCTTTACTTCCCCCAATGTTCTAAGCCAAGCTACGCCCAGGATCAAGTCGACCCCTTTCAACTCCATCACATAACAGTCTACAAGTGTGCCATACTGTCCCACTTGGAGTTGCAAGTTAGAGCAAAATCCTTGCGATTCCACTGACCGCCCATCCCCCAAGGTCACCTTGAAATGTCGATCATCCAATAAGAGCAATCTTTGCCGTAAAACCCATTCCATCGACACAAAGTTGTGGCTAGCACCATTGTCTACCAGAATTACAATAGGGGACGAATTCAACATACCTTGCATATTCATTGTATGGAGTTCGTTAAATCCCTGCATAGCCAATAATGACAATGACAAGGATGTCTGGACACCAGCTTGCTCCTCCTTATCCCATATCTCCTCACCAGGACTCTCTTCTTCCAACACCAACAGTTGGAACGTCTTATTTGGACAACGATGCCCGGGGTTGAAGGGTTGATCGCATTTAAAACACAACCCTTTTGCCTTTTTGTCCAAAAACTCTGCATGGGACAATTGACGTTGGCCTGGGACCCTTCTGTTTCCCTCCTTAACTCCTCCGTGCCCACTGCTCGACAGCCCTCCCCCAACCATAGAAAGGTCTTGTCTCCTGGGAAAGATAGCGCCCTCTCTCGGAGCTATCCGGACTTCCTCACTCACAGACCCCTTGGCGCCCCGCATTGTTACAGGGGGGGCCATGACTCCTGCGCTGCTGTTATTCCCTCGCTGGAGATAGTTGGCCCGAGGTGCTACTGGTCGGAAGTCTGCCCGACCCCCATTTCCTGCTCCATCGTCAGAAATATGCCACAGTCGAACTCCCTTTCGATCTTAATCGCCAAATCCATAGCTCGTTCCAAGGTTATGGGGGCAAACGTGTCCACCCGTGTTTGTATGGGGTCTCGTAGCCCCCCTAGAAAGTATCCCAACAGCTGCATTTCAGGCATTGCCGGTGCATGGGATATGAGGGATTCAAAATCCTCAATGTATTGTTGAACCGTGCCTCCTTGTCTTAATTGGGATAGACTTTTAAAAAGGTTAGATGCCAACCATCCTCCATATCTCTTCATAATCTCCTCCTTCAGACGGAACCAGGTTAAGTCCGCTTCCCTTCTTTGCAACATCCGAAACCAATGGTTGCACCGTCCTCTCATGCACATGGTAGCTAACACCACTTTCCTCTCCTCCCTGGTCTGTTGTGCGGAGAAATATTGCTCAGCCATCAGAATCCAGTTGGAAGGGTCCTCTCCATCGAACTCCGGCAGTATGAGGCGTGAAGCGTTGGAGCGAAATTCCTCATCCACCTCCATTCTTAATTCTCTTCCAGCTGTTGCTCCCAAAGGATTGTCTATAGTTTGTGGATCCGCCACTTGCTTGCCTCTGTCCTTTGTCAAGGTGGAGCTACTTGCCGATGGCCCCCCTGCCTCTTTCTGGTGCCAAAGATCTTCCATCAGTTTATGGATTCGATCCATCTTGCTATGTATGGCGGTAATTTCCCCTCCCATATGTTTCTGTTCTTCCCCTATTGCTTCCAATTGTTGCTGCACATTCGTGACCTCCAGGTGCATTCCCTCGACATTCCTCTCCAACAACTCTACTCGGTTATCCATCTGTGTCATTCCTTAATTGGTAAACACTCTCGTGGCTGACGTCCTTCGTTTCCCGGCAACGGAACCAATAATTGTTATGTTCTCCAATAGAGTAAGAAGTTAGAGTAATATAATTTCTGATATGGGTCGATTCAAATGGCCCTTTTACAATTAAATGTATGAAAAAAAAACAAAACAATAACACTCTCTCCTCTCTGGCAACCGACGGCTGGTTCCGTCGTGATACCCCTCTCTCCTCTAACTAACTGGATAATTCTCTCTCCGTCTCCCCTCCTCCAATTCTAACCAACTATATATATGATCCCATCTGGTCCCCCCCTACTGGCTCTCTTTCCTCCACGTCTCGTTTGCCACGGTTCCTGCTTCTCTCTCCATCACGTGCCTTTTCCTCCAGCTCAACTCCCCTTTCCACCTCAGCCCCTTTTTCACTCCTTAACCCGGTTTGGGCCCTGTTATTCTCCCCTGTTGCACTTCCTATTTCTTTCCCCTTTTTCCTTTGATATACTACAATTTCTCGGCCCATATCAGAAGATCTCCAGCTGAGCTTAGCTCGGGTAACTTCTCCACCAGCTAATTTTTGTTATTCCTAGGGATTAATTCCAGAGACTCAACTCCGGGTTATTGCAGATGTGAAATAAAATAATCAGAGATGTACAAAAGAATACTTTTAAGTCACCAACCCCAACAAATAGACTACTGCCCATTTCACCAGTTAGCTGCTTCATTTCAGTCATCAACATATTGACTGTATAAATAGAGAGGTAACATAGCTAACAGCTTCTGTAGTACAAAAAGTATGTAACATTACTTAGCAGAATGTAAGGATTCACATCTTCCCTAGTTTCTTCACAATATCATTGATTATCATCATCACATTTTTGCAACAAAACATGACCTTCTTAATGTAATTAATCTCTTTCGCAATACCACATGCCATCACAGGTATAGTCCATATCATTTCGGGCAGAAATAGTCTCTTAGATCAGAGAGAAAATGTTCTCTCCTCTCTCTACCCTCTGCCCTTACTCCCTCCCCTAGAGGACCACTTCCTTTAGGTAACATTATACACACTACCAGACTTAGGAAAACTACCTAGCCACCTACTCACCCATCCGATTCATCACCTAAAATGCTGCCGGAAGTCCCCCACCTCCCTCATAGACAGCCAGGAAGCTCCTCCGACCACCAGAGCTTCCAAGCTATACACCATCACTCCATAAGTCCATCGGATATCCACACAAAAGCGCCACGTCCAAGGCACCCCATTAAGGAAAAAGAAACAGCACCTTTTCAAACACATAGAAAGGTCACAGCTGGCCTTACCAAAAAAGCAAATTTGGAGCCTTGTACCTCTGCCACAGCCAACATCCCTAACATATTGTCTTCCCAAAAAGCCACACACAACGTCCCCTTTCTCAACTCCGACTTTATCCACTCCCAAAATCCTTCCCTTAATGGCAAAACCACATTGGACTCCGAAAACCACCAAAAACACCCTCTTTCCAGCCAACACCGACCGGAAAACCGACACCCACCCCCTCCTAAACCAGCAAAATCCTACGCCACAGCTTGCATTCAGGGAACCCCCCCAACCCCTCCGGACTTCCATCTCTGTTTCATCCCACCAAATACCTCTTCCGAAATACCCAAGGTAAAAATCCCACAATCCATTGAGGACAAGGGAGCCACCTATTGGGAGTCTACACTAGTAGGGTACTGCATTGGTTGTAAAATGCCTTACACCCTTGTTCACGCTATAGCCACCAAGCTCTGGAAGGATTTCGGACTCCAAGGCATTCTGGCCAACCCTGATGGCTTCTATTATTTTCAATTCGACAAGGACAAAGACATCACACCCATCTTAGAGAAAGTGTGGTTCTTCTCCAAACGCTTTCTCATCCTTCAACAGTGGAGGAGAGGAATGAGGTTAGACAAGCCTCAACCCACCCATGTTTCGGTATGGATTACTCTCAACTGCATATCATGCGAGCTTCTCTCCGCGGAAGGTCTCAACCACATTGCTAGCGGGGTAGGTCTACCCTTAAAGGCCGATACTCTCACGACCTCTAGGCAACACCCTAATCAAGCACGCATCCTAGTGGAGCTTGATGGAAGAAGAGGGCTGGTCAAGCAGATTGAAGTCGAGAGAGCTAATGGTTCCTTGGCCTTTGTCAACGTCGACTACCAATGGATCCCTCCTCATTGCAATAAATGCCAGGTCTTTGGACACAAATGCCAAACACCCACCGCACCCTCATCGACAATCCCTTCAAAGCCAAGGGATGAAGAAGAGATGCAACCTCCCCACACCGACAAAACCAAACAAATCAAAGCAACAAACACCCCATCCCAAAATAATACCTCCAGCGGAAACCATCCATCTTCTAGCCCAATACCCGCTACACTCCAGGACAGCATGAAGGGCTACCCAGCTCAAACCAAGCATAAAGCTCTCCAAGGCCGCCACCACCAGGCTTCCAACTCCAAGGGTAAAGACACGAAGACAGCAAAAGCCAACAACCACTTACCACAAACCAACCCTCATAACAGCCAAGAACCATCCAAAGCAAGCATCCTGCCATGCAACACCTCTATCCCCATATCTACCCCCACCGAGACGAACAAAATAGCAGCAACTGAGGACAGCGAGGACAGCGGTTATGAAAATACTCCACTGTCCAAACTAATTGACATAGCGTCCAAGACACCTAAAGCAACTGCAAGGGAAGCAAAGGCTCCAACTCCTCTGGTAAACACAAGAAGAAACAGAGGAAGAGGTGCCGCTCCTTCACCTAACTCCTCAAGGACTCCATTGTCACACTCTTACCCATGAACATAGCAGCATGGAATGTAAGAGGGTTAGATGACCCTCTCAAAGCGGCAGAAATAACAAAAGAGTGTGGCACAAATAGATTATCCCTAATAGGGATATTGGAAACCAAGGTGAATACCACCAATGAGGCATTGGTAAGGCAACGTTTGGGACCACATTGGCAAGTAGCCATCAACCAAGTAACGCCCAAGAGAATTTGTATAGCATAGCAACCGAGAGTGTGGGATATCCGCACTGTTATGGAAAGAACTCAACTATCCCATTGTATTGCGACTCATCGCAGCACCAATACTAGCCTAAATGTCACCTTCATATACGAGGCTAACAGCAACAACGATAGGAGGCAATTATGGAAATATCTAGATGGTTCTTGGGGATTTCAACATAACCAAATCCCCCTTCAAGAAACAAGGTGGTCGGGAGCGAATGACACCCGCCATGGCAGAATTCCAAGCTTGCATGGCCAAGGTTGAATTGGAGGACCTAAGATATACGAGTGATTTCTTTACATGGACAAACCAACAAGCTCACAACCCCATTTTAAGGAAACTAGATCGCGTCATGATCAACCAAAGCTGGATGCAAACTTTCCCAAGCACTCAAGCCAAGTTCCTACCCCCCATCTTATCGGACCACTCCCTATCCATCACACACTTAGACTCCACACAGCAGGTAAGGAAGTCACCTTTCAAATTCTTCAATTTTTGGATACACAATGCAGGTTTCAATGACATAGTTTCCAATGTATGGAACACGAGATAGCTGGATCCAAAATGTACCAAGTAGTAAACAAGCTTAAACTACTCAAGGAGAAATTGAGACAACTCAACCATACCAATTACTCCAACTTGTCTAACTGAGTCAAAGAGGCCAAGCAAACCCTCCTTCAGCTACAGTCCAACATCCATAGCAACGGCAACGCATCCCAAATGGAAGCTGAAAGATCCGCTTTCAAGGAGTACTACCTACTAAGAAACGCTAAAGAAGGATTCATCAAGCAGAAATCAAGAATAAAATGGCTAAAACTTAGAGACAAGAATACCTCCTCCTTTCATAAATCCATGCGAAACCACCACAATAGGAACCACATCTTCCGTATCAGTCGAGAAGATGAGAGTGAAGCAATCAGTAGCAAATAGGTGAAGACTCTAGCAGTTGCCCACTTCCAACAACTCTACAACAAGACATGCCCACCAATCAACAAAGAAGAGATATCTAACCTAGTGACATGAAAACTCAATGATCAGCAACGAGAAGAGCTGCTCGCACCATACTCAAATGAGGAAATCAAATGGGGTTTCTTCTCTCAAGCTAATGAGAAGGCCTAAGCCTGGATGGATATACAGCTCTCTTTTTCAAGGAAACATGGAGTACAATAGGCAAGGACCTCACATCTGCTATCAAGGAATTCCTCCAGTTGGGACATCTACTCAAAGAATTAAACTCCACCATACTCACATTAGTCCCTAAACTCCCCAACCCCACCAGCATAGGAGAGTTTAGACCCATAGCATGCTGTAATGTACTCTATAAAGCAGTGTCCAAGATTCTAGCTGCCCGTCTCAAGAAGGTCTTACACGTACTAATTGGTAGAGAGCAAGTTGCATTCATCCCAGAACGAAAGATCACAGATAACATCCTCATCGCCCAGGAATTAATGGCAGGATATCAGACGCAAACAGGAGCGCCCCGATGCACACTGAAGGTCGATCTCCAAAAAGCTTATGATACTATACAATGGGACTTTTCAATCGAAGCACTGAGATCCATGCAATTCCCACCTCACTACTGCAATCTCATAGAGCAGTGCATCTCCACTACAAAATTCTCCATCAATATCAATGGAGAATTGGTAGGCTACTTCTCAAGCAAGTGAGGTCTAAGGCAGGGGGATCCTATTTCCTCATTCTTATTTGTTGTAGGCATTTAAATCCTCTCCACTTCTCTTCGAAGACTTCTCTCCAATCCCGCTTTCTCTCCCCATTGGAGATGTAAACTAGAGCGCCTTTACTCACTTGTGCTTTGCGGATGATCTTCTCATATTTGCTAAAGGAAATGTGCAATCCATATCCCTGATCAAAGACGCCCTCCAACAATTCCAAGCACTCTCAAGTCTGGTAGCCAATAGTTCCAAGAGCTTTATATTCTTCTCCAATGTTCACTCCAGGGACAGGCAACGCATCCTTCAAGTCACCCAGTTCCAGGAAGGCAAACTCCCAATAAGATACCTTGGCGTCCCTCTCCTCTCCACTAAACTCAAAATGGAGGACTGCGACACTTTGGTGGATCGAATCACAGCACGCATCACCATGTGGACTGCAATATTTCTATCATACACAGGCTGACTTCAGCTAGTCAGATCAGTCTTATTCTCTATGCAGGTCTACCGGAGCTCTGTATTCCTTCTTCCCAAGAAGATAACCGCAAAGGTAAAGCAGCTAATTAGGAACTTCCTTTGGAGTTGAAACCCTCACACAGTAACCAAAGCCAAAGTCAGATGGGAAGAAGTATGTAAGCCCCTCAAATGTGGTGGCCTAAGGATCCCCAACCTTCACATTTGGAACAAGGCCCTACAAATCAAGCATATTTGGCACCTATGTAGGAGTGGACAACGTAGCCTATGACCTGAATGAGTACAATCAACCTTGTTGAAGGGCAAAAGCTTTTGGATGTCATGAGCCCCAACCATATGTTCTTGGTCTTGGAAGAAGCTCCTAAAACTAAGACCCTTAGTGCACAGCAGCTTTCAATGTAAAACGGGAGACGGCCTATCCATTTCTATTTGGTCTAATTTCTAGCTACCCATGGGTCCTTTGGATAGTCTATTCTCATCAAGACAGATCAGGAACTCTGGTATTCCAATAACGGCCAAACTATGCTCTATAGTGGACAACAACACATGGCAGCTACCAAACTATTCACCATGGACAAACATCTGCATTCCCGCGCACATTCACCCCAATCACTCCTCCTCTGACCAACTCCAATGGATTCACACGACTTCAGGAGAATACAACATCAAGAGTGGATACTTCTTCCTAAATCCAGCTGGACCAACAGTCCCTTGGTACAGAATTATATGGAATAGAACTACCATACCAAGGCACTCCTTCATATTATGGCTTGCCTGGTTGGGAAAGCTTTCTACCCTCAACAAGCTGACCGCATGGGGATTAGCCACATCCTCGACATGCTACCTATGCTAACGAGAAGCTGAAGACCACTCACACCTATTTTTCGGGTGTCACTACTCATCTCAAGTATGGCAGATAGTGTGCGATCTAGCTCATTGCCCCCCTTCATGTAAGGACTGGCAGGGAGCCAAACGTGTACTCCTAGCAACGACTCAATCCACCGCCAAACTTCACCAAACATGGAGAGCAAGCCTCGCTACCACTATATACTGTATTTGGAGAATACGCAACTGTATTTGGAGAATTCGTAACAAAACACGACTTGGGAACCCTACCCCTAGCATCTCCTTTTTAGTCAATCAAATCAAATCTTATATTTATAGGGAGTAATTTGATAGGGCTTTCATTGTACCAACTACTATAAGTATGGTACTAGCATTGTAATTGAGTTGTAACCGTCTTTGACGGATGTATTGTTACTTCCAATCAATAAATTATGAATTACCCAAAATAAAAAAAATACCACATGCCATCAGATCATCCTTCCTTTTATCCATTGGCTAAACCATCATGAAAGCCTTAAGATTAAGTTTCCATTAATCAGTTTCAAGTTCAGACCTACCTGTTATTGGCATATGATTCTTTCAACAGATTAGAAAATAACATCAGCCTAAAGTTCCTAAACCTTTTGAACCATTGTCATAGCATTAGTTCCTGTCATCATCACCTATAGCACCAAGGACTTTAGCAGAGGGACTATCCCAAATTTCATAAGATAAATTACCCAAGCTTCACAATCATAAAATATGCAATTTTATAACAGGAAGCATCAACTACTTGAAGCTTTAGTAGATGTCAGAAGCACAAGGACCATAATCATGCATGCAAAAAGTGAAGTTCTGCATTAGCACTCACTTGAGGTGGTCTCTTGTTTAAACGCAAACCCACAGCTTCCAGCTCCCTTGTCAGAATCTGTCGATGTCCCTCACTCTGTAGTTGTACAAATTAAAGTACATTAGTGCAAAGAGAGTGAATTCAGATCATCATTACGGCAGTTGGAAAAAAGTGACAAGACAATTAGCCACATCATATTGACTCAAACCAAAGGGGTTGGACATAGGAACACAAAAGGTCCAAAATACTGACCACAAAACTTCCTCCTAAATAAAAATCTAAGAATTGAATTCGACAGGACAGGCATCACCATTCATTAGATATTTCTGGTCATATCATGTCTCATAGTGCATATTGTATTTTTTCTTTCTAACTGCTCTTGTAGGACTCACAAGGACTCAGTGCATCTTTCCAGTAAATAAGTGCTGAGATTTTAGTTTGAATAAACTCCTAAATTACCTTTAAACTGCCATAAGAAGCTTTAGAATCATAAACTTACTTTGGAGGCATCAAGAACCATCAAGACAATGTCAGAAGACTTAGAAACAGCAATGACCTGAGAAGGGAAAGAAGTGATCATGAATCATATTTTTCCTCCATTTCATAAGTCAACAGAAATGAAACAATTATTCATTTGAAATTCCTTCATTCTAAGACTATGAAATAGTAGTTACCCCCAAAATAGAGTATAAGAAGAGCTAAATGTTCACCAAGAAAAATTAAGGTGATAAGAATACCTGCCTCCCACGTCCCTTTCCTTCAGAGGCACCTTCAATGATTCCAGGAAGATCCAATAACTGAATTTTAGTATCATTGTAATGAATTATTCCCGGAATACATGTAAGAGTTGTGAATTCATATGATGCAGCCTCTGAATGCGTGCCCGTCAACATTGTCAAAAGAGTTGACTTCCCAACACTATATATTAAAAAGGATCAGAAATCAGACTGTTCTCTCTCAAACTTATATGCATTGTAACAAAAGTAATTCTTAATAATAAAATGCTAAGCTAACAAGGTAATTCCAAAGCAGTGGCAACTTGAAGGACACTTTGATGCAATGGCAGCACTATCAAGCAAAAGAATTAGATTTTGAAAAAAGAACAAATCATAGAGGTAAATTCAAAGTGAGAGGGAAGTCCTGTTACTTATAATTGACAAACTCCTTATTCAGACAATAGCTTGTTGACTTGGATGACAAACATATGATCAACATGAGATGGGTATGAGCCATATATCTAATATATTTCTACAAAACCCCAAAGGAAACAGCAAGAAAATGCCCACAACAGAAATATAATGTTAAAAGAAATATAAACCTTGGAAAGCCAATTAGTGCAACACGCCCATGGCCATATTTTGTAACTTCAAAACCATCTCCACCTCCACTAGAGCCCTGATAACATGATTAGACAAAAACAGAGAAAAAATGTAAGTCTGTACCAATTTGAAAGAAGAAATTGAGCAGAAATAAATAAATAAATAAGATAAAATTACGAAGAGCAAGAAAGAACATGAAGATAAATTTCCCAATAAAAGTACATGCAAGAGCTCAAAGGTGAGGAATGTAGCCATCTGGGATATTAGATTTACTCGACTCTGTGATTGTTCATTCAGACTGCAATTCAATGTGATTTGCAGAACATATTCTAAAATAAAATTGTGACCTTACAAAGAAAAAGATGAGATTTGACACTATTAGGTCAAGTTTTCAAATGGACAAGAACAACATTATTGTAGCAGTCAGCACAGAAAGAACCACCCTCAGCAAGAGTGGGGGGAACTAGAAGGCAAGTTGAGTGGCCAGGGCATATAATGATATCTTACTGCAGAAAAATAGAATGGTACAGCATTTAGCCAGAAAACAGCCAAGGATTTCCCAATGAAAGATTATCCAAAAATAACAGGAATGAAACTTGCATCAACAGAGGGGGAAAAAATTAATCTGACAGTTTGAGCATAGCATATTGATAATGAATGTAATGTGCATATACATCAGATAAAGACATGCTTTTATGTCAATCTACGTGAAAAGTCATAAATAAAGATAATAAAATAGAATGGCCCAAGAGAGTAAAGAAAAGCAGCTGCTTAAGAAAGCTAAAAGGAGTAACATTTACAATATTAGCAAGGGATTCCGTCTACATGCACAATCCATGTAAGAGAATGTTTCAAAAAGCTCCATATACACAATCACACACCAAAAATATTTCAAAAAATTATTTAAAAAAAAAAAGAATTGTCGGAAAGCTACAATACTTTGGGAGGCTCCAGTAATTGAGTCCTCAATTTTGCAATCTTTGCCTTGAGTTGACCAAGATGATACTCTGCGTTGAATAAACATAAGTTATATATGGACATATCAATAGAATAGAAAATTTTGTAGTATTTAATAGCTAAAGGAATGGCACCTGACTTTAGCAGAAGGGCATAAGGATAAACACTAATAAAGTTAGTAAAATGTTCTCATAAAACGTAAGAAGGACAAGCAAATGAAGGGGGTAGTTAATATCCCTATGAAGCATGTGTACATATGAAGCATTGCCTAAATTGCTAACCAGGTAAGTTCTCCAACTCCACAGATGCTTTGCATACTGAAGGTAAGTAAGAACTAGTTTGAAGGCAAGATTTAAATTCTAGTGATTGGCAAATTCTACTTTGAATGAGCATCAAATTAATGAATAATGGATTGTGTTATATGATGAGACCTCAAATATACCAGCTCAAAATTAATGTCCATACCTGTTGCTTTATTCTTTTGAGTTCGAGCCATCTCGGCCTCAATTTCTTTAATCTTCTCGATGATACCCATTTTCCCTCAAAATTTATCTGCCACTCAATAAGGAAAACATAAAAATCAGAAATTGCAAAGCAAAAAAATTATTCAGAAAATAGAATAAAGAAACGATTGTAAGAAGAAATGTCTCCACACTTATGAAAAGTATCAACAAGACAATGCGTATACAAACTAGGTAAAGGTCCTAGTTCTAATCTAACTATTAGTAGTTAGCAATCAATTTCCATGAGCCAAAAGTACCTTGATTTCAATGATTATCCACAAAAACATATGTATCCATTAGTAAACGAATAAGTGCAACTACAAGTCAAGCCCTGACAAACAAATAGTGAGGAGTGAATACAACAGCAGCAGCAGCATTGGTCCAGCCTTTCTCCCGCTAGATTGGATTGGTTATACAGATTCTATTTCACCATTGTGTTCCATAGAGAACCATATTATAATACCTAAGTACATTATATCAAATTTTGAAAGATTATTAACCAAATTCCAATATTAAACCATTTTCATTCCATTCACAAAGTGTTATGTGTTATCTCTTCCATTGATATGTCGCCATTGCAAAATTGATTTACACAGTCCTAACTCTAATCCTCACCGCATCTTCCATATTCTTTTGGTACATACATACAAAAAGCACTCAACCAGATTAACATCTAAGTGTTATCTCTTCCATTGATATGTCGCCATTGCAAAATTGATTTACACAGTCCTAACTCTAATCCTCACCGCATCTTCCATATTATTAACCAATTCCAATATTAAACCATGTTCATTCCATTCACAAAGTGTTATGTGTTCTCTCTTCCATTGATATGTCGCCATTGCAAAATTGATTTACACAGTCCTAACTCTAATCCTCACCGCATCTTCCATATTCTTTTGGTACATACATACAACAAGCACTCAACCAGATTAACATCTAAAGCTCGTAACTTCATACTTGCACCTACATCAATCAAAACAATCGAAAATCACCTAATAACGTCAAAGTTTCACAACTGTTTCAAACAAAAATCGAAACCTAAACCAGCCGGTTCGATTGTTTCGACAAACATTAAAATATCTCACATGTGAAACAAAAAAGTGATTATTGATTACACCGGCATCAACTAGATACGTAAGCAATTACGCAATTATTGCAGATACGAAAAGAAGCGCGTGGAAGATGATTGATTCGATGATGAACGGCAAGCAAAACTAAGTAATTGTGAAGATTTATCGGATTGGAAATTGTATCGAAGTAAAGTTGAAGTAGTGGTTTATATTTTACACTTTGAAACGGAGAGAGATAACTCACCTGAAAACTGCGAAGAAAGAAAGAGAGAGAGACAGAGAGATTCTCCGACGAAGAGGGGAAGGAAGGCGAAACAAGGAACTGGACTGGACTCACTGCAACTTGGAAACTCGAAAGCTTGGTATGTTGGGCTTTTCATTTAAAGCTATTGAGCCAACTCATGTCAACCCTTTTTTTTTTTGGGGGGTATAATGTAACACAAAGTTTGGATGGGTCGAAAACCTTTTTAAAAAAAAAATTAAAGAGAAATTGATCGAAATGAATGGATGATAGATTATTATAAAATTATTCTTTATAGCAAAATTTATCTATTTTTCTTTTTTTAAGATAAACCAAATAAAAAAAATAAAAATATTTTCTTCAATTTCTTTGATATATTATTAAACATAAAATAAAAATTACATTTTATTCTCTTTTCTATTTTTTTATATATATTTCCTCTTCCACCTATACTCACCTCTTTCTCTTCTTAAAAGTTGCCCATCACATTATTCCAATTTGATTTGACATCAATACAAGCTCAAACTGACAAGTTAAGTCGAATATAGTATTATTTAACCACATTCCATTCATTTACCTTTTAATCACACCTTTTTTTTTTTAATGTTAAGATTTATTGTTATGATTTTGATTTCTCATATCATAATTTAGATTTTAGGAGCTGAGAATCGAAGAACAAGCTAAGAAAAGTTCAAAATGCTCCTAAAGGAGTAGGATTTGAACTTTCTAAGTTCTAAAAGTTTCATAAAAGCTTGAATTTAACTTGAAAATTTATTCACTTAAGCTTAAAGAAATTTCTATTCAAGCTTGAATGTCATGTTACCATACTATAGTTTCAAAAGTATTTACTTTATATAGTTTTAGGATCATACTGCTTTTTCTTTATTAATTTTTTTGAAATTACTACGAAAAAATGTTGTTTATATGAAAAAAAAATATTATTCTTTTCTTCTTCTTTTTTTTTTAAATACTAAATTATCAATTAGTAGAATATTATCTATAATGAACTCAAGTTATTATTTTTTTTTTTAACATTGCATACATATCTAACTACTCTCCTTGTATGATATAAACTGCATTCCAATGCCTAGTATTCGGTTTTCAAAAACTCTTTCAATTTTTATATTTCATCTTTTTATCTATTATTAATATATTTTCATAATTATTTGTCAAACTTAATATAATTTCAATTCTTACTTTTTAAAACAAAAGGATAATTTGATATAATATATTTCCATAATTTTTTATAATATCCTTATATTGTAATTTTAGTTATTCAATAAAATAACAAATGGATTCATTTTAACTAATAAAACAAAGAAGTACATTGTCACAGTGAAACTATTAATATTATTATTACTATTAATAATATTAGTTGTTGAATATAATATTATTCCATTTTTCTTTACTTAGGTGATATATCAAAAAGGGAATAATCAATATCTCATTAAATATTACATTAACAAATAAAATATTTTATTGAATAATTTATTTTAAGATAATACATAAAAACAATCGGCGTCTACTATGTAAGATAATTCTCCATAATTTGAGGACAAACTATTTAAATGGAAGAAGAAATGTTATGATGATGTGTATAAAGAGAAATTTTAAAACATAACTAAGAGAATAAAGATGCAATGAGCCACTAGTATCAAAATACTTTTTATATAAGTTTTTTTTTTTTTTTTACTTTTCAACAACATATATATAATGAGTCATTTGTTTTGAAGATCTTAAATTGCTTAAATAACTAATTAATGTGTTTTATCCTTTTCATAAAGCTCTTCTTGCAAACCCAATAGTATATTCCCACCCCTTAAAGCAAGCGAGAGATGAATGCTTGGGATCACTAGTCCTATCACTCTTGTTGCTTGGTCAAGGCTCACAATTGGAGACTCAAGCACCCTTGTTATCTCCAATTGCAACCTTTAGAGATCACTTATCTAGCTTACCGATTAGAAAGAAATGGAAGGAAACCATAATCGAAATCCATCCTAGTTGTACATGTACACCACCTTGTAACCATAGCTAGGAGTAGAAAACTACCACCACCACTATCATTGTTATAATTTGGAGGAATCTCTTAAGTTCTTGTAGCTTTTAGTTGTGAATAATAGCATATCAAGTATGTTTTTTGTCAATTTGCACATGCATTGTACATGATTATGATCTTGATTGACTTTTTAGGTCTAATCATCAAAATATTCCACCATTTAGACATGTTAACTTGGGATTAGCAAAGACCATAATCTTTTATAACAAATACTTACCTTTTGACTAGGTTTGACACATAATTTAACAAATATTAACTTCACCAAATACATGACTCTCAGAAACCTTATAATAAAAATTTTAGACATCATAAAATATTCAAACATATACATATACCCATATGAGATCCATAGTAAAAATTACAAAAGTGATTGGGAACACAAACTAATTATATTCTACATAGAAAAATTACAAATAAGGAAATTAATATTTAAGCTTAAGCTTGGTTATCAAACTCACAATTCGATCCAGAATTACTAGGGGATCTATAGAATTGAAATGTAAAATTGAATTGTAGAAATATAAATTTCTAAAATTTATATAAAATAACTTTTAAAAACTATAAATATGTTTTTTTATAATAATAAAACATTAAATATTAGATAAAAATAAATAAATTCATCATAAATTTTAGTTAATTCATGATAAAAGTTATATACTTATATAAATAAATTAGCATAACCGATTATGCTAATGTATAAAATTATAATATGAATAGTAATGTTAATATGAAATATATTACGACAAATTATAGTAATAAAATAAAAGCTAAAAATAATTATCAACTACTTTATCATTATTAAAAATAAAAACTATCACTACTTATTTTTTTACTACAACCGACATCACTACTATTTTCATGGCTAATGCCAATATCTAATACTATTATCAATAATGTCATTATATTCTAATTTAAAGTTTTTTAAAGAACTAATAATATTTATATTTTCTTAAAGTCAAGTTATACCTTCTAATATTTAGCCTATTTGACCGACAAACTTATTTAAAAATATCAATTTTTTATTGATTTTATATATAAACTCATGATCCTATCACGAGTTTATATAAAAACAATTTTATATTTAAATTAACTTAAAAAAATATTTTAAAATTATAAACTCATAAAATCATATAAGTAAAATTACAATTCTAACTACTATAGAATCAAATTCAAATAGATAATTAAAATTTAAATTATTAAAATAAAATATTAATATTATATTAAATAATTAAAATAAAAAATAAAATTTTCAAATAATTAATTAACATTTTACTTAACAATTTAAACAAAAGATTTATTATTGTCTACTAAATAGTAATCCATTACAATTCATAGTGATATTATAATAATATCCCGTATTTGAGATATTTAAGATAATATTAATTTTCTATGTAAACCATTTAAAAATGATAATTTTCTTTATGCATTATCAAATAAATAAGTTACACATCCAAAATGATTTCAAGACTACCCAAAACATCAAATATTTGAACGCTCCAAATTTACATAACCGTATACGCAGTATGTAGACACAGGACCATAAACCAACACCACCTGTTCACGATTCCATACCCTGCAAAAACTAACTACAATCGGGACCTCATCATTGATATTATACAAACACAACTCCTTGACAAACCATCATATTTACCAATAAATACAACATTAATCTATTGTAAGTATAAATAAGTCCTCACACTTCACCAAAACCCAAACCATATAACAATATGAATTCAGAACCTATAACAATTACATAAATTCCCATGTTACACTACCCAATATTGAAACGTTGTCGATATCTTGCGAAGCGTTATATAACCGTAAATTCAGAGTAATTTACAACTCCATAAGTGAACTACAATCTTTGATAATAAAGCCTCATGCCGAATCGAATAAATTGCCAAAAACAACGCTATAAAAATTTTACGGCAGCTAAAGATGAACTCCCTAAAATTACGACTCGAAACACGATACTCGACAAAACACCACAACAGCATATGACGACTAAAAATAACAGATACAACCATAAAAATAGCATACGTATTCCTAGATTCATCGAACCTATTCTGTTCATTGAATCTAGTATCCAAATACAATGAAACCTAACCCGGGCGAAAGGCAAGACAACCATCAGTTCCAATCTTACCGTTTAGGAAGAATGTAGGAACTCTGATAAGAAGAGAGGAGAGAACACAATGACAGCAATCAGTCAGTGAAAAGACAAAAGAGTGACCAATGTCTCTTGCAACTGGAGCTTTTATAAAAGCTACAACATCAACCAGAATGGGCAAGCCAAGATCCAGATCTCCATGGCCAGACTTCTGCATTCTCGGAATACTATCCAAACAACTCCATGCACAGATAAACTTATTTGCGCAAAAATAGGCAACAAGCATGTAATTACAAAGGTCAAATATCATGCCAAGATTGATCTCTTATAGCCACCTAGTTACAGCCTTAGCTAGTTTAAGCTCCTACAGTAAGGTGGCCATGTCAGTAGAGAGAAAACAGAGCAATTTAAGGTAATTAACCAGTGAAGGATCATTGTCTTTATTTTAAGTTTCACTATTATATACATAAAAAGTTACAAGTACCCTGCTCTAGTTCCGTGTATTATACTTCTCCCAACAATCTTGGTGGAGCCAAGATTCGAAGGAGACCGAGCATTCATTTGCGCAAGCTCCCTAACTCTTAACAATATCGGTGCAGGTATAGGTGTGGAAGCCTGTTTCCTTGAGTTCATCTGGAGCAACAACCAAAATAATAAGATGTTGTAAGCACCAGAGACAACTAGAGTTGAAATGAAGTTTAAAAAAACGAATGCATTATACAGCTAGATGATTTGCAGAAAAGTACAGTGGACATGATGGGACAGTCGGCCAATATGTTCTATGGAAAGGTTGAGGAATCATTAAAAAATTTTCCTTCAATGGAATGAGGATACAATGCCAACAGGGACAAATATATATATATATACACAAGTGATGAAGTTTCCCAAAAACATTATCCCTTACCCAATACGGTTCACTGATGTAAGATTTAGCAATCATGGTGAATCTTATTTGTTTCACCTCCCCCATAATTGCTGAATAACTACAAAAATATAATTTCTGAATGTTGCAATTGCTGGTTTTGTCGAGTCCTAAGACATGCTTCAGGAGCACTGGCTAGGTGTTCCGATACTTTGGAAAATACTCTCATAAGATGGGGGGGAAGGGAAGATTAAAAAGAGGGGAGATATAATTGCAATTTCCATGGCATATTCAGGTATTAACAAAGATATGCTTTTATCCATAGAGTTTAGCAAGTTTCTTAAGGCAGAGATAAACCAAGAAGCAAAATGTGTTGGAAAAACCATAAAGTGAAAATAGTTTAACATAAAACAATTTTCTAATGACCCATTCTCTATTTCAAGTTTCTACAACACCTTCCCAAAAGCAAAATAAACCAATAGGTAAGTGACTTAAGGAAAAAGTATCTAGATGTATCACTTACCCCTTTATCTGGAGTTGATGGTGCAAAGCATGCTTTAAGAAGGTTTCTCCATTTATCCTACAACATAAATTATATCTTAGTGGAATGTCACACATTTGGGCATTCTCCTCAAACTTTATGGCCTATGAGAGAACCAGGGCTTAATACCTTAAGATCAACAGAAGTACGATATGAGTGTGATGCAAAGGCTAGCTTTTTTATCTCAGACCACCGCCCAGCTCCATACTTAGAAACGCCCTCAACTAACCTCGTCACTTCTGCTAGAGTCCAAGCACGATGATGTTTCCTCCTTACTCCACCTTTAGCTGTTGCCACGGTTACTACATTATTGTTCAACCTTGATGAGTCTCCATGC
Source organism: Laguncularia racemosa (assembly GCA_037954665.1). NCBI lineage: Eukaryota > Viridiplantae > Streptophyta > Magnoliopsida > Myrtales > Combretaceae > Laguncularia > Laguncularia racemosa. The sequence goes on along the minus strand of JBBMOL010000002.1, from coordinate 12,186,990 downwards.
TCTGGATTTAGCTTCTCTCTAGGCTCATTCTTATTCATATCTGAGTACAGCTTATCTTCCTCAGCCCCCTCAAAATGCTGGAATCCACAGGAAAAGAACAAATTAGATGTACACAAAGAATCTGTAAAGCTGGTTCACCATACATGAAATAAACCAAAAAAGACTAAGGGGAAACCACAGGAACCTCTTATGCAAGTACATGTGCTCTTATACATCATACATCAAAATGAACGTGCAAGATAGATAGCATTCATGATAGAAGAATAAACTTATAGTAATCTGGCATGTAGTGCGACATATAAACCAAGAACATATTAGCAAGCTAAATGGCACCAGAATTGTGAATTCCTGTGGAATGGCAGAACCAGGATTAAAACATTATTTTGTGATGCAGCTTCTTAGACTGGACTGGCTAACAATCGAGATTTTTACTTTTATTACTCTGCATAAACAAAACCTTGATAATAATAGATGAAAATTAATGGGCTATAAAGCATGTCTAATAGATGCTGAAAACAGACTCGCGGCCATGACTAAACTGAAGATCTGATATGATGCTTCACATGCGCAGCCACCAAAGCTTATATTACCAGCTGATGTATCTGCTCAGAAGAACTGGCAGTTGCATGCTCATCCCCATTCTCACCATCTGGATGAGAGCTGCGAGTGACTAGGACACTCTTCTCCAATTTATCTTCTGTTCCCAGGCCACTATGGTGAAATTTCTACAAAATAACATCATAAAAAATGATAAGTACAAAAATAGAATAAGGCCAGCTAAGGCAAGCTATCCTAATAGTCAAATGGGGACAACAATTTGAAAATTCATATCAGCATGCACGCTGCATAAGCTGTTAATTATAAATGATGAATCACAACAATTAGCTGGAGAATAAAAAGATGCTACCTTTCGGAAAGAAAGTAAACAATTAATAATCCCCATATGTTCTGCTTGTCATTATGCAGCTGATTTTTCTCAAACATGAAGGATTCATGCACTAACCATGATTAAATGATAAATACCTACTGTTAACATGAGATTCAAATAAAAGGGCATAGGAATCAGCCAGGAGAAAAGAGATTATTAAGTACCGCTAGAGCCAAAATGTCTTTCCGTGGACGGCTCCTTCTAACCCGAGAAACATATGGAACTCGGATTCCAGCAAGAGAATCAACCCTTGTTACAAAGGTCTTACTGTCAGATGTGACATGTTTTATAGGTCTGGCATCGAGCTTTGGAGTTGCATGTCGTAAATTTCTACTTGAAGTTGTCAACCTCCCACCATGCTCATGGGATTCAACTTCTGAAAGTTCTTCTATGTATCTCCTCGTAGGTTTACGGATTCTCTTGGAGCCTTTCTGATCATGGTCAAGAATTTCAGATCCAGATTCATTATCTACATCTCTCAATCTCCTTCCTAGAATCTGTGAATCTTCCATGGTGTTATTGCCAACTGTCACAACTTTCTGCTGTTCACTTCTTGCCTTAGCATCCGAACCATTCATAGATGTACCATCAATGTTCTTGGTACATTCTTCCTTTTCCAGCTTGACTACTTTCCCATCTTTCATCAAAAAGGTTGTGGCCGACACATCACAGGAGTTTGCCAAGCTCATGGCAATTCTTCTCTTCAACCAAGCCTTGTCCTTGACAGTAGTTTCTCTTCCAAAGGTTGCTCTAAAAGTTTCATGAAGTTCTCTGATTGATAGCTTATCTAAGCATATCTCACCCCTCAGTTTTGAGAAATCAGGTGTCAAGCTGCTGCATGTAGCAGCAGTTGATGATTCATTTCCCTTCGTTTGATCAGGAGGATTAAGAGATTCCTTTACATTACCAGACTGATATGTGTCACTAAAATCTAAGGATTCTGGCACTGAAGTAGCATTTTCCTGCAAGCAGATTCCAAATTGGAACTTCTAATCAGTACGAAGCAATCCCCTTAGCTGACCAGGAATCTGGCTACCTAAACTCAAATCAGCAGAAGAAATATTTGACAATCAACATGATAAATAGAGAATTTCCTCCCTTTCAACCTTTTGCAGCTTTTTTCAGTGTATCAGATATACCATGCGCCATGCTGACATCTATTATCTGCAACACTGAGACCAAACTGATTTCCTAGAGATATATCATTGCGATCCCATTGGTGAATACTAGAGGAGGATTTCCCCTCAATCTCTACAAATCAAGGCTTCAATAAAATGTTTTAGAATTCATAAAAAATTATTTGACAAATAAGGCTGCCACATAATCAGATCAAACATCACGAAATTTCCAACTAGCAAGTCTGGTGAACATATGGATATCAGTCCTCTCAAGTTCATATTCACAATCTCTATGCCTAAGAGGAGATGGAAAATGCTAGTACCTGAAGCTCTGCATCTTGTTTTCCTTCATTAGCTTCTGAGTTCTTGAAATCTGGGATGAAAAACAGAGAAACATCAGACTAAAAGGTAAGTTATCCTAATGAAGAAAACTGGAATGTAGAAATGAATTACTAATACCCAAGACAATCAAAAAGAACATTCTTACGGGGTCAACTGATATGTTTTAAATAGAAATAATAGATTCATTATTCCTCTCTAAAATCTATGGCTTCACTATAAATTAGAACAAATACTTCTGTAAGTAAGAAAGGAGCATACATGTGGAAGTGTCATAATCCTTAACATGTGGAGCAGGAGTAATATGGAAATAACAAGGGAAAAAATTCCAAGCCAACTCAACTCAACAGAATCTTCTCAATGTTCCTCTATATAATTTTTTGCCTAACATAATAAATGTATAAATAATACACTAGTCCAGGAAAGCAAAGAGATATATAGAAATACATAAATAGATATGTATATAGTGCACAATGTCAATAGCTCCATGGGTTTAGAATTTCAAGGGCCGTTGCAGGAAGATTTGGTAGCTCAGCGTCAATATAACGAACCTCTACTTTTTATTATGGACTTCGCAGAAGGGATGCCTTCAATTGACAGCCCCACATTCTGCCCTGTGTCAACAACAATCTCCATATCGCTTTTGCTATCTTTGAGCAGACCCACAACCCCCATGATTTCATCATCTGTTGCTGGTACTATCCTTCCATCACCATCAACCTTCTCAAAAGATAAGCAGAGAATAAAATTTATATGAGCCAGCAGACAAAAAAAAATGAAGTTTATTATTAGCTGCCCTGTACCACACATCTCACAATGGTTAAATATAATTACATCAAGATCAGTACTCTCTTTTTTTTTTTCATTTTTTTGATAGAAGCCAAAAGCTAAGACAAAATATTAAATGGTAACTACTAAACTTTTCAAAGTATTGACTTTCCTCTTCATTAGATGTCTCGCTTTCCCCTCTTGGAAAGTAAAGGAAGAGGGTATAGGCAACAGTGCCAAACACAATTAAAAAGGCGTTAACAATATCAACATTTAATTTATAGTTGTTCACCCAAATATTATTACTTGCAAAGCCCTTCCACAATTGATATCTGGTAAATGCATCTTTAACAGGGTATGACAGTAGTCTATAGACAAACCCTGGGCAACAACAGCATCACTCAAGGCTTATGCACACCAGATTGGGTCAGCTAGATGGACCTTATTCTGCCATTACACTTCATTCCAAACCATATCCTTTTCAATATCTAAGTATGTCGTATCTTTTTTACTTTTTTCCTCCACATCTTTTTTTTTTTTTTCAGCTTCCCCACCCCCATGCGATATAAATAAGTCTCTAGAGTATTGCAATGCCTAACAGGTTCCCTCAAAAATGTTTTTATCTATCACCTTTTTTTTCCCCCAAGTTCAGCATCGATGACCAAAATTCACCAGTGGTTGGAACGAAACAAGTGATATCTTCATGGATCATAGGCTTCAATTCCCATTATATTCTCTCTGAAGTGATTCATATAAATATCTACATTAGAAATCATTACCATTTGTTACCTATAGAAATTATCTTCCCTTTAACAGCACCTACTTGTAGTTTCCTTCATACTGTGTCTATTTTCTAATCTAATACGCATAATTTTCCTTAATTACAAAGAAAAATACTTCTGCTCTTCTTTTCTGGGGCCATACGGAGTAGCTATATTCAGGTGCAATGCCAAACAATCAAACAAACTAGCACTTCCTGACTTCCATGCATAAGCATGGTTTTCAGCATCTAAAGCCTGAAATATAATAGATAATTGCAAATAATAGATCACGTTACAGACGCACAAACCATGAAACACAAGCAATGGAAACAACATCTGAAATTAATGCATCAAATAAAATAATTACCCGAACAAGCTTGTACACAACTGGGTTGTCTATTTGCTTAGGCAAAGAAGTAGCAATAGACTTTGCAGCCTCACTATCCCCAATGTTCCCTTCATCAATCCCCTCAACTCCAACCACTGTTTCCATGGAAAATCCACCACATGCAACTCAAATACACTAACTGAAAATTCAGAAAAGGTATGAACAGTACATAAGTCAATAAAATCTCCAAATATGGAACTCTTAACAGCTTAATCTTCCAATTCTACGTCCACCAAACCCATATTTTTTAGGCAAATAATTGAAGATCATCAAAGCGGATGACAGACCATATCTTCCATGCTTACTTCAAATAGCAATAATCTACGCTCATTACCACCATCAAATCCCATTTTCTTTTTACTCTCAAAGTAAGAAGCATCCCCGAAGGTCATTCTTCTAAATTTTCTTTTTGTCCCAGTTCTTAACTTAACTCTGAAAAATTTCTATGGGGAAAAAAAAGAAAAGTAATGTGCTATTTCACGGAAAAAGTTTACAATTTAATAATAGAAATCAGATTGATCTACAGAAACAATTCAAAATGAAAATATTCTCCCCAATTCTTCCATGTTCCATCACCGCAACCACCATCAGATACCAGTCACCGCTGCTATCTCCTACGACTCAAACCACCTCAAGCTACTGATTGATAATACCAAATATTTGCTCACTATAATAATAGATTAAAAACAAATGCATCCAAATATAAAGCCAAATTGCATTATACTGTTACTGCAAAAGATGACTGGTAAAAAGATAACTGATTACCACTTAATCATCTCATTTTAAAAGCACAACACAGTAAAGATATACCTTGAATAGTAAAAATTCGATCTTTTTCGTGAATTTCACTTCAAAATTCACAACACAGAAAAAAATCGCCTAAAATAACTTCAAATTGTTCAATTTAACTCGAAATTCTAGATCATTTCGCATAAATAAAACTACATAAAATCCCAACTCAGTCAAAGAGTAACTAATTATCATATAATACTAAAAATTATGTAAATAACCAAAATTCCATAGAATTATACATTCACTAATTCTAAATTAGACAGAGAAGGTAGGGTATTTAACTCACCATAAAGGAATGAGTGACTAACTGAAACTACTGATTGACCGAGTGGACTCGATCAGTGAGTTGTGCAGCGAGTTTTGGTATAAGAAAACCTTCCGTGACACGAAAAGAAATTTAGTAACTCGATAAATGAGTTAAGTGAGAGAGAGAGAGAGAGAGAATTAAAACCTTTTTTGGCTCGCTTTCGAGTTCTGTTTTCTTTTGCCTTGCTTTCCTTTTTATCACGCTAGGCTGAGTTTGGGTTCGGGTTCGCTCGAGTCTCGCTGAGTCAGCGGACTCCAAATCCTTCTCGGCTGAAGTGAATAGAAGTCGCGTGGAATCCGGAGAGCAGAGATGTGGGCAAGGGCATATGCGTCATTGCCGTAAGGTTTCATTGAATACGAAAGTAAAATAAGATTTTTATTTTATTTTTTTCAAAAATATAATCTTTCATGTTTTGCTGGTATTTTTCTTCGTTGTTTTGGCATGTAAAAATACATAATTAAAAGATATAATCACATTTATGTGCATTACAAAAACATATAATAAATTCTCATAAAACTCTGCTTACTTATGGCTTGCAATTATGTCAAATCAATTAAGTTAAAATTCTCATGGAAGTTTTATACTATTCAAAAAATATTAAACCGATTTTAATTTTTTTTTCATCCAAAGCAGTTTGATTTATTTATATTAGACAGATAATAAATAGTAAATAAAAAGAAGAAGGCTATTCAAACGAATAGTAATCGTATTTTCTCCTTTTTTTTTAGTAGTTCCATAACCGAAAATGCATTAAAAATAAAAATAAAAAACTAAGAAACAAAGTCCTGAGTACAAATGTTAATCATATTTTCCCCTTATTGTTATTGAACATATAAACTTTTCATCTATTTAGGTTACTTTATGCTAGATTCGAGGTTAATATATAGTTATTTTTAGGAAAACATTTATTCAAGTAAAAATTAATTGTAAAACTGAAATTTCAAATAGCATAGTATATTATCTTAAAAATGAAAAAAAAATTAATTTATTATAATTTTATAATAAATGCTCGATATACCTATCACTACTCTTATTTTTAATATATTCTTAAACGGTCAAAATGTAAAATTTCTTCCAGAAACTTGCTTTTACGACGAAATACAATCATAGTAATTTTCTTAGAAAATATTTGACGCGTGTTTTGACATAAATTGCTCAACAACGGGCTGAAAAGGGTAAAATGGTATATTCCACTAAAATGCAGCGAACGAGATAAGTTTCCGTAATTCCTAGGGCTAAAATAGATATTTTTGGGCCAAAATCACTTATGGTCTTATCAAATTCTCGGGTCATTTGATGTGTTATTCATCATTATTATAAGATTAAGCCTTGAGTGTGTTTTGGGCCCTTTGTATAATTTTACAAAGCCCAACCCATTAAAAATAAAACAACAACCCATTAGAGCTCAAGCCCATTAGTATTATTAAATCCTAAACCCACGGGAACCAAATCCTAGTGACCCTTTAGTAAGTATATAAAATAATGAACAAATTTAAAAAGCCAATATTAAAAATATATATATAATTATCTAAAATTTTCAATGCATTTTTTTTTAATTCAGGATATAAATACACTATTTTAAAAATAAAAAAGTTAACCACAAATGGCTATTTGAAGCACTATAGTACAATCTACCCTCCTAAAACCATCACAATCGATGTCTACTAATTACTTTTTCACTGCTTAATGCGCCACAAGAGTACATCCTTTTTATTCAAATTCATTTTTCTAATTTATTTATGTTATGATTAGTATGTTGAAACATACCTAAAATGAAATTGCGATTCCAGATTACATTTAATTTCACATGTTTTGATGCACTTTAAGAAGCCAAAATGGCAATTCATTGAAATTGTTGATTCTGACCTTAAGACAAAATGTGAATCTAATTTTAAGAAAGGTAGAATCATAATTCCATTATACGTCATTAATTAAAGTTTACAAGAATGATTACGGATATTTTTTTATAATTACTATTACAGCACATGAATGAAATCAATAATTCTATAAATATTTAAATAAATTTATAATTTATTTTTTAATTTTATTTTATTTCAAATCATTCTTACATATTAAGTGTAACACAATCATTCGTAAACGTTGACTCATTAGTCATTAGTCTCGAGATCAAGGCCAAGGCCTAGCTTACCTCCAAATAAAACTGATGCTTGTCAGCCAACACGAGATTCCATCTTTTGACATTATACTTTTGGAGCGTGGCTCGACATGAGTGAATAGTGATCCTTACTGTTAGGAAGCAATTCGTATGGACCTTCTTGTGATTCGTCCGATGATTGAAATATAATATTACACAAAGTCAATAATACGATGTCTCCAAGAAATTGATGCTGACCCGTGAGATTTGCGCGTAGGACTTAGGAGTTGTTACTTGAGCGAATAAGGTTCAGGAACTGACATTGACGGAATGCAGGACCAGTGATATAATGTAGTTTTTTGAATAAATGAAACTTCAGCATACTATTTCATGAGCAATTGTACAGCCTTGTTTTACATCTTATTTTTATCATTATTAGGAAATCTTATTTTTACTGTTATAAAAGCTATCGACGTTGCTATTATAAATATCTTTTTTTAATTATTAATTAATCTTATTTTTATTATAATTTGATATACTTTACTCTTAAAAAAAATTGTCAACAACGGTGATACTTTTCAGTAACGACACGTAAAAGAATTTCCTCATATTTCATTGTATGTATCTATCACCCCTTATAAAATATTATACCGCCCAATGCGCCCAAAAAATACACGATAAGTTTTAAAGCTACACAAATACTGCATGATAATTTTCTATAAAGATAAATCTAGTACATGTCAAAGGGATATGGATGTACAATTAAAAAGAAAAACTAAAAGTACCCATGTAATTCAAAAGTTATCGGAAATTGTCTCGTATTATCCTTTCCATTACTCGTGACGTTGAAAGGCCTTTCATTTTTGTCTACTATGCCGTGAACTATAAGCAGATGTGCTTTCTATAAACTACGTAAGCAAATCTTATTAAATTGATCCTTTCAAATCAAGCTCAAAAGCTTGGCGTATGCAACAGTTTAGGACAAAACACAAGTCAAAAAGGCTCATCATCCACTAAATAAAATTCTTATAGTGTCATACGTGGATTAGTCTATGGAAAAGAAACATCCTCAGCAATCCTAAGAATCCTGTAAAGTGAAAAAGTGAACATGTAAAAGCTAAACACCCCAACGTAAGAATATTGCTTAGCCTAATCACTGCTATGTTTGAATTTGGATATTTAATATAAAGAACTCTCGTGATTACATACAAGAATGGCCAAATTAAGCAATATAATTAGCGATGGCGATCATGTCGTGGAGCGAGGGGCTCACATAAATCAGTTCAATGAATTAATACAGCTATCTCAGTACAAAAATAAACCGACAGAATCATGGGGTACAGGAACATCTCAGCATAGCATTTCTTACCAAAACATGGTTTAAAAGCACGGCATGCTAAACCTTCGACATAAATATGGGAAACTGCTATCTTTTCAAAATGGACACAGGAAAGGGAACAAGTGGGAATTGTTAAAAAGAGGACATTTGCATATACAGACATCTCATTTGAAGTGGGTATCACTCCTTTGGTTCAATACAGGCCATCTTTTTAAAGAGTGGTTTTGATACCCTCTTGTCCCACATATAACAGAATTATCTAACAATGGAATTGCTATGGGACTCCATACAGCATAAAAAGGATGAAGCAAGGCTAAATGCATTGATTTGGCTCATTAAGCTTAAGGCACTCGACATGACGAAAACATTTAGAATTTTCAATCTCAGGTTCATACCCAGTTTTCAAAAAATACTGAGACAATGTCCCGAAATCGGGAATGGGGGCTAGCCAACCCTATCATCTTCACCACAGTGGCTTGAAGCTTCTCATGACTGGGTAGGTTAACCATTTCAAAAAAAAAGAAAAGAAAGATAAGCTTTAAAACCAAAAAAAGCTAAGCTCATCCATATGAAAGGATACCATCATGCAAAGCTCATTAGTGAATATCTGTACTTGAGCAAAAGAAATCTGCCTAAAAGTAAAATATAAGAAAATTGCGAGTGCTTTATGAGATCACAACGTTCGCATAGCTAGTTTGAGGTTCAACATTATGACGGATGAAAGTTGATGTTTAGGGACTAATAGAGTAGTTATCCAATAAATGTTCATAATCTAATCGAACCATTCTCAATGACAAAGGAACTTTTTATTCTACTGTGAGTAAATGTTTACAGAATCCTATATGTAATCAATTACCCAGATCTAATTCTCTTTTGACTGGATTTTCCATCAGATCTTGATTCACCTTCAGAGGAAGCTTCAACTGACTTGGTTAACGAGCTGGAGAGCTCTGAATAGAGCTCCACAACCCTTCTTATATTGTTGTTCAACTCTCTGATTAAGCCTACGTTCTGACTCAAGTTATCTGGGATTTTTGACTCGTGATTTTGATTGATCTGATTAATCAGCAACCTGTTTTGATCCAATATGTCTTGAACCTGCACAAAGCTCTTCTCAAAGGTCTGCAGAACCTTGGAATCAACTTGAGTGCCATTACCTATACTTGAAAAAATATCACCATCCATCCGAGTTGTGATCTTTTTCAGTCAGCCCTACACTAAAATCTGCAAAAGGAGCATGATGAACTATGAGAAGTTGGAAGTTGAAAACGGCAAAATAAGAATTGGCATACTATACATTGGAGGTGCTCTCAATTAATACTGCTATTTGCTAGAAACTGAAACTCAATATGAAAATCTGGGAGACACATTAACCGACTTTCCAAACAACAGGACAAATTTATTGGGTCAAATTGAAAGAACCAATCCTCTATAGGTACACATTACATCTTTATTTTAGCCAATCCTCTACAGGTACATGTTAGATCATTATTTTAGTAATCTTCCACTGCATTAAACCAAGGGATGAAGAAGCACAATTGGTATAAATATCAGAGATGAGTTGAAATTAATTCCTCTCATCATATCATCCTTTATTTTGCTAAATGACTTGAAGAAGAATGAAATCTAATGAAAGGGTAAGGACAACTGATTAGTCTAGCTAATGAAACAGCTCTGCTCATTTCTGAGCAATAACTCGTATGCTAGGATTGGATGTGAAGGCCATTTTGCTGCACCGCGTTCCATGCTATTGATCAAATGTATTCTGCCACACCATGCGATTTTAGACAGAAAAGAAGGAATTCTTACAACTTTAACCACCGACAAGACCAGTATCTAGTACCACAAATAGAATGTTCCTGTTTCCAAATAGAAAACGAAGTATCATTTATCAGCAATATTACCATAATTCAACTTTGAACCAGCTTTCAAGATTTTTTTCACGAGTTACAATCTGATTTCAGAGAGAAAAAAGCGAATTCAATTATACCCTAACAGATTATCAACAACAAAAGACAGTCTTATAAAACCTGCAGTTAACAATAACAAAAAAGTTCTTTCATAACAAATTTCTTTCTCTTTCTTCATTAAGAGGGGCATGGGCATAACAGGACCCGTACGAGGGCACAAAAACTCGGGTTCTAAGTACACTTGTACGGTAGAGGGCCTTATGCGCAGTGAGTATTACAAGGTCTCGCGAAAAGACATTAGAATAACCCAAAACTCACGAAGCGTCCTTTTTGCCATTTCACGGATAAAATTAAGACTTTCATCACACTAATTAAAAAGAAAAATCCTTACATATTTACCAGATAGATTCAACGAGAGCAAAATCCATGAATACCAAACCTGCAAAACGAGACCATACAAACAATCAAGATAAAAAACGCAACAAACTTACTGGGACTACTCAAAATTCGCAGGCTTTTGCCTTAAATTTTACCTGGAGGCAGTGTAAACACGCACAAAGAAGGCTAGAATTTAGATTATCTGGTGTTTAATTGGATTTTTCCCAATTAAAAGACGTAAAGATTGGACGTTGAAGTCGAAATCTTTATGGGTATGTGTGTTTATTAATTGAAATGCTCGGACTTAGACCCGGAATTCGTGAAGGATATGGACATGGAGAGAGAGAGAGAGTGAAAATTAGATTTGATTGACCGTCATTTATAACGTATGATTTTGTCATAGCATTCAGCTCACAAAAATTGGTTATGGGTGGCTTTTAATCCGGTTCACATGAATAGTCCTCCGGTCGAAGCCACTCTAACAAAATATTTTTTATTAAATAACAAATGTAAATTACGTTTGCTTCATTTGCACTTAGATTTTATTTATCTTTATTATCAAACGCTTTGGCTCAAATTTTTACAAAATGTACTTTAAAACATATTTACTATTATTCTCTTAGATAAAATAATTAAAAACTATTAATAACACTTATTTATTTATGTTAATAATAATCAAGTAAATAGTATCTAATGTCTCACCTATTTATAAAAATTAATCTCTTAAAAGTATGTAAATTAGTTATGCTTTTAGGCTTAATTATATCTTAATCGCTCTCTATCATCCACTTTTATCTCAATTTAGTTTTATTTTTTAATTATATATTACACAATTAATAAAAATAAGATATTTAAATCTATTCGATCTCAAATAAAAAGCAATTTATATTAACTAAACTACAAAAATTTTGCTAATTTTATCTTAATCACTCTCTACTACCCACTTTCATCTCACTTTACTTTTCATTACATAAAAAAGGTTCCATGTTTTCATTGCATAATCATATGGAATAGATCGATATTTATTTTAAAGAGATTTAATTGTGCTAAAATATTTTCATCAACAAAGCGATCTTGTCACATTACATTTATTTTATTTCTTTTGCATAGACATCGTAGGTTTGTGTCTTGCGAATTATTTTAAAAACACAAAGTGGCCACATGTTTTAAAATACTTAGACTTAAACAATTGATTTTAAAAACAAGGAAAAAAATATACATAAAAAATAATAGGTATAATTATAAATAAACCATTTTCATTATAGGTTTATATCAAATATTATGAATCTCTTTATAATTCATAAAAATATCTTCCCACACTAAAGAGTATTACTAAAGCACAAATTATTACCATTTATACTCTTTCATGATAATTTTAAATTTTAATAATGGTACGATATTATATATATACTTTTATAATTTATAAAAATATATACATAGTATTTTTAGAGTGTGTTTGATTTTTTTTATTAGTTTGTTTTTTTTTTAATATCTATTCAAATTTGGATGTTTTATTTAAAATAAAAAAATTCTATATATACTTTTATTAAAATATTAATATAAAAACCAATCAGGTATAAAATAGACAATTACATTAGCATCCAATCTCTCACATAAAAATGGAGTTTATAGTTTGAAAAGTCTAGTTGCATTCTATGTCTCTGATTGCATTTGTCCCCTCCCTTTTTTTCTTTCTCTCTCTCTCTCTCTCTCTGATGTACGGAGATTCTTTTTTTTTTAATTTATTTTTAAATTTTATGTTTCTGTGTCCTTCTACCAACCAAACCTCGTTTGCTTCACCTTTTTCGTTCTTTCACGGAAGTAATGGCTTGATCATATGGTTGGAATATTTGGCTAATGGGACCTACCTCGATACTCTCTTTAATTTCTACTTTATTTTCTTCCTAGATTATTTCATAAATATAAACATCAATATTCTTTTTCGCTATAATGTGATAGTTTTAAGTCCCCTTTTATTCATTCCAAATAAAATATATTATTCTATTAGAAAAGGAAGAAAAAAGCTTTAAAACTGCAAAAAAAAAAAAAAAAAAGCATCTTTAATGTTTAGAAGAAAACATAGACATCATTCCTTAACTTTTTAGTATATAGAAAACATTAGATATTTATACGATTGTATTTTTTTATATATAAACATTGAAATTTAATAGAAATATGTTTAAAAATATGTACATCAAGTCCTATTCCACATAAATCATACTAAGCATATACCCTATTTGGTTAGGGAAAAAATAAAAAATAAAAATGGACATTGAGCCTCAACTAGTTTTCTATTTATCCAGTAATTTTTCAATCTTTTAAAGTTGATTTGGGGAAAAAAAATTATCCTAGTTTTTGTGTTTTTGCTAACTAAGGGGATGGCGTTGTATAACAATAACAAAAGACCAAAGAGATCGAGAAGAGTCTTAAGATATATGGAGGATTTTGTTTAAAATATAGTTACAATAGAAACAAACAAGAATAAATAGCCAATAGCAATAGAGGATACATAACAACTTCTATAACAAGCTTGGAAATAGAGAACTATAAAAGTAGAAACATAGTTAATGGTTACCACTTTTGTTACCCCAAGAGTTTTTGTGTTTCAAGGAGTTGCATCTAGCACTCGAAGTCCAAATTTTTCTCAAAATCTTTCATCATCCAATATCTCGCAAGAAACATAAACAGAGCACACATATTAGAATCAAATTGCTAGATCACAATAGATAATAAGTGAAAATAATAAATGAAGTGCCAACAAGAAGAATAGACAAGAATATTAGAAACCCTGGAAAACTCAAGAGTGAAAAGAAGAAAGAACATCAAGTATTACTTGCAAATTGTGCGATAAGGAGAGAGAAAGAGGGTAGCATATATCAGTGGTTTATATTAAATGGGCTTGAGGTTGTGTACAAAGAAGTGATAAAGAATTGGGTCAAGCCTTCCTTGTAGGCCTTTCATTAGTGCTCTTACTCGGGGACCTCATCAATTTGCAAGAAAAGGTGCACGCAGTTGAAAGTCATATGAATCAAATGGATGCACATAGTGATAATATGGAAAAGCTAATGGATGTGATCAAAGAAAACATGAGGAATAGGATGTAATCTTTTAAAGTACAATGTGAGAATTAGACCAATCATGTGAGAAATCATAAACAATAAGATTTGTCATCATCTTCTCATTCGAATGCAATGGAATCCCATACATATGTCTGAAATATCAAATTAGACTTACCAAAGTTTTCTAGTTAAGATCCTTTTGGTTGGATTTTTAAGGCAACCCAGCACTTTGATTTTCATGAACTCTAAAGTTTGAAAGATTGAGAATAGCCTCTTTTGCTTTGGAAAATGAAGCTTTGTGGTGGTTTCGATGGTTATTTAAGAATGAGTTACTATCATCTTGGCCCACTTTTCTTAAGGCTTTGAAAATGTGTTTTGATCCCTCTTTGCTCGAAGATTTTCAAGGAAAACTTTCGAAGTTAATGCAAACAAGTAGTGTACATGAATACCAAAATGAATTTGAAGCTCTTTCAAATCATGTTTTAGGTCATTCCAAAAGTTTCCTAAAAAGTTGTTTCATTTCAGGTCTTAAACCCATGATTTAAAAGGAAGTTTTGGCTTCTCGACCCTCATCTTTATTGAAAGTTATGAGTCTAGCTAAACTACAAGAATCCAAACTAAATCGATTCTTTCATTCAAATTTTTCATTTTCTAACCAAACTAAACCTTTTTCATCTTCTTTTTCTAAACCACAATATTCCTTGAAACCTTCCATTCAAACACAATCATCTAAATCTTCTTATCAACCATCTACTTTAGTTTTTAGTTCACAAACTAACCTCCCAAAAAAGTCATTACTTGTCAAAAGAATGTCTCAAATAGAATTGGCTTTAGGAAGGGAAAAGGGACTTTGCTATAATTGCGATAAGAAGTTTCATAAATGACATGTGAGTAAAGCAAATTTTATGTTAATGACATCTCCCGTGGAAGAATAGGAAGATGAAGAAGTGCATGAATTGCCAAGACAACCGGAAGAAAATAATTCAACAAGTTCAGAAAATGTGGAAATTAGCTATCATGCTCTATCAAGAGTATTAGCTCCTAAAACCCTTCAGTTATCGATTAGTCGTTATCCGATCGTATCAAATTATAAATTTATAAATCCAAATAAATCTAATGACTTAGCTAAGCAAGTGCACATATCTAATGTAGTATAAATTACAACGGGTGTCGTTCTCAAGGATCTTAGAAATAAGTACTAGTATTATCATTTTTCTACTATCTAGTCTAAATTTCAATATGAGATTAATAAATTAAATTAATGATTAACTAATTTAATAACCCTAAGATTAATTATAATCGCTGTAATAAATAATTTCAATCACAAAGACACACTATTTATCTCGATCAACTATAAACCCTAACTTTCTTATAATAAGGCATTAACTAATTAATTGTTTATGCTTTATACTATAAGAATTCTCAATTAAACTAACTACTCCATCAAGTTAATTAATTAATAACCTTATACAAATAGTGGAGACCTCTCTCTCACTATCACCCTATAAGATTTCATTAAGTTTACAATTCCTAGATAAAGATTAAATATTTATGCAGAAAATGAAAATTTTTCTATCCCTAGGTAAAGCATGTAATTTTTTTATTCATAAAGATATATCTTATTAGATGATACCTCTCTCTGTCTAACAAGAATCATATATGTAATTAATTTGCGTATATAAATTAATTATACAGCAGTAAAATACATAAATAAATATAAAGACATAAACTTTTAATTAATCAATAAGTAATTTAATTACATGATTTAGAGTTTCACAAGATGTAGAGCATATAAATCTACTTATCCATTGAATCTATAGTAATCACAAGAAATCTAGAGAAATATGAATGATTCATGATGAAAAGAGTAAACTCCTGTAATCGTTTTGTGATTTTCGATGATGTTCCAATGATTTTACTTTCCAAATGCGTGATTTCTCTCCTAGGGTTTTTAGAGTGGCTATAAGAAGAATAAAATCCAAAATCCCAATTTTCGTAATGAAGTGAATATTTATAGTTTAGGAATTTTTATTGCATGCACAACCTGGTACACGCTCGTGCTTGGGGCCATGCACTCTAGAAAAACATAAAATTTTGACTTTCCAGTTTCTACACGACCTCTTACACTGTTGTGCTTGAGGTCGTGCACTCTAAGATTCCTACAGTTTCTTCTCTCGGCATATTTCTTACTTCAACACGACTTGTGTAGTGGCTAGAGCACGATTGCATGATGCATTCTGATCACTTTTTGCTCCCTAGCACTAGCATCAACACAACTATGCTAAAGGTTGTGCATACATAAAAATCATTTTTTCTCATATTTTTTCTAAATTTCTCTTCGTTTTTTCTCAAACTTTCTTTAAATCGTTAATTTGCACCTTTAACCCTTGAAATCAAATATTAAGCACTTAAGTATCTTTTTATTAATAAATTCACACAAAATTTATAAAAAATCATGTTCAATAAGCACTTTAATTAAGTTTCTTTTAACATTTATTAAATTTTCCTACACTTAAACGTTTGCTTGTCCTTAAGCAAACAAAATAAAAACAAGAGAAAAACTCTATCATAAATCATACTCATCATAGTCTTCAAATCACAAGCAACATTTTTTATCTAATTAATTCTTAGTGACTCGTTATTGCCTACTGCTCAAACCTACCATAATTATATGTGTACTTGGTATACAATAATTAGACCTTTTAGATTAATTCAAATAAGTTAAATCAATATCCTCACTGTTTAGCAACTGCTTTCAAAGCTACAAAGGAAATAACAAATCAAACAAAATCCAAGTTACTTAGTTGCATTTCGCCACTTACCAAAAAGTATATAAACCATTCAATTATTTTTCAAAACACAACAACAAAAAGTGAAGGTATATGGCATTTATTATTCCCCTGGATTATTTTCCTTTTTCTTTTAAGTCTCTTTACAAGTTTTTTTTTTTTCAATTAAATAGAACCAAGTAACTTATATAGTGAGCTTTCAGCTGATAATCTCGAATTCATCACCCAAGTTAGCAGGCGTTATTCCCTTAATGGAGGGTGTCCCTATGGCTTATTTACTTGAGTTGCAAAACTCGATAAACTTGTCTTTTTGATATCTCTCAAAATTATGGTAATTTCATTAGTCAGTTGATCTCAGAACAGATGACCTTAGGTCACTAAGTTTTAAAGGGACCTCATTGAACCTTTCTTACCTTAACACATAGGGATTCAATATTAATATTTATTATTTTCAAAGAGACAATTTCAAGAAAAATTACCAAATAAAAAATTTCACATGCCACTTTTACAAAAGGTTGAAAGAGCTCTCAAAATGATTAAATATTAAATATATTAGTTAATTAACTTAAAAACACAACTAATTCACTTGAAACTAAGGATTTCCATTTACTTGATAACTCTAAATTCAGCCATTAAACAACAAATAGATTTACCTCACTTGAATTTCATCATAAAACTCTAACTAAGTATACTAAGCCCAATAATAGATGAGTAAAGCACACAAAATCATTACTTTTATATGTGTGTATATAAGAATGTTATGTCTAAATTTTAATGAGTATAATTTCAAGGTTTCTACTTTTTTACTAATAGACAATCAAGATTAAAGTTTAACTGTAAACTTGTAATTGGGAAATTTTGATCAATAAGAGCATGAGATACATGAATAATTTAGAACCTAATTTCTTTTATCTTTATATCCCTTTTCCACACTTATTTAAGACATTGTCCCTAATGTCTTTCCAAAATAAGCACACAAAGAAAAGAGATAAAAGAAAAAAGGACACTAAAGACTTATCCGATTTTCAACACATACAAATTTGAATTCCAACAGAGCAAAAGTCGGGCATCATCAAACCTAAAAAAAAAACACCAGATTAAAAAAAAAATTCAAAGTTAGTTTATCCTAGTTGAGATACTAATCATTTAGCCAAGTTAAATATAGAGTCTTCCCAGAAGGGAGCTCAATTAAGTACAATTGAGAAGCATAGAGGACTAAAATAGTCTGAATAAAAGAAATAAAAAATATAGAAGTTGAAAATGTAAAGTTGCATAATGGCTAGTGTTCAATCTTCGTCTTCACTACTGTTGTCAAGGTCTATGCTTGTTGTATCGTCTCCCTTATCATCATCATTGTCCTCTTCCCCTTCTTTGATATTGGCGCTTTCATCATCTTCTTCTTCAGAACTGGAAGACTTAGCTATAACTGGGTCCTTTTCCTTTCTCTTAGATGGTGCTAGAGTATCTTTATGTGGTGAAGCGGATTTAGGAGAGGAATCATATGTGAGGAGGTCACTTGGTGGTGGGGAGAAATAGCCAGCTAGTCATCCAAGAAATGCCCATACCGTGCTACGAAAGCGTTTGTTTTTCTTCATTTCTTTCTTGTTCAGCTCCCTCTCTTCTTGGAATTCTCGTTTTAAACTTTGGAGTTCATCTTTGAGAAGGTGGGCATTTGAAGTTGACGTAACACCGGAAGTATAAGTTCCTTTCACTGGCATTGAATACTTTGATGGGGTGAGGATGTCAAGTAACTTAACCAACCCCCATAGCTGGAATAAGCCATCTAAAATTTTTGTTGCAGGGGCACCTGCTTCCTTAAGATTGAGGGCTCGAAAGATGTCATATCTTTTCAAAGATTTAGTTATATAACCTCTACAATATATCCCCTTTGCCCGAGGATCAACAACTTGCCTATATAAGAACTCGGCAACTTTAATTCCTATATTGATCTGAAACTGGTTTGTCATACTATGAAGATGAAAATTTTCAAAGTTGTTTACCACCCCATGACTGCTCTTTTTTCCTCCAATGGTGTGTGCCAAGAGGTGGTAGACCACTTTCAAATCATTATTCCGAATGGATGATGCTTTGGACTTTGAAGGGTGATAATGGACTTCCGTTTTATAAAGTTGTTCACAATATCTTTACATGGATATGTCTTCCGGCCAAGACGTGGGCAATCTTTGGAAACTCACTACGTTGACGTCAGATGTAGTGTATAAGCCCAAATAACGCCTAAACCAGAACGTAGGCAAAGTATGTTTCCATCCATAAACCTAAAAATTTAGACAATGACAATCAAGTTGTAAGGTGGAGAGAAATTCAAGCATGACCTCTCTATAAACCGATTCTTGAATTTTGAAGAAGGTAGCCCATGGCTCAACACTAATGATTTCTCGAATAAGTTCTTCAATGTCGTAGGCCCAAAGTATTCTCCAATCAAGGTATTCATTGTTCCTAAAGGTCAAAGACTCTAATCTTCTGCAACGGTCTTTACTACAATCTTCGTCGAAGTATTTTGAAGATGCTTTATGCACAACATCTCTTTGTGAAGGGCTTCGCTGCCGCTTATGAGAGCTAGAGGTTAGTGTTTGTGGTTGTTAGGATGTGAAAGTGGTCTGTGTTCTTTTCTTTATTGCTACCCTTTTTATCCTCATCTACGTAAAAGAAGTATAATAAAGTTCAATAGCATATGATATCTAAATTGAATTCCAAAACTTAATTGAATTGTAAAATAGCTCACAATGATACGCAATATCATAAAGTATAAGAAGATAATGAAAAGTTCAAAGCTAACGGATAATCTAGGTAGTTTATAACAAGTAACACGGTCGTCTACATGGTCGTGTAGTAGGTGGGGTAGGATTAAGAATAGGTGAAAATTCAAATCAACACAAGCATAGGAATTTGGTCATGTAGAAGGTCTTGCTGAAGTGTTAAGACCATAGGAGGGCAAAAACCATAGCAAAACTCCATGAATTTGTACTTTAGTTCTTAGAAATTCAATAACCCCCAATTTTGAATGCTTAATGTCAAGTCTAATTTAAAAATTTTATATTATCTCTATAATCCGATTCATATTAGATCCTATACTCATCTAATATAAATTCTCGATTTAAACTAGGAATTTCATTATATGTTTAGAGTCGCCACCCAACTGGAGTTGGGAAAAATGATTGAATTAAAATTAATTAAGCGAATTAATTATAATCTAGACAACTAGTTGGCAAAATCTCTTTTTTTATAAAAAAATAAAGAAAAACTAGAGATTCTCGACTCAAGAGCAGTCCTATTAAATCCTTAAAGTTACCATTTTATCCTTTTAAAATTTGAATTATGTACTTGTATTATGATATCTTTTTTAGCATAACAAGAAAATATTAGAAGAAATGATATAATGATCATACTAATAATAATTTGAAAATATTTTTTTATTATTTTTTAGAGTTGCCCCATAAGGGTGCTTATGTACCCGCTATTCGGAATCAAACAAGTCATAGTTCGCTTTTCATAAAAATTTAGTAGATTATTTAATCTTAATTATGAAAATGTACCAGGTTTACGTTTATTACCATTTAAATTTATTATTAAAAAAATCTAAGCCTAAGTTTTATTTATTGATTTATCAAAAACCATTAATATTTTTTTTATAAAATCACTAATTATCACTCATTTATTAAAAAAAATTCTAGGTGCTAAATTTATTTATTAATTTATTATTATTTTTTAATATTATTATCATTTATTAAAAACTAATACTAAGATAATAAGTAAATAAACAAAACAAACAATAAATAAACGGTAAAATTTAGCTAATTTGGACACAGGTAGGTCAGGGTCGAGTCGGATTGGATCGGTTGGAGCTCCTCAACAGCGACATTCCGATAGTTGTTAACAGCGATTGATAGGTGGATTCCTAAGTTTTCAAGGGTGAGAAACTAAATGGTGGTGTTGGTTTTCGTTGAAAACCACCTTAAGTGGTGGTTCAAGTGACTACGGCGACGAGATCTAGAGAGAGAGAGCTCCAGCGGACTTTTTTTTTTTTTCGTATTCTCCTTCCTTTCTTTTTTTTTCTTCTTCCTTTGATCTCCCCATTCCATTTGCGAGGTTAAGTCTTATTTATAGACTCCCAAAACCGAGTTTGATAAGCTTGGATCTTCCTAGCCGTCGAGACCCATCTCCATCTCTCTTTTTTTTTTTTGAGATTTGGGTTAATCTTTTGTTTTTTTGTTAAGATTCGTACCAATTTGATGATATTTATCCTCTTTTGACTAAAGATCTATTGGATTTGCGTTAAAATTTGATTTGAAATGGCCAGATTCCGTTCTCCTCGCGTTGTAGTCGTTCTCGACTAAAGGTTGAAGACAAGCACGTGCTTGGCGCCTGCCCTTGCATTGTCTAATCAGCTGCTAACACGTGACAGCTCGAGTAAAAAAAAAAAATGGCACAAAGTGCCTTCGGTGAGACTTGAACTCATGACCTCAAGCTTCCACACGTATACCCGGGTGCACATACGAACTAGTTAAGCTAGCCCAATTCTCATTTTTTTTTATTGCATGCAAATTATATATTAACGTATCAGTTTTGCTAATTTTTGTTATTTTGAAATTATTAAATTTAATTTAAAAACCCAAATGTCTTTTATTATTATTGCTACCCTTATTTTCTATTATTTATTTATTTTATTTTTTTCTCTTTATATCCGTATATATATGAAAAATAATAATAATAAATAGGGGACAAAAATGGGTGTTTACACTTAAGAACCCTAAATTGGCAAAATACACACTACAACTCAAAATTAAAGGAGCTATTGAAAGCGAATAACTTTAACAACAATAAATCGCACATTGATGACAAAAGCTACAAAAGTTATGAAGTCGTAAAAAAAAAAATTAATAATGAACCTTAAGTGTGAAATGAGATCTTATGTGTATTGTAGAGTGTCCGAAAATCTCACGGCAGCACAAAGGGATGGGAAAACGAGATATGTAGGATAATGATATACTTAGCATGCAACAACCACTACCTCATACTTGCCTATGTGCACAACCACATGCACACATGTTAGGAAAAAAAAAACGCAAAACATAGATAAATTTTTTTTGCAAATTATAATGGCGAGGTCTGACATGTTCATTTAAATAAAAAGAAGAACTTACTTGGATGTTGGATCTAGAGGATCAAAGATGGAGTGGAACGCGAAGGGAAGTGTGTGAAGTGCAAAGGTGGAGTTTCTTGAGCGGGGTGTAGGGAGAAAAGTTTATGAAAGGGAAGTAAAATAAGAGAGCATGTAGGAGAGGCGAAAAAAGAAGAAGGATTTATATAGGTGCTTTGCACGGGTTTATGCATGACTATGCTCGAGGTCCTGCAGAGTGTGAAAAAGTGGTCCGAGGCCATCCTACTAGGACACCAAAATGCCCTGCCTTATTCACGATCATGCTCGAGGCCATGCATGGTGCTAAAAAGTGATCTAAGGCTCTTGCTAGGATAGCGCAAAGTGCCATAACTCCTACACACCCATGCTAGGGGTCGTGCAAGGTGCCAAAAAGTGCCCAAAAGCTTCTCGTAAGGTGTGCACTGCTTGTGCTCAAGGTTGTGCAAGTAGTGGGAGATTGTACAAAAATTTAATCTTATTGTCAAAGCTACTAGTTCCATGGAGTTTATCATAAGGCACCTTAACATAATAAAAGGGCAAGAGAATAACTTACCAGGTGCACTTGAAAAATTAGAGCCAAATTTCCTTACTTGGTTAATGCTTCCCCGCACTTGAAGATGACTCCCACTCTATACAAGTAAATGGAAATTTTCGTTGCACATCTGCATTTTTATTTTTAAGGAGCAAAGTTAGCTTGATGGAGTAAAAGTAAAATAAAAGGGAACATAACATGCCTAAGTTAATCATGGGTTACCTCTCACGCAACGTACTTTTTTAATGTTATTAGCTCGACATCCTTCACTTTGGTTAATTAACTATCTGGTAACTGGAGTTAAGACTCCTTACAATATTCATGTGTTGTCTCATCTCCCATGTATAATTTCAGTCGATGGCCATTTATTTTGAAATTATCATGCTCTAGGTGTTCAAGTTCCACCACACCATGCAGAAAGACTTGTTTGAATACAAAGGGGCCTAATCATCTTGATTTCAACTTATCAGAAAAAAGTTTCAATCAAGAATTAAATAAAAGTACTTGAACTCCCTTGGATAGTAGATGTATTTGTTATGATAGTCTTTCATCCTTTCCTTATATATCTTCATATTCTCATATGCTTGTCTCCTCTACTTATCAAGTTCATCGGTTTGCCCACTAAGCATTGTTTAGCTTGTCGACCCAATCTCTTTTATTATGTTGGACTATTTTTTCTAAGATTCTTTTCTACTCATGATTAGAAACTTCAACTTGTCCGCTTGTTTGGGGGTGGTAAGGTGTAGCAGTTTGATGTGTCACACCATACTTCCTTAGTACCCTCTCCAATTGCGTATTACTAAAGTGTAGTCCCCTATCACTTATAATAGCTCTAGAGATTCCAAAATGGGAGAACAACTTCTTAAGGAGCTTTATAATTACTCAGGCATCATTTATGAGCAAAGCTTGTGCCTCTACCCATTTAGAGACATAATCCACTACTACCAAAATGCATTTGTTCCTAGAAGAAATAGGGAATAGTCTTATGAAGTCAATGCCCTATAAATAAAAAACCTTGCATTTTAAAGTAAAGTTTTGAGGCATCTCATATCTTCTGGATGTGTTCCATACCCATTGACATCTATTACACGTGACGCAGTGACGGTGAGCATCCTTAAATATTATAGGTGAATAGAAACCGGCTTCCAAAACTTTATAAGCAGTCCTGTTGGCCGAGTGGTGACCATCAATAGGGCTAAAATGACAATCTCTGAGGATTTGCCACCCCTCTTCATGCGAGACACATCTCCTTGTGACTTGATCTCCACATAACCGAAAGAGGAATGGGCCATCCCAACAGTAGTATTTGAGCTTTGAGAAGAACTTCTTTCTTGCAAGGTAGCTCAGGTCATTAGGGAGGACTCTTGCTGACAATTTGCAAGGTAAGCAAACCAAGGAGTATTCTTGTGCATAAGCTGGTAAACAACATATAATTTTTCTTTAGGAAATGAGTCATTAATGTCTTCTTCCTTCAACTCCTTTAAATAGGGGTTCTCAAGCCTTGAGAGATAATCAGCTGCTAGATTCTTGGCCCCCTTTTTGTTGTGAATTTCTAAGTCAAATTCTTGTAGAAGTAGAATCCACCTAATAAGTCTAGGCTTTTGTTTGGTTTCATCAAGAAAAATTTCAGGGCAGAGTGATCAGTGTAGACAATCGCCTTAAACATAATTAAATACAGCCAAAATTTGTCAAATGCAACAAGCAGTTCCTTCTTATAGTAGTGTAATTCACTTGGGCATGGTTAAGAATTCTATTAGCATAGTAGATGGGTTGAAAGTGTTTGTCTTGCCTTTGTCTTAGAACTGCCCCAATTGCGTAGTCACTTGTATCAGACATAAGTTCAAAGGGTGAGTTCCAATTAGGAGCTATCATGATGGGTGCATGGGTTAGTCATTCCTTGAGCATGTCAAAGGCGTGCTTACAGTAAAAAGTGAAGTTGAAAGGCACGCCTTTTTCTAATAATCCAATCAGTGGGCGAGCTATTTTGGAGAAGTCATTTATAAAGCGTCTGTAAAAACCACAGTTGCCTAGGAAACTTTTTATAACCTTGACTAAATTTGGTGGTTGAAGTTTTCCAATCACATTAACTTTTGCTCGATCAACTTCAATACCCCTGCATGAGACTTTATGTCCGAGTACAATGCCCTCCTTACACATGAAGTGACATTTCTCTCAATTCAGTACAAGATTAATCTCTTCGCAGTGAGTAAGCACCATTTCTAAATTCTCCAAACAATTTGAGAAAGAATCACTAAAGACGGTTAAATCATCCATGAAGACTTCCATAATTTTTTCTACCAAATTATCAAATATAACTAGTATACACCGCTGAGATGTAACCGGTGTGTTACATAACCCTGGCATTCAACTATAAGCATATGTGCCATAAGTGCAAGTGAAGGTGGTCTTCTCTTAGTCCTCTAGAGTTATCAATATTTGGAAGTATCCAGACATCCCATCATGGTAATAATAATACATGTGTCCTACTAGTGTCTCCAGCATCTGATCCACAAAGGGGAGAGGGAAGTGGTCCTTTCGAGTGGCATCATTTAGCTTCCTGTGATCTATACACACACTCCACCCGGTGATGGTACATATTAGTATAAGCTCATTGTTCTCATTGGAGACCATTGTCATCCCTCCCTTCTTTGGCACCACTTGTGTTGGACTAACCTAAGGGCTATCTAATATTGGATAGATTAGTCTCGCATCAAGGAGCTTGATAACTTCTTTCTTTACTACCTCTTTCATATTGGGATTGAGCCTACGTTGTGGTTGTACTATAGGCTTGAATCCTTCTTCAAGTAGTATTTTATGCGTGTAGAAAGAGGGGTTGATATCTTTGATAACTTCCACTTGTGTGCTCTTAGGACCGTAAGCAATTGATTTTTTTGCTCCTCAAATAAATCAGAGGCTATGATAACCGGTAGCTTGGAGTCTTTTGAGAGGAAGGTAAGTTCCAAATAATCTAGAAGCTGTTTCAATTCCAACACTAGCAGCTCTTCTATTAAGGTTTTCAATCTTGCCTCTTTGCTGACATTCAGGTCTTCAAATCCTCTCTGAGGTATAATTTCTTCTACAGCGTTGAGCTGCTCATTGAGTATTTCAACCTCAGAGTTGTTCGTGTCCTCCTACTCTCCTATGATTAGACTTAACTATAACTGATTATAAGATCTCATCAATATGCTTGTTGATCGAGGAATTGACAATATCTATATAGTAGTAGGAATCATCTACACACATGGAGTGTTTCATGGTGATGGCCATTTTGATCACCAATGTAAGCTTGCTGTTCTCTACATCTATCACTACCCCTGGCGATAGCAAGAAATGGTCTTCCTAGGATTAAGGGCATATACCCGTCCCTATCTATGTCTAGAATCACAAAGTCAATCGGATATATGAAGTTCCCTACCTTTACCAAGACATCCTCAACGATTAGGGGATTTTCACAAATCGGTCAGCGAGCTGCAAACTCATTCTAGTGGGCTTTGGGTCAGCTAACCTAAGTTTCTTGAAGAAGGAATATGTCACGAGGTTAATGCTTGCTCCAAGATTAGTTAAAGCTTTGTCGATTGAGATGTCACCAACTAAACATGGAATTGTAAAGCTGCCTGGATCCTTTAGCTTTGGGGGAAGTTTGTTTTGAATGATAGATGAGTAGTTTGCTCCTACCTCTACCATAGACACATCCTCCAACTTTCGCTTATTGGATGAAAGCTCCTTTAGGAACATGGAATATTTGGACATCTAAGAAAACACCTTAACAAAGGGAATATTGATATGTAACTGTTTAAAGAGTTCAAGAAATTTGCCAAACTGTTCATTATCTTTACTTTGATTGAGATGAGTCGAATATGGAATTTTTGGAACATACTCTTTAACAGCCGGTGGTGATTGTCTTTCAGATTCTTGTTTCTCAAGTTTTGCCTTTTCCTTCTCAAGTGTTTGGTCACCCTCTTGGTTCTTCTCCAATTCTTTTCCAGTTTACAGTTCCTTCCCACTTTTCAAGGATATGGCTTTTGCCTGCTCCCTTGGATTGTTCTTGGTGTTACTAGGGAGGAAACCCGATTGCCTTTCAGACATCATCTTAGCCAACTGGCCTATTTACTTCTTAAGGTTATGAATAGAGGTTTCTTGGTTCCGATGTCTTGCCTTAGAACTTTAAATGAATTGATTCATCAAGTCCTCTAAGTTGGTTTTCTTTTCTTGCCGAGGTGGTTGAACCAGTGGATTTAGCATAGGTTGGTAAGGAAGCATTTGTTGCTTTTGAAATCCCAGTGGTGGAAAGTTAGATCTCTGAGCGTTCTAATTTCCATAAGAGAGGTTGGGGTGGTTTCTCATGCCAAGGTTGTAAGTGTTGCTATATGGGTTGTACTGCTGCTTATTTTGATTCCCAAGATAGTTTACTTGCTCTTATTGCTAATGGAGGTCCATATTTTCACTAGCATCCCCCACTTGATGTTGTGATACTTGAGAATTCTTAAGGTTTGAGACCTAGTGACTAAAAGCTTTCATCTTTGCCACTAAAGTAGTCATAAGATCCACTTCATACTTCCTCGCCACTTTTTGCTTGCCCTTGTTGTTGCCCCACTGATAATTGTTTTTAGTCATATCAGTGAAAAGTTTCAAAGATTCTTCTAGGGTCTTAGAATTCAATGTACCACCAGCTGTAGCATCTACTAATTGACAAGTGGTTGGATTAAGCCCATTCAAAAAGGTCTGAACTTGCATCCATGTAAGTAATTGATGGTATAGGCACTTTCTCAACAACTTGGTCCATCTTTGCCAAGCATCGTACATGGTCTTACTATCTTGTTGCATGAACAAAGCGATGCTATTTCGGAGCTTGGTTGTCTTACATGGAGGTAAGTAGTTATCTAGAAATTACTTGATCGTATCATCCCGTGTAGTTAAAGATCCAGGGCCCAATGATTGAAGCCAATTTTTAGCCTTTCCTCTCAGTGAGAAAGGGAATAATCTAGTGCATATAGTTTCGTCAATCACCCCATTATTCTTGAAAAAAATCTCATAGATTTCTAAAAATGTTTGAATGTGAGCATGGGGGTCCTCATCAAGTAATTCATCAAATTGGCAATATTGTTGCAAAAGTTGAATCACCACTCCCTTAATTTCGAAATTGTTAGCCCCAATGGGGGCTTCACAATGGTTGGCCTTGTTCTATCTAAGGTTGACCATGCATAATCTAGATTGGTTTTGGGTGAATCCTCAAGCATGGTATCCTGTGTTTCCTCCTTGATATTCTCCAATAATCCTATCATATTATTCAAAAATTCTACAGTTGATTCTATGTCCTTCATTGCTGTTGCAACTTTTATAATAGACGTTCCTCCCTTGATTTCCACTTATCTAAAAGATTCAGCAGTTGTATTCTTGTAAATCTTGCGGAGCGTTCTCTCAATCTTGGGGTTTAAATCAAGAATGTTAGAAGAGAGTAAGGATGTAACTGGGGTGGGTCATAATAGGGTACCTGCCCTAACCGATTCGATAAAAACCCTATAAGGTTTAAGGTCGAGTTTTGGGACATGGAATAAAACTCGATAGGATTTAAGGTTGGGTTACGGGATCTAGAAAAAAACCCGGTGGGAAAACCCAACCAAATTTTAAAAAATAAATAATAAATTAATATTATAATTTATAATCGGTATATTTTATTTTATTATTTTTATATTTTTAATTAGTATATTTTTATATTTAATTTCTCTTTTATTTCCATCACAAATATATTAATAATAAATTAAAGAAATGACATATATAAATAAGTTGAAGTATGAAAAAAAAGAAAGATTTAATCACCATTTGGGTCGAGTTTGGGTCGCATCATTTGTTAAAAAACCTTATCGGATCGAGACAGGTTTTGGGCATATACATTCTTTACATGGGTTGGGTTCGAGTTTCAATAAACCCATCCCAAACTCGACCCGTTTACATTTCTAAAGGGGAGAGTCCTTGGCATGCACTACAAAAGCAATAGTTACAAGTTAGAGTATTCTAAAAATAAACAGAGTAGAAAGAAGTAAAACAAATAAAATAAATGACTAAAGTAGTAGATAATAAGGTTTTTCCTAATATTATTATGTTAAATCCCTGGCAATGGCACCAAAAACTTGATAGATCATTATCCAATCATATTAAATTATAAATTTATAAACTCAAATAAATCTAACGACCTAGCTAGGCAAATGCACCTATCAAATATAGTATAGATTACAATGGGTGTTGTCCTTAAGGATCTTAGAAATAAGTACTAATATTAACATTTTTCTACTATCTAGTTTAAATTTCAATATGAAATCAATAAATAAAATTATTGATTAACTAATTTAATAACCTTAAGATTAATTATAATTGCTATAATAAATAATTTCAATCATAAAGACATACCTTTTATCTCGATCTATTATAAACCCTAACTTTCTTATAATAAGGCATCAACTAATTAATTGTTTATGCTTTGCAATGCAGAAATTCTCAATTAAACTAACTACTTCCTCAAGTTAATTAATTCATAACCTTATACAAAATAGTGAAGACCTCTCTCTTACTATCACCCTATAAGATTTCATTAAGCTCATAATTCCCAAATAGAAATTAAATCTTTATGTAGAAAATAGAAATTTTCCTACTTCTAAGTAAAACATGCAATCTTTCTATTCATAAAAATCTATCATATTAGATGAAATCTCCCTCTATCTAACACGAATCATACATGTAATTAATTTGTGTGCATAAATTAATTACGCAGTAATAAAATACATAAATAGATACAAAAACATAAACTTTTAATTAATCAATAAGTAATTTAATCACATGGCTTAGAGTTTCACAAGATGTAAGACATATAAATCTACTCTTTCATGGAATCTATAGTAACCACAAGAAATATAGAGAAGTAGGAATTATTCATGATGAAAAGAATAAACTCCTGTAATCATTTTGTGATTTTCGATGATACTCTAGAGATTTTGCTCTCCTAGGGTTTTTAGAATGGCTATGAGAGAAATAAAATCCATATTCCTAATTTTTGTAATGAGGTGAATATTTATAGTTTGGGAATTTTGTTGCATGTACGGCCTGGTGCACGCTCGTGTACTATGGAAAAACGTAAAATTTTGACTTTCCAGTTTCTGCACGGCTGTGCTCGAGGTCGTGCACTCTAAGATTCCTACAATTTCTTCTCTAGGCATATTTCTTACTTCAGCACAACTTGTGCAACGACTAGGGCACAATTGCACGATACATTTTGATCACTTTTTGCTCCCTAGCACTAGCATTAGCACAACTATATTGAAGGTTGTGCATACATGAAAATCACTTTTTTCTCATATTTTCCTAGATTTCGCTCCGTGTTTGCTCAAATCTTCTTTAAATCTTTAATTTGCACTCTTTAACCCCTAAAATCAAATATTAAGCACTTAAGTATCTTTTTCTTAATAAATTCACACAAAATTTATAAAAATTCATATTCAATAAGCATTGTAATTAAGGTTTTTTTAACACTTATCTATTACACATATTAATACATGGAGAATCTGTTTTTATGTTAGTGGACTCTAGTAGCATGCATAATTTCATACAATCTCATGTGGCTAAGCAGTGGAAGTTACTAGTCTTATCTATTCCACAATTTTCTATGATGATAGGAAGTAGAGACAAACTAATATGCAAGAGCATTTGTGAATGTGTTTCTTTGAAGTTAGCTAATGTTGATTTTATGATCGATCTGTATGTGTTATTGATTCAACGGGTAGAGTTGGTGCTGGGAATTCAATGGTTAAGTACTTTGGGACTTATCACAATGGATTATTCTAAACCATTAATGAAGTTTCAATTAGGTGATGTGTTAGTTCTGTTGTAGGGGAATAGTGAAATAGATATCTAAATGATTGAACATAATTAGTTGCAGAAATTGGTTCGGCAAGATAATGTGGCTTGTTTGTTTAGATTAATGACTCAGTTGGAGGATTCATGTCTTTATACTACAAACAATAATGACATTGAAGCATTATTGGGCAAATTCGAAGATGTGTTTGCAACTCCTTCATCATTGCTACCACTTTAAAGATTCAACATCACATTCATTTAAAAGACAAATCTCAAGCCACTGATGTTCAACCATATCGATATCCATATTTCTAGAAGAATGAGATAGAGAAGCTAATACGGGAGATGCTTAATGTGAGGGTTATTTGACTAAGTACTAGTCCATTTTCTTCATTAGTATTATTGGTCAAGAAAAAGGATAAATCTTAGAGATTTTGCGTGGACTATCAAGCTACGATTTAAGACAAATTTCTAACACCAACAATAGATGAATTGTTGGATGAGTTAGGAGGTGTGCAAATTTTTTCCAAGATAGACTTATAGGTAGGCTATCACCCGATATGAATGTTTCCAATTGATATTCTTAAAAATACTTTTAGGACTCATGAAGGCCACTATGAATTTGTAGTAATACCTTTTAGTTTATCAAATGCTCCTTCAACATTTCAAGTAGTCATGAACATAATTTCCCATCTTTATTTGCATAAGTTTGTCATTTTTTTTTACAATATATTGATTATACAATAAATCTTTTGAGGAATACATAATTCATTTGGAGCATACTTTGGATTGCTTACGAACTCATACATTTTATGTGAAGAAGAATAAATGTTCTTTTGCCCAAGCTAGTATTAATTATTTAGGGCATATAGTGTCGACTATGGGAGTTAGTCTAGATTCATAGAAGATTGTAGTTATTTAACAGTGGCCATAACCTGTTTTGTTAAGAAATTATAAGGATTCTTGGGTTTAATTGGCTATTATCACACATTTGTTCAAAATTATGCCAATATTGCTGCTCCTTTAACTAATCTATTAAAGAAAGATTCTTTTTTTTTTTTTTTGTCACTTGAAGCTTATAGTGCATTTCGAAAATTAAAGGAAGCTTTGATGAAGGCGCCAATTTTAGCTTTACTGGATTTTTCCAAGACATTTATTGTGGAGACTAATAGGAATTAAAATCCTATAAGATCTATTATCAAGGCAAGAGCCAAAAGTTACAAAATTTGGTGATAAAAGTTCTCTTTGAACAATCAGAGCCAAAAAATGTTTGTATAATAATTTCTTTTCTATTACTTATTTGTTGTGCATTCTAGCAGATATACTTGTTGGTTTTTACAGGACGATTGATAAACTCGCTAAAACTCAACTTGTGGGTTATTCATGGACCTACATGAACCAAAGAAGAACCGGTCCAACAAATTGTTTAATTGAAGTGAAAAACCAATCACTTGAAGACCATTTGTATATGTAATAGTTGTTTATGAGAATCGGTCATTTTATTTTTGTACTTGTAATTGTGATTTAGGAACCGGGCACTTAAGTGACATCTTTGTAATTTTTAGTATATTTTTACCCTAATTGGAGCAAGTATAAATATTTGCTAACTAAGGTTTTCAGAGAACTTTTGATAATTTTGAAAAAAACAAACACTTTGTGCCATGAGGGTGATCCTTGTAAATCAAAGATCTTTTATCAATTTCTTGTGAAATTGTGGTAAGAACCAACAAGAGGAGATTGTGAGTTATATCAATCTTGCTTTTGTTGTTAACAAATTGTGTTTAGTGAGTCATATCTAGGTACAATTTGTGGTTACTTGTTCATTCACATGATTTAGGTTGTAATTTTCAGATGTGGTCATTTCAATTTTGAAATTGCTTCCTAATGCAATTACATGATTTTCCATTGAAAATCACATACTTATTTGTTCATAGTTCCATTTGGTATTTTACTTAATTGGAATCAAGTCATCACGCCATTTTTTAGTCCAATTTATGTGGTTGATTATTCGTTTGTATTGTGTGCTTGTGATTCAAATCAAGGCAAATCAGAGACAAATGCCTTGGAGTTAGGAATAGGGGCCATTTTATATCAAGAATCCATCCCATTGCTTTTTATAGCAAGAAATTTTGCCTCAAATTACAAAAG
This sequence comes from Laguncularia racemosa, assembly GCA_037954665.1. Lineage (NCBI taxonomy): Eukaryota > Viridiplantae > Streptophyta > Magnoliopsida > Myrtales > Combretaceae > Laguncularia > Laguncularia racemosa. The sequence continues at coordinate 12,154,336 of JBBMOL010000002.1, read as the reverse complement.
CAGAGTGCTTTTGTAAGGGAATTAGTAGCAGTGATGAAAGTGGTAAAGAAGTGGCATTAATACTTATAGGGGCGGCATTTTATCATTCGAACATATCACAAGAGTCTCAAGGATATTATAATCCAAACCATTCAAACTTCAAAACAACAACAATACTTAGTTAAGTTGTTGGGTTTTGATTATGTCATTGACTACAAGTTTGGTGTAAATAATAAAGTTGTAAATGCTTTATCTAGACAATGTGGAAATGAATCACATTTTCATGCTATCTCACTTCTCTCTTTTGATTTTATTTCTCAAATGAAGAGAGAGTAAGAAACAAACATGGAATGGATGAAACGCTGTCAAGATGGACAACCCTTATTGTGGCCACTTAAAGTATAGAGATGGATTACTGCATTTGGATAGTTGTGTTTTTGTCCCAACCCTATCTCCATTAACTCACACTATCTTTATATAATTTCATGCTACTCCTTTAAGAGGTCATATAGGAGTTTTAAGAACATTTAAATGGATTAGTAGTGCTTTTTTTTTTTCTGCTAGGTATAAGGAAAGAAGTAAAGCAATTTGTGAAGCATTGTCACATGTGCTAACAAATCAAATACTTGACTACCTCTCTTGTGAGTTTGCTTCAACCATTACCTATTCCACAATAGGTTTTTGAAGATGTTTCAATGGATTTTATTAGTGGCTTACCAATTTCTAAAGGATATTTAGTAATATTAGTTGTGGTGGATAGATTTATCAAATACTATCATTTTTGTTCATTGTCAGCTTTATATTCAACCGTAACAGTTGCAAACTTATTTATTAACAATGTAGTCAAATTGCATGAAATTCCTAAGTTAATTGTATTTGATCAGGATAGAGTTTTTGTTAGTTGTTTTTGGCAATAACCGTTTAGATTGAATGAAACCACCTTGCGGATGAGTTTAGCTTATCATCCCTAAACAAACGAACAATCAAAGGTGGAAAATTATCGCTTGGAATAGTATTTATGGTCATTTGTGATGGATTGTCTAACTCAATGGCCTAAGTTCTTATCTTGAGCAGAGTATAGTTTATATAGTTTTAATATTACTTTCTATTCTAATTCTTAGATAACACCTTTTGAAGCACTCTATGATAGAGTTCCACAAAAAAATTTGAATTGTGTGTAGAGTAATTCCACGGTGGAAGCAGTTGATCATAGATTATGGAGCAGAGATGAAATTCTTTGAGTGTTGAAGACAAGTTTAGAACATACTTAACATTGTATGAAGCAGTTAGCAGATAATAAAGGGAACAATAAGGAGTTATTCGTGGGGGACTTTGCCTATGTTAAACTGCAACCTTATAGGCAAACAACTTTAGCGAATAAACTTTCATTTAAGTTGTCTCCAAGGTATATCGGTCCTTTTAAAGTGATTGCAACAATGGGAGAAGTAACTTACAAACTAGACTTACTAGAAAGATTAAGGATTCACCCTACCTTTCGTATATTTGTTCTTAAGAAAGTGGAAGGCAACACATAACATTCGATTCCACTATCATCTAAGTCTTATGCCAATTGCCTACTTATTAAGTCTTTGGTAGTCTTAAATTCTAGATTGCTACGCAGATATGGTCAAAATGTCCCACGGGTTTTAGTATAGTGGGAGTCATTTTTTATTGAGGAAGCTACATGGGTGGATGTATTAGACTTTGTGCATGATTACTCACATATTGACCTTGAGGATATGGTCTCTTTTTTAAGGGGGAGAAAATTGATACAACTACGCAGATAGCTAAGGGGACATAGTTGTATAACAATAACAGAAGACCAAAGAGGTTTAAAAGAGTCTTAGGATATCTAGAGGATTTTGTTTAAAATACAGTTACAATAGCAACATGCGGGAATAGATAGCCAATAGCAATAGAGGATATATAATAGATTTTATAACAAACTTTAAAATAGAGATCTATAAACAGTAGAAACACATTTAGGGGTTACTGCTTTTGTTACGCCAAGAATTTATGTGTTCTAAGGAGTTGTGTCTAGCACTCAAAGTCTAGATTTTTGTTAAAATCTTTATCATCTAACATCTCACATGATACACAACACATAGCACACATATTAGAATTAGATTGCTAGATCACAGTAGATAACAAGTAAAAATAGTAAATGAAGTGCCGACGAGAAGAATAGACAAGGGTATCAAAAACCCTAAAAAACTCAAGAACAAGAGGAAGAAAGAACATCGAGGTATTACATGTGAACCATGTGATTAAGAGAGAGAGAGAGAGGGTAGCATATATTAGACGGGCTTAAGGTTGTGTATGAAGTGGTAATAAAGAATTGAGTCGAGCCTTTCCTATAGGCCCATCAATTGCTTATGATGTTAGTGTGTCACTCTAAGTAACTTTTAAAGTACTCATTTAATAAACATGCTCTTGCAGTGATTGGTAGGTATCTTCCACCCTATAGAAGTGGCACGACCACCTTGAGGTGCTGAGTGGTTGCCCATTACAAGGAAAACTTGAAAAAAAGAAAGAATAAAAAATGATGCATAAAACTCAACGGTTCGTGCAAATAGATTACAACCTAATGAGATTGAAGTGTATTTTCTTTTTTATTTTTATGTTTAGTTTTCATGGTGACAGGCAACCGCGTATCATCATAGGTAGTCGTATTACTTTGTTAGGATAGTTGACAACTACCTAGTATATCCACATATAATGGTCGTGGGATGATATTAAGTAAGTCATGATGTTGACCTTGACTTGTTCAACTTATTAACACTATTTCAAAACCTTATAAGATTATGGGTTAAGTTTTAGGTTTTAAATGAGACCTAATGAGAAACTTGACTCAACTAAAATATTATATAATAATATTTTTTATTTAACTAAATAGTTTCTCTTTTATTTTATCTTATCTATTTTTGTGCATTTTTTTTTACTTTGATATTAAACACTATATCAAAGTAAATGGCTAGAAAATCACATGATAAGATCAACTAATGCATCGTAATTTAAAAAGAAAGTAGAAAATTTTATTTTATGTTATTTAAAAAAAAACTCATGAAAGCAATAAATTGGGTTAATAATATAATATTATTATATTATTTGCAAATCATTTTTTTTCTGAAAAAAAATACTAATAATAATAATAATCTTACAATAATTAACAAGAAGGCCAAATTGAAACTAGACATGTAAGCACCCATTCAAATCAATAACTATTCATCATAAAAGTAGTCATACAATATTTCATAATTAAAAATTTTAATAATCATTTATGGAAAGTTTAGATAACTGAAAAAATCATAATATATATTTATAACATGAACTATTGAAAAGATCATTTGTTGTTAGATTAGGTCGGATTAATCACGTGTTTGATAATATTCTATAGGGGTGGGTTTTGGATATATGATAGAGATTCCATAAGGTTTAAGGACAAGTTCTAAAAAAAGGTTTACAAGTTGTCGCGTTTAGTTTGGGTTTTGCAAAATCTATTTCAAACTCAATTTGGTGGCACACCTAAGTGATGGTTTGTGACCTATCAAGTAATATTCTTCTTTACCGACCACCCATCATCCTAATTATATTCATTAAACTGTTTAATTAAATATAAATAATATTATTTTATTAAAGTAATTATTATGTATCAATCATAATATCAACAAAAGGTAGTAAAACAAATCTAGTATATTTGTTAAAAGAACAAAAAATAGATTGTGATTTTACAAAACTTGAAAAACACATGTTGTATATGTATTTTTTTTATTTTTTATTAAAAAAAATTATTTTAGGAAAATGTTGATGATATTTAAAAAATTTCAATACATTTATGAAGGACAATGATCTTTTTTTTTTTTCATTTACATTCTTTTATCTCCTTTTTGTTTGCAAGCCTCTTCTTAAGCCAATCAACAGCTCTTGAATCCAAAATGAGATACTAATCCAAATTCATGGTTATACAAATTAAAACAATTATGTTTAAACTTATATCAACATCTAAATATGTTAATATAGTACCCAAATTCTCTAATTTAATGCTTCCCGTAATGTTTATTTCCAATAAAAATAGTTGGATTTTAATATGAAGAGTATGTGTTAATTTGTTTTTTATCTACTTATTTTTTTTATTAAGTTCTCATGTGTTTTATTTATTTTTTAGCTTTTCTATACATTTTAAAATTACCTTGTTATTAAAACTATTGTAACTTATTTATACAAACATTAATTATCTAACGGAATGAATAAATATGACTTTACTTTTTTCTAATGTTTATATTAAGACGTATTTTTTAATGCATATATGTAAAAGCTTATCATTTGATTTGGTTTTATTTTATTTTAGATTATTTCTCTGTATTAAATGCAATAATATTAATTAAAAGAAAGAGAATATTTGATAGGCACTCCTAAGGGCATCTCTAACACAGTTTTTTGGTATGCCTTTTTATATTTAAGGATTTTCTTTAAACATACGAGTTTATGATCTATAATAGTTATTTATTTATTTTTATATATTTTATTTTATATTACTTAATTATTATTTTTATTATAGATCTTATAAATAATATTAATATAAATTAAATAATTATTTTTTAAAATTAAAAAAGTAAAAAAGTCCTTCAATTAAAAAAAAGTTTTAAAATCTCCCAGCAACTTCAAATGGGGTTATTAGAATTGTCGGTGGTCTAATTAATAAGCAGCAAATAAAAAATCGGAATATTGCCCAAATTCCCTTGGATGAGTTAATAATTCTTTTGAAACCGCTACTCCTCCAAGTTTCGAACCCTAGACCTTATCCCTGTCGTCGTCTTCATCTCCCTTCTAGCTAACTCCCGCTTCCCGCCAATTGAATTTCCCGGAAAGCTCAGACTTTCCTGAAAACAACACTTTCTTTCACTCCAAACACTTCGCTTCTTCCTCTCCCTCTCCCTCTCTCTCTCTCTCTCTCTCTCTGATGTGTTCTTCGTCATCATGGAATCGATCACATCTTCCGCCCTGATCGAGATTTGCTCCCGTGGCACCGTAGGCCTAACACTATCTTCTCTCTGGTCCAATCTCTCTTCTTCCTCTTTAAACCTCAATCTTTCTCCTTCAATTAAGTCCTCGCTCTGGTCTCGTCTTCTGAAAGTCCCCGTTCTCGAGTTTCATGTGCGTAATGTCGAGGTTTCCTCGAGCAATCCGTCCATTCAGAGGTTGGAAGATGCGGAGAAAGTGGAAGTGAAAGTCGTGGCGAAGGAGAAGTTGAGAGGGAACTTCGTTGGACTTTATGATGCGCAATCAGCTAACACGAACTTTCCGGAGAATCAGCGCCGTGTTCTGGAGCGTCTTGCGATTGCTCGGTATATAATTGGGATTGAAATTGCTATTTTTTTTAATTATTATTATTTTTGAATATTTTTAATTGGTTATTTGTTAAAATAGTATGCTTTTGAGGATGATCAGCTGTTCAACATGTCAGTACGGATTGAATTTGAACAATGTTGATTTGTTAGTGTAAGTTCGATATGTGTTTCCACTGAAGTCTATCGAGAGTTTTTAAGAAAAAGAGAGAGGAAAAGACTAGTTTTCTGTGTGATTTGGTGTTCCTGTTGGTTGGAGATTGTTGCAGTGGTAGTGAAGTGATGGAGCTGGTCAGCTGGTCGGTGTGGGTGGTAAATTGTAATTTCATTTTGGAGGGGGCGAAGTTCTTTGAGGTTGGAATGAATGAGTAATGATAGCCATATCAATTGTGACGAAAAAAAGTGCTCGCCGGGTGTATAAAGTGCTCCAGTGTTAGTGTGGGGGAGGAGAGGAGATACCCACATGCATCCTTGTTCCTGCAAAATGCACTTTATTCACTTTGCTTTTACACTAATTCTACTCACCTTACAGTAAGAGGGGTATTTTTCCCCACCTTTTGGAGGTAATTTAAATTGTAGATAATTATAAAAATTCAGTATTATGGATTTTATATGGTTTACCTGTTTACAAGGAAAGCAAGAATGTACGTGCACAGAAATGATTTTGTTTGAGGGATAATAAATGTTAAAAGCAACTAGCTGGGATGATGAATAGATCATGCATTAGATCAAAAAGTGTGATGCATTATGCGTACTTGGAATATTGGTCATGTGCAGGACGAATGGAGTGGCACAAAGTCAACTTTCCAAGGAATTTGGCATGGAGGCAAAGTACTTCTTTTACATCCTGAAGCAGTTAGAAACTCGAGGCTTAATCGTGAGGCAATCAGCCCTTGTAAGAACTAAAGAACCTTTTGGAGAAGGGGAATCAAGAAATGGTTCTTGTATAACAACAAACATGGTATACTTATACCGCTATGCAAAACAATTGGGCTCACAACAAAAACTTGAAGTGACCAAAGAAGAACCATCTTCTGATAATTCTGGTGTCAGGCAATCTTTGACTGGAGAATCTGTTAAAGAGGATGTGGTTGTAAGGGATTATTTACCAGCAATGAAAGCTATTTGTGAGAAACTTGAAGCTGTGGAAGGCAAGGTCTGTTAGCCATAAAGCTCAGTGGACAGTTTCACCTTTTTGGTTAAAATTTTCACTTCCTTTTGTTGCTTTTACAGGTTCTAGTTGTCTCAGATATCAAAAAGGATCTTGGTTATAGTGGAGTTCGAGGACACAGAGCTTGGAGAACTGTAAAGATCACAATCATTTTTAAGTTTAATGTTTGAAATAGAATCCACATAGCTTTTCTTATTCAAGTGTTTGCTTTTTTTGTTAGATTTGTTGTCGGTTAAAGGATGCTCATATTGTGGAGGAATTTGATGCCAAACTTGATGACAAGGTAACAATTGCACACTTCAATTCATGCTAAAAAATGTTCCTGTCTCAAATTCCTAGTTGTCTGATGCTTTGCATGGTAAACGGTTATTCTTTAATAAGTACATAGGTTGTTAATTACTTGTTCAGCCAATTAACTCTATAGTCTATCACATGACTCTTGTTTTTTCCATCATGCCTTTGTTGGTGCATTGCATCAAGTTGATCGTGGAATGCAGAGAACTAAGTACTGTATCATGCATAAAGGTCTGGAAGTCTGGATGTTTTATTATTGTGCCGTATCTTGTAGAAAGAGCATTAAGCATTTGGACCATTTGCAGGTTCAAAGTTGCTTGCGTTTGCTGAGGACTGATTGGTTAGAGACAATTGATAATGATGCCCTTGGATGTCGAAACAGTGAAAAGGATAAAGAGCAGCTGACATTTGGAAGGAGATGTCAGATTACCGACCAGGTTGTAGAACTTTCCCTCGAGCATCAAGTTTTTGAAATAATTGCTGCTGCAGGATCACGGGGGCTTACTTATATGGAGGTCTGTTCCATATTGGTTTTACTGTTGTAAGGCTCTCTAAATGTTTGCTTTCCCTTTTTTAATTCATCAATCCATCTGGAGAAAAATTTTCTAATCCTGTTTCTTTTCCAGCTTCATTGTCTATGTTTATTTTATAGAGGTTGTCAGAAGATTAAGTTAAAGTTAAATGCCTTTACTTTTGGTTTTCCTGCTCCCATCTATAGTCTAGACTCTACCTGAATTCTGTTACCGTTTTCTAATATATGTTCTTGTTATATCTTCCCACAAGCCACTCCTTGGGGCTTAGCTGTTGTTTGCAGATTTACATAATTTTGAAGAATCCCCAAAGACATGCAGTGTTCAAATTTAACATCTCGAGAGCTTCTAAATTGTAGTTGAAATGTAAAGGCTATTCTTGCAATACTTGCATCTAGTGCATTTAGTATATATAGTGTACAATACTATGCTAGTTTTTATTCCGAATTATGTTTAGAGTGGGCATAGTAGAGTCTTCTATATTCCTTTATCTTCATGCATGTTTCATTTCGAGTCCTTATTTTTCTTATTTTTCCTTCAGATTTGTGAGAGACTTGGAATTAATAATAAAAAGAACCATACTCGCCTCTTTAACATGTTTACAAGGTTTGGGATGCATATAGAAGCTGACAGCCATAAGAAAGGTTATACATATCGAATTTGGGCACGGTACAACTACAATCGTGGTTCAGCTAATGGCATCATAGATCAATTGGAGAAAGTTGATAGTGAAAGTAGAGTTTCAAATAGAGTTTTTCCTGATAATTCAGCTATGCCTCTGGTGGAGGTTGTCCCCCATCCATCTGATGGAGACTTCAGCTTAGCAGAGAAGTTGCGTGATGCTGAAACTGATACAGATCTTCTTCATACGAGTGAAGGAGATGATAAGGCTGATAATATGCTCATCTGTACTTCCGAAACTCAAGGATTGTTCCATGGGCAAAGGGACTCTGACCCTATTGGAGGACTGGACTTGGTGATACCATCCAGTGAGAACCATGTCACTACATTGGAAGCAACTCCTCCTGCTTCCCTACATTCCTGCAGATCTGCATCACATCAAAGATATCCATGTATTTCCTTAACTACTGATGGAGCAATAAGGGAACAGAGGATATTGGAGCGTATGCAGGTCTATCTTTATTTATTTATTTATTTATTTTTATTTATTTATTTGGGGTGGGGTTGGTGGTGTGAGGAGGGGGGCTGATGGTGGTAAAAGTGCAGATGCTAGTCTTTCAAGCAAATTTTCTTATCCATTTTTCTCTCCTTTTTAACCAGGATGAAAAATTTATCTTAAGGCCTGAACTTTATAAATGGCTTGTCAGTCTTGAGAAAGATAAATGCACAACAATGGACAGGAAGACCATAGATCGAATTGTAAACAAGCTCCAGGAACAAGGTTACTGCAAATGTGTTAATATAAATGTACCTGCTATCACTAATTGCAGTCGCAGCCGTATAACTCAGGTTATTCTTCACCCATCTCTCCAACTCTCTCCTGCTTTGGTCAGTGAAATTCATGAACGATTTAGGTCCTTTGAAATGCAAACTCGTGGACATGGCTCCTCTAAGTGGAAGAACAGAGAATCAATTCCTGTTATAAGCGGTGTTGAGAGGATTCACAACTGTGTAAATTCCAATACAGGAAACTCTAGATTAGAATCCATGCGTGCAAATGGATTTGTGTTAGCAAAAATGGTCCGTGCGAAGTTACTTCATTGCTTTCTTTGGGATCATGTTCATGCCTCATCAAATTTGGATCATGACTTGTCACAGGAGGAAAATATCCATGGGTTGAACAATCCTCACAGCTTCTGCAATTTGTTTTCTCTAGAAGATGCTATTAAAGCCATCCCTCTTGAGCTATTCTTACAGGTTGGGGGGTCCTATAACAAAATTAATGACTTGATTGACAAATGTAAGAGGGGTTTGTGCCTCTTGGATCTTCCTACTCAGGAATACAGGGATTTGATGGATACTCAGGCTACTGGGAGATTATCGAAAATTATCGATATTTTGCGTCGGCTTAAGGTATGTCAACATGCCAAGGTGATTGAGTTAATTTTGATTTTACATGCCAATGGTTCCCATTTGATTTCTACCATTTCTCAGTTTTGACAGGTGTTATGTCTGTACACGTGTTCTTAATTCATTTTAGTCTTGCTTTATGCTTATAGGAGAAATGGGCATGACATGCTTGCAGATCATTTGAAAAGTAGGGATGGAAATCTTTCTTGGCAATGAAAATTTTCACTTGAATTTAATATGAATGGAATATTCTATTATTGTTAATAAAGGTAAACTAAATCAGACATGCCTTGATTTGGACAGTCCTTTTACTGTTTGAGCTTCCTAAACAGATATACTTTGAGTCTGTATGATTTTTCTTGATAGATGTGCATAGCTATTTTAAAATAAATTAGCCTGTTAATTAAATAAGCTGTCCTAGTCATTCACCTGGAGAACCTCCAGGCTAATTCTCCAAATGAGAATTCTAATTTATGAGGCTAAACTGCAGGGAGTTCCTTTTTTAATGGCCTTTTTATTTTTGGGTAAGACTCTCATTAATGGCCTTGGTTGGTCTTGATTGTGATGTTGTAGTTGGTCTTCTTTTAGTAGTGCACACTCTTCACCCTTGCTTTTTCATTGCCAAATAGAATGAATATTAGAGTTCTGAATTTCAAAATAACATTTTTTATTAGGGTGTAATTTTTACCTCCTTTGTTATAGTTGTCTCCTTGAATGGCGAGACTAACAGATGGTTCTCCTAAACAGTTAATCAGATTGGTAAACAATGGGCACAAGGTAGAGGGTGTCAAGATCCCACATGCCATTTTAACTCATGCAATGGAACTTAAACCATACATTGAAGAGCCATTGTCAACTGTTGCTAAGTCTTTGAATTTTGAATCTGTTGATCTACGTCCTCGAATTAGACATGATTTCTTCCTATCAAACAGAAAAGCTGTTGATGAGTATTGGCAGACTTTGGAGTACTGTTATGCTGCCGCTGAACCAAGGGCAGCTGTATGTGCATTTCCTGGATCTGCTGTTAATGAGGTATGTGCTTTTGATGTGGTGAGTGCTTGTGTATTGCATGCACATCTCTGCATGTGTGTTCTGGGGTCTATTGCAGCTCTCCTGATCTGGAATATTGACATCCATCACCTATTGAAGGATATGCTTTGACACTTGCTCATAGTGTTTGTACATTTGTTGCTGCAGGTTTTCCTTTTCCAATCATGGGCCTCAGCTGGGGTAATGACAGCTGAGCAACGTGCAAAGCTTGTGAAGTGTCTTAGGAACAATAATGAAGTGAGAAAGCTCCCTTATAAGGAGTGTGAGAAACTTGCGAAGGATCTTAACCTTACCATAGAGCAGGTATATTATACTCTGGAAAATATAATGTAGAAATATTTTCAAGTTATGTATAATTTATATATAAGAGGATCTATTTATAGAGTCTCAACATGGTTGGTAGTAACAATTATTACTATGTCATCCTTAACTACCCCACAACGTCAATTCTACCAACCTACAACATTAATTGAACTACTAATATTAATGCCAAATCTGTCAATTCCCCACCTCAAACTAAGGAATAGATATTGATCATTCCTAGCTTGTAGAAAATATGCTCAAAATGCTTTGTGGTCAAGGATTTTGTCAGAATGTTAGCTTCTTGCTCATGAATATCCAGATTTATTGTTAAAGTTTCAATCCATATGAACATGTTTCATTCTATCATGTAGGATTAAATTTCTTTATTACGTTGATTGTTGGCTTGCTATCACATTAAACGGGACTAGTAGGACTAAAAAGCATATGTAACTCTTTCATCAACCTTTGTAGCCAAATGACCTCACAAATTTGTTGTGCTATAGCACGAAATTTGGCTTCTGCACTACTTCATGCCACAATTGACTATCTCTATTTCTTGCTTTTCTGTGTCATGAGATTTTCCCAGACTTTTGTGCAGTAACCTGAACTATTCTTATGATCAGAACTTAATCTTCTTATGAACTGACTTTCTAAATAGTACTCCTCTCCCAGGTGATTCTTTCATACACTTTAGAATATGTTTCACTGCATCTATATGATATTTTGTGGACGCATGCATAGCTTGACTCACAACATTGATCGCATTAGTTGGATTAGGTCTTAGAGATGAATATATTGACCTTCCTTCAAGATGCTGGTATTGTCCCACATCAATCTCATGGTAGCACTTGCCTCTTGTGCTTGACATTTCCAATTTGGAGGAAGTGGAGTGTTCGGAATGTATATTGGTTGACCCGGGTATATAAGTCATGTTATATTGTTGGATAACAAGCCCTCAATTATCTGATTTTTATTTATATTGTAGAGAATTTGTGTGCTTGGGAGTTCCTGATGATTAAATAAACCAAGATTTTACCATGACTACAATTTTAGAGAGATTGGAAAGCGAAAGCTTATGGGTTCATTTCTGTAACTGGATAACTAGCATCAAAAACTGTTTTTACATTGGATGGTTTGGTGTTTTGATGATCCCTACCTTATTGACCGCAACTTCTGTATTTCTTATTGCTTTCATTGCTGTTCCACCAGTAGATATTGATGGAATTCATGAACTTGTTTTGGATCTCTACTTTATGGAAATTATACTATCTGTAGTGCCATTATTTCTACTTTTGCAGTTATAGGTTTGCATTTTTACCTAATATGGGAAGTGGCATCTGTTGATGGATGGTTATACAATGGTGGTCCTTATGAACTAATTGTTCTACACTTCTTACTTGGTGTAGCTCACGACATTTTACCCTAGTATTTCTTCCAATAAATCTAGGTTATACTACATTGTGATATGTATATTCTAAATCTACTTCTTGCCACTTCTACTATAAAGTATTTTAGATCAACTAACTCCTTAAATTCAAATTGAGTCTTGATTTTCTCTTTTAAACATCTGGTTTTATCTGAATTATTATAGGTGATGATATCATCCACATAGATTGTTAAACTTGGCTTTTCCCTTCACTGCTGATTTTCACGAATAAAGTATGGTTGACTTGACATTTAGAGTATTTTAGCTGAGTAGTTGTAGTACAGAAGCGCCTAAATTAGGCTTTAGGCGGTTGCTTTAAACCATATAGTGACTTGTTTAGTTTACACACTTGTCCTTTTTTTTGACTCAAATCCTAGAGGAAATTTCATATATATTTATTCTTCTAAGTTACAATTGAGATTTTTCACCTTTAATTGATGCTATGACTGATCAAGAATAGCTGCAATTGATAGAAGTACTTATATTGAGTTTAGTTAAGCAATTGGTGCAAATGTTTTTTTATAGTCTATCCTATATGTTTGGATATATCCTTGGCAACCAACCTAGCTTGTACTTTTCAATGTACCCATCAGTTTTATACTTTACATTAAACACCTTTTTGCTTCCTACTTATTTTTCCCCTTTAGGTAGATCAACAATATCTTAGGTGTGGATTCCATAGAAAGTTTTCGTTTCCTGCTTCTTTCCATTTTGGAATCCTAAGAGCTTCACATATATTTCTTGGTCATCTCTCTTTGTCAACTTGAGTAACAAAAGCTTTATAATGTTAAGATAGATTCTCATAGGTCATATAGGGAAATTGGATACTTGACACAAGCTTTCTTTCCTTTCAGAAGTGCACTGGGTAATTCTTCAACCAATGCAATCTCTTTCCCTTCCTTCATGCCACTCTTGTCACTTACAACTACATTTTTCTCACCAAACACTTCACCCTTTTCTCCATCATCATGTTCAGGTAGCGTTGGCTTTTGGGAAGAAGATTGGATATAGTGAGTTGTTTTAGGCCTCCTAAGGTACAACATTATTTCAGGAACGGCTTTAACATGTGGGTGTCATCAACATGACATTGAATTTGACTTGAAATGTGGAGCAAACTAATATGAAAATAATGATGAAGATGACAGGGAATGAGGAGTATGTGGAGATCATTAAGACAGACGACTAGGATGGACTATGAGGTGTATGTGGAGCTAATGAAGAATATGGCTCTGGAATATTGAGACACGACTGGAATTTGGTGTTTTGGGAATACTTTTTAATTGACTAGGCATAAATAAGAGTAAAAATGAAGATCATGAGTCATTCTCTTCACTTGAGCTCTTCCCCTAGAGAAAAGGGTCATTAAACATTTGATTATCAAAGAAAATAACATTAGCAGTCAAGTAAATTTTCTTTTTGGAGGGATGAAACACTTGTACCCTTTTTGAGTTGTGGAATACCTAACAAATATACATTTAAGGGCTGTTGCTACAAGCTTACTTAGATTTGGTTAATGGTTGTGGACAAATGTGACACTAAAACTTTAGGAGGCATCCTGACATGTGAGATTGACTCTTGAAGAACATTTAAAGGAGTTTGAAACTTTAGAAGTATCAATGGGACTATCCACCAAATAGGTAGTAGTTAAGAGCGTATCCCCCTAGCAGGTGTGTGGTATAGAGCTGGACAACATGAGAGAACAAGTTACTTCCAGTTGATGATGATTTTTTCTTTCAGCCAACCTGTTTTGTTGGGGTGTGTAAATACAAGAACTTTGGTGCCGTATTCCATGTTTAGTCAAATATGAGTTGAAATTAGATGAGAAATACTCTTGCTCATTGTCATTTTTGAGCATATCAATTGATATTTGGAACATGTTTAGTAAGAAATTTGTGAAATTGGTGAAACATTGAGCATGCATCAGTTTTATCCCTTAGCAAGTGTAACCAACTTACATAAGTAGTATGGAATAAATCCTCCTTACCTAGAGTGGTTATGGTTTCCTTAACCCCCCAGGACTCATTGTACCTTGGTAGAGAGTAGTATGGAATAAATCCTCTTTACCTAGACACTCCTTTATACTATGGTTGGCCTGGTTAGGGAAGCTTTCCACCCTTGATAGGGTACACCATTGGGGACTAGTGCAATCTACTATTTGCTTTCTATGTAATTGGCATTAGGAGGACCATGCCCACCTATTCTTCCAATGCGACTACACATCGCGAGTTTGGAGTATAGTCTGTGACTACATGCACTGCCCAGTCCTATCCAACAGTTGGGATAGTGTTACCAGATTTATGATGGCACTGGGGGACTCATCGAACCATCAGAGATGACAAGCTACACTAGTAGCAGTAGTCTACTGCATATGGCGCATCCGGAATCAAGTGCGGTTAGGGAATGACCTCCCAGGGATTAGCATGTTAGCACACCAAATATGAGCCTATGTTAGGCCATTGTAATCCTAACGCTTTGCTTTAATTTAGTGCTTAGGCTTAATATGCAAGCACAATCATCGATTATGTGCTTTTTGTAACTTTATCTCACTTGTGCATTGTACTTCGTCAATTTAATAAAATTATTAATTACCCAAAAAAACTTACATAAGTATGATCATAAATGAAAGTAATAATCATTGATGACCAAACAAACTAAGAACTTTAGATGTGCCTTGTATGTCACATGCATAGGTTAGAAGGGTTTGAATGGCTTATTGGGATGCATCGGGTAAGTATATCGAGTAAGTTTTGCAAGAGCACATATCACAATAAAATTCAGCCTTTTCATTAGTTTGTAAAGTTAAGGATACAAATGACGCAAATATGAGAAAATAAGATGCTCTAGACGTCTATGCCAAGGGATTATATTGGACTCTCAACCTTGTCCTTTAGCCTACACAACCCCACCATTACCAATCCAAATTTTGATATTTGTATCAAACACTATGATTTTCAAAAACTTTAGTGACTTTACCATATGATCTAACCTCCTGTCTATTATCTAAATATCTCCACAAAAAGATTCATATACCTTTATGCACAATAGAAGCCGATGAGAATGTGTCTCCTTGATTCTTGGCCTCCCAACTCTTATTATTTTTGTTGAATAAAGAGAGTTTTTATTAATTCTATAAAACATATCACTGTTACAATATATTCTAGTCTATATATACAATTTTTGTTACACTAAAAAAGAAAACAATCTATAGCTAATTATAACAGTTAATTATAGCTAATTGCCTTAACTTATTAGTTTTGATTTCCTTTACTAACTTTTCTGAAATATTTTCTAATATTATTTATCTGAGATTTCCTACACTCCCCCTTAAGCTGGTGAATATAGATCTTCCATTCTTAGCTTGTTAACATTCTCATGAACACATGATGTTACACAATCCCTTTGTCATCACATCTGCAAGTTGAAGTCCTATTGGGACATATGGAGTACAAATCAATCCATTGTCTAGCTTCTCTTTAATAAAGTGCCTGTTTATCTCTATGTGTTTTGTCCGGTCATGTTGTAGTGGGTTGTAAGCTATATTATAGCTGATTTGTTATCACAGTATAGCTTCATTGAATCTTCAGGTCCTTTAGGATAATTTTAATCCACAATAATTCACATACTCCTGTTGCCATAGCTCTTAACTCTGCTTTAGCACTTGACCTTGCTACCCACACTTTGTTTCTTGCTTCTCTAGGATATTAAGTTTCCCCCAATGGAGGTACAATAGCTAGAAGTTGATGTCGACTGGAGACTCTGCAAAGTCCACATCTGTGTAAACTGCCAAATCAATTGTAGATTCTTTTTTAAACAAAATTCCCTTCTCTGGATGTGCCTTTAAGCAATGAAGCACTTGGTAGACTGCTTGTAGCTGAACTTCTCTAGGATCATGCATAAACTGATTGATAACACTGGTTGAGTAAGCTATGTCCGGCCTAGTATGTGCCAGATAGATAAGTTTTCCAACAAGTCTTTGGTACATCTCTTTGTCCACTGCCTTATCTGCACGAGCCTCACTTAATGTATGATTTTGTTCAATGGGAGTTCCAATCGGTTTGCTAGCCGCCATGCTTGTTTCCTTAAGCAGGTCCGTAACATACTTTTGTTGAGAAATAAAAATTCCCCGCCTTGATCCAACCACCTCAATTCCAAGGAAATACTTCAATCTTCCTAGATCTTTTATTTCAAATTCCTTGGCAAGACATCACTTCAAGGCCTCCTTCTCTATTTCATCGTTTCCTATCACAATAATATCATCTACATACACACTTAAAATAATGATTCCCCCTAAGACTGGATGCTTAATGAAAAGTGTGTTATCTCCTTGACTTTTCTTATAGCCACTAGCTATCATCACCTTGGCAAATCGTCCAAACCAAGCACGTGGGGATTGTTTCAGCCCATATAATGCCTTTTTTAATCGACAAATTTTGTTCTCGTCAACCCTACTAAATCCGTGAAGAAAGGCATTCGTCACATCATACTATTATAATTTCTAATCAAAATCAACAGCCAAAGATAGCAAAATCCTCATTGTATTCATCTTTGCTACTGGAACAAATGTTTCTTGATAATCTACTCCATATGTCTGCATGTATCCTTTCGAGACTAATCTTGCTTTGTAGCATTCTAAGGACTCATTTGCTTTAAATTTTATTGCATAGACCCACTTAAACCCCACTGTTTTCTTTCCCTTTGGTACATCTACTTCCCAAGTCCCATTCTTCTCTAATGCATCCATTTCTACTTCCATAGCAAGTCTTCATTCTTTCTTTGATAATGCTTCAAACAATGAGTTAGGAATAAAAATTGTGTTTAAGGTGGAAAGGAAATTTTTATGGCTTGGAGAAAACTTCTCGAAAGACACAAAGTGAGACAATGGGTAGAGGGGTTTTTTGGTGCATTCTCGGTTCTTTTTTCTTACAGCAATAGGCAGATGTAGGTCTTGGACAAGGCTAAGAGGCTCAGGACAAGGTGGTTCAGGGTTGGTAGAAGGATGAATTGTTGGTGGTTTAGAATTCAGATTGGATTCACTCATTATTACCTCATTTTTAGAGCTTGGTTCAGAAGATTGTTCTTGCCTTGTAGTCACAATGGGATCTCCTCTCCTTGTATACATTTGGTTAAACCGAAACCAGTCAAAAGTTTTACCATCTCCTTCCCTTTTTTCTTTTGACCCATCATATTGTACAATTGACTTTTGAGATTCAGATATAAACAACTCTAATGATGGAAAGTATAACTCCTTATCTTCAAGTGTATGTGACTCCCCCTAAAGATAAGGAGTGGTGAAATAGGGTTTATTTTCAACAAATGTAACATCGGTTGAGACATAGAATTTTCTAGTAGGTGGATGATAACATTTATAACCCTTTTGAGTAGATGAGTACCCTGCGAAGACACACTTAAGAGCACGAAGATCTAACTTCCCACGGTTATGACTATGAACATGGACAAAGGTAGTACACCTAAAGACTTGAGGAGTGAGATTGAAGGAAGATCGAATATTGGAGTAAAATTTATATAGGTTTTCAAGTGGACTTTGAAATTCCAAGACCTGAGAAGGAATTCTATTTATGACATAAGTTGATGTGAGTACGGCTTCTCCCCAATATGTTTTTGGCACATTTTGTTGAAACAATAAGGCTCTAGTGCACTCAAGAATATGTAGGTTTTTTTTCTTTGCCACTCCATTTTGTTGTGGAGTGGTGATACAAGATGATTCATGTATGATTCCCTCTTTTTGGAAATATGAACTCAAGATTTGATTGAAATAATCTTGAGCATTGTCAGAACGAAGTGTTTTATCTTGGTGCCAAATTGATTTTGAATCATTGCATGAAAGTTAGGAAAAATATGACTCACATTAGACCTATTTTTGAATAAATAGATCCAAGAGACTCTTGTGCAATCATCAATAAAGGTTACAAATCACTTAGACCCAGAGATGTTTGGAATAGTTGATGGTTCCCAAATATCACTATGGATAAAAAAGAAAGGAAAATAAGCTCTTTTATTATTGATGGGAAATGGTACATGAGTGTGTTTCGCGTACTCACAAATATCACAATGAAAAGATTGAACATCAAATCCCTTAAACAGAAAGGGAAACATTATTTTCAACTTAGTAAAAGATACATGACCTAAGCGTCTATGATGTAACCAAATGACATCCTCATTGGAAGAGGAAAATAATGTGGACATGGCGGATTCACTGATTTTCGATTGACTTGATGTATCTAAGTAATAGAGTCCATTATGTTCCTTAGCTAGTCCAATCTTCTTCCTCGAACTCTGGTCCTGAAATTCACAAGAAGAATCATGGAATATAACACAACTAGTTAGATCTTTTGCTAGTTTTTGTATGGAAACCAAATTTATAGATAACTGGGGAACATGGAGAACATTTTTTAAGCACTAGTTTTCGGGTAATTTGGACATCTCCTATTCTTGCTACTGTGGTTGTAGAACCATTAGCAACAACAATCTTTCTATTGCTAGAATAGAGATTATAGGTTTTGAATTTATTTGAAATATGGGTCATGTGATTCGTAGCATTGGAGTCAAGGATCCAGGCATTCCTAAGCTCATTACCTAAAGCATTTAACTAAGAGAGTTTAGATCCTCATGTGAAAGAGTCAATAAACACATACCCTGATTCGTTGATTGAAAGTTGTTAGTGGCCGATTTTTCAACAATCCTCAACATACCTCTAATCTTCTCAATTTCCTCCATATTAAATCCTCTAAATGATTGAGTTGGGTCTTGAATTGACACATGAGCTTGCCTTTGTTGACCACTTTTCCATCCTCATTCACGACTGGATGGTTTCCCATGTAATTTCCACAATCGTTCTTTGGTGTGCCGTGGTTTCTTGCAATATGTGCACCACAACTCTTCACGATCCTTTTGCACACTTGACTGATTGGTCTTGTCTACAACAGTTTTGTCCAATATCAATCCCTAAGGTTTAGAGCTTAGAAGAGCATAATTTTCAGTTGAAGGTGACTTTAACATAATGCCCCTGTGGCTCTCTTCTACTTGAACTAGGGATATTGCTTCAATTAGAGAGGGAAATTCAAGTCTACCCATAATTTGAATTTGTACAAGATCAAATTCAGAATTTAGACTAGTCAAGAAATCATAAACTCAGTCCCTTTCTATATGCTTTTTGATAACCATTGCACATTTACTACAGTTCAAATCAAGTGTCCTGTAATAATCCAATTCTTGCTACTGGTTTTGTAGAAACTTGTCATACTCTGTCACCGTTTTGCTATTGGTTTTGTAGAAACTTGTCATACTCTGTCACCGTTTCCATCCCTTGTTTTGCTCCGGTTGTCTTTGTCTTGATATCATATATAAGGGCTGCATCATTAACCTTGAAATATGTCTCATGAAGAGTATCCCAAATTGCCTTTGTTGTAGGAAGAAACATACATGTATCATTGATTTCCGGAGTCATAGAATTCCATAACCATGACATGATCATTGAATCCTCTTCTTCCCACGCTTTAAATCCTGGTGTTCTGCTCTTCGGTGCTAGCTCTAGTAGATGACCCAGCTTTCCTTTTCCTCTCAGGATTGTTTGAACTAGTTGAGACCATTTCAAGTAATTTTTTTCATTTAATCTATATGCTTCCTGGATGTTTTGAAGCTCTAGTTTCGCTTCTTGTAATATGATTTTCCTCCATGATGGAATATGATCAAATAGTAGGAGAAAACAAAAAAAACGCACACAGCAATGAAGACTGAAAAAAACTTACTGAAGTAATCGGCAATTAAGGCTAGGATTAACAAGAACCAAGAAATGATAAGCCAAACCCAAATCTTTGTCGCGGTCAACGAAGCAAACCGGTGGTCAAAGAAACCCTAGATCCTCATGCGGAAGGGAAGCGAAGAGTTTGTAATAAGTTTGACCAAAAGAAACCCTAGATCGTAGTAAGTCCCATCGGCAACTCACGGCGATCGTAGATTGTGCCATTGTAGTTTGTGCGAGTTCGCCCAGCAACTCCAAGTAGACTTCAGCAACTCCGGCGATTCATGGCGTCTTTGGTGACTCGTAGGTGAGAGAGCTGGTTGGGTTTAAGAGAATTTCGGCGATGAAGGCCCAAAAATTAGGGTTTTGGTGATGAAGGTTGGAAAAATTAGGATTTCGGTGATAAAGGCCGGAAAAAATTACGATTTTGTAAACCTTAGAAGCTTTAATACCATGTTGAATAGAGAGTTTTTATTAATTCTGTAAAATATATCACTGTTATAATTATTCTAATCTATATATACAATTTTTGTTACACTAAAAAAGGAAACAATTTATAGCTAATTATAACAGTTAATTATAGTTAATTCTTTTAACTTATTAGTCCTGATTTCCTTCACTAACTTTTTTGAAATATTTTCTAATATTACTTATCTGAGATTTCTTACAATATTCATTCATGGTTGTTAGCCTAGACATAGCATTGGTGAGATATCTTAGCTTGCTTCATTCTCTTAACAAGTTTCACAAGATGAGTGGAATTTGACACTGCTAGCATTTTTGTGGAGTGAGTTTGGTTCCAAAAGTTAATTTTGAGGCATGATTAGTCATCATTGATGACTTTAGTTGAGATTAATTGGGATCATTTGGACTTTAATGCCATGTGGGAAATATAATATAGAATCATTTTCACTTTATATGTAATTTGTGCATAAGATGACCTATTTATAGAGTCTAATATGTTGGTAGAAACAGTTATTACTATACAATAGAATCAGTTATCACTATACAAACATTAATTTTATCAACCTACAATATTAATTTAACTACTAACATTAATACTAAATCTACCAACATGCTCAATCACTTTATCACCAGAAAAAAGAAAAGAAAAGAAAAGAAAACCTGTTGGTTTATTCAGATTAGAGCTTAGATTACACCAGTCACTTTTATGAGGTTTTCATTTGCTAGGATTTTATCTCTCTTGTTTGATGGGAGTAGTTCATTTCCTTTGTTTTATTATGTTTAACATGGTTTCTCCTTTTGATTTAGGTTCTTCGTGTGAAAAATGATATGATGCGAAAAGGTAGTAGTGTACAAAATAACACTGAGAAAGAACGCCAACCATTAAAAAGGAATCGTGTTTCAGCTACTCGAAAAAGAAAGAGATCCTTGGGAGAATCATTATTGAAGTGTGATGAAGTGAACTTAATGACTGGACAATGTGGTCAAATTTCTACCGAATTGTTTGACAGGGATGTGCCGTTGATTGAAGAACAGAATCAGTCACCTCATTTGAAAGATCAGCATGCTGAATGCCAAGATGATGACCATCGCAATTATGTGGGACATCCATGTCCAAATGATAAAAATGAAGCATGCTCTTCTGTAGTTGATCAGCTTGCATTTTCGAAGAAGAAGCTTCGGCGGCAAAGAAGGTTCTTCTGGACAGATGAAGCTGATAGGTGAGTAAAGGCAATAATCTGTTTCCAAAGTATATTGAAGCAGTATAATTGGCACACCCACATGCTAGAGTATTACTAGAGATAACATCTCAAGTTGATATTATAATCAAGAAAAACAGCTCAAGAGAAAAAGATAACATCTTTTAAAGAATCTTCTGGGATCCTTCTCTCTGTGGGTATATTGGATGGTGCATACCTTTTTTAGATGTGCTGAATATTTATATGATAGCTTTAGTTGAAGTATACAACTATTCAGATTATGTTCTATTCTTTGATGTAGGCAACTGGTGATTGAATATGCAAAACATCGTGCAGCTTGTGGGGTAAAAGTTCATCGTGCTGATTGGACCTCTCTTCCTGACCTTCCTGGACCACCAAGTAGCTGTGCCAAAAGAATGGCATTGCTCAAAAGAAGCAAAGCTTTTAGAGATGCTCTAATGGGTCTTTGTAACAAGCTTAGTGAGCGATATGTGAAGCATCTACAACAAATTCAGGAGATACCATTAAAGAAGAAGGATGAAGAGTCATCAGCTCGAACTTTGTCAAAGGGAGCTTGTGCTGTGGCTTCCCTTAGTACACGTTGGATCAGTCCTGATGAAGAAAAGTGGGATGATTTTAACAATGCATGTCTCAAGACAGCCGTTCAGGAGGTCCTTCAGCTGAAGAGGATGGCTCGGTTGGAGGTCTCTAAAAGTGTTGAGTCTGTTCATGAAGAGTGGTCTAATCTAGATTTTGACTCTGAAGAGCATGTATGCATCAAATTCTTTTTCCACCAGTTCCTGAGTTATTATTGAATTTAGATCCTATACCTGACTTTATAAAAGTTTAAACTTATCTACCGGTTTGGACGTTTATCTCTATACTTTATCCCTCAAATGTAGGATAAGACATTGATTAAGGTCTATCACATGTAAATGGTTCGATGAGGAGGCAAATGATAATACAAGGATTTGAACTCAAGACTTCTTTTGTGCATACATTTTAAGATTAGATTCCAAACCAATTGATTAAAAAATTTGACCTTGTAGATGGGATTTGAGCTTTTATACGTCACATCAGCAGTTATATTAAATAATAAAGGTTGTGCTTATTCTTTGCTCTTTTATTGGAATTAAATTTGGAGACACAGTCAACTAATTTGAAAATTTAAACTTGTAGATAGGTGTGTGTTGCCCTCATATGCAGTCTATGAAAACTGGCTAAACTCATCACATAGAATTGAGGGAGGAGTTATAAGTCAAATTTAGATTCTCAATGAACTTAACTTGAAGTTAAGGCTTTATGTTTTTTGTATTTTATTTTACCAGAAGTTGGAAACATTAGGAGCTTTAACAATCCTTCCAAAAATATATACTCCTGGAAATATCTGTTGCTTATATTAAGAGATGCATTAATGTTTTATCTTCCTAAATCTGCCAATGGTTTGCCATATCTTTTGCAATGCGAGGCTCAGTTGCTGCTAAATATTGAATGTCCTAACTCTTGTTTGCAGGATATCCACGACTCACTACATGTTTCGTCATTCAGTCCTGCTGAGAAAATTCATAAGGAACATGGTTGTAGAAAATCTAATCATTCATCACGTCTATCAAGACATAATCGCCTCCATCAAAAGTTCATCAAGCTTTTGAATGATGGGATTCATGTAAACAGAGATATTTATGAATCATTGGCCATTTCTAATGCAGTGGAGCTTTTTAAGATTGTTTTCTTGAGCACCTCAAGAGCACCAGAAGTACCGAATCTCTTGGCAGAATCACTGCGGCGTTATTCAGAGCATGATCTATACACAGCCTTCAGTTATCTGAGAGAGAGGAAAATCCTGGTAAATAATTCTTTCTTTATTACCTATGGATTTATTGGATTGATTTGATAAATTGTCATCCAGAGTCAGTACTGGTTTGCTTGCTGCCTTAGGCATTTTTTTAAAGTTAATTTCATTTTGGTTCTTCTCTTTAGGGTTTCTGGTTTCCTTTTTTTCTGACTGCATAATTTCTGTAGAGCATCAGGAGCATAGACCTTCATTGTTGTCCTCATTTTATCTAGTTGTGTCTGTGTATGAGCAGCCATGTGTTGTAGTGTAGTGTCTGTATAAATGTGTGTTTGTGTCATTAAGCGTAGTTGCTGTTGTGACTGCTTAATATGTGTAGTAGTGGTTGTAAGTGTGTATGTGTAGTTGAGTGTTGTGTGTTGTAATTGTATTGTGGTATGTACAGTGCCGTGCTGATGTAGGGGGTATTTTTGTAATTTTTGGTAGTAGAATTGTATGTGGGTGGTATAAATAATAGGTGGTGGGAAATTAGTAGTTAGGGAGAGAGAAAAGTTGTTACACACATGGGAAGAGAGGGAGATAAGCTCTGCTCTAGTTTTTGTGAAGTTAAGAAACCTTTGGAGAGAAGTGCCAAATTGGCGAGTTGCTTCCTTACTGAGATTTAGTAACCAGCATCAGGTGTGTCTCGGATTTTGTTACATATCCTAAAGAATATAAACCTTTGCTAAGGGTTTATAAGAGGCATTGGCCTCACCAAAATGTGGAATTTGTTAATTCCATTTCCAATCACACTCCACAAACCATTACCTCCACTTCCAACTTGCTGCCCGCTCTCAACTGGCTGCCTTGATCACCAATTACTCATGATAGGTACATTCATTGGCAACTTCCCATTAGTTACTTGAGTAGAAGGAGAATAAGTGGAAGATTGTGAATAATATCTAATACCAAATCTATCATCCCCACTTTTGTACCACTACAACTCCATATGCAAACTCTTGTTCAATAATTAAGGAGAATTGGATGACTTCCGACGAAGTAAATGTTTGTAGTATTTGCACTCTCACTCTAATGTCTTCCTCTAATCCCTCAAGGTAATATCCTAGCAGTTGTAATTCTGACATTTCCGGAACTTGAGTTGTCAAAGCCTCAAAGTCCTCAAGGTAACTAGCTATAGAAGATATTTGCTGAAGAGTTGATAGGCTTTCAAATGGATTACTAGAAATTAAGCTGCCATACCTAGAAAGCAGCTCTTGCTTCATATTCTTCCAATCCGATTAAGGAAGCTTCTGTTAGAGCTTTTTATACTAATATATGGTTCGGCCTCTCAAGCACATAGAAGCTAGGGCAACTTTATTTTCTTCACGAGTGTGTTGGACCTCAAAATACTGCTCGATTGAAGTGATCCAATGTTGCCTTTGAACATCAGTAAAACAATGTTCACAGCACTCATTTGTCCTTTTTCGTCATTCGTAATATCACCAATTTCTACTCAATTGACTTGAGAATGTTGATCAGAATTGATTTGTAATCCAACGCCATTTGAACTTGACACTTTCTCCTTAGCTCGAATTTCCTTTTGTTGATCACTCCACATATCATGAATCATTGATTCAATGTTCAAAATCCTCTTATCTAAACCTTGAAAATTCGCATTAGAGTTTCTCTCAACTGATTCCACCTGATGTTGAAATTCTGCAATACTTCCTCTCAACTCTTCTCCTAATTTGTGCACCTTCTTTTGCAGTCAACTTCATGCGAGATTTCATCCTAGTCTTGCTCACGCTTCCCACAGATGGTGCCAATTAAAATGATTAGGATTACGACAATAAAATCGGAGATGTACTTGATGTAGTTTCTAGATCAGTAAAGAAGCAACTTGCCAATTTGGCACTTCTTTCCGAAGGTTTCTTAGCTTCACAGAAAACAGAGTGGAGCTTATCTCCCTCTCTTCTACTGTGTGTAATAACTTTTCTCACTAATATCTAATTTCCTACCACTTATTATTTATACCACCCACACAGAATTCTACTACAAAAAATTACAAAAATACTCTACACCAACACAGCACCGTACATACCACAATACAATTACAGCACACAACACTCACTACACATATACACTTACAACCACTATTACACATTAAATAATCACAACACCACAAAACATAACAGCAATTATGCTTAATGACACAAACACACATTTACACAGACACCACACTACAATACACATTGCTCATACATAGACACACACAACTCTCCGAACAGATTCCACATTTTAGTGAGGCAAATGCTTCTTATAAACTCTTAGCAAAGGTTTATGTTCTTTAGGATATGTTGCAATTGTCTAGAGAGGCATCTCTAACGTCGTTCCTTCCTTGACATTGAGCTTATTCCCAAGCTCTAATGTGGATTAGAGGCCCTGGAACTCTTGCATGACTCCCAAGAGGTTTCTTTTGGCAACAATCCTTCCTGTTGTACCAAAATTTTAAGTAGATCCTGATTAAGATAAGATTGAAGAATCGCATTAGGAACAAGCACCGCTGTACCCCAATGATGGCATAGGAGGATCTCCAATGAACTGTTTGAGTAGGGATACATGCAACATACAATGTAACTTACAAGTAGGTGACAACTCTAATTGATATGTGAATGACCCCGCAACACTAGATGTGGACAGGCCCATAGAGTGGGGGAGAGAGCTTCCTACATAGGGTTGCCAAAGACAATTGAAGATAAGGCTACAAAGGTAACTAGATCCAATCACTACCTCAAGTAAAGTTTCTATGTAATGAATCATATGTTTGCTTCATGTGATTTCAAGCTTACTGCAGCCACAAGCGTCTCTGCTAGCATCAATCATACTAGATAAGGGGCGCAATCTACAACATCTAGTTTAGCTGCTCTAGGAAATTATGATATCAATCTAGTTGGAGCTTTTTCATAGACGACCTGAATAGAGCGGTGCGTAAAGAGTAGTAGTAGGAAGTGTTATAGCAATATTCGGCCCATGACACCCATTTCACCCTTTGATGGCTAGGGACGAATAAAGCATCTAAGATGCATCTCCAAAGTCTGGTTGACAACTTCCACTTGGCAATTGGATTGAGAATGGTAGGCAGTAGAGAAAACCAATTTGATAGCACAAGCAAAAAAAAAAAAAAAGGAAATTCCTGCCAAACCTAGCTAATAGAAATCAGATTTCAGTCACAATTTTCTTTGGTAACCCATGAAGGCAAAAAACCTTGTCAAAGTCTGATAGCCTAGTGGTTTTGATCTAGTTTCAAGCTAGTACATAGTGGGCTTTGCCCCATTCCCACATTTGTGGTTGTGTTTCCTTCCTTTTGCTTAAATGAAATCATGAATTAATCAAAAAAAAAAAAACCTTGTTGAAGAGGACATGGGCAACATTGACTGCTGTGTAAGGATGCAAAATCGGTAAGGAAGGGAGCATATTTAGAAAAGTGACTGACTATAACCAACAACACTGATTTGCCACTGACCTTTGGTAACCTCTCCACAAAATCCATGGAAAGGTCTTCTAAACCTAAGTAGGATGGTATAATGGTTGCAGCAACCCTGCCAGTTGTAGGGTCTTTGTTGTGTTGGCAAGTTTGATAGTTGCACATCCATTCCTGTACTGTGGTGTGCATGCCTTGCTAAGAAAAATCTACACAATTGCATTGCAGTGTCTTGTGGAACCCTTCATATCCCTATATATGTAAGGCAGCCACTACTGAAGGTAACAGAGGAATTGGGCAGTAGATAAACTCTATTCTTATAGAAGATCGACCTTTCCTGCTTTGACTATGACGTGTCATAAAAACGTGAAGAGGAAATTCTCTTGCACACACTTTTATTATACATAAAAGATATATATATATATACTGTACATTGCTAACAAAATTAGGAAAAATAGGAAAGTATATCTTATTCTTAACCTATTTTAATTATCTTGAGACTTCTATATTAAAAGAACTTCCTAAATAAAAAATTTCCTAATTTAATGCTGTCGCCTTCTAACACTCTCCCTCAAGCTGGTGAATATATAATGTCTATCAATTTTGACAGGTTTTGTTCTATCATGTTGTACTGGATTGTGTGCAATGCTGATAGCTGATTTGTTATCACAATATAGTCTCATTGGTTTCCCCCACTTTATCTTCAGATCTTCAAGAATAATCTTTAACCACAAAAGTTCCCAAACCCCTTGAGCCATGGCCTTTAATTCTACTTCTGCACTTGATCGAGCTACCATGTTTTGTTTCTTACTCCTCCATGTGACTAAATTACCTCCTAAGAAAGCGCGGTAGCCTGTTGTCGACCATCGATCAATCGGACAGCCAGCATAGTCTGCGTCTGTGTAAGCTTCAACGGTAAGCCCTCCACCTTTCTTAAATAAAATTCCTTTACCCGGACTAGCTTTCAAATGATGAAGTATACGGTTTACAGCTTGTAGATGAACCTTCTTAGGATTGTGCATGAATTGACTTACTACACTCACGGCATATGCAATATCTAGTGGTGTATGTGCCAAGTATATTAGCTTTCCAGCCAACTTTTGAAACCTTTCCTTATCCACGTTTTTATCATCCTTAGCTTTGCTTAGTTTGTGATTGAGTTCAATTGGTGTTGAAGTAGGTTTACAAGCTATCTTGCCGGTTTCTTTCAAAAGATCAACTACATACTTCTGTTGGGAAATGAAAATACTTTGTCGAGACCTAGCTACTTCTATCCCTAGAAAATATTTCAATTTTCCCAAGACTTTGATCTCAAAATCTCTTGCCAAACAAGTTTTTAAGATCCCCTTCTCTTTCTCATCGTTTCCAGTAACAATTATGTAATCAACATACGCCGAGAGTGCCGTCACTCTCCCTGAAAGTCGTATGCTTGATGAATAATGTATGATTGCCTTGACTTTGCTTATACCCATTGTTGATCATTACCTTAGTAAACCGGCTAAACCAAGCCCTTGGGGACTATTTAAGTCCATAAAATGCCTTCTTTAGTCTACAAACCTTGCTCCCTTTCATTTCTTTTCCAAATCTTAGTGGCATCTCCATATATATTTCTTCCTCTAAATCCCCATGAAGAAATGCATTTTTTATATTGAATTGCTGTAAATCCCAATCGAAATTTGCAGCTAGTGACAAAAGAATTTTCACAATATTCATCTTAGCTATTGGTGCGAAAGTTTCCTCATAATTTACTCCATAAGTTTGAGTGTATCCCTTAGCTATAGCCTCGCCTTATATCTTTCTAAAGACCTATCAGACTTGTACTTTACAGCAAACACCCATTTGCATCCCACTATTTTTTTTTGTTTTCTGGCAGTTCTACAACTCCCAAGTTCCATTCTTCTCAAGAGCCTCCATTTCTATTCTCATAGCCTCTCTTCATTTCTCATCAGATATAGCCTTAGATAAGTTGTTGGGAATTTGAATGATGTTTACGTTAGCTAAGAAACTCTTGTGAGATTAGGAAAATTTATGAAAATATACTGATTTAGCCAATGGGTATTTTGGATGCTTAGTACACTCTCTAGACCTTTTTCGCAAGGAAATAGGCAGTTCAAGATTAGATGGAACAGTTAAGGGAATTGAATCTATGCATACCTCATTTCTAGGAGTAGAGTCTGAGTTTTGGAGTTGCATAAGATCTAGTGTCGAGACTCCTCTTCTTGAATATACTTGTCCATAGCTTCTACTGTTAAGGTTATCATTAGTAGGGACTGTTTCTGTTTCAACAATTTCAAGGCTTGGATCTGGTGGAGGTGATTTAGATAATGGCATTGAAGAATGTGATATTGGTAGTTCAAGAAAGGATAATTCATTTGCCTTCTCTTCTTCCATTGAATTAGACTCCCCTTGAAGATAATGCTTAGAGAAAAAAGATTGGCCCTCCTTAAACGTAGTATCCATAGAAACATAAAATTTCTGTGGTGGGTGATAACACTTGTAGCCCTTTTTTGTTAGAGAATACCTAATGAACACACACTTAATTGCTTGTGGATCAAGTTTACTTCTGTTGTGGCTAGATACATGAACAAATGCTGGACAGCAAAAAATCTGAGGATCTATATTATTTGTTGTTCTAATGTTAGGGTAAAACTCAGAAAGAAGTTGCATTGGTGTTTTATTACCTAAAGTTTTGGAGGGTAAGTGATTTATGATGTGTGTAGCAGTAAGGACGGCTTCTCCTCAATATGATTTTGGAACATTGTTTTGGAAGAGTAAAGCCCGTGTCATGGTTAGTAAGTGGCCATTTTTCCTCTTAGCTAACCCATTTTGTTGGGGAGTGTCTACATAAGATGACTCAGAAGTCTAGTTTGCAGCAACTTCCAATGGGAACTGAACAATGGCCTTGTCATATCACTCTGGGTAGACTATTGG
Organism: Laguncularia racemosa; assembly: GCA_037954665.1. Classification (NCBI taxonomy): domain Eukaryota; kingdom Viridiplantae; phylum Streptophyta; class Magnoliopsida; order Myrtales; family Combretaceae; genus Laguncularia; species Laguncularia racemosa. The sequence goes on along the minus strand of JBBMOL010000002.1, from coordinate 12,124,601 downwards.
CTTCCAATAGGCTCATTGGACACGATATTTAGTGCTCATGAGATGGGTAATATTGGTTTCCCTCCTACCACCAAACTTTGTTCCCTAATGGAAGGAAATGAATGGTGCGTACCCAAGGGATTGTTTTGAAATAATATTCAGATTCCTATATCTCTCTACCCCAATGCCTCATGCCTTGATCCTCTCTGTTAGATCCATTCTAGCACGGGCGAGTACACAATAGAGAGTAGATATGATTTTCTCAACCCCTCGAGTACTACGGTGCCCTGGTATAAGGTGATTTGGAACAAGCTCTCATTACCAAGACACTTGTTTATCTTATGGTTAGTATGGCTAGGTAAACTTTCTACCCTAGATAAGCTGACCGCATGGGGATTCACTACTGTTGCAATCTGTTTCTTGTGCCATTAGGGTCAGGAAGATCACTCCCACCTATTTTTCAATTGCAGCTATACCTCCCTAATCTGGGGCAAGGTGTGCGATTGTCTCCATTGTCCTTCCTTCTTTAAAAGTTGGCAAGGTGCTACCACCTCCTTGATGGCCTTAGCTGGCTCCAATTCTCTTACTTTCCAAAGATGGAGTGTTGGCCTAGCCATGATAGTCTATTGCATCTGGAGAGTTTACAACAAAGTATGCTTAGGGCAGTCTTCTTAAGTGGGGTTCAGTTGTGAACCGAATTAGAGTTTACTTTGCTGTATTGTAACCTTAGATATAGTAGAATTGTTATTTCTACTTTGTCTCCGTGACAGTTGTACAACATTTGGATATCAATAAAATTTTACTTATAAAAAAAAAAAGATGACTCATGAATTATTCCTTCTTGTTGGAAATATGATGAAAGAACTTGATTGAAATAATCCTAGCATTATCAGATCGGAATCTTTTTATCTTTACACTAAATTGATTGTTGACCATGGTAATAAAGTTTGGAAGAACAGTAGTCAAATCTGATTTATGCTTAAGAAGAAATATCTAAGAGACTCTAGTACAATCATCTATAAAAGACACAAACCACTTGGTTCCTATAATATTAGTAGTTTTAGATGGTCCCTAAATTAACGAAAAAGGTAAAGAACTTCTATTATTACTCATTAGAAAAGAGACCTTTTATGTTTGGTAAATTCACATACATCACAGTGAAGGTCTTCAACTTTAACATTCTTAAACAAAGATGGAAACATTGTCTTTTAAGATAGTAAATGAAGGATGACCAAAACGAAAATGTTGACTCCAAGTGCCATCTTTATTTGAAACCGTAAAACAAGACCTTAAAGAGATATGCTTGATAGTCAATGTATGTATGGTAGATGCATCAAGATAGTAGAGACTGCCCTTTTCCTTAGCAATTCTAATCCTCTTCCCCGTCACTTGGTCTTGAAATACACAATGAGAGGGATAAAACTAGGCATTACAATTCAAATCATGGGTTACTTTATGAATAGATAGTAGACTAGTGGATAATTGTGGGACATGAAGTACATCTTTTAGTAGCAAGGTTGGACTCGGCTAAACATGTCCAACACCGCCACTATGGTAACTGATCCATTTGCAACAGCAACCTTCCTATTGCTAGGACAAGGTGTATAGGTTGAAAAATGAACAGGTGAAGGTGTCATGTGGTCTGTGGCTCTTGAGTCAATAATCTAATGGTCTTGTATGGATTGATCTGAGGTATTTGATTCATGAGAAAGAGTCTTACTAGAGATTGCTAGTGAGCAAGAGGAACTGGGCTTTTTCTAATGATCCCAATAGATTCCTTAGCTTTTCTATCTTGTCTTGGTTGAATAGATTGGTGTTATTTTCCCCATTCAGTTGTAAAATAGAAACTGACTGATTTACTTGCTGTACCTTTGAATTACCCTTTTAGCCCCACTCTCGGCTTGAAGTAGAGGGTTTTTCATGTAGTTTTCAGCAGCAATCCTTAGTGTGTCTCGGTTTCTTACAATAAGAACATCGTAAGCTGTCACGAGGATCATTTTGAGGTATACCTCTTATTTTGCTCCTATTGAGTTTCTCTTGTACAACCAAAGCCGATCCTTCAGATATCTCTAGTGCTAGGATGATACTTTTGTGACTTTCCTCAGCCCCAATCATAGAAATCACCTCATTAAGAGAAGGGACATTATCTTTACTCAGAATTTGGATTCTAACTTGATCAAACTCTACATTTAGGCCAACTAAAAAATCATACACTCGGTCTTTCTCAATGAACCTCTTCAAAATTACTGCATCATCAGAACAATTTGTTTCAATAACTCGATAATGATCTAGTTCTTGCCACAGATTTTGCAACAAATTAGCATATTCTGTTACAGTTTTATTGTCTTGTTTTGCAGCCACGATTTTTACTTTGACTTCATATACTCATTAGCCTTCGAGTATGTTTGATGAAGAGCATCCCAAATACCCTTTACAGTGGTTAGAAACATGCATGTATCACTAATCTCAGGTGTCATCAAACTCCATAGCTAGGACATAATCATGGAATCTTCTTCATCCCAAATCTCGAAGTTCCGTTCATTTGGTTTAGGTCTTATACCAAGAAAATGTCCAATTTCTACCTCGCCTTTTTGATATGTACGAACAAGTTGAGACCATTTCAAATAGTTTTGGCCATTAAGTTTGTAAAATTGATGAATATTCTGCAATTCACCCATGGGAATATTGGGTTTCTTGGTTTCCTCGTTAGTCATGGCTACAATTCTTCTTTCCCTCTTGATAGGTTCAAGTCTTCCTATGCTGGTCTCTAATGCAATTGACGGAGAGTGACGTTAATTGCTGGCTGTTCTCTAGGAAAAAGACCAAGATTGAGGTAGATTAGAGTATGGTGCAATGGAACCAGACGAGGTATGACGCAAAGGAATAAGACGAATGTTGGCAATGAAGGTCGAAATTTTTTTCTAGAATTTCTAAACCCTGAGGCTTTGATACCATGTCATAAAATGTGAAGAGGAAATTCTCTCACACACACTTTTATTATACATAAAAGCTATATATATATATATACACTGTACATTGCTAACAAGATTAGGAAAAATAGGAAAGTATATCTTATTCTTAACCTATTCTAATTATCTTGAGATTTCTATATTAAAAAAACTTCCTAAATAAAAAATTTCCTAATTTAATGCTGTGGTCTTCTAACATGATGCATCCTCTTGGCCTTCCTCAATATGCCGCATCGACTCTCCTAACATGTTGGAATTTGCAATTTTGCGCTTGATGTCATCAATTAACAGAAGCTTAGGTTGAGAAATAGAATGCAGTGAGCCATTATCCTCTTCTCTCCTAGAGAGAGCATCTACGACTCGATTAGTATAGCCTGCTTTATACTCAACTCGTAAATCAAACTCAATGGGTTTACTAATCTAATGCTGCTTAGAAGAGGCAGTCAGTTTCTGCTCCAAAAAATGTTTTAGACTATAATGATAAGTCTGAATAACAAAGGTTCAGCCCACAGATAGGTCTTATAATGCTACATGGCATTGGCTAGCCCAGTAAGTTCCCTCTTGTATTCTGCCAAATTGCCATGTCGTTCATGTAGGCATGGATTGAGAAAGGCGATAAGATGTCCTTGTTATTGTAGTACATAACCATTCCCAATGCTTGAGGTTTCACATTCGATTACGATTTCTTTGAGAAATCTGGTCATTAGAGTACAGAGGCGGTAGAGAGTGCTTGCTTCAACTGATTAAAAGAGACTGCAGCAGTCTCATTCCATTCAAAAGCGTGCTGCTTGAGAAAATTAGTCTAGGAGGCTGCAATTGTACCATAATCTTGGATGAACTGGTGATGGAAATCTTGAGAGTGCTAGGAAACTGCGAAGTGCCTTAACTGATTGAGGAGTAGGCCAAACTAGCACTGCCTTATTCTTTCTCGAATCCGCCGAAACCCCTCTACCATGCATAATATGCCTCAAGTAAGCAATGTAGGCTTTACCCAATGAGCACTTTGACTTTCAGGCATAGTTGATAAGCATGTAATAACCAAAAAACCTGTCTGACATGCTGGAGGTATTGTCAGACACTAATATAAATTTATGTCGGTGTTCATGGTACACCTCATTCAGGAGTGCCTGGCAAGTAGAGAAGTGACCTTGGTGGGTTCTGAAAGTTATCTTTTCTACACGAGCAGGATTGGTATGCATGTGAATTTGATGATATCTAAAACAAAGATCTAGCTTAGCGAAGAATCAGGAGCTATGCAACTCATCCGACAACTCCTTTGCTATAGGTATCAGAATTTGATCCTTTACTGTCTTAGTCAATCCCTATAATTAACAATCTGTGTCCCATCCTTTTTTTGCACTACTTACACTGGAGAGGAAAAAGGAGATTGGCTAGGTTGTATTATGCTCTGTTCAATCATTTGAGCTGAATGTTGATCAGTCTCATCCTTTTGATGATGCAGGTAACGATTCAGACAGTCAACTCCAGGCCTTGCTCCCGGTAATAGATGAATGTGATGGTCCCACCCTTAGGTTGGTGGTAACCATGAGGGTTCCTAAATTAAATTCCTAAACTCTGCTGATAACTCTTCCGTCACCTGCTGCTCAAGTTCCCACTCCTGTGTTTTCTGAATCTCCTTTTGGGTGTGTCCTGGTTTGCTATGCCAGGTAGTTTCTCTTCCTCCTGATGGAAGTGTCTGAGTGAGATAGGGGAGATCTCACCTGATCGAACCCAAAGTCTATAGCCACTTCACTCCAAATACAATGTCACAATCTACTAAAATGACATATAAATCAGAACCAACTTTCATCTTGACTGACTCATGAATCCCCTTACTGGGTAACTTCTCCTTAATACCCTGGGGCCAATGTTATTTGATCCCTAAGCTGAGTTGCCTTGCCTTGAGCTCATTAATGAAATTACAAGTGCTTCCTGAGTAAGTTAACACCTGTACAGGTTGGTCAGCCACATCTGCTCAACCCTGCATAGTTTGAGTATTACAAAAACTAGTAATAGCATGTAAAGATAATTTCTGGTGTACCATCTGTGCATTCTTCTCCATGGTCTCTTTTATTTCCTCTAATCTCACAGAAAACAGTTGCTAACAGTTATGAACCATAGTATAGGACTCATTACAATTCAAGCACAAACCTTAGTGTGTTGTTTACCCATCTTTGCTATACTAAGGCAATGGATGATTGTAACACACCTTAGTGTGTTGTTTTTTTGGTGTGGCTCTCCTGGGGTTTTAAGTCATACGCCCATTTCTTCTAGTGTTCCTGGAGCTCTCATACACTTTGCTACTCTTAGCAGATTGAAGTGACCTCCTATACACCTGTAGCTTCCACTCAAGTTCTTGTGCTAGACTCATAGCCGATTCTAAATCTGGTGGACACCGTGTCTCCATTGGCAACCTAATTGCTGCTTACAAACTTGTAGTGAATAAAACGGTTTGAAAGTCTGGATGAATGCCTTTGATCGTCGCAGCAATGATTAGAATCGTTGCTGGTAATCTTCAATTGATCCTGTCTGGTTCAACTTCAGTAATTCTCCTTTAGGATTGTTGTGCAAGGGTAGCCCAAATTGTAGATCACACCAGCGCATAAACTCCCTCCATGTCAGTTGTGGTTTTTCACTTACTAACTTGCAGTACCTTAGTTGAGCCTATCCTATAAAGTGGAAGGAAGCTGAATTGACCTTACTGTATTTTGAAATTCCCTTAGCTTGGAAAATTGCTCGCACCAGTTTATCCATGCCAACCAATCTTTGGCTTCATCAAGAATAAAAAACTCTAGCTATGTATGACAAGGAAGAGTTTCTGGCGAGGTTGGGGCCTATTCAGCTCGTTGGTTAAACCCCTAATAAACTTGCCGATCAAATGCATGAGCTTCTTTATGTCAAACTTGACCTCTAGATACTGTTCGGGGGAGGAACGAACTGGCAAACCCTCAAAAGTTGGCTCAGGCTATGTGTAGGGTCCATGACGAGCTGGAAACTGACCTATGTATGCTAGATTTCAGTGTATCTCATTGCAGGCATAAGGTGGTGGCACATGTACTTGATGAGGCAAGGGTGTGCATTGGGATTCACTCATGTTCACAGCATGACTTGGTGTGCCATTTTTGTGGGCTACCATATTATGGTGCAATATGAGGTGATAGTTTGTGCGTGTGCATGGCCACTGGGGCTTGTGTGCCACTGTTGTGGGTAGTGCCACCATAGTATGGTGCAACCTGTGGTGTTAGCGGTGGTTGAGCGACCTCAAGTGGTGGTTGTGTGACCTAGGGTTGCATGCATTCCTTATCTCCTTCATAATCCTCCAAAAGATTCTTTTAGGTTGTTTGGGTTTGGGTTGGGCCGTCCTCTGCTGATACTAGTTTCCTGTGCTGGAGACTTCATCCTAGCCTCCAAGAAGGTTATCTTCTTGGAGAACTTAGTAAAAAAGCATCTGTTTTATTTTGCTGCTCCTCTTCTTGTTTTGCTCAGTCTTGCTTGTATTGTTGAAGAAATTTTTTCAATCAATCTTCTTGAAACCACCCGTGACCTTTGGCTTTCGTACCATGTTGCTATAGGCCTGAATTTTAGATTTAGTCACAGGTCAATATATGGATAAATTGTAAGTTATGATTGATTTGTGCTTGTTGGTATTTCAGTCATTCTTACTTGAACTTATGGTGGAATTAGAGGTCTAGGGGCAAATGGAAGGACTAATCTTACTGAGAAAATATTTTCTTGCTTTAATCATCCTCAATAGGGGTTACTTGTACGAGCTTTCCTGCCATACATGCTTAAGATATGTTTATTATGTGACTATGCAATCCTTTAATATATATTACAAGAATAGAAGGGAACATAGTAAGGGTAATGGATAATAAGAAAAGGAAATACAATAAGGACAATTTGAACCCACAATCTCTATGATGCAGTTTTACTGAAATACTGTCATCCTAGAAAGGCATCTCTAACAGTTCATGACCTGCTTACCCACGGAAAACAGTTGCTAATGGTCTATGATGCAGTTTTACTGAAATACTGTCATCCTAGAAAAGGCATCTCTAACAGTTCATGACCTGCTTACCCACGGAAAACAGTTGCTAATGGTTATGAACCGTAGTATAGGACTAATTACAATCCAAGCACACACCTTAGTGCATTGTTTATTGGTGTGGCATCTTGCCTTCACTGATATAATTTTTTATTTTGCTTTTTTTTTTTTTTCCTGGTTGAGACATGGTATTGACCTTGATAAACCAGTTGCTGTGGGTTTCATTTAAGGAAGCATATGCATGCAATTTGGTGAGTTTACACAAATAAACTGGGCTGACAGGCTGGCCAAACGAGGGATAAATGTAAACTTTTAGGGCTTTATTTACGATTTCTTTAAGTTCCTTTTCTTTTGACATTTTGTATTTTTTGTAAAGCTTTCTCTGATTCCTTTAACTTGATGCAATGTTTGTACTGCATATCTTATTTGAGATATACGGTTGGATCAAAGTTTACTCTGGCCTGATAGGGGCATCTAGGATCTTGATTTCACTGTTTTATATTTCTAATTAACTGTCTTACACCTTTTCTTGATTTTTATCTTGTGTTCTATGCTTCAGTAAAAGGAAGAGTTTTGCTAACTTTTTCCATATTTGATCAGATTGGGGGCACTAACAATCAAGCATTTGTGCTATCTCAACACTTTGTTAGAAATATCTCAAAATCTAGGTTCCCTGCCAACACAAGGGAGAGAGTTGCTCAATTTTCTGGATGGCTTCATGAAAGGGAGAAAGATCTTAATGAGGGGCATATTGCTCTTCCTGAGGATCTAGAGTGTGGGGATATTATGTATTTATTTGCTCTTATATCTTCTGGTGAACTATCCATTTCTCCATGCTTGCCAGAGGATAGTGTTGGAGAAGTCGAGGATACAAGAAACCTTAAGCGTAAGGCTAGTGGCAATGGGGCTTATGATAGTAATCTGACTAGAAAGCTGAAAATTGTATCGGAAGGTGAATTTTTTTCTCGCAGGGAAAAAGGTTTTCCTGGTCTTAAGGTTCTTTTGTCTCGTAAAAAGATTCAAAAACCAGATGTGATGGAGCTATTTAATAATATTGGCTCTTCCACTGGAGAAGTGATGCGTCAGTCTACTGGTAATGACATCTCTGAAGTAGGGCAGGCAGAGAGGAGGTCCTTTCTTGTGGACCATGTGGAGGAAAGTCTAAATTCTTCGAATGCTGTTGATATCCAAGTGACTGCTGATGGAGCACCTTGGCATGCTATGGCCAGCTATGCGGACAAATTGATTTCAATGCATCCTGATAGTATACAAGGAAGCTCCATCTGTCCTGAGGTTTTCAGGTCTGTTCATAGTTCAATTCAAAGAGCAGGTGACCAAGGTCTGAGCATAGAAGAAATTTCAGATTTCATGGATGTGCCTGGTATGATTTACTTGTTTCTTTTTGGATTGTGATTAATAATTTCCTGGTTTTAGGTTGCTAATTGTTCATTCTATGCTTCAGGAGATCGCATGCAAGAAGTTATGGTGGAAGTGCTTCAATTATTTGGATTGGCTATAAAGGTTAGTTCATGAATTTTAAGTGGAGAGTGTGATGTTTTGAACTTTGGGTGATAAAGTGGTAATATTAAACTAAGACTTACCAAATGTCTTTCTAAGGACATTGATTTTCTGCTCTTTCTTGAACCTAAAGCAAAGTGAATGTGTAAATTCAATTTTCAGGGCAAAAAATTTTGTATTAGTTTAAATTGCTGCCTTTCCTTCCAGCATGTAATAGATAGCTAAAATTTATGTTGGGAGCATTACAAAGCCTGCTGTGTAGTTCAACATATCTTTTTGTAGTTTGACAAAGATTTGCAACTGGATCAAAAGATTGTTCCTTGTCATTGCTAGATGGGATAAATATTGTAAACTCATACTCTGCACATCTTATAGTTGTTGTCACATGTTGATATGAAATAAAACAACAAAACTGCTATGTGGATTATGCTTCATCATTATACTCAGTCATAAACTATATATTCATTGATGCCTATATAATATATCACACCAATTTTTACTGCTTCTCTCATGTCTTTTATGGTCTTCCCTGTTCTCGTTTTATGTCAATAGCCTTCAAAGTGTTGCTAGGTCTAACATGTGCCCTTAGAGTTACTGAGTGTGGGGTATGTAGTTCTCCATTAAGCTTGATGTGGATTAGCCTACTTTCCAAGATGCAGGTAATGCAGTTATGCTTTAACCAAATCACAAGGACTGCCTATTCAAATGCTTTTCTTTGATGTATGGGACTTGTACAACAACAAAAGTCATTAAAAAGTTTAATTTTATAGCAATGATATTGCATCTTAATTACCACCCCAAAAAGAAAAAAAAAAATGATTGCATTTACTGGTATACAAGAGGCTCTCTACTTTTACTAACTACCATATGTTTTACAGGTTAATTCATTTGACTCTGTACGTGTTGTTGATGCTCTATATCGCTCCAAGTATTTCATAACATCGTTGGGTAGAACTTTTGGAGGTGGAGGAAAGCAGTCATTGGTAGAGACCCTTGATAGGAATGATGTAGGGAATAATCATCCCATGATTCAGAATCTTGATGCTAACAATTCCCCTAAGGAAATGATGACCAATGTTGATCAAATGCATAAAGTTACTATCCTTAATCTTCCTGAAGAGGTTGATCCACTCCCATTAGAAGGTCAAGCTACTAAAGATGAAGGCTGCAAATTTTCTTCTGGGGAGTTATGTGTGCCCATAGTGCCTTGGCTAAATGGAGATGGAACTATCAATAGAACTGTCTATCGAGGTCTCGTCCGGCGAGTCCTTGGTATTGTGATGGTGAACCCAGGGATTCTAGAGGTACATGTGTCGCATGTTGTCTTGATTATCCTCTCCCCTTATTGTTCATGCTTTTAGTATATGTATGCCTTTTCTTTTGAAGGGAGTTTGCTGCTATTGCTATTTGTGCTGTTATAACCTCTCAGACTACACTGATGCATATGATTGAAGAAAGCTGTTGAACTTATTCTTTTACTAACACTTCTGATAACATTAATTTAAATTGAAAGGGAATACGTATCTGGTTTTCCTTTTAGCTGAAGTGCATTAGCACATTAGACTGTCATGGCATCATCAGATAGAAAGAGTTCTTTAGATTCCTTTTGCTGCTATGTGATCTGTTACTTTTATCTCCCAATTTGTTTATATTCACGATTAACACATGGTTCATGGAATCAATTGAGATGGCGCATGCTGCTTTATGAAGCCACTCTCTGTTGAAAGCCTCTATGTTTTTCACTCATGATTTCTAGGAGATTTCATATTGAAATCTACTGTGAGTTTTTGCTTATTTATTGGCTCTAAACCAGTTTAAACTATCTTCTGACAAATTTGTGAAGTAAAAGTTATCTGAGTGTTTGGGAATGCTTAGGAAATTTACTGAATTTCCTTTTAATACCCACTCCTTTCTCGTCATCTTGTAGGATGATATTATACGGCAACTTGATGTTATGAACCCCCAGGTATGTAATGACAAACCTCTCAAGCCCAAATTCCTTTTGTATATGAATGACTTGATAGTTTCCAGATTAAGCTTCACTTATGGATTCAATTTAGGCTTCCAGTACTTTTCTAGGTATAATTTCATCTTAATATGATATTTGTGCGCTGCCTTGTTTATGAAGGTTTTGTTACTATCAAGTATCTGTCTGTTCACTGGTTTTTAATCCTCTGAATTTATTATCTTTATCACAGCGATAGCTGGTTTATTCTTTACTTTTGGGTTTCTTATTTCCATTTGGTACTCCTTTGACTAAATCAAAGGAGAACAAAACTGTGTTTGATGCTTTTTTGCGGAGCATTCTTGGGAAGAAAAGTTGCTTTTGCCTTAGCCATTCTTCTATAGGCTGTTGATCCGAGATACACTAGTAGTATTTTCTTCACGATTCCCGGCTAGGTAGAGCATTTTAGTAGAATCCGAAAAGACTATCCCTTGCTATCTCTTGTTCTTGTTAACATGTTTTTATTGAATCTCTCTCTCTCTCTCTCTCTCTAATGCTGTTTCTTTTTCTGCAGAACTGTAGAAAATTACTGGAATTGATGATTTACGACAAGCACCTCAGTGTGAGGAAGATGTATCAGACTACAGGCAGTGGTCCACCCGGCATACTGAAGTCTCTTCTCGGAAGCAAATTCACACAACCAACACCAACTTTTCGAAAGCATTTCTTTGCAAATCCCACGAGTGCTGGTTTTTTATGATCATTTTGTTGCTTTCTGGATCATAAAGGTATGCATCCATTCTTTTGAGTCTTTCCATGGAAATCTGAGCTTTGTTAGTCATGAAAATCAGTTCCCATTAATCTGTCCTGCAGGCCGGGCTTAACAAGTTTCAGGATCTTACCTGGAAGATGTGTACAGGTTTGTAATTTATCATAAGTAACAGCCGATAGGTCACCGTAGGGAAAATAGGTGGTCAAGGATATGTTAAGCGTATCAAAAAGTGCTCGAACCTGAAATGTAAAATGGGGCACTTTCATGGCCTTTGTTAGAATGACATAATATAGTTTAAAAAGTCGTATTAGGTGGTCCATGTCGTATTTTATCAATTTTTTTAATATGTTTATTAACAACTACTGTACACATTTCAACTCTTGGAGGAAGGGAAAATTAAATCTATCCATCTTGATAGAAGATGGGGTTTATATTGGATGATAATATGCTGTCCTAAACTCTATTTTGAGCTTATCCACTCCAATCATGCTTTTACACTTGGCTTGAATAAATTTTTATGATTATTTATTAATTCTTTGTCCATATATATATATATATATATATTCATGATTAGTGGGGATACACTCAAGACATGAAATTGAGAATAGTAAATATTTATCCATTTACATCATTAGGCTACAACAAGCTTTGCTATGTGAGTAGGGGTTGTGGATCTTTCATGTTGAATTTGAAGCCTTTGTTTAAAGGGAAAAAGACATCGAAAGTGGCTCTACTTTCAGATTTAGGTAATTTAGTGTTTAAATTTTTATTTATTTATAATTTAGTACCTAATAAAGATATTATATTTGTTCAACTTCAAAATTTTAGATATTAAACCATAAAAGAATAAAAGTTTTAAGTGTTAAATTATCTAAATTCAAAAGTGAAAACATTACATTTACCATTATTTTTGTTTGCATTTATAAAGTCATTGTATATTATAAAAATTAATGTAATGTCATCACATCAATTCATATGAGTCATATATGAATTAATCATGCTATATCCTGTCATATCTATTTTGGATTTTATCTCTTCACGGTATGTTTGGGCTAGTCAAGGCATGTGACAAAAAAATTTACGTTCGTGTAAGCCATTCCGTCATATTACCAGTAATCTCTCTAGGACGTCCTTGTAACTTCCACTCATATTAGTCATAGCCCGTCTAATCCTAACACTATCGTCATATTCTTTACTCAACTTCTTGTGGGTTTATATTCTTGAAGTAATTAGCGGCACGGCTTTTATCCGCTTAATCTCTTCAAAATGCCCACAGAACTCAATGGAGCTGCACTGGCAGTGCTGCTAAAGTTCACATCTTCTTGTCATTTGTTGATTTTACTTACCACATGTCAAATGTAAAATCACCATGGCTAATTACTCTATGCCAAATGTAAAATCACCATGGCTAATTACTCTATGGACCGTTTTCATTTTGTAGGATTTGATTTGATTCCAGCATTGGTGTCACAAACATTGTAAGAACCATTCCTATGTAGGAGTGACAATGCCTATTAATGGGTATTTTGTACCAAGCTGTGTCAATATCATAGATACATAAAACGAGATAGAGACTATAAATGGTTGATTTATATTACAAATGTATTGATTTGTATCATAATTGTGTGTCATATTTATTTTGTGTTTTATCTTTATGGCCGTATTTCTGATTGTTTTGTGTTTAAAACCTTGTTATTGTATTGTGTCGAAAGTTGCTGGGTATCTGCTGCCTCCTAGTCGACCATTGCAAATGCTAAGGTCATAATATGGTTGTATTGTTTATGCTGATCACAATCAATAGCCCATACATGTACTTTCCATATAAGAATGTGGCAACCATGCTAACAAGTGATTTGAAAACAAGCTAAACGTTAGATTGTACATCATATACTAAAAAATAGTTAACAAGTTTAACCAAGTAGAAATGACGCATTGGTATGATACTTATAAATGCTTTTAAATATAACATGAGCGTCTTAGTCCATGCCAAACCATTCCCTTCAAGTTTAGTACCGGATCGACGTGTTCAGTCAGAAGGTGTGGGAATACCACATATGATTCGTCCCACTTGCTGCACACCTGCTTGATAGTCTTTTGCTTCGCCTCTCAAATTCTTTTCTTTGAAATGGTATAAAGCTCAACTGCTTATAAATGGCAGTCCAAGGAGCTGGTATCTTCACATTCGATGGTTCCTATATTCAAGAATTATACGATGTGCAATGAAGGTGGAGTCACAGGGTGATCCTGAATATGTATTTGTGCCCCCCTAAATTTGGTGATCTGAAAATAACGAAGCTACTTCCTGAAGCACACATGGAGTCTCCGCTTACAACTCTTGTCCATACACGGTGCACAAACCACAAGTTTTTCTCTGGCCCAAGGACAACAGAGTTATGGTGGTGCAAAATGTGGTGTGTCTTTGTCGTTTGTGTCAAGCAAACCTGATTGCCACTTTAAGTTCCATAACTCCAGTTGCCATCATGCATATATATATATATATATATATCGACGCCTACGGTGAAGAAAGACGCAAGATCAAAACTACCTATAGCATCCACATGTGGCGGCTGGTTCTTCCTATGCAAACTATGAGGCGAAGGTGGAGTTCGAAAATATCTTCTCATTTTGGAAACAAGTCTTTGCTTCATTTTGAGCAAAATCCAATTATGACACGATTTTAGAAGGCAATATTGACTCTACATTTTTACAAAATAAAAAAATTACAGAATATCTCGTCATATCTTACTTAATAGAAAACACATATTTTATTATTATATATACCTAAAGTGGATCTTTAAGTGTATGTTGTGAATTCATGTAATTTCCTTCATCCATACCCATCTTTATCCTCTATGTTGGATAGTTTGACCATAGAAGAGATGTGCTATATTAATTTATGTGATTGATGTAATTTTATTTTGCTAAAGGAATTCATCTTTGCTGAAAAGAAAAGAAAAAACCATACCCATCTTATGTGCTTGACTGTTTTTCTCTGTAGGCAATGTGTGGGTATTCCATTTGTATTTATGACACGTTTACTTCATTAAATAGAATAAGGCTGTAATTGAATAGCTATTATTGAGAAATGAAATAGAGCTATAATAAGAGATGAATTATTATTATTATATTGTTCAATTAAATGTAATAATATTACTATTATATTATTTAATTTATAAAATTAGATAAGAAATAAATTATGAATAGAAAATAAAAATACCAAAATGCCCACACACCATTGTCGCTACTCCTTTTCATTTTACCTCTCTCCTCTATCTTTTCACATCAACTCTTTCTTTCTCTCTCTCTCTCTCTCTCTGTTGTACTCTCTTTGTCTCTCTCTCTCTAGTTCAATTCTCTCTCATTATCTACTCTATTTGCTCTAATGGGTTTAATGGTCTGAGTGGGTGTGGGTCTGTAGGTTTAGTGGGTTTAGACATGGTGGTGGTGAGTTTGGTGATCTGGGTGGTGTGGTGGTGGTGGGTTTGGGTGGGATGCGTGGTGATTGTGGTGGTTGCATGGTGGTGTTGTGTGGTGAAGATGTGTTGGTGTTGGTGGTGAAGAGGAAGAAGAAGTAAGGAGCAGTGAGGTCTTTCTTCTGTTGAATTGCAATTCTTAAGTCCAATCAAATAATTACAATTTAACAAAATGAGGAATTGTGATTTTCGTAGAATTGTTATTACGGGTTGAAAATTGAACTAAATGTTGTAATAATAATTCTATGGGAATAAGAGAGGAATGGCTATTCCATTCCTCTCAAGCAAACAAGCCGTTACGGTAAGCATATGTACAATCATTAGCGCTTCTGTTATATTGACTATATTTAATAAAACGAAAATTTGCATATATGTCCAACCATCAAAATTAGTTAAGAGGTTTGAAAAAAAAAATTATCCTATTTCTATACTACTTGTGCACTTTACCTAAGACGAATACATGAAAAAGTGAAAAAGTTTGTTTCTTAGCTTTGAAATATGTACCTAAGACAAGAAACACGTCAACGGTACTAACTTAGTATATTACTCGTGGGCTAGGTTTATACTCTTTTATTTTATTTTAAATTTTTAATGATTGACTACCATGTATGTATATATGAAAACAAATTTTCAAAATTTTTAGTATTTATTATAATCAAATCTAAAATTTCTATTATTATTTAGATGTAATGTGAGTTGTAGAAATCATTTTCTTCTATGTTTTCTATTTCCATTTTTCTACAATAGTCAAGTGTCACTTTCAGCTATGCATTACTACCTTCGTGTCTCACTCTCACCATTACCCAAGGTTAAAAGACACTAAGGACTACAACTGGGGGGAAAGAAAAAAAGTATTCTTTTTTTTTTTTTTTATAAATCCCTAAAATATACTACTTTAAAATAAAAAATAAAAAATATATCTATTAAAATCAGATTTTTAAAACCCGATTTTAGAATGTTTTGAAATTGGTCATTGGAAACATGTCGTTTGTTCCCATTGGAATTGGGTGTTTAATATTTAAATCGTAATATACAATAGACTTGCAGTATTTTTCTTATCCCTTGAATGTCACAACACTTGCAAAAGAAAAGGTCTAAACACAATTAAACTCCTTATCACCAACTCGTACATCCATATGCACATACACTAAACTGCTCAATCACAACAACAATATCACATCAGCTCAATTAACTACAATCTTTCAGTAATTTCCAAAGTCCCCAACAACTTTCAAATCCCCCAATCATAGTAACCAACAAAGAACATCACATTGACCAAACTAAAAAACCGTAACAAATGTTCGTCACACTACGGAACATGATGATAAGAACAAAAAACTAGAGAACACAATTGAAAGAAGAAATAGAAAGTTTTGATTCCATTTGATATGATCTATATATAAATACAAAATAAAGTATGTACAAAATTATTATCAAAGCATAGAAGCTAATAGTGCATCTAAGGTTGTCTCTGCCTCTAGTGTGTAAATGTACACATGTATTGAGTATTTGGCATAAGATCAATTTGATGCTACACCATTTGATCCATATTTAACTACGTGATATATGTGTCATCCCATCTTGTACCCAATGAGCCGTGTGGAGGCGTTATATGCAAAGGAATCGAAGTGGGCTTGACTTATGTGAGCCCCTCATCGATATCATCGTCATGGTCACTAGGTCACCTTTTCTATGGGGTTAGAGAAATATGGCCGTAAGTATAAAAAATCTCTCCTAGTGTTAGGAGTTCTTAGTCTAGTCAATTTCTATTAAAATAAAGTTCTATTCTTTAGGAAGTCCTACTCTTTTGGGACTGTTAGGATTTATCTGCTGATATTTTTTTTGATATTTTTCTGTTCAACTACTTTACGTTATTTGTGGTTTTCTATTTTTTTGTAAAGGCTATAAATTTCCATGTCTAGATTCAATATAAAAATACTTTGAATTCCAATTGTTTATGTTCTCTGTTCTGTCAATTTACTCTACTGCTGAACTTAACAATTGGTATCAGAGCCTGCTAGAAAGAAGTTGCAGTCTTCGAGTGATCAAACACTGAGAGTATGAGCGAAGATAAAACATTAACAAAAATTCCTCACTTCATTGGTCACTATGATCATTGGAGTGAATTGATGGAGAACTTGCTTAAAGCAAAAGGCTTATGGAGCTTGGTGAAGAATGGTTTTACGGAACCAGTAGAAGGAACAGAACTGACTGCTGCACAACAAGCACATCTTGACGATGCTAGAATCAAGGATCATCAGGTAAAGCATTACCTGTATCAGGCGATTGATCGAACTGTCTTTGAACAAATCTTGGACCGTCGCACATCCAAGATTGTTTGGGAATCAATGAAGAGAAAGTTTGGTGGAAACCAAAGAGTGAAGAAATCACTTCTTAATGCATTAAGAAGAGAGTTTGAAGTTCTGGAGATGAGAAAGGATGAAACCATCACTCAGTATTTTGAAAGAGTGATGTTGGTTGCTAATAAGATGAGAAGCAATGGAGAAGAAATGCCAGACAAGAAAATTGTAGAGAAAATCCTACGCACCCTAACTGACAAATTTACATATGTTGTAGTATCCATCGAAGAATCAAAGGATACTGATACTATGTCCATTGATGAGTTACAAAGTTCGTTAGTGGTGCATGAACAGAAATTTCGACGCCCTAGCTACAATGATGAAGAACAAGTGCTGAATGTTGTAGGCCGTTCAAGTACAAACTACAGAGGGAGAGGAACGTACAGAGGAAGAGGGCGTGGACGAGGAGAACAAATTTCAACAAAGCAACTGTTGAATGTTATAAATGTCATGACTTAGGACATTTTCAGTATGAATGTCCAAAGTGGAAAAATGAAGCAAATTATGCTGAGCTCGACGAAGAAGATGAGATGTTGCTGATGGCTTACGTAGAACTCCATGGAGGAAAAAGAAGTGATGCATGGTTCTTAGACTGTGGTTGCTCAAATCACATGTGTGGTAATGAAAGTATGTTTTCAAGCTTAGACAAAACTTTTACTCATAGCGTCAAGCTTGGCAATAATACAAAAATGAAAGTGTCTGGCAAAGGTACTGTGAAATTGTTTTTGCAGGAAAATTGTTACACCATTGGAGAAGTCTATTGGGCACCTGAACTCAAAAACAATCTTTTGAGCGTTGGACAACTTCAAGAAAAGGGAGTAGCGGTGCTGTTCAAAAATGGAGTATGCAATATTTATCATCCACAAAAAGGGAAAATGGCAGAATCAATTATGAGTGCAAACCGCATGTTCATTTTGCTTGCAGAATCATCAATCATAACAAATGAAGGGAGATGCCTCCAAGTTTCAAATACGGATCAATCAACACTCTGGCACTATCGTTATGGTCATCTCAGCTACAAAGGCCTTCGTATCTTGAAACATAAAAACATGGTGGAAGGTTTGCCGCAAATTATTGATCCAAGCATCACTTGCGAAGCATGTATAAAGGGCAAACAACATCGGACTCCCATCCCAAAACGAAGTCAGTGAAGAGCAATTGAAAAATTGGGGCTTGTTCATGTAGATCTATGTGGTCCTATTACTCCGCCCTCAAGCAGCGGAAAAAGGTACATGCTGTGTTTTATAGATGATTTTTCTAGAAAGGCATGGATGTATTTTCTTTCAGAAAAATTAGAAACATTTTACCATTTTAAATGTTTTAAAATTCTGGTGGAAAAAGAAATTGGAATGCCCATAAAATGCCTAAGAACAGATAGAGGAGGAGAATTCAATTCTGCAGAATTTAATGACTTTTGCAAGCACCATGGAGTGAAGAGACAACTGACCACAGCTTATACTCCACAACAAAACGGAGTAGCAGAACGCAAAAATCGTACAGTGATGAACCTGGTAAGAGCTATGTTGATAGAAAAGAAAGTACCCAAGAGATTTGAGGCATCGCGGAAAGCGAAACGAAACGAATCCGAATATGGATTGGTTTCACACAACAAAGAAACACTCTTTGATGCAAATCTGGTTATGCACAACCGGGAAAAAGGGAGAAAATTCTCTCACGAAATGTATTTGATAATAAAACAAAACGTAACCCTAATATGTCTGACAAAAGAGTATTTATACTCTCCCGTAAAATACCTAAAAGGGGAAAATCTAAGCGTACACTTGGAAATAAATAATAATATACGCGTCTGGAATCTATCGCATACACGACCGTGCCTCTAGCCGTGTATGTCACTGGGCATGTAACGAGCGCAGGACACGACCGTGTCCCAAGCCGTGTCTCAACCCGTGTAAGCTTCTGTGAAAGTCCCGCAAGCCGTGTCCCAAGCCGTGCCTGGAACCGTGTCAGAGTTTGTGACAATCCTTCAAGCCGTGTCTCAAGCCGTGCCTAGAACCGTGTCAGCCTCTGTGGGATACCCTGATCGGATACACGGTCGTTATACACGGCCGTGTATGGGAACCGTGTATGTCTCTGTGGAAATCCTGGTAAAATACACGGCCGTGCTTCTGCCCGTGTGTAGAGGCCGTGTATACTTCTGTGAATTCCTTCCAAACACTACACGGTCGTGGCACAAGCCGCGTGTCCGCCCATGCGTGTGTCTCCATCATTCTCCCCCACTAATGGAGAACTCGACCCCGAGTTCTCATCCGGATATAAAGGAGTATCATCGGGGTGAAAAGGTGATAGATCCGCAACATTAAATGTACAGGAGATATTCATATCTTTCGGGAGTTGTACAACATATGCGTTGTCATTTATCTTATGTACAACTTCATAGGGTTCGTACTTGTTGGGTTGAAGTTTCCCATATTTCCCTACAGGGAAACACTCTCTTCGGAGGTAAACCATGACCTGATCGCCTACTGCAAAAAGCTTCTTCCGTCTATGCTTATCTGCATCCCCTTTGTATCGTGCATTGGACTCCTCTATCTTTCGTTTAACTTCCTCAGTAGTGGCTTGGTGTTGTTCTGCCATATGTTTAGCCGCCACATCACCCACCATATTCTTGGGTAATTTGAGCAAGTCCAGCGCATGTTGTGGTGTCTTGGTGTATACCACCGAGAATGGTGATCTCCCAATAGTTCGGTGGACGGAACTATTGTAAGCGAATTCAGCTTGAGCCAGTGCTTGATCCCATTGTCCCGGTTTCTCGCAGCAGATGCTTCTGATGAGATTTCCGAGGGTCCTGTTAGTTACCTCGGTCTGACCATCGGTTTGGGGATGAGCGGTACTGCTGTAATTCAATGAAGAATCAAATAGATACCAAAGAGTCCTCTAAAAATGACTGAGGAATTTGCTATCCCTGTCGGAAGTAATGGATTTTGGGACTTCATGCAACCGCACCACTTCCTTGAAGAACAACCGCGCAATTGCCCGAGCATCTGCGGTCTTCTTGCAGGGAATGAAATGAGCCATCTTGGAAAACCTATCAACTACAACAAACACAGAGTCAGCACCTCGTTGGGTACGAGGCAAACCCAGTATAAAATCCATTGATAGGTCCTCCCAGATGTTTGATGGTACGGGAAGAGGAGTATATAGGCCCGTGTTTTGGGATTTCCCCTTAGACACTTGGCAAATGTAGCACCTTTCCACAATCCGATACACATCTCTTCTTATCCGAGGCCAAAAGTATCTTTCAGTTACTGCGGCTAGGGTCTTATCTCTACCCATATATCCCGCCAGTCCTCCACCATGCAGATCTCGGATAAGCTTTTCCCGTAAGGAAGTTTCAGGAATGCACAGTTGATTCCCTTTCATCGAATACCCCTCATGGATATGATAGTCGTCACACGGTTCCCTGTTGGTACACTTAATCCAAGTGTCCTTAAAGTCGCTATCCTTTTCATACAATTCCCTTAGCTTCTCAAACCCAACAATGTCCGCACTTAAAGTAAGTAGGACATTCGCTCTTCTACTCAGGGCGTCTGCGACCTTGTTTTGCACACCCGACTTGTGCATCAACCTGAAAGGAAACCTCTGCAAGAACTCAATCCATCTGGCGTGCATGTCCTTACTAATTCGGGTTTGACCACTCAAGTGTTTAAGAGCCCCACAATCCGAATACAAAATGAATTCTTTCCCAACCAAATAGTGCTCCCATACCTTAAGGGCCCTCACCACGGCGTAGAACTCCTTATCATATGTAGACCAAGTCCTCCTTGCTTCGCACAATTTTTCACTGTAAAAGGCTATTGGTCTTCTCTCTTGTGATAGTACTGCACCAACTCCAACCCACTAGCATCGCAATCCACCTCGAACAATTTCTCAATGTCCGGTAACGCTAGTACAGGAGCGCTACACAATCTCTGTTTCAAGTCCATGAAGCTCGATTCAGATTCTTCGCTCCATTGGAACTTTCCCTTCTTCAAGCATTCAGTCAGGGGGGCAGCAACAGTACTAAAATGCCTGATGAATCTTCTGTAGAAACTAGCTAGGCCGAGGAAACTCCTCAATTCCGTAACAGTTCTAGGAATAGGCCATTCTCTAATTGCCTTCACCTTCTCATCATCCACCATTACTCCTTCACTACTAACCACAAACCCAAGGAACAACAGTTGCCTTGACATAAATGTGCACTTTTTAAGGTTAGCGAACAACTTGTTTACCTTTAATGCAGATAACACACACTTTAGATGCTCCAAATGTTCTTCCTCGGATCTACTAAATATTAGAATATCGTCAAAGTACACTACAAGGAAACGACCATTGAAAGGTTTCAATACCTAATTCATTACCCTCATGAAGGTGCTCGGTGCGTTACTCAACCCAAATGGCATCACTAGCCACTCATACAGCCCCTCCTTGGTCTTAAACGCCATCTTCCACTCATCTCCGGGACGGATCCGAATTTGGTGATATCCACTCCGCAAGTCTATCTTGGAGAAGATAGTAGCGCCACTCAAACGGTCCAACATATCCTCGATGCGGGGTATAGGGAATTTATACCCTATGGTAATCTTGTTGATAGCTCGGCTATTAACACACATCCTCCAACTCCCATCTTTCTTGGGAGTTAACAACGTTGGAACCGCATATGGACTTAAGCTATCTCGGATGAACCCTTTGTCCAAAAGCTCTTGGACCTTCTCCTGTAGAATCCCGGCTTCCTTGGGACTCATTCTGTAATGCGGGAGGTTTGGGAGACTAGCTCCGGGCACCAGGTCTATCTGGTGTTGAATGTCCCTCAGAGGGGGTAGCCCCTCAGGTAGGTCGTCAGGAACCACTTCCTTAAACTCCTCAAGAAGATCCTTCACTGCCCCTGGCACTTCTCCATCAAGTTCCTCCCCTCCTTCGGTCACACCTTTCACGATGAGGGCGTGCACCACTCGCGACTTCCTTAAGTCTTCCATCACTTCCTTCTCAGATTGAGTGACAGTTAAGAATGATCGACTCTCAACCTTCTTTCCTTTAGCTCGCCCTTCCCTCTTCAACGGTAACAAGGTGTACCTCACACCCTCCTTCTCCAACCTGTAGACATTCTCTTTACCCGCATGTTGCGCGTCTACGTCAAATTGCCATGGTCTCCCAAACAAGATGTGGCAGGCATCCATGTCTACAATGTCACAAAATGCTTCATCGCGGTACTTCCCTATTGAGAAAGGTACCCGGCATCTCTCCTTGACCTCAATTTTCTTGGCTGCTTTAATCCAGCCAATAGTGTACGGATTCGGGTGCTTCTCGATGGGCAGCTGCAGTTGTTTCACAACCTCCCTTCCTATGATGTTCTCGCAACTGCCGCTGTCTACTATTAGCTCAAACAACTTCCCTATGATAGTACACCGTGTACGAAACAACTGGTGTCTCTGCGTGATCTCTTCTTGCTTCGGGGTGAGCATCATGCGCTGAATTACATATGTTGGTTCCGCTGTTTCTTCTTCTTCCTCATAATATTCTCCCTCTCAATCGGGTTCACAGCAGATCTCCTCATCATCTTCTCTATCAAGGATGTTGACACTCTTCCTCGATGGACATTCGTTTGACCGATGACTCGGTTGGTTGCATCGGAAACATTTGCCCAATATAGGTTTGGCATAGGGATTGTTCTGTCTTTGAGCTCCCTTCTGCTCCATCGGCTTCTTCCCCTCACTTTTCTCTTCCCTCTTGGACATGTCCTCAGTTGGTTTATATGGTGTAGTCCTACTTTTCTCAAATACCGGCCGACTACCACTACCCACAGCTTCACCTACATATCTCTTCCGTCCTCCTCCATATCTACTCCCTTGTTCCTGCAACACAAGTTCAGCTTGGAGAGCTAAGTTCTTTGCTTCTATAAGGGTTTTCACCATCGTAACCCCAATCTTGTCTTTAATTTGGAGCTTCAGTCCTTCTACATACCTTGCAACTTGCTGCCCTTCGCTCTCCCTCAAATCATTTCGCTCCGCCAACCTCATGAACTCTGCCGTATACTCATGCACGGAACGTTGTCCTTGGCGGCACCGCTGATATTGTTGGAACAATATCTGCTCATAATCCGGCGGAAGGAAATCATGTTGCAGCAACTGCTTCATGCGATACCATGATCTCACCGGGTGTTTTCCTTCCCTCTGCCTCTTACTTTGTAGTCTCTCCCACCATGCCGAGGCGCCACTCTTCAACCTGCATGCCACCAACCTTACACGACGGTCCTCGGGAATTTCCATGTAATCGAAGAACCGGTCCACTTCTGCGAGCCAATCAAGGAAGCCTTCGATGTTGAGGCTGCCATCGAACCATGGGATGTCGACCTTCAAACGGTAGTCTCCCCCATCCCCTTGATCATAGCCTCCACGGTTCCTCCTATAATCACCTTCTCTAGGGTGGTTTCCATGATGAGCCATCCGATGACCACCACCTCTACCACCACGCCCTTGCCGTGGCCTACTCCCATACATGTCATCACTTTCTTTGTTGGACTCTTCACTCTCCACACGCCCCACCTATTTTCAATGACAGGTCGGATCACGCGTCCCCCGAATTCCTCCACCGCACGTGGTGGATTTCTCCCAGCGCCTCCAACCCTATTAGGGTCTACCACCAGAGCATCGAAACGCTCGATCAGTTCATCAAGGTGCCGTTCCATACGCCCGACCTTCTGATGCATTGCGTCGAATTCTGCCCTTGGAACCCATTGATGGTTCCCTTGAAACCTCGCCTCTTGAACATCGTCAAGAACACGACCGCTATCATCGCCTTGATGAGTTGACATCTCCACAGGAAATAGCCTTGCTCTGATACCAACTGACGCAGTGCGGAAAGCGAAACGAAACGAATTCGAATATGGATTGGTTTCACACAACAAAGAAACACTCTTTGATGCAAATCTGGTTGCGCACAACCGGGAAAAAGGGAGAAAATTCTCTCACGAAATGTATTTGATAATAAAACAAAACGTAACCCTAATATATCTGACAAAAGAGTATTTATACTTCCCCGTAAAATACCTAAAAAGGGAAAATCTAAGCATACACATGGAAATAAATAATAATATACGCGTCTGGAATCTATCGCATACACGACCGTGCCTCTAGCCGTGTATGTCACTGGGCATGTAACGAGTGCAGGACACGGCCGTGTCCCAAGTCGTGTCTCAACCTGTGTAAGCTTCTATGAAAGTCCCGCAAGCCGTGTCCCAAGCCGTGCCCGGAACCGTGTCAGAGTCTATGACAATCCTTCAAGCTGTGTCTCAAGCCGTGCCCGGAACCGTGTCAGCCTCTGTGGGATACCCTGATCGGATACACGGTCGTTATACACGGCCGTGTATGGGAACCGTGTATGTCTCTGTGGAAATCCTGGTAAAATACACGGCCGTGCTTCTGCCCGTGTGTAGAGGTCGTGTATACTTCTGTGAATTCCTTCCAAACACTACACGACCGTGGCACAAGCCGCGTGTCCGCCCATGCGTGTGTCTCCATCAAGATTCTGGCCTGAAGCGGTTATGTGGGTGAATCATGTCTTAAATCGATCACCAACTCTTGTAGTAAAAGATATGACACCAGAAGAGGCTTGGAGTGGAGAAAAACCATCAGTTGACTATTTTCGAGTTTTCGGATGTGTGGGATATGTTCATATTCCAGATTCTAAGAGGAAAAAGCTTGAAGACAAAAGTGTAAGTTGTGTTTCATTTGGAATCAGTGGTGAATCCAAAGGGTACAGAATGTTTGATCCTGTTGCAAAAAAAATCATAGTTAGCTGCGATGTAATTTTTGATGAGGATCGTGAATGGGATTGGAAAAATTCTGAAGATGAAGCTGATTTAGATTGGGGAGAAAGCATTGAAATGTCATCTGCAACAGAAGAAGACACAGAACAACATGTAGTTTCAGCTTCATCGATTAATTCAGATGGTGAAATTGAAGCTGCTGTTGAACTTACTGCAACACCTGCTGCTGAAATCGAACCAGATTTGACTTTAAGGGAGGGAAGAAGTCGATGTCCACCTATATGGTCAACTGATTATGTTTCCGGTGAAGGTTTGTCCGAAGAAGATGATGTTAACATGGCATTTTTTACAATTTCAGATCCTGTAAAGTATGAGGAAGCAGTCAAAAGCTCAAAGTGGAGAATGGCTATGGATGAGGAGATTAAATCCATTGAAAAAAATTAGACTTGGCACTTAGTAATTCTACCTGCTGGTGCTAAGAAAATTGGAGTAAAATGGATTTATAAAACTAAGCTAAATGAGCTTGGAGAGGTTGACAAATACAAGGCAAGATTGGTGGTAAAAGGATACACACGGGAGCATGGAATTGATTACACTGAAGTTTTTGCACCTGTGGCTAGAATGGATACTGTGAGGATGATCATAGCTTTTGCAGCTCAGAAAGGCTGGAAACTTTATCAGTTAGATGTAAAATCAGCTTTTCTACATGGAGAATTGAAAGAAGATGTCTTTGTAGAACAACCGAGAGGCTATGAAAAAAGGGGAAGTGAACATATGGTGTACAAGCTCAACAAAGCACTCTACGGGTTAAAGCAGGCACCCAGAGCATGGTTTAGCAGAATCGAATCCTACTTTATCAAAGAAGGTTTTGAAAGCAGTTCTAGTGAGCATACACTCTTTGTTAAAAGGAAGAGAGGTAAAATTCTGATTGTAAGCATATATGTTGATGATCTTTTGTTTACTAGCAATGATGACACATTATTGGGAGAATTTAAATGTTCTATGAAAAAGGAGTTTGATATGACTGATCTGGGTCAGATGAGGTTCGTTCTAGGAATTGAAGTAATACAACGATCAGATGGCATTTTTATATGTCAAAGAAAATATGCAGCTGAGGTTTTGAAGCGATCTGAGATAGAAAATTACAACTCTGTCTGTAATCCCATTGTTCCAAGTCAAAAACTTGGTAGAGACGAAAATGGCATTAAAGTGGATGCAACGTTTTTCAAACAGATAGTGGGAAGCTTGATGTATCTCACTGCCACTCGTCCTGATCTTATGTTTGTTGTAAGTCTAATAAGTCGCTTTATGGCTTGTCCAACACAACAACATTTTGCAGCAGCAAAAAGAGCTTTGCGGTACTTGAAAGGTACTGTTAACTATGGTGTATTCTACAAAAGGGGAGGAATTAATGAGCTGATTGGTTTTACTGATAGTGACTATGCCGACGATATGGAAGACCGCAAAAGCACTTCAGGCTATGTGTTTATGATGAGTGAAGGAGCAGTGGCTTGGTCATCTAGAAAGCAACCTATAGTCACCTTATCAACCACAGAAGCAGAATTTGTTGCCGCTGCTGGATGTGCATGTCCAGCTGTTTGGATGAGAAGAATACTCAAAGAGATCGGTTCTTTACAGGAAGAAGGTACCAAACTTATGTGTGATAATGCTTCAACTATTAGGTTGTCAAAAAACCCAGTTCTACATGGTTGTACTAAGCACATAAGCGTGAGATTTCATTTTCTTAGAGATCTTACTAAGGAAGGAACTGTCAACTTAATGTTTTGTGGTACTCGAGATCAACTTGCTGATTTGTTAACAAAGCCTCTCAAGTTGGAAGCATTTCAGAAACTGCGTAAAGAGCTTGGTGTATGTGATATTTCAGACTTAAACTAATTCTTGTCAAAAAGGGAATAAGTTTAAGGGAGGGAATGTTAGGAGTTCTTAGTCTAGTCAATTTCTATTAAAATAAAGTTCTATTCTTTAGGAAGTCCTATTCTTTTGGGACTGTTAGGATTTATCTGCTGATATTTTTCTTGATATTTTTCTGTTCAACTACTTTACGTTATTTGTGGTTTTCTATTTTTTTGTAAAGGCTATAAATTGCCATGTCTAGATTCAATATAAAAATACTTTGAATTCTAATTGTTTATGTTCTCTGTTCTGTCAATTTACTCTACTGCTGAACTTAACACCTAGATGTGTCTATAAGGGCACAAATGATGGTATAGATGGATCTAGCTCATCATATTACACTATTGTGTGAGTAGGGGATGCATGAGGCAAGTTTTTGTGATCTTGTCTAATCTCTAACAAGGTATGCCTTTGAAGACGATTGCATATGATACCTGTAGTGCTGGATTTTCTAAGGTGGTTGAGTCACTTACAGAAAGAAGAAATCAATTATGGGAGGCTAGGACATACAAATTATGTCTTGATAGTTTTGTGTTATAGTGATTTAGAAGAGATTGGTCTAGGTGTATAGAGCTTGGATGATGGCCTAGGTAGTCAAGTTGGGCTTTAGAGGTCCTTACGTAAAAAACTCTATCCATAGTATCCAACAACTACTAATGCTTTGATTCATAAGGAATCCTAACCATTGTCTTAAGATGTCTATTATAGGACACCTCATCATGTCCATCCACAATATTTCCATAGGATTAGAAAATCACATTAACCTTAGACATTTTTTACCTACCTATATTTAAAAATGAATAATTTTCTTGCCTATCAATACACCATATTAGACAACAAGTAAAGTCATTTACAAAACAAATCGAAACAAATTATTTATAAATATCAAATTCACAGGAAATTCGGCAAAATTAGGGAAAGTAAAAAAAAAAAAAAAAGCAGAAGACTTGATTTTACACATCATCACCTTATAAAACGTCTCGCCACTATAATGCACCATCGTCTACACACATTACAAATGCTATCATTCATCTCCAATAGCAGGAGATTCGAAAAAATTAAAAAACAAAAAAGCTTCGAAAGCATGTCACGCATTCGAAAAAAAAAAAAATCCCATGAAAACTTATCACGACTACAATGCACCATCATCTGGACATATTACAACAAACCCAACAGCTTCATTAAAAACATATCCTAAATTCGGAAAAAGGAAAATCTTATGAAAACATATCACAGCTACAATACACCATCATCTATATACATTATAAGTGCTACAATGCATCCCCAACAGCAGAAAACTTGGTGAAATTGAAAAACAAAAACCCTTCACGAGGGTTCAATTTATAGAGAGAGTAAGAGCTCCAATCGCAATGAAAACAGCAATTATTAGCTAGAAAAGGGCCAAATTGTCGAAAAATGATTCATTACTAGAAGTAAAATGCCACGTTTAACATTTAGTGGCCAGTAAGATGCTATAAAAGTTTCGATATTTCACCCATCATTTGAAGATAGATATCACGGGTTCTTATAAATATCAATACATCTTAAATTTTTACCCATTTTCACTTATCAAATGCTAATCCATAATAGGGTGGTTAGCCTTAGCAAGTCTTTGTCCTCATAGTACACTTCCTTTCATTTTCGATTTCCTTTGAGGAGACATATTCTTGTTTATGGGTGACCTAATAAAAGGTTGTCTGCATGAGAGTAGGTTTAGGAAAAAATTTCCCTATCGTATCCCCTGTATCATCGGAATGTGCATGTGGAGTCATTGACACTTAAACATGCATTCTTAATGTAATTATAACAGCTTGGTGTTGTAATTTTTGGTGTTTATAAGTGAGTTTAATTTACAAAGAAATATAGAAGATGGGATGCCAGGTTTTCAGGTCAAGAGTAGACATCAACATGCAAGAAAAGGATTAAAAGAAAAGAAGTAAAAAGAAAAAAGAAAAAATCGAAATCCCTATAATATGAAACACCTGTTTTTATCCTAGAATGGTAAGATGGTCGTTTAGGCTATAATTCTTGTACTAGTCGACATGACCTGCGATAGCCCAAGTTTTAGAAAGCTCCACATATAGATTATAGGAAAGAAGCAATAGTAGTTTATATGTTTTAATAGTTATTTTTATTGGTTTGACTGTTGGATTGCAGTGATGCAAATCATATTAGAGCTGACTTCTCTTGCGATGGCTGGAAATGTCGCTACAGTGAGGTTGGTGCAATATGTGGATCTTGGACTGGCTTTGAGGATGGCCGACACCTTAAAAAGAGAAAGTAATAATGATCAAAATTACCTAGCCTGTAATGCAATAAGAAACATCACATTTTTTTTTAAGTCATAGAATTTCGCATATGGGTTGTGAAAGAGAGAGAGTAAAAAAAAAAGTAGTTTTGTAGAGTCAATTAGCAGATGTTATCGAGAGCCAATATTTCCAAGTTATAGGTCCCATTGATTTGATTTTTCAAAGCTCTTTCTAAGCCCTTCTCCTTTGGGCCAATATTTTTATAGGATGCACAACTTTCTTAATCGCTGTTTCTGGTTTGATTAGGTTATGTTATGTGTTCTTTTCATGCAGCCTCTTTTAGTCACCAATGCCAGGCTAGTTTAGTTCTCCTACTATTACTGTTTGTTCACAAAGTTTTGAAAAAGTCATGCCTACTCATTAAGCTTTTCAATACTTCTTTGGTGAATTGTACATTTTACAAGAGCTGGAAGAGGAAGAGTCGAACACGCTCTATCCCAATGAAAGAAAATGACACTCATAACACATGGGCTATGAGGGTTTTGTCTCTCTTTCTCTCATATGCCATTCTTTTTTTCATTTTTATTGAAATAATCGTAGACCTATAAATGTGGCATTCATATTAGGAATTATATCAGTTGCGAAAATAAGTTTGGATTTTTACAAATAAATACTGGAAAATTGAAAAATAAAAAAAAAAGAAATCTTAAAACTCGGTGTTAACTCAATTGGGATTAAAGTTAATTAAATTAATGGCTTATAAGCAGTTTATGCTTGTTTTGAATTGAAAGAACGAAAAAATTGGCAAATTATAAAGAGGAGGGGATAATCATAATTTATTAAAGGAAAATAAAAACATATTTTAGAAGGGTAAAAAATAAAAACACAAATACAAAAAGTAACGGACACTGCACTTGTATTACGATTATCTAAAAAAAGGTATATAATCAAAGTAAATAAATTAATTATATGAGATTGTTTTAAAAAGTGAAGTGTTTCTTTGTATGGGAGTTATCATCCAAGGAAAAGCAACACATCTCCAATAATAACCATCCAAAATAACTTCTCTCCAACTAAAATTATTTTATTTAATTTTTAAATTTATTGAACTAATGTGTTATTAGTATCATGCAAAACATTAGAGAACCCCTTATACTTTAATATGAGGAGTGACCATGTCTGTCGAGAGAAATCCCTATTGGTGCTCCCAATGCCAATAATATAACTTGGAAAAAAAAAAAGATTTATTCAGCTAATACATCACATATTTATAGCAATAGTCGGTAAAAATTAATGGTTTTTAAATATATGATAATGATATTATATATTTTTTAAAAATTGTTATTAATATTTTTATATGTTAATATCATTAAAGTTTTTCTTGATGAAAAAATTTAGGAGACAAGACGCTGAAAAATGAAAACATAATAGGTTTGGCAAGAATGAGACTTCCACAACGGTGAAAGATGTTTGAAAATACATAGGGGTTTTAAATTGGCTATCTTAAAAAAATTTTGAAAATAATTCTTCTCTTTTATGATTAATAAATCATGAACTAAATAAACGATTCAATCTTTGTAAGCAACGAATATATCACATTTTCAAAGCGTAATCGCAACAACTAATAATAAAAGAGTAAGTTTAAAAAATCAAATTTAAATTTATAGAGGTTACACCTAGATGAATTATTCTCTTAATCCATCTAGTAGCATCAACAGCTAGGAATTTCTTGTGTACTGTGTAAATATATATTGTTGGATTTCTTTTTCCCTTTTTTTTGGGGGTGTTCAGTTTACTAATTTATCAATGCAAATAAAAAAGGAGCTATCCATTTTTCAAAGATTTATTTCATCTACTTGTATTATTTAAATGAAAATGAGCATTTTGGTATAATACCTTAAATGTTAAAAAGTCTTTGATGTTACTATTAAGTAATAATGATTCAAGAGGGAAAATTCAATTTATATGTGCTTTTCTAACTCAATTTGCATTTGATTACCAAGTTTTATCATATGAAAGTCACTATTACGTCTATACACGCACATATATATATACAAACATGTGCCATGATTTGCGTACAAATTACGAAATTAAAATATATACATATCTTTTAAATCGTGATAAAGCTTCTAAAAGCATTATTATTGAAATATTTATAAATAGTAACTTAATGATTAAATATTAATTCTCAGATTGAAATAGTAATAGTTTTAAAACTTAAGCAATTATGTACTTAAATATTGTGATTTTTTAAAAAATTATGTAAATATTATATCTGTAATAATTATTCTTAAAATAGGTTTCGAAAACGTAGACGCTGTTTGCGACTTTAGAGGAAAAAAAAATTTTAAACTAAAGGCGCAAACTTAGTTCACGCCTTCAATACAAGTTGTAGTGATTTTTTGTTCCTTGATGTATTTACAAACTTATAAAAGTTATGAAAAAAAGTTTACTATAAATCTATAAAATTATTATAAAAGTATTACTGCAAACTTATAAAAGTGATATAATCAATTTATATATTATCATAACATGTGATTTATAATATACAAAAAAAATTTTGCATCGACAATTTATAATATAAATATGAATCCTCAGTTCATATATTTATATTCCAACTTTCAATTTCTTCTGCAAATTTCACTTTATCTCATTATTTGCAAATTTTTGTTTTCATTATTTTTGTTTCACGCAGGTTTTAGTTTGTTGAAATACATGTGTGAAAATCTTCATCAAAGCAAGATCACGGTATGTTTTCTTAAGAAAAAAATTATTTTTGTTGTTATTATACTATTTTGGATAAATGCAAAAAAAAAAAAAATGTAATTGTATATACTCCACAATTTTTATTGAAATAGTAGTTGTTGTTAATTAGTAATTAATTAGTTGTTAATATATGATTAATTAATATTAGAAAATGAATTATATTTATATGTTATTATAATTTATTTTTGTAAACGTAGTTGTTAAATTAAGTTGTTGTTAATTAATTATTAATTAACAATGATTAGTTGTTCATATATAAGTAATTAATTGTTAGAAAAATAATTAGTGAAAAATTTTGTATTGATTGCAAGTGTAAAATATATGAATGGTTTTGTACAATTAGTTATAAAATTAATTAGTTATTAATGGTTTGTTAATTATAGGTGATTAGTCGTTAATATATCATTAATTAATTATTGTAAAATTACGTAATGAAAAATTTTGTATTGGTTGCAAATGTAAAATATTTGTATGGTTTTGTACAATTACTTATAAAATTAATTAGTTATTAATGTTTCATTAATTGAAGACGATTAGTTGTTAATATGTCGTTAATTAATTGTTATAAAATTAATTAGTAAAATTTTTTATATTGGTAGTAGATGTAAAATAGTTGTATGTTTTTGTAGAATTAGTTATAAAATTAACTAGTTATTAATTATCTGTTAATTAAAGGTGATTAGTCATTAATATGTCATTAATTAATTATTATAAAATTAATTAGTAAAATTTTTTGTATTTGTAGGAAATATAAAATATTTGTATGTTTTTTTAGAATTAGTTACAAAATTAAGTAGTTATTAATTATCCATTAATTAAAGGTGATTAGTCGTTAATATGTCATTAATTAATTATTATAAAATTAATTAGTGAAAGATTTTGTATTGTTAGAAAATGTAAAATAGTTGTGTGTTTTGTAGAATTAATTATAAAATTAAGTGGCTATTAATTGTCCATTAATTAAATATGATTAGTCGTTAATATGTCGTTAATTAATTAGTGAAAAATTTTGTATTGGTAGCAAATGTAAAATAGTTGTATGTTTTTGTAGAATTAGTTATAAAATTAAGTAGTTATCAATTATCTATTAATTAAAGGTAATTAGTCGTTAATATGTTATTAATTAATTGTTATAAAATTAATTAGTTAAAAATTTTATATTGGTAAGAAATGTAAAATATTTGTATGTTTTTGTAGAATTAGTTATAAAATTAAATAGTTATTAATGATATGTTAATTAAAGACAATTAGTCATTAATATGTTATTAATTAATAGTCGTAAAATTAATTATTAAAAAAAGTTGGTATAAATGGAGCTTGGACCTTTAGATCCTTCAGTCTTAATGTAGTAGGAGAGATGTCGATCATAGGCCGTCTGGAGCAGAGAGATAAACGACCTTTCACTTATTAATTAGTTTATATTGCATTAGAAATAGTAAAATATTTCACGTGTTATCAGTATAAGATCATGCAACCCTTGTTGTTCGACGGTACAAGTTGTCACTTTGTCGTGACGAGTGCATCATTCCCCTTGATCCTCGAATGGAGCCATACTTGCATTTGGCTGGATTTGAAGGTGTGAGCCACCTGTCGTACATATCTTTAGATTAATACATGATTATAGCATTAGTGAAGTGATGGCGGCTAGGGACGCACATATTCCACATGCCAATAAGGGAGTTTACTATTACCCTGTAGGATGTGGAGATCTAGTTAGGGCTCCTCATAGATAGTTAAGCAGTTATA
This sequence comes from Laguncularia racemosa, assembly GCA_037954665.1. Classification (NCBI taxonomy): domain Eukaryota; kingdom Viridiplantae; phylum Streptophyta; class Magnoliopsida; order Myrtales; family Combretaceae; genus Laguncularia; species Laguncularia racemosa. The sequence continues at coordinate 12,091,103 of JBBMOL010000002.1, read as the reverse complement.
GAGAGTAGTTACTTGGATTGGGGTACGATTTATGAAGAATTGCTGGGGATGAGGTCGGAGCCTAGTGGTAAGGGAGGTCGCATTAGTATGACGTAGCTCCGTGATATGTTCTAAATGCTCCCACCTGACGTCGAAGCAAAGCAAATCCATCGAAACACACGTACCTACATATTGTAGTTGTTGGGGGAATTTATCTTTGTCAATAAATCCAACTCCCTCATCCACGCAATGTGGTTACCCCTCTTGGAGCATTTCAACATTGCTGAGACATATAGCTGGGGGTTTGTATGTTTGGTGTGGTTATATCGTCAACTGTATGTCGTGTCATCACCATCGGCACACGAGATTGGAGGGGCCGCCGTTCCCTTATAGGTGTGGGTGTGGGATAGATTTCCTCACATAGTAATCCTTAGTCGACATGGACTTTATATAGAAGTTGGTTGTCCATTGAGCAGCAAGTTGGAACACGATGAGGGACACATAGTATTACACCCACATTGTCGATGCATATCGGGATGCGTTGGACAGACAAAACATGTCATAGGTATTTCGATAACCTATTTTTTTTCTTGCATTTCATAATATTGATCATTTACACTTAATATAATTTTTTATTTTTTAGGTAGAATGGAAGTCATACGATGGAAATCTCATTAATCTTCTGCTTAATTTCTACAAAGGTGGCATGCACATTTAGAAGGCTCGAGTGCCACTAATTTGTTTCCATATTATTGAGTGGCATTTCTTGGACCGAATGGCCAGACAATTTGGTGAGTTTCAATATATCCCACAGCCACTGTATACATAGTTGGAGCTCCATCAAATTGACTTACGGGGAAGGATTGAAGTTAATTAGATGGTCCAGCATGCAGTGTATATAGATATGTGAGAAGAGCAGCACCAACAAGTGATTCACATGGAAGGCCTTAGTGGTGTGCATGATAATTACATGCAGTGGTATGGCTCAATTAGCCGGCATTGGATTAGATGCATAGGGGCTGTGCTTGGATTTTTGGTAAGTACAATTGACATCAACATGTTGTAAGTGAATAATTGCATGACCATTTGTTATTTAATTTATATTTTCTTTATACTTGCATGGTGATATTTTACAGCAAATTTGCTTATCGTCGGATGTGGACATAGCTGTGAGAATTGTTGCTCAAGGTTTTCACTTTATGCATTAGCATGGGGGGGTAACATTGTATCCATAGCCACAATATCAGCATTCCTAGGAGGTGGAGGTGGAGGTAAAACTAATTCCTGCACAGTGATGGACGGTGGGACGACGATGATCTTGAAATCGGGGTGAGACATAAGAAAATCCTATGCAGGACCAGCATATGCCTAGTGTATCTAATGTGATGTATGCCAGTTCGAGGCCGATTTTTAGCCAATACGAGATATTACATCAGCATTCTATAAGTGATCTTGTTCTAACATCGCTGGCTCTACAAAAGAAATACCTTAGAAAACAACCTACGTACCAAGGTAAATCATCAATTTAACCTATAGAGTGGAGTCCTGTGCCTTAGCGAGCGTTCGACGATACTCGCCAACAGCATCTAACATAGGAGTCTGAAGCTCCTCTAGCTCTACATCCAAGGCTAACCAATGCCTTCGCTTGGCTAGCAAAACAATTCACTAAGGGAAGGAGATAGGATGAGATAGGGATAGGAACTGATAATTTGTTATTAATTTCATATGTATATGTTCCATTGAAACTATTTAATTGATGTATTTTTACATTTTGTAATGAATTACATATGCAATGTGTACATATACAAATCTACAACTTCGAATATATGAAAAAAATTTAACAAATGTATAAAGAAATTAACGTTTAATGTAACTTCTCAATAAATTATAAAATTGTAAATATATATATAGAATATTAAGCATCCCTCTCTAAAGTGTCAAAACAAATTGGATGAAGTGGTCAATGATTCACCTAAGCTACAAAATGGAAAAAGCTAATGGTAGCATCACAAATGCAATGTTGAATATGATGAAATATTTATTGGTTTTGATCATTTACCATTATCGCGTTGACATGAGCATGTTATTCAATTATGCCCCCCACTCAGTAATGTCCACATGTGATTTGATCTGGACGCTCTCTAATGTCTATCTTTATGTGGTATCTTTTCCGCCTTGGTTTTCCTTTCTTTCATGCGAGGTCTCCCCTTGTGCGGAGTACTAGGAAGTTTACTGGCTCCCAATCCAATGCATCACCTATAGGCATAAAGTGCATCTTATATGTGTGCTCCAAATGTGTCCATCTATACCAATCAGGTATAGAGTACATCATATCAAGCCTAAGTGAGGCAGCTATTGCATATGGGTGGGAGCATGGAATTTTATATATTTGCCACTTCTAGCAACTGCATGTGCTACAAGCAAAGTCAACAATGTATGTTCGGCCCCCTCCCCTTAACCTATTGGCATCGTGATGAATATCGTTGAGGACTTCAAAAACTCTGTCGTGCTTGCTATAGTCGATGACCCTATGGTTGCTAGCTTGTGAACTCCATCGGTTGATTTTTTAGGTTGTATATTTGGTGAAAATTCTACCATTTGCCATATTCTTTAATGCTTTCATATGCTTCTTGACGAAGTATCCCACATGGTTGTAGAACGTTTTCTTTACTAAAGTAGTCATAGGTAACCCATAAGCCCCCTTTAATACGGAATTATAGCTTTCAATAATGTTAGAGGTCATATATCCAAACTGATTGCAATCATCATGAGCTAACATCCACATATCTAACTACGTGTCCTTAAACCAATCCAACACATCTAGCTTAATAATCCTCACCTACTCCATCACATAATTCAATTTGCGAGATTATGCTTGCACCCAACGTATATGACCAACCTTTTGCCTGCATGTTTTTATGTGCCGAGTTGAAGTTACTTGCAACGTGTCGTAGGTAGAATCGCCACACTGCAAATAAAGACCACCATCCATTCGCTTCTTCTTAGACTGCTGATTTGATGCCCGCGTGTCTATCCGAAATGAGGTAAATGGTTTTACGATCTTTACGGTCGCCAACAACATATTTCTTTAGTTTCCTCAAAAACCAACCCTATGTCTCAGTTATCTCCTGATCAACCAAAGCGAATGCCAGTGGAAGTATATGGTTGTTGCCATCACCTCCATTTACAACCATTGTTCCTTCTCTAAAAAAAAAAAAAAAAAAGAACATAGTAGTGGATTAGACTTTATAATAGTAAAGTTGCAATGGTTCTTCAAATGGTAATACTTCACTGTTTGAATCACATCTGTTTTCGTTCTGAATCTCATGCCCTTGTAGAAATCGTCATTGTTGCTCAAACCATTGCAAATATTAGTTTGCTCCTGCTTGAAATAAATGTAACCACTATTACTCCCAAAGCTGTAGTATGGAACAAGATCTCTAATTGCCATACTTGGTGGTTCAGCCTATTCTAATCGATATATTAGCTGTCTCGAGTGAGTATGTATGGTTGGAGAGTCTTCTTTAGGTACTTTATCTCCTTCATTCTCACTTTCCTCATTTTTGTCATCAGAACTCTCATAGTTATCGTTACTCTCCTCTTCAACACCCTTCCACCATTGGTGTTAGTTGTAGCCTTCGCTCCCACACGAACCATGTATGGATTCCGTGTGTCTGGTCATTGTAATATTAGAGTAACTACTTTATCTATTTCATCTTCATCATTGACTTCCATTGAGGTTATAATTGAGGGTTGAAATGTCGATAGCTCGGGCTGCATTTTCTGTAATGTCGTGTGACGAATGTAGCTGATTACTTGTATCGAATGCTTACCTATCAAGGGGCTCCTAAATCGTTAGAAATTTTGATGTACAATTGTTGAATGCCACGATCTCCATATGATTAAGCCATTTCAATAAAATTTTCAACGTTTTCATCATCTTTGATTGCCATCAATGCATAACATGTATTGCCCTCATGGAACATAAGATGGTTGTGAATTATCTAAACCCTCACTTTGGTTGGATCGACTTCGATGTTGCTATATATTCAGTATAAGAATTTGTTATAGTTTACATTTTTCTTTATTTTCAATTTCTTTACCAGATCCCTGTTATATTCCTGTCCGTAGTTACCGGCCACAATATTTCTAAACGCATAGATAATTAATTTTACGTAGTCAACCATTGTTTTCCTATCTATAGTATATATAAATAATGAGTTTTTTTTTTTTAAATATGACAATTTTCAATAACAATATTTTAAAAATTTGCACAAAAAATTTTGTTGTATCATTTGAAATTTTAATTTTTTTCCCATTATTTCCAAACGAATTTTTTCTAAAAAATTGTTAGATATTATTTTTTAATAACATTTTCTTTGCTAAAAATTTCAATAATTTTCGTATCATTTTACAACAGTATAAAAATTATTTCACATTCTAGATATTACAAATTTTTATCACAATGATTTTTTTATATTTCCAATAACATTATTAAAATTTGCACAAAAAAAAAATTTGTATCATTTCTAATTTTAATTTTAATTTTTTCCATTATTTCCAATTTTTTTTCTAAATATTTTTCCGAAATTATTTTTTACTAATATTTTTTTTCTAAATATTTCAATAATTTCTATATTATTTTATAATGCTATAAAAATTATTTCACATTCTACATATTTCACATTCGTCATAACAACAAATCCTCATTTTAATGCAAAAATTAATATCATATGTTACGTATTACAACATCTATATAAATCATATCTAACAAATTAACAATAAGCAATAATATTTTTTTATAAAATATAACATTACAACAATATTTTCCTCAAATATTACATCAAACATAGATAAAAAAAAAACTTCAACTTTTCTAAAAAAAAAATACTATAATCGATTTGTTGAGGAAATGCTTAGACTTGGGCAAATTACTTCAGATCTTTTCTTTGCTCTATAGAATCACTTCTTCTTCTTCTTCTTTCTACATGCGAATGAGAGAAAAAAAAAAGGTCTAATATGTCAACTGGTTTATTTTGTTTCTGTGGAAAATTTTATTTTGTTACTGTATTTATATTTTATTTTGTGTACTATTATTACGTGATTTTTGCTTTTAGATCGACGGTTAATGTGAAAAAAAATAAATTTGGATGATGAGATTGAAGCAAGGTCTAGCCTTGCAATACAATTTATACTAAAGGCACAGACCTAGTCTGCGTTTTCAGTTTAAATTTTTTTATTAACCCTAAAGTCACAAACGGCGTTTGTATCTTCGAAACCTATTTTAGAAATGATTATTATGGGTATAATATTTATTTTATTTTTTTTAAATCACAATATTTAAATACGTAACCTCAACTTTAGTAACTTTAAAAATTCCATTGCAATTTGTCCTAATTGAAATTTAGAGCACTTGCATTGCAGAAATGTTGATTCATTATCATAATACCTTTATTGTATGATTATTACATTAAACTCTGCCAAAAAAAAAAAAAAACCCTCAATGGGAGAATAAGGATGCATTGCAGAGAAAACATTCTTGAAATTTTATCAATATTAATTATAATTAACAATTGCCAAAAATTGTCGTTACAAGTATCATTGGTTTTTGGTAACAAATGGTGGAAGGAGACAAAGTATAATACTGCTGGATAAATAAAAACCGCATAAATAGAAAATAATTTCCTACTTCTAAAAATGTAAACTGTTTTCTTTATTTTGCATGATATTTTACAAGATGGCTTAACACCATCATCGATTATTAGTTGCTATATTGGCTTTTCCAGTTTCCACCACCGTATGAGGCCAAAAGGCATTATTACTACAAAGTCTTAACATTATATTCCACAATTTTAAATCTTTTAACTACAACGAATATTTAAAGAAAAATCATTAAAAGACGTTTTTCACGACTCAGCAATATCCTAAGACACCACAAGTAGGGATAAGTAAAAAAACTAGCCAAACCAAATTAAATCAAATTGAAGATATGGTCTTTTTTTTTTTTTTTTTGTAATTTGGTTTGAAGATTTTTCAATCCGAATCAAAATATTAAACTAAACCAAATTGTTTTGAAAAAAAATATAATATATTTTGCTTGTAACAAAAAAAATTATTTCATTGAACATGAGATTAACATTTAAAATAATTTTTAGTTTACATTTATTAAAAAGTATTTATATTTGAATTTTATGACCATAATATGGTAAATATGCATATATATTGACTCAAAATTTATATTGTATACTAGCTTAATAAACAAATTACTTGTACTACACATTTGAAATTTTTTAGTTGCTTAAATATTGATTTTATTGATCTTTTATATAGTATCAACATATATTATTATTAAATAAATTTAGTATTGTTTATATAAGATTATATATTAAGTAAATACACTTTCTTAAAAAATAAAATACGGTTCAATCGATAAACCCAACTAAGCAAAACCGAAATTTTATGGTTCAAAAAAGTTTTAAAACCAAAATGTATGATTTGGTTCGAAATGATAAAAACCTAAACCTCATTTTTTATGGTTTAGTTTAATTTAGAGGAAAAACCTAACCAAATTAAATAGGACCCACCTCTAACCACAAGATTCTCTTAGATGCTTCCATCTTAAAATTTGATTAGTCTAATTCAATTGTGAAGGCTTTATTTTAGACATTATCATAAAAGGTATGATGTTGGAGAAAATATTGATTACGTGATATACATTATGTATATGTATATATAGTATATAAATTCCAGTTATATTTAAGTAAATAGTAGTGTTAATGGGTAGTTTTTTAAAATATTACCACATATCTAAACATGATTGGTAGTTATATATATATATATATATATTATACATAGCATATATTACTAGTTACTTATTGACGATGCTTAATAACATTTTTTGTGTTGGAAAGCATCGTTGGCGATTGGTTGAAATACTTTTGGAAAATTATAAATAGTCTTCTAAATCTCGGCATCGATATATCTTTGAACTTATAAAATATGTTTTAATACCCATAAATTTGGTAATGTTAAAGGATAATTGGTTTTACATCCAGAAAAACACACCAAAGTCTACATTTAGGGGTTAAAATACACTTTGACAAATTTGCAAGCTAAATTTGAATGGATTAAAGTTTAGTGGGTTATTTGAATTTTCCTAATCCTTTACTTCATGGAAGTAGTTTTCTAATCAATAAAGCTTGTGAATCCTCCTTATTGGGCTAACCAAGTCCAATCGAGTATTGGATAACCAGTTAGTTGGAATTAATCTCTAGTATGACAAGGTCAATGCACTAGCCAATATTATTTATCAATTTATAAGAATTTAGGGAATGTTAAATTATACTATAAAAGTTTAGAATACATTTGTATACCTTATCAAATTTGAAGAGATTATTTGAATTTTTGAAGACTTTTTTTTTCTCTCTTACGAATCACAATGTGGTTTGGTCAGCTCCATAAGGAAGATACACACTTTTCATTATGTAAAATCGAGAAATTGTAAAGTATAATCACTTAAAAGTAATTATACGGTGTAATAACAGTATATTATCCCAAACTATATTACATAAAGTTTATTAACAATTTTAATTAATATTATCAACAATTTCCATAAAAACTATTAATAGACTTCATGTATTGTAGTTTAAAATAATCTATTGTAATTACATTATATAATTACTATTCATTTTTAAATGAATATACTATATAATTCCTCTCAATAAAATTAGAGTTAAGACACGAGTGACCAATTTCATGAAATTATTGCATGTGGGAAATCTTATATGTGCATGTCCCACTAGGTCATTACAGAATGGCACTGAAAAAAGGGAGATGCGAACTTATCTAATGCAATCAAATTGCATTATTGTCATGCTGCACTGTTAACCTTGATCACGAAACACTTTATTATCGATATAGAAGAAAACTTCACATCCTATTACATCAATTATGCAACTGAAAAAAGGTAGATAAACGTATCAAAAAGGTAAATTGATACCTTAACAAGCAATAAATTGTGATTTAAAGCACTAATTAAGGGTATAAAAGATGTAATATTTTTGTCTCATATATTTACTATATTAAAATGTATAGTAAGTGATTTGTGTCTTGATTTTTTTTAATTTAATAAATTTAAAAGATTCCCTTATCTAATTGCTAAAGTAAGTGTAAATATTTGGTAAAATGTCAAAAGAAGTTCATACATTTCAGCATAAATAAATAGAAAATGTGTCTAAATGCTTGTCAAAATGTCAAAAGAAGTTTATACATTTCAACAAAAAAAAGAAAAGAAAAGAAAACGTGTTAATGATCCAAATCATATGAAAAACACGAGAAAATAAGTATAAAAGGGAGAAACGGGTACATGAGATCTAATGTGGAAAAGTTTATACAAGAAATCATTAGACCATGTTTAATGTTAAAAATTCTATTTTTGATTAATAAAAGTTACATTAATTTTTTAAAGAACTTTTCTATTAAAAAATTCTCCATTTTATTTTTAATTTTCTTTATAAAACTTCCTTAACAATTTTTAAATTTTTATACACCTTACTCTACCATCAAAATTTCACATGGGAACCGATGACTAGGGTCCCGCATTGAACATATGATACTGGACCCAACCGGGTAGATTTTTCAGTCGTTATCGTACGATTTTCGGTCAAGCGGCACTGAGATATTGGAGAGTGTGCGGCGCACATGGCCCCCTTTCTTTACGTTGGTTTCACGCCACGCTCCCGCAAATGCAACTATACAAGTGCCTCGCAACATGCTTCTCCCTATTATTATTAAGTAGTTATATAGGACACAATAACCACCGAATTTCAAAACACGTTAGGTGGTTTTGTTAAGATTTGATTTGCTAAGGTATAACTCGTGTAAATCGTATTCACGAGTTAGATTTGGATATTGCTATCAAAAGTATAATGAATTATTGAATTTAATGAAAGTTTTAAATAATTAATTTTATATTATTATCATATTGATCGATGTGTTTAGTATTATTTTTATATCATAACTAGAGTTGTAAATTAACTAAGCTACTCATGAGCTATTCAAGCTCAATTCATTTTGAGCTTAATTCGATTAGAACTTGATTAGTAAACAAGACAAACTTGAACTAAAAATAAAGCATATTTATTTAAATGAATCGAGCTTCAATTCCTATTTAAAATCACAAGTTAACTCAAGAGTATACTTATTTATATTGTTAACTAGTTGACTCGTAAATTTACGAATAGAGATAATTTATATTGTTGCTGAGTTGACTTGCAAACAACCTTGTAAGTAGGTTGCAAATAAACTAATGAGCAAACTTTCATTTATATTATTAATAAGCCAATTTGTTAACATGTCAACTCATGAATAAGCTTATGTGCAAGCTCTTGTTTGTATTATTAATAAGTAGGTTTGTGAATATGTTCGTAAGTAAACTCATTTATTTAAATGAATTTAACTCATGCTCGTTTATTTAAACAAACTCGAGTTCAGACTCATTTAGATAAAACAAGCTTGGGCTTATTAATTTAAATGAGTCGAGCTCGAGTCTTGAAAAGCTCAGTTCGACTTGATTCATTTATAGCCCTAGTTGTAACTCTATAAATATTAAGTTGCAATCATCATACATATAATTTATACTTATCATCTATATATGTGTATATTTATATGTATGTAGGCATATATTCTTTACTTAGAAATTAAAGGGATTGAAGCAAAACTCCAAGCTTTACTTAAGAAACATATTAGACCATGAGGAATTCTTAGATGTAGTTATTCAAAAGTGACTATATGGTGTAGTTATAGTATATCATCTTGGTACATAAGACTCGTTAGCAATACAAATGAAATTGTTGACAACTCTTTTTGATATTGTTGATAGCTTCAATAAAAACTATTAATGGGTCTTATATTCCGTAATTCGAGATGATATATTATGACTGTACCATATAGTTGCCTTTGAGTGACTGGGCGCTAAAATTTCTCTTAGATCTAATAACAAACAAATGTCTTATTAACATTTAATGAAGATTTTCTTTTACTATAATTAATTTAAGCTTGTATTACTTTTTGTACAAAGCTCATCTTTTTCCCATGTAAAACATAAAAACAAACTTTTGCAATATATATATATATATATTATGGCTCATTTACTTAGAGGTAATAGAGAGAAAATAGAATAGTTGTTTCATATCAATTGTCTATTATCATATTTACTTGAAAAAATAAAGAGGAATTTTAATTCTATATTTCGGGGCTTTTATTCACATTCTATTGAGAATAGATATTATCTAAAAAAAAGATAAAATTTTTTATTCTCTATATAGTGAAAATAAAAAAGTTTAAATATTATATTTATTATATTTTTATTAATATTGCAATTGATGACTCAATAGAGGTAACTTGATAATTTTATTTGTATTTCTAATTTAATATTTCAATTAATGAGATAAAATAAATATTGGAATGAATATTCCTTATAATAAAAAAATTATTTGAAGTAAATCTTGAAATAAAAAATTTTAATTTATTTCTTATAATAATCATTTTTAATATATATATATATTATTTTTTATTTATTTCATTTTAGCATGTAAACGGACTAAGATACGATCCTGAGACTGGAAGAATGATGACAGTAGGATTTTGCTCGAACAATTTCTATGTGGGGGGGCGGGACATGATGTTAAGCCCCCACCCTTCAATTAAAATATTATGTATTTATATTATTCCACTCCATTCATGATGAGATTGTGGCCGGGGAGAGAGAATTTTATTAATTGCAAGAATGGAATCGTAGGATGTTAGTTGTCATCATTTATAATTAGGACCTTTACTATTAAATTCATCGAAACGCCTATTTATTACCATCGTATGGCCGATGGAGTTTGATGTGGCAATTGTCCGACACCATTGATTGAATACTCATATCTTATATTATTGTTAAAGAGACCACAGTCCATTAACTATGGAGCTACCCATTGTTTATTCACTTCCCATTGAAAATGATAGAGAAGCAAGTGGGGCAGTATTGATGAATCCAGAGTTCCATCTTCTTGTGGCATTGACCGATTAGTGTGTAAAGGGCAAAATGTGGGTGCACAACGCTAAGGTGACCCAGGCCACTGTTGTAGCCGATGCTAAGCTGCTAAATATGATATTTTTTAATAAGATAAATTTAATTTGAGTTTTTTTTTTAGTTGTAATAATAATTAGTCTAAAAAAAAAAGAATTAAGTTCGAATTTTTACTCTCTATTGAAATTATATAAAACATATGGGTACAAATTGCAATTAACCCGTAATAAATAAATAAATAAGTTGGTCATGTTTCATCACCATTATATTGCCTCGATTGTTACCATCACCAAGCATTTAAAAAGGTCGTGGTTGTCTACTTTTTTTCTTTTATTATTATTATTTATGATTTTTAAGGATCTTTGCATCACAATGAATACCGAGGCTACGCCGATTTACCAAAGAGTGGATGCTAAATCATACTATTCGAGTTGAATTTACAGTATTAAATTAATATTATAAATACATATAAAAAATATTCACTTAATATTATTGCCTCTTATATAATAATATTATTTTATATTTTTCATAAATAAAGTAAAATAAATTGGATATAAACTTAAGTTAGAATAAGATGAAACAAGTTCTCAATTGATAAGGCAATACATACACACATATTACGTGCAAAGGACATCATGATGTGACCGTTCCACTGCATATGGTAAGAATATCCAAGGCTATAAAGTCTAGCTTACTAATATCCACAAATATGAATAATAAACCTCGAAATCATCAAACGTACAAAATCTTATCAATGAAATTAATCCATGAAAGGACTCATTAGGAGTCTATAATTCTGGATATATCGAGTTATCTTCCGGTGTATCTAGAATCCTCAAGCATAGTCCTCGGCGTGCAACAAATAGGAAGATTGAATCCTTTTTTTCCCTCGTATTTTATGGGTTCATATGAATAAAAGAGATACTTTTATGGGCTTTTGTGTTTATAAGAACACTTAAAATGAAAGAATATAGACAAGTACTAATTAGAAGGATCTAATCAAAACTAGGGTATCAAAATTCCATAATCCATGTATTTGCAATTTATAGGAATAATAAAGAGAATAATTAGATAAACCACCGCAAATCTAATAATCAAGTTCACTACAATCTATACAATAGATTGATAAAAATAAATGAACAATTTAAAAGAAATCTATCTCACGAATTAATTCACAGGAAAAGAGGTTTTATAATATCAAGTTTTGTGTTATTATTTTGAAATGTAACAAAGCCTTTACAATAACATGAAAGAAAATAGCTATAATAACCTAATAACTAAAACCTTGACCCAATTAATAGAAAAATTAACTAGTTGCTCTAAAATGGAGGATAAATAAAATAGGAAAATGTTAAAAAAATGAATCAACACAAATTAAAAGAACTTTAGGTGCCCCTTTGGTCGATTGGCCGGTCAATTACCATATAAGTAAGCACTTCCCACAAACACACACATATGCCATGGTCACATACATATACAATTGTTGTTTCGAGAGAAGGGGAAGAGGGTTGTAGGGGGCCGAAAAATACAAACAATTTTTTTTTTCCTATTGTCCTATAGCTAACTTCAATACCATAATCCATAATAAATCATGAATAATCTCATATTGAGTTTTATTGTTTGTCTTTGCCATTAGTAGTTTGGTCCACTACTTTTATATGCAGTTATTCCTTAACTCACATAATCATGGTTTTACATATACACTGTACTTATCTACAACTAGTTAGGTGGCATTGATGCTTAGTTAATAGCCAATTTGTGTTGAGTATTTGACCACAATATGCAATGAATACTTAATTCATAACTCTTCTACTGTCCTTGTTTGTGGCATGGTGTCAACCATTACCAACATATCAATTATAGTTGAATATAGCTTACATTATTAAGTTATAAAACACATATGTGCACCTAAATACAAAAGGTGGTACTCAAATTACTAGGTTCATTCATGACAACATTTTTACTAGAATTGGAAATCAACACCTATGGATATATGAACAAAACTAGGATTCAATGCTTAAAAGTATCCACAAATCACATTTTAAGGGGTATTCATTCGACTAATACATCAGGATGGTTGACCAAGGGTTTCAACATTTGACCACTAATCTCTATGTGATAAAGTTGATCAAGTAATAGGGGATTAATCAATTGCCCTACTTGTGGTTGGCTACCTCTTCTAGGGTTCCTAGAATTCATCCCAAACAAAGAGAAATTCTAATTGAAAAGCTTTAGTCAAATCTACTAAGTTTAAATACAAACTAAAATTTCCAAAACCACAATCTCGCCTTCAAAGTACATCAAGATCAACTTGAATTACGAATTAAACAAGTTGTTAATCTCTTTTCTTCTAAATCATTGAAATTTTCAATAAATTCGACCCAATCAAGCATTTACCAAAAACTAGGGTTTTGTTTCCAATTACTAAAATCCTAGTTTAATATTCCTTAATTGTCAATTGAATGATTAGCTTAAGTAAATGGATTAAAGTTTACTATTGTGTAAAGAGTGGCTTAGGTAACCTCTTATAGGGGTGTTCATGGTTCAAGTCAAACTCTTAATGAACAAACTACTTTTAACGATTTAGGGTTCAATGTTGCGCAACTTCAAATGTGGTTTGATTTGATTCAAATTGCTTTTAGAAATATCTTATTTTAATTGATAATACTTATATGCATTCATAAGAATTTAAGTCATGTAATATTATATCATAATAACATTGCATCTTAGATGATAATAAAGGTACATGAGTTTGCTTAAGTGATGAGGGGTGAGAGATGAGAGATGAAAGTGAAGGAAATGAAGTAAACCGTTAGAGTTTAGGAGTGGGATGAGAGGTGATAAAAAAAAAAAAAGTAAAGGTAAAAAGGGTTAAATCAAAATGCTAATATAGTTTAAAACAAAAAAGCATTGCTTTATTATTATTATTATTTTTTTAATAAGAAGCAGTTTGCTTTGGTTCGATCCTCTAAGCTAAATTGCGAAACATTTAAACCATCTTCCAACCGAACCGAAATATAAAAGAGTTGCATTTTACGATTTAGTTCGATTTGGTTTTATTTGGTTTTATGAGTAACCATAATTTTTATATGTTGCAAAGTACATATCCTGGGCATTGATTTATCAAGATATTTGGTGATAATGGTGTAAGATTTCATGGCTTGATTATAATTTTTTTAAACAATCAACTATGGTTTGAACAATAATGAACCAAACTAAGTAAAACCAAAATTTTAATGGTTAGATAAAGATTATTTAATCGAGCTGTCCAGTTGGATTGAAATGATAAAAAATTTAATCGCACTAGCTAATTGAACATTGTCCTCCAGCTGGTGCTCTAACTACTGAGGAGGTATATATATCCATTCATCCTCTCCTTGCCCTTAAATAATAAGTAATCACTTCATACGGTTTGGGTCATGGTTTCTTTCGGGACTGTTGAATGTTATAATGGTTTTTGGTCTAAATCTTTTGACTGTTAATATCAAAATATGTTGTCTTCTGATAAGTAAATGGAGAAATTATAACTAGAATAATCGTTTTCTCAGCTTCATCCGAATCTCAAATCCAACTCAATCAAACTTCTTTAGCATTTAACAAAAACCCATCTCACTATTATTCGGAGGTGGGAGCTCAATAACATGGCCGACAGGAGTTGTTGCATGAGAATAGACTAGCTCAATATAATAAGACACAAACGTGTAGTCATTATCAGATCCTGGTAGATGTTGACCAATAAAAACTTTTTTTTGGCCCTCACATGATAATCTTACCACAGGAAAATATTGACCTGAAGATTTGTCTGTTGCCTTCATTCGAAATTATAATACTGTTGATTGTTGCCGTATATGCTAAGGATGTGGAAGATGAAAAAAACTACACGAACGATTGGCGTGGTAATCTATAATGAACAAGGAAGCATCTTTGGTGGCTTTGCGAACCCTATTGCTTTGGCTTTGCCTCTTGAAGCTGAGCTGTGGAGTATTGATGTCGGCCTACAGTTGGCAATTACATACAAAATTCCAAAAATCATTGTCGAAACATGAGGACTGTTGAGAAGCAATTATGACTTACTGTTGCTACAGATGTCGATGGATTATTTCTTCACAAGGCTGTTTTGTTTTGTAAAATCCGCCCCGGTAGCATTCTTACCATGGAGACTGCTAAAAAATGTTCTATTAAGGTTTTACATAGGTCTAACCAACTTAGATCCTGAATAATATGAACTAGTTCTACCGAAAAAAAAAATATATATAAATGTATATGCATTTATATAAGTTATATTTCAACGGTTCATATGCCCATAATAAATTCTTGAATAAATCATAGTTTGATTGTATTGAAAGTTCGCGCGTTTCAAAACAAACTAATGAAAGTAAGAATTTTTTGCAAAAGGGAACCATCTCCTCGATCGTTCCATTTCTCTTGAGTTCACACATACATTTTTTTCCCCTTAAATCGCAAACCCGTAGATGGAAGGAACTAGTCCACAGTTAGCTGACCTTTTCTGACCATGCTTATATATATTATATCATATTATAATATATAATTTTAAAAACTTTATTTAATATTTTTTTTGTATTAGAGCTTTTTATGATACCATTAATGTATTTTTATAATTTCTTTTATCAAATTATATCATATCATAATATATAATTTTCGAAGCTCTTATATTTTTTTTGTATTAATCTTTTTATGATATCATTAATATATTTTTTTAAACTTTTTTGTCAAATCACATTATATTATATTATAATATATAATTTCTAAACCTTTTGCATTTTTTGCATTTCACCTTTTTATTATATCATTAATATATCTGCAATTTATATTAACTCATATTATATTATAACATATACTATGGGAAGTTCTTTCCTTTTTTGTGTTGCATCTTCTTATACTTTATGGTATTATTAATGTATTTTTATTAAATCATATTAGAAGAGAGGAATGAATGTAGATGATTCGTGTGTGTTCCGTGGTAGGCAAGAGAAACGATACATCATATATTGCTAGAGTGTGATTGGGTCAACAATATTTGGAACAGATTTTGTAATGAGAGAAGCCTGGCTTGGAGTGTTTCACAGGACCTTTCTTCTTGGTTAAAGGAAAATGAAAAACTACAAAGAAAACATAAAGAAAACTACATGTGTCCACGGCCTTGTATTGTTGTATATACCATCTAGGGCATTTGGAAGGAGAGAAATTAGAGGGTGTTACTAGGGAGTAGACACGAAGATTTTAACCTCGTGCCCTGTAAGATAAATGCATCAGAATTTTGGGCTAATTGGAGGGGAAGGAAGAATATCGATAGATTTGCTGAAGGAACATTCTGAACTCTGCTACTTAAGCAGTGGATTAAGATTAACTGTGATGTATCAGTACGAAGAGTTAAATTGTGTAGCGATTGCGGGCATTATTAGAGACGAGAGTAGAAGATGTCAAGGAGGCTTTGTGAAAAGAATGCACATTGTTTCTCCCCATGAAGTTGAGATTTAGGGAATATACTAGAGCCTAAAACTTGCACAAGAGAGGGAAGCACAGGAAAATTATAGTGGAAACAAATTCCTGGGAGGCATGTAAATGGACAAAACAGTTGGATGACTCTGAGTTTTACCTAATTTTATTATTTTACGTAGGGATTTGATCCAGATATTGATGACAGTGAGGATTCAATGGACGCATAGAGGCTTCAATGATCTTGTGCATGAGCTGGTTAATGCTCGGTGGTGGTTGCAACAGGAGGAGACTTTTTATGGATTTACCATGATGCTTTGTTTAGTGTATTACCTAACAGTTTTAAGGACTGATGTATTTGCCACCGCGTATTGGCAATTGTGATGATGTTGTTCTGCAAATTGAGGAGTTTTCTTCTACCTACTCATGGTAGGATGCAGTGAGCTCGATTGATGCATGTATGATGTTTTCTTTTGCATTAAAATGTTGTCCATTAGTAAATGAATTAAATATTTTATTTGATAACTTTTTTGTAATACATAAAACATTAAATTATATTTATATATATATATATTTTAAATTATAATTATTATTCAAACTTTTATATGCCCATTACTTGGGTGATTATTTGATGTAAACCGTGAACTATGCATTATTCAAGTAAAATAATGATGGTCTTTTACTTAATCCGAGGGTCTAAAACATATAATAAAGGTAATACTATATATTTCTGTAGTTGAATTTCCTATAGAAACCAAGAAGAACTTTTGGTAAGTTTGTGATTTTATTTTGTTGTAGCCAATGTTTCGCCTAGAACAAGGAACAAAACCAAAAAAAAAAAACCCCAACAAATTAAAGGCTAAACTCATTCTTTTATGCGCACTTAGTTATGATTAGCATAATAATAGATAACAATTAGTGGCTTAATAGTAATAGATGACTCAATATAATGTGGAGATGAATGATAATTGAAACTATACATTAAAAAGTGGAGATGAATGATTCCTTATTTAATACCTTAAAAAATGATAATAAACAAAATCACAATTAATAGCAAAGAAAACAGTAAAGAGTTAATGAAAGAAGCTTTATGGTCATTGTATAATGGGGGTATTTAAACCCCTTTCACACCCTTCTTTGCACTCTTTTCCTTTTCTTGACATACATCTCTCTCTCTCTCTCTCTTACGATTTCGTAGCAACAATCTATTCAACTCATTGTAAGATTTGCAAGGTAAGTTTTAGATTTAGGTAACTTATCGCATGTTTTCTCATTCCAAAGAGTACTAAATCTTGTGTGGGGTATCATTACATATTGGGAAAAATTGGTGCAAAAGTGGCATAGCACTCTAAAGGAATTTGGGTGTAATTTACCATTATTTGGAAGAACTAAACAAGTAAGTCGTAAAATACTTGTAGGGATCTCTTTTTAGGTGTTTTGATTGTTAAAGAGTGAGATTGTAGAAGAAAATTAGGTTTTTTTTTTTTTTTTTTCGCATGGTTTTTGGGAAATTCAGGTGATCACAAGCAAGATCATAATTGTGATCTTATCTATGTTCTTCTAGAACACACAATATACTCTAAAACAAGGATTGACTTGAGAAGTTCATGGCTACGATCACACTAAGATCTTATTCGTGAACCCGATTCATGCCCATGAACACGCTCATGATCATAAACTTTTCTCTTTTCATGACGAAAAGGTTCACACCCATGATTATGCTTGTGATCCTACCCGTAAACCTTGTTCACACTTGTGAACTTGACCATGAACTTGCCTATGAACCTCAACATTTCCTCAAAATGGTGTTTTCTTATATCTTTGTTTTTTGATGTTTTCCAAATGCTTTTCTTAGCTACTAAAGGATAAATTCAAGTTATATTACCATTAGTTAGACTTCTAAATTAGCTTGTACCTTGTGAATAGGTATTGGTTTCACTAGGAGTGAACACTATACAAGTATAGATATTTCAGGTATGTGTTTACCATGTTTACTGCTTGTAGCTATTAGCTTAGTAAATTGAATGAACTTAATTGATATTGGATATAAATGTACATGCTATTTGTGTTTGGCTTGACCTAGAGGGCCGTAGTGGTAGATTCTTAGGGGATACTTTGATGATCGATATGTGATGTTGTCCTTAGTGGAGTCATGTACCGAAATGATCTAGGATATATTTAGAGATATTGGGGCTTATAGTGGCAATTCTTGATACCATTTAGAAAGTTGGGGTTAGGAGTGGCAGTTCCCAACCTGGGATTTTATATATGTACTATATGGTCTAACGAAGTTATGAGTACCCTTATGATGTTTGTTGGCTTAAATAAAGATAATAAACTAGCTGGCTATGATTTACTTGCTGCATTACATGTGTGTATTATGTGATTATTGTGTCATGCATAGATTTTTGTAGTACTCACGTATTGAGTTTAGACTCATCTTTTTTTCTTTCTCAGCCATAGAATTTTGGGAGTGGGTTTAATGCTAGTGCATCGAGATATATAAATAAAATAGGTTGTTATAGTTTACTTTTAATTAAATTAGATTAGATTCTAAATTATCTAGAAAATTTTATAGTTATATATATTATTAGATAAATAGAAAATATTGCATTGTGATATTTGAAAAATTGACGAGTTATTTTATACTATAGAGACATAATTTTTTTTTTTTGATTTTAGGCAAATTAAAATTCTTAATGTGTCATTATTTAGTAATGATAGGTTACGGGTTGCAGTGTCTTGAATTCTGAGGCATTACACCTTATTAGCTTAAATATAATAGATATATAGATAGATAGATATACTAGATAATGTGGAGATGAATAATAATTAGTAGTTTAATAGTAATAGAAGATAACAACACACTAAATATTGCATTGAAAGCAAACTCAACTAAATCTTAAATCCATGTTACACTATTTTACTAACCAATTTGATTATTGCACTTTCATCATAGTGAGTAACGGTGCAAAGATATCAAGTAAAGGAAAATAATTAAGTGATGCAATCAACTTTTTTTTTTTTTTCATATATTACTGCCTAAAAATTATAATTCTCACTCTAAACTCCCCTATCTTTGTTGCCATTTTATAAATATAACCAAAAGACACTTTAATCACCTTCTCCCCCTAAATTCAACAATATCATAATATTACAATTCTCACTCTAAAACAAATGGTAGTTTGCTAACATTTCCTAAGAAGCATAAGTAACAATGTTTCATTTTCCTTTCATTTTCTTTCAACCCCACACAAAAGTAATTGCTAAAATTCACTTAAAACTCAAATAAAATTCACATTTCACTTTGAATTAGATCTTTCCTTCTCTTAATCACTTGATTTTAAATCTTGCCTTCCTCTTCTAAGGTATTTGTCAGAGTTGTTCATTGCCTCAATGATTGATATTCTCACCTCTTATTTCTTGAATGGATTCTCTGTTTTCACTTTTGGTTCCCTATCTTTGGTCCTTAGTCTCTCCACCATCTTTAGTCCTATTTGTTGCCTTGATTACATTGTTGAAGACCCTTGATCTGTAAATATTTAAGAAACAAATTAAATTAAGAAGAACATTAATGAACATTAAAGCCATGAACGTAATTTAATAATTATTGTTGCTCCAATAAGCGCAAACAAAAGGAGGCCTTCAAAATTCACTTATACATAAATGTATTTGCTTATTCTAAATATTGGTGCTTTGATTTGATGACTAACAAAGTTAATACATGTAAATACACGAGTAATAATATATATATATATATATATAATAAAAAGCAGCTAAGGTTAATATCGTAAATAATTTAAAAGGATCGGGTGTAATTTGGTAATTCAGAGGACTATAAATAGGCCGTTATAGACCCTATTGACCTTTTTCCTCTCTTTGCATCTCACAGAATCTTAAAACCTTCTTGTGTGAATCTATAGAGAAGGAGACGACCCTTCTTTTTTCCACCAGTAGCTTGTCAGATTAAGGTAAATACATAGATTAACAATTATGAATTGTGATTTACGTATGTATATGATAGTGTAGGGAGTAATGAATTAAGATCATTTATAGGTCAAGATTATTTCGAGCTACACAAGGTTTAGAGTAAAAACTTCAAGCATATCAATCATGATTTGGGTCAAGTAAGTGTATCTACTAGGGTATTTCATTATAAATTTTATGTTAGATAGATCAATTAGGTTGAGGGATCGATTTGCGAAGTATACAGTAAGATATACGGTCTCTCAACATAATCATGTAATGGATGTGTTGAATTTAAAGAGTTGACCGAGAGATACATGGTCTCCTAACATGATTATGTTGAAATCGTGTTGAAGTGAACCAAGAGATACACGACCTCCCAACACACTGTGTTGGAACCGTGTTGAAGACCCAAAGTGAACAGACATATACACAACATCCGAACATAACTCTGTTAAAAAAAAACAGTAAGATACACAGTCCCTTAACAGGACCGTGTCTTGCTTGTGCTGAGTTTGAAGAGTCATAGAAATGTACACAGCCTTTGGCATGACTGTGTACTACCTTATGTTCACCAAAACGACCTCTAACATGGCCGTGTTGAGTTGAAAAGTTTTCCTTTCCATTTTTCATTGAAATTCAATTTTAAAAGCCTGTACTTAGGATTGTGTATAGGTTTGGAGGATTTGTAAGGTTATAAGAAGTGTGGAGGATCAACTATTATGATTCAGGTACATGTATACCATGTTTGTTGCTTGTGCTTAATAAATTAGATTTTGCGTACGGGTTTAATAATATTGTAAATGAACCTAATTGAGTGTGCATGTGATTGTAAATTGCTGGGTCGGTGTGCTTGGGGTGGCACCCCGATGATCGGTATGTGATGTTGTCTCTAGTGGAGTCGTATATCGAAATGATCTAAGTCTTATTTGTAAAGCAGTATGTGGAAGGTTGTGATGTGTAATGTGAAAGGTTGATGTGTGGAGACTCATGAACTCATGGACAGTGAGGAGTACCCATTGTTATATATATATTATATGGTTGTGAAAGGTTGATGCGTGAAGACTCATGGACAGTGAGAAGTTCTCACTGTCATATATTATATATATAATATATATATATATATATATTATGTATAGTAATGGACTTATGGATAAAGAAGAATACCTTTGTCATATATGTGTGTGTGTGTATTGCTTGTAGATGAATTGTGAAAGGATGTTTATGAATGTTTTGTATGAAGATGTTTATGATGTGATTGCATATTGGTTAAAGATTGTGAAAGATAAATAAAATTGTGTATGAATATTATGATGCATCTTGCATGTGTTATTGCTTTTGGTATAGCATGTGTGTGTGTGTGTAGGTATGTACTATACTGGGCATTAGCTTACCCTTCGTAGGAAATATTTTTTTTTAGTTGCAGATGCTACAGGAGAGATTGTAAGGTATGAGGAAACTTTAATAGAAACAAATCCGGATATAGAGGAGAATGTGGAGTACGTGTATTATGAAGAGTAGGATCTTGGTGAGGAGAAAAAGGAGAATATGGAGTAATTTGTAATTGTGATTTAGATTATCATGTCATTTAAATTGTTGAAGGCTTGCGCTGTATTTAAATTGAGGAAATTAAACAAGAATTATGCTTGGGAGGATATACATTTTTTTTTTCAAAAATTGTTGTATTGTTGGAGTTTATGAATGATTCCACCGTAGTAATTTAAGAGGTTCATTTATTATCTTGAATAATTGAGAGATAATGTTTGGAGGATTGTAGCAATTGAGCCTTTGCGTGTCTTCTAGTATTGAGGACATGTGGCAGGCCATAGTGTACCTAGGTTTTGGGGCATTACAGCTTAGGTGGTATCATAGCACAGGTTAATGATCGTTAGAAGCTTAAACTTTGATAAAAAGAATGTAGGTTTGTGATCTTTAGAGCTTGGGTTGATGAATTTATAAACCACATAGGTTTGATGATCTTTAGAAACTAATGAGGACCAATAGTATAAGTTCAAACAATAGAAAGTAAGTCATGATCTTTGGATGAATTGGGGATTGGATTTGTCAGATAAAGATATATATCGAGTGTGGATAGAAAATAGGACTAATATTATTGATTTATGAATTTCAGGACCAGGACTATCCTCAAGAGCTAGAGGTGATGCTCTTGATAATAGAATGCCTCCTAGAGCTCCTCATCAAAGACAAGGAGGGAATGAGGTTAATGCTGCATAAATGTTAGAGGCTATCAATACTTTAGTAGGACTAGTGGCATAGTAGTAGCAATAGATACAAGACATGCAAGTGCTAAACATGAGACATGCCCAAATGATGGGAGAGATTGAGAGAGGCTAGTTGGAGAAATGGGTCTGGATCTTTTTGTTAAAATGGTCAGGGAATTCAGGCCTAAAGCTGATGATCGATTGGATGCTGAATAGTGGATCAATGAACTAGAAAAGACTTTTGAAGCATTAGAGACACTTGAAGATAAGAAAGTGAAATATGCAATGTATCTACTGAGAGGCTCAACTTTGAATGGTGGTCGAGCATTTCCAAACTCACTATGGGAGTGATCACTTGGGATAGGTTTAAAGAGACGTTGTATGAGCAGTATCTCTTGACCACCATTAGGGACAAAATGCAGGCATCATACTATGGTTGTTGCTAAGGAAAGAGATCGGTAGATGAATATGAGACAGAACTCAACTGTCTGATGAAGTTCATGCCACCTACATTCAAAGTTGATGAGAAGTCCATTGCGCATCGTTTTGTATTAGGATTGGAGCCTACACTGTAGCATCAGGTAGTTGCCTTCCAACCGAAAACCTACTCGGAAGTTGTAAAAAGGGCAAAACTTCTATAATAGAGTCATAAGAGAATTGACGAGATGAGAACTTTGGGAATGAGAGTGGTATTGGGGAAAAGACCTATTCTAAATATTATAACTCAAGATAAGGGCAAAAGACCTCACACAGTGTAGACCAGATTTGTGGTCATAGCAGCACCTTCCTTACAAGCGAAAACCTTATATGTGGGACAGAGTAACAAGTGTGAAAGATGTTATGGGCCACACGAGCTAAATGAATGCAAATGGCTAGAAGGTGCCTATTTCTCATGTGGGAAGATGGGAAATAGTAGCAAAACTTGTTGGGAGAGATTAATCCCATTGACATTTTGCTTTTTTTTTTGCAAACAGAGGGGTTATAGGATAGTAGACTGCCCGAAAAATAGAAAACAGAATGTACAGCCAGCATGAGCAATAAGAAACTAGATTAGGACTAATAATGGTAGACCTTAACAGGCAAGGCGAAGGCAAAAGGCACTAGCACTGATGTTTACACTATAGAGACGGACACTCCAAGTACAGAGACCTTAGCAGGTTACATTATTAGTGAATTCTGCTGAAGCATATATATTGTTTGATACTGGTGCATCACATTCATGTATATTTGATGCATTTGGAAGTAAATATAATGTATGTAAAGAAGTGCTGAATGCTGTATTGAGCTTGAGTACTCCTATGGGTGTGGGTAGGGGATTGAACCAAATATGTAGAAAGGTTTGTATAGAAGTGTAGGGTAGAATATTGTTTGTAGATCTTTTGGTGCTAGACATGACTGATTTTGATGTAATTTTGGGAATAGATTGGTTAATCAGACATCATATAACAATATATTGTCATGATATGACCATCCATTTTAACATGCTAGAAAGAGAACAATTTAAGTTTAAATTGGAAACTTATAGACCAACAGGATTTCCAACTTGTGAACTATGGGGTAAAAGTATGATGGCATCAGTAGCAGTTGAAGTTGAAGAGGTGATGGAAATTGAGAGAGTAAGGATAGTGAAGGAATTTACTAGAGTATTTCCGGATGACCAACTTGGTTTACCTCCTGTAAGGGTGATTGAATTTAGCATAGATATAGTGCGTGGTACGGCTCCCATATCAAAAGCCCCGTACCGTACGACACCTACAAGTTGAAAGAACTGAAGGATCAAATACAAGAGCTGTTAGATAAGAAGTTTATTAGACCAAGTGTCTCACTTTGGGGTGCGTCGGTATTATTTGTGAAGAAGAAAGACAATATTATGCGGTTATGTATAGATTATTGGGAGTTGAATAAGGTTACAATTAAAAATAAATACCCTCTCCTAAGGATTGGCAACTTGTTTGATCAGTTACAAGGAGCTCAAGTCTTCTTAAAAATAGACTTGAGATTCGGGTACCATCAATTGAGGATCAAAGAGGAGGACATCCAGAAGACCGCTTTCAGAATTAGATACAGGCATTATGAGTTCCAAGTAATGCCTTTTGGACTCACAAATGCATTGACAACTTTCATGGATTTAATGAACTACATATTCAGAGAATACTTGGACAAGTTTGTCATTGTGTTCATAGATGACATCTTAATATACTCCAGAAACGAAGAAGATCAGGAGTAGCACTTGAGGATAGTATTGACCAGATTGCAAGCAGAAAAGTTGTATGCTAAGTTTAAGAAGTGTGAGTTTTGGCTAAAGTAGGTCACCTTTTTGGGACATGTGATTAGTAAGGATAGATTATCTGGAGATCCTGAGAAGATAAGAGCTATAAATAAATGGCCCAAGCCAAAGACCATAACAGAAATTAGAAGCTTCTTGCGGTTAGCAGGATACTATAGAAGATTTGTGGAAAGATTCTCTGAACTGGCAACCCCTTTGACTAAGTTGACTAAAAAAGGAGTAAAGTTTGTATGGGATCACTGATGTGAAGCAAACTTCATGACATTGAAGGAGAAATTAACTTTTACACCTGTACTTGCACTACCAGTCAGTGGTGAAGAATTTGTGGTGTATAGTGATGCCTCTATTCAAGGGCTCGGATGTGTGTTGATGTAGAATGATATGGTGATTGCATACGCATCTAGGTAGTTGAAGCCTTATGAGAAGAATTACTTGACACATGATTTAGAATTAGCAGTCGTGGTATTTGCACTTAAATTATGGAGACATTACTTGTGTAGGGAGAAGTGTAGAATATGCATAGATCACAAAAGCCTTAAGTACTTATTTACCCAGAAAGAGCTCAATATGAGGCAAAGACGCTGGCTAGAGCTAATAAAAGACTATGACTTAGACATCTAGTATCATCCCAGAAAGGTAAACATAGTTGCTGGTGCACTTAGTAGAAAGAAGCATGGTAATCT
Source organism: Laguncularia racemosa (assembly GCA_037954665.1). NCBI lineage: Eukaryota > Viridiplantae > Streptophyta > Magnoliopsida > Myrtales > Combretaceae > Laguncularia > Laguncularia racemosa. Next base: position 12,065,435 of record JBBMOL010000002.1, on the reverse strand, counting down.
AGTAATGATGATCATTACTCAAAAGAAAATATTAGAAGATATGCAGAAATTAGACTTAGAGATTGTAACCCAAGAAGTTGGAGCTAGACTTGTTAGTTTACGAATACAGTTAGTATTAATTGACAGAATAAAAGTTGCACAAGTTGAAGATGTGGGGATAAAGGAAATAAAGAAAAGAATGGAAGAAGGAAAAGTTGTAGAGTTTAATGAAAATGCAAAGGGAGTGCTGAGGTATGGTCACGGACTATGTGTGCTAAGTGTAGATGAACTAAAGAAAGAAATATTGAAGGAGACACACTATTCTAGGTACTCTATACACTCTGGAAGTACCGAGATGTATAAAGACTTGAAGAACCATTATTGGTGGAGAAATATGAAGAGAGAAGTGGCTAATTATGTATCTAAGTGTATGATCTACCAATAGATCAAAATAGAACATTAGAGACCTGCTGTCATTTTGCTGTCATTTTAGCCTTTACCTATATCAGAGTGGAAATGGAAATATGTGACCATGGACTTTGTCACAACACTACTCCAATCGGTGACTAAATTGGACACAATATAGGTAATTGTGGATCGGCTTACAAAATCAACACACTTCATACCAATAGATATTGGGTATAATCTAGAGAAGTTGGCACAAATTTACATCAAAGAAATTGTAAGGTTGCATGGGATACCGGTCTCCATAATGTCAGACAGGGATATGAGATTTGTGGGGAGGTTTTGGAATAATCTGCATAGAGCTTTGGGGACAAAGCTACAATTTAGTATAGCTTTTCACCTATAGATGGATGGTCAGTCAGAGTGAACGATTTAGATATTGGAGGATATGTTGAGGGTGTGTGCATTAGACCTTGGTGGAAATTGGGATGAACATCTATCCTTAGTAGAGTTCGCCTACAACAATAGTTATCAAGCTACCATTAAAATAGCACCATATAAGGCGGTGTACGGAAGAAAGTGTCGATCGCCATTATATTGGGATCAGATGGATGAGAAACAAATATTGGGAGCTGATCTAGTGCAAGATGTAATAAACAATGTGAAGTTGATCAGACAAAGGATGTGGTCAACCCAAAATCGCCAAAAGTCATATGCAGACAAGAGAAGATGACCATTGGAGTTTCAAGTGGGAGACCATGTGTTGTTGAAGGTTTCATTTATGATGGGAATGATAAGGTTTGGACTAAGGGAGAAATTTAACCCTAGATATGTGGGATCCTTTAAAGTCTTGGAGAAAATTAGACCAATGACATATAGACTGGCGTTGCCACTAAGTCTGGCTGGAGTACACAATGTACTTTATACTTCCATGCTAAGGAAATATGTATCTAACCTAGACCAGATCATTGCACTGAAACCTTTGTAAGTGTAGCCAAATTTCACAACCGTGGAAAGACCTGTTAGAATTGTGGACACTAAAGAGAAAACTTTGAGAAGACGGATTATTAAGTACGTCGAGGTGCAATGGAGCAATCAAACAGAAAGAGAAGTAACCTAGGAACTAGAAGAAGAGATGAGAAGAAGATACCTAGAACTCTTTAGTGATCTAGGTAATTTTCGAGGACGAAAATTCTTGTAAAGGGGGGAGAATGTAAATATACGAGTAATATATATATAATAAAAATGTAGCTAAAGTTAATATCGTAAATAATTTAAAAGAATTGTGAGCAATTTGATAATTTGGACGAGGACTATAAATAGACTGTAATAAACCCTATTGACTTTTTTCCTCCCTTTGTATCTCACAGAATCTTAGAACCTTCTTGTATGAATCCATAGAAAAGGAGATGACCCTTCTTTTTTTTTTGCCACTAGCTTATTGGATTAAGGTAAGTACATAGATCAACGATTATAAATTGTGATTTACATGTGTATATGGTAGCATAGGGAGTAATGAATTAAGATCATTTACAGGTTAAGATTAATCTAGGCTACACAAGATTTGGAGCAAACACTTCAAGCATATTGATCATGATTTGGGTCAAGTAAGTATATCTACTAGTGTATTACATTGTAAATTTTATGTTAGATAGATTAATTAGGTTGAATTGATTAGAAATTGAGTTGAGGGATCGATTTACGAAGTGTATAGTAAGATACATGGTCTCTTAACATGATCGTGTTATGGATGTGTAAAATTTAAAGAGTGGACCGAGAGATACACGGCCTCCCAATATGTCCGTGTTGGAACTGTGTTGAAGACCTAAAGCGAATCGAGAGATACATGACCTTCTAACATGACCATGTTGTGACTGTGTTAAAAAAAAACAATAAGATACACTGTCCCTTAACAGGACCATGTCTTGCTCGTGTTGAGTTCTAAGAATCACAGAAATGTACATGGCCTTTGGCACGACGATGTACTACTCTGTGTTCACCAACACGACCTCAAACATGGTTATATTGAGTTGAAAAGTTTCCCTTTCTATTTTTCATTGAAATTCAATTTAAAAAACATGTACTTGGGATTGTGTACATGTTTAGAGGATTTGTAACATTATAAAATGTGTGAAGGATCAACTATTATGATTTAGGTACATGTATAACATCTTTGTTGCTTGTGCTTGATAAATTAGATTTTGCGTGTGGGTTTAATAATATTATAAATGAACCTGATTGAGTGTGCAAGTGATTGTGAATTGTTGAGTCCAAGAAATTGAGTGTGGGTTGGTGTGCTTGGAGTGGCACCCCGATGATCGGTATGTGATGTTGTCTTTAGTGGAGTCGTGCAGCGTAATGATCTGGGTCTTATGTGTAAAGTTATATGTGGAAGGTTGTGATGTAGAATGTAGAAGGTTGATGTGTGAGGACACATGGATAGTGAGGAGCACCCACTATCATAATGTATGGTTGTGAAAGGTTGGTGTGTGATGATTCATGGACTCATGCATAGTATGGAGTTCCCACTGTCATATATATATATATATATATATTATATGGTAATAGACTCATGGACAAACACTATAATAAATTCAATCTTAGATAACATTTAATAAATGTTGCTAAACATGAAATAAACGTTGCAAAAAAGATTTAGCTATGTTTAATAACCGTTGCTGATAAACGTCGCCAAAGGTCTATCGCAAAAAATATCTGCGATGTTTATAAATAAACATCACTAAAGGTGAAAACATAGCTAAATGTGTTATATTGGACGACATTTAAACGTTGCTAAAAATAGGTAATACGCGACGTTTAAACGTAATAAAATGACAATTAAAAATTTAAAGGCAAAAAAAAAGTACAGTAAATCAGTACTACAGGCAATGTTTAAACGTAGTAAAAGACTAATATTAGCAATGTTTAAACGTTGGTAATAGTTATGATAGGCGATGTTTAAACATAGTAGTAGCATAATAAAAAAATTTATGAATACAAACAGCGCGGTAAATGAGTAATATTGGCGACATTTAAACATAGTAAAAGACTAACATTAGTAATGTTTAGACGTAACTGATAGTTATGATAGGCGACGTTTAAACGTAGTTAAACCACAATTAAAAAAAATTAGTGAAAAAAAAAACGTTGTAGTTGAGTAATATTGGCGACGTTTAACCATGGTAAAAGAGTTACATTGGCAACGTTTAGACTTAGCCATAAGGTAATTATGCGCGATGTTTAAACGTTGTGAAATATTACATTGGCAACCTTTAAACATCACTATAAAGCCAGATTAGCAACATTTAAACATGTAATAGGCATTGATTTCAACCTGCATTCACAATTTTTGTATGAGCCAACATACACCTATTTAGTTATACACAATTATATATACCCTGCACATTTCTTTTTCACATATTCAAATGAACTCCATAAACATGATGCTTTCACATAAAAAAAACTTGGGAGCAATATCTTTAACTAAATAAGTCTAAATAAGATGACAAAAAGTCAAACTTCAATAGGTTTAACCTTAAACATTATATGAACTTGTCTAACATCCTATTTCTCGCATCAGTCCTCATCTTCACTACTTTCATCATCTTCACTATCATAGTTTTCTTCACTACTTGACGTATCATCACAAGTAGATGTACTTGGTGAATGAATAAGGTCTTGTGCATTTTTTGTTTCTTTCACAAAATATACAACCTTTAAATAACACATGCATACAATTATATCTTTTTTTTTAATTAAAAGAGAGAGAGAGAGAGAGAGAGAGAGAATGGGGGATAGAATACTATTACATATTTATGATTATTTACCTAAAGTACTTGGAAAATTCCCAGCAACTCGTGCAACTGCTTAGGAAAGCTCAGATAGCTGTAAGACATTTACAAAGTACTCACATTAACATCCCTATAGAACATAGTGTACCCACACACTACCCTTATATTACACAGTATACTCCTACATTGCACAAAATGAAAAACTATAACACAACATACCAAAGGAGTCCGCCACATCAATACAACCACTATATCATCAAAACCCACAACATTCCTACTCTATACATACAAGCAATATGCATGCATTTACAACATAGCACATATACCTTTAACTCGAAAGTACAAGTTTAAACTAGCCTCTTGAGCTTGGGCGATAAGTAGATCTCTTTCTTCTTAAAGCGTTGACAATAGTTGTTGACGTTGGTCATTGAACTTTCCCTCCAGTTGTTTACGTTGATGTTTTTCCTCTTCAAGCTTTCCCTATGTCTCTTGCAGCATTGCTTCCATCTTTTCCATATAAATTCGTGAATGTGTAAATTTCCTAATGGCCAGTGGTCCGTATCCTCTACTAGGATGATAGTCAGTTAGCGCGTTTGCACCCATAAATTCATCAACTATCTCCTCCGCAGTCTTAGGATTGTTTGAGGATTGAGATTCTTGATACATCTTGACCATATCCTTCTAGAGTAATGATGACAACAGTATAAAATGCAAACATAATATAAATGTAGATAGAAACATAAATCATAGTGACAGTGCTTATTTGTAAATTAACCTATCAACTTACATAATCCTGGCCAGCTTGTTGGGAAATCCAACCACCACCACCATCAGACCTTGGATTACTGTATCGGGTGACCTTAAAGAACTCAATTGCATTCCGATGGTTGGTGATTCCTCTTAATCTAATCACACAATATACATAAAGTTAAGGACTTTATCAATTTAAGTCTTATATACTTAAATTAAATGAAATACTCACATATTCATTCCTCCTGCTCTTAAATGATCTAGATCTCAACCTATGTAAATATTTTACTATCCTACGTGCAGCCTTTCCACTCATTGCCCTAGTCTTTTATTTATCAAGACATCATCAAGTTAATGACACCATTTAGTCAAAACCTTAAAAAAACATGACTTAAGTTAGCTTACCTTTGCAAATGGATCTCCTGATTGCAGAATCTCCTTCTCTTTTGCAATCTCTCTCCTCCATTCCTCTGTTTTTTTTTTCCCAGTCATCATCACTTGAACCCTTGGGTCGGATCGCATCTCCAATCTTTATCAATGAACTTTTAGTTTTACTTTGATGATTTCTATGGATATTTCCCATCCATCGGTTAGCAATACGAAACTTTTAGGATTTTTTGTGATGTCATCAATATTTAGACGATTCTACAAAAAAAAAAAAAAAAGAGATACGGATGTAATATACATGTTAGAAACACCTTGCAATAGGTTATAATAACAAGGACAATGACAGTTTCACATATTCACTTTTTATTGAGAAAATAATTGATATAGAGACAATCCAAATTAGTTGTTGTTTTCACTTGTACTCTTTCCCAAGCACGTTGTTTTTGTGATAAATTAAATTTTCTCCAATCCTCAATACAAAGTGGTAGCAAGTCCCAACAAGCCTTCCCTATTTTCGATGCCATCTTGGTTGATTGGTCTGGTGTTAACGGATGACCACCAGATATCGTGAATTGAATGACCATTTTACTCATTTGTCTTCTATTTTCTCTTTCTAATGCTTATCCCCAATACGCACTCCTCTTGCTTATATATGACACTGAGTTTGCCGCTAGTGCAAATATTTGAAAAACAAGTCCATCATAATGGAGGTTAACTTTGAACTTTGATTCTAGTTTCATGTACATAGTTACGTAAATTACCTGAGGATCGAGTAGGGTTAAAGGGAATGCCACCGGCTTGTGTGGAGACGTCAACTACATTATTAGTGGAAGCATCATTTTGTGTGGGTGCATTTGGTGTGGCATGTTTCTCAAATGAATTTATGGGCTCCCTTTATTGATTTATGGAGGCATTTGTCACAGCATTATCAGGCACCTCCCCATCACTATGGTGTGAATCCGGCTCATCTCTAATTGCATGTCAAGTGTCTCGACTAACCTTGCCTCCCTTTCTTTAGGTCTTCTTTCATCGCCTCGCCATTAGAGTTTTGTAAAATATAGTAAAAGCATGTATGATAATGAATATGTGAATAAAATGAAAACAACATTACAAATTTCATGCAGAAGAAAAATGAATAACATTCATTCATACAACCATTGTCAGTCGTATTATATTTAACAAGTGTATCATCGAGTGCCTCGTCTATATCCTCATCATCATTAGATTCGATATTAGCATCGTGCTGCACTCCACTAGATGCTCTAACTGTGCTTTCTACTAATTCTCCTTAATCGTATCAGGACACATATTGGTTCTTAATAGCACATCAACATCACAATCGACAACCGAATGTTGCTCATATCCTCTTCCCCCATCCTCGATAACTAGATCGTCCAGGCTCTCATCTGTCAATTGAGCCTCCACATCGGTGAACGAATTTACATTACCAATTAAATAGTCCATATTGTAAATATGGTGATGCTCAAAACATTGTACCACACGCCAATCAGCACTTAACTTCATGTCCTCCAAGTAATATACCTGTTTAGCTTGTGATGCTAACACATATGGGCCATTTACATACCAAGTATGAGTGACCATAATACTTTTAATGCCATTCTCAACTCTAACGTTATGATGTCGGCTATCTGTATCCCACCACTTACATTTAAATAAGAACTCTCTCTTGTTCCATATGTAACTGAACTCATATATATCAGTTACAACCCCATAAAATTCTATTGATGCCTGCACATCCCCATGATTCCCCTCTACAAGAACTCTACTATTTTGAGTCTTCTTCCTACTATTCCCCTCTATAAGAACTCTACTGTTTTGAGTCTTCTTCCTATTATCGAACTCTGATGTGTGAAACTGAACACCATTATATATCAGCTTGCTATATCTCTTGTAGCATGAATCGGGTCTTATGGACAATGCATATAATGCACTGATCACTGGGTCAAAACTATCATACCATGGTCTCATTTGCACCATCCACAAATTAAAAAGTGAATGCTTATCTGAAAAAGTTAACTTCTCAATTAGACACAACATTATGTTATTGTGTTTACCTTATCCATAAACCATTGATGAAATTCCCTTTTGTGGTGCTCATCTATGTTGTCACCATATTGTGCTCTTAAAATGACCTTATGTTCCCTACATCATAGTTTTCAATTATGTTTAGTCATTAATTTATAGCAATATTGTAACATTTGAGATGCACCTATTCATACTTACTCTAAATAAGGCTGAATTTCGTGACAGTTGTTGATGATATACCATGTCATGACTTCAACCTCCTTATTCGATAACATAACATATGTAGGAGGGGAAATGAGACCAACTCTGTTAGTGAAAACATCAACACCACCTTCTTTCGAGGAATCAAAATTCCTATTTGGACGGTTAAATGTTGTTTCAATGTCTTGTAAGTGAAGTGAGCACCAAGTCAAGCACTCCTTAACAACATATGCTTCTGTAATGGAGCCTTCTGGATAAGTTCTATTTCTAACAAATTGCTTTAACGAACCCAGGTACCTAAACTCATAAATTTACATGGAATGTCAAAAGTTAGAATAATACTAACACACAACTGGTGAATATGAAAACCAATATCATACCTGTTAATGGGATACATCCATTGATAACCAACTGGTCCAGCCAGCAATGCTTCTTGAGGCAAGTGGATAGCTAGATGCACCATAATGTCAAAAAGCAAGGGGAAAGATCAACTCTAGCTTACATAGTATGGTGACAATATCACTCTGCATCTTTTGTACCTCTTCAACATTTAGAATGCGTCTAAAAAGCATTTGAAAAGGTTCCAAGCTCGGTTATGGCCATGGTGACTTCTTTAGGCAATATGCCACGAATACCTACAGGTAACAGCCTTTCAAGTAGAACATGACAATCATGGCTCTTCAAAATGGAAAGCTTCGAGTTTTAATTATTGACACACTGACTAATATGCGATGCATAACCATTAGGTAATCTAACTCCCCTTATAAAATGACAAAATGATATCCTCTCGCTAGTGCTTAATGAATAACTAGCATATAGCATGGAATACTTACCATCGGGCCGCTTTAACAAATGTAATTCCTTTCTAATGCTAAGGTCCTCTAGGTCAAGTCGAGCCTTATAGGTGTCCTTTGTTTTACCCTCAACCCCAAGATTGTATTAAGAACATTCTCACAATTATTATTCTCAATATGCATAACATCTAAATTATGCCTAAGCATAAACTTTAACCAATATGGAAATTGAAAGAATATTGACCTTTTTGTCCAGTTAAACCCATCAGCGTAATGGATTCTTTTCACTTTGTCTTGATGCTTTCCCATAGGTACATCTATTATAGATTGTAATTGGTGAAGTATATCATTACCGCAATATTCTTTAGGGGCTTCATGATTATCACGCATTCCATCGAATTTTAAGCTGCGTCTCCACCGATGGTCATTTAGTAACCACATTCTATGACCAACATACCTAACCTTGCTATTAAGCCTTATTGACGGTGTTTGGTTTTTACATACTGGACAAGCATTGTAGCCTTTTGTACTCTACCCAGACAAGTTCCCATAGGCAGGAAAGTCATTCATGGTCCACAAAAAAGTGGCATGCATTTTGAAAGAAGACTTCAAATATGCATCATTTGTCCATAATCCATTAACCCAAAGATCCTTCAATTTATCGATTAGAGGCTGCAAGTAGACATCAATCTCCTTCCCCAATGCTTTAGGTCCTGGGATTAACATTGACATCATCAAGAACTCTTTCTTCATACACATCCAAGGTGGCAAGTTATATGTAAATAGAACCATGGGCCATATGCTATATGATTGGCTCATAGATCCAAAGGGATTGAACCCGTCACTGGCTGGCCCTAACCTGACATTGCGAGAGTCCTTGGAAAACTCAAGGAATTCAATGTCAAAATTGACTCAAGATGGTCTATCTACAGGATGACCCATATAGTTGTCTTGTTTTTTTTTTTTTATGTTCCTCTTTATGCTAATGCATTTTTTGAGCGACTTTAGCATTCATGAAAAAGCGTTGCAACCTTGATTTCACAGGAAAGTAATGCAAAACCTTTTGAGGAATACCCTTCCTAGATGCACCACACACCTTATACCTTGAGGTACCGCATATGGAGCATTGTGTGAGGTGCTTGTTACTACCCCAAAACAAGAAACAATCATATTTGCATGCATGAATATAATGGCAACCATGCCCAATCCCCGTAAGTACTTGCTTGCATGATAGTATGGCTTAGGAAGAGACTCTCCATTAAGGATCATGTCATGAAGAAGTTAGAGAAGCATATCAAAAGACTTATTACTCCATTTGTTGTATACTTTTAAGTGAAGTAGCTTCACGATAAATGAGAATTTTGATAACTTACACCCTGAATAAAGCTCTTGTTGCGAGTCAACTCTTAGCCCATCAACAAAATTGGGTGGGAAATTAAATCCATTCGTAGGAATTGGACCTTCAGCTTGATTGTCAATAAATGCCTCTAAATCTTCTAGCATCTCATCAAGTCCATCAATGTCGTCATCATTTTCCTCATTGAACCCCTCGCTTCTATATGTTCTAAAATCATATTCTTCAAGACGTATCCTACCTCGAGTTCTCCTTAGCAGTTTAATGGTTGGCTCCCCACCATGGTATATCCAACAATGGTAAGTTACATCTCTCCCATCAACAAGTAAGTGTGCTTTTATTACATTCATAGTGTGCGAGGACACATTTAAGCATTTCCTACATGGACAACTTAACCTCTTGTCCATTCCATACTTTATGCGCAAGTATGCAATAAAAAACTTTACACCTCGTCGGTACTCTTTGCTTTCAATATGACAATTCATCCAACTCTTATCCATGACTATAAAAAAATCCCATAGCAAATCAAAATGAAAAAGTGTTTTACAATAAGATTGTTGGGGAAAAAAGTGCAATCAATAATGTTTGACACACATATAATAAAAACATAAGTTCTTAAATGATAAACATATAATGAACTTTATTTCAAAGTAAATTAGACCTGAAATGACAAACTATAAGCATTTAAAATGTAAACTTGTAAGTTTACTTAGTTAGAAATATAAGGGGCCTAAAAGGGTTAAAATAAAGCTTTTTGAAAGGACTCGAGTGGAAGAAGCAGATTAGGGACTCATTGAAAGTGTAATTCTGTTACTGGAAGTTAACCATCGGAACACAAATGGGCACTACTGCTGTTGGAGCTAGATCGAAATACCACCTAATTTATTTGCCTTGAAAGCTAAAGAATTAGTGAAAATGCTATAAATGTTGACAACACAACATATATATAGATCCACAAATAGAACCCCAAGTCAAATACCACATTCAATAATAAGAAAAAAAAATGAACAGTAATAATTGAAAATCATCATTAGCCTTCAATAGTTATAAAACATTCTTTATACGGAAGTAAATAAAATTGATAACTAGAAAAAAGTTTAAACTCCTCTAGCAATGAGATAACTTCATGCATTTTAAATATCATAATTCATCAAAACCATTTTCATTGCCAAATAGAGAAGACAAAGAAATCACAATATGCATTCTTCATCAATAGAAGAAGGCAAATTTGATATCCACTTATATGAAAAAAAAATGGTTTTAAATATATCATTCAAAGGTGGCATCATTAACAATCATTATAGGTTCATGGAATCATATTTCAAAAAATTAAGAGCTATGAGAGGTTAGGCCATTCATACCTTTAAAGGGCATGGTTTGCAATGAGGATTCTGCCAAGGCTTCTACAGTGTTTCCTTTTTTTTCCTTCCTCTTTGCTGGCAATTTCGGTTATAAACCTTCATTGCACTTGCTAGCTCACGGAAAGTAAAAGTCTGAGTAGCAATGTTAGTCCCAAGTCCATCCTTAGGACCTGTTATGTCCCTCTTGGATCCAACAATGTTTCTTATTTTGGGTTTATCTACTCCTGTAAGAATCAAGAAAAAATACACCTTGACAATTATTCAAGCTACATGATAACTTCTGGCATTAAGAACATAGAAGGTATGCTCCCTTAAAATGCAAACTAAACTCCTATATGTACAAAGAACTCCCATATGTACAGAAGGCATGCGCATCACATCTCATCTTTCACTTATTATTCTTCTTCAATACAAAGAACTATCAAGCCTACAACACGATCTTTATCAAACAAGATAAAGCCAAGACATAAAAAAAAATCATACATTACACTTCAAATCGAGTAGGACGCAACAACATAGCTTCACTTTTTACACATTTCTATCAAAAAGTAGTCACTTCACTTTAGTAATGAACCAAACTTTATATCATAAAAAACTTCCACATTTCTCTCAACGATACAATATAAAGAGGACTTATGGCAAACCTTTCTACCTTCAAAAAGAAGCATCAAGGCATGGCTTCTCTCCATAATTATATTACAAAGAAAACAATTAATGATAGAGAAGAAAGGAACTTGCTACCATTGCTTACGCTATGGCCAAGGATGTTGTTCTCTTTCAAGGGATCAAGTATATTAAAGTTTTTGGGAGTAAATGACCATCACCATGTTTTGGTGCCTCAATTGAAAAAGGAAATAAAGACACTATAAGGTCATCATGGAGAAGCTATTCTAAAAAAGTTCAAGAAAGACTTTGCCCACCAATAATTAGACATAAATATATCACAAAAGAGCACAAATCAAAAGAATTTAATTAATACACATGGTACAACATAAATCTAATGTAAGAACAACCATTGTTACAGACACGTGGTGCAGGAAGCATATATGACTTACATAAATGTAATGCAATAATCCACATAAACAAAATGTCACATCTATGAATATAAATCTAGTTCATCAAATTATCAATAAATTCTACTTCATCTTGATTTATTAACCTTAAATTAGCACCAATATTGGTCCTCAACCCTCTGTTGTAAGTGGTCACAGACCTCTATGTATCACAATGCAAAAGTAATTGCCTCAAATCAATTTCATCGCTTATATCCTATCACCAATCATTTAATCCATTGTCTTCGTATCTAGACACCACTTATACAACATCTAAATCTTTTTAATTAGCTTCTCTTTCAATTTTCTAACCCAAACTGTCATGTCCCATAGGAAATCCCAATTAAAGAGGATCCCTATGGTCATGATCAACAAAAAACAAGTAGATCACATTAAACAGCATTTTGCAGTTGGTATAAGCAATACTCTTCATTTAGTCATTGATCTTAACTAGACGGCCTTTACCAAAGTAAGATTACAAATGGATTCCAATAGATGAGAGCAAGTTCTACTATTTCCCATCTCCAAGCAAGCAAGCTACTCCCATTACATATCCTCACCTCCCATGTGTTGAAGCCCCAAATAGACAAGAAGGTAATTACTGTGAAGAAATAGGGCGTTTCTATGTGGCAAGAAACAAGGCATGTGTAATCATTACTCTTTCTCCTTGATCCTACAACTCTATACACCTCAAATATGGCTATTTCTCGTACATTGTAGTCATATTTTCCTCTCCCTATATATATATATGAACACCTAAAGGATGACTTAGCTTCCCAGCAGCTCCTTCACGCAATTAATAGAAATATCCACATGACACTTCTATAATAGAACCTCAGATGGTTTTTAAAGGATAGGTACTTTCTGAGTTTCTTTAGCCGCACCATGTGTTTGTAAACAGGCTTGCTGCAGCCACTAAAAGGAGGAGTATTGACCTCGGAATCTCCAACCACTCTAAAAGCCACTAGTTATGCAACAAATCATATTACCAAATAATGATGACTGGTAGTAAAAATTTTTGGACAACAATAGTAAAGAGGAGCTCATGTCGAATAAAGACAATGCAATGGAGTCTTTAGTTGCCACGAGGGGAGATGCATTACATGATAAGTCTGTTTTCAAAATTAAAGGAGCATTTTATTTGTGATTAAGAAAGTTCTCTTCTTATGACACTGTACTTAACAAAAAGTATTAGATTGTTTGAATTTTATATAAAATTAGTTATTAAAACACGTTTGGATTAGGATGAAGTGAACGACCCCATTAAACTAAAGGAAAATGTCAATAGCATAACCGCACAAAGCATAACATATCGCAATCATCACATAATCTTTGAAATAGAGTATAATAGAACAACATGGTTTGCAACATCACAAAACACAACAGAATAACTTCATTTTGCACACATTCATACCTTATGTTCAATTTATTACATTGGGAATGGAGTAGACAACTTACCTCGATAGCAAAGTAACTATTGAACACTAGATGTTGCTCAACCAAAAAGAATGACTGGAGAAGAAGCCAGGCGCTATTGAATCGGGAAACACGCAACTAGTAATGTTGGAAAGCTATAATTTCTATTTACCCAAAAAATATTTTGACTTACCCAAAAAATTTCTTAGAAACCCTAATTTTTCTGAATGCTCTATAACAAAAATTGTACCTTTATATGAACAGAGGACTAAGGTTCATGTTTCCTAGTCAATGTCTTCAATCCTCAAGTGAAAGATAATGTTGGCTTGAAGTCCTTCCATCCTTCGCATGAACTCGTTGCAAATTTTGCCTACCCAAGTGAACTGTGGGAAAGGGATTTAGGAATGCGTCGAGGGATGAAGTGGGATTACCGGGTGACCTTTTGGTGAATGACCGGTTTAACGCGTGGGCTTTTTTTTTTTTCCCAATCGAACAAAACGTGTTCTTTTTTCTTTTTAATAATAATATTTTTTTCCTTTACCAAGTCTTAAATCAAATAAAAAATAGATTATTTAAAAAAAATCTTTTATTCAGTGAAAAAAAATTATGGCAAAAAATATTGAATTAGAGTTTATATATTTCACTTTAGTCATAAACGTCGCTAATGATATATTTTTGCAACGTTTAATAAACATGACTAAAGTACATTAAGATCAGCGACATTTGAAAAATATACAAACGTTGCCAAATATAAAAATTCTTGTAGTGAAAGTGGAATATATTTGTCACATACATATATGTATATATTGCTTATAGATGGATTGTGAAAGGATGTTTATTAATGTCTTGTGTGAAGATGTTTATGATGTGATTGTGTATTGACTAAAGATTGTGAAAGATAAATAAAATTGTGTATAAATATTATGATGCATCTTGCATGTGTTATTGCTTTTGGCATGGCATGTGTGTGTGCGTGTAGGTACGCACTGTATTGGGCGTTAGCTTACCCTTTGTGGAATTTTTTTTTTTTTAGTTGTAGATATTATGTGAGAGATTGTAGGGTATGAGGAAACCCTAGTAGAAACGAATTAGGATACAGAGGAGAATGCAAAGTATGTGTATTATGACAAGTAAGATCCTAGTGAGGAGAAAAAGGAGAATATGAAATAATATGTAATTGTGATTTAGATTATCATGTTATTTAAATTGTTGAAGGTTTCCGCTGTATTTAAATTAAGGAAATTGAACAGGAATTATGTTTGGGAGGATATACATTTCTTTCAAAAATTGTTTTATTGTTGTAGTAATTTAAGAGGTTTATTTATTATCTTAAACAATTGAAAGATAATGTTTAAACGATTGTAGCAATTGACCCTTTGCATGTCTTTTAGTACTGAGGATACGTGGCGAGTTATAGCGTACTCGAGTTTTAGGGTGTTACAATAGGCCATGATGTATTGAAGTTCATATAAGTATAAAAATCTATAGTCAAATATTGCACAAACTATGCTTTGCTTTAAAAGCATTTCAAGGAAATTTATGACAAAAACTTTTTTAAAGTGTAGAAACACAAAAATGGATCTATTTCTTAAATAATACAGATAAATAAAAATGTGAAATCCATTTATATATTAGAAAAGTATAAACCTAGAAGAATATAGTTTGATAAAATGATTCATTGTCAAACAAAAACAATTATGACGAATTGAAGATCATGTATGTAAAAAAAAATGTGTGTTTTTTTTTTTAAGGATTAAACCTTAAAAGTTGAATTGTTATTTTTTTTAAAGAAGCAAATGGAAAACACAAAAACCATATACGACAGAGCTTGGAAAAAAAAAAAACAGTATTGATATTGGAAACATCAATTACTTGCTACTTAGAAATTGCATTTTTTTTCCTCCTCTTCATCTTTTACATTATATACAAAATCCTTATTTTGTTCTCAACATTACATCTGAGTGTTTTGCACATATTAATTTTATAATACATAGTATAGCTACCCAAAATTAAAAAAAAAAATTGCTTTCCTTTTCCTGACATATTGAAAATCTAAAATTTTGGTAAAAGCCCTAATTTTATCTACACTTCAATAATTCAAACAGAATATATAACATTTGAAATTCAATTAACTCTCATTTTCTTAATCCCTGAAAAATCTAGAAAAGCACGAATCAATATTAATTAAGAAAATAAATTGATAAAATAAAAAGTTAAGAGAAAATTGGAAAAAGAAGGTAGTAGATTATAGACTATTAAGGTTTGAAATGGGGCTTCATTAGATCTCCTCAAATTGAAAAATCAATATCATGAATTCAAAAGTTCAATTAACTTAAATTCAAATTAAAGATGTAAATACACGAATAACCCATCATACAAAATGTAATCAAAATACAAAAGGAAAAAAAATGATTTGTTGTCGACTTAAATATAATAAGAAAAGGCATATTGAATAATTAACCCTAAAACGATGAATTATTACTTTGTTAGGTTATCCTCTAGTTTCTACCGCACAACGAATCTTTTCTAGGTTTGACGTTACTATATTTTTACAAAGTCACGTGCTCGTGTAAAACCAGGCTTTCCAATAATTGTATGTACTTGTTGCATTGAATCTGACGAATTCTGCTATCTCCCCCACTGTCCTCTCTCTCTCTCTCTCTCCGCATCTTTTCTTCTGAATTCTCGTATGTATTCATCAATTTTCATTATTTAATTCAACGAAAGAATAAAATACGACAAAAAACACACACTCATAATCTTATATATATACGTGTACGCCGATCAAATCGGTATAGCGAGTAGCTGAGAAGAAATAACTGCACCTGAAAGTTTGGAGAAAGAATGCCTAGGGTGAGTACATTTTGTGCAGAGCGAGGAGTGAACAAAGGAGCTTGGACAACCGAGGAAGATGAAAGACTTAGCAAATATGTGAAGATCCATGGAGAAGGGAGATGGAGAACAGCAGCTAAAAATGCAGGTAATACTAAGAAAAATACAAATTCCCAGTCGTTTAGTTGCGCTTTCTGCCTGCTTATACAAGTTTTATTACTTGATTTAGAGTCTAATTACTATCGGTAATGGTGATAGATGAAAGTGTAAATGAGTAAAGTTAAGATGTTACAATATTAAGATGGAGTTGAAAATTTGAAGTTTGAGCTAGATTCAAGATGGGATTCAACAGATTTTAGTTTGACTTGATCAAGCTTTGTTTAGGCTCCTTTTTTTTTTTTTTTCCTTTTTTAAGAAAAGGTAAGATTAATGCTTCAATTTAACTTGTATTCGACTTAGATATAAGCTTGACTCAAGTCTGATTAATTGCAGTAGCTGTTGAGTCAAACATCATGAAATATTAGATTAACAAACTATTTCAATAGTTCAAATTTTTATTATATTGAATTTACTAAACATCTTTCCGAATCAAGTAGTGTGTGAGTTGGTCTTATCTCCATAATCCTAATGGAAAGTTAATCCAATTTGAGAAAATCCTAACATAGGTAGAAAGTGAATGATGCTAGTCGATCGATATATTGGACTCCAGCATTGCCTCAGTTTCATATTAGGAGTAGTTGTAATTTGTAAATATGTATTTCTAAATATTTTGAACAAATAATTATCTCGTTTGGCGGTTAATTGTCATGGATTTTAATATTTCTTTCCTTTTTTTATTTTTTAATTAAGGATTAAACAGGTGTGCCAAGAGTTGCAGGCTGAGATGGTTAAATTATTTGAGACCTGGTATAAAACGAGGCAACATTACCAAGGATGAAGAGGACCTTATTATTAGACTTCACCGTCTTCTTGGTAATAGGTTGGTGCTCTTCTCTTCCTCTTTTTCTTTCATCTCATGAGCATATATATTTATATTTCGTACGATAATACCTCATTTGTTTTATTTTTCTCATGATATAAAAAATTAAGTAAATCTCACTTTACAGTTATTTTTAATGAGCTTAGTAATGTATAAGGATGATGAAAGAAAAATAGAAGTTCGCGGCTCCCTAATCCTTAGATTTATATAATTTGTGGAAGAAAGTAATCAAAATTCTAATAATTATTTCTTAGAACATGTTTATCAAGGGTATTTGGTACATATTCCCTTACTAAGTATCCCAACACTCTTAATAAACCTCAAGCACTTTTAAGATACTTAAAAGCACTTGGGTATATGACATATATTCCCATGTTTATTATTATTATTATTATTATTATTATTATTATTATTTTAATTCTTTAAACCTAACTTTTGTCTTGAGAATTGTTAAAATTTTAGTCTGAAGCAACTTTTCATAGATTTTGTTAATAAGGTAGAAAGTTACTTAAAAAGAAGAGTTGTTTAAAATACTAATATGGCATTTTGATAATGCAACAATGTATAATCACTAAAACTTATGACTTTACTTCCATGAAAGAACCAAAAGATCGAGGCTTTATATTATTAACAAAATTATTTTGGCATGTGGGTATATAACATGAGAAAATTAATGTGACTGAAATTGTTAATATATACCTAGGTCATGCTGAATTCGAAAACCTTTCATTCACTCATCTTTTTTTCAAGTGGCGTGAGCTTTGTATTATCTTTTGGATAGAAGTATACACAACATGTATAAATACAAGAACCATCAGATCCCGACCTTCATAATATTCTATCACTGTCCAATTTTCACCATATGTTTTCCATTTCCTAAACATCTTTGTCCTTTCCGGAGAAAAGAAAAAAAAAATTGTTTATCCTTCATTGCAACAATCGCTGTAAGAATCGTATTACAGCGAGATTTGGCAGCTACTTTACCCATATCTTGATCAATTGTCGAATTAATAAACCTCTTGACTTCTACGTTAACATCATAATCATTGACACCACTGAATTATTTCTATATGTACCTAAATGTCAAAACGCACATCATACTAATGTTACTATTAGGTTTTGTTAATGGATTGAGACATTCTCAAAACGTCTAGTAAAAATATTTTCATATTATTAAAAATTGATTAATTACTTTATAGAAAATAATATTTATGAAAGTACGAATATTTTCAATTTAATATCTTAAAATGTATTTCAAAATTATCCGTTAACATTTTATTTGTTTTTATTGCGATGACGATGGAAACTTCCTTACACATATATGCAGGTGGTCTTTAATAGCCGGAAGACTTCCAGGACGAACGGACAATGAAATAAAAAACTTTTGGAATACAATTGTGGTCAAGAAGATGAAGAAAACACCTTCATTACCATCATTATTATTATCGGATTCACCAGATTCGGAATATGGGGAAAATAAAGAGAAAAAAACAATTTCAAATTGCACCTCAACGAACCCTAATGAAATCCTCAGTGATCCTGCCAACAAGACTCATTTATCACATAGTTGTGGACCACTCTCAACTTCACCAATCAGTGTTGATCAAGAGTCAAGCCCCAACAACAATAATGGCCAAGGTTTTTTCCCTTCTACTTTATTTGAGGACAAGAAGGATGATGATGATATCGAATCCTTCTTAAATGGCACCACAAATGATGGTAAAGCAATCGGGCCAGGCAGTTTCGACTCTGATCCGGAGTTAATCTGGCCCGAAACAGGGTGGGAAAATTGTATGTTAGTGTCCCCTTTGGTTAATGAATCTTTCTGCTCGGGAGTTGATGTCAAAGAAGAGCACGTTTTGAAGTCCGACAGCCATGAGGAAGAAGTCAAACTGCCCTTGGATGTGGAGCTGAAGAAATTGGCTTCCTTTCTTGATTTAGATGATGAATGGAGGGAAGAATAATGGTAATTTGATTTAGTGAAGAAGAAATTGACAATGAACTATGCGATCATATGGCAAATTGTTCTTCAATAACTAGATGTACCATTGATATTGTGTTATATCCTCGTCTGCTATCATCAATGCCATAAAATTGTGATTTTTATTTTTTCCTATGTTTCTACTTACAATTATTTGAAAAAGCAGTCAATTCGGAGGGATTGAAGTATTGATGCAATTAACAAGTGATAGTAAGTAGTAACAAGGAGATTTACAATGTTTGAAGGTAAAGGAATGAAAGTCAAAATCACCTTTGACATGAAGTTGTGACGATTACAAATTGTGGTTTTAAACCCCTATTTTCTCTTCTTTCTATTCTAAACATCGACTCTAGTTTTATTTATAAACCCTTCACAACACTAGATCGGCTTTCTGAAACAATAAATTTCCATTATGACCAAAAGAATTTGCATAGCACAAAAAAATTTGGCAAATGCACTTTCAATAGTGTTCAATTGGACACTCTAAAGCTGAACAAATTTCTTCATTTTGCCGAATCAGATAGATTTAAAATTTTAAGTTACTCATTTAGCATCACGACTTGGAGTAATTTATATTATGAAAAATGCTAAGGAGTATTTCAAAAAACTTGTAAGCTATTAAAAAAAGGAAATATTTACACTTTGTTTTATGATTATATTTTTTGTAAAATACATAATCAATTATAAAATTATATTTCTTTTTTATACTCGTTAACTAGCGTTTAAAAAGCATTCGTTAACAGAGAATTGTATTATAGACACCATACGAAGGAGTAAGAACCCCTTTCAGGTTTCAAGATCCAGCCAAGAAAGTTAGCTTGCATTTCATGGCGAGGAAGGGCAAAGGACGACCGATGGATATGCACTTGTCGTAATTTTCTTTATGTATTTTTATTTTGCCGATACGTAAATCGAAGTTTACATATGCAGATGTGACTTGTTCCCCAGTCGCCATCGTGATCACGTTTCATAAAAATAAATCAAACAGATTCATAAATTTAGGACACGGTCCAAATGCTCGTAAAATGACAAGGAAACCTTGTACCATAAAGTTGCGGCCCCCAAAAGCACGTGTTTTAAGGTCACTTATTAAATGTCGAACCATTATATTTCCTATACTATTGGGATCTTATTGTGCCAGCCACGAGACTTGAAAATAGGTTTTCATACATAAATTATAGTATAATTTCATAAATTGAGATCTTATATAAATTTTTTTGGTATATATATATATATATATTATAATTTAGAGAGAAATTTTATTTTAAATTACTTTTAAATGACTTATTATAATAATTTCTCTTATCATACGATTGCTTATATTATAAAGTAAATATATAAAAATACGAAAAGCTTTTCAATTTAGTATTTTAATACATGATTTTAAGACATTAGTTATTATTCTTTAAAAACAAATTAAAGAATAATTATTCTTTTGATTCAATAAAATAATCCAAATTCTTCATTTTGTAGTAAAAATAATTTTATGGAATAGTTTTTGTGTTAATCAAATACAAAAATATATTTACAAAAAAAAAATTATTATTTTATTCCACTCTTATAAAGTAAACTAAATATACCATCATAGTATTAGATGTATTAATGATAATAATAGTTGTAAAATTAAGTTCAGTAGCAGCAATGTATTAGAAAAATTGTGTAATTGAAAAATTGTGAAACCGTTTGAAGCAAGTGTGAGGGGGTATTTACTATTTATGTGGCTGAACTTTTATATTTTTCAAATTCAGTATT
Source organism: Laguncularia racemosa (assembly GCA_037954665.1). Classification (NCBI taxonomy): domain Eukaryota; kingdom Viridiplantae; phylum Streptophyta; class Magnoliopsida; order Myrtales; family Combretaceae; genus Laguncularia; species Laguncularia racemosa. The sequence goes on along the minus strand of JBBMOL010000002.1, from coordinate 12,044,355 downwards.
CAAAGCTCTTCAATTTGGCAATTTGTTGGATGAATCTTTCGAAGTATCAAATCATGATAAGTACTTTCACATGGACACAAGTATATTTTTATGTTTCTAGTAATAGTGAAAATATTATATATGGGAAACCATGAAAGTCCAACCATCTGTACAAACATTTATGTCGGCTAAACTCTCTAAGACCACAGGGAACCATTGACATTGATAGAAGGATATGGCATGTAGTTCAAACACTAAACTTGAAAGTTTCCGAAAAGTTCGATTACTAAATTATAGTATTGTGTATTGAAATGTTTATATGCAACGGTTAGCGCTAAGCATTGGAATTTGTTAGATTCAGGAAATTGTTGGAGAATAGGTTAAAAAACCTATAAACCAAATTTTTAGAACTTGCACCTACAAACCATGTACCTGACTTTGAAGGCTACTAGAATCTAAAATGTGTATACTATAAGTTTTATCTTACAAGTTTATTTGTAATTTTATAATATGCCCAAGCTATCTTGTATTACATATATTTAAAAGTGATATGACATTCAATTTAAATATTATGATTTGATAATTTTGCATGTGATGGAGATAGGGGACACACGGCCTGAATACACGGCCGTGCTATGATGGAGCCAGGGGACACACGGCCGTGCATATAGGCCGTGTATCCAATTCAGAGCCACAGACGTATACACAGCTTCCTCACACGGCTAGGAGACAACCGTGCTTCGCGACCGTGCCCTCAGATAGATTTCCACAGAAGTACACACGGCCTCACACACGGCCGTGTATCGTGACCGTGTGTAACGATCGAGTATCATACAGAGGCTGGCACGGTTCCGGGCACGGCTTGCGGAGCTTTCACAGAATCATACACGGCTTAGAGGCACGGCCGTGTATGAGACCGTGTACTAGGCTTATTGCTTGTCCAGAAGTAGACACGGCCTAGAGGCACGGCCGTGTATGCGACAATTTATAGGCGTGTATTTTATTATTTATTTCCACGTGTACGCTTAGATTTTCCCCTTTAGATATTTTACGGGGCCATATAAATACTCTTTTGTCAGATAGATTAGGGTTACGTTTTTATTATACATTTGAATACACTTTGAGAGAGAGTTTTCTCCAATTCCCGGGTTGTGCGCAACCTAGTTTGCATCAAAGCGTGTGTCTTTGTTGTGTGAAACCAATCCAATTTCGGATTCGTTTCGTTTTAGCTTCCGCGCTGCGTCAGTTTGGTATCAGAGCAAGGTTATTTCCTGCGGAGATGTCGGCTAACGACGGTGTTGATGGCGGTCGTGTTCTTGACGGTGTTCAAGATGCGAGGTTTCAAGGGAACCATCAATGGGTTCCTAGGGCAGAGTTCGACGCAATGCATCAGAAGGTCGGGCGTATGGAACGGCGCCTTGATGAACTGATCGAGCGTTTCGATGCTCTGATGGTTGACCCCAATAGGGTTGGAGGCGCTGGCAGAAATCCACCACGTGTGGTGGAGGAATTCGAGGGACGCGTGATCCATCCTGTCGTTGAGAACAGGTGGGGACGTGTGGAGAGTGAAGAGTCCAGCGAAGAGAGTGATGATACGTACGGAAGTAGACCGCGGCGAGGACGTGGTGGAAGAGGCGGTGGTCATCGGATGGCTCCTCATGGAAACTATCCTAGAGAAGTTGATCACAGGAGGAACCGTGGGGGTTATGATCACGGGGATGGCGGAGACTACCGGTTGAAGGTTGATATTCCTTGGTTCGATGGTAGCCTTAACATCGAAGGCGTCCTAGATTGGTTGGCGGAAGTGGACCGGTTCTTCGACTACATGGAGATTCCCGAGGATCGTCGGGTAAGGTTGGTGGCGTGTAGGTTGAAGAGTGGTGCTTCGGCATGGTGGGAGAGATTGCAAAGTAGGAGGCAGCGGGAAGGAAGGCATCCGGTAAGGTCATGGTATCGCATGAAGCAGCTGCTACAACATGACTTCCTCCCGCCGGATTACGAGCAGATATTGTTCCAACAATATCAGCGGTGCCGCCAAGGACAACGTTCCGTGCATGAGTATACGGCGGAGTTCATGAGGCTAGCTGAACGGAATGATTTGAGGGAGAGCGAGGGTCAGCAAGTTGCGAGGTATGTGGAAGGGCTAAAATTACAAATCAAAGATAAGATTGGGGTGACGATGGTGAGAACCCTCGTTGAAGCAAAGAACTTGGCTCTCCGAGCCGAGCTTGTGTTGCAAGAGCAAGGGAGTAGATACGGGGGAGGACGGAAAGGGTATGTAGGCGAAGCTACAGGTGGTGGTAGCCGACCGATACTTGAGAAAAGTCGAGTTACACCATATAAACCAACGGAGGACATGTCTAGGAGGGAGGAGAAAAGTGAGGGGAAGAAGCCGATGGAGCCGAAAGGAGTTCAAAGACAGAACAATCCCTATGCCAAACCCATATTGGGCAAGTGTTTCCGATGCAACCAACCGGGTCATCGATCAAACGAATGCCTAGCGAGGAAGAGCGTCAACATCCTCGATAGGGAAGATGATGAGGAAATTTGCTGTGAGCCCGATGGAGAGGGAGAATACTATGAGGAAGAAGAAGAAGCAGCGGAGCCATCATATGTAATTCGGCGTTTGATGCTCACTCCAAAATAGGAAGAGTTCACGCAGAGGCACCAATTGTTTCGTACACGGTGTACGATCATGGGGAAGCTATTTGAGTTGATTGTAGACAGCGGCAGTTGCGAGAACATCATAGGAAGGGAAGTTGTAACACAACTGCAGCTACCCGTTGAGAAGCACCCGAATCCTTATACTATTGGTTGGATCAAAGCCGTCGGGAAAATTGAAGTTAAGGAGAGATGCAGGGTACCTTTCTCAATAGGGAAGTACCGGGATGAAGCCTTTTGCGACATTGTAGACATGGATGCTTGCCACATCTTGTTTGGGAGGCCATGGCAGTTTGACGTGGACGCGCAACATGCGGGCAAAGAAAATGTCTACCGGTTGGAGAAGGAGGGTGTGAAGTACACCTTATTACCACTGAAGAGGGAAGGACGTGCTAAAGGGAAGAAGGTTGAGAGTCGCTCATTCTTAACCGTCACTCAATCCGAGAAGGAAGTGATGGACGACTTGAGGGAATCGCGAGTAGTACACGCCCTCATTGTGAAAGGAGTGACTGAAGGAGGGGAGGAACTTGAGAGAGAAGTGCCAGGGGCGGTGAAGGATCTTCTTGAAGAGTTCAAGGAAGTGATCCCAGACGACCTACCCGAGGGACTACCTCCTTTGAGGGATATTCAACACCAGATTGACCTGGTGCCCGGGGCTAGTCTCCCAAACCTCCCGCATTACAAAATGAGTCCCAAGGAAGCCGGGATTCTCCAGGAGAAGGTCCAAGAGCTCTTGGACAAAGGTTTCATCCGGGATAGCCTAAGCCCATGTGCGGTTCCGGCATTGTTAACTCCCAAGAAAGATGGGAGTTGGAGGATGTGTGTTGATAGCCGAGCTATCAATAAGATTACCATAGGGTATAAATTCCCTATACCCCGCATTGAGGATATGTTGGACCGTTTGAGTGGCGCTACTATTTTCTCCAAGATAGACTTGCGGAGTGGGTATCACCAGATTCGAATCCGTCTTGGAGACGAGTGGAAAACGGCATTTAAGACCAAGGAGGGGCTATATGAGTGGCTAGTGATGCCATTTGGGCTGAGTAACGCACCGAGCACCTTCATGAGAGTAATGAACCAGGTATTGAAACCTTTCAATGGTCGTTTTCTTGTAGTGTACTTTGACGATATTCTGATATACAGTAAATCCGAAGAAGAACACTTAGAACATCTAAGGTGTGTGTTATCTACATTAAAGGCGAATAAGTTGTTCGCTAATCTAAAAAAATGCACTTTTATGTCGAGACGATTGTTGTTTCTAGGGTTTGTTGTTAGTAGTGAGGGAGTGATGGTAGATGACGAGAAGGTAAAAGCAATTAGGGAATGGCCTGTTCTAAGAACTGTAACGGAATTGAGAAGCTTCCTCGGCTTAGCCAGTTTCTATAGAAGGTTCATTAGGCATTTTAGTACTGTTGCTGCACCCTTGACCGAATGCCTAAAGAAGGGAAAGTTCCAATGGGGCGAAGAATCTAACTTGAGCTTCATGAACCTGAAGCAGAGATTGTGTAGCGCACCTGTACTAGCTCTACCAGACTTTGAAAAATTATTCGAAGTGGATTGCGATGCTAGTGGGGTCGGAGTAGGCGCAGTACTATTACAGGAGAAGAGACCGATAGCCTTTTACAGTGAGAAGCTGTGCGAAGCAAGGAGGACTTGGTCTACCTATGATAAGGAGTTCTACGCCGTGGTAAGGGCCCTTAAAGTGTGGGAACACTACCTGGTCGGGAAAGAGTTTGTTTTGTATTCGGATTGTGGGGCTCTTAAACATTTGAGTGGTCAGACCCGAATTAGTAAGGATATGCACGCCAGGTGGATTGAGTTTTTGCAGAGGTTTCCTTTCAGGTTGATGCACAAGTCAGGTGTGCAAAACAAAGTCGCGGACGCCGTGAGTAGAAGAGCGAATGTCCTTCTTACTTTGAGTACCGACATTGTCGGCTTTGAAAAGCTAAAGGAACTGTACGAGAACGATGGCGACTTTAAGGACACTTGGATTAAGTGTACCAACAGGGAACCGTGTGACGATTACCATATACATGAAGGATATCTGATGAAAGGGAACCAGTTGTGCATTCCCGAATCTTCTTTGCGGGAAAAGCTCATTAGGGACTTGCATGGTGGAGGATTGGCGGGACATATGGGTAGAGATAAGACATTAGCTGCGGTTACCGCCAGATACTTTTGGCCTCGGTTGAGGAGGGATGTGTACCGGATTGTGGAAAGGTGCTACATTTGTCAAGTGTCTAAGGGGCAATCCCAAAACACTGGTTTATACACTCCTCTCCCCGTGCCTTCAAACATATGGGAGGATTTGTCGATGGACTTCATACTGGGTTTGCCTCGTACCCAACGAGGTGCTGACTCTGTGTTTGTTGTAGTTGACAGGTTCTCCAAGATGGCTCATTTCATCCCATGCAGGAAGACCGCCGACGCACGGGCTATTGCACGGTTGTTCTTCAAGGAAGTGGTGCGGTTGCATGGAGTCCCAAAGTCTATCACATCAGATAGGGATAGCAAATTCCTTAGTCACTTTTGGAAGACCCTCTGGTTTATGTTTGACTCCTCCCTGAATTACAGCAGCACCGCTCATCCTCAAACCGACGGGCAGACCGAGGTGACTAACAGAACCCTCGGAAACCTCATCAGAAGCATCTGCGGAGAGAAACCGGGACAATGGGATCAAGCATTGGCTCAAGCCGAATTCGCTTACAACAGTTCTGTCCACCGAACTATTGGACGGTCTCCATTCTCGGTGGTATACACAAAAACACCACAACATGCACTAGACTTGCTCAAATTACCCAAGGACATGGTGGGCGATGTAGCAGCTAAACATATGGCGGAGCAACACCAAGCCACTACTGAAGAAGTTAAGCGAAAGATAGAAGGATCCAACACACGGTACAAAGGGGATGCAGATAAGCATAGACGGCAGAAGCTCTTTGCAGTTGGCGATCAGGTAATGGTTTACCTTCGGAAGGAGCGATTCCCTGTAAGGAAGTATGGGAAACTTCAACCCAGGAAGTACGGTCCCTATGAAGTTGTACGCAAGATCAATGACAACGCATATGTTGTACAACTCCCGAAAGATATGAATATATCTTGCACTTTCAATGTAGCGGACTTGTCACCTTTTCATGCCGATGATACTCCTCTATATCCGGATGAGAACTCGGGGTCGAGTTCTCCATTAGTGGGGGAGAATGATGGAGATAGGGGACACACGACCTGAACACACGGCCGTGCTATGATGGAGCCAGGGGACACACGGCCGTGCATATAGGCCGTGTATCCAATTCAGAGCTACAGACGTATACACGGCTTCCTCACACGGCTAGGAGACAACCGTACTTCGCGACCGTGCCCTCAGATAGATTTCCACAGAAGTACACACGGCCGTGTATCGTGACCGTGTGTAACGATCGAGTATCCTACAGAGGCTGGCACGGTTCCGGGCACGGCTTGCGGAGCTTTCACAGAATCATACACGGCCGTGTATGAGACCGTGTACTAGGCTTATCGCTTGTCCAGAAGTAGACACGGCCTGGAGGCACGGCCGTGTATGCGACAATTTATAGGCGTGTATTTTATTATTTATTTCCACGTGTACGCTTAGATTTTCCCCTTTAGATATTTTACGGGGCCATATAAATACTCTTTTGTCAGATAGATTAGGGTTACGTTTTTATTATACATTTGAATACACTTTGAGAGAGAGTTTTCTCCAATTCCCGGGTTGTGCGCAACCTAGTTTGCATCAAAGCGTGTGTCTTTGTTGTGTGAAACCAATCCAATTTCGGATTCGTTTCGTTTTAGCTTCCGCGTTGCGTCAGCATGTGATCAAAATCTAGCATTAGTATAGGCTCTTTGCTCTGGGCTACATACTCCAACGAATGCCTCGTTGTAATAGGGGGGCTCTGCCCTAAAAACACATATTGCAGCGACGGGTTTTGTTAAAATGGGCCTAAAGGCTTATGGAATCCATCAAGAGTACTAGAGTACTATAGTGTGTTTGGTATGTGAGAATAAATTTAAAATAAAATTATGATTTTTAGATTTTTTTTTTGTATATATATAACTTTTAGAAGATGGAATTGTAATTTTTTGAAATTAACAGTTGTGAGAAAAGATTTACGATGCATTGTTCCTCTATATACTTATTAATCATAAGAAGAATAGAGTAATAAAATTTGATTTAAGAAATCAGAACAAACAATTAGTAGAAATTTTAGAATATCTTGACTTCCCATACTAAGTTTCCATGGATTGTTATCCAAAAAGTTAAAGTTAATTCTTAAAGATTCAGATGATATGAAATGAGAATGCTTTAAGGTATTAAAATATACATTTTATTCATTTTAAGATGACATATTCATTTACAAATAGTTTTTTTCCCCAATTATTTTACTATCTATGTAACATTGCTTAAGAGCCATAAACAAAATAGATACTAAAGATTTCCTTTGGAAGATAAACCTAGATACAAAGATAAAAAAAGGAGAAATTATAATAATTATGCTAGCAATATGTTGATAACCTAATAAACAGTTTCTATATGGTTTACCTAGTTGAGAGGGACTTGCAACTGATGGTAGAATATTGAGAGATGAAATATCTAAAAAAAATGGGGTTAAAAGTTTTATCAGGTAAGAAATATACTATCATACTACTCATATTTTTTACAAAATTATAAAGTTAAATTTATTAATATTTTTCCTTATTAGGTTAATACTATCTAGTTAAGAAAATTTTGAAGGTTTTCTCACTCAATGTAGAGGACAATGGTAACATCTAAATGATTTGAGCAATGATCACTAGCCTACCAATCCATAATAATTTTTCAATGAGAAGCTCTCATCGGCTCGTAGTATAATGCAAAGATGTTTTGGATTTCATAAATTGTGATAGTAAATTCGTATATGTCCATTTTTTTATCCAATTACCAATTCACATCATACTCTCAAAAGATCCTAACAAAAGCGGAAATGGCTAAAGATCCATTAAAAAGAGAATGAGAGTTGCAAGAGAATATTATTTAAGAATTGGATGAAATTGTGCATACTTCTAGATGGATTTCTTTAGAGATAACTTAGCTAAAAATATGTTTGATGAATGAAGGGAAGTCAACTGTGGATAATTTTATAATGATTGTACTCTTTCATTTCCTTTCTTTCTAATAAATATCTATTTTGAGACAATATTGATTTATAGTGCACTTTGCATTTTGTTCTTGATTTGAAGTGGTTCTTGATATTTAATCTTCACTTTTGTATTATTTATCTCTAGTGTTTTGCACTACATTTTTATCTTTGTTATATAAGTTGATAGAAAAATAAAAGCAACATGAAATAATATGTTAAACAAATCGAGAGGTTGGTAAATATAAAAGGGTATGGACTGATGAAGAAAACTATGCAGTCATAGAGGTGTTCTTTGATTTGGAAAACGGCTAAAAGTATAAAGCTGATTGTGGTTTCAAGCCAAGAAATATTTTACGATGCTGGAGCGTGTGGCTTTCTTGGGCCAAGCGTGTCATGGGCTGCACCTTACTGTTTTGATTTACAGAAATTGTGGTCGACTGGACTTATCATCTCAATGTTTAGCAATCTATCATGTCTTCATATCCGTGTCGTTGGCTTATTAAATAACGTTATACAATACTGAGTATAAACTTATTATAATACAGAATACGAATAGTATGTTTTCTCCAAACATAATAAAAAATCTCAAAAACCGTTAGATGAGTAAAGTATTATTGGTTCTTAAATTTTGCAGTTGAATCTTTACTACTCTAGAACCTTTATAAAATTTGCACATCATAAATTTTACAGTGTATAATACTTTATAGATACTGTATTTTTTTTTTTAATCTTACTGTAAGTTTTGAGTTTATGTAATTTTACAAAAGTAATCTACGTATGATGTTGTAAGTTATTTAATATACCTGCAGAATCTGTAATAAAACCACGGAACTTGTAGCAAAGCATGTGATATCCAAAAAGTTATTATTATTATTATTTCAAGTTTATATGATATTAAACAAAATTTGTAGCTGAATAGAACAAAAATTAGCATTTAGGAAAGGTAAAAAATCTACATACAAATTGAAGATAATTCATCTATAATTGTAATATCATTTTTGAGTCACCTCCATATCCATTAGCATGGAAGATAATGAATGGCTCTACAGAACTTAGAAAATAACGCACATACAACCAAAAAAACATATGCTGTATTGTAAAACACCACTAACAATCCTCTAGGAATTTAAAATAGTACAAGCTCTTCCGAAAATAAAAATTTCCACATAGCTAACTTTGTTTAATAAATGATGATTCTTGACAAAAGTAATATTACAAAAATTAAAAAATAGTAAATAACACGTCCACATCTTCAGTGTTCATAGTGCAACTAGTCTTTTGTTTCAATTAATATCCAAATATCTTCAACGATGAACTTGTTTCTATAAAATAAAGGAAATGTTTAAATAAAAAGTTAGTAACATGGAATATATAAAAATACAATGAAGTTGAATTATTCGTATAAGAAAAATATATAAATTAATAAAATGGGCATACTTGTTTCATATTTTTCGGCATTCTTTTAGGTATTCTTGCATGGAAAGATAGAAGGAGATGCGGTATAAATTACTTTACCAAAAGATTAGAGGAGGTAGCAAGCTATAGGTTTATGATTCATATTGGGCTTGAGTTGTTTTAATTTTTAATTTTTTTATATTTTTTACATAAATATAATATTATTTTTATTTTTTATTGACCCAAAAAAATATAAGCTTATTTTTCATATATTATATTATATTATATTATTCTTTTTAAATAAATTTTACAAGATAGGTATATGGTATTCTAAAACTTGTACTTTATGTGCTTTGGAGAAACTTTATAATTGTTACAAAGTATAAAGACACTATATTTATATCTATCTTATGGAATAGGTTTTAAAAAATTGCTAGTTGAGAACTTATCTAGTCAAGTAGAATTTAGGTGAATACTCTTTAGAATATGACTATCCGTTAAACCCTATTTATATGGTTAATAATCTCTACAAAAAAATATGTTTATTGCTACTTAAGAGAACTCTAGTATGCACAATTAAATAATATTACAATTAGATATGAAATCATTGATGATAAAGGATATTATTTGCAAATGATTCATTTAAATATATTCATGGAATTAATTATATAAATAAGAACCTACTATAATACACATACGTACATACATACACATGCAAGCACACATATAAATACATGCATATAAAATACATAATATCGAGAAAATACATTAATCGTAATGTAAAATCTACCGGGGTAGAAACTTATATGTATATCTCCTCATCTTAAAAATTTGCAAATGAGTTCTAATAGACTTTCTAAGTTATTATGATAACATTTCAAATGCTATTTTAAATATAGCATAGGGTTTATCGTTTTACTTAAAACCCATATTCCTTTAATAATAAAAATAACAGCAGTAACAATAACAACAACAAGAATAAATATAATAATATCTACAATAGCAGCATTAACATCAACAATAATAGTAATAGATCTGAAATTCACAGTAATAATATTTGATAGAGTATAGTTATAAATTGTATAAGGCTTAATAATATATATATGTATATTTAATTCTAAAATGATGCAAGAAAATCTCGATAAAGGGAACATAAGTAAAACTGGGAATATTATTATGATTATTTTGAAGTCCAATAATAAATAATTACGGCATTACATATTGTAGAAGTAAATATACTACACATAATTCTAATGAAAATAGTACTATTATAGGATATGATAATTATTGTCAATAAAAATAAAGATAGTGGATCATGCCTTAAAAAGATGACTTCAGCAAAATGAAAATATAATAATTATATGCCTACGTAAAGGTAACATTAATTATTCTGAAAGGAAAAAAAAAAAAAACATGTGAAAGTCATTAGCAAAAGTAAAAATGTAAAACAAAGATAAAAATGTTGAGTTTGGTTGTTTCAGATTATACCATGATAGATATCGAAAGAAAAATAAGGAAATTAGAGGTTTTATTCCTATGTCTGATTGTAGAGGAAAGTGAGAAAAAGTACTATATTGTAACTACTTAGGAATATGAAAATGAAGTATAGAGAAAGATCTTACATTAGAAAAAATTGCATTATGGTGATACCAAATATATGAAATTCTACTCCAAAAGTAGAGTATTTGCTTAATAATAATAATAATAATAATAATAATAATAATAATAATAATAATAATAAAAATAAAATTTCGTATTTATAATCTTAATCTACCTATGATGATAACCTCAGGCTCACAAATATATAAATGTGGTATTAATTTAATCTACTTTAGTCTAGTTTGGCTTTATGATCAACCAGACCCAAGAATTTTAAATATAAATGTCCTAATTAACGGATCAAGTCATATTAAATCGAATAAGCATCCAACGTATTAATTTAAGTCAACAGTATCAGTTACAAAGTTGCCATATAAATCCATTGGACACAGGCCTAATTTGATAGAAAACAAATTATTAAGAAAAATTAGAATAAGTAAATAAATCAACAAAGGAAATATTACTAAATAATTTTGAAATAAAATATATGCAAATGAAAAAAAAGAGAATAAATTACATTGGCTACTCCAATAAATTTTATAAATTACATTGATAGCTTACTTTTTCAAAATACAATATATACATCTAAGGTTATTAAACTCACAATTTTACCTAGAATTACTGTATGGTCTATAAAATTAGAATATAGAATCGAATAATAAAAACTTAAGTTTCTATGACTTGATGTGAATTAGTAGAAAAAAACTATAAATATGTTTACAGAAATTATAAAAAACTTAAAATTCAAATAAATTCAACATAAATTTTAGTTATATTATAGTATAAATAGATAATTATAAATTATTATGTTAATACATAAAACTGAAAAATATATATTAGTATTAATATAAATTATACTGCAACATAAATCATAATAATAAAAAAGTTAAACTAAAAATAAAATATTAACCATCAATTGGCCAAAATTGTCAAAACTACCACAATCTCACCTAACTATAATCATTATCAACATTATCACTATTGTTATTGTTAATGATATTATTGTACTACCACTAATAATATTAATATTTCTTATTATGGGTCTTTTGAAATATTTATTTGTACTTAATTTTTAATAGCATTAATGTTACGAATCTTTAAAACATCATAATTTCAACTCTTTTAGATCATGACTCTCTAAATTTATAAGTATACCAATTTTCTCCATAATTTAACTTTCATTTTTTTTTATCCTTTTCACTTAAAATGATATCTAATTAACCATCATTTGATGAATTGAATATTTTTTTCAATTATCTATTCATTATTAATAAAATGTTTTCAATAATGAAACTAAAAATAAAATCAATTTAAGTTAAAAAAGCAAATACAATGTCATTTCACTCACAATTTGATGAAATATTAATGTGGGCCAAGAAACATCTTCATGGAAAACAATTCAACTCAAAACAATAGCATAGAAGCTCGCAAGATGTTGCTTCAGGATTTTAAGCAGAGCTTGCGTTCCTAGCAGATGAACACTAGCAGCCCAGTGTAGATGGGAAGAGCAGGCGCAACAGCTTCGCCATGGTGGGGAGTTGCCCTAACTCATGTTTGCTTAGTTCTCATGGCTCACCTTGGTGTGACAGCATGATTTTAAGGCAGGCAAGTCCAGATTAAACTACCAAAAAGAATTAGCTGTGTTGATCTTTCAGGAGGGTATTTGTTGGTCCAATGTTTTCATCTAGAATAGATCCATAGACTAGCTTACATTACAATGCGTACACCGTATATATACAGATAGAACCGGGCACTAGTCTATCGCTGTTTGCGAGTAATTTGCAAGGCACAGCAATACTTAGAATGTATCCTTAGTTTTCTAACTCTTTAACATAAAAACTGCTGTCCTCCGGGGACCAGAACAAGGAGAGCCATTACTCTTATCGATAAACCGTCGAATGCAGTACCATGTGCCAAGAGTTTTCGATTTCAACTACGCATGCTGCATTATGACTTGGGTCAATATCAAGTCTAGCTGGTAGAAGCTGACTAAGGAAAAAACAAACTTACAGATGAAAACAATCAAACATACAATATTTATGAAAACATTCAATTTCGTACTATAAAATTCAGGTTTCTTGTACTCATTAGGCCACATTTGCAGAAAAGACAAAAGCAAGCAGGACAAGACAAAGCATCATAGTATTTTATTTGCTGGATTAGAGCCTGCCGGCTTTGACAATTCAAGTTCAACCTATCCTTGTCTTACTTTCAACAGTTTCTGTTTCTCTCTCCAATACTCATTTGTTGATCTCAACTACCATGACATCCAAATGAATAAGTTAATAATCAGAACAAGGAAGACTCGTTGATGCTTATCTTTACGTTAGCTTCTTTTTTTTTTTCCTTTAAAAAAAACCTCAATAAAATAATACAACTTCCAAATAAACAGCACACCAACAATAATAAATATTCTTTCCACCGTCCGCTTCCAAAAAAAGTCACTGTTCCCCATGATATACGCATATATTTTCTGAAAAATTACAAATACATTTCAAAATTAGCAGTGTGCTATGATATATTCCTAAACTCGTTTTTCTACTTGTGCGTACTTTTAAGATTGTTTTGGAGTTTTAGGAAAGGTCAAGAAAATAAATACATATTTTCAAAAGTTACCGGCAAGCCTAACAATTTTTTCTTTTTTTTTTAAGTTTAGATGCATCGGATGATAACTTTGAGCATATTCTTTTAATTTTACAAACACATATTTTAATGCGGGCTATGTCTGTCTCGTTTGTTCAATGATAAGTAACATACACATTTCCCAAAACAATAACTATCTTTCGTCCAAATTCCTCGTACATTTTACTCTCTTGACAAGCAAAATGACCTTTGAAGAAGCCGAGCCAAACCCTGTATCAGATCAAATCCTAGATTGGTTAGAAGGATCTGTTTCATATTTCCCTTCGTTTTTCGATGATCCATATAGCTCGGATGATATCAGTTCCTATCAATGGTTGAATATAAATCAAGAAATCAACCAGGAGCCCATCAATAATAGTGCCAATTCCATCAATAGCACAAGTAACACAACAGCTAATACTCCTAACACGACAACCGGCTCGAGTCCTACAATTCCTAGCCTTCCAGTTCAACCTGTTTCATCCAAGCGAAAAGCCTCAGATGATTTCAATCCTAGACCATCACCAAAACATAATCATCGCCGAAATCAAAGCCAGAGGATCAATGAAGGAGAAGATTCGGATGAGAAACTACTGATGCCAGCTAAAAAGGCCGGTGGCAAGAAGAGTACAACAAAGACCTCTGGAAATGCGAACAACGGTAATAACAAGGAAGGCAGGTGGGCAGAGCAGTTGCTTAACCCTTGTGCAACTGCTATAACAGCAGGAAACCCAACTCGGGTGCAACATCTATTATATGTTCTCAATGAGCTTGCATCTGAAACCGGTGATCCTAACCATCGCCTTGCCTATCATGGCCTTAAAGCTTTATCATACCATCTATCCTCCTCAACAGGCTCGTCTGCCTCAGTCAATACAATCACCTTTTCTTCCAGCGAGCCCCGTTTTTTCCAAAAATCTTTACTCAAATTCAATGAGATTAGTCCCTGGTTTGCTTTCCCGAGTAACATTGCAAACTCTTGCATCCTCCAAGTCCTCCATGAAGAATGTAGTCAATCGCGAAATCTTCACATTCTTGATATTGGGGTGTCTCATGGTGCACAATGGCCTACACTTCTTGATGGATTAAGTAGGAGATCCGGAGGGCCTCCACCACTTGTTCGGCTAACAGTTGTGTCAGCCTCTGCAGACAATAATAAGCAAACTCCATTCTCTAATGGTCCCCCGGGATATGATTTTTCTTCATTTTTACTAGGTTTTGCCAAGTCTTTGAACATCAACTTAGAAATCAACCGACTCAATGATTGTCCTTTGAACAACCTAAATGCTCAAATTATCAATGCTTACCCTGACGAAACCTTAATTGTATGTGCTCAGTTTAGGCTGCATCACTTGAACCACAACACAATCGATGAAAGGACTGAATTCCTGAAGATACTGAGAAGTTTGAAGCCTAAAGGGGTGATCCTTTGCGAGAACAACACGGATTGTAGCTGCAATATCTGTGTGGACTTCGCCACTAGTTTTTCAAGGCGAGTAGAGTGTTTATGGAGGTTCTTGGATTCAACAAGTTCAGCTTTCAAGGGGAGGGAAAGTGATGAAAGAAGGATGATGGAGGGGGAAGCAGCCAAGGGTTTAATAAACCGTGCGGAAATGAATGAAGGGAAAGATAAATGGTGTGAGAGAATGAGAGGGGCTGGGTTCGTGGCAGAGGTACTAGGAGAAGATGTTATTGATGGAGGCCGGACTTTGTTAAGGAAGCATGACCACAACTGGGAGATGAGAGCTGAGGATAAGGATGGTTGTGTTAGTTTGTGGTGGAAGGGGCAACCGGTTTCATTTTGTTCATTGTGGAAGTTGGATAGGAAATGTAATAGTGAGTTAAATCACTTGTAAATCGACCTTTCATGGATTTGACAGTGGAGATTTCAGTTTAATCCAATTTTTCCTTCAAAAATTATTAAAATCATTGCGATTCTGCCTGACCCGAAATCCCGACGATTATGCTTCTATTTCCTATGTAAGTTAGAGATAAAGCAAGGAATGTCAAGGCTGCTTTTCTTATATTCTTGCTTCTTTGCTAGATCTTTTATTCCAAAGCTCTGCTTCTTTGTTTATTCTCATTCGGTAATACAATCTTCACAACTATTTCTCGAGTGTATGTTAAGATGAATTCAAGAATTTCAACTTACATGTAGAGTGATTGAGAAAGAAGCTGAGATCAAGTACTCTAAACATCAGGATCAGAAGTCCAGTAACCTGTAACTAATGTAGGAAAATGCCAGCATACCGCGCCAAGTCGATTTGAGAAAGGCTATCCCTGGCAACAGGAGGATGATTTTGATCTTTAAAATGATTTACAGGATCAACTTCTAGCTACAATTCAAAGCATCACATCTGATTCCGCTTCCATCCGTTGTCGAAAATGTCTTATCCTGTTAACTGAACACAGTTTAACTTTCTAACCCGCATTCCAAGTAATAGCATGAAAGCACATTCATTCTCGACATCAATAATAAATTAATAGACAGAACAGTTATGAAAAAAAAGTAGTTGATCAACAACACCCACCAAGATCATTTGGATTCAGCGATCGATAAACCTCTGTCATTCTGGCTCGCAATGATGCAATCCTTGAGCCATTTGAAAACTTGTAACTTGTATATATAACCCGAGCCTACTTTCGCCAAAATTTTTAAAAAGTTTCCCGGCGGCTATTTCCGGAATCACGGTAATATCTAAAACCAGTCCTGTATTTTGAAATATGGGTGTCATTTGACCAGTTAGTGCAGTTTATTTGCAGGCGATCTGCTGCATTGTAGATTCATATCCATTTTACATGGCTTAGTGATATTGGGCAGACACGTTGTAGGTACATGCCCCACTAGTCGAGTAATAGAGTATACATCTATTTACATAACTACCTCAAGGTAATTTTCCTCCAACCTAGTTACTAAGGGGTGTGCAGGGATAGGGTCATTAAGGTATGAATTTCTTTCCATATCCCACCCTATATATACCGGTTCCAAAATTCTGGAAATTCATCCTAGTCATATCGAAACCATTCCGAAAGCTATGAAGTTTCTTATTACATTTTATAATAAAGACATTTTGAGGTAAATTGCCAACATCTATACATCTACTACATTCATCTACACAGTAATTTTTAACAATTTAATCATATATTTTTACATTACATATTTCTCATGAAGGCATATACCATAAACTTAATAATATAACTCCAAAAAATTTACCACAAAATGCTACGCCAAAATTACAATTTATCATAAGGTGTTAGTCCATTTTCTTAAAATAAAGAGCAGCACTTGTTAATAGGCTTTAAGGATTTTTATTTTATGCAGTGGGCAAAGGTAGATGTTAAGTTAAAAATATTATATTTTGTTATGTTAAAAATTGTTAATTAAAAATTTTTATATGGTAGGTATTTATACCTTAAAATTTATTCCTTAAATACAATAGAATATAAATTCTAGGATAGATGCTAATATGGATATATTGTATCCTGTATTCCATTATGGGGAAGTGGTTTTAGGAAAATTTGAATTAGAAATCACCCCACTCAATGTAGGGTTGACAATTCATGTTACCATATTATGTTATATTTGTATCTAATGGGTTTATGTCTAAAAATCTTGTGTGACATGACTTATTTATTAGTCGTATATAAAAACCTTAACCTATGATTTGACTCGCATATCTTATGTCTAGGTTGGACCCATTTAATGATTAAAAAATTATAAATAAATTTACAAAATACTTATATATTTAATGTGAAAAAGGCTATAATAAAATTAATTTTTACAAATACTAATAACATAAGGTTTTTGGGATTGACATAAAATTACAACCTAAATAACAATTTTAGTAACAATTAAATGGCAATCATGATGAATTGCACAAATGAATCAGCTTTGAAAATATAAGAATTTTTCTTTTGAAACTTAGAGGACAAGGATGCTATGAATTTGTATCAACATGAAATGTTCAATGAATTGAATCATGGAAAGTTCCATTCACATATAATTCCAAAATAAGCAATTATAACATATCTTCAAAACATTTGAAAAGCTAATACTAAAGTCCTACTTTATTATAATTATCTTTATTTTCTAATTTAGTCAAGAAAGTAAAACCCAAGTGCACCTCATCTCATTTTCTAAATACCCATTTACTATTCCACACCATATTGAACCAAAAAAAAAAAGGTGTAAAAGAACACATACATGGTTGGGTATAAAGCTAATGATGATTATGATTACTTGTTCAAACTTGTTCTAAATGGTGATTATGATATTGGAAAATCCAACCTTTTATCAAGGTTTACTAGGAATGAGTTTAATATATAATTTAACTCTCCTATTGGTGTTGAGTTTGTATTGATGGAAAAATCATTAAAGCTCATATTTAGGCTACTGTTGGATAAGAAAGGTTAGATTTTTAACTATTTCAATTGATTTATTATTATTATTTTTTTGGTTTGTTGCTCCTTGGTATATAAGTCAAGCTTCTAACATTTTATACATATTATTTGATTCAAAATAACTGAATGAAAGAGTCTAGAAAAGAGGAAATATGTGATTTTTAGTGGAATTGGAGAGAAAAAAGTAGTAAATTTTAGGGATGAATGCTAAGTGAAATGAAATTTTAATCTAAAAGGTGAAAAAGAATCTAAGAGTGAATAGAGAAGGGGAGTCTAATAGCTTTTGCTTGTATTGTGCATTGTTGGCCGGAATAATAGAAATTGAGAAAGTGATAGATGAAAGGAAGAGTAAAAATGATAAAAGGAAATTCTAGATTTTATGATGAAACCGTGAAAGTGTATTGTGAGTGTGAGTTGGAATAAATTGTTAAAGAAAATAATATAAACCTAAATATATTCAAAATATTATTAATATTAAATGGGTTCATGAATCGAACCTATAACCTATTTATTAGATCTTTTTAATAAATAGGTTCGTAAGTGAATCTACATATATTTTTATTTATTTGAACAATACAATTTTTAAAGCAAAACTAGCTTACACTTTCATAAATTTAAATCTTACTCTCTCTTAGGGCGATCACATGTTATAGATCTCTAGTTGTTACCTTTCTAATATGAGTAGGGTTAACTCTTCTTAAATGCTTTATGAATGGGTACAAATAAAAGGTAGGGGTTTTCACAATTGTCACTCGGCTCGGCTACTATTCATCATTCCTACAAGAAATTAAACTTGATCTATTTTATTATGAGATTAGTATTAATATTATTAAATTACAATAATTATAGTTATATAAGCATTTTGAATATTTGGATAAGTTTAATTTTTTTCCAAGTGAAATAATTTTTTTTAGAAAGATGAAATGACTTCTATCCCCACTGCGGTCCTACTAGACGTAATTAACGGTATAGGAAAATCACGGATGTAATAAATATAAAGCTATGCTAATAAAGTATATTCCGTTCACACCTACATGATGATAGAGCAAGGTATATACACTTTTCTTTTTCCCCTCCAAAGCATTATATCTTTGAACATCGATGTGATAGTACTATCAAATCCTTAGTAAAAACATAAAGTATCGATGTTACATTACTTTCTTCTACTTCCGTACCAATAATGTCACAAATAATGCTTCAATTCAAATCTGAAATCTAGTCCACAGTTCCATTATTTAGACCCATTGTGGCATTTACTAACGTAAACAAAAGTTAGTCGTGCATTTGCCTTTTTCCGACTGAACGCGTTGAAACCTTTTTTTTAAAGCAAACATAGAAGATTATAAAGTATTTACTTTAAAGATATTAAAATGGAATGAAGTAGAACTTATCAAGGCTAAGTATCTTTGATAGTAAGCCTATCCTATTTTGAAGATATGATGATGGAACTCTCAAAATAGCTTTCTCCAGACATTCTGATAGAAGACCATCTACCCCAGTATAGATGATAGCATTGATTTGATTAAAATGAATTTAGAAAACAATCCTCCTCCTAGAAGAGAAAAGAAAGAGGAAAGAAGATCTGAGCAAGAAAATATTGTATTAGGATGAGTAAATTTCAAACCACCTATTCCCAAGTCGATTTATCAACTAAATTCACCAACATAATAACAAATGAATCAGCTCTATATGATGGTATCAGGGGAAACTTTTATCATTGATAAAGAACTCTTGAAGAAATATTTTTATTCCAAAGAAAATAAATATAAAAGACAAGCATATTTTTCGTCATATTCTATATACAAAGAGATTTATAGTATAAAGATACGCAAAACTAGACTGAAAGAAAAAAAAATCTTTTTTTTTTTTAAAAATGATTTATAGTGAATTGTGGAGTTCAAGGAAAATACTATATTAAGGCTATAAATAAACCTATTCAAAGATGGGAAATCTAAAGAGGACCCATGATAAGTACACAGCTTCCTTTACAAGAAATTACCTTAAGCGTGCAAGATAAAAGTATTAAAGCCTCTCCTTTTAAATTAACTACCAAAGAAAAAAGAGATTTTCATTTAGAGTTGAATAATTTAAAGACATAAAATAATTATACTAATCAAGTATTGTGTATCATTGGATTATAAACGGATAAGGTTGAAAACTTAATTGTAGAAAATTCTGAAAGAGATTCTAAATTGAAATTTGAAAAAAGATCCAATCAAATTAAAATCAAATCCAAGCTCTTTGTCCATATGAGGGCCCATTTATCATCCTTTTTTTATCCTAGAACCAGAAAAAATAAAATTTGGTAACAAAGAAGATATGTTAGAAACTATAAGAATATATTAGATTAGCTTAATATAAAGAATGGCAAAAAGGTAATAAATATGATAGACAAAAAAAGTGAGATTGACATAGATGACTTAGCTGATTAGTTTTTACAAAAATTAGACATTAATAAGATAGGAATGGTGCTAGGTAAGGTCAATAGAGAATATGAAATTGTATATAATACTAGAGGCTAGTACAAGAAACCTTCTTCAATCGATATAATGTTTGAAGAAAAACCATATATCAAGATTAATGTATTTAGAGGAAGTGGAGTAAATGAGTGGAATATAGATGGATTAGCAGAACATCAAATTTTAGATTTATTAAGTAAAATTGGTAATAGCATCAAATGCTTACAAATAACAAAATAAGTTAGTTCATCATATTATTGTGATTCTAGCTTTAGGATTTTTGGTTAACTTAAAGAATGGTGGGAAAATTATCTTACTCTTGAAGAAAAGCAATTTATAATTATAGTACAAAGAGAAGTACTTACTCGTCAAGGACTTTTATCAGTAGAAGATGTGTTTGTACCCTTATTTATGCAATTACTAAACACTTTGTAGAAGAATCCTCTAATTTTAAAGAAAGAAGTGGAGAAGTCTTACAAAATCTTACATTTCCTACTCTTAATAATTTTTAGTTTTAGTGGTAGAAGATGCATTTTTAGCAAAAATATTTACTAGGGAAGATTATAATTCTAGTTATTAGAAAGAAAGATTTATTGCAAGATTATTAAAACTCTTTGCAAAAAAAATTAAGAGATAGAACAACAAGAAATCATGGATAAATTCTAATTACAAACCTCGGAGAAATAATACTTGCCAAAAATTTAGAGTTATTAAGTCTATATAATGACATGAAACTAAAAGCTAAAATACAAAATGAAAAAGAGGAATTATAAATGAATCAGGAGAATTTTGTTATCAATATGGGTATAAAAAGAGTAGAGCCCCCATAACAAGAGCATAGAGAAAGAGGATTAGTTAGATATAGAAATTATGATAAAAATTTTCATAAGAATTGGAATAGAAAATATAAACCTAAAGGAACACCTTTTTGAGTAGTCTAAAAAGATGAAATGCTAAGAGTGGGAAAAATGGGAGTATAGCTCTAAATTGTTTCAAAAACAAAAAGATTAATGCTCTAAAATTACAAAATGATATGAAAGAAGAAATATTAAAGATAATAAATGAGGAAGATTTAAAAACCCTTGAAATTCCAAATAAAGTCAATGGATTAAGAAGGAAGATTTAAAGTCTATTAAGAAATGATTTATAAAATTTAGGTCTAAACTTTTCTAAAATGGCCATTATGCTCATGAACTCGATTTATTAAAACTAGTTTAAAAATAACCTAGTGACTCGAAATAAATTCCAATACCACAATTAAGTAAATAAAATCATTAAGAATTATTTGGAGTCAATTATAAAGGAAAAATTGAGGTTGGAGATCAATTTTGCAATATGACAATTTTGCTCTTAGACCTGATTTATAGTCTTTGAAGTTGGCCAAAATAACTAAACAACTTAAATTAAGGTTATTTGGAGTCATTTTAAATTATTGGAAGTGATCTCTTGAAATTTGGAAACAAATTACAAAAAAATGACCTCATTTTACTCTTGAAGACAGTTTTATTGAAATTAGATTTGAATTTACTTAGAGACCCTAAATATAGCTCTAAGGCCTTAATTAGGTGAACAAAATCAAGTACAAAATATTTAGAGACAATTGGAAAAGAAAATTTTTAATTGGGAGGTTAATTGGATAAAATGACCAAAATACTCCTAAGCTTATTTTCTTGAAGAGTAGTTATTTAAATTGAGTTTTAAGAGCATTTTTGGGAAAGAAAAACACTATATGTTAGCTGGAGTGAGTGGGAAAAAATTAAGGAAAAATAATATAAAATAGGCTAAATTAAAATGACACATGTTACTATAAGCTACAACCTATTAGTCCTTGTAGACCCATGTACCCTTATCCTTAAACATCGACAAAACCTTACCATAAAAACTCATTTCATGATAGAAAAACAACAGCCCCCATTTCATTTTTATAGAAAACTATGAAAGGTAAATGCTCTCAAGAACCCATTAAGCCTATTCCACTCCTTAAACTTCTTAAAATCCATTAAATCCTATACTAATCTAGTTGTTTTCTTGTAAGTTTTTGGTCAAGAATTAAGTGAAATTTCAAGCTAAGAGGGAGCATTTTACATGTGATTTGGATAAGAAGGTAAGCAAGAAAATGACTTGATTCAAATAGAATTTAGTTTGTAGATTGTAAGTTTAAGTTTAAGTTTTATGTGATGTTTATTATGAAAAAAATCAATTGGGGGTTTGGGAAAAATATCATTTTGGAAGTGGGTAGTTATCGGTTTGAAAAGAATTAGGATATTTCTTTGATCTCTAACAAGGTAAGCTCAAAATCTTATTAAAGTTGATGATTTAAAATAGATATAAGTGATGGAACATGAGGATTTTATGATTTCTTGAATATTGATGGTGTATTGTAAAACCCATTAGTGACCACCACCTATGTTGAGTGCTCTTGAGTGTTATTTGATGATTTAAGAGTTGATCTAGGATATAATGTGTTACATGTGTTGTTAGATGTTTGATTGAATGATAGAAATGAAGAATGATGCATGATTATTGAAGATATGTAATGGGTTGTTTGATGTAGTTTCAACCACTACTATAAAGATAGAATTGAGGCTTAAATTTTCTTGCTAAATCTGATTTGAATATTGGGTGATGATACATTGATTATTGGAGTATAAATGTGTGATGTATGGAGTGATTTTGATGATTAATTAGTAGATATAACATGTCGAAAGTTGGCATTTGGTAGTATAATTGAATTAGTAAATGAATGAGTTGATTTAATTGTTAAGTTATGAATTCCCAATATGATAATATGTTCTCAGAGTGATAAATTTGATAAAAATTGAAGTTACTTGATAAATGTTAAATTTAATGAAGTTTAGGGATGAATTAAGTTTAATTGAAAGATTGTGAGAATTGAAATGTTGATTTCTTGCATGTTTTTTGGAAAATGTTTTAATCTAGTAAGTATATGATGTATGATGTTTATTTTGAGTAAATTTGATGGAATTATCATTTAATTATAAATAGAAGTTGAATTGGATGTAAAATGAAGCCTAAAAGTGAAGTTGTATAGAAATTGGACTAGTTGAATGGAAATAAGTTGGGGTGTGCTCTGTTTTGATTGCCCTATTTCGGTAATATTTGCTTGAAAATAAAAGATAAATGATGTATTAGACACTAGGAAGGAGTAGGAGCAAGTGGGCATTGGTTTAGAGTGATTTGGACCTAAATTGAATAAGTTATGGGCTCATAAAATTGAAAATTCGTAATTAAGTTTGGTGTAATAGTTCAAGGCTCTAAATTGAATAAATAAGGCCTTTTATGTTCAAATGGGTAGTAAAAGTTATATGGAAACAAATGACTTTTGTTTTACCTAATTTGGACTTAAATTGAGTAAGTTATGATCTTTTAAAGTTGAGGCCTTAATTTGTAACGAGTTAAGATTAAGTTGGACTATGATTTAATTAAATTGGTCGAGGCCGACTTAACCACAAGTTGGACCAACCAAAATAGGCTCAAGGACCACCCTCTTACCTTCCTTTAGGTGGCCCATGAAAATAAACATAATTTGTTTAAATGAGTTTGATTAACTAAACTATTTTAATTGGGTTGAAATAAAATTTGACATGATAACGTAGACTTAATAACTTAAATGGGCTTAAGATCTAAAATCAAAATGTAATTGGGCCTATTTTCTTTCTAAAGCTTATGCCTTAAATAAGTCTTAACATGATAAATAACTCAATTAGACCTTAAACAATTTAATACCCAAATTGACTTAATTAATTTAAATAATTTAAAATTAGGTCTGAGAAATAAAATGAGCTTACCTAATTGCAATGAAACTTAAATGGGCCTATGACCTAAACATGCTGGGTCTCATTAAACTTTAGGACCTATATCCTAAATAGGCCCTAATAAATATAGTAAAGTTAATTGGGCTTTAAATCCATCAAGGCCCTAAATTAGAAAAAAGGCCTAAAATGGAACTTAATAAATCAATTGGACTTAAGAAACAACTAATGAGACCAAGTAAACACAATAGGTCTAGGTCAATTTAAAATAGGTATAATTAATCTAATTTAATTTGAATTGTAATTAGTAATTATAATTGGACTAAACTGAATTGATTAAGGTTAGTGGGCCTAATTCCAAACATAATTAGGTTTACTATACTTAAAGGGTTCAAATATCCTAATTGGGCCTTAAACTTAACTATGCTTAAAATTCAAATAACTTATTAGGTTTAATTAAATAAATCCTAAATGATTTGAGCCATAATTAACTAAAAGCTAATCGAGCCTAGATAATCCTAATTGGGCTCGTAATTAGTATGGAACTTAAGTAGCCTAAACTAAGCCTAAACTAAAATTTAATCACTTAGAATAATCGACCGACTTATAATTTTCTTTTGTTACATAAAAGCAACTCAATTGACTCAATTGGAACCGAATTGTGATTCGAGATTATCGACCTTTCAGGTATGCACTGACTTGCTTGTTGTGTATTAGGATAGAAAATTAAACTTGACTAATAATCAACCTTACTAAGTAACTACTTGTTGTTTGTGTGTGGTTACTTGAGCCAGCAAGTGACAAACCTTGGATTGCAATTATGGCTATGGTCATATATCTCAAAATGACATGACATTAAGGCGCTTAGGTCACCAAGGGTAGCTAGGTGGATAGTTAATGAGTGAAAACACGTCGAACAATAGGCATTATAAATGGAGAGAAGGTATGTCGAGAGTCTTTTAAGGTTATAGGTCTCAGCAAGCGATACAATATAGTTGAATTGTGATAAGTGAGAATTGCGCAACGGTAGATTTACTTAGATGAGGCTACTTAGGTACATGGTTTTTGCAATGTGGATACTCTCGTTATCCTTTGATGTTCTTTACAGTGAAATTAGACCCCTTGTCCCCCATTGTGATGTCTCCTAATTTGTAACCCCCCCTAAACTTCTTCTTTTTTTTTTTTTTTTTGGCGAGAATTTTGTTAATCCATTGTATGACTTGTTAGGTTATGACTCTAAGGAGGAGATATGGGATACGATCATGGAGGTTGACTATGTTGATTGTTTTTATGATTAAGATTTGTTACGTTTAGACTACGTTTTTATATTTTCAATTATATTCAGACTTATTGAGAGTTGTCTGTAGCTCCATAGCCTAATACTTATGGATTGTATCTTTTGTGGGCCCTATAAGCATTAGGGTGTAGTTTATTTTTTCTTGTCTTACCATGCATTTTTATGATTAATACCTATAAAATATTTTCAAAAATCTAATGTTTTGCTAAAATTTTTTTAATTCTAAAGAACGATTTTAGGGTCTTGAAACTGGTTTAAAAACTAACTTAATAATTGTAACTTTACGTATTTTGCTTAAGTAGGGTACGTGGTGAATTGTTTGTGTCATAGTGGTTTCAAGGCGTGTTAAAGACTCTTATGATATTGATGAATCTAAAGAATATATTTAAAGATAGAAGAAGAATCTAATTATTCAAAGGATGAAGATTTAGAGTGTTGCTTTGAAAATATATATCAATATAAATAGATAAATGTTGTAGCCAATGAAGATAGACTCATTTTAGAAATGATAGAGGATATGCTTAATCTTGAGAAACAAAAAAGATACTTGTTGAAACTAAAAGATAAAATAGTAGCAAATGAAGAAATTAGCTCGAAAGATGAATCATATTCTTTGCAAAAAAATCTCTAAGAGATTCTCTAAGAAAGAAGAACCTACTGCTTTGTAATCATTACAAAATGAAATAAATAATATTAAGAAAAAAAATCAAAAGGTTAAAATAGAAGTATGATAAATTAGATAGCGAAAATATTATGATGAAAGCCAAATTGAGAGAATAAAGTTAGATGACACCTTCTAAAAAGGAAGAAGAAGTAGACGAGGAATGCATTAATCTAATAAGTAGGATAAATATACAAAAATGGCATATTGAAATAAAGGTGGTTATTAAGGATGAGTTTACAATAAGTTGCATAGTTCTATTAGATTTAGAAGCAGATCAAAATAATATTATGGAAGGATTAATCTCTACTCGATATTATGAAAAGACTTCAGAAAGACTATTTTTGGCGGGAGGATATAAACTAAATGTTAAATATAAGTTATCATAGGCTAAAATAGTACAAGATAGTGTAAATTTTAAGACTACATTCATTCTAGTAAAAAACATAAATAACACAATTATATTAAGAGCACCCTTTATCACTTTGTTGTATCTTATTGAAATATTGGCTCAAGGACTAAAAAGCACTATTAGAGGAAAAGAGATAAACTTCTCCTTTATAAATCCAAATAAAGAAAGATAAGTAAATTTACTATAAGAAAGTATAGTTAAGTACTATAGAAAGAAAAACTAAACACATTGGTTATCTTAAAGAAGAAATAGATAGCAAAAGATTAGAAGAACAATTGAAACAAAAATCTATTCAAGAAAAGATCAAAATTCTTTAAGAAAATTTGAAAAGGAAATATATTCAACATTACCTAACATTTTTAGGATAGAAAGAAACATGAGGTTGAGTTCCCTTATGAGGAAGGGTTCAATGAAGAAAAAAATTTCTGCTATGGTTAACCACGACAAAATTAACAACAGAAACAGCGGCTTAGCAATCACATGTTCCACACCAACAAAACTAGCACGTGCATTCTCCAGTTCAACACTCACACACACATTCATATACGTACCCTTCATTTTAGACCAATACAAACATACACATACACGTACACAATTTAAATTCACACCCAACTAGGCCTCCTGCATCAGTATGCAACACACACACTTCTCATATGAACCATTATAAACAAGGCACAATTAAAACCCCCAAACAATACATATAAGTCACGGATTCACATGGACATGATTATATATATATTTTTATATACACATCACACCACACTCAATATCATATATCACAAGTTCCTACTCACCTAATACTCATTTTTTATTACTCGTAATAATCTTTAAGTAAATATACGAGATATTTTTCTTTTCTTAAAATACAAGAAAATTACACTATTACATACCTACTCTTAAATAATATTATTATATCTAGTGTATTTCTACATATTTTAACTATTTTTAAGATAAATCTTATTTTTATACATATATCAAAAGTGTATTTAAATTTTAAAAATAATTTTTATTTTACATAAAACTAGTCTAGTTTCTCATCTCAAGGATTATATTGGTGGTCCCAATTTGTGATTTGGAGGTTATATGGAGAAGCTACACCAACTTTTATTATTGTGTTTTCCTTTTTTTCCTTTTTCTTCTCTATATCGTTTTTTCTCTCCCTCTCACTTTTTGCTTTTGGGTAACTCTTAGGTTAAGGATGCGATAACTTTTTTATTTTTCAGCAACATTTACCATGCGTAGGTAATTTATGAAAATTTAGTAACTTTAGTATTTTAATATAAAATTTTATGACTAAGCATATTGAATTACCCTAAGCATGAATATTTACTTGAAATTTTATTTAACTATCATAGGTTTATGATTTTAATTTGTTTTATAGTTTATTTAAATTTTTTTGTGGTTTGCTCTCTACAAGATTATTTCTTTTAATTTAAATTTATATGGATTATAATTAAGACTTTTAATACAATCTTTTAACTAATCAAGTATTATATGTATTCAAATTTCATGGGTTTTATAGAAACCTTCTAAAATGTTAGTTGACTAAAAATAGTATGAAAAATTAGAAGATATATCCGACCAACGAAATTAAGGAGCAGGATATTTTATTTCATTTACTTTTTTTTCCAACTACTATTATAATTATTGCCAACGATGAAATTAAACCTCATCAATATTACTGAAAGACTAATATTTATAATAATGGACCATAGGGATCTAAATAGATATTTTACTTTATTTAAAATAATTTACATGGCTTGAGAGATGCAGTGGCACTATTCATACATATTTACTTTTTCCATAACTATATTTCTATTTCATATTTATTGAGAGAATAGTATGTTACCTTCATTATAAAATTTTACACTAAAATTATAAACTATGTACAAAATAGATATAACGAAATAATAAGTTTATATTATAGTTGTATTTGTTTATATTATAAATTATATCTTTCCTCTCATATCAATTTCATGTCTTATTTATATAATAATAATATCATAATCATACATCGTATTTATATTCTTATGATCGCATCATGTTAAAAATTGTTTGGTTACAGACAATAAAATCTTGTTTTTGCATTTCATCTATTATCAAATCACCAAGGACACAATAATCAATCAGATACGTAGTACCAAAATGAATTGAGTCTTAACTACACAGTGCCACAAGCTTTTGTCTAGTAGCAAACTTAAATTATTAAAGTTTTATTCATCTCTACAAGTTGCACAAGATGATTTTATCTGCACAATATCATCTCAGAATTTACCCCTCGGTTAAATCATTCCTTCTTTAACGTTATGGATAGCTTATTATAGACTATCGAGGCAGTACTAATGTGCCATCGCAAAATTCTAAAGATGTCGTCGGTTATCTCAAGGGCAATAATCTTGACTTTTAGGGTTTCCTGGTCACAATTTCGCACTACTCAGTGCATAATCATAAGAATACGTATGACCCGTGACAATTCTACTGCCTAAAGCCTTAAATACTATACATTTCCAATGGCTTTCGTAGCACATCGCATTTGCAATATAGAGTATATCTATTTTCTCACATTGACCGCAAAGAGAAATACAAGTGAATATTTATTATTCGAATAATGCCAAAGAAACAGCTCAAACTACTAAAAATTACTCATAGACAGTGTAGAACAGATGCACTAATACAACATGAAAAGTATAATAATTCTTATATAATGTTATATAATTAATACTAGGATGTAAACAAATCTGTGTTGAAATCATAGTATTAAATTTGAACTTAAACTCAAATTGGAAATATAAGTTTCAAAAATGATGAAATGGTAAAAGTAAAATTTACCCTTATATTTATGAAATGGAAGGATCTTACTTTTCCCTTCCCTTGCATGTGTGAAAAGATGGAAAAAGCTTATTCATCATGCTTTTCTTGGTCCTAGTATTAAATTATTTCTCATTTGAACCGGGATGCTGGTTATATATACTTGTCAAACATAAACCAAAGTTTTGTGTATGAGACCAACCAAAAATGCTATCCAACACTAAATCTTTCCTTTCCATGCGGACATTGTTCAATCTCTACATTTTATGCTGCACATATATCTCGCTCTGCTACACTGCCAAACTCAACATGCAAACAGATAAACTAGCTTTACTAGCTTTCAAAAACCAGATAGCTAATGACCTTTTAACTCACGAAGTTCCTGGAACGATTCAACCCCGGTTTGTCAGTGGAGAGGAATCACCTGCAACACTAGACATGGAAGAGTCATTGATATAGACCTTCACTCACTGAACTTGACAGGTACAGTTTCTTCTCATATAGGAAACTTAAGCTTTCTAAAAAGCATAAACATAAGGCATAACTTTTTTCATGGAGAAATCCCACAAGAAATGGGATATTTGTTTAGAATTCAAGAGATTGGTTTTTATGATAATATGTTGCGAGGAGAGATACCAATGAGTATACATAATTGTTCAGAACTTAGAATGCTTGAATTAGTTGGTAACGACTTGGAAGGAAATATTCCAAGTGAAATAGGTAAGTTAACAAAGCTAGTTGGACTAGGACTTGCTGTGAATAATCTAAGTGGTTTGATTCCGAGTTCTATATCCAATCTCACGGGGTTAGTGAAATTGTCTTTATCGGAAAATAGGCTTAGTGGGGATCTACCAAATGAGATTGGTCAGCTTAAACGGCTAAAGATGTTCGCAGTTTCGTCTAACGGATTTTTGACAGGTTCATTACCTGCCCAACTTTTTAATAATTCGAACATGTACACTTTTGGCGTTAGTCAGAATCAGTTTGTTGGAGAAATTCCTGATCACATTGGAATAACATTTCCAAATGTCAGGATTCTTCTCCTTGGACAGAACCGGTTCACGGATTCATTTCCTAGTTCAATACCTAATGCTACTAAGCTGGAGTGGTTGTTTATTTCATCCTGTCGACTTACTGGCTCTATTCCTGAAAATTTGGGGAATTTAAGAAATCTAAAACAGTTGAATGTTGGGATGAATAACCTTGGCACAGGGGAAGGCAATGACCTCGGCTTTCTCTCATCTTTAGCGAACTGTACTAAATTAGAGATCCTGGCCTTCAATAACAACAGTTTTTCTGGGGTTTTACCGAATTCGGTTACTAACCTGTCATTAAGTCTGAACTATTTACTAATGGGAGCTAATATGATTTCGGGTAGTATTCCAACTGATATTGGAAAACTCGGGAACATTATTCTGATTGGCATGGAAGAGAACCTTTTCACCGGTCCAATTCCTAGTTCGATTGGAAATTTGGAACGGTTATTCTCTTGGAAACGTTTCTTTGTTGGTTATTCTCTTTCTTTTTAATTGGAAACAAATAACCGCAAGATACGGCCCCACTGGCAAGCACGAAAACGTAACCAGATGTTGATTTACGTGAATCAACACAGCCAGCAAAATCTGCAACGGAGTATCCAACAACCTCCAGATTATTAGTCCATCTATGTATGAGCATATAACCCTTTGTCCCTTGAAGGTATCTCATTACCTTCTTTGCAGCTCTCCAGTGGTCAATACTTGGGTTACTCTAATATCTTCCTAGTATCCCAACAGCAAATGTAATGTCAGGTCTGGTATAGACTTGAGCATACATCAGGCTTCCAACAGCTAAAGCATATGGGATGTTTCTCATTTGTTCCTATTCAAGCTCATTTTTGGGACATTGACTTAAGCTGAATTTATCACCCTTTACAATGGGTGCTACACTTGGTGAACAATCTTTCATCCGAAATCTCTCTAAAACTTTATTGATATAGGTTTCTTGAGACAAACCTAAAATTCTTTGAGATCTATCCCTATGGATCTTAATGCCAATGACATAAGATGCCTCACCCATATCCTTCATATCAAAGTTCTTTGAGAGAAATTGTTTCACCTTATATAGCAAACCCTTATTATTGGTTGCAAGTAAAATATCATCCACATATAGCATAAGAAAACAAATTTTACTCTCACTGACCTTTTGGTATATACATTGATCCATCATGTTTTCTTCAAAGCCAAATGAAGTGATGATATCATGGAATTTCAAATACCATTGACGAGAGGCTTGTTTTAATCCATATATGGATTTATTGAGCTTGCAAACCAAATGCTCACCTTCACTAGAAGAGAATCCTTCAGGTTGTTTCATGTAAACCTCTTCCTCTAGATCACCATTAAGTAAAGCCGTTTTCACATCCATTTGGTGCAACTCCAAATCAAAGTGTGCAACCAAAGCCATCATTACACGAAGGGAATCTTTCTTAGATATAGGAGAAAATGTCTCTATATAATCAATTCCTTCCCTTTGAGTGAATCCTTTAGTAATGAGTCTTGCTTTATGTTTCTCAATGTTGCCTTGTGAGTCTTTTTTAGTTTTGAAGACCCATTTGCATCCAATGGCTTTTACACCATGAGGCAACTTGACAAGATTCCAGACTCTGTTAGATGCCATCGAATCCATCTCTTCTTTCATGGAATTATGCCACAAGTTTGAATCCTTAGAACTCATGGCCTGTGAAAACGACTCAAGATCATTTTCGGCTCCAACATTGTAGTCACACTCTTGTAGATATACAACATAGTCACTAGGAATTGCTGATTTCCTTACTCTAGTAGATCTTCTCAATGCTGTATCAACATTCTCCTGAGGGGCAGGATCACATTGTTCAGCTGGTTGTTCAACAGCTTCGGGTATCTGTTGAACTTCAACATCTACTGAATTAGGATTAACAGCTTGTGGTACCTCGGGGACTGGATTTTCAACACGCATTTGTGCTGGAGGCGTGTTGTTAACAACAATCAGTCCACTGCTTGAGGTGTCATACTGGGTATCTGAATGATCTTTCTCAAAACCAATGCCTTGAGATCGATCGCTCCCACTAATCAAGTCATTCTCAAGAAATTTTGCATTTCTTGATTCCACAAACCTAGTACTATGAGATGGACAATAAAATTTATATCCCTTAGACCTTTTGGCATATCCTACCGAATAGCCACTAATAGTCCTTGAGTCCAACTTCTTCTCATGTGGATTGTAGACTCTTACTTCAGATAGACATCCCCAAACGCGTACATGTCGTAAACTCGGTTTCCACCCTTTGAATAATTCAAATGGCATCCTTTGGACAGCCTTGGTTGGAACTCAATTCAATATGTACACAACCGTTTTAAGAGCTTCATTCCACAAGAAGTCAGGAAGCTTAGAGTTTGCAAGCATACTCCGCACCATGTCCAATAATGTTCGGTTTCTCCTTTCAGCTACTCCATTCTGGTCTGGAGAGCCAGGTAAACTGTATTGGGCAACAATCCCATTCTCTTAAAGAAACTTCGCAAATGGACCAGTCGCTTATCCATTCTCTATGCATCTACTATAGTATTCTCCGCCTCTATCAAATCTCACGATTTTAATATGTTTTCCACATTGTTTTTCTACTTCAGCCTTAAATGCCTTAAAAGCATCTAGTGCTTCATTCTTGTTATTAAGCAAGTAGAGATACATATATCGTGAGTAATCATCTATAAAGGAGACGAAGTACTTGTTACGGTACGCATTCATGGCTGGACTACAAATGTCTGTATGTATGATTTCCAATAATTCAAAGCTCCTTTTGGCACCATTTTTCGACTTGTTAGTCTGTTTTCCCTTAATACAACTTATACAAATCTCAAAATCGGTAAAATCTAAAGTACTAAGTACCCCATCATTTACCAACCTTTTAATTCTATCAATGGAGATATGACCTAATCTCTGATGCCATAACATAGAGGATTCTTCATTCACAACACATCGTTTAGTACCAATCCTTTCATGAATGTGCATAATAGTATGGTCATCATCATTTTGTAAAGTAAGAAGAAAAAGACCATCAGACAAAGTATCACATCCAATAACATCAGATTTATAAAACAAATTAAATCCTGAATCCGAAAAGTTAAAGGAGTAACCATCTGATACAAGTTTGGAAACTGAAATTAAATTCCTAGAGTACCCAGGAATATAAAATGTCCTTTTCAATTGCAAAATGTAATACACGGCCGTGT
Organism: Laguncularia racemosa; assembly: GCA_037954665.1. Classification (NCBI taxonomy): domain Eukaryota; kingdom Viridiplantae; phylum Streptophyta; class Magnoliopsida; order Myrtales; family Combretaceae; genus Laguncularia; species Laguncularia racemosa. The sequence goes on along the minus strand of JBBMOL010000002.1, from coordinate 12,010,903 downwards.
CCCTTGGAAACCTTGACTGCTACTTTCACGATGGAGGCAAAGTTCACATCTTGTTTTGAGGCTACCTTACATGGTGTATGGTTAAAGAGTTTCATATCTGGGCATAGTATTGTCGACTCTATTTCTAAGCCATTGAGATTGTACTGTGATAACTCAGCTGTTGTATTTATGGCTAAGAATAATAAGAGTGGTAGTCAAAGTAAGCATATCGACATCAAGTACTTGGCCATAAGAGAACGTGTTAATGAAAAGAAAGTGGTCATTGAGCACATTAGCACTGAGTTAATGATAACTGATCCTTTAACTAAAGGCATGCAACTAAAGAATTTTAAGGATCATGTGATGAGAATGGGACTTGGTTCCATAATGTAATCTTTGATTATATATGATGTTAATGAAACTTTTATTCAGTTGATGTTTTCTCATTTGGCCTTGTGTACACATTTTGTTTATTCATTTATTTTGAGAAATATCATTAAGTTTGGACCTAGAATGAACATCGGGTTTATTCATCAAGTTCTATGGGATTGAGAAGCACAATGCATTGTAATACATGGGAGATAATACTCGTCATTAGAGGACCTATCACCATGATTCATGAATTTTGTTTCTTATTAAGATAAATTATGGAATACATGGACCAAATGGGAGAATGTTGGTTATTCTCTTTCCTTTTTAATTGGAAACAAATAACCGTAAGATATGGTCCATGAATCTCATAATATTATGAACAATATTATCCCACTAAATCAGGAACAATAAATCCCACTATATCAGGAAAGATATGTTCCAAATAATTCCTAATTATGTGAAACAACTTATTGATGGAATGAGTTATAAATAAGAGTATTACGGGGTTTCTAATTCTGCTCACTACTACAGAAAATACACCATCTATATTGAGTGAATTAAGGTTTAAAGCACCAACCATAACCGAGACGCAAAACCATTCTCCACCGAGCAGGACACCTATTTGCTTTGCAATGGCTGGAGGTATGTAAAGGATTTATTTTTGCTTTCGCTGCTGCATATGACTAGGCAGTATTTAATAAAGTTTTTAATAAGTTTTACATTCTTCACTTATAGAAATCAATTTACAGGAAAACAATCTGCAAGGAAACATACCTTCAAGCCTAGGCAAGTGCAGGTATCTGCAGAGGCTCACTCTAGCTGGAAATAAACTTTCTGGTACCATACCGGAAGAAGTGATCGGTCTTTCTTCATTGTCGGATTTCTTAGATTTGTCTGTTAATAACTTATCCGGTCCTGTCCCAAAGGAAATAGGGAATTTGAGATCCTTAAGACTGCTAGATTTATCAGAAAACATGCTGTCTGGTGAACTTCCAAGCTCAATTCAAAGCTGTGGAGAGCTTAGAACTCTTGTATTTGAGGGGAAATTCACTTCAAGGGCCAGTTCCATCATCCTTGAGCAGCCTCAGAGGCATTGAAGAGATTGACCTCTCCCGCAATAATTTCAATGGCAGAATTCCGCAGTTTTTTAGTAAATTGCCCTTTCTAATAAATTTAAATCTTTCCTTTAATGATTTGGAAGGAGAGGTACCAGAAGAAGGGATATTCGGCAATGCCAGTGAAGTCTCAATTACTTGAAATCCCAAGCTTTGCGGTGGCATGCCAGATTTCCATTTGCGAAGTTGTCCAGCAATAGGTCATTCCAAGAATCTGTGGCGACATACATATTTCAAAGCAATAATCATTACACTTGGTGTTGGTGGATTCATAGTTCTTATTACTCTCTCTGTCGTCCATGCTAGGAGGAAAAGGGCCAGCAGGACACCGATAGTCAAAAACCCATTGGAGGATGAGCTTTGGATAGTAACATATGCAGAGCTTTTTAAAGCAACCGAAGGGTTCTCTTCAAGAAATCTGATTGGCACCGGGAGCTTCGGTTCTGTCTACAAGGGATTTTTCCGGGAGGGGCAACCAGAATTGGCTGTGAAGGTACTTGACCTTCAACAGAGAGAAGCTACAAGAAGCTTCATAGCTGAATGTGAAGCATTAAGATGCATACGCCATCGAAATCTCCTCAATATAGTAACTTCTTGCTCAAGTATTGATTTCACAGGGAGTGAATTCAAAGCATAAGTTTTCAAGTTCATTGATGCGGACATGGAGAACACAGAAGAGTACACGGCTTAAGAACACGGCCGTGTATAATTATACATGGACATCATGAAAAACACAGAAGAGTACACGGATACAGGCACGGCCCAAGACACGGCCGTGTATATGACCCGTGTGTTCCAGTAAAATTCTCACAGAAGCTTACACGGCCTAAAGGCACGGCCGTGTATGCGACCATATACTGCGATCGCCACACGCCCAGAAACATACACGGCCTAGAGGGACGGCCGTGTATGCGACGGAGTATAGACGTGTATCTTATTATTTATTTCTACGTGTATACTTAGATTTTTTCCTTTTAGATATTTTACGGAAGAGTATATATACCCTTTTATCAGACGTGTTAGGGTTACGTCTTATTTTATATTTGAAATATATTTCGCGAGAGGCTTCTCTCCTTTAACGGGTTGTGCGCAACCATTGTGTGTTTGTGAGATTCATTCGTTGAGTGATTCTTTAGGTTCTCTACGCTAACTCGCTGCGTCATTTATGTCTAATGGAAGTTTGGAGAAGTTGCTGCATAATAATGCAGAAGCTAGGCACTTGACTTTCATGGAGAGACTTAGTATTGCCATAGACATTTCTCAGGCTTTGGATTATCTTCATTTCCTTGCTCATACTCCTGTTGTTCACTGCGATCTTAAGCCAAGCAATGTTCTTCTTGATAATGACATGATTGCGCATGTTGGGGATTTCGGTCTCGCAAGGCTCCTTTATGACAAGAACGCTCAGATTCAGTCCAGCTTGAGCACGAGTGCATTTAAGGGAACTATTGGATACATTGCTCCAGGTAATTCAACTTCATCTCTATACGGTAATTGAAAATGTTCTTAGGGTATGTTTCACAAAAAAGGTTTTCCAGACTTTTCTTATACTTGTTAGAGTCGGTTCCTTGGAATTGTCAAATATTATGGTAGTTATCTTAAGAGGAAGCATGTACTAATTGGATTCCCTTCTAGTAGTTGTAGTTATCATTCATGGATATACAAATAGAACATTGCGAAAATGATATATCCTCTTCTTGAAAATCAAATCACTAGTAACCATAACCTCTTGAGATTATTATGACAATATTTAGCAACTGCAATGGTTTGATTATCACAATGCAAAAAATTTTGAGACCGCTTTCCACAAATAAAAAAAAAACTTTCATGGCTCCCAATTTCCTTTTTATGATCATGAGTTTGATGCAGAGTATGGAATGGCTGGTGAAGTTTCGACAATGGGAGATGTCTACAGCTTCGGCATCTTATTGCTAGAGATGTTCACTGGGAAAAGACCGACCGATGAAATGTTCGTGGAAGGACTTAGCCTCCGTGGATTTGTAAGCAGGTCTCTTCCAGATAGAGTTGTCGACATAGTTGATCCCAAAATCCTCAAAGATTTGCTTTCGAATCAAGCTACCAGTCACGAAATGCACCGGGGACATCAAAGCAAAATCGAAGAATGCTTGATCACAATATTCAATGTTGGTCTTTCATGCTCCAATGATAATCCAGGAGAACGGATGCATGCAAAACAAGCTGTCACCAAATTGCTATCGGTCAGGAACATGGACATTTTTGCTAGACCATAGTTCACTACAAGTAAGTTGTAGATTTAATTAAGGTTGCTAAAGCACTTATAGTCTATTACCATAATAGCTAGTCTTTTAATAGGATTGACGGGTTTTGAATCCTCTTCCCATCACTCAAATAATAATAATAATAATAATAAGAATAAGAATAATAATAATAATAATAATAATAATAATAATAATAATAATAATAATAATAATAATAATAATAATAATAATAATAATAATAATAATATATAATAATAATAATAATAATGTCAAGGCGTTTTTTTAATTAATATATTACAAGTAGTTGAAGTAATAGAACATAAGTCAGTTGGCATGTGAATTTAGAACGGTTATTGCTGTAAACTTTCAAACTACATGGGAATAAAAATTTCATGAAAAATGGATTTCATAGTTTTTTATATCATCAGTTCTTTTGTTAAATGAACATGCAATGAAGATTATGAAAAATTTTAAGAAAAATTGATTTGTAGTTTCAATTTCAAACATAAAATTGATAATACATTTAAACTTTGAAGTTTAGACAATAAAACTTTTCCCTTTTCATGGATAACTCTAACGTAGATTTAATTAATATAATTTGACCCTTGTCATATATATAATATATATATTCCACAAATTTTGATTAAGTTAATTTTTTAAAATATTTTGGTTGTCATAATTTTGTCTATAGCACTAAACAAATTCTTTAATCCATTATTAGGTTTGCATATTAGCCCATTTTATTGAATAAAAAGACCCTAATGGTATTATACTAAAACTAGAAAACTTGTATCATATATTTGATACTATAAAAATTTATTTCACAATATAATATATATATATACTTTTAAATTTTAAAAACATACCCCACACTATGTACATAAATCATCAATAGACTCCATATTTCTCTCTCTCTCTCTATAATATAACTTGACTTTATCAGAAAAACTATTATTCAATACTGCATACACCAAATACGGTACAAAAGAATTGTATGGTGCAATTATCTTTTTACTCTGTTGTTTAGTTCTTCTTTCATTGTCCTGTTTTACCAAGCAAATGCTAATTTAAGGGAATGTGAGTGAAAATGGAGGATGGAGATTAGAGAAATAAACTCATGACCTAATTCCTTGCAAACCATATAGTTTGTGGGATACAAAGAATAAAATTCTTATGATTGCAAAAGATATATTTATTTATTTATTTATTTTTACATATATCAACTTTGAATTTACAACAGGCTCTTATTAAAAATAATAGCAAATCAACCTATATTGAATTCTATAGCATAAATCAAACAAAATGTTAAGACAATTGGATACAAATCGTACTGTATTACGTCCTTTCATGATGAAATCACAATGAAAAGTGAAAAATAAACTAAAAATAGGGTTGGACAGATATAATCCCCCTTTTGTTATGTTGATAATACGTGGTGTATGTAAGGTTTGAGTTATATTTTATGTCAAATTTGTGTTGGTATAAGAAATATATAAAATAAAATAGAAATTATTAATAATCAGTTTACTTTGCAATAAGTATTTATTTATATCTAATCAATACCTTTAATATTATGTATTGTGTTAGTTTTGTATTTAATCTTTATAATAGCATTCCTCATTATGGAGTGTTCATGTTCACGTTTAATTTTTTCCCTAAAATTGTTGTTTTTTATAGGCTATAGATTAAGGATTTGGGCATTTGAAGTCACAAACCAAAGTTCCCATTTTTGAAGGGAAATGGTAGGGAAATTGTATGTAGATGATTTATAGCAAAATCAAATTAATCAAGGTGGTGAAAAATTTAGATGTATAGATCTTTTGATTTTTTTTTATGATAATTGCCTTTTTTAATGGGTTGATCATGATTTTTGGACAACATACCAAAATACCCAATTTTTTAAAGGGGAAAAGCTGATAAACTATATAAAGTTAATTCATAGTTGAAATTTGATCGATATGGGAAGTGAAAAAATTACAAGTTTAGATTTTACGATTTTTTCTAAAAATCTCCATATTCCATAGATCATGGATTTTGGGCATCAAAGGTCATGAACCAAAATTACCCTTTGTTAAAGGGGAACATCCAAGGAATTGTTTGCAAATTATTAATAGCAAAATCTAGCTTTCTCATCATGTTTATCTTAAAGTTAGGAAGTAATGCTAATAAGTAAATTTTCAATTAGATAAAACATCGATAGATTGAAAGTTAGGAGGTAAATTAAAAAACTATCAAATTCATATAGTAATTATAATATTATCTTAGTAAAAAATTAACGTATTAAATTTAGCACTATAATCAAGATTAAACTTTTAAATGTCTTATGAGTCTTATACTTGTTAATTAAGATCTCTCTTTCTTGTTGATTGCATTTTGACCAAAATTTATCATGTATAATTAAGGGTTTTAACCTTATATCCTTCTATTTTGATAGGCATCTGCCAACCATCCACTCATTGCACATCTTCATGTTGCGATCCTACCATTATAGACTTGATGGAGGCACTACAATATACCATAACAAAAGTCTAAAGAAGTCAACTATTGGCCGACCACACGTTTATGGGCCCTGTCTCCATCCTCAGTGACAAGGACATTGTAATGAATTCAGTACATGACTCGTTCTATTGCACTACCTTATGGCCTATAAAAAACTTTTCCAGTGTGTCTTTTAATACTTGATTTGCATTATATATTTATTTTATTCCTCAGGTTGACCGCAAAGAGAAGTAAAGTCTTTGTTAAATTTGTTTTGAACACCTCCAATGAGATTTAAATTTGGATTCTTTTTATTTATATTCTCTTATTTCCTGTCAATTTATTTCATTTAGATGCTATTACATGTAATAGAAAAAGATGAAATATGATAATGATATTATTAGGTGATTTAAAATTTTAAATAATTTCAATGATTGAATTATAAATTGATATATATTAAGAGAATAAGAGGATCCATTATCATGATTTATACTTAATATAGGTTTTTGGCTACAAATTTACAAAGATATTAAAAGATACACAAGCTCTCTGTAAGCAACAGTTTCAAATGCTTCTTCGCAAATTGGGCATTATTGATCTACATGCTCTAACTTGAGGGAGTATTGCGGTTTATTGTGGTATCCCAATATACGAAATCTCTCCAACATATTTGCCGTATTGTGTCTGTAATTTACTTCTTATTTTTGAGCTATATATATATATATATATATATATGTTAGTTTTCGCTAGTTTTTAGGAGTTGGAGATTATAAATATTTTGGTATTACTCTTTTCATATTCTGGTTATTTTCTTTCTCATCTTTGTAAGGCAATCAGACATGTACAGCATGTATATATAGAGCTCAATTGGGACTGAAATAAATCATCAGAAAATCTTCTAATTTTCTTTGCTATTTTTTCATATGGTATTAGAGCATCAAGGATAAAGCTTAGCCTATATATATATATATTTTGCTAGTGTTACCTATATATCACCATGGTAGGAGATAAGTGTGATGGTAATGAGACAAACAAGAGAGCTGCTCTTGATTTTACCTCTCCCTATTATCTACATCCTTCTGATCACCCTGGGATAAATATCTCTTCCATGGTTTTAAAAGGCGATAATTTTCAAGAATGGAAACAGAGTTTGAAAAACTCTTTTCGCGCTAAGTGAAAACTTGGTTTCCTGGATGGCAAGATTCCTAAACCCGATGATGATGCGGCTGAAATTGAAGATTGGTGGAGTGTTAATTCCATGCTAGTTGCTTGGATTCTTCAGTCAATTGAATCGATCTTTGTTCGACTATTACCTATCATGAAACTGTTACGGAACTATGGGAGGATCTGCGTCAATGATTTTCTAATGGCAATGGTCCTCGCATTCAACAATTATGATTAGACTTAGTACGCTGCACTCAAAACGGTCAAAGTATTGCAACATATTATAGTGCGTTAAAGAAGATATGGGATGAGCTTCAGAATTATCGGAAGGCACGAGGATGCATGTGTGGAAAGTGCACTTGTCTTTGGGTCAATAATTTGTATCAGGAACGTGAAGAAGAAAAAGTACATCAGTTTTTGATGGGTTTAGATGACGATTTATACGGCACCATTCGATCCAATATTATCGCTCAAGATCCTCTTCCACCACTAAACCGTATGTACGCTTTGGTAGTTCAAGAAGAACGTCACAAAACAATGAAAAGGATTGTGAGGTACGCAATGAAGCTGTCGCGTTTGCTGTCCAAGGTGTTGGAAACTTAACTACTCCTTGTCACTCTTTCTAACCAGACCAAAACACAGAGCAGCAACGGCTATGAATTCAAACACACGATGGAACAAATTTTGCAGCAACAGCAATTAGTAACAGCGGACTAATGCAGCACTAATGTTGCGGCACCCTTCAAGATTGCATAAGAAACTTATTTCATATATTTCGCAAGGTTTCTCACTTAACAATTATGCAGTAACTACAAGGTCGCCAAAACACCAAATCAGATCACTCTAATTTCGGATCAAATCAAATCCATAAATAATACAATCTGATTTAGTTAACAAAAACTTAGAACAAACTTTAATGATCTTAGGGAAACAAGTTTATCCTTTAAATAACTTGTACTTATTTAAATCCTACATTGTAAGATTTGTCTAATCACTTATTAACTAAAAACTAATAAAGCAATAGGATCAGAATTAGTCTTCAACACAAGGGAGTAATCGAAATCGCATCGACCGACCTCTTTGTTCTAACTGTGGTCGTCTTGGTCATAACGTAGCATCTTGTTTTAGAATTGTTGGATTCTCGGATAGGAGGAAGTGGTGTTGATCATGGCCGTGGTGGAGCATCATTCCCTGCTCATGGCATTAATAGCAGCAGCACTAGTTTAGGCCGTAAGAAGCAAGTCCAACTTGTCAATACTGCTCAATTCATGCAGAATCCGAAAGAGGATCATTGGCATGCGGCTTCGCGTGTTGTGCGATATCTCAAATGTCATTTGGGCCAGGGTCTCCTTCTTCGACGTAATAGTAACTTACATCTTAATGCGTATTGTGACTCTGATTGGGGCACCTATCCACTGGCACGTCGTTCTATTATTGGTTATTTTGTTCTTCTGGCTTGTTCTCCGATCTCTTGGAAGACAAAGAAGCAACATACAGTCTCCCATTCTTCTGCCGAGGCTGAATATCACTCCATGGCCACCACATGCTATGAACTTACTTGGCTCAAATCTCTATTGAAGTCTCTTGGTGTTTATCATTCTCAACCTATGCACGGTTTATCACATCACCGCAAATCCTATTTTCCATGAACGCATGAAGTACATTGAAATTGATTATCACTATGTTCACGATCAAATTCAGTTGGGACACGTCTCCACTTTCCATGTTCGCACAATTATCTAGCTCATTGACATTTTTACAAAAGCTTTCGATAAGCAACAGTTTCAAATGCTTCTTCGCAAGTTAAGCATTAGTGATCTATATGCTCCAACTTGAGGGGAGTATTGCGTTTTATTGCGATATACCAAGATATGCAAAATCACTCCAACATGTATTGTGTCTATGATTTACTTTCTATTTTTGAGCTATATATATGTTAGTTTTCGTTAGTTTTTAGGAGTTAGAGATTATAAATATTTTGATTATTCTCTTTCCATATGCTAGTTATTTTCTTTCCATCTTTGTAAGGGAATTAGGCATGTACAACATGTATATATAGAACCGATTGAAACTAAAATAAATCATCAGAAAATCTTTTTTTTTTGGTAATTAATAATTTATTGATTTGCAAGTGGAGTAATACAATACTGGAAAGTAAATTACAATGGGCACATCAACAATAAATGTGCTAGCATGTTATCCCTAGGCACTAGTGTACAGTAAAGTGGTAGGGTTACAATGGCCCTGAGTAGGCACGTATTTGATTTGCTACAATGCTAATCCTCGGAAGAGCTTGCCCAAGACGCACTTTATTACGGGTGCGCCAGATGCAATAAACTGATGCGGCTAAGGTACTACACCACCTCTGATGTGTCGGCGAGTTACCCAAGGCCATAAAAAATCTGGTCACCTGTTCCTAATTGTTTGAAGAAACTGGACAATTCATGTAGTCACAAACTATGCTCCAGACTTGTGATGTATAATCACACTGGAAGAAAAGATGGGCATGATCCTCCGGATGTTGGTGACATAGGAGGCATGTGGTAGACTGTACTAGTCCCCAGCGATGTACCCTATCAAGGGTGGGTAATTTCCTTAACCACGCCACCCATAATATGAAAGCATGTCTGGGTAGGGAGGTGTTATTCCATACTACTCTCCACCATGGCATGCTGGGGGTTTGTTTGTTTAGGAAAGTGTATCCACTCTTAATGGTGTACTCTCTAGATCGTGAGTGTTTCCAACAAAAGCGATCCTGCTCTGCGCTATTCGGTTTGATGGACTGGGGGATACTGAAACTATCCCATGGTGGGCCCCTCGGGATACTCCATTCATTGCCGTTGATTATGGAACATAGCCTGGTAGTAGCTGGGAAACCCGTGCTGTGCATGATCCGATCACTAAACAAGGTATCCAGAGGTCCTGACGGGAGCCAAAAATCTGCCCATAGAGAAATATCTAGGCCATTGTTTGGTTCCCAGTAGAACGAAGATCGAACCAAACCTCTCAGTTTGAGTAATTTCTTCCATGTCCAGGAACAGACGGCTGGAGCCTTTGACAACCAGAAATTCTTTCCTTTGAGTATAGTGGAATGAACCCATTCCGCCCGCAAGCTCTTTGCTCCCTGCTTGCACAGCCTCCATATGTGCTTAATTTGGATGGCTTTGTTCCACTGGTGGATATCCAGTAACCCAAGGCCACCACATTCTTTTGGTTGGCACACTTCAGCCCATTTGACTTTTGCCTTAGTGAAGATATACGAGTCACCGCTCCAAAGGAAATTCCTAAGTAGCTGCTCTATTCTCTTGACAACCGACTTGGGAAGTACAAAGATGGAGCACCAATAGACCTGCATGGAGAATAGGACAGATCTAATTAACTGTAGCCTACCCGCATAGGATAAGTGCTTGGCTGTCCATGAATTGATACGGGCCATAGTGCATTCCACTAGCATTTCACAATCCTGTTTCTTGAGCTTCGATGAGATAAGGGGGACCCCTAGGTATCGCACCGGTAGTTTGCCCTCATTGAATTGAGTGCATTGGATTATGGCCTCCCTTATGCTGGCTGGAACTTGAGAGAAAAAAATGCAGCTCTTGTGGTTATTGATTGCCAGTCCTGACATGTCCTGAAAATCCTTCAGAGTGTGCCGTATGAGAGAGATAGATTCTTTGTTCCCCTTAGCAAATATGAGGAGGTCATCTGCAAAACAGAGATGGGTGATACGTTCAATTTGGCACCTCCAATGCAGTGAGAACTCGGGGTGCTGTATAAGTTGTCTCAATCGCATTGAGAGGATTTCCATATAAAGTACAAAAAGGTAGGGAGATATAGGATCTCCTTGCCTTAAGCCTCTTCTACTAGCAAAAAACCCCACAAGTTCCCCATTTACATTTATAGAGTACTTTGGCGTTGAAATGCACTGACTCATTAACCTACAGAAATGGGGAGGGAATTTCATAGCCGACAGTACCCCTATCACGAAATCCCATCTCACCGTATCATAGGCCTTTTGAATGTCTACCTTCATCATGCAGCGAGGAGCTCCCACTTTGGCATGATAATTTGCCATAAGTTCCTAAGCTAAGAATATATTATCTGAGATCTTCCTCCCTGGGACAAAAGCTGCCTGTTCCCTCCCTACCAGAGATGGTAGCACCAGTTTCATCCTTGCTGCAAGCACCTTTGAGATGGCCTTATATATAACATTGCAACATGCAATTGGCCTGAAATCCCCCAATCTAGTGGGGTTAGTCACCTTTGGTACTAGAGTGATAGCCGTGTTGTTTATCTCTTTCAGTAGATGCCCCGAAGTCATAAACTCTCTAGTAGCCCTGATTAAATCCGCACCAACTATGTCCCAGGCTTTCTTGAAAAACAAAGCAGAGAAGCCATCCGGGCCAGGCGCCTTCCCATTCGCTTGCGATGTGTATCCCCACTGTATTTCCTCATCTGAGTAGTCGGCAAGGAGGCTACTTTGTTGTTGGTCCGTAAGAGTCCGTGGTTGCAACCTCCCCACATCGATAGTGGTGGTCGGAGCTATGGGTGGGTCATATAGGTGTTGGAAATAATGGAGTATCTCAAACCTGACCTCCTCTTCCCCTACCACCTCGCTGCCATCCTCACGGGTCAATCTATGGATAGAGCTTCGGTTGTGCAGGCTCTTCATGGCTTTATGGAAGTAAGCCGTGTTCCTATCGCCCAGCTCCAACCATTTGGACCTAGACTTCTGTTTGAAAAAGCTTTCCTCCGCCCCCCTAAGGGTGTAGTACTCTTTGTAGGCTAAGCGCTCTTCTTCCAACCGGTTAGTGTCCTCTGCTTCAAGGATAGCTGCTTGCACATTTATCAGTCGTTGCTTAGCTTCTTGTACTCTTCTCGATATATTGGAGAATTTAGCCCTGTTTAAACTTCTGAGGCCCTCCTTCACTAGCTTCAATTTTTGGACTACCTGAAACATGTAGGAGCCTTGGATTTCCCTACTCCAAATGGTGCTCACTAGGTCGTGGAAGCCTTCGTGGTCAGCCCAGTAATTGAAGAATTTGAAAGGGCATCTTCTAGTCCTCATTCCATATTCCATGCGAACCACGACCATTGAGTGGTCGGATGTGATAGGTGGGAGGAATTGGGCGTGAGCATTTGGGTGCAGATTCATTCAGGGTAGGTTAACCATGGCCTGATCAAGTTTTCTAAGGATGGGATCCTGTTGCTGCTTGTTTGTCCATGTAAAGAAATCCCCGGAATATCTCAAATCATCCAACTCCACACTTGCTAAGCATCTTTGGAAATCCAACATAGCTTCCGTGACTAATGCTCGACCACCTACCTTTTCTGTGATTAGGCGAGTGATGTTAAAATCACCCATAACCAGCCACGGCCTATCACCCACGGCCTGAGCTAGCCCCTCAAGGTTCGACCATAGGTCCTTTCGTTCACTATCATTATTGGAGCCATAGACACACGTAAAAGCCATACTGCTATTCACTCTCAAGTTGGTAACGGTACAATGTAGAAGTTGTGTGTGTTCCTTTTCCACAGAAACGTGCCACTCCCTAGGTTGCCACGCTAACCAAATGCGTTTTCGTGCCGTGGAATTAACCCACACATGCCAATTCGGACCCAATCTGCTCTTGACGGACTCCTCATTTGCAGCGCTTACTCTTGTTTCCAATAGACCAATCAAACTGATGCTATACATAGCACACAACCTCTTAACTTCTGAAGCTTTTATGGGGTCATTTAGACCCTTACATTCCATGTTGCCACTGACATGGATGCATGAGGCAATAGGTACGACGGATTAGGTGAAGTTCCTGCTCCTCTTGCGCTGTTTCTTCTTCCTGCGGCTAGAGGAGCTAGAGCTTCTATTAACCATGGGTTGGGAGCCCGAGCTATGATTCATCTGAACCAATAATTTGTTTAGAGGGGTGTTCTCAAAATCAACATCCCCCTCGGCTGCATCTCCTCCTTTGTCAGTCGTTGGAGCAATCGTGACACTGCTAGGAGATGTAGGGATCGCAGCTGCTGCCAGAGATACATCTTCTGCCTCCAAGGCTGTTGGAGGCTTCACACTAGGCATTGGGTTGCCGCTGTCCACCTCCATCCGTTGAGCTGTAGTACGCCCCTGATTACTGGGGACGTCTACCTGCTCCTTGGCAATGCTGGTAGCCTTTGTTGGCCTCGCATGCCCACCTTTTGATGCCCCTCCCCCGGCTGTTGTTTGAGCCCTTGAAGGTGTCGGGCGTGGGACTCTAGTAGTGAGGGGTTTGCCTTCAACGCATGGCGGTGGCCTGTCCTTCTCCTCACACCGCCGCTCCTGCCGTCCAGCTTCAGCACCCGAGGCGACCGGGCTGCTCCCCGCCACCTTTGCTCCCCCCTCCTGCCTTTAGGTGAACGTCACAGATTGGCATTTGTGTCCAAATACTTTGCATATTGCACACCGCGGAGGCAACCATTGGTATTCCACTTTTACGTCCGCCACCACCTCGCTCTCCCCCTCTACCCTGACTTGGGTTACTAGGTCCTCACGAGCGTCAAGTTCCACCAGCACCCTCGCGTGGTTGGCACGTTGTCTCCTAGCCGTCGGAGCATCAGCCTTTAGTGGCACTCCCACACCATTGACAATACAGCTCAAACCTTCTGCCCCTAGGAATTCGCATGGGACTCGCGAGAAGACAGCCCATACTGGGATATTGGTGGGTTGCGCCTTGTTTAGTGGTAAACCTTTTCGCCATTTCTGCAAGATAAGGAAACGTTGGGCAAAATGCCATGATTTCTCCAACACCAAAGTGGTGTCACTGTCCTCATTGAACCAGAAATAGAAGAATCCCTCTGAGCTGCCTATGACGTCCACGAGGCCAAAGTCCTTCCATAGTTTGAAAGCAAGGGACCGGACCAAGGAGTATGGCATTTACGGCCGAGGAAATAGCCCACCAGAATATTGTTCCAGAAGGTTGCACCTCGGTCTCCAACTGCCTTAGGTATGTGCACGGTTGGGGAAGGGTCCTTGATGGCCGGCGGCATATATTGCAAGGGAAATTCCGGTGATGTATCCGGCGCCCTGGGGGTGCACGCTTGTACATACTTTCTGCCAGCCGGTGTCGCCTGAGCATGTGCAGGTGGCTGGCCATTAGTCGGTGGAGGCTGGTTTGTCTCCGACGGGGTTCTGGGACGTGTAGGGTCGCTTCCCAATGCTTGACTACCGAAAATGGATAGATTTGGGATAACATGTGGGCCCTGGCCAGAGTGTGTGGCTATTTTGGTAACTGTGGGTCCATATTTGCAAGTGATAGGGCAGGTCTGCACTATGTGGGCACAAGGCTCCACATTTCCCTCCTTGGCTATGTTTTTTCCTTTCTCTTTTCCAGTTGGAAAAGCAGGACATTGACTTGCCATATTTGGGTTGGCACTTAATGCCTCCTCTGGAATCGTGCTTACTTCGGGTGGGGAGCCTTGGTCTTGTACTCCCAATTTGAAGCCACTACCGGTGGCATTGAGCCTTATCGCCTCCACTCTCTCTGGCATAGCAACCTTGGCCGGAATTGGCATGGTGGAGGCCAGCGGATGAATGGTTATAACTACTGAACTAAACTAATGGAATGGGGCGGTGGTCCTAAGGGTCCTACGGGTAATGGTGTTTAGGGGAGTGTGTAGGTGAGGTGGTTTAGCAAAGTTGGAGAGAAGTGAGAGCATTTTCTCTCTCTAAATATTTCAAGGAAAGCCTTGAAAACAAGTTAAAATAAACTATAGTCTATATAGGTTCATAGTTAACTGAACAAATCATACAATAACATTAAGTCGGTCTAATCAACACCATGATGGAAGACCAATCCCCAAACGTATCTAAAATGACATAAAGGACATAAAGTCAGTCTTTTAATAGGATTGATAGGTTTTGAATCCTCTTGTCATCACTCAAATAATAATAATAATAATGTTAAGGCCTTTTTTTATTTTTTAATTAATACATTACAAGTAGTTGAAGTAACGTATGTCAGTTGGCATGTGGATTTAGAATAGTTTTCGTTGTAAATTTTCAAACTACATGGGAATAAAAATTTCGTGAAAAATTGATTTCGTGATTTTTTTTGTTATATCATTAATTCTTTTCTTAAATAAATAAGCAATGAAGATTATGAAAAGTTGGTCTGCAGTTTCAATTTCAAATGTAAAATTAATAATACATTTAAACTTTAAAGTTTAGGTAGTGAAACATTTTTCTTTTTTAATGGATAACTCTAACATAGACTTAATTAATATAATTTGACCCTTGTTATATATATATAATACAATATATACATATTCCATAAATATATATTTATTCTATAATTTATGAAAACATGGAGAAAATTGTGAACAATGATTAGAGTGAAGATAAGAGGTAAAAGTAAAATATATATTGTGCTCTATAGCCGAGTAAAAAGTAAAGATTAGTGTTAATAAGTATAGTATTGTATGAAATAAGAGTATAAAACATACATAAAAAATAATTGTATAAATATCCTCTTATACTTGTAATTTGTAGAATAAAATTCAACTATTAAATTCAGGATGGATAACTTTCTAGATGCTTCATGTATGCATAAAAGTTTCCACAACTGAAGCCAGACCGTTCCATTACCCTACTATATTGCAGCGGATCTCCTATTAACTAACCATACATCTAATTACTTAGTTATTTACAATATTGCATCACTCTCTTTACCATAATCTAGTTATTTACAATATTTCCTTAGCAAACAAATTAAAATAAACTATAATCTATATACGTCCACAGCTAACTGAATAAATCATACAATAATACTAAGTAAGTCTAATCAATACCATAATGAAAGACTGATCCCCAAGTGTATCTAAAATGACATAAGAGGACATAAAGTTAGACTTTTAATAGGATTGATAGGTTTTGAATCCTCTTCTCATAACTCAAATAATAATAATAATAATGTCAAGGCCTTTTTTTTTTAATTAATACATTACAAGTAGTTGAAGTAACATAAGTCAGTTGGCATTTGGATTTAGAATGGTTTTCGTTGTAAATTTTCAAGTAACATAAGTCAGTTGGCATTTGGATTTAGAATGGTTTTCGTTGTAAATTTTCAAACTGCATGGGAATAAAAATTTCATGAAATTTTGATTTTGTGATTTTTTTTATATGTATCATCAATTCTTTTCTTAAATAAACCAATAATGAAGATTATGAAAAATTGGTCTAGTTTAATTTCAAATATAAAATTAATAATACTTTAAAGTTTAGGTAGTGAAACAGTTTTTTCTTTTTTAATGGATAACTTTAATATAGACTTAATTACTATAATTTGATCCTCGTTATATATATAATATATAATATATAATATAGATATTCCATAAATATATATTTATTCTATAATTTACGAAAACAGGAAGAAAATTGTGAACAATGATTAGAGTGAAGATAAGAGGTAAAAGTAAAATATATATTGTGTTCTAGAGTCGAACGAAAAGTAAAGATTAGTGTTAAAAAGTATAGTATCTCCTATTAACAAACCATACGTCTAATTACTTAGTTATTTACAATGTTGCATGACTTTCTTTACCATCGTACCTAAAGATAATTCTTAATTCAAAACTTAAATTCTGTCCATTCTTTCATAGTATTAGCTTTTACACTCTCTGGCAAACTGGCATCCACTAAAGTCAACAAAAGTCATCTGTAGAATCGCCTTTTTCCCGACAATATCCAGATGTACTTATTTATTTATTTATTTTTCCTTCTTCCAAATACCAAATCTAAAGTAGAATTGTCAGTTTATATGCTACATATAGTCTATCGAAGAATTTTCCACACCTAATAAGGAGGAGTTTTGACCAAAAAAAAAAAAATAGCAGGAGTTGACTCAAGCTAGGTGCTGCAAATGCTAGGAATCTATACATGTGAATGCCTTGACCATGAATGAGCTAGATTTTTTTTTTTTAATAAAATTTTAATAGTTTTAAATGGTGTTTTGTTTCATAGTTTATTTAATCATATACCATTACGTGAAATCAAATACGTTGAAAGACTAATAATTATGATCGTGAACCGCGTTTAAGTAGATATTTTACTTTATTTAAGCAAAATAGTTTACATGGCGTGAGGGATGCACCGACACTATTCATACATATTTACTTTTTTTCATAACTATATAACTATTTCATAGTTATTGAGAGAATAGTATGTTACCTGCTATTATAAAATTTTATATTAAAATTATAAAATATGTATAAAATAAATAGAACAAATAATAAGTCTATATTGTAATTATATTTGTTTAAGTTATAAATCATATCTTTCCTCTTATATCAATTTCATATTTTGTTTATATAATAATATCACTAATCATATATCGTATTTATATTTGTATCATCGTATCATAATGATTTACATAAATCCTAGACAATAAAATCATGTTTTTGCAATTTAATCAGATACGTAATACCAAAATAGATCAAGTTGTAAGTATACAGTGCCGCAAGCTTTATCTAGTAGCAAACTTAAATTGATAGAATGATTTTATCTACTAAATATCATCTCAAAATTGACTCATCTGTTGATTCGGTATTTGAGTCGTTACAATATAAGATCATGACATGTATGAAGTAAAAAAAAAGGACAATGTTAAATTTCCCGAAACTTGGTCAGTTTTTTGGTTTATCATCCAAACTTTCAAATTGTCAAATATCGTAACCTAATCGAAATTGTATATATCAGCATTACAAAACGATAAACTTAAGGCAACGTGAGTCTTCCTTGCTTGACAAAACAACCCAATATAATTATAAGTGTAAACTTTGTGCGTTGCTCCTAATTGGTTGACTTTTTTCAGCAATGAAGACGTTACACAAATCAGGCAAGCAGTAATATTGATACACAAGCTTTCAATTCGGTCTCATTCAGCAATTTGAAATTTTGGTTGTAAATTGAAAAACTTAACTAAAATTGAAGTGGGACATTAGATACGGAACAATTTGGATAGATTAAGGATTCGATCTCTTTACGGATGAGCAAGCTTTGAAGCACTCGTGAATAGGTATGATCGATTCAAATAGGACCAGAGCCTAATCCATACAAGGCTCTACAATCATATATTTAAACTTTAATGTGTAGTATAAGGTATATATTTATTAATTAATATTTATCTTTTTTCGTTGGTTGCAGTTTTGGTCAAAAGTCAACAAATCAACTTTTTAATGAAAGATTTGAACTCATAACCTTCTGCTCCGACATGCATCTAACCATCCCTTTTCATGGATAACTCTAACGTAGATTTAATTAATATAATTTGACCCTTGTCATATATATAATATATATATTCCACAAATTCTAATTAAATTAATTTTTTAAAATATTTTGGTTATCATAATTTTGTCGTATAGCACTAAACAAATGCTTTAATCCACTGTCTGGTTTGCATATTAGCCCATTTTATTGAATAAAAAGACCCTAATGGTATTATACTAAAACTAGAAAACTTATATCATATATTTGATACAATAAAAATTTATTTAACAATATAAAATATATATACTTTTAAATTTTCAAAACATACCCCACTACGTACATAAATCATCAATAGACTCCATATTTCTCTCTCTCTCTATAATATAACTTGACTTTATCAGAAAAACTATTATTCAATACTGCATACACCAAATACAGTGCAAAAGAATTGTATGGTGCAATTATTTTTTTACTATGTTGTTTAGTTCTTCTTTCATTGTCCTGTTTTACCAAGCAAATGCTAATTTAAGGGAATGTGAGTGAAAATGGAGGATGGAGATTAGAGAAATAAACTCATAACCTAATTCCTTGCAAACCATATAGTTTGTGGGATACAAGGAATAAAATTCTTATGATTGCAAAAGATATATATATATATATATAATATATATTTATTTATTTATACATATATCGAACTTTGAATCTATAACAAGCTCTTATTAAAAATAATAGCAAATCAACCTATATTGAATTCTATAGCATAAATCAAACAACATGTTAAGACAATTGGATACAAATCGTACTATATCACGTCGTTTCATGATGGAATCACAATGAACAGTGAAAAATAAACTAAAAATAGGATTGGACAGATATAATCCCCCTTTTATTATGTTGATAATACGTGGTGGATGTAAGGTTCGAGTTATATTTTATGTCAAATTTGTGTTGGTATAAGAAATATATAAAATAAAATAGAAATTATTAATAATCAGTTTACTTTGCAATAAGTATTTATTTATATCTAATCAATACCTTTAATATTATGTATTGTGTTAGTTTTGTATTTAATCTTTATAATAGCATTCCTCATTATGGTGTGTACATGTTCACGTTTTAATTTTTTTTCCCCTAAAAATTGTTGTTTTTTATAGGCTATAGATTAAGAATTTGGGGGATTTGAAGTCACAAACCAAAGTTCCCATTTTTTTGAAGGGAAATGGCAGGGAAACTGTATGTAGATGATTTATAGCAAAATCAAATTAATCAAGGTGGTGAAAAATTTAGATGTGTAGATCTTTTGATTTTTTTTTTTTTTATGATAATTGCCTTTTTTTAATGGGTTGATCATGATTTTTGGACGACATACCAAAATACCCAATTTTTTAAAGGGGAAAAGCTGATAAACTATATATAGTTAATTCATAGTTGAAATTCGATCGATATGGGAAGTGAAAAAATTACAAGTTTAGATTTTACGATTTTTTTTTTAAATCTCCATATTCCATAGATCATGGATTTTGGGCATCAAAGGTCACGAACCAAAATTATCCTTTGTTAAAGGGGAACATCCAAGGAATTGTTTGCAAATTATTAATAGCAAAATCTAGCTTTCTCATCATGTTTATCTTAAAGTTAGGAAGTAATGCTAATAAGTAAATTTTCAATTAGATAAAACATCTGGTAGCTTGAAAGTTATGGCGGTAAATTAAAAAACTTATCAAAGTTCATATAGTAATTACAATATTATCTTAGTAAAAAATTTAATTATATTAAATTTAGCACTATAATCATGAGATTAAACTTTTAAATGTCTTATGAGTCTTATACTTGTTAATTAAGATCTCTCTTTCTTATTGATTGCATTTTGACCAAAATTTACCATGTATAATTAAGGATTTAACTTTATATCCTTCTATTTTGATAGGCATCTGCCAAACATCCACTCATTGCATATCTTCATGTTGCATCCTACTATTATAGACTTGATGGAGGCACTACAATATACCATAACAAAAGTCTAAAGAAGTCAACTATTGGCCGACCACACGTTTATAGGCCCTATCTCCATTCTCAGTGACAAGGACATTATAATGAATTCAGTGCATGACTTGTTCTATTGCACTACCTTAAACCTTATGGCCTATAAAAAACTTTTCCAGTGTGTCTTTTAATACTTGGATTTGCATTATATATTTATTTTATGCCCTCAGGTTGACCGCAAAGAGAAGTAAAGTCTTTGTTAAATTTGTTTTGAACACCTCTCAATGAGATTTAAACTTGGATTCTTTTTATTTATATTCTCAATTTCCTATAAATTTATTTCATTTAGATGCTATTACATATAATAAGAAAGAAGATGAAATATGACAATGATATTATTAGGTGATTTAAAATTTTAAATAATTTCAATGATTGAATTATAAATTGATTTAAATTAAGAGAATAAGAGGATCCATTATCATGATTTATACTTAATATAGGTTTTTGACTATAAATTTACAAAGATAATAAAAGATATAAAAGTCCTCGGTAAGCAACAGTTTCAAAAGCTTCTTCGCAAGTTGGGCATTAGTGATCTACATGTTCCAACTTGAGGGAGAGTATTGCGATTTATTGTGATATCCCAAGATATACGGAACCTCTCCAACATATTTACAGTATTGTTTATGTGATTTTCTTCCTATTTTTGAGCTATATATATATATATGTTAGTTTTCGCTAGTTTTTAGGAGTTGGAAATTATAAATATTCTAATTATTCTCTTTCCATCTTTGTAAGGGAATTAGGCATATACAATATGAATATATAAAACCCAATTGAGACTGAAATAAATCATCAAAAAATCCTTCTAATTCTCTTTGCTATTTTTTCATACTTAGCAAACAAGTTAAAATAAACTATAGTCTATATAGGTTCATAGCTAACTGAACAAATCATACAATAACATTAATTCAGTCTAATCAACACCATGATGGAAGACCAATCCCTAAACGTATCTAAAATGACATAAAGGACATAAAGTTAGTCTTTTAATAGGATTGATAGGTTTTGAATCCTCTTGTCATCACTCAAATAATAATAATAATAATAATGTCAAGGCCTTTTTTATTTTTTAATTAATAAATTACAAGTTGTTGAAGTAACGTAAGTCAGTTGGCATGTGGATTTAGAATAGTTTTCGTTGTAAATTTTCAAACTATATGGGAATAAAAATTTCGTGAAAAATTGATTTCGTGTTTTTTTTTTCTTTTGTAATATCATTAATTCTTTTCTTAAATAAACAAGCAATGAAGATTATGAAAAGTTAGTCTGCATTTTCAATTTCAAATGTAAAATTAATAATACATTTAAACTTTAAAGTTTAGGTAGTGAAACATTTTTCTTTTTTAATGGATAACTCTAACATAGACTTAATTAATATAATTTGACCCTCTTTATATATATAATATAATATATACATATTCCATAAATATATATTTATTCTATAATTTATGAAAACATGGAGAAAATTGTGAACAATGATTAGAGTGAAGATAAGAGGTAAAAGTAAAATATATATTGTGCTCTATAGCCGAGTAAAAAGTAAAGATTAGTGTTAATAAGTATAGTATTGTTTAAAATAAGAGTATAAAACATACATCAAAATAATTGTATAAATATCCTCTTACACTTGTAATTTGTAGAATAAAATTGAACTATTAAATTCAGGATGGATAACTTTCTAGATGCTTTATGGATGCATAAAAGTTTTCACAACTGAAGCCAGACCGTTCCATTGTCCTACTATATTGCAGCGGATCTCCTATTAACTAACCATACATCTAATTACTTAGTTATTTACAATATTGCATCACTCTCTTTACCATAATCTAGTTATTTACAACATTTCCTTATCAAACAAATTAAAATAAACTATAATCTATATAGGTCTACAGCTAACTGAATAAATCATACAATAATACTAAGTCTAATCAATACCATAATGAAAATGATCCCCAAATGTATCTAAAATGACATAAAGGACATAAAGTTGGTCTTTTATTAGGATTGATAGGTTTTGAATCCTCTTCTCATAACTCGAATAATAATAATAATAATGTCAAGGCCTTTTTTTTTTTAATTAATCCATTACAAGTAGTTGAAGTAACATAAGTTAGTTGGCATGTGGATTTAGAATGGTTTTCGTTGTAAATTTTCAAACTACATGGGAATAAAAATTTCATGACATTTTGATTTCATGATTTTTTTTATATATATCATCATTCTTTTCTTAAATAAACCAGTAATGAAGATTATAAAAAGTTAGTCTAGTTTTAATTTCAAATATAAAATTAATAATACTTTAAAGTTTAGGCAGTGAAACATTTTTTTTTCTTTTTCAATGGATAACTCTAACATAGACTTAATTAATATAATTTGATCCTCGTTATATATATAATATATAATATATATATTTCATAAATATATATTTATTCTATAATTTATGAAAATAGGGAGAAAATTGTAAATAATGATTAGAGTGAAGATAAAAGGTAAAAGTAAAATATATATTGTGTTCTATAATCGAACAAAAGTAAAGATTAGTGTTAAAAAGCATAGTATCTCCTATTAACAAACCATACGTCTAATTACTTAGTTATTTACAATGTTGCATCACTTTCTTTACCATCGTACCTAAAGATAATTCTTAATTCAAAACTTAAATTCTGTCCATTCTTTCATAGTATTAGCTTTTACACTCTGGCAAACTGGCATCCACTAAAGTCAACAAAAGTCAGCTGTAGAATCGCCTTTTTCCCGACAATATCCGGATGTACTTATTTATTTTTCCTTCTTCCAAATACCAAATCTAAAGTAGAATTGTCAGTTTATATGCTACATATAGTCTATCGAAGAATTTCCACACCTAATAAGGAGTTTTAACCAAAAAAAAAATAGGAGGAGTTGACTCAAGCTAGGTGCTGCAAATGCTAGGAATCTATACATGTGAATGCCTTGACCGTGAATGAGCTAGATTTTTTTTTTATAAAATTTTAATAGTTTTAAATGTGTTTTGTTTCATAGCTTATTTAATCATATACTATTACGTGTAAGAACGAAATCAAATACGTTGAAAGAGTTGAGAGAATAATATGTTACCTGCTATTATAAAATTTTATATTAAAATTATAAAATATGTATAAAATAAATAGAACAAATAATAAGTCTATATTATAATTGTATTTGTTTAAGTTATAAATCATATCTTTCCTCTTATATCAATTTCATGTTTTGTTTATATAATAATATCACTAATTATATACCGTATTTATATTTATATCATATTGATTTACATAAATCCTAGATAATAAAATCATGTTTTTGCAATTCAATCAGATACGTAATATCGAAATGGATCGAGTTGTAAGTACATAGTGCCATAAGCTTTTTCCTGTAGCAAACTTAAATTATTAAAAAATTATTTATCGTTATAAGTTGGACATAATGATTTTATCTACTAAATATCATATCAGAAGTTACTCATCTATTGATTCGGTATTTGAATCGTCACAATATAAGATCATAGCACGTATGAAGTAAAGAAAAGGGACAATGTTAAATTTCCCGAAACTTGGTCAGTTTTTTGGTTTATCATCCAAACTTTCAAATTGTCAAATATCCTAACCTACTCGAAATTGTATATATCAGCATTACAAAACGATAAACTTAAGGCAATGTAAGTCTTCCTTGCTTGACAAAACAACCCAATATAATTATAAGTGTGCGTTGCTCCTAATTGGTTGACTTTTTTCAGCAATGAAGACGTTACACAAATCAGGCAAGCAGTAATATTGATACACAAGTTTTCAATTCGGTCACATTCAGCAATTTGAAATTTTGGTTGTAAATTGAAAAACTTAACTAAAATTGAAGTGGGACATTAGATACGGAACAATTTGGATAGATTAAGGATTCGATCTCTTTACGGATGAGCAAACTTTGAAGCACTCGTGAATAGGTATGATCGATTCAAACTTTAAGGTGTAGTATAAGTTATATATTTATTAATTAATATTTATCTTTTTTCGTTGGTTGCAGTTTTTGTCAAAAGTCAACAAATCAACATTTTAATGAAAGATTTGAACTCATAACCTTCTGCTCCGACATGCATCTAACCATCCCGGGATCTGGAAGAAAAAAAAGAATCATTCCTTCCTTAACGTTATGGAAAGCTTACTATACTATCACATATAATTCATAAAATATCGATGTCGTCGGTTATACTCAATACTGCCTAAAGCCTTATATACTATACATTTCCAATGGCTTTCGTAGCACATCGCATTTGCAGTACAGAGTATATCTATTTCCTCACATGCTCGCAAAGAGAAAATACAAGTGATTATTATATTTATTTTGAATATTGTCAAAGGAAACAGCTCAAACTATTGAAAAGTACTCAAGAACAATGTAAAATAGATGCACTAATGCAACATAAAAAGTATAATAATTCTCACATAACGTTATATAATTTATACTAGGATATAAACAAATTTGTACATAGCGTTAAATTTGAACTCAAATTCGGTTTAAGAATGTAAGTATGAAAAAAATAATAAAATGATATAAGTAAAATTTACCCTTTTAGTTATGAAACAGAAGGATCTTATTTTTCCCTTCCCTTGCATGTGTGAAAAGACGGAAAAAGCTTACTTTATTATTGCTTTATCATCATGCTTTTCTTGGTCCTAGTATTAAATTATTTCTCATTTGAACCAGGATGCTGGTTATATATACTTAATCAAACATAAACCAATGTTTTATGTATGAGACCAACCAAAATGCTATCCAACACTAAATCTTTCCTTTCCATGCAGACTTTGTTCAATCTCTACATTTTATGCTGCACATATATCTCGTTCTGCTACACTGCCAAACTCAACATGCAAACAGATAAACTAGCTTTACTAGCTTTCAAAAACCAGATAGCTAATGACCCTTTCAACTCACTAAGTTCCTGGAATGATTCAACCCCTGTTTGTCAGTGGAGAGGAATCACCTTCAACACTAGACATGGAAGAGTCATTGATATAGACCTTCACTCACTGAACTTGACAGGTACAGTTTCTTCTCATATAGGAAACTTAAGCTTTCTAAAAAGCATAAACATAAGGCATAACTTTTTTCATGGAGAAATCCCACGAGAAATGGGATATTTGTTTAGAATTCAAGAGATTGGTTTTTATGATAATATGTTGCGAGGAGAGATACCAATGAGTATACTTAATTGTTCAGAACTTACAATGCTTGATTTAGTTGGTAACAACTTGGAAGGAAATATTCCAAGCGAAATAGGGAAGTTAACAAAGCTAGTTGGACTAGGACTTGCTGTGAATAATCTAAGTGGTTTGATTCCGAGTTCTATATCCAATCTCACGGGGTTAGTGAAATTGTCTTTATCGGAAAATAGGCTTAGTGGGGATCTACCAAATGAGATTGGTCAGCTTAAACGGCTAGAGATGTTCCAAGTTTCGGCTAACGGATTTTTGACAGGTTCATTACCTGCCCAACTTTTTAATAATTCGAACATGGACTCTTTTGGCGTTACTCAGAATCAGTTTGTTGGAGAAATTCCTGATCACATTGGATTAACATTTCCAAATGTCAGGATTCTTCTCCTTGGACTGAACCGGTTCACGGGTTCATTTCCTAGTTCAATACCTAATGCTACTAAGCTGGAGTGGTTGTTTATTTCATCCTGTCGACTTACTGGCTCTGTTCCTGAAAATTTGGGGAATTTAAGAAATCTAAAACAGTTGAATGTTGGGATGAATAACCTTGGCACAGGGGAAGGCAATGACCTCGGCTTTCTCTCATCGTTAGCGAACTGTACTAACTTAGAGGTCCTGGCCTTCAATAACAACAGTTTTTCTGGGGTTTTACCGAATTCTGTTACTAACCTGTCATTAAGTCTGAACTATTTACTAATGGGAGCTAATATGATTTCGGGTAGTATTCCAACTGATATTGGAAAACTCGGGAACATGATTTCGATTGGCATGGAAGAGAACCTTTTCACCGGTCCAATTCCTAGTTCGATTGGAAATTTGGAACGGTTACAAGTTCTATCGATTTCCGGAAACAAATTTTCAGGGGAAATACCAGAGTCCCTTGGAAACGTTTCTTCACTTATAGAAATCAATTTACAGGAAAACAATTTGCAAGGAAACATACCTTCCAGCCTAGGCAAGTGCAGGTATCTGCAGAGGCTTACTCTGGCTGAAAATAAACTTTCTGGTACCATACCGAAAGAAGTGATCGGTCTTTCTTCATTGTCGGATTTTTTAGATTTGTCTGTTAATAAGTTATCCGGTCCTGTCCCAAGGGAAATAGAGAATTTGAAATCCTTAAGACTGCTAGATTTATCAGAAAACATGCTGTCTGGTGAACTTCCAAGCTCAATTCAAAGCTGTGAGAGCTTAGGAACTCTTGTATTTGAGGGGAAATTCACTTCAAGGGCCGGTTCCATCATCCTTGAGCAGCCTCAAAGGCATTGAAGAGATTGATCTCTCCCGCAATAATTTCAATGGCAGAATTCCGGAGTTTTTGAGTAAATTTCCCTTTCTGATAAATTTAAACCTTTCCTTTAATGATTTCGAAGGAGAGGTACCAAAAGAAGGGATATTCGGCAATGCCAGTGAAGTCTCAATAACTGGAAATCCCAAGCTTTGCGGTGGCATGCCAGATTTCCATTTGCGAAGTTGTCCAGCAATAGGTCATTCCAAGAATCTGTGGGGACATACATATTTCAAAGCAATAATCATTACACTTGGTGTTAGTGGATTCATAGTTCTTATTGCATTCTCTGTCCTCCTTACTAGGAATAGGGCCAGCAGGACACCGATAGTCAAAAATCCATTGGAGGATGAGCTTTGGATAGTAACATATGATGAGCTTTTTAAAGCAACCGAAGGGTTCTCTTCAAGAAATCTGATTGGCACCGGGAGCTTCGGTTCTGTCTACAAGGGATTTTTCCGAGAGGGGCAACCAGAATTGGCTGTGAAGGTACTTGACCTTCAACAGAGAGGAGCTACAAGAAGCTTCATAGCTGAATGTGAAGCATTAAGATGCATACGCCATCGAAATCTCCTCAATATAGTAACTTCTTGCTCAAGTATTGATTTCACAGGGAGTGAATTCAAAGCATTAGTTTTCAAGTTCATGCCTAATGGAAGTTTGGAGAAGTGGCTGCATAATAATGCAGAAGCTAGGCACTTGACTTTCATGGAGAGAGTTAGTATTGCCATAGACATTTCTCAGGCTTTGGATTATCTTCATTTCCTTGCTCATACTCCTGTTATTCACTGCGATCTTAAGCCAAGCAATGTTCTTCTTGATAATGACATGATTGCGCATGTTGGGGATTTCGGTCTCGCAAGGCTCCTTTATGACAAGAACGCTCAGATTCAGTCCAGCTTGAGCACGAGTGCATTTAAGGGAACTATTGGATACATTGCTCCAGGTAATTCAACTTCATCTCTATACGGTAATTGAAAATGTTCTTAGGGTATGTTTCACAAAAAAGGTTTTCCAGACTTTTCTTATACTTGCTAGAATCGGTTCCTTGGAATTGTCAAATATTATTGTAGTTATCTTAAGAGGAAGCATGTACTAATTGGATTCCCTTCTAGTAGTTGTAGTTATCATTCATGGATATACAAATAGAACATTGCGAAAATGATATATCCTCTTCTTGAAAATCAAATCACTAGTAACCATAACCTCTTGAGATTATTATGACAATGTTTAGCAACTGCAAAGGTTTGATTATCACGATGCAAAAAATTTTGAAAGCGCTTTCCACAAATAAAAAAAACTTTCATGGCTCCCAATTTCCTTTTTATGATCATGTGTTTGATGCAGAGTATGGAATGGCTGGTGAAGTTTCGACAATGGGAGACGTCTACAGCTTCGGCATCTTATTGCTAGAGATTTTCACTGGGAAAAGACCGACCGATGAAATGTTCGTGGAAGGACTTAGCCTCCGTGGATTTGTAAGCAGGTCTCTTCCAGATAGAGTTGTCGACATAGTTGATCCCAAAATCCTCAAAGATTTGATTTCGAATCAAGCTACCAGTCACGAAATGCACCGGGGACAGCAAAGCAAAATCGAAGAATGCCTGATCACAATATTCAATGTTGGTCTTTCATGCTCCAATGATAATCCAGGAGAACGGATGCAAGCAAAACAAGCTGTCACCAAATTGCAATCGGTCAGGAACATGGACATTTTTGCTAGACCATAGTTCACTACAAGTAAGTTGTAGATTTAATTAAGGTTGCTAAAGCACTTGTAGTCTATTACCATAATAGCTTGTCCTTTAATAGGATTGACGGGTTTTGAATCCTCTTCCCATCACTCAAATAATAATAATGTCAAGGCTTTCTTTTTTTTTTTTTTTAATTAATATATTACAAGTAGTTGAAGTAATAGAGCATAAGTCAGTTGGCATGTGAATTTAAAATGGTTATTCTTGTAAACTTTCAAACTACACGGGAATAAAAAAATCATGAAAAATGGATTTCATGGTTTTTTATATCATCTGTTCTTTTGTTAAATAAACTAGTAATGAAGATTACAAAAAGTTTTAAGAAAAGTTAGTTCGCAGTTTTAATTTCAAACATAAAATTGATAATACATTTAAACTTTAAAGTTTAGGTAATGAAACTTTTTCCTTTTTATGTATAACTCTAACATAGACTTAATTAATATAATTTGACCCTTGTCATATATATAATATATAATGTATATTCCATAAATTCTAATTAAGTTAAATTTTTTAAATATTATTTAGTTTTTATATTTTTATCGTGCAGCACTGGACAAATTGTTTAATCTACTGTTTGGTTTGCATATTGGCCCAAGTCATTGAATAAAAAGACCTTAAAGGTATTAGATTAAAACTAGAAAGCTTATATCATATATTTGATAGTATAAAAAATTATTTCACGATATAAAATAAATATACCTTCAAAATTTAAAAACTTAACCCCACACTATGTACATAAATCATCAATAGACTCCATATTTCTCTACCTCTCTCTACAATATAACTTGACTATATCACAAAAATCATTATTCAATATTGTGCACACTAGATATGGTATAAAAGAATTGTACAGTGTAATTGTGTTTTTACTGTGCTGTTTAGTTCTTATTGTACTCCTGTTTTGCCAATCAAATGCAAATTTAAGGGAATGGGCATCTAAGGTCACGAACCGAAATTATCCTTTGTTGAAGGAATTGTTTGCATATTATTAATAGCAAAATCTAGCTTTCTCATCACGTTTATCTTAAAGTTAGCATGTACTACTAACAAGTACATTTTCAATTAGATAAAAAATCTTGTAGCTTGAAAGTTAAGGAGGTAAATTAAAAAACTTATCAAATTTCATATAGTAATTACAATATTCTCTTAGTAAAAAATTTAACCATATTAAATTTAACGCTATAATCTTGAGATTAAATTTTTAAATATTTTATGAGTCTTATATTTGTTAATTAAGATCTCTCTTTCTTGTTGATTGCATTTTGACAAGATTTATCATGTATAATTAAGGATTTAAACTTATATCCTTCTATTTTGATAGGCATCCACCAATCATCCACTCATTGCACATCTTCATGTTGCGATCCTATTATTATAGACTTGATGGAGGCACTACAATATGGGGTTATAAACTTAAATATAGTAATTTTTGAAAAAAAAAATCCATAAATATTGTATTCATAATAATTATTTCTAAAATAGGTTTTAGAGATGCAAACCACCTATGTGACTTTAGGCTAGCAAAAAAATTTTGAACTGAAAACGCAAACCTGATTCGCGCCTTCAGTACATGTAATTTTTTTTTTTTTCATTGAAGGCGTGGATAAGGTTTGCACCTTCAATACATTTTTTTTTTCTTAAAGGCATAGACTTTGTCTGCGCCTTCAGTACAATCTTTTCTTGCAATTATATATATTATTCCTAAGCACATGTACTATTTAACTTAATCGAAACTAAAAAATAAAATAAAATAAAGTAAAATAATAGTAATAATAATAATAATAAATTAAGGTATATAAGTAAATAGATAAATTGCACCAATCAAAAGAAAATTTAAAACTATTTCATCTTCATCAGAGTCATCAATATACAAGTGCCCCATCAAATTAATTTATTGTTCACACGCTTATATTTTAATATTTATATATCTAAATACAATAAATAGAATATATCCAAGTTTTATAATTTCCAATAGAAGTATAACGCAGAGGAAATAAAACTTTGCACGCTACAATATGTAATTTGCATATATGACTACTTTATTTTATGTCACAATGTTAATAAAAGATGTCGCTAAAAATAAATATTTATATATTCGTTTTTTCAAGTATAGAATAAAGATCAAACACGTCATATTCTTATCTTATTAAATTGTATCATATGAAAATGACACACTCTAAAAACTATTAAAATTACTATAATCCTCAAATTAACAAAATAATGCATTTACATCCTTTCAGAGATGTTAATATCGCAATATTTCTTCCTCAATGCATATTAAGTTAGCCTTTTAAATTAAAATACAAGTATAATTTTATTTTCTTATGAATTCATCACCTGATTTGATTTATATTGGCTTTAGAAATATCAAAATACTAAGAAAACTTTTCAAATCAGGTGATGGATCAGCCTTAGAAGATAATTACAACTGTCTATTAGTATATTAGTATGAAAAGACTAATTTAATATTGTATTAAATAAGAAAATTTGTGGAGTCAAAACACTTTCAGATTGTTGTTGTAAATTTGATAGTATTCAAATAGTTGTTACTATAATTATTGTAATAGACTAAAGGTATGAACTAAGTTCGCGCTTTCAAAAAAAAAAAAATTGTATTGAAGGTGCGAACCTCGCTCGCTCCTTCAATGAAAAAAAAATTACATGTATGTTTGTGCCTTTAGTTAAATTTTTTTTTGTTAGCTTAAAGTCGCATACGCAATCTGCGTCTTTGAAATCTATTTTAGAAATAATTATTACTAGATACAATATTTACAAAAAAAAATTCAAAAATTACTATATTTAAGTATGTAACCCCTACAATATACCATAACAAAAGTCTAAAGAAGTCAACTATTGGCTGACCACATGTTTACAAGCCCTGTCTCCATCCTTAGTGATAGGAACATTGTAATAAATTCAACGCATGACTTGTTCGGTTGTGCTACCTTAAACCCTAAGGCTATAAAATACATTTCTAGTGGGTCTTTTAATACTTGGATTTGCATTATATATTTATTTTAGTTCCCTTAGGTTGACCTTAAAGAGAAGTAAAGTTTTTGTTAAATTTATTTTATTTAGATATTATCATGTGTAATTAATTATTGATATAATAAGAAAGAAGATGAAATGTAATAATGATATTATTAGGAGGTTTAAAAATTTAAATAATTTCAATGATTGAATTATAAATTGATATAAATTAAAAAAATAAGTGGATCTATTGTTATAATTTATACTTAATCTAGGTTTTTGGCTATTGATTTTCAAAGATAATAAAAGTTACAAAGGTAAAAAGGGGGAAAAAATCAATATGGAAAATTTAACATGGAAAACCTCAATTACCAAAATTAGACCTTTGGAGTTGTAGAATCAATTGAGGAGTATTGAGACATTAAGGCTTTAGGGATTAAGAATTAAAAAAAAAAACTAAGAAAAAAGATGATAAAAAATTGAAAGAAAATGCTGAAACTTAATATTATAATGCCTCAATAATTTACATGTTGTAAACCATCATGTGTTATTATAATTTAATGAGATGCAAAGGCTCTAGACCCTATTCGAAACTCCACAAATTCACATAATAAAATCTTCATCACATTAATTACAACTCCACATATTAAAACCTAGGTGGCTCAAAGAGTCTCATGATAATTTCAAATATAAACATATAAATTCTAAGAGTTAGACATGGCTCATTAACAAAATAGCTTACAATAAACTAGAGTCTATATAACTCTACACCTTTACACCTAACTGAATAGATCATATAATAACACTAAGTCTAATAAACACCATAACTAAAGATTGATCACCAAACGTATCTAACGGGACATAAAGGGAACCCATTGATGGGTACTATACACTATATCTAGTCCTCAAAGTACACATAATCCACATCGTCACCCAGGTCATAATATAACTCAAATCTAATATCATCATAAGTATCTAGCCTATCATAGGTACATGCAGTGGAAAAAGAATTTTCAAAAGGGATAAGTTATTGCCGAGCATGTATATACCACAATCACATATGCATGTCAAACAGATCACCAACACATACATGTATACATAACATGCGGTTCACATTAACCATTTAATTATCTTTTATTTAGTTCCACATACAACACATTCTTAGTGTCCCAAGACTTAGAATAACACAAGACCTTGATTACACACATATGTAATATATACATATACAATGTTAGGTGCTTCCCAACATTTAAGAATCCATAAAACACCTAAATTTACTCAAATCATTTTGGTATAGAACTCTATACAAGGATAACACCACATAACAATTATCAGGATGCTACCTTAAGATTACTAGTACTCTTAGTCCCCTAGGCTTAACCATGCATAAGCAACAATCAATTATAAGTTAGACATCATTTAAGTCCATTTTTTATTTTATCCTAACAAACACATTCAACAAACATGATATACACATTCTTAGATTAAGTGGTCTAACTATTTCTTCGATTTCCTAAACTCTAACACTTGATATAAAACACAAATTCACTCATTTAATATTTATTCAAGTTAAATGTAAATCAAACTTCTCTTTTTAATAATCTATTTGACCTTCTGCCTATTCTTGTACTTAACTTTTATTCCTCTTAACTCTTTACAAAACCTTCTAACTAACTTTTTGATCATACTTTACTTAAATCACACTTTACTGTACCTTAACTATTCTCTATTTAACTTGCCCTTCTACTGGACCTTTTGAGTAACCCTTTAAGTATAATTCATTTAACATAATTTTTCATTACACTTTCTAACTAAACTCCATTCAATCTTCTGCTTTCTAGAACATATAATATTGTGGTTTGCCAATCATTTGTATAACCCTCTACAAACAAAAAACCATACACTTTGTATTTTCTCTAACCTTTGACTTATCCTCTAAGCACCTGTAACTTATTATATTGTATTTTACTCATCCTTTGACTTACTTTATGAGCACAAAAAAACTTATTACCTTATTTTCAATTTAGTCTCTGACTTACCCTTTGAGTACTTGCAATAACACTATACCTTTTTTTTAATAGAAAATTTTCCTTTCAATCTTCATATAACATCGCCAAAACTTTATTTAATGCCCACCCACTTCATAGTTATCAAACTCAACTCAAAATACATGCATTTGATTTGGCTTTAACCATAAAAACACATCAAATAATAACCTTTAATTTATAAACAACCAAAACACATAAACTTACTTTATTTTTCCTTGATGTACTCACTACACAATGTTAAAGCTTCAATATAAATATGTGATTTAAGAGATCACAAGTTAAACATCAACTATCAATAAATAAAAAAACTTACTAATGCCAAAAATACCCGAACTTATCGATGTAGTGCTTTAAAGTTAGTCTCCCACTGCTGTCTTCCTTAAAAGACTCTTTGAAGATCCAAATTTTACATATGTTAGATACAAGATTTGTAGAAAACTTGATAGATAATTCAAAATATAGCCACTTACCTTTGATTCATGTGCTAAATTATGAAGAGGATGGAGTAACTCTTAAGGCTAAAAGAAGAATGTGAGGAAGGAGAAGTATAATACACATTTTTTTTTATCTTATAAAAATAAATAAATAAATAAATAAATTTATGTATAAACATAATAAATGGCAATGTTGTAAATAGGACAATTGGATAAGGGCAATTTTGTCTTTTCCAAGTCAAACTATAGAAATAGAATAACTTAGGGTTTCTTCTTTTTCACAATTGGACAACTTACAACGATATAGAGAAATAGAAGGTAAAAGAACCCTACAAGAAAACCTAAGGCTGTCGAGTCTAATTTTTGATTTCTCATTCCTAATCCGATTTATACTAGACCCTATGCTCATCTAATATAGATCCTCGACTTGAGTTAGGAATTTCATTTTGTTTTGGAGTCGCCACCCAACTGTTATTGGGAAAGAGTGAATTAGGACTAATTGAGCAGATTAGTCCTAATTTGGACCATTAGTCGTCATGATTTCCTCTTTTCGTATTTTGTGAAAAGATGAAAGGGAAAACCAGAGTTTCCGAGTTTGAGGCTAACCTATTAAAACCCTAAGGTTACCACCCTAATCTCCTAAAATGTAAACCTTTATCCAAAATGTCTTTTATTTATTGTCTTTTTGTTGTGTTTTTTAATAACCTATTCTGAGAAAATGATTTTTGTTCTTTTTAAGGTTTCCCCAAATAGGTGCCTACGTACCTGTTATTCAAGATCAAACATGTCGTAGTTTGCTTTTTCTAAAAAACTTTAGTGTGTTTGTGAATTTTAATTATGAAATTTCTTTTGATTTATGTTTTTACCATTTTAGTATTTTTCTAAAAATTTAAGCCTAAGCTTGATAATTTGATTTTTTGAAAATAATAATTATTTTAAGGAAAAACTAATTTTGGATTTATTTAAGAAAATGATTTTTCTAAGTGATAAAATTTTCATTTTTCTATTTTTTGACCCATTTCTAATATTATAAATTTTTATTAATTTTTTTATAATTTTTATTAACTTTTATTATTTTTCATAATTTTTATTAAATTTTTATTGAAAAATTTTCTCCTAGATTTTTCATCTATCCTATTATAAAATCTAAATTATTATTATTATTATTCTAATTTTTTATCATTTTCTTTATAAATTTTCACATTTTTATTATTTATTATTATAATTATTATTTTTATTTTATTATTCATCCTAAATTAAATCTTAAAAAAAAAAACCTAAATTCCAACATTTTTTTCTATTTTTGAATTATAAATAACAAATAAGTAAATAAATAAATTTGAAATAAATAAAATAGATAAATAAATAAATAAAATCAGAAAATCTAACTTACCTGGATCCGGGTCGGTGCGTAGGTCGGGTTGGGTTGAAGCGGGTTGGATGGGGTCGATCAGACAAGGCGGTTGGGGATGCTCGTTGACGGCATTCCGGCGGCTTTTCGAAGCGGTTGAAGTGTCGATTCCTAAGTTTTCGGGGGTGGGGAACTTAACTATAGCGGTAGATTTATCTGAAAACGCCTCTTGGTAGTGGCTCAAAGCTTGATCGGTGGTCGTAGGTTGAAGAACTCCGGCAAGGCTTCGATTCTCTCTCTTTTCTCTCTTTTTCTCACTTTTGATCCGTGCTTCTGCCTCTCCCCTTCATCCTCTATTTATAGGTGCAAAAAATTGAGCTGGATAAGCTCGGATTTCCACCAATTGAAGCAAATCAGATTTACGATTAAAACCCATCTCTGATTTGTGCAAATCCATTGATTTGTTGCGATTTGATTCCAATTGGATGATTTTTATCTTATTTCTATTGAAGATCTATTGGATTTGTGCAAAAAAATCGAATCAAAATGGTTGAAATTCGATTTTTTCTCCTCACCGGTGATCTTGGACGGAGGTTGAAGATGATCACGCGCTGACGCGTGCGTTCGCTCCAGCCAATCATCTGTTGACACGTGTCCCAAGCGAAGAAAAAATTTGCAAAATGCGGAATCTGCCTCCCCCACATTTTGAACCCCTAACCAAGCCCACTCTCACACACACCAAACCAAGGTTCGGACCAGCTAGGCTAGCCCACTTTCGCGATTTTCTTATTTTCGCAATTTTCATATATGTAATGCGATTTTTTTATTTTTTTGTATTTTTTGAAATTTCAAAAATTTGTAAAAATTATTTAACCCTTTTTATTTCCATTTTTGCAATTATTTTCCAAATTTGATGTCTTTTTCCTATTTATTTTATTTTTTGAATATTTTTCCTATTTTTGCCAAATTAGAGGAAAAAATGGAAAAAATTGGAAACTAATTATGATTGATTATTATTGATCATTAGGGCAAAAATGCGGTGTTTACAAAGGCGACTAAAGAGGAGTCAAGCGGTTAATTGAATAAGTAAGGATCTTTCATACGAATTTCAATTTAGGATTAATGGAATTTGGTATTTATGAGTGTCATTTGTTTATATAGAATGCAAAGTTTGAGAAAGGATGATAGAAGAACAAGAATCAATGACTCAATTTTGCGATTTGTGGAATTGTTGATGTAAGTACAAAAATCCTTATAATCTAGATGCAATTATGTATTTTAGAGATATAATTGAGCATAGGAATAAGTAGGATTAGATTTAGAAGAATTCAAAGTAAAAGAATTAGGTTTCATGGAATTTGACGTGGGTAACACGAACTACCAACACAATCATGTTTCAGCTATGTTAAATTTGAAAGTTATAGTTAAAGGTAACATGACCTTTTAACACGGTCGTGTTTTGACCGTGTTAAGCCAAGGGTAACACAGCCTCCTAACATGATCGTGTTTCAATTGTGTTGAAATTAAGTTTTACACCGAAAGATATACGACCCTTAACAAGGTCGTGCTCCAGCCTGTGTTGAGGAACATGGTTCCCAACATGGCTGTGTTAAATAAAAAATAACATAAATATATATTTATTTAATTTCAAACTAAACTATTTTCCACACTACCTAGATAGCTAATAAGGCCTTAAAGAGATTAAATGAATAGGATTAAGAAAGTTAAGAATTAATATTGATCTTAGATTAAGTATTAAGAAGAACTTGTTGTTTGTATATATTTCCATTTAGATTAAGTCTAAGATTAGGAAGTACTTAAGGCTAGGATCCTAAAGTAGAACCCCAATGATCCTTGTGTGACGTTGTCCCTACTGGAGTCGTACCTGGAAATGATCTGGGTTGAATGTTAGATTAAGATATTTAAGTAGCTATGGGTGTGAGGCATGTAGTAGCAATTCTCATCACCAAATTAAAGTTTAAGTTTACATGGGTGTATGGCTTGTAGTGACAGTTCCCATCACCAAGTTTAATGATCAAGGGATCATTGGTGTGGGGTTTATAGTGGCAGTTCCCATCACCAAATCATGTTATAATGTGCTAAGTGTGTTAAGGGAGTCATGAGAACCCTATTGATACTTGTGGATTTAAAATGTATTAATGAAATGGTTGTTTATGTTTAAGTATTACATGATGTGTGTGATACTTGTTCATGTTTGTCATGCGTTTATATTTGTGTTATACATACTAGGCATTAGCTCACCCTTTGAGGAATATTTTTAGATGCAGGTATTGAGGGAGATGAGAATTTAGAAGATGACTTGAGTTTGGGTGAGTCATAGAGAGAAAAAGATGAAAATTACCATTATTATTATGGTGATTAAGATTTGGGAGATTTATGTTATTTAACTATAATATACAGTATTTTTTGAGATTGTTACTTTAGCGTTTAAAGACTTTCGCTGTATTAAATATTTAATATGATTTAAGTTGTTATTTGAATTTTGGAGATATATGAAATGCTTTTATATAAAAGTTACAAGTTTAAGTGTATTGAGAGCCTTAACGTATTCTTATGAGATAAGAACATGCGGCAGGTAGTAACGCAGCCCGAGTTTTGGGGCTTTACAAGAGAGAAAGAGAAATGGGGAAAAGATATGTACATATCTTTAAAAGAAAAAAGAAAAAAAGAATAGTTAT
This sequence comes from Laguncularia racemosa, assembly GCA_037954665.1. NCBI lineage: Eukaryota > Viridiplantae > Streptophyta > Magnoliopsida > Myrtales > Combretaceae > Laguncularia > Laguncularia racemosa. Next base: position 11,972,504 of record JBBMOL010000002.1, on the reverse strand, counting down.
AAGGATTTTTTAATTACAATATTGCCATTATTTTTTTTTATTTATTATTAACAATTCATATAATTTTTTTTCTTTTTTTTGAACCGTATTTTACAAATACACATACTTGTTTTCAAAGAGAGAATTTATTATAATATATAGTTGTTTATAAATTCGAATTGATGGTGAGTAACCAAAGAATTTAACGGATAATTTAAGGAGTGTTCATCAAGTTATCTATCTATATTATTTATAGATTATTAATTGGCAGAGTTTCACAAATTTTGAGAAAAAAATTTGAGATATTGATATTTTGAAAATTATAGTTTGATATGAATTGTGTATTTGTGATCAATATCATTATTATTAGTGTAGATAATTATGAAATAATTACCAAATAGCTGGAAATGTTAAGGAAATATCTTATAGTTAGGAGTGAACAACGATATTTTGGTTTCTCTAGACCGGTGATTAAATGGTAGGCGTAGGAATGTCCATTCATAAGTTATTGTTGCTTTTTCTTTTTTCTTTTTCTGTTTAATGAAACACTCATTATATTATATTATATAAGAATATGAATGAAATGAAAAAAAACAAAACAATTATTATTAATCGGATGATCTAGAAGAGGCTGAACTAAGATATTTAAAAGTTTTAATTCTCAATATTTATACCAGACTTGAAGAATTAAATCTCAAAAATGCTATTGTAAGCGCTTTGCTTGGGTGTACTTTTATATAGTAAATTAAACACTAGACAAGTGATTGTTCCGGTAAATAAGATAATACATTTTATTTTAGTTTATTTTTTTCTACCATTCACACTTTTGGGAGCGCCTAACCCCCTTAGGCTCTTTTAATGATGGAAAGGGAGTGGAGGAAAATATGTTATTGGTAAAATGGAAAGGGAAAGCGTATACCAAAGTACTTTTTTTCTAAGTCCAAGCACAATAGGAAAAGTAAGGAGGGAAGTCTATGATATCTTTAAAGTACTCCTATAAAGAATAAAACAAAAACAAAATAATATCATTAAAAAAGAAAAAAAAATTATTAATGCTGATATATCACGTGTTTCAATAAATAATATATAATTATTAATGATTTTTTATCATTTGTTAATTATAATAAATATTTTTTAAAAATTATTATTTATATTTTTATTTATTAAAATTTTATTAATATTTATATGCTTCTAAACGACCACCATTAAAGCCCAAAAAGAACATAAATTAAGTTGACAAACCACTTAACTTCTCTTTCTTTTCATTTTTATTATTTATTTTTATTTTTTCATAATCTTTCCTGTCTGCCTGTTTGCTTTTCTTATAAACAGACCAGGCCTTCTACTAGAACTAGGATCCACACCACCACACCAACATTGGGCCTTCTTCGTCTTTTCAAATAGTTCTAAGAATCTACCCTTTTTAGGTAAAAAAAAAAAAAAAAAAAAGGTTACCGGGATCCTGTTCCTTTCCTAGCAAAATTGTTTACGTCTTCGAAATGAAAAGGTTACAATATGATAGGTTTTCAATTCTTGGTTCGATCTAATTAATATACATAAACTTAAGAACCTATGCACTTTTTTAAAAAAAAGAGAAACCTTAAAATTTATTTATAAGACTTACTTAATAAAATTAAAAGTAAAAAAAAGAACCAATTTACAAATGCAGAAGAGAAATGCTTCTTTCTTCACATGAAATATGGCATAATTGTTTAGCTAAGTCAGAGTGGACACCAAAAAAAAAAAAAAAAAAACAATGATGGAGCTGGATCCTTCATGAAGAATCGCTCTCTCCATAATTTCCTTAATATATTACTTAAGGATTTCCATATGGAGGTCCTTCACCTAGATCTTTATGCTAAGGATGTAAAGCTAAACATAATCTTAACAAATTTTTTCTTATTAAATCGCTATAATTAGGATTAAAAATTGCAAATGAGATAAATTTATTGTGTTCAAACCCCACATGCTAATTATCCAAGTTGCATGCCAATGCATATAAAATTGAAAATCAAAATGATAATAAAGAATAGAAAACATATAAAAATAAATGATAGAAAGAAAAGCAAAGGAAGTGGTAAATCTTTTGTGTGTGAAAGGATAGAAAAACGTTGCTTACTAATGCTTTCCTTAATCCTAACCTAAGTCCTCAATTATTCTTATATATAATATATCCTTATCGAACATAAACTAATTAATGCTTGAAACTAACCAAAATGCTATCCAATAGTAAATTTTCCCTTTCCATGCAAATCATCTTCAATCTATGCATTTTATGTTGCCTATATTTCTCACCCTGCTACACCACCAAACCCAACATACAAATAGATAAACTAGCTTTATTAGCTTTCAAAAACCAAATAGCTAATGGCCCTTTTAACTCATTTAACAATTGGAATGACTCAACCCATGTTTGTTAATGGGGCGGAATCACTTGCAACATTAAACATGGTAAAGTAATTGAAATAGACCTTCACTCACTGAACTTGACAGTTACACTTCCTTCCAATATAGGAAACTTAAGCTTCCTAAAAAGCGTAAACACAAGGCATAACTTTTTCCATGGAAAAATCCCATAAGAAATGGGATATTCATTTAGAATTCAAGAGATTAGTTTTTATGATAATAAGTTGCAAGGAGAGATATCGATTGGTATACTTAATTGTTGTGAGCTTAGAGTACTTGATTTAGTTTATAACGAATTGGAAGGAACTATTCCTAGTGAAACAAGGAAGTTGACAAAGCCTGTTAGACTAGGACTTGCCAAGAATGATCTAAATGGTTTGATTCTAAGTTCTATATCCAATCTCACAAGCTTAGTGAAATTGTCTTATCAGATTATAGGCTTAGTGGGGATTTACCAAATGAGACTAGTTAACTTAAATAGCTAGAGATGTTCCAACTTTCGGCTAATAAACTTTTGATGCCAAACTTTTTAATAATTCAAACATGGACTATTCCGGTGTAACTCATAATCAATTTGTTGGAGAAATTCCTGGTTACATTAGGTTAACATTTCCAAATGTTAGGATTCTTCTCCTTAGATAGAACTAGTTCATGAGTTCATTTCTTAGCTCTATACTTAAGGCTACTAAGCTTGAGAGTCTGTCTGTTCCATTCAACCAATTTACTAGCTCTATATTAGCAATAGCAGAAGAAAATAAGGAGAAGAAGAAAAAACAATACGAAAGTAGAAATATGAAAATCTAATTTCATTAATTGATTTGGCATGTTTGTACATAAGTGCAAAAGTTTGCTAACCAAACCTCCATGATTTTAGGATGTTTGTCTATCAAACTAAAGCTTGAGATAAGCTCTTCCATATTTTCTTACCAAACACCAACTACTCTAATATGGATACAAAAAATATCTTAATACAAAAAAATAACACGATAGTGCTTGCATTACCCAAAAAAGAGAGAGGATAGAATAGAGGATGGTTGGCTCACATCTTAACACTCTTCCATGATGCAAGTAATGCTACGCACATCAAGACACGATTTCAGATATTCAAATCTCTGTTTTTGTAATGCCTTCGTGAAGACATCAGTAACTTGATCTTCAGTGCAACAATGCTTGATCAAGACTTCTTTTTCTTTCTTAACTTCTCTAATAGCATGAAATTCTATCTTGATGTGCTTTGTCTTGTCATGAAATACTGGATTTTTCACCATAGCCATAACCAACTTGTTAGCATATAGGATTTCAATTGGTTCTTCTTGCCGAAATCCTATATTAAACAGAATTTTTCCTAATTAAATTGTTTGGTTGATGGCAATAGATGCAACAATGTATTCAACTTTAGCTGTTAATTGAGCAACTAAAGCTTGCTTCTTTGTTGCCTAATGAACAATTGCCAAACCAAGTGAAAAAAAATACCTTGGTGTGCTTTTCATATCTACTTTAGTTCTAGCCCAATCACTGTCAATAAATCCCAATAAATTTGCTAAAGTTGATCTCTTGTAGAGTAGACTAAAGTTACTAGTGCCATAAATGTATCTTAACACCCTTTTTGTTGCTAAAAGATGAAATTCTGAAGGTGCACTCATGAATCTTGACAATAAGCTGGTGGCAAACATGATATTAGGTCTAGAATTTGATAGATAGAGCAATAACCCAACCATGCTTCTATAGACTAAAATATCAACAAGTTAAGAATTGTCAATTTTCTTTAACTTCTCACCATGAACAGTAGGTGTGCTCACTAATTTTGCTTTGTTGAGTTTGAATTTGTTCAACAATTTTCGAGCATAATTATTCTAAGAAACAAAAATACTCTATTCACTTTGAATAATTTTCATTCTAAGAATGTAATACGTCTTTCCAAGATCATTCATTTCAAACACTTACTGCATCTTTAGTTTGAACTCTTCAATTGACTTTGAATGGCTACTAGCCACTAAAATATCATCTATATAAATAGAGACAATGATGACTTCAAGTTATTGATGTTTTACATAAAGAGTTGCTTCATTCAAAGTTCTTTCAAAACTTGCATTCAACAAATAATCATCAACTTTAGCATACCAAGCTCTTGGTGCTTATTTAGGCCATAAAGAGTCTTCTTCAATAAGAAACCTCAATTGCTTCCATCATTAAAGCCACCAGGTTGCTCAATGAAGGCTTCTTTCTCTAGGAAACCATTAAGAAAGGTAAACTTCACATCAAACCTTGCAACTAGTGCAAAGGTTTCAGTTAAGTTTATTCCTTATTGTTGAGCATACCCTTTTACAACAAGTCTTGCTTTATACTTGTTAATGGAGCCATCTAGATTCATCTTCAATTTGAAAACCCACGTTGTTCCAATTACTTATTTATCGGCAGGTCTAGGAATTGAAACCCATGTCTCATTCTTTATGATCATTTTCAACTCATCTTTTATGGTAGTTTTCCACTCAGAAATTTCCACGGCTTCATTTGGCATTATGGGCTTAGAATAAGCAACATTGCATCGACTGTATATATCTTCTAAAGTTCTTGTGCCTCTAATTTTATGCCCATTTTCATCTTCAGAGTCCTCATGATCTGCTAATGGAAATTCTTAAAATTGGTCATGACTGACAGCATGCTCAAGGGTCGAAGACTCCATTTAATTCAAGCCCTACTCACTTCCTTCATCTACCTTTATGCTTCTACTAATGTAGACTTGCTGAATGACTGGATTAAGGATTCTATAACCCTTTGATTCATTGCTACAACCCACAAATACTCCTTTTTTAGCCCTTTGATCAAGTTTTCCTTTCTTTACTTCAAGAATAAGAGAGTAGTTGTAAACCCTAGAAAATTCAAATCAAGAATTGGTGTGAAGAAAAAATCTCAAGAAGTACGTTGGAAAAACTAATAAGAAAAACCAACTATGAAATAGGAGTTGCCTGATAATACACGAACCAACTAGTGTATTTAAAGGCTAAGCGATTTAAAACCTAACCAAACTCCAATGAGAGAACATCACCTTAGGAAAAACTAAACTTGAATTTGGAAGTTCGGAAAGCCCAAATTCAATTCCCAAAATCTTAGAACCAACTGTCAACATTAAGATTTCCTTCCAACTTAAGGAAAACTAATGTTGAACTCAAAAGAGCCCGAGATTCAATCCAAACAAACCCACAAATTAAAAGATGACCGACTACCTTATAATTAGTCTAAAGAAATCAAAAAATTCAATCAAATCTAACTCTACAAAACCATTAAATTGGACGAAACAAAAATTGGAAAACATCCCCCCTAACCAAGTCCTATATGTGGTGTGGGAAAGGAAGAAGTAAAGCCTTATTTGAACTATCAAATGATCTAATCCTAAGCCTAAAATTGACCTAAAATTGACCCCATTTAAGCTCTAATTAAATTCCATTTAACCATGAGAAAACAAAGGAATTGAATAGCTTAAACCAAGCTCTAAATCTGCCCTACCTACTTAAGCCTCGAGTTGGGTAACTAAGGGAGTAACTAGAGCATAACTAGATTGAGCCTAACTATAAACACACTCTCTTCTAGAAAAACTCCACACTAAAAGCCCTCAAGGAGATAAACCAAACGCCTTCAAGAAAAACTCCAAAAATTGCACCAGAACTCTCCCTCAAAACAGCAACGTTCTAGCCACCTTCCTCTAAGTTTTCCTTTTGATTTCATCACCCTTGGACCACCACAAGAAGCCCCCACCCTTCTAGAACATTAACACAAGGAAAAGACTCCTAGGAACCTCCTAAAAATTCCCAAACATTAGCTCAAAAATTGGATCACAAGAAGAACTCCTAAATTGTCCCCTACTGATCACACTACAAACAACCTCCAATCATGCCCATTTTTTTTGTATCATCTACACCACTTAAGGGGCTATTAGGATAGTCGAAGTCCCTATGAAAATCGGAGCCTAAAGCCACTCCAAGAAATAGGAAAAGAAGGGAGAATTCCAATGCTTGGATTGTGTAGGATCCTCCACCTTATTGTTGATGTTATTTTATTTTCTTTTCTTTTCCTTGTAATAATTCTATTCCATGGCTTAGAATAGGATTATATTGCCTTAATTTTGTAACTTTCCATGAATATTAGAGTATTTTTAGCTTAGGAAAAGATTGGGAATGCAATCCCCTTTCTTTTGATGTAAAACGTGGAGCATCACCCTCTAAGTTAAGCCTTGTATGTTGAAGCCATAGAAAAAATAATTAAGATCAGAATTTGGAGAAGTTTGAGGCTACTAGATGTCAAGATGAAAGGGCAAATTAAGGACATTTTTAATGTAATTCACGCCCATGTTAGTGGTGAAGAGTTAGGATGACCAAATGGGCCATCTAAGAGTAGAAAAAAATTGGAATGAAGTGTAAGGGTTATCCAAGAACCTCAAAGCCATGACCAAGTCAATAAAATATGAGGATTTTCTTTATTTCCAGAACATAAATGTGCCAAAATATCATTACAAGAGTTATGAAATTAAAAATCTAGAAAGGGAAACACAAAATTAGCACCAACTAAGGAAGAAAGGTGTGATTGAAGCATTGGAAAAACTCACAAAACCTTTACACTAAAATCTAGAAAGAAAATAGAAGAAACACATGCTATTTGAGAGTCCCAAACATGCTCTCCAATGGTTAGGGTTAATTCCTTTAAGTTAGTAAATTAAATTAAACCAAAAGAGAGCCTTGAACCAAACACATACCCGGTGCAACTAAACTATTCAGGCTCTAGTGCCATTTTTTAAAGTCTAAATGACCAAAATGACTTTAGAAATGGAAAGAACATTTGAAACCCTTTAAAATGACTATAAATATGTGAAAAAAATGGATTTAAAATGAAAAAGTTATGAAGAAAATACTAAAACTTTCAAAACCGAGAAAACTGACAAAACTAGCCAAACTAATATAGGTTAGTTTTGACCCAAGCTTATAAAGATATTTTGTCTTAATAGGTGATGTGGTATTCAAGGACGATCTACTACTTGACTGCTACGATTAGGGACCACATGGCCAGGTGAGTGGCAATATGATAATTATTGTTCTTTGCTTATGTTTGTAGTTAGCGCACCCGTGTGTCTATAAATATCTTATATGTGAATTAGATTTACATGCGGGAGTCAATTGAGTTTCTGTATGTGCTTGAATATTATGATTGAGTGCCAATTTACATTAATTACGCCTTTCTAATTGATAATTGCTCTCTCTTGCAATTAAATTGTAGAAATTGCAATTATCTGTATAAATTGTCATAAACGCTCAATAAATAGACTTAAGACTATTCGACCTTAAACGAAATGAATCATGCATCACGAAGTCCTGCATGTAAGAAGGTCGTTAGCATCACGTAGTGGTACGAAAAGGCCCCATGGAGGATGCACTGTATGGGTAACTCTTGTCTTGACTTTTAGGAACTAAACAGAACTTGGGAAATGGCGCCCTCTGATTGAGATATATGAATTTCCTAGTCTGGGGATTCATCGCTTATAAAATAGGTTTTTCGAAAATGTTTTTTATGACTCTTTTTTTCTTTCTTTCTTTTTTTCATAATTATTACTCTAAAATTTTCAAATACTGTCATAGTTATCGTAAGAGGTTGCAAATACTAATTGCTTATAGCGATAAGTGGTGGTGTAGGATAATGATTTTAGCTAACCTATCAACAGCCAAGGAAAATACAAATGGAAAATGAGAAAATTGATTTCTACTTAAGAATCAAATCACTAGAAGTGCAACCTCTTACTATTACTCCAATGATATTTAACAATTGCAATATTTTGATTATAACAAAAATGGAAAATGAGAAAATTGATTTCTACTTAAGAATCAAATCACTAGAAGTGCAACCTCTTACTATTACTCCAATGATATTTAACAATTGCAATATTTTGATTATAACAAAAGACGTAAAAAATTCTGAAATTGTTATCCATGAAACAAACCCACACAATCTGCCAGGAAAATTTTTTATGGATTCCTTTCTTTCCTGTTTATGATCGTGTGTTTGATGCAGAGTATGGAATGGCTGGTGAAGTCACGACAATGGGAGATGTCTACAGTTTTGGCATCGTATTGCTGGAGATGTTCACTGGGAAAGGACCGACTGATCAAATGTTCATGCAAGGACCTAGTCTTCATGGGTTTGTAAGCAAGTCAGTCCTCATGGATTTGTAAGCAAGTCTCTTCCAGATAGAGTAGTTGAAATGGTTGATCCCAAAATCGTAAAAGATTTGCTTCCGAATCAAGCTGCCTGTCACGAATGCACTAAAGACATCAAAGCAAAATTGAAGAATGCTTCATCACAATATTCAAGGTTGGTCTTTCGTGCACCAACGAATATCCGGGAGAACGGTTGGATATAAATCAACCTCTCATTAAATTGCAGTCAGTCAGAGACTCGGAAATTTTTGCTAGAGCGTAGTTCAATATAAGTAAACTGTAGGTTTGTGAAAGGACAATGTCATGGATTGTTTTTTCCCTTGGTTTGTATAAGCGGTTGAAGTAATAGAACGTCAGTTGGCGTGTGTTACAGATGTTTTCATAAAATCAGTTGTGAAGGCCAAAAAAAGGCAATAAATGAACTCAAGGTACTTAACTGCTATCATCAAATTCTTCTAATATATCCCCTTGAATCTCAAAGCCACAAGAAAGGCTGCATTGATACAGAAATAGATGACTTCCTACATTCTTCGACTTCTTTTTGGGAATAAAATCTGCTTTCTGCATCAATCACAATTTACACAATTCATCATTATCTTCTGATTATCTATCCTTTTGGGCCTGCTTTTTTTGGACTACATATCAGACCAAGAAAATGATGATGATGAGAGCACTTTCTAGACTTCATACTTGCAGAAGAATTTCAGTGAAGGTTGTCCTCAGGCTGTTTCATCCAAAAACCTCAATGGTTCCAAATTTTCTGCTGAATTGATGCCGCCAAGAGCTTCCTTCAGGTGGGTTCCAAGTGCCATCTGCTGCATTCTTCATTAGCTTATCATTGGCCCAAAACAAATGATTTGATTTGCGGACTCTGGGGATTCAATGTTAGCAGCATGGCCTGTGTTCTTGAGAATCTCTAGCTTCGAATTACTTCCAAGATGCCTGCATAAATGAACAAAATTTACATTTCCATTTTGACAACGAAAAAGAACCCAAAAACATTTTAAATTGATGCACCTCTGCAGTTGGTGAGCAAAGCTTAGAGGGAAAACTTTGTCTCGATCACCCCATATGATCAACGTTTCCTGAAAAGAGCAAGGCCCTTGATGTGATCAAATATAGTAATTTGCTATGTACGTGAGTTGTGCATTAAATATGTGGCAGCCCGGCATATTCAATGAAACTGAAGCTCCTGAAAGGGTTAAGTTTTAACTAACCTGACATAATGGTTGAAGTTCTTTATCTGCCTCTTTTTTAAGGAAGTGTTCTGCTAGCTCTGCTTTCTCTTTCCTATGCTTGTTGCACATAACCTAAAACCACAAGATTCCTAGATAAATAAGAAGAACAAATGAAAAGAACGCAGGATGACTCGAACTGCAAAATCGACAAACAAAACAAGCAGAAGTTGCACATATATCCTTAGAACTATTGGTCTAGCATGGCACTATAAACTTTAAAATGTGTCTTCATCTCTTTGTGACTTTGTAAAATATGTATTTACCCCCCCAACTGTTACCAAAATCCCTGAACTGTTCTTCTTTTAGCACTATATAGGGATTAGTATTGGTAAGGGAGGTAGGTGCATAATTTCAAAAGTTGTGAGATGTAAAGATATATTTTAGGGGTTTAAAAGGTCTACCTGCACTTCACCAATTGTTTTGGGATTTATTTGCAATAATCCCTTGAAAATTTGTGCAAAGCAATTGCTTAGACTGAACAGGTCAATGGGACTCACATCAATGAACTCGCGGAGGAAGGAATTGGGCATCCATTTGAAAGGATTGTATTTATAGATAGATAAGTTAACCAGAACCCTCAAATCTTGTGGCTTTTCTGGTAAAAGAAGTTCCATTGCATTCCTTTCAATTTTCCTTAACTGCTCCACTTTTTGCTCTTCTGTGCATCCTATCCCACTGCTGACAATCACAACCTTCTCTATCCCATCCCTGTATGTCTCTGCCATCCGATACGCCACATATCCACCATAACTTATTGCATATATAGAGAACTTATCGACCCCCAATCTCCTCAATCCTTCCACTATACACGTCGCCTGAAATGTGTCACTCCTGACAGGACTTATGGTGTAGGACTTGCCAAAAAATAACAGGTCAGGTATGAATAGATTGAAGCTTTGTGAGAGTGAGGCCACTTGGTTCATGAATTGCCACCGTGAATTGCCTCCGTACCCGTGGATGAGTACTAATTCAGGTTTGCTGAACTTCCTGTGTTTGGGAATCCAAAAGTGCATGGTGGTTTGATCATCTATATCCACACTGCATGGACATAGACTACATGACCAGAAGTATAGTGACAGGAATGTGTCAACTAAGGTAACGAAAATTGGAATCCTATGCAACTTGAAACACCATTTAAACAGAAATCTTATGATGGAAATGGAGGTTAAGAGAGAGCAATGCAACAGATGCCAAAATTTTGTAGAAGCCATGAAATTGAGTTGAAAGGAAGGACTGGACCAATGGATGAAGTTTGAAATGAATCTACTATGAAATCGTAATACAAATAAGCATTGAATTTGTGGAAATGTAAATCAAATGGTTATTGCTGTGATATGAGGACATGAAACTTGAGCGCCGACAAAATCAGAATATTTTGTGAGGCCTACAAAGAGATAAAATGGCATCTATTTGATATTGACTTTAAATTCATTTTTTTTTTTTAACCAAGTTTCCTTATAAATAGTGTGCCCATTTTCACCTCTTTAATCATATACACCATTTAAGACGAAAATCTTTATTCATATTGGAATGAGTTTTTATCTTTCCAAATGATATTTATGTCCTTATATTCCTTTTAATCATGTTCGGTCATGTATGAAGAAACTTTTTTTTTATGTATTCTACTTTTTACTTTTTCTTCCGTACAAAATAGCATATGATTAGAGGTAATACGAACAGGGTTATATTAAGCAGACAATGTATGCAACTACGTGTGGAGGCACAAGTACAGTACGATTACCAGAGCTAAGGAGGAAGGTTACATTAGATTGACAGCGGCCGTAAAAATTTATTAATTTCGAGTATGACCTATAAAAACTAGAGATAAGGTAAGGAGTCTGTATTAGGAAATTGGAATGGCGGATTAAATGGCATCTTTCCTACTCTCACGGATTAGGTTTAGAGCATACATAGCATTTCACATGCAGAAGAAAATCCAAGATTAGAAAGAGACAAAGTTGCCCACGTTAAGACTAAAATCAGAAAGAAACGTGAAAGGTGGGGAATCTTCTGCCTAGGGACAACGGGATTGTTCCTGAAATTTCTGACAATTTAGGTTGATTATCTTACTAATTCGAATGATTAAATAAAATGTGGTATCTGTTACCTGGAACTTAGCTAAATCTTTGTTAAAAAAAAAAAAAAATCAACTTATTACTGCACTTTCAATTTATCAAATTTAGTACTTAATCGGAAGTTTGTATTTCAACACTACTACCTACAACAAATCATTTAATGAATATTTGCTTGCTTACTTTATAAGATTCCACGGTTTCATTCAGACTCCACTCATTCAAAAAAAAAAAGTGTCTCCTTGAACTTTTTAATATGTAGAGAGGAAAACGAGTTACAGCTAGCATTGCCTCTTTATTAGTATGAACACAAACATAAAAGTAACACTATGATACCTTGCTTCCACATTTTCCTATCTATTTTCAATCTTACCATCTTTGCACCAATTTGAAATTGCATAGTCCTGGGACCACCCCTCTATATATTGTCCTTCTATTTAATTTTTTTAACAAGTAAAATAATGGATCTTGTATACATTTACGTAAATCCTATTACTTTACATATAAAAAACTCAATAGAAAAATCCCCTATAAATGAGTGATTTCTCAACTATCTAAATATTTCTTACTCCGAGCAAAAGTTGCATGGTCCCATATTTCATTTTTCATAACATCTGTAAATCACTTCCTCCTTTTTCAACTTTATGGACGGCTGTTTATTCCCACTTTTCATTAGATCCCTTAATAATGTTTATTTTCCTACCACTATATATTACTTTGCCAACTTAACTTACTCGTACCCTTCTTCTTCAGCTTCCTCCTTACCCCACCAATGGCTGCTTACACTTACACTACTACCACTACCCAAAACCCGTCGCAAAGAGGAGTAGCCATGGTATTGGCTCTAGTTTCAGCCATAGTACTCTCTCCTTTGTACATTGACAGGAAAAATGAAACAAGGTCTTACGAAAACAGATGGAGTTCCGGCTTCGTTCTTCCAATGGTTCTTGCTGGACTGATAATTGCAATCCGAACTGCTTCATCGTCGTCCTCTGGGTCTGCTTATAAACCTTCAATGGTTCAATCTCAGGATCCATCTTGGGTGTTGAAAGTAGGGAGTTCTAGTTGGGGTCTTACAGGAGTTTTGTTGATGTTAATGCTTGTCCTGTCATGGCAACATTCTGTTCAAGAGTTCTTGTGGAAATAGGAATAGGAAAAAGATGTAGTCTGCAATCATATCTCCACTCAGGTCTCTCTCAAGGAAACTCTTTCCCGTATCGATCATTTCCAGATTTATATCCTATGATAAATCGCATGAGGTTTTAAGTTGACATTCCGTGGTTTACTGCACAGCACCACTTACCTAATGCATTATATGTATCCAAAGATAGGCGATCCATTTACAGTCAAACCCCTTCATCAATTTAAAAAAAAAAAATGCTGTAGTGAATTTTGTACAGGATTTGGGGAACTAGATAATATAGGGAATATTATGTCAATCACTCTTCAAAGCATTTGATATCATAGTCATCCCCAACTCTTTTATTTATTTATTTATTTATATGCCTATACACCCATTATGCAACATTGAACTTCTTAATAATTTTTAAAAATAGTGCACGAATTCTTCCATATAATTTCAACAAGGTGTAAATATAAAGTTAAAAAGTGTTGGTATAATTTCAAGAGTTTACAACGATGGTCACTATAATTTATCCTTTTTTCGGCATTTCTGTGGGATAGTTTGGAAGAATGTGGCTCTGGAACTTTGGATCGACACTCTTGGAATCTCTTTGAGTGTAAATGTGACCAGAGATATATCTGCAAGTTGTATGATTCTACGTGGCTGAGGTCCCTATGAATATGAACATGAGGGAAACATTTTCCAGCTGAAAAAAATGCAGTCAAGAAAAGATATGGCAGTCCTCGTTTAGGAAAATTGATCGCCACTGAATAAAATACAGATCCCAATAAACCACAAAAAATGTGTTGGAATTGGCCAAACACTGAATTAGTTATGCCAAGAACAACAAAATAATTTACATGGACTCCTCCGAACTCTTGAAATTTGTAAAATTGCCGGCTAAACTTCTGCTGATTTTACTCTTCATGTTCTGCAATTTGGTTCTTCTGTTATGGTCTTGTCGCAATTTTAAAGGATAATACCAACAATAACATCGAATGTCTCATCTAGACAAGAAGTTAAGGGAAAGCCAAAGGTAGATATCAAACACTAATCAGAGCAGGGGCATATCAAACCCACTCTGTCGTAAACCATATCCTCTCTAATTCCCGAATATGTAATATCTTTTCTAATTGTTTTCCGTGCTTTTGGTAAAACAGAATAGAGAAAACATATTATACATTTATATTAGATTTACAGCATGAAGGGTATAATATCGTATAAATAAAGTCTGTTAGAAAGGAAAGAACTTCCTAATTGAATGCTATAAACACAGGATTATACATACAATAATGAGAAACGAATGTTACCCAGAACAATATTATGTGATGCATGGTTCAAAGGAAGAGATCAACTTCTCCAGCCAACCATGCTAGAGGCAGTTGTTCCACGTGTCACTGATGAAGGGCCCCTATCATACATTCGCTGTATCTCTTCCCGATACTCAGTTAATGACTTGACAGGTAGGGCAGGGGTTAATTCCACCACATCTCCCATCTTCAGCTTGCATGTCGGTTCATGCACTGGCACTCGGTTTAACCTTGGCCGTAGTTCTTCCTTTGAAGCAAACCCATAATTTGACCATCTAGAGCTTCCTAGTCCTGCCCTTGCCATCAAATCCAGCATGGTTGAGTTTGCAGGAAGTTCCCGCACCGTCATCTGCATATTGCATTGGCATATAATCTTGGTTAAACCATATAACAACAAATACAGAGCTCAAAAGATAAGAATTCAACTGAGTTTGAGCAAAGCTTGAGCATTTAGAACTCAGTTAAGTGAGCCAAGCTCGAGCATGTAGCTCTATGTTTTTAATCAATCTCAGGCTCAGCACCATGTCAGCATAACTAGACCCAACTTTTATTTTTTGGGGTAAGTGATTTGGCTTAAAGAACAACAATCTTGAATATGCTGGATAAACATATAGTTCAATTCTCCCATGCCGTACAAACATTCAAGGTAATTCTCATGAAAATCAAACAATGTATGAGATAACTATATACAGATTAAAATAAATTTTGCCAGATCATTCATGTACCATAGCTCTAGTTACCCCAGCCAGCTTAGAAGCAGCAGCAACCACCTTAAGATCTAGTTTCGTTTTTGGACCCTATAGGTATTACAATGCTTTAAGTAATAAAATAAAGAAGAGGATAAATAGATTTTACCTTCTCATTTTCTATCATGATGATAAAGACAGGCCCATCCTGGTCACAACATGATTTATAAGATGGACAATTATCGGCATGAGTTGGGAACTTGCACATTGACTTGTTGCAGTCAGCATACCAAATTGAAGATTGATCTTTCCTCATTGCCTCACAATGCCAGCTTACAACCCATCGTGCCCACTCAACCATTTGAAGCACAAATGACGAATGCTGGCAATCACCTTCCTTGTATCTCCAGTGTGCAGCAAATCCATATTCTGCCTGTAAATGCATTTCTTTTGTGCGGATTTGAATTTCCAAAGGAACCATTCCATCACCCATCACTACTGTGTGAAGAGATTGATACCTGCACATGGGATTAGAAATTAGAAAAGAAAGCACAATTTCACAAGACCTGCATAAACAGAATTTGAAAGGATTTCAAAAACTCACCCATTAAGCTTTGGGTTATTTATGTAGTCCTTGGACTTTCCAGGCACTTCACACCACAGTTGATGAACAATTCTCAATGCCTTGTAACAATCTTCCTTGTTGTCAACAATCAAACGCAGCCCCTGTATATCATGGATTTGATCCATGGTAAGCTTCTTCCTGGAAGGGGAAAAAGATCTTCCAGTGAGCAAAAAAACCAACTTCAACTTTTATGAGCACAAAAGAGTAACACTTTCTCCATAGATAGTACATGCTACTTCATTCAGAATCTGAATTAAAGCTTATTGATGGCTGGGAGTTGAGCCTAAGAAAGAGAACCACATTTCTAAAACTCATACTATTGTATGAAAGACAGAGAAGAGGGGCATCCATACTTCGCCATTTTGCAGTGGATGCTGTACAAGCTTTTATGTCTTCCAGATAAGGAATGGTAAGAAATACCATCATCATTAAGAGCTTGTTCTAACTTCTTAATAGCTGAGGTAATCACTTCCTCATCAAAAGATTCTGAAAGCTGAGATGATAATTCACTATGAATTTCAGGATTGAGATGCTTGAAACACAAGTTTTCAAGCTGCTCCTTCCAAGTGGAAATTCCCAATCGGTTTGCCAATGGGGCAAATATCTCCAATGTCTCCTTGGCAAACCTCTGCTGCTTGGTGAAAGTTAAGGCATCTAATGTCATCATATTATGGAGCCGATCTGCTAATTTGACGAGAACAGCCCTTGCATCGGCCATGGCAAGAAACATGGTGTGAAGTCTATCTGCCTCATCCATCTTGCACGCTGTGTTATTATCCCGTGCAAGTTTGCTCAGTTGACTTAGCTTAGACACCTAAACCAATTTCATTGATGATTAAATGAGCTTATAAAAGTTCTGTACATAAATATACAAAGATAAGCATGCATGGAGCACATATGAGCAAAGTCAAAAGCAGTAAAGTAAATAACAAGAAAGCCTTTCATTTATTCAAAAATTTGACTCCACATTATCTTGTAACATTATTTCTACTTCTAGACACATTCTTCAAAAGGGCCAAGAAGGTTTGACCCAGCAGTCCTACAAGGTT
This sequence comes from Laguncularia racemosa, assembly GCA_037954665.1. Classification (NCBI taxonomy): domain Eukaryota; kingdom Viridiplantae; phylum Streptophyta; class Magnoliopsida; order Myrtales; family Combretaceae; genus Laguncularia; species Laguncularia racemosa. The sequence continues at coordinate 11,955,816 of JBBMOL010000002.1, read as the reverse complement.
CTCTGCCCATTTTATTTGTCATCCTAATATCCATTCTCCCTTCAGATCACAGTTCGTATGGCACCTACCTCTAATTGATGCTAGAACCCCCTTGTTCCAATGACCATTTCTCATCTTGTAGCACACACCCGCATGATCACCTTCATCTTGGTTAGACACATTTTGAGTTCAGATAATTACTTATAAGCAGTGCACAAGGCATCATTAAAGTTGAGGAAGTAAAATTCTGAAACACCCAAGAAAATGGGAATTGGATTTATTAGCTGCAGGTCAGATAATTACTTATAAGCAGTGCACAAGGCATCATTAAAGTTGAGGAAGTAAAATTCTGGAACACCCAAGAAAATGGGAATTGGATTTATTAGCTGGTAGCATGAATCAGGCTACACCTTTTCCTGGCAATTAAAATCCATCTACAATCTTGTAAGCTGTAGCAAACAATGACTGCCTGAGCATTGGGGTAAACAATTCAAGGATAAAATCCTCAATGATGACAATGGCAAAGATACTTCTATTTCTTTGTCATATAAGTAGCATAAGATGCAAAAACTTAAAAAGAGAATTGCAATTCTCAAGCTCATAGATTATTCCTGGAAAAACAGATTAACTAAGCTAATATGTCAACATAAGTCACAACTTACTATGCAGAAAGTGATCTTCAGACAAAACTAGCGCTAGGGATATACATGGGAGGATACAGAAACTTGTGATGTAAACAGAGAAGACAAAATTTCGTCAGAAGCTATCAAGGGAATTCAATAGCTCATGTGCCTTGTCTTCGGCCACCCAAATACAATCAGTACATCATAAAAAGCAAAGAGTCGATTTTGACAAGGTGCAGTTTTCACAGGGAAGTTTCCTTTGCAATACTACAAACTTAGTAACCAGTAAGTGAGTCTTGTCTAACTCAAGCACATCCTGCACTGATGCTGCCAACTGCATACAACTAACAGCATTGTCTGAAAAGATATATGGCAAGCAGAAGATTCAGTTCCTAACATTATAGAGCACTTTGATAAGATGATTACTTCAAAAGTGTGGTTGTTCTTTCATAAATTGAGTAAAGCAATATTTTTATTCTCTCCTTAAGTTGATGTGTTGCAGTGACCATATAGCAGAAAACAGTCAAAACACACGAGTTTATGCAATGGTTACACTAATTCAACTAAGCTTCCTTTTCATCTGCCCAAACATTAACAATGAACTATTGAATTTATCTTACCCCTTCTACCAAATCAGCTACTCCAGCCCCAATGGTCCTCAGTATATAATCATAGCTCATAAAGGTATCATCAAGGGTGTCATGCAATAGTCCTGCAGCCACCACGGTTGAACTTGCACCAATATCTGCCAGTAACACTGCCGTTTCCACACAATGCTTTAAATAATGATCACCATTGGCTCGTGACTAGGGAAAATAAATAACAACAAAAACCACTTAAACAACTTAAAGACAATTACATCAAAAGGCAAAACAAATTATCTGAAATATAACGACACAATTATACCTGTCCCCTATGTGCTCTCTCAGCCTCGTAAAATGCTTTGACAATAAACTCATCACGGAAAATCTTATTCCTAGATTGAGCATCCAACAATAACTCCTCAGCATAAGGCTCTAAATCACCAACCACAAAACAATCTTCCAAATTGAATGCCAACTCCACACCATCACTAAGACCTTTACTGACACTACCATGCTGTGTCTCAACCGGTGCTGTATCGTACTCAACACAACTACTTAAAGCACTCTTGACAAACCTATTGAACATCCCACTGGACACGGACAGACTACCTCCTAACACATTCACATCTGCACTTCCGTCTCTTATAATTCTCATTGGAGGACTCTTTACAGAACCATTCCCATTCCCATTACTGCTACTCGAAAACGGAGCCTGAAACACTGACACAGGACTCTGATGATCCCTTTTCAATGACCCAACAAACTTACTACTTGGCGAAAATCGAAAGGAACTACTCAATTCCCTCAACTCTTCACCTCTCTCATGCCTAATTGAGCTCAACTCCTCACCAACACCTGAAAAACTACTCGAGACAGAGTGTTTTGACGTCGGAGAAGAGAAGAGACAAGATAGACCACCAAGATATGGTTTTTGTGAAGGTGATGTGGATGATGGTGGGGTTGATGAAGCAGAAGATGAAGGTCTTGAATTCAATTCAAAATCATAAAAAACATGGGAATTGATTTGGTGAGTTGTGGAACACACACTGCTTGGAGGACTTGCATACAAAGCAATTGTTGGAGAAGCCATGAAATTGAATTCAAATATCAGAAATTACTCACAAGATATGAACTTCAAAAACGGTTCTGAATCAAACTGAAGTTTTTTTTTTTTTTTCCACAAATTATATGAAGAAGTCAGACTTTAACCAATTTGTAAGAAACCTCTAAAGTTTCCGAAGAAATTTTGCAGCTTGTTTAAATTATTTCACAAAAAACTGAACTTTTTTTTTTTCTTTTGGGAGAAATAGCCCTAGTTTTCAAAGAAAGCAAAATGGACGTGTACAGACTAATTGAAAATGGATATTAAGAGGATTTTTGAGGAATTGAAATGGGTTTGTATCAGATTAGAACTTTATGAAACCTAGAAATGGGGAATTTCGGGATTGGAGAGCCAAAGATTGCAAGGAATCAGGGATTAAAAATCCCCATGCAAACAGGGGTACTCCTGATTTTTCTTTCTCCTTCCTGTCCGGATTGATTTGAGACCAAACAGAGAGAAGACGGAAATTACACTCTTGTCCTTTAGTTGCCTACGGGTTTCTTTTTCATGGTTTCTTTTGCAGCTTTCACTGCCTCGTTGTATAATAAAACGAAAATATTTTTCTTTCTTTTAATCAAGACGATAGGATCACAAGGAAATAGTCACATTATAAAATACTGAAGGGAGCTTTTATCTCGATTTAATAGGTTCGTGATACGATTTAAGAAATTAAGTCCAATCCAAGAATATTGTAAGAAGATTTAACTTGGCTAAGCCAGTTTTTTTTTTTTTAGTCTTATTTAGTTGTTTTATATACTAAAAATAAAAAAAAATCTTTATAAATTCATTTAAACTTCATATAACCTCAATAAACTATAAGTTTATTATAAAAACAAGTAAGCTTCTTTTATATTAAAAATGAGCTCATTTTATAAAAAAATTAGGCCTAATATGGCATAAACACAAATTCAAAGCTTATGCATTATATAAGAAATTGAGGTTTCAATCTAAACCGTCACTCACCGACAATTGATCCAATAGTTCTCATCAATTACTCACATGTCCATCCATCTTAGCTTTATCCAGAGTAGACATTAAAGGCTAAATCTTATATATAAGAGTTTCCTCCTCCTCATTTAAAACATTCAAAGCATTACCAAGCTTCTCATACTTGTTATTATTTTGCTTGAATCACTCCATAAAAAATTAAACATTAGAAATTCATCAAAAACAAGTCAAGAACAAATAAAAAATTATACTTTTAATCTACTATCACATGTACACTAAAAATCCGAACTTGTCTATTCCCCCATGCCTCTCTTTAAGGTTATCCCTCCTTATGTCATTAAATCGAGATTTTTCTAAGATCAATTGACACACAACTATATGCATAGTTATTAAAATCACAAGTTAATTATATTATTCAATAAGCTTACAAAATTATGAGGTTTTTCTTAGTTAAAATAGATGCAAATTCATTTAAATGTAGACTCTTGGTAAAATTATAAAGTTAGGTGTATAATTTTATAAGTTTTTTAATTTCTAAATTTTATATGATTCTGCCGATTATATAAATTCTACTTATAGGTAGAATTGTGAATTTGATAACTAGTTGCTTGTGATTTATCATCAACAACAACCCTATATATTTGGATTGTAAAGATTCAAATTCTCACTCTGTTACACTTATTGAAAACATAATAAAAGAAAGACATTGTAAGGAAAAATTATATCACAATGCTATCAAGGTGGCTAAAAAATATAGATAATCTTAACCACTAATTTTAAAATTGAGGGAATCAATAAGGATAAAATAAAGATAAGCCATAGGTTCATTAGTTTTATGTTTTTTTGGCCATTAGTTGTTATAACTATTTAAAGTGATGAATAGTAAGAAGAAAGAAAAAAAAATCAAAGCATTATTTCATAAACTGTGTGTGTATGTGTTTTAACTTTATGGCTACAATTTGAAATCATGAAATAATAATATTCAAATAAAAATTTTCCTTATCCCATTTTATATTTAAAGTTTAAAGTTACGATATAGTAACTCATTAACTTTTACATATTAAATTTACTATTTGTGTCATTTTTAAAAGAATGATGTACTAAATACTCACTGCTTAAAGGTTACAAGTGTATACAATGAAAGATATGATTTAGTAAATTTGACAAGTCAAAATTTGATTGGGTATAACATTTAACGATTTTAAATTTTAGGTGTAAAATTAAAAATAAAAAAAAAATCAAAATGTAAGTGATATGTTTGACACAAATTAGAATGAATGAAAAGTCAACATATACAAATAAATATAGAAAGTCACCATTAGTAATTTGTATAACTACTATATATCTGGATTTTATTTTACACTTATTCATTTCTAGTTATGTTTGCAAAGGGCTAAATTAATTTTACAAGAACTTAGGCTAAGCCTTGCAATAACTTGGGTTTAATTCCCTAGGTTAGTGATATGGTCTAAGGAGTTAAGTCCATATCTTGCAATAAATTAGGAAGATTTGGAACTATAAGCTTATTATAATGATCATTGGACTAATCTCTCAACTCTCAATATTTTTCAAGTAGACTCACACATTCAGTAAAGTTCTTTGTGAATTTAAATTTAAGAGAAACCTAAAAGGGGATCTATCAAAAGGAGGATTAATCCCAACCATTGACCAGTAATGCAATATGAAGAATGTTGCTAGCACTTAGACTCTATACCTACTCAAGAATTTTTCCTTATATGACAATATTCAAATTTTAGAGAAATAATGTTGTATTGTCAAGTTATTGTTCTTAAAAATAGAATAAGGTTAAATGAAGAACGTAACCCTTTTGCCCAAGAATAGTGAGATTGATGTTTTAGAGATCCTTCATTCATCACTTGTGCATTTGAGTCTTTAAAACTATATGCTCATCCTCTCTGTGATGCGAACCCTAGGTATATTAAACCTAGAACCCGACGATCGTGATTTGAAATCGGATCCCCAAGAATCGTCTTGAACAAGTGATGAACGGAACTAGACCCCAACCACACCTGTTGATTGAAACCTAAGTTATCAAGATGATTTCCCCAAGCGTTTAGATTGAAGAAATCGAAAGAGTTCTTTTGCAAAGAACAAAGAGAGAGAAAACCCTCAAAATATGTATTCAAATCTGTAAAATTCGTAACCCTAGTGTTTTTTACAAAAGGGTATTTATACTTCCTCGTACAATGTCTTGAAAGGAAAATACGCGGAACGAAAATAAAAAGATACGCGTAGTACACGGTGTAATACACGGCCGTGTCTTCGAGCCGTGTATGACACTGGGCAGGCGACAAACAAGGTACACGGTCGCATACACGACCCGTGTCTTCAAGCCGTGTATGACACTGGGCAGGCGACGAACAAGGTACACGGTCGCATACTCGACCCGTGTCTCCAAGCCGTGTATAACACTGTGTGTGTGACGAGCACGATACACGGTTTCATACACGACCGTGCCTTTTGGCCGTGTATTCTTCTGTGAGAATTTTGCTGAGACACACGGTTGTGCCGCTGGCCGTGCTGTTGGGCCATGTAAGGATACACGGTCGTGATACACGCCCGTGTGTGGAGGCCGTATATGATCCCTTGGATTCCTTAGTAAAGCTCGGTTCCCTCTCTTGCAGCTCCATCACTAATCCTTGCAAAGCTTCTCTCATCCGCTTAGCTCTAGCTCTTGTCATTGGACCTCCCATACCATGTAACGAGTCGGTGGACTTTGACTCTTGAACTCTTGATGCTAGCTGATCCCCATCACTCTGCCTCTCTCTCCAAGTCATCTTTCCACGTGCCATCTCATCACCACTCCTTTAAGGTTATGTAAAGAATGAGAGTCATGCTGCACATATGTGACACTTTTGTTTCAAAATTAAAAGCTAATTGATGTGTCTTAGCATGATTAGAGAACATTGCAATGCTAATGATTAGCATAGGTTCTAAAAGTAATTTCAATTCAATTTTTCAATCTTTTGAACACATCTCTCAAGCTAGTCTACACTTTATAACACTTTGCATTAGTAAGATGAATTGGAGAATCATATTAAACAAATATAGTAGGCTTCAATTTCAAATATTTGTAATTTGCAACTAGAAGATAACATAGAAAGTAATGTCTCTTATCGTCCCAATAGCAAATTAATTTTCCTATCAATATTCTCATCAACATAAAAAATGTCATGTAGCTTAGCTAAGGATGTTTGGCGTTCTCATATGGTCCTCCTAAGTCACCTATTGCAACAACCGACACTTCCTTGATGATTTGAAAATCTCTTCTACTATTTTATATTTTCAACCAAAAACCCTAACAAATTATGATATGTCATTAAATTAAACCTAAGTCATACATACACCAATTAAGCAAGCAAGTACAAGATGGTTACTGTTAACTTTTAATAATTAACATCCCACATATAAGTAAGTATTATATGTGTTTTCAAATTCTCATGGGATCAAGTTTGGAGTGCATCAACAAGGATGTAGATGACAAGGAAGATAGATTATAGGGATGAGGTAGGCCCACAATTGTTCAATCTTACTAGTCAACTACTAAGCATTGTAGTTTACATATGGAGATGAATCTTAGTTGATTGAAGCTTACATGAGGATCTTAGTTAGTTGCTTGTTTTATCTTTATCTTTTCTTTTTTTTTCTTTTTGGTGCCTAAGTAATTGTACTGTGTGTTAGGCTTTTGTTCTTGTAAACTTGATAAATATGATATTGATTATTGGAGAAAATAATAAACCCCAAAGGCTTAGTGGTGCAAATTGTGCTCCATGAGATTCTATGAAAAAACCCTTATATTGTTATTATTACACTATAATGGATTCATTATGTCTATCCTATAGATTTTTTTCCTTGTTTTTAAGGTTTCCTAAATTAAAATTATCTATCTCCACTTCTCTTTCCTTTAAGTAAATTTTCTCAAGTGTTTTGTGCTCTATTGATCACTAACCATGAAATCCACAACCTGACATAACAAATTGGTATCAACACTTAATGATTAGAGTTTTAACTATGAGATAGGTAGCTAGAATGAGATCAATGGTTACCTTTTAAGTTTGTGTTCTATACACAAAAGAGATCGGTATCGAATCCGGCTTCAATAAGTTTGATGGATGCAATAATTTTGGTTTGTGGAAAATGAGAAATATAAAGCTAAGCTTGAAGAGGGAATTAAATAAGCAATTGGAATTTGTAAAGGGTGAGGAGTGGTCATAACTCAATGAGAAGGCCCATATGTTAATCAAACCTAATTTGACTATTATCATTTTGTAAAAACTATTGGTAGAGAAGGTGATAACGTGTTTGTTAATGACACTCAAATAGTTGTACATGACCAGGTGTCTTGCAAGTCGAATTGGTCTTGACGTAGAGATTGTATTCCCTCCAAATGAGTGATGGTTCTTCAATAAGACACATCAAATTTAAAAATTCATGTACCTAATTAGTGATTCAAAAGATATTGATGTCAAATTTAAGAATGAAGATTAAGCAATGATCTTTTTGAGTTTTTTGCCATCTTATTAATAGTGAGTTCAAAAAGTCTAAGATCATCATAAGAGAATTTGCTGATAAAAAGGAAAGAAAATTGTTTAGCTAGAAGTAATTAGACCATGAAATGGGATCTAAGGGCACTTGGGTTGAAATAGTCTAATTGCTAAAGATTAATAGATCTCTAATAATGGTAGCAGTTTAAAAGGTAAGTCTAGAGGCTTATTTGTAAAATGCCTTGTTATATGAGAGCAAAGTGCTTAGAGAGACAGGATTAATGCTAAAGCTAAAGTAATTGCTATTATGGTAGTAGCTTAGTTAGAGGAAGATATAACATTAATGTCTTTAAATAAACAAATAAATAAATTTTCATATTAGACCTTAGACTCAAAGAGTGTGTTTTACATGTGCTAAAAGATAGATTGGTTCCAGACTTATAGGCTTATGCATAATGTTCAACTTGATGATGTAGGTGGAGGATGTGTCAAAACACATGATGGGCAAATGCACATGATGTCAAATGTGAGGTACATGTTGAGATTGTTTTATAATGTGATGGGAATCATATTCTAAACTAGGTTCCAACACAAGGAAGACTAATGACCAAGTTAGAGTAAAAGGTTTGAACCACTTGGTCAAAAAGAGTGTTACAAGAAATTACAATGGTTGATGAAGAAGCTTATTGCAAAGGGTATTTAGTCCATATCATCACTTTGAGAATAAGCTTATTATTATCAAAAGGAGAAATACTAGTTTTGAGGGGAAAGATATTGGTGGTTTCGAATGTAATATTAGTGATGTTTTTTATCTAACAGGTTTTGACAAAAAGGGAGTCTATGATTTTGATTTTTTTTTTAAAACCAATTTGGAGATTAGTATTTCTAAAGGCTAATAAATTGTTGAAGGTGTCGGATTTTAAGTTCAAATAGGGTATATTCCTTTAGATAGTTATAGAAGTTACTTTTATTATATCTAAAAATTCAAAGGAGTTACTCTTAAAGAATATAATTAATATTTTTTATTGTTTTAAACTATATTTACTTTCTATAAAACCCCATAAAAATAAATGAAAAAATACCTCTAAAAACCAGGGGCAATTTGGACAATTTGCTCTCAATGTCTAAAACCCTTGCTTATCTTGCCTACTAACCCTTTTCTCCTTTTAACAGAAACAATGCAACCATAAAAGCAACCTTCCTCTCTCTAAGTTAAACCTCTCACCAATCACAAGTTGTAACACAATCCAACAAGGTAAGCATAATTATAATGATTTTTGTGCACTTTTCTCTCTCACAAGTGGTTGTTATGCATAAATGGGGCTTGTAGGTGCATGATTTACACAATCCTTGATAAAAAATTTTATGGTTGTTGTATCTTGGGTTTTGATCACGTAAGTTAAAAGAATTGTACAAGTTTCTGGTTGTTTTGTATACTAGATTAGTGATGTATGAAGAGATTGGAAGAAAAATCATAGTTTGTGTAAATTTTGGGAAAACAGTGAGGAACATGGGCAAGATCATGCACCATGAACATGCTCATGATTTAGTTCATGCCCTAAAACACATTTAGAATCATGCCTTATACATTTTTATCATAAAGAGGTACATGGGGAGGATCACATCCATGAACCAGCCCGTGAATATGGATCATGCCTATGAGCTTACCTATAAACCCAAATCATGTCCATAAACCCAATCGTAAGCCTGTCCATAAACCCCACCGTTTCTTTAAAATGATGTTTTCTTATATCTTTTCTCTTCTAATGTTTACACAAGCCTTTTAATGCGTACATTTGGTTATATTAGTATTATTTAGGGTTGCTAAAATAGTGTTTATACCTTATCTTGATCATAATTAGATCTAAATGGGGTTGATAGTTATACGGACAACAGAACATTAGGTACGTGATTACCCTATTTGATGTTTGTGCTTGTTAGTGTAACATCTAAATGAACTTAAGTATTATCTAATTGATAAATGTTCGCTATTTATGTGTGGATCAACCTAGAGATCAATGGTAGTAGATCCCTAAAGGGCATTCCAATTATTTCTATGTAATGTTATCCCTAGTAAAGTCACATATTGAAATGATCTGAGTGAATTTTAGGATGATTCATGAGTGCTAAAATCGGAAGTGATAGTACCCTTATGTTGGTTATAGGACTTAAACAAAGATAATAATTTAGTGCATGTTTTCTTATCTATGTTTAAATGTTTGTGAATTTTGTATATGTTTAGTCACGCGCATGTATTTGTAGGTATTGTGTACTAGGGAAATTTCCTTTTTAGGTATAATATGGGCTTATATGTGATAATCATGTCCTTGAACTTTATGAGTGAGTTCAATGCTAATACATCAAGACATGTGATAAAATAGGTCTTATAGTCTACTTTTGATTACCTTAAATTAGATTTTTAATTATCTAGAAACTTTTTTAGATATGCATGTTATCAATTAAATCGAAGATATGTTTGTATGATATTTGAGAAATTGATAATTTATTTTATACTATGGAGATATACGGATGCTTGTGGTTTTAAATAAATTAAAAATCTTAACACATCATTATTTAGTGATAACACATGATGATGAGTTGTGATATCTTAAGTTTTGGAATATTACACTTTCCTTTTTAGTTATATCCTTAGTTTTAACTACTATCATATAAATAGTCTTATGTAACCCTACCATAAAGGCTGCTTGTGCATCATATTAAGCGGAATGTATATAGTTTGATATTTCTTTAATGTTTCATATTCATTGAATGGGTCATTCATATCTTTAATTTACTTATTAATTCAAATATTAGCTAAAACCCTATAAAAATATTGGTGATTGTGTGGTCTACAAGCTAAATTGTCCCTAGATTCGTAATCTTGAACTTTGATTCGTATTGCTTAGTGATTACTTTGTCTTAAGCTTATCCTTTAAGGAGATCTTATAATATCTGATCATGTTTGGATCCAATTTATAGATTTAAGCACATCATAATGTCTTATCTCTTGGTTTATTAGTTGGTGTTGGTTTAATTTAGCAAAATCCTAGTGCGCGAAGCTTTCATATAGAGGTTTAGTGATGATGATAGGAGTCAAGTCAATAACCTCTACCTATTACAATGGAATGTAATTCATGATAGTTTTACTGTAGATATTGATCTTAGGTTAATGGATCCAGACAATTAGGTTGTTGTCTATAGAAGAAAAGGGCATCTTGGCAATGCAATAGACTAGTCTATTTTACTTTGCTTAGGTGTTGCATGGAGTCATAAAATGAAGAGAAGTTGGAGGAAAGTGAATGTGTAGGCTCTAGGGAGTAATTAGCTATTGGCCTATGTGAGTGAAGATGTGTTGCCAATGCTAGAGTGCATAGCTATGCATGTTTTTTTTAGTAAATGGATGGCATCATTCTTAGTGTAGGATGAAGGTGCTTGCAAGATATAGGGTAATGCACTAAATAGTCTAAAGATGGGCAATTGGCAAGATTGTGCAAGCAGCTAAAGCCTAATTATATGCATGTTGAATTATTGAAAATCCTAGACAAGGTAGAGACTATTAGAATGTATCTTGATGTTTTCATAGTATTTAGGCTTGCACATGCAAAGATGTGGACAAAGGTGAAGATGGATGCAGGGTTGAGCTACGCCAATTGATTGATTAGGCTTACTAGTTGGCTATTGGGCTTGTAGTCATAGTTTTGCATTAGCAAACGTATTGACCTATCTTAGTTCATCTAGTAAACATGATGATTTTTTTTTTTTTAGCAAATGAAAATCCTTTTAACCCATCTAAACTAAAGAAGTGAATAACTAGATACCTAGCAATAAAGATATGGAAACATAATATCAATATTTACAATTTTTTATCATTAATATAATATGCATGTATACTCCTAAACCATATACTCTTAAACTATATATGTCTTCATGTCTAGTATAATTAGGTTTGAAAATATTCCCTTCGATATTCAATGTAAAATCATGGGATAAGTAAGTGTGTTTCCCACTAGATAGACCTTGCACTTGTGAATGGTGTGCCTCTCTTTGTAACAATATAATGGACCTTGAATTTATAGGAAGACAAAGAAAGTGAAAGTTATGGTTTAATTGTCAAAACATTCTCTAGTCAATAAAAGAGTAGAAATTAAAACAAAAAAGAAACACAATCAGATGATTAGTGTTACAATTTTTATTCAAAATGTATGGTTTCTTTGCCATGTTAAAGTTTACATAGATTTAGAATAGAAACAAATGTTAACAACCAAATGCAAGATTAGTAGGGGAACAAAAAACCAAAGAAGTGAACTTTAGTGATTTGTTGTCCTTTTAATTAAGCTAATTGGAAGGAGTGGAGTTTTTTTTTTTTTTTAATCTTTTTAAGGAATAGCAACTAAGTCAATGTTGCTAGCACAAAATTCATCCAATAGGTTTTTTTTTTTTTTCAATAAAGTTGATTTTTATTTTCGGTGAGTATATTAGGTAGGAGAAATTTAAACCTAGTTCATCCATTGATAGATGAGCATCATATGATTAGGCTACAAGGGTTTTAGCATAATTAATTCATCCTTTCTTTTGTGGTATTACTATAGTTAAAGTCCTTGATATCAATAGTTACATTGTTTCCTATAAATGAAAAGAACAACTCATCACCATTAAGATGGTCCTTTAAGAATTTGATTGTCCTAGGCCAATCTATAAAGATAGGCCAATGGTCCTTGGTAATGTTATATTGAGGGACCTCAATCCCTGAGAAAACTTTGCTTTGAGAGAACACATTTGCAAAAAAAAAAAAAAAAAATGTAGAAATTTACAAAAGAGGGAAAATGTGTTAGTTGGAGGATAGTGGTAGAGAAAGCTACTTGTGAGCCTCTTTGGCACAAGAAACTCGAGGTTTTTATTTTCAAGAATTAATTTGCTTTTATGAGAATAGAAAAGTTATTCATTCTCAATTGTTTATTACCTTATTTACTTAGAAAAATAAGGAGGGAGTTTTAATTCCTAAAACTTTTTTTTTTTTATTTCTACTCTATTGAGAATAGATATTACATAATAAAATGTAGAATTTTTTATTTCCTCTATATATCTATAAAGTTCAAATATTATGACTATCATATCCTCTACAATATTGCAATTAATAATCAAGTAGAAGCAAATTGGTAATTTTATTCATATTCCAACTTATTATTACAATTAATGAGGTAAAATACACATTGGAATAAAAATTCCTAGCCTATTCCTAGTAATAGTCATTCTCAATATAACTTTTCTATTTCCTATTTATTCCATTCCTAAAAGTAAACGAGCCATTAATTAAAGAGGGTAAATGTTTTTTCATGCAACAACTATGCTTTATACTTTAGATGTTTGTGAGGCTTACAACTCAATTAATATATAAATAGGAAAAATTACATGCAAGGGAATCAACTTTTATGATCAGTAGAGAATTAAACTTTCAAGCGATCAAAATATAAGATCTATATTATATTAAGTAGTTAAAATAGATAGTTAAACTTTTAAGTGGTTAAAATAGAGAGTTAATGTTATGCTAAGTGATTCTTGTTACTATCCTATAAGCATATTAAGTGATTCAAACAAATGATTTGTTACTATCCATTTGAGTTACTTGGTATAACATTAATAATTAATTTTAATTACTTAACAATTCAATCTTCTATTTTCTATTTGAACTTAACTCCAAACGTTAATCCCCTCATTTATAATTTTTTCTACATATATATATATATATATGTATATTGAAAAGTACAAATCATATCTAAAACATTACCCTATTATCTCATAAATTATATATGATTATCATAACTATATTAGAGTACATCATATATAAAACATTTAGTTGTAATTATTCTGACAAAATGTACTCATTTAATTTTTACAACCATAATAAAACATGGATCATTGATCTTTTTTCTTTTTTTCAGTCAAGGTGAAATTTTATTCAATGAAAAACAAATCACACCGATCAATTAATTGATACAATAAGAATTATGGGTGAAGAGGTAGAGTAACAAAACCCAATCAAATGGGTGTGTGTATCTCTCAAGAGTCAAAATATATGCACACTTTTATTTTCTTAAATCTTATGAAAAGGATAGCACAATCTATATAAGAGATGAGCACAAAAAGAAAAAGGAAAATAATAAATCATTAAAAAATTACTTATTCTAAATACTATTAATAACTAATATTAACCTCATTACACTCAATTTTCAAAATAACTAGGTAAGTAGGGATAAAATTGTGGTGGTAGAAGTGTAATGTCAATGGAATGCCGATGGTTAGAATGGTAGAAAAATAATAAATTTGAGATTAATAGTAGTGGATTTGCAAATATTAAAATCAGCAATTATGGATTTACAAATATTAAAATCAGCAATTATGGATTTACAAATTTAAGATGATGAAGGAAACAAAAGAGATTCAGAAAGGAGCTTATTAATCCCTCATGCTAAAGTTTGTTAAGGAATTATAAGATATTATCAATCTGATCACCTTCATTATTGACATGAAAAAGTAGACATTAAGATGCCAGCACAACTAGTACATATGAACCAGTAGTCTTGGTTCAACAACAACACTAAGAGGTATCTTTCTTGGAGTAAAAAACCCATAAATCTGCTCCATGTCCAAATCTTCTGGCTTCATATTCCCTGGCAATTTCCAATTAAACCCATGAATAAGATTAGCCAAACTAGATTGAATCACTTTAAGTCCTAGACTATAACCCGGACACATCCTCCTTCCAGCTCCAAATGGCAATAATTCAAATCTTGCCCTTTGACATCAATATCTTTTCCTATAAACCTTTCGGGGCAAAATTCATTAGGGTTATCCCAAATTTCAGGGTCTCGACTTATTGTCCATGTATTTACTAAAATCCTAGTTCCTTTAGGTATGTCATAGCCATTGATTTTGGAATATTCCCTTGATTGTCTCGGTGCCAAAAATGGTGCCAAGGGATGTAAACGCATAGTCTCTTTAGCTATGGCATCAATATATGGTAAATTAATGATGTCCTTTTCTTGAACCCATCTATATCTACCAATAACCTCATCAAGTTCTTGAGTGGCCTTTTTCAAGATCTCTGGCTTCTTTAAAAGTGCAGATATTGCCCACTCTACTGTTCTTGCTGAGGTTTCTGTCCCACCAGTTATCAAGTCCTACAAGTAATTAAGCAAGTAAAAAAAAGAAGTATGTAAGTATCATTGAACTTTTAATTATGTGCAGTGGTTAGCATCTTGAAGAGTTAATTGATCGGAAAGCTACATATTCAATTTGGTATATATACGTCGTTGCTTTTTATTATTTCAAATGTTGACTTTTGAAACAATTCTTTAAGAATCTTATCTCTATTCTTTAATTATTGCACGTTTGATTCTATCAAAAGATGACACGATATCCTTGTGTACTACATCCATTGTTTATGTATAACATTATCTTGTTAGGTGGGATGTGCTAAGGTATTTTATAGAAGTGGGCATAGTTTGCTTTGGTTCGATTTTTATTTTGAACCAAATCAAATAATAAAAACGTGATTTGGCATGGTTCAGTTTTAGAACTTTTTTAAGTCATAAAATTTTGATTGATTTGATTTGATTCACAGATTGAATCATATTTTATTTTTAAGAAAGTATATTTATTTAACATATAATTCTATATAAGAAATATTAAATTCATATAATTATAATATATATTGGATATCATATAAAAGATTGTTAAGTTAATATTTAAGTAATTAAAAATTTTCTAATGTGTAACACAACTGATTTAGACTTCGCTTGGATTATTTGTTTTTATCTACATCTTATCTATCTCTATTTGAAATTAGATAATTTAATAATTGTTTGATCTATATCTAATCTATTTTTATTTTAATAGAGATTTAGTTTTTTTAATGGGGATATATGTGTAATTTGAACCTTTACCATTTTTCAATCTATTTTGAGCTAAACATTTAGATTTGAATAGATACGAATTAATAAGAAAAAGATGAGGTAAACACATCCTTATTCCCTAAGCTAACATATAGTATAAATTTTAAGTTAATCCATATACATATTAGTAAATTATGTTTATAAAATTTAAATTCATATACTTTTGAATAAATGTAAATTAATTTTTTTTTAATGATATGCAATTCTTTAAACGTTATTTATATAAAAAAGATATTATTATTATTATTATTTTCAAAAAAATTTGATTTTGTTTTATGGGTTGGTTTGAATTAATTTTCTAAACTAATTATAAATTTTTTATTTGATTCATATTGAAAAATTTCCAAACTAAATTGGCAAAAAAAAAAAAAAAAACAATTTTTGATATGGTTTAATCAATTTTTTTGCCCTCCAGTATTTTGTAACCCACCGTAACTTGGAATTCACGCAAATGCTCCTAGGAAAAAATAAATATATATATATATATATATAATAAAGATAACTAAAAAATAGACATTTAGGAAAATAATAAGAAAAGTTTAAAAAAGAAAAAAAAAAAGGGGGACACTCTAGACAGCTAAGCTACCCTTCCAGAGTCCACAAACGGGTTATGTAACCTGCGGATAAAAGAAAATTTTTGCTCCTCTTCCATTAAGTTATGATTCGTTTGCATGACTTAACACGTACTTTTTTTTTTTTTATTTAATTTTATAGGGCAATGGCATCAACCCACCACCATAAGCAGCACATTGCATGATCTAACCGTTAATGTGATCAAGATTTACCACTACATAACAAGGGGCATAGCCACCTCGTGGCTAGTGGTGCACCACCACTACTTGGGAGTAGGGATGGACGCAGGGCCATGTAGCTTGGGGATTGGACTCTTAAGGAGTGCAAACCAACATTATTTAATATTCAAATAAAATAGAAATTTAGAAATTTTTAAAATTAATAATAATATTATTATAAATTTTAATAAATAATAATTAATGTTATTAATTATTGTAAAAAAACAAAAAAAAATAATATTTAAGTAATATAAAATAACTGCAATTTTACAAAAGTAAAATGATCCTATGGGATTTGAAACCGAAACTTCATTTAATAAAACAATATACCTAACCATTTAGCCATTTGTAATATTTAATTAAATTTTTTTAATATATATATATATATATGTAATTTTTCACATTAAATAAATTTTGATAATAATAATTTTTTTTTTTCAAACTAAGGGGCCAAAGCCCCTATGGCCCCCCACCTACGTCACCCCACCTTACTGGGAGAATGGTGTAGCCTCCCAAATATTGGTCGATGATCCTTTGGTCTTAAGGTAACTAGCAATGCTTGAGACAGTTTTGTTAGATGTCGTTAGGGTTTGAAATATTTATTTTGGTTTTTTTTTTTTGAGTTTTATATGTATTCTACTAGTTTTTAAGGCAATAGGTTCGATTTGGAGATTCGGCGTACCTCTTAGAAAATTGGAATTTAGGGACTCATGTATAGGGGAACATACATATATAAAGCAAAGATAAAGGAGCTTTCACAATTCATTCTAAATGATCTTATCGTTTTTTAAAATGATTTTTCAACCATTTGTTATTTGGTTACATATAGCTCCGGCGAAGAAATTCACTACTTACGTATGGAAATATGATACATATCCACCTTAAAATATTATTATATGCTCTTCTACAAATTTAAAGAGATTTTATTTTATCTAATACAGCCTTATCCTATACCCTAGACCAGGATTAAACATTGACTAATGATCCACCTTATATCCCAAGTTGCGAAGTCCCCATCAAACAGCAAACAATAGGATAGGATTATTTAATCCTTTCCGAAAGCTGTCAAGCACCAAACAATAGGCTAGGATTATTTAATCCTTTCCGGAAGCTTTATTCGACCACCAGAAATAGCATTAAAAAAATAATTATCGAATTGCTGGAAAAAAACACTAGAACAATGAAACAGAAAAAGACATAGGAACAGTACCAGGATGAAGGCCTTGATGCTATGTCTTTCGAGCTTTATCTCAAGATTAGGATCATCAGCGAACTGAAGAAGAACATCAACCATGTCTTTTGCAACACAGTCCTTCACTTGCTGTCTCCTAGCAACATGTTCATCCAAAACGTGTTCCAAAAACCTATCGAATTTCTTGGCCAAAGCTTTCATACTCCTGATATTATAGAAGTCAAAGAAACCAAGCCAAGGAATCGAGTCTCCTATACACAAAACCCCATTAAGAAGGAACAACTCATCAGCCATTTTCTTAAACTCCTCGGGTGTCAAAACAGATTCTTCACTTCCCACAGTAAATTTCTTGCCCAAAACCATCACATTAAGACTAAGATCAGACAGATGATCTTTCAATCCAAATGGATTTCCTCTCAACTCATATAAGTGCTTTAGAATTGAATTCAATTCTTCAATTCTAATATACTCAAACGAATCAAGTCTTTTGGCACTAAATAATTTCACTATGCACATTTTCCGTGCCTGACGCCAATATGGACCGTATTGTGACCATGTAATGTCACTATAGTTATATAGAGTGTATTTTCCGGCTGTGAACCTCGGCCGACCAGCAAATATGACATCGTTGGTTTTAAGGATGCATTTCGCCATTTCGATTGAGGAGCCAACGATACAAGGATATGAACCAAATTTAATGTACATGATTGGACCATATTTCTTGGCAAGTTCATCAATTGAAAGGTGCGGTGTTTTGCCAATGGAATTGAGGTTCCCAATAATTGGCCATGGCTTTGGTCCGGGTGGTAGATTAAGTTTTCGGCGCCGGAGTCGGTTGCACAGGAGGAAAATCAGCAAGGTTGCTGCCCAAGCAGTTGCATATGGAGCCCACTTAGGAAACTCCATTACTGGGGGTTGCGATTTTTGCTGTGGTCGTGGAAATTATGCTTTGTAGTGATTAGCTGGGAGGATATCTATTTGTAGGTAAGTGGTTCTTCTATCTTTAGACTTTAGGTCAATATATAATGACATAATTCATCCATGTATGTATGTATGTATTAATATTATAATATAAAATACTGAATGTATAATTGAACCAAAATAAAAATTTTCCCAAATCACATTATTTTTTTTTAAAGATCAAATAATTTGAAAAAAAAAAAAAGGTGCTACAAATGAAAAACGAAAGAAAACGAAAAAGAAAAAGAAAAAAGTACAGGAAATAATCTCATACCACTTGGTAATATGCATATTATAGGTTCTTAAGTTCTAAGTTATTGGCCTGTAGTTTTTCAATATATACAAAGTATCATAAATCCGATTTGTATAATATAACTATTATAAAATTTAATTTTATGAAACAACATATTTACCTAACTTATAGCTCATAATTTTATGCTATCATCTAATTTGATAGTCAAATCTATCTCGAATTTAAGATAGTGTCATGATTTATATTTATTATGTTTTATTGTTATTTATATTTTTATTTAAATTTATTCTATTTAGATAATTTATATTTTCGCATTTAAAAGCAATAATTACAATTTGAATATTATGCCTTTTGACATTAACAGCTAATAATTTTTCTCTAGACATTGGAAAAAAAAAAAAAAAAGCTTTGAGGCTGAACGAGTATTTTTAGAAGTATAGATTTTGTGGGCTGCATGTTTTATGGTAGGTCAAAAGGATATACAATAAGTTATAAGTATAAGATATTCGCAATTTTTGGATTATATATATACCATTAAATAAAAAAACCTCACCAAAATTCATCCATCCTTACTTTCGTAGTAATACTGTGGTTAAAGTTCTTGATATCAATAGTTACAGCATTTCCTATAGATGAAAAGAACAACTTGTCACCACTGAAGTCCACTGAGAATTTGATCGTCTGTGACATATCCATTAAAGATAGGCCACACAAAGTTTGGTAATATTATTATATTGTGGGACTTCGCCTTGGGGTTTTAGTTTTCAAAAATTCATTTGATTTCATACACTCTTTATAAATCAGATGGTTACAGAAAGTAAATACTTTTCATGCAACAGTCATGCTTTATATTTCGATTCCTGTGAAATTTACAATTCAATTAATAAATTATTACAAAGAGCAAATCGTGTCTGAAACATTACCCTATTGTCCCTAATCTATATATGATTATCATTAACCGTATTAAAGTAAAACATATATAGAACATTTAATTATAATTATTTTGATAAAATGTACTTATTTAACTTTTACCACCGTAGCAAAGCATGGATCGCTGGTCTTTTTCTTTTTTTTTTTTCTTTTTTCTTCCTTATTAAAGGTGAAATTTTATTTAATAAAAAAAATTACACCAATCAAATCAATTAATAAAATAGGAATAACAGATGAGGAGGTGGGGTAGCAAAATGGAAACAAAGAGATGGGTTCATTTTTTAAGAGTCAAAATATATAAACACTTTAATTTCTCTAAATCTTATGAAAAGAACGGTGCAATCTACATAAGAAATGAACACAACAAGAAAAATCAAGTAACGAATATACAAAGAAAAAATTGTTTATTCTAAATACTACTAACAACTTGTAATGATCCTAAAGGAGTCTAGTAGGATTAATTAAAAAGACTTAATGGTTGATATACGCTACATGTTATACACATACGATATATAAATATTAATAAAATTTTGATAAATATAAATGTGCAAAACATCTGTAGTACTCATTTGAAAATTTGCCTAGTTTACTATTATATGTGTCAAAATCTTATTGATATTTATATATTACGTGTACATAACACATGACATATATCAACTAATGAATTTTTTTTTATTAACTAAAATTATCACATCACTTGTGCACCTATCATCTGATAATCACTTTATAAGTCAAAAGTTATAAGACTCTATGCAAATATTTAATTAATTACAAATAATTTTATTATATATAGTCATATAATAAAAAAATAATTATGGATTCCCATATTGCATGGTCGATCAAGATTGTAGAAAATCGAAATTTCCTATTAAAACTGTAACATGGGTAAATGCCTCTATGTTTTACAAATACATATTACGACTTGAGATCCTAGGAATAAGATACTATGTTCTACAATTAGGTTATCTTCTACAATACTTCTTACACCATCATTCTTGATTTAGGTGGCTCTTGTTCACACTATGTCATATCCCTTCCTAAGCTTCCGTAGTGCTACTTACAAAATAATTTGTTGAAGAGTAAGCACACACCACAACACAATGAGATGGAAGTGTAATATTTCCATTACTATATATGCACAGGCAAGTCATCAATCATATGTTATACATAAGTAAGCATATGCAATGTAAATCATATGTGACCTTCCAGTAGCTAGCATAATAGTAGGGCACTGCTCACACTATCCTTTCCTACTACTATGTGATAATGATGGCCTTTAAGGTAAAGTCTCGTACAATGTGTGTCGAATTTTAGCTTAGTCGAATTTCATTAGTTTAATTTATCTTTAGGTGACCAATCAAATGTATCAACTAATCAATCAATCCATAAAATAATAAAATTTATAGTAAAATCATAACTTATTAACTAACTCATTCAATTTCAAAGGTCACAATGATCTTAGCATGATCCTTGACCAAATGCACAAGATCCACTTAAATTTTGTCTTAACACTGTCTCTAGCTAAACGCCCTAAGATGTTCCTTAATCTTTCCTTAATATTAACAAGTAAATCAATCCTTTAATTAATTCTTTTAAGAGTGACCAACTAGGTTATAATCAACATTGTAATCGATACTCACATTCAGAATATCCAAGCAATATCACAATTCATCCAGCTAGCAATTCAATCCATACATCAACAAAATACACACCAAATATTGACACATTAAAAATAATCCACCTAATGCAATAATTATTCAAGCTTCGATTTATAACTTAATCATTTTAATTCCTCAATTTACTTGAAATTGCCCTAGGTGCAATGGCTGTGGTTTTTCATTATTGTATGAATAATTAGTTTATGTATGTTTGTAGATATGCATGTATATATGCTTAAGGGTGCAGATGTCTAAAAGAAAACAAAAAGGGAAAAAAAAATTCAATTCACCTTATTGGTCAGTTGGTTAGTACATAAAAATCTTCGACCAACTTGGTTTTTACCAACCAATCGATGGGGTTTCTACCATCCAAATGGTGGGATTATTTTCCCTACCGTTTGGTTGGTAATTCTTCTACTAATCGAATGACATGCATACTCCTTTTCCAGCGTGTTCTGTTCAATTTCAAAACTCATATTTCTTCTTCATATTGATTTTTCAACACAAATCAATAATAGACTTCATAAACTTCATCAATAAGTAAATATAACATTCAAACAAGCAACATTTACAAGCATTATGGTAAACTATTGAATTTCCCACGCACCTCAATCTCATAGTTTAAAACTTGAAATAATCCTCAGGGAGTTGCCAAAGATCAAATTCTTTTCCTAGTAATCAAAGAATAATAAGTTTACATCTATATCTAGTAACCAAGCTTATCAAACTTAAATAGAATCAAGTTTACAAATCATTTTTTGATAAAACTATTGAAGCTAAACATTATGTTCACATCAATTTGATTTGAAACATAATCTCAATATACACTTGCCAAGTCTCCTCTTGTTGTGAAATACCCTTTGCAATGATCGTGATGCTACTTTCAGTTTTTGATTTCGAAATAATTTGAAGAAGTTATGATTTTTTTAAGTTTGAGAAGATTTAATGAATTAAAAAAAGAAATTTCAAGAGAGAGAGAGAAGAGTATGAAATGTTTTTCTTAGGTGCTATGAAAACAAACAAGAGAGAGTAAAATTACATCTTCTATTTCCGAAGGAGAAAATTACAAGTGAGAGAATCTACGTTTAGAATCAAATTCAAATAGATGATTGAATTTTTAAATGGTTAACATAGACTATCAATGTTATGCCAAGCAGTTTAACTAGGGGATCCCATTATAATATCATTATGAGCAATAACAAATTCTCTATCCAAACCACTTAGCATGTTTATAGGATAGTAATAAATACTTTGTTTGAATCACCTAACTTAATAGCAATTCTCTATTTTAACTACTTTTTAATCCCCTCTTTTAACCACTTAACATAACACTAATCATCTATTCGAACAACTTAAAAGTTTAATTTCTTATTTAAACTTGACCTTAAATGTTAGTCCCTTTGCTTGTATTTTTTCCTATTTCCAAAGGCTTCTTCGTAGGGAAGTAAAATCAAGTGGTGCATTATTATCCACTTTCGAGTTTAATTAACATGCGTTTTAACAATCTTATTAAATTATCTAATTTGTAATATTTTTATATAAAATTTATATTGTTCTAAATAAAATATTTTAAGTATAAATATATAATTAGAAGTTATAATTTACCTAACAGACTTATAATATGCCTAATTTCTTTGTTTCAAATTTTATTGGGTTTTAAAATGAAGCTTTTGTTTTAACTATGTTACTAATCTAATGTTAGTTATTATCAAATTTGAAGGGTATCACACAACTAATATCAACCCCATTATTCAATCTTCAAAATAACGAAATATAAAGATGTAAAACTATTATGGCGGAAGCTTAATGTCAATGGATTGCTAATGGTGGGAATGGTAGAAAAATAATAAATTTGAGATTTCTAGTGGTAGTTATGCAAACAATAAAATCAATAATTATTGATTTTTGAATTTAGGAGGATGAAGAAAATGAAAGACATTAGAAAGGAGCTTGTTAGTCCCCTATGATAAAGTTTGTTAAGGAGTTTTCAAAAGTTACCAGTCTAATAACATTTATTATAGACATGAAAAAAGTAGACACTAGGATGCCAACGCAACATGATATGCCAAATCCAATTTCAATTATACAATACTAATTGAAGATACAATTGAGCAATTGTTCAACAAAATGGCATGATCATTAATATAGACGTGAAACCTAATTTCATGTAACAAGAACAAAAAATGAAAATTCAAATTCTTACTAGATGTTATTCACTAGTGGAATTAGGAAAAACAACTTGCAATCATTGATCTTACTCACAACAATCCAAGCCTCCACTCGCCACAACCCTAGAAGAATTGATAAGAGTGAATATGAAATTGAGGAAGCCCTCTTTCCACATGAAACAAGCAGCAAAATATATTCTCCAAAAGTGTCTTTTTTATTCTCCTTTACAAGTATTTATACTAATCCTTAAATATGGAAAAATAACATTAAAAAAATAGTGACACTTGGTCGATCCTTTCATGCCTATCTCGATCAACAAATATACATACAAAGCTGTTCCCTTAGTTCATTTCAGTTCACCATGGATCGTGAATCATCCATAAACCAAGTGCTAGTGTGTTTGATTGTCTTTCTATAATACCGACAAGTGTACCTAATTAAATACAAAACAATCATATAAAGTAAATGAAGACACTATTTGAATGTCTTCAGGTTCCATTTGTTAAAAAAGGATTCATTCTCAATGATAAATTATGTAGTCCTCTAGCTCTTGCTCTTGCTCTTATTATGGGTCCTGTTGATGCATTAACTTGATTCCCATTATCTCCTCAAGCCTATGGAAGATTTACCCTCAAATCTAATGGGTCTTCATGGGTATCGTCTGATATATAAGGCAATAGATCTGACAACATTGAATGTAGTAGAGATGTCGTATTCTCTTGGTAACTTTATCCTATATACATTGTTGTTGATGCACTTTAGAACTTTGAAAGGTCCATCTACTTTAGGTGAAAGCTTTTGTAACTTCTTGTGAGGAAACCTATCTTTGCCGAGATTAATCAACTAGATCACCTAGATTATAAATTTTGGTTTTCCTATTTTTAATGCCCTAAAGTTTTTGCTGTTCCTAAGTTTTCTTAAGATGTTCAGAAGCCTTATGATGAAGTTTCTGAATCTCCTTTACTTGTTTTACTCTACTCAAGCTTTCGTCCTTTGTTGTCGGATTAGCTATTAAATCAAATGGAAGGGTGGGATTATAACCATACACGACTTCAAAGGGAGACATACTGGTTGAACTATGAGTTAACCTATTATAAGTGAACTCAATAATAGGAAGACACAAGTCCCAATTAGTAAAATTCTTGCCAACCATTGCTCTTAGTAAAGCACTAAGAATACAATTGACAATCTCCGTTTAGCCACTTGTATAAGGATGACATGATCTACTATACACGAGTTTAGTACCAAGTCTTTTCCAGAGTATCTTGTAGAAAAAGTAAAGAAACTTAATGTCTCTATCAGACACTATGCTGTGGGGAATACCATGTAGTTTTATAATTTTCTGCACAAAAAGGTTAACTATAAAAAGTGCATCATCTATTTTGTGATAAGGCACAAAATTTGACATTTTGTTAAAGCGATCAATGACAACCATAATGGAGTCTTTTCCTCTCTGTATCCTAGGTAGTCCTAAAATGAAATCCATACTAATGTCAATCTAGGGTTGTGTAGGTAGAGGTAAAGGCATATATTCATCCTGAACTCCCTTGTTCCCTTTTGCCCTCTTACGAACACCACACCTCTCCAATATTTTATAGACATCCTTCATCATACCCCTCTAGTAAAAATGCTCTTTCAATAACTCCATAGTTCTCTTTTCACCAAAATGACCAAATACCCTCCAGCATGAGCTTCCCTGACCAACAACTCTCTAATAGAACTACAGGGTATACATAATTTTCCTACCTTATACAGAAAGTCATCTATCATATAATACTCATCTACTACATTTCCTTCAGGGCATCTCTCAACAATTCATTTCAGGAATTCATCATGAGCATACTGTTCCATCATTAATTCAAACCTAAGCAATTTTGATTATAGAGAGGTAATAAGTACATACATGTGTGATATGGCTTTAGCTACAATATTCATGCTTCCCTTCTTGTACTTAATCACATAGGCAAAAACTCTCTAAGAACTCCACCCATTTGGCTTGGCGTTTTAATAAATGTTGTTGACCTCTGAAGTGTTTCGGTGACTCATGATCTATATAAATAATGAACTCCTTAAGAAGAAGGTAATGTTGCCACATCATCAACGCCCTCACTGAGGAATAGAACTCCTTATCATATACTCAGTAGTTTAAAGGTGCACCACTTAATTTTTCACTGAAATAAGCAATGGGCTTCTTTTCCTACATCAACACAATACCAATCCCTACCCCTGATGCATCACACTCCAATTAAATTTTTTTATCAAAATCAGGTAAAGCTAACAACGAAGCACTAGTTAGCTTTGTTTTCATCTCCTCAAAACTCTTTTAGGCTCGTTCTCCCCAAATAAAAGGAACATTCTTTTTGGTCCATTTAGTTAATGGATTGACAAAGCTACTAAAATTCTTGACAAAATGTCTATAGAATGAAGCCAGTCCATGAAAACTTCTTACCTCAGCAGCTGATTTTGATATTAGCTAATCCCCAAGAGCCCTCACTTTTTCTTCATCTACTTTGACACTAGAATTAGTTACGATAAATCTAAGAAATGTTACCTTAATTTGATAAAAAGAACACTTCTCGAGATTTGCATACACTTGTTGTTCCTTCAATACTAAGAACACTGCTTGTAAATGCTCAACATGATTTTCCAGGTTTCTACTGTAAATCAAAATGTCATCAAAATAAATAACAACAAATTTGCTCAGAAATTCTTTCATTATATGATTCATCAATCTCATAAAAAGTACTAGGGGCATTGGTTAATCCAAATGACATGACCATCCACTCATATAAACCATAGTGTGTTTTAAAAATGGTCTTCCACTCATCCCCTCCCTTTATTCGAATTTGGTGATATTCGCTTTTAAGATATATCTTGGAGAATACCTATGCACCATGAAGCTTATCTAACATGTCATCAAGTCTAGGAATGAGATACTTGTATTTGATGGTAATTTTGTTTATGACTCTGCTATTAATGCACATTCTCCATGTGCCATCCTTTTTTGGAACAAAAGTGCAGGAACAACATAAGGACTGATACTTTCCTTAACAAAGTCCCATTCTATCAGTTCATCCACCTAACGCTTTAATTCTTTAACCTCTTCAGGATTTGGCAAAACTGACCTAGGCTGAAAATCAATGGCATGTTCCATGCCTTTCAAAAGTGGCAATCCCTTAGGTAATTTATCTGAAAATAGATCTTTGTACTCATCCAATACTAGGTTTACCATAGGGGGTAACTATTCACAACCATCCACCTCTATTGCATATCTCATCTGCAACACATACACTAGCCTCTCATCCTCTATGGCCTCCTCTAGTTCATACTATCCCACTAATAATGTCTTCTTTTTCCCAGCCTTATTAATTTGTCTCTATGCCTCTTGTACTTTAGTAGGTGACATGAGGTTTAACACTATGTGCTTACCCTCCTTCTGGAACACATATGTGTTCCTAAAACTATCATGTAACACTCTCCTATCATACAACCAAGGTCTACTAAGCAATATATGTGATGCACACATAAGAAGAATATAACAAATAATCTTGTCATGGTACTTATCTCTTATGCTAAATGGAAACTTAGCCCTTTGAGTGACTTGTAAACTACCTTGCTCACTTAACTAGTGTAGTTTATAGGGCTTAAGATGTGGGTTAGTGACTAATGAAGCAATCACCACATTAGTACAACTACCTCCATCAATAATAAGAGCACAAAGATTACCTTGGACTTTGCAGGAGATATGGAATAAATTTTCCCTCTACTCATCCTCATTAGTAGGAAAGGTAATCATTGCTCTGCGCAATACATTGATGGATAAATATTGATCATTCCCCTTATCCTCATGTACCTCAACATCTGCATCACCATAATATTCATCTAATACAGCCGATAAATCTGTGATCCCGTGCATGTATTCTTCTTCTTTCTCACTCTTAACCTCCATAGTAGTCATAACTCTTCTGTTTGGACATTGTGCAATCATATGTCCAAAACCTAGTGATACCAGAACCACCGCAGTTGCGCTTGAGAACCCCTTTCGATATTACGGACCCCCACAACAACAACACGAAAAACCCACGGATCTAATTGAATCAAACCCTAAGATAGTTTAGATTTAGGTTTTCTTAGCTGGATCGATGAACAAGCTAGAACTAATTCAAGCCCTAACCTCGAAACCCTCCACAGGAAAAGATCGATCAACTCTCTCCTGAAAGTTTCTTAGCATGCATTCAATCAAGAACACAAGGAATTGAAAGGACAAGCTTTCTGATATTTCAAAGATGACAAAAACCTCCATTTACATCGTCTTATCTTGGTATAAATAGGAAGACATCCGAGCAATACATCGTAATTAACGAAATAAGGAAAATCCATCGTAATTAAAAGAAGGCCGGCTATCAAGGTCGGCTCAAGGCCAGCAGCGTATATATAAAGGCTGGCTTCAAAGCCGGCAGCGTATATGTAAAGGCTGGCTTCAAGGCCGGCAGCCTTGATCCTGGATAGGTTCTTCCCACTTGATTTCCATCACATTAAGTTCCCTTTGATCATCCCTTGCCCCAAAGCTTTAGATTCTTTAAAGCTTCTCACTTGTGATGTTTATCAAACCCTGTACATGAGAAATTAGGATTTGTTGCAGCTTCTTAGCTCGGGATCTTGTGATTGGTCCTTGAGGTAGGCTTATTGGACTTGAATCCCTTTTAACTTCAGCTTCAGCCACTTGAATTTCTTCTTCATTCAACCCTTGAGCTTGGGACAGTGGCTCTTCCATAACATTCCCCCTCTCCTCAAAAGGATTCTTCCTCGAATCAAAAGCATCACCTACATCAAAAGGACTCAGGTCAATGACATTAAAAGTGGCACTAACATTATACTCACCTGGTAAGTCAACTCTGTAGGCGTTGTCATTGATTCTCTCAAGTATCTGAAACGGACCGTCTCCCTTGGGGTTCAACTTGGATTTCCTC
Organism: Laguncularia racemosa; assembly: GCA_037954665.1. Classification (NCBI taxonomy): domain Eukaryota; kingdom Viridiplantae; phylum Streptophyta; class Magnoliopsida; order Myrtales; family Combretaceae; genus Laguncularia; species Laguncularia racemosa. The sequence continues at coordinate 11,927,200 of JBBMOL010000002.1, read as the reverse complement.
TGTAAGGGAAACCTCTCCTTGCGAAAATGCACCCAAACCCAATCTCCAGGCTGAAAAATCATGGGTCTCCTGCCCTTATTCACCCTTGAAGCTACCTTGGCATTTTGTTTCTCAATCCTACTCTTTACTTGTGCATGTAGCTTTCTCACGAAATCTGCCTTAGAATCAGCATCAAAACTCACAAACTTGTTCGGTGGTAATGGCATTAAATCAATAGGAGTCAGTGGATTAAAACCATACACAATCTCAAAAGTTTTATGAAAATCAGGCAAAGTAAGTAGTGGTGCATTACACAATTTATTCTTAAGTTCATTGAATGCATGTTCTTGTGCATCACCCCAAGTAAAACTAACATTCTTTTTCACAAGTTCATTCAAAGGTGCGGTTATGGTGCTAAAATCTCTAATGAACCTCCTATAGAAACCAGCAAGTCTATGAAAACTCCTCACCTCACTAGCAGTCTTAGGTCTAGGCCACTCCTTAATGGCTTTCACCTTCTCTTCATCAACCTCGACTCCTTGACTAGACACAATAAATCTTAAAAAATTAACCCTATCCATGCAGAAACTACACTTCTTAAGATTTGCAAACAGCTTTTCCCCTCTCAGTTTTGTTAACACCAAACTCACATGCATAACATGATCATCTAGAGACTTAGAGTAAATCAAGATATCATCAAAATATACCACAACAAATTTACCTAAGTACTCACATAGCACATGATTCATCAGTCGCATAAAAGTGCTAGGTGCATTTGTAAGACCAAAAGGCATGACAAGCCATTCATACAAACCAAATTTAGTCTTAAATGCAGTTTTCCATTCATCTCCTACTTTCATACGTATCTGATAGTAACCAGATTTCAGATCAATTTTTGTAAACAAGCAAGAACCATACAATTCATCTAACATATCATCTAACCTAGGAATAGGGTGACGATACTTTACAGTGATTTTGTTGATGGCTCTGCAGTCTACACACATCCTCCAAGTCCCATCCTTCTTAGGCACTAGAATCACAGGAACTGAACAGGGACTCAGACTCTCTCTTACATACCCTTTCTCCAGCAACTCTTCAACTTGTTTCTGGATCTCCTTGGCTTCATAGGGATTAGTTCTATATGCAGGTCGGTTGGGTATGGCAGCTCCAGGAATGAAGTCAATCTGATGCTCTATGCCCCTGACTGGTGGAAGTCCACTAGGCAACTCCTCTAGAAATACATCTCCAAAATCCTGCAGCAAATCAGAAAACACGTTAGGCAAACATGGGTTAATGTCATTAGTGGCCAAGCAAGCCCCTTTGTACAGAAGTACAAATATAGGTCTACTGGCACTCAAAGCATTCCTAACCTCACTGGACCTAGCAATCAAGCTCACATTTTTACTCTTTTTCTCTCCTAGTCGATTGTTGTCTTGCTTTTCACTCCCCTCTTTCTTTTCACTCTTCTGATTTTTACTCTTGTTTTTCTCTCCTTCTGAAGTGCTCTTTCTACTCTCCTTCTCTTTGCTTTCGGCCTCCACTCTCAGCCTCTCCAATTTACATTGGTCCTCATGCACTTCTTTAGAGGATAGTGGTGCCAAAATGGTTTTCCTGCCATCCTTAGTAAAAGAGTACCTGTTGAGATATCCATCATGCAAGGTTTTCCTATCAAACTGCCAAGGTCTACCTAACAAGATGTCACCAGCATGCATAGGAACAACATCACAGAGCACCTCATCACAATATTTGCCGATGGAAAAAGAAATGAGGACTTGTCTGTTCACCTTAATCTCTCCACAGTCACTAAGCCACTGAAGTTTGTATGGCCTTAGATGTGGTATAGTAGGCAATCCCAACCTGTTAACCAAGAGTGTACTCACCACATTAGTACAACTCCCTCCATCAACAATCACACTACATGCCTTTCCCTGGACATGGCATCTAGTATGAAACAGATTCTCTCTCTATTCCTCGGGACCATCCTCCTTTAGCTGGGTACTCAGTGCACGCCTAGCTACAAATAGGTCACCTCTCACAGCCTCCTCAACACTACCAGCATCACTACAAGCCTCCAGCTCAGGCATGTCATCATCTGCACTCTCATTATCATCTCCCTCATCATCTGTCACAATTTCTCCATTTCTTATCACCATTGTTCTCTTATTAGGGCAATCCTTGCTAATGTGCCCTACACCCTGACACTTCCAACATTTAATATCCCTATGATAGTACCTAGGAACAAATCGCTTTCTCATCACAGCCTTAAGATCATGCCATCTATCTATAGGATACTCCATGTTCCTCCTTCTGCTGGTCACCAGTTGATCCCACCAAGAGATAGCATAATCTTGAAACTGGGTTATAGCTAACTTCACTTTTCTCTCCTCACTACATTGGTGACAATCAAAGAGCAGCTCTACCTTCTTCTCCCACTGCAAATAAGCCTCTGGATCAGACTTACCATGAAAGATGGGAAGTTCCAGTCCCAATCCTTGATCTACATAATCACCATTCCCTCTACTTCTGCTAGCAGTGTAACGCTCATGTGTCCTTCCTCTTCCTCTACCAGCTCCTACTCCTCTTCCTATTCCTCTACCACCTCTTCGGCCCCTATTGCCATCCAACACTGTACTATCTTCATACTCCTCCTCCGGATAGTCACTATCTCCATCCACATCAACTGTCTATGGAATAGGAATCCTACCTCCTCTATGCCCTTCTCTAGCACTAGGCTCCCTATTTTCAACTGCCTGTATCCTCAAGTTCATTTGCTCCATAGACTCTCTCATCTCTATCAATACTTGAGTCATACGCCTAAACTCTAATTGTTGAGCCTCCTTCAACAGTTTCTCATCCACCGTTCTCTCCTCCTTACTCACACCAACACCTTTACCAGACATCTTATCCTGCAAAACTATCAAACGTTAATTAATAGTTTCCTAACAAGCACTCCCTCTCGTGTTTACACTCAACTGATGGGGTTGTACTCTCGTGTGTCACACAATCAAATCAGGTCTCACAGATGTTTCTCACACCTCTCAAGCTTGCTCCTCGATGTTCTTAATCAAATCACACCTAGAAATAATCAAAAGAGAAGTGTATGACACAATCACAATTAGTGTTTCCCAATATCCCTTGATGAATTTACACTAATTCTGGAGTATTTAGTGTTTTCACAAAGTTAGGATCCAACAAAAAACCACAAATTCAAGAACCCTATCAATCAATCAATATATATATATTCTTCCTTTTTTTTTTAATACGAATTTCTTTTGTGTTCTTAACAGACAAACCCTAGAATGATGGAAAGGTCACAACTTGACGAGAGAAACACAATAGAACATATAAAGAGCACGACTTTATAAATTAAACGATGATAAAATTAAAAGTCGAACAAAAATCAATGAAAGATATAACCTGATCTAGAGTTAAAGCTCTGATACCAAATGATACCGGAACCACCGTAGTTGCGCTTGAGAACCCCTTTCGATATTACGGACCCCCACAACAACAACACGAAAAACCCACGGATCTAATTGGAATCAAACCCTAAGATAGTTTAGATTTAGGTTTTCTTAGCTGGATCGATGAACAAGCTAGAACTAATTCAAGCCCTAACCTCGAAACCCTCCACAGGAAAAGATCGATCAACTCTCTCCTGAAAGTTTCTTAGCATGCATTCAATCAAGAACACAAGGAATTGAAAGGACAAGCTTTCTGATATTTCAAAGATGACAAAAACCTCCATTTACATCGTCTTATCTTGGTATAAATAGGAAGACATCCGAGCAATACATCGTAATTAACGAAATAAGGAAAATCCATCGTAATTAAAAGAAAGCCGGTTGTCAAAGTCGGCTCAAGGCCGGTAGCGTATATGTAAAGGTTGGCTTCAAAGCCGGCAGCGTATATGTAAAGGCTGGCTTCAAGGCCGGCAGCCTTGATCCTGGATAGGTTCTTCCCACTTGATTTCCATCACATTAAGTTCCCTTTGATCATCCCTTGCCTCAAAGCTTTGGATTCCTTAAAGCTTCTCACTTGTGATGTTTATCAAACCCTGTACATGAGAAATTAGGATTTGTTGCAGCTTCTTAGCTCGGGATCTTGTGATTGGTCCTTGAGGTAGGCTTATTGGACTTGAATCCCTTTGAACTTCAGCTTCAGCCACTTGAATTTCTTCTTGATTCAACCCTTGAGCTTGGGACAGTGGCTCTTCCATAACACCTAGACATTTTAAACATTTAACTTGGCGATTCTTTCCTCCTAATATCCCAGCTACTACTTGTTTATTTTCATAGCCAGCAATTTTTTTTCCTTTCCCAGATGATTCTTTCTCCCCTCTAATGTTTGGCACTACTGCATTCTTTTCCATACTTCTACCATATCCCTTTCTATCAGCCTGTTTACCCTCAGACCTATACAGTTTTGTAGAGAATCCATACCTGTTACTCCCTACTTGAAATGGATTAGATTGCCTCTATCTCTCTACTTTCAGAGCTAATTGAATGGCCTCATCAATGGTGTCATACTTTTGTAGCTCTACAATACATGCAATCTCATATTTCAACCCGAACACAAATCGCGTCATAGTCTATTTAGGAGGTTCGATTACCTCACATCGGATCATCAATGTCTCAAACTCTTAGACATACTCATCCACAGTTTTGCCTCCCTGTCTTAATGTTTGGAGACACGTGAATAACTCCTGTTTGCAGTACTTTGGTATAAACCTCTTCCTCAAAACTCGTTTCATTTCTTATTAAGTACGAGTCTCAGCATCACCATCTCTCCTTCTACTAGCTACAAGGTTCTTCCACCATAAGGCGGCATATCATATAAACCCGACTGCTGCTAGACGAACCCAAGTGTGATCATTACTTTCATAACACTAAAAAAAGGCCCTCTACCTTATCCTTCTAGTCAAGATAATCCTTTGCATAACCCCTTCCAACAAATGAAGCCATTTGCAATTTTACATACTCTAGACTTCTAAGCGGCTTGAACTTACGGTTAGGATAAGGTTCATCCTTAAAGTTATCATCCCTTTCCTCCCGATAAGCATGATAATCTCCTACCCCTATTTCCTCTTACTGCTCCTTCCCTACGTGCGTCATTATGGGCTACCTGAGGCAGGGGTGCCTGTGGATTTGCCACTGTTGGTTGTAGCAAAGTCATCTAATCAACCTGTGTTGCTAGTGTAGCAACAATAGTAGTAAGATCTTACAATTGTTCTTCTAAAGCTCTTCTTCCACTTATAGCATGATGTTCTTGACCTCTTCCTACAACTTAACTATTAGCCTTATTACCAATTCCTCCATTCACACTATCATTCAACATGGTTGTTGAATTAAGATTTGACAATTTGTTTTTATTTTATAATCACACCTCCACAACACAAATTTCTCTAACCTCAAATACACTCTTCACGGCACAACACACCCTCATGACACAACACACACCCACAACACAACACACACACACTCACGTACAACACACCCTCAAGGCACAACACACACACACTCATAGCACAACACACCCTCATGGCACCACACACTCACGACACTTCACACCCTCTACAACACGATTTCCTCAAAACTCAAGTCAATAGTCGAATTTAAAGCAGTTTAATGCACAATTACACACTTATGGAATCAATTGTAGTAATCTCCCTAATCTTCCACGGCAAGAACCCTAAATAATACTTTCCTCAACTTCAATTCGCAATGACCAAGGTAGACACAACACAATTCAAACAATCTCTCAATTTCAATTCACACAACAATTAATTGCTCAATGGCATGGCATAAACCCTAAATCCCCAATTCAAAATCAAGACTCCCACGTGCAATTTCCTTTCTCAACCATAGCTCCAATACCAAAAGATGGTATGCCAAATCCAATTTCAATTACACAATACTAATTGAAGATACAATTGAGCAATTGTTCAACAAAATGGCATGATCCCTAATATGCATGTGAACCCTAATTTCATGTAACAAGAACAAAAAATGAAACTCCAAATTCTTACCAGATTTTACTCACTAGTAGAATTAGGAAAAATAACTTGCAACTGTTGATAAGCCTCCACTCGCCACAACCCTAGAAGAATTGGTAAGAGTGAATATGAAATAGAGGAAACCCTCTTTCCACGTGAAACAAGTAACAAAATATATTCTCCAAAAGTGTCTTTTTTGTTCTCCTTTACAAGTATTTATACTAATCCCTAAATATGGAAAAATAACATAAAAAAATAGTGACATATGGTCGGTCCTTTCGTGCCCATCTCGATCAACAAATACACATACAAGGCCGGTTCTCTTGGTTCATTTCAGTTCATCATGGACTATGAGTCATACACAAACCAAGTGCTAGTGTGTTTGATTATCTTCCTATAATACTGACAAGTATACCTAATTAAATACAAAAACAATCATATAAAGTAAATGAAGACACTATGTGAATATTTTTAGGTTCCATTTATTCAAAAAGAATTCTCAATACTAAGTCTGTAGTCCTCTGGCTCTTACTCTTATTATGGGCCCCGTTGATGCATTGGCTTAATTTCCATCACAACATAACTAGTACATATGAACCGGTAGTCTTGGATCAACAACAACACTGAGAGGTATCTTTCTAGGAGTCAAAAGCCCACAAATCTCCTCCATGTCCAAATCTTCTGGCTTCATATTTCTTGGCAATTTCCAATTAAACCCATGAATAAGATTAGCCAAACTAGATTGAAGCACTTTTAGTCCTAGATTATAACCAAGACACATCCTCCTTCCAGCTCCAAATGGCAATAATTCAAAATCTTGCCCTTTGACATCAATATCCTTTCCTAAATATCCTTTCCTACAAACCTCTCAGGGCAAAATTCTTTAGGGTTATCCCAAACTTCAGGTTCTCGACCTATTGCCCATATATTTACTAAAACCTTGGTTCCTTTAGGTATGTCATAGCCATTAATTTTGCAATCTTCCCTTGATTGTCTTGGTACCAAAAGTGGCGTCACAGGATGTAAGCGCATAGTCTCTTTAGTTATGGCATCAATATATGGTAAATTAATGATGTCTTTTTCCTGAACCCATCTGTCTCTACCGATGACCTTATCAAGTACTTTGGTGGCCTTTTTCAAGATCTCTGGCTTCCTTAATAGCTCAGACATTGACCACTCCACCGTTCTTGTTGAGCTTTCTGTACCAGCAATAATCAAGTCCTACAAGTAATTAAGCAAATGAAAAAGGAAGTGTGTAAGTATTATTGAACATTTAATTATGTGCAGTAGTTAGCATCTTGAAGAATTAATGAATTGGAAAGTCACAAACAATAAACAACAGCCACATATATAATTTGGTATATATAATATATGCTACTATTTTTTTATTATTTCAAATATTGACTCTCGAATCAATTCTTATTGCGTGTTTAATTATATCAAAAGATGACACAATGCCCCTATGCACTGCATCCATTGTTTATTTTTCTCTCTCACACTGAGCTATGATTAGATTACATGACCCGATGCCATTTAAAAAAAAAAAAATTAGAGTAACTATTGATGGTGGTAAGTGTTGACAACCATAAATGGTACATTACATGATATAATGGTTGATGTGGATCACAACCCACCTATGCATAACAAGTGGCTATTGGCACAACCGCCACTTGGTGACTGGTGATGTACCTGCCACTACTTGGCAGAGCCGTGTAGCCTTCCCCAAATTGTGACCGATAGTCCTTTGGTCTTAAGATGACTGGTTGTGCAAGAGGTAGTTTCTTGGTTGTACTTAAGGTTTCAGTTTTTGTTTTTATTTTTTATTTTTCTAAAGTTTTGTATATTTTTATTATTTTTTAGGGCAATAAGTTCAATTTAGAGATTTAGTGTACTTCTTGAAACATTGGGGTATGTACACATATGAAGCAAACATAAACTAATGAGTAAATAAATTTAAATTTTTAAGAATATGTTAGATATTTAATTTTATAAGAAAAGTATAACTTTTTATTTTCATCTTATTGGCAGCTTATTATTACCAAAAATATATATTCTTTTTTTTTTCTTTTTTTTTTTCAATTCAAACATACATATTTGATCGGATGCTAAATGGACATGAAAAAAAAAAAAAAAAAGCTAAACAAACCCAAAAGCTAATACAATCTTATCCTATACCCTAGACTAGGATTAAACATTGACTTATAATCCACCTTATATCCCATGTAGCAAACTACTTAACAAACACCGAACAATAGGATAGGATCATTTAATCACATCTTCAAAAGTGCATCATCTAAAGTTATAAGATTAAATGTTTAAAATTATTAAATTATTTAAAAATTTAAAATATCTTATGATATTAATGTTATCGTAACATCAACTTCTTACTCTAATCTCAACCACGTATAAATAATTATCGGCCAGATTGCTGGAAGATTAGGATCATCAGCTAACAGAAGAAGAAGATCAACCATGTCTTCTGCAGCATAGTCCTTCACTTGCTGTCTCCTAGCGACATGCTCATCCAAGAGATGTTCCAAAAATACATCGAATTTCTTGGCCAAAGTTTTCATCCTCTTGATATTATGATAGTCCAAGAAACCAAGCCAAGGAATCGAGTCTCCTATACACAAAGCCCCAGTAAAAAATAACAACTCATCAACCATTTTCTTATACTCCTCAGGTGTCACAATAGATTCTTCACTTCCCACAGTAAATTTCCTGCCCAAAGCCATACGGCTAATCACATTAAGACTAAGATCGGACAGATGATCTTTCAATCCAAATGGATTTCCTCTCAACTCGTGTAAGTGCTTTAGAATTGAATTCAATTCTGATGTACTCATACGAATCGAGTCTTTTGGCACTAAATAGTTCGATTATACACATTTTCCGTGCCTGGCGCCAATATGGACCGTACTGTGACCATGTAATGTCACTATGGTTATATAGGGTGTATTTTCCGGCTGTGAACCTCGGCCGATCAGCAAATATGACATCGTTGGTTTTGAGGATGCATTTCGCCATTTCGACCGAGGAGCCAACGATACAAGGATATGAACCAAATTTAAGGTACAAGATTGGACCATATTTCTTGGCAAGTTCACAAAGTGAAAGGTGTGGTGTTTTGCCAATGCAATTGAGTTTACCAATAATTGGCCATGGCTTTGCTCCGGGTGGTAGATTAAGTTTTCGGCGCCGGAGTCGGTTACACAGGAGGAAGATCAGCATGGTTGCTGCCCAAGCAGTTGCATATGGAGCCCACGTAGGAAACTCCATTATTAGGGGGCGTGATTTTTGCAGTGTTTGTGGTGAATTATGGTTTGTGGGGATTAACTTTTGGATTGGACATGGGAGGATATTTATTTGTTTCGGCAGGGGGTTCTTATGTCTTTAGACTTTAGATCAATATATAATAACATAATTCATCGAAATACATACATACACATATAATATATATATATATATATATATATTTAATAATATATTATATATGATGATTCTATCAATGATTTGAAGACTTAAGTCTTGATAATTCTAATAGTTTAGAGATTAATAAGATTACTTGGAAAGAACCTCAAAAATTATATTATCAACAAGCTTCACCTCCTGATATTATATTCGAGGAAAAACCAAGTAATTATCAAAGCAAGTATTCTACAGAAACCACCTATGAATGGAACATAGATGGAGCCTTAGAACAAATGATTCTTAATGTTTTGAATCAGATGATCATGTTCGCAAATACTAACAGAAGTATTCAGAACATATCTGATTTCCAAATTGCTGTACTTTTAATTTCCGAATTCACTGGACAATTAAAATGATGGTGGGATAACTATCTCACTGAAGAACGACGAATGAACATTTTAACTTCAGTTAAAAGAAATGAATTTAGAGTTAAAATACGTAATGAACAAAACGAACCAATTCAAGATGTTGTTAATACATTGATGTTTTGTATTAGTCAACATTTCGTAGGGATCCTTCTCACATTCGTGATAAGAATCTGGATCTTCTATCCAATATGAAATGCAAGTCTTTAGGTGAATTCCGCCAATACAAAGACATATTCCTCCAAAGGGTATTGATGCGAGATGACTGCAATCAATCCTTCTGGAAAGAAAAGTTTCTAGCTGGTTTACCCAACCTCATAGGTGAACAAGTTAGATCCAAAATCCATGAGGAATTCAATGGAGAAATTCCTTACAACAATTTGTCTTATGGAGAGTTAACATCTTATGTTTATAAGATAGGAACTCAAATGTGCAACACGATTCGATTGCATAAACAATTAAAGAAAGAAAAACAAATGAAAAGGCAAAGCCTTGGAGAATTCTATCAACACTATGATCCATCCTTTGTCTTTGACAATTCCAAATGCATAGATTGTAAAAGGAAAACAAAGAAAAAATCTTCTAAAAATAGGGAAAAGAAGAAAAAAATTTCTAAAAAATTCCAAAAATAATCTGAAATAATGAAAAATCTAAAAGGGATTATTCTAAAAAGAAGAAACCCTTTAAATCAATTAGATGTTATCTGTGTAGGATATTCGGCCACACAGCTGACAAATGTAAGATCGGGAAAAAACTCAATTCTCTCGATCTAGATAAACATCACCTCAAAGAAATCCTTGGAATATTTGAAGGATATTCTTCTTCAGAACCTTCTTCGTCAGGAGAAGAAGGACTCTAATGTAATGATCTTGAATCATCCTCAGAGGAAGATTCAATCAATGTCCTAACTAAGGAAGAAGAAGAATTTCTTCTTAAATTAGATTCTATGTCTGATTCCTAGAAATTAAGATGGTTGGAAGGAGCCAAACCCACTTCCTCAATTTCTAACAAATTAACCTATAATCTTAATGAAGTCCTTAACCGAGGCAAATCCAAAGGTCCTAAGCCAGTGACGCTTGAGATCTTTAAAGGGAAATCAATTCCCAAAAAGAAGAAATCAAAGAATTAAAACTGATGCAACATAAGTTGCAGCAAGAATTCTTTGAATTCAAAATGTCTAGAACAAAATATTCAGATGAAGGGGCTGAATATGGAAGTTCTTCAACCAATGAAGTATCTGGAAAAGAAGTCAATCCAGAATACTTAATGCAACTAGTAGAAGTTACTACTAGGAAATGGGTAATTCCAATTACCATTAAGATAAATGAAGAATTTATCTTAATATTATAATATAAAATACTGAATGTGTAATTGAACCAAAGCAAAAATTATCCCAAATCACATTAATTTTTTTTTTAAAAGATCAAATAATATGAAAAAAAGAAGAAGAAGAAGAAAGTGCTACAGATGAAAAACGAAAGAAAAAGAAAAAGAAAAAAAAAAGTATAGAAAATAATCTCATTCCACTTGGTATTATGCATATTATAGGTTCTTGAGTTCTAAGTTATGAGCGTATAGTTTTTTAATAGATGCATATCATAAATCCGATTTATATAATATAACTACTATAAAATTTAATTTTATGAAACATAAAAAATTTTAAACATGTTTACCTACCATATAGCTCATAATTTTACATTATTCATTTGTAGCACTTTCTTTTTTATTTTATTGTTATTTATATTTTTGTTGAAATTCATTATATTTAGATATGTTATATTTTTGCATTTAAAAGCAATAATTGCAATTTTAATATTATGGCCTTCGACATTAATGACTAATAATTTTTATCTAAAGATTGGGAAAAAGAAAAAAGAAAAAAAAAAGCTTAGAGGCTAATAAGGGTTATAAAGTACTTATTATTTATAACAATTATAATAATCTTTTATTTAATTCTTTTATATTTTGTATAGATATTGTACTTAATTAATCTTTATTTTGATTGCAAAGCCTTAAAATATAATTTATGATTTAATAGAAGAATTATATAAAAGTTGAAGGGAAAATGCCAAATTTACAAGATTGAAAGTCCAATATGTGGAAAAACACAATTGTGTCAATCCGTGCAAAGGAACCATGTCTAACATACAAAGCCATTGTCAAAAGGACCATGTAAACCAGTTGTATAAGACAACACATGCATGAACACACCCATGCCAATGGGCATGTTGAGAGTAAAAATTGGACAAAAAGGAACACAGGCAATGGCACGCCCATGTAGTGACCATGCTAAGTTTGATGTCTATATAAAGCGACGAAATCACTAGAGAAAGAAGAAGGATTAGAAGAAGATTAGAATAGGTGATTAGAAGAGTATTGGAGATTTTTAGTTTTTAGTTTTAATGCTTTTTCTTATGCACACTTTTTATATTTCTACTTTTAGATTTAATATGTTGTTAGTGTAAGTGTTCCGTCATACTAAGTTGTTATGATAAATCCTAGAATGAATATGCAATTTTCTGATTTATTATTCAATAAGTTATTGATCATTCTTGTGATCCAATTATGTATTTTTCTTTGCATTCGATTTAATATTATCGACATATTAGTTGAAGTTTGATTTCTTATATAGATATTGAAAATTCTATATTAGAATAGATCTAGTATAATTAGAAGGAGTTACATGCAATCATAAGCATAAAACAACATAAATCTTCTAGATTATGGTCAAACCTAATAGCGGAATTCATAGATAAAATATCATACAATTTTGAGAGTTTTAATTAGAAAGAGATTTCATTTAATCAACTCGTAATTAGGAATTATTAGACTCGAGATAGTTATTAGTTCAATTTAGAAATTCTCACTATCTAAGAATATAGTAAGAAAATTGAATAATAATTAGTTAATTATATTAGTAAGTATAGAGGGATTCAATATCCAGGTACACTTTTAATGATTATTGTTTTCTTTCATTTATTAGTTGTTGAATTTATTCACTTCACTTTATTTTATAGATTAAATAATAAGAAAAAGGATAATTACTAATCATCGTAATCCCTATGAGATCGACACTCGATATTTATATCCACTATACTATAGAATCAATAGGTATACTTACCTATAAATTTAAGATAGTAAGATATATCAATACTAGAGGCTCAACGAGTATTTTTATACATGTAGATTTTATGGGGTGCATATTTCATGGTAGTTTAAAAAGATATATAATAAGTTATAATTCTAATATATACCATTAAATAGAAAAGCCTCACCAGAATTTATCCATCCTTACCTTCGTAGTAATACTATGGTTAAAGTTCTCAATATCTATAGTTACATCATTTCCTATAGATGAAAAGAACTACTCGTCACCATTTAGATGGTCCACTAAGAATTTGATTGTCCGTGACTTGTCCATTAAAGATAGGCCACACAAAGCTTGGTAATATTATATTGTGGAACTTTACCTTGGGGTTTTAGTTTTCAAAAATTCATTTGATTTCATACATTCTTTATAAATTAGTTGTTTAAAGAAAGTAATTGTTTTTCATGCAACAGTCATGCTTTATACTTCGATTTCTGCGAAATTTACAATTCAATTAATAAATTATTGCAAAGTACAAATCGTGTCTGAAACATTACCCTATTGTCCCTAAATTATATATGATTATCGTTAACCATAATAAAGTACAACATATATAGAACATTTAATTATAATTATTCTAACAAAATGTACTTACTTAACTTTTGCAACCATAGCAAAGCATGGATCACTGGTCTATTTTCTTTTCTTTCTTTTTTTCTAGTAAAGGTGAAATTTTATTCAATAAAAAAAAATTACACCAATCAAATCAATAGACACAATAGGAATAATAAATAAAGAGGTGGGATAGCAAAACGCAATCAAAGATATGGGTTCATCTCTTTAAGAGTCAAAATATATAGCCACTTTTATTTCTCTAAATCTCATGAAAAGAATTGAACACAAAAAGAAAAAGGAAGTAACAAATATACAAAGGAAAAATTGCTTATTCTAAACACTATTAACAACAATCCTGAAGGAGCTTTGTAGGATCAACTAGAAGAACTTAATGGTTGATATATGTCACATATTATACATACATGTTGTATAAATACTAATAAGATTTTAACAAATATAAATGGTGCAAAACACTTGTAGTTGACATGCGATGTATATCAACCAATGAATCTTTTTTTAATTAACTAAAACTATAACATTACTTGTACACCCATCATATGATAATTGTTTTACAAGTTCAATGGGTATTTTTTTTCTAAGCAAGCATTCCACAAGGTTCATGAGGTACTTTACTTGATTGAGTAAATTCCATATGGTTAGTAGAGGTCACAAGATAGGTTTCCAGTATAGATTTTTCAAAACTTACTCTTATATGCAGGATATGAGTATGAGGTCTACCTATCCTGAAAGTTATACTCTAACACATATAAAGTATTGGTTTTAGGATATTACGTATTTATCTTATAAAATGTTATTAAATAATATTAGTAAATAAATATTAAATGACAAGATTATAATTTTTTTTAGCAATAATTGTTTTAGTAAAAAGAAAAAAAAATTAAGTTTATAAATTAATAACCCTAAACATTAAACCTATTGCTACGCCTTTTTTTCCCCTTATTTTTTCCCATTTTCCTCACTACTTTATGTTCTTTATTCTTTTCCTTGTTCTTTCTCATTTACCAAGTAATAAGATTGCAAAACTTGATATAATTGAAGTAGAAATATATATATATTTTTAATTTCACATTTTTTGTTATGAATTTCATAAATTTTACATATGTAAAACTTATAATATTATTACTTTTTTAATAAAATATAAGCTTGAAATTAACAAGAAGAAATGTAAAACTTACATATCCCACAGGGTATCCTATACCCTATAGATTTTACGGATACAAAGTACAAGGTGTGACTAAGATGCTATAGGATAAATTCTGGTTCTAAAAGCTCTTTAGGTCATAATTTCACCTATTTTATGTTAATTTCACTCTAACATTCATGACATCATGCAAAGTTCATAGTTTTACTTAAATTCATAACGATGTTAGAAAAGGGGTTTCACCCCAAATGTTCTTAACTTTGAATTTTTAACAAAAATTTAAGTAATTTTATGTACTAAAATATTTGTAAAATCACTATATTTTTTTTGTAAATTCACTTAAAGTTCACAATTTTACTTAAAGTTTGTAAATATACTTAAATGTTTATAAAATCACCATATATATATGTTTACAAATCCACTCTACCTAATTCATAAAATTACTTTTAGTTTGTAAAATTATTCAAAATATTTTTAATTCCACTCAAATGTTTGTAAAACATACTAGGTAGAGCTTCCACTCATGAGACGTTAAAAGGCTTCATGGTCACTTATGTGATGTTTGGTACGTCGAAATGACTTGAATTGGAATGGGATAAAAAACGAAATGATCAATCCATTCTTCTGTTTGGAAACGTCAACGAAATTAATGAATCCATTCAATTCTTATGTTTAGTTGTGTCATATTTAGAACGAAATGAAATATGCATACAATAGTATTTAACATAAATGCTCTCAGCTTGTGGATGCACACATATTAAATTATAAATGTATATATGTCGTTATATATAAATATTTATATATAACAATAAAGATATGATTTATTTAAGTATATTATATATATTTATTTTATATACGCATGATTGTATACATGTATAGATGTTATATATATTTTTCATATACATGTATATAAATAAATAACTATATACATGTACAAAATAAAAGAAGATGATTACTAAGAGAAGACAACTTATTCGATTAGTTGTAAATGACCTCAATACATATATATACATGTGTGTGTGTGTATGTGTGTGTGTATTGTATTTATTTTTTGTAAAAACAAATATATGATGTATATACATATATATATATATATATATATATATATATATATATATATATAATATAATAGTAATCTTATATAAATGTTATATGGATATGGTAGATGCAACAAATATATATCTATATATTTGTACACACACATATATGTATATATATTTTTTATATAAATATCTATATAACATATACTATAATTATATAATGTTATATATATATATATATATATATATCATTCAAATGTATAATCAATATATATGTATTTTAATATGTAACATATACATATACAATATGTATATATAATTTATATATGTATTACAAATATATGATGTATATATATTTGTTATATATACTAATACGTTATAAGTACATAATAGTAATCATATACAAATGTTTTATATATATATAGAAAGAGAGAGAGAGAGAGCAAATGTAACAAATATATATTCTATATAAATTCGTACAAACAAACATATATGTATATATGTATTTTGCATAAATATGTATATAACATATGTAATAATTTATATACATATATTAAATATGTACTTTAATACGTAATATATATATATATATATAATAATTATATATACATACATACATACATATATATATCTATATATAATATATGTAATAAATATATATTTTATATATTTGTACACACAAATATATGTGTATATATATTTTATATAATCATGTACACATAAATGTATATATTTGTACCTGCAAACTTTATAGCCCTATGAATGTTTTACTATTGACACATGATACGTTGTTTTTTATTTTTTCTGTTTTTTTTTACTAGAGGATGTTATCATTAGAAGGAGTTTTATTTATTAGACATTAATTAGGGTTATGTTAGGGATATTTAAGTAGTTATCCATTCAATAAGCAAGAATGGAATTGTGATTTCGACCCCATGAAAGCATAATTGCATTCCAACTTAAAGCTAGAATTGTTGACTCCTAAGAATCATGATTCTGGTTTCTTAATTTCCTTCCAAACAGAGGAAAATGAATGGAACCCGAAATTGCGATTTCATTTTGAGTCCATTTTAGCATGTCAAACATATCATATGATAAGGCATCAAGAAGGTGATTTTACAAACGTAATTGAGGATGATATGATGGTGTTTGATGGCATGATCAACAACAACAATCTTTGGTAATATTTGTAAAAGTTAATGGAGACACAACAAAGAAAAGTAGCACTAAGCACTAATTAAAAACCCTTGTTTTAGCACAAGATTGTCCTAAATAACTGTTCAAGTAAGAATGGCAAATTGGTGACAAGAATTGCTTCAACGGAAGCTTGCATATGTAGAAAGAGAAAATATTTATTGGGCATTACACACCACAAGTTATATCCATGTGATGTATAAATACTCATAAGATTTTAACATATGTAGTTTTCATAAAAATATGAATGATAATTAAGTTAGAAACTATTCATTTCACTATCATACGTGTAAAAATTTTAGTATCACTAACACGTGGTGTGTAATATCAAATAAATCTTTTTTCCTATGGAAAAGTTTATTTTCTTTGTTGTTGTTACGAACATCTAAGCATATACAATATATATCCTACTTAAATAGAAATATGCTAAGGCTTGCAACTACTAACTCTGTTGGTTTCTAATCCAATTTTAGATTAGGAAATCATAAGTAGTTGCTTTGAAAAATCATTTGATTCAAAAGTGATGAAGTAGCAAAGCGAAAAACTAATAAGTACTAAAAACCATCATCTACAAGGCCAAAAACATAGTCCAAGTCCAACATACAATCTGAGCACAAAACCAAGATCAAAAGTCTGAAGCCAAAGTTTCAAAGTCCAACAACTAAACCACAACAATCTATACATTACTCAAAAGTAGAAAATAAGAAATCATAAACAGCCAATAATACAATGTGACTAATCGTCGCTTCCATCATCCTAGAACTCAACATCAAACCCATATTCAAGGTAATCATAACAAAATTCATCAACATAAAAGTCATTATCATCACCGTAAAAATGATAAAAAGGGAATGAGTAACAAGTACTTAGCACAAAATAGGCAAGCACAATCTTGCATATCATGCATACCTAATTCTAATGCATTAGCACATATTCATTAAATTAATTAATTTAAAGTGAATCGAAAAGCACAAGAGTACTCATGACTTTGGAAACTCCTAGAAACAAAAGGGTTCTAACTCTACTCAATAGGCATAAACGAACTATTACAATATATCCAATTACCGTGACTAAAACTGTAAGTAATAAACAAAACCGTTAACTAATATTAAGTAATCACATTTGAGTTTTTGCTCAAATGCTAGGATTGCCACCATAGTTGTAGTCCATTCCTACTATCCCATATAAGACCCACACCCCATACGGTATTTGATTGACTTCTCTTCGATTCCATGATCACTTTATGCGAGTAATAACCCTATTGATTACCCATCACACCAGTTTATAGCTCAAGTGCCTACGTTACTTTTGTTACCCTCTAGATCAAGTAACTACACACAAGTAGCATTATAGATAGTTAAGTTAAGTTTAATTATTAGTTCATCTTAAATTTCCTAGATCTAGCACACAACACGCAACTATCCTATGCTTGGAAAGGTAGAGCTACAAGACAAGTTTTGATTAGCTAATCCTCCAACTCAATTAGAAGATAATATGCAATTAAAACATAATTATTTATCAATATTATCTTTTAATTAATTTAATTAATATAATTATTTATTTAATTATATTTAACTACCGATTAGGCTCATAATTATTAACTCAATACACAACCAAGTGTATTACTCATTTAAGCTATTCGAGTTATATAGAGGTTATAGATAACTCTACTATTTCAATCCGATTATTAATCTTGCATTTCCTTTAATTAATTATTGAATTGGCTTGTTAATTGAACTAATTCAAAGATTGTGGACTAATTAGGATAAAATTGAATCAATTAGGGTTAATTGGATTCTATTCATCTTTCGGGGGTTTAGTCGTAATCTATTTTATTTTAATTCTAATTTATTATTATATTTTTAATTTTAATTTTAATTTTTTTATTTTAAATTTGGACCAGTTTGGTAAACTAGTCAAGAGGAAACTGGTTGGTTCATATGAATTAACATTAGACTAGCTCAATCCTCTCAAAGGGAATGGTTTAATTTTCTTTATTATTTTTCTAAATAGACTATTCATTAAAAAACCCCACATGTTATTATATGTTTTTTAGGTGAAAATGGTTTTAATTTTGATAAAAAAATTTATAGAAATATAATATTGGAATAAACCTTTTCATGGAAAAGTAATTATCTCAAAACTCACCTAAAAATGTGTTTTTAATGATTTTGGTTAAAGAAATTGAATTAAGCTTGAATTTAATGAAAAATTGTTCTAATATCATAAAAAACACATTCAAGGCATTCAAATACAACTCGGTAAGTTAAATAGTGAGTTAACTTGCTTAAACAATTTCCATTAATGAATCAATCATTATTATGCATCAAATATACGACACTCTAACTAAAAATTTCCATATTTATCATTCATCTTATGCATCATTTAAACTTTATTAAATCAACTACAACTTACTATTAATTAGCAAATTTCTAGATTTCGATTTCCATGAACAATTTTCACTAAATCAATCATAACTTAGTCATTTTAACTCCAAACTATGCCTAACAAAAGCCATTAGGTTCCCATTTCATCCCTTTATCAATTTCTTAAGAATTTTCAAATTTTTTGCTGATTAAACCTCTATTAGCTACTACCAAATTCCAGTTACAAATTAAATCTTCCAAACACCTTATCTTATTTATTTTAACTCCGAATCACTTCAAACCAAAAATAAAACTTTCTAAATCTCTTCTTTTTCAAAATCAACACTTAAAATTTATTTTAAATCAAATTAACAACCTTTTTTTTCTATGTTACATTCCAAAAATGAATTTAATCCAAACTCAACCATTTCTTACTCATTATTTCACCAATCATCATGATTCAAAGTCCTTACTTCTTATTATCATTTCCAAATCAAATTCCACCAGTTAAAAGTAATTCTAAATCATCAAAAAATTATTTTTAACATTCCAAATATCAATTTAACATTACCCAATTCAGCCATTACAAAAACCACATATAATTCTTCAATGCTCTTCAAAAAAAAAATCCCAATTAACTATAATTCTTATAAAAAAAATTGATTACACATTTCTTATCTTCTATTTGTCAAAATCAATCAATTATAAACACAATTACAAATTCAATTCCATGGCAACACATATATTCTCTATATCCATCAACATAAAACTACAAACATCAAGCTACTTCCAATATAACCTCAATCAACAATGTAATTAACACCAAAATGTAATATTTCATCAATCAAGCATGTACCTAATCATCCATGCCACCATAAATACATCTATACCCAAATTCACTTCAATCAAACATCAATCACACTCTTAACTCAAATTAAACAAGTAATTGAGTACTTGCCTTACTCTGAAAATCTTGAAATCTTCCAACAATCATCTAAACTAGGAGATTAACCTTTCTATTCATAATTCACCTTCATAAATCCAAAATTACCAATTAATACCTTAACAAAACCTATAGATTGCTTAATATCCCACAACATATCTTAATTTCAAATACCGTTACCTTGCTCTAAAGAACTCCAATCTCCAAATTGAGCTTCCACCTTGCAAAATTATGATTAAATATCTAAATTAATATTGTAAACTATAGATTGGAATAATTTATACACTATATCTAAATTCCAAAACTTGAATTTACACTTACCTATTCCTTGAAGTCATTGCCACCTTGAGATGACTTATCTACCTCTGGATCTTCACTTCTTTACTTGATTTCCTTGATTAAATATAAAATTAAACTTGAAAGTAACCTCAATTGCATCTCCAAAACTCAATTTCAATAAGAAAAGTTCAATTGCTTATCTAACTAATCTTCTAATGCTTGGATTTGGCTAAATTGATATTAGAAACCCACTAATTAGCCATAGGACTCCATTAATAAACTTAAGTAAGTTTGGCTTTGCATTTTAATGGAGAAGATGAGGGAGGTCAAGAGAGGGAAGAATGAGAGAGAGAGAGAGAGTTTTGGTTTTGGTGGGGAGGGAAAATGGACTTTCTAGAATCTATCTAAGCTTAAGTACTTGCTAATTTAAATTATAAGATAATTTACTTATTTACCCCTCCTTAACTTGTATTACTTAAGGTAATTGGATAACTCAAATTATTAAATATCTAGATTATTTAAATTACTAACTTACCCTCAACACTTCAATACTAATATAAGCTAATTTAGCAATTCTATTTCCAAAATTTTAATTTTACCCTTAATTATATTTAATTATTACTTGAATTTTTAATTTAACCAATTTTCAACTATTTCAGTTGTGAAGGAAAAAAAATCATTAAGTAATACACACCACTAGTAGTGTGTAAGTGTTGACAATATTTTAACACATGGTAGTATGGGTGAAAGTTTTTAGAAACTATGCACTACCCCACTACCATGTACAAGGAGTCAAGATGTGGTCATGTTCTACCTCATTCAAGCTTATAATTTTGACCAAACTCAATTTGAAGTGATATTTCCATGAGCTAAAACTCAATTTGATCAAGCTCGTTTAGACTTAAATATCTAAAAACAAAAAACATTCTTTCAATCATAATAATATTAATATTGAGGCTTGAATTGAATTTACCTAAAATTCAAGCTAGACTCAAGTTCAGTTAGGTTTGTGAGTTAGTCATGCAAAATATCATGAAACTCGAGTTTTAACTCAATAGACTACTTAGGTAGTTTAAGTTTTCAAGCTTGACTTAACTATTATTAGATTTAATTTGAATATATATCAAGTCAAATTCAATCAACTCACAAATAGGTTTAATTCACACCATGAGGTAAAGATGATAATATGCAATGAAATAAGTAGCATAGAGGTCCTTATACTTTGAATTGTGGAGAAAGTTGTCATCAAATATAGTCTAAGCCTTTCATGATGACTCGTGGTTGCGGGTATATTGTTGTGATAAAATATAGATGGCTGTTGGGATCATTACATATGGAAGAATCAATGAAAGTGAAGAGGTTTTTTAGGGTCTGTGTAACAAACAATACAACTTAAAGAAGTCTCCATGTTATATTGTAATCTCTTTTAAAACAAGGGTATTAATTGTGTTTGAATTTCTAGTATATAAACCAAAGAGAAATTTTAAATTTTTGTTTATAAAATCCATCACAAAAATCAGTATGAGTCAATTATAAAAATGTGACTTGTATTTTTGATCATTTGTAAAAAGATTACCAATGTTTTTTTTTTTTTTTTGACAAAAAGGCAATTCGTATTTTTTAATTTTGTATCAGTGATAAATAATAATACATGTTGATGTTCTATTGGTCAATAAATAATTAATTGAATAAAGTAATGCTAGTAAATAATTAATTAATACTAGTAATAAAGTAATATTAATTAAATAAAGTAACATCAGTAAATAATTGGTCAATAAATAATTAATTGAATAAAGTAATGCTAGTAAATAATTAATTAATACTAGTAACAAAGTAATCTTAATTAAATAAAGTAACATCAGTAAATAATTAATTATTTATTTACCAATAGAACATTAACATAAATCATTATGTCTTATTGTCACAAAATTGAAAAACATAGGTCATCCCCTTTGTCAAAAAACAAAGAACAAGTCATATTTTTGTAAATGACCCAAAACACAAGTCACCTTTTTTATACAATTTACCTAATTTATATATTTATAATGTCATAAAATTAGTTATAAGAAAATTACATTTTATAGTAATGCAAAACTTTCTCCTTCTAAGGATTGAGCTCAAGTGAGATCTAATACTCATATCATCTCTTGCAAAGTAATATACTTTCCTTCACTAAAAGAACACTAAGTGTATTCACACACATGATAATAGGAACAAATTCTAATCCTTATACTAATAGGTAATTTGGATTAAAGCTTTTGAAACTTGAAAATTGTTACTTTTGTTAGTGAATAGAAGAAAATATTATGTTTCCTCTTCTCTCATCACTATATATATATATATTATTTGATGATCAATTTTTTTTTTTTTTTTTGCAAAGTAGTAACCATATCTTATTAAAGTGAAATGCGGGTGGGGCATTGATACACCTATTTTCAACAATACTTTTCATTGAAGATATGACACATAAAAAAGAGAGGTTCATATGTGGGGCCATTTTCTTACGTATTGCTATATCAATAGAGGATGTTGTCAAAAGAGGTACACCTTATTTTTCCTAATCAAAAGGTAAGATTTGAATTACATGAATATCCACTTGACAAATCTTTTTTAAATTATTATATTATTTTAGGGCAAATTAATTACCTAATTAATTTTAATTTTGTAATAAGTATTGAAGAGATTTTTGTAGTCATTGAAATTTCTAATCAATATAGCTTATTTCTATTAGTTATATTATTGTGTGTGACCTTCTAGGTTTTTATATACAAAGGTAGTGTTTTTTTTTTTTTTTTTTTTGACATAGGCTAAGGAAACCATTTAACAATAATTACTAGCCATCCAATGTAATAGAAAAAGTTGCAAACCTTAATAATTATGAATAGATTACTGCGTAATTAAATATCTTCATCAAATAATATCTATATAGAATTATTGCATGCCATGTTATTAATGTTTAATCATTTAACTTAGTTTTTGAGATAACTTAGACTCAATAAATTCTATTGTAGCTTGTTGCTTATAAGTTTCTTTTTTCTGAACTAAGTAGCCATGTATATCGTGTCCCTAATCCAAAAGATTGATGAATTACATCTTAACTCATCACTATGCTCTATATACTTTATGTCATTCTCAATAATCATATTATTTATAATCTTAATTAAAATGTCTTTGGTGGCATCAAATTCTGACATTCCATGTATAAGATATATAAAGTCATAATTCATGTGAGACTACATTTTACATAGGGTATTACAATCTCCCTATTAAACATGTAACATCTTCATCATAAAACCTTACAACTGGGGCTAATTCTTCCTAGTTTTCTATTCCATCTAGACTCGACACTTATAGAGAATCGACTCTAATACCATTTGTACTACTCCGAACAAAAAGTAGCTAATAACCAAGTTAACAAGCATTAATGGGCCTTTTCAACTACTTTTTCCAAAAGACACTAATTAGCGTTAACATGTTATTCACTACTTGACTATATAAATTAATATCAATTCACTCCACAAATTTATGTGGGATTACATTTTACATGGATTATCACACTTAAGTCTATAGATTATTTACTTGTTCATATAGAGGAAAGACAAATGATATTAAATATATAGTATCCTTTATTGGCGAGTCATATTTAGTGTATCAACTTTAACTTTGGCATCCATTTATATAACTTGGATATTTGGTTAAATGAAATGACCTTAATTATAAAACATGTTGGCCTAAATATCTATGTTTTTTCTAGATATTTGTCCAACCAAGGACATAATTAAATATAATGAAATTCTCACTAATAATATATATTTATCAAACATGTTCTAATTTATCTATAAAACTTTATTTTAAAATATATGCAAGTAGAAAAAAAAGATACATATACGATAAAGACTTGCTTTCTATTAGTAATATTTATAAACACATTATAATATATCTTAGTATATTGTGTACAAATTAGAAAAGTTTGCGAGAATAAAATCTATACGCCAAGCACTGATGTCTAATTAATTGGATTAATATGTTGCAATCGAATTGTCGCCGGCTATGAAAGGGGAAGTAGATATAAATATTGAAAAAAGGTCAGTTTTCCACAGAATAAGGATAATAAACAAAATAATATATGGTATAGTGGCTTTGTTTCGTGGTTGATAAATTGGTTCAAAAGTGAAAGTTTTAAAGTCTATGGCTTTCTGAAAATAAATTGCATATCAATCATTCAAAACCCCTTTCCAGCCCGTGGAAGTTTCTCACAAAAGCTTTGTGAATGTAAGTGATGGTATCTATATATATGGTTTTAAATTTAATTTATTAGGAGTTATCGAGGTGTTTCAAGTACAATTTTCCTTTCTTAAATATCATTTTTTTTCTTCTGATTTTTTTTTTTTGCATTTTTAGTTTTTTTTCTTCTATAATTTTTAATTTTTTATTAATGAAAATGTCTGTAACTTACTCTAGAAATTGTCATTTTGGTACCTAGTTAATAAAATTCTTCTATTTATTAAATATTTAAAATTAATTCTGCATAAGTTTATACTTGGACTTTATGTTCGCAAAAATGCTTTATATTTTTTAGATTCACATAAAATTTCGTAATTTATTTCAAGCCCATTAAATTCTTTTAAGCAACTTTTTTCCCCATAAAATCTCAACATGTGATTTATTTGTAAAAGCTCTTTAGTTCATAATTTCACTTATTTTGTATTAATTTCACCCTAATGCTCATGACATCACTCAAAATTCATAATTTCACTTAAGTTCATAAAGATACCTAAAAAGGGATTTCACCCAATTCTGAACTTTGAATTTTTTATGAAAATTTGAGCAATTTTACACACTAAAATATTCGTAAAATCACTATTTTTTTTTTGTAAATTCACTTAAAGTTGATAATTTTACTTAAAATTTATATATATGTTTGTAAATCCACTCTGCCTAATTCATAAAATTACTTTTACTTTGTGAAATTATTCAAAATATTTTAGTTCCACTCAAATGTTCGTAAATCACACCGAGTAGAACTTCCATTCACGAGACGTTGAAAGGCTACATAGTCACTTATGTGATAGGGCCGACCCTCGGGAAGGCGATTTTACAAACGTAATTGAGGATGCCATGATAGTGTTTGATGGCATGATCAACAACGACGATCCTTGGTTATGCTTGCAAAAGTTAATGGAGACGTAGCAAAGAAAAGTACATCTAAGCACTAATTGAAAAACCCAGCTTTTGTACAGGATTCTCCAAGATAGCTCTTCAAGTGAGGATGGCGAGCCGGCGACAAGAATTGCTTCGACGGAAGCTTGATGAGAAAAGATTTATCGGGTATTATAGTCATGAGTTATATATACTTAATATATAAATACTCATAAGATATGTAGCTTTCACAAAATACAAATGGTAATTATTTTTAAAAATATTCATTTCATTATTATACATATAAAAAATTTATTATCACTTGCATGTCCCATGTATATAACATATAGCATATAATACTTAATGAATCTTTTCTTTTATAGAAAAGTTTGTTTACTTTGTTGTCTAATGGTTTGCCGAAGAAAAAAGGACTCATTAAATAATACACACTACTGATGGTATGTGTAAGTGCTAACAATATTTTTACACGTGATAGCATGAATGGAAATTTTCTTAGAAACTATCCAATATCCCACTATCATGTGTTGGAATATAATTAGTATTTACATATGTAATACTACATGTAAATACTCATAACCTATATTAGGTTAAAAAAAAAAAGGAAAATAAACCCAAAAAAAAAACCTATCATCATGTTCTACTATGTTCAAGCTGATAATTTTGACCAAACCTGATTTGAAATGATATTTCATGAGCTAAAACTCGATTTGATTAACCTTATTTAGACATAAGTATCTTTAAAAAATTCTTTTAGTTAGAATAATATTGATTTTAAAACTTGAATTGAAATTGGGTAAGATTCAAGCTTGATTCAAGTTCAGCTGAGCTCATGAGTTAATCATACAAAATATCATAAACTCAAGTTCGACTTAATAAGCTTTTCGAGTTTGACTTAACTGTTATTGGATCGAATTTGAATATATATTAAGTTGATCTCAATTAACTTATCAAAAGGTTTAACTCGACCATGAGGTAAAAATGATGAAATGCAATAAAATAAGGAGCATGGAGGTCCTTCTACTTTAAATTGAGGAGAAAGCTATCATCAATTATAGTCTAGTCTAAGCCATTCATGATGGATCGTGGTCGTGGATATATTGTTGTGATGGAATATGGATGGCTGCCGGGTTCATTACATATGGAAGATTCAATGCAAGTGAGGACGATGATTTTTGGGGTATAAGGACAAACAATACAACTCGAAGAAAAGTCTCCATGGTATAGTGGAATCTCTTTTAAAATAAGGGTATTGAGTGTGTCACTATAAGAATTTTGACGTTTTGTAACGTTTAATAAATGTCATCCAAAATTAAATAAACATTATTGAAGATATTTAATAACGTTTAATAAACATTACAAATAGAAGTTACTAAAAGTTTGTTACGAAAAGTATTTGGTGACGTTTAAAAAGTAAATGTCACCAATAAATTGATAATAGTAACGTTTAAACGTCACCGATAAGCGACATTTAGTAACATTTGAACATTACTAAAAGTATATAATTTGACACCAAAATTGTTTGCCAAAATTTATTTTTTTAGTAACGTTTAAACATCACAAAAAAGTAAAAAATCGGTAGCGTTTAAACGTCACAAAAAAGGTTTAAACGTTACTAACAAGCATTTTTTGCAACGTTTAAACGCCGTAAATAACTAATATTTAGTAACGTTTAAGTGTGACTAAAATATTATTGATAACATTTAAACGTCACAAAAAATGATTGTTATAATAATATGATAAGTCTATTTATAAAATGTAACAACTTAAACTTGTAATAAAATAGTATGCAATAAAATAATAAAGGTGAAAAAAATGGACATTTGCATATATGCTTATAATTGTCCACTTTCGTCATCAACTACACTTTAAAAAAGTAGACACTAACATATCCCAAACAATATTATTCAAACTTTACAGAACTTAGTAATAATATAAACTCTCTATTGATAGCCTACTGTTGCCCAAATTGATAATCAACTTCTAAAAAGTGACCATACAATAAACTATAATTCATAAACTAGCTATTCTATTGCTCAGTCTAATTATCATCTATCAAAAAGTCACTAACAAAATAAGCCATCCTCCATAAATTACTTTCTTCCCCACTTTCATCACCCTCTTCAAAATGGTTAGAACCAAAATAAACTCTCTTTCACAAGCTATCCTCTTTGCTACTTTCACTATCATCATGACGATCAGGGGGAATTCTAGAAAGCATAATAAACTCCCCATTTCTTGGAGATCCTGTCACATAAATGTATAAAAAGTGTAAGATAACTTAATTAATATAACGATGCATTAAACACGATTGTAACGTTTAATAATTCAGCTGAATTAGGTGAGAAGTCCAGAAGAAACCTTTGCAAAACTTGAAATACACTATTCAGCTACAAGAAGATAAAAATCTAGTAAAAAACTAATCTTATGGAAAAAGAGAGATATAGTACTATCAATGGAAAATAGAAGATTCTATCAGCTGCAAATATCATTACTTCTTAAATGTCAAGTGAATGCTACTTGACATTTTTTAGTAGTAAATGCTTAAATATACTAGATAAGAAAGCATTATTTCCCTTATTCTATGCATAAGAACAATGAACAAAAAAAATTATATTATAAGATTCTTTAATGATAAAGATTATAAAAAGAAATAAAGAGCCATCTAAATTTACATAGGATTGCCTTTATGTACCAGTTCACTACAAATGGATTATAATTGGCACATACTTCATCCTTGCTATGACTTGAAAAATCAAGATAGATAGTTTTGAATGTCTATGTTGACTTTAGCCTACTACCTATCAAACATTAAACTTTTTAATTAACAATAGCATAAATTGAAAGCCTTTCAATCCTCTCTTTCAAAAGCAAAAAAAAATTACCATCCCTTGCTAAAAACTAAGGAAATACCAAAATAATAGCAATTTCATATAAATTAGATAGCAAGTAGAGTACAATACACAATGGAATCGCTGCCATACCCATTTGGTGTAACCTTAAAACCTTTGGATCTACTTGCTTCATTAAGAGCAATCCTCCATTGCTCTACCTCATCCTTGTAGTTAATACTTCATTTAATCCCATAAGTCGAAAAAAGGAGGGGGAGAGAAAGTTACTCATCAAATAACATCTCTCAACTTGCAAAGTTAGTGTATCTTTCTATGTCTTATCAAAAGGGAGAAAGGGGGAAAAGAAGCAAAAAAAAAAAAGGAAAAAAAGAGCAAAAAATTTAGAGCTATAAGACAAAGCCAACCAGACTAAGTAAGATCTTATACCTATGCTATACTTCACAACATTTTCAAACACACTAGTCCATTAAGGTCAGGCATTTCTAATGGGCCTATTGAGTACCAAGAGCAAGCCGAGAAAATAATGTAGCTAACCACTTCGAACTCCCACTTTTGCAATATTTTCTAGAAACAAATCTTTGAAGAACATCACCATCATCCTGTTGGTTTGTCTTTCTAGAACACACTCCACCCTTCAAGATAGTAGCTTTCTAACAGAATAGATAAAAGGAAGAAGAAGGAAGTTGCAGTATGAGAGAGTTGTTGCATAAAAGGTAGGAGAGTTGCTGATCATATTATTTATATGAGAGAGTTGTTGCATAGTATTAGAAAGAAAAGGGGCAGCAAAGGGTGGACAGCTATCAAGATTGATCTTACAATAGCCTTTCATAGATTAAAATGGGAAGAGTCATCTCCTAAGTATAGTAGGACATGTCTTATTAGCCAATATTATCCTAGATTCCATTTTAACATATTACAAGTAGGTGACTTTGTTTCCCCAGCAAGTCATAGTAAAAATGGAGCAAGCTATGTGCCAATTCATATGGCAAGAAAATGACAACCTCCACAAAGTGCTCTGGATCAATTAGGAAAAAAATGACAAAACCAAAAGCATTGTGAGGCATTAGAATACACAATCTAGTCCTAAGAAACAAATCATGCAACATTTAGAAAGCATGCAATGATGCATTATTTCAAACATCAGATGCCACTGACAGTATTTTCCACCAAATGTGCATAAAGCATACCAAGCAAAGAACTATACTAGAAAGCTAAAGCTTGCGAGATTTCCCTATGCATCATTTACAAGCCTTTTACCTTAGCTTGGACTTATTGAGAGTAGAAAGTTGATTGACAGACCAAAGACAAACCCTTTAGCCTATTACAAAATGATTTTTGCTAATGTGCTTCATGCATGCAAGCAAGAGCTCTTTATGGCTGAAGAAATGAACATCCAACAAATAGCATGAGAAGGGAGTTTTGTAGTAGAGAAAATAGCAAATTTGCAACAATCTATGGATACTCGATCTATGGAAATTTTTTCCCCTCCTACAAAACTTCTACACCTAGCAGTAGATAAAGCAAGATATGATTACCAGTCAATACATAGGCTTAGCTAATAATTAAATAATAGATAAAGCAAGATATGCATGAGATGCATGGGAAAATTTAGTCTCAAACTTCAAGATGAGGAAAATTTGTCGCTAGTCCATGTCTATATTCATTTGTCAAAAACATGATTCACACTAGAAGGGAAAAAAGATTATAAAAGAAATAATAAGGTCAAAAGGAAAATTCAAACAAAAAAATATAGTTTTCATTTTTTTTTTTTTTGCCAAAACACAAAAAATATATTTTGAATGTTAACATGCTGGATCTATCCCATTTCAGAAGTACGTGCTTACAATGATCATCTCCTCATCTTCCTCATGATCTTCGACCTCAAAATGATCTTGTGGATTAGATGTCAATCCATAATCAGGAAATTTCCTACCTTCATCTTTTGCAATTGATGCTGACAAACTGAAACCGATATATTAATAGTCTGAAAGGACGGATAAGATAATAACAAAGCCATGCCACTTACATCTCATCCAGCTCCTCTTGACTGTGGATTTTTTATCCCACATCACTTGCATCCAGATTACTTCCCATTTTACCATCTTTGCCTGATAATACTTGCTTTGCCTATGCACCACAATACAAAAAGTAAGACAAAATAATTGGAGTTCTTCTCGTGGGTACCTGACCTACTCATCTAGATTAACTAGCATATATCTTCATATGCAAGAACAAAAATTTCTATCCTTATATCCAATGCCAGGTCTTCCTTATATCTACATATTAA
This sequence comes from Laguncularia racemosa, assembly GCA_037954665.1. NCBI lineage: Eukaryota > Viridiplantae > Streptophyta > Magnoliopsida > Myrtales > Combretaceae > Laguncularia > Laguncularia racemosa. The sequence continues at coordinate 11,896,407 of JBBMOL010000002.1, read as the reverse complement.
GTCATAACAACCAGAGCACCATGAATCATGCCAATGATATAGCTGGAAAATCCTTAATAAAACACATAAATCATTACTTATAGAGCAAAGAAGTCACTTAAGCCACTAAATCTGGAGGCAAAGCTTCTAATACTGTTGGATCAAGATTTTCAATGATTTTAGGCTAACAAATAAATCAGCAAACTTAAGTAATCTCATATGTCATCAGGCGATAGAAATCTAAAATGAATTAAAGGGGTAAGGCCTACAAAAAGCCCAACAATGTGGAAAAGGAATAAAGATGTGCTAAAATATTTATTCTTTTCATCAATTATGGTGCAATATTGTGAGAGACAAAATAAATAAATACTAGTGAACTTAGAGCAATGTCTAAATATTAAATAATTACACATATCATGTCAACAAGAATCCTTTTTTGTCAATAAAAAAGGTAAGAACACTTTGAGACCTCACCTCCACTAATTATTTTTCAGGCTTTAATGCTTGAGAGATTTCAACCATCCTAATAGAAAATAGAGCAAAGTGAGAGATCTAATTTACTAAAATTATCTCTTCCACTCCATCATTTTCATCAACAGAAATTTCAACATTAGATGTTGACACTGCATTAGCAAATCTCTCTTCTTCCTCTGCTGCAAGAGATGTTGCCAACCTAAATTAACTCATTAACGTAGTGTCCAAGACCAAATAGTGAAGAGGAAACCCTGCAAACAAGAATTGGCACATTATTCTATTGACAAACGAAACAGCCTTAGCTGATAATTAAATATGATTACCATCTCATCAATGATAGCGAAAGCAACCCATCAATGGATGCAACAATAGGTATCTACATATGTCATGTCATTAGGAAGCTGAGATCAAAAGATATGTCAAAAGAAATGTAATATAGGCTAACAACCTATACCATTCCATATCACATTGCATGAAGCTGAATCAAACCACTTTTCATCTTAAACAATATAGTTTGATAAATGATCATAGTAATACAAATGAATTACATGTTATGATTAAGTTTCAGCAATAACACTTTTCATCCTAATATATAACTAACATTTATGGTATGCTTAAATTGTGAAATTATTCCCTTGTACATCTAAAATCTACCATGATATTAGGTAACTTATGATTTTTTTTCTACTTATTCAACTAAGTGGTCCTCTTCATGTGCTATAATCGAAGTCTTATCCTATAGGCTAATAAGAGTACCAACCAACAAATACAAAGCCACAAGTGCCTCTAATGTGTTTAACTTTTAAATCACCTTATCGTAAATGAAAAGTTTATCTTGATATCAAAAGTAGAGATCTTGAGTTATCCTAATATAGTTAAGTGGACAACCAAGACATTATTGAAGACATATTAACTTACCTAAGGTAGCTTCAAAAGGAGGCAACGTGTACTAGTTTCAGGTAAAGTGGAGATGTGAGGCTCGACGATCTTTAGGTGATTTATCTATTTTGCTAGATGATGGAACCTCTCTTGATCTACATGAATCCAAATATAAGAGGAATATGTTGCATAAGTCAAGCTATGGTTTCCAATTGAAAGGTGCGAGGCCATGAATTTGAAATAACAGTATTAAATACAGTAAAGCGAAAAGGGAAACATATCATCTATATAATAAAGGCAATGTTGTATAGGATTATGATATGCCTGTAATTATCCTTTTAATATCTTCGTTTAGCAAACACAGCTAAGGCAAAAATTGTATTCTCTTAACTCCACCTATGCATATTAAACTATAGTTAACAAAAAAATTTCCCACATATGAACCTTAGGAAGACTAAAGATGACATCAAGCCAATGCTAGATGATGAAGACATTATTTAAGAAATATTAACTTACTTGAGGAAACTACATTTGGAGGCAACGTGTACTGGTTTCAACTATATGATTGCTCTATTATGCTCTATGATGGAAGGTCCTTACTCTATGATGCTCAACAATGGAAGGGCTTCACTATGTTGCTCTATTCTACTAGGCCATGAATTTAAAATGACAGTATCCTAGAAGTTGCAAAATCATCTAATGAGGAACTACACCCATTTCATATAGGACAATGAACAAAATGAATGAGATTGAACTGAGGAAATCCTAAGGACATCTCAACCATTCAATGTTCAAGTAACTATGACATGTGGGCCATATTAAATTAAACATGTTAAGCCAAGTTCAAGCATGTAGGACATAGCAAAATAATCCTAAATCAACCTGCTTGCTAAGAGGTTTGATAAGGATAGCTTTTTAGTCATAAAGCGAAGTAAACCTAGATCAAAAAGCTAGCTTCAATCATCAAGAGGATTTCCATATAACTCTACATGTTGTCTATTTCTTCATCCGCATTTCCTTTTTACTATCATTTCATTGCATTATAACTTCCTCTCTATCATAATGAGAAAGGAAACTAAAAGAGATAGAAAATGATGGCATGAATAAACTCAATCTTCAATGACATATACACTTAGTCTTCAATGATGGCATAAATTAAAAAGATAGAAAATGAGAAACAAAATGGAACAAGTCTTTATTAACCATCATTCTTCAATGATAGCATGAATAAAAAAAAGGTAATACCAACATATTACTCAGATGTAATAGTGTAAGACCTATACATGTGTATTGCTACCATCAATATCAAGTAACACCACACTAACAATTTTACATTTACAATTAGATTATGGCATGAATTGAAACAACATTTGACATTTTATTCATTTCTCTACTTATATAAAGTGTGAGAACTCAAGTCAACCTATTCCGAGATATACATTGTATCTGTAGATTGAGACACAATTTACAACCCAAATCAATCATCGCATGTGCCATTGCTAAAATAACTCCACAATAAGTTTCTTTCATCTAGTAATTGTATGCTATATAATATATTAAGAGAACAAGGAATGTTTTGAAATAACAAGGCTCAATACCAATATATTATGTGTATTATACTACCTTGATGTACAAGGTATCCAATTATATTATATCAATATCAAACAAATGACAATAGCAAAATTAAGCTAGATGACAAGCATATAAGGCCATTACATATTAATTTGACAAGCAAAATGGAGCTAGATATCTAGCAAAATAGAGCTAGATATCAAAATAAAAAATGTGATACCAAATGCTGTTATATATTAATTTGTTGTATCTCTTGAAACACAAGTCAGGTTCAACTGATAATGCATATAAGACACTTTCAACCAGATCAGCACTTTCATATAACGTGCTTATCTGCAACAATATCAAGCAACTTAGCATCATAAGTCACTTACAAGAAGTTCTCTTGTGTAAGAGTCTTAGCTTTGTTCATTTGAAGATCTAATGACCATCTTTTTTCACTTTGTTTTAGTCCTTGAATAGCCTTTGGAATTTTGGAAAAGAAGAAAAGAGGAGCACATGATCATTTTATAAGTGGAATGTTTAAAAAGTCATACATAGTGAAGCATGATGAGGATACTGCTGAAAATTAGAAATGAAGATGTACTTAGGTAAACATTATGTCGCTCTAGCCCACTATAAATTTAAACAAATCGATTTAACATTGTCTAGACATTTCAAATATATAGCTACCAATGTTTTCAGTTACAAGAAAGTGTTAAGCTACACAATTACTGCGATTTTCATTAAAAGTCACCATTGCATCTTCTTCCATGTTGTTAGATATCAGGAGATATTAGATAATAGTTGCCTCGGTCCTGTATTAGTAGTCCATGAATGAAGCCACATGGCAATAGTAGTTAGTATAAATAGTAGCTAAGTAGGTTAGAGTAGTCATTCTATCAGTTCTCTTATCATTTATGTTGTGGTTAAGAGCTAGAAGCTCTGTAGTTCATAAGCAATTTGCTCTGGTCTTAGCCTTAATTCCACCAAATCAGTATTTGTGATCATCTACTTTCAATTATGATGAATTTAAAACTCTTTGGTTCATAGCATATAATGCATACCAAGCCATGATACCTAAGAAGTACTATTTATCATGCTAGTAGAAGGAAATATTAAATGAACTTGGTTGCTTTGTGTTTTGCAGGTTTTGAACAACCATTCATGGCTTGTTGTGGATACAGAGGTCCACCATTGAACTATGACACTCGAATTTCGTGCGAACAGACAAAAGTGATAAATGGGACATCACTTATGGCAAAAGGATATGATGACAACATTGGGTATGTTAACTGGGATGGAATTCATTACACTAAAGCAGCAAATCAATTTGTTTCATCTCAAATACTAACTGGAAGATATTCCAATCCACCTTTTGTGGACAAAATGCCTTTCCTTTTGAAGTTGAAATTCTAAACCAGGATGTGATGTACTGGATGAAGCAATTGATTCATTTTTCTTGATTTGCTTACATTAACATACATGTAAGCCACACAAGCACAATAAAAGCAATGTGCCATTCATTATATTAACATAGAGGGAAGTGTATCATTTTACACTTTTCATAATTAGAAGGTACAAGAAATAATTCTTGAAATTTCTACCATCAAGAAATCAATTAGCTCTTGACAGCTCCATTCTCATGTTGATTGAATGCGCAATTATCATTTCACCCATAAGGTGTGGAATAAAAAGTTGCAGGGATATTTACTCCTTATCATTTTTTAGATCTATTAGAAACATTATATATTTGAAAACAGATTAAAGGGAAGCAGTAAGTAAATTTTGCTACTGATGATAAAAAAGCCACTTAGCCCTTTATTGGACATGTCTCTCATCGTTATCTTATATGAAAATCTTTTTACAATATGCAAAAGTACATTCTTTTGCTTCCTAAATACCGTCGTAACATTTTAAGAACAAGAAGAATATTGCTCACTTTTTGGAGACATAAGCACGATATTGAGCCATGGGAACAACAAAAGCAATGACCAATAAACCTCCAACTACAAGACTGAACTTTGTGTTAGAACGAATGATGCGCTACGTCTGCCTCTTCACCAGAGCTATTGAAAATTTTCTTTTAGACTGGAAGTTTAGGAGTTTTTAAAGAAAAAACAGGTCTACCCCATTTCATTCATTTTTTTCCCATACAAGTATGAGCCCAATAGGCAATTACATGGATGATAACTGCTAACTTATAATCCCTCACCCTTAATGCCACTACACTAGAACACTACATCATGCATATGAAAAGAACTACCCATTATGTATTAGACTCACACTAACTTGACAACATGGAGACACATAAACACGTATCTGAATATGATAACATTGACTAGTAAATAAACAGCAACAACTAGTTAGATACTTAGACAACTATCCTATCTAGCTAACTTGTTTCCTTCATCAACTACACAATTGGAAAAGGTTGGTAAGGCAACCCCTTTATTAACACATGTTGCCTTGCTGAGGAAATATAAGGAGTACAAATCAATCATGAATCTAGCTTTCTCTTTACTGAAGTTCTCATCTACTTCACTGTATATGGTCCTATCATGTTGGACAAGGTTATGGGTTATGCTTATACTTCCCACTCTTTGGATGTTCAAATAATCTAGGATGATCTTTACTTATAACAACTCACAAAGCCCTTATGCCATACATCTAAGCTTAGGATCTACCAGAATGTCTTGTTTTTCACTTCACCAAGTGATTAAATTTCCCTTGAGATAAGTACAATATCCTAACATCAATTACCTATCTACCACAAACCTAGCATAGTCTGCATCAATATACACCACTATAATCAATTCATTCCCCTTCCCAAACATCAAACCCTCACCCTAACAATAACAAGTTCACATAAATTAGATAGCAAAATATAGTACAATACACAATGGAATCATTGCCATACTTACACCAACATAGCTGATGTGAGGATCTAAACTTAAGCAATAATGTTAAAATTAAAATAGTATATATATATGTATGTGTCTAAGGTAAAATGAATGTATATATATATGTTATATGCTAAAAATAAAGTAAAATATATAAAATAATAATAATAATAATAATATGAATTATATGGGCATATATATATATATATATGTAAAAAAATGTACACATTATATTATATTATATTATAGCTAAAAAAGAAAAAAAAAAAGAGAGAAAGCAAAAAAAAAAAAATGCAGAACAGCACCCTCATTCAATGTCAACAAAATTAATTAATATTATATATAGAGAGAGAGATTAGAATAGAGAGAGAAGATAAAACAAATCATCAAAAAATTAGAAAAAAAAAAAAAAAAGAAACCAAAACTCTCTCCATTTCATCTGAATTTTCTGGGAAAATTGAAATTGAAATTTCCAACATGCAATCATTAGGATAGGAAGAAAACAAGATTGAAGTAGGATGCAACAAGAATTTGAAGAAATTAAAGAAAAAAAAATCAAATTAAATAAGGAGGATTTTGTTTGTTCGTTCGAAGGGGTTAGGGTAAATCTGCTGCTAGGCCAAGCTAGGGTTAAGGTTTTGGGTGGGAGAGGATTCCGGCCGACATAGTGTTTGCCAGCTTTGGTGGCCGGAGGCCCATGAACGGAGCAGCCCCCGGTAACGCCTGAAACTTCCTATTTTTGTTAAAAATATCAAATGTTGATAAACAATTATGATTTTTGGTATTCTAGCATAATTTTGTATGAATATTAATGTGATAATTTTATTTTTCTGAAATTTGATTCAAAAATATGTGGTTCTTAAGAAATGCTCTGTTTTGGTCGTAAATTAAATTGGAAACTAAATAGGTTAAATGATGTATTTTTGATGTAATTTTTAATATATAAGATCCTTATATGATTTATTAGATCACCAAATCAATAATTTTTCATATTAGAGTTGTTTTCTATTTTTAGTGAATTTTTCAAGCTAATTGCCCTATTCTGGCCGAATTAAATCCTTAGCAAAATTAGAGAATTTGATTTTATTAGTTGAATTTGATGTTCAGTTGAGGTTCATTGAAGTATAATATGATTTTAAGAAGCTTGGGTTAGTTACGAAACAAAAACGGGAGTGTTCGGTGCAAGATCGTGATAATTTAGAACCATACGATACAATATAGAATCAAATCGAAATTTAATTACATTAATATATAATAGAGCGTAGTATACCCATATGTATATGAATTAGAAATTGTAGGAAAATGGTGGATTATACGAGGTTAGGATGGAATTTAGGGGTTTGAAATACTGAATTAGCAATGTAGAGTTCAATAGATTGAATGAGGTAACATTGATTGGTATACTGATGATTCAGGTGTTTCTATTGAGTAAGGAGGACAAAGGAATTTGGCTGGTGTGATTGTTTGGATTGGCATACATTGTTTTAGGTGAGTACCCCTTAACTCCACTCTTGGGTACAAGTGGTTGATAATGTAGACCACTTGTTGTTGGCTGAAATTACCCTGTACGATCACTTACTGTGATCAATGCAGGATGATTGTTAAATTACATTGGTTTGCTGATGGCTGGTTGTGTGTCATGATATGATTGGATTATGAGGAAAAAAAAAAAAAAGAAGGGAACATTCTAGAAAATCCTAGAATGAGAGTTGGGTGCGGGATTTGATTATACTATTCCTAATTGTATGTGATGTAATGAACTTAAATTATTGAATGCTTAATGATTGTGATGTAATGCTGGGTTATTTTTAGCTTATTAGATGAGGTTTATATAACTGGTTGAGTTCATACTATTATTGTCTTGGTAACGATGAAATATCTAAATGGATAATAAAATGGGATTTAGGCTATAAGTACCTACTAACCTAAAACACTTAATTTAAAAAAAGTCCTATTCCTTGCCTAGTAAGTTTGTGGTACGACCTTTGAGTCGACCCGGATGGATTTGAGGCACGGTCGACGGACCGGCCCGGTTCAGTGACCTATGGGAATCTGGTCACCCCTTTTGTTCGAGGCAAGTGAAAGGCGAGCTGAATGTTTCTAACTAAAAAGAGTATGTAAGGATGTCTTAATTGGTTGAGAAAACATTAAGTTTTGAAAAGTACATGAGGGTAGTTTATCTACCAGTTGACAGGTTTTGCCTAGGTTAACTGAAAAATATTTGTGACCTGTGAGTAAACATGAATGATTGAAATGGTCTCCAATGAAAAGGTTATGAGTTTAGCAAAATAGAATTACAGGGAAAATATCATTAAGTAAGATCATGGTGATGTTAAAATGTAATAAATTGAATTGGGTTTCTTGCGAGTATAACTTGAGTTGAAAACTTGCTTGCTTGAGTAATCACTTTGAGGTATTTGATAATATTGTTGATTACTATTATGTGATTTTATTATTTGTTTTTGCTGGGTTGCTTGATTTTATATTCACTTTGCTTCTTAAGAAGCTGAGGGGTTAGTGTTTTTGCTAACCTCAGGTACAGGTACTGAAGAATAAGTTGTTGGAGACTCGGGTTTTTAGAGAGCGTCAATAGAGGCAAAGAAGCCCTTAGTTCCATTTTGGAACCTCTGTTATTTGTAATAAGATCTATAGGTGTTAATCTTCAGATTGTAATGTAAATATTTGTGTGTATAAGGTTGGATTTGTAATCTTTTGAGCCACTTAAGGCTACAGGATTAATCATAGGCTATGCCTACTTACCGGGAATGCAGATCCCGATGGTATATATATATATATGATGTATGATGTGACAGGAGATTTTAAGTACATGTGTTTAGATATCATGTGGATATGAAATGATAGCGCTGTTAGCGCCATTTTACAGGATGTTTATAAAATTACATACAGATTGGAGTTACAGGTTCAATATTAGCAAAATTTGCCTTATCTCTAATTCAAAGACGGCATAGCAACCCACCTACAGGTACCAAGAATAGTTACAGGAATTTTTGGAATAGGTTCAAGAATCAGACCTAGTAGGTGGGTCACTACAGCTGATACTATCCATAATCATATGAAGTACCTTGAATAAACAATGAGATGTTGGAAAGTGGCCCCTTCGTCGTATACCAAATAAACAAAAACCCTAGAATTATTTTGCAAAAATAAAAAGGGAAAAACTTGAGAAGGTAAAATTAATGAATGGCGAGCAAGGGAGACCGAATGATTGAGGACAAACATACCAAGTATTAACAACAATCCTCGCATAGACAGGGCAAAGGATTGAGGAACAAGGGTGGGAAGGGAGCATAGGGGAGGTACGATAGAAGAGGGCTTCTAAAGGTGATGCGATAGAGAGAGGTTAGGGGCTATGGGTGGTGTTTAGGGGTGGGGGGGGGGGCAGAGAGAGAGAGTATGGCCAATAGGTGGTGGTCCAGGCGATGGGTGGTCTTTAGGGGGTGATGGGAGAGAGAGTAAGTACAAGGATGTGTGTGTGTTTTTTGCTGATGGGCAAGAGTGTGAGTTGTCCTTGCATTGCTGTAGCTGGGCAAGATGAAATGACATACGCCTTGCAAGGGAAAAAAAACAAAAAAAAACTTTAGTGCAAGAATTAGGGGCAGGCTTAATTTTAGCTAATTTTTTAGTAATTTTTTTTAATTTAAACATTCTTTGATTTTTATAAAGTGAATAGAAAATATTTAATAGGATTAATTATAATTAATTTTAGAAAAATATCATAAATCAAACTACATATACATGTTTTCTAAATTTATTTCTAAACGTTACTAATATTATATTTTTAGTAACGTTTAATAAACGTTACTAAATTATATACAAATTGGTAACGTTTGCAAAATTTACAAATGTTACGAAACGTTAAAATTCTTGTAGTGTGTTGGATTTTGTAGTAATAGAAGGAAGCAGAATTTTATTTTATTGTATTTTTTTATAAAATCTATCATAAAATTTATATAGATATAGTATAATGTGATAAACTTAGTTATAATAAAATTACATTTTACAGTAATGCAAACTTTTTCCTTCCAGTGATGGAGTTCAAGTTAGATTTGATACTCATATCATCTCTTGTAATGTAATATAATTTCCTTCACTAGAAGGACACTAAATGTTATCCCTCCATATACATAACAATAGGAGCAATTTCTATTCCTCATAATATCAAGTAACATGGATTAGAGTTTCTAAAACTTGAAAATTGTTATTTTTCTCTTGTTTTAGTAGTGAATAGAAGAAAATATTATGTTTCCTCTTCTCTCCTCACTATATATATATATATATGATGATCAAATTTGTTCACATTAATAACCATATCTTATCAAAGTAAAATGTGGTTAGGGCACCAATACACCTATTTTCAACAATACATTTCATTGAAGATATCACAAATAAAAAAGACGAGCCTATATGTGAGATCACTTTCTTATGGACCACTATATCAATAGATGATGTTTTTCAAAATAGGTACACCTTATTTTTCCTAATCAAAAGATAACATTTGAATTACATGAATATTTACTTGATAGATCTTCTTTAAATTATACTATTTTAGAATAAATAATGATCCAATTAATTATAATTATGAAATAAGTATTGACATAATTTTTGTATTCATTAAAATTTCTAATCAATATAGCTTGTTTCTATTGGTTATGCTATTGTGTGCAACCCTTTAGGTTTCTATATACAAAGGTATTTTCTTCTTCTTCTTCTTTTTTACACGGATCAAGGAAACCATCTAACAATAATTACTAGCCATTTGATGTAATAGAAAGGGTTGTGAACCTTAATCACTATGAATAGATTATAGCATAATTATTACTTGATTATATAAATCAATACCAATAATACTAAATATGTAGTATCCTTTATTGATGAGTTGTATCTACTATATCAGTTTTAACTTTAGATATTTGCTTATATAACTTGGATATCTGATTTAATGAAAATGACCTTAATTATAAAACATGTTAATCTAGATACCTATATTTTCTCTAAATATTTATCCAACTTAGGACATAATAAAATATAATGAAATTTTTACTAATAATATATATTTATTAGGCATGTTCTAATTTATTTCTAAGCCTTTATTTTAAAATATATATACTAGTAGAAAAAAATACATAGACGATAAAGACTTGTTTTCTATTAATAATATTTATAAACATATTATAATATATCCTAGTATATTATTTACAAATTACAAAAGTTTGCGAGGGTAAAACCTACACACCAAGCACAAACGTCTAATTAATTGGATTAATATGTGACAATCGAATTGTCGCCGGCTATGGAAGGAAAAGGAGAAATAAATATTGAAAAAAAAAATTCAATTTTCGGTAGAAAAAGGATAATAAACAAAACAATATATGTTATGGTGGCTTTGTTTCGTGGTTGGTAAATTGTTTCAAAAATGAAAATGTCTAGAGTATATGGCTTTCTGAAAATAAATCATATATTAATCATTTAAAACCCCTTTTCAACCCGTAGCAGTTTCTCCCAAAGGCTTCTGAATGTAAATGATGATAACTATATATATGGATTTAAATTTAATTTATTAGGAGTTATTGAGGCGTTTCGAGTATCTGCTAGATATCATACTGGCCGAGTCGAATGCTCACGTCCAATCAAAGTTCCATTTGGGTGCCCCCGACGTGGACAGAGGACTCTCTCGTGCAATCACCCGGTGGTAAACAATGTCAAGAAATGCTTACTTTCCACTTATCAGTTACAAAGTTTAGCTTTGTACTCTATTAGTATCTCCTTTCCCCCTTTTTTTTTCCTTTTTTGTTTCCCTTTATTTGTTGCAACCTCTATTAACCGCTTAACTTGATCAACAACAGAGATCTTGTATAAGTCCAAACCACCGTGTACTAAGTTTTTTGGATCCTTAAATTAATGGATCCCACAAATGTAATAGTTCCATTTGCATAATTCAAAATTTTCTTCATCAAGCCATCTATTGAGACTTATTACACTCAACTTAAGTATACAACATACAAACATTTTATCTTAATAATATGATCACGGAAAAAAAAAAACTAAAACACCAACATAATAAGTCACTTTAAATAGAATACATATGAAGTGGTAATCTAGGCTCCACAACTACCTCAAGAGGTATTTCCTTAGGAGTTGAAAGCCCGAAATTTTCCACCATTTCCAAATCTTCAGGCTTCATATCCCCTGGCAATTTCCAATTAAAGCCATGAAGAAGATTAGCCAAACTTGATTGAATCACTTTAAGTCCAAGACTATAGCCAGGGCACATCCTCCTTCCAGATCCAAATGGTAACAACTCAAAATCCTGACCCTTGACATCAATTGCCTTACCAATGAACCTCCCAGGGCAGAATTCATTAGGGTTTTCCCAAACTGTTGGATCCCTAGCAATGGTCCATACATTTACAAGAATCCTAGTACCTTTTGGGATGTCGTAACCATTAACTTTGCAATCTTCTCGAGACAACCTAGGTACTAACATTGGTGCCACTGGATGTAAACGCATTGTCTCTTTGGCTATAGCATCAATATAAGGTAAATTAACAATGTCCTTCTCTTGCACCCATCTTTCTCTTCCTATGACTCGATCGAGTTCTTCTGTTGCCTTTTTGAAGACCTCCGGTTTCTTCAATAGCTCGGATATTGCCCACTCCACGGTCACTGCTGAGCTCTCTGTCCCTCCAGCTATCAAGTCCTACATATCATTAAAACAAACAGTAGAAGAAATCAATTAGTCCAAGAATCATATAATCCCATAATTCTACGGGGCCATTGTCACAATCTCGAAATCACTATCTTAAATTTAAATCTTCATTGATTAAAGAGTATAAAAAAGATGTTTGTGATAATGAATTGGACAAATCACTACCGGACGCCACGAAAAGTTTATTTTATTTCAATTTATCGCATTCGCTCGACGATACGACATCTACCCGACCTTTTACTTTGCAGCAGAAATGGCAGCACCTTGTTTGCTCTGTAACAGCATTAAAATTATAGCAATCCAGCTACATTATTGTCATTTCTGTATTATAATATTCTGCCGACTGCCAATTTAACGTTTTCTGCAGGCCCAGATAACGTATTAATGAATACTTTACAAAGTTTGATGTGTCAATGTCACTTTTTCTCGTTGGCCAAAAAGAAGAAAAAAAAAAACCGTTTTAGGAAAAACAAAAAAGAAATCTCCCTTTTTAGTTTCCATAGATCAAAGCAGGTACTTTATTGCGTACGGGATCATATGATTATCAAATTATATTAACAGTGAGAGATAACTGTTAATTTATAATTCAGTTAATATAAGTATCGTTTTTTTTCTATGTAGAGAAATATATACTGAGTTCTTATTGATAATAAAATATATAATTTAGATGAAAGAATATTCAATACTTTTCTTGGTTCATAAAATAACTATTTCTATTTTATTAAAAAAATGGGAGATGGAGAAATATTTGAATGATACCTGGGTAAAAGCCTTGACTCCATGTCTCTCAAGCTTTACCTCAAGATTAGGATCATCAGCTAACTGGAGAAGAACATCAACCATGTCTCTTGCAGCATAGTCCTTTGCTTCTTGCTTCCTAGTAATATGTTCATCCAAAACATGTTCCAAAAACCTGTCAAATTTCTTGGCCAAATTTTTCATTCTCTTGATATAACCCTGCAAGTCCAGGAAATCAAGCCAAGGGATTGAGTCTCCTATGTTCAGAGCCCCATTAAGAAGGAACAGCTCATCAAGCATTTTCTTGAACTCTTCAGGTGTCATGATTGAGTTTTCACTTTCCACAGTATATTTCTTTCCCAAAGCCATGCGGCTAATGACATTAAGGCTAAGATCAGACAAATGATCTTTCAATCGAATTGTCTTTCCTCTCAATTCGTGTAAGTCCTTTAGAATTGAATTCAATTCTTCAACTCTAATATACTCATACGACTCGAGTCTTTTGGCACTAAACAGTTCCATTATGCACATTTTACGTGCCTGACGCCAGTACGGACCGTACTGTGACCATGTAATGTCACTATAGTTATACGTAGTGTATTTACCGGACGCAAATTTAGGGCGTCCAGCAAATACCACATCATTGGTTTTAAGGAATGTTTTTGCCATTTCAACCGAGGCACCAACGACACAAGGGTGTGAACCAAATTTAAGGTACATAATCGGACCATATTTTTTGGTTAGTTCATCAAGTGAACGGTGTGGTAATTTGCCAATCAAATTGAGGTTGCCAATGATGGGCCATGGCTTTGGTCCTGGTGGCAGATTGAGTTTCCGCCGCCGGATCAGGCTAGAAAGGAGGAAAAGCAATAAGGTTGCTACCCAAGCGGATGCAAAAGCAGCCCAATTATTAAGAACCGCCATTGGTGTTGGTGTGGCTAATTTGTTGTAAGGTGGAGAAGTTACGAGGAGGAGGTAGAGGTGATGATGGAATCTTATGTTTTGTAGTGTGGTTGTGACAATTTGAGTTTGGTTACTAGGGTATTTATAGTAGAAGTTTAACCACTTGTACTGCGTCTACGTCTTTCTAAGATTATAGTTTACAAGAATATAGTATCATTTAGGTGATTGACTTAATATTATCGCCATGTAATGAAGCCGAAATAACGTGGATATGCTGAAGTGGCTGCTTTGCTCCACTTATATTATTCGTTGGGAAGTTGCCTTTGTCTTGCCTTGCCATTTCTTGGACATATAACTCTGTTTCCACTTTCACCACTCGTGAAACGCGACGAGGAACTGTGCTTTGAATAATTGATAAAGTGGTAGTTTCAAGAGCTATGAGGAGTTTGCACGCAAAATACTAATTTAATTTTGGATATAATGCGAATAATTATTTATATGTGAAATTTAGATTTATTTGACAAGTTCGAGGCATGCTTAATAGGGATAGTTAAAAAAAAAAAAAATCTTTCCCCTTCAGTCGTTTTAGCATTTATATCTTTCCGGCATATGTTCTTCTCATTTCTAGTTCATATTACTAGAGTCTCTATTGTTCACATTTCTGTAGGTTTCTTTATTGCATAGACTGACTTTTGTGTGTTCAGATTCATAACATCTTGTACACAATGAATGATAAGATTGCTGTTGGCAAAACACTGACCGAAATGGTTGTTATTATGTACTCAAGAAAAAAATTGTTTCAATTTTGTCACGATAACCGATAGCTTTTAACTTATTTGGATACTTGAAATAAATTATTTAAGTTTCATCCATGTAAATATATTCGAGTGTAGTTATTTATGATAGAAAATTTTATGATGCCTTGGTTTGAAAATAACTACAACATAATTAATTTTTGAATTTCATATGTATAAACAAATTTAGACGTATTAGTTTTTTTTTTTTTAATGAACAATTAAAAGTATTTTGAGAAATCGTAAAAGATAATAAAAGAAGAAGAAAAGCAATCTGCTGGTTATGGTGCCGACCACCATGGCCAGCCAAACAACTAGTAAGCTAAAAAAGAAAAAGAAGACAACAAAATATCCTCCTACCTACCAATAATTGATGTTGGGTTACAGACCATTACTACACTTGGATATGGGGAAAATACTATTCCCATTTCAAGTTAAAATGATCTATTTTTCACCTAAAAGGAATTTTCATTTTTGTAGTAGATTAACGATATCTTTGGTTCAGTAGAAATCAAATGACATCAAGATAAACGGATGGAAAAGAGTAAAAATCTTATATTTGGTAAGTTGAGATAAAAGTAAAAATCTAAGGAAATAGAAGGGAAATGATGAAAGTTTTTCACTTTTAAAGCATAAATGTTTCTTTATAAATTTTTAAAAAAAAAAAGGGTAGAAATAGATGGAAACCACTTGAAATTACAAAAGCATCCCAATTATCTAAGTTTACTAAATAAAAATAAAAGTAATATATTTCATTAAACAATTCATTTATTTTTATTTCCTTTATACAATGGAAACCAAACATTGAAAATTAAAAAAAAAAAGAAAAGAAAATTCCTTCCATGTCCTTTCTAAAATTTCAAATACAAAATAGAAATCATTTTTTTTTCTTTTCCTCTTATTTGTTTTGATTTGCACTTGTTTCCATTCATTTCATAAGATACAATGAATGATAAAATGCTTAACTAAATTGATACTACCCACAACTAGAAATAGAAATGGACCAACTATTTCTTTCTAAATTTGAAGAGAAAATGGTAGAAATGGATGGAAATCATTTAAAATTACAAAAATACCCTTATTATCTAAGTTTACTAAATAAAAATAAAACAATATATTTTATTAAACAACTCATTTATTTTTATTTCCTTTATACAATGGAAACCAAACATTGAAAATTAAAAAAAAAAATTCCTTCCATGTCCTTTCTAAAATTTCAAATACAAAATAGAAATCACCTTTTTTTTTTTTTCTTTTCCTCTTATTTGTTTTGATTTGCACTTGTTCCCATTCATTTCATAAGAGACAATGAACAATAAAATGCCTAACTAAATTGATACTATCCACAACTAGACATAGAAATGGACCAAATGTTTCTTTCTAAATTTGAAAAGAAAACAGCAAAAATGGATGGAAACCATTTGAAATTACAAAAACACCCCTATTATCTAAGTTTACCAAATAAAAATAAAAGTAATATATTTTATTAAACAACTCATTTATTTTTATTTCATTTATACAATGGAAACCAAACATTAAAAATAAAAAAGTTTCCTTCCATTTCCTTTCTTAAATTTCAAATACAAAATAAAAATCATTTTTTTTTCTTTTCCTCTTATTTGTTTTGATTTGCCCTTGTTTCCATTCATTTCATAAGAGACAGTGAATGATAAAATGCCTAACTAAATTGATACTATCCACAACCAGACATAGAAATGGATCAAGTTGAACCAGTAACCCAGATTTACCAACTCATGAACCGTGAACCTACCCAGGGTGGCCAGTTCAACCGGATAAGGACTGGCCGCAGGTCCTTTCCTAGTTCGGCACGTAAACAAGCCATTTCAAAGGCAACAAAATAAAAAATAAAAAATAAAGCCCGGTTCAAGATGTTTTTACCTAGAAACCGACGAGATTTGTAACTTCTCTTTTACCTGTAAAGTTTACAAAACTCCTAGTATATTGTAATTGTCCAAAGAAAGAATAATTCTCCCTTCACACATTTTTCAAATGAATCCGTAATTCTTCTCCAAATTGCATAAATCTGTTTGATATTACATATTCATAAATATTTTCTGTAATCCCGCTTTTGGAAATGTAATTATGCTTATGTTTTATCTTCTTTCTCTTTTTTAATTTATAAGAATTTGTAAACTGTTTTTCGTAACCGTCTATTGAAATTATAATTTCCTTTGTATTTTTGTCCTAAAACTAGAAAATCCATGAATGATTTTAATTTGGTTATGGAAATATAAAGTGCTTAATATCTAATGATTTTTTTTCTCTTGTAATTCTGCTGTAAAATAACAGATCTACTCAACCTTTATAATTCTACTATATTTCATTTCCAGCTTAAAATCTTATAACATCAATTTATTCCGAGTCTTATTGTAAAATTACAAGGTAATTCTTCTCTAAATTATGTAGATATACTTGCTAACGTATATATATTTATTTATTTTCCACTCAAGTATAATCTATATTTTATAATAATGCTCAAGTATCACAAGAAAAAAATTAAAGCATTATTATTGCCATGGTGCATATAAAATATTTATACGAAAAATCAATATTTAGATTTCAAGAGGGAAAAAAAAAAAAGAAAAGCAATTATCTATTGATAAAATAACCACGCGTGAAACTTCTTCGAGCGCGGGAGGAAAATGTCGTGAAAGTACTTGTAGAATTAAGTAAAGCATGACTCATGACTTCATTTTCCAAGTCGACTCCACTCTCACTCTTTTCCAGTTTCCAAGAAACTTAAATATAGAAACAAGTGGTAATTTGTATTTAAAACTATCAAATATATATATATTTATAAACCCACTAAACTGTCGCAGCTTCTTAGCAAGGATTCATTTAGACATCTGTATATTTTTCTAAAAATTTATAAAAGAAGTAAAAAAAACAAGGAATATATTAGCAATAACCTCCTAAATAAATTCTAGAATAAACCTATGTGAACGAAGTCGTTGTATTCTGTGTGCTGGGTCAACGAGAGCTACTTTTGGTTTGTTATAATACAAAGACGACCAGGACATGGATAGGAGGGCTTTAAGTTTAGATGGAAAACCCAACGTAGCTTCTTAGAAAGACTTATTCTTGGAGAAAGCCTATTAAGTCAAGGGTTGACTTGGATATGAATTCACCCAACTTCAACATGATCTTCAAGAAATTCGATTTTCTATCTATTTCAACACAGAAATTAATAATAAAAGAAAATGTGGCTACGAGTCCCCTAATTTCTTATAATTTCAACGATCCATTTATGAAAATTCAAATTTCAAAGATTTCAATATCATAGTACTGCAATTTTCTATCCTCCTCTTTACATTGCCATTACAATAATAATAATAATAACTTTCATAGACTTTGGTGAATTGATATAATATCTACTCATATAATTCTTTAAATATTTCATATCCCTATAATGTGTTAGGAAAAGAAGATTCGTACTCTTCCTCTTGCCAGTGCGATTCACAATTGACAAACAATAATCAATAATAAGATGCGGAAATAAAAAAAAAATCAACACCAAGGATTTACGTGGAAAACCCTAATTTGGGAAAAAACCACAAGACCGCAGTACACAAATTCTTCCACTATCAAAGTAATGGGTTACACAGTCTCACCACAAAGCCGGTGGATCAAAATACAATGAATTTCCCTCTCTAGAACTCTATCTAGGTTTAGGAATTACCCCTTTTGTGTTTTAGGTTTTTCACTCATGTATTTTCGCCCTGCTACACACCCTTTCAAGGGAATACGACTATATATATATATATGCATGGCACGGCTTATACACGACCGTGCCTCAGGCCGTGTATGCAACCGTATATCGTCTGCACTCAACACACATCCGTGCCTTAGACCGTGTATACTTCTATAGATCTTCTACACTCAACAAACGGCCGTGCCTCAGGCCGTGTATGTTTCTATGGATCTTCTGCACTTAACATATGTCCGTGCCTTAGACCGTATATGCTTCTGTGGATCTTCTGCACTCAACACACGTCCATGCCTTAGACCGTGTATGCTTATGTGGATCTTTTACACTCAACACACGGCTGTGCCTCAAGCCATGTATGCAACCGTGTATGTTTCGGTTTCGCTTGGTTTTGTCAATTTTCTTCAAGCTTAACATTCTTTCATCCAAGTATACTTCATATACTTAGGATACCCTTGGTATAGACTCATATGTGTTAGATCTATACCCCAACAAACTCCCCCTGCAACTCATATGGGGGGGTCCATCACCCCTGCAATCTTCCTGCAACAAACAATCTTCTCTTTAGATAGAGCCTTCGTCATCATATCTAATACATTATCATCAATGTGAATATTCTCAAGCTTCAACTATTTAGACTCTAGCACATCCCTGATCCAATGATACCTAACATCAATGTGTTTTGACCTGGAGTGGAACATCGGATTCTTACTGAGATTTATAACACTCTGACTATCACAGTATAGCTTCAGCTCTTCGTGCTCTTGACCCAACTCTTCTAAAAACTTTTTCATCTACAAGACTTCCTTGCAGGCTTCTATTACAGTAATATACTCAGCCTCAGTAGTGGAAAGTGCAACACACTTCTGTAACTTCAATTGCCAGGACACTGCTCCCTCTGCATAAGTAATCAAATAACTTGAAGTAGATTTTCTAGAATCCAAATCACTAGCCATGTCAGCATCTGAAAACCTCTCCAGTGCAGATTTATTGTCACCGCCAAATTGCAAACATAACCTGGAAGTGCCCTTGAGATATCTGAGAATCCACTTAACTGCTATCTAGTACTCTTTGCCTAGATTTGAGAGATAGCGACTCACCACACCTACAGCATCAGCAATGTCAAGCCCGATACACACCATAGCATACATAAGACTTCCCACTACTGAAGCATATGGGACTTTATTCATATCTTCCTTGCCTGCCTCACTCTTTAGACACTGAGCTAAACTCAGTTTGAAGTGACCTACAAGTGGAGAGCAGACAGCTTTTGCTTTACTCATGTTGAATCTCTCTAATACGTTCTCAATATACCTCCCATGTGATAACCACAACTTCTAGCTCTTACTATCTCTAATAATCCTCATACCCAGAATTTGGCTAACGGGTCCTAAGTCTTTCATGGAGAAAGACTTACTCAATGCAATCTTCAGTTCTTTGATCTATTTGGCATCCCTGCTAATAATCAGCATATCATCTACATAAAGTAGCAGTATAATAAACTCACAACTGGTTAACTTCTTAATAAAGACACAATGGTCTGTAGCAGTCCTAATATAACCCTGATCAATCATGAAGGACTCAAACTTCTTGTACCACTGCCTTGGATCTTGTTTCAGTCCGTATAAACTTTTCTTCAATCTGCAAACAAACTCTCCTCCCCCTTGATCTTCAACCCTTCAGGCTGCTCCATATAAATCTCTTCCTCCAGATCACCATGAAGGAATGTTGTCTTCACATCCATCTGCTCAACCTCTAGATTCATTCTAGCAGCAATACTGAGCACAACCCTAATAGATGACATCTTCACCATTGGTGAGAAAATCTCTTCAAAATCGACCCCCTTCTTTTGACTGAACCCCTTCACAATCAGCCTTACCTTGTACCTTGGCTGTGAGCTACTTTCATCAGTCTCCAATCTATACGCCCATTTATTTCTTAGAGGTCTCTTGCCCTTAGGCAGTTCAACTAGCTTATAGGTTTTGTTCTCATGCAAGGATTTTATTTCTTCTTGCATGGCTTTCACCCATTCTTTCTTCTTGTCATAAGTCATTGCTTCCTCATAACACTCAGGTTCTCTCCCATCAGTAATCATCACATACTCATCTGGACTATATCTCACTGATAGTTTTCTATCTCTATAATATCTCCTCACCTCAGCCTGCTGCTGTGGCTCTTGTAACTCATTACCTGTGTCCTCCATAGTTCTTCCATCAATAAGATCAGATAAAGGTGTAAGATCTACATTTGTGGGAATCTGACCTGAGGATGTTGGCTTCTTAGTCTTTTCCATATCTTCAACTGTCTGGTCTTCTATGAAAACCACATCTCTGCTCCTGATAATCTTCTTATCAACAGGATCCTACAATCTGTACCCATACTCATCATGTGCATATCCAAGGAAAATACATTGCTTGGAGATGGCATCAAGCTTTGCTCTCTCATCTTTTGGAATGTGCACAAAAGCCCTACAACCAAAAACTCGTAAGTGATTGTAAGAAATGTCTTTACCTGTCCAGACCTTCTCTAGGATATCACCATCCAGAGCATATGAGGGAGAAAGATTTATCAAATCAACAGCTGTTCTCATAGCTTCACCCCAAAATGACTTAGGCAACTTAGCTTGAGATAACATGCACTTCACTCTCTCGGTGATAATGCGATTCATTCTTTCTACAACACCATTTTGTTATGGTGTCTTTGGAATTGTCTTCTCTAGTTTTATCCCATGATCAACACAGTACTATTCAAACGGGCCTCTGTACTCCTCACCATTGTCAGCCCTGACACATATCAACTTTTTGCTGATCCCACACTCCACTCTAAAGTGAAACTGTTTGAATACATTCAAAACCTAATCTTTGGACTTCAATACATATGTCCAAAGCTTCCTAGAGTAGTCATCAATAAATGTAACAAAATACATTGCACCACCCATTGTCAAATCCTTCATATAACACATATCTGTATGAACCAGATCTAATATATGAGCTTTTCTACTGGGTGTATTTCTTTGAAAACTAACTCTGTGTTGTTTACTAGCAAAACAGTCAGTGCATGGTTTTAAAGAAGTACCTTTCAAATCTGGTAGAAGCTTCTTCTTCATAAGCATTTGGAGCCCCTTCTCACTCATGTGCCCAAGCCGTCTGTGCCACATCTCTACAGTAGCATCATCAGTCAAGTTCAATTCACCTTTACTTAGCTTTGCTGGCATTAAGTAAAGTGTGTTATCCTTTCTTCCTTTTGCTACAATCAAAGACCCTTTGGTGAGCTTCTAACTACCATCACCAAAGTAACTGTGAAAGCCTTTATCATCTAATTTTCCTACTGAGATCAGATTCAGGCGAATATCTGGTACATGTCTCACATCCTTGAGAACGAGTTTACACCCTGTATTAGTTGCCAAGATGATATTCCCAATGCCTGTAATCCTTGAGGTTTCATTATTTCCCATCCTAACATTGCCATAATCACCAACAGTGTAGGATGAGAAAAACTCACCATGTGCTATCACATGAAAGGAGGCACTAGAATCAACTACCCAGTCACTGTCATGACCTGCAAGACTAATACAACCCCCGTCCCATGTAACCACTATCTCACCATCTGCTGCTGTAGTGGTGTCTTCATTTGAATCATCACCCTTTCCTTGCTTTTTCTTCCACAGTCTGCACTCCTTCTTATAATTTCCTGGCTTATCACAATAAAAACATTTAATGTTCTTTCTGCCCTTTGACTTGGATCTCTCCTTTAACTTATCTGCTCTATCAGATTTATCATTCTTTCCTCTGTTCTTGCTTCTACCCCTCCTATCATACTTGTCTATGACAAGTGCCTTAGATTCAGAACCAATACCTAAATCTTTCCTTCTAGCCTCTTCATTGATTAAACTATCCTTAACCATAAATAAGGTCAATGTTCCATCTGGAGCTGAATTACTAATCGATACTACAAGAGTTTCCCAACTCTCAGGTAATGAGCTCAACAATAGGAGTGCTTGCATCTCATCCTCAAGCACAAGCTTCATAGCAGTCAGTTGATTCACGAGTCCCTGAAAATCATTCAAATGCTCTGACATATTCGAGCCTTCCCTGTATTTCAAGTTAACTACCCTTCTTATCAAAGAAGTTTTATTCAAGGCAGTTTGCCTTTCATACATCGACTCTAATTTCTTCCATAGGACATCAGCCCTAGTCTCCTAAGCAACATGATGATACACACTCTAATTAACCCATTGTCTAATATACCCTACAGTTTTTCTATGTAGTATCAACCACTCTGCATCAGATTTATCCTGTGGCTTTGCAACATCACCACCCAAAGGCAAATACAAATCTTTGCAGTATAACAGATCATCCATCATCGACTTCCAGATAGAGTAATTAGAGGAGTTAAGTTTAATCATCATACCTAAAGATTCAACTATGTCTGTAATTGAAAAACACAAAATCCTAATACAATTTGTAGCAAAACCCTAATTTTCTTTTTGAAACCTGGTGCTTTGATACCACTTGTTAGGAAAAGAAGATCCGTACTCTTCCTCTTGCCTGTGCGATTCACAATTGACAAGCAACAATCAATAATAAGATGCGGAAATAAAAAAACAATCAACACCAAGGATTTACGTGAAAAACCCCAATTTGGGAAAAAACCACGGGACTGCAGCACACAAATTCTTCCACTATTAAAGTAATGGGTTACACAGTCTCACCACAAAGCCAGTGGATCAAAATACAATGAATTTTCCTCTCTATAACTCTTTCTAGGTTTAGGAATTACCCCTTTTGTGTTTTAGGTTTTTCACTCATGTATTTTCGTCCTGCTACACACCCTTTCAAGGGAACACAACTATATATATATATGCATGGAAACCCTAAAGTCTCTTGAAACGGTCTCAACACACGGCTTATACACGGTCGTGCCTCAGGCCGTGTATGTTTCTGTGGATCTTCTGCACTCAACACACATTCGTGCCTTAAACCGTGTATGCTTTTGTGGATCTTCTGCACTCAACACACGGCCGTGCCTCAAGCCGTGTATGCAACCGTGTATGTTTCTATGGATCTTCTGCACTTAACACACGTCCATGCCTTAGACTGTATATGCAACCATGTATGCTTCTGTGGATCTTCTGCACTCAACACACGGTCGTGCCTCAAGCCGTGTATGCAACTGTGTATGTTTCTGTTTCACTTGGTTTTGTCAATTTTCTTCAAACTTAACATTCTTTCATCTAAGTATACTTCATATACTTATGATACTATTGGTGTAGACCTATATGTGTTGGATCTACACCCCAACATAATGAAATTATACAGTAAAACCACATAATTTATCATGTTAATCGATTGCCTTTTTAATTTTTGTAGACTTTTTACAAGTTTAAATAGGAAATGACTTGAAAAGGTTTAATAATTGAGATATAAGCGAAAATAGAATAATCTCATTAGCATCTTTCTCATAAATAGGATCAAAAGTCTCATGAATATAATTTTTTGTAATCTAATTGCTTAGGTGCACTAATCTATGTGTTTTCATGTTCTAATTCAATTTTAGGAGAATTGCATATTATGTCATTTTCTTGGACAATATAGTAGACTAAGATTTAGGTTTCTACATGTATTTGATTAACAGAAAATTTAAAAAATCCTATTTATAAAACCAATGTACAAAGCATTCCAGTTGATGGCTCATTTTACCAATTCATAATCTTATCCATTTTAGAAATAAACTACTCATTTTCCCAATCACGTCAAAGACTTCTTGAGGGCTTACCTTTTTCATTTACACCTCGTCCTGTGGATTAGGATTGACTCTAGCAAAAGAATTCCAACACCATAAACAAAGCATCAGCCTAATTAAATGGCAAATATCTCGATCGTAAATCCGAAATATAGCCCTTTTGCTTGAGTTTTTGTATATTAAAGTTCAGGAGTGTGCGTGTATTCTTATGTCTTTAAATGTAATAAATAACTATCTAAATTTTAATCTTTAAATTTATCAAAGTGTTTTTTAATATTCCTTAAATTTTAATTTTGGTATTTTTTTTACTAAAAAATAAAATAAATATTTTTTATATTTCGATTCATCAAAATTTATGAAAGTTATTTATAACTTTGAAAGTTAAAGAAATATATTTATACTAAAAATCAAAATTTGAGATGAGAGAAGGATTATTTACGATATTCAAAACTATAGGAAATATAACCACTGAAGTTAAAGTTTAAGTAAAAAAAAAAAAAAAGAACAATAAGAAACTAGACCATTCAATGAGCGAAATGTTTACTTTCAAGGATTATATTATAGAGTGTTGACTTCGGACATTGATTACTAGTCTTCGTTACATAAAGATGTGCTTATCTTCACTGGAATATATAATGTCGAAAACATTTGAAGAACTTCTTCTTTTTTTTCTTTTTTTTTTGTAATTCATTATAATCGATCCTTAAAATTCTGAAAAATTATTATAATAATTTTAAAAGATTACTATTGTTAGTGATTTTTAGCAAGAATTGATTGTAAGAAGCAAGTGTTAGAACAAATATAAATACAAAGATATGAACCAGAGACTCAAATCCAATATACATTCACTACTCCACAGACATGATTTACAACATCATTTATCTGACCCGTTTGATTTCAATTAGAAATTTAAAGAAAAAAAAAAAGAATATCAAGAATTTGATGCAATCTAGCCCAATACGAGACTAATAATTTAATAATTTTATCGTCGGGTTTTATATTAAATTCAAAATCCATCTTAATCCTAGGATAGTTATTAGACTTGACGATATCGGACAAGCTCTATGGAGCTCCGCCGGCTGGCATCCCAGCTACTTTCCACTTCACTATCCCATGACATATCACATCACAACTTTTATATGACCTTTTAAAGAGATAGATACTCCATTATATGCGCCATGGGCATAGAGATGAAACGGTGCGTCCCATCGATGTCAATGACACCTTTTGGCGAAGCTTGCATCAGAATGGATGTTATTGCCAAACTGGAGAAGATTTGAACACCAGGAAGGGGAAGGCATTGCTAGCAATGTAAAGCACCGTCAAACTAGGACCAACAATTTATTTTAGGATCGACCAATTTAGATATGATATCATATGATTACAAACGAATTTATATAAAAAATTAATATAATTATTAAATAGGTTAAATCCATTTATAAATGTGTTTGGGTTTGAGTTTAGCATCCAAACCTATTTATGAACTTATCTAACCCATTAAAACTAGAATTTTTAATATTTTTATTGAGTTTTGCAACTTAAACTTTACCTTAATAACTAATAGGCTAGTACCTTATTTTGTATTTCTATTTTAGTTTCATACTTCTAATAATGTTCTTAAATGAAATTTTAAGAATTTTAATAGTGTTGCTTGTGATAAGGAGTTTATTTAACATTTAGAATCACATGGTCATGAATTGTAATTATTGATTTTTATATATTATGAATTTCATTTATGGTCTCTACTTGATATATATATATATATATATATATATTCTATTTTAAGATATTTTATATCTATAATATCCATATTGAAATGTGGTTTTAACTTGTCCATAATATTAAGCATATTTCTTTTTGACAAATTTATATTATAAGATTCTATTTCACAAAGTTTTTTATATTTGAAATTTTTAATACGGCTTGAAGTGAAAACCACACATAATATGTGCGAATAAATAATTCTTATTACTAATAAAATTGAACAATCATACTTAATAACACTATCTAACACAAATTTATAAAATAGAAATGCTAAAGCTAATAAGGAAACTATATCAATGAAAATAGACTTTTTTAATTTAAACATGTTATGAAAAAAGAAGATTTTAACCATGATCCTTACACCAAATGACATTATGATTTGCTTTAGGTCAAAGTACACTCAAATCGGTTTTTATTGACATATTATAAGTTCCATAACTCTTCATAAGTAAAAAAGTTATAAAGTTTCAAACTTGAGCTTTAGAAAATAAGTTTTTTCGTGAAATACTCGATTCTGACAATTTCTAATATGTTCAAAATGCTACTTCTAAATGTTTATTGGCTCCTAGCTAGTGATTCCAATGTCTTATTTTGGAGTTTTTTATTCTTCTTCTTATGTAGCTTCCAACGGTAAAATTTTTGCATAACTTGTAATCATAATTCCTCTATGTCAATTTTTTGAACATTTGCTATGCAAATAGACTTGTCTTTGATTAGTATACAAATTCATAAGATTCAAATATGTATTTTGAATATGATGATCTTTTAATATATCCATTAGGTTTTGATTATATAAAAATAATGCAAAAAGATGAAGAGAACGATGAGTTATTCTCATTAATATCATTGACACCACATTAGCAATTCTTTTTAATGTACATTATTTGACAATCTTTTTTAAAGAATTAATAAAAGATATGGTTAATTTGAATATTAGTACTAATACCTTATTAGGCTATGACTTAATTTAATGCATTGATGTAATATGGTAAATGAAATATTCATTTTGTTATGTTAATATATAATTTACTTTATTTAAAACTTTTGTTTGTCACATTATAGTTTGCTATATTTAAATGTTTAAGTAATTTTTATTTTAAACTTTAATTTTATAAAAACTTTTATTTTGATCATTTTAATAGACATTATACTTGTGATAAGATCATTTTAAATTTTTTATCAAAAAGGGATCCAACCCAAACACAAAACATGTTTACAAATCGAGTTTGAGTAAAGCTAAATTGAATTTAAAGCAAACCGAGCTCAAATAGTTGATGAGTGACAACTCTTTTGCAATCCTTATTATATATATTATATATAATTAAAACCCCAAGACTAATATCTATATAATGTATGATATGAGATGATATATAAATAATCTAATCTTTTTTCATTATATGTTTATTCATTTTGTATATTTTGCTTCCTATATAGTATATATAATATATTTAAAGCTCACTTGTCCTGTTAATAATATAAATAAGTTGGAACTTGAGTTTAGCTTCTTTAAACAAATGAATTTCATTTGAGTACAAGCTTGACTTATTTACAAAACGAGCTTGAATGGAACAAAGTTAAACTTAAAACGTGTTAGGTTTAAATAGCTCATAAATGGTTGTAGATACTCCACTTTTTCCCTCTTAATTTTTTTTATAATAAAAATAATATATATATAAAGTGATAATAAGGCTTCTCATGAAAATAAATGGTTTAAGGTCAAGTTTGGCTTGAACCAAGTTTATTATTTAAGACTAGTTCAGGCTAATTTAAACGTTTAAATTCATATAACTTGTATTATATGATTGAGGCACAAGCTATTGGCCTGTTTGAAAAACACACGCACACATATCATGAAAGACCCAAGATTAAGTCCTTGCTCGTGCAATATGTGCAATTTCTTTTTAGATTGTGTGAAACATGGGTTGAACCCATAATTTTTGTCTTCTTCAGCCTCTAGCTAGTCTTCTTTTATGTAATTTCCTTTGTGATGAGCTCATTTTTTTCACATCTTTCACACGATTCCACCCAAAATTATGGTGGAATCGTGTAATCGACATAGGATATTATGAATCAAGCACAAGAACACAACCCGATTCATCCATTTGAAGCCTCGAATCAACTCTTGAAAGTGGAAAAAAAAATTTGAGATGCACATAGATTGCGAATTTGAAATGATAAGGCAATAATCGAAGCTTCTTCTCCTCTAAGCATCTACGTTCAAGCTACACAAGCACATTCCCACTCACCAAATCCCTCAAAACTCATTACTTGCCTTTAATTGGAAGAATATTCCAAGTGTCTTCATATTCGGTAAATTACAGCAGATCAAACCATTAAAGACTTGCCAAGCTCAACTCAAGCTTGACAAGTATAAATACGATCCCCATTCCTCATTCCCAACACAAACAACACACAAACCTCTCTCTCGGTTTTATAGTTGAGTGAGTCTTTCTCTCTTTGAAAATCTCATTTTGCAACCACACTTGAAGGATTCCACCACTACTTTCAACTTCACCGTCCACCAAAACCCTCTATCACTTATTTAAACTACTTAGAATCACATAGAACCACCTAAACCAATTCTCCCCAAACCACCCATCATTGGCCATTCTTCTGACCAACCCTCTACTAACGACTTGCTAATACAACACCACCAAATAAACTAATGACCTACAAAGCCCCACCACCAACACATTTGTCAACTCCAACAACCACCAGGATCGGATGTTCAATCTTAATAAGTTGCACTGTTCACTATTCTATATCTCAATCTAGGTTCAACCCATATACCCAACTCGAGTCCAACCTAAACTTGGCCTCCAATCCACTTTCATGTCTAGGTCCATATAGGTTTTGTAACTTGTTTTATTTATTTTTTATTTATGTTCTTCCTTCTTTCCTAAAAGAAAAATGGTAAATTTTTTAAATTAAATTAAAGAACAAAATTTAAATTTTGTTTAGACATTTTAACTTTTTATAACCTTAAAAAAAAGAATAAAAAAATGTGTTTTATGAAATAGAAATAAAATATATATAATATAAAATAATGTATAAAATAAGTAAAGTGTGATAATAACTTATAAGATTAATTAATGTGAACTATGATAGTTTTAATTTCAAATAGCTAGTACGTAGGCACTTACGGGTGACCTCAATTGTAAATAATAATTACGTTCATCTTAATTTTTCCTTTTTATTCGAAAAATAAATTTAAACTTGAAAGGTTTATATATTAACCATTAAGTTTTAATAGGTTAGCTATCGAATTCGAAACTTTGGTTTTGTAAAATCTTTTTTAAAAGATTTTTATTGTAGACTAATGGCTAAATTAGAATCAGTCCACCTAATAACTTTTAATTTATCCTTTTTTTTTGTCCTCAGTCAAGTAGCAGCGTTAAGTAGTTTTTAAAAATTAAAAACAAAACAAAATTTCCTTAACTTTATATCAAAATTTTATATTAAATAAATATAAAATTTAATATGAATCAAATTAAGAAAAATTGGAATTTAAACTCAACAACAGTTGCACTCGTTTCTAGCCCTTAGTTGAAATCAATCAAACAACATAAAACTCTATTACCAACATGGCAGTCGAATACGAGATTATTTTGTTTCATAGAGAATGACTAATAATTACTTAAAGAAAAAACGCTGGAGCAGCTAATACTAGAGGTTCGTATTGGATCTCTCAAACTAGCCTGGCCTAGTCTACTCCCATCTTATTCATTTTAATTACGACTGTTATGACCTTTTTCTTTCTTTCTTTCTTTTTTCAAAAATTTTAATTGTGCCTAACATGCATACTAAATTTGATGTTGACAAGCTACATATTGTTGATGTACCTTTATTCAAAAATAAAATCTATTATGTGTCCTTGAACTACTTTAAATATATGTTGGATGCCTTTTACAATATTGAGCTAATCCTATTATTAATTTAAGTCTAACTTCTTAGACTATGTGATAAGATTCAAGAAATCTAATCCATATTTTGGGATGGTTTAAAGAAATTTAGTTTAGCAAGCTTGAAACAGGGATAATAGGATCAATCCATTAGCTCTTAACCTTTTTCAAATAGTTTCATACACTTGATGAGAAATGCTGCAAGCCATAGGCGTATAACAAGTTCATCAAGATTACTCTTAAGAAAGTATATTTCATTTTATTCATTGATCATCAAAGAGATTTAATGAATGTGATCAAACCTAAATGTTTAATAAACGTCTAATTATGTCTCTTCATTTGAAACGATTATAAAATCAAAGAAATAATATTCTATTGAGGGAGCTCTACTTAGTGTTAAAACAACTATTCAAGCAAATGAGGCTCTAGACTCCCTAGTCATTCCTCCTCATAATTAATCTTTTCAAATCGTCCACCCTTTACATATCATTTTCACATCATTTTTCTAAGGCTACAAAAAAAAAAACATGAGATGCATTTGACTACATTAACTAAACCCCCTTATCTAAGTATATATGTATGTATGTATATTTTTAAAAAACAAACTGAAAACTAAAAATCTTATAAATTAATATAACACAAACCAACCGGACATGATTCCTCTATATGGGTGCCTAAAAATGAAGAAACTTGAAACTATAATACTATATGTAATTATAAATATGTAAGTTTAACCTTTTAATGGTGATTGCTTTGTAAAAAAATGGAGTTAAAATATTAGTGCATCATATTTATGATTTTCTACGATCCTGATATTTTAACCATGAAAAAGTTATATTACATGATTACATAAAAGTGGAATAGAATAATTTTCTTTAATTTAATAATATTAGATAAACCAAAACATATATATTTTGATATTATTAGGTTCTTTTCACTGGCATGTCGATTCAATAATAAAGTTTCTTAATTCGAGCTTATTTTCAACCTTAAATGTCCTCTAGTTTTACTCTATAAAAGATAACACATAAAAATGAAAACCAAATTAATACACAGAGTTCGTGAAACGGTAACTATTTTTAATAAGATAATTAAAACGAAAAAGAAGTAGGCCTATTTTAAAGTGCAAATAAAAAATATATTTTTTTAAATTGTACGCTGAAAATAGATTTTAATCACAAAAATGATGGATAACATTTAATAGGCTGTATAAATTTGAACCTTAATGGTGCTCATGTTTTTAACCCTTTTTTTTTCTTTTTTTCATTTAAATTTAAACCTTATAATGAAAGATAAGCGCAATCTTATAAAATGAAATATAAAAATATAAAAAGGAATAAATAGAGATTTGGAATCAACAAAAGTAATGAATTGCTCCACTCGTGAGTTTCATGCGGGTTCTGGATTGTTCCACTTGCCGGACCCACGAAAATGATGGGTCCAGACCCATTGGCTAGGATTAGAAAAAATAAAATAAAATAAAAATAGGATTGAAGAAATTAAAATCAAAATAATAACAGCCACAATTACAAATTGGTTCTAAACAAGGACCTGTCGTGAAACCGGTTCCGTGTATGACTGATGCTCACTCCGACAAACGACACGTCCGTCATGCAGGTTCAAGACTGTTCCACCTGTCGAACCTATGAAACCAATGGGTTCAGACCCATTCGTTAGGGTTAAAAAAAAATAAAATGAATAAAAATTAATAAAATAATATATTTTTATATAAAATAAAAAAAATTAATTTCTATTCATAACATTACATATATTATTATTATTAACAATATAAGAAATAAATATAATATTTAAACATGTTTAGTTGAATATTTATAACTTTTATTAAGAGGTGGTTTTTATTCTTTAATAATATAGAAATAAAATAAATATTATTTTTTTATTTTAATTATTATATTTTTTTATATTATTAAGATAAAAAATTTACTTAATTGTAGTTTTATATAAATAAAAATAAATTTATTATATTTTTTTATAAAATAAGCTAAAAATTTTAAGAGTTTTTGGTTCGTAATTTTTTATTTTAAAATGTTTAACTTAAATATTTTTTAATTCAAGTTATCTTGACAAAAAAAAAAAAAATCAGGCTCATGGTTCTAGGAACTGGACTCGTGAACCACTTGTTTGGGTACTGGCTGGAAACGGGCCCCACAGCTCCAAGGTTGGTTCGCCCCTTTAGGAATTGGTACTTGCCAGTGTTGGAGCTATTTCGAATTATTTAGATTCGTGTCCCTGTCTAGACGTAAATGTTGACGCTTTGTGTTCTCTTTCTCCTTTAAAAAAAAAAAAAAAATCCCTACAACTACTATTATAGCTGTTGAGATAGTAAATCAAATCTAATTTGTTTTGTTAGAGGATCAGCATCCATATAGTTAAGTTACAAAGGTCTCAGCTCTATATTTTTCTTTTTCAAAGAGGATAAAAAATAAAAAATGAAAAGAAGAAAATGTGAAAACTTCATCCCATATTACTAAAGGAATTTAACTTCCATTTGATTACTTAACTAGTACACAATTCGCTTGTCTCCCCAAATTAAGATACTATAAGATCTTATTAAACACTTAATCCTTTTTAAAGATATCCAAATATTTACTTCATAACGATTTTGCTTTTAATTATTCTCCACTCGCCATTGTTGATGAATCTATTTTGACAATGTTTCTAATAACTTTTTTTTTTCATACAAACAAAGTTTTTAAAACAACAGAATTTCCAACTCACAAATGAAAATTTTAAACTAATAATCAGTTGCACAAAAAAAAAAAAAAACTAAGTAATAATACTATAAGAATGATAAGACCAAAAACCAAGTAATGCATATTTTTTACACACTATTAGTCATTCTAAAATCAATACTTGTTCTAAACTTATATCTCCATATATCAACACTATAATACTAGAAAAAGATATGGCTTCCTAGTTTCTATAACATCATCATATGGCTCAAACTCCTGCAAATTACTTCGTATTTCTCACACATTATACTTTGCTTAAATATCTTCAATTGAAAATGTCAACATAATGATGATAAACCAATTTTCAGTACTAAGATGATGCAGAAAATAGAGCTCCAAAGTTTATTTAAACAAGCAAAAATTTAGATAAGATGATATAATAAACTTTGGAAGCTCTATTTTCTAGGTCAAACTATTGATGAATCTACAAAAAAAAAAAAAAAGGATAAAGCTTTATAATGTTGAAGTTGTTCCAGTGTTGAAACTCTGATACTTAGATCAGTAGGTAGAGAGAGTTGAGTGGATCACGGAAGGAGTTGTGAGATTGCTAAGCGATTGTTGCTTTTTCTACCATCTCTTCTTTTAAATTCCCTCGGTGGGTTGCATGTGGGCTCGAAGGACCATCAACATCACATGGAGACTAAAACAAAATGTGTTTCATACTTTCAAAGGATTAAGCACAGAATCAAGGATAGGAATATAATCATGCTTGTCAAAATCACGAGTTGACTCGTACGTTTGTATGAGTTTATGATTTTGTGAACATACTCATTATTAACTCGTATATAAAATCGGTTTAAAGGTAAGTCATTTATAAAATTGCAATTTTGATGGTGGAAACGCAAAAATGCTGAGTGAAATAGCATTCTAACTAGAGCTGGAAATGCGAGCCAAACGGACTGACCCGCACTGACCCCGGGTAGTCGCAGGCCGGCCTGTAGTGGCCCGTAAGAGTTGCGGGTTACAAAAATCGACCCACTTCGTCCGGAATTTTTTTTTAAATTTAGTATTTTTTATTAAAGTGTACTATGTAAGACATTCTAGATGAAATTGTTTGTTTTTTTTAGATAAACCTTTTTTTTCTTTGTAAGTATAATTTATATTACATATGTTAGGAAAAAAAAAGTGTTGAAAATTGTTTAAATTAGTGTTTCCACTCGCACAAGAATTTTTTTTTTTTAGCTGGTCAGTGGGCCAACCCGTGCCTGCGGGAACTTGCCCACCCCACCCCACATTTTTTTTTGCGAGTGAGGCAGGTCAGCCCACGGACCCAGCCTTGCAATTATCGGCTCTAATTCCAATTAGGTTTGAAGATGTTGCAAAATCGTGCACCATTTTAGTCCAAACCCACAGTTACAATAGGCCGCTAAGTTTGAATTAAGCTTAACCCAAGTTTTCAAAGGGGCGTCGGTCTTCAGTCTTCATTTCTGCCTGTTACTGAGGTACTGCATGTCTGCTTTCTGTTGTCTTAACTCCTATGTCCAATATCTATCTCTAATAAGGCGTCTCTACTCTGTGCTCTCTACTCTTCATCTTCATCCTTTTCCTTTCCTTCGATTTTTGTTTCAATCAGGTTAAATGTGTGAGTTGAAGCAAACTTGAGGAAGTGAAGTGTAGCTGCTACCTACTGGTTTGAACAACGAAAAAAAAAAGAAAAGAAAAGAAGTGGAAGCAACCCTTGAAGGTGCAGTATAGTGGAAAAAGCTTCATAGCAAGGGTTCAAACTTTGAAGATTTAAGATATTGGGAGAGTTACGCTTTACTTGGAAGGTTTATAGCAAGTTCGGTATCCATCAAAGCAAGAGATCTCAAGGTAAGTATGCTAACCCTTAAAATACCCATTTTGAGATAAAGTTTGTTGTAATTGCTTACTGCTATGACTGATTGGAGTTAAATATGAGTTGTGACCCGTAGGAGCTGTAACCCATGATCTATTTGAAGGAAGATAATGTAGATGTTTAATGTAGATTATATATGAATTTTGGATGGAAACTCAGTTGCTTAAGGGTTGTTTATGATCTATTTGTGCACCTCTCTGTCTGCTCCAGGAACGTTGTATTGTTGTTTATTTTCGTGGTTAAGAAGAAAGACAAGATGTATTGTTTGCTTAATGTATTGTTGCTTTGTAATAGTAAATGAGAATCAATCTATTGGTTTCCCTTCAGAACAATGGAAAAACATGATTTCCTTGGTGAGATTTTGATAACAGGAAAGAGTGCCCTTTGCCCATAAATGTATGGCTCAAAGCAACGACCTAATTTGCTTAGAAAAATAGGCACAAGCAATTGGGCAGTGTGGAAGCAACTTTGTTAAAGAGGATTTAAAAATGAAATTCGTTTATGATTACATGTTTCATCTACTAAGCGAGTATGCAAAACTTCTTAAATTTGAGCCAAAAGTGCCTCCAGGA
Organism: Laguncularia racemosa; assembly: GCA_037954665.1. Taxonomy (NCBI): domain Eukaryota; kingdom Viridiplantae; phylum Streptophyta; class Magnoliopsida; order Myrtales; family Combretaceae; genus Laguncularia; species Laguncularia racemosa. The sequence goes on along the minus strand of JBBMOL010000002.1, from coordinate 11,861,162 downwards.
GCAAAGGAAGTATGTGTAGAAACAATGGCATGTCCTAGTGGAGGGCTGTTTAGAAAGTTCATGGAAGAATCCATGGTGAACAAACCTAGTGACGCACTTCCATATTCATTGCCATCTCCCTATGATCAACAAGAGCTTCATGCTTTAATTGAGAGAAAGAACAATATCACTAGACAAGTGGAATTGTGGGAAGCTAAATATTGGGGAAAACTAAAAGAAAAGCCATGATTTCTCTTAATTTAATCAATTTTCTACATGAGTGGAATCATGAGCTAGTTAGAATAATGTAGAGCAAAGGAGGTTAGGGTGAAAAAAATAAACTGATTGGTAGAATGTTTCGAAATTGGCAAGATGATGTGTGATGCTCATGATTTTTTAATTCAATTTACTGCATTTCTATCTTGTTCAAACTCGAAATTAAGCCATTTATCATGTATTTCACATGATTATAAATTCACTAGGTGCTGCCACCACGTATTCCAATTTAGAGATCATTTTAAGTATGTTGATGTACTTAGTACTTACTCTTTCTTTTTTATTTTCTTATAGAATTTAAAGTATTGGTTGAGTTCAAATGTTATCTTCTAAATCATCTAAAGAGAGCTCTAAAAGAAAGAATGCACCTGGAAGTAGATCTAATGTTAGTTAGGAGCATGGAATCGATGTAAACAACAATGGGAGAAAGGTAAAATGTAGGTATTGTAGTCAAGTTGTTAGTGGGGGCATTTATAGATTTAAGAATCACCTAGGGTGTACGCGTAAAGATGTAGAGGCATGTAGTAGTGTCCCGATGATGTCAAAAAGGAAATGTTAACAATGTTGTTGAAAGCAGCAAAAATATCAGAAATGAAAAGAAAGCAAATTCATGGCATTGAAGATTCTGATGATGATGATGATGAGGTGGAGCAAACATCCATAAAAAAAAAAAAGAAAGGAATTACATGGATTTCTTTTCAAAGAAAAAAAAATTACAAATCGGTGGAAGTAGAACACAAGCAAGCCAAGGTACAATTAATCAATTTATGAAGAAAATTTTGAGAGAAGAATGTTGCTAACAAATTGCTCGTTTTTTCTACACTAGTGAAATTACATTTAATTGTGTAAAAAATCTAGAGTTTGCTAAGATGCTTCAGGTGGTTGGTAGATATGGTTGTGGTCTTAAACTTCCTTCCTATCACCAGCTAAGGGTCACTTGTTTGAAGAAATAAGTAGCTCAAACAATGAAATTACTTGAAGACTACAAAGCATAATGGAAAAAAAAAACGAGTTACTCCATTATGTCTGATGCATGGACTGATAGAAAGAGGTGTTCTATATGCAATTTCTTGGTGAATAGCCCTAAAGGAACAGTCGTCTTATCGTCTATAGATGCTTCTGATATATCTAAGACAACTAACAAAGTTTTTGCAATGTTAGATGATATTGTGGAGAAGGTTGGAGAGGAGAATGTTGTATAAGTAATCACAAATAATGCTACAAATTATAAAGCAGTAGGGGAAAAATTGATGGAGAAAAGAAAATGCTTATATTTGACACCTTGTGCAGCACATTGCATTGATTTGATCTTGGAAGACTTTGAGAAGAATTTGAAGATCCATCAGGGGACAATTGCAAAAGGGAAGGTGAATTACTACATATATTTATTCTAGGACTATACTTTTCTCAATCCTGAGGAGATATGTAAACACCCCATTTTTGCCCCTAATGATCAATAATAATCAACAATAAACAATTACCATTTTTTCCAATTTTTTCTATTTTTTTCTCTAATTTAGCAAAAATAGGGAAAATATTCAAAAAATAAAATAAATAGGAAAAATACATCAATCAGCTGTGACACGTGTCCAGGCAAAGAAAAAATTTGCAAAACGTGGATTCTGCCTCCCCCGCGTTTCGAACCCATGACTGAGCCCACTCCCGCACGCACCAGACCAAGGTTCGGACCAGCTGAGCTAGCCCACTTTCGCGATTTTCTTATTTTCGCAATTTGCATATATGTAATGCAATTTTTTATTTTTTTTTATTTTTTGAAATTTCAAAAATTTATAAAAAATTATTTAACCCTTTTTATTGCCATTTTTGCAATTATTTTCCAAAATTGATATATTTTTCCTATTTATTTTATTTTTTGAATGTTTTTCCTATTTTTGCTAAATTAGAGAAAAATGTAGGAAAATTGGGAAAAATTGGAAATTAATTATTATTGATTATTAGGAAAAATGGGGTGTTTACAGCTGCCCTTTTTGTAATAAAGTTTGAAAAACTTAACTACAAAGACAAAAAAGACGCCATTTTTGGCCTCTTGACCGGGTGGATAACGCCTTGGTTTGGCTAGTTATCTGGAATTGGGTCTCTAGTAGGAAAATGCTCCACGAGCTAATAATCCCACGGGTATTTTGTGACGGTTGGTATTGCTTAGGGAATGCTCTTAAACAACCTAGCAATCATGGAGTAATGTATCCTCCCAAAAGTGCTCCATGGGCTGACTAATTGGCGATAAGAAACATCTCGATGATTGTTTAGGAGTATGTAATAGATGATGATAGGAAGCGTCTTATCGACTAGCAACCTTGAAGAGAAGATTGTCTTAGGAAGTGCTCTTACGAGCTGACTACCTGTCAACAAAAGAGTCTGGCTAGACTAGCGACTATTCGAGGAAAACATCTCGAAGAGTGCTCTTGTGAGCTGACTAATCGGTTATCGACAAACTTGAAAAAGTGCTCCTATGAGCTGACTAATTGATAGATTCGAAAAGTGCACCTCTAAGCTAACTAATCGATAGATTTGAAAGTGCTCTTCTGAGCTAACTGATAGATTCGAAAAGTGCTCCTATGAGCTAACTAATCGATAGCTTTAAAAGGTACTCTTGGGAGCTAACTTCAAGCAAGGGTGTCTAGGAAAGTGCCCCTTTTGCAGGCTAACTAGCCTATAGCGAGAGGACATGGCTCAAAAGATGCCCCTATGGGCTGACATTTTTGAAGGGATGTTTGGGAAAGTGCCCGATTGTGAGCTGACTAACATATGGTAGGAAGTGTCTTCTTAGACTCACGACCCTGGGGAAGAAATGCTTCGAAAGATACCCCTATAGGCTGACCTTAGGAAGAGATGTTTACAAAAGTGCCCTATTGTGGGCCGACTAACCTACAGGGAGTAACGTCTCAAAAAGTGCCCTTATAGGCTAACCCTAAGAGAGGTATTTAGGAAAGTGTCCATTATGGGCTGACTAACCAATGGTAGGAAGACATGCCTCGAAAGGTGCTCCTATGTGCTGACCTTACGAGAGGATGCTTAGGGAAGTGCCCCAATGTAGGCTGACATTTTCAAGGGGATGTTTAGACCAGTGCCATATTGTGGGCTAACTAATATATAGGGAGAAACATCTCAAAAAGTGCCCTTATGGGCTAACCCTAAGAGAGGTATTTAGGAGAGTGTCCCAATGTGGGCTAACTAACCTATGGTAGGAAGACATGTCTCGAAAGGTGCCCAATGTGCTGACCCTATGAGAGGATGCTTAGGGAAGTGCCCTAATGTGGGTTGACATTTTCAAGGGGATGTTTAGATAAGTGCCCTATTGTGGGCTGACTAATCTATAGGGAGAAACGTCTCAAAAAGTGCCCTTATGGGCTAACCCTAAGAGAGAATGCTTAGGGAAGTATCCCAATGTGGGCTGACTAACCTATGGTAGAAGACATGTCTCGAAAGGTGCCCCAATGTGCTGACCCTACGAGAGGATGTTTAGGGAAGTGCCCCAATGTGGGCTGACATTTTCAAGGGGATGTTTAGACAAGTGCCCTATTGTGGGCTGACATTTTCAAGGGGATGTTTAGACAAGTGCTCTATTGTAGGCTGACTAATCTTATGCTTTTGAAAATGCTTCTACTAACTGAGTTAAATGATTTAATATTTTCATGATATGTAGATGATAGTTATTTGTTCTAATATGCTTGCCAACTTGTCAAAGATAGCTTCCAAACAACCGAATCTTCCCAAAAGCCCAATCTGCACTCATTTAAGAACCAAAATGGCAAACAGTGGCAACAACAGTGACAACTGCAATAAGACCAGCACTGACTACGTTCCTACAGCCCAGGAAGAAGCACAAGCCAGAGGTGTCAAAGGCAGGAAGAAAGAGAAGCTAAGCCACACCTAGATGTGCATTCCACTCCTCCAACAATCATTCAGATAAGCAACTACTATACAAGAGCCAAGGATAAGCGAAGATGACGTCAACAATGGGAGTCCAACCCCTCGCATGTCCAAACAGCATCCAGCTCTCAATAATTGGTTCTGTTATCCTATTGATAACTCTAGGTCAGCTCAAGGATAGGGAACGATTGTTAAATAATTTTTATTGAGACTTCTTCACATAATTCAATAAATTACAATTTATCTTACTTATATATATTTGCTTTCATTTTACTTCACCCAGATCTCCTACCATCGAAAATCAGGGACATTTCACGCAGGTAGAAAATAAAAACGCTGATATCGTTTCCAACGCTGCTGGGTTGGTTGTTGAAGGCGATGTCCTTGACCACGAAATAATACAAGAAAATTGGCAAAAACATGAACAAAGCGGAATTTCAATCGACGAGCCAGTGGAGAAAGTAAATCTAAGAAGCATAAGAAACCTAAAAACCTCAAGATCGGGACCAGTTTAAGTGCTGAGTAAAAACGTGAGATGACCGAGCTATTAACTGAATATGTGAAAGTGTTCGCCTGGTCATATGGTAACATGCCAGGACTAGACCCATCAATAGTGGTTCATAGGCTTCCCACAAGAGAAGATGTCAAACCTAAAAAACAGAAATTGAGAAGATTTAGGCCTGACATCTTACTAAAGATCAAAGAGGAAGTCAAGAAACTGCTAGAAGTAGGGTTCGTCGAAGTGTCTGATTACCCAGAATGGGTAGCAAATATAGTCCCCATTATGAAAAAGAATGGAAAAGTACGTGTATACGTAAACTTCCGGACTTAAACCAAGCTATGCCAAAGGATAACTTCCCCTTACCTCACATTGATGTTCTAGTGGACAACACTGTAGGAAACCATCTTTTCTCATTTATGGACGATTTCTCAGGATATAATCAAATAAAAATGGTTGAAAAAGATAAAACCAAGACGACTTTCATCACAACATGGGGGACTTTCTGTTACAAAGTCATGTCCTTCGGCTTGAAAAACGCTGGGGCAACGTATCAGAGTGCCATGGTCGCGATACTTCATGACATGATGCATCGAGAAGTCGAAGTATACGTCGACGACATGATAGCCAAGTCTAAAGAAGAAGAAAGCCATACAGATATCCTGAGAAAGTTTTTTAAGCGACTAAGAAAGTTCCAACTCAAGTTAAATCCGGAGAAGTGCACTTTCGGGGTCACAACAGGCAAGTTGCTAGGGTTGGTCATAAGCCGGGAAGGCATTAAAATCGACCCTGACAAAGTAAAATCTATATTAGAGCTACCTTTCCCACGCACTATCAAAGAAGTAAGAGGTTTGCTGGGAAGGTTGAATTATATAGCTCATTTTATCTCACAGCTCACAGATAAGTGCCGGCCACTATTCCGTCTGTTGAAAAAGAATGGCGCAGTATAGAATGGGACGATGAATGTGAAGAAGCATTCAAGACGATCAAAGACTATCTCATAAAGCCTCTAGTCTTGATAGTCCTGAAGCAAGGGAAGCCCTTATTCCTATACATCACGATACTCCTTGAATCCATAGGGTGCATATTGGGGCAGAAAGATGAAGAGGGAAGAGAGCGTTCCATATATTATCTAAGTAAGAAATTCACAGATGGGGAACAGAGGTATTCAGAAGTAGAGAGGACTTGCTGTGCTCTGATTTGGATCATGCACCGGTTAAGGCAATATACCCTTTACTATCATATTGAGCTGCTGACGAGACATGATCCTCTAAAGTACTTAGCAGAGAAGCCCGTTTTGATAGGGAGAATATCCAAATGGCAAATGCTCTTATCGGAGTTTGATATCACATACATAAATCAAAACTCGATGAAAGGGCAATCATTAGCCAACCAATTGGCAGAACACCCTGTCGAGGGAGATTCCCAAGAACTACAAGCCCAATTCCCTGATGAAAATATATTAACAGTGGAAGGTACACCAGTAGAAGACTGTGAAATAGACCGGAGCCCCAAGTGGAAGATGTTCTTTGACGGAGCTGCCAATGTATTCGGTTGTGGGATCGGGGCAATGTTGATATCCCTAGACGGAACACAATTCCCTTCAGCAATAAGGCTCACATTTCCATATATCAATAATATCGCGGAATATGAAGCATACATCCTCGGCCTCAAAATGGCTTGCCACATGGAAATCCACGAATTAGAAGTATACGGAGATTCGTCACTGATCATATTACAGACAAGAGGGAAATACAAGACTAAAGACCCCAAACTGGTACCATACCATCAACATTTGACAGAGCTAATCGAAGAATTCGAGGCAATCACTTTCACATACGTCCCAAGAACTCAGAATCAGTTTGCAAATGCACTCGTCACACTAGCATCTATGATTCAGATAACAGGGAGAGCCGAAGTCCAACCGTTGAAAATAGACATCGAAAATCGGCCCGCCTACATTTTAGCAATTAAAAAGGCATAAGATGACAAGCCTGGTATCACGACATCAAAACTTTTCTCCAAGAAAGCAAATACCCTGAAATGGCTAGCAAGAATGACCAGAGAACACTCAGAAGGTTAGCAAGTCATTTCTTATTAAGTAAGTCTATACTTTACAAAAGATCGTTTGATACCACCTTACTAAGATGTGTGGATAAAAATGAAGCATGTGAACTGATGAAAGAAGTACACGAGGGGGTATGTGGACCTCATATGAACGGCTACATGTTGGCCTGAAAAATCATGAGGTTGGGATACTATTGGCTAATCATGAAATCAGATTGCATAAAATATGTCAAACACTGTCATTTGTGTCAAGTGTACGCGAACCGGATAAATGCTCCGCCCAGCGAGTTGCACTCATTGTCAGAACCATAGCCTTTCTCCATGTGGGGGATCGACATAATCGGCCCAATCACTTCGACAGCATCCAATGGCCACAGGTTCATATTAGTAGCCATTGATTACTTCACAAAGTGGGTAGAAGCTTCATAATATACCAATGTCACCAAAGGGGTAATAGTCCGTTTCTTGAAGAGGGACATAATAGCTCGATACGGAGTTCCTGAGTCAATAATCACCGACAACGGTACCAATCTTAATAACAAATCGATGACAGTTTTATGTCAACAATTCCATATAAACCATAGAAATTCAACTCCCTACCGACCTCAGGTGAACGGGACAGTAGAAGCAGCCAACAAGAATATCAAAAAGATCATCGAAAAAATGACAACTACTTACAAAGATTGGCACGAGATGTTGTCGTTTGCTCTCATGGCTTATAGGACCTCAATTAGAACATCTATTGGAGCTACCCCATATTCATTGGTATATGGTACTAAGGCAATCTTGCCAGTCGAGGTCGAAATACTATCATTCAGAATTCTGTCAGAAACTCAGTTAACTGAAGCAGACTGGGTGAAGAAGAGGCTCTATCAGCTGAATCTAATTGATGAAAAAAAAATCACTGCATTATGTCATGACCAGTGTTACCAACAAAGGATGGCCCGAGCATTTAACAAGAAAATGAGGCCTCGATGCTTCAGAGAAGGAGATCTGGTGCTAAAGAAAGTTCTCCCGAATGCCTAAGATTCCAGCGGGAAATTTACTCCAAACTATGAGGGTCCCTATGTGGTGAAGAAGATATTGTCAGGAGGTGCTTTGATATTGACTCAAATGGATGGTCCAGAATTGAGAGACCCTATTAATGCAGATGCTGTTAAGATGTACTATCCTTAGGCAAAGGAATTGAAATTTTGCTAATGTTTATGAAAGCCAATATTCAATACAAATTTCGTTGAGTCTAGTTTTCATTTTTTTTACAAGCAAAGTTAATGTCTCTAAATGGTCAATAATTCCAACTAATTCTCATTACAACAAACATTCCTAAACACATTACCCATCACTTCACCAATGAACAATAAACATTAAAATGATAATGAATCTCAATAAATTTTGTGATATAATTCTACCTACTTTCAAGCATTGAACTTGGTGCATTAGTAGGATAACACTACCGTCAACAGAGCCATGAGCACAAGAAAGGAAGCGCATCAAGACCTTCAACCCTGTGTTCAAAGCAAGAGTAAGCGAAACAGGAGCAAACCAGCACGAAGGTTCGGTTGTTTAGTTGCTATCCGTGATAAGTTGGCAAGCATATTAGAATAAATAACTATCATCCACATATCATGAAAACATCAAATCATTTAACTCAATCAGTAGAAGCATTTTCAAAAGCATAAGATTAGTCAGCCCACAATAGGGCACTTGTCTAAACATCCCATTGAAAATGTCAGCCCACATTGGGGCACTTCCCTAAACATCCTCTCGTAGGGTCAGCACATTGGGGCACCTTTCGAGACATGTCTTCCTATCATAGGTTAGTCAGCCCACATTGGGGCACTTCCCTAAACATTTCTCTTCAGGTTAGCCCATAAGGGCACTTTTTGAGACGTTTCTCCATATAGATTAGTCAGCCCACAATAGGGCACTTGTCTAAACATCCCCTTGAAAATGTCAGCCCACAATAGGGCACTTGTCTAAACATCCCCTTGAAAATGTCAACCCACATTGGGGCACTTCCCTAAGCATCCTCTCATAAGGTTAGCACATAGGGGCACCTTTTGAGGCATGTCTTCCTACCATAGGTTAGTCAACCCATAATGGGACACTTTCCTAAATACCTCTCTTAGGGTTAGCCCATAAGGGCACTTTTTGAGACGTTACTCCCTATAGGTTAGTCAGCCCACAATGGGGTACTTTCCTAAACATCTCTTCCTAAGGTCAGCCTGTAGGGGTACCTTTCGAAGCATTTCTTCCCCAGGGTCGTGAGTCTAAGAAGACACTTCCCACCATATGTTAGTTAGCCCACAATGGGGCACTTCCCAAACATCCCTTCAAAAATGTCAACCCAATGGGGCATCTTTTGAGGCATGTCCTCTTACTATAGGCTAGTTAGCCCGCAAAAGGGGCACTTTCCTAGACACCCTTGCTTGAAGTTAGCTCTCAGGAAGCACTTTTTAAAGCTATCGATTAGTTAGCTCATAGGAGCACTTTTCGAATCTATCAGTTAGCTCAGAAGAGCACTTTCAAATCTATCGATTAATTAACTTAAAGGAGCACTTTTCGAATCTATCAATTAGTCAGCTCATAGGAGCACTTTTTCAAGTTTGTCGATAACCAATTAGTCAGCTCACAAGAGCACTCTTTGAAGATGTTTTCCCCAAACAGTCGCTAGTCTAGCCAGACGCTTCTGTTGACAGGTAGTCAGCTCGTAAGAGCGCTTCCTAAGATAATCTTCTCTTCAAGGTTGCTAGTCCAATAAGACGCTTCCTATCATCAGCTATTACATACTCCTAAACAATCCTCGAGATGTTTCCTATCACCAATTAGTCAGCCCATAGAGCACATTTGGGAGGATACATTACTCCATGATTGCTAGGTTGTTTAAGACCATTCCCTAAGCAATACCAACCGTCACAAAATACTCGTGGGATTATTAGCTCGTGGAGCATTTTCCTACTAGAGACCCAATTCTAGATAACCAGCCAAACCAAGGCGTTATCCACCCAGTCAAGAGGCCAAAAATGGCGTCTTTTTTGTCTTTATAGTTAAGTTTTTCAAACTTTATTACAAAGAGAGGCAGCTGTAAATACCTCATTTTTGCCCTAATAATCAATAATAATTAATTTTCAATTTTTTTTCCAATTTTCCTACATTTTTCTCTAATTTAGCAAAAATAGTAAAAACATTCAAAAAATAAAATAAATAGGAAAAATATATCAATTTTGGAAAATAATTGCAGAAATGGCAATAAAAAGGGTTAAATAATTTTTTACAAATTTTTGAAATTTCAAAAAATAAAAAAAAAAATAAAAAATCGCATTGCATATATGCAAATTGCGAAAATAAGAAAATCGCGAAAGTGGGCTAGCCCAGATGGTCCGAACCTTGGTTTGGTGCGCACGGGAGTGGGCTTTGTCATGGGTTCGAAACGCGAGGGAGGCAGAATCCGCGTTTTGCAAATTTTTTCTTTGCCTGGGACACGTGTCAGCAGTTGATTGGCTGGAGCGGACGCACGCGCCGGGCGCGTGATCATCTTCAACCTTCGTTCGAGATCGCCGACGAGGAGAAAAAATCAAATTTCGGCCGTTTTGATTCGATTTTTTTGTGCAAATCCAACAAATCTTCAACGGAAATAAGATAAACATCATCCAATTGGAATCAAATAGCAACAAATCAAAAGATTTGCACAAATCGGATATGGGTTTCAACTGAAATTCGATTTGCCTTAATCGGTAGAAATACGAGCTTGTCCAGCTCGATTTCTTACGCTTATAAATAGAGGATGAAGGGAGGAGGTAGGATGACGGATCAAAAGTGAGAAAAAGAGAGAAAAAAAGAGAAACCGAAGCCTCGCCGGAGTTCTTCAACCCGCGACCGTCAATCGAGATCGAAATCACCACCTGGAGGCTATCTTGAAGCAAACCACCACCACATTTGAGTTCCCCATCCCTTAAAAGCTCGGAAACCGCCTTTAAACGCCGTAGAAAGCCGTCGGAACACCTTCAATGAGCATCCCCAGCCGCCATGCCCGATCGACCCGACCCGACCCGCGCACCGACCCGGATCCACGTAAATCGGATTTTCCAATATTTATTTATTTATCTATTTTATTTATTTCGAATTTATTTATTTACTTATTTGTTATTTATAATTCAAAAAATATAAAAAAATGTTAGAATTTAGATTAGTTTTTTTTTAGGATTTAATTTAGGATGAATAATAAAATAAAAATAATAATTATAATAATAAATAATAAAAATGTGAAAATTTATAAAGAAAATAAAAAAATATTAGAAAAGAATAATAATAAAAATTTAGATTTTAGAATAGGATACATAAAAAAATCTAGGAGAAAAGTTTTCAATAAAAATTATAAAAATTAATAAAAATCAATAAAAGTTAATAAAAATTAATAAAAATTTATAAAAATTCATAAAAATTAATGGAGATCAGTAAAAATTTATAATAGTAGAAATAAGTTGAAAAATAGAAAAGAAATGAAATTTTTATCACTTAGAAAAATCATTTTCTTAAATAAATCCAAAATTAGTTTTTCCTTAAAATATCACTTTCAAAAAATCAAATTATCAAGCTTAGGCTTAGATTTTTTTAGAAAAAATACTAAAATGATAAAAAATAAATAAATCAAAAGAGATTTCACAATTAAAATTCACAAACACACTAAAGTTTTTCAGGAAAAGCGAACTACGACAAGTTTGATCATGAATAGCAGGTACGTAGGCACCCGTTTGGGGAAACCCTAAAAAGAAATGAAAATCATTTTCTTAGAATAGGTTATTCAAGAATAAAATAAAAAGACAAAAAAAATAAATAAAAGACATTTCGGATAAGGTTTAGATTTTAGAAGATTACGTGGTAACCTTAGGGTTTTAATAGGTTAGCCTCTGAACTCAGAAACTCTGGTTTTTCCCTTTCCTCTTTTCACAAAAAACGAGAAGAGGAAATCGCGCTGACTAGTGGTCCAAATTAGGATTAATCTACTCAATTAGTCCTAATTCAATTTTTCCCAACCACAGTTGGGTGGTGACTCCAAAACAAAACGAAGTTTCTAACTCAAGTCGAGATCTACATTAGATGAGCATAAGATCTAGTATAGATCGGATTAGGAATGGGAAATCAAAAATTAGACTCGACAAGTATGCTTAACTTTAAAGTTCCAACAAACTCCAGGTAGCTACACCGAAAAGCACCTTGATGATTTAGAGTTTCATTAACTTATATTTGAAGGATCTAACATCAAATTTCAAAGAATTGAGTATCATAGTACTACAATTTTGTGTGCTCATCTTTATATCGCCATTAAATTCTCAACAAAAGAAAATGATACAAATAATATTCATAAACTTTGGTGAATGAATGTTATTTTTACTCTATATTTTAAAATGCCAATGACCTTTCCCTATTGTCTGTTTATAACCAACATATCTTCTTTTATTGTAAAATCACATAATTTGTTGTTTCAATTAATTTTATTTTCAATTTCCATAGACTTCCTATGAATTTAAACTGAAACAAACTCAATAGGGCTTAATGATTGAGATATAAGCAGAAATTGGATAATCTCACTAGCATCTTCTCATGAATAGGATCAAAAGTCTTATTAATTTTTTTCATCTAATTGCTTAAGTGCACTAATATGTGTGTTTTCATGTAGTTCAAGTTTAGAGGTAATGTGCACTATGTCATTTTCTTGGACAATGTTGGAGACTAAGATTTGGGTTTCCACGTGTTTTTTATTAACAAACAATTTAGGAACTCCTAGGTATCAAACTAACATTCAATGCATCTGAGTTGATGACTCATTTTGCCTAATATAGTCATAACCTCATCCGTTTAAAACATAAACTACTTATTAAAAATCATTGAAAGTGGATTTGATATTATATGACATTTTGGTAATGTGCTTGCTTGGTCCAAAGTAAGAAGATCAAGATCAAGTTCTAAGAAGAACAAGATAATACATTTTAATACTAAATTTGATGTATGCAAGACAATGGAAGTGAAATTAACTTAAAGAGAATGGAGAGGCATACCTAAGAACAAAGCATCCACCTAATTAAATGACAAATATCTCGACTTGAAATCCAAAACATAGCCCTCTTGCTTGAATTTTTTTATACTAAAGTTCAAGGGTGCACAACTACACATCTATCCTTACACTTTAAAATATTGCAAATTACTCTTTAAACTTTGATTTTAGTATATAAATACTTTCTGGAACTTGTCAAAGTATAATTTAATACTCCTTAAACTTTAATTTTAATGCATTTTTTAACTGAAAAGTGAAATAAACATTCTCTATGTTTCAACTTATCAAAGTTTAAGAAGCTATTTATAATATTTGAAAGTTTAAAAAATATATTTGTACAAAAGATCAAAGTTTAGGAAAAGATGAGGATTATTTGCAATTTTTTAAAATATAAAAAATATATGCATACTTAAGTTAAAGTTCAAAACATCACTTATAATTTCCTTGAAAAAGAAAAAAAAAACAATTAAAAAGTAAACCATCTAGAATGAGCGAAATGTTTACAGTTACGTATTGTATTATAGCATGCTGACTTTGGACATTGGTTATTAATCCTTGCTAAATCGAGATATGCTTATACTGTTCAAAACATTTTAAGAACCTCTTTGGACATTCACTATAATCAATCATTAAAATTCTTAAATATCATAATAGTAATTTTAAAAATTTGTTATTACTAGTGATTTTTAGCAAGAATTGATTGTGAGAAGCAAGGATCAAAACTAATGATGGCTGATAATAATAATTAACCATGCTAGAAATATATTACACATTTTACAGGTAGGTAGAGGAATAAATGCATTATATTAGAATCAAATAAAAGGCGTTAATGCTCTAGAATTTAACGTATATACCATTATATTAGAGCTGATAATTATTGTCCTTTAATTGCAATTATCATATAAAGATCGTAAATAATTTAATTGGGTAAAAAATATGATGGTACAAGTAACCAAAAGAGTTCGAAAAAAAAATGCAATCTTGTTGTAAAACTATAAGGCAAATATACTCCCAACATTATATATACATACAAGATATGAACCAGAGACTTAAATCACATGTATTATTCTCCACTCCAGAGACATGATTTACGGCATAACTTATCTGACCCGTTTCATTTCGACTAGAAATGAGAAACGAATGTCAAGAAGTTTGATGCAATCTATCCGCAACACAAAATCAATATACACCTGGCCTATAGGGCTCAATAAACAAAATCAATATGTATATATGTAATATTAAAATCCGATCTTAAATCTTATAGAGTTTAGTAATCAAAACATTAAGCCCTATAAAGAATTACCTTCTAAGATAATTATCAGATTCGATCAAGTTGGATATCTTACAAGAATTCATCGGCTTGCATCTCTAATACTTTCCTCTTCCCCTATCTCATAATCATGCTTATCAAAATCAGGATTCTACTTAGAATCACCAAAGGATTCGTAAAATTAGATTGTGGAAACAAATTGTAGAACTGTAAAATTTCACAACTTATATAAATTACCTTTTAGACATAGTAAATCTACTTTTAGTGATAAATGAAAAACTTAAAATACATGATGAAATATTAAAATTCATCATAAATTCTAGTTATAAGTTTAATACAAACAATTAAGTATAAATCATTGTCCAAATATATAAAATTACAACTTAACATAAGTGCCAATATAAACTGTTGAAATTACAAAATAAGTGTCGATACAAACTATTATAACATAAATCGTTATAATAAAAATAGAAAACTAAAATAAATTATTAGCAACCTTTTAATCACCATAACTATTATTATCTCTTCCATCACCACAATGAAAAAATCTCAAATTTAAAGTCACAAGAAAAAAAAAAGTAGAAAAATGCTTATATTGTGGTGTTTGAATGGAAAAAAAAACGAAATAGAAATCTAAAGGTGTATGTATTTTTCTATGTTGAATCATGAGTAAAAGTTAAGGAAAATTAATAAAAGTGTGTAATAGACTACTTTAAAAACCTATTAAGTCAGAGTATTAACTTATTAGATCAAAAATTCTAAAATTGATACAATCATAGAATTCCTCACAAAATCGAAGTTCTACCAATTCTAAGAATTTAAATTGAGATTCTATTAAATTTTACTCAAAAAGAATTTTATATTGAATTTCATTAGAATAGGCTTCGTAAAATGTAAGATTTGAATTGGAGTTTTCACAATTTTGCACATAACATATAACATTACAACTTTTGCATCACTTCTAAAACAAACAGAAGTTCCATCTACTACAACAAATTCGATATTAGACGACATTTAATAAATATTGCTAAACATGAAATAAACATCGAAAAAAAGATTTAGTCACATTTAATAATCATTACTAATACACGTCGCCAAAGGTCCGTCACAAAAAAATCTACAACATTAATAAAATAAGCATCGCTAAAAGTAGAAACGTAACTAAATGTGTTATATGAAGCGACGCTTAAATGTTACTAAAAATAGGTAATAAGCGATGTTTAAACATAATAAAAAACAATTAAAAAATTAATGAACACAAAAAAGCACGGTAAATGAGTAATATTGGCGATGTTTAAATATAGTAAAAGATTAACATTAGCAACATTTAGACATAACTAATAGTTATTATATACGACATTTAAACGTAGTAAAACCATAATTAAAAAATTAATGGACACAAAAACGCAACAAATGAGTAATATTGGCGATGTTTAAATATAATAAAAGACTAACATTAGCAACGATTTAGACATAACTAAAAGTTATTATACACGACATTTAAACGTAGTAAAACCATAATTAAAAAATTACTGGCTAGAAGAAATGCAGTAAATCAGTAACATTTGAGACATCTAAATGTAGCAAAAGACTAACATTAGCAACATTTAGACGTAATTACAAGTTATTATACGTGACGTTTAAACGTAATAAAACCACAATAAAAAAATTATTGCCAGAAAAAGTGCGATAAAACATACATTTGTAACGTTTAAACATCATAAAAGAGTAACATTAGCAATGTTAACACTTACCTAAAGGTAATTATTAGTGACATTTAAACGTTGTGAAAAGTATATTAGCGACATTAAAACGTCACTGTTAAGTCAAACTAGCAACGTTTAAATGTGGTAATTGTAATGGGCATAGATTTTGACCTGCTTTCACAATCCTCATATTTTCCAACATATACCTATTTAGTTTATGCAAAATTATATATACTAAAATACCATCAACATAGATTTCTCACATATCCTACATCAAATGAACCCCATAAACATGATGCTTTTACATCAACAAAATTTAGGAACAATATCCTTAACTAAACTAATCCAAATAAGATGAAGAAATTCAAACTTCATTAGGTTTAACCCTAAACATTAAACGAACTCATCAAACCTTATTTCTTGCATCAATCTTCCTCATCACTACTTTCATCATCATCTTCATCATCATCACTATCATTATTATCTTCACTACTTTTAGTATCATCACTGTTAGATGAACTTGGTGAATGAACAAGGTTTTGTGCATTTTTTGTTCTTGTCACAAAATATATAACCTTTAAATAGAACATGCATACACTTATATCTTTTTTTTTTTTTTGTAAATTAAAAGAGAGAGAGGGGGGATAGAATACTATCACATATTTATGATTATTTACCTAAAGTACTTGGAAAATTCCTAGAAAACCATGCAACTACTTGAGAAGATAAGTAAAACATCAATATTCTAGAATATTGCCCCAAAGGAATTACAACCATGTAGATTCTACAATATTCTAAAATATTGTCCCTTAACACCTATATAACAACACATTGCACAACCATAACAATACTCCCTATACAACACTCCTTGTAGAACATAGTACACACACACACACTACCCTTATATAACACAACATACTCCTATATTACACATAATGGAAAACTACAACACCGTATACTCAAGGAGTCCACCACATCAACACAACCACTACACCATCAAAATCCACAACATTCTTACTCTATACATAGAAGCAATAGGAGCTTTTACAACATAGCACATATACTTTTATTTACAAAGTGCAAGTTTAAACTAACCTCTTTAGCTTGGGCGATACATAGATCTCTTTCTTCTTAAAGCATTGACAATAGTTGTTGACGTTAGTCATTGAACTTTCCCTCTAATTGTTCACGTTGTTGTCTTTCTTTTTCAAGCTTTCCTTGTGTCTCTCGCAGCGCTACTTCCATTTGTTCCATATAAATTCATCTATGTGAAGGTTTCCCAATGGCTTTGGTGGTCTGTATCCTCTACCAAGATGATAATCAGTCCGCACATTTGCACCCATAAATTCATCAACTATCTCCTCTAAGTCTTAGGATTGTTTAAGGATCGAGATTCTTGATACATCTTGACCATACCCTCCTAAATTATTGATGACAACAATATACAATGTAAACATAATCGAAATGTAGATAAAAGCATAAAACACAGTGACAATGCTTATTTGTAAATTAACCCATGAACTTACGTAATCCTAGGCAGCTTGTTGGGAAATCCAATTGCCACTACCATCAGGCCTTGGATCACTGTATTGGGTGACCTTAAAGAACTCAATTACATCAAGTGGTTGGCGATTCCTCTCAATCTAATCACACATTATACATAAAGTTAAGGACTTAATCAATTTTAGTCTTATATACTTAAATTATATGAAATACTCATATATTCATTCCTCATGCTCTCAAATAATCTAGATCCAAACCTGTGTAAATATTTGACTTTCTTACTTGTAGCCTTCCCACTCATTGCCCTAGTCTTTTATTTATTAAGACATCATCAAGTTAATGACATCATTTACTCAAAACCTTAAAAAAAAAAAAATGACTTAAGTTAGCTTACCTTTGTAGATGGATCTCCAAATTCCAAAATCTCTTTCTCTTGTGCAATCTCTCTCTTCCATTTCTCTATTGTCTTTTTCTAGTCATCATCACTTGAACCATTGGGTCGAATTGCATCACCAATCTTTATCCATGAACTTTTAGTTTTACTTCAATGATTTCTATGGATATTTTCCATCCATTGATTAGCAGCACGAAACTTCGCAGGATGTTTTGTGATGTCATCAATATTTAAACGATTCTACACATAAAAATGAAACAAGGGTGTAATATACATGTTAGAAACATCTTGCAACGAATTATAATAACAAAGACAATGATAGTGGGACATATTCACTTTTTATTAAGAAAACAATTCAAATAGAGACGATCCAAATTCATTGTTGCTTTCACCTATACTCTCTCCCAAGCACATTGTTTTTGTAATAAATCAAAATTTCTCCAATCCTTAATACAAAGTAGTAGCAAGTCCCGACAAGCCTTCCCTATTTCTAATGCCATCTTGGATTACTAGTCTGGTGTAAACAGATGACCTCCAGATGTCGTAAATTGAATGACCATTTTACTCATTTGTCTTCTATTTTCTCTTTCTAATGCTTGTCCCCGATATGCACTTCTCTTGCCTATATATGATACTGAGCTCGCAGCTAGTGCAAATATTTAAAAAACAAATCCATGATTATGAAGGAGCGAAGAACTTTAATTCTATTTTGATATACACAGTTACATAGATTACCTGAAGATTGAGTAGGATTAAAGGGAATACTACCAACCTGTGTGAACACGTCAACTACATCATTAGTCAAAGTGTCATTCTGTGCTGGTGCATTTGGTATGGCATGATCCTCAAATGAAAATGTGCACTCCCTTTGTTGATTTATAAAGGCATTTGTAGCAGCATTATCATGCACCTCCCCGTCACTATAGTGCGAATCCGACTCATCTCTGATCGCATCTCGAGTGTCTCGACTAACCATTCCTCCCCTTCATTGGGTCATCCTTTGTCGCCCCACCATTAGAGTTCTGTAAAAAAATAGTAAAAGCATATATGATTAATGAATACATAAATAAAATCGAAACAACATTAGAAATTTCACGTACAAGAAAACAGATAACATTCATACAATCATTGTCACTCGTATCATAGTCAACAAGTGTATCATCGAGTGCCTCGTCCATATCCTCATCATCATCCAATTCGATACTAGCATCATGTTGCACTCCACTAGATGCTTAAACTGTCCTTTCTACCAATTCTCCTAAAACCATATCAGGACACATATTAGTTCTTAATAGCACATCAACTTCACAATCAACAATTAGATGTCGCTCATTTCCTCTTCCCTCATCCCCTATGACAAGTTCGTACAGGCTCTCATCCGCCAATTGAGCCTCCACATCAATAAACAAAATTACATCACCAATTAAAGAGTCTATATTGTAAACATGGTGATGCTCAAAACGTTGCACCACACGCCAATCAGCACCTAATTTCATGTCTTCCAAGTAATATATCTGTTTATCTTGTGATGCTAACACATATGGGCCATTTACATACCAAGTATAAGTGACCTTAATACTTTTAATGCCATTCTCAACTCTTACATTATGATGTCGGCTATCTGTGTCCCACCACTTACATTTAAATAAGAACACTCTCTTTTTTCCGTATATAACTAAACTCATATATATCTATTACAACCCCATAAAATTCTATTAATGCCTGCACATCCCCATGATTTCCCTCTACAAGAACTCCATTGTTCTGAGTTTTCTTCCTACTATTGAAGTCTGATGTGTGAAACTGATCACCATTATATATCAACTTACCGTATCTCTTGTAGCATAAATCAGGTCCTATTGACACTGCATATAATGCACTGATGACTGGGTCAAAACTGTCATACGATGGTCTCATCTGCACCATCCAAAAATTAAAAAGTGAACGCTTATATGAAAAAAAAGTCAACTTCTCAAATACATACAATGTTACTTTATTGTGTTTATCTTATTCATAAACCATTGACAAAATTCCCTTTTGTGGTGCTCATCTACATTGTCACCATATTGTGCCCTTAAATTATGTTCCCTACATCATAGTTTTCAAATTTGCTTAGTTATTAATTTATAGCAATATTGTAACATTCGAGATGCACCTATTCACACTTGCTCTAAATAAGGTTGAATTTCGTGACAGTTGTTGATGATATACCATGTCATTACTTCAACCTTCTTATTTGATAATATGACATATGTAAGAGGGGAAATGAAACCAACTCTATTGGTGAAAACATCAACACTACCTTCTTTTGAGAAATCAAAATTCCTATCTGGACGATTAAATGTTGTTTCAGTGTCTTGTAAGTGAAGTGAGCACCAAGTCAAGCACTCGTTAACAACATATACTTCTGTAATGGAGCCTTCTGGATAAGCTCTGTTTTAAACAAATTTCTTTAATGAAACGAAGTATCTACACTCATAAATTTACATGGAGTGTAAGGAGCTAGAATAATATTAGCACATAATTGGTGATTATGAAAACCAATATCGTACCTCTCAATAGGATACATCCACTGATAAGCAACCGGTCCAACCATCAATGCTTCTCAAGGCAAGTGGACAGCTAAATGCACCATTATGTCAAAAAATGCAAGGGGAAAGATCAACTTTAGTTTACAAAGTATAGTGACAATATAACTTTGTATCTTTTATACCTCTTCAACATTTAGAATACGTCTACAAAGCCTTTCAAAAAAAGGTTCCAAGCTCGGTTATGGCCATGGTGACTTCTTTAGGCAATATGCCACAAATACCCACAAGTAACAACCTTTCAAGCAAAACATGACAATCATGACTCTTTAGACCGAAAAGCTTTGAGTCTGAATTATTGACACACCTACCTATATGCGATGCATAACCATCGGGTAATCTAACTCCCCTTAGAAATTGACAAAATTATCTCCTCTCACTAGTGCTCAATTAATAACTAGCACATGGCATGGAATACTTGCCATTGGGCCACTTTAACAAGCGTAATTCCTTTATAATGCCAAGGTCCTCTAGATCAAGCCAAGCCTTGTAGGTGTCTTTTGTTTTACCCTTAATCCCAAGAATTGTATTAACAACATTCTCACAAATATTCTTCTCAATATGCATAACATTTAAATTATGCCTAAGCATCAACTTTAACCAAATGGCAGCTAAAAGAATATTGACCTTTTTGTCCAATTGAACCCATCAACATAATGAATTCTTTTGACTTTTTCTAGATGCTTTCCCATAGGCACATCTGTTATAAATTGTAATTGGTGAAGTATATCATTACCAGAATATTCTTCAAGGGCGTCACGATTATCATGCATTCTATCGAATTTTAAACTGCGTCTCCACCGATGGTCATTCGATAACCACATTCTACGACCAAGATACCTAATCTTGCTGTTAAGCCTTATTGTGGGTGTTTGGTATTTGCACACTAGACAAGCACTGTAGCCTTTTATACTCCACCCAAACAAGTTCCCATATGCAGGAAAGTCATTGATGGTCCATAATAAAGCGACATGCATTTGAAAGAGGACTTAGAATATGCATCATATGTCCATAATCCATTAACCCAAAGATCTTTCAATTCATCGATTAGAGGTTGCAAGTAGACATCAATCTCCTTCCCCGGTGCTTTAGGTCCTAAGATTAATAATGACATCATTAAAAACTCTTTCTTCATACACATCCAAGGGGGCAAGTTATACATAAGTAGAACCACGGGCCGCATACTATATGATTAGCTCATAAATCCAAAGGGATTGAAGCCGTCACCAGCTAGCCCTAGCCTGACATTGCGAGTGTCCCTTGCAAACTCAAGGAATTCATTGTCAGAATTGACCGAAGATAACCCATCTGTAGGATGACCCATATAGTTGTCTTGTTTGTTATGTTCCTCTTTATGCCAACGCATGTTTTGAGCAATTTTAGCATTCATGAAAAGCCATTGCAACCTTGGTTTCACAGGAAAATAACACAAAACCTTGTAAGGAATAGCTTTCCTAGATCCACCACACACCTTATACCTTGAGGTACCACTTATGGGGAATTGTGTGAGGTGCTTGTTATTACCCCAAAACAAACAACAATCATATTTGCATGCATGATTATAATGGCAACTAATGCCCAATCCCCTTACTTGTTTGCATGATAGTATGACTTAGGAAGAGACTCTCTGTTAGGGATCACGTCATGAAGAAGTTAAAGAAGCATATCAAAAGACTTATTGCTCCACTTATTGTATACTTTTCAGTGTAGTAGCTTCACTATAAACAAGAATTTTGATAACTTACACCTTGAATAAAGCTCCTATTGCGAGTCAACTCTTATCCCATCAACAAAATTAGGTGCACATCAAATCCATCTATCGGAGTTGGACCTTCAGCTTGATTGTCAATAAATACCTCTTAATCTTCTAACATCTCATCAAGTCCACCAATGTCGTCATCATTGCCTCATTGAACCCCTCGCTTCTATTTGTTCTCAAATCATATTCTTGATGACATATCATACTTCAAGTTCTCGTAGGTAACTCAATGGTTAACCCCTCACCACGGTATATCCAACAATGATAAGTCACATCTATCACATCTACAAGCAAGTGTGCTCTAATTACATTTATAGTGTGCGAGTTGACGTTTAAACATTTCCTACATGGACAACTTAACCTCTTATCCATTCCATATTTCATGTGCAAGTATGCAATAAAAAAATCTACACCTCATAGTTACTCTTCACTTTCAATATGACAATTCATCCAACTCTTATCCATGACTGTAAAAGAATCCTATAGAAAAACAAAATGAAAAAGTGTTACAATAAGAT
Source organism: Laguncularia racemosa (assembly GCA_037954665.1). Classification (NCBI taxonomy): domain Eukaryota; kingdom Viridiplantae; phylum Streptophyta; class Magnoliopsida; order Myrtales; family Combretaceae; genus Laguncularia; species Laguncularia racemosa. The sequence goes on along the minus strand of JBBMOL010000002.1, from coordinate 11,838,660 downwards.
TGTTGGGGGAAAAAGTGCAATCAATAATGTTTGACACACATATAATGAAAACATAAGTTCTTAAACGATAAACATATAATGAACTTTAGTTAAAAGTAAATTAGATCCGAAATGATAAACATATAAGTATTTAAAATGTAAACTTGTAAGTTTACTTAGTTTGGAAATATAAGGGGCCTAAAAGGGTTAAAATAAAGCTTTCTAAAAGGACTCGAGTGGATGAAGCAGATTAGAGACTCACCAGAAATGTAATTCTATTGCTGGAAGTTAACCACTAGAATATAAATGGGCACTACTACTGCTGGAGCTAAACCAGAATACCACCTAATTTATTTGCCTTGAAAGCTAAAGAATTAGTGTAAATGCTATAAATGTTGACAACACAACATATATATAGATCCACGAATAGAACTCCAAGTCAAATACCACATTCAGTAATAAGAAAAAAATGAACAATAATAATTGAAAATCATCATTAGCCCCCGGCAGTTATAAAACATTCTTTATACAGAAGTAAATAAAGTTGATAACTAGAAAAAAAGTTTAAACTCCTCTAGCAATGAGATAATAGTATGCACTTTAAATATCACAATTCATCAAAACCATTTTCATTGCCAAATAGAGAAGACACAGAAATCACAATATGCATTCTTCATCAATAGAAGGAGGGAAATTCAATATCCACTTACACGACAAAAAAATGCGTTTTAAATATATCATTCAAAGGTGGCATCATTAAGAATCATTATAGTTTTATGGAATCATATTTCAAAAAATTAAGAGCTATGAGAGGTTAAGCCATTCATACCCTTGAAGGGCATGGTTTGCGATGAGGATTCTACCAATATTACTATAGCGTTTCCTTTTTTTCTTCCTGCTTGCTGGCAATTTCAGTTATGGACCTTTGTTGCAACCGCTAGCTCAGGAAAAGTAAAAGTCTTATTCTGGGTTTATCTACTCTTGCAAGAATCAAGAAAATATACACATTGACAATTATTCAAGCTACATTATAACTTTTGGCGTTAAGAACAATGAAATATGAACTTGATTGTTCCGGTAGACCTTAGAAGGACTAATCAATAGAAAAATGAGAGACAATACTAAGTGGTGGGGTCTTCACTCCGTGATATGATCTTGTATTTGTCATGTTCCTTGACTATAGAGTAATTTGCATATCAGATAAATGAGGGAAAAGGTAATAAGGATACGCACTACATTGGGTTTTAACAACAGTTCTAAAGCACGCATCTCTCATGCCAACATATGCATAAAAAGTCAAGTACATATTGACAGCAATCGATTTCTCCTATACATGATGACATCTAATTAGACACTAGATTTTCCAATGCATAGAAATCAATGAATGATAGCAATCATCAAATCTATTATTGGTATTAATCTTAGGCTGCCTACTATAATTAATTACATAACCACATAGTATGCTCAACTTCAAATAATACAAAAGTGCTTTTTGCATGTACAATGAGTACATCCATCTTTGTAATACCAATTGAGACATACTTTTTTATCTTCTCTAAGGGGCAAGAATAAGTTACCAAACAATTTTTACATGCTTCTTGTAGTGGATCCCACTACTTATGGTGTTGGGACCAAAGGGTTGCTTTCAAGGTTCTAATTGGTTCTAATTCAACAAATTATCTTTTGAAGTTTGGAATTAGCAGGGAAATTTACTTTTTGAGATAGTTTTTGAGAAACTGTAGCCATTGAAGACCAAAAAAGAAGTAATATTCAGCTGACTTTATATTAGTTTTGCTCTGTCCTACAATAGTAAAACAATGCAAATTAGTGATCTACTTATTCTTCTCAAGGAATAATCGTTTGACACCTTTCAAAGCGCATAATAATACAGCATCTACCTCTTCTAATGAGAAATCAATAAGGGCATATACACATTGCTACAAATTCATACAAACTTTGCTCTTGTTTTGTTACATGAGTTTAACAATTAGCTTTTTTTTTTTGGTGTGATGAATTTTTTGGGCTTACATGTTTTTAAGGAGTATCTTTCTTTGGAACTTCAAGAGTCATATTCATTATAAACCTTACAAAAATGAGAATGTAAATGCTTCCTTTTTACTAAATTATCACCATTTTATCCATGACCAACTTGCAAGTTGAACTATATCATTTGACAGCATTCCAGTTGTTTGCATCTCATGTTAAACTTTCTTAAGAAAGAAAGATGCCTCCACTAATTGGTCAACAATTAGTTTTAAGATATCCCTTCCAAGCTCATAAAGCACTTTAAACAAGTGGAGTAGAAAATATATATACTCTGCAGTATATTGTATGCTGCAATTTCACACTATACACTCACCAAGAAATGCTAAATTTAATGTGCTTATCATTAGAATCATTTTATCAGTCATATCAAGAAAACAAAACAAGAAACACACATCTTAACATTGTTCTAGTTGGTAAGTAGATGAATATACATGATCTCAACACCTATCAATGTAGCCCATAGAGAAAAAAATTTTAGCAATGCACTTGAAATTTCTGCTTATCAAAGCAAACTAGGTGCTTTATATCAATCAAATTAACAAATCATGAATATGCAATTATAGAGTTTTGTGGCCTAAATCAAATGCCTATTAGCAAAGCAAGTTCATGAAGTTCAGGTAGAAGATGGCTCAATGATGTGAAATATAACTTAACAGGTCAATCATGACGCATAAGCGAAGCCCTAATTGTAAAACAGCAATTACGCAAAGTATTCGAATCTGATTCACACCAATGTGTCAACATAACATATCTAACAAGCAATGATTTCGTAGATTATAGAAACTTGCCTTTCTATGTCAAATGAATACCTATGTTGCTTCTAATATGTGTTATTAGCAACTAGATGCTCTACTTATTACTCTTCTTTGTGACACTAAAAGTAGGAAACATATTAGACATGGCATGCAAAAGGAATGTAAGATTAATCATGCACAAGCAGAATGAAGATAATTTATTCATTAGAAAATACTGAAATTTCTAAACAACTTTGTTTCATTTTTGGCAAAATAAACCTGTTGCAAGCATCATTACTTCTCATCAATTTCATAAGCATAAAACATACCAAAGTTAGGACCTTACATCTTGATTGCAACATACTGACAGGGGAAAACCTACCATCTACATATAATTTAAATGGTTATGATAAATATAAATTATAAGCAAAAACTCACAAAACCACTGTCAATGGAAGATGAAATATTATAGTCATTACACTCTCATTTACATAACCATTAGACGACATTTATGATGAAAATGTTCAAATACGAGAAAATTTTTCTCTAAAGTCTCATTCACAAGCATTTTTTTCCCCCAAATAATGCAACCATCCCAAAAACTTTCTCTGTATAATGATGAACAAATTCCTTTTATGGTATTCGAACCATGGAAACATGCATATTGGACCTTTATGGATTCTTATACTGTAATTGTACCTAGATTATAGCTTATGCATCAAATTTGGCGATCTCAGAGTTGATATTTGAAGAACATTGCTTCTATAATCAGCTATCTTTAATGGATTACATCATAATGAATATACAAGGAGTTCTGTTCAGCTATCTTTAATGGCTTACATCATAATATGAACATACAAGGAGTTCTATCAATGTTCTAGAAACCTTGAAAAGCCTTGGAATGCACGCACCATCAGCCTCACATTCTTTTCCCATCTCCTATATAAACTTAACCCAACTTTGTTCTTTCTAAGGAAACAAAACGGCTACTTCTTATTGTTATATGTGTTTTTAGAGCATGTTTATGTTATTCTCTGTCTATTTTGGCCTCTCCATGTCCAAATCTAATGTACTTAATCACATACTATAACTTTTTCCATCCTTCTTTATTTCATTCAAAACTCATTATTTGTTTGAAACTCACTGTCTTTCTCTTGGAACTTTTTGGCAATTATTCACAGGTTTACATTATCTACTTGGGAAACAACCGTATGCAAGACCTAAGCAAACATGTTTGCTGGTAATGTATCTCGCATAGCTTCAATCTCAGTATCTAATCTCTGTATACTTACATTCATTCTACATAGGTTTATTCCTAGTCCATTAAAAAAAAAAACCCTGTAGATAGAAACAAAAAGGAATTCATGAATAGATGCAAGGTTTCGCATGATGGCCTACTATCGGATTGATGGTTTTTCAAGGTAGGTAATTTCTAAGTTTCTTCAACCGCACCATGTGGACAAACTAGAATACATCATCAACTTAACCAGGAAAAAATCAACAACAAAAAAAATATAGGAAACCAATCACACTATAGCATCCTATTTCTCGCAAATTAAAGGAAGTTTTACATTTGACAATTTATGAATAAGGTAATAGAGACCTAAAGAAAAAAAAATTGATTTACCAAAAATAATTTCTTGAAACCCTAATTTTAGTGAATGCTCAATATAAAAAAACTCACCTTAAAGACTAAGGTTCATGTTTCCAAGTGATCTTCATTCCTTAAGTGAGACGTTGTTGGCTTAGATTTCTTTAAGCTGCTCGACTAAACTCGTTTGCTCCTCATGGCTCCTCGTCCATGAAGTTAATCGAGAGACATAGATAGAGAAAGAGGAGACAGATGTGAGGCAAAGAGAGACGACTGACGTGAGGGATGAAAATTAATGGGTGGTAATAATTAAAATTTTTTGGTATAAAGGGCGAGTTGGACAATGGGGGTTTTTTAATTTTTTTTTTTTACCAAAGAAAGGAATTTTTGGTTTTTTTTTTCTTTTAATAATCAAGCTTTTTTTTTAATTAACCAAGTCTTAAAATCTAAAAAAACCTAATTATTTTTAAAAAAATGTTCTTTATTCAGTAAATAAAAAATTATGCCAAAAAAAGTCAACTCTTATAATAATAATAAAAAAGATTATTGAATTAGAGTTTATATATTTAATATTAGTCATAAACGTTGTTAATAATATATTTTGTACGACATTTAATAAACATAACTAAAGTATAATGGGATTAGTGACATTTATAAAATATACAAATATCGTCAAATATAAAAATTCCTTTAGTGATCATAGGTACTATGGCCATAGAGATGAAGGTGTGCATTGCTAACAACACTCTAATTGACACCATTTGGTGATGCTTACCTAAGAATCATGACATATTGAAGAAAATTTAAATACAATGATGTTGAAAGCATCGCCAGCAACGTAAAACACCCCCAAATCTACAGCAACAAAAGAACCAATCCAAACTAAACTCGGCTTTTAAAGGTTCAAGTTCAAATCAAGTTAAGTTTATTTTAAAATATTATCGAATTCCACTTGAATTAAGTATTTACCGAACTTAAAAATTATAAATCTTAATTTGATTCATTTAATTAAATAAATTTTATCTTAGACTCAAATTTGACTTGATTATAAATTAAGCTTGAACCTAACAAGGCTTATAAATGAACCAAACTCAAATAACTCATAAGTGACTTAACTTGTATGCAATCCTAATCAAATCTAACCACACAACATAAAACACCGTTAGCACTACTCACCTCACTACCAACATAGCATCTGGATTCCCAGCTATTACCAACTCCACCACCAATTTTCTAGTTTATCCTTGCATAGATTTACTGCTAGGCCAAAAATTTTAATTATGCCTAACTTGCATACTTTATCTAATGTGGATAAACTTTATATTGTTGAAAAATTTATAACACATCATTTTATTTAAAAACAAAACCTAATATATGTCATTAAACTATTCAAATTAGATAAAATTTTATACATTACAAGCAGCAAAATTCAATCCATTACTATATTAGGCTATGCTTAATATTAATTTGGATTTGACCACTTAAACTAGGTGACAAGACTCTTAAGGAGTCTAGTCCATATTTTAGGATGATTTAAGGAAATTTGATTTAGTAGTCTCATAATAGGAATTATAGGACCAAATCGCCCACTCTCAAATTCTTTTAAGTTGACTCTTGTATTTGATAAGGAAGGTTATAGGTGTTGGAGTCATAGCAAGCTCGTCAAAATAAATTTTAAATAAGTAAACTTCATCTCATTCATCAATCATCAAGGGAGATCTAACGGATGTCACAAACCTTGATCGTGCCTCTTCACGAATAATCCACTAAAGGAACTTTGCTCTTAGAGTTCAAACAATTGTTCAGTCAAGCAAGGTTCTAAGCTCCATGCTTCTCCCTAAGGTTGACAATTCGAGACATGATCCACAAACTTAGACATGACACAAGAAGATTATAAATTGGTTTGTGCATTGAAAAAATCGACACGAGACATGAACGGGTCAAACTTGTTTAAATATGGTAAAATTTGCGTTCGAGTCTGAGTTTAACCTGTTAACCCATTTATGAACCCGTTTATTAAACAGATCTCATAAATAGGTCCAAGTTCAACCCACAAACCAGTTTAACAATAAAATAACTAATAATATCGATAACATATGTATAATTATAATATATATATATATATAATGTACACATAGATATACATAAATTATATAATGTATATATATATATATATATATATATAATACATAATTTAACTACATATATTATATGTATTAGCCTATACAATACAATAACATATATATATTTTACTTAAATATAGATTATGAAATTGTACAACATATATATAAAGAGAACATATACAATAAATATGTAACATATATTATATTATATAACTATAAGACATATATATATACACATGTGTATGTATATGATATTGTACATATGAGATAATGCTATAATTACCACTTGAACTTTTGATGAAAAATTAATTTACTATTTAAAATTTAAATTTGCTAATGTTAGTACCCAACTTGAAGTTTTCACATCATTGCTATTATAAAATGCATGTACACTAACAATATTATAAACATCCTACCATAATTTAATAGGTTATATTATAGTAGTTGTTGAATTTGAACCTAAATCTAACTCTCTCTTTTCACTTAAATCTAAATCTTATAATGAAAGATAAGTACAATCTTAAATAATAAAATATAAAAATATAAAAACGAACAAACAGAGGCTTGGTATTAGCAAAAAGTTATGAGCCATAACACATGTAATATATATATAATGACAAACAGCTAATGGGCCCATGCTATACGGGACCAATGACCATTATGTTTGCAAACGCCGAAACAATATGACCGTCCTCGTCTGAAGTAAATAATTTTGCCCTTTTAAAGTTAGATATTTTGGAATTGGCAAATCAGTGACAGTAGACATACGTATAGATGCCTCTTTTTTTTTTTTATTTCTTTTTTCCCAACTTCTACTCTTACTACGGTTGAGACAAAAACATTCAACCTAATTCATCCAGTCAAAAATTAATATTCATACTAAAAAATTAACTTTCATTTGATTGGTTAGCTAGAAACCCAAATATTCAATTCATACCAATACCAATTTCAGTTTTAATTATTCTTCTACTATTCTTGGTGGATCTATTTTGAAAATCTTTCCAACAACGTTTTCTTCCTTACGAAGAAGCTTTTTAAGACAACAGGATCTCCAACCTGTCAAATTAAAATTTAGAACTAATAATTAATTGCATAAACAAAACAAGAGCAGAAAATGACTAAACAAAATGACCGTAAGAAAGATAAGACTAAAAATCAAGTAATGCATATTTTTTACACGCTATTGATCATTCCAAAAACAATCCTTCTTCTAAATTTCTTGTATCTCCATGCAATAACAATATAATATGTGAAGAAAGATATGGCTTCCTAGTTTCTATGCCACCATCACATAGCTCAAACTCCGGCAAATTGCTTTATATTCTTCACTCATTACACTAAACAAAAAGATCTTCTTTTGAAGATGTCAAAATAATGGCAACACACCAATTTTTAGCACTAAGATGATGCAGAAAAGAAAGCTTTAGTGAGATGATACAACAGCTTTAGTATCATAAAAAAAAAATGACTAAGACAAAATATGTGTTCCATACTTAAAGAGGTCTAGTCACAAAATAAAAGATTGGGATATGATAGATTTATAGATATTAATGTGCTTCCATCAGAGTCTTTAGCATGCATGACAGGAGTTATCAACTCGTCAATTCATTGCTCAAGTTGCTTGCTTTTCTTTTTTGTCGCATAGCAACCCTATATGGCTTCCAGCCTGACTTGATACAACACCTTGTTCCTTATCACCAAAACTAACATTTAAACCATACAAGTGAGCACGTCCAAATTATATTTCCCGATGACTTTTAAGTAGGTGCCTTTTTCCTTATCCTTTCATTTTCTTTTGGAGCACCAACAATTTTCGCTTTCATTTTATCTTATTGTACGAAAACAAACAATTACAAGACGTACATATAACACTTCAAAGAATCCAAAACATGTTGTTTATGTACAACTTACAATGGCTTCTCCTACAGCTACATTTAGAAGGGTGTCATTTATTTTTGTGTAACAATCGTTTGAACATCTCAGAGGTGAGAATCAGGAATCATTAGTATAAGCTTCCTAAGAATATAACGTTTTTATCGACAAGTCATGGAAATGCTGCTGGACGTGGCCAAGCTGATACGTACGATAAGAGAAGGAAAGACCGCCCTTCTCACGGCACCTGGGAAAGGCAAGTTTGATCGAGGATTATTAGAGAGGAGAGGTAGAAGAAAAGGCTTGGGAGGTAAATGCATAACTAAAACTAACAAATGAGCATAAATAATACATAACCACATCTAAGATCGCCAAACAAGTCATACTCATGAACAAGTACTGTTCACAATAATCAGTAGCTCACCCTTGTTTCCATGCTAGCTGCAAACTGGCTAAATGTGGCAAGTATAAGTGCCGTTCAGAAACATGGGTTACTGTTCACAATCAGAAATTTTCCAAATTCTATTCATTGTGTACTTTAATGTACAAATGTAAGACTCGTGTTTGATTTATTGGGTTATATGGTTTTATGTCTTGCCTTTCTTCACTAAAATGATCTTTACTATTCCCTTTTTTTTCTGCTATTTCTATTCCGATTGTGAAATTAAATTGACATGCTTTTCCATGTCATACAGACTGCATATAATATTGAAAGCTACTAACCATAAAATAAGCCAAATAAAAGGAAAAGAAAACAAAATAAAAATAAATAAATGATTCCTTCCGGTCGAGGGCTCTCGAGCTGGCAGGATATTAGATTGCAAGGGATATTCCTTAATGGCTATGCATCTTCTTTTTTGTCTTAAAGTATCATATCGTTATAAAAAATTTATGATACTGGACTGGATGAAATATTTTGTTCTTTGTTTGGTTTATATACTAGACAAAAATAATCTTAAATTACTGTATAAAATACTTATTTCTTATATAATTCAAAATATAGTATAAAAATTAAATTCACTAAAAAAATACAAAAATTCTTATTTAATACTCTATATATTATGTTTAGTACAGTATTTTACATATTCAAATAGCAAACATTACAAAAATTATTATTCAATACTGTACACACTAAATGCAGTATAAAAGAGTTGTATTGTTTTATATTATTCAATTATTTTTATACTATTCAGTATTGCAATTCAAACATCACTTAATGGTTGAACAATGTAAAGCAAAGATAAAAATAACATGAGAAATATATAATTACTTAAAAATGAAGACTTAAATAATCCAATGTTGAGAAGCATATAATCATTAAATAATATGAACAACATACATAAGTTAGTGAATCTACCAATAATAAGGGGTAACTAATGTTGTCCAAACTCATCCATATTATTGATACAAGTGCAAAATTCACTACTTAGTCATGGTAGTGTGAATGCTGCTATCAATGTTCCTTTCATGTCCACCATAACCCAACTCACTTCTTTATCCCCTCGCTGGTCTTTGAGGGGAAAAGTCCTTTATATCTACACTCAAATACGTGTCCATGTCGAAACATTTCCTTGTTGCAATTTTAAAAGCAACATACCATACTTATCGGCTGGTTCTTCTATACAAAATGCTTGTCGCATTTGAGACGTAAATACAAAGGGTTTGTAACAATTGCTTTGATTGTGGTTAACCAACTCAAAACCTTCACCATCTTGTTTTATCTTTCCAATAGTCACCCAATCACATTTAGACTAATAGCACAAGTTTATTATCTACAAATGATGTTATCTAAAACTCCATAACGATTTATACATCAAACATATATATTTCTATCGCCACTAGCAATTGAAAAAACTCTTTCTTTCTTTCTTTTTTTTGTTGAAACAACACCACTATTGTTTTGAGTTTTTCCCTTCTTCTCAGTTTTCAAATATAAAATCTAAATCCATTCATAATAAATCTTTTATAAATTATTCCAACCACATTGGGATCTCCGACCTCATGCCAGAACTTTAAGTTTCTCTTATATGCATCTTTCCTCCACAAAATGAATGTGATAACATTTACTTATACAACTATATTAAACACTGTAACATGTAGAGACTTTGGTCGGACCATGTAGGACTTTACACACAATACATAGGTTTTTGACATATTAGGCTTCGTTTAACCGAAGTTTTCTGTCGAACAAAGTTGTTCAGTAGCTCCAGACTTAAATAAGAGAGGCTTTAACCTCAATCTTCTTCTTTATGACTTGTAATTGAATTTGTGTCCAAATCTTTTTGCAGCTGTGGTTTCTCTGGTACTTGTCAGTCCCATGCAATTTACGTCTTGAAATGCCGTGAAACACATAAGATCTACTCTAAGAAGTAAAACGTGCTATATTTTTCGTTTATCAATTATCTGATTTTCATTCTAGACATCTTTAATAGTTTCATAAATTAAAGTAAAGTAGAAATACAATTGATTAAATGATAAATGTTGTCCTTATTAACAAAACGGTCCTGTATATAATAAAGACTCTCTACAGCCCTTTTACTCTCTTCACACTATATATGCAAAATAAACAACATTTTGTTTTCATGGTATTAATTCTTACACTTTGCTATTGACAAAAATAAGCATATTGAATTGAGAAATCATTAAGATAAGTCATCTAAGACGACTTGAAATAAAATCTCAACAAAAGTTATGATACAATTTCTTAACATATTTAAGCCAGTTCATGGTCCAAGACCTACGAATCAAAATCACCTAAGACCGACGACCGTACTGATCTCGAATCCCCCATTTGGGAATTACTAACCAGCGGTTTTGTGTTGATTCAAGGCAGTTTCCGAAGTGTGCCTAAAGTCTTATTGGGCAGCCTTGCTGATTTCCAATGGAAAATGAAAAGAATATACCAACAATCAATCTTCTAAAACAAACAAATAGATTTAAGGTGCAAAAGAAAATAAATGAACATTTAATACCCAAAAAAAAAAAAAAACCACAAGGTAAAAATAGGGAAAATGTGGGATAATTCATGAACAAACACAAAAGATCAAGACGTACGAAACTTTTATTGAATAATCTCACATAAGCAAAATCATAAACCTAACACAAGACTGAAGAAATTAAAACGTAAAATGTAAATATGTAATTCTTAAATCAGAAAACCGATCGATACACAACATTTTCTGTCAATTGACCATCGCATAGGGTAGTACCCTCAGCCCACAATGGGTTCGCCAACAATTTATGATTCAAAGCATACTCAACAATTACGACTAAAGAAATTAAAAAGTAAATTACAAATACGTATTCTTAATCAGGAAACTGATGGATACACATCATTGTCTGTCAATTGACCATCACATAGGGTACCCTTAACTGGCAGCCGGATTCACCAACAATTACGCATACAAAACAAAATCAACAGTTAGGAAATATTATAAGTCACTAATGTAATAGGCATCCTAGAATAAGGATGTAAATTATATATATATTTAACAACAAAAGAGAAATGAAAAGTATATCCAATATTCAATAGAACATATAACTCGGCCATCCGAAAACTCAAAGGGAAAAAAACTCCTCGACTTTCTTTTGAAGTCCATGGATACGAACAAAAGGATAATGACTCGAAAATAACAATATTAGGATCTCAATATTTATGCCGCATCGAGTCTCATCTAATATGAACAGCACTAAGTTCTTAAGGATCTCTATTTCCATATACACATCAGCTAAATTGGAATAAACAGCACTTTCAGAATTACCACCTACTAAATACAATTAATTACGCTCTTATTTTCTCAACCATAATACCACTTTCCAGGAGACAACCCAGTATTATTTGCTTAGGAAAAGACTCGAAAGTGTCCGAATATGACTCTAAAGACTCATATCGATGTACTATTTGGAACACCTCTACATGTTACACCAGGCTCAGAACTTGGTGCTAGCAGTTCATATGGCACCACCCCTGCCCCGCATCGGTTCCTCAACTTCGGATCGTGATTTCTTCTATCGATTTCCTTCTCTATTTTTCTGATTTCTGCTGAGAACTCATAAGCTGCCTCGACGATTTCTGCATCGCCTGACCAAATAGATGGGTGTTGACGTTCCCCTAAATACTCCTCATCTGGGGAATGCGTTGAGAGTGTATCAACGACAGCCATGTACTTCGTGGCTTGCAATACGCTTGGCAATGCGGAGAGGAAATACTTTTGTGGATCAGCATGGAAATTCTCATAGTCAGGATCACCTTCATCGGGAATTAATCTTCTCATCAAGGGCGTACGGTTCGGGATATAACCTCCATAAGGATACTGCCCGAAATTAAGTGCAGCATGCTGGGCTGACGCAAGCCAAACTAGCTTGGTAAGGATAGAAACAAGATCCTCAGGGCTAGCCAATTTGGGCCACCAATCAGCGTGCCTCATATCAGCGTGGCCTACATTGACAGATTCGGCATACCAAGCTTGAAGCTCTCGGTCACTACATACTACATCCATATTCGGATAGTAGTAGTTCACATATGTGCGGACCCAGTTCTCAATTGCATACCAGATTAACAGGCCGTCTGCAGCATAGGGATAGTCCTCAATAAAAAGTCTGAGTCCATGTGGTTGTGTTGGATCCGGTTCAGCCATTCCCCTATAATATAAGGAAAACATTGATCAGAATTACCCAAAATTGCTAGATGACTCAGGACTCGTTAATACATATCAAGTAGTGCACTGATATAGGAATGAAAAATCGAGAATGAGTGCAATATATATCCCGAAGCTATTTGTTAGGACTACATAGATCTCCTGAATTCCTAAAGCATACTTCAGTTAAGTTGTAACTGCAATTTTCCATGAAAAATTTAACAATACGCACTAAGATTGATTTTTTGCAACCTCATACAACAATTATTGAAGTAAATGGAAAAGATCACAAAACAATCAACTTAAGGTTTACAAGCATCCTTGCATAAATATAAATGTACCTGCGGATAAGGTCAGAAGGCAGATCTTCCAAATCAAAGCGCCAGAAGCCTTTATAGGCAGCCGCACTGATTTCCATTGCATAGCGACCAGGAGTGAAGCAATTCTCAATCACACCATCAGCATTGATCAGGCTCTGGCGTGCCAAGGCATTGATCTCTAGTGTATATCGCATATGTGGATCCAGAAGCTTAAAGATCGGGTGCATAGCGCTCATTTGCCTGTGGGCTGCCAAGATAAATGGTTCCAAACAGGCATGTGTGCGCAGCCTATCATATAAAAAAAACAATCAAAACAACATTCCAAAAATAAAACAACATAGTACTCAAAACAACTGACTGCAAATACTAGAAAACATGTGATTACCAGTGGTGCATAAGTTGGTGCGCACCAGCATCATTGGCACTCACATGGGCCTTCGCAAGCTGCCACATCCAGCTAGAAGTACCATCTACAGGAGGGGTGACAACCCGTTTGGACCGTTTAGAAGGTCCTTGGGGTGAGAGGCTAAGTTCTATAGCAACTGGCTTGAGTGTTCCATGAGGGGTCAAGAAGAAAATGGTCCTAGTAGCATACACTTTTCGCCCATCAAGCGCATTGATTTGATCAACAAATGGAAGAAATACATCATGATAATCCACAATGAACAACTTCTTTTGATCAAGAGCCTGCAAAATTATTAAAATAAGAGAATAGAAAAAGAAAATGAGTTCACCTAGAGCTGTTCAAAATCAGCATTAGACAGGATAAAATCATATGCAAAAATAATTTACTTGATAGCATCACCAAAGATCTGCATGATTCGTATGCCATCCTTTATAAAATAATAGCACTAAGGCCATCTCCATCCCTAGTCCTAGAGACCAAATCCACTATAAAGAACCTACTTTTTTGGGTTTTGAAGGACCCCAAAATATAGCTGAAATTTATTATTGTAACTTTTCTGACAACTGACAAGTGTCACATAAAAACTCTCATTAAAAACATAAAGAGGCACCTAGAAATTTACCTCAAGAACCTGGAGATAAAAGTTCAGTGGCAATTATCAAGGAAAGGTTCTTGAGGTATAAATGTGGCATCTAGGAACTTTAAAAGAGGTATTTAGAGTTGGAAATAGCCTAGCCCACCACTGAATTTAAATTAGAATAAACAATTATATCATTACACTTTCATTTTTTTTGGTTAATTATTACACTTTCATGAGAATGCAATTTGAATCTGAAGAGAATTCGATCTGCATTTGACCTGTATCTACTTGGTGCCAAGACTTTATTTGATGGATGACTTTACCATTTAATGCAATCAAACATATAAAAATAACATGTTTCAAACCAGAGCCACAACAAGAAGAAAATGATGGATGCCAAACTGTGCCGAGATATACCTCTTGTACAGACATGCCATTGAGATGGCTAACAATATGTTCTTCCTTAAGTGCAGAATCGAGGGGACCATAAATTTCAGGATCAAGTTTGCTTTCTGGAGGAAAAGCAGTGAGCCTTGCTATACTGACTGGGTTGACTCCAGCTATTACTTGGCGGGCAAATTCATCATCTCTCAACCAGGCAAATTTGTCCTCTGAATAGACAAATCAAAAGATAAAGTAGATTCAAAAAAAAAAAAAAAAAAAACAACAACTAAACATCAGCACTAAAGTAAAAAAAATAATATCAATTGACTAATACCAATTGCAGCAATTAAAAATGTCAACTACAATGATGGAATGAAGCTTTTTTCTCTTTCTTTTGTTTTAGATAATACAAGATCCAAAGGATCAAACAATCACGTGTAAAACGCCTAAAAATGTCACAATGTGCACTTTGCACTATAGAAAAAGATTCCACCATCGAAAAAGGACAAAACACGATGGCATCTAAAACAACTTCTTTACATCCAACTTTAACCATCATTACATAAAGAAAAACAAACAAAAATTAGAACCGGGAACAAGTGCACGCAAATCACGTGTTAAGGATATGTAAATAAAAATTTTTCACAATCTAAAATATTGATAAAACGTTTTATAAAAAGGTAAGCGTCTAGAGGATTCAAAAGTTAATTTGGCAGTTTAGAAGGTATCCCAAAAGACCATTTAAAAATTTTCCACTCCTCATCTTTCATCTTTAAAAATAGCCAAAATACCATGCAAAAACTTGTGTTTAAAAACGTTACTCACTTAAAAGTATCTGTGGGGTGTCAAATTTCAGAAATCCTTGGCCATAATCCTGCACCACCCTTGGCAATGGAAGCTTTTTCAATATCTCATCTTGGAAAGTTGCTTTTAGAAGTAACCCTTCCTTGTAGAGAGTGTCAATATCCGAGAACCCTTTAAAATCATGGTTCTTAGATACACTGGCCTTTAATGTTGGGAATAAAGAGTGAAGCACAGCCTTGAGCCTTCCATAAGAGAATGTGTCCATCTTAGACTCCTCAAATTGCTCATCTCTTGGCACATACAATGGATTCGGTTTCTCAACCCTGCACTCAGCAGTAATATCTGGCACAATCCAAGTGATAGGCAATATTTAGTTGCAACGTATTATCGAAAATCATAGGGCAGATTATTTTAAAAAGACAACTTTTCAAATTAAAAAGAAAAATTCAACACTGCGTCACTATTGGAGTCATGAGATTCACTTCATTAACCTCAACTGTATTGATTCTTAATTCGATGCCACAGGTCTGACACAAAAGGGACAATATGAAAAAGTTCACAAAATGGGATGCCTCTGCTATTTCAACATTATCCATAAATTATAACATATTTGCACTATAAAAAGAGAGTATAGCTGGCTTCAAAGTAAACCCAATTGGACGTTACTATTATTAATATTATATATTCCATACTTGAAAAGCAAATGGGATGGCACAGGCACGAGAATATTTCAATTAACTTTTTGAATATTGGAGACCCCATTCCTCTTAGCCATCATCAAGAGATAGGCTTTATTATTAGGAAGAATCAGACCTCGAAACTTCGTTTGATGCGCAGCTAATCCCTTAAATTTTGTACGCTAATATGCCCATGTACTCTCCACAGCCGTTTAAATAGGGCCCTATACTATATAATCGTAACAAATTGAAAAATTAGAAATATTATTACAACTCTAACGAAGCTCCAATATAAAAACATAGTTTGTGAAGGGCTTATTTCAATATTAATCCTTGTTAATTTAGCACCATGAAAAGTAATACACAGTATCCAAAGAAGACAAATACTCTCTCACACAAAAAATATACCTCGCTGCTCATTCCAAGGAATAAGATAAACCGTGGAGTATCCTTAACGCTATCGACTTAAGATTATGTTAGATAATTCAAAGAATAAATAATGATTCCACTAGAATATAGCTTTTAAGAAACTTATCTAGGCCAACTCTACACCCAATGCAATCTTTAAAACCTGTTAAATCTTTCATGGTACAAACAGACAGTTGACTAGAATAACATGAAACTTCATGCAAGCATGAGAACTCACCGGTTTCGGCCGGTGGGCGGCCGGTGCGACACCGTCTAGGATATGGGATTTTGGAGCCACCGAGGGTTGGGCGCTTAAATTCGACTCCTCTGTCGGGATTACCCAAGTCATTGTAGACATCATAGTCGTAAATCCTGTCGGATAATTTCCTAACACCCGTGCCATCGCCCCTTAGGTTTTTGAGGTCCTCTTCCCTCAGTGCTTTTAGTCCATCCGGAGTCTCCGATGGTAAATACGGCTACAAATAAATAAATAAATAATTTATAACAATAATAATAAATGAGGATCATTAATTATTTTTCTCTTGTAAAATAACAACTTGAATTATAATCCTAGGTCCATCACTGTGGAAATAGAATCGATAACTAAGGAGAGCATTAATTATCTCGTTTATGAAGAAGAGTGGAACGCGTTATTAGTTTAATTATTTCACTACAATAATTGAGGCATGATCCATGATCTTTCATTCTCGGAAGTTACGATGGCTTCATTTACGACTGTCTTTAAAATAAAAGATTGTTGCATCAGGAATCGGATAACAATAGTCCCAAGGCCCTTCAATATCAAGTGTCAATTCAAAAGAGTTTTTTTTTTCTCACTCTCATTTTTTTCAAGTTTAACTTTTATCGAAAATATCAAATCGAATCCATCAATGGAGCCCATTGGATCAACATTTAGTAGTCGGCTGACGTACCTACCACCAGGCTCCAAAAAACTAAGCAAATTTGCATAATGAATGTATCACCAATACTTCAAACCTTAGTAATTAATTTTTTTTTTTTTAAAAAAAAAAAAGAACCATTCTTTCCAAATTCCAAATTTGCACCAAAAAAAGGCAAGAAAATGTCTGAATTAGTGTAATGAAAGATGAAATGATGGCCCAAAAATCAACTGAAGGAGGAGATGCACAAAAAAAATAAAATAAAATATATATATTTTTTCACATGAGAAAAGAGGAGCGATCAGTAAATTTCTAATAATATCCATAAATTTTATAGCGATATTAAATATGAAAAGTGTATCAGATCATCCCTCATGTCTCCAGTTCTAGACTTTAGCACTATAATCATATGCATACAATCATAGATGAAGCAGAAAAAATTAATATTAGGTTTTCTGATGTAGTATAGTAAGTTTCAGAATTGTTTCTTAAATTTAAAATAAAATGGGTAACATGTGCACAATAACATGCATAGATTCCTACGTTAGAAATGAATAACCCTGATTTATCCAAAATAAATAAACAGTGGCCATAGATTCACAGAAATTATTAATTAATGGCAATGGCTTGACAACAAAGTAAATATATAACATACATATGTAAATTTATATAGAAAATAAAAAATTGGTGCTAGTGGTGAGATAACATACATACAGACACATATATATAAATATATATATCTATATGATATAGAAAAGTCCACAGAAGGATGCCAAGGGCTTTTTGACGCTTTTGAAGTAGCAACCAACTTAGTAAAAGCTTCACGGATTGCCCATGACAGGGGGCACTCTTGCCAGGGCTTTTGAATGCACAAAGTTTGAACAACATTTTTTAACATTATTTGAATCTTAAAAATCAGAACATTGACAAATCAAAAATTTTGACCATTTCTTTGTGTGTCCAACCAACCAATGCATAAAAGTCAAAGCAATAATCGATGGTACACCCTAAAATTATTATCCACCAAATGCAAATAAACCCCATATCTACATTATTGTTAACCCCAGGCCATGAAACTTAACGATTTAGAGCATATGCTCAGGCAACGTTAAAGACAGTTTTAAGAGTTAACTGTTACCTCATCAATAGGACTAGATGTATATTTATAATTTGATAAAATATCAACAATATTTAAAAAGAAAAAAAAGAAAACAAATTTTAGGGTACCACGTTGCTGAAAAATATCCTCCTATAATTTGCTCGAATATCAATAATAGTTTTTTTTTAAGAAAAAGAAAAAAAAAAGAAATATTTAAATTACCTTGTTGGTGAAAAATATCCTCCTATAATTTGCTCAAATATCAATAATAATAATTTTTTTAAGTAAAAGAAAAAGAAAAGAAATATTTAAAGTACCTTGTTGGTGAAAAATATCCTCCTGTTAGGATGATCTCTGCTGGATTGGACCCAGGAATTGCAAGGGAAGTGAACAGGTCCACAAGCAAAGCCTTCAATGGTTATGCTCTCCAAGAAGAACTCCCTTTGGTGCTTATTTATCACTGTGATTGCTCCAGGAGTGCCAAAATCTGAACTCACTGTGAATTCAGCTGTGTAATGAACTCTCTCCGCTTTAACACTTGCCTTCTTAGACCAATCTTTTAGCACTGCTTCATTGGTCTTCTTTGGAGCCTTTGTTTCTGAATTAAATAAAAAAACAAAATCAACCCCAAAATATTGTATTTTTAAATAGCAATTTTTGGTACAAACCCGACATAGGACAACAACAACACATGTCTTCACAATACCAAAAATATTATGAAGAAATAAATCCTAGTACAAGATTTCCGCTAAGGTCTTTTGACAGACCGTTGAAATTCCTTAAAAACCATCTGGGAGGGTGGGACACTGTAGATACTTACAAGAGTTAATGCAGGATGAGTTCAACGGTTGTACGATTAAAATTAAAAAAAAATTAATGAACAAATTGAAATCTTTGAACAGGGACTTATCAAAATAAAAATGAAAAAAAAAATAAGTGAAAAAAAAAATGAAATAAAGGGACTTACTTGGATCTAATTCGATGCTAACAAGTTGCAAAACAACGTTTCTGCCAATTTTCTCACTCCAAGAATCCAAATGTTTAACAAGAGTCTCTTTAAGATCTTCCTTAATCTTTTGTCTGACTGTAATGACACCCCTGACTTTAAACTTAACAGGTTTCTCTTTTCCAGGCACAGTTCTGCCTCTGACCAAGTCCAAATCCTCACTGATTGCAGCAACAGGAACACTCATAACTTTCTTGTAATGCACTGATCCTGATCTCCACCTAGGAACCAAACCAGGAGTCATCAGATACTTTGACGTTGTAACAATTGATGATGATTTTACAATTAAAGAATGACCCAAGATTTCTTTAGCCAGTGCCATGTCTCCAGAACTGGTCTCCTGGTTTGATTCTACTAGTCCTCTTGAAGCAGAACGACTTTTTTATTTTTGTTTTTCCTTTCGATCTTTTTTTTTCTGGGTTGTTGGGTTGGTTTATTGGGGGAGAGAGAGATGAGAAGTTTAATGGTAATCGTATATGCGATCTAATGACTCCTGGAGTACGTGTATATATATAAGTAGATGATGTACCTGTGTATCATTTAACTTGAGAAGGGAACAAGAAAACGCTGAATGAATAATAAATGTCGTTTTAATATGGTGCAAGAAACTAAACCACGCCGGCCACACATTTTTTTTTAAAAAAGAAAAAATTCCAATTCCTTTTGGTTTTCCAACTCATGTTAATCATTTGGAAGACCATGTTTGTTATCAAGTAGACAAAAACATTTTACCTAGGAGATGCTATTTTGTTTCTGTTCTTTTACCCCCCACAAGGCTATTTTGTTTCTGTTCGAATAAGTAAATATGTTCTGATTGTTGAAGTTTATCCATCGCGTATAGGATTTAAGATCCTCGAAATTTTAGGGGTAAAATATAAGTATGTTTATTCTATTAATATATATATATATATATATATAGCTTATTGATAGGTTTTATCTTTTCGTACTCTACAATTTTTCTATGTTAAAGTTATTTATGATGCTATTATTAGGTTTTTTAGATAATCCGTTCTCTTTTTTTATGTTATCATTAATTTTCTTCCTAACTCTATTATTATTTTGCAATATTTGCTCTCGATTTATTTTTTATTATATAAATCCATCATTTATTGAGCCATACTCACCACCAAAGCACCTACTTTACTTATTTTGTTTTTAATTACTTCTCTCCTATTTCTTTTGTATGTTAAGAATAAGGAAAATTTTACAATTTAATTACATAAAAGTGATTAAACAGTATAGTTACTTTTTACTATAAAACGGTATTATTTTACTATGATTGAGGGTGTCTATTATTAACGGTTTGCAAATGATTATCGATAATATCCAAATGACTGTTGACAATTACTTTTACTATTAACAAGCTTTATTTTATTATAATTATAGTGATTTACTGTCATAGGAAAAAATAATTATACTATTTAGTCACTTTTGAGTAATTGAACTATAAAATTCTCCCAAAAATCAAATTGTGTAACATATAGTGGATGAGTAGATGATCCTTGAAAAAAATGGCAAATATAGGATGTTGTTGCTTTCCTATTGAACACAATTGAAAATGGTTGATGTTCAATAATCCTTTATGCAGAATAATCTTTAGATTGATAAAGAGATAATTGATATTTATACATTGTTATATTCTTCTTTCAATTTAACTATAATAGTTCGAATTTAAAATTGTAATAAACATGGTTTATAGTGGATCAATGAGATATTCTTTTGTTTTGGCTAATGAAACAATGATATCAATGAAGAAATTTTGTACTAATTTGAAAACTAACATGCTAAATGTTTTAATGTATCATATATAATATTGACCTTTTTGTTATTATGTGCTCATAAATTAGGTAATATGATTGCTGTCAAACAATGAGGGAACTGAAACTTTTTTTATCTTTTGTTTTTGGTATAAATACACATATTTTTTGCAATTTATGTTTTTATTTTGACTTATGTTTTGTTGTAGAGTTTCTTTTTTTTTTTTTTTTTGCATATTACATGGCCTCTTAACTATATGTATGTATATATATATATATTTTTCGGTAGAACAAAAAACTTACTAATTTCAACCATGACAAAGCCTTACAAACTTAAACAACAAAAGAAAGCATCATCCTAAACTAAACAAGTTCGCAATATCTAGTAATTCATTGCCTATATCTTCAACTGTCACACCCTTAATTTTATATGGTGATGATGGTTCACTATATAACCTATTTAAATAAAATACGTAAGGCTTTTAATTGTTAAGTAAATTTTTAAACCAATTTTAGAACTTGAAATTGTTTAATTAATTTTATAAAAACGTTTGATGAATGACTTGGTTTAATTTGTTGAAATTCAAAAGGCCAAGTCTAATCTAAAAATCTAGTATAGATAAAAGTCTTAGGGCCTATTAGACTTGATATAAAGTCTATACAATCCTTAAGAGAAAAGCCTATAAAGCCATAGACAACTCTCAAAACAAAAGTCTATATACAGCATGATAGGTAAAACTGGAGAAAAAGGGCAATAATCATTGCCCATCTGTCACTCTTGTATACCCATAACTTCTCCTTAGCCTTACCCATAAAGTCGTAAAGGGGGGGATTCTTAAAGTAGTCATCCTCACCTAAAAAGGAAAAGAAGTGAACTATAGGAGCTTAGTACACAATAATACTCACACACAAGCAAATGTCATAAGGGTCTAAATCTAAGGCACCTAAACTACCATGTGTTAACCGAAGTTATGACCACATCTATAGTTTCAAACAAAGGGCATCACTTACGAGCTCAAGTGATCAAACGCAGGTAGCAAGCAGATACTTAGCCAAGTTTGATTATTAGTCGAATTTTCTACCATAGCACACAACATACAGTTACTATGTACCTGAAAGGTTGAAGGTATTTCGAAGTTGAAGTCAAAGCCGATTCTTAATGATCATGAATGTTCAATTTTTTACTCAATTAGAAAAGGGAATTATAAGTTAATCAATTTGTATAAACAATTAATTAAGTTTCTAACGTTGGTCTACTCTTAACTAAGGTTGATATTAGTTGTAGGCCTATATTAGTCATGGGCCCTATAGGAGTATAAAATTCTAATTAGCCTTTAGCTATATTTGACCCATTTAATTACTTAAAGTTTATTGACTAGACCTATTCATGTTATTTATCAATTATTAGTTCCATTATCCAATTATCTTTTGCTTAAACTTCTAAGGCTAAACCTATTGGGCTTTGGCTCATTTCAATTCTAAGTCATGGGCTAGGGCCATTTCAATTCTAAGTCTCAAATTATTTTCTAACTCTCCCAATTAAGGTCATGTACCTTAAAGGAAAGTGAGCGTAAAAAGTTTAGACTTGGGTTTGCTTTAACTTAATTAAGTTAATTACCTTATTAATTAAAGTAATTTATTTAATTAATCACCTTGTTACTTAATCCAATTAAATTAATCTAATTGGAGTTAAAATACTTCAATTTATTAACGTAGGCTCATTAGGTTTTTATAGGTCCAATTTACTAAATCTAAGTTTCATTTATTTAGGTTCATTATGCCTTATTTTATCTAACTTGGGCCTAAATATATTCTAGTGGCTATCTTTTAAGCCCAATTATTTTATTATACATTATTAAGTTTATTTAAGATCTTTAATTGGTCTTGAGCCTCATTAGGTTTAAAGCCCATTAAGGTTAAGGGCACTTAAGAGAAATTAGCCCAATCAATTTTGAACTTTAAGGGCATTAAATTTGTTTGAATTAGTTAAGCTTAATTATAATTTATTAACTAAATTAATTCTAAAATTAAGTTAGTTAGCCAATAAATTTGATTAGGAAGTTTTATGGAAGAAATTTTATGAACAAACCATTGGGGTGGTTATTAGACTAGCTCTTTAGCCGAAATTGAGTGGATCGGGCTGGGTTAGTTGGCTTTGACCCACCTCAAAAATATTATTTTATTATTTTATTTTGTTTGTTGTTGTTATTAACTGTTTTCCATGTCATTTTCAAAAAATATTGAAAATCCACATCATAAATATCTTTTCACACATAAGGCCTAGTTTTATAAGATCAAACACATTCTCTATCAAGTCTTGATTCAATTCTTAATCTTTGATTTAGGTTTTATGTGAAATGAATTTGAAGAAAATGATGCTGGATTTGAATTTTATAGCTAAGAATTTATTTGGAAGCAAAATTTGTTAAAATCGTGTGGAAAAACACCTTTTTTTTTATGAATTTATATGATCCAAACTCATTAAAGTGAGTTTTTGGCTAAAACATTTTAAATGTTTATATGAATATTCAAGAACATTTAGAGTTCATCATTTTTCTCAAAATCATGGGAATTTCACATAATTATCATGCACACTTCATCCAATAACTAAAACCTATTAATTCTACTAAATTAAAGATCATTTAGATTGATAAATTTATTTTCATAAATTAAAAAAAAATCAGAAATTTATGGAATTCTATCAAGATTAGACCTAAAATCAATACTTTTATACAATCTAAACATGGTATGAACATCACACAACACCATTGTCATCATCTAAGTCTTAAATCATCAAAAGAACCTCAAATAAACATTAAAACACATCTCAAACATAATTCAACTTGTTGGAAATTCTAGAAATTTAGTGTTCTAGCATCCATTAGTTACCTAAGCCCTTTTATTATACATCAATCATCATAGTTATTAACATATATGCATGGTTTAATACCCAAATCACTGTCTAACCCACTAATTAACATACAAATTATCATTTAAACATATTTTAACATTAAAATCACAAGAATCATTAAGAACACATAATAGAGTGGTGGTATGATTGTTTAGGCTTTAATTTGTTATTTTAAGTCTTAACTTTATTTCTATTTCAACCAATCTTTATCTAATACCTACATCATCATGTTTACATACAAAACTAGAATTGAAGTCAACAAAATCTACCCTTTCCAAGAGTCAAAGGTGGCAACATTTAAGGGTTATAGTGCTCATCAAGCTCAAACTTTACTTAACACCTAATTAGTGCTCCTAATCACTCTAAATCATTATAAAACATCCATTTAAGTGTGGTTAAAGAACTCAATAACTTCACTTCCTCAAGCTTTACTGCTACTATTAAGGTCCAAAATGAGTCTCTACTTCACTTCCAAGAGTATTCCTAAATCAAGAACTCATTTAGTATCCAAAGCATGGAATAAAGCCTAAAACACTAACTAAAAGTCTAAGAAATCAAAAGGAACATGCGCTTTATGGATTAAAGGTTCACAACCATCTTATAATGCACTCTCTAAGCTTCTATTCAATCTTCAAATCCTAGCAAAACAATAAATCAACTTGGATTAAAAGGGTCATTAAACTAATTAATTAGATTTAAGCTTAAAGGTTAGGGTTTTAGGGTTGATTAGGTAGGGACCACTACTTTTGATGCTTTTCTCTTTTATGCTGAAATGTGTTACTTATTTAACTTATTTAGGGTCTTTTATTTCCCTTAATCACCAAATTATCTCCTATTAAATTTATTAATTGTTTAATATTTCTGATAATTGTTCAAACTTAATTATTGACATCCCTTGATGAAATCGAATGTAGGGGCAATTTGATTATTTTTGAGAAAATTTCCCTAAAAACTTGGAATTTTGCCTTAAATCAAACTTTTACCATTCTATTACTCCTCATTGGGTTTTAAAGGCTTTTCCTTTAGGTGGATTTCAATTAAAGGGCAAGAAGGTTATTTTATGGAATTTATTCCTACCTCTTGAGGTGCTCTTTCACTTGACTTCGAAAATTCTTTTTAATTGAATCTTTTGAGGTATCTTTTAACTTAACTTGAACTTCCATTTTACTCAAATGACTTTGCTTATGATTTGGGGTTTCTAATCCTCCCCCTTTAAAATAAATTTCATCCTCAAAATTTATCTAATGTCTTAAAGAGTTTTAGATACTTTATCCTTATCACATCTTTTGACTCTTAAGTGGTTCCACGTTCTATCTATCCACTACATTGCACCTAAATGTATTTTATAACCTTGTTCCTCAATGCTTTCTCTTTCTTGTCTATGATTCTGATTAAGCATTAAAAAAAGTCAAGTTTTGCTGAATCTCTTATTGATTAGGCTCTACAACTGTATTTGGGTCAAATATATATTTCCTCAAAAGTGATACATCATACATGGAAGACATCATGAATACCGGCTAAACTAGGAGGTAAGACCTGCATAGATCTCTAGATTTTTGCTTCAAGCAATGATGCATGTGCAATTTTAATCAAGAAACCACCAATGCAAGAGACCAACTAAGTTTTTGCCCACCCCTCTAAAGCTTATAAGTCCTCTATTTGCATTGACAACACCATCACAGTTGAATTTAAACCAACCATGCTTCAGAAGTATCTAGTTGCAAGCCACTTTGTGAGTATAAGTACATTAAATTAGAAAGGAAGATAACTCTCATTTTTTCTATATATCAGTTTTTTAGTAATTTGACATAAAAATAATTTATAATTTGTTGTTTCTATCAAGAATAAAAACATTAAAGCTCACTTTTGAGGTTTAAGGATACAATACTCGATTTAAAAAAAATAGAGGTTAAGCATATATTAGTAATATAAAGGATGTATTAATAATTAATTTTCTTTGGTAATTGCTATAAAATTATATTTATGAGAGGGCGAGATCAAACTTTTCATTTTTTTTTTTTTTGTCCAACTATTGAGAGAAGAAAGATTCAAACCTATTTCATCTCGTTGGAAAACTGGCGCTCATACTATTTGACTAAGAGGGTTATGGTAAAATGAAACATTTTTGAAAGAGCAAAGTTCAACATACCAAATGCCATTATGAATGTGTGTGAATGGTTGAAATCTTGTCTAATTAAAACTTGATTTGATTTTATTATATTTATATTTACATGTATTTGGTTTAGTGTAATGTAAGTTTTTCATTTATTTTATGCCATATTTGACACATAGAAATTATCCGAAATAGAATAGAATATAGTGGATTGAATTGGAATAAAATAAGATGGAATGAAATGGAATCAATAATGAAGTGCTACATGTATTCCTATATTTGGAAATGTTCAAAAATGAAATGATATATAGTGGTATTTATCAATAGTGTCTTTACGTTATGGATATATTAAATATTTATTAATAAAGTTAAGATATTATTTAAGTAATTATTACTAATAATAGTGAAATGGAATTGCGATCTTAATCCTTTAAAAGTGGAATCAAATTACTCTTTTAAGTCAAGATTATTGATTACAAAAAATTGCAATTCCAACTTCTAAAAATATTTCTAAATATATGAATGGGAAATAAAGCCTAAAATCTAATACCATTCTAGATCCGTTCTAGCATGTCGAATATAATATTAGTAAAAGTTATATGAGAATATAGGGATGATAATCATTTATCACACAATTTAAACTTCCAATTCTAATAACTATTGGAAGAGAAAAATCGCACTTCAGAGAATTAAATAGGATGAGGTGACTTTTTCATCCATACTTTTATAATTTACCAAGAACTCAAATGAAAAAACTACAAATCGAGTTAAATGGAATCTTATACCTCAAAATAAACAAAGTGATACGAAAAGTATGCTAACAGAACTTATGTTAGTAGTGCTTGAAGCACTCGTTTGATTTTTTCTTTTTTCTTTTCTCTTTGGGTCAATATAGTTTTTGTTGTCTTGACCTTTGAGGCCTTTACAGGTTATACAACAATGAACATTCTTCATCTATATAAATGGAACATGTTTTATTTTCTATCCCTTTACCCCTCATAAAATTTATGATTGACCGAAAAATTACAAGTAAAACGAGGGCCTTGGCCATATAAGACAATATTACTTAACAATTTGTTCTTCTTCTTCTTCTTCTTTTTTTTTTGGTGCACACTAGCAATTATTATATGAGATTTCATAAAGTAGAAATTTCTGTAAAACAGGTAAATACAACATTTTTTTCTCCATGGTTGCTAAGGAATATTTTTTTAATTTTTTAAAATTTGACATAATAACGTTGGAAAAGGAGCAACTAACATGACTTGTTGAATTTGTCATCTATAGAGATTGAAACACGACATAAAGTTAATAAGTCAATTGGAAAATGGAAAGTAAGCATGAATTATGGTGATTATAATTTTCAAAGATGAATTTGACATGATTTAATACAACCAATCACACGAGATGCTTCACAATTGAATTTGAATACATATACTTTCATGTAAATTGGTATGATTTTGAGTGTTCAGCTTCAAAAGCGAAGGCTGCCGAGTCAAAGAGCAACTTAGACGCGGTGCAAACGAAATATATATATAAATCCTTTTGCTTATTTGATCATTGGTTTCGTCCATTAATAATAAAAACCAAATCCCATATATATATATATATAGAAGGATTATTTATGAATATTATATATATCTCCTTTTGCTTATTTGATAATTGCTTTTTGTCCATTAATAACAAAAACCAAATCCCGTATATATATATATATATATATTATGAGAATAGAAGGATTTATTTATGAATATTTCTCAAATTTTAAGAATTTACTCATTAATTATAATATTTTGACACTTCTATTTGAAATTGTATAAAGTATCTGACACTTTTTCCTACACAACATGTGATCCAGACATTTTGCGTGTGATCTTAGAAAACTTCTATATGTACATGTCTTAAAATGTCATATATTTTAATAGCACAAGGAGTGTTTTCCTTTACCTTAATTCAAATAATCACATAAAACAATAGAGCACGTCGCTTCAATAAAAGTGAAGCTTTCTAACGCCTAATCCTACACTAGACCCTTCCACCGTAATGGGACGAATTTTAATATTCTAACAGGACTGATTGGATTCTCATTTGAATTTATAGTAGTTGGCATTCTATCCCTATATTCTCTCTTTCGAAATCTTTTTTACGACTGGTAAATCATATTTGAAAAACTTTAACATCCATTTATTAATTATATGTAAAAACTTAAATTCATGACTCAACATGTTTAATAAAGTGATGATTTCTAAATTTATTATATTTTTATCAAATATAGTTAAATAATCTATACATAAAAAATAATGATATTAATAAAAATATATAACATTAAAATTTTATAAAAATAATTTAGTTTATTACCTTCATTTTCATAAAGTCAATCTTTTATAAATAAAAGAGTTTCGATGGGAATTATACCTAATCAAACTTAGTGCTCAACAAATATTTCAAAACAATAAAAATATTATATTAAAGCCCTAATAAATGTAAAAGTTGTCACTATTTACATGAATTACATAGACCACTAAAGACAGGGAGAGTGAGAGTGAGAGATTGATTTACTTTTATCATTACTCTAAATATTGTCAAGCACGATTTCCTAAGTATGATAATACAATATTTTCCAAACAACCAAAAAATGAGAAGAGAGTGATTTATAAAAATAAAAGAGAAAAAGATTTTTTCTAAGGAAAAAAAGGATAACAAAAGGAGATAGGAGAACTAAGAATATAATGTGTTGTTGTAGGGCATAAAAATAGCGTGAAACCTAAATGACAAAATCAGTAGTGCCTAAAACTAAAAGAAATAAAATAAGGAAAATAAAGAAATATATATATATATTATTGATATTAAACAAGTTTAATCAAATCCATGATTTGTTTAAAAAATTTATTTAATAAACAAGTTCATAAATATTTTTAAAATTAAATACAAACTTAAACATAACTTTTATTATATTTAAAAAAAATTGATTTATTTATATTTCATATTGATTTTTTATATATATATAAACTCTTTTTTCATATCATGTCTAGATTTTACGAATCGGATGTCAAATCACAACTCTAATCTTTACCTATTTTCCGTGCATCACCATCCTTCATTCCGATGGCATGCCATGATCCACAAACAGTAAACGGATTACCAATATGTACTGGATACTGACGCTAGTGGCTATGTGAGGAGGACCATTTTCAATTATTGGAGTTGCAGATGTATTATGTGTCTTTGCTTTCTAATACAAATAAAACCATAAACATATGTATCAAAAACATATAAATAGACATATAAAAAACATGGTAAAATGCACAAACGTCTAACTTTTCTTAAACGTGTCATGTTACATCAATGCTCATGGAGGTCATAATTCATAATAGGGTGTGCCCTTCACATGGTGTGGTTAGTTATGACTCAAGTAAGTATTAATAGTCATAGAATAAATTTTAGTTTTAAATATTAGAAACTTATACTTTCAAGGTGTGATATAAAATATAATATTTCCATATATTGTATTCACTTTGGAATATGTATTGAAATGTATATAAAGTATAACTTTAGATTTTAGGATATCTAGTACCATTCTATAAATATTCTTAATAAATAATATTAAAAATAAAAAAAATACTGTATTTTTATTTTAACACATAGTCAAACCTAAGTCTATTTATCCATTACAAAAAATAAAAATCCTAAAATATATTACATCATTTATTTCTTTATTACCACTAATTTTCTTTTCAAAGTACTATTATTACTAACTATATTCCTTTCATTCCCTCTCTCTCTCTCTCTCTTTTTTTTTTTTTGGGTGCCACCGCTTGATTTCTCTCAATTGTAAAGTAATCATGACTTTGTTTTTCCTTTTCATAATTCTTTGTTATTAGTTATACAATCAAATTGTTGGAAATTACCAGATTTATAAACATATTATTTATGCTTGTTGAACAACTTGTCTCAAATTTCACAAATTTAATAAACATTCACTTGCTTATAGATTCAATTTCTAAAATTTGAGGCAATATTTATAAAATAATATATGAATATGATCTCATATCTTACTTACTCCTATCTTCATTTACTCCTAACTCATAAAAGGATATTGTAGAGTTTTCAAATGAAACATCCATTTTCTTTTCTTTTCTTTCACTTTCCAAACGTCATGGCCATTACTTTTCTATCCTCCCATGTTTTTTTTTCTTTATTTCATTTCTCTTCACTTCTATCCCTGTTCATGGGTGTTATGGGGGGAAGGAAAAAAAATATCAGTATAGAGTGTTGTAGAATATGGCGGGCGATCTTGACACTTCGATATGCAAGATAAACTGAAAGAGTCAAGAGTGATCCGATCCACTAATCAAACAAGTCCAAGGCGGATAGGATAGATAAATATAGAAGCAATTTGCAGGAAAAACCCTAATGGCCATTACAATTGAGCACGGTGGCAACGTGACTTCGTTTAAAATGGCAGCAGAGTCCTCTCTGCAAAAAAAAAGTGCCTCAAGGCCCATTAGATATTAGCTTGCTGAAGTTACTCTTCACCTAACTCCATTAGATAATGTCAAATATGAAAATAAAACTCTAGCTAGATCATGTCACGACAGATTTTTTGTTTAAAGAATAAGAAAAAAAAAAAGACAAAATGTTTTATATGTTTAATTAAATGAAACAATCCCAAAAGAAAAAAGAAAAAGAAAAAGAAAAAGAAAAGAAAAGAAAAGATAAACATCTATGAAACCAGAAGTTGTTCAAAAAAGAAGATTGACAAAATTTTGAATAAATCTAGCTCACTGTCCATCCTCTTCATTAACAGCCTGTTTATTTGAAAAAAATAAAGAAAGTTTTAATTTTTGAGGTTTTTTATTCTTATTTTATTGGGAATATACATCATCTAAGAAATGATGAAATTTTTTATTTTCTTAGAGTGAAGAAATAAAAAGTTCAAATACGAAATAAAAAGTTCAAACATTAACATTATACTCTCATTAATATTATAATTAATAACAAAATAAAAATAAATTAATAATTTTATTTTATTTGTATTCTTAATTTAATATTATAATTAATACAATGAAGTAAATATTAGAATAAGTATTTCTTATAATAAAAAATTATATAAAGTAAATATTAAAATAAAAATTTCTTATTTATTCTTGATAATAATCATCTCTCAAATATAATTTTTTTTATTTTCTATCTATTCTATTTCAAAAAGTAAGTAGACCATAATATATAAAATACTTCATTTTCTTCATCATTAAAGCCACGATAAAAGTCACTCCTCACTTTATCTCATTCATTTGTAAAAAGAATCTATAAATCTTAAAAATTCCAAATCTAGCGAAATGGAAACCTAAATGTCCCCACCTTTTTGTTTATACAAAACCCATACGTGGAAAACAATTTTATCTCCTTCCTTTAGATACATTTGACTCCAATGATTAATTGTCCATTCATTTGGGGGATTTTAGAATGAAGTTAGGGTTTTCAAACCCGTGCAAATGTAGAAACAGTTGAAGTTTGGGGAATTTCAAGGTGAAATTAGGGCTTTAAAGTTTAGGGATTTATATTTACAATTTTAGACTGAAATTAGGATTTCCTACTTTAGGATTTTGGTTTATAATTTTAGGGATTTTAGGTTTTCAATGGTTTATCAATGTAATGAAGTATAGTTTTTAGGCAGTCACAAGTAGATATGTGACAACCCTATATAACTATAGGATTCAAAGTCAAAATAAGTGACTTATGACTCATGTTATTCTCTGATTTGACAGTAGTGCTACCTTAATAAACGAAGATGTACAAAGCTAGTGCCAAAGAATTCAATTGACTATTAAAATTGGCAATCTCAAAGCTATCACTTAATTATAAATTTGAGTAAGATTAATATACTAAATGCGATATTATCCAAAAGAAAATTTAAAAAAGTAAAATGAAAAAAAAAAAAGAGTACTTTCTATGCTTCTCAGAATTGATTGCATGCGTTATAAAAGAATAAATGCATGAAAAGGTGAAAAACTAAGAGCATCCGTATATTTATATGCTTTACTTTTTGACTTATGTTTACTACTTTACTCAAGTGAAGCAAACCATTACTTTCCTCAACTTTTGTTCATTGCGAAATGCGAAAAGCCTGTAAGCCTCCACATTAGCTCAAAAAGGCCGTGAACTCTCCAATTTTGATAAATTAATTTTTTTTTCTAATAATATCTGAGCTTTGATTTATCATAATGAAACTCTAATGAGGCTTTACTTAAGATTTATTGAATTTTTATTAAAATTTAAGCTTGATTAGAGACTTTGCAAGTAAAACTTTCTAATTTGTTATGATTGAAAAGCTTAAGTGTTTATTGGAACAAATATAATAATAAAATGGCGCCATTATACACAACCGAAATTCAAGAGCTTCATTGCATGTTAAGCACTTGTGTTTTTGCTTTTGATTTAATTTAATTACCAAGAATGGTTAAGCATATTATTTAAGACAAATCCAATATCCTAAACTTTAAACTTATTAATAATCCAAGAATTAGGCAAACCCAGAGGTCTGGTTCCCATTTCGGTGAACCGGAGTCCTTTCCATGACAACACTCTTAAGGCAATTTCGAATAGATCCTTGATCCGATTCTGCAACAAGTCTCAGTGAAAATTTTTAAGGTCTCATCCATATTCTCAACAAAACCCATTTATTCTTCAATATCACTATTAATTTATATAGTAATTATTAGAGATTTAACGGTGATCAAAATTAATAATTTAATACATGTAAATTAATTATGAAATTAAATACTAGACTAATCCATTAAAAATGGTGACGAGACCATAAAAGATTTTTTCAAAGAATCACAATTAGCTTTTAGAAATTTTTTTGGCTCCCCGCATGCCTACATAGGATATTAAAATAATTCATAGTTTTATAAAAAAAAAAAAAAACACTTTTGCATCATCGCTTATCCATTTCTATTTGAGTTTTTAAGTTCTTTTTTCTCTATTTGAATACTCAATGTTATATTGTAACGCCCCAAAACTCCGGTACACTACGATCCGCTGCATGTCCTCATTTCCTGAAGATATATAAAGGTTTAATCACTACTATTCTTCAAATACTCTCATTCATGTGCTCCTAATGATAGTCATAAATCATCTGTTGCATAATAGAAATTAATAAAATTTCCTATCTTTGATAATAATTCATAAAAAATCTTCTCAAATTAAACAGCGGAAGCGATTAATAGTTACTTATAACAGAAATTTTCAGACGATTAAATAAAAATCTAACATGTCTTTCCTTAATTTATCTACTAGTCATCATAATAGACATATTCTACATTTTCTTCATTGTTCTAATCTTAAGTTGTTTCCCCGAAGTTTTCAACATATCCTACGATCTCTCATATAGCATCTGTAACTAAAAAAAAAAAAATCCCACGAGGGATGACCTAATGTCCAGTATAATGCATACTTACACACGCATGCATGCCACGTCAGAAGCAATAACACATGCAAAATGCATCATAATATTCGTTTACAATTTTATTTATCTTTCACAATCTTTAACCGATACACAATTACAACATAACATCTACACACATAATATTTCTAAGCATCCTTTCACAATCCATCTACAAACAATACATATATATATATATATATATGATAAAGGTAATCCTTTTTGTCCATGAATCTTTTACCATACATAATAATAATATATATATGACTCAATAATAAGTCATCAATCTTCTCAAATTAAACAGCGAAAGCGATTAACATTCACTTACAATAAAAATTCTCTAACATGTCTTTCCTTAATCTATCTACTAGTCATCATAATAAACGTATTTTACATTCTCTTCATTGTTTTGATCTTGAATAGTTTCCCCCAAGTTTTCAACATATCCTACGATCTCTCTTATAGCATCTGTAACTAAAAAAAAAAAAATTCCCACGAAAGGTGAGCTAACGCCCAGTATAAAGCATACCTACACACACACATGTATGCCATGCCAGAAACAGTAACACATGCAAAATGCATTATAATACTCGTTTACAATTTTATTTATTTATTACAATCTTTAGCCGATACACAATCACAACATAACATATAACATTCCTAAACATCCTTTCACAATCCATCAACAAACAATATATATATATATATGATAAAGGTAATCCCCTTTGTCCATGAGTCTCTTACCATACATATATATATATATATATATGATAGTGGGTACTCCCCACTATTCATAAGTCATCATATATCAACCTTCCACAACTAAACATAATATATATATATATATATATATATATATATTGACAGTGGGTACTCCTCATTGTCCATGAGTCATCGTACATCAACCTTTTACAATACACATCTCAACCTTCCACATCACAACATTTCACAACACAATTTTCCACACAAGACTTAGATCATTTTGATATACGACACCACTAGGGAGAACGTTACAAACCAATCATCGGGGTGCCACCCCAAGAACACCGACCTACACTTAGTTTCTTGGATCTAGCAATTCACAATTACATGCACACTCAATTTGGTTCATTTACAATATTATTAAACCCACACACAAAAATCTAATTTATCAAGTACAAGCAACAAACATGGTATACATGTACCTGACTCTGAAAAACTTGATTTGTTTTATACTTTTTTAGCTTCACAATTTTTCTAAACCTATACATGATTCATATGGTTTGACTTTAGAATTGTATTCCTATAAATATCAAAAGGATACTAAACACGTTTCAACTCAACATGGTCATGTTGGGAGCCGTGTAGTTGAGTGCGAGGTAGTATACGACCGTGCCAAAGGCCGTATACATTTTTTTTTTCAACATAGTCATATTGAGAGGTCATGTTGTTTTTCCCTTTTTTTCCTTTTTTGTTTTTCTAACATGGTTTTAACATAGTCATGTATCTCTCTCTATTCACTAAGTCATTTTTTTTTAACATGATTATGTTAAGGGGTCATGTATCTCTCTATTCACTATTCATCAACACGACCTCAACACGGTCGTGTTGATTTTTTTTTTCCAACATGGTCCTGTTTTGGGGCCATGTATGTCACTATACACCTTATAAATCGATCCATCAGCTCGATTTCTATTTAATTTAACCTAATTAATCCATCTAACGTAAAATTCATAATATACTAGTAAATATAGTTACTTAACCCAATTTTTTATCTTGATCAATGAATCGCTTCTTTTGTCCCTTATGTATCACGAATTGATCTAAATCTGTAAACCTCAATACGTTAATTCCCCACGCTACCATATACATACTTAAATCACAATTCACAATCGTTGATTCATGTACTTACCTTAATTCAATAAGCTAGTGGTGGGACAAAAGTTGTCTCCTTCTCTATGGATTCACAAGTTATCTCATTCTCTATGGATTTACACAAGAAGGCTCTAGGGTTCTATAAGAGGCAAAAGGGAGGAAATAGTGTTAACCCTAGGTAAAAGGAGCTTATATACCTAAGTTGCGAAATGACCATCTTATCCCCAGTTATAATCCTTATTTCTCGTATTATCCTTGGTAGATTTTTATTATTATTAATTACACCCACAAATATATAAAATAATACTTGGGTATTTACATTCTCTCCCCCTTACAAGAATTTTTGTCTTCGAAAATTACCTGAATTTAAAGAGTTTTGGGTATCTTCTTCTCATCTCTTCTTCTAGTTTCCAGGTTACTTCTCTTTTGGTTTGATTGCTCCATTGCACCTTGACATACTTGATAACCCGTCTTCTCGAAGTTTACTCTTTAATATCTACAATTATGATGGGTCTCTCCACTATTGTGAGATTTGGTTGCACTTGCAGAGGTTCCAATGCAGTAATTTGATTTGGGTTTAGCACATATTTCCTTAGCATGGAAATGTGAAATACATTGTGTACTCTAGCTAGATTTGGTGCAATGCTAGTTTATATGCTACTGGTCCAATTTTCTCTAAGACTTCAAAGAGTACCACATATCTAAGGTTCAACTTCCCCCTTAGTCAAAATCTTATCACTTCCTTCATAGGTGAAATCTTCAACAACACATGATCTCCTACTTGAAACTCTAACGGATGTCTTCTTTTGTCTGCACATGACTTTTGGCGGCTTTGGGCTGATTGCATTCTTTGCTTAATCAATTTTACTTTATTTACTGCATCTTGTACTAGATCGGGTCCCAATATTTGTTTCTCACCTACCTCATCTCAATGTAACAGCGATCGACACTTTCTTCCATACAACGCCTCATATGGTGCCATTTGGATGTAGCTTGATAACTATTATTGTAGGTGAATTCCACTAAGGGCAAATGTTTATCCTAATTTCTACCAAGGTCTAATGCACATGCCCTCAACATATCCTCCAATATCTGAATCATTCACTTTGACCGACCATTTGTCTATTGGTGAAAAGCTGTACTAAATTGTAGTTTTGTCCCTAAAGCTTATGTAGACTATTTCAAAACCTCCCCATAAATCTAGTATCTCTATTTGACACTATGTATCCCATGCAACCTTACAATTTCTTTGATATAAATTTGTGCTAGCTTCTCTAGTTTATACCTAGTACCTATTGGTATAAAGTGTGCCGATTTTGCAAGCCGATCAACAATTACCCATACTGTATCCAATTTAGTTATCGATTAGGGTAATGCTGTGATAAAGTCCATGGTCACATGTTCCCATTTCCAATCTAGTATAGGTAAATGTTGTAACATGCCAATGGGTCTCTAATGTTCTATCTTGATCTATTGGCAAGTCATACACTTAGATACATAATCAGCCACTTCTCTCTTCATATTCCTCCACCAATAGTGGTTCTTCAAGTCTTTATACATCTTAGTACTTCTATGGTGTATAGAGTACCCAGAATAGTGTGTCTCTTTCAAAATATCTTTCTTCAATTCATTTATACTTGTCACACATAGCCTGTGACCATACCTCAACACCCTCTCTACATCTTCAATAAATTCTACAACTCTTCTCCCTTCCATTCTTTTCTTTATTTCTTGTATTCCCTTATCTCCAACTTGTGTAGCCTTTATTCTATCGATTAACACTGGCTATATTTATAAGCTGGCGAGTCTAGCTCCAATTTCATGAGTCACAATCTCCATGTCTAATTTCTGCATATCTTCTAATATTTTCTTTTAAGTTGTGATCATCGTTGCTAGATTACCATGCTTCTAATTTTTGTTACAGTCTTTGGCTTGGGCCATTCATTTATAGCTCTTATCTTCTCAAGATCTATAAATAATTCATCCTTACTAATCATATGTCCCAAAAAGGTGACTTACTTAAGCCAAAACTCATATTTCTTAAACTTGGTGTATAACTTTTCTGCTTACAATGATCTGCTTCATTTCTAGAGTATATCAAAATGTCATCTATGAATATGATGAGAAACTTGTCCAAGTATTCCTTGAATATGCAGTTCAATAAATCCATAAAAGTCGCTGGTACATTTATGAGTCCAAAAGGCATTAATTGGAGCTCATAATGCCTGTAGGCATTACTTGGACTCATAATGCCCATATCTTGTTCTAAACGCGGTCTTCTAAATGTTTTCCTCCTTAATCCTCAATTGATAATACCCGGATCTCAAGTTTATCTTTGAGAAGACTCGAGTTCCTTGTAACTGATCAAACAAGTCGTCAATCATTGAGAGAGGGTATTTGTTTTTAATTGTAAACTTGTTCAAATCCCAATAGTCTATAAATAACCGCATACTGTTGTCTTTCTTCTTTACAAATAGTACTAATGCACCCTAAGGTGAGACACTTGGTCTAATAAATTTCTTGTCCAATAGCTTTTGTATCTAGTCTTTCAATTCCTTCAATTCTGTAGGTGCCATATGGTAAGGTGCTTTGGATATTGGAGCCGTGTCAAACACTATATTTATACTAAATTCAATCTCCCTTGTTAGGGGTAAACTTTGCAAATGATTCGGAAATACTTCAATAAACTCCTTCACTACCCTCACTTTATCAATTTTCATCAAATCTTTAGCCTCAACTGCTACAAAAGCTATCATACTTTTATCTCACAATTTATATGTTGGTAATCTTGTTGGCTTATGTACTTTCAATTTAAAACTAAATGGTTCTCCTTATGCTGTATGGGAAATATTGCTCATACAATAGTTCCTTAAACTTTTCCCATGTAATTACTCCTAGGTTAAGTTTAAAAACACTTGACTACCATTTGGAAGTCGAGCCTCTCAACAAATAAATAACATATTTTACCTTCTTATTGT
Organism: Laguncularia racemosa; assembly: GCA_037954665.1. Lineage (NCBI taxonomy): Eukaryota > Viridiplantae > Streptophyta > Magnoliopsida > Myrtales > Combretaceae > Laguncularia > Laguncularia racemosa. The sequence goes on along the minus strand of JBBMOL010000002.1, from coordinate 11,800,044 downwards.
TAGGAATTCCTAGCACCTTAATGTCTTTTTTAACTCATCAACCCACTACTTAACATCCATTTGATCATTTACCTTAGGTTTGAACTCTTTTACCATTTTTTGATAAAACGGTCCAAACCCACTTCCTTAATTAACCTCTCTCTTTCTTTAATTTCCCCCATCATCTATGTTTATCTCATGCTCAGCACTTGCATCTTTTGTATTTATTGTTGTTGTCATGCCACCATTCTTGCTAGAGTATTAATGGCCTCTAGCATCTATGTAGCATTGATTTCATTCCCTCTCTATCCATGTTAAGGAGGTCTGGGTAGCCTTTTATTATCAAAAGCATCACCTCCAACTCTTAAGGTTAACCTTGGTCTTGAGATTCTCCTAAACTTTCTATTAAACACATCAAATCTTTGAGGAAAGATATATAAGAATCTATACATTTCCTCAGAGTATGGAGTATCTAAACATGTCATTTTAAATATTACTGAAGGGGGTTCACTAATCAGTAATATCGATCTCATTTTTTTTACCACTCTCAATATATATCTTTATCTTACAAATCCAATATACAATTCATCTAATGATCATCACTTACTTTCTATTGGTTGAAATTTATATTATTACTCCTCACTTAATTCTAAAGATCATCAAATCTAAACTGTTTAGAGATCCATCAACTTGAGCTTTGAAGATCACAAACCTACATTCTTATGATCAAAACCTAAGCTTCTAAGGATCATCAACTTATGCCCTGATACCACCTAAACTGTAATGCCCCAAAACCTAGGTATGCTATAACCTATCATGTGTCCTCATTTCTTGAAGACACGCAAAGGCTTAATTACTACTATTCATCAAATACTCTTGTTCATGTGCTCCTGATGATAATCATAAATCATCTGTTGCATAACGGAGATTAATGAAATTTCCTATCCTCAATAATAAGTCATCAACAATCTTCTCAAATTAAACAACGGAAGCGATTAACATTCACTTACAATAGAAATTCTCAAAAGATTAAATAAAAATCTAACATGTCTTTCCTTATTCTATTTATTAGTCATCGTAATAGACGTATTCTACATTCTCTTTATTGTTCTGATCTTGAGCTATTTGCCCCAGGTTTTCAACATATCCTAAAATCTCTCATGTAGCATCTGTAACTAAAAAATAAATAAAATTCCCACGAGAGGTGTGCTAACACCCAGTACAATGCATACTCACACACACACACGCATGTCACGCTAGAAACAGTAACACATGCAAAATACATCATAATATTCATTTACAATTTTATTTATCTTTCACAATCTTTAGCCGATACACAATCACAACATAACATCTTCACACATAACATTCCTAAACATCCTTTCACAATCCATCCACAAACAATATATACATAAATATATATGACAAAGGTAATCATTTTTGTTCATGAGTCTCTTACCATACATAATAATATATATATATATATGATAGTGGGTATTCCTCACTGTCCATGAGTTCATGAGTCATCACATATCAACCTCTCACAACTATATATAATAATTTATATATGATAGTGAGTACTCTCCATTGTCTATGAGTCCATAGATTTACTTTTAGTTTTCAACACGATTCCAACATGGTTGTGTTGGGGGGGCGTGTATCTCACTGTACACCTTGTAAATCGATCCTTCAGCTCAATTTCTATTCAATTTAACATAATTGATCCATCTAACATAAAATTCATAATGTAATATACTAGTAAATACACTTACTTGACCCAATTTGTTATCGTGATGAGTGATCTCTTGTTTCATCCCTTATGTATCACGAATTGATTTAGATCTATAAATCTCAATACTTTAATTTCCTACGCTACCATATACATACTTAAATCACGATTCATAATCGTTGATTTATGTACTTACCTTAATCGAATAAGCTAGTAGTGGGACAAAGGTCCTCTCATTCTCTATGGATTCATGAATTGTCTCATTCTCTATAGATTCACACAAGAAGGGTCTAAGGGTTCTGTGAGAGGTAAAATGGAGGAAATAGTATTAAACCTAGGTAAAAATATACCTAGGTCATGAAATGATAATCCTATCCCCAGTCATAATCCTTATTTTTCATATCATCCTTGGCAAATTTTTATTATTATTAATTACATCCACAAATATATAAAATGATACTTGGGTATTTACATATATATTGTTTACAAATCAACTTTAGTTAATGCCTTTAAGTTTTAATTTCCATTTACAATTGATACATGATAACACCCATTTTATCAAAATAATTAATTTAAATAAATAATATAATAAAATTATATATGTAATTCAACCAAAATAATAACAACAATAAAAAATGGGAAATTAAAAAGACAAAAAGTAGAAAATTTAAAAAATAATAGAATTTGACCACCCCACTTCCATCAATCTTGGAGTGACCAAATTAGCCACCAAAAAGCTCGGGATTGCAACCCTTCCATGGTAAAATTTAAAAGAAAAAACAAAAAAATGTAAAAGACCTAACTAGTTGTAATCCTACCTTTTAGGGTGGTGAGTGATAATTCACCAACATAGGTGGTTTGAGCCATTTATTTTTCTTTGTGTGCTATAACCTACTAGTTTTTTGGTGGCAAATACGACCACCCAAGGCTAAGGATGATAGGATTCTATTATTTTTTTATATTATTAATTTATATTAATTATTCTTATAAATTAGGTATTGGCAGTGTCGATCGTGAATGGAAAGCTTAATAATGTAAACAAAAGTCTTAGTTTATAAATGTTGAAAAATGTTGTGGATTTGAATAGGAGAAAAAAAAGTGTAGAGGATTCAAAAAGGAAAAGTGAATCAATATTAAGAACTAAAAATGTTTTTTTTTTCTTTTGATAATGAAACAAATTGAATATATTTGCAGGCAAATGTTAAATACGAATTGCAACTTGAAATGCAATTCTATTTTGGGTTGTGATTGTTAATATTAATGTTGAATGAAAATATATGCATCGTCTTTATAAAGGGGAATGGTTATCTCATTCTTCTACCTTTTGTGAAATAGTAATAGCCATGTTAATTGTACTAGTTGACAACTCATTCGAATTGCGGATCTAAAAATAAGTCTAACAAGAAGAGATATTTTATGTATCCATGTAAATTTAACCACCAGCCCATGAAGCAAAACTGGCTTAATGGGTAGAGAGAGAAAATCGTAATGCAGTTTTCCCTCCATAAAAATGGATGAAGTCATTTTGATGGTAATTATTTTTTCTAAAGCTATACATTTAATAACATAGATAATTATGTATTAACATAAAAAAAAGAGGGTATGGACAGTAAAAAGGCTCTATCCTATTTGGTATATGAAAAATAATAAGACAGAAATAAAATTGCAAAATTTGAAAAATAGAATAAGGAAGTAATAATTATTCCTAATAGTTCTTTTAAAGTCTTTTGAGTAGACATAAAAATTATTAGAAAAGACCATAAAATAGCTATTTCTAAAAAAATTTCAATCTCTCATTTTGATGTAGTATCATTATACAAAATAACTATTTCACCAATAAAACATAGTAATAAATCTAGAAAAAAAAAATCCATTGATACTAACTCACTATATGTTCAAATAAATGAGTGGTAATCAAATACTAATTATATTTAAACACATAATAGTGATAATATATATTTGTTAAAATTTGAAAGACTACAACTTATATTTTTACGTATTAGAATTTTATTGATATTTATCTTCTATTAATTTATTTATATAATATGTTAGTACTATTAAACTTTGTTTTTTTTAAGTTTGCGGGTGATGAATAATTATTATTCTATTATTCCGTTCTATTCAAGTACAAAATAGCTATTCCACAAAAGGAAAATATATGTATAGGGGGAGAGTTCAATTGAACATGATGACGATTTCATCCATTAGTGTCTCCTTTTAGCTTGATTACTCCTAAAAAATTCCTTTAATTAGTATTACTAATTATCCTCGTGAGTCTCGATCTCTTCATGAGAACAATATTTATAGTACACGATAAGGATTATAAAGAGCCTACACAAGAATAAAACATAATCTAATGAGCAGTCATATATTACAGCCTCTTATAAGCAAAACTTTTCTTGATATGAACGCAACTTTCTCTTTTCCTTCATCATCAATTAGGCAGATATGCATGCGACTTAGGGCATCTCACAGATACTAATATGCTTTTATTCAATTTACGTAATCCACTGATTACGTGAATGAAGCAATATTACCCATTATCACGAATACAAAAATAATGATACGCACTTTACATTATTTCATTTGGATTTTTTGAATTGAAATTTTACTTTAGCTCCCATAAACAAAAATTAATTTCATTTGCTACTTGCTTCAAACGATAACTAAATCGAACTAGAACAGAAAATTAATTTTTTTGCTTGGCTAAATGGATTTTGACTCCAAAAAAAAAAAAAAATCCTTAAACCAAACCGACCCAAATTCAAACTGTGCTTGCTCCTAGCTGGATTGCTTTAAGCTCGTTAGACAATCATATATTAATGACACCGACAGGTTATCCATGATGAGCATCATTTCAAGCTATAAAAGCTATGTTCTTTGTAGAAATCATGAGCCCTATCGGTAATACTCAAATGAATCACGGATGCTTCAAAATAGTAAAACATGACTAGATTCTTGACGTATACTCCAAATAAGCCTTAAACATTTAAGTTACTTAAATAAACTGATGTTACTACAAATAGATACACGGGTACATTATTTCAATATACTTTCAAGTAAAATTTCATTTAGTATTAAAATTAAATATTTATTTGAAACATGACAGAACGATTACTTCATTTATTTCTTTCGCTCACTTAAAAGATCAATAACCTATTTAAATATGATTCAAAACATTTACCAAATCCGGTGTGTTTACAACAAATTTTACTATTTTAATGCGTAAAAGAACCACATGAAAAGAGATATAAGTTTGAATGGCATCCTTGAAAAGGTAATTTCTTAGCCAGTCGGTTCCATTTAAATAATTTTTTAGACTATCAATATAACTATTGATGAATATCATGTTAACACCTTCATCACTTCATAGATTTTTAAGTTTAAGTGAGTTATGTGTAATTATAAGTATTCGCTTTGTGCATTTATGCTATTTCTTTATTTACATAATTTAATTTTTCGTGTTTTTTCAGTTTTTATATTCGGATTATCTTTTTTTTCTTTTCAGTTATATAACCTAATTTTTATGCCTTTTTACTTTATATATCAATGCTATTGTTTCTTAGTAATATATCAATGTTACTTTATTAAGACTAGCCAGTTTACATGATTTTCTATAAGTTTTTCTATTTTTAACATTGAAATAATGTTTTCACGATGAAGTTGAAGTTATGCAAAAAAAATAAAAATAAAAATAAAAGATAAATAGTACATCAAGCAAAACAGTGTAAAAACTCGATTTATATAAGTCGAAAAGAAAGTAACACAAGTAGTGAATGTGAAAATTGTAAAATTTAGCTATATTGTTTTTAACGGAAAATGTACAAATTAATCTTAGTTCTAACTATTTTTCATTTTGAGTCACTAATTTTTTTTTTTTAAGTCTTCAATATTTTTCAAATTTCACAAAAATAGAGTTCTATAAAGTCCCTCAACAATTCTTGACACATGTTGACATTTAATTGATATATAATATTTAATTTAATAAAACAATATTATTAGATATATTAAATCAAATAAAAATAATAATAAAATTACAAAAACAGAGAAAAGGTGCTCCCCCAAAGAGGGGCAGTCGTCTCCCTTAGCGTTAAAAGTAGTCAACAAGGCTCTAATAGGGTTTTGGTTTTTTTTTTTTTTAATTCACGAAATAAGGTATCAAAAAAATTATTTTAATAATAAGTTTTGAAGTTGCGAACTTAGAATTCACCTTTAATTGAACCAATTTTGGCAAGTTCACACCTTTGCTAATTTTCTTATAAATTTTAAATCAATGTCTATTAAAATTACGATTTTTTTTTTTGCTATTCCTATGTGAACTTTTAATTCAATTAAAAAATAATAATTTAAGAAAAATTATCATTGGAAAAAAATTTATGCAAAGAAAATCAAAAATAAACTTTTTAAAAAGAATTATAAAAAAATCTTGGAAACAGTTGTTAAAAAAAAGTGAAAGCATAGATATAAAAATAGAAAAAAATAATTTATTAGACAATGTTAATAAATTTATTAATTTCAAATATTAATTTACATCAATTACAAAATTTGATGAAATATTTACATATTAAATAAATAAGAAAAAATAGTATCATATCCCATTTTATTCCTTCTCTTAGTGAGCTGTCTTACTAGCCGAAAACATGCACTTGTAGGCTCTCTTAATGGTCTTGAACGTGGAGGAGGAGGAGCTTATGACTCATGTGTTAGATGGTGCTAGGAGGCATCATCGAAGTTTCAAGAAGGCACTAGACTTCAATTTGCAGCACGTTGCAAAGATTCACTTTGATACATTGGTTGTTTATCGGAGCAGCTCTTTTGCGAAGTGATTGGTGTAGGGACAGGACCATTGATTGAATGACTATGTGATGTGATGTATGTGTTAGTCATTGGAGTCGAGCTGTCGTGCATCACATCAAAATCCACTAGGAACTGTTAGCCCTCTTTTTGGATATTCATATGCCTCGAACGAGTTTCGAGATTTGTGGACATCCTACGGTCCTACGACACATAGGAATTGACTGCTACTGCCACATGTTAGCAAGTTGTGCCTCTATCTCAACCTCTGCACCATGTTGCTAGTGAGCTTACGGTTCCAATATTTTACCTACCAAGAGCATCCCAATATACATCAACTACATGGGCCTTGTAATGTTGAGTATCATTCTGCGTCTTCCATTATGTGACTAAGGGAGCTCCAGCCTTTATAATCAGTCTGTGCTGACTGAAATGCACTATGTGTGGAAATCTATCCTACCAAAACCTGTAGAGGTATCACAACCACTCTAATCTCGTGAGTTGATAAGGATAATGCAATATAAAGTTGGTAATACAACTAGGCCAAACATGTAGACTCCCAGCTATACATCCTTGTCACGTCAAAATGCTTCAATAAAGGCACAAACATGCTATAAGCGAGGGAGCTAGATTTATCAATAAAGATAAATCCCCTAAGCAACTGCAATATATATGCATGCATATGGCACTAAACTTGCTCTCCATTAGTGTGGTTTAGAAGGACTTAGTACATATCACGAAACCACATTATGCTAATGCAGCTCCCCTTACTGATAGACCCCAACCTCACCTCTAGTAATCTCTCATATGTTACAACCCAATTTAGGGAACTATTCCCTATCACTACCTAATCATCAACTAGGAGACCTAGCTAGATCTCAACATCCTATAAGGTGATAGTGAATTCCTTAGTCAGCATGCAAAATGTGTGTGTCTCTAGCCACCACCGCTTAACCAAGACAATTATTAAATGTCAATCTAGTTGTATAAATGGCAAGTGACTCACACCTAGGAATCTCGCTAACTACGAGTATAGCTCCATTCAAGGATCTAAAGGGATAATGTTCTCAGACAACGAAGTGATAACTCGTGCCGTTGAATGGTGAGTCATGATTGATTCTAAAATTTAAAAAGCGAAATGTTATACTATTGGCAATCGAATATAAAGTAATCAACAAGTTAAATGTCGCTTATCTCTCCATCCTAAAAGGCTTGTGATCAATGTTCTTCCTACTACATCAAAATAGAATGATCGAAAAGTCCAAACTCCATCTATTATACATAAAAATAAAATAAAAAAAAAACATGTTAGCATTAATATTAAAATAAATTTACAATAGTTTAAATAATAACAAATTAACAATTAATTAATAAAAAATAATCTTATGATAATTTTTATAGAATAAACCAAGATAGTACATTTACAATTAATGAGAAATTTTTAATAATTAATTTTTTAATGATTAATTAATAAAAAATTAATTTTACAATAACTAAATAATAACCCAGTATATTACCTTTATAATTAATATGAAATTTTTACTAATTAATTTTTTAATAATTAATTATAATAAATTAATTTTACGACAATTTAAATAATAACCCAATATATTATATTTATAATTAATATAAAAATTTTATTAATTAAATTTTTAATAATTAATTAATAACAAATTAATTTAATAACATTTTTACATAAATTATGTTTAATATAGTACAAACTAATAATAACTATAGATATGTTATAAAAAAAAAAAAAAAAAAGACTACGAAGACCATCTAACTAATAAATGCCGCCAAAAAGTAGTATGTTTTTTCCTTTTATTTTTTTAATTTTTTTCCACGGTCAAGTACTGGGGAAAGGTCATCTGGCACTTGCGGTGCTTTGAAATTCCTTTTCGTCCAAAAGCTGGCTGGCATGTCAAGCGCCGCCGGTTCTGGCGGCCGTTAATCTTTGTGTTGGGTTTCCTGGCAACTTCATGCTTTGTGAGAAGGCTGACTGGAAAGGTTAAAAGATAAAGGAGACGAGGAAATGGACACCCTAAAAAGAAAGGGTTTTAATTTTAAATGACGTCAACAATATTCAGTGATGGTCAAAGCAGTTTATTCCTTTACGAAACAACTCTCTAGATTTTATTACATCTAAAGTTTGAACACAATCTTAATCTTGGCATTTCGAAAAACATCCCTTTTATAAATACCCTGGTAGGGATATTCACGAATTAAAAAAAAAAAAAAGCCCAACAACACTACACTTGTAAATAGATATGACATTCGCTTGTGGGGGGGGTGTTGCAATTAAGTCTATAAGACAATCATAAAATTATAAAATTGAAAGTTGGTTACTTAGGAATTTAGATGCATTGTTTTAAAGTACATAATATATGAACTGTATATTTATAATTCATCAAAATAAAAAATGATATCACTAACTTTTTTTTATTTTTTTTCCATCTTATCCAAATAAAAAAAATAATTTTTCCTCTCAATTTTTTTTTTCATTCCTTCTTAGTTCTTTCTCTTCACTGTCTTCCTTTCCTAGTTCTTCCCCTTTTCCCAAATAAAATTTTAGTGCCGTAATTTCAGTTTAGTTTATAATTTGAACGGCAAAACTTTATAACTTAATTGACATAAACATCGTTTTCTTTTAACTCATTTAGTATTTAGTTGGCCAAAAAGAAAAAAGTTTAGAGCAAAACCTCAAGGAACACTACAACTTGGCTGGACCATTCGACCAGACATTGAATACAATATAACACCAGAGTGACCGTTGAACCGAACCGACTAAAAAAAGACCAAAATCTTATTCGAAAATTTGTTCAGTTCAAATTTGTAACATCCCCGATGTGCGCAAGTGACTTCAATAAAGATGGAAAGTCGTGCCATGATGGGATACTCTCATAACTAAGAAGACTTTGGAAAAGAGAAATAAAGAGTGCTGAAGTAATATTTGGAGTAAAAGGGCTAATGAAGAATTGTTACAGCATTGAATATAGCTATAGTATTAGGTAACGAAATTAAGGGATTTTCTATTTCTGCCTTAATTACTTATTTTGATTATATTAAATTTAGATTTATTAAGAGAGAACACAATTATCTCTATAAAAGGCTCAAATAGAAAGAGTAGCTTAAAATTTCTATAATACTCTAGAACTCTAGAATCAAAAAAAAAAAAAAAGAGGATTTGTATTTTCCTTCTTTTCTTCCTTTTAAATGCTTATATAATGAGTAGTTGTACACAACTATAACTCCCCTTTATTGTATTATATATATGAATATATAAGTACTAATAAAATTTTTATTTATATTATAATAGAATAAATAGTTTACAAAATAATTACCATTCATGTTTTACTCATATTGCATATGTTAAAATTTTATTAGTATTTACATGCTCATAACTAACCTTACAGCACTACACACACTATACTTAACAATACAATACGACACCACACGTACTATACATATCAACACAACACTACATATCACATATGCTTATTCACATCAAAAGAAAATTTTATGATGTAACTATATAAAAGTGACTTCTATTTTATCATAAACAAGAGTGTTATACCATATGAAACAATTTGTCAATAGTCGTGATGAAGGCTGTTGATAGCTACATTAGACTGTCAACAATTGTTTCGTATTGTAATGGGTCTTATTTTTTACTATAATGAAAAAAACAAAACTACAATAAATGGAAGTGATCCTAGAATTTTCCCTCATTAGATTCTTTTCTTGTTGCGTGTGTACTTATGTTCAATATGGTGTTATTCCATATGTTTGATTTGGTTGTTAAAAAAAAAATTGGAATAGAAGAACTCTAAAAATTAGAGAATCTTAGGCACATGGTTAGGTGGTTCAATGGGGATTTGATATTTCAATTGTATGGGATTAATGGTTATGGTTAGGTGGTTCATTGAGGATTTGACATGGTTAGACAATTTGGACCGTGTGGTCACAATTAGGTGGTTCAATGGGTTTGAAATGGCTAGGTGGCTTAATTGTGTAGTATGACAGTTGTAGTCAAGTGGTTTAGTAAGGGTTTGTGATAGTTGGATTTAGGTAGTTTAGTTCATGTTTTAACTATTGAGATAAAGTAACATGCAATGAAAGATAAAACAAAAATAGCTATTTTTTTAAGCAATATAGTTCACATCGTGTGAATAAATAATGGTGAAATGTAAATAATTTTATATAAAGGATGGCACAATCTATATAGTAGTAAATATCAAACAAGCTAAAGTAGGGGAGAATAAATTAACAATTCGTTCGAGTGAATTGCAAATGGATTTTATTACAAATATTAGAAAGTTTACTTGAAAGCATTGAAAGGTATAAAGCATTGTGTAGACTATTATAAATAATCACGTGTTAGATTAGGTTAATTAGAATTTTGGGGAATGTACTTATTGCTCAATGTGATACTAAATTCAATTCGTGCAACATATGGATTTGTTCACATTTCTAAACGAAATAGTGAATATTTAAACAAAGTAACTAAAATTTTTGTCCTTTGATTTAAAAATCAAGTTTTCCGTTTCTTCAAACATTAGAGTTTGTTAGTTCATGATAACATTCACAATATTATAAGTATAACATTCAAACGAAGTGTCTTATCATTGAGTGCATAGTATCATAATTGTATAATTAAAAAAAAATTGACTAATTTTAGGGTTCTTTTTGGCATAGATATATTTGTGTCCTTAACAAATGATTGTGGGTTGTAGATCTATGGGATGAAAGTGTACCATTTATGTTTATTTACTCGTGTCTTTTCATATCTCAAAATTAAATTAATGATAAGATAATCATCTTTATTTAAAGTTTAGTACCAAATATATTTTTTGAATATTGAAATGTGACTGACAGTTGACTCGATTATTAATTAAATAAACTTGTGGCTTAATTATATCTTAATAGAAGATTTATAAATTTATCCTTTTCAGCAAACGAGGTGTACAGTGCATATAACTCTTTCAAAATAATAATCGCACGTCAAATTGTTTATCATTTTTTAGGGTTTTGTTGTTTTTCTAATCGTTCTTTTCTCTTAACTTAACCTTGCTATAGGTCTGGTGGGACCTGGAATGGGTGGACTTGGTCAGATATTACAAGTGGTATAAATGTAATCCGAGCAGACCCCAAGGTGGCCACGAAAGACCTCCAAACCTAACCATGCCCGACTAAGGATCCGTCCTTGTTATCAATATGTATTTGTTTAGGTACCAAGGCAGTACGGTCCTGGTGTGAACGATGGCCAATTGCCAATGAGCATAACTGACATGACACTTGTTGTACTTTGAGAGGCTCCGACCATATTCCAAACCCTTATTTTACTCGAAACTTTATGGGGAATGAAGCCACATAAGCACGAAGTAGAGTAGAGATCTCATTGGAGATTTGTCCGTTTCAAAAACAAAATAAATAATCATTAAGAAAAAAAACAAAAGGGGTTCTACTTCTACAAGGAAATGCCAACAGATTTCCGTCTTCCGGAGGCGGACCATAGAATAATCAAAGCAGCAATGTAGCAAGTTGAGAAATTAATTCTTTAGATTCGTAAGTTTGACCGGCTCTCGCTCTTCATTCAACGTGAGCGTCGCACTTACCTATGACCCACTCCACGTTGAATCATCCTCCCCGGGTTTCGAGGCTACTCGCAACTCACGTGAATCATTTAATAAACCATAATTCAAAATCGCTTCAACATGTGTCAATTTTAATTAAAAAGAAGAAGAAGAAATGATCCTTATTTTTTGGGTATTTGACCGGGGTATGGAAACAGCGTAAATGCTAAAAAAAAAAAAAAAAAGTCCAACCATTTGTGATTTCGCTGATCAAAGTCTAAATCCATATAGTAAGACGACCAAGTTACCCAACCCTGTGATTCACATTTAATGAAATTTATGATTGTTCTACTAGAAATCAAAGCAATGGACTTCTCACTTGGCGGTTGATAGGTGGATTCAACGGTGTCCTTTCGCATGATGCTTGGTTTCATACTTCACCTCCTCACGTTTAGAAGAAAATAGGTTTTGTCTGGTTTTCCTGCCGGGAAGACGACCAAGAAAAAGCCTACTTGCAAGTTTTATGTTGGCACTAGTTCACAGATTTTGGTTTTACACGATTAATACTTGTATGGTCCCCCATATGAATCCAATCTAACAGACGACCAAAAGGATGGTACCCCAGTAGGTATTCATCCATTTGCCTCAAATATAATATGGATATTAATTAACATTCATATTACAATTCTAATATTACGGTAAAAATAAATTTAAACTTAGATTTCGTCCACCGTGTATAAACTTTGTCTCTTGGCTGCAAAAATAAGATGTTACCTTGATCAAATTTCAAACTATATCCCACTCCAGGAAGCATAATTGATAATCTAAAAAATTTAAAACTAAAATCTAATTAGAAACATCTATTTACATTAAAACTTATCGGAGGATATAAAATTTTTCCAAATTTCCGAGGTCCTCACCGAACAAATTTCCTAGGCATGTGAAGTTGTGAATGAGAAAGTACCAAGGCAGACGATATGTAACCTCTCTTGTCGACAAAGAAGAGTTTGGAATGAATGAACCTTCCCTAGAGACCCAAATCTTCAAGACATTGACCACTTCTTCCTTTTTGACTAAAAGGTCCACCAAGTGCCTAACTTTCTTCGCACCGTCCACGGACCAAGCCTAACCGTCTGCATTTTAAAATCTGAACCAAATACCGTAGAAATAAGCCATATCATTAACCCTAACTAAAATTGGTTTATGCTATATACTTATAATAACAAAAAGTTAAACTGAATTGAAATATTAATTCCTATATTTATATATAATATAACATCTATAAAATACGCCGTGCGTTTAGCTAATTCATGTAATATTTATTAATTATAATATAAAATTAAATATGTTGTCATATATATCGGATTATTCTGTCTCACGTGTATAAATGGTACATAAAATTATATGGCAGTTTCACATCATAATTATTATTCTGCATTAACGTATGTATTTTAATTATTTATGAAAATGTTTTAGGTAAGTTCATTAGCTTATAAAGTTCTACACAAACTATTTATATATTTATATGCATACAAATATTTGGATACTATATTAGTTGCAATAAAAATTTAACCATATTAAATTTTACGGTTAATTTATAATAATGACATTGACTAATTGAAGTATCCATGCTTTTGTTTTTTTTTTTTTCTTTGTATTCTAACTGAAACCAAATTAAATTTGATTTTGTTTGGTTTTCAAAATAAGAACTTTGTAATTTTTTTTTTTAATTTTAGTTTCAATTTTTCTAAACAAAAGATCTCCGTTTTTCTTCATTTACATATGGCAATCTGTGTCTGGTGTGGCATGATAAACATCAAATATGGATTTAAAAAAAAAAAAAAAAGGATCAATCCTGGAAGCGTTATGTTTTTTCATATACTTTTATCATATTCATTAAATAGTATATATATTTTTACTGCACTATATCCTTTTCTCACAACCCAAGTGAATTTTCTTTTCCAATGCACCCAACAAATGCAAATCACTATATATATATATATATATATATATATATAAAGGGTAGCCTTTCTCAAGCAAAATCTCTTCCGTTTACCTCTTTTTTTCCTTCTTTCGATGCAAGTTTCTTTTTTCTTTTTACCTCCACAAACCATCCGACCAATAACATCGTAATGACCATTCAGACTTTATTTCACCATTTTCTCCTTTGTCCACCAACTTCTCAGCCCTTAAAACCTTTCTCCCAATGTAGCTCTTTCCAATCCATGCGGCTTTCTATCTCTCTTCAATTTGTTCGTATGCTTCTTAATTTTTATTGGAATACCATTTTCTCTTAAATATCTTGAATCATTTCAAGACAACTGTAGTAAGATATGGAAATATCAGCATTCTAACCAGAGTGACGTAATTGGATAAAGAAATTACTGGGCAACGTATTAATTATTAATTTTTGACATGGCACTTGTTAATTTGTGTTACGTATAAATTGAATATATAAAGACTAAATAGATTGAAAGCTTTTTATGGTTTTGTCTACTATTTTAAGACAAGTTTAGCTCCTAATCTTATCGTTTACTTACATATAATAAATTTTTATTGTCGATTATCATTAATATATAAATTAATGATGAGATTGAAGGCTTGATCGATCCCACTAAAAATATGGGCAGAACTATAGAAATTTTCAAATAGATCTAGTATAATGAAACGATAATTGTATAGATAATGAGTGATGCAAACTAAGTTTAAATGTTTAACATGTATTGTACATGAAAAATGTATGTTTGCCCCTAGGTTTATCTAGAGAATAAACATACAATATTTAGCTCATATAGGTAATGTACTCCTACGTAGTCATTCTATCCCATTTAATTAAGTCTTTCATTGAAAGAAAATCTTTAATATAAAAGCTTCATGGTGAAATTTAAATAATCTTTGGGATCATCATGCCATGTCAACAAAGAAGATAAAAGAACTAAGAACACATATTGAATTCATTAAGATAGCAATTCTCTAAAGGTTTAGCATTTAAGTATATGGATTGATTACTCTCAATTTTCTCATTGCTAGGAGTGAAGTAGAGACAAGCAAATAAAACCCTAATACTTTGGATAGGGACCTTAACCTTATTCATATCCCTCATTATTCTAATTTATTATGGCTCATTATAATAAATAGAATAAGATATTTGGATTTCTATAGATTAAGGCCTATACCAAAGGCTCTAATGAGCTTAAAAGCCATGTTTATTAATTAATGAAGATCGCTTTTATTTGGCAAGCTTAATTTCTTTAACTAAATTATGTAGTTAGTAATATACAATTAATTAATATGGTGACCCATTGTGGTACTAAGATTTTCCAAGTGGTTGAACCAACTATAAATGAGGAAAAACAAACTATGAGCGAGTGTCAAAGATTGCTTCGGTGACTACTTTGATATCCAAGTCGGCATAAGATTTGTAAAATAAAGTGTGTAAAAGTGTATGAGAGTCCAAATAATGAAGATTCTATACTTCGTAGACTCAACCTCTATTTATAAGGGTTAAGACTGATCTTAATTTGGTAAGTGGATTCATGTTTGAAAATTTTTCCTTATTTTTTTGTGAGTGTATCTTCAACTAGCTCATTTGCTTATCTATTTAGAGTATTTCTTCCTTATCCAATTCTAGGATGTGCATGGCTAATTTGGCCTTGAGATCACAGTATACTTGTTGGACTTTGATGCTTTTATGCTATGGCAATCTATAGGAGGTTGGTTTAAGCATAAAGAGTTTAGATAAAGGCCTAAAAAAGGTTGGATTGAGCTTAAAAGGTCCGTATCTTAAAAGTTCTATCAACACCCATAAAATTGCAACATCTACTTGATAGACTTTAGCCAAAGTCTTACCCTACAGATGATGAGGAATATCAAATAATAAATATAATAATTCACACTATATGTACAAGTTTAAATGAATGAATTATTGTGCTAACCTTAAGATTATCTAAAAAATTAAGTTTGTATATTTAGTGTGTGTTTTATATTTGTTATTTAACAAATAGTATTGAGATTTACTTGCTAAACTTACTTTTATTCGTATTATAACATAGTCAAATTAGTAGATCGAGCATCGAATTATCAATCCTAGATGTCAATATGTGGCTATTATTATTAATTAAATAACTGCAGTATGGCAAAAATGATTACTTAATTTTGATAACCGGGGTAAAATATGGGATCCCGATCTAATGATGGTAAAATGGAAGTTTCAATAAGCTTTGACAAAATCTCCCTTTATCATGGCCACTTTCTACAAAAATCATGGCATGGAGGAATTTTCGCAATCATGATCGTGTGGCCATGAATTGCCTAGAGGGAGGACTTTCGTCAAAAGTATGGCCAATAACATGCTCTCTCCAATAATTAAAGTCAATATAACATTTGCAATTTCTTTCTACTACTACTTCTAATGATTTGAAATAAAATAAAATGAATTTCAATGACGAAAATTCAAGTTTATTCCCAAAACATCCATCAAATCATTGATTGTTTTTTTATATTATGTCTAATTGTAACATATTCTAAAAAATGGAATGCATACATAATGGTATTTGGTAAAAATAACCTTAATTTATAATGTAATAAATATAAATTAATGAGGTCAAAAATATTATTTAAATAAATATTATTAATAAGAATGAATGAAATTGGATTCTGCATTCTTAAATACAAAATCAAATTCCCTTTAAATCTGAAATCATAGATTCTAAAGAATAGTAATTCCAACTTCTAAAAACACTTCCAAACATGGAAAAAGAATGGAACTTGAAATCATGATTTTATTCCAAATCCATTCTAACATAACAAACGTGACATAATATTTTAGAAAAATTAACATTTGTTTGTTTTGTATATTTGGTGTAATTAACGGAAGCTTTTTTTTTTTCTTTTTTTCAGCGTTTAAATAAAATAAAATAAAATAATTTTTTTTCTATTTTTTATTACATGCAAATAAAATTTAAAGGAGTTATATATCGTGCTTGCTTCTTGAGAAAATATAATTACTTCCACAATCTTGTTACCCATGTCTCCGATGTAGATTTCAAAAGATGATATGGAGTCGAGTACTCGTATGTTAGATTTTGGGCTAATATCGTCGATTATCGCTTATTAGTCATCTAATTAGGATTTTTATTAATTAAATTACATGAATAATAATAAAAAATTTACAAAAAAAAAAAACAGATATTTGTAATAATTGGGAATGGTCCACCACCGGCCTACGAAGTACGAACCCTAAGCGCACTCGTTCGGTGCATATACGAGCCCATTTATTGGGAATTGGACCCACCGGCCATGATAATATCGGCCCGTACCGGTATTTGCATATTTTTTCAAGAATTAGGCCCACCATTAATCAATTATCGGAAGAATACAGAACTATGAGGAACTGACATGACTTGCTACCATGAAAATATTAATTTTATTGCTTATGATGAAACCCTTATTGAAAATTGAAATGCCTAATAAAATAAGGGAAAAAAAGAAGAAGAAAATTAATGGATATCAAGTTGTGAAATTTTACATTTACATATATACTGTTACTTCTTTTTTTATAATGTGTGTAACAAGTGATGGAAAATATATATTTTTTTAACAATTTATTTACTTCATAGTAATAAATTAAGGTTTAATGAGAATATAATAAAATCATATAAAATGATTATTGCGATTTTTAAAATATAAGTAAATATTATAAAAATAAATTATATTAAATAAAGAAAAAATTAAATAGTTATTATCCCGAAGCGAATATGCCTTAATTTTTTTAACAACTCCCTAATTTTAATTAAGAAAGGTAGGTAGCAACACATATGTAATGTAAAGCTGAATTTTCGTGGATTACGTTTTTCCTAGGCACCGGCCTTTCCTACCGAATCTTTTTTCCGGCCGAACAAACAACCATTTCCAAAAGGCACGTCGGAGCCAATGAAGTAATCCTGACTCTTTTTGAAAAAAAAAAAAAATTAAATTCAACTCCTGAAATGGAAATACTAAAAAGCGTCAACGTCCAAGTGTCATGTTCTTTCAGAATTATTAATCTAAAGGCGTAGAGTGTATAACTCTGCTGTTTTGAAATAAAGACATTAGAAGATTACATTCATATTGATAAAGATACACATCTTCAACTACCCGATAAATTCCTTCAATTTTTTTTTCTGGGCTACAAAGGTTAATTATACTCATTAGGACTAAAGATTTATCTAATTGGATTGATCATATATCGATTGTTTTATATAATTTTTTTGATATTATACATATCAGATATTGTATAACTATAATAATTTGTATAAGATATCAAAATCAACTTGCTTAAAAGTTGAGCCGAAAGTCATTTGATTTCAATTTGATTTTCAATTGAATTCTAACTCTTTCCGAGTAATGAGACCATTTAAGTTTTTACCACTTTTAATACTTTATTTGGAAGTGTTGAAACTATTAAATACACATAGGAGTACCTCATTTTTAAAGTTATTATGGAGTGATGAATCATAAGATTAGAGGGTTAGAGTGTGACTCATATATCAAATTTAGATTAATATTTTGTAGAAGAAGTTATTGCTTTAGCGAGAGAATGAGTAGAATGGGATTCCCCAAACATGTTGTGGGGTTGTAAAATCCAAAATCAAAGTTAAAATCAGAAGCTTAAAATGATTGGAAGCATGACCTGCTCGATTGGGTGATAGGTGGCCGATTGAATATAGAAAACAACTCAAGTGCTTGCTTAATGATGGTAAACTCGTCAATATTTGCTTCTTAATTTGTCTATTTGGACATAGATTTGTCCTAGAGTTATATGAGTTTTATACTTATATAAGAACGATTTTTATATCATAGTGACTTCGCTGCTCTACTCTATGTGGTTTTTCACCTTCTTCTCGAGTTTTTCACGTCATGTATTGTCTTTGCCATCTCCCTTGTCTTTCTCATTTTGGATTGTTTAAACTGCAATAATTTCTTCGTGTAATTTCTACAATGGTGTATAACTATTAGGTATTTCATATAGTAATTTGAAGTATACATTATACAAATTGCTAGGTTATGATATCAAGAATTTCATGATTTTCGAGACATAAATTTGAATTCCCATGACGCAACTTGTTGAAATAGGATTAAAGATTGGACTATAAAAGACAAATACACATGATGTGGTTCTTATTTGTTGAATGAAAAGTATGAATATTTATTCATGCAAAGTCTTTATTTAAATGATGGTAACCCACATATTTAGTGAGGTAGAAAATCTACTCACTCATACATGCTTAAATAGTATCCACAAGAACTTAGTGACATTCAAAAAAATTGGCCCAAATTAAAATTACATGAGTGTTTTATTAATTCTAGTTAAAATTTAAAATTGTTAAATACTAAATCTAATCAAGCTTTCATTTATTAGATTTATTACCTTACCAATAATTATATATTCATTGAATAATGATTATTTTGTTATGTCATCTCTATAAAGATGATGGGAAAGTAAATTTAAAAAAAAAATTAATTAGATATAGCATTTAATAAATAAAAAGTTGGAGAAAAGATGTAAATAAAACTTGTGGTATGAACTTTAATTAGGTATGTCCATGCCACTACTAATGAAGCATGTGAAATTCTGAAGTGGCTAAAGTCAACAAAGCAATGGAGTTCGTCATGATGTTTGTACCTACGGATTAAAAGGCACTGATTGCTTGAAAAGTGTGGACACAAACTTTCTCCATCCCACTCATAACCCCCAAATATTATATTACTCGATCAAAAGGACTAGTAAATGTATCATTTCATATATATATAGAGGTATTTTTGAGTTTTGTATCTTAAATTTACTTAAAATTCAGATTCTAGAGAATTGCGGGAAAGGAAGAAAGCAAAGAAGCATTCTTCAATGGAGCTTTATTAAATTAGTGGATATGTGACTTCCTACAGCTTTGTATATACATTGCTATCTACACCGATTACAGTATGTTTGTGAGAGAATCATTTGAATCATAGAGCAATAAACTGTGGGAACATTGCTCCACATTGGTTATAAGAACAAATATGTAATATTGTTATGCTAATGGATTGTTTACAGTCTTATTGTGGTTTCTTTTTTTTTTGAATTATTTACATTAATGGTCCATTCACTTTATCAAATAAATAAGAGAGGATTGGATAAATATGTAATAACTATTACATATTTATTATTTTGCTTAGTTGATATAAAAATAAATAAATAATGAATAGAATATCCATTATATCCTTAAAATTTCCATTCCTCTTCACTTTCCATAATTAATATAAAATCATAATAATTCATGAGTTGAATACATGAAATACTATTCAATATTTTTTATAATAGCAATTCATTGAGAATAATTATTTAGTATTTAAAATTCAACTAAATATTATAATAACAATTTTAAGGGAAATGAAATAATCATTCTCTCTAAATAAACATACCATAAATCTTGTAGATTGATCCAAATTGCCATGGTGTTGGGCATGAGGGATTGGTTTGCCAAGTTATGTGATGGAAGGATCGCTAACTGGTTAAGACTTAGAATAGAGATTTAATACTAGACTAAAGCAATTCCTTTTTGCACCCAAGTTAGAAATGATTATGCGCATCAAATTGAAGGAGATCCGACTTTACATTTAATGGAGGGAGGATGCCTAGGTTTTGATTAATAAGATTTTGGAAAATAGAAAATCTAAATTAGTTTACTCCTAAATTAGAAATCAAATGATATGCTAGTGAAAACAATAAATTTAACTATAAAGTTAAAGAACATACACTTACAAATAGTGAATAGGACATAAAAATTAGGTTAGGTCTCACAACGGGAATATTGCATGTGTAAGGTGGAAGATCATGATGCTTTATGTGAGTAAAATTTCACATGAATTTATAGGAGAGTATTTGTTAAGATCTATAAAATTAAGGTAATAAATATCAAAATAACACCAATTAGATATTTTTAAATTTGATAGTTGAAAATGTTCAACTATTGACTACTTTTGAGTCAATATGCTATAAAGTAGCTGAGAATAAAAAGGATTCTAAGCTTCATAGCATGGAATGTCATTCGAGTCTTAGTTTTGAAATGCTTATCCACATATTAGTATATGTCTTTTCTATATCTTATTCATGCCTTCCTCTATCTAACGAAAATAAGACCTTCAAGAGAAAAAGCTTCCGATTATCTGCTTATTTTGGACCTAATATTGGCTCTGAACTTCCACACTCTCTCAAGCATACACCAGGCCCGGAAGTCTGTGGACCCAAACCCAACCCAACCAATGTCTTATATTTTCATACATGAGCAAATAACCGACAACAATTACACATAATACTGTGTGGTGACTTTTGTTTCTTCATCAATCATATGTTTTAATGTATATAGAATATTTCATTTTTATTTTAACTTTACTTATCTCTGAAATATTATAATAGGATAGAATATGGATGAACGGAAGAATCTTATCCAAGAAAGCATATTTAGTAAATTAAGTTTTGATGCTTATGTTAAGTAAGGATTTAAATGTTGACAGAGAAAGCAAATGATAAGAAAAAAAAAAAAGATTTAAAAGTAAATAGGCAAGAAAAGAATTTACGAATTTCATTTATTTGTATAAAATCTTTTTGGATGTATTATGTTTTATTATTAGATATGCTGAAACTTTTATATTTAACCTAATCTATATGAACAATATCTTTAAATTGATCCTGTGTTAGAAACGTAACCGGGTGAAATGATGATTTGAAGTATTTTGACTGAAATAGATGGTCAGAAACTACGACAATCAGCAAATATATTCTAAAATTATAATTTAAATGTTTCAAACCCTGTTTTTATCTTAATATAACTGTTATTTCTTTCAAATTATTGCTAAAATACTCTACTGACGATTTTGAGATTTTATCGATGATAAAAGGTGTGTATACATTTTTAAAATTACAAAAGTATCATACTTATAGAGTTTAGAGAATCTCTCAATTTTAGCATAATATATATATATATATAATTTTTCGATATTTATAAAACGAGAAAACTTTGAAAACACAGCTAAACCAATTGTTGTTCCTAGTTTTTAATGGTAACAAATAAATGTACATGTATTTTCGCAGATAGGCACAGGCATATTTCGGATGATTTAGATAAAATACTTTTCAGAGACGTTGGTTTTCAGTTTGTTTCTTGCTTTATTTATTTATTTAATTGACATCAGAGTTCTCAGGTTGTTTCTTCTACGAAAAGATATTGAAACTGAAACTCTTAATATAATGTTTTATTAAATGGACCAGAGGATATAATATATATTAATTTGATGCTGACGGTGTCTAAGATTGTGCGAATATATGTGAAAGTAAAACCGACCACATCCCATTAATTAATTTGCATAAGTCACCTTCAATATATAAGATATACTATATTTACCTAGTATTATGTCAATGCATCTATTTTTGTTGGTCCACTGAAATTTTTTTATTCAACGTTGTTGAGAATCAGCAGGAGATTTCCTGCTTTATGATTTAATGTTACTAAAGATGATAATAATTTGGTCCTAGCTAGTGGAGCAGGAATGACATAAAAAAATCTATATTCTACAATAATAATAATAATGATGATGATGATGATGATCACAATAATAATATTAAAAAATAAGTAAATAAAATAGCTTCAATATTTCATTAAGCGATAAACATCGTATACTAAGCCTCTATGTCTCCAATCAAACCGGTAGCAATAGCTAAGTATTTGTGAGTTTTCGTAAATACCAACAAATTAAGTTTTTCGAAAACAGAAATTTAGAGTCAACCAAGTTTGGTTTCGAATAGCTAGAGCCTTGATAATTGCTCTAGCACTATTCCTGTCTCCAAGCACTAGGTGGCATCAAAGATTAACATGGCCATCGAGATCTTTTAGAAAACTTATTATTTGAGCTGTTATATTGATAAAAATTTCTCAAATTGATGAGTCATTCGATAAGATTAATCAATATCATAAACGGGTATAATGCATACTATAAATACAAATTAAAATAATATTAATTTTAAAAAATAATCATGAAATAGAATACCCAAGAATTTATTCCAAAAATATATAGCGAAGGCATAAACCTGGAATGCCCCTTCGATTGAACTAAAATTGGCAAAACTGAAGACACGAATCGTGTTTGTACCTTCAAACAACTACTATAAGTAATTTTTTTCTTGCCAACATCCCCTACCATCTAATAATTTTATTTGTTCATCACCTTACTTTTGTAAACCTATAAAAATGATTATAAAGTGACACTGCAAACTTACACAGTATCATAATATGTAAACTTCAATGACTGTATATAGAAGAAAATTATTACATCGACACTCAATATTATCCTTCTCCTTTCTTGCTCTAATTTTTATGCGGGTTTCGCGAATAGAAAAAGAAAAGCTTGTATGTCTACAAGGAGTCTAAGAATATCAACAAGAGATCTTCCCAATTTTTTCAGTAAAAAAAAAAACTTTATTAGGTTATATTTCGGCATGTTTTTTCCTAAAAATTTCAATTTTTTTTCTTATTACGTTACTTTTTGTCAATCCACAAAACATTAGTTGTAATTTTTTGTAGTATTCTATTTTTATTAAAATACTAGTAATTGTTATTAGTTTATAGTGTAATAGACATGATTTATGTAAATATTGTTGTACATAATATGTGAAGAAAATCAACATTATGCGCATTAAAAATTTCCTATTATTTTTAAGTATAAAATTTTGATTTATTATTTAAATTGTTTCAAAAAAATTATAATTAAATAATCATTAAAAAATTAATTTTAAAAAATACGTGTTAATGAAAATATTAATATTAAAATCTATTATTTGAAAAAAAAAATTAAGTATGAATTAAATAATTTGAAAATTTTTCAATTTTAAAATTTCGGTATTTTTCAACAAAATTATGATTTTTTTATTTAAAAAAATTAAGAAATTTTCAATTTATTAAAAAGCTTTTTTTATAAACTATTCTTTCTTTTATTCTCATGTAAACTTGCAATTTTTTTGAAAAATTTTAAAAGTAAAAAAGTACATTTTTTTTCATTCGATTTTTTTTAAAAAAATTTTTTGTTCAAATTAGATGGAGCTTGAACTCTTTGATCGATCTGTTTTGACATACACAAGAAGGACATCGTTCACAAGCCATCTAAGATGAAGAAATAAGCAACATGTAACTTGTAAAATTGATCACTTTATATTATATTGAAAATAGTACAACATTTCACTTCTTTACTTTTAGGATCAATCATGGCTCGTCATTCAACTTAGTGAGTTATCACTTCAAGGCGTGAGCCACTTGCCATTCATACAACTAAATTGGCATATGATAACTACCCTGATTAAGCGATGGATGCCAAAGACTCACACATTTCACATACCAACTGAAGAGTTTACTATCACCTTATAGAATGTTGAGGTCCAACTAAGCTTTCCAATCAATGGACAGGTAGTGATAGGGAATAATTCTCTGGATTGGATTGCCACATGTCAAAGATTGCTTGGAGCGACCCCAGGGTCTAATAGTAAGGGGGTCACATTAATATATGTGATTTCGAGATATGTACGAGGTCTTGCCAAATCATGCAAAATGAGAGTATGCTGCACATCATACGCATGCATATGTCTTGTAGCTGCTTGGCAGATGTATCTTTGTTAATAAATCCAACTCCTTCGTACATAGCATGTTTCTACCACTACTAGAGCATTTCAATAATTTCAATAATTTTTTCCTGCCAACATCCCCCACCATTCAATAATTTCATCTAACTTTCCCCCACCATCCAATAATTTTATTTGTTCATCACCTTGCTCTTGTAAACTTATAAAAATGATTATAAAGTGACACTGCAAACTTACACAGTATCATAATATATAAACTTCAATGACTGTATATAAAAGAAAATTATTCTTTCTTCTATTCTTATGTAAACTTGCAAATTTTTTGAAAAATTTTAAAATTAAAAAAGTAATTTTTTTTCATTCGAGTTTTTTTGAATTTTTTTTTTGTGTAAATTAGATGGAGCTTGAACTCTTTGATCGATCTGTTTTAACATACACAAGAACGACATTGTTCACAAGCCGTCTAGGATGGAGAAATAAGCAACATGTAACTTGTAAAATTGATCACTTTATATTATATTGAAAATAGTACAACATTTCACTTCTTTACTTTTAGGATCAATCATGGCGCGTCATTCAACTTCGTGAGTTATCACTTCGGCGCGTGAAGAACATTATCCCAGTCGATTCATAAATAGAGCCATATCTGCAGTTGGTGGAATTCCAAGGTGTGAGCCGCTTGCCATTCATAAATTGGCATATAATAACTGTCCTGATTAAGCGGTGAATGCCAAAGACACACACATTTTACATACCAACTGAGGAGTTCATTATCACCCTATAGAATGTTGAGGTTCAGCTAAGCCTTCCAATCAATGGACAAGTAGTGATAGGGAATAATTCTTTGGATTGGATTGCCACGTGTTAAAGATTGCTTGGAGCGACCCCAAGGTCTAATAGTAAAGGGGTCACATTAATATGATGTGATTTCGAGATATGTACGAGGTCTTGCCAAATCATGCAAAATGAGAGTAAGTTGCACATCATATGCATGCATATGTCTTGTAGCTGCTCTGCAAAAGAGACACACAAGTAACCAATGTATTAGGGTAAATCTCCGTAGTATGCTGCAAATTGGAGTTCAATGTCTTCTTGTGACTTCGATGATGCCTCTCAACACTATCCAACACAGGAGTTACAGGTTCCTCATACTCTAAATGCAAGGTCGATTAAAGAGCCCATAAACGTATTTTTGTGATTGGTACAATTTAGTAATAGAAGGAACAATAGGAGATATGATACTATTTTATTTTATTTGGTATATAAATCTTTAATCGATATTTGTGATTCATATAAATTACTATTTGAAATTTATAAATTTATTAACATTGTTTAATAATTTTTTTTCTATTTTTCTATTTGTGCTTTTATATTTTTTTAACAATTATTTCTAAGATTTTTTTATAATTCTTTTCACAAAGTTTATTTATGATTTTCTCTGCATGATTTTTCATTATTATTTTTTTCAAATGATAAATTTTCTCAAATTAATTTTTTATTTAAAAAATTAGAAGTTCACATAAGAATAGCAAAAAAAAATCATAAATTTAAAATTTATATAATAAAAATTAAGCATTTGGTTGAAGGCATGGACATAGTTTTTCCAATTTTAGGTTAACTAAAGACGCATTCTAAGTCGGCAACTTAACAACTTATTTTAAAAATATTTTTTTAGATACCTTATTTCCCTATTATTCTTCAAAATTAGTATTATTTTAGTGAATTTCTCATAGTTTCAAAGTATAAGTAAGCAGAGCCTACTCACAAGCTATATAAGTTCAGTTGGATATTTACTCCAATTCGATTCATATCAATCAAGTTAAACTTAAACTTAAATTCAAATTACTCCATTATTTTATTTAGTGGAGTTTGAAATTTATAAAGCTTGGCTTGAATTGCTTAATAGCTTAATTAAATTCGAGTCGAAGTTAGATATTAGTCGAGTTTATATGTTAATATTATTTTATTTTGAAAACAAATATTTTTTATACCAACCAAACATAAATTGATTTGATTGAATTAAACTTGAGTTAATATTGTGTTGTATTAACTCGACTCTCTTACTATACTTGTTAAGAAAAAATTATTACGATATCCGCTATTTTGTAAGTCACCTATGTTTCCTTAGCTATAGTTTTTAGAAACCTTAAGCCTGGTTTGATCTTGATCTGTAGAAATAGGATGTTTTGATTTAATATTATGCCGATAACTAAATCGGAAATGAATATTGTTATTATTATTATTATTAATTAACACTGTCTCCTGGTCAAAAACGGATTTAAAAAGATCACAAGGCATAAAAATTAAGAAATCGATTGGATCAAAATCGGTTTAATAATTCAGCAAAGGCCAAGCCGGTTCGGTCCATATTCACCCTTCTTCTCGAAAGCATCTTTGACAAGAGTCAAAATCACTTGAACTAGTCGACCACGGTACAAAATGAACTGTCGTATTCTTTGATGTAACATGATGTTATGTCTGATCCGTGTTATTCAGTTTTTTAATTTATGATCATAGAATTCTCTTGTACTTGTATATGAATGTTTATTGATTAGTTTCAACTCTCAACATTATTTTATCCTTCTTTTTTCGCCATTTCAGCATCATGATTTCACTCACAATAGCCTATGCAACTAAAAAGGACGACGGTGCAAATAAACTATTTATTCAGAAAAATGATTATTTTGTTTAGGATCCATTGCAATAATATATTTTTCATTTTTTTATATATATAATATAATCATATTAAAGAATGTAAAAACTTTCTTTAATGCTTTTAGAAAACAAACCCACTTTCAATTGGCAAATGTTTCCAAATTTTAGAATCTTAGAGTTGAGATAAATTAAACAGTAGCAAAAAAAAAAAAAAAGAGATGTGATAAAGGAATAAATAATGTTCTTTTATTTTCTATAATGGGCAAATAAGTTTAAGCCTTGAGTATAAATTAGGTTTATAATTTGTTATATTTGTTACATGATATGCAGTCATACAATCTTTATTTATCACATATGTAGAATGTATTTGGATATAGTTAGTTTTTCTAGCACGTGCTATGCTCACACATGTGCTAAAGTTGCATAGGGTAACTAATTCAATCAATAACACTTACTTTCTTTTTCCTTTTGTGCTCTATTCTTTATTCACTACTACATAAACTTGGAGATACAATTTACTTGAAAATTCTTGAATTTCTTCATGGTATCTAAGTGGATAATCTCTATACCTTTCTTCAAATGAGTACAAGAAATTTCATCCTATCTTTCCTTTTCTATCATTACTTTTACCATTAAAAGGTTTTGAAGCATTCTTAACATGGAAAGTTGTTGCATCATCACCAAAGAATTGTTGTGGTTGTCTTATTTGCTATGAGATTTATAGATTTCTATCTCTTTGCTAGTTTCTCTATTCACCGATAGTTGCTTGGCTTGTCTTTTGGTTGAAAATGCTTGTTTTCACGGTCACATCAAGCACATTGAAGTAGACATACATTTTGCTCATGAGCACATTTCTTAAGGATTTTTGTACTTACAACATGTTTCTTCTTCTTGCTAAGTTGTTGATATAATGACCAAGGCAGTATCTAAATCCCGGTTACTCTCCTTTATGTCCATATAATCTTTATTTATCACACATGTAGGATGTATTTGCATATAGTTATTTTACAATTAGTTTGACTAGCACATATATAAAGGATGTTACTGTACAGCGTGACCAAATCAATCAATAACACTTACTTTCTTACTCCTTTTCTGCTCTGTTCTTTATTCAATGTTGCATACTCTTGGAGGTACAATTCACTTCAAGATTCTTGAATTTCTTCAATATTCAATATTATTAATTGAAAACTTTCATTGGCGGGTATAAGATATCCTAAAATATGTATCATAGATACCTTATGTGACATTTGGTATACTAGAATGGACCCAAAACAAAATCATAATTCTAAGTTTCATTCCTTTTCTCATTTTACGAAGCATTTTAGGAAGCTAAACTTGCCTATCACAATTACTTAGAATTAGTGATTTCAATTTTAAAGGGAAATTCAATTATGCTTTTGAGAGGATAGAATTGCGACTTTATTCCACCCTCATTTATAGTTACTCAAATAATGTTTTTAGTCTCATTAATATATACTTATTACATCCACCATCCATGAATTAAAGATATTTGTTTTTTTTTATAAATACCACTATATATATAGTCTATTCCATTTTGAATATACTATAACCAAGCATTATATAAGAATGAAATCAATAATTCTAGAGACATATCTAATTATAGGAATAAACTTAGCATCATTGCTAATTTTATTCTATTTCCAAATCATTTTCACATACCAAACATGACATTAGAGTACAGTGGTAAGGTTCCAAGATGGGTATAGACTATGAAAATGCTGTAACTTGTACTCTATAGAAGTAGATTTAAAAAAATTAAAATCAAAATCTATTTGTGATCTTCAATACCTACTTTGAACTTAGCCACCATAAAGGGTGAAGTAGGCTCCAAATCCTAGTAGTAGGGTTTCTTGTTGACCTATGAATGGGACATGAGATGAGATAGAGAAACTTTGTTATTAAAGAAATTCATGGTCAATTAGAGTTATTTCACTAAATTGCTAAATTTAAAAGATTATGCATTTACTTTAATCTTTTATTTGGTATGTTATGTTATGGCCAATATTTATTTGTATAGGTTTATGTATAAATATATATGAATAAAGCTAAAGAAACTTTTACCCAATTCTCAATTGGCAACATAAGACTTATATTTTTTGGTTTTCTTTTTTAAAATAGTTGAAAATAAAGGATTCGCTATATATAAGAAAGAAAGAGAAACTTCATTTATAACAATCAACAATGGTAAATTCAATTTTAATTTCACTAAAATGCTAATTCCACTTCTTGCCATTATTTTGATCAAATTAAATACAAGGAAAGAAGAACTGAAGACCTAAGTTTTTTCTTCTTTTTTTTTTTTATCCATGATTTTAAAATTTTCATTTCAAAACCAAAATTCTCAAATCAGATCAAAATAGGTCTTTATCACTATTCATTATAAGTTAGATTATGAAATTAAAAGAATAAAAAAAAATAAAAACATAGTTCATGAGATGGAAAAACTTCAAAAAAAAAAAACCTAAATCTTTTATATCTTATCATGTGAGGACCTACATTTTTTTTTTAATATTAGGGACCGATTTCTTTTTTGTTTATTAATTTCAAGACCTAACATTGACGCTTGTAGTGAAACTAATGAAAGCCCTATTTTCATTCATTTTTAAAAACTTAGCTATTGAAAAAAAAAAATGTAAGTCCACAAACAAAAATTATATATATAATGTTCCTCTAAATGCATTTTTCTTATATACATGCTTCATGTTGTTACTCCGATCAATTTCGGTGTAAAGGCAGATGCAAAAAATTTGACATTGACTTGTAACATAATAATTGTTGAATGATTGATTTGATGATATGCAAAATTAGCGACTTACCATGCTGCTAATTTTAGGGGTGTGTTATATCCCAATTGACTTGGTGGCTTTTTTTCTTTTTCTTTTAATAATAAAAATAAATTTACATAAATTAAATAAATCCACATAAGATGAATAATAGATAAGAAATTGAAGGTACAAGATTCCAACTGAACAAACAAGCATCTCTTTTGGAATCATGTCCCACACAAGGTGTTTCTATTAAAAGAATAAAACTTGCCAACTAATGGGTACAATAAATCCCATAAAAGGGATAACATAATCCTACATAGGGGATTGAAGCTAAAAGAACAATAATAATAAAATAAATAAATAAAAAAGAAAATATAAAAAAGCTATTGATTGTAAAAACTATTGGCAAAATAACATTAACTTGATTGGCACAATCTTTAAAGCAAATAGATTTGCTAATATAGACTTGTGGTTGGTGCAAATGTGATGCCAGCCAATCAGTGATCGCCACAAGGTTGCCCTTACTTTTGAAGGAATGATATAGTTAAATTTCATTAAACATCAATGTTTACTTGATTTTCCTTTACATGAATGTTTATTTGATCAAAAATAGTAGTTGCATGGCAAAATTAGTAATATGGTGACAGATGACAATTAGGTACTTTATGTAGTATAGGGAAAGGATTGTAATGAAATCAATATTCCAAAGTTCTTCGGTTAAAATTAGACTATAAAAATGAAAAAGAATAGGAAAAAAAAGAAGCTCATCATCAACTATCAATCTATAATCATTAACACTGACAATTTCATGACACAAGAACACCTATGATGCAAGGTGTAATGCCTCAGACTCATAGCATTATAACCTGTTGTGTGTCACTATGAGTAATGACACACAAATGCTCATTCTACAAATCTAAAAATCACCAAAACACCTATTATGATTGCCAACAACACATGAACATAAATCTCTACATAAACAATCAAAGCGATACCATTTATCACCACTCCAAATCTATAATAACACTACAAGCAAACCAACTAGAGTCTTTGCTCCTAAAATAGAAATCACTACAAGGGCATCTAAAGTGTATCTGTCCTAGCAAGACATATAATTGACTAAATAGCCAAAAGAAAGCTAATATTGTTTACATATCCTATCACTGCTAATCATCCACATAATAATAGTAGGCATCATCCCCATTCTAATAATAGTAATAGTGCTCGTCTCCATTTCCTCAAACCCTGCACATTCCTTAGACATACATGCAATTGAAAAAGATAAAAGAATGAGCTAACACCTAATATGTGGATACCACAACTACACACATATGCCATGCATACACAATTCTCAAGCAATTACTTGCAATAGGTATCACAACCATAGATTAATTATCTTCTTATTTAAACTAGATAAACAACACGATCTTAGCATCTCAAGACTTAGGGTAACTCATGACCCCATTCACACACACACACACACATACATACATATGTATATATAGCATTAAATCTATGCTAGGAACTACTCCCTCTAACCACAATACTACCTAATTATGCCTAAATCATTTTGGTATAGGACTCCACTAGGAACAATATTACATATTGAACATTGGGGTGTTGCTCTAAGATTTACCATCTTTGGGCCTTAAGCCCATCCAAGCACAAGATACACTCATGAATTAAGGCTAAGTATTAGTTAAGTTTATCTTATCACTAGATAACAAGCATAAGCAACAACCAAAGTAATCACGTATTTGAAAAGTTCATCTCAACTAGCATTTGAATCTTGCTAACTCTATTTCCTAATCATTAATAATAAATAATGATTTCTTAGTATCTTTTATACATTATAACACTTGCTTCAATTACAATTTACTTCCTAACTCACCTTCTAAACTTCCCTCTCAACTTTCTAAGTTAAAGTCCTTTAATACATATTCACTATTTTAGACTATGATTATAATAAGTAGAATAAGGTTTAGGAATCGATGAAAAAGAATTTAGAGTTATTTAAAACTAATAGATTAATTTATGCCATGCAAGTTGCAAAGTCTTAAATTCTTAACAAGAAGCTAACGTTTGGATGGTGTGGTTTACATTGTTTGAATGGTAGCTTGGGAACTTTCTGTTCCCTTTTTGCTCCCCACCGTCTGAATGGTAGGGTACCTACCAATTGTATGGTATAACTTAGAGCATTATGCTCCTTTATCCTTTCCTATTGTCCAGTTGGTAGGGGTTGTTCTAGAGATCAACTTCCATAAAGCTTCATGAATCTTTTGTCAGTAGGCTTAAATCCCATTCCCTCTTCCCATACACTTTAGTTCCAAACAAAACAATCCTATCATCCATACTTTTTTGTTTTGCAATAATTAAATCATTAGATTTCGGAACTCACTCAAATCTTCCACTTTCTTGAACCTTTGAATAAATCCCAACATTTGTTAACGCAAATCAGACCATTTTCCTCCATACAAACAGATTACTTAAGTCAAGACATCATTTATCTGACTCACAAGTGTCAATATTGTGACTTACCACATTAGATCCCCTTGGTAAACTATCTTAAAACCACTCCATCAACAAGAACACGTGAAGAATATACTTCTAAAACCAAAATCTCACATTTAACATTACAACTTACTCAAAATCTAAAAGTGAGGAATTTAAACTTTGCAAATTACTAAAATACCCCACAACTTAAAATGGAATAACTACTTTACCCTTGAAAATAAATTATTTTATTTCTTTTCTTTTTTAGGTATTTGCATAAGGAATAATCGACTTACATCATGATATTTTTTTTCCTTGGGAATTCTACAATATTGTCACTCAAAAGAGATGGCATCGTAGAGTGATAACATCGTGTAGTCACTCCCCAATTATGATGAAATAGTCTAAATTATAGTAAAAATAAAATTTATTAAAAAAGAAGAAGTTATTGACAAATTTCAACAAAATTTGCAGATGGTTATATATATATAGTAAGTCATCCCTGAATAACTATAAATAAGACTCATTAACAATAAAATAAGTTGTTAAAAAGTAATAGCACAATATCATCACTTTTAGGTGATAGCACCAAAAAATTGCCCTTTCTTCCTCATTCTTATTGTGGTCTACCGAGAATGAATAAAAAGACTTGAGTAATATCTTCTTTAGCAAAAGGGATTTTTTCTCTACCATCATACCTTTACCTCTCATTGTTATAAAGATGATTTTTCATCACACTCACAATCATTGTACCATCTCTCCCCCACCACAAACTTTAAATTTAGTTAATGGATAAGTATGCCTTGAGATTAAGGGCAAGTGGTCGCTAAGGCTCTATGGAGGAAGAATCACTTTTAAAAGTTCTAGTGAATAATGGCAATTTAAAAGTAATGATAATACTATAATAGTAGAGATGAGAGGCGACTTTTTATAATACAAAATTTTTGAAGTGTTCTTAACATATAAAGAAATTACCACAGTAGTTATCTATTAAAAATAAAATTGCTATTATAAACTAATAATCGTAGCCATTATTTATAAATTGCTACTATTTACATTGTGGTTGCTTTTCATTTTGCTATCTATTCCATACCCTATAAAGTATATGTTCCTAATTTTTTGAATCAAAACCTACCATATAGCATATTAAAACCACTATGTATCTTGTAAAATATACTTGTAAAATTTATTTATTTTTCCTATAAATTTCAAATTTATGTGATATTAAAAAAATAATCTATATGTGAATTATAAATTATTAATATGTAAAATTTATGGAACTTGTAATAAAAAAAATATGAAATTAAAAAAATATTAATTTTTCGATCTTAATTATTTTAAGTTCTATAATCTTACTACTTAGTAAATGAGGAAAAAAAATAAGACAAAAGAATAGAAAACCTAAAATTAGAGAGAAAAATTGGGAAGAATAACAAAAAGAAAGAGAAGTGGCATTAGGTTTAACTATTTAAGGTCATTAACTTATGTCCTTAAACTCTTTTTTTGCTTTTTTATTAAAATATTTATTACTAAAAAAAGTTATAATATTATTATTTATTTATTTATATTATTTAATAATATTTTATAAAATAAATGTAATATGTCCTAAAACCTATACTTTGTATATCTTAAAATATAGATTTTAAAATAAATATAAAATAAAAATTTTTATATAAATAAAGGAAGAACGAAGTAGTTATTCCCTCCAATGAAGATGTTGTGTATTCCTAGTTACGTTAGTAAACAAATGGCATGCCTCATAACCATTGACGTCAAAGATGCTTGCAGTGCACAATTACATTGTAGTTGTAGCCAATCAAAGTAAACGACTGACGAATGATTTCAAGTTGACGAGGTTTGGTAAATTTTAGAAGGTCTGCTCGTGCTTTATTAATGGTTTTTCTCCTTTCGCAGCAGTAGCAATGAAATAGAAGGAAAACGAAAATAATTATTTATGCTTGAAAAGGTTATATAAGTAACTTTTTACTTGATAAGTGGAAAGAAATTGTGATTCTATTTTTTTAAAGTCAGAATTAAATTACTCCTTAAAATTAGAATTAAATCATCACTTAAAAAATCAGAATTGAAGTCCTAAAAAATTACAATTCTAACTTTTTAAATTGTTTCTAAACAAAGGAACAGAAGTGCAATCGTAATTATGTTCCATGTCCATTCCAGTATATTAAACACACCATAAAAATAGTGGCTAAGCAACTTCCTCTAAGCCATTATGGTAAAATATGATTTTTAATGCATTTGGGATTAAAGATTTAATTTTAAAGATAAATGATCTAAATGCTAACAAAATAAATATAAAATGATATATTCACCCTTTACAATAGTACTTTTAGAAATAATCCATAAACAACCAGAGAAAAAATGGAGAAAACATCTACAGAAGTGTTATGCATATATTAATTCGAATGGCAAACTAAATAAATATTGTCGATCTGTATTATAAAAATTTCTAAAGGTACATATAGGCTCATATATGACATTATTGTTAGTATAATTACAAAATAAGACAAGTGCGTCCAATCTCATGCTAAGAATGAAAAGCCCAATTGAATACACGAGTAAAGTTGACATCAAATTCCAGTCAAAAAATTAACAAATTAAAATTCATTTGTATTCGACCAAATATTAAATTTAATTTTAAGATTCCTAACAATGAAAGGACATAAAAGAGGAGCCACCTCCTCAAAAAGATTATTAATTTTTGCTTTCCTCACTCTTTAGTTATTGCCCAAAAATATAATCCGAATATCTATTTTCCAGATAATATTGAAATATATGGATTGGCAATTTAGTACATGCTTTTCCATCTTTGCAATAATGGGAGAGATGCGGAACTCACTAATAATAATTGAAAGGAGACACATAAGTGGGAAAAAAAAATAGCATTGGTATATTTCGTGAATTTTCAAATACATTGATAACAGAAGTTATATGGAGTCTATTTCCCTATTTAAAAATCCTAAAATTCTATATATCTATAAATCAATAATAAATATACTAAAATGTACATATAAGCGATTGCACTCATCTTGCTTGTTATAGTAATAGATTGTAGTATTGTTTGCAAAGATGATAAAGTATTCTTTCATTTCTCCTTTTGTATTTATGGCAGATGGATCACAAATATGTCTTAAGGAAAAAAAAAAAATACACACATATATGTATATATTGTTTCCTAGATAAAGCACTCGGCTTGTTTGACATTATTATTATTGTTCAAATCAAAGAAGAAAACATATACATATGAAACCCAGTAAAAAAGATTAAAAGATGAAAAAAAAAAAAAAAGAAGGAAAACTTACATATATTCGTAACATAAAAATAAAGCCTCCAAACCAGTGAAAACATTTTATTTTATTTTTACATAGTTACTAACTTACTGCCCTTGTTCTAGACACAGAAGGAAAGCTATTGAACGACACACCCATGACTGGAACAGCATACGTTGTTTCCATCAAAATCCTTTGTTGGAATGTCTCCAACGTCGCACCCGCATCAACTATGTCCTTTATCAATTTCCTATAATGTTCCCTCAGCTTCTTCAACACGCGTGAATATTGCAATTTCAGCCACCTCAGTCTCATCTTCCTCCATACGTTCAATAGGAATGTTCCCCGACTAGATTTCCTCTTCCCGCCCAGGCGAACCGAGGGGAGTTTTCGACGTCGGATGAAGACCTTTCGCCGAGGTGACCACCGCGATATGGTGGCGATCAAGTGACCACGGGTGGTGGTTTTTGGGATGAGCAGGTGGGAGGATTCTTCAGCTTGTGCCATGTGAGTTATGAGAAGAAAGAGGAAATAATGTGACTCTGAAGGGATGAGGCAGAGGAATAGAGGTATAATAGTTATATTAATCACAATAGTCGAATTAAAAAAGAACAAAAGGCATCTTGGACGTGTCATGGACCCACGGAATTTAATTATATTCAATCAATAAATTAATTAATTAACAAATTTGGAATGCCTTTTTTTTTAATCAACATCCATATATATTATTATAGAATTAGCATTTATGAAAGCATCATAATTTTAATTTGTTTACACGCATATCATTGCTATGTAAACTATAGATACACAATCTATATATACTAATATTAAAGTGAATAGCCTGTCATTTCGTGGTTTTGATTTTTGTTTGTTTTAATGCTTTATTTGACTAAAGACCCCCGAATATAAACATAAAATATTTTGAAAGATGATACTTTGGAAAGGTGATTGCTAAACTAACCATCCAATATTCTAGATAATCCCACTCTATCTAAAATAACCATTCACTATTAATATTTTATTATAAGCTTTTATTTTTTACAATTTTTTTTCTGTTTCGTTTAAAGAAAAAAAAAAGTGACAACGCCTTATATTTTTCCAACAAATCATAAAGTATTTAATACAAACCAAAATTTGACAAGTATAACGTGAATAGTACTGTAGGTTCTAGGGCAAATGATATTCAAAATTCAATATAGAAATGTTATGAGCTCTAAGATCTTGAAGATGTAAAACATATAATATTTGACTTTATTTTAAAAACTTTTCGAGATCAATATTGGAGGCAATTTTGGTAACAAATCATGTTTTATATTCAAATCTAAATAACAAAAAAGATATAAACTTAAAGATAAAAAATAAACAAGTATAACCCATTTACATAAAGATAGATTTATCTATTTATAATTATGTTGTATTATGCCTTATAAGAATTGATTGTAGGCAGTTCGTAGCCTACTTTTCTTAATCTAGAAAAGGGAAGGAAAACTACAAAGAGTGAGCTTGAGAGCCATGAGAGTAAACTTTTCCATCCCAATAGCAGTCACACATGCAAATGCATAGACACACTTTCCATAGCATCAACATTTTAACAACAATTATCACACAATTTGTGTTGCAAGTTTGTCGTATTAATCATTCATCCAAAGCTGGTTCGAATTGTTACACCTCAACAACTTTTTATGCTTTAACAATTAGCTTGCAATTTTTTTTATATTCTCAATAGGATTGTCTTATCTATCAAAACTCTTCATTCAATAGATTAACCATAACAAATCTCTCATAACATGATCCAAAATGCCATCTAACACATCTTCAATTGTATGTACACATAGTGCCAAGACAGAACCATGTAATCTATATGAAGTTAATCATGAAAGGTGCATTTGATATTTATTAGTTATATTTATTTTATTAATACTAGCATGAAACAGAAGTTTCATAAGAATAATATATATTATCAAGTTTCAAAATATGGGTCTTGCGAATCTTCGTTGATATTATAAATATTCTCAAAAGCATCTATGATCATGTGAATTATTAAAGAGAACATAGGCAATAGATCATGCTATGCATCAACCTAGTATTATTTACTAACCAAAGAACTAAGTTCATGAGAGATATATATAAAAGTTCTAAGTTAATGGATAACTAGACTCGACTTGTTGTTTTAGTTAATACCATATTAAGCAATATCAATTTCTTTCCCATATGAGAAATATGATTAATCTTTAGACGCAAGGTTGTCATATACTATACGAGTATTTCACACTTTAACATCAATAAACATGATTCCACATTAAGTTGATATCAACCCAATGATTAGGTATCAATACTAAGTACTCAAGACAAGTAATGACAAGTCAAATTGAAATATATTTCTCTCCTTGATAGAAACCAAATATCTCAGTGCTACTTGGTTAGATATGAGTAACTTAAGAAACTCATGCCTATGGTAAGATCAATTCAAGTCTAAGTGAAAGATAGAAAAGAAATGGTAAAATTAATAATAGAGGATTGAATAGATTTTACTAAATTTTTTAAAATTCTTTCTATCTTGTTAAAGCTTTTGCAAGATGAATTTATAATAAACATGAAACAAAAAAAGTAAATATTGTAAGTTCTCTAAGAAATAAATAGGGAAGGGAAAGAGAAGATGACATAAAAAATAGAGAGAAGGTTGACTATTCTTATCTCTTCTCTCTTTTAGCTATATCCACAGCTAGGTGTTTTTCACTATTTAAAAACTTGAATTGTCACGATATCCCTCCCCGTTCTCCCACACAAAAGAAGATAAGCCATAGGTATGATACCACATAAAAGACAACCTACGTACCACAGCAGATCTATTTAAGCTTGTAAGAAAAGAAGTAAATCAAAGATCTGATTTCACATAATATCTCAAAGATTGACTAAGTAACACTCTTAACTTCACATGGAAAATCTCCACTCTCTTGTAAGCTCTCTGTGAAAAAATAAGTCACTATTGAATGCTCTTTTCTCGTATTTGCTTTTGCACTTGATCAATCTCGTGATGATCGTATAAACACCCAGTATATTTCTTGAGTGTTTATGTAAATGAGGTCTAGTGGCAAATCTCCAAGACAACGGTCATGAAAGCAAGGAATGTTCATTGAGTTGTCTTAAGCAAACTCTGTATCTCAAGCATGTATCTACCAATCATGTATATATAATTGATCTCATTGAATAAATTTCTATTTTTATGTATTAATTCTTTACCCAAATGTATACTTATCATTAGTTCGAATATACTCGAAATAAGAAATTAGATACAGTAAATATTTATCTATATAAAGGCATATTTTCGAAAGATTTCCTCACTTAACCAAATTGATAGTTGAGAAAAGAATAAATATCAATTATGTCAATTTTATTGTATTTATATCTTTTGATTTGATAATATATTTTAGTAAAGATTGGATTTCTATGCTAAAAATAACTTATTATTTTTATTACGTGTTCTTTCAAAACTTGTCTTTTGATCTAGAAACTTTTGTAGACTTGAGATAAGAATCATTATGAATCAACTGATTTAAACTTCTTCAAGAGTTTCCAAAACTAGATCATATAATTTGTATAGAATTTGAATCAATTGAACTTTTAGTGAAACCTTTTTAACTCTCTTGTAAATAACAAGTTCTTTACGAGTTAGAAACAATTCCACTATGGCTGTTTCTCAATCATCTTGAAGGATAGGTCTTTGAATTATTATTTTTTTTTAATTTTTCTTTTGAATTTGCAGTCAACACTGAGAGGAATTCATTAATAATCAAGATGATGGCGCTTTATTATTGTCAAAATTCGGATCAACGTGAACTTGATTCGAGATATTAAAGTGATGAGATAGAAATGAAATGACAAATTAGGCAAGCATACACATTATTATAGTTTCACCTAGATTCTAATTTTGGGCTATTAGGATAGCATCGAATGTAGCATCAAGGGGCCTAAGATAATTTTGGATAGCAACATCAAGCATATATTGCAGAGGTCTTTTCAGCGGCATGTGAGAGGGTGCCTACATGTGGGTCATGAAGATTCCGACCTAGGCATGTTGAGCATTTCTCTTTGACAAAGCGACAATACGAGGGACAATCAACATATATACAGACAGACAAAATGTCCCAAATAGCTTACCTTTATATGTTCAAACTAATTAAGCTATAGTTAAGTTCAAAATCCAATTGCATTCAAAGAAAATCGAGTTTTGGGTCGTCTGATTTTTAATAAAAGTAACTCGACATGATTGCATTATTAATATCATTAGCATATTTTATTGATTGATTAGCTCCAAAATTTTTATTTTGGTGGGACAATGAGTTAAAAAACATGAATATATATATATATATATATATATAGGTTTACGTGGATAGCACATAATATTCTGTCATGTTGTTTTATTTTTGTCATATTTTATAATGCCCCTTTGCATTAAGAAGATGCAAGTAGAAAATCTACTCATAAACTTCTTCATTATATAATAATAGTTTTGGTAAATAGTAAAGTGACTCCATGTAGCATTTTAATTAGTATATTCATTTGAACTCTTTACCTTTGAAATGAGTTTTTATAGCACCTCGCTATGGAGAGGTAATTATCACCGCTATCCTATTTTACAATTACATAATTTTCTTCTTTTTTTAAATAATGTATAATAATTTTTCATTTTCCCCCATTTGACTGTTTTTATAAAGAAAGTTAAAACGCACAATGGAATCGCTACAAGGGCACATTTCGAAAAGTCTGGAGGAATCTAAAAGTCATTTTATTAGAAGTTCTTGTACAATTCACTCTAATAATTATGCGTTAAAAAATATTCTAGAAGATAATAATCCAAAAGATAAGGGGGAAATAAAGATAGAAATCAAGAATAATAACCTATCCCTTACTATACATATGTTATATTGAGTTATATCTTATCATTTGAAAATTGAACATGTATTTACAGTTCCAAACTTTTTATTCCGAATATCTTTTTATTAATTATATTCAAACATTTAAATAAAAAATTAGTATATGATTAAAGAAGTTTGATTCAATAAATCAAAATATACATATAGTTAATTTAATTGATGGAAATACAATCAACATATGAAATCCAAAAACAACAACCTATCCATCAATTTGTATCAATATAGTTTAATTAATGGTTAGAATATCATGAAGAAGAAGCATCTACCTAATAGATTAAGTGTCAATAACTATATATATAAGGAAAGAAAGAAAGAAAAGGAAAACATTAATGATGGGGTCTTCCAAGCCCAAAAAGACAATTGATATAATTGTGGCCTAACTTATGGATACTTCTTGATGTTCTTGTCTTAGGATTGCATTACCATCTGACTAGCTTTCTTTAAACTTTAACCATTTAAATCTAGTTTTCGATGTATATATAATATAATATTGTTACTGTTTTTCGTTCATCCCAAGACATTTAGTATGTGATGGTCCAACAAATTCTTACTCATAGGCATAGCCCACATAAAGTACAATCTCCCTCTCTCTCTCTATATATAATGTGCTGATGCGGAACGTGACGGGATATATATATATATATATATGACAGCAATTTGATTTGTCGTTGTAACTTGAAATGTAAATGTGCCTTGTGCATCAGAGAGATGGATTATCCACTAGACGTTATCAGTTATTATCACTTTCAATGGTTGAATGTTACTACTTAACTAAGAAAAAATATTTTAATATTGGGCCATTAATTGCTTCATCTTGAGTTATATTATAAATATTTTAAATTTAGTTTCTCGATCTAAATTAAAATTTACAGAGATTTCTATGTTCTTATTTATCATCTGACCAATAAATTTATAAAAATAAATAAATAAACAATTTATCCCGGAGGAAGTCCATATGGGAGTGCGAAAGTCCATCCTTCTGTTAAGAGTTTTGTTTTGTTTTCACAGAATAATACCGAAAGAAAATTTCCGAAAATATTTGCAAAGAATAATTTAATATAAGTGCTTGCTGCATCGAGATTTGAAAATCTGACGTTGAAGATTGGGGTATCGAAATCTCACTCATTTGTTTAGATCCACTGTTCAAAGCAAGAACAAATAAATAAAATTAAGAAAATTAAAAAATAAAAATTCACTCCTGGATTTTTCCTGATCCTCACATAACCAATGCTTCAATTATTACTAGTTAACAAGATATATATATATAAAAGATTATATTTCAATGATTAAAGATATACTTTATAAATAAATAATTACAAAGCTGCTTTTTTTCTAATAATTAGCAAAACATCTCAAAACACTCCTCAGTATTGCACTCTTACTACAGATATTTGTCATATATATTGGGAATATGCTGCAAAATAGGACAGAGACACACAGACAGACAGACAACATGGCATGGAATTCTAGGAAACTAAAACAATACATAGATATGTACAGGAAAATGCATATATGGCATGCATTATTTCTGAATTTTATATCAGAGACCATACTATTATTTTTGTCACCACTAGCATCAGAAATATTTGCTTCACATGGATTTCGGCAGAATTATGGTGCACCTGCCAGATGAGAGAGTCAAAGATTTCTGTGACTGAAGAAGCTATTTTACCTATTTATACTATCTTGAACTCACTGCACAAACTATAAAAGCTCGGATGAGATTATCTTTGTAAAACCATTTCTCCTTTTTCTGCATTGAATAAACTAAATCGACAATTAGAACAAATACAAAATGAAAACTTCTGGAAATAGAGATTAGTCCTAATAATAGGCATTGAATCTTTCCCACTCATAAGATAGGGAATTTAGCATTATTTCACTTGCCTATACTTGTTCTCTCGGGGCGCAATATGATCATTATCCTTAATTACATCATATTAGTTAAGGAAATATATTTATTTGAATAAGAGGATTCACGAATAAAAGGGTCTGTTTTATTTTTAAATAATTCTAATTCTCGAAGAAAGTGATGTGAAGAGTGATTGGGAGGAACATATTTT
Organism: Laguncularia racemosa; assembly: GCA_037954665.1. Lineage (NCBI taxonomy): Eukaryota > Viridiplantae > Streptophyta > Magnoliopsida > Myrtales > Combretaceae > Laguncularia > Laguncularia racemosa. The sequence goes on along the minus strand of JBBMOL010000002.1, from coordinate 11,757,102 downwards.
CAATTTGCTCATCGATGTAACTGGTTATGGTAGAAGAAATGAGTTTATCATTATGTCATGATGAGAGACTAGAGAGAGAATTTGATCTCTTAAAAGAAATACTCTCAAATAACTAGAATAGACAAAATTGCTTTGTAAGATGACCTAGACCTTGCGTTTGATTGTATGAATAAAAAAAAAAGTATAATTCTATATTATATTTGGCTCATGTGAGGGATTTTTATACTTTGATAGATAGGATGAATGAATTATAAGCTAAAACTTCATCGGCCTAATGAATGGGATAAGACTGGATTTGATAAAATAAAGTCTCCTTGAATTTGTAACATAGAACGTATATAATTAACGTGCTACCCTTCCATTTCCATTGTATACTTTATATTTATATAACATCACATAATTTATAATATACGTTTATATAACATATAAAAAATTAATTAAAATCTAATATAACATGCAAAATATAATAGATAGTTTGTAAATATTTCTATATGTGATGAACAAGAACATACTCAATATTGTATAGTGCGTGTATATATATATGTTAAATATGTTGTCTATCTTAGATTATATTTTCACAATTTATGTAGACAGTATATATATTGAAATTTTTTTACTTAATATAGGATTGGGTACATGGGTCATCACCCATTTTTCTTGTAACTCCCAATCCCTTAAACTTAGCCTTTCAACTAATAACAGCCATAGAAGTGACTTGAGAAGCTGGGATGATGCAACTTGATGAGTTTCTGCAAGATGTCCGTTGCCTAATATATAGGTAATAGGTTAGAGATGCAGGATGAATAATGGTCCCAATAGTCCAAAAGTGAGTTAAGATATAGAGATGAGGTAGTTAGATACTAGATAGGCCGGTGTCAGAGGTCTATAACCCTTCGAAATAGGCACATCATAAATCATTTATTAGTGGCTATCATCGAGGTCGATTTTGGAGTACATGCCTTCATTGCTGGAATTTGCATGATTACGATATAATTATATAGTATATATCATATGGATGAATGAATATTCTAAATAGGAAGCTATGATATGATTAGAGATGAGAATAAAATTGACAAAGTTTCAAAATCCAACTAAAGTAATAATCTAAGATTGGTAAGACGAGAATATTTAATAATATAAAAGTTTCAAAGTCCATATTAATATAATATAAAAGTTTTATGCTTATATTTAATAAGATAATTAAAAAGAATCCATAAACTCTTCTTCTTTATTTAAATATATAAATACCCAATTGAAGTTTAACTATTTGTTTATGCTTTCTTTAATTTTCATCTATTGTTTCTAAGTTAAATTGGATAATTTGAAAGTTCTTCTCCCATCCTTTTTTTTTTTTTTTTTCAATATGAAGGTAAGATCTTGTTAATATTACAAAATCTATCATGATTTTTTTTTTCCAATTCTTTCATATATATATATATATGGAAATATTGATAAATCTAGAAAGTGTTTTCCTTTTTTATAGAATTTGAAGAATGTATGAAATAGAAAGAAACATATTTTATAGTTTATGTTCATTTAAAGGACAACACTAAATAAAATCGAGTTATGCTCACGTTAAAAGCACATTTACTTTATAAAATAGAATAAGGCTATATTAAATAGTTATTACTAGATAATATAATAAAATAGTAATAAGAAATAAATTGTTATTATATTATTTAATTGGATGTAACGATATTCTCATTATATTGTTTATTTTATATGATTAAATAAGGAATAAGTTATGAATAGAAAAAAAAATACCAAAATATCTTTACACCCTCTCTCTCTCTTCATCCTGCCACTGAAAAGAAAAATTCAGTGAATTCGATGGTGGTGGTGGTAATTGCATGATGGTGTTATATGGTGAAGGTGTGTTGGTGGTGAAGAGGAAGAAGAAGATAGGAGCAATGGGGCATTTCTATTATTGAATTATAATTCTTAATTCCAATCAAAGAATTACAATTGAATAGAATAAAAAAGTATGATTCTTCATGGAATTACTGTTATGAATTAAAATTAAACTAAATATCATAATAATAATTACATGAGCTATTCCCCAAATAAATTTACCCCAAAACTCATAACCATTCGAATTAGGTACGTCATGTACTAACAGTTGGTAGCTGCTCTGCTGCCTTGAGGTACATCCCCCACCCCATTCGGAAGGGATGAAGCTTATTTGACGCGAGCGGCTGGCTGATGAAACAAACATGGAATCGTGTCGCCAAATGAATATTAAACAGAGCTTTGGTTTTGGGCTTCGCTGTTATAATGAAAAACATGGGCTTTTAATGAATTTTGGGCTCTTAGTGACTCTACTGGGCTCTCATCCATCATCATCATTTTCTTTTTTCAATGGATCGTAATTCCAAATGTCTTCCCTCGAGTTAACAATTTAATAACTTCCAACTTCCATTTGTCAAAGTGTGAGGAGAAATAAATAAATAAATAAAAGTTTTCACCCATCATGGTGTCAAAACAAATATTAATTTTTATTTAGACTTTATTTTTTCATTGAATAATTATAATGGAAAATAAAAAGAATTTAAACATTAGATTATATTATAAGATGTGCAAATCTACATAACCAACTTCATTGTATCTATTTGGTTAATTTGTTTATTTATTTGGCATAAACTTTTAAGTACATATGAAATACATAAACTTTCAAAATATGCCTCACGACCACAGGTCCGAACCGACCTCGAACCTTCAACCACGATTTCAGGATGGATCTTAGGAACTAACGAACTATGACTTTTTTTTTCAAAACAACTTAAATTTTAAAACATTTAACTTAAAAATTTTTAAAATGAAAGAGATTATAAACCCAAAATTTAATGGTTTTTAACTCATTGTATAAATAAATTGAAAAGTATTTGCATTTTTTATATAAAATTGTATCCAAATAGAGTTGTTATCTTTACAACAATATAGGAAAAAATTCTAAAAAAAAAATCGAAAGACAAAAGTTAGTTTTAATCACATATCGGTATTAGTTTATTATATTGCTAATAAAAACACATTAAACATTGTGAATAGAAATATATAGAAATAGTTTAATTTGTTAATATAATTTTAATTAACACATTTATTTTATTTTATTTTTATAACCGGTTGAACCTGCTGAATAAAGAGGATTGGTGGATCAAACCGCCATAGACTCATGGATCTTAGATCCACCATCCACGCACGGTTCAAGAACCGACCGTATAAGACGGACTTGGAGTTCGGCTCCGGGCCGATTCCGGGCTAGATTATCTGGATATTATATTAGTAGCTGTTGCTATTTTTGTGCTATGGTCCATAAAACATGAATCTCTTCTTTAATTATTACTAACTGGACCCACTTTACAAATCTCATTATTTTGGAAGTCTCGTTATGAGTTGTCACTTTATGTATTGGGCCCATTGCCCATATTTCTCGATTGGGTGGAATGGGAAAAGTTATTACAAGGACATTGAGAAGGGACAACTTCAACTCAATTCACGTTGCTGCCCAAAATTAAAACATAAACAGCAAGAAAGCAGTACTCACGTTGCCAGTTAAATTAATTCCCCCATTGCACGGTTGCATCCAATTTTTCATAATTCATATCAACTTAAGGGTGTATTATTTGATTGAGAATTCTTACTAAGATTATTAAACATTCGCATCATCTAAACATTACATGAAATTCTCAAAAGATTTTGATTATTATTAATAGCTTCTCACAGTAGCTATTGATGACACTCATTAGTAATGATTGTCCATGAATAGTGGTGATTAATTATGAAGGAAGAAGATAGTTACGAAAATATTGAAAATGGTTTTCAAAAACTTAGTTTTCTTATCTTTCACATATGTTTTCTGTCGTAGAAATCATTATACATGTTACTGTTATATCCCAAGTCTTGATATTTAGGTGTACGGGGAAAAAAAATCGATCAATCTAAACTAATTCACAAATCAAATCAGATCGAAAATGAAGTTTTTCTTTTTTTTTTTCAATTTGACATGAAAATTTTCTAATTTGAACCAAATTGAAAGTTTATAATTGGTTTGGAAGGATAATACGAATTAAATCATAAAATTGGACCAAACCATTTTTGAAAAAAAAAACATAATAATATTTTACTTGTTACAAAAAATGTTATAACATAACATAGAATTTTTATTCATATTTATTAAAAAATATATGTATTTAAATTTTATAACTATAATTTAGCAAATATGCATATAGATTAATTTGAAATTTATATTATATGCTAACTTGAGAAATAAATTAGTTATATTAAACATTTGAAATGTTCTAGTTACTTGAATATTAATTTTATTAATATCTTATATGATATCAATACGTGTTATTATTAATAATATGTTTAGTTTGTGAAATGAAATAAGATAGAATTAAAATTATAATTCTTAAAGAATGTAATGGAGAAAGAATGCATGCTCTTTATGGTTCTTTTAAGTTCTCATGAACAGATTTAAAAGTATGCTTAAAAAATTAAAGAATAACTATTCTCTTAGTTTTATAAAATAATTTCAATTTCTCATTTTATAGTAATAGTAATTCCATGAAATAATTATTCTACCAACTAAACATAATAATAGATTTATAGAAAATAAATTGTTATTTTATTTTATCTTTATAAACTAAACCAAACATGTCATAAATGAATTTAGTACTACTTGTATAAGATTATGTTTTAAATAAATATATTTTATCTTTATAAACTAAACCAAACATGTCATAAATGAATTTAGTACTAGTAGAAGATTATTCATAAATTAAGCTAAACCAAACCAAACCAAAATTTAATGATTTAGAAAAGTTTCAAAACCAAACTGTACAGTTAGGTTTGAAGTGATAAAAAATTAAACCTTATTTTTATGATTTAGTTTGGTTTAGAGGAAAAATTAAACCAAACTAAATCGTACACACCCTTATAGACATCTACATAGTATTAAAAAATACAAGTTCTAACAAGATTTTACAATTATTGTAAAAATTAAGTTAAAACTAATGTTAAAAAAAATTTAAAAAAAGTCTATTTGAAAGAAAATCAACACACCTAAGGTGATGCTATTCTTGATTTCATTAGAGCAATTTTGACTATTTGACTCACTAGCGATATGCATAATCCTCTTACTTTTAAAAATAAAAGCATATATGATATTAGTAAGTGTACTAGGTTGTGTATATAATATTAATACTAGTAAAACCAAGTCAAATCCACAAGGATTAAGACTAGCTTTCAATTATATTAGTTTTACTTATATCTAGGCAAAACAAATTAAAATTACTAAATTATAAAATCTAAAGCTACTCTTAATTAATCTAGAATATAAGAATACCAACTCCTAAATTGACTAAATCAACTAATCAGCAAATTGAAATATTGAGATATGATGTTAAAGATCACAATATTAAAATATACCATATTTGATTATTGGCTTCTTAAATGGCTTAGAGTGTCTCATTTGATTTCGCTTTTGAGTTACCAAAGTATTGAAGTATACTAATTATCTCCTTCTAGAACATAAATTACCTTAATTAATTAATTAAGTTTTTATATTTTTAGAAAGGATTATTTAGTTAATTAACCATCATATGTTTTTAACCCTAACCTAATTACAATGTATAATTTCTTATGTCTTATTTATAATTTGAATTAATTTGTCATGGAATTGATTGAATTATTTTTTCTATTTTTAGATTTTAACCTAATCAAACATGCATTCCATCTATCATAAAATACATGCTTGATCATAAAAAAATCAAGAACACACAATATTCAAATATTTAATATAATAATTTCATACATACATCAATCCAATATTTCCAACAATTAAGTCTAACTCATGATTAAAATAAGCATATAAGTCACAACAAGAAAAAATGCAATCCATAAACAAAAATAATAAGAGTAAAGAGAAAACTTAGTATTTGTTAAAAAATAAAAAATAAAAAACCCCAATCCTTTAATCCTTACATAAATTATGCTATCGCTTACAACAAATGTTGTCAAAATCGTGGATCAAACTATAAAATCATTCAAGTTTACATTCGTACTTCACTGTCTTGGTTAACTCATTCATAAACTTGATTTGGAATAAAATTGTGGTGAAATTGCAAGTTAACTTGATAAAATCGGTGAAATCGTAAATTTAGAACCATTTCCACTAAGTTTTGGTTCAATATGCTGCGTTGCATGGTTGTTGGTTGTCACTAGTTGGTCGTTGGTTTTGTTCTCCTAATAGGGAAATGTAAACCTTTAGGAGCTACTATTGTTGCTACTATACGTTTGTCGGACGTCGCTCATCGCTCGTCAGTGTAGAAAACATTTTCTCTTACAAGAAAAAATATTTTTCTATTAAAAGGTAAATCCTAATTTCTTCTGCTAAAATGACTCACTCTTTTCAAAATGGAATATCGTTTTCTAAATCAACCTTTACAAAAGTTTGAAGTCTAAAAAAAATCTCTATATTATTTTTGTTATAATTAACCTATAAATCATATTTTAAACATTAAAAGAATGTAATGGGTAAAAAAAAAATTAAAGATTATTTAAGAATTACAAAAATTAATTAATGAAGTTGTAATAATAGATATTATAAAATTATTTTTATTTATAGTTTTACTTTTAAATAAAATATTTGAAACAATTTACTTATAGTAATATGTTATATCAATTTATTTTTGATAAGATTACAAGTTATATGATAACTACAAGTTAAAACACCAAAAAGATTTTTCAACATATTCCTAAAAATGTAATCAAACATATTAAAACATATCATTTAAAAAAAAAAAACAATTTTAATGATAAACATTTTGCACTAACTATGAGTTTTTCTTGAAACATATAAGGGCTGAAACAAACAAAAACCTATCGTGAGACACCACACCAAAAGTCCAATCGATGAAAGCAAAAGGAAAATTATAATATAAAATAAAAAATAAATAAAGACTTATCTTAAATATAACGGAGTGAAGGAAAACAAAACATCCTTAACAACACACCCTTGAATCAAAATCACCCGACCAATCTTGTCCAAATTCACCAATCCTCTCTCTCTCTCTCTCTCCCTCTCTCTCTCCAATCCTCTCCCCTATTGGCCTGGCCATTATTATTTTTCGTCTTTCGCCTCTTTCCTTCTTACACCTCTCCTTCTTCGCATTTCTGGGGAAAACTCTCTTCTCTCTCTCTCTCTCTTCCTTTCACTCTCTTTCATGGCCACTCCCTCTCTCTCCACCACCTTCCTCCACCTCCTCCTCCTCCTCCTCCTGCTCTTCTCTCTTCTCTCCCCCTCTCTGTCATCCGAACAAAAACAAACCTATATCATCCACCTCTCAAAACCCCACAACCCCACCACCCTCCTTCACTCTCTCTCCTCTTCATCCTCCTCCTCCCTCCTCTACACCTACTACCACACCCTCCACGGCTTCTCTGCCGCCCTAACACCCTCCGAAGCCGATTCCCTCCGCCGCCACCCGTCCGTCCTTTCCCTCCTGCCCGACCGCATCCGCTACCCCCACACCACCCGCACACCCCACTTCCTCGGCCTCTCAGACTCCTCCGGCCTATGGCCGAATTCCCACTATGCTGCCGATGTCATCCTCGGCGTCCTCGACACTGGCATCTACCCCGATCGCCGCAGTTTCGACGACTCGGGCCTTGGCCCCGTCCCCGCTGGGTGGCGGGGCGCTTGCGTGGCTTCTAAAGACTTTCCCGCCAATTCGTGTAACAGAAAACTGATCGGTGCCAAAGCTTTTTTCAAAGGTTATGAGACTCACATGAAAAAACCTATTAATGAGTCAACGGAGTCTAAATCCCCTTTAGATACTGAGGGCCATGGCACCCACACGGCATCCACCGCGGCTGGAAGCGTCGTAAAAAATGCGAGCTTTATGGGATTTGCAGCTGGTGAAGCCCGTGGGATGGCGAGCGGGGCGCGTATCGCGGCTTATAAGATATGCTGGAAACTCGGGTGTTTCGATTCTGATATTCTGGCTGCTATGGACGAGGCTGTGTCAGATGGCGTCGCTGTGATCTCTTTAAGCGTTGGTGCTACAGGGTATGCACCACAGTACGATCATGATTCAATTGCGATAGGTGCATTTGGTGCAGCGCATCACGGTGTCCTCGTGTCATGCAGCGCAGGTAATTCGGGCCCTGGACCATTCACTGCTGTTAATATAGCTCCTTGGATTTTAACTGTTGGCGCTTCGACTATTGATAGGGAGTTCCCTGCTGATGTCGTTCTTGGTGATGGAAGAGTGTTCGGTGGTGTTTCATTGTATTCTAGTGATAATACTAGTTTTAGTAGTACCAAGAACACATTGGTTTATGCTGGTGATTGTAGTAGTAGGTTTTGTTTCCCGGGTCAGCTTGATCCCGCGAAAGTTGAAGGAAAGATTGTGCTTTGTGACAGAGGAGGGAATGCTAGGGTTGAAAAGGGTAGTGCAGTTAAGCTTGCTGGTGGGGCAGGAATGGTTTTAGCAAATACTGATGAAAATGGTGAGGAATTGATTGCTGATTCTCACTTAATTCCCTCCACTATGGTAGGAAGTACTGCGGGGGACAAAATCCGGGAGTATGTGAAATCGGATCCATCCCCAACTGCAGAGATTTTGTTCCGGGGTACGGTGATAGGGCCAAAACCGCCTGCTCCGAAGGTGGCTGCATTCTCTAGCCGTGGACCTAACCATCTCACGGGGGAGATTCTTAAACCGGATGTTATAGCCCCCGGTGTGAATATTTTGGCAGCTTGGACTGGTGCTAATGCACCGACTGATCTGGAGATTGATCCTAGAAGAGTAGAGTTTAATATAATTTCGGGTACTTCGATGTCTTGCCCTCACGTAAGTGGATTGGCAGCATTGCTTCGGAAGGCATATCCGGAATGGAGCCCTGCCGCGATAAAATCGGCACTGATGACAACTGCTTATAATTTGGATAATTCTGGCAATAACATTAGGGATTTAGCAACTGGCGAGGAATCATCCTCATTTTTTCATGGAGCAGGACATGTTGATCCTAACAGAGCTCTTGCTCCTGGCCTAGTTTATGACATTGACACCGATGAGTATGTGAGGTTTCTCTGTTCCATCGGGTATGATATACGGCGCATAGCTGTTTTCGTGAGGGAGCCCATGAGTTCTGATACATGTGAGAACACATTAGCCACTCCTGGTGACTTGAACTACCCGTCGTTCTCGGTTGTTTTTGGATCGGATAATTCCATGGTTAAGTATAGGAGGGTTGTCAAAAATGTTGGGAGTTCTGTTGATGCTACTTATAAGGTTAAAGTCACTTCTCCTCCAAATGTTGAAGTTAGTGTTTCACCAAGTGAGCTTGTATTTAGTGCGGGAAATCAGACACTTTCATATGAGGTTATGTTCACCAGTGTTGGGTTCTCTTCATTTGCTCTAATTCCAGCCAGCTTTGGGGCAATCGAATGGAGCGACGGAATCCATAATGTGAGGAGTCCGGTTGCCGTCAGATGGCGGCAGGAATTCATGGAATCAATATAAATTATTGCCATCGTTTATGCTTCATCCGTAGATTTGATGGTGCTTTGGCTCTGATGTTTCTATGGCATTGTTGTCACTTGCCGATTGCACTTTTGTACAAAGTACGAAACTTCGAGGCTATGGCTTGATCTACTGTGTTTCTTGTCTGGTTGTATGTAGTACCATTGGAGATGCTTTCAGGCAACTTCCACAAGCAGAAATAATGAATGATTGTGTTCTCTAAATTGACATGTGAAAGCAAGTAGTTCTCTACAATACGAAAATATTGTAGGATATGGGAGAATTTATCTATAATGACCTTATACCAAATAGGGAAATCCTTACATATGTATATTTGCCATTAGATCAGTAAAGAGCATTATATCTGCAGGCCACGGTATCATCCAGTGGAACAGTAGGTAATCGCCAGAGGTGTACAAAGCCATAATTACCCTAGCTTTTAGATGTTTATGAGATCATGAACAAGAAAGCATATCCGAAATCCACCAAAAACAGGCGTGCCCTGAAACTAACTTTATTCTTCAATCACCAGAAAAGCATCTCAGGATGTTGTACGCAATTACTAGAAAAAGAAAAAAGCAAAAAAGTCTGCAGCGCCTGTCCAATTAGCAGAATAGTGGCTCACCTAAGTGGGAATGGATATATGCTACGACGCTCTGGATTGAAGCTTTCTGGTGCTGTAACTACAAACAAGTACAGTAGTGATGTCTGACTATAGAAAACAACATGGATTAGAACAGTTACAATTGCAAGATTTCCTGCTCGCGCATTTACATGAACACAACTTCAAGCAGCAGCATGCACAATTTGGGCGTGATAGTATGGGCAGTTGGCAACAACTTCGACAGGTTGGTTTTCTTAAGCAGAGACAGCAACTATGCTTTTGGGAGTCGGATGGCGAGCAACAAGCATGGCAATTTGATCTTCTGGGGCAAATCTGGCAATTGCTGAAGCAGCAAATCCAACTTACACCACCACATAATTTCCCCCTGTCAGTAGAAAAATTTTGGTCAGAGCATTTTTCCAATAAGGTCAAATAGTATAAGCCCTTGCTGCTAGCCAGTATGGGTAAATCATCACATATTTCATTACTACTACATTTGCAAGCAGTAAGAATCCATTTAAAAGCACAATGTCATGACCAGTTTTAGAAGCATGTGGAGAACACAAGGAATTTTAAGAGCAAGTACCAAAGCTTCTTCCTCGAGCAACAGGATTCGTCCACATCCTGATGTCTAAACACCAGAAAATCCAATTAGTAACGGGACAAGACAGCCATACGTTACCAAAAAAGAGAATGTGGATTTTTAAAAGACTTACGTGACTATGAGGGGATCTGCCTTAGCACCTATAAAGTCATCAAGACTGTTAATAGAGAAATGAGGGATTAGAAGATATTGACATAAAAATATAATTACTCAAACGAAGAAATATTTGACGCTAGGAAAGTAGATAGAAGGCAGAAATGAAAACCATACTCTTTGCAGCATTTAGAAGCAGGTTGAAGCCCATCAATTGATTTTAACTCATCCTGGAAAAAAATAATAATAAAAATTCGGATTGACATATCGCATTTTCAGCATCTGTCGAAGCAATCAAACTGTATCTGTTTCTGTACTCTACAAGATTGTTCAATTTTCATGTGATTTTTCGCACAATTGACAAATATGGAGAAGTGAAAAGCCAGATGCAAAGATTATATATAATCACTCAGCAGGAGAAACAGAGTCAAGATCTACATCTGTAGAATTAGTCTCCAGAATTCTGCAATTATGGAATGATTCAAAATCATCTGCGCGTTGATTTTCTTATGAGTAAAATGAAATAGGAGAAGCAAGTAGTCCATATTACGCCCATTTATCTGCATCTAACTCATACCCAGAAAAAACAAACTAAATGGCGGATAGCAACAGTTCAAACATACGTTTAGTCATCAAAATAATGTTACACCACCTCATTCGATAATTCCCTTATTCTGTGGAGGCTGGTAGTAGGGCACCAACAAGAAAATGCAGTCCATTGCATGAAACACTTCCTGCCATTACGTAAATGTACACTACACTTGAATCTTACGATGACGATGTTCGGTCAAAAAATTGTTAGCATAATTGTAGGAAAACAATCCATTGATTGCTAGATTGCTCTTCTTCCTAAGAAAAGTATACCACTGGTTCACAAGTTGATTAAAAAATAAGTAAGTTTCTGTTCATAGAATATCATTATTTAAGCAAATCTGGATTTAAAATGACTCTTTAACAAAGATAGTCAACTTAATAATGTAAATTAAATCATAATTAGCTGGACTGAAGCTAAACTAATATCCAGTTCATACTACTAGCTTTAATCCTTTCAAGCCAATGAAAATTCTGAAAAATTAATGTTCAAAGCCTTTCCTTTTTTCACAGATTGTCAGGTAGCAGAAGACCATTTAAATTACTTACATTTTTGCTGTAAAAATACTAGACAAAAACACCAACTTTGCGGGTCAATTAATTGGGTCGATATATGCATCTTCCAAATACGAATCATGTGCAGACAGTCAAAAAAGAGTTATCTAATACATTCATAAGACAGTTAGCACACGACCATTTAATTTAAAAGTTTCCTTTTTCTTGAATTATATTTCCGGTTAGATTAGAACAACATTTAAATTTCAATGCCCGACATTTTTCACTGCCAACACTAGTTAAAAACATTACTAAAATGAAAGGATATGAAAGTACCATAGGTGAAGAAGAAAGTATGTCAAAGTAAATGATAAACCCATTTATTATTGATGTATATTGTGTCGCTTCATTCTTTTGAAATTTTTTTATGCATGCAATAGTTAGTAAGTGTCAAATATGACTTACTTGAAGATGACCGATCTCTCTCTCCAAGACTTGAACTTTGACCAACTGCTTCCTTTTCCAGTACAAATCGAGACCCCCACAAGGAGGCGACTTTGGGCTCACCATGGAGGAACCAAACGACGAGGTCGATGATAATGAAGAAGAAGAGCATGAATTACGCAAACCTTCCATATCTCTCTATCCCTTCATGCACTTAACTTGCTGTCAACAAGGCGTCGTTTCAAGTACCGGTAGTGATAACATTAACCGTACATAGGAAGAAAAAGAAAACTAAAAGGGTGTATGGGTTGTTAGCTTAGTGATAAGTATAGTAAAGATTGTGACAGTGAAATGTAAAAATGACATGGGTGTAGTGTGGTGGTTGGACTATTGAAGTTTGGGGAAGAGAGAGAGAGAGAGAGGACTGACATGGTGGCAGAGATTCCACGTGACTGTCAACTGCGATGGATCATGAGGCGGAGCAGGAGAGTTAATTGAGAAGTGAGCCTCACTCCTTGTGTTCTGCACGATACATCCTTTCAATGTAATTTTTCTTTTCTTTTTTCCTATTATTATTGTTTGATAAAAATAGTGCCCGGGCAAAAACTTCAGAAAATAAATTATTAATCATTTTAAAAATTAAATGTACGTTTTAATAAAAAAATATAATAACAAAAACCAGATGATTTCTTCTTTTTTTGTCGATCAAAAGTATTCCGTAGTGACAAAACATATGCGGCGCGGATTGTTACAGAACAATAGGATATAATGGGGGTAGATATTCTCCTCTTATGAAATTAATTAAATATTTAATTGATAAAATAATAATAATTATTATTATAAAGTAAAAAATTATATTTCTTTTTTAAGTTTAAATAAATAAATTTCTTATTTTATTATTTAAAAATTATAATTATATTTTTACCTTATTTTATTTCATAGATGAAACATGCTATTTGTTTTTATTTCCAACCTTACAACAATATTTTAAAGAAGAGATATTTGTTGGGAACTTATACATGTCCCTTAGCAATGAATCGGCCAACTAAGCGCGCAAACAAACTAAATCAAGGTGAACTATATTAAGCTCAAGCTTGATGGAGTTTAAATTTGTGAGCTTGAATTGAAATTGAATTATTTAAAATAGTATATGTTCTTTTTAATTAATTATATATCAAGCCATCTACCCGAATATATATATATAATTATTTATATATAAAACTTGAATTTTTATCAAATTTAATAAAGCTTAATATATAATTAAGTTCAATTTAAGCTTAATTAAACTCAAAGCTCATTAAACTAAATATACTTGATCTTAAGTTTGAGTTAGCTTCAACTCCACTATGATTTAATTGAACTCAAATACATATTTAGTCAAACTCAATTAGCTACAAGCCAGTTTAGTTTCACAATCATGCACATGCTTAATCTAGCTACTCCCATCGTGTGGCCAAAGGAGGAGAATCACAACCATTGACTGATTTTTTTTTTTCAATTTATCAATTCAATTAATGAGAAAATGATATATTCTTTGTTTCTCGAATTCATTCATCTAAGCTAAATAATCCCGACCTAGTAAGCCTAACCTATAGCTTTAGTGTTATATTGATAAGAAAAGAGAGGTGTCTGACATTTATTGGTCTAAAATAGCACCTAATCCAGCTATTATTAATGAAATTAGGTGAGGTAGTGACTTCAATAGTATAATGTTCATAATGCTAAATGTGTGAGCTTAAGGGATTGGCTCGCATTCGTATGGGTACGAGAATCTCATGCTTTCAAAATTTGTCACTAGCAGCGGCGCCATGTCCGACCGTCCGTCCGTCTCGGGAGCTCCACCATGGAGCTTTGTTTTTATCTGCTCTTTATGTTTGCATCGGAATTGTCAATTGTCATGGATTTTACACGTTGCTGGTCTTCTCCTCTCTGAATACGACAATTTTCTACCAGTAGTGGGTCTCAGTCCCCCCATCGTCCTCATTTCATGTTAGGCCCTTTGCATTGCTTTGCTTAGATCGTTAGTCTCATCAGTACCTTAATACATTTATTGTACTTTGACTAAATACCCTTTTCCGGTGTAAAAAATAAAATAAATCAGAGTAGAGTCTAGCATTGGCGAAAGGATCCCCCTTTCGTTTAAATAAACAAAGATTAGCTCTTTCTTCGAGGTCCCATTTGCTTTAGTGTGAATAGGTATATAGGACTAAAAATTCATATTATTGGGTTATATTTATATTTTGTGTTTAGTTCGTATCATTATGAAAAATATATATAATTAAATAGAAATGATAAATAATTAAATTATAATATAATTATATTTTTGTGTTGTATGTCATATCATATTTTGTATTTTTTTTTTGTAATTATGATCATAATGTATTAACAATTATAAATGTTATAGGTATATAAGAATTACTACTACATTTTTAATTTATATGTCAAAAAGTTATGTAAAAATAAAATGGATAAAAGATTTCAAAAAAACTTGTTCTCACATTTAATTTCACATATGGGGCCTAATATAAGGATATTGTTCTTAAGTTTTGTCACATTTTTTCTCATATCCATAAAACATCAAACATAAAGTTAATCGTTGATATACGTAGAAACCGATAAAACTTAGTATCGTTGCATACATCTTATTGGATTAGTTTAACATTATTGTCTTGAATGCAAGGGAATTTTATTTGGTTATAGACAAATGTGTAAAGAATTGGTCGATATCCTACTTTCAGAGTCCTAAGTTGCATGTGAAGTGGGAATGTAATGACAAGTTTTTGAGGTATTAAAAGATCAAGAGATACTAAGTATTGAATGGTAAATTAATCATAATTAACATGTAAAGTTTGAATATAAGCCAATCACGAGGAATTAAATGATCAACTAAATTTCGTAAGTTGTATCATTGAGTAAACTAGCAGATCCTTATTCCACGCACATATGTGCGAGTTTTAATGACAATATTATAAGTTTAGTTTAATAGAATTTGATTATAAACTTTAAATTTAGTCAATTTAACCATGTTTTTAATGAGTGCAATCAATTATATAGTTGTATCGTAATTTAGAATATATAATTCAAATTCAATATTTTTTTTAATTTATGTATAATTAAGTAACCATTTTACATCTATTTGATAATAGATATACATAATTATCTTATGTGTCTTAAAACTCAACATAGGATAATTTTGACTTAGACAATTAGGTTGGTAAGTTGAATAGTGAGTGGGGTAGCGTTTAGATTACAATACTGAATAATACAAAGAGTATTAGACAATACAGAACAATGCAACTTTTTTATACCACATTTGGTATATATTGTACTAGATAAAGATTTTTATAATATTTACTGTTTAGATATACAAAATATTATATTAAATATGATATATAAAGTACTGGACAAAGATTTTTTTTGTTTTTATCAAGTGAATTTGATTTTTGTACCATATTTTAGATGGTACAAAATATCAGCATTTTTTCCAGTACTTTATGATCATTTTTATTCAATAACTGAGAAAATATGTAAATCAAACAAAGACAAAATGTTTTGTTCAGTTAAATATCATAAATTTATAATAACCAAATTATACCTAATATATCATGAGAGGCTAGTGTAGAACCTTCAAATTTGAGATTATCCTCTCATGAAGAGCTTGATTAATGTCTACTATTGCTCTCTTAATGATGATTGTGGTTGGTAGAAACTAACTATGTTGATTGAACCTCTTAATGGACCATAATAAATGATCTCAGGTTTTTTCTTTGAAAGGATGGATTTAGAATAGACCTTGGAAAATGGGAATGGAAGCCTAGTTTGCTATACAACAAGAGTAATGCAAAGAGGATGGTTGGCCCTTCATGGGTCAAATAGCAAAAGCCCTTGTTTTGTGATATATATATATATATATATATATGTGTGTATATTTTCAAATGATGAGTAATACATTTCCTCTTAGGAGGGAAATTTGTTTCCTTCATATGAGATTCCAAATGGAATAGAAAGAGGTCTAGTTCTAGGCATCAAAGTGATGAGCCTAAGATCTAAGTCTAAAACTATGTTTGATAATTATATATATATCTATATATGTAAGAAATGGGTAAAAATGAATAAAAAAAGAGAGAAACAAATGGAAATAGAAAGTAATTCAATTTTCATTGTGTGTTTGGGAATGTAGAAAAAAAATGAAAGAAAATTGAGAGAAATGATGTTATTTCTTTTATTTGATTAATATGATAAAAGTAAATAAAAAGAAATAAAATTAGTATTTGATAAAATTACTCCTAATTTATTTTGATGAACATTTTATAGGGGGTACTATTGTAATTATCATCCTGCCTCCATGTACTTTCACTTATTTATCTCTAATTATGGAGAGAAAAGAAATGAACTTTAGATTTGAAGTGTTTTCATTCACTTTTTTCATTTTCTACCAATATTCACTCTTCACTTATCTTATCAAATATAACATTTTCTTCTATTTCAATCAATTTCTTTCCATTTCTACTATCCTACACATGTACATATAGATAAATCATTGGCTTGATTTTTAAATCTCATGCATGGATTCTTTAATTAATTGTATAAATAGATTGATATATATGCACACGAAAATTTGAAACTCCCGAATCATAAATATATATTATTTTTGTAAGATCAAAAGCTCGGCTAATCCATAACTCGAACTTTTGTAATTCTCTATTTTGAATATCAATTAATTTATGAGGGGCTTCTTCGCAAATTCAAATTTTAAGAGCTGAATTGTATTTTATTCAACTACTTATTTATGTATTTAGCCTATTATATCAAGGTATAATTTGCGAATCAGATTAGCAAAAGGATTTTATGAACAACTTCAACACACTGGTTAGGAGTTAACGGTTCCATGCATTTACCTTTCCACGAAAATAGATAGAAAAAGTCACGTAATTTTTGTCAACCGTGTTTAAAGAAAGATCTGCGTCAGGCACCCATTAACAAAACAGTCAGCAATATGAGTTTCGTTGATAGGGAGATAAGTGAACAAGGCATTATAAGTTATCTCATTTAATTAAACTAGAAAAAAATTCGAGAGGGTGTTACTTGACTAGCAATGAGATATTAAAACTTTGATTCAGTTGTCTACAGGATTAAAAATACAATGGGAGAATGGATTTTGTAAAACCCAAACCCAATCCAATAATACCCTATAAATATTTTGAAATTTGATCTAAAACCTATTGGTTTTAAATCAAAACCCAAAACCCTATTGAAAAATATTGTGTAAGGTAATTGTCAAATTAGACTGATCGGTACCATTTTTTTTAGATAAATGATACTAATGTATTATTATTATTATTATTATTATTATTATCTTTTTTGTGCTCAAGTATCCCATTAGGTTTTATTTTACTCTTGAAAATTGACTCAAAACCTTATAAAGTTTTAAAACAATATCCAAAACCTATTTTAAAATCTTATATCATGTTTAATATGTAGAAATGCCTTAGAATGAAATGAAATGGAATGGAATCAGGATTGTAATGATAAATCCATTCATGTGTTTGGATATTCTTGTGAAATAAAATGCCTATATAGTAGTACATGTTAAAAATACTCTTAAGTATTAAATATCATAATTAGGTTAAATGTCAAATAAGTAATTTTTAATTAATGGGAATTAATGAGGATGGAATAGAAGCGTGATTTTGCCTCATCAAAGGTGGAATCAAATTCTCTCTTGAAATCAGAATTGCCAATACCAAAGAATTGCTATTCCACCTTATAAGAACATTTCCAAATATGGGAAAGGAAATGAAACATGTAATTTCAATTTCATTTTAGGTTTGTTCCAATATACCAAACGTAACAACAAAGAATTACTTTATAGAATAATTGTTGGTTTACATAGATCAAGTACTCTATAAGAACTCGTTTAATTGCATGCCTATATAGGATTTAGGCAAATAATCATTACAAAGGCACGATACTCCAATTAACTTGACTTAATAGATTAAAATATAAAATAGCTTATAAAATATTTAAAAACGAAAATTATCTAACTCTATATAATATAAAATCTAAATTTTAATGATTTTGAGTATCTACAGTTGACTTAAACCTATTTAGGTTGTATCAATAACGAGTATTCATACGTCACTATTTTAAGGTAAATACGAAAATTGAAGAAAAGAAATAGATTAATCTTTAGGTCAAGAGAGCTAAATCAAGATTGGATTAATCAAGTGAAGATAAATGTAGTAGATTGGTGGGGGGTATACAGGCAATCGGGACATCAAGCAGAGATGAAAACGAGTTCCCTTAAAAAAAGGTTGGCTTCTCCTTTGAGTTGGTGGAAGTTCAATTGTGATGGTTCAATATGCGAAAAAGATAGGAAGATGGGTATAAGAGGCATCTATTGAGATCAAAAAAGAAATGTAGTTGGAGGTTTTTTCGAAGAGGATAGCATTTACAACACCTCTAGGCCCTAGAGGTGGAAATTAGGAGTATAGTGGAAGCTTTGGATATGGCTAGACATCGGGTTGGTTCGAACTCGGCCTAGAACCGCCGGTTCAAGGGCTATGGGAAGGTGGAACCTGAACTGGCCCGTAGGGGGGAAAGGTTGGGTTTACTAATGCTTACTACAAGTTTCATAAAAAAAAAGTAAGTATTATAGAGTACATGTTATCATTGGAAATAAATTCTTTTTATTTCCATCAATAGGTTCCAAAGGTAACCAAGAGGAAAGTAAATTGACCGTCTAATAAAATTAAAGCTTAATTAAGATTATTCCCTTAAAAAAATTTAGAGTGTGGAAGTATTATATAATTGTTTATTAAAGTTATGCACGTTTGCCTGCTTCTATGGTGAATAGATGACGTGCCTAAAACCAAGATTAAGCACATGCAAAACCAATTTGAAAGACAATTAAACAATGTCAATAAAACTAGTTCAACAATTGCACAATTCCTCAATATTTATGGACCAATCCTTCAAACAATGGCGTGATCAATCTTAATTCCAAGTATGATATAGCTTTAATACCAAAAGATGATATGCCTAAATTAGGGGTTAAGCACATGCAATTGGATCAAATTATAAACCTCAATGCACTTGTTTAATCTTGGTTCAAAACTCCAATAATTTGCATGAACCCAATGGAGAACAATGGAATTTAAATGCTCTAATTTGCAAAGTAACAATTCCACAAGGATAAAATCCTTCAAACAAAACTAAATACAAATGGGTGCCACGTGAATTACACACACAAAACCACAAGAACTAATTCAAAGATCCACTTTCCTAATAAAGTGATCCTCGGTTCAAATAAAGTTAAATTGAAGGTTAAAACTTAAGGGCTAAAACCAATCAATTGTAATAACATGAAATTGATTACAAATGTAATCTAATTCGGTCAATAACAAATCCAATTCAACCCTAGATACAACTCACTAGTGTTGAAAAGGAAATTGCAACAAGGAAAATTTGATATTACTCACAAATTAGCTTTAAAGCCACTTGCTACAATCTCAAATTGGGATTTGAAATTGATAAGAGCAATTTGTGGAATTAGGCAACCTTAACCCTCAACACGTGAAGTGTGTCTATTCTGAAAATTTTGCCAAAAGTCCCTCAAAACCCTACTTAAGCAAGTATTTATATTTGCTTCCTTTAAGGTTAAAAAGTTCACAAAATTACAACTATGCCACTTTTAGGGTGGTCGGTCCTAAAACTTAATTACAACCAAATAAAAAATGTCCCAAAAGCTTACACATAAATATGCTAAAAAAATAATTACAAATACAAATAATAAAGATCTTCAAAGAACCAATGCATTGAGGCGGTGTTGATCACAGCGGGCTAGTGGATGAGAATCTGATGATGTCCCTAAGCGATCAACAAATGAGAGTCATTTGGCATCCCGTGGAGAAATATCATTGTACTTGTAAGATTATTATTTAAATATTTATTAGATTAAAAGAAACAAAGGGTGAATATGAATGATTTGGATCATCATCTAAATCAAGTTCTGTTGCCATCTAGGTTGTTGGAAAAATTCCCATCATCTCCTCGAGCTTCTAAAAGATTTTCCCTCAAATCTAGAGGGTCATTTTTGGGACTGAACCCAGACATCTTTGTTGACTTGTTCTCTCGGTTACTAGATGAAATTGAGGTAGTCCTGATCTGCTCCTGAAATTTGTGCACCTCAGATGGAGACATTGGTAATAGTACTATTCGAGACCTTTCCATACTAAACATGTAGGTGTTTTTGAAACCATCATGTAACACCTTCCGATCAAACATCTAAGGCCTACCTAATAGCAAGCGGAATCTGCACATAGGGATCGCATCACATAAAATCTCATCGTGATACTTCTGCCCAACATTCACAGGCACCTTTGCCCTTAGTGTAACATGCATACTGCCCTGGTTATCCAACCAATGCAAGTTATAAGGGCTAAGATGTGGACTAGTAGATAATTGTAATTTGTCTATTAGTACAGCAGATATAACATTCGTGCAACTACCACTATCTATGATGAGTACACAAAGGTTATCTCCAATCCTGCAAGAAGTGTAGAATATGTTCTCCCTCTGTTTGTCCCTAGCATCAGGAGATAAAGTCAGAGTCTTACGCAACACATTAATGGGTAAATATTGTTCACTTGTACCCTCCCCATGTGTTTCTGCAGTCTGGTCATCATAATATTCCTATAGTGCTATAGATAGATCTATGGGCTCAACCTGTTCCTTCTCATCTTCAACATCCTCTCCAACACCCTCCATAATGGTCATAACCCTCTTATTAGGACACTGTGTTGCCATATGCCCCAAATCCCATGCCTTTAAAGAATTTGATTTAGCGTAATTTCCCACTAGTAGATCCTGGAATAGTTTGCCTCACGTCTGGTGCTATCACCTCTTTACCCTTCCCAAAGGGTATGTTTTCCCTATCAGTGTTGGGGGTAGTTCTATCCACTGCCCTTATGGTCTCACCTACCACCTTTGGTCGTCCTGATAGACCATTAGCTCTCACGGGCCTGGTAGTAGTACTAGGCTTGCTACTTGAAACCTTGAATAAAGTGGATCGCCTTTGCCTCTCTACTTTCAAGGCTAATTGAATAGCTTCATCGAGTGTACTATATCACTGCAGCTCGACAATACATGCTATCTCATATTTCAGCCCCGAGACAAAGTGTGCTGGGGTTTGTTCTGAAGGTTCAATTGACCTACATCTAATCATAAGGGTTTCAAATTCTTGCACATGATCATCAACTGTCTTGCCTCCCTACCTCAATGTTTGAAGACACATGAGCAGTTCCTGTCTATAGTGCTCAGGAATAAATCTTTTCCTCATGTCCCTCTATGTCTGTATCTCAGCCTACCAATCCCTACGCCTACAGATAATAAGATTTTTCCACCATAAGGCAATATACCATGTAAACTCAACAGCAGCCAGTCGGACTTGGGTGTTATCATTGATCTTATAGTATTCAAAGAGACCTTCAACTTTGTCTTCCCAATCCAGATAATCATTAGCTGAACCCCTGCCATCAAAAGAAGGCATTTGCAGCTTCACATATTCCAATCCCCAGGGTGGTCTGGAATCCCTATTTGGGTAAGGATTAGCCCTAAAGTTGTCGTCCCTCTTTTCTTTGTAGAGGTGATGATCTCCCTCAATCCTTTTACCCAGATTTCCTCCTCCCACTATTCCTTCTCTCTAGAGGTTCTATGGAGTTACTCGAGGTGTTGCTTGAGGTTTTACCATTGGTAGTTGTGATAATGTCATCTTGTTAATCCTGGTTGCCAAAGTAGCAACAATGGTAGTAAGATCCTAGAGCTGTTCTTCCAAAGTCCTCCTACCTGCAGTGTTATGACCTTGAACTCTACCAACCTGGCTATTAGCCTCATTGCCAATTCCCCCATTCACATTATCGTTGGACATGTCGTGATTTGAAGAAGTAATCCTACAAATTATAGCACACTCCTTCAACAACACTAACCCATACGTTTAACAACCATAATAATACAATAACTTACGTTGCAAAAGCTTTGAGGCACAAGGAAATAATTTAGTACTCCAAGTAAAGTTCAATAAATGAAGTACACACAACTACTTTCAAGTAGATAGAATCAAATTCAGCTACAAGTGTTTAAGTAATTAGTTCAATTACTTTCACACTTTAATGACTTGTTTGAATTTCAAATTCTTTTACTCAACTTTCCTTATTCTTGTCTTGACTTTTCACCACTCAAATATACAATTGGCAGCAAGGAAAATACACACACAATACACCATTCACCGTTACAAAATTCCCCTTATGCTTACGGTTCACAATGCTTCACGCCACTACCAACAATGTTCTTGACAACACATACAATAACCAATACCAAATGTACACAATCTCTATTAAATTAACAAGGATATAACACCAAATACACTCCTCAAGCCATGACACAATTTCACTTCCACAAACTGCAACAAAAACCGCAACTTCTATACAAGATAAGGTAGCTCAGTTTCAAATTCAAAAGGAGTTCAATAAGTGCACAAGTCCACAAATGGTAAGAAGCTATTTTAAATTTAAATGACACATAATTAACTATGAATTAATGTGTGTTTTGAAATTTCAAATTGACTTCTTAATGTACACTTCAATTTTGATTTCAAATATGAAAATTACAAGTGTTACTTTACTCCTCCACTTTTTTTCCCGAAAATGTACACTACACAATTCTACTTCACAATTGAAACACTACTCTTCCCCTTTCGCGATTTGCTTTCCATGCACTACACGTTCATAGCCACAATCAAGGATTCCATGAGTGTTCAATTCTCCAAGTGATCATCCACTAATCAATAAGACAACAAATTCAACAACACAATCAATAAAATGCAATTTCACACCAACAAATTTTCGGATCAAGGTGCTTCACAACAAACCCCTAACTTCCAAATTCAATTTGCAACCAATCCCTTCTCACAACCTCAAGCTCTGATACTAAAAGATGATGTGCCTAAAACCAAGATTAAGCACATGCAAAACCAATTTGAAAGATAATCAAACAATGTCAATAAAACTAGTTCAATAATTGTGCAATTCCTCAATATTTATAGACCAATCCTTCAAACAATGGCGTGATCAATCTTAATTCCAAGTATGATATAGCTCTGATACCAAAAAATGATGTGTCTAAATTAGGGGTTAAGCACATGCAATTGGAACAAATTATAAACCTCAATGCACTTGTTCAATCTCGATTCAAGACTTCAATAATTTACGTGAACCCAATGGAGAACAATGAAATCCGAATGCTCTAATTTGCAAAGTAACAATTCCACAAGGATAAAACCCTTCAAAAAACACTAAATACAAATGAGTGCCACGTGAATTACACACACAAAACTGCAAGAACTAATTCAAAGATCCACTTTCCCAACAAAGTGATCCTTAGTTCAAACGAAGTTAAATTAAACGTTAAAACTTAAGGGTTAAAACCAATCAATTGTAACAACATGAAATTGATTACAAATGTAATCTAATTCGGTCAATAACAAATCCAATTCAACCCTAGATACAACTCACTAGTGATGAAAAGGAAATTGCAACAAGGAAAATTTGATATTACTCACAAATTAGCTTTGAAACCACTCGCCACAACCTTAAATTGGGATTTGAAATTGATAAGAGCAATTTGTGGAATTAGGCAACCCTAACCCTCAACACGTGAAGTGTGTCTATTCTAAAAATTTTGCCAGAAGTCCCTCAAAACCGTACTTAAGCAAGTATTTATACTTGCTCCCTTTAGGGTTAAAAAGTCTAAAAAATTACAACTATGCCACTTTTAGGGTGGTCGATCCTAAAACTCAATTACAACCAAATAAAAAGTGTCATAAAAGCTTACACATAAATATACTAAAGAAATAATTACAAATACAAAATAATAAAGATCCTCAAAGAGCCAATGCATCGAGGCGATGTTGATCACAACGGGCCAGTGGATGAGAATCTGATGATGTCCCTAAGTGATCAACAAATGAGAGTCATTTGACATCCCGTGGAGAAATAGCATTATACCTGTAAGATTATTATTCAAATATTTATTAGATTAAAAGAAACAAAGGGTGAATATGAATGATTTGGATTACCATCCAAATCAAGTTCTGTTGCCATCTTGGTTGCCGAAAAAATTCCCATCAATAGATTTACTTGGATATACTAGTTTAGTTTAAAATACATGCAATTAAAGAATGAGTAAAAGCAAAGAGAAAAAGAGAAATGCACCTAGATGTAGAGGTTCAACGTTATACCTATATCCTCTCTACCAGCACTACTAGCTTAATGCTGCGGATTCACTATAAACTTCAATCAAGAGTACAAGAGAATTATGTGATTATGGAAAACACCGCAAAAGTTTAGTAGAAGCTATCGCTACTATAAAACACAGTTTTCCCTAG
Organism: Laguncularia racemosa; assembly: GCA_037954665.1. Classification (NCBI taxonomy): domain Eukaryota; kingdom Viridiplantae; phylum Streptophyta; class Magnoliopsida; order Myrtales; family Combretaceae; genus Laguncularia; species Laguncularia racemosa. The sequence goes on along the minus strand of JBBMOL010000002.1, from coordinate 11,732,302 downwards.
GTTCTCTTAACTCTCACTAGCTTAACCTAGAGTTGTGCAAGCGAGCTACATAAGTTAACATGCTTCAACCCATAGTCCACTTATGATGGGAATCAAGCCATTCCAGTTACAGGACCTCTTATTCAAGCTAGAACCAAAGGACTACAGAACCTTACATTGAGAGTTCTACTTGATCAGATGGAACTCAAGGAGAATCATCTAGTTTCTTCATTCATTTTGCATGATTGTTTTATCTTCAATCAAATACATTTGTTAGTGCTTTAGAACGACAGCCGGGTAAACTAAATGACTTAAAGCAAGCATGGAATGCTGCCCTTAAAAGCTAGCAACATATGTTGTTAAAGTTGGTGACTTACCTTGAAGAACTAGCGATGCAAGAATGAAGGCTGGCCATAAAGGCCGATAGTGTATATTCAAAAGCCGATGGTGTAGAAATTTAAGCCGATGGCTTAACCTAGGCGGCTTACAATTTAGGTAGGTTGCTTTATGTTCTTTTGAACCAGTTTTCTTTGTATTTTCAATCTTGCTTTATTTTTATACCTTTGGGGGATAAAAACATGAACAAAAGTTTGATATTTTAGAAATACAAGATTAGAGTTTTTACTCTCATTCTTCTTATACTCTTATCAATCTTTAGATTGTGGCAAGTGATGGTATTGGGATTGTTGTGTGTCATATCAATAAGACCATGTTAGGACTATCCTCTTATTAGTGCAACATATTTAGTAAGAGTTTAGGTTTTATTTTGTTGTTGTGTTTGATTTGTTTCAGATTACTTGTTGTGAATTATATGTTGGGTTTGCGATTGCTTGATTTTACATTGGGATTAAGCACATCATAATTTGGTATTAGAGTAAAGGTTAAGAATTGGGGTTTGTCCTGTGATTTGTGTGATTGGGATTTTGGGATTGAGCGAAGGTTGAGAATTAGGGTTTGTGTTGTGATTTGCGTGATTGTGGTTTGAGAATTTTGTTTTGAGACTGCAAATTAGTGAAGTATATCGAATGATTGTGTGAATGGAGGAATTGGGGATGAAGCCAATAGTCAAGTTGGAGGAGGAGGTCAGGGATGCCATGCCGCAAGTGTTAGGAGAAATTTAGAAGAGCAATTACAAGATCTAAACACCATTGTTGCTAATCTAGCTACACAGGTGGATTAAATAACACTTCCCCAATAGCTAATGGCAAATCTGTAAGCACCCCTACCTTAAGTAGCCATTAACGATGCTCATAAGGAACGAGCATTGGGAGGTAATAAGGGAAGGCGAATTAGAGGAAATTGCTATGCCCAACTAAAAGGAAGATATGATAATTTTGAAGATGAATTATATCATAACCGCGAGTTCAGGCCACTTAAGGGTTTAGAATATGTGAAATTATAGATGCCTTCATTTGCTAGAAGAGGATCTATAGAGGATTATCTTGATTGGGAGGATAAGGTGGAAGGATTTTTGAATGCTATGAGATTAATGATAATACCCGAATACGTTTGGCAGTAATAGAATTTATAGGGTATGCCGCCTTATGGTGGAAAAACATTGTGGTTAGTAGGAGAAGAGATGGAGATGCTGAGATCTGTACTTGGCAGGAGATGAAACGGGTTATGAGGAAGAGATTTATACTAGAGCATTACAGATAAGAGCTATTCGTGTGTCTCCAAACATTGAGATAGGGAGGCAAAACTGTAGATGAGTATGTCCAAGAATTTGAGACGTTGATGATTCGATGTAGAGTTGTTGAACCTCTTGAACAGAAGATGGCACGATTTATGTCGAGTCTAAAATATGAGATTGCTTATATAGTGGAACTATAGCGATATGGCACCCTTGATGAAGCCATCCAGTTGGCCTTAAAAGTTGAGAGACCGAGGCATTCTAATCTTTATAGAGTGGTGAGTAACAGGTATGGATCCTCTAATAAATTGTATGGGTCAGGCAGTAAGAATGTTAATAAAGGAGGATATGATAAGAATGCAGAAGAGAACGTATCTATTACTAATGTTAAAAGGGAGAAAGAATTTTCTAGAAAGGGAAAAGCAGTTGCTGAGGCTGAAAATGAGCAAATAGTGGTTGGGTCATCAGGTAAGAAAACTCGCCAAATCAAGTGCTTTAAGTGCTTAGGTTTTGGACATATAGCTATTTAGTGCTCAAACCAAAGGGTGATGACTAATATGGAGGTGGAAAGCGAGGATGAAGAGGAAGAGTTAGATGAGCCGAAAGATTTGTCGGTAGTGCTAGATAAGTATTATAGGGATGCAGATGTTGAGGTGCATGAAGACAGAGGGAATGATCAATATCTGGTTATCAATGTGTTGCGTAGGGTGATGACTACTTTTCCAACTAATAAGAAAGAACAGAGAGAGAACCTATTCCATAATTCTTATAAGGTCTAAGGTAACCTTTATGCTCTTATTATTGATGGTGGTTGTTACGCTAATGTGGTGGCTGCTTCATTAGTTAATAAATTGAAATTAGTCACTATTCCATACCCTAAGCCATATAAACTGCATTAGTTGAGTAAACAAGGCAGTCTATATATTACTTAGAAGGCTAAGGTTTCATTCAGTATAGGGGAGAGATACCATGATGAGATTGTCTATAATATTCTTCCTATGTGTGCATCACACATACTGCTTGGCAGACCGTGGTAATATGATAGGAGGGTATTACATGATGGGTTTAGGAACACCTATGTGTTCCAAAAGGATGGCAAGCGATTGTGTTGAATCCTATGTCACTAATTGAAGTACAAGAGGCACAAGGATAGATTAATAAAACCATAAAAAAGAAGGCCTTATTTGTGGGATAAAAAGAGCCAGAAAAGGCAACAAAGGAAGAAAGTTTGAGTGGAGTAGAGAGTTCCAAGGAGATTCAGAAGCTTCATCAAAAGGCTTTTGAACATCTTAAGAAAACTCGAGAGCAGTAGCAAATTTAAGGCAACAAACATAGGAAAGCCAAAATTTACAATCTAGGTGACTTAGTTTGGATTCATCTTAGCAAGGATAGGTTTTCTCATAAGAAATCACATAAACTTTCACCTAGTGTAGTTGGACCATTCAAGATTCTGAAGCGCATCAACAACAATGCTTATAGGGTGGAGTTATTAGGAGAATACTGTGTTTCTACTACATTTAATGTTGCAGATCTACCACTTTACCTATTAGAAGATCTTCATGAAGAACCATCAGATTTAAGGGCAAATCTTCTACAGACTCGAGGAAATGATGGGTATTAAGCTATTCTAGTTATAAGACCGTATATTCGAGCTAGAACCAAAGGACTACAGAACCTTACATTGAGAGTTCTACATGATTAGATGGAACTCGAGGAGGATCATCTAGTTTCTTCGTTCATTTTGCATGATTGTTTTACCTTCAATCAAATACAATTGTCAGTGCTTTGGGACGACAATCGGGTAAACTAAATGACTTAAAGCAAGTATGGAATGCTACCCTTAAAAGCTGGCAGCTTACCTTGAAGAACTGGCGGTGCAAGAATGAAGGCTAGCGAAGTAGAAATTTAGGCTGACGGCCTAACTTAGGCAGGTTACAATTTAGGCCAGTTGCTTTATGTTCTTTTGAACCAGTTTTCTTTGTATTTTCAATCTTGCTTTATTTTTATACCCTTGGGGATAGAAACACAGACAAAACTTTGATATTTTAGAAATACAATATTAGAGTTTTTACTCTCATTCTTCTTATACCTTTATCAATCCTTAGATTATAGCGAGTAACGGTATCAAGATTGTTGTGCATTATATCAATAAGACCGTGCTAGGATTATCTTTTTGCTAGTACGTCATATCTGGTAAGAGTTTAGGTTTTATTTTGCTGTTGTGTTTGATTTGTTTTAGATTACTTGTTGTGAATTATCGGTTGGGTTTATGATTGCTTGATTTTGCATTGGGATTAAGCACATCATAATTTGGTATCAAAGCGAAGGTTAAGAATTAGGGTTTGTGCTGTGATTTGGGGATTTCATAGCTATAAGGATAAATGGCCAATCTACCTTAACTAGCTTTATTGCTGTGTTTGGATTGGTAGAAATGGAATGAAATAAAAGGGGGTGGGGTAGAAGTTAGAAATGTTATATTTGGTGAGTTATGTAAAGAATGAAAATGGGTAGAAAAGAAAGAAAATGAGTGGAAAATAGGTGGAAATATAAGGTAATTACAAAATTGTCCTTTGGTCTTTAGCTATGCCTCATGTAGTCTATCTATGAGACTAACTCGCAAGCATCCCATGGTAGAATATGCTGTTGAATTCATATCTACATTTCAAAAGAGCATAAGTGATGTTAGGAGCGATTTTCCTTTACTTTCTGGGAAAATTGCGAATCCTCCAAGAGATGATGTAGTTGAAGAGGTGAAAACTTTAGGATTATCAGAAAATGAAGAGTTGGATGTTCTTATGCAAATGGCAACAAATCTACAATATGAAAAATTCTTTTGGAGGCTCCAAGGAGAATAGAGGCTAGCATTTGTTAGGCGTATTATTGGTTGATTTTAAAAATGTTTGGAGTATTTGCTTAACTAAGACTTCTTTTATTAGCATGTTCTTAGTTTACATTGACTTTTTTTATTTTGTGATGGTTATGGTTGACTCTATTAAGAGCACCTTTGATGTGCATGTTTTGTTTAAATGCCAATCATGTGATCATATTTGATATGTGTTAATCATATTGATAGTCTATTAAGAGTATTAAACTTTATTTTGATGATGATGTTAGTTTGTTAAAATTAGCTCTTATATTATCACCTATTATAATGAGGATATTGATTTAATTTATTTACTATTGGAATTTGCAATATACATCAAAGTATTGTAATTTAATTAAAATTATAGTTACTAAATATTAAAGAAAATTATTGTAATTTAATATATATTAATTTGTTATAATATTAATATAATTAACATTTTGGTTATTAAATATAATTTATAATTTTTTATGAAATTATTAAAAATTACTAATATAATATTTATAATGTGTTATATTATTAAATATAACACAAATTATTATAATTTATAATATGAATTATTAAATTTTTTTCAATTAATGGATTTACATTTATTATTTTATATAATTTGTAAGATTATATAAATTAAATAATCTCTTCAAATTGTATTTTTTATAATATTAAAAATGTAATTAAATAACCATAATATTATACAAATGGTATAATTGTTAAAATTATCATGTTCAGTGTAGTACTTTGCACTTCCAAACAATGGACATGACAAAAATCTTTGTCTAGTAATAAACATACCAAATGTGATATGAATTTTTTTTTGTCCTTTTTTTCTTGTTTTATACTCTCCAGTAATCTTTATACTGTCCAGTACTAATAACCAAACGCTATCTAAAACAATAATAAGGGTAACTTTGCCTATTACTAACTCAATTTTACTTCATTTCTTTCCATTTCCTTTGTATGTTTTTTTTTTTCTCCTAGTTGCTTCTACCAATTTCTCCTCTATTATAAATTACCAAACACACTGTAAATGCAGTTTGAAATTTTTGGCTCAACCTGCAATTTTTTGTGAGTCAAATAAACTAGCCCACATGACTTGTCTGCTTGCACAACTTTAGCCTAACCTCTAATAGCCTACACACTCACACATAACACTTTCATTTCTTTACATATTAAGCTTGTAATAACTCACACAATTACAACATATTAGCACCCTTAAGACTCTTTTGGAAACATTAGATGATATTCCTAACAACCAGCTTACTAAAAGAAAGTACAATAATTTCAAAAGCATAATTTTTAAAGATACTTCTTATTAGCAATACTCAACCGTGTACATAACAAGTATATTCTTCAAGGCTTTGTCGTCTTTTATATATTTGTTTGAGTTTCGCATCTTCATTTATGAATAAATCCTTGTATCCAACAATAAAATAAAACTTTATAAGATAATCCTTTTTATTTTAATGGCTAATTAAAATATGGAAAGAGAAGTTGCAAAAGAAAATGTTTTAAATATATATTGAGAAAATACAGATGCTGGCGGATCTCTTTCCACTTACATCAATTTTGTTTTCTTTGATGAAATTTATCAACAAAACCATTTCAAAAACTATTCCACTAAAGATTTGATAAGTCAGCTTCAAAAAACAAACAATCGAGCATAAATCCTTTCGAAAAAATAAAACTTTACATATCAAAAAAATCATTTTGCCTACTTTGATTATTTATACGACTTTATCAAAATGTACTTAGAAACATTTATTAACTCTGTTGAAATATTTTGACCATTGAATCAATAAAGAGTATCCATTTTAATTCATTTTCTAAATGTATTACCCAAATACATTTAGTTGGTTAGTCTTGAATTTTATAATCCACTTGTGTCAAATTTTTCCACTAGCGATTCTACTAGATCTTGCTCTAAATTTGAAAACTTATAATAATACATATATTTATGCGTTTCATAAAAAAAAATCATATTATTAATACCATCAATTTTTATATAAATGGTTTAGTTTAGATAGACTTTTGAATTATCTAATAACATTATTATATCTTTTTTCTTATAATTTCAATTATAGATTTTATGTAGCAACATTTAAAGGAGGAAATTAAGGGAATTAAAATGTGGTTATATTTAGCTTATATGTTTATTCGAAAGTGTTTTGTGGACTATTTTCAAATTTTGTATAATGAATGCTTTGAAGATGTTATTTTTATCATATTTGATGTTGAGAGGCTAGACATGGAATAGGGTCGGATTAAACCGTTAATCTGGCTTGCCAGTTAGGCAAGTCAAGTCGATTTATCATGTGAACCAGTCAATTAAAAACAAAAAAAAAATAAAAATTAAGGCTAATTCACATAAACCGGTCCGAAATGGGGAGAGTTCGAGCCAATCTCGATTCATACTTTTATGACTTAGAAATCAACAATTCTAAACTGGTGTAGGGTCAGGTTCGAATCGATGACTATGGGAGACTCTGGAGGTAATAGTCAAAGGCTTTTAGAAATGATTAACTACTTTAGAAATCATTAATAGAAACTTAGAAAAATAATTTATATTTCCTAGAGTTTGTTGTTAAGTATTGAGAGATCATGACAAAAAACTCCCGTCCGGCTCACAATACCACGAACCACGGCGACGACAAAACGGGCTTGTGCCGATGCGTCGTCCACGTTGGGAATGGAGTGAGCCTGCTAGTATTTCCACGCCCAGAGAGGTAAACGGTGGTACTGTATTTTTGCTCCGACGACTGTTAGAAAAGTCCGATGTGGATCCACTATTTTTATTTTTCAAGTAGTGATAGGTATTATCCAATTTTTAATATAAAATTGTAATAATTTTTTTTAAATTTCTAACACTCTTTTTTATCTTTAAGATAAAATCAGATAATACAATATATGTCATGTTATTCGAAATTTACTTTTATATTTAATTTTCAATTCACCAAACATTTTTCCTTTTATGGTTTGTCCGAGTTAAATTTATTGTTATTAACTATCTGTGATAAAATGTATACAAGTAAATTGCAAGTACACTTGCTTAAATTTATTGTGTGAGTATAAAGTTTTTTGTTTTTAAAATAAAAAAATATATTTTTATTTTTTAATATTTACTTACTTTTTAATTTGAGTTATTTATCTTCTTTTTTTCTTTTTTTTAAAATCATAAATATTTTCTATTTATTATGATATTTTTATAAATAGTAATATAGTTATATAAGAATCTGAAAGCATATTTTTTAGGATCTATAGGCCTAAGCACTTAATTACAAAGTTGAGGGATTAATTTCGAATAGAACATATATATATATAAAAGAAGGCATATTTGCTATCTATCCAACAACTACTATTATTATTATTATTATTATTTGTCAAGTATGATTAGCAAGTGGAAAACAACACTTAATAATAAATCCATCTAAATTACATATTGGCTATATATCGATATATTATTTAATGTGTATTTCATATTGTGACGACAGACATAACATCCGCATTATTATATATTTGAAACACTTCTGATTGCCAGTAGTGCTGGTGCTACAACACAAACACACACTCGTGTCAAACATGCCTTCTGCATTCTGGATGAAACGTATGCACCGTCTGATTTTTCGAGGACTCCATAAAGAGACACTCGTTCAATCTTGAAATGACATCGTCGTCTCACCGAATCAAAACCCTAACTCTTTTCTTTATATTATCTTTTTTTTTTGAAAAAAAAAAACTTCTAGGTTCAGTAATCAGTGTCCGTGCGATGTGTTTCGTGTATGGATCGTCAACAAATCCCATCAGTTGGCATCCTTATCCTTAACACCACACGATTAATCAAATCCCATCTTTTTAATTACTTGTTTTAAGCTACGAAACAGATGCTAAAATGGACCCGGCAAAACATAAAACCTACATGATCTATCGACATTCTTACGAGATGGTACGATGGTTATTGTTGATAGCTTATCTTATTTAATAATCTATTATTATATAAACGATTTAGTAAAAACCTATTAATAGTTTTTTATAATAATGAATTATTTTAAATAATAATAAAAATAAAATTTATTAATGATAAAATAAATTATTAATAGTAACAGCGCCATAAAAATCCTTAATAGATTTACTAGCGTAACTATGGGGCCTCTCATGTAAACTCTGTTAGGTTTTCCGAAGCAATCACAGTCAAGTACAGTATTACGCAGCATAATTTATATAAGAAGAATTCAATAAACACATTATAAGTACTTCTACTCAAAAAATATTTCCTAATTAATTAACGTATTGGATCAAAAGATGAGAAAATTGGTGAATGATACCAGCTTTGTTACAATTAGAGCATTCTTGGATCCAAGGATAGAAAGGTTATCCAATTTTACCAATTTCTTAAACCGCTTGAGAAAAAAATAATAATAAGTGAAATCTTAATTTAATTGGAAATCAGATCATGGATATTTATTATCCCAAAAATATAGTTTTAACAGTGTTCTAACTAATCACATTAAATATCTAAGTAGTGGTTAATAGTACACGTCTAAGTGTTTGATTGAGATTAATAGAGATATCGTTAAGACATCATTTTGACAACAACAAACATAAAAAAAAAAAAAAAACTACTAGGTAGATCTAGTATACCATGTCAACAGTTAGAGATTAAGACTAAGCTAATTATATCTTACTATCTTAGTATATCAGCTTTAAATGCCACATAATCTAGACCTACTACACTACACACAAGATATGTCATCCAAGATCAGACAAATTCGAAAGATTCAATTCCAAGTACTATTACCAGAGTTAGGTACGTAAATTTTCCCGGAAAGGAGGACGAAGAAGACAAGAAAATTGGTGGAACAACAGACGTTTGCAAATCCTAAAAGGAGGGTGGTTATATTTTAGGCCATTTTTCAGACAAAAGGTGGGAGATGGCTTTTCGTGTTACGCAATCAAAACGACACTCAATTTTAAGGTATTATATTCTCTATCATCCTAGCTGGTGGTTTTATCCTCTTTCATCTCCAAGTCGTCTTCTGCGGATAATAAACTTTGAAGGGTTTAATATACTATATCCTTATTGTATTTTGGCTGTTATATTTAGATAATAAACTTTGACGATTTTAATATATATATGTTTCAATATACATCTAGAAGAATATGTTGAAATAAGCACATACTATCATTTTTATGCCATATGTTGCATGCCCATTTCAGTATGTTTCATAAAGAGAACGTAAAATAGGTAATTTTATTTTATGTTCCTTTGTTTATTATAATGAACAAGAAGGGATTTGAACTTAATCTATTTTATTGAAAGATTAATATTCATACTACTAAATTATAAAAATCTTAACACAAAATACGTAGTTTAAAAATATGTTTCTTTTATAGAAGTAAAATACATGTGGAGCTCAAGTTTTTGTGGGTTCATATCAATGGCTTAATAGTATGACCTTCATTTCGTTTAAGGTTATAATGGATTGTGGAGCACTAAACTTACTAACAAATTACTTTAAGGTACTTCAATAATTACTTAAATTTCATTCAACTGCAATTTACCTATGCTCAAGCTAAATAAGTAATTTATCAAGTTTACATCAACATTTAATCGAGCTTTATTGCGCTTAGTTATGTAAATTGAATTTAAGTCGAGTTCGTCCATCAACACAATTCTAAATATAAATAAAGTATTTTCTTAAATATAAAACGAGTCTCAAGGAGTTTAACAAAGTGGAACTTAGATTTATTGAGTATTACTTCGAGTTAAGATTGATCTCAAAATTTTTATGCTCAATCAATTTTGAGCTTGTCAACTTTGAGTTTTTGAATCAAGCTTCAATTTGAACTTAATGCTATGAAATCTTGGCTCAACACAATCACACCTATAGTATCCAACACATTCTCTCTCTCCCCCATGTACTTCTTACTTATTAGCTATCAAGTACATTGCGGCTTGGACTCACCTATTGAGTGATGATCTTTATTTAGCTCATTCATGTTCTCTCTCTTCATACCTACACCCCACCTCTCTGTCAAACATTCTTCATTCTTCTTTACTATGACTCACTCTCTTTATATCTCTGAGTTATTGTTTTTATTGAACTATAACTCATATCTCCAGTCTATTGGCTCATATCAAGATTATGTCCCAATAGTATGTTATGTATCGAAGGACTCTAAGATCTAAAGTCAAGTCAAAAACTAGATTTTTAGGTGGTTTGGAATATAGTGCATATTGATCAAAGAGCCAATTGATTAGATGACCCTAGCTAATTAGGTGATCGACCAGTAGGGATGTTAATTGATTTGGGGTGGCTGGCAATTAACCGTACAGTAGTGGATCACTAGTGTAGTAACAATCAACTAAAGCTTTCGGGTCAGCATTAGATTATTTATTACTTTATATTTCTAGATGCACATCCACTCAAGATTTATTGGAGCCTTTAGATAGGCTATAGTAGGGTTTATGCATATCATTAATGTACATTATTGTACGAAAATTAAAACATATTATTTGATATAGAGAATTTGCTGCTTCAACTCTTATGATTTTTCATCTAAATTCATCCAATTTGCAATTTTCTTAAAGTCTAAGATTCCAAAATATATATTCTATATGTGTTTAGTATTAAAAACAGAACAATAGGAACATGGTTTGAGGAAATCTTTTCCCTTTCTTTTCTCTTGATTGTTTCTTCCATATGTTGAATAAATATATATACACGAGAATGTTATCTATTCCTTCCTAATTTTACTCCTACACATTAGCTAAGTCAATAACAAGAATATCTCCAAATATCTATCTACCTAAATTATAAAGATTACAGATATCGCAATCGTGGAGAGCCGTCAGGAGATACACGACCGTGTACTTTGGCTGTGTACTTTATGTACGTTTCTGTGCATATTTTGGCAGTGGATACACGACCATGTACTTTGGCCGTATACTTTTTGTACGTTTCTGTGCACATATACACGACCGTGTACTTTGGCCGTGTACTTTCTGTACGTTTCTGTGCACATATACATGACCGTATACTTCCTATACGTTTATGTGCACATGTACACGACCGTGTACTTTGGTCGTGTACTGTTCTGTGCACTTTCTTACCACATACACGATTGATATCATTCTCAATACCCTCCCTCAAGGTGGAGCGTAAGGATTACGAATGCCTATCTTGCGAAGAAGAAACTGAAATTGCTCTCGTCCTAAAGCCTTTGTCAGAATGTCTGCCAACTGCTCATTGCTGCGAACATAAATGGTTTTGATCAGTCCAACTTGTAGTTTATCACGTACGAAATGACAATCAACCTCAATATGTTTTGTGCGTTCGTGAAAAACAGGATTTGCAGCAATATGCATTGCAGCTTAACTATCACAAAACACAGTAGCAGATTGACCATGATGCACGCCTAAGCACAACAACAATCCTTTAAGCCATTTTAATTCACAAACCGTGGCTGCCAAAGATCGATATTCTGCTTCCGCTGAAGAACGAGAAACGGTATGTTGTTTCTTGGTCTTCCATGAAATTAGAGAGTTTCCAAGGAAAACAAAATACCCTGTAAGTGATCTTCGAGTCAATGGACAACCTCCCCAATCCGAATCACAATAAGCTGTCAACTCAAGATTGCTCTCAGCTTTCAGAAGAATACCTTTTCCAGGACTGCCTTTCAAATATCGAACTATACGCAACGTTGAATCCCAGTGTTCTTTTCTTGGTTGTTGCATAAATTGAGCTAAAATATGAACACCATACGACAACTCAGGTCTAGTGATAGTTAAGTAAATCAAGCGTCCTACCTGCCTTCGATATTGTTCAGGATCACACACCAATTCACCTTTGGCAAGTGCTAGGTGGTGATTTTGCTCCATCGGAGATTGTGAGGGCTTAGCACCTAGCAACCCAGCTTCATTAATGATGTCTAAGGCATATTTTCGCTGACACAAAAACATGCCTTTGTCATTTCTAGCCACTTCAATACCTAAAAAATACTTCAAAGCACCTAAATCCTTCATATGAAAACAGCGATTCAAATATGCTTTTAACTCATCTATCAAGTGTGATTCACTTCCAGCAATAATGATATCATCCACGTACACCAAGACAGCCAAGTGCACTTTATCTTGCATCAAAGTAAACAAAGAATAATCTGAACGAGATTGACAAAAACCATACCGTTTTAGTGCTTCAGCCAATTTTGCAAACCAACATCGCGGTGCTTGTCGTAAGCCATAAAGAGACTTCTTCAAACGACATACTTTTCCGAGTTGACGAGTATGAAATCCAGGAGGCATTTTCATATAAACTTCTTCTTCTAAATCTCCATGAAGAAAGGCATTGTGGACATCCATTTGATGCAGTCCCCAACCTTTAGCCACTGCGACAGAAAGAAATGTACTCACCATAACCATTTTTGCTACTGGGGCAAAGGTTTCATTGTAATCTATCCCTTCAACTTGATTATTTCCGAGAATAACCAAACGCGTTTTGTACTGCTCAATTGTGCTATCAGAGTTATACTTAATCTTGTATACCCACTTGCTACCGATTGCTTTCTTCCCTGGTGGTAAGTCAACTAATGTCCATGTTCTATTCTGCTCAAGGGCATCAATTTCTTTTTGCATAGCTTCTCTCCAGTGTGCATCCTTCACTGCCTGATGGAAGAATTTTGGCTCCATACTGCCTGTTATGGCTGCTAAGAAACCTTGATGACGTGGTGAGAAATTTGTGTAATTTATATATTGAGCTAAGTCATAGGGCATACCTGAGGATGATGTTGGTTTGGCTGAACCTGCAGAGGGGCTATTACTGTGAGCAGCATAAGTCACACAATCTTTCAACCGTGTAGAAACTTTCTTAGACTGAAGGCCACGACCAAGGACCGATGAACCTTGTTCTACACTCTCTAATCTGACCTCTGGTGATATATCACCCTCCCTGACTTCAGCACTAACATTTGAGCATCATTCAACTGCTCAGGTGTTTCATTAGCAAGTTTGACTGTGTACTTTGGCCGTGTACTTTATGTACGTTTCTGTGCATATTCTGGCAGGGGATATACTACCGTGTACACAACCGTATATTTTGGCCGTGTACTTTCTGTACGTTTCTGTGCACACATACACGACCGTGTACTTTGGCCGTGTACTTCCTGTACGTTTCTGTGCACATGTACACGACCGTGTACTTTGGCCGTGTACTGTTCTATGTACTTTCCTACCACATACACGATTGATATCATTCTCAATATTTAGGTGAGAGAAGTTCCTCAAATAAAAATTTACAGTGAGTTTTATAACATGTTAATGAAGATTTCAAATAATACTTAGAAAGATGATGAAGAGTTTGGCAAACACAACAACAAAATAACAAAGGAAAAAATGGTACTAGAGAAATCATACTTATAGTTTATTCTACGCATATAGCTGGGATTAGCGTGGCATAGTTATGTCAAATATACTAGCATTCAGTATTCATGAAAGAACAAATTTATGTGATTGATATGTTATATCCAAAAAGAGGGATGATGCTTTTTTTTGCCGAAGGCCGACGGGTGAGTCTGCTCCAATCCCATTTTATTTTAAACAAACAAAACTCGTTATCGAGAATTAAATTTCTATGTGATAAAGAAGACATACGGTACATAGCTACTAATTTGTAAAATCAAAAGTTAACCGCATATGAGATGAACATGGACTTTATATTATTATCTAAATTTTGATTACATTGATATAATTAGAATATTATTTCCTCCTTAAAGATCAACCCCTAAATTAAGGTACAGCGGGCAATTTAAAAAGTCTAGGCAAATATGCTAATTTTAACCCTTCCATATTTAGGTCAACCAACTTGATCATAAACATAATATCCCGCTGATAGAAGTCCATCTTTCAATCATAAGTCATTACTCGTAGGTTGAACTTAAAAAGGTAAATTCTTTGTTATGTCTTTCTAAACATTGTGCCGATTCAAAACCGACTCGAAACTGGCCTTGACTCGTTGGGTCATGGGTCGACGAGGGGTGGAATTGGCACTGGCACGTGTGGGGGAAGGGTGTGGGCTGATTCCTATGAATTGGTGGTTCATAGGTCGGTTTTGGTTGTGAACCGGTCCTTAATTTTTTTTTAATTTTTTGTTGATTTTTATTTGTTATTTTTCAAGTTATTTTAGATTATTTTTTATTTACCCATTTGTATTTTTTGGGTGAGTTTTTTTCTTAAATTTATTTATGTGGAAAATTAATCCATAATTTTCACAGCAATATATGATATTTGCTTCATTAATGGGTACTACTCTTATAAATTAATTTAGCTTACCCGACATTAGGATCTGAACTAGCGAAGCTTCCCCTTAAAGAGACAAAGTCATTAAAATATTCATCTTTTTCATTAGACATCTTGTATGACTTTTGTGTTTTACTTCTTACCTTCAACCAATCCTTTACATAAGCCAATGCCTCAACGTTAATGGGTGATAGTCTTAATCACCGCTGTGATAGGATAAGGATGAGAGAGTTATTGGAACTTGACCATCATATGTAATAAAAAAGTTAGAAAATAAGTTTTCCGTTACTTGAATTGCTCTTCATACTAGATTGCTCATCATAGTCCTTATGAGGCGACAACAACATAGGTGTCTTGAGTCTCAAAAAATGTGTCAATAATTTGATAATATAAATTAAGATATTCTAAAAGTATTTCTTTCTTACGATGCGGATTTAACATAGAATTAACAAGATAAATTGTAGGAATTTATCTATAATAAAGCAATCACTTTGTAGCCATTTAATTAACAGCCACCCAAAAAAATAGGTCGCCTCGGGCTTCAAGTAGCATTGACAATATATTTACAGCGTTTATTAAGAAAAATGAACATTAGCCTAGTACATTTGAGAAAATATTAGAGTACTCATGAAAAACCCTTAAAACATTGAGCATTCTACTACATACATCCCAATTCTTGGGATGTAATGGAATATTTTGGATATTCATCATGGCAAAAGTATATAATGTATCTTTATAGGGAATCATACTTTCCAAAAGTTGATATGTGGAATTCTACCTATACTTAACGTCTTTTTAATTTTTTTTAGATCACATTCTGTTATCAATACAAAATTTCCACCATACCTTATTTACATATGGATGGTCAATTAAAAAGACAACTAGTTGTCCTATTGAGGACATCTTAAGATTTAAATAGTTCATATCACCATTAACGCAAAGATTTAAAATATGGTAGACACATTGTATGTGGAAAAAAGTCTCACCTAACGTAGGTTGATATAATACTTAAAGTTCATCAATGGATGTTGTATTAATGAACGCATTGTCAAAACTGAATGAAAATATATTTTTTGTCAAAGAATATTTACCTAAAATGATACTTATTATGTTAAAAACATTTTGCACTTTATGACATTTGTTGAAAATCTTAAGCGCTATTAGTCTCTTTTATACTTGTCATGAATTGTCTATCCAGTGGCATGCAATTTTCATGTATGAATCTTCTTACCATGGATCGGTCTATATATCCGCGCAAATAGAAACATATTTGTCAAGAGAATTAAAAAGAGCAGTTAATTCACGCTTACTATTGTGATAAAATTTTATGGTGGTTCATTGTATTGTTTTCGGGTCATAACTTTGTGAGCTTGAATTCAAAGCTTTCTGCTTTTACTCCAATTGATGCTTGGAAGATACGTGAGCGTGTCTCCATGACAGGTTATATTTGGCTAAGTATTCTACTAAGGCAACTTTTCTCCTCTTAGTAGAATATCAAAATAGGCTTGCTAATTAAGATCTACTTGGATAGGAGATTTGTTGTTGCGACTTATCTATGCCAAATTTCATAGGGTGCTTCGATTGCATGTGCCTATTCAAAGTCCCATAGCCCTCTTCCTTCTTCTATGCGTAACTTGATCGACAATAGTTGGAATACGCACGGATGCTCCCATCTTCCTCAATTATTTTACGAATATGTTTAGTAAAAATATTAGATTTAAGTGGTGCAAGTGGCTTACTTGTGAAGCCGAATGGGCTATGTATGTGGCCCGATATTTCTTCCTCCAGTACTTGCTAAACATCGTCTTTTCTCTTCTTTCACCTTCTCCTCATTATCCTCTTGAGACAACGGTTGCTTTTATCTATTGGGAGTCATGTGCTCAAAGCTTGAGGGTTACATTATCAATTCTCCAATTGCTCGTTGGTGAAGTTGTGGATATCGTGATTCTCCACCTTAAAAAATTTCTCGAGCGCATGTTACACGGATTTTCTCTTATCATCTTTTCTAGAACCTCCCTTCTTATTAGAAGATGAACCGCATAAGAAATCTGCCATTTTTGAAATTAGTATAAAAAGAACATATTGATATGGGCAGATGAGAGCATAGAAAATATCGAAGAGTTCGCAAGCTATATAACAGAAAATATTGACAAGCATAAAAAATATTGATGAGAGCACATAAAATATTGAATGCACAAGAGATTAAGTGTAAATTTTTTTCGTAAAGAATTCTCCTGAATGCAAATGCATGAATTTATACAATATCCTTGTATTGCTTAAATTTTTCTATTCTCTCACAATCTTCAAACTCAAAAATTTGAACACATTTTGATAAAGCTTATCTGCAAACCTATTGCGTTGCCTACAAACCTATTTCTAGCTTAAAAAATGAAAATTCAAATTTTTTCACTCTGCATCCTGCCTTATTTTCGCGATCATTTTTTCAAATTGCAGTTGCTTTCTTCTAAGGATAGCATTATTGGTATCCATTTTTCCAAACTCCTTAAGATATTTGTTCGCATTTATTGTTGGTCTTTCTTTCTTTTTTCTTTTTCCAACATTGTAGAGTTGCAGTCTTTACCTTCAATTTTTTTTTTTTTAATACAACGAGTCGATTGGCCGATGTAATCCAGTTTACAACATGTTCAAAAACCACCAGCCAGGTAGGTTCAACCCATCATTGAACCGGCCCTTTCCTAATGTCTAGTTTTATCTTGATTGGTAATTAAAGATTTAAGTATAATTCCTTAAAATTATTGGCCAAAAATGAATAAGCACTCTTGAACTCACTAAGCGTACCTTGACCTTTTTATGGATTTTGTAAATACATACTCACCTGATAAACTATCATGAAAGCTCTTAAATCATTAATTAAAATAATGATAATATTGAGGTTTAGGAATGATTTAAGGGTATGTATATATTTTTTTAAAAAATTGAGGATATATACCTATGTAAATACCCCATTTTTGCCCCTAATCATTAATAATGCTCAATTTACAATTTTTTTCATTTTTTTCTATTTAGGAAAAATAAAATAAAAAAACAAATAGGAAAAATATCCCAATTTTGGAAAATAATATTAGAAATAATAATAAAAAGAGTTAAATAATTTTTACAAACTTTTAGAATTTCAAAATAATATAAAATAAATAAATAATGGCATGCTTATGTATAATATTCGTGTAAAATAAAACAGAGAATTAGGCTAGCCAAGCTGGTATGGACCATTGCCTCATGCGTCGAGAGGGGGGGGGGGGGGGGGGGGGGGTGCGCTCATTCGCTAGTTCGAATCGTGGGGGACGCAATCCGAGTTTTGTAATTTTTTTCTTCACCTAAGACACGTGTCAGCGTGTGATTGGATGGAGGGAGCACATGCGCCCGGCACATAATTGTCTTCAACCTCCGTCCGAAATGCTCGCTGACTGCGGAAAATCCAAATTCGGCCATTTTGATGCGATTTTTGCACAAATCCAACAAATCTTTAACTAAAATGAGATAAACATCATCCAATTAGCATAAAATTGCAACAAAATAAAAGATTTACACAATTCAAAGCAAATCGGAGATGGGTCTCAATTGAAGATTTGATTCGTGCTAATTAGAGGAAATCCGAGCTTATCGAGCTCGATTGCTGGTGGCTATAGATAGAGCGCGATGTAGGGAAGCTAAAGCACACATCAAAAGAGAGAAAAAGAGAAAAAACACAAAGTTTTGAAGCTTGCTAGAGTACTCCCTTGCTGCGATCGTCGATCAAGCCAAGAACCACCACCTGGAGGTGTTTCTGAAGAAATCCATCACCACGGTTAGATTACCCACCCTCGAAAAGCTCGGAAGCTGCCTTCAAACGCCCTTAAGAATCATCAGAACGCCGCCAACGAGAACCTTCTGACCGACCCGATTTGCAAACCGCGACCTGTATCTAGGTAAGTTGATTTTTTTTATTTTTTTTATTATTTTTTTTATCTTTTTTTTTGTATTTGTTTATTTATTTTACTTAGATATTTATTTTATTAGAAATTTATAATTCTAAAAAAATATAAATAATAGTGTTAGGGTTTTAATTAGATTTTTTTTTTTAGAATAGATATGTTTAGTTCAATAAAAAATAAAAAATAATAATAAATAAATATAAAAAGTAAAAAAAAAAAGAGAGAAAAAATAAATAAATATTTTAAAATTAAATAATTAGTTGGGATAATAACATGAATTAATAATAGATCGTTTTATCACTTAGAAAAATCCTTTTTCAAAATAACTCCAAAATTGGTTTCTCTTAAATTAAAATTTTAAAAAATCATAAAGTTTAGGTTTAGATTTTTTTTTTTCAAAAACTTTGAAAATGATAACGAACGTAAACTAGGCATGTTTTTATAATTAAAAATTAAACTAATATATTAAAGTCTTATAAAAAAGCGAATTACGGTTTGTTTAATCCTGAATAGCAGCTACGTAGGTACTCTTATGGGACAACTCTAAAAAAAAATAAAAAAATAATTTTCCAAATTAGTATGAGTTGTTTTAATATATATAAAAAAATAAAAATAAAAATAAAAATAATAAAATAAAATATAAAAGATATCAGAATATGGTTCCAGTTTCATAAGGATAAAGTAGTAATTTTAGGGTTTTGATAGGTTAGCCCAAAATTCGAGAATTTCTGGTTTTCTTTTCTTCTTTTTCATTTATAAAAATAAAAGAGGAGATTTCATCGACTAGTTGTCCAAATTAGAATTAATCTACTTAATTAATTCTAATTCAATAACTTTTTCCAACCTCGGTTAGGTGGCGACTCCAAGCAAATAATAAAATTCCTAGTTTAAGTCGAAGATTTATATTAGGTGAGCGTATGATCTAATGTAAATCGGATTAGAAATATAAATAAAAAATTTAAAAATTAAACTCTACAATCTATTTTCAAAAACTATGGATAAGTGAAGGTGGAAATGTACTGTGATAGGCCCTCGGTCATTTTCTTGATCAAGACCCATGGCGACACAAGTCTAAACCAGAGCCATAGGATTGTCTACATTTAAATGAAATCACACTTTATGTGTTTAGAAATAGTTTTGCACCTCATTAATATTTTGGATACATATATTCATTTGTCCTAAAAATTTAGGTAGACTTTGATAGTCAAGTCTTCTCATTCTTGGAGGATTGTATCAGTGCGGAAAATGTTATAATTATCTTGGCCAAGCGCTTTTAAAGATTCGGTAGGACTGGTCTTATCCATTACAGAGTCAGCTTTAAGATGTCCATGATAATCTAAATGCTCTTTTGCTGGGCAACAGATAAACATCATCCAATTTTTTTTTCTTTTTTTTACTCAAGAAACAATCAAAGATACTCATACTTTCTACTAATATGGCTCTCCATGCATTACATTGATTCCTGCACTATGATACCAACAGTAGGCCGTAGATATATATCAAGTATCCCTTTATTCGATTGATTTTGGTCCTTTGTTTATTGAGTTTCTCCCCGTATTTTATATCCAACATCATCTTAACATCACCCTTCCAATTTAGAGCAAAATTGGAAAATATTAACGGGTACCTAGACATTAACCAAGGGCAAAGGAAAAAAGAAACTTTTATATCCTTTTTGAATATATATTTTTAAAGATATATATAATCAGTTTTAAAAATATAAAAAATTTCTTTCAAAAACTCATTAGCCAATGTCTCGAATAAACCCGTTAACACGACCCCCCCTCATCAAGTCACTGATTACCGATCAATCTTGGACTACAACTCTCTGATCTAACCAACGAAGGACCAGGATTTTCGTTGGTTTTCCTTATGGGGCTGCTAGGAGTTGATTTTGATTCTAAACTTTTCCTCAAAATCTGCCTCATGGCGGATATCAAGCGAACCGCAGGGTCTGGAGGTGGTCCTGAGGACTTAAACTGCATGCAGAAGTTCATGTGCCTGTTCATTGCCTCTTCAGGATCAACAACCTGTTCACTCCTCATAATTTCATCTTTTATCGCCTCCTCACATAGCCCACAAATCCACTTCCCACAGTACACGGCGCGCACCGCCTCGATGTAGGCCGGTGTGCACTCCTCGGTTAGTCCACAGCAATCGCATGTCGCGAATTGAACCTCCACTTGTGGAAGTAAAATCGGTGGAGGTGATTGTGATTCCGGGGCTGAAACCGGCATGCGATCGCTGATTAGAGTCATGTACATTGTCAGTGGCACGCTGCAATCAAAATAAACATAGGAATCGGCATTATGTTTGGTTAGACAAATGTGAAACAAGACATTATTAGGTCAAACAAAAGTTTCATTTATCATATTTTACAATGTCATGGGGATTACTGATAATGAATTTTATTTAAAAAGCGGGAAATATATCCCTTCCATTTAAAAGGAGTAGAATTAAATTCTTTCTGCGTGTTTTTATATAACTTATATAGTTAGAAATGAAAAATAAACTCTTCTTGGGACAATGATAACAATTTATCTAGAATTGATGATAAAACTTTTCGAGAAAATCACAAATCATAAGGAATCATGTCGGACCAATCATTCATCTTCATAATAAACAATATCAGCCAAATAAATAAAATTCCAAAACATATCAGATAAGTTAGGAATAAGATTAATAAAAACAAAAACAAATAAAAAATAAAAAACAGAGAGAGAACAAAATGCAAAATTGATGAGAATTACCTTCCAAAACTCAGAAAATAAAGCTGAATTTAATCCTAATAATACACTTATCTTATACTTCTCTATCTTTAACTTTGCTATATTCCCGACTTCTATTATCTTTCCTTTTCCCAATCCCCTTCGACTTTCTCTTCTTCAACAACAAATATCTCATCACATAAGATCATTTTTTTTTTCAAAGACTATTTTTCCTCTTTCTTTCTTTTTTTTTTTTTTCTTCTTCTTCTTCTTCTTCTTTCTTGAAACCACCTCTTTGGTATTATAACAACAAGATCGTTTTTTTTTGTTTCAGGGAAGATGTATGAAAGGAGAAGGAATGATGTATTTAGAAAAAGGGAACTATGGAAATGGCGTCTTGGGCATTATATAAAGAGAAAGTAGTTCAATGATTGAGGTTTTTAAAATTAGGGTGGATTCGGGTATATTCCACGTATGCAGTATATGCTGTCGTAAAATTCTGACCGTGGATTGTTAGTATTTCCAGCCATGCAAGATTTGGATTGGAATAGATGACGATGGTTAGGTTGTCCTAGTAAGTGCTTTTCGGATATTCTGTTAAAATTTTCAAATCGAAAAAGAAAATAATTTTTTACTTTCTTAAGTATTGATTACACATTTTTTATTTTATTTTATTTTTAAAAAGAACAATTCTAAATTAAAATTTTAATAAATACACTCGAGCATCCACTAATATTTTCCTTAGATATTAAGCTAAAATATTTTATACTTATTACATGTGTTAAGTTTCTTTGTTTATTCTGTAATTTTTTTTATTTATCTATCTATCTATCTATTTATTTATTTATTTATTTTGTTTAATAGGGCAATGATGTTAAAAATAGTTGGCAAGAAACAAAATATAGCTTCTTGAACTAGTTAAGGATCAGTTTCTTGTTTGCTTTCCTTTCGTTTTGTATAAATATTAACTAAAAAAACAAATTAACTTGTCTTAACAATTAACTGCAAATTGTTTTTTGGCCGAATTAACTGCAATTTAAGTTAAGTAAATTTCTACCTATTTTTACGGACTAAGATCAAAAGTTTCCTAAAGTGGTAAAATCATGTTGATTGGAATTCTGACCTGGAGCTACTTATATAGACCAAGTGGCTTTATCCGGACCGTCAAATCAAATCATGAGGCCCGATGGATTGGTGCGTTTTATTGAGTTGATTCGTTCATCCTTAAATTGTAAATTTACCTATTTATAATTATTTTATTTCGTTTATTTTACTTTTGAATAAAATAATACTAAAATTATATATATAATCAAGATAAATGGTCATGTAAAAGTTTTAATATAACTCTCTTTTTTTCCCTTAAAGATTTAAGAATGTAAACACACCATTTTTAAAATAAGGAATCAAATAAATATAAAAACAGTAGATTTATAATTTATTCTATAAATGAACATAATAAAGTAATTAAGGTCTTATTTAATGGTATGAATACTAATTTCTAAATCAAATAGATCAAGTTCAAGTTTTCTCTTTTTTTTTGTGTAATCATCAAGAAAATAATAAAATAAGTTTTATTTGAGTTGGATAAATACCATATTTTCAATCAGAAGAATGCCAAGTCAAGTGAAGATCTATCTTCATAATTAGAATTTAGAAGCCAATGTTTTAATGACCCAGTCCAGTTTTTGCTCTGAAGTCATAAATGAAGAAGTAGCACTTGAGAAGGTCTATATGTAACTTCCTTGACTTTTCCGAATATATATATATATATTGGCAAATTGAGTTTTTTAATTAAAAATGAGTAAAGCTCAATTTTACTTCTTATACTTTCCTAATTTCTAAAATTTATAATCTTGTATATAAATTTATAATTGTCAAGTATAACATAAGGGCAAATAGCAATTACACCCCCACTCATGCTTCAATCATTTTCATTTTGTATATGTCTATTTTTATTTATTTATTTTATTACTAGTCTATGCTCGTAAGAAGATACATATTAGCTTTTAAATGTTTCACAATAATGAATTTAATAAAATAATATTATTAGATATATATAATTAGACTATATAATAAAATAATAAAATTACTAATATACATAAAATGAAGCAAAAAGATATAAATAAAAAATAACCCTTGTTGGCCACCCTCACAATTGGGGGTAGATTTGTGCGACCTCCCTAAGATTGTGGGGGGGGGGGATTGGTGAGTGTGTGATTTATTTATAGAGGTGGATCATAACCTTTTAAGATGTTGTCTATCCACCATCTTCTAAAAAAAAAAAGAGTAAAGACTTATTTGATTTTTCTTTTGAATTTTTTCTTTTTTTCGAGGTGGTTGGTTATGATCCATGAGTTTATTTAAGCCTATTCTAGACATCCTAAGGCATATCTCTATTCCCTACATACTCATTCTAGAGCTATTTGTAATAATTATAATAAGTATAGTCTTGAGAATGACAATTAGTATTGAAGGCTATTGTTTTTTTTTTTTTTTCTTTTTAGAGTAGGGATCGAAATTTAAAGGCCCAATAGAATTAACATAAATTTTGAATGGCAGATGGAGAGAGTGCTAAAATATAAAGCATCAATTTAGAGACTTCCCATTGAAAGATTGTCATATCTCAATATAGAATTGAAGATCGATGAGGACCCATGTTGCCCTAAGTTTGGTAGGACAAAACCATCAGTCAATCCACTCACTCACATAATAATTTAGACTCAATTATCGTCAATGAATGAATTCAACACGAGCCAAATTATATGTATATATCTATTGTCATCCTCCTCTTTTTGGGGCATGAATGAAGAAGATATGCCTCGTTGGCGATTCCTCATCGATCCAATTAATTCGTGGTAAGAGGAAGGACCAGTCACGTTCTCATATTAATTTTTTGCTCATTGAATGTATGGATATGGACCTATGTATCACTTCCATGCCAAAGACACAGCTATGGAATCTGTTACCCTTCCCATTTGAAAGAGACGTGCCAATGGAACAACTTCTTTCAATTGGTAGAAGACACCAAGTATTTAATTTGTTGACACAAATCGCTCAATAATTCTATCCCAATTATTGTGGAAATTTTGGTAGAACTATAGATGTGCACTTTTCAAATAAAAAATATACATACATATACATTATTTATTTATTTTGTATTTTTGTGAAAGTTGGTACTTATTGCAAATAGTTGATCATCCTGATGGCTCTTAAATACGAAAAGATAGAATTTACAGTGATCTTGAAACTCTATTCTGACAATAATATTAGCAGCCAAGAGATTTAGGCCAAATTGCGGTTAAGGTCGTAAAAAAGACATCCTTAACTTGGAAAAAAAATTCTCTAACAACACTCCATCAAGTGATTTGTCCAATTGCATTTCATAAACCTCTGTCTAGGAGGAACAACACAATAGTTTCCTAAAGCTTCTTTGCATTTGGTCCTTGACAGAACCGTTGCAAATAGTAAAGAAGGTAGTAAATCTAAGTATTCGAGTTTGACTCGGTATTTACTTGAATTTGTTTTATAATAATCTAGTTAAACTCGAGCTCTAATTATTTGTATAGCTTATTGAATTGAGCATAATTGGTCGAGATCCCCAATAAAACCAGTAAATGGAGATAGAAAAGATATGCTCATACTTGGCTTTGGTATGAAATGCTAAATGTGTAAGAAATTAGTCGATTAATGTTATGATTTACTAGCAATATTTTTGTAATGTAAAAGGCATTATATATTAAATAATTTTAAGCTTTTTAATTAATGCACACATGCATTACAGGTCAAGCCATGCCGTATCTTTCTATCTTGATTCAAAAAATAAAAAATAAAAATTAAGATAAAGTAGGGCCAGAACCCAGGATATGGTTTAGTATAGCATGCCAGCCAGGACAAAAATAATTATTAACCGTTCTCTTTACGAGTGTGGATTCAGAATTTGTTAATAGTTTAAAAACCTTTTCTATCTTTTTTTTTAATACGTTTTATTAAAAAAATAAATATATAGATAAAAAAATATAAAGAATATTATTTAAATTTTGACGCTTTCTTAGATATTTATCTTCTTTATTATTATTTATTTATCAAGTGATGCTCATTAGCTAGCTGTTACATTTTTAAAGGCTAAATCCAACGTTGAAAGATCGTATCTAGACAGTGTTTCTTAAATATTGTAAGGTAGGAACCTAGAGAGAATGAGACATGGTTTAGTAATAACATGTTTGGCATCGAGTAGGTTTTAGGCAATTAAATAAAGAAAATATCTCGCTAAATCGACATAAGGTAAGTTGGCGTTTATTATATTTGCCAAACTTTGTTGTTAATTAAATTGACAATTATTATAGGGGAAATGATACGAATATAATGAGCGCTTTTACAATCAAATTGATTTGTATATTTCTATTTTACAAATATATTATTTGTATTTTTCTTTGTTATCTTATTTTTCGACATTTCTGATAATAATTAATAAATTATTTCCAAATATTAAAAAGGTAAGGGAGGTTATGAATGAACATATTTCCAAATATATAAAGTTATTTGATAAGATTTATAAATTATTGTAGAAACCTACTCAATGCTATTATAAATACAGCACATTATAACCTAAGAAATTCACAAAACAAATATATGAACCTCCATCATACTGGAAGTAAGCTACATTAATCATCGCTATTGAATTATGACTATAGTATATAGGTAGGATAATTATACCTAAGTTAGCGTGGATAGAATTCGAATTAAAGTCATATGGTAAGCCCTCCACCCAAAATTTAATTAAATCTTACAAACTTAAATACAAGAAGTAAAACCAATAAATCGTTGTTGCTATTAATCTATATAAGTTAAGCATACATATAACTTATGACTCTATAGTTAATATAACAATTTAAAAAAAGTTATGTGTTTTGATAATAGATATATTATTAGTAAATATTTTAGTTATTCGAAATAAGAAACTTCTAATGATGAATAATAATAGATATGTAGTGAATAAAAGTTAAGAATCAACAGGAAAAACTCTCACACAAATTATATAAAAACGAATAAATGAAATCTTCAAAAGAGTGGTACCAATAGCAATATAATTGTTCTTATTGAAACTAATAAACATTCTTAATCTTTGGAGATTCTAATCAACCGATAAAGAGTTTTCCAATTTGGGCCGGTGGTTCGGCTGGAGTTCCGATTGAACCAACCGACTAACCAACTTGATAACGATGCACTGGGCCAACATCCCTCCGGATTTTAGTCTTATATTGGTTCGACCTGAGCAACAATTCCGGTCGAACCACGGGCCGGTTCAACCCCAATCTAACAAAGAACGCTCGGCTTAACTCGTGACATTTTCGGCCCACTTTGAACTTCATTTATTTTCTTTTCCATTCATTTTCCCTTTCCTTTCCGTAATTATCCCAGTATGTTTCTTCAAATTACTTCCCGCATCTTCGCGAGGTTTCTCTTCCTCGTCTTGCTCGTAATCGCTACCAGGTAACAATTAGGGTTTCT
The DNA here is from genome assembly GCA_037954665.1 of Laguncularia racemosa. Lineage (NCBI taxonomy): Eukaryota > Viridiplantae > Streptophyta > Magnoliopsida > Myrtales > Combretaceae > Laguncularia > Laguncularia racemosa. The sequence continues at coordinate 11,705,394 of JBBMOL010000002.1, read as the reverse complement.
TTACTCACATCGATTGTGATCTTTTAGTTATTGACAGAACGTTAATGGTATCTACATTGTTCTCGTTTTAAATAATTAATCAAATTCGCACGAAGTTCCTGTAATATTATTTGATTTGATTTAGTGAAGTTGTTAAACAATAATTATCGAAGCTTTCAATATCTATCAGCTTAAACTTTTAGAACAATTAGATTCATCACAGTATTAGAGCGGGAGGTCCTGATGCATCAAGGAAGATGAACAAGTAGAGCTCGTTAACTTGAACTAGTTGAGTATCACTTTCAATTGAGGTTAGGTTTAAAACTTGAGCTTAAGCTTTATTTAGTTTTTAATCAAGTTTGAATTTAGCATTATCTTGCCTTGGCTCGAGTCAGTTACAGCCTTATTTTCGTCACCATTCAATCTCGTTAATAATCTTTTGATTCATTTGTTATTGCTCGGACATTTTCTTTGGTTTTACATAACATCTCCTGGTTGGCATTATTTGAGGGGGGGGGGGGGGTTGGGGGGGGGGGAAGTAGCTTGCTACTTGGTCGTACACTTAATTGGAAATGGAGGAATATTATGTACCAAAATCAAGCGAAGGAGACATCTTGTGTATTGCGTAATGTATTCACTTTAATGTATATTGGTGAAAAAGAAGTATCTTGTTAATGTTTTCATCCAAGATGTTGTTACATGTTCTTATAAAAAAAAAGATGTTGTCACATGGTTGATTAGAATGGGGGTTGGTTGAAGCATCCACTAAAAGAATGACTCTGTAAGCTATGATAATTTGGATTGCAGAATGAAGCTGGAAATCAATGAGATTAAGGATGCAGCAATTACTGTAACGGTGTTACTTATCAATTTTTTATTACATGTTGGATTGTACTCTGTTAAGCAAAATCCAGAATGTTGTAAAGGAAGAGGTTATGGAACATTGGTTGTAGTCTGAAGGCTTCATTTTAATGACTCAGTTCTGTTTTTGTCATAGATCTGTGTTATGTTTGTACCATATACCTTGATCTCCGCTTGCAGACATAAGGATATTAATAGCTTTTTCTTTCATTTTTTCTTCCTTGAACTATTTAAAAACTCAAGGCTTCGATTATCCATGCTGCTTCTATTTCGAATGTTTTAAAATATAGGTCGTCTAGCAACGGAGATAATGAAAAGGAAAGAACGTTGGCAATGATAAAGCCAGATGGTTTATCTAGTAATTACACTGACACAATAAAGAAGGTCATTGTGGAGTCAAATTTCAAAATCATTGAAGAGAAGATTGTCAAATTAGATGAAGAAAGTGCAGCAAGCTTTTACGCAGAGCATTCCACCAAGAGCTTTTTTCGCAGTCTTGTCGATTACATGACTAGGTAATCTTACTTTCTGTTTGTAACTTAATCTGAATTCATAATTATGTTAGATATTGAAAACATGATAAAGATTTGAATCAGATTCCTGACAATATTCTCTTCAATAAAGCTTTTTGATATTAAGGCTGCTATTGACTACTAAATCAAAAGTACTGTAAATGCTGTGGCTTCTAGGTCAGGAATTTTAGGAGCAGTTCAATCCCTTTTTTCTTCTTCTTATATAACTCTTCTATAAGACAGCCTTAGAAACCATTCTTTCGGCCAAAGGATAGTATTGCTTGGTTTTGTTATTAGAATGTTCACATATTTCAGACCAAGTGATAGAGGAGATTTTCTTCCTCCAGTTTCATTATGTTAAAACTTCTGCACTTTTCAGTTGATTGGCAACGAGTTAATTGGGATAATTGCTCTTTTTGTTTTCCTTCTGGAATATGTTTGTCTCTTACACTGTGCTGACACTAGTGGTCCACTGCTGGTTATGATTTTGGAGAAGAAAAATGCTGTTTCTGATTGGCGCAGTTTGATTGGGCCAACTGATGCAGCTAGAGCAAAGATTACACATCCCCACAGGTCAGTGATACTAATAGACCCAAGCTACCTATCCATAATGTGTATATATATATATATATATGTTGACCATTAACTATTAACCTTGTGTGTTTTAGATTTGATGGTGAATTGATACATGTACTTTCCCTATTCATTTGCAGTATTAGAGCCATGTTCGGAATAAATGCAGAAAAGAATTGTGTTCATGGTTCAGATTCTCCTCAATCAGCTCAAAGGGAAATATCATTTTTCTTCAAGTCTTTAGGTTGGTTCTGTTCTCCTCTCTAAATACCGACAAAAGGTAGTTTCCTCATTTTTGTTTGTCTACACCTTTGTTGCATTAATGCTGATGTTCCCTAGGCATGATTTCCATGTGTTCACCCAGTCTTAACCTAAAATATTGCTATCCTCTTAGCTGAAAAAGTGTGCTCACTTTACATCTCATCTTGGTTGTACTTGGACAAACTTGATTTCCTAAATGATGCTTCCTAGACATTATACTTGGTTCACCGTGATGTCATGTTGGCGTAAGGAAAATGAAGGTGGAATTTTGATTTTCACATTATGATGGTAGATATTTTAGTTCTCTTAGTCGTATTAGGGTATAGTGATTGCTCTGGTGAATTTTAATTGGCTCCTTGTGTTGGTGGCATGCTTTTTGATCGTTGATGGCATACTAAAATAAATAAATAAATGGACTGCTACGGCATATAATTTAATGTCATATTGTTCATTATGCCAGATTAGTGTAGTCCTGCATGAGCCATAAGATGGCTCTTACTGGTTGCTAGCTTCATGCTATAGTCTACTTTCCTATTTATTCGGGAAAGAAAAGTTGTTTTTTTTTTTTTATTTATAATTGAAATTTTATTGATCCAAATGGTGTACAACTGTCAAATGATGGATAAGGTTACATCAAGAATACATCATGTAAGGTATAAAAGTATGAACTGGCTTTTCAATATTACTAGAGTGTGGCATAAACTCTAATCTAGTTAGCTATAGAATTCAAGTTGGGAAGACTAAACCTAATCTAACTTTGTTTTGCGCTCTCCATATGCAATAGACTGCAGCGGCAAGACCGGGTCTCCATTTAGTAAGGTTGCATATGCTCATGTAGTAAATGCTAGAATGTAAACTCATGCTTCAGCATCCTTCCTGTTAAAAGGAGATATATTTCTGAGGAAAAATGGGAGAGAGAAAATTGGATCATGGTTTTGACTTCATATTCTTTAAACAGACATGGAAGACACGGGACACGATGAACTGTAGTTGGGAAGTGGAGAATTAGAACTGATTCGGCATCCTCTTTTAGCTAGACATTTGAGGAGTTACTGCAGTATCTTCATCAAGCTTAACTATCTTCATCTCCACATTTTGAACTTGGGCTCCACAATGACCTTTATTGCATCAGTATGATTACAAGATAAATCTCTCGGCTTTATCATTGCTAAGGTTTTTTCCTTAACATCCTCTCCATTGCTAATGTAAAAACATCAACTGATGAAATAGTGAGTGCTTGTATATTTTAAGGAAGAAAAGGCTTTACTGTTTCTTGTTTTGTGCAGGCAGGTTCTTTGTATATACTACATAGATGACACACACTTCGCGGACAGAAACAAATCCAAGTCCCCGAGATAATACTTAATTTAAATGTTTCTACTAATTGGAAAAAAAAGGATGAAACTATCATATAAAGTAAATAGCGACCGTAAGAATTTAAGAGATAATATTGTGAAAGAAAAGATAAAGGCTAGTTATAGAAAACATTATTGTATTATTACCTTTTCATTTTCACTTTGTATATTTATCTTTTGGTGTTTTATACTCTATATACTTATGCTTTGTTTAACGCGGAAAAAATGCATGTGAGATGCATTTGGTCAAAAAGAAAAGATAAATAAAGATAACAAAAACATTAACGTTAGAAATGAAGATGGAAAAGCTTTTGGACGTTTTCTATTTTATCTTATATGCACTTCACTTGCCTATTTTTAGTCACTAATCTAGCCATAGAAAGCACAAATATAAAATGTGTAAAAAAAAAAACTCAGATATGGGGTGGTGTTGGTGTTGGGGTGGGAAACACATGTTATATATGTGTCAGCCAAAAGAAAATTGAGTTGTCTTTGAGTTTACATCTCAGAACTCACACATTACTGCCTTGGATTTTGACCGTGACTGTCTCCTTGAGTTGGTTTGAGTTTACATCACAGAACTTAAAATAGATTTAAACACGTTACTGCCTAGGATTTTGACCGTAACTGTCTGCTTAAGTTGGTTCAAGAATTTCATAGATCCTGAAGTCTTACAAATATATCAATCTCTAGGAGACTGGGAATTCTTGAGGGTATTAAAGCACATTTGATTTATTTTATAGTGGTGGTAGACTGAATAGCTATTCTTTTCCTAAAAAACTGAGATTGTGTTTGCTCTTTAATATAATTATTTTATAGAATTTTTATTACTGCCAAGTAAGAAATTGTAATTTTATTTATAAGATCAAAGTAATAGCTATTTCTTGATTTTTTTTCAGCATATTTCTATATCATTTTGTTAAATTCTAACTCAACAACTAAACCATGAATTGAGGTAAGGAAATATTGGCACCGATGTCATTTAAATACAATCAAAATAATAGTTGTTACTTCTCCATTTTATTTTATTTTTTTTAACAAATTGCAGTCCCATTTCGATCGCATTGAATTTCCCAAACCAAACCTGTAAATATTCTATAAATCTGCTAGGTGAGAAGGAAGAAGGGACACCGCACTCTCCATGATTTATACTTTCTCTGCGGTCAATCTCTGGAGCGTCATTCTTCATTGAAAGACGAGAGTGGAGGCAATTTACATGGCATCTTGATCGTCACAATGCAAATTGATTAGCTTATTTTGACCAATCAACACACTATCCACTTGAGCACAAACGGGTTACAAGTAGAAAATGTATACTGTCTGAAATCTGGCTGCTAGATATTAAAATTTCTAATCTTCCATATAATAACAACTTGATGTGTCCTGTCCATCAATAGGATAGGATAATCCATTCAGTCAACAATGGTGGTAAGGGTTAACCTTTCACCTGAAAATGACATTGATTATGATAGAAAGACGACTCTGCAACAGGCTCATGTATTATGGGTGTATTGCAAATACATTGCTGAAACTAAATGGCTAAAATCTCGTTAAATTCCTAAAATTTCTAATGTAATACTTTCATCCTTGTATGACTAAAACAAATTACAATGCCTCCAATCAATTGCTAAAAAAAAAAAAAAAACTCCAGTAGCAGTATTTTTAGACTTTGTTAACAATTTGGGATATATGAATATTTTTAAAATCATAGAAATATGAAAACACGCTTTTTAAAGTTTATATTATATATTTGTGATTTGCCCTTAATACTAGATGCTTTTTAACCTTCCATTCCCATCATTATCTATTTCTTGATTGCATCCACTATTCCTACCTTTCTGTAACTCTCATTAGTAACCTGTTCATTACATTTTGCTCCCTTAGTTTTACTTCTCTTAACTCGGTATGTTCATATAATTCTTTGTAGGATCATTTTCCTTGTTTCCTCATTTGTTCTTTTTCCTTTCCCTTTACTGTTCTTCATTAATATTGTTATTATAAGACGATTAAGTGAATCTGTATTAAAAAATTGACATTTGATGCTGTACTCGTCAATGTTCTTTGACCAGTTGAGACAGCAAATTGCTCGTAATCAGCACATGGAAGCCTGGCTCAGTTTTGTATGGGATTGTGCTATCAGCAGAGTCAGCATATCTTTCAATCTTAGTTTCTTGGGTTTGTTAAAACCGTGCTTCCCAACTTTTTCAACATATTTTTTTGAATTATAGCTGTACCAATGAAGAACATTACTCTGTGTGTCTCATTTAACTGCCATAAAGAGTGGTTCTAGAGTAGGTGGTAGTGAAAAGACAAAGGTAGCGCTGATGATCGGTGATGATGTTGTGATTGTTATGAAATTAGTTAGGGTTATTAGTAAATAGTTATAACTAGTTATAATAAGTCAGATTGGTTAATAAATTAGTGGTTATTGGAAATAGTATAAATAGTATTTTGTAAAAATGAAATAGATCCCTTTTATTCGTAAATGAAAATCAATAAAAAATTTTTTGAAGAATTTTCTATAGGAGCTTATTTTTTACTCGAACTAAAGGTGTTTTTGATTTTTTTTTTTTATCTATTCATATGATTGAGCTATGCATGATTATAACAATAGTACTATTGTAATATACAAAAGATGATTTCTATCGTAATCAAGAAATCAAGCAAGATCCCACAATTTTCTTACACTTATCAACAAGCCTAGGTGATATGGTTAATGAAGGTAGTTATAATAATGTTCAAGATGTCAATGAAAATAAAATGAATACAGGTGATCTACAATTGGTGGACTATATGAAAAATATTGATCTCAATTATTATAATGGTGGTTTTATGCTTAGATTCTCCAAGTATGCTATAGGAGACAAAGGCATTACGTACAAAGAGTTTCTATCCTTATATTGCAAGCAATGAAACTTGTCACGGAATTGCAGTCTCATTTAAAATAGCGCACAACAACGAATATACAAATTTGTGATGATGTTAAATTGCATTATTTGGGGTTATGGCAAGATCATCGGCCTGTGCTTGATTCAAGGAGACTTGCATCTAGTGATTTGGAGGTGGCATTTTCAATAGTTAGCTTGCAATTTATCAAAGCAACAAAGATCATAAATTTTTATTTTTCTTACTTGATATTACTTGGTCATAGTTTCATTTTTCTTTTCTTGGTGTCCTTAAACCTTGAGGATAAGATTTGTGTCAAGGGCAAGTGAAATGATGATTAGCCGTCTTAAAAAGTATGTGGAAAATGGTTTCTAATTAGAAAAACAAAATTATTTTTTAGTTATCATATGTTGTAGTTCTTAACTATCATTACTAGTGATTAGCAATTGTCATCGCTTTCTATCATCACCTACCCTTAGGATGAGCAATTGTAGGATTGAAAAGATAAGGATTCCTACCTTGTAACCTATTCCATATGTAAAGATTCTGAAAATTTAGAATCAAACCTACTTAGTGACTCTCTTTAAGTCATCTTGAAATTTGTTACATCTAAAATATATGTTTTGGATCACAAAGGTTGGTGGCTAATCAAGTTGATTATTGATTTTATCTAGATTTTTTTTAATTTAATTTTGTATTGAATTATATTAATTTTGATTTAGTATCATAAAATACATTTCTATTGCTCACAATTTATTTTAAATGCATTGCATATATAAAATGACATACCTCTTCGAAAACCACGATAAAAAAAGGTAATTGGCTATCTAAGACTAAGGAGAAAATGATCCTTTAACCTTCCAAACCCCGATGCAACTAAGCCCGTAAGTCAATCCTCCAACTGAGGAGCCTCTTTTCCATTTATGACTTTGGTTCGATTTCAATTTTTCACTGCCGATCCAAAGCGAAGTCCAAGTCAGGAAATCTCCGAGAATGGTTAGTAAGTCTCATTTACTTCTCCTGAAATCCGTTTATTTATTTTAATTAATCATTGGAATCTAGACAGACTACTATCTAGAGCTTGATAGTGGCAATTTATGAATCAATGGGTCAAGTTGATTGCGCATTATGTTGGTTAAATATTTTAATGTATACGACCTAAGCACCAAATACGTTTGCTGCAGAGTGATTAGTTTACTTGTTGTAGATATAAGGTTTCAACTAGATTGGTTACGTAATTATCATGTAAAATTTGTGTCGTATGTGATTTTAGAAAAGTAGTGTAAAGATAACACATAGTGAGATATTAAGAGGAAATAATAGAAAGAAAAAACATGCAGTTTCAATTTCTCAAATGAACAAGTATTTGACAATTGAGTTATTTCTCTAATATTTGAAATTGTGTTTATTAAGAAAGAATGACTAAATATTTATAGGTTTTTGTATTTAATGATATTTATCAAATCATCTTGGTGATCAATGGATAAGTAGAGCTTATTCATTTCATAGTTATCCTAAATGAACTTTTTATTAAACACAAAGTCGATAATTATTCTTATGAGCATATGGGCTTGCTTGAAAAAAGTTATAAGTGAACGGATTGGTTCAACAATTTATGTTTTAAGCAAACAAAGCTAAATATTCCTAAATCATTCTAAATACAAATTATGTTTTCTAAATTTTACTACTTAACCTACGAAATCAAGCCAAATAATTAGTTAACTTGGCTCAATAAATTATTATGACAATTTTAGCTCTCTACGATTAGTAAATCACATACTCATCTTATATGGACCTTTTTGTTTCGTTTTTTTTTTTTTTTGATATTGATTAATTATGAAAAGAGTAAAAAACGATTGTGTAAATGATTCAATGCCTTGCATGACATTAGATATATTTTAATAATGTTAAATCAAGGTAATTTGTTCAAGCATTACATTTAATGTAACATTTGAAATTAATAAATGGATTTATTCCTTCAAATCCTTGCCTAAAAAAAATTATAAGGATTTACTTGGAACTTATAAGTATACTTTAAAATATTATGAAGTGGTGGAATTCTTCATAAAAAAGTTTAAAGTTTATTTATATCTACTCAATCATTTTTGGAGTGTTAAAAAAATTTGATAATTTTCTAAGATGGGCCGAAATGGTTTAATGGCAACAAGAGTTACCGTTTTTTCCGTTAGGGTGTCCGTACTTTATCATCTTCCTTTTTACTGTTTACTTCGAAAAGATCGCAACTTGCCTCCTGTATTTGACTTGGGAGTTATTCGAAGGACAGGATTGGCTGGTGTAGTAGGTAGTGCAAGTGTATATATATATATATATATATATATCCATGAAGCTTCGAGCTAGTTAAACCCTAATAGCAACCAGTGTCCTGGAGGGTATAAGTACACATCATTCAAGGTTGAATTTATTTTTGGTAAAAGCGTGTAACGTTCCAGAAATGGCAAGCCTGACACATGGCCATGAAGGATTGCTTGGATTTGTAAACCCTAGACATCTACTGGATGCAGGCGCCCACATGGAGTGCTTGAAGCTTCTTCAGATATTTTACCTTGGTGTGCGAGCCTTTCTTACACTTTCCTTTCGGCTTGTCCTTCTCAAATGACTATCGAGAACTTTTGATGAAAAATGACGAGCTCAGTGACGACGAAAGTAAAAGCTATTATTATTATTATTAATTTTGTTTTTTCAATTTGCCAAGGAATTCTGGGTATAGTATAACTTTAGGGTTTCCCCTTTCATGATTCCTAAGAATGTGAGAAGTACAAAATTTCGACCAATTTAGTTAAATCAAGAAGCATTTAAAAATAGCACCCCATCTTTTACGGTGTTTTTTACTAGTTCATCACTTATTTTATTTTTATACCTGAATCTTTTAGCTTTATCTACTCTTTTTTTTTTATTTACCTTTTCAATTTAAATTACTCATCTTTTAACTATTCTATCTCAATGCTTTATCTTTTTAAAATGAACAAAAACTCCTACTCCTCCACTATTGATATTATTTTATGATAAAAAAGAACTGCTATCAATTTAATAATTTTTTTAATTAAAAAAACTTATATGAAAACTTTTTGATAAAAACATTAACAAACTTGATTAATGGATTTTTTTACTCATTCTAAAAAGATGAGTAGCTTAAATAGAATAAAAGCGGTATGAGAGGCTCAAAAATACAAATTAAAAGGTAAAAAAGCCAAGAGTAAATAATTCTTTTAGAACATTTTACCTTTATCTTTCATGAAACATCCATAAAGAAACCAAGTATGATGAGAAAAAATTTACTTTATACTCTTCTAGTTTGTACACCTTCAATTTTGGTTTGATCAACCTTGTTTTCCTATGAGCATGCTACAAATAGATAGTCACACATGTTCACATCTCCTGAAAAACGAGCTTTGTCAATGTCATATCACCCATTAGATCAATTTCTACTAAGGATAGCCATAAGACGAGGGATATCTAATCCTTGCAATACCCCAAGCTTATGGGGCAATGCACAATAATGCACCCAAAGGGTGGGTCAAATTTCATAGAAAGAGAGTCCTCTCAAGACAATCACCCTAGCGTAAACTATGGTAAAATGTTTCAATATATGCCATATCTTCGAAAATAATTTAAAAAGAGGTGTTAAGAAGATTTTTCCTCATTGTTTTTTATATAAAGGTTGAGTTATTATCCTTGCAGAAACTTAAGTTTATAAATCTCCCTCTTTATCTCTCTCTCCCCCTCCCTCCTTCCCTCCCTCCCTCTTTAGTGCCATCTCTTTTCCTTTTCATGCACTTAAAGTGTGTTAATTTCTTTAGGAATTCAAGTTAGAGCTATACAAGTGAGGCATGTTATATGGGTTAATTCATTTAACCCACAAAAAAGTATAGGTTGGGCTAAAAAATTCAACTCGCTTATAAAGTGAGCCAAAGTGGACTATCTCATATTAATTTGCGTTTTAATGTAGGTCAAGGCAAGTTTGCTCGTTTAGCTCTAAAGTTGTACAAGTGAGACGTATGACACGACCAGCCCTAGCTACTTACACAAAAAAATGTGAGTTAAAAGGTTGTCAAGTTTAATTTTCTAATCTGATTTACATTAAACTCTAGCTTATTTAATGTAAATCCTCGATTAAGATTAAAGAGATATATATATATATATATTAAAAGATAAAGGAGTCGCCACTTGATCGGAATCAGGAAAAAATGTTAAATTAAGACTAATTTAATTAGTCTTAATTTGACTACTAGTCTACATAAAAAAAAAATTATACTAGAAATTTTAGAGTTTGAGAGCTATCTTATTAAAACTTGACGTTATTACTTTTCAACCATCCAATTTTTTTTTTTCAAGAGAAAGAAATGAAAGAAAAAAATAATAAAAAAAATAAAGAAGAGAAATAAAAGAAGAAGATTTTTTTTTTTTAAATGAGATCGCCCCAAGGGTGCCTATGTACTCGATGCTCAGGATTAGTCCTATTGTAGTTTATATAGTTTGGTGCTTTAAAAAAAAAAACCTGTTAAAAAAATTATGAATAATTATTAAAAAAAATGTGTATTTAAAACATATTTTTTTAGAAGAAAGAAAATAATTTTTTAATATTTTTAAAAATAAACTAAGAAAATGTTTATAATTTTTTTCAAGAGTCTAAAATATCTTCAAAATACATATAAACTAAAAGAATTTTCTTTTTAAATCTAAATAATTAAAAAAAAATATTTTAAAATGTCTTAAAAAATATATGTATACAATAACTAAAAAAGTTTTTTTTTTTTTTTAAAAAAAAACAATTCTTTCTAAAAATAATGATAATATATATATAGATGAACTCGCGTCGAATTTGATGACGGTGGTGGCAAGATAGTGAAGGACAATGGTGAGACAACATTGGTTGGAGCTTCCAGAAGTGGGAACATGACCAAATTGGCGGAGTGGATTGATCGAGGAAGAAAGAAAAAGAAAAATGAGAGAGAGAGAGGATGTTGTCGAAAATTTTTATTTTTCTCAAACCTCAACAACCAAAACCCCCCCCCCCCCCCCCCCCCCCCCCCCCAAAAAAAAAAAAAAAACCCTTTCCAGCAAATTTGGAACTCCATTTATATGTGAACGTGACTTAAATGGTTAGGAGAGAAGAAAGGTCGAAGGTCGAAGATTTTCATTATTGCGAAAACGTTTTTTTTTAATTTCTTTAATTAATGATTTTATTGCACTTTAATTTAATTCTAGAAGTTATTTGCTTCTTAAATTATGTTGTTGAACTTTCGTAAGCTTTGAAATGTTAAAAGAAAGAGAACAAAAAATTCAAGCTTCTCGTAGTCTTTAATGGCAAACGAGTCAAGGGTAGAAGATGATGAAAATGTGGGTTCAACCCATGTTTTCATTGTAACAGAAATGGGGAAAAAAATAAAAATGTGGGTTGAACCCACATTTTTCATTGTAAGAAAAAAATACTAAAAGAAGAAAAGTTTTTTGTCGAGAGGAAAAAATCTCACGCACTTGTGCGAGTGAAGATTCGAACCTAGGACCAGGGGGGGAGTTGTGTGTATGTGTTTTCCGTTAGACCGTTGGCCTGTGCCTCAATCATATAATGCAATTAAATTATATTTATTCTAATTTATTTATAAAAAATAAAATACAAAAATAATAAAAGATTACAAATAATAATAAATAAATAAATAAAATGGTGTGTCTACAATTGCCCCTCTTTATAGTGAAGTTTGAGAAAAACTTTACTGCAAAGACCAAAGAAACACACCATTTTTACTTATCAGTGTACTCTGAAGTGCTATAGAAATATTTCAATAAACTAGCAAGAGATATCTAGGATGATGTTTTATGGGTTGACTATCTTGTATTGGGAAGCGTCCTCATAAACTAGTAACCCTAAGAAGAGAGGAATTTTAGGATAGTGCCCCTGTAGGCTAACTAATTTATATGAAAAAGCATCTATTATAGACTAATAACCCTGAAAATGATTTTTGAAAAAGCGTCTATGTGGGCTGACTATTTTTTATAGGAAAGCGTCTATTATAGACTAGTAATCTTAAAAATGATTTTTAAGAAAACGCTCTTATGAGTTGACTAATTTTATAGGAAAGTATTTATTACAGACTAGTAATCCTAAAAATGATTTTTAAGTAAGTGCCCCTATAAGATGACTAATTTTTATAGGAAAGTGTTTATTACAGACTAGCAATTCTAAAAATGATTTTTGAGCAAGTACCCCTATAAGTTAACTAATTTTATTGGAAAGCGTCTGTTGTAGACTAGCAATCCTAAAAATAATTTTTTAGCAAGTGCCCCTATAGGCTGACTAATTTTATAGGAAATCATCTATTATAGGCTAGCAATCCTAAAAATGATTTTTGAGCAAGTGTCTCTTGTGGGCTGACTAATTTTATAGGAAAGCGTTTTATTATATACTAGCAATCGTAAAAATGATTTTTGAGCAAGTGCCCCTATGGGCTGACTAATTTTATAGGAAAGTATCTTATTACAAACTAGCAATCCTAAAAATGATTTTTGAGTAAATACCCCTGTGAGTTAACTAATTTTATAGGAAAGCATCTGTTACAGGCTAGCAATCCTACAAAAGATTTTTGAGAAAGTGCCCCTATGGGCTAACTATCTTAAAGCATATTAAAATTTAACTACATATGCATGACATATTTTTAATAGTGAAGAATTTTACCTGGTTTTACCGATAGTGCCTAAACAATGAACCCTCTTTCTTGAAGTTCAACACACTCATTTACTTGTCTCTTTCTTGAATCAACTCCTCCTATCATTGGACAAATCATACTTGTGTGATATTCACTTTTACTCTTAGAATTTCAGCTCTTCCAATCCATTTTGGTCAAATATCTCTACTCCCATTATTTGGGACTCCAACTTGAAATAGCAAAAGAAAATTCTTTTTGAAAAAGATGAAATCATGATGGAGTATTTGAAGAGCTTTCTTTATTCATTATTGTTTTATTCCTCACAGCTTCCCTCGTGTTTAAGTGTATAAGGCAAAATGGGAGTAAAGAAGAAAGAAACTTATTAATGAAGAGGGAGATGATCAATTCGATGACTAATGGGGATATCCACTTCACACGTAGATGGTAAAAATTAAATCACAAAGAGACCAATGATGTTTTCAATAAACTCAAGTAAGATTCCATTGATTCATCAAGGATAGTACATTTTAACTGCATCAGAATTTATAGGGTCCTTTAAATCTGGACCATTCATATGTGACAAAATTAATGTCTCTTCATAGAACACTCTCTTTATAGAATATGGCCCCTCATAATCAAGAGTAAACTTCCCTCTAAAATCTTGTACATTTGGGAGGATCTTCATTAAAACTAAGTCACCCTTTTGGAAACTTCAAGGTCACTGTTTTTTATTAAAGGCTCTAGCCATTCTTTGTTGGTAACATTGGCCATGGCATAATGTTGCTAACCTCTTTTCATCAATTAGAATCAATTGGTCAACTTGCTTGTTCACTTAATCGATTTCATCTAGTTGAGTTTTTGACAATACCTTAAGTGATGAAATCTCAACTTTAATTGGAAAACACAGCTTTCAGTACCATTTACCAAAGAGTAAAGGATAGCTTTTGTTGATGTTTTGATGGAGGTCTGATAGGCCATGAGTGTAAAGGGTAACATCTTATACCGGTCTTTGTAAGTAACGACCATCTTCTTAATAATCCGTTTGATATTTTTATTGGCCACTTCTACAGCTTCATTCATTTGTGGTCGATATGGAATGGAATTCTTATGATTGATTCCAAAATGTTTGCATAATTCCATCATAAGCTTGTTGTTGAGGTTCGTGCCATTATCTATAATAATTGACTCAGAAGATCCATATCGAGCAATAATGTCCCTTTTGATGAATTTGATCACTACTCCTTTGGTAATATTAGTATATGAAGAAGCTTTAACCCATTTGGTAAAATATCCGATTGCCACTAATATAAATCGATGACCATTAGATGCTTTTGGATTAATTGGCCCAATTACGTCTAAACCCCACATAGAGAATGGCCATAGTGAAGAAAGTGTCTAGAGTTCTTGAGGAGGAGCATTTATTTTGTTGGCACAAATTTGACATGGATGATAATGTCTTACATGTTTGATGCAGTCAGATTCCATAGTCAACTAGTAATAACCCAATCTCATGATCTTCTTGGCCAACATGTAGTCGTTCATGTGAGAACTACATATTCCTTCATATACCTCTTTCATAAAAGTGTTTGCTTCTTTCTCATCCACACATCTTAATAATGTGTTGTCAAATGATCGCTTATATAGTGTGGATCTACTTAACAAAAAGTGACTTGCCAATCTTTTGAGCATTTTTTTGTCTTTTTTGTTAGCTTTTTTCGAATATCTTCCTTCCCGAAGTAGGATCTTGATGTCATAATACTAAGGCTTATCGTCTTGCATTCCTTCAGTAGCTAAACAAAAAGAAAGTTTATTTTCAATCTCAATCTTAAGGGGTTGGATTTCTATCCCTTTTGTTATTTGAGTCAAAGATGCCAATGTAGTTAGGGCATCAGCAAACTGATTTTGCAACCTTGGTACATATGTGAATGTGATCTCTCCAAACTTCCTTATTAATTGTGACAAGTGCTGATGATAAGGTAACAATTTTGGATCTTTCGTCTTATACTCTCCTAGGGGTTTGACAAATGATGAGTGAGGAGTCCCCATATACGTCTAAATCATGAATTCCCATATCTAAAACCGTTTTGAGACCCAAAATGCATGCTTCGTATTCTGCAATATTGTTAGTATATGGAAACATGAGCCTCGTTGCTATATGGAATTGGTTACCTCCAGGTGAAATTAGCATTGATCCTATTCCATAGCCAAATACATTAGTTGCTCCATTAAAGTACAATTTCCATTTAAGAATCTTTACTTTTTCAGAATTAGGATCATTTTCAATCACCAATATATCTTCATGTAGAAATTGTGTTTATGATTCTTGGGAAGTTCCTTCAAGTAGATGCTTAGCTAATTGATCAACTACAGCTTGCCCTTTAACTGAACTCTAATTCATGTAGGTGATATTGAATTCAGATAATAACATTTTCCATTTAGAAATCCTACCAATTAGAGCTGGTTTGTTTGCTAAATACTTTAGAGGATCATGTCTTGTTAATAACTCAACTAAATAGTAAAGTGTGTATTGTCTGAGTTGATGCATAACCTAAACTAATGCACAACACATCCTTTCTACTTCAGAGTATTTTTGTTTCCCTTTAGTAAATTTCTTGCCTAAGTAGTAAATGCCTCACCCCTTCCCCTTTCATCTTTCTGGCTAAGTATACACCTTATGGATTTAGGTAATATTGTCAAGTACAAGAATAAAAGCTTGCTAAGTATAGGGGTTACCAATATAGGAGATTTCATGAGATATTGTTTGATTTTCATGAAATCTTCTTCACATTCTTCATTCCATTTTATGATAACATTTTTCTTTAGTAGCTTAAACAAAGGGCAACATTTATTCGTGAGCTATGAGATGAATCAAGCAATGTAACTTAGACACCCAAGTAGTCCTTTGACTTCTTTAAGTGTACATGGAGGCAACATTTCCAATATTGCTTTGACTTTATCTAGGTCTACCTCGATGCCCCTTTGACTGACCATGAAACCTAGTAATTTCCTAAAGGAAACTCCAAAAGTGCATTTTTCTAGGTTAAGTTTTAGTTGGTACTTCCTTAATTGTTCAAACAGCTTTTTTAGAATGTCTACATGGTCTTCTCCTTCTTTAGATTTAGTGAGTAGGTCATCAACATACATCTCAATTTCTTGGTGCATCATATCATGAAATAATACAACCATCGCTCTTTAATAAGTTACCCTAGCATTTTTAAGACCAAAGGGCATAACCTTGTAACAAAAGGTGCCCTAAGCTGTGATGAAGGTTATCTTGGTCCTATTTTCTTCTGACATCTTGATTTTATTATATCTTAAGAAACCATCTATGAATGAGAAAAGATGGTTTTCAATTGTATTATCTATCAAGAAATCTATGTGGGGGTAAAGGGAAGTTATCTTTTGGTGTTGCTTGATTTAAGTCTTAGAAATCTACACATACACGAACTTTCCTATTCTTCTTTAAAATCGAGACTATGTTAGCTACCCATTTAAGATAATTTGACATCTTAATAAACCTAACCTCTAAAAATTTCTTGATTTCTTCCTTGATTTTCAATAAAATATCAGGTCGAAATTGCTTTAGTTTTTGTTTTTTGGGTTTGATGTTTTCTTGTATAGGCAACTTATGAACCACGATTGATGGGTCAAGTCTTCGCATATCTTCATAAGACTATGCAATTACATCAAGGTATTCAGATAATAGCTCTATTAACCTTCCTTTTTGCCCATCATTAAGATTTCCCCCAATCTTGAGATTCCTAGGGTTGTCCTCATTTCCTAGGTTGATTGTTTCAATTAACTCATTAATGGAAATCCTAGCTTGTTCATATCTTTACCAGTTCTCTTGAATTACTTTATAGTCATCAATGTCATCCCCAATGACTAACCCAATAGGGTTGGAGGTGATGTTAATATTTTTATCTTCTATGTGTATGAGATATCCTTAATTTTCATCACTAGATTTAGATAAATGTGTAAAGAAAAGAAACGAATAAGTAGAAGGGAAAAGATGGAACGATATTGAGGAAATGATTTAAGACTTCATTGATTTTATTCATATAGGTTACACTTATTGAATGAAAAGAAAAAGAAAAAAAATATTAAATCATAGTCCACCCTTAGTCTAAGGTAGGCCTATTGTTATTTAGAGGGTAAGAGAACCAATTTTAGAGTGATTGGGAGCTACAAGATATGCCCGTTGATTTTTGTTGTTGCTTGATTATGAGATCATTGGAGTTGTCTTCTTTTGCAAATACTAGTGTCTCAACACTAGCCGGGTGGGTGAATGTAGTTTAGATTAGTGGAAAATTCATTAGGGTACTGTATAGTCCGTCTCTCTTTTTTCCTTGCTTGAACTTCATCTGAAATCTTTCTTTTGGAGTCGGGGCATATCCAAGACCAAATGTCCTCGTTTGATCTTCTTTAAATTGCACCTTTCTATATCCTTATTTCTCAGAACTAGTAATTATACACACCTCATCAAATATTCGGAGTCTCAAGTCATCTGCGCCTTTTTCTCCTATGTAGGGTATGATTGTTTCTTGATAAATGGCATAATCTTGTTAGCCCAAGATAGTGATGATTTGACTATTATAAATAAATTTGACCTTCTCGTGGAGGCCAGAAGGAATGGCTTGTGTTGCATGGATCCAAGGCCTCCCAAGAAGCAAGTTGAAAGACCTTGGTATGTCTAGGATTTGGAAAGGGATTTCAAATAACTATGGGCCAATTTCTACCATCAAGTCAATTTCCCCTACAATGTTCCTCCTTGACCCATCAAAAGCCCTTACCGTAGTAGAACCTGGTTTGATATTAGATGTATCAACACCTAGCAGGTTAAGAGTAGGTAGAGGGGATACGTTGAGGAAGGACCCATTATTGATTAGGACTCTGGAAACAATCATGTTGTTGCATTTCACCACTATGAATAGTGGTTTGGTGTGTTGATTATCTTCTTCTCCTAATTCTTCCGTTGAAAAGGATATCTAATTGATAGCAAAAATGGAATTAACAATGTATTCTAATTTTTCAGCAGATATTCCCTATGACACTTTAACTTCCCTCAAAGTTCTAAATAAGGCTTCTTTGTGAGGCTCGAAAGAGAGTAAAAGACCCATAAGAGAGATTTAGGCTGGAGTTTTTGATAATCGATCTATGATTTTATACTCACTAGACTTGATCTTCTTTAAAAAAATTGATAGCCTTTTTTTTTTTTCTACAATTGGCTTTTTCTCACTTGATTCACCAGTTTCAAATTTTTTCGTGGCCTCTTCTTCAAGGCTATAAATCCTTCATGACCGGGTGATTCCTCTAATAATAGAACTTGAGGGTTTCTCTTGATTAACCGTTGCATAATTAATTAGGGTAGCTTTATAGTTTTCAGGTGCTAAAGGAACATGGAAAGTGTATTTCTTAGCTTTTGGGACATTTTGCTCTTGTTTGGGTTCTTTGTAACTTTTTAGGATCACAAGTTTAAAGTTAAATCCTATCATGTTAACCATTTGACCATTATCCTTCTCATTTTAGGGATTGTCTTTTTCTTCAAAATCAAAACCCCAACCACTTGTGGTAGGTTCTTCATGAATTGGCAGTTAGATGGAATAGTTAACAAAATAATCAAATTTCCCTAAATATTGTCTTAATAAACCAATTGTGAGATCACCTGCATGCCATCTTTTTCCCAACTCCTTCTGAGTTGTTGGCTTATAAGGCTTGGGAATCAACATTTCCTGAATGTAGGATGATTGGATTTTGCTTTACAACAATAATTGATAGATGGCAGACTTAGTAATAGTAAGAAGTTGGCTTATTGCAAGTTCCATGCCACCTACTCTATTGGTAACCTGTCCAAATCAATTTTAGGTTCAGGTGCTTCCGAAGTGATCATGTCAATGGCAGGACCATGATTGGGAAGTGGGTAGCTCAATGAAGTCTAACTGCTCCACCCCTGCATCAATCAGATCCTGGATTTTATTCTTAAGTCTCTAGCATCTATTTGTAGAATGTCCTACCTGCCCCATATGGTATTCACATTTGAGATTGGGGTCATAGGTTCTTAGCTTGTATTTCTCATTGGTAATTTCAAAATTGAATAGATTATTAGCCTTAAAGCTAACGAAGACTTGGCTGAGAGGTACTAGGATTTAGGTGAACTGTTTGGGAGGTCTGTTGATCCAGGGTTGGTTGTTTGCTTGTGTTTGGATAGAATTGTTTATGGTTGGGTTTGGTGCTTGGAAGAAAAGATGAGGAGTTAGCTTGTTGTTTTGCTAGAATTAACCATGCTGATTGTGGCTTCTTTTCCTTTGATATTATTTAGTGGCTTAGCTGATGTTGTTCTAGGAGTTTCATTGATTGTTAATTTTCTAGAGGTGATGGCATTTTCAACCCTGCATCATGTAGCTACCACTTCTACAAAACTTGAAGATGTTTGCCCAATTAGGTGGGTGAAATAAGGTTTCTCCAATGTATTGATAAATATAGATGTAAGCTCTTTCTCAGAAATTAGGGTAATGACCCTTGCAGCTTAAGCCCTCCAACATTGAGTGTATTCTTTGAAGGACTCATTGTGCTTTTTGCAGATACCTCCTAAGTCCCATATTGAATGAGCAACTTCAATGTTGAATTTGTATTGCTTATAGAAAGCTTGAGCTAACTTTTCACAATTATTGATATGATTAAGGTCTAGTTGTGCATGCCAAGCTAAAGCAGGTCCTGTAAGACTGTTTTAGAAATTCTGCACCATTAATTGGTCATACTGCATGTATTTGCCCATATTTCGAACATACAGTCTAGCGTACATTTTTGGACATCTTATGCCATCATATTTTTTGAACTCTAATACCTTAAATTTTTCAAGATAAGTAGTGGTATTAAAAATTTTCAAGTCAGTGATCCCAGTTTGCTCATATCCATCTGATCCTTTTAGAGCCTTCATCTTATCAGCTAATTGTTGGAAAAGCTTTTTTTTTTTATTATTTCTTTCTGTCTTTTCTCAAATTGCCTTTGTAGATCTTTAGAACTATACGAGGTTTGAGCTCCGTCTTTTGACTCCACAAATGTTGAATTGAACCTAGAGTTAATTTCCTCATTTTTGGGAGGGTGAAATCTCAACTGCTTTTCCCTTTTGACCCCCTAAACATCCTTTTGGAACCGGTTGAGTTGATTGAAGAAGTCAAAATTTCTACCAAAAATTTCACTTGATCATTGAGATTTTACACAGCTTGCTCCAACGAAACCATTCTCTGATTACCAGTTTTATCATTGGTATTGTCATTGTTGTTACTTGACATTTTGGCTTTGGAACAAGTGTAGTATGGACTTCTTGTGGGGTTCGATTGTTTAGGCGCAATCTTGAAATGATGGGAAAATTTCCGGCACCTTCGACACTTTCAGAACTCGATTTAGATGTGATCCAAATCGCTCATATTTTACTTTATGTCTTTATTTCTAATAAATATTTGAGAATAATCTTACAGGTACAATGATAATTCTCTATGGGATGCTAATATGTCCTACAACAGTTGATGGACACAGAATATTTTCAAGGTGACAATCAAAGAACCGCTGCGATTGTTTTCCATTCCGAGGCATTGGTTCATGAAGACTTATGATATTTTGTACTTTGTAATTGTTTTATGAACTATTTTTTATTCTATTGGGTTTTGGGACACTTTCATTTCCTTGTAATTTTCATTTAGGACTAGCCACCTTAAAAGTGGCAAACTTGTAATTTTGACTACTTTCTAACCCTAGGAGTAGCAAGTATATATACTTGCTTAGAAGAGGGTTTGAGGAGGCCATGTTTTGTAGATCAAACATAGCACTTTCACGTGTGGAATTAGGGTTCATCCTTAGTTCAAAATCGCTTATCAATTTCAACTCAAGAATTGGAATTGTGGCGAGTGCAACAAAGGGGAATTGTGAGTCATATCGATTTCATCTTTGTTATTTTTCATTTCTTCTCTAGTGAGTTATATCTAGGGTGGATTTGAATCTTTCTTGGACTTATTTGTGATTGTATTTCGTGGAAAATTATCTTGTAAGGTTGATTGTTCATTTGAGATTGAATATTCTTTAGTGGTGGCGTGAATTTGAGCTTGTGTGGGAAGAGGGTACATCACGGTTTTGTGCTTTTCTTTTTCATCAATTTCACGTGAAATTCACTTGATCTTATTGTTGATTAGTGAAATTGTTCATTAGTGGAAGTTAATAGAATCTTTGAACCATTGGATTTCATCAAAGTTCCATTAGGATCACGCAATTTCCTAGTTCCATTGGATCGGTTTGCTTGTGACTTGAGGATTGTTTTCTTTGAGTCATTTGATTGTGCTTGAACTTGGTTTTGAGCACATCATGAAACCTAGATTGACAAACACGATATCACTTCTTAGTAATTTTCTTTTTCAATGCATGTGTCAAGCGGATGCAGATATGGGGTTAGCGAATAATCCATAATGTGGCAAAATAGAAGTTTAATTAATATTGCAACTTTAGAGTTTGATTACTTGAATTGAAAAGGAATTACAAAAAATCTAAAATCTAAATTTTCCTCTTTTTGCAATGACATGATCCCTTTTTTGTTTTCTCTTTTGTAGGATTTTATAGTTCCTTAATCTTTTACCTAGTCTTTTTTAGTTGGGCTTCTAGAATTTCAACTCATTGGTTAGATTCTTGACATCTATTCTTCCAAATATCCCCCTTTCTTTCCATGTTTTCCATATAGACTTACATTCGTGCTTATTCTTCTTCCATATATGTCTTCATTTCGGGGGTAAGATTTGCTAGTGTAGGTTGGATTACAATTGGGGCACTATATTGTTTTTCACCTATCCTTTTGAGTTGGTAAAAAATTTACTATGTGGTTTCTTGATATTTACATAATCTCCCCCCCCCCCCCCCCCCCCCCCCCCCCCCCGCTTTTCAAATTCCCTATGTCAATTGTAGGGCTTATTATTCGAGTCTCCCATGGGGTTTTAATCTCCAATAGTTTAGCTATCTTGTCTACTATTATCATATAAGGATTATGGAAATCAAGTGTGATCGGTTCGAGTGAGGGTTTATGGACTATATCTTAAATAGATCCCAATTGACGTATTAGAGCAGCTGGGTAGTAACTGGTGCATCAATTAAATCCAATAAAGGGAACTGCCTCATAATTTTTACAAGTACGTACCATCCTAGTACAGGAATTCCATCTAGCTACTCTTAATATGTCTTTAGCACAAAAAATCTTGTAAGACATCAATCCAGTAGTAAGTAGGAATATCCTCTAGTAATGTGATTCTAGAAGCAAAGGAATCAATAAGGTCGATTTTTTGTGTAAAGGCCCCTCGAATGAAGTCAAGTCTATAGCATCGCTTATGGTCGATGAACCATATCATAATCAATGCCATGCTAGTTCTTAAATCCCCATGTCTTTTTTTTCTTTAAGTGGTTAAGTGATCTGATTTACTCAGCGAGAAGCGTGGGGATGTAAGATTTTCCCTCCTGAAATTGGGCCACTATTTCTATGACCCTAAAGTAGATATGAAAAATTTTGTTTGGAAACAATATAGTCCCGAAGGCCATTAGGATGAATGCATGAATCCGATGTTGTTGCCATGCTTCAAAACCTAGGAAAAATAAGGTTCGCTTTTCATGGTAACTAGATTAAGCTACAAACCATGTCAACGAATTATCAATTTTAATACAATTCCCATTACAATTTCCTAAGGCCTTATTGATCTCAACCTTATGAACCCTTAGTAATTTATTGAAGGTTTTTGCAGGCCTTACTTCAAGATCTAGGATATATATGCTTTCAGTATTGGGTAGAGCCTTAAGCAATTGGGTATATTCTTCAATTGTTGGGCCTAATTGATGGGGACGCAAGCAAAAAGTGACAGTTTCTGGATCCAAAAAATGAACCAAGACCCGAACCAAAGTGATGTTGACAGAGACCTTTTGTAGTGAGAGGATTGGTCCAATCATGTTTTAAATGACCTCTTGTTGACTTGGATTAAAGAATTGGATCCATTGATCAAGTACTATTTTTTATTCCAAGGGTTTATGAACATGGACTTCCTTAAGAAAAGCTTGCATGCGGGATGAGCTTGCCATTGCTACAAAATTTATGAAAGTAAATACATCATGACTATACTATTTACAAGAAAATACATTTGTTACAAAGAATTTACAGGGAAGTTTACAATAATAATGTTATAAATTGCAAAGAAATAGAAAAATAACTCCACTAAAGTTGTAATTTTTTTTATTTTCCAAATCATGTTTATTTGCCAACTTGAAGGGTTCATGAATGCAATTAGGTAGTACCTATAGGTCATCAAGTTCTGTGACCTCGCTCATTTAAAAAAAAAAAATGGTTCATAGGTCATGTCAAAACTTAAGTGGGGTAGCCTAATCAGCCTTGAGTGGCGGTTGCCCTACAATACCCTAAGCTTACACAATGACTCCCCTCTTAAGGTCCTAAGATGACTTGAGTTTAACCATATCTATCATACATTTAATGCTTTCACTTCAAATCAACAAACAAATAAAAATGCTACAAAAAATATAAAGGTTAGAACAACTATATTAATATACATCATATATATATATCTACAACTAATGGAAAGAAAAAGAAAAAAAAATGGAAGGTTTAAGTGGCTAGCCCACTTATTGAAAGTCCTTAGTGGAGTCACCATCATGTCGAGTTTAATTTTTCTAATCCAATTTACATTAAACAACTCATTTAACATAAATCCTTGACTAAGATTAGAAAAAAAAAAGAAAAAGAAAAAGAAAAAGGAGTCACCACCTGATCGAAATCGAGAAAAATGTTAAATTAAGACTAATTGAGTGGATTAGTCTTAATTTGACCACTAGTCTATGTAAAAAAAAAAAAAACATTATACCAGAAAATTTGAAGTTCAAGGACTGTCTTATTAAAACTTAATGTTACCACTTTTTAACTTTCCAAATTTTATTTTTTTTTTCTAGAGAAAGAAATGAAAGAAAATAAAAAAATAAAGAAGAGAAACAAAAGAAGATTTTTTTTTTTTAAATGAGGTTGTCCTAAGGCTGCCTACATACCCGATACTTAGGATCAGACCTATCGTAATTCACATAGTTTTTTTTTTTAAATAAAACAAACTTGTTAAAAAAATTTATGAATAATTTAAAAAAAATTGTATTTAAAATATATATTTTTTAGAGAAGAAAGGAAATAATTTTTTTAATATTTTAAAAATAAACTAAGAAAATGTTTATAATTTTTTCTGGAATCTAAAATATCTTAAAAATACATATAACTAAAAGAAGTTTTTTTTATTTAAAAAACAATTATTTCTAAAAATAATATATATATATATATTTATACACACACATACGAACCTAGGTCGAATTTAATAACCACGGCAGTGGGACAGCGAAGGACAGTGGTGAGACAGCATTGGTCGGAGCTTCCAAAAGTGGTAACACAACTAGATGGGTGAAGAAAGAAAAAGAAAAATGAGAGAGAAAGAATGTCATTTGATTTTTTTTTCGCAAGCCTCCCTAACCAACCCCCCCCCCCCCCCCCCCCCCCCCCAACAAAAAAAAAAAAAACCCTTTTTAGCAGATTTGGAACTCCATTTATAGGTGAATGTGGGTTAAACGGTTGAAGGAGAAAAAAGGTCGAAGGTTGGAGATTTTCATTATTGCAAAAACATTTATTTTATTTTAATTTTTTTATTGCACTTTAATTTGATTCTAGAAGTTATTTGCTTCTTAAATTATGTTGTTTGATCTTCCGTAAGCTTTGAAACGTTAAAAGAAAGAGAAAAAAAAAATTTGAGCTCCCTATAGTCTTCAATGGTGGATGAGTCAGGGGTAAAAGTTGATGAAAACGTGGGTTCAACCCATATTTTTCATTGTAACAGAAATGGGGAAAAAAAAAAGAAAGGAAAACATGGGTTGAACTCATGTTTTTCATTGGAAGGAAAAATACTGAAAGAAGAAAACGCAGGTTCAACCCACGTTTTTCGCTAAGAGGAAAAAATCTCATGCACTTGCGTGAGTGAGGATTTGAACCTAAGACTAGGGGGAGTTGTGTGTATGTGTTTTTTGTTAGGTCGTTGGCCTATGCCTCAGTCATATAATGTAACTAAATTGCATTTATTCTAGTTTATTTATACAAAATAAAATAAAATAAAAATAATAAAAGATGACAAATAATAATAATAAATAAATAAATAAAATGGTGTGTCTACAAAGGTATTACTCTTTTTAGTTAGCACGTGTGTTTATTTTATGGTATGTGTGATGAAGTGGAGGGGTTGTCAGTTTAGCTTCAATCACTTGTTATGTTGAAATGTTAATACCTTAAATCTTAAATTTTGATGTTTTTATTAGGTTTATAATTGAAGATTAGAGTTATAATTATACAACTTAAGATTGTAGTTGTTAGTTATTATTTATTAGTATTGATGTTTTTGTTTAATCTATGAAAGTTGTGGAGAATTGTTGAGCTAGATAGTTAGATTGAGAAGGAATTAAAATTTTTGGTAAGTTTGGAGTGTTAATTCATCTTGGAGATAAAAGTACAAATTTCCATGTTATAAGGTAACTTAGGTTAGGGACTCAACGATGGATGCCTTAAGTCAAGTCCCTAACATTTAAGGTTGAAATTAGGGGAGTAAATGCCAAAGTGTTCAACCATCTGAACTATGTATTTAACCACATTCCTCTAGTAGTCAACCTTATTAGGCCATTGATGATGTTGGTCTATCACTTTGCCTAGTGGTTAGCCATTGTAATTCATTTTTCGTTTATGTTATTCGATTCTAATTTCTGAATTGGATTATTTGAAGTTGATGAGCTTGCTCTAGATAAGTGAGATGTTATTATATGTGTAAGATTAGATGAATGAGCCCCATACTTGTTCTAACTTAATTGATGAGTGTTCGTTACACTTGTGCTAAGGCCAATAACCATTCTAAATCGATGAGTCACAAATTAAGTATTCATCATCTATTGAAGGTTGAATATTCATGATGAAATGGCTAGAAATTAGCTACTTATGGATATGCTAGTTGTCAGTAATGATGGAATTGTGCTTAATATGAGTCGAGACATTAAAAGGAAAGCTAATGGGTCACACTAGCAAGCTAGGACACACTACAAACAATGATAGTGAACTAAACGTCTAATAATTGATATGATATAGTGAATTCAGTATGAAATGATTTTTCATTTTGTGGATATTAGATACTAGGGGTCATTGGACCCATGTGTTTTGCTTTCATGCCTAAGATGATGTGTTGTTTGCATTTGCTTCCCCCTATTTAAGCAAGATAATCAACTAAGCTTATATATGATGTTTGTGGTTGTTGCTTTAGTATAACTGTTTAGGCATGAAAGCGATATATGACATATGTTTATGTTTATACAATAGTTTATTATTGGACTTTGCAACTCACCCATTTTTAGGATTTTGTTTTCAAGTGTAGATGAGTTGCTTGATAATGATTGCTATGATAATGTTAGAGTATGAAATACAAATTGGAGGAGGGAACAACAACAATACGACAAGTTTTGGCTATTAGATGAACATAGCTTAGGATTTTATTTAACCACAAATCATAGATGTATATATATATAATATCGGATGAACTAAGTTGAAGATACAAAAATTTATGAGTATACACTACCCCTACTTTATAGTATTTGGAAATCTAGAATCTTGCATGTTTTTGTCAAGTGTAAAAATATGTAGCAATGTTACCGCATCTTGATTGTTGCAACACGTGATGACATGAATGTTATATTTAATTCTTTTCCTCTCCTTCTCACTTTGCACTATGTGGAAAGTGGAGGAAAGGAATGGGGAGGGGAGAAAATGGGAGGAAGAATTTTGCAATTTCTTTATTTGGACATGAAGAAAGATGAGAGGAAAGAGAAAGTGGAGAGAAATAATTATTTAGGGCTCACATAAATTTTTTCCCTTTAGAATGGAGAGAATAGGGAAAGAAAGGGGAGAAAATATTTACAATTATCTATTTGTCATTCACTTTGTTAAAACAAAACAATTTTCATGGGTATTTTATTAATTATATATCTTATTGTATTTTGTCTTATGTAATAATTAAAATTCCTTCTATTTTTCTTCCCTTCATTATCTAAATACATTAAAAGAAATGCGTTCCTTCTATAATTTATTTTCTATACATTCTTTTATTATGTATCTTTTTTTCTTTTCTAATTCATTCCCTAATGCCAAACAAATTGTTAATCTCATACTATTAAAATTATGTTGTGGTACTTTTCCTTTCATCTGACTCTTTTCCTCCCTTATCACTTTCTCATTTTGATACGCAATGTTAAATCTTATAATGCCTGAAGCTTGGATGATGTTATAGATCAAACTTTGTACTTTTAAATGTTTGATAGGAAAATAGTTTAAATTAACTGTTATGTACTAATTATTTATGGTTGGATAAAGTCTTGTTTTGATGAATGTACATTATTCAATGCTATTTGATGTTTATCGTTGCATATTAAAGTAGCAGTTTGAAAATTTTTATCAATTTTAGCATTTTTTTTCATTAAATCTAATTCTATTAAAAATAAAAATGAAACTTATTTGCGAGGCAATGCACAAGAGTTCACTGGTGGCACAGTAATGGAGGTAGTCAATTCTTGTCAACAAATTTCATGTTGTGGAGAGGGCATTGACTTTTCTGCCATGTACAGCTACAGTAACAAAAGTATCCACTCTAAATCTACTTGTGACCATACTTAATTATCAAAAACAAATTCTCTAAATTTATATGTTTGAAATTTTTTAAAATTTATAAATTAATAATCGAGATTATCTTAGTTTTTTAAATATTTATATGATCATTATAATGTTGTCTTTTTTATTATTATTTTAAAATAATTAATTGTATATCACAGTATTTTAAATGGTAAAAAATTAGGAAAAATAGACTTAAAAGGATCCAAATATTCGAGATACCTTTATTAGGCCTAACCAAATATGAACTACTCATGGCATATGTGGCAAAGTTTGATCATGTGGACAAACAATAGATTAACATGTGTTAGAAACTTGTGCCATGGGATAGCTAACGTAGATGATAGCATGTGGAGAGGTAATGTAAATCTTGACATTGATTAGTAAATTTAAGAAAACAAAAATTGGAAGATTTATCTTCCTCTACATCGGTTTTACGAGTTTTTCGACTAGTTTCCTATGATATTTCTAATGTAAATACGAGGAAAGATATCATACTTATATCCCATGATTCTGCTAATTTGTTTATGACACCAATAAGTCCTTTGATGCGGGAAAGAAAAATAATAATAATAATCCAACCTCAACTTAAACGGTTCAGCTAATGAATTCCCTAGCATTCATTAAATCGAATAAGGTAAGCCTATTTGCCTTTTTCTAACAACCATACTAACATTAATCACATCTAAAATGCTAAATAGTCGTGGAAATTTGTACAGAACAGATAAATAAATCTTACCTTATACGGTTCAAATGCCTCGATGGACTACTTACCAAAACTGTAACTTGAAGATCACATACACCTTGGCAAGATATTCAAATAGTTCAATAATCCTCTATTTAATGAATTCTTACCAAATACAATTAAACGATATGATCTCACATATATGGTTCATTTTGTCATTAGACACGGGCAGAAAATTAGTAAGTCAAAAGGGTCATACAATTTAGGAGAAAAAAGTGAGTCCCCTAAAGGATCCATATGTATAATTAAAATAATTCATTTCATCTTAATGTAAGATTAAATAATATCTTTTTATTTACTATGAAGCTTTTAAAGGCATCTGGAATGAGGTTCATTAATGAAAAACTTAACGCATAAAAATATTCCTTAGGGAACTTTGCCACTAAAATAGAATCCTTATATAAGGAGCAATTCTTGTCTGGAGAGATGTTTCTCTTAATGTCTATTATTGTTATTAGTGTAAATTACAATCCATATATATGTATTCTTACTATTTATCACTTTGCATACATGTATTTTATCTTTCTATATCAATATGAATTAGAGAATATAACCGAACATTTAACTAGCCCATAAATAATTAATAAAATTGTATTATCAAATATTTTTAATAAAATAATATAATAATAAATACTAAAACAAGGAAAATGATAGAAAAAAAAAATCAAAGGAAGTTGTTTAGTGGCCACTCAAGGCTAGGGCTAATAAGCTACCACTTGGGTAGATTGTATGACCCTTCATAGATGGTAGTTGTTTACCTTTACTTTAGCTAGTCAATTGCTATAATGGGATAGGTGATCAACCACCACCCTTAAGGAGGGAAAAAGAAAAAGGAAAAAAAGAGTAATATGAAGAAAAATCCATTAAGTTGTAATCGAGTCACGTAATTGGATTATGACTTAACATGTTTTCAAGAACTTTTCTTTTCTTTTTTTTTTTCTTTTTAAGAATTGGTTAGTGACTACTCACTATCTAATAAAATCATATCACTCTTATAAAATTATGATTAGCCACCTACTACTAAAAAAGGGTTACATGCTAACCAATAAGAGTATATCATGACTCACCGATAGTGATGTGCCATGTTTCACCATGTTATAATGGCTAATGTTAGCCACCCAAAAGCTAAAGGAAAGTTGGTCACCACTTATGGCTGGTCATGTAACCTATCCCAAGTGGTAGCTAGTTACACTTGGCCATTGGAGAGCCAGTTACTTTGACTTTTCTTTTTCTATTTTTTTATTTTAGTTTTATTTAATTAAATATGTTTAATAATGTTATTTTACTAAATTAGTTATTTATAAACCAATTAAGAGCCAACATGTAATAACTAATTATTAATAAATAGAGATAAACCATAAGTCTTCAAAGTGTTAAAAACAAAAATAAAAATAAAAATATATAAAATTAGAAAAAGTAAAAATACTAGTATATAGAGTCTAATTTATCTTTGTTATTATTTGTTTCTCTTTTCAATGGTTTTTGCCTTTAAAATTTATAGATATGGACCCTACTCTATATATATATATGGTAATCATCTTTAATTTTGGAAGGTTTCTTGAGGATTAAAGTTAAAATATGACACCTAAAAATCTGTATTAGAACACAACCATTAAAAATCCTTAAAAAAATATGTTACCTTTTTTTTTTTTTCACTCTTGGTTTCTTCTAGGATATTCTCTACAACTCAATTATTTCCTCCATATTTTTCTTTTTCCCGTACGATCCGGTTCGTCCGTACATGTTGAGTTGGCACTTCCTAAAATTTCATCTTTCCCAAAAGCTGGAAAGTTTCAAATGCGGATTCATACTTCTATAAAAGCACGTAGACAGCAGACGTTGTGATCGAGAAAGGCTTTAATGGCGGTAATACACTCGGTAAATTTATTAATGGAGTAAATATTAATAAAATTTTAATATATTAAAATATAAATAATATTTTTTTTTAAATTATTTATCATCTTTACCTTATATTTAAATATTTATTTCGTTTATCTTATTTTTATTTATTTAATATTTTTTTACATCTGTTTAAATATTAGTATTTGATTAGAACGAATTTAGATTTAAAAAATGTAATTATATATATCCGTATAAATAAATTAAATATAGGTCAGATAATTTATCTAAATACTAATTTTTAAATAAAAATAAATTATATATAGATTAAATACATACAAAATATATTAAATAAATCTTAAAAAAATTAATATTTATTCATCATTTATTTAAATAACGCGTCAGTAACAACGAGTACAGTTTCCGTTGTGATATTAAAAGGATTAATTTCAGCCATCCACCATTGAACACCTGACCCTAAAGTATTCTTAAATATGCTTGGTCTCATTTGGTTAATGGAGGACGTGAATCAACTGGAACCACAATTTAATGGATTCACATTTTTAAATTGCTCTAAACCTGGAGGCAACATCATTGTCTACAAACAAATGTAATGTCAACCAATCACAAAAAAAAAAAAAGAAAAAAAAAAAGAAAAAGAGAGAGAGAGAAAACCGCTAGCCGGTTGATAGAAATCTATCCGCTTGTTTCACGCTTCTGTTAATGTTGCCGTCCAGTTCATCACTTAGTTGTCAACACCGTTCTCCTATTAATAAATCTGTGAAGAGATTATTTTATTTGAAGATGGTGGTGGCATGGAACTGTGCTTTAGTCAAGCTAATCATCGAGATTTGCCTACGATACTGTTGATCCTTGTTTGGTCCATTCAAGGGCTAAAGTGCATGAAATAATTGAAGTGGATTTCTTCTCTACTTTGAAAAACATCCAATTTGTGGTGTGTACGTATCAATTCGGGAATTTTAATGCATTTGAGTGTGTGCTTTCTCTACAAGAACTATTATGAGAAATCTCTTTTCATGCAGAAGGCTTAAAAATCATTGCAACAGGTCTATTGCGAGAATTCAAATCCATACAAAAAATTGATGTAATAGGGTTGATGACTTTAATATATTGACAAAAATGGTTTTTCTTTTTCTTTTTTCTTTTTTTGCATAATATTTGTGAGAATTCTAATACTTTTATAATAAATGCAGCATTTGCAAGAAACTACATTCCCATAATATTTCTGAAAAACAAGGGAAATTAAAGGATTGGTAAGTACAAACACAATAATGAACACATGTATAATAAAGAAAATATTGGTACATTCTAAGTCAATCTACTTTTCCAAATAAAAGATTAATAGAGAAGGAAATAAGAGACACATCTTTTCTAAACGCCCTCTAAAAACTTGTTTCATTAAATAAAAACTTATCAAAATAATCGATATTCTATATCATAACATAGATCGCGTGTAATTATTGAAGATTGTAAAAGTGTGAATATAACTAAATCCCAATGTCATTTCATTCCTAAAACACTATAAACAAAAACAATACGAATTAGTTTTCATATATAAGCGTGCTATGCATAAATAATCGTATGAAATGAAATAGTTAACATAATCTTTTCAAAACTATTTAAGGTTCGAAGAGTTATACCCTCTGATAGTAAGATTGGGAAATAACAACTAATTCATTAACTTCAAGCTCCAAAATATAAATGTTTAATCAACAGAGCATCTTTATTACCTATAGCATACCCTCATATCCTTGAAAATATATATGTAGGAATCATACGTGTTATATCCCTATTTTCTGATCCTCCGATAAGGCTCCAATCAAAATACGACATTAGCACTAGATTGAAGAGGCCAGAGAAAGGGAGGTGTATTGTAAAAATGGATACAATAATCTGATGGGAAGCATATTGATAATGTCTCAGTCTTCTCCCACTACAATAATGAATGCCATCATTCATATTTCACGGTTTTGTTTTCTATAAGAAGCTTAGGGCGTTTGCTTTCATTTAATGTAATGAAATTCCAGATTCAAGTTAGTTCCTTGTTCGGCTATGGTCAGATCAGCTTTGGTGCTTTGTGGTTTAAGTCGTTCGGGTTTCCTTTTTTCGCTTTTGAGTTTTCAAATACTAAGTTCGAGTTATCAAGAACTTCTTTAAGTCAACTCAAAGGTGTTTCTCAATAGGCTCATGTCATACATTTTCATCATAACACACTTTTGTTATTTTACAGTTTTTCAACTTATCTTTTAACATGCTTAGTTTATATAGCTACTTAGTTTCGGTGTTTAGTGTGATACCCTGTAATTAAGTTCAAGGTAAATTATGGGGAAGGTTGAGAATAGGTATATAAGATGAAGGTGAATAATATTAAGTTAATATTAATTAGAAGCTTTTAGGTCAAGTAGTTGAAAATATTCATTAGTCACTTATTGACTTAGTTATTGGTTATTTTTGGTCTAGGGCATTACGTGGTATTAGAGCTAACCTCTTACTAGTAGGTGGACGACTAAAGAATAAGTTAAGGTGGAAGATGGTGGATTTGTTTTAACCTAGAGAAGAGACTTAAAGACGGTAGGAAGTGTCGCTAGGATGTGACTCTTGGCATACTTCCAAGATGATCTATAGGATGAAGGTGATAGAAATTAATCCAATGACACACTAAAAAAGGGAGAAGAATTGGACTTAGCATAATGTCTCATGGCAATAAAGTCATATGCTTAAGGGATGAGGAGAGATTATAATACCCTATGTGAATAAAGTTTTACATGAA
The DNA here is from genome assembly GCA_037954665.1 of Laguncularia racemosa. NCBI lineage: Eukaryota > Viridiplantae > Streptophyta > Magnoliopsida > Myrtales > Combretaceae > Laguncularia > Laguncularia racemosa. The sequence goes on along the minus strand of JBBMOL010000002.1, from coordinate 11,672,175 downwards.
CTGTGGAAGATGATAAGTATTAGTTTATACAACCAATGAGAAAATATCAAGTCAACACTATTTATGAATTTTTAAGTTAAGTGGTTGAAAAGGTCTAATAGTCTCTAGATGACCTAATTATTAACTAGTCTTGGCTTAAGGGGCATTACATTTAGATTTACTTTCTTATTATTATCACCATAATTTTACTTAAGATAGAAACATGCAATGGGTTAAAAGTTAGTTGGAAGGTTCGACCATCCTGCATTTCTCTGTCGAATTTTATCGAAATCATATTTCAATTTACTAGTGCTCTAGGTTTTACTTTTGAACATGTTAATATAGCCACAATTTTGATTCCGAATTCATCACATGCAATCACTAAACTACCTTATAAAATTTGGCCAACATAGTATGCTTAGGGTTCATGATAGTTTCATGCATCAAATTCTTGGTAAAACAGAACTCTACCACAGTTTAACTAACCTTGTATAAGTTGCTAGTTATGTCATTATCTTTATTTTGAAGTCATTTTTAATGTTATACATGCTTATTTATAAACTTTACCAAACTGACCAAATTATTGTGGTTTCACAGATCAATTTATTTCATGTTTCATGCAAGTATTAGTTATAAAATATACAATGCTCAACATATATCATTGTAAGCTAAGTTCTGTAAATTTTACCCGAGCACTCTTCTTATTAGGTGGCATAAGTCCTCCTCCTACTTGCTCCAACTATCTTACGACTCGGAAATTATCCTCTTGATTTAGCACATTTTCCGTTGTTGATTAACCTAGCATTGGCATTCCAATTAACCAAACATTAGAAATGTTTTTTCAGCTTTAAAAACATCCATTTTGAAAAATGTTTGTTGAACCAAAAATTAATTATGAAAGTAAAGTTCCCAATAACATAACATGTATTATGGTGTCTGATTTGTCTTGAAAATAAAAATAAAAAACAAAAAAAGTTTTGAAAATGAAAAAAAAAAAAAATTCGTTATAATTTTGTATTAAGCATTCGATTAGAAAGAGAGACAACAAATATCATGGGCATGAGGTATACTTTATCAATAGTGGTTAGTGTATAATTGTGCAGGCTTGACCTAAGAGGGAGGAGTTGAAGATGTTCACATCGTAGATCGATTTCGGGCATTTTAGTGTTAAGAAGAACTTTTTACAGGTTTCAATGGAAGGCATATTAAATGCGTTTGTGGAGATCATATAGATCCGATCTTTGTATACCTAACCAGAATAAGGTATGGATATTATATACAAGATATCTATAGATCCCCCTTTTAATCAACAATCTCCAGGTTCATATTATGTTTATTTATTTATTCATTTTTTTTGTTTTTTAAACTCGGGCCTTTAAGCATCTAGGAAGGTTGAGTACTCGAAGAATTAGGACCTAATCTTGAACAGGAAACCCATTTTATAAATTGGAATTCCCTAAAAGAGGATCCTTCTATAATCTAGGCTCAAACGAAAGAATTCAACCACATATGCCATTCAGAAAAAGGTTTCTCACATGGTACATTTGAATGTCCATATATGGGGTTTAAAAGTCACTTTTATGTAAAAACACAATTTTTGTACATTCAATTTAAGGGTAAATTATAAATATATCTTTTATATTTATCCCATAAATACTTAATTTATTTATTTTTAAAATTAAGCATTTAAACTCTTGAACCTTTATAAATCATGCTTTCAAACTAAATTAACTATTTTATCTTTAAATAAAATAATTAAAACATTAATATTAAGAAATTACACAAAATTAGAACGAAAGAAAGTGAGAACTCCTTTTTTATTATAGTTATTGGAAAAGTGTTGCATTGTACGTCACACAAAGCTGTCTACAAATAAGTGATATAGTGTCCTATTTATTTAGGATAATATTTATATAAATTGCAATTTAAATAAAATCATGTCATATTATCAGCTCGTATTAGAGGGTTTGTCACCATGTAAAAAGAGCCTGGAAGTATGTTATTATGATATGCTTGCACACAGACATGTCGGCATTTGAATTGCAAAAGGATGTCTGGTAAGTGCTAGATAGTGGTGGGCACGCTGCTTAAAATACCAAACCATAAAAACCGGTAAACCATAAAATGATCTGTTTGAGCCACAATTTGAACCATATTTATTTACAAGAACAACTAGTTTTTACATATTTGAGATAACTAGGGAAGGAAGGAGAAGCCCATCATATGAATATTGACAAGATAATGGCTTTAAATTCATAAAGAGGAGAAAAAAAAAAGATTGTACCCTTTTTATATAAAGTTATAATTAAGATTTTGATATTGATTTAAAATCAGACGGTAAAAAATGAAAATCAAATAAATTACAAATGAGAAAATAAAACTTTTCAAATTAATTCACAGCCCTTTGCCTAATTGAACCATTTAAAAATATTATGCATTTGATTATGCTTCGAACCATAATAATAATATTAATTATTATTATTATTTCATTTTACCAACTCTTTAAAAATCTTGCTTAGATTATCCAGTTCACTCAAGTGTTACGAATTCCCCAAGATGCATGTCTTTTGAGAGAGTGCAATATTTTTACTGAAATAATATATAGATTATTTAGCAAAATATTTTGCTATAGCAAAGTATCTTGTTATCGCACTAGATTTCACATGAGAAGCTTAAGGCGAGATAGTATTAAAAGATTTTGTCCCTTCTCTTGTAGCTAACAAGCTATTATATTATCATATTTAAGTAATAAAACTCTTTCTTCATCTTGTTTCCTCTAATAGAGAAATAAAACTTTTCAACTGCTACTTTCTTTTTCTAACAAAATAAATATAATAAATAATAATAGTCGTCGTCAACATGTGTCCTTGGCACACAAAAAGGTGAACAAGACTGAATCTTGTTGGATTAAAAAGTGAGCAAATGACTTTGTTGAAGGTAAAAATAAGTAACATTTTCTTGTTAATTGTAAGAGTGAAAACTAATATCTTTTTACTCATATCTATTGGATTGCTTAATAGTTTTTGTTGTATTTTAATACTTGTTGTTTCATTGAATTTAACTTTTTTATATACAATTTTTTTTTTATATCAGCATATAGATACATTAAAAATTGGAAATTATATACCATCTAAATGTACTCCTAATTTTTTTTTTTCAATCTCTTCTAGGGCATATTAGCTCTCAATATTCAAAATCTTGCCAGGATTATCAGGTTCTTTTCTACCCAACATGCTAGATTATAGCTTAGAAGAATTTGCAAAACTATGGAGCAAAGTTGCATGGTGAATAGATGTCCTAGTAGAACAACATCTTCAATGTCTCATCGTGTCACCCCCAATGTCGTTGGATTTCAGCATTATAATTTATGGAGATTGATATCAACTTTTTTTGCATTGAAAGGGTTGTCTATGGATCCGCATACCATGATCAAATGGATGTAATAATACTAGAAGCCACATATAATGTCCCTTTAAGAGGTTGTTCCAGAAAACCGCCCGTAGTATCCTCCCATGTGCTTAGAATACATAGACATAAATTATTTATTTAATCCAACATTCATAAATTTATTAATCTAATGTACTAAAATTCCTTAAAAAATAATAATAATGATAATTTTATAAGAGAATGTCTTTTTGTTGATGTCTAGATGAGTATATATTAGTCATATTTATATGTACGAAAGAGAGATTTGGTTCAGGTGTGTTTTAGACTTCTAGGACTGAAGTTTCAGAGTCAAGAGTCTAGGTTTAGGAACTTGAACCAATCGTTAAAAAAACCAATCTGATCAACTTAGCTATAAATTTCAGCAACATCCCAAATCTTTTTTTGTACTCGCTTTCGAAGCTCAATCCTCAATGGACATAAAATTTTGATAGATCTTGTCATATTTCTTTCATTTCACAGAATTCATCAACTCGGGTTTAAGACAAACTTGCAAGAGCTTGAAATTTCCTATCTTAAGATGAAGGTAAATGACCATCACTGACTTTGCTTGTTTAATGCTTGCGTTTTGTTTTTGTGCTTGTTTTCTGAATCAGTCTACTGTGACAACGTTTGCTGTTTCTAATGAGGATTGTCACTTTCCTCATTCCAGCTCTTCAGTTGGATGCAGAACAAACTAAACGGAAGACAAGGGAGTGGCAAGCCAAACCCGGTCCCCGCCTCTAAGTGTAAGTATCAAGTTAGTTGATAATATTGCACTCGGAGTGAAATCTGTATTTGGATTTGGAGTTTCTTGACAAGATTTCCTTCATATGATCTGCGATGGATTGATCAGGACTGCATAAAATTTTTCATAGTTTTTGTTTAAGGCACTTATGCAGACAGAATGCTGAATAGGAAAAAAAGTTTAAGTGAAACCACATTGATATTTATGGCAACATTTTGTCAGTTCTCTTTGCCACAAAAAATATTCATTGCTACTAATACACTACGTGTTTAAATGAGTATGTATAAGTATCAATGATTTTTGAACATATAATAATGATGGTAGGAATTTTTTAAAAAACTATCATTTATATTTTTGCGTGTTAAAATTTTATTGATACTTATATGTCAATAATCGATCCATATGGTGTGTTTGTACCATTAAAACCTTTCTTGTTACCACAGAAAAAGATTCTTTTGCTACAGTTTTTCTCAATATGGCGGCGGAAAATTTTTCGTACAAATCCACCTCTAAACGATGAAATCTAACTGTTAGGATTTCCTGGTGGAGCACAGAGTTGATTTTCATACATAATTGAAGTAAGAGATCCGATCATCTAAAGTTTATTGATAACCACGATAACTTTTAGTGTTGCAAACTGCAAAATGAAGGCAAGTTGTCTTAAAATGGACACCTTTCGGCACATAGCTTTCTAGGAACATTTTGTTTTGTTGTTCCAAACCATCTAGAAGTGGTTACCTATCGAGAAAATTCACCACATAGCTCTCTTGATTCTTGTACCTTTAAATAGCACTCCAAAGAAGAAACGTATCAATTTGCACTTGATTTTTCCTTTGCCACACCTTTTGTCAAGTTCTAAGCATTATTGAATCTTGTTCTGAAACGAGAAAGCAGAAAACTGATGTTGAAGGGCCAAAAATCAGTTTCATTATACAACTTTTTGTTAAATTTATGGTACTATTTTATTTGGTTAAATGTTCAGACAAGTTTCCAGGGCTAAGGCCCTGCCTAATCCAACTCCCCTGGCAAATCAAAAGCTGCAAATCCACTCTCTGTCCTAAGGATTTGCAAGGGGAGAAAAAACCCTTCTCACCCTGTAGGCCTGGATTGCAAAAGCAACCGGGTAAATCCTCATTCAATGTGGTACACCTATCTGGCCATTAAATCCATGGTCATTGATCCGGTAGTGATGAAAATAACTTCTGGATGGTAGCATTATCTCACGAAACATCTCATTTACTCCACAGATAACCTTGCAAAACAAGAAGCCAGAGAGGAATTCAGTGACTGGCCACAAGGATTGCTGTCAATTGGAACTTTTGGAAACAATGACAGTATGAGGGAGAACCAAGACCAAAACCAGAATATCCAGGAAAATCCGTCTTCCTCCCCGGATCTCTCAGATTTTACTCCTGAAGAAGTGGGACAATTACAGAAAGAGTTAACTAAGCTTTTATCCCGAAAACCGACTTCCAAAACCGAAAAGGAAAATACAGATCTTCCTCTGGATAGATTCCTCAACTGTCCATCGAGCTTAGAAGTTGACAGAAGAGCTAGTACTTCACTTTGCAGTGAGACCGACGATAATGAAAGAGACATCGAAAGGACTATAAGTGTTATAATTGGCAAATGCAAGGAGATTTATGCAGATAAATGTAATAAAGGGATTGGGAAGAAATCCATTTCTTTTCTTCTGAGGAAGATTTTCGTTTGCAGCAGTGGATTTGCACCGGCCCCGAGTTTGAGAGATCCGCTTCCAGAGTCCAGAATGGAAAAGGTAAGAAGTCTAACTGCATCAAATGTAAATGTGACTATAGGCAATTCAATTCACCAAAAGACCTGATGTTTCTGCTGTTTGCAACACGGTCTGGCCCCCACGTAGTTTAGAATCAGTTGATCTGGTTTGTAAAAGCTGCAAGTGTGTAGCTCAATCAAAAACGATAATGACCCTAGGAGTCGTTAATCTCCAATCCAAATGAGCTACATCAAACAAATTCAGCTAGATCTATGATACTAAAGTCTTTATCATTAATTTCTGGAAATCGATATTTACTAATCTGTTTTCCTTTTTTCTCCCTTCCAATGGGTTATTTCAGCTTTTGAGAACAATTATTCGCAAGAAAATGTACCCTCAAAGTACTTCCAGGGCATCATCAACAAAAAAATACTTAAAGGGAGCACTGGCACTAGAAGGGGAAGAAGAACAGGAAACAAGAGAAAAGATTCAGGGTGGATCTAAATGGGACAGGACTGATTCAGAATGTAAGCCAACTCAACTTGTAAAGGAATAAATTGATCTAGGATATTTACTCAGATAGAAAATCTTTGCACTACTTCAGTCAATACTACTATTACAACAAATCTGATATGTTATTTGCTTACAACTGCAGATATTGTCCTAGAGATTTAATCATCCAACACCTAACGTAACAATTCACTCAGAAGGTAAGAACTGGACCGTGATGTTTTGACATAGGAAAAGGTCACTTTTTAATTTTAATGTTTGAATTTTTCTATTTTTGCCACTTCTCTATTTGAATACTTTATCTTTTGACTTTTCTATTTTAAGTTCTCTATCTTATTGAATGATTAGAAAAAAAAATCCATCCGTCTTGCTAGTGAATAATCGATTAAAATTTTCTTTAATATATATTTTTTATTAGAGGACTAGACACTCGATAAATAGAAAATATAAGACAAATCCATCCAGAAGTTTTTGACGAAGTTATTAATGGACGTGACAGCAGAACTTCTTTTTAGTTATTTCAAAAAGCTAGGGAACTCAAATGGAAAAGATAAAAAGTAAAGGGCTCATATACAAAAACATCGAAAAATTGAAATATGAAGGACTCAAGTACAATAATGAAAAATCCAAATCATATAATAATAGTACAAGTTGGAAGTCCAATCACATACTTTTTATTTTTTTCCTTATTTATTATGTCATTTTTCTATATTTTCGGTCCACTAACAAAGTTCGAATTAAAATTTTCGAAACCTTGCAGATACAAAGAAATTTTCAATACTTCAAATTTTGAGATTCTAAGGCTTGATGGAGCTGAAACATCAACAAGGTCATGGCGTTAGCTCATGGAATGACAAGAAGACATGTGAATGGAAACTTCATTTCCGTTGTTGATCTTTTGATCTATTGTAGTACATGTTAGTAAATAATGTGCAGTTATTACTAGCAAAGCTATGCAACATCCTCCATTCAAGTTTTCATTACCTTTCCTCTTCCTCCCCCCCCAAGAACATGGCTATTTGTAATATATTTTCAGGTCGATAATAGCATCATCCATATATTTACGCCATATTTCTTTGAACACAAATAAATAGGGATACATATATTATATTATATTATATACATACGTAAGTATATGGATATATGTATATTAAAATAAATTTGACTATTAATAATGAAAATAAGTTTGGTTGACAATAATTAGAAAAATAATCAAAGAGAAATTAAATAACATTAAAAGGGCCATAAGGTGGAAATAAACCCTAAACCACGCAAACACCATAATAGGAACTTAGATATCTCTTGCAAATCACTGCAACAAAGACTATTTGCTAGCTACTATAAAGAAAAGAATATTATAGAGGACTAAATCCGATTATGAGCTCTAAGCTTAATAATTAAATGAATTTGACTTTTAGGTTAACATGACAAGTTTTAAAGAGTTAAACCATGAATTGAGATGGTTAGATGAGATTTAGTATGATGAGTTTGAAATAGGATCTATTGGATTAGCCAGTTCAATGCTAACCTTTGTCAATAAAACTTATGCACTAAAAAAGATTTTCGATGGGCCATGTAAAGGTCCATTAAGGAAGGATACATTTCAACATTTAATTGTCATCATCATCCAACGGATGTGATTGATAATTAAACTCTATAAATACCTAATTGATAATTAAACTCTATAAATACCTAAAGTCATTCTCATTTGAAGGGGGAGTGGAGGCACAAAATGCCATCATGTTACCTGAATCTTGACTCAAAAGATCTAACAAGGTTTTAATGAAGAGTATGATCTCTTTTTATTATTGATAGTTGAGTTTGATGCTATTTATTTCCTCTACCTATCATAGGTGTGTTGAAATCTATTGAGATTGTCAGTTCTTTCTTCTTATCTTATTCACCTTTAATCATCCTCATAGGTGCTACTACATGTCGCTTCTAGAGCCACGTGTAGCACAAATATCATGTAATATGTGCATGACCTTACATTCAAGACCCTACACATATAAAGACTACTCTAAATTTATGACAAATTAAAGGTCAATGTTTAAACTCATATCTCTTTTTATCACAATTTTTAACTTAGTAAAACTTAGAATAGCAAAATCTAAAAAATTCTTTAACTAATAATTCATCCTAAAGCTTATCTTATTCTTGTGCCTCTAAATAATAGTAATACACTACACTGTCCATGGATATTTTTGTAAACCAATCTCCTAACAAACATAGATTTAGAAATTAATTGCAAGAATTAACAATGAAGGAACTCATAAATTAGAAGCTCAATTTGAAATTCAATAAACAACTTTAAATATGATTTTCATTGGGGGGTTGTTTTAGTTTTTATGCTTTTGACTTAATTTAATGCTTTAGACCCCTTTTTTGGACTAGTGAAAAAGTATAGGAAATCAGGCTAATTAGGGGTGTGTTAAGGAAATTTGACTTTATAGATTCGAAACAAGGATTGTCAAATTGATTTCTCTACGCTACCTTGCTTGGTTGTCTCATGCACAAAAAGTAGGCTAGGGAAAATTTTTCTTTTTTTGAATCTATTTAAGCCTTGCTTGGCTTTAAAAGACTTTTAGAAGGCTTAAATAAGCCGATTGACTTATGCTATAAAGAATTGGGCTAAATCTTACTAAGCCTAGCCTAAGCCTAATTCTAAAGCCTATAGTTATGGAGGCTTCAATTTAGACCATTGATCATTAGGAAACAATCTAACAATCATTGTCAACGATTCATTTAGTCCATCCATCTTAGCTTCATCAAATAATCAATATCATGGGCTAAAGTTTATAATAGAGAAGTCTCCTCCTTCTCATTTGAAACATTTGAAGTATCAGTAAGTTTCACACAATTATCATTGCTTTGTTAGAATAGCTCAAAAGATCAAACATTAGAATCATAAAAAACAAGTCAAGAACAAATCAACAACTTTGAATTCAATCCATTGTTACATGTGCACACACGAGACAATAAGTTTGCATCCTTTCCCTCTCATGCCTTTCTTTACGATATTTTTTTATGTATTATAAGATCAAGACATCTCTAAGGTTTACTAACATACTTGCTCATGTGATTAACCAACTACAAGAACCCTCTATATGTAGATTCATACTAATGAAAAATGTCAATCTTGATTAAATAGGTAAAGCATGTCTAATCAAGATAGTTAGAATTTAGAATATCCATTTTAAGCTCTAATTATCAAAATTTTATGAAATAATTAAAATGGATTTATGCAAATTAAGTTTTAATCTTGCACACTCAACTCTATTCAATCACAATCCTTTATTATTTACTAGAAAAAAATTATAAAAGAAAATAATGATAAATTACAAAAGATGAAAAAAAAAGCTGTAAGTGTAAATATTGTTTTCAAAGCCTAAGAATACTCGATCATAGGCAGGATCGGTGGACAAGACTTTTCTTTAGTTAAGAATTTCAATTAAAAAAATAAAAAAGGAAATAAGAACAGATTCTTAATAGTGGAAATATTCAAATAGTATATTCAAACCCTTTGTACTTTTATTTTTATTTTTTTTTGGAATTTTGGGCAAATCACTACTTAGCGGTTTAACACCTCTTGCCTTTCTTGAGCCTTGTTTTATATAATATTTTGAATCAAGTGAAGAACCAGAACATCCACCCCAACACCTTATTAATTCACTCAAATAAAAATAAAATCAAACCCAACCTCACCTCCTAACCCTAAAATTAATATTTCTCCCCCAAGCTTTCTCTCCCTTTCCCACGGAAATTCACTCAATTTTCTCGCGAAAATTCTTTTGGAAAAAGCGGATCTAATTCCCTTTCTTTTTCTATATTCACCTCTACTCCCTTCAATTTCTCTCTTTCCGTCAAAAGCAGCAATCTTTTTTCACTTCTTGCTGCGAAAATTAGGGTTATTTGTTCGTTCAATTCAAGTTAGGTTCTTTTCTCCATTTGTGTTGAAAATTGGGTGTGATTTTGGGTTTTTTGAGATTGTTGAAGATAGAATAAGGAGAACTAGGGTTTTGGGTGGTTGGAGACTGGGATAAAGTTGAGGTTTTTTCATTGCCAATGCAATTTTGGGATCGGTACTTGGTGAATTGTTGTGAATTGAAGACAAAGTTTGAGAGAATAATAGTGAGATAGGAATTTATCAATGTCTTGGGCAGGTCCTGAGGATATTTATCTTTCTACGTCACTTGCAAGCTATCTTGATAGTAAGCTTCTTCACATTTATATATATATTTTTTTTTCTCTTTTTTTAGTTGTTGAGATTTGTTGTCTATGTAATTATTCTGCTTAAATGTTTATACTTTTTCTTTGTGTTTATTTTTTTTTCTTTTCGCTACCCTTTTTACTGGTTATGTATAGCTGCGCTATGTAGGTAGTGCTCAGGATTTATCTTTCTTAGTCGTCAATACTTCTTTCACTGCTGCATCACCATTTGTGATCCAAGTGATCACATATTGCTTGTATAAATAGAAAAGAAAAATTAGGCTGCATTATATGTTTATTGTACATGGCTATATGGGATTGGTGGAGCACAGATGGATCGTGTTATTGGAGTGTAGAAATTCTAGTAGCTGCTTGGCATATTTTATTTGTTCAATCCAATGGAAACATTTGACAATTCACTGAAAACTACAAAGTTGAAATCTTTTTAGTAAATTTAAAAATCTTTATAAGTTGATATCACTGACAAAAACATTCTCTTACTTACCAAAAAACATCGTCTCTCCTAATTTGTGGAGTTTCAGGGTTAAATACAGATTCTGAATACATTGTATTATGTGAGTCCAAGGTAACTCTTATTGTAAGTTAGTCATAGATTCTGAGTTTGCAACATGACATATGTTATAGGTATTATATATTGGGAAAGAAGGGAATCTATGTAACTTCTTGAATTTGTAATGCCATTATTCCTAAGTGGAGCTTATAAAAGGAGTTGTATTTTATGGTCATAATTATTATGATGTAATTTGATGAAGTATGCTTCTTACGAATGAATGTTACTATCTATTCTTTGCATTCATTGAAATGTTCTCTTGTGTCAGAGAAACTCCTTGTACTGCTGCGCGATGGAAGGAAGCTTTTAGGAACACTCCGTTCCTTTGACCAATTCGGTATGCTTAGTAATCAGCTGCTATCGCACATATGCATGAATGGTGGTTTGGATGCATTGAAATTTGTTTATGTTCTGAATTTTATATGCAGCAAATGCTGTCCTTGAGGGTGCCTGTGAAAGAGTTATTGTTGGAGAACTCTATTGTGACATACCATTAGGTCTATATGTGATCCGTGGTGAAAATGTGGTTCTAATTGGTGAACTGGTAGGTCTAATACATCCATTGTTCTATTCTGATTTGTAATTACGTCTTTCGCCTTATCATGTTTGATATACTATATCAGGACGTGGAGAAAGAAGAACTTCCGCCACACATGACTCGGGTTTCTGCAGCAGAAATTAAAAGGGTAAGAAGCTTTTTCGTATTTTCTTCCTCTTTGTACATTTTATCATAATGTCAATTGAGAACTATTTCTTCTTCATTTTTTGTCTTAGAGAACATAAATGTTATATAAATAATTGTTTGATGAAATATTATCTCTTGTATAATATGATACTTGATAAAAAATATTTAAGCATGTCAAATGGTTCTTACTTATTTAGCCTGGAAAGATAATATCTCTATAGAGCTATATGAGGTCGATGCGCTAATTATCCTGAATGTAGTAGATGTATATGTAGATTGCTCTGCAAGTCAAGTTCCAATATTTTTTTATGTCCATTACTCTCACCCATCTATGAAATTCTAGTAATGCTATTCTTTATTTACCTGTTGAAAAGCACACTCGCTTGGATTCCTCTGTGCCAAAGCCATACCTTTTATACTATGCCCTAATGCATTTATTTAGCAAGCTATGCACTGTCCGTCATTACTTCTGTATCTGATTCATTGATCATAATCCATTCTTTGCAAGAAAAAGGGCTAGGCTGTGACAAAATTGATTTGAGAATAGTTGCAATTATTTACCTACTTCTGGTAGAAAAACATTAATAATTTAGGATGATTGATGCCAAGTCCTTTTCCAGTTGCTTTGTCTGACTCAGCATGTAATATGTGATTCTCAAATTACACATGTTGTTGCAGTATTCCTTAATATTTTTGTCTTGTCACTGTATTGATTTGGATGAGTTTTTGTAATACAGGCAAAGAAGGCGGAAAGGGAGGCATCAGATCTTAAAGGAACTATGCGGAAAAGAATGGAATTCTTGGATTTGGAATAGTTGAGTGCTCTAAAAGCTTGCTACTTTTGATGGGTTAGCCGTGTCCGCAAATATTAGTGCGGTTATTTATTAGAAAAGGCTGGATACTCCCCTCTGTGCCATGTACAACTCGCAAGCTTTTGATCGTGTCTGTTGAGGGGTTGTTAGCTGCATTTTACTTGGTGTTTTATTCCAAAATGAGTAACTCTTATTGGAGTTGTGCATTTCTTGATTTCTATTATTGAGAACCAGAGAACTTTGGGCGTGCTCGGTTTTAATCTCCATCAAAATCTTTGTTGCTGATTTTTTCTTCTGCCCATGAAAGTTTAAAACTGTTAGTTGGCTACTGTCCCAATACTCGACTAGAGTGAATTTGATATTAGCCACCTAATCTGATCATTCACTATACCTATCGCACTCGTTTTTTTTTTTTTTTTTGTCAAGTGAATACATGGCATGAGCAAAATCATAATAATACAATCATCAAGTTTACTTTGAGCTCCATCTGAATTTCGAGTCATCAGGGTCGTTGGATATAGTTCCCCTATGTTATTATCGGATCTTGCAGAGTGAACTCGGGCTATGAGTGGTCCACGGTGTTGAATGCACCATGCAGAATCCTTCTGTTATTTCCATGATTCATAATTTTATTTTGTAAGTATGATTTTGCTGCTGCTGATTCCAAACAATTATTGGCAGGAAGAACTTCCATCTTTCTGTTATTTGAATGTCCTAAGAAAGTGTTAAAAGCCGATTTCTTTGTCTACAGGTTCTCAATTTCCTTTTGTCGGGATTTATGGACCAGGTGCATTTCCCCTTCGTTTTCATATTTGATAACATTGTTCATTCATTTATTTATTTTCCCAAGCGGAGTCCTATAGATCTAAAGGAGTTGGGAAGTATATGATCCACCATGGATGATCTATACATAAATAATCCCCTGAAGTGGCCATTTATGTAATTTGGTTCCTCAATTTTGCTTTTGAACCGTGAAGCTCCAGCAGGCTCAAGATGGTTCCCCGCTCCATTTAGGGTGGCAATAGTGAAACCCAGCTTCTTAATGAACTTAGCTGTTCCTTTTTAAGTGACGATTTTGCAGAATTTAGTTTTTAATTATTATAAATTAGTGAAATATCATATTGCTATAGGTAAACTGAAAGGACGTTGATGCTATATTACCCATACCCTTCTAAGATTTTTAAAATTTGTGGTATGAACGTTGGTAGGTTTGAATTTTCCAATTTTCCTTTCCATTATAATGACTTAGAAAATAAATAAAACACGATGACTCTTTGCAAAGAGGTTTCTTGACCTCCATATATGTAAGGGCCTTACATCGACTTTACTAAAATATAATTATTTGCAGTTTCTGTCAATATTCGGAAGTATAAGGATTAGAATGCATGAATTTTAACTGCATGGCTTTTATTTATTTATTAATTAAAGAAAAATAAGGAACAGGTGAAGGGCCGATTTGCATAATTCCCAACGTTAGAGCGTAGAGGGGCTTCTCTGCGGACCATTTTTTTTTTTTTTTGGGGGTGCCACACGCTTCTTTGCGCGCTTAAGATAGAAAATGATACAATTTTTTAAAACCCATTTAATACAGGTTGACATATCTAATATATTCACTTTTTACTTTTTATTATTTATTAATATAGCAAGATTAAGAAACTTAGTCGCAAAAAAAAAAAAGCAATGTCATAAGATGTTATGCGTCATCGAAGAGTGAATGTAGTTCAATTTAATTTGATTTTTTTAATTAAATTAAATTATAATATACAATTTTTTCCCTTAACACTTTAAATCAAACCGCACATGTCAATTTAGAAAGTTCTCTAAATTCTGAATTTTGGTTTAATTTAATTTGGTTTAAGAATTAGACTATAGTCTATTATATGAGAAATTTATACAACTAGAAAATCTTATATAAGAAGGTATTAAACCCATTCAATAATAGTATTTATTGATACCATAAAAAGATTGAGGATTCAATATTTAAGCAACCAAGAAATTTTGAATGTACTGCATTAATTAATTTTGTTTATGAAGCTAGCATATGGTATGGACTTTAAATTGACCTATATACTGGTTATACATGTTAAAAACATATATATTTCAATAAATATAAACTTAAATTTCTTCAAAGTAATATGTTACAACGAAAGAAATATAGTAATCCGTTACTACAAGTATGATCCTATCATTTTCTATGTTATGTCATGGGAGTACTTGCGTTGCAGTAAGTGTTTTTTGGAAACTCAGTAGCATTCATCAACATCTTCCTTCTAACTGTCCATAATCACCGGAAGTAACAATGTCCTAGACAAGCTAGAGCTCATATGCAGACTTATAAGCATGCAGAGGCACTTGTTTCCTTTACAATAACACCGGATGATGTATTTCCTGTTAGTTCTCCATCCTTCCAAAAATGAGGAACAGCTAGAACAAATCAAGTGATCAATCTTTAAACGCTGAGCGTTAGTTGCAGAAACAGATTATAGAAAGTAAGGTGGATTGATTTTCTTTTTCAGGTGCCTGTTGATCTTTCACATCATTAACTTAAGTTCTTGGGTTAAACTTCCATTTTAAAACCTACACAATGACTCCAAGGATTCAAACAGGGAGACTAACAGATCTTGGCAGGACAAGAGAGCTCAAAACCTAGTTATGGCACTGGATGGAATTTGGTTTTGGTATTTACCTTATAACTGCTGCCCTGTTATTCTCAAGGGATTCGGATGACTAATGGCTAATACATAAGTAAACTTTCTAATTTTCGAATATTTCCATATTAGAAAAAAGGTATCCTAGCATATGAACAAATATGGAAAAGGACAAGAATCACAAAAATCCTTTTAACATAGTGTAACTATACTGAGAATTCCTGTAAAGAAACTAAGTAAGAACTACCTAATAAAGTCAAGCAGGGCATTGGAAATAAATGCATGGGAAGACACTCTTACTTTACAATAACTTGGCCATATTCACAGTTTCCAATTATAAGAACCAGTATATGTCACTGTAAGGAAAATGTCTCTTTTGATCGAGGTTTTTTTCAAAATTAACCAGATGAAGGAGAAACAGAAAGAAATTATATCCTGAAATCGACCCTTCCATGTTAAAGCAACATGAACTAACTTCATTGACACCTAACATGAAACATATGTTTTTGCACGTGTAACCAATTTTCAGGAATGAATCAATGTTTTTAAAGGAATTCTGAAGCTGAAAAGTAAACATATATTCGTGATCAAGGAAACAATGTCAAACATAGGGAAGAATTATTCACATCTAAAACAGTTGAAATACACGTGTGATGCTATAATGAAACAAATACCTGCTTACAGAAAAGTAGCACTCATGCTAATATGGTTGGCTAATTGGCATAGGTCTAACTGATCTTCCGTTACTCGAACTCCTTTTACAACAAGAAAAAACCATCCTTCTAAAAATTATACAACAAAAAAATTTTCCATGAGGTAGTGTATAGATGTCTTTGACATCATATATGCTCCTTCCAATGCCATATCCTCCACAGAAAGTTTGAAGTAAAGCCCTGAAATCCTCATACTCCAAAACGAGCTCTCTTGACAAAATTACAGTTCTGCATTTGATACATGGACCTTTTTGTCAAACATCAAAGCTTCATACTTTCCATGTGGATTCCTCATCTTAGCTAAACCAATATAAGGTCCAATTTAGCCCGAATGCACTTGTTCTTGACCTAATCTTACAATATTCACAAATGTAGAGTAATCTAAAATCCAAGATTATGAAGACCCAAGCACCACTAAAAGAATCCAAAGAATGTAGCCTTGCTTCTTATTAGCAAAATCTACTTCACTTCTTCAATGACTTCTCCTCCTCAGCTGTTGAGGTGCAGAGAATCCTTCGAAAAAATCCAGGATGGTAGTTTCCAGGTCTTCCACTGAATACTTGATGTAGTTTTCGGGGTGTCTTCCACTCTCTATGTGGCTCCTAAAACGACCCAGGAAGGATCGGTAAGCAGGAATCAACCTTTCGGATATGGAAATCCGAAGCTCCTCCCTAAGCTGAGTATCAGGAATCAACCACATAGCTTGAGTCCTATGAACCTCCTCAAACATGGCATTGAAAGTCTTAAACCTCTCTCTCAAAGCACTCTTGGACACCCCGGAAGAAAAGCTTCCGCTAACATGTAATCCTTCATCTCTTAGACAGTACAGCACCCTGACCCACGTTGCTCTCTGGTAACTAGTAGCAGTCTGCCTAAACTTATGCGTGAGTTTCCTCAAGTACTCATCACCAATCATTGCCCTTAGTTCATCCAAAGTTTTTGCTTTTTGGACAATGTAATGCAAATTATTCATAATGAAAATATGGAGTAGTGCTGCATCTTTATAGTGCTTGGACTTTCCCTCCAAATTGAATTGCAAAATGACAATGATCCAAATCAAATGAAGTTCCAGTGGGTTTTTCCCTTCAAATTCAGACATATCCATATCAGGGATTGAAGGATCTCCTGAGTATCTCGAACCAGTAGAAGGTTTTGATACAATTAGCTCGACCAATGTCTGCTTGTAATCTGATATCAGGCTTATATAATTCATTACATATCTTGTCAAAGGGTGAATTGTCCCACCAGGAACTGGAACCTGTGATGGTTCACGCAGCACTGCATTCTCAAATTCCAAAAGAATCCCCCTTGCAGCCTCTCCCAGCCTCGATAATATCTCGGCTGCCTGGACCCTTATTGACTCTGCTGATTTGGATTCAAATACCACATCAATATCAGGCATTAAATCCATCAAAGCATCACGGAGGTCCAAAATTTTAAACAATTTCTCGGGAGACCTCTTGCTTATACTTATAGCTTCAGCAAAATTAAACAGCTGAATAGCAGGACCCTTAACAGTCTCCATAAAACAAGCATCTTCAATCGATGAACCAATCCCATAAAATATCTGCTCACAAAGCCTCTTTTCACTAGCAAATAAAATCCTCACACAAACTTTGGCTGCTCTAATCCACCTCCTAATCTTTCTCTCCAAAGCATCCCACTCAAGTTTCTGAACATCACCGATACTCAATTTTTCAACACCCAATTGTCGGAAACTCGAATCCATGGCATGCTTTCTCACACTACCATACACTTGGGCACATTCCCTAAAAAAACCACATGACACCATTCTCTCTGCAATACTCCTAAGATCACAGATTGCTTCATCTGGCATTAAATCAACCTCTCTTATACTACTACTTGACCTATAATTCATACTACTAGCACTATCAGTTCTCGAACTCGACTCCCCGAAACTTTCAAAACCCAGATCCAATTCCTCGTGAACCAAAGACCCATCGTCAAGCTCACCCCGACATATCGACGAGTGAGTTGACTCAGTGAGTGACTCAGTCTCAATAGGGTTAGTATGACTCACCAGGATACCGCGAAACTCGTCTTCCAGCCTCGCCATGGCGATTTGGAGGGTCGATTCCGCTTTTGGGTTTTGCTCAGAAACAGAAAGTTCCGATATCGAGCGTTGAATTTCATCAACGGCGTTCAGGTACTGATCGAGTTCGTGACGACTCGTCGAGTCAAGAATCGATTTTTCTCTCGAGTCATGGGAAGCAGAGGAATCCCAACTGAGGATCATTTTCTCAGCATCTTCCAAGGGTGTGAGTGAAGAAAGGTTGAGATTTTGGTCATGATTTTTGGGGGAATCCATGTAAAAAAAAATTGTTTTTTTGAGCTAAGGGAAACAAACAAAGGAACTTGCTTTAATCGTAAAGGTTCAAACTTTTTCTGATATTTGGATTTCTTTGGTAAATTTAAATAATTGGGTTTTGAGTGTGAGAGAGAGATCAAAGAAAAAGATAGAGATACTGGGGATTCTACGATTTTGAATGGAATTTAGACTATTGGGATTTCAAGTTTTTTACTTTTTGTTTGGTTTGGTGGTGGTGCTGCTATTGAAGCAGTACATTATTATTTATTTATTTTGGGTGAGAAGACAGACAATATAATAGACTGCTGTATACTTGTATTGTTTAATAATAATGTATTTGTAATAATGTGTATGATATGTGGGAAGGAAGGTGTGAATAAATTTCATAAAATGGACTTTCTAGGACCAATGGGGTAAGAGCCTGGAAGCCCTCTCTGTTTTGAGTATTTTGACACCTGACGGTTTGACCATTCAGGGTCCTTTGGGAAAAAATATCTTTGATTATCTTCACAGGTCTTTTGGAGATATCTCCAACAACTTCTCTCTCTCTCTCTTCCTTTTTTTTTTGTTAACATTAAAAATTATCTTGGTTCCAAAACCGGGATGATATAATCCCTAATACAGCTCTGTAGGTCTCCATACATCAAATTCAAAGAAAGCTTCAGGAACATCACCGAAGAAAATCAACATATTTTGCCGTTCCATTCCATGCTTCATCAACCAGTCTGCTGTTTTACTACAGCTCCTCGATGGCCACTGAAGTTTGCAAGCCTTGAAATTCTTCATTTTATCCCTGCATATGTCAAACACGCTAGGCAAAAGAGAAATCATTACTTACATCACTATTTACCCAGGGAATTGCATTTACTGAATCCATTTCTATTATATTGTTAATAATCTCAAGTTGGTTCCCAAAGTTAGGCGCCTCAATTGCACTCCACACCTCAGCCTCTACATAGGTAAGACCAGGACTAATAATTCATATTAGTAGACTTTGCTAATATTTTTAAATCATATTCGATTTATATACTAGAATGTAATAATATTTATTCATATTATAATTTTATTTTCTATTGTATATCATATTTTTTTTCCCATAATCTTATTTTTAATTATATTATTGTATTCTATTGATAATTATTAGCATTATATAAGATTGGTTAAAAAACCTCCTTAAAACTTAACCATTTTTCTTTTTATACACTCCACCAATCCTAGACAAAGTTGATTTTAAATCAACCCTAAGGGGGTGGCTTCCACCCACATGAAATAAGGCCAGTTATTTGGATTTTATTCTTCTACAGATAATACTCCACCAATCTACCACCCTTATCTTAACTTGTTTTCTTAGTTTCATTTGGCTTAAAAATTCTTTAATTTGTTTTATTCCAGATGCCTTACAACATAAAAATGAAAAAAATTGCCTAAGGCCTATCGCCTCTATTTGCTTCTTTCCTCTTTATTTTGCCATTCAACCTTAACTAACTACTGAACTCTTGTGCAAAAGATTCCTTTTTCCTCTTTATTTTCCCATTCAACCTTAACCAACTAATGAACTCTTGTGCAAAAGATTCCTTTTTCCTCTTTATTTTCCCATTCAACCTTAACCAACTAATGAACTCTTGTGCAAAAGATTCCTTACAAGTTGATGAGTTGTTAACACTAAACCAAAACCTCTATATTATTTCACATTTGATGAATAAATGATCAATTGTTTCTTCCTCCTTACTACAAAACGAGCAGTGGTATTCATACTTTACCCTCTTTTTTGCAAATTAACTTTCATTGGCAACCCATTATGTATAATCTTTCACAAAATAAAACTGGTTTGGGGGAATCATCAGATTCTTCCATATCCATTGCTAGTCTTTAGTTCGATCACCCACTTCCTTTTCAATTTTGAGTCCCTTGTGGTTAACTTGATCAAAACCTCACTATTTGGTTCAAAAGTCCAAATTCAAACTTCTGTCCCTTCTTGATTCATGTGTGAAAAAATATTTCTTAACACTAGTCGAAATACATTATTCAAATGAAAGGGGATATTCTCCTCATCTCAATCATTTAACCCCTTCCAGGCTCTATCAAGGGTCAATCCTTTCCCCTCCCCTATTAAAAGTCCATATATATATTGCCTTGTTGGTCCCTTCTCACTCCACCTATCAAACCAAAAATTAATATTCTTGTTTGCCTCATTTTGTTGACTAATTTTCCCTCTAACTAGTCATTTGTAGCTATTAGATGCTTAAATAAATTTGGTCTCTTCTTATTAAGAATTTAAAATAGCAACTTTTCAAAATTTAATGATATTGATCATTGATTTTACGAAAAGTGAGTAATTTTTTTTAAACTTGTAATAGTGTTTTTAGAAATTCATTAACATTTTTTTAATCCAAAAACTTGGCTGATAGGAAAAAAGATTTATTAGTATTGGTATGGCACATATTTCAATAAATAGTATATAACTACCAATGATTTTTGAACATATGTTAGTTATAATAGGTATTTTTTTTTAAAAAAGTATCATTTATATTTTAACGTATTAGAATTTTATTGACATTTATACGTCATTAATCAATCTATGTAGCGTATTAGTATTATTGTAACCTTTTTTGATTGATAAACTGTTTGGATGCACGAACAATTCCAATTAGGTGATTTATTTTTGTTTTTAATTTATTTAATTTTCACAAAAGAAGACATACTGGCTTCCAAAAGAAAAGGCAAGACAAAGGGAGAAAGGAGTGGATCTGTTACACTTTTTCAAAGAGGTATAACAAAGTGGTCATTTGGAGTGTATTTCCACAGTACACACATTTTTTAGTCAATTGAGAGCCCATGAGACACAAAAATAAGGAATAAGAAATAAAAGACATCATTTCATAACATGTTTTACACAGAAGCGTGTTTTCCAATTTAGAATATTATTATCGCCACGATTCGTCACGATTCTACCATGTATTTATATCATGGTATAAATATATAAAGCTCAAAACACTGTTAATAACTATAATTATATAATTTTTTTTCATAAACTTTATAACTATTATCTTCAATTACATAATTCAAAAGAAACATTAAACGAAGGTTTTCCATAGAACAACTTAAACAAACTTTCTTATGCATAAAAGTGAACATGTAAGTATTAATATAATTTTTAATGTAATTTCTATTTTAAAAATTCAGTAAATTAAAAAAAAAAGATATTAGAAACAAAATTTTCAAAAAGAGTTTCATAGTTATGATATATTTATTTAATTTTTAATCAATAATTAATTCAATCTGGAAAATAAACACACTTATTAAATGGTTTGAACTACGGTTTTAGGTTTTTAAATATTATTAATAAATGAGTTAGATTTAAGTTTTATATATAAATTTATCTATAGAATACAATTTGTTAATATGAATTATAAAACTCTACTCCTCTATACAGCTCTAGTCGATTGATCTTAATTAGAAATAACAAAATTTAGATTTGTGTCTAGATTTTACAAACATCTAGATCCATCTATGATCATAAATGAAGAATTCGAGCCATAAACAACTCCTCCGCTGCAAATCTCCATACTAGTTCATCTTCTGAATGCAAATTAATCTACATACCAGCTAAGATCATGTAACCATGCCTATTAATTTTTTCTTGTATTTTGAGCTATATCCTTGTGTTGTAATCCAAGATTATCTTTCTACACATATGGTTAATGATATTACTTAATTAGAAGTTACATTGATGCTGTGCATAAAAATTCCCCAGAACATGGATCCACATGCAGCGAACTTCTTTCATCAAAGTTGCCAATTGCAATTTTCAGTGTAACTTAAACTGTAAAGAAGGTGAAAGAAAAAAAAAACAAAAGCTTCACAACATTTTCTTACTTAATAACTAGCTATAAATCCCAAAGAAAAAAAAAAAAAAGGAAGAAGAAAAAACTAGCTATGTCCTAACTTAATATGGTCAGCAAAACGCGAAACTCTTCCCCACCTTAAGTTCCTCCTGATTCCAACCTGTTTCATCGAGTTCTTCTATGGAAGCTGCAATTTAATCCCTCACAGACCGGCGAATGAGACTATGATGCAGCTAGCTCGGCATACTCCTGCGACAACAAACCGTGCGATGCCCCATTCTTTGGACTGACTTCCAATCGTATCTCCTCTATCCTGCTAATCGCCTCATTCATGTCTATACGCTGCTGCGGATTGCTCTCGGTGCAGGCTGTACCGATGTGGAGAAGTTTTTCCATTTCTCCAAGTGAACTTCTTGAACAGGCAATTTCGGGATCTAATAGTTCACGTTGTCTTCTCTCCATAATTGCTGATCTTACCCATTGAATCACATCGGTTCCGCCCTTGCCGTTGTTGAGATACTGTGAAGGGAATTTCCCTGTAAGGATTTCCAGGATCAGGACGCCGAGACAGTACACGTCGCACTTGGGAGATATTTGGCCATATTGTATAGCTTCAGGGGCCTTGTATGCAAATAGTGCTTGGCTAACATTGGATGTGTTGATCAATGAACTGAATCCAAAGTCCGAGAGCAGTGGTTCGTGTTCATTAACAATGAGAACATTGCTTGATTTGAGATTTCCATGAGGTAAATCAGAAGAAGCAAGTTCAGAATGCAGATAACCAATCCCTCTAGCAATTCCTTTTATTACTCTTAAACGAGCCGGCCAATCGAAGTCTGAATGAGATGGACCTCGATCACCTAAAAGAAAAACAACAAAGTATGCTACTTACTTTAAATCGCATATCAGAAGGAGGGAAATGTGAAAACTCACACTTTGAAGCTAATTTATATTGAAGCGTGTTTGTTTCATGGAAAACGCTTCTATGAATCCTTTCAGGATTTGTTACAATATAATTTTTACAAATAGGTTACAAATACTTAGTGACTTTCATTATAAAGCTGACGGTACGAGACAATGATAGTAGCCGACTTTCAACTATGGAGATTAACAAATATGGAAAATAAAAGTAGACCAAGATGAAAATGATTCCTCCTTTAAGAAAGGAAACATCACTTTGCTTTCATGAAAAGTTTTTGTGATTGTTAACCATGACCATGAGCCATTGATTGTCACTTTTGCCTCCTACAATCATCATCTATCGCTATTAGTAATTACATCTTCTTGAGATTACTATGATAATATTTGATAATTATAAATTTTTTGATTATAGCAAATATTAAAAAGCCTTCAAGAAACGTTTTCAACGAAACAAATAGTCAAATACGCCCTAGTGCGACAATTTGAGCCAAATGTGGAAGTAAGGGCAAGACAAGCGAATTTGGGTCTAGGAATATACCATGTAAAAGATAGATTAAGCTACCCTTAGGCATATACTCATAAACCAGCAATTTCTCATCTTTCCTGTAATGGTAACCCAAAGGTGGCAAAATATTTGGATGCTGTAACTTTCCAAGTTTTCTCATCTCGGCATCAAATTCATCTTTTCCCTTTCCATTCATCTCTCTTATTCTCTTCACAACCACTGCAAATCCATTCGACATCGCCGCCTTGTACGATGACCCTAAACTGCCATTACCTAGTACTTCGGCTGCCGCTTTCATTAAATCTGCCAATCCAAATTGACCCTTATCATTGTTCAACAGAACTAAGTCACCTAATCCCGCATTCCTGCCATGACTAGAGCCTTTGTGGCTTGATCCTTTTCGACTCAATTGCGATTCTTTTCTGCTTGGAACTGTTGAACTTTTGGAGACAGAATCTTCAGTCCTTTCCTTCTCAAGCACACTAAAATCTTCAGCAACGTCTCCCCTCCTCCTTTTACCAAATATTAGAACGATAGTAATGATTAGAAACAAAATCCCTACAACTAGGAGTGCGATAAGAACCTTTGTAGTTTTATTATCATTGTTGATCGAATCCTGATTGCTACCCAAACTGTCCTCCGCATCGGCCCCTGCAGTATTAGTATTACTTTGTGCAGCTGGTTGCTCTGCAGGTTTAGCACAATCTTTACCCACCGTTCCTCCACAAAGACCAGCATTTCCGGCGAACGAGGCTGCATTGAATTTCGATAGAGAAGGGGGAATTTCCCCTTCCAATTTGTTATTGGAAACGTTGAAAGACGTCAAGGAATTCCCATTAAACGAGGGGATTTCACCAATAAATTGGTTGTTTTCGAGATGCAACTCAATGAGACGAGATGCCTGTCCTAGTGATGACGGAATCGGGCCGGATAATGCATTATCAGACAACCATAATTTCTTCAACGACCCCATTTTGGCGAAGTAGTTCGGAGCGATTTCTCCTGAGAATTGATTCCCTGACAGGTAAAGAGCCTTCAATGCGCCTAGGCGATTGAAGGTCGGCAATGGACCTGTAAAGGAATTGTTGACAAAACTAACAGTCCTGAGACCTGAAATTTCCAGCAATGCATCAATATCAATTTTCCCACTTAGATTCATGCCGCTGAGATGAAGGCCTGTTACTATGCCTCTGTAGCAAAAAACTCCAACCCAATTTACTCCTTTGTTACAAGGTTCTGTACTTGTATCCCAGGAATCAAGATCCTCAGCATTTGTCAATGACATCTTGAACTTGAGCAATGCTTCCGATTGTGGTACTGAATGTACCATTGGACATAGAACCAAGAAGATTGAGAAGAAGAGAATCAATGGGCTTAGGAGGCGATTCGCGGCCATGCTTATCCGGTTAGATGATCTCCCAGGACAAATATGGCTGCTGTAGTTTTGTTTGAAATTTGTTTGCTGGATTTTCGGTCCTGTTGTACATATTCCTCATTATGTGACAACAAGACAGCCTCACAAACATTTTTTTCCATATATGGAACTCTTGTTTGTTGGAAATTGAACGGTTGAAACTATATTAAAAAATTCCAAAAAATAAAAATAAAAATCCTATGTACAGGACTTCCTTTTTTATCCCTAAAATTTCTTTTTCTTCTACAAATTTTAGTCTCTATTTCCTTTTAAATAACTTCGAACATGGATGAGTTCTAAATTAGCTCCACAATTAGTAAATCCAAAAAATTCTAAAGAAGTATATTGAAAAAGGAAAAAATGGTGTTTGTCTTCTAACTTGGAAGAAAATGACTTACTGTATCAAGTTAAAGCTCTGACACAGTTATATTCTGATCTTCTACAATTCTGCCCACAGATTGGATTAGTAACTTGTCAATTCATATAGAATTAATTCTCGAATAAGTATCCTTTTTTTTTTTTTCAGCCAATTGCGTTGACATGTTGAACACTTTTCCATGCAATTGGTACTTGGTATATGAATATTGTACATTTTTTTTTGTAATTTTTTAAATGAAATTCAATATGTTTGTATTTGATGTAATTTATCATTAAAATTGACATTGAAATTCAATTCAGATATCAATTTTTTAATATAAATGGGTATAATATTTTAAATTGAAAAAAATAAAAAGGAAATATTTTATAACTTTATAGAATATCTGAATCCTATAAATTTAAAAAAATATAAGTTATATGATAATTTCAAAGAGTCATAAAATATATTTTAGTTCCTAATTATTGAAATATGTACATATAGATTAGGATATAAAAGTAAGGGTGCTTACCCTACCGACTCTAGGCCTTGTTTATCGTCAGCAAGAGTAATGTTTGTTAATGTGTATCATTGTAATACCTCCATCAAATAAAGCTAAAAAACCATTGCTGTCTATGGTCCGATCATCATAATTCAAAAGAAAAGGAAAGGATAACTTAATAATCTATGCTATTGTTTCCAAAACCACTTATTTGACTCACATCATATATTATAGATTTTTCCCCCCTTGAGATCACAATTATAACTCTAATTTATTCCCATATCCATATCCCATTAGCTTCACATATCTAACACCACAACCAAACCAACGGTTCACAATCCCTACTATTTATCTATGGTCAAAAAGCCAACCGTCATAGAGTATCATGTCCTACAACAGAGTAATCGCTATAATCCACATAGGTATCAATTATTATTCTATTTTATACCAATTCAAATAATGTCCAGACTCCAAAGATAATGTTCATCTTCTTGTAAGTCTTAGCAATGAATAATGATTTTGTTGAATTATCTATAATGCTAAAGCGGATTGTTCCAGTTAACTTTACTATCGCATCTTTTTATTTTTTATTTTATTTTTATGAAAAAATGTCACACCCTTCAAAACAATCATTTGCACATATTATTCCTATATTTAACCCTTAATTAAAATAATGTCGACATTTTCTATGAATACTTAAAATAAATGTTTCAAACAATTGCATATTCTTTTTTCACTTGCAAAATCTTCTAACAATTACCACTACTTCTTACCCTTTCCAATAAGCTTTAGACATGTTTTTATTACAAGATTTTTGTCAGTCACGAAACCTAAAAGGTGATGGCAATTTGCTACGTATTTCATTTAAGTGAAACACTTAAGGTTTACAATTAATTAAGGGGGTTTCTAATTCAAGTTTAGAACCTTAAAATTGTTTAAATTAATTTCGTAAAACATTTGATTGTAATGCTTATATCAATTCTAAACTTCTAAAAACTACTAAAGATTTTAAGGCCTATAGGCCCAAAAAAATATAATGGTCAACAAAGTCCAGCACAATCCATATGATAGTCCTCAAAACAAGAGTTTAACACTATCTACAATTATAAGGTCTAAACAATATAACTAATAGTCTTCGATATCAGTTATGTTGCTCATATATGCTTGAAACTCCTTCTTGGAGTCATAACCCATGGAGTTGTCGAGCCTAAATTTTGGTTTTCCTTTTCCTTAATTAGGTCTACATTAAGCCTAGCCTACTCAACATAAGCCTCTTGACCAAATTAAGGAAACGTTTTGTTGTAAATTTTTTTTTATATAATGGAGTTGTCACCTAACTTATGTTTTGGAAAAAGTGCAAAATTAAGGTTTATTGTTGGATAAACCTAAATTTTAGTCACTAGTCTACTGTATTTTTTCTTCCTAAAATAATTATGGACCCGAAGGCTATCTTATTAAAACTCTTAAGGTTTCCATAAGAGAGTTTCTAAAAATAATTAAAAGGCTTTTAAGATTCCTTCTTTTTTATTTTTTATTTTTATAAAAGGGTTTCTTCTTTTCTTTTTTTAAAAATATAATAATAGAAAAAACGTTTTCAACTTTTAAAGCCACCCAAAATGCCTATGTATTTGCTAGCTAGGATCAAGCCCATGTAGTTTTTTTATTTTTTTATTTATTCATAAAAACTTTAGTTTGTTGGTTTATTTTATTTTTTTAAAATGTTGACTTTATATTTTTAGCTATTTTACTTTTTTTTTTAAATTTCTAAAACCCTAAGTTTTTTTTCTTTTAATTAAAAAAACTAAAAAAAAACAAAAAATCTATTTTTTTTTTGAAAAATGGCCAATTGAAAGTTTTTATTAAAAAAATGATTTTTCTAAGTGAGAAAAAAATTTTTAAGAGAAAGATTTAAAAGAAACTCTTTTATATAAAAATATTCTAAATCATCAAAACTTGTTTTTATTTTTTCTATTTTTTTAATTTTCTATTATCAGTTTCGAAAAACTAAAAGAAAGAAAAAAGAAATTAACTTGTGTGCAGGTGATTTAGGCTAGTTTAGGTGATGGATGGATTCCTATTGTTGTTGGAAAGCAAACCCCTCAATCAATTTTAGGATCAGAAACTTGTTTCTTGGTCAATTTCACTTGAACCCATTCTTCAAGCTTGTAAATCTAAACTTCAATTCTTGATTAAATTGGAGTAATTCACAAATTGTTGAAGGTAATTGAAGGTTGGGCTTTACTCTAATGATGAAAGGGAATAATTTTATGGCTTTGGTTCGTTTCAATTTGCTCTCAAATGAGAGAAATTGTAGAGAGAGGGAGGGTGGTCACGGGTATTATTCCTAGAGTGAGAAAGTGAGTGATACAAGCTTGTTAGTTTTTTTTTTTGGGTCCTATGAATGAATTCTAGGGACTCCTATTTATATTGACAAGTGATGAATAGTGTTCAAGAAATCCTAGATTTGAAAAAATATGAATTTTTGCAAGAATAGGTATTTTTGATTCTTGAATATTTTTTGGTTGAATTTATCACGATTTTTGTGGAAATTTTTAAAAATTGAAGATGCAAATATGATCTATAGGCTTTACTTGACTAATCTATGTGTTTGATTTGTGATTTGCCAGCCAATTTAGCATATAATATTCACTTAAAAATCGAATCTAATGTGTATATTTCATTTTGTTTTTATTTTCATGTTTATTTTAGGGAACTTTCCTTTATTATAAAATTCAAATTTGAAGTGTAATGGATAGTACTTTAAGTTTATATTTAATTTCCATTTTTTGTTTGATTTTATTTGGCTAAAAAATGAATGAAATTGGGTCTAAAAAAGGAGGATTGGACAATTTTTTTTTTCTTTCCTTTTCTAGTTGGTATGATGGGAATCAACCCTATGGTTTCAACAGTGGGGAAACCTGAATTGGATGCATGAACCTAGAAATTCACATATTACCATGTTTTATCTAATAATGCTTTATCTTTGCATTTTAGCAGGTACATTTATCGGTTTTTACAAGATGGCCAAATAACATGTACTAAGGATCAAATTGTGAGACATTCTTAGAATCACATCCAACGGTCTACAATATGTTCAATTGAAGTGAATAACCGGCCACTTGAAGATCATTTGTACTTATAATTTATTGCTTTTGGAACCGACCACTTAAATGTCTTATTTGTAATTTTTGTGTTATTTTTATCCTAACAAGAGTAAGTATAAATACTTGCTAACTAGGGTTTTTAGAGAGCTTTTGACATTTTGAAATCAAACATATTCTTTGCTGTGAGGGTTCCCTTGCTTGCAAAAAGATCTCTTATCAATTTCATAAGTGAAATTGTGGTGAGACCAACTTGAGTGGATTGTGAGTAATATCAGTCTTCTTTTTATTGTTTTTCAAATTGTATTTAGTGAGTCATATCTAAGTGCAATTTGTTGATGAATTTTCATTATCCACGTGAATTAGGGTTCTTCCATTTCAGATTTGAATCATTTCAATTTGAGTGGAATTCTAGTTCATTTCCATTGTTATCCATTGATACTTACATAATTGCTTTATTCTATATATCAATTTAGCATCAATCTCGTAAATTAGGGAACATTTGTGAAGTTAGTGATCACGCCAATTGTTGATTGGAATTTGTTGTTCATGCCACTTGTTGACATGTTTGCTATCCAATTAGTAAGGCACATCATGGTATTTGACATGAGGAAGAAGATGTAGTTGTGTGGTCACATGCTAGGCATGTGCCATGTGCCCCCATGTGCGCATGTGATGCAAGTGCTAGTTTCTATTTAAAAAGGGGGGCGCCCCTTATGAATCAAATTTGCAACCTCTAAGCTTGACGCGTGGATCTAACCAACTGAGTTGAAGTCGGTTTCTTGTCATGTATTGTAACAAATTTTATTTAATCTATTTTAGGCTAAATTTATTTTAGGGATTAAAAAATAAATAAACAAATAAATAAATTTAGGATTAAAAAAATAAATTTAAGTAAGCAAAAATGGGGTGTTTATAGTGGCCCTTCTTTGGGGTGAAGTTTGATGAAAACTTTACTATAAAGATAGAAGGGATTACCCATTTTTGCCTATCATGAGACTGAATCATGGGAATTTAGGTTCAAGAATGTGCCAAGTACTAATAAGATTGAGCTTAGAGAAGTATTATTGATTATCTAAATTACTAGCTACTATCAGGGTAGGGCTTGGAAAAAAAGGGGCCAGGTGACTTAATTGGACCTCGACATTGAAGGTACTAGATATTAACAAGTTTAAGCTTAAGAGGCTAAGTGACTTAAATGGACCTGGACATTGAAAAGTGTTAGTAATTGATGAGATGAGACTTGAAAAATGGGCTAGGTGACTTAAATGGACCTAGACATCGAAGGTACCAAATATTGACAAATTTAGGCTTAATGGATTAGGTGACCTAAATGGACTTGGACATTGAAGAGTGCTAGCTACTAACGAGATTAAGCTTGAAAAATGGGGCCAGGTGACTTAAATGAACATAGACATCAATGGTGTTAGATATTGACAAGTTTTAGGCTTAAGGGGCTAGGTAACCTAAATAGACCTAGTCATTGAAGAATGCTAGCTATTGATAAGACTAGGCTTAAGGGGCTAGGTCACCTAAACAGACTTGGACATCGAAGAGTGCTAGCTATTGGCAAGAGTGGGCTTGAGTGGGGTTAAGCCATGCATCGAAGGGTTATCAATATAAGTCATCTTAAAGGACGTACTCATAGTTTGAAGATTGTAACCAAACGGACATTCAAATGATCCATTTTTATTTTCGTTCACTTGCTTTCTTTGATTGGTTGAAATGTGGACTATGTGAAATAGTTGTAATCTCTTCTTCTTGGTAGTGGTGCTTGTTGTTAGTTCATTTCTTCTTGTTTTAGCTTTGAATCTTTGATCAGGGGCCTTTTATCCAAAATATTTTTCTTGCACTTTTAGGTTAGATTTTCTTTAATAGTAATAGTGATGACAACCAAGTTAGGAAATGGATAGCGGATCCTCTTGAGATTCCAGTTGAGCCTATGATACGACTTCGAGCTAAACGACTTAAGGATGCACTTAATGGGTTAATCAAAGAAGTTTAAGATGAGGATCAATACTTGTGTTAAACCAAGAACGGGCTAAGAATAATCCATGTCATTGAAGTCCAAGATGCTCTGGAACGAAGACGGCTTGAAGATGCTTGAGGAAACTTGAAAGCTACCAGCCTTTGGGAGTTGGAAACCACCAGTGTAGGAATCAAAGCTGCTGGCCTAAGTGGTCGGCTGATAGGAACCAAAATCCGACAAAACCTATCATTAGGGCAAGAGCCAAAGGATTTCAAATCTTGGCAATGAGGGCTCATTTTGAGTACATCGACCCCAGAATTATTTGTTTACTAACCTCTTTTCTCTTATTCATGTATTGTATATTCTAATAGGTACACTTATCATGCTTTACAGGGTGATGGACAAACTCACTAAAACTCAGCTTGTGGGTTATCTATGGACCGACTTAAACCAATGATGAGCTAGGCTGACAAATCCTATGGAAGAGCTAGCATGATGAAGACTATTTTTATTTGTAATTATTTCTTTGGACTATTTATGTGTAAGCTTTTGTGACACTTTCATTTTCTTGTAATTGTGCTTTTAGGACCGGCTACCCTAAAGTGGCATAGTTGTAATTTTGTGGACCTTTTAACCCTAAAGGGAGCAAGTATAAATATTTGCTTAAGTAGGATTTTGAGGGACTTAGCCAAATTTTCAGAAAAGAACAAACACTTTACGTGTGAGGGTTAGGGTTTTCCTAATTCAAATTGATTTTATCAATTTCAAATCCTAATTTAAGGTTGTGGCGAGTGGTTCCAAGGCTAATTTGTAAGTAATATCAAAATTACCTTGTTACAATTTCCTTTCATCACTAATGAGTTGTATCTAGGGTTGATTTGGAAGTGTTATTGACCAAATTTTGATTGCATTTGCAATCAAATTCTTGTTGCTTCAATTGATTGGTTTTAGCCTTTAAGTTTTAACCTTCAATTTAGCTTCATTTTGAATCGTTGATCACTTTGTTGGGAAAGTGGATCACAGAATTGGTTCTTGCTATTTTTGTATGTAATTCACGTAGATTTATTTGTGATCATTGTTGTTTTGGAAGAATTTATCATTGTGGAATTGTTACTTGCAATTTAGAGCATTCGGATTTCATTGCTCTCCATTAGGGTTCACGCAAATTCTAGTACTTTTGAATCGAGATTGAACAAGTCCCTTGAGGTTTATAAATTGCTCCAATTTCATGTGCTTAACTCCTAATTTAGGCACATCATTTTTTGGTATCAAAGCTGAACATACTTGGTTCATTTCAATATTGATCACGTGGTGTTGAGGAATTGGTTATAGACATTGAGTTTTGACACCATTGTTTATGTGATTGGAAGCTAGTTTGATTGACATTGTCTAATTGTCTTTCAAATTGGTTTTGCATGTACTTAATCTTGGTTTTAGGCACATCACCAGCGTTAAGGGGAAGAAAGGCCGGTTGGAAGCAAAACTAAAGCCGTTGGCTTTAGTGTCGGCTTAGGAGAAGAATTTTAGCCGGCTTTAGACAATTTTAGGTCACCAACTTTTGTTATTTTTCCCTTAGTTGCATTTAGGTTTACTATGTCATTTTAGTATTATTTGAGGAGACTATAAATAGTCACCAATGACTCTATTGTAAAGGACTTTTTTTGCAAATTGAAAAAACAAACACTTTTTCTTTAGTTCTTGAAGAACTTTGAACTTATCGAAATTGTCCCGTGGCGTTCATCCTTTACTTATCAATCGGATTTCCATCCTGATTGTGGCGTATACTTTATACCAAGGTTCTTGCTTCATTATAAGCAATGGGTCACGATTTCCCTTCGTTTGTGATCGATCTTAGGTTATTAGATACAATTCGGGATTTTGGGTTTCTGCACAAGTTGACGAAGTTTGTATCAGAATTGGTATCAGAGCGAACCAGGTTGGTTAGGAATTGCCTATCTTGAATCAAATTTGTGTGTGTGTGTTTTTTTTATAGATCTAGGGTTTCGGTTTGAATTCAAAAAGAAAGAAAATCATATATAAAAAAAAGAGAGAAAGAGGAAAGTTTAAATCTTGGTGTATCTATTGATCTTGTTAGATTTGTTATTGCAATTACTGTTTGCGTTCATTGATCTACTTGTTTGAATAGTTAAAAAAAAAGAGAAGGAAATTCATAAAAAAAAAATAATTAGGATTCTTAGTGAATGTTTTGTTGAAGAACTGAAATTATTTTTTTTTAATGCATTTGTTAGAATTGCTGTCGAAACTATACTGACTTGTTGATTATTGATTCCAACAACCGGGATTTTTGTTTGAACCAATCGAAAAACTTTGATTTGTTGGATAGTTATAAGAGAATTGAATAAGAAATTGTAAGTGGTAAAAAGGCAAGAGTGGCAAGATCCTTAGAGTGTGCAAAAGCCAATTAAATATTGCGAGCAATAAAATACAAGTGATTTGAGCGAATTCATTGATTGAGTATAAACACGTGAAGGAGTGATTTAGTGAGGATCTTTTCTTTTCTATTCTCATCTTTGTTTTGATGTAGAAATATGTCTAATAGAAATTCTCTTGATAGTGTGATGGAGAGGGGGGGCAGGGTGGGGGCGGGGTGGGGGTGGGGAATTGACACAAAAATGATCATGGAAACTTTGACTGCTGAGATGAGGAGAATGTTTAGAGCGGAGATAGATTAATTTCATGAGCATATGGAGTAGAATTTTGAGTAGTCTCGGATTGCTTCTGTTGGGCGTAGGAGGGATAAATTACTGAGAAGGGTAGTGTGCATGGAGGAAGATGAATGGGGTAGTGAATGATCTGCAACTGAATTTGATTAGGATTCATTTATAGGTTATATGAGGAATGTTGGGAGAAGTAGAGGAGCTAGGATGAGGAAGATAGCAACCTAGGGAACATAAAGATAAAAATTCCTTCCTTCCAAGGGAAGAATGATCTTGATGTATATCTTGAGTGGGAGAAAAAAGTAAAACTGGTTTTTGACTGTCATAACTACTCTAAAGTCAAGAAGGTGAAATTGGCTATCATAGAATTTTCTGACTATGCTATACTTTGGTAGGACCAATTGTCATCAAGTTGGAGGAGGAATAGAGAGCTACCAATAGAGATGTAGGAAAAGATGAAGAGGGTGATGAGGAAGTGATTTATCCCCACTTATTACTATAGGGATTTGTACAATAAGTTGCGAAATCTTAGACAGGGAAACAAGAGTGTGGAGGAATATCATAAGGAGATGGAGGTTGCAATGATTAGAGCGAATGTTGAGGAGGACCAGGAAGCTATTATGTCTAGGTTCTTGGTAAGCTTGAATCAGGATATATAGAAGGTGGTGGAGTTGCAACATTATATAGAGTTGGATGATATAGTTCACATGGCTATTAAGGTGGAGAAGCAACTTAAGTGGAAAGGTAATAGTTCCACACATGCAAAACCGAGTTCCTCCAACTGGAGAGCTAATACATGGAAGAAGGAGGAGAAGCAGTCCCACTCTAAACCAATGCTAGAAAAAAAATCAAAATTGGCATCTCATGGGAATAAAGGTAAACCCGATTCTTTTCCTAATAGGAATTGTGATATTAAGTGTTTTAAATGTCAAGGCAGGGGTCATATAGCGAGTCAATGTCCGAACAAAAGAATCATGGTGATGCGAGATGATGGAGAGTGAGACGGACAATGAATCGGATCATGAGTCCATGCCATCACTAGAGGATGTTGATGAGGGGGAAGAGTATGCTGTTCAGGGGGAGATTTTGGTAGTTAGGAGGGCTTTGAGCATGTAGACAAAAGAAGAGGAAAACGTGCAACGAGAGAACATATTTCATACTAGCTATTACGTGAAGGACAAGGTGTGATATGTGATTATTGATGGTAGGAGTTGCACAAATGTTGCTAACACGACCATGGTGGAGAAATTGGGGCTTCTCTACAAGTAAGCATCATCACCCTTATAAATTGCAATGGCCAAATGATAGTAGGGAAGTGAGAGTGACAAAATAGTTGTTGGTTTCTTTTAGCATTGGAAAGTATGGGATGAAGTACTTTGTGATGTAATTCCAATATAAGCTACACACTTATTGTTAGGTAAGCCATTGCAATTTGATAGGTGGGTGAAACATGATGGATTCATCAACAAGTATTCTTTTGTACATGATTAGAGGCTTGTTACTCTTTGTCCTTTGACTCCTAGTGAGGTTTATGAGGATCAAATGAGGTTACAGGGAGGGAGTGAACAAAAAGAAAGTAAGTGAAAATAAAAGATTGAGTACTGCTGCAAAAGAAAAAGAGAGAGAGTCTGAGAAAAGGGAGAGAGAAAAGAAAGGGAGAGAATTGAGTGGTAAGGGAAAAACATAGAGAAAAGGAAATTTTTATGCAAGGGCAAGTGAGGTTAAGAAGGCTTTGTTCTTAGGAATAAAGAGACCTATGATAGAACTATTATATAAAGAGGTGCTTTTTAGCTCTAACCAACTTGACACTTCTTGGCCTAATTCTGATGTTTCTTTGTTGTAAGAATTTGAAGATGTCTTTCCTGAGGAAATCTTGAAGGGATTGCCTCCTATTCAAAGAATTGAGCACCGGATTGATTTTGTACCTCGATGCAACCATTTCAAACTGACTTGCTTATAGGAGTAACCTTAAGGAAACAAAAGAACTCTAAAAACAGGTTAGTGAGCTGATAGAGAAGGGGTATGTGAGAGAAAGCATGAGCTTATGTGTAGTTCTTGTGATTTTAGTCCCTAAGAAGGATAGGTCATGGAGAATGTATGTCGACTGTCAAGTGATCAACAAATTAATGGTAAAGTATCGTCATCCTATTCCTCGATTAGACGACATGTTAGATGAATTACATGGCTTTTGTATCTTTTCTAAAATTGATATGAAAAATGGGTATCATCAAATTAGAATGAAAGAAGGAGATAAGTGGAAAATTGCATTTAAAACAATGTATGATTTATATGAATGGTTGGTTATGCCCTTTGGGTTAACTAATGCACTAAGTACTTTCATGAGATTAATAAACCATATTTTGCGAACTTTTATTGGAAAATTTATGATTGTCTATTTTGATGATATCCTTTTTAATAGCAAGAATTTAGATGATCATTTATTTCATTTGAATTCTGTTTTGGAAGTGCTGTAAAAGGAAAAGCTATTTGCTAATCTTAAGAAGTGCACTTTTTTTATAGATATACTTTTTTTTTTCTTGGTTTTGTTGTTAGTTCATAGGGAATCTAGGTTGTTGATGAGAAAATTCGAGCTATACAAGATTCGAAAAGTCCAACAAATTTGAGCTAAGTTCATAGTTTCCATAGGCTTGCGAGTTTCTATAGACGATTTGTGAGGGACTTTAGTAGCATAACCGCACCAATCACTGAAGTCATCAAGAAGAATGTCGGGTTTTGATGGGAATCAAATCATGACCATTACAACTTCGTTTTACGCGGGAATCAAATCATAAGAGCCGGAAGTGGACACCTTTAAGCCGGCCATAAAGGCCAATGGCTTACCTTTAGATTAGCCATTCAAAGCCGACGGCTTTGGCACCTAAGTCGGTCATCTAAGCCAACTGTGTACTATTCAAGGCCGGCGGCCTTCATAATTATAAAGCCGATGACTTTCATTCCAAAGCCGATGACTTATGTAGGTGAACCGGTTGATTTTTGTGGCTTTTCGCATTTTGTTTCCTTTTGCTATATATATAGGTTGTAATGTAAGGATTGGGGGACTTTTAAACCTTTGAGAAATTACATATTGAAGTTTGACCTTCATTTTACTCTTATCAATTTGTTAGATTGTGGCGAGTGACGACATTGGATTATTGTGCGTCATATCAACAAATCTATACTATGACTACTCTCTTTTTGGTGCATCATATCCGATAAGGGTTTAGGATTTTATTTTGTGTTCTTATTCGTTATCCGATTGTTGGATTCGATTATGATTGATTGTTGCTTAGAAACTACGATTATTTGATTATATAATCATTTATGGCACATCATCTTTTGGTATCGGAGCTCAGATTGAGATAAGGGATTGTGACTATTGGAATTCCTTTGACAAATTAGGGTTCTTGAGATTGTGAAATAGTGTTGTGGTAGATTGCTATTGA
Source organism: Laguncularia racemosa (assembly GCA_037954665.1). Taxonomy (NCBI): domain Eukaryota; kingdom Viridiplantae; phylum Streptophyta; class Magnoliopsida; order Myrtales; family Combretaceae; genus Laguncularia; species Laguncularia racemosa. The sequence continues at coordinate 11,635,080 of JBBMOL010000002.1, read as the reverse complement.
ATTGAGGTTGTACGTGGATTGTCAAATTTAGGTTGCGTTATTGCTGTGTGATTTAATTTGGGTTTGTTCGTAAAATTCATAGCTAATTGAAAATTAAGGTTTCTTCCGTAATTGTTGTTGTGGGTTGTGCGATTCTATTGTCGTGGGTTTTGGATTTTATTATTGGATTGATTAATAGAATTAAGGTTGGTTGCTGTTGTTGTAGTTTGTGTATCTTGGTTGTATTGTTGTTGTGCTGGGTTTTGAGTTGAGGATCAAGTAGAGGTTGTAATTGAGATTGCATCATTGGGGATTATTGTAGTGATTATGATTTGTGAATTCTATGCTAAGATTACAAATTCTGTTGAGTATGTCGAATGATAGTGTTATTGGAGGAATCGGGAATGAGGCCAATAGTCATATTGGAGGAAGAGTTCAGGGTCATCGTGCTATAGGTGGAAGAAGAACTTTGGAAGAACAATTGTAGGATCTAACCACTGTGGTTGCTAACCTAGCCACTAGGGTCAATCAGATGACCTTACCCCAACAACTAGTGGCAAATCCATAGGTACCCCCTACCTAGGGTAACCCTTAATGCTGTAGATAGAGAAGGAGTTGTAGGGGGAAACAAGGATAGATAAGTTGGAAGAGAGTATCAAGCTTACAGAGAGGAGAGGGATGATAACTTTGGGGATGAACTTTATCTTAACCATGAGTTCAAACCACTTAAGGGTCTGGAATATGTAAAATTGCAGATGCCTTCATTTGTTGGAAGAAGGTTTACAGAGGATTACCTTGACTTGGAAATTAAGGTAGAAAGACTCTTCGAGTGCTACGAGATCAATGACCATATGTGAGTTTGTCTGATAGCAGTTGAGTTTATAGGTTATGCCGCCTTGTCGTAGAAGAACCTTGTGGCCAATAGGAGGAGAGATGGGGATGCTGAGATTCATACTTGATAGGAGATGAAAAGGGTGCTGAGGAAGAGATTTGTTCCAAAGAACTACAATCATGAACTATTCATGTGTCTCTAGACCTTGAGACGAGGATGTAAAACTGTGGATGAATATGTCCAAGAATTTGAGGCCCTCATGATTCATTGTGAAACCATTGAACATCCTAAGTAGACTATGGCACGATTTATGTTAGGGTTGAAATATGAAATTGCTTGTATAGTGGAGCTACAATGGTATGACACATTTGATGAGGCCATCTAGTTGGCTTTAAAAGTTGAGAGGCAGAGGCACTTTAATCCGTACAGAACATCGAGTAATAGGTATGGACCCACTACTTAGTTATATGGGTTAGATAGTCAGCAGGTTGAAAAAGGAGAAATTAATAAGATTGTGGAAGCGAATGCAGCTGTTACTGATATTGGAAGGGGGAAGGAAATTTCTGGAAAGGGGAAAGCAATTGCTGGGGTAGACATAAGACAAATAGTACTAGGGTCATTAGGTGGGAAGATTCATCAAACCCAATTCTTCAAATGTATGAGCTTTAGACACATGACTGCTTAGTGTCCTAACAAAAGGATGATGACTGCTATGGAGATGGAAAGTAAGGATGGCAAGGAAGAGGTACTTAAGCTAACAGATTTATCAATAGTGCTAAAGGAATATTTTGAGGATCCTGATGTTAAGGTACATGAGGACAAGGGCAATGATCAATATCCGGCTATTAACGTGTTGCACAGGGTAATGACTACATCTCCATATATTGAGGACGTGCAGAGGGAAAACCTATTCCATATTCCCTATAGGGTCTAAGGTAATCTTTGTACTCTTCTTATTGATGGTGGTAGTTGTACTAATGTTATAGCTGTTGCATTAGTAAATAGATTGCAACTAGGCGCTATACCACATCCTAGGCCCTATGAATTACACTGGTTGAGTGAACGAGACAATCTGCATGCCACTTAGAGGGCTAAGGTTCCAATCAGCATAGGGAAAAGTACCGGGATAAAGTTGATTGCGATGTTCTCCCTATTTGTGCATCACATATATTACTAGGTAGGCCTTGGTTATTTGATAAGAGAGTACTGCATGATGGGTTTAGAAACACCTATGTGTTTTAGAGGGATGGTAAAAGGGTTGTTTTAAGCCCTATGTCACCAACTGAGGTGCATAAAGCCTAGGAGTAGATAAATAAAGCCACTGACAGGAAGTCCTTATTAGTAAAGAGGAAGGAACTGGGAGACAACCTGAATAGAGTGAATTAGTTACAAGAAATTCAGAAGTTTTTAGGGTAGCTACGACTTTAGGACAACAAACGTTTGTAGACCAAAATTTTTAGTCAAGGGATTTTCAGAAATGCGCATCTAAAACAGAGGAACTATCAGATTTGAGGAAAAATCTTCCATTAGTTTGAGGAGATGATGGGAATCAAATCATGACCATTACAACTTCATTCGACGCAGGAATCAAATCACAAGAGCCAAAGGTGGACACCTTTCGGCTGACCATCAAGGTTGATGGCTTTGGCGCCTAAGCCAGCCATCTAGGCTGGCGGCCTTCATAATTTTAAAGCCGACAGCTTATGTAGGTGAACCGGTTGATTTTTATGGCTTTTCACAGTTTGTTTCCTTTTGCTATATATATAGGTTGTAATGTAAGGATTGGGGGACTATTGAACCTTTGAGAAATTACATATTGAAGTTTGATCTTCATTTTACTCTTATCAATCTGTTGGATTGTGGCAAGTGATAGTATTGGATTGTTGTGCGTCATATCAACAAATTCGTACTAGGTTTACTCTCTTTCTGGTGTGTCATATTCGGTAAGGGTTTAGGGTTTTATTTTGTGTTCTTGTTCGTTATCTGATTGTTGGATCTGATTATCATTGATTGTCGCCTAGAAACTAGGATTATCTGATTATATAATCGTTTATGGCACATCAGGTTCAAGTAGGGGAGAAGAATAAGAGAAGGCTTTTCAATTAATTAAAATAAACTAACCCATGCTCCTTTACTTGCTTTACCTAACTTTACTAAAACATTTAAAATTGAATATGATGCTTCAGGTTTAGGTATTGGAGCTGTTCTTATGTAAGAAGGAAGACCAATCGCATATTTTAGTGAAAAGCTAAATGGTGCAGCATTAAAGTACCCAACATATGATAAGGAGTTATATACATTGGTTAGGGCCTTGGAAACTTGGCAACACTATCTCTGGCCTAAGGAGTTTGTGATTCACACTGACCATGAAGCCTTGAAACACTTGAAGAGTCAACACAAGTTGAATAGAAGACATATAAGGTGGGTAGAGTTTATTGAGACCTTTCCATACGTCATCCAATACAAGCAAGGTAAGGAAAACATTGTTGTGAATGCTCTCTCAAGAAGGTACTTACTAATCTTAACTCTTGATGCTAAATTGCTTGGTTTTAAACATATTAAAGAGCTATACCCTTTTGACTAAGATTTTAGTGAGGAATTTGCATGTTGTGAAAAGGGAGCTAGTGGAAAATTCTTTAGGCATGAAGTGTTCTTATTTAGAGAGAACAAACTTTGTATTCTAAACTGTTCCATTAGGGAGTTCTTAGTAAAGGAGTCTCATGGTGAAGGGTTGATGGGACACTTTGGAGCGGCTAAGACTTTGGGGGTTTTGTAAGAACATTTTTATTGGCCATGTATGAAGTAGGATGTTGAGCAAATTTGTGAGAGATGTATCACTTGTAGACAAGCTAAGTCACGAGTGTAACCCTATGGCTTGTACCAACCACTTACTATTCTTAGTGAACCTTGGGTTGATATTTTCACGGATTTTGTGTTAAGCTTACTTAGGACTAGACATGGTAGAGATTCTATATTTGTTGTTGTGGATAGATTTTCAAAGATGGCACATATTATTCCATGCCACAAAATTGATAATGCTACACATGTTGCAGATTTGTTCTTTAGAGAAATTGTTCAATTGCATGGTATGCCTAGAACAATTGTATCTGATAGAGATGCTAAGTTCTTGAGTTACTTTTGAAAGACTTTGTGGTGTAAGTTAGGAACTAAATTATTGTTTTCTACTACTTGTCATCCATAGACTGATGGAAAAACAAAAGTAGTTAATAGAACTTTATCTACTTTACTAAGGGTTTTCATTCAAAAGAACATTAAAACATGGGAAGATTATTTGCCACATGTTGAATTTTCTTATAACCATTCTATACATTTTACCACTAATTTTTCACCTTTTGAGATTGTATATGGGTTTAATCCTTCGACTCCACTGGATTTAACTCCTTTACTTGTGTCTGAACATGTTAATTTGGGTGGCAAAAAGAAAGTTGAATTTGTTAAGTAGATTCACGAGAAGGCCAAGCTTAATATTGAGCGACGGATGGAATAATATGCAACACAAGCCAACAAAGGGCACTGGCAAATAATCTTTGAACCTAGAGATTGGGTTTGGTTGCACATGCGTAAAGAGCGATTCCCAGCACAGTGGCGATCCAAGCTACTTCCTAAGGGTGATGGTCCTTTTTAAGTTCTTGAGCGAATCAATAACAATGCCTATAAACTAGATTTACCGAGTGAGTATCCTATAAGTGCTACTTTTAATGTTACTGATTTGAGTCCTTTTGATGTAGGTAAAGATTTGAGGACAAATCCTTCTCAAGAAGAGGGGAATGATGACAACCGAGCTAGGAAATGGATAGTGGATCCTCCTGAGATTCTAGTTGGGCCTATGACATGACTTTGAGCTGAATGACTTAAGGATTCACTTAATGGGTTAATCAAAGAAGTTCAAGATGAGCAGCAATACTTGTGTCAAACCAAGAATAATCTATGTCATTGAAGTCCAAGATGCTTCAGAACGAAGACGACTTAAAGATTCTTGAGGAAACTTGAAAGTTGTTGGCTTTTGGGAGTTGAAAATCGCTGGTGTAGGAATCAAAGCCGCTGGCTTGAGTGGCCGGCATTAAGGGGAAGAAAGGCTAGTTGGAAGCAAAACCAAAGCCGTCGGTAAGAATGTTGGCTAGCTTTAGACAATTTTAGGCTGTTGGCTTTTTTTGTTTTTCACTTAGTTGCATTAAGGTTTACTATGTCGTTTTAGTATTATTTGAGGAGACTATAAATCTTCACCAATGACTCCATTGTAAAGGACTTTTTGGAAAATTGAAAAACAAACACTTTTTCTTTAGTTCTTGAAGAACTTTGAACTTATCGAAATAGTCCCGTGGTGTTCATCCTTTACTTATCAATTAAATTTCCATCTCGATTGTGGCATATCCATTATACCAAGGTTCTTGCTTCATTATAAGCAACGGGTCGTGATTTCCTTCATTCGTGATCGATCTTAAGTTGTTAGATATAATTCGGGATTTTGGGTTTCGGCACATGTTGACGGATTTCGTATCAAATATCCTCCCCTTTGAGATGGCTTCAACTATAATGGAGCATAACTTACTAAGATTCGATGCTTATATGTTTAGGTTTGTGAGTGGGTACACATTGGTGAAGGAGTGGTCTATGACCAATCTAGCATTTGACGATGACCAAAGGTATCAACTTTGCTAGCGAAATGATGAGAATAAAACTTATAAGATTTCCAAAAATTCCAACAATTTCATTGAACAAAGATCAAACATTCCATTAATGTTTAAGGAAAGTACAACTTGATAGCCTCCAAGTTAACCAGGTCCTTAATCTCAGGACTATACATCTTTGACAAAATTAAGGAACCTTCCAACAACACTTTCTTAACTATGTATAGGCCTTCATTCAAGACACAAAGCACACTCCACTAAGACTCACACACCCACGGTGCACTTCATAACCATGGCACACTTCCACAATCACAATACAAAAATGATTCCAAGCTTTAGTCAACGTGCATGCAAAAGGAATTAATGCACAATTTAATACACAAGGCAAATATGGAATCAATTTGAAAATATTTCCCAACCTTTACGTCAAGATATCACAGCAAGAATCCCTAAATGATGCTTCCCTCAATTTCAATATGAAATAACAAAGGTAGGACATGGCACAATTTATGTGAAATCAACAATTAAACACTTACATATCATAAATCTTAATTCCCAATCCAAAATTAAGAGTCCACACGTGCAATTCCTTTCCACAAACCTATGCTCCAATACCAAATTATGATGTGCTCCAATTGAATAATTCAACACAATAAGAGTAAGAAGAATAATAGATTCAAATTCCAAGCCAATTGTGTAACCTTAAATTATGATGAATCCTTAATTTACGTGAAATGTAAAGATGAACAAATGAAATCCAATTACAAACTAGATATTACACACTAGTGATAATTGGAAAGGACTTAAGAATGATTGATGTTACTCACAAAAATCCTTAAGCCAAACTCACCACAATCCTCTAGGTTAGAATTGATAAGAGTTGTGTGAAAGGAACAACCTCCCCTATAGCTGTAATGTTGTGTTTAATCTGAAAAGTGTTCCAAAATGACCTAAACAACAAGTATTTATACCTATTCTAAATAAGGGAAATAAAACAATGTAACTAGTACACATGGCTGGTCCCTTCAAGCTTCAATCATGGTCACAAGGAGGAATCTACAAGACTGGTTCTCCTTTGGTTCAATTCAGTTCATTATGGACCATGATCCATTTACAAACTAATTGCTATTGTGTTTGGTCATTTTCCTGTAATACTGACAATTGTACCTGCTTAAAAGAAAATGCAAAACAAATTACATAAAATAAATAAAGATAGTATGTAAATTTCTTGGTTCCCCTTGTTCGAGAAGGTTTCATAATCCTAGGTCAAGAGGTTTGATTCCCATCACAAATCATTCATCTCAAATTCTTCCTACATCTTTAACTTGAATTCTTTAATTGACTTCAAATTGCTTTTAATTACGGGGATATCACCCACATAAATGGACACAATAATAACTTCATTTTGCTGATGCCTTACATATAAAGTTGCTTCATTCAAGCTTATTGTGAAATATGCATTCAACAAATAATCATTAATTTTTGCATACCAAGCCCTTAGTGCTTGTTTTAAACCGTAAAGAGCTTTCTTCAGCAACAACACATGATCACTTCCATCTGTAAAATCGTGTGGTTTCTCAATAAATACTTGCACCTCTAAGATGCCATTAAGGAAGGTAGACTTGGTATCTAGCTAGAAGACTTCGCATCCATTGCTTGTAGTTAAAGCAAAGATCAATATAATCATATCAAACCTTGCAACTAGTGCAAAGGTTTCAAAGAAGTCTACCCCATATTGCTAAGCATACCCTTTCACAACAAGCCTTGCTTTATGCTTGTTGATGGAGCCATCTGGATTCAAATTTAGTTTGAAAATCCATCTAGTCCCTATCACTTACTTATCAACTAGTCTGGGTGTTAAAATCCATGTCGCATTCTTAGCAATCATCCTTAATTCCTCCTCCATTGTCCACTTTGGAATGTTCAAAGCCTCATTTGGAATTAAAGGCTTTGAGTAAGCAACATTGCACCGATTGTAGATATCTTCCAAGGTTCTTGTCCCTTTGATCGCAACTTCATTTTCATTTTCAAAATCCTCATGATCAGTTAGACTAAATTCTTGAAATTAGCCATGGCTAACAGCTTGTTAAAAGGTTGATGAGTCCATTTTGTTCCAATCTTTTTCACTTCCTTCATCAACCATTTATGCGCTTGCTGATATATACTTGTTGATTGATTGGATTCAAAATTCTATAACCTTTGGACTCACTATTATAGCAAAAAAAAGAAAAAACAAATCCTTTCTCAGCCCTTTGATCCAGCTTTCCTCTTTTTGCATTAGGAACAAGAGTATAGCATACACTCCCAAAGACCTTCAAGTGTGCTACAACTGGCTTAACTCCAAACCATGTTTTAAATGGAGTCTTCCCCTTCGCGGCCTTCATTAGCAATCTGTTCTAAAGATATACGACTGTGTTCACTGCTTCAACCCATAAGATGTTTGGTGAATTCTTCTCAAATAGAAAACATCTTGCTATGTTCATCATGGACCTATTCTTCCTTGCACTTACACCATTTTACTAAGGTATATAAGCAATAGTTGGTTGGTGATGAATCCCAACCTCTTCCGAATACTCCTTGAACTAATTTGATGTGTATTCAGCTCCATTATTTGATCTTAAGGACTTGATCACATAACCAAATTGCTTTTCAATCGAGGCCTTAAATTTCTTAAACATAGAAAAGATCTCTGATTTTTGTTTAAGAAAAAATGCCTAGCAATATCTTGAGTAATCATCAATAAACAACAAGAAGTACTTACTCCTATTATAAGAAGGAATACTTATTAGTCCACACATATCTGAGTGGATCAATTCTAATTTCTTAGTTGCTCTCCTAGCTTGACTAATTGGGAATGCTCAGATAAATTTCCTATGCTAGCATGCATCACGCACATTACTATCCTTTGTCACTTGCACTACAAGAATTTTGATGTTTCATGACATTTAATAAATGTCACCCAAAATTAAGTAAACATTATAGAAGGCATTTAATAACGTTTATTAAATGTCACAAATAGAATTTACTAAAAGTTTGTTACGGAAAGTATTTGGTGATGTTTAAAAAGTAAACGTCACCAATGCTATAAATGTCACCAATAAGCTGATAATAGTAACATTTAAACGTCACCAATAAGTGACATTTAGTAACGTTTGAACATTACTAAAAGTAAATAATTTGACACCAAGTTTTTTACTAAAATTCATTTTTTAGTAACGTTTAAATGTCACAAAACGTGAAAAATCGGTAACGTTTAAACGTCATTGGAAAAAAATTTTAACGTTACTAATAAGTAGTTTTTGTAACGTTTAAATGCTATAAATAATTAATATTTAGTAACGTTTAAGTGTGATTAACGGGTTTTTGATAATGTTTAAACATCACAAAAAAATAATTGTTATAATGATATAATAAGTCTATTTATAAATGTAATAACTTGAACCTATAATAAAATAGTATGCAACAAAATAATAAAGGTGAAAAAAGTGGACATTTACATATATGTTTATAATTGTCCACTTCCATTATCAACTATACTTTACAAAAATAGACATTAACATATCCCAAACAATATTATCCAAACTTTATAGAACTTAGTATTAAACTAAACTCTCTATTGATAGCTTATTGTTACCCAAATTGATAATCAACTTCCAAAAAGTTACCATACAATAAACTGTAATTCATAAACTAGCTATTCCATTACTCAGTCTGATTATCATCTATCAAAAAGTCACTAACAAAATAAACCATCCTTCACAAGTTACTCTCATTACCCTCTTCAAAAAGTTTAGAACCAAAATAAACTCCCTTTCACAAGCTATCCTCTTTGCCACTTTCACTATCATCATGACGATCGGGGGGAATTCTAGAAGGCATAATAATCTCCCCATTGCTTGAAGATCCTATCACATAAACGTATAAAAGGTATAAGATAACTTAATTAATATAACGATACAATAAACACGATTGTAACGTTTAATAATTCACCCGAATTAGATGAGAAGTCCAAAAGAAACCTTTGCAAAACTTGAAATACACTGTTCAGCTACAAGATGATAAAAATCTAGCAAAAAACTAATCTTATTAGAAAGAAAAGGGGCAGCAAAGGGTGGATAGCTATCAAGATTGATCTTACAATGGCCTTTCATAGATTAAAATGGGAAGAGTCATCTCCTTAATAGGACATGTCTTATTAGCCAATATTGTCCTAGATTCCATTCCAACATATTACAAGTAGGTGACTTTGTTTCCCCAACAAGTCATAGACAAAATGGTGTAAGCTTTGTGCTAATTCATATGGCAAGAAAATGACAACCTCCACAAAGTGCTCTAGATCAATTAGGAAAAAAATGACAAAACCAAAAGCATTGTGAGGCATTAGAATACACAATCTAGTCCTAAGAAACAAAGCATGCAACATCTAGAAAGCATGCAATGATGCATTGTTTCAAACATCAGATGCCACTGACAGTATTTTCCACCAAATGTGCATAAAGCATACCAAGTAAAGAACTATACTAGAAAGTTGAAGCTTGCGAAATTGCCCTATGCATCATTTGCAAGCCTTTTACCTTAGCTTGGACTTACTGAGATTAGAAAGTTGATTGATAGACCAAAGACAAACCCTTTAGCCTATTACAAAATGATTTTTGCTAATGTGCTTCGTGCATGCAAGTAAGAGCTCTTTATGGCTAAAGAAATGAACACTAGCAAATAGCATGAGAAGGGAGTTTTGTAATAGACAAAATAGCAAATTGCAACAATATATGGATACTCCATCTATGGAAATTTTTGTCCCTCCTACAAAACTTCTAGACCTAGCAATAGATAAAGTAAGATATGATTACCAATCAATACACAGGCTTAGCTGATAATTAAATAATAGATAAAGCAAGATATGCATGAGATGCATAGGCTTTACAGGAGACCTCAATGGTACCATGTACTAAAGAGCATTTCTAATAAGAGAACTTCATTCATTGTAGAGGTAAGTACACATTTGATGTACAAATTAGGTAAGTTACTGTATGGAAGCATCCATATAACACATAGCTCTTTATTATACATGTAAAAATCATGACAACTACCGTAACATAACTAGTCAATACATAGTAATTTTATCTAAGAATATCAAGCATATTTAGCATCATTTACAAGTGAAGTATAATCCAAGTCCATAAGAAGGTTTCAAAGCTTGTAAAATTTATAGTCTCAAACTTCAAGATTAGGAAAATCTATCGCTAGTCCATGTCTATCTTCATTTGTCAAAAACATGATTCACACTAGAAGGGAAAAAAGATTATAAAAGAAATAACAATGTCAAAAGGAAAATCCAAATAGAAAAATATAGTTTTCATTTTTTTGGGCTAAAACACAAAAAATATATTTTGAATGTTAACATGCTGGATCTATCCCATTTCAGAAGTACATGCTTACAATGATCATCTCCTCATCTACCTCATGATCTTCGACCTCAAAATGATCTTGTGGATCAGATGCCAATCCATAATCAAGAACTTTCCACCCTTCCTCTTTTGCAATCTCTTTTGCAATTGATGCTGGCAAACTGAAACCGATATATTAATAGTCTAAAAGGACGGATAAGACAATAAGAAAGCCATGCCACTTACATCTCATCCAGCTCCTCCTAACTGTGGATTTTTTTAACCCATATCACTTGCATCCAGATTACTTCCTAGTTTACCATCTTTGCTTAATAATACTTGCTTTGCCTGTGCACCATAACACAAAAAGTAAGAAAAAATAATTGGAGTTCTTCCCATGGGTACCTAACCTATTCATTCAGATTAACTAGCATATATCTTCATATGCAAGAACAAAAATCTCTAACCTTATATCCAATGCCAGATCTTCCTTTTATATGGGTTGTTAGCACAATAAAATCAATATGTAAAAGCATCATTTGAGAGCAGGTGCTCACTATATGGCCTAGAGAAGTATTTGTTGCTGAGATTTAGATCCTTTAGTGCTATTAGAGCTGCCTGAAAGTGCCTCTCCTTCATCACTTGAACAAGAAACATAATCATTATGAAATAATAATCAATAAGCTTACTAATTGATTAAATTTACCAATAATCTAGAATACAACTTCTCCTTTCAAACAAATTTGGATCTAACGTACAAAAAAAAAAAAAAACTCATCCTTGCGCATTGATTCATTTCACCAATTCATCCTTAACTTTACCCTTCTCCCCTGCATCTTTGCGCATTGAATCCAACGCATCTCTCACCTAAAAGCACATGCTCTCTAATACAACTATAGCAATATGACACTTGTTGGTGTACTGTGTGATCCCAATGCAGACCCCATGAGCATCATCTCTCCACCATGGAGTAAAGAGTCCATTAAAAGCAGGAACAAATTAAACACCACCTATGGAATCAACCTGATGTGCAAGTCCCTATGAAATGTGTTCTTCCTCCTAGTAACTCTTTCTCCAATTTTCTATAACAACATTTCACATATCGTCTCAAACAAGATGTTTGCAACTATACTAGTATAACATGGAATCTAATGCTTCGATACTATTTCAAAAAAGAAGTTTTTGGATAGAAAACAAGTTATCCTTCTAAAGATTGAAGATAGATTAGAACATTACATTTTACTCATATATAGTGATTAGTAAAGTAACAGAAAAGAAAAGTTCTTTATCATGTTAACAAAGAAAAAAAATGTTGACAGAACAAGATGGAGATGCTTTTAATTGATCAAATTTACTTAACAAATTCAAAATATGGTAGATCTACCATCACCAAAACTAACATGACTAAGTAATTTTGTTGTATAAAAGGCTTATATAGCGCTTATGCTTGAGTGCCTAACACTTTTTCATTATTGTTATGACTTAAAGCATAACTTAGGTAAATGAAATCTTAAAAAGACAATGTTGGAACATAACTCATTTGACATGTCAAAATAGATTGTCCCTATGAAACTTACAAAATTTATGAACTTTTTGCCGGCATTCTATATGTTTAACTCAATGCGCATAATCATGACAAGAATTCAAAAGCAAAAGTATGAATACTAGACTTGATTTACCTACATATACTACTGGTGCGAGCATCCATCCAAAGAATGTAATTGTGAAGAGGAAGGCTAGTTGATTTGCTCCATATGAGAGTAGTCCCTCTTTCATTTTTCAAACCAATTGCTTTCAATCAAGCTTCCACAATGTGCCCATCTATGGTTGCCTTATCAATAGCTTTAGCAACACAAACTTTCACACTCTCTAGGATCTCCATTAGATCATGCTCGACCCTCTTAATGAAAACATTAAAACAAACCCATCATACATTACAGAGATAAAGCTGATAATTTGTTACATGACACGACATAAATTGATGAACTTATATATATATATATATATATATATATAAGCACAATTAGGAAGGCCTAATATATCCAAGTTTAAAAGTGCTATCAATTTATGAGGCATAATATCAATAGGATTTTAGCTTACCTTAGAAGTCATGTAAGACAAGATCAGTATCCACACCAAGAGGCCCTCTTAGACCAACTCCAAACAATCTTCTACCACCACTAGCACCAAAAAGTGGCTTGACCTATCCACAGCCATGATGCACCCAACCTCTCCCTCTAGATTTGTCACTACTTTTCTAGCTCTTGAAAATATCATCAAGTGACATGTCCACATAAGCAACCATGATAACTGAGGTCAGGAAAGATCTCTCCCACTAAGTCTAGCACTATTTTTTTATTTATAAAAAAAGACAATCCTTTTAATGACATTTACATCACTTAAGATCGAATTATGAACTTGAACTAGAATTACCCAAAAACATTCAATTCACAATGTAACAAAATCTATAGCAATTACCCATTTTCACATGACCAAGCATTTGTTGAAAGCATTGGGAAATTAGGTTCCAATACTCCGTTCCATGCAATGAAGCAAAATGACTCAGGATTTTATTAGAGGCAACAAATTTAGAAGGTAATAAAAGCAAATTACTCTTTATAAATCAACATAAAAATTCAAAATAATAGCATCTGTATTGGTGATTTACGTTTCAATATTAAAATTTATAATTTTCAATCATCAAACATGAATTTTGCTCTTAATATTTAGTCAAAATTTGTAATTCCTAAGCTAAACTAATTTTATTTTACTCAAATTTCAATCTATAGCAAAAACCTTAAATTCCTAAATTAACCTTGTTTAACTTAAATTTCAATCTATAACAAAAAAACCCTAAATTCTATAGACAAAGATCTGTTCTTTCATAACACAGAAGCTACATTTAGCTAAGGGAGGGAGGGAGAGAGAGAGTACCTTACTGGATAATTGTACACATGAGAATGCTGCACCAAAGGTTGTAACTTTTATAGTTCCTCCATCCTTTACACATGACAAAGAATCAAAGATGGTGGTTATTGTTTTGTAAAAAAAAAATCTAGGAAGGGAGAGAGAGAGAGAGAGAGAGATTACATACCCAGCCCTCTGCATAGAAAGGAGTGCATTTTGGTGGTTGTTGTAGGTGGTGTTTTTCTTACTGTATCGTACGAGTGGTGGTGGTGCTCTAGGGTGATGGGAGAGAGAGAGATTGCACAGGTGATGGTGTCTGGCGTGATGGGAGAGAGAGACAAAGACACAGATGGAAGAAAAAAAAAGAATAAGGGAAAAAATAACGTAGGAGTTGAATAAATTGTAAAGGGGGGATGGTGGTAGGGAGGAATAAATTGTATTTTTTTTTAATTTTAAGGTTATTTAATTTTTATATAGTAAGTAGAAAATATTTTATAAGATTAATTATATTTAATTTTATAAAAATATTACAAACCAAATTATATATATATATTATATATCTATTAATAAACGATACTAAATTATATTTTTCTATAACATTTAATAAAGGTTACTAAATTATATATAAATAAGTAACGTTTATAAAATTTACAAACGTTACCAAATATCAAAATTCTTGTAGTGTTGGGACATTCCAACAACCAAGTTTTTTTCTTTTTTCTTAACAATTCTAAAGTCTTAAAATTTGTATGCCTAAATCTTGTTATGCCATAATGATGTCTCTTCTTTAAGACAAACAAAAATCGACCTCAGAATTACTCTAAACCAAAGGAAAACATCTTTTATTAATTTCGATAGAAAACATAATCTTACCACTAGAACTACTGATCTCACATGTTTTACTCTTAAACATAAGCACATAATCACTCTCCAACAATTGGCCAACATATAGCAAATTTTGGTTTATCTCAAGGACATGAAGAACTTCGGTAATGGTTTTAGTACCTAAGAAGGACCCAACATGAATAGCTCCTTTGCCTTTGACATTGCCGAGCCTTCTATCTCCAAGTCTAACTTTAGAGGAGTAGCTTGTATTAAGGTCTTTAAAGTTGCTTAGACTAGCTATCATGTGGTGTATACAACCACTATCTACCAGCTACACATCTGTGTTTTCAATGGAGACACTACATTTCTCAACTTCCATGGCTGTGAACAAGTTTTCCTCTTAGTACTCTAGATGTTCTATTGCTTGAGTTGTTTGTGCATGAGGTTAATGATTGCACTTAGCTCCACACACCTTCCTAATGTGGCCAAATTGCTTACAACTCCTACATTGAACTCCAGGTCTAAACAAACAATGATTCTCTATATGGTTCGCCTTCTTACAATAGAGGCAAGGTGGATATTTGTCTTTCTTACTTCTTCATTTTCCTTGTTTCTTAGCTTTTCCCTTCTTGTAAGTAACTTGGCTTCTTGATCCTCTTTCTTGTGGTTGAGCTGCCATAAGGGCTTTCTCACTTACGCTTTCTTCTTCCCTAAGGCCTTCCTTTTCTCTACGGCCAGCAACGCATTTGTCCAATTTGCTAAGGTGATCAGTTACATATCTTAAGTGCCTTCAAGAGAGGAGATTTTTGCCTTAAAGTGCTTTAGAAGAGTCACCATTACTTTCTCAACAACTCTCATTTCTTCTTGCTGTTCTCTAAGCATTCATATCTGATTGACCATCTTCTTGATTCTATCCATGTACTCTTTCACCTTCTTCGTGTCCTTCAACTTCAACAATTCAAACTCCTTTTGTAGATTAAATACTTACATATGTCTCATCTTCTTAAAGCCTTGATATTCCATCTTCAACTTCTCCTAAGCTTCACGAGCTAATTCATAAGTTATGATCTTGGTGAATATGGAATCAAAGATGGTTGTGTGAATGTAAGATAGCACCCTTGGTCCTTTTGCAACATCTTCCTCATGTTGTTTGATCTACTGCAAGGTTGGATTTTATCTTAAGGTGGTAGAGGCTTTATCTTCTTCAACGTACAGCCATAGCCCAAGTCCTTTGAGATAAGCCTTCATTTTTATTGCTTACACACGATAATTTTTTCCATTGAAGTGAGGAGGTGGAAGGGAAATGTTGCTGTTGGACACCATAATTTTTCGTGTTTCACAGTCCCCTTAAGATCAATTTACTTTGATACCAATTTGCTGGAAGTAATAGAGGAACCAAGATAATAGGAGAGAAGAGAAAGGAAAGAAAAAAAATTCAAAAGAGGCAATGTTATACTGATCTCATTAATTAATTTCATCCTTTATACATAAAATAAAGTTTGCTAACTAAACTTCCTTGATTGATTGGAAGTTTATCCATCAAACTAAGCTAAAAGATAAGCTCCTCCACACCTAACAATAGTACAAGTTATGGAGAAAATATGATTTGCAAAAAAAAGAAAAGTACAAATAAGTTTCTTATAGTAGTAGCTATAGCTTTGGAAATCGGAGTGCAACAAGGCAACACTATTCATTTCAAGTTGCAACAACAATCTTGACATCAACAATGTGAGGATTCTTAGTGGTGATAGAAGCAGCTCACTAAATTTTACAGAAGTCACAAAGGAACCCATTAGATAGTGTTTTGAGAGAGTAATGTGCTATGCCATTGTAGTTAATTCAAGCTTTGATGGCTTTCTATATCCATCTACCACTCTTTGCTTCAATGAATAAATATTAGTCATACTTGAAATCCATTAGACTACAACCTTTAATGTTGATGAATGGCATATCAATCCCAATATCTAATGTGAATTAACTTGCCTAAGATGCCATTCATGACCTTTTTTATCACCTATGTAGAATCTAGTCAAAGTCAGAAGATTGTTTAATAATGCTCTTGATGGCTTATGGTGGAAGATATCTAGGGAAATCTTATTCATGTGGAGATGTCTCAAGTTTTTAGCCTTCTAAATGGAATTTAGGCAAGGTCGCTATATTTGTATGCTTCACATCCAGTGCCTCTAAACAAGGTAGGTCTCCTAAGAGCTTTGGAAGCGAGTGTAAGACTATTAACCTTAAGCCTAAGTATCTTAGAAGATATGGTTTCTTAAGAGGCTCAAGAAGTTATAGCTTGTAAACTCCTTCAAGATCAAGCACCTTAAGTAAACTAAACCTCTCTTTCTCCACTATTGTTTTGAGCAAGGAACTAACATCTGTCTTAGGTGTGCTTAGATTCGAGTTTTGAAAGAGACAAATGATTGTAGCAAATGTTGATCAATGTGAGAATTGGGGTTGTTCTTGATATCAAAGAACTCCACCATCCTTTGGATACCGGATTCTTGTATCTTGCCACATTCTTTGTTCATGCTTTTATGGACTTGAAAAGGATTTGCATTTTAAGATTTTGAACGGAAGAAATCATGAATTAGGCAAGGCATTCAACATGTTCTTAGACTTCCATCTGTTTACCACCTCGACACTTCCACTATAGTACTAGTCACAAGTGTCTTAAAGAACTTCACTATAGGTAGATCCTCTGTAAGCAAGTTTTCCCCATGTAGTGCCCATGTTAGCAGCCTCTTTGCTAGCACAATCCTAGGAGCCATCTTAAAGGAACACTAAAGATTTTGAAAAGAGACTCAAATAGAGAAAGCATGGTTTTAGGATAGGGAGGCAGTCTATCATAGCTTAATGCTACAAGACTGGATGTGGAAGATTCATCCTTTCCACGTGATTCAAAATCTTCAATGATTGAAGACAATTCACTTGATAATGTTCATGGGCAAGCCATGAAATAGTTTAATGATTATATCCTCAAGACTAGAATAGCAAATTTTAGCCTTTTTAAGATTTACTTACAACAACCTCTTGCTCTCCTCATCATTCAACATGTCTATTTGAGATGGCGACCCTATAGATCAATGTGATGAGCTAAATTGTGATCACAAGTTGTAAGAATCACACTACTCCCATTCTTTGAGTCTAGAAAGGCTATAATTAGCTTTTGCTAAACTTCAACATCCTCAACATCATCTAACACAATTAAATACCACTTTTCAATATGATTCTCTACAAGCACCTCAACTAATTTATTGCCATCCTTATGATCTACATCCTTAACTTGAAGCAACTTTCTAAGTATATCAATCATAACATCCCTATCACATCTTTTACGTTCATATATACATATAGTAGAATTGACTTAAAGGTTTATGATGAAGATTAGCTAGCATCTAAAAGGAAGGAACCAAAATTTCATGATCCATTACATGGTATTGGAGTCTCGATGACCCGAGCTAGAGCTAAGAGGATGAACGAAGCTCTACAAGGATTAGTTATGGACTTAGAAGCTAAGGAATCAAGTTATACTAAAAGAGGGCCAACACTTATCAACTTGATTCACGTTTCCATTAAGGGATGCAATGATTTAGAAGCTTTAGAATAAATTAATTTTATTGAACTGAAAAAGGAGAAACACATTCGGTTTTATTTATTTGGTTTGTAATTTATATTATTTAGTTGCCTACTCGGTTACATGAGGATAAGGAAACAAATAGATTAGGCAACTTATAGTTTTCATATTGTTGTATGTACTCTATATAAAGCCATATAAAGGGCCGACTTGAGGATCTTATTATTGAATTGAAAACACAATTTCGTGAGATTATGAAAACCCTCTTTTTGTTCTTTTGCAAAAGAACTCTTCCATAGGAATTCTTAATTGAATTGCTTGGAAACCCTTTTGATAACTTAGGTTTTAGTCAACAGGTGTGATTAGGGTCTAGTTATGTGCTACTTCGAGACAGTCCTCGGGGTAATTGATTCAAATGGCATCGTTGGGTTCTAGGTTTAATATACTTAGGGTTCCACGCATCAATTTAAGTTAGTAGAAGGTAAATTAAAACAATGCATACATGTTTGCACTTTCTAGTGTAAGTAATGCATTCCTCAACCGTTATATTACTTTATTTTGTTGCAACATATGTTTCAATTGAGAATTGTATGGCATAAAATCTTGTATTATTAGAAAACATAAACTTAATCTACATTAATTGGTTGTTCTTCTATTAAAATTTAACCTGCTATAAAAAATCGAGAGGCCTTGAGTTCAAATGTCCCTATTGTTATTTGCTCTGATAATATTATAGTGTAGACACCTCATTTTTACCCTTATCTATATTTTTTTAAAATATATATATAATAAATAATAGCAATAATAAAAAGCCTGGTTTACAAAAAAAAAATACATAATAAAGACAATAATAAAAATAAAAATAAAAAAGGGAAAAAGAAAAGAAAAAGAAAAATAAATAAAAACGGAAAAAAATTTTAACAATGATAAAAAAATAATAAATAACAAAATTAATAAAAATTGTGAACATTTTCAATAAAAATAAGGAAATATAAGACTCTAAATTAATTTCAAGACCTCAAAATCTAAAAAAAAAATAATAATTAGGAGCATTAGCTTACATGTAAGTTAATTGTAATAATAGCCTAAGAAATGGGCTACCCAATTGGTTCATGTGTTGGCCTCGTACGTGCGGGGAGGGAGTTAGGTTGCGAGTTCGAATCCTGCTTGAGGCACTTTGTGCCATTTTCATTTTTTTCCCTCAGGTGGACACGTGGTAGCACATGATTGGCTAGAAGACGTCACACGCTTGACACGTGGTCTTCTTCCTTGAACAGACGCTGGCTATCGCGGAAGAGAAAAATGGCCGGATAACGACGAATCGAACTTGCCTAAACTGATTTTTCCATGTGAATCCATCAACATTCAACTGAAAAATCGATAAACATTAATTTTAACAAGAAAATCGAATAAATCGAATAAAAAATGGAGGTTATCCTCTACTTAGATTCAACGTGATCCAAGCCATCTCGAGCTCATTTATGGATACATATAAATAGACTAAGGTGCCACAACTTCAAAAGGCTAGAAAAATCCCTAAAAAATGCACCCTCAAGCATCAACCATGGGCTTTTCTCTCTAGAAACACCTACCACTGGCTACCACCTTCTCTCTAGGATTCCACCACTTACACTCAACCTCGAGCTTAGATTCAAGTGTCATTAGTTCCCTTAGGTTGAGAGGAGTAAGATGGGGTTGATTTCATAAAGAAAGAGGTTGCTTGAGGCTCGGATCGAGAAACATCGCCACCATCACCGTCAACCACCTTCAAAACACCACCCTGGGTTAGTTTTTAGGCCAAAAAGACACCACCAATCGATTCCTCACCCAAAAAAACCTGGGAAAACACCCATTAATCACCCTCAATGACCGCTAGATCAACGCTAATGAAGAAGCTCCATTACCGTGACTTGTGACCTGACCCCCAACCCAATCTGATTAGGTTCAACCCGCAACACAACAATCTAGTTGGTGTTTTCTTTTTTAGTTATTTATTATTTTTATTTTTGTAGTTTGATAATTATGATGTTTTAGTTCATTTTTTTTAGAATATCTTTAATTTTTTTTAAAGAAGATAATAATAAAAAAAATAAATTTAGAGTACCCATCTAGTTGTCGTGGTGTATACCATCGTCGGATAGTGAAAAATAAAAAATTATTAATTAAAAGTCTTTAATATATATATATATATAAAATATATATATATAATGAATAAATCAACAAATAAATAATAAAAATATCAAAAAATAATAAAAATAATTTTTTATAAGCTAAGATTTTGAAATATATATATGTATATAAATAAAAGTAAAAATAAAAATAAAAAATAACAAAAAAACAAAAATTAAAAAAATAAAATAAATGTAAATAAATAAATAAACAAAATCTTAGTATAAACGAAATTTTAGAAATAAAAATTCAAATAAAAAATAAAAATAATAAAAAAATAAAAAGAAATAATAAATAAGGATAAAAATACTTCACATTAAAATTTAATATTTTAGGGTTTTATCACCTAGAGTCTTTTTTTTTTTAAGAAAAAAAAAAGCAACGAAAATTAATATGAGGTTTTCCCCAAACTTAGGTCATTTTATACTTTGTCAAAAACAATCATCTAATAATCTAGCCCATTTAGGTATTTTCTTAATAAAAATTAATATAATTAAATAACATAAACTCGGTGTTTTTTTATTAAATAAAATTAACCAAAAAACTAAAATTTTTATAAAAGAAAAGTGAACTACAAACAGTTTGATCCTAGCTAGCAGGTATGTAGGCACCTTCGAGGCAACCATAATAAAATAAAAAATTTCGGTTAGAAAAAATAATCATAATAAAATAAAACTTGAGGTTTAGAAAAATTAAATAAAATAAAAACTTTTAAAAAATTAAATACAATAAAAAATTTAGAATAAAATAAAATAAAACTTTAGAAAAATCAAATGAATAAAGACTTTAGATTATTCATAATAAAAACCTTAGAAAAATTAGTACAATAAACTCTAAACTTTAGGTTTTCTTTTAACAAAAATTCAAAATCTTATAAAAACATAAAAAAAAACGTAAAAGTAATAATAATAAATAGTATGTTATAGTACATAGTATTAGATAAATAAAAAATAAAAATATGAAGGGCTTTTAGTAAATATTCTTGAAAATTCTATATAGTAACTACTTAGGTTTTAATAGGTTAGCTTTCTAATTTAGTATCTTTAGTTCATGTTTTCTCTAAAAATATTTTTTAGAAAAATTCGTAGACTAGTAGCTAGTTAAGGTTAATCTACCTAATTAACCTTAACTTTATTTTATAACTTAAGTTGGTGATGACTCCTTTTAAAAATTAATTTTTCTTAATTTAGTTGAATAATCTATATAAAATGGGTATGATTTAATGTAGATTAAAATTAAGGAAAATGATAAAAAACTAGACTTGACATACAAGATATATTGTTTTATGAAAATTGTAAATATACCTTTATGCACTTAACTTCCTTATGCCTAAATTGAGTGTTTAGATCCTTAGAAAAATGTGCTCCCAATCCTTTTATCACCATTTTACCCTCCATAATTATTATAACTAAAGTTATCATTACTTAGATTTGGTATCTAAACTTTTGCTAATACTTAGAACTTTAAAAATATAAATTTATTACCTAATTAAAGTTTTCTAGCCACTTATGCTACCTAGTTAACTCTATTAGGTTTTGTTAACTTATATGGATGTTTTAACTAACCACAATGTGACACATGTACAAAAGCAATATTCTAACATTATAACACTCCAGCTAGATGATGATGTGGATTAAGATGAAAAAAAAGAAAAACCATGTTAGAAAAAAAAAAATGAGAAAAAGCTATTTGGCATGAAACAAAACTAGCAGCGCAATTTCACACTTGAAAGCCCCAACAAATTTTTTGTTTTCCATCACACCTTTGTTGTCACTGTAAATTCTAATTAAAATTCCCCATCTTAAAACTTAGTATGAAATTAAAATAAGCAAACACTAAAGAGAACCTTAAACCCAAATAATTCGAAAACCTTAATTATTTTCTTTAGAAAGGGAAAGAAGAAAAAAAATTAAGTTTATGAAATTGGGGAAGTCGTGTAACTCATCTATGGCTTTACCCTAACAATGATCATCCAACAATAGCGCTCTTGTATTCTACAACTATGGATTGAAAACTAAGGTTTTCAAGTACTTGACTAACAGTGGGTTCCACTTAGGTTTTTTTCTACACTTATTAGGGTTTTAGGTCACATCATCTCTCATGAGCCTTTACTTACATTAAAGTTATCCACCTCCTCTTCTCTTTATCATGTGGTCTCTCTTGTGATTTAGGGTTTCAATTGGGGTCTGCAAGATTTGGGCCTCAATGAGTGTTAGGGATTTTGATGTGTTTTTTTCAAATTAAGGTTAATGAAAAGGGAATTTTTATATTACATGAACTTATTATGTGATTGGTTTTATGGTTAGTGTTAGTTATGTGGTCTAATTCATGCCATGTGTGTTTTTTCCCATTTCTTTTTCATTTTCTCTTACATGTATTTTCTTTCCTAAATCAATCCACCTAGACATCTAATTGGACAAATATTAAGTTAAATCATTGTTCTTTTCCATGTATCAACTAATGGTTGGGCGACATATCCACATTAGCTAATGGAGTTAATTAAGATATTATCAATGACCTTAAAAAGTTTACTTGGATGCTAAATTGACACATTTAAATATTAAGTACTAATTTGTAAGAATGGTCAAAGTTTAGGTACTATTTACGATAGTAACCATTTTTACTATTGGCAAAATAGCCATAACGATGTATATTGGCAAGATGCAGATAAGGATGCATAATATAAGTTTCTAACTAGTTGTCCATGATAAACGATTCTACCTAAAAAAAATTTCACTAAATAGAGGATCAAAATGACACTAATTCAATTCTTAAAATTTTGCTATAATTGGTGGAGAATGGATTTGGCTAATCAATTTCTAAACCACTGGGGAGAAAAAAACGTTAGATGTTGAATTGTTATTGTAAACTTGAGATGTTTTGCCAATTTAAATCAATTGCTAAGTACTAGAATGGAGGATTTTGATTTAGGGTTTCCTGGTTTAAGGAAGAAGCTACTTTTTGTACTTGAAACCATGAATTCAGTTTACCAAACATGTAATTCCTTGGTCGAACGGGTGTCAAGCCAGAAAATCGGTACATGAATCACCTGATCAAAGTTCTTTTAGCCGATCAAAAGTCCCCTTTAACCAACCTTTAATAATTAAAACCCCATTTAGTTTACAGAGCCCCTATTAGAAACTATTGTTAGGCGATTAAAACCTCTTTACAAGACAGTTGATTAAACCATTCTATCAGCCACTATCACCCCTCCTAGACAACTAAATCCTTATTCTAGTGGGCCTAACCCTCCATTTAGTCGACTAAACCACCGTACTCAACTGAATTTCACCCTAGTTGATAAGAACTCACCCCGATCAGAAGGAACTCCATTTTGAAGAAGAGATTGTGTCAATGGTATTCTCTTATAGGTATTAATTATCAGTGTGGAAGAAGGAATACCAAGGACTTCCAGGTAAGCAATTGGAATTTGATGGAAAAGGAGGTTAATACCGATTAGCTTGTCCAGCGAAGTATTGGTTGCCGTTTAGTTGCCTGATGGATGTGCTGGTAGGTAACCGTATCTCCATTGGTTGCCGTCTGCTTGCTTGTTTTCGCTCTTGGAGTATAATTGTGTGGTATGGAGCTGTTTGTCTTTGCTATGTGGATTATATCTGGCCAAAAGAAGCTGTGCAGATTATAGCAATTACTACAGTGTACGTTATGAAACTCGATTTGAGAATGAGAGTGGCAACAACGATCACCAACTTATGTATTTTATGGACCATGTATTCCCTATTTTCAGTTTCTTAGTACATAAATAGATGCTGTAAGAGCTTAATTGATGTTCTAAGCCAACTCAGGCTCGAGAAGATCTTTATAATTAAAACTGATTTTGTGGAATTATAGCCATTTAACGTAATGTTTTATATGGTGGGATTTCTATTGTAATTAGCATATAGATAAGCTGGCCTGCCCTTGCCATAGCCTGTGAGAACAAGTGGCAGGTTTACATGCTCCTTAGTTCAAAATTTGACAGCATTTCTATACAATTCCCATGAAGTATAGTCTTTAAGCATGAATATGCCTCCTTTGTGGTAAGATGTTGAAGCAGCATAAGAAGTTGCTTAATGTCATTATATTTTCAGAATACCAGTTTTACAATCCAGACATGGATATAGAGCGCAAAAGACTAATCTATAAAGATAATAAGTTAAAATACACCCTGATAAGCTGATAATTTATCTCAAAATCATCTTAGCTATGGCATGGCCTTCTGTCATCTGAAAATGATCAGTTAGGCCAAAATGTGCAAGTATAAGCCATGCATGAGTAATGAGCTCTCCACCCCGTCGCAACTGCTGACCGTGGCAGTCCCCCTCACTGTGAAACGCTGCATAAAGGAGCATCTCTGTCCATAAATTGGAAATCATTTCCCATTTCAGATTATATTGTGCGCCAAATATCTTAAGTAATTCTGAAGCAACAATGCATCCGTCAAATAAAACTGATTTGCTCCTTCCCCCTTTAACTTTATTAGGGGGCAGCTCAGTATTCACTTCAAGAAGAAATTTGGTAGCTTTAAGAAAACCTTGCAATTGTTGCAAATCATCTGATGCATGTCTCTTCTTTTTGAACAAGCTTTTCGTGAAGCTGCAACAACTCTTGAAGTAGGAACAGAAGCTTGTTTTTTCAGCTTTGTTGGATAGACGCTCTTGGAAAAACTTCATTGCTTCAGCCATGGTGTCTCGAAGCCGAATCTGACCAATTCCACTAGGCAGCATAGAAGGGTACATGACAAGCAAATAAAACATATACCTAGCCAGCAGCTTCCCCAACCTCAGATAGGGAACATTAGGGTTCATTTCATCAATACCCTCACTGCGATCTGAGTAGTAGCATAACTCTGAAGCTACATGCCATGTGATGATGATTTGATCTAATGGTCCTTCAGTACTCCATTTCAGACTATTACTTCGATATCCTTCTAATACCTCGCTTATATGGCCTTGTATACCCACAGGCCCTTCCTTTGGCGTATAATATCTGTATATAATATGCCTGAAGATTAAATCTTTCAGGTCATCATGAATCTTTTCATGGAGTGTGTAGTGGTACTTTTCTACCTTATCATGTATTTTTACTAACTTCAGCATCCTTGGACAAGCAAGTGGTCTCTCCTTCAAGCAAAAGCTTAGAAGACTAAATTGGCCCACAGAATTTGACCATCTAGGTTGTTTACATAACCGAAGAGAAGTGACAGCTCTAAGGAACGAAGGACTTACGTAACGTGTGCTTAGCCACACATCGGTCCAATCTGAAGACAGAAGCAATCCGGTGGAATATATTTCCAGAAGAATTACTCCCACCAGCAACAAGTAAGTAACTGCAAGGTCGACTTTTTCATAATGAGGCTTTTCAGCAATGGAAAAACTTGCTAACACAGAGCATGTGATGGAAAAAGTGATCAAACGGCGACTGAAACCCCATTTGGAATACAGCACTATAGCCTTGCTATATAGCATGTCATACATGAAGCCCAGTTCAATTTCTGTTATTTTAAAAGCATTTTCCCAAGAAATATCTTTGAATACTGCTCGACTGGCATCCCTATCATCATGACTAAGGATAAGCTTGGCAAAAAGACGCTTGAATATTTGGATCAGGCAGTGAGCTTTAACAAGTTCGGCTGCATCCTTGATGGAAGAATTGACATTGGCAGAATAATCATCCCTGATTTGAACCTCTATTATCTCATCTGCTGTCACATCATACCCTTCAGCCTTCCTCAAGCTGTATTCCTCCATAAATCTTGGGTAGTTGGGACTAGGATCTGGAGGTGCAAGCATGGAGTCTTTCCGTTTCTCACTGCTTGCCAACCAGAGAACCCAAGTCCTCTCCCCGTATTTAGTTACCCCTGCGATAACCATCAGGAAAGACAGCAGAGAGAGATAAGAAGACGACCATGCCATGAGGTAAATATAAGCTGTCACCCCCGTTTGCACTGCTACTCCAAGCAAGTGCCTTAACCACAATTCATTGTCTTCCAAGGCATAAGCTGTAATATTATCCGGTCCTCCTAAAAGCAATAGAAGACATGGTGCCCAAAATGCCATGAGCCTGCTACTTTCATCCAGCTTGCCAGATTCCTCATCAACATCTCCAAGTTTTCTTGACAATATGCCAAGTGCTAGGGTAGCTAGGGAATCCGCCGACAGATATGCACACCAGGTGACTATTCTATTCCAGAGACGGTGACTAGACTTTCGGCGGCTTCCTAAGAGGATGAGAACAGTTTGCAAGGCAAGGCATAACAAAACCATCAGTCTCAGGTCCCAGTCATTCCACAGGTTTCTCAGTCTTGAGCTAATCAGCTCCATTGCCTGCCTTCTCAAAAGAGATATGCTGTTGCAATTGACAGAGATACAAAGCAGGCATGAGATCATGGATTTGCTCCGGGAAACCTATCACTATCATGAGTATTTCCTTTATAATTAAGGTGGCAAAATGTCCACCTTGTGGTATGGATACTTGTTTCATAGACTTTTTTTTTTTCTTTTTAATATTTCCTATAAATAAACTTTATAACTGTCAAATATTATCGTAATGAAAGCATCAAATGGTGGTGGGAAACAATGGCAGTAGTCGGCCTTTAATGTTGATGATTAATAACTAGGAAAGTGTAATAGGAAAATGAGGACAATGAGTTTCGGTTAGTCACCATTGTGTTAAACCTATGTAATGTGTGCCCCACTAACCTAGTATTTTAATATTATGGTAATTAGCCATTAAAATAATATATCCATAAAAATAATATACCATTATTTATTGCCTTAATTAATGAATTTTTTTATGGAATGGAATTTACTAAAATAAGGCAGTTACCTAAAAAAACGATTTTCACGAAAGGACAACACTTGCCTTCTTCTCTCATCTATAAAAGAATTAGGAAATCCCTAAGAACATAATACTTTTTGTTTCATCATAAAATATTCTCTTCTCAAAAGAATAGATTAAGAGAAGAAGTGTGACAAGTATTATAGACTAATTTAGGCATTGTGGATTTTGATCATGGCTACTTCTTTATCAAATGGTATGTTTACTAAATCCCTAAATATTTTTTTTAAGATGTGTTAAATTTAATATTTTGGGACTGTGTTTTTCTATATTAAATAATTCCATCAATTGGTATCAGAGGCAGGTTGAATTCAAATATCTTAGAATAATAGTTTTGATTAAATTAAAATTAATCAAATTTTTAATTGTAATCACGGTTTTAATTATATTTAACGCATCTTATAATTTGAGAAGATGAAATTCTTTGCCTTCGATGGGCATTTTATATTCATCAAACGATATTAAACATATATATTTTGAATAGTTGCTGGAACATGATGGGCTTAGAAATCAAACACCTTTTCATGAGCATTGATTGAGTTTATTATTAAATAAATGTTAAATGAATTCTTTTGCGAAAACTGAATATGTTTGTCTTTTTCAAGCATTTGTAATGTTTTATATATATATATTTTCTTGTTCATTGATTTATCCTATCATTGTTAGAGTTGCCATGATCTAGTTTACATGTTTTTGACTTTGATAAATCATAGAAAGTCAAGGAAAATGATAAAAATATGATTGATATTGAAGTTTCCATTTTCTGGTGATATCATTACTTTGAAACTTTCTTTAGTTAATTATATATAGGAAAAGTTACATTATGTGTTAATAGTGTGTGAATATATATATTCTAAAGTCAATACTTAAAATATGATAATTCCCGTATTATGTTGAATAAGATTTTTTTTTCTTGTTATGAACGATAACAATATATGGAGTTTGAATTTGAATTGATTTGAAAAAATACGTTATTTGAATTAAAAAAAAATCGGTAGTTAATATAAGATTCTGAGAAGATATATGTTCAATGGAAATCATATTATCAAAGAAACGTCAATTAGAGGAGGAGTAGGATTTATGCAATGTAATAACTTAGTAAAAAGAGAAAGTGTTTGGTTGAAATTCACCGAAGATGCTATTTTAAGGAATAAAATATTATAACAAATAATTTGTTCTCCTAAGATTTGGATTCCAATAAATTCTCTATAAATTAGTAACGTTGGGACCACCAAAAAAAAGAAACTAATATTTATCATATTTCGTGAAAAATTTAGGAAAATAAGTACATAAATGATATACCTTGTTTAAACAATATATATTTAATTATTGTTATTGTTGTTAAAATATCAATAATGCATTAAGTATTCAATTGATGATATAACTTAATCTAGTCATTTCATTAGTGAATTATAATTATATTTAAATCTATTTAGTCTTAAAGTATGACTAAAGTAAAAGTAGAGAATATTATAAGTAATTTATTTTCATGGGATTTAATAATTTAGAGAGTTGCTAAAGTGACATAAATTATTAAATGTTATGATTGTAAATTACATAAAGGTTCAATAATATTCTCAATCTTAGTTTTAATTAGGAGATTGGGACTAGCCTAAAGGAGAGTCACTTTCTACTGATTATATTAAATGGTTTGATTTGTGTTACTTAGATAGGTATAATGAATACCCAAAGGTGACACAAATTATAATGGATTTAAATGTGTTTATTTTGCATATGATAAGTGAACACTAGATATGCTTGAGTTTGTCCCAAAGGAAAAACTAAAGTGATATTCATAGTTCATTATTTTTATTTCTTAATTACTTGAGGTCTTCTGTGAGCATTATCCTAATTTGTACAGTTTACATTCTCTTGCATCTAGAATGACAACCTTTGATGGTTCAAATTTTTCAGAATGGTGTGAAAGGGTTCCATTCTTGCTGGCTGTATTAGACCTTAACATGGCTTTATTAAACGAGAAACCTTCTAAGTTATTGCAGAGGAGGTAGAACAATTGAAAGCCTCGATAAGGTCTAATAGACTTAGTCTTATGTTTATGAGAATAACCATTACCGCGAATATCAAGACTTCTCTTCCTCAAACCAAGATAGCCTCGAAATTTCTAAAATCTCTTGCGGAGTGCTTTAAACACGCTGATAAGTCTCTTGCTGGTACTTTAATGGCTAAATTGACTACCATGAAATATGATGGTCATAAAGGAATTTAGTAGCATATCTTGAACATGAATGAAAAAGTTGCTAAGTTGAAAGCCTTAGGGATGAATGTGGATGAATCCTTTTTGGTGCAGTTCATCCTTAACTTGCTTCCTCCACAATTTGCTCCATTCAAGATCCATTATAACATTGCTAGTAAGTGTATTCAGGAAGAAGTGAGGATGAGGGAGGATGGACAACATTTAGCTCTTACTGTCATTCATGGAGCTATGAAGAAGAAAGGCAAGTTTAATAAAGGAAAGAACTTTCCACCAAAGAAAGTAAGTAGACTTAGAGAAAGCAACTAGAGTCATGATAAAAAATTCATTGTCAAATGCTGCTTTTGTGGCATGAAAGGACATGCCAAGAAGGACTATAACAAGCGCAAGAACTGGTTTGAAAAGAAAGGTACAAATCTTTCTTTTGTATGTTATGAATTAAATCTTGTTGAAGTTCCTTCAAATACTAGGTGCATTGATTCTAGAGCCACTACTCATGTTACAAATTTAATGCAGGGATTCCTTACAACCCGGGAACTAAGGGAAAGTGAAAAATTCATCTATATGGGAAATTGTCTTAAGGTACAATTGGTAACTGTTGGTATCTACCGCTTAATCTGGAAGACTGGTCATTGGATGGATCTTGACAACTCTTTTTATGTACCTTCGATTTCTAGGAATTTAGTGTCTTTATCTAAATTAGACATTGTTAGATATTTAGTTACTTTTGGTTGTAAAAGACTAAGTTTGATGTTTAATTCAGTATTGGTTGGTTTTGGTGTTTTATGTGATAGCTTATATAAATTTTCATTGAACCATGAATTTGCACATGCTTTAGTAACCTTAGATTCAAATATTGGTTTGAAATGTGGCTTAATTAATCAAAACTCTTCATTCTTGTGGCATAGAAGATTGGTGCACATCTCTAAGAAAAGAATTGAAAGATTAGTGAAGAATGGAAATTTGCAAAATCTAGATTTCGCTGATTTTCAAGTATGTTTGGATTGTATTAAAAGAAAGCAAACCAAACATACAAAGGAAGGTGCCACAAGAAGTAATGAGCTTCTTGAGATCATACATATAGACATTTGTGGACCATTTTCTACTCCTTGTTTAACTGGAGAGAAATACTTTATCACCTCAATTGATGATCTATCTTACTATGGTTGTGTATATCTAATGCATGAAAAATCTTAGGCTATTAACATTCTTGAAGTGTATATTACGGAAGTCGAGAGACAACTAGATAGAAAAGTTAAAATTGTGAGATCAGATTGAGGCAGTGAGTATTATGGCGGATATGATGCGTTAGGACAAAATCTTAGATCATTTGCCAAATTCCTAGAAAAACATGGAATTTGTGCTTAGTATACAATGTTAGGCACACCATAATAGAATGGTGTTGCTGAAAGGTGTAATTGTACTCTTATGGAAATGGTTAGGAGTATGATGAGTTATTGATCTGTACCTATTTCTTTGTAGGGTGAAGCATTAAATACTACAATGTATATCTTGAACAGAGTTCCTAGTAAGGCAATCCCATCAACTCCTTCCGAGTTATGGATCGGTAGGAAACCTAGTTTAAGACATTTACATGTATGGGTTGTCCAATAAAGGCAAGAATCTTCAAATCACACGAGAAGAAACTGGATTCAAGAACAATGTTTGGATATTTCATTGGTTATCCAAATAAAAGAATAGTAGAAACCGGTAATGCTAGATTCTTATAAAATGGCGAAATTGGTGGGAGTAATGAAACTTGAAAGTAGAACTTGAGGAAATAAGAGTGGATATCCCACCACCCTTTTTACCTCAAGAAATTGTTGTCCTTCAACTTGCTCAATAGGTTGAGATAAATGATCAACACAATAGAGATGGTTCACCACCCCAAGAAGAGGTCATTATTGAGAATGATGTAGAACCACCACAACCTATAACTTTGAGAAGATCTCAAAGAGAACGAAGATCTGCTATTCCTAATGATTATGTGGTGTATTTGCAAGAATCTAATTTTGATATTGGGATAAAGAAAGATTTGGTTTCATTTTCACAAGCATGGAAAGTGATGATTCTAATAAATAGATTAATGCTATGAATGAAGAGATGAAATCAATGAGTCATAATGGTGTTTGGGATCTTGTTAAGTTGCCTACTAACTTTAAAACCATCTGGTGTAAATGGGTCTATAAGACCAAGCACGATGCTAAACGTAACATCAAAAGATTTAAAGCCAAGCTAGTAGCTAAAGGTTTCACTTAAAAGGAAGGCATTGATTATAGAGAAACCTTCTCTCCTGTTTCTAAGAAGGATTTTCTTAGAATCATCATAGCACTTGTAGCATATTTTGATTTAGAGTTACATCAAATGGATGTGAAAACTTCTTTTTTAAATGGGATTTTGGATGAAGATATCTACATAGAGTAACCTGAAAGGGTTCACAAAGGAAGGAAAAGAGCATTTAGCTTATAAATTAAAGAAATCCATTTATGGTCTTAAACAAGCTTCTAGACAATGGTATATAAAATTTAATGATATCATTACATCGTTTGGATTTAAGGAAAATATTGTTGACCAGTGTATATATCTAAAGATCAGTGAGAGCAAGTTTATATTTTTGATATTGTATGTGGATGATATTTTGCTAGCTAGTAGTGATTTTGGTCTAATACATGAAACAAAGGAATATTTCACTAAGAACTTTTAGATGGTTGATATAGGTGAGGTAAACTATGTTATTGGCATAGAGATCTTTAGGGATCGATCTCAAGGATTGTTGGGTTTGTCTTAGAAAAGATATATTAATTGAGTTCTAGAGAGATTTAACATGCAGCTATGTTCAGCTAATGTTGCACCTATTTAAAAGGGTGATAAACTAAGTAACAAACAATGCCTAAAGAGTGACTTAGAAAGAGAACAAATGAAGAAAATTCCCTATGCATCAATTGTTGGGAGCTTAATGTATGCTCAAACATGCACTAGGCTAGATATTAGCTATGTTGTTGGAATGTTGGGAATATACTAGAGTAATCTAGGCTTTTATCATTGGAAAGCTACAAAGAAAGTAATGAGATATCTTCAAGGAACAAAGGATTATATGCTCACATATAGGAGATCAGAAAAATTAGAGGTTGTTAGATACTCTAATTCAGATTATGGTGGTTGCCTTGATAGCGTGAAGTCCACTTCTAGCTTTGTCTTTATGCTAGCAGGTGGCGCAATCTTGTGGAAAAGTGTAAAGCAGTCCATTACTACTTCGTCCATGATGCAGGCCAAGTTTGCTGCTTGTTTTGAAGCCTCAAGTCATGCATTATGGTTGGGGAATTTTATCTCATGACTTGGTGTTGTCGACTTAATTGCCAAGCCACTGAGATTATATTGTGATAATACAATAGTCGTTTTCTTCTCTAAGAATGGCAAATATTCAAGTGGATCCAAATATATGGATTTGAAATACTTAGTTGTTAGAGAAATAGTCCAAAGACAAGAGGTGTCAATTGAAAATATTAGCACTACACTTATGATTGCTGATCCATTAACTAAGGGATTACCTCTAAAGGCTTATATGGAACATGTTGTAAGGATGGGTCTTTTGAGTAACCCATGATACATATGTTAGTGGATGTTTAAACTTTCATGTAATTGATATTCTGCACATTATAGATTTGTTTCTACTTATTTCTATTTACAATTATAGGTGCACATTTTGGTTGTTTGATAAACGGGAATTGTCTTGACAAGACAAATTACAAGGGCTATTTGATTTAAATTATTGAGTTAACAATTGTTACTAATATGTAGTACATAGAAGAAAATATGACATTAGAGTTATAAGACCACTATGACTCATATTTGTGATGATAGTTAATTTCAATATTATGGTATTTTATCTTAGGTTTGTTGGCTAATGTAAAATTCATGATAAAGTGTTAAAGTTATTTTGTTTAACGAAATAATTTTATATTATAAATTTTGTTTTTCATAATCGATTTATTGTATCAACTGGGAGAATGTTAAACCTACATAATGTGTGGCCCACTAACCTAGTATTTTAATATTATGGTTATCAGTCATTAAAATAATATACCCATATGATAGAATTATTTTTTGTCTTAATTAAGGAATTCCTTGATGGAATGGAATTTATATAAAAGAATAGTTTTCACAAAAGGAAAATGCTTGTCCTCTTCTCTCATCTATAAAAGAATTGGGAAATTCCTAAGAACTTAATTTTTTTTTCTATCATAAAATATTCTCTTCCCAAAAGAATAGATTAAGAGAAGTGTGACAAGTATTATATACTAATTCGGGGATTGTGGATTTTGATCATGGTTGCTTCTTCATCAAACGATATGTTTACTATATCTCTAAATATTTTTTTGCTAAGATGTATTAAATTCAATATTTAGAACTGTATTTTTTTGTATTAAATAATTCCATCACATTGGCCATTTGACTACAATCTTCACCTCTCACCATCACTTCAATAAAAGCCATTGATGAGTGGAATACTATGATATTATCTAGCAATAGTTAACAAATATCGAAAAAGGTTTGGGAAACATCATCCGTCAAACAAATAAACGCTTAACTTGAAATCATATGCATAAAAGCTTGTTTTTCAATGACAATATACTGAGAGCAGGCGCACCTACCTTTACCTATCACAAAGAGCTATAGACACCCTAATTTCTTATAATCGCTACGTTAGCATTTGCATACACTAAAAGAAAATGGTTACTAGGAAAACAAGTGCACCTGTGGACCAATTTAAAGTACTAGACATTCAATCACATATCTTTCAAGAAAATTCACCGTTGTTTGAAGAGCCACATGGATAATGTATATCTCGTGGTTTGTACGTGAATAATGAGTATTTTGTGAATCTAATCACATGTACCAAATAACAATTTTTGCTTTTTAAGTTTCAAAATCTCCTATGTTTGTGAAAAAAAAAAAAAAAAGAACAGTGGAAAAGCATTTTGACGTACAGAGGATAGAAATGTAAATGGCTTCTGATATGGTGCGTGGATACCGCTGTAGGATAATGTTTTGGAGTGATTGTGGTGAATCTAATTTTGTTATTTTAAGAAAGGCGCTGTGATATCCAGTTTTTGCTTGATCTCCCATTCGAGAAGTGGACGGTTTTATACTATAGGTATTATAATATCCATGTGAAGTTTCAGATATTATAATATTCTATAGAGATTGTCTATTTATCAGAAGATCAATAACTCATTCAAGGTGCCTCCAACACAAGTTTTGGCAGTATCTCCCAGTCAGGTCAATTTTGGCTAACATAAAACTTCGTTTTCTGTCATACATGGCTATTTTCCATGATGACAAAATATTACTTATTATCATTATCAAGGGATGTGGGAACCAACATTATGGCGTGTGGAACAAGTTTGAAAGTAGTTAAAATTTCTTTCTATATTTATTATCATTATCAAGGGCTGTGGGAACCAACATTATGGCGTGTGGAAACAGCTTGAAAGTAGTTAAAATTTCTTTTTATATTTCAAGGGTGAAAAGAATATTTTCTCGTAATAGCCAAAAAATAATAGAATCGTACAATATTTTTGAGCCAATCGGTAATTATTAAGGTTAGTATGTTAAGAGTCTAATATAAAAATTTTTAGTTATAAATTTGGTATGAAGTTTATATATATATTTCCACTCTTTTAGCCGAGACAAGTGCATTGAATAACGATGTAGGGTTTGAATTTAGAATCTTCTTTTCCACTATTTCTTAAGTTTGGTGTATCCTTTTAAGTTTATTATTACTTAGCATTAATTAAGTAATGTAGAATCAAAAGGTGAAAAATGATTATGGATGGTTCATAAGGCAACTGGTGAGTGTTTAGGAGACGAATGTCGACTTAAACCCAAAGCTAGCTAATTCTCCTTGAAATGCATCGAAGTGCAACAACTGACTAGACATCCAAGGTTAGAGCACTATTTGTCATGCCTCAAGAGGGATTGAAAGTTTCAACTAAAGCTATCACATCACGTATGTACCTATTATATATAACTGTCTAGCAAATCAAAGGTCGCAAGATCTTAGATAATTATTTAATCAATTATAACTAATAATATTATGTATAATCATATAATAAGGCAATAACTATGGATTTTTATATTTTACAGTTGATGAAGATCATAGAGAATTGAAATCCCAACCAAAATAGTAAAATGGAAAAACACATCTAAGTTTTATAAATTCCATTTCTAGATAGAGTTCCTAAGAATAAGATTTCATCTAAATAATTTATTAATACACATCTTATTATACCATTCTTGATTTTGATAGCTCTTGTTATATCATATCTTGTCCCATCTTAAGATTTTGAAATTTTCCTATAAAATAGTCTATTGAGGGGTGAGTACACTGTGGCTCAATGAGATGAGAGTGCAATACTCTCAATACTATATATGTATAAGCAATTCAACCAAGTTTTCAATCATATGCTATGCATGGAACAGATAAAATTTATTATTACATACGTTAGCTTATATATATATATATACGTACTATTATATAATGTTATGTACAATATACATACATATATATATGTACTTATATTGGATCATGCGATATTTCAAACTTATTTATACATGTATATGTAATATACATTATTAAGCATGTATAAATTTCTATGATAATACTCTATTAATAAGTATATAAATTATATAAGAATCAAATCACTATACATAAAATCCTTTGTATACATTATGCTTCTTACAATAGCTTATATTTATATAGCTTACCTTTTTGTTATATTTTCTATTGGTTATGCCTTATTGGTTATACTTCTTGCATTGGTAGTAATAAAAGTTTACCAATCTCTTGGTAAAGAGGTTGGCATTTGCTATTTATAATTATTATTGTATAGTTTATGTTTGTCGTAGATTGAGTATGATTACTAATAAAGAGGTTTAGATTAAATGTGAAAGTGGGGTATGTCGTGTCTTATATATATATTGACATCTTATAAGTTATTACTAAGAAAAATCGATGAGTTCAATATTGTTCAAAGGAGTGCAAGTGTGAGTAAACCCTTTGATATTTTTAGAAAATTCCATTTACAAGTGAAGAGTTATTCATATCTTATCACTATAAAGCTAAAGCATTTTTTTTTTTTTGTGGACTTATTACTGATGTTTATCAAATAGAACATCTTATACATATATCTAATGCATATCTACTATTATGTATTTTTAAATAAAAGAAGTTGACGAGTTCATTAAATAATGAATACTATGCACATCCTTCTTGAAATGTGAAATCTTTTAAAAATATTATATTAGCATGAAGTTATAAGTCATATATAAGAAATATGTATATTTATTTTAATTGTATATAAATAAATACATATGCATGCATAGGTATTATTATAATAAATAGTCTTTTGAAAAAATTATATTAAGAATAGATTCATAAATAGATTATATCCCTGTATAGCTTATATTTTACTAACAAGAATTATTGTATCTCATAATGGTATTATTTCAATTAGTAGCTTATATAACAGTGTTACATCTTGGGTTTGTGATTTTTTTTTAATTATCCCTTATTGGATTCATAAGGAATCATAAATACATTTTCATATTCATTATTCCTTTTTATTGAGATTTTCTTATATTTAGTCATCATTTGCATAAAGAATATTGGGCATTACATGATTTACATTTATAACTTATCAAATATTATTGACGTGGTTTTTCGAATTTTCAATTATAAAGGTTATTGCTCTCATTATAATTGTCATTGGAAATTTTAGTTTATTTTGTAAATCTATATATCTCATACTAGATAAGGTACCATCTCTTTAAATAACACAAAGATCTTATTTGGATTGTTTTTAGTATGGGGTTATGATTATTTATTTGTATGTTGACATGGTTTATCAAAGTTTTATTAGTGAAGGTGTTTCATATTAGAATTCTAATTATACCGTCACTGAGATGGAGTTATGAAAATCACATAACTCCTTCAAATACTCATTGAAAATTGTGGGGTTCCACCTCCTTCGCCCCTCATTTAAGTTTCAACATCAAAACTTCATGGTTGTGAATTCTTAATCTTCATATTTTTGTGATATCTTTTAACTTTGTCTTGTGGAATCTCTATTCACAATTTTGAATTAGGATATAAGATTTTAGGAGTTAGTAGTTAAAAGGAAATCCTATAGTGAATATATATATATATATATATATATATTATACTTATAGACTATTGTTTAAATCTTTTATCACTTTATTCTTAAGAATCTACCCAAGTTCTACCCCATCTCACTGTTTGGTAAGTTGCTCTCATCTCCAACAATATAGAGCTCTAATACCACTCTTATTACGCCCAAGGGGGGCCTAAAAGTTTCAACTAAAGTTATCACGTTACATAAGCACCCGTTACATAATAACTACCTTGCGAGTCAGAGGTCATAACACTCTAGATAATTATTTAATCAATTATAACTAATCATATTATGTATAATTATATAATAAGAAAATAACTATAGATTCTCATATTCCACAATCGACCAAGATCATAGAGAATTGGAATCCGCTACCAAAATAGTCTATTGAGGGGTGAGTACACCATGGCTTAGTGAGATGAGAGTGCAATACTCTTAACACTTCACTTGCACAAGCAATTTGAGCAAGTTTTCAATCAGATGCTATGCATGGATAGCCATATGCAATGCAACATTGCACACGATCTTTTAGTAACTAACATAAAGTCTAGGGTTTAATGCTTTCCTTAACTTTAGGTTGGGGATTCTCATTTACCATCATTGCCTGGGTACCATACCTTACTTAATTCTTGTCTTCTCACTTAATTAATTATCTTACGTCTTAATTCTTAAGCACCAAATGTATTAATGGTATACTAAAAATACAAATTATTCTTAAGCTCCAGGTGCCTTAACTACACACTGAGCACGCAAACTCTTAAGGATGGGCAAGACTTTCCCACTTGATTTCATTAAAGGTGCAATAACCCCCTAAGTCACTTAGATAACCAATGGCGGAACAGTAATTCCTAAACGATTACTTCTTGCACATCTTGTAGTAGTAATGGCCTTCAACACAATGCAATGTCTCATGTAATCTATGTTGGATTTTATATTAGCTGAATATCATTATGTCAATTTAGATTTAAGTGACTAATAATATAAAATAAATCAAATAATGCAAAAAAATCATAAGGAAATAAAGTTTTACAATACATCAACATATAAGGTTGGATCAACAATAACGTATTACAACCCAATTTCATCAACCATTCAATTACACAAGCTATCAAATATTGAGTATCCACTTTCGTGTCAAAACGGAAACAACCAAATATCACCCTACTACAAAACATTCTTGGTTTGCCCCAATCTAATTAACCAACACTTCAATACATGACCACCAATATACACCACATAGTTATCAACCACAAATGCTAAATCCACACCATTATTACCTATGTTCCAATTAATGATTTCATTGTCTTAACCTAACAACTTCTCTATTATTATTATTATACACTATACTAAGTGAAATTGGTAAGTAACCCTATACTTTATATTATATTATACTCGTATATTAGTCCTAAACCCTTATATACACTTCATTTGTATTTTATAAATAAGCTCGTTGCCTTAGGAAAAATATATATCTGTATATATTGTGTTGTTGTGTTTCAAGGCACAGCCGTGTGTGGAGTCGGCCAAAGTACACGGTTGTGTACACGGCCGTGTATCTCTGCCAACATATTCACAGAACCGTACACGGCCAAAGTACACGGTCGTGTACATGGCTGTGTATCTCTGCTAGCATATGCACAAAAACGTACATGACCAAAGTACACGGTCGTTTATATAGCCGTGTATTCCCTATCGGCCGGCTTGTACTTTCCATATTTATGATATCTGTGATTGTTGTAATTTAGGTAGGTAGATATATGTGTAATCTTTGTAATTTAGGTAGATAGATATTGGAGATATGCTTGTTATTTACTTAGCTAATTTGTAGGAGTTAGTTTAGGAAATTCTCTTGTATATATATATTCAACATGTGGAAGAAAGGAGGTAGGAAATACAACGAAATTAATTTCCCAAATCTTATCATGGTATTAGAGCAGCAAATAGCATCTTATTTATTTGTTTGAAAAAAAAAATGGTGAAGATGAACTCTGGCGATGATGGAAACTTCAAACGAAAGACCATATCACCATATGACATCACGTCCCTCGACAATCCTGGACTTCTGATAACTCAGGTCTAGTTGAAGGGAGAGAATTATGATGAGTGGTCTTGCTCATTGAGAACGGCCTTGAGAGCGAGAAAGAAATTCGGATTTGTTGATGGAACAATCACGAGACCTGATGAGGACTCTGCAAACCTTGAAGATTGGTGGACAATCAACTCATTGTTGGTGTCTTGGATCCGAAATACTATCGAGCCTAGCCTTAGATCAACAATCTCACATGTAGAGATTGTGCAAGATCTTTGGGATGATATACGAGAGTGTTTCTCGTTGGTGAATGTACCTAGAATACAGCAGCTGAAATCAGATCTTGTCGAGTGCAAGCAGAGAGGAATGAGTATTGTCAGTTACTATGGCAAACTCAAACAATTGTGGGATGAATTGGCCAACTACAAACAGCTGCCGACGTGCAAGTGTGGAGGATGCACATGTGATCTCAGGGCTGTGTTAGATAAAAATCGAGAAGAGGAAAAGGTGCATACTTTTCTCATGGGATTAGAAGAAACAATATATGGGACTGTTCGTTCTAACATTCTGGCTCAAGATCCGTTGCCTAACTTGAATAAAGTATACTCGATGCTTATCCAAGAAGAACGAGTGAAAGTTATTTCTCGTAGAAAGGATGAATGTGGGGAAGTGATAGCTTTTGCAGCTCGTACTCGAGGAGATGGGAAGGATAAAAACATGGTGTGTACACATTGTAAACGCAAAGGGCATGAGGCCGACAACTGTTTTGCCTTGATCGGATATCCGGAATGGTGGGGCGACAGACTCCGGAACGAAGGGAAAAGCGGAGGACGTGGCAAAGGACAACAATTGCCTCAATAAAGAACAGGACAAGGAGCTGGACGAGGGTCTGGTTCGGTACGTGCCAATGCTGCTCAGACCATAGGAGATAGTTCTTCCTCGACGAACAATGCCGAAGGTGATGGACTTGGATCGCTTGGTCTGAGCAATGAGCAATGGGAGGCACTTGTGAAGCTGGTAAATAACAAAACATTTGGAGGTGAAAAAATGATTGGTAAGCATATGTCCTGGATAATTGACACGGGAGCAACAAACCATATGACGGGAAATCTGAGTAGCTTGTATAACTTGCAGACAGTTCTGCAGTGTTCCGTGGGGTTGCCAAATGGGAGTAGTGCTCTGGCCACCAAAGAAGGGACAATTTATCTTGATGACAACCTTGTTCTTGAAAATGTTTTATATGTGCCTGGCTTAACCTGCAATTTGATTTCTGTGTCGCAACTCATAGATCAGTCCCATTGTATAATTAAAATCATTGACAATATTTGTGTAATACAGGACCGATCTTCGAGGATGCTGATTGGTGCGGGTGAACGTCGGGATGAACTCTACTATTTCAAAGGGACACCAAGAATTAAAGCAATGAAAGCAGATACGATGGGATCACTCGATTTTTGGCATCAACGTCTAGGTCATCTGTCTATGAAGGTTACTAAGTTGCTTCCAGTTGTGGATTCTACTAAGAATAATAGTTTGAATAAATGTTGTGAGATTTGTCAAAGAGCGAAACAGACTAGAGAAAAATTCTCTCTTAGTGATTTTAGAGCATCTGAAATGTTTAAATTGATACATTGCGATTTGTGGGGTCCCTATAGAACAATCTCTTCTTGTGGAGCATCATATTTTTTAACTATTTTTGATGATTATTCTAGAGCTGTGTGGATATATCTACTTGTTGATAAGAAGGAGGTATCTAAAGCCATGGAAAGGTTTTTTTCCATTATTGCACGACAATTTAATAAACAAGTAAAAATTGTGCGAAGTGATAATGGAACGGAATTTACTTGCATGAAAACTTATTTTCTTGAAAATGGCATTTTTTTTCAAACATCTTGTGTTGGGACACCACAACAAAACGGTCGGGTAGAAAGAAAACATCAACACATATTAAATGTGGCTCGAGCTCTACGCTTTCAAGGCTGTCTACCTATTTCATTTTGGGGTGAATGTGTTCTAACTGCTGGTTACTTAATCAATCGAACACCTTCATCAGTTCTGAATGGAAAAACTCTTATAGTATTCTTTATGGACAGGAACCTGCGTATGATCATCTCAGAATTTTTGGATCATTATGCTATGCTCATAAACAAGGGAGATCGGGAGACAAGTTTGACAGTAGAAGTAGACGGTGTATCTTCGTTGGTTATCCGTTTGGGCAAAGAGGGCTGGCGGCTGTATGATTTAGACACACGTGAATTCTTTGTTTCACGCGATGTGAAATTTTTCGAGACAGCCTTTCCATTTGCTTCGTCCTCTAGGTGTCAGGTTGCTGATATTGATTCCCCCGATGAGGTTAGCTTGGTAGCAAGGGGGAGACATATTGATAACGTCCTTCCACCAGACACAGCCCTTGAACAGGACTTTGAACAGGAAGAGGAGCAGGGTAGTCAGGCTGGTACTCTGGACCAGGTTGCAGAACATGGTGGTGCGGTTGTCGACGGAGAATTGTTGGGTCGCGGACATAGGCCCAAACAACCTTCCGTTTTTCTATGCGATTATGTTCTTCATACCATCAAAACCTTGAGTCTATCCCCCTCGTCATCCACACCACAACATCTCTCAGGTACGACTCATCCTATTGCACACTATGTGAATTGTGCTCAATTTTCTTTGTGACATCGTCTTTTTCTTGCAGCATTAAGTGCAGACCGTGAGCCACTCACTTTCTCTAAAGCTGTGAAACATAAAAGGTGGCGCGAGGCAATGCAACAAGAAATCCAAGCATTGGAAAATAATGCCACTTGGGATATTGTTGATTTACCTCCCACTAAGAAAGCACTAGGCTGTAAGTGGGTATAC
This sequence comes from Laguncularia racemosa, assembly GCA_037954665.1. Taxonomy (NCBI): domain Eukaryota; kingdom Viridiplantae; phylum Streptophyta; class Magnoliopsida; order Myrtales; family Combretaceae; genus Laguncularia; species Laguncularia racemosa. The sequence continues at coordinate 11,592,626 of JBBMOL010000002.1, read as the reverse complement.
AAGATCAAATATCATTCAGATGGCACTGTGGAACATTATAAGGCCCGGCTTGGTGTTAGGCAATCGTTAAGTGGAAGGGATCGATTACACTGAGACGTTTGCTCCCGTTGCCAAGATGACTACTGTTCGAATGTTTTTAGCAGTTGCAGCGGCGAAAACTTGGGAAGTGCATCAGATGGATGTCCATAATGCTTTTCTTCATGGAGATCTTCAAGAGGAAGTTTACATGAGTTGCCTCCTGGTTTCCACGTCTCGACTTCTGGCAAGGTCTGCAAATTGCGTAAGTCACTATATGGTCTCAAACAAGCTCCGAGATGTGTTGCCAGCATCTACTGTTAAAGCACGGTTCAACAGTCCTTTCTGACTACTCCTTGTTCACTATGCAACGTGATACTATACAGCTCAATGTCCTTGTATATGTGGATGATTTTATTGTGTCTGGCAACAACACTTCTGCCATTCAACAGTTCAAACAATATCTCCGTGCTTGTTTTCATATCAAAGACCTGGGAATTTTGAAGTATTTTCTTGGTATAGAAGTTGCGCGGGGACCTGCCGGATTTTTTTTGTGTCAAAGGAAATATACGTTGGATATTATTTCTGAAGTTGGCCTGCTAAGAGCTCGCCCTGCCCAGGTTCCTTTAGAACAAAATCATCGTTTGGCACTTTCGACTAGCCCCTTGCTCAATGATCCGGAATCATATCGTCGGTTGGTTAGACGACTGATTTACTTGTGTTTCACCAGACCTGAACTTTCTTATAGCGTTCACATTTTATCTCAATTTATGCAGCAACCACGTGAAGATCATTGGCAAGCTGCGTTGCGAGTGGTTCGTTTCCTAAAGCGTAGTCCAGGGCAAGGCATCGTATTGAGTAGCAAATCTGAGCTTCGATTGCATGGCTGGTGTGATGCCGACTGGGCCGGTTGTCCATTGACAAGGAGATCGCTTACAGATTGGTTGGTATTCCTTGGTAACTCTCCTGTCTCTTGAAAATGAAAAAGCAACAAACGGTGTCTCGTTCGTCTGCTGAAGCGGAATATCGGGCTATGGCTGCCACTACCTGTGAGTTGAAATGGTTGAAAAGCATCTTGTGTAGCCTCGGGGTACTTCATCCCTCACCCATGACCTTACATTGTGACAGTCAAGCCGCTCTCCACATATCTCACAATCCCGTGTTTCATGAACGAATGAAACACATTGAAGTTGACTGCCATTTTGTGCGTGATTCAATTTTTCATGGTGATATCCAAACGAAATTTGTGTCGTCTCGTGAGCAACTTGCTGATATTTTTACCAAGGCTTTGGGTACAAAGCAATATGACTATGTTCTTCGCAAGTCGGGCATTCGAGATCTTCATGCTCCAACTTGAGGGGGAGTATTGTGTATGTTGTGTTTCAAGGCACGGCCGTATGTGGAGCCGTGTGTGGAGTCCAGCAAATCCACAGAAGAGTACACGGCCAAAGTACACGGTTGTGTACACAGCCGTGTATCTCTGCCAGCATATGCACAGAACCGTACACGGCCAAAGTACACGGTCGTGTACATGGCCGTGTATCTCTGCTAGCATATGCACAGAAACGTACACGGCCAAAGTACACGTCGTGTATATAGTCGTGTATTCCCTGTCGGCCGGCTTGTACTTTCCATATTTATGATATCTGTGATTGTTGTAATTTAGGTAGGTAGATATCTGTGTAATCTTTGTAATTTAGGTAGATAGATATTGGAGATATGCTTATTATTTACTTAGCTAATTTGTAGGAGTTAGTTTAGGAAATTCTCTTGTATATATATATTCAACATGTGGAAGAAAGGAGGTAGGAAATACAACGAAATTAATTTCCCAAATCTTATCAGTATACATATAAAAGTAGTTAAGGAGGTGTCGATTAAGAAAAGAAAAAAAGAAAATGAAAAGAAGACAAGAAAATAAATAAATTAAGCGAGCTTGTCTCCTAATTTTCTTATCATTCATTTTTTTTTACAGGATTAACGATATAGAAATAATAAATTCATAATCCTAAATGTATATTATATGTATAATCATGTGGTCTACAATTAATATATATTATATATATATTATTAGATATATCCATGTATTTTACGTTATACTTAAATTTTCCTTCTATGAGCTATTATTAAGTGTATATATATTGCACATATATACATACATTTGTTGGATAAGAAAGAAAGAAAAGGAAAAGAAAAGAGAAGAAGAACATACGTAAGAAGACTTGAGAAAGAAAGAAGAAAAAGAAGAAAAGAAAAGAAAGGAAATAACAAGGAAGAAAAAGGAAATGGAAGAAAGTAAAAAAAATAAAAATTATTATCACAACACCACAATAGCTAAACACAACAGATCATATATGTATATAACTATATTATAAGCAATCTATAAACATTGTAGTATATAACAAGGTTTTCCACTCATCTTGATTTCTTAACCCTTGAGAACTCGTGTAAATTCAGGCCTTTTATTTAGTAATAAATAAATAACAAACTTAAAGATAGTTTTAGTAGTTAAACTTACTAAATTTATAATAAAAATCAAGTTTATAATTTTTTTTTAAATTTGTGAAAATTTAATCTAAATTTAGAGTTTGAAATTTACCTAGCAAGTGTGGTCTTGATGCGAAGTGCTCCTTCCAAGGATCGTAATAGTGTTTACAGTTTTTGATTTGGAGTTAGTATGAGAAAGTTATGGATTTTTGAATTATTTTTTTTTTTTTTTGAGAAAGTGGAGTTCATAGTCTAGAAGCAAGAAAAAGAAGAAGAGAAACGAAGAAAGAAGGAAAAGAAAGGAAAGGGAGAGAGAGTTTGACTAAGAAAGAGAAGAAAATTGAGGAAAGAGAGAAAGAGAGAGACTTAAGGAGTATGAATATTCATGAGTCTAGTTAACATGGGTATCAATAATCTTATTATATTATTTAAATTATAATGTTTTTATATGAAAATTTATGAATAAGTTAAATAAAATATTTTGAGTATAAATATATATTTAAAAATTCTATTTAACTATTATAAACCTAAAACTTTAATTATTGTTTCTTATTTATTATAATTAGCTAACAAATCTATTTTTTCTTACTTTTATGTTTTAAAGTTAATTGTTATTTGTTATAAAAGTTTTGCTATACATAAATTATTATAATAGTATTAATTTGGAGTTTGAAATTTACCTAGAAAGTGTAACCTTGTGGTGAAGTACTCTTTCCAAAGATCATAATAGCATTTATGGTTTTTGATTTGGAGCTAGTATAAGAAACTTATGGATTTTTGAAATTTTTTTTGAGAAAGTGGATTTCATAGTCTAGAAGCATGAAAAAGAAGAAGAGAAACAAAGAAAGAAGGAAAAGAAAAGAAAGGGAGAGAGAGTTTGATCGAGAAAGAGAAGAAAATTGAGGAAAGAGAGAAAGATAGAGACTTAAGGAGTATGAATATTCATGGGTCTAGTTAACATGTGTATCGATAATCTTATTATATTATTTAAATTATAATATTTTTATATAAAAGTTTATGGGCAAGTTAAATAAAATATTTTAAATATAAATATATATTTAAAAATTATATTTAATCATTATAAACCTAAAATTTTAATTATTGTTTCTTATTAATTATAACTAACTAATGGATCTATTTTTTTTCTTATTTTTGTGTTTTAAAATTAATTTTATTTATTATAAAAGTTTCGCTATGTGTAAATTATTATAATAGTATTAATATGGAGTTCAAAATTTACCTAGTAAGTATGGTCTTGATGTGAAGTGGTCTTTCCAAGGATCATAATAGTGTTTAAAATTTTTTATTTGAAGCCAGTATGACAAAGTTATGGATTTTTGAAATTTTTTTTTTTGAGAAAGTGGAGTTCTTAGTCAAGAAGAAAGAAAAAGAAGAAGAGAAACAACGAAAGAAGGAAAAGAAAGGAAAGGGAGAGAGAGTCTAACCGAGAAAGAGAAGAATAACCGAGAAAGAGAAGAAAACTGAGGGTAGAGAGAAAGAGAGAGACTTAAGGAATATGAAAATATCTATTCATGAATCTAGTTAACATGGGTATGGATAATCTTATTATATTATTTAAATTATAATGTTTTATATGAAAATTTATGAATAAATTAAATAAAATATTTTGAGTATAAATATATATTTAAAAATTCTATTTAACCATTATAAACCTAAAATTTTAATTATTGCTTCTTATTTATTAGAATTAGCTAACATATTTTTTTTTTCTTACTTTTGCGTTTTAAAGTTAATTGTTATTTGTTATAAAAGTTTGCTATACATAAATTATTATAATAGTATTAATATGGAGTTTGAAATTTACCTAGGAAGTGTAGCCTTGTTGTGAAGTACTCTTTCCAAAGATCATAGTAGCGTTTATGGTTTTTGATTTGGAGCTAATAAGAGAAAGTTATGGATTTTTGAGATTTTCATGGTCTAGAAGCATGAAAAAGAAAAAAGAGGAACGAAGAAAGAAGGAAAAGAAAGGAAAGGGAGAGAGAGTTTAACGAGAAAGAGAGACTTAAGGAATATGAAAATATCTATTCATGAATCTAGTTAATATGGTTTCGCTAATCTTATTATATTATTTAAATTATAATATTTTTATATAAAAGTTTATGGATATATTAAATAAAATATTTTAAATATAAATTTATATTTAAAAATCCTATTTAATCATTATAAACCTAAAATTTTAATTATCGTTTCTTATTTATTATAATTAACTAATGGATCTATTTTTTTTCTTATTTTTGTTTTTTTAAAATTAATTATTATTTATTATAAAATTTTGGCTATATGTAAATTATTATAATAATGTTAATATATTTTAAATAGTTTGTTTATTATGAAATCATACCATCTTTGATGAAAGCTGGCTAACCTAGGACCACCTATCACAAAAAAAGCTACTAGATACCGTAATTGCTAGTTTATTGCGAGTGCATTATTGCTGAGAGTAATAGAAAACTTCGTTCAGACGTGCGGGTCATGTCAAGTCAATTTTGAGTAATAGAAAACTTCGTTTTCTATCCACTTGACGATTTCCACGATGAAAAATTATTATCTAATATGTACAATGCAAGGTGATTGGCTAAGTCCAACAACATAGCGTGGGGATGCAAGTTGAAATTAGTTAAGTTTTCTTCTTCTTTCTTTCTTTTTTCCTTTTTCTTTTTTCTTTTTAAAGCTTTTCTACTAAATTGTCAGAAAATAATAGTAGTATGTGATAATTGAGATTACACTCTTAAACACAATACCTTTTAAAAAATATTACATAAATATTGTATTTGAGAAAATTATTCTAAAAATAGGTTGTTGACATATGCGCCTTTATTTAAAAAAAAAATTACACTAAAAGTATGGATAGTGTCCGCACCTTCAATGTAAATTTTTTTCTTTCTTTTTCTATTGAAGACGCGGACGCCACTCACGCCTTCAAT